>CM068743.1:86624635-89453431 GCA_035084275.1 Hydrolagus colliei
AGATGGAGAGAAAAACAGGAATGTGAGATTAAAGGAAAGTGAACCAAGGGAGACAGAAGAAATAGTCGGACAATATAAACAGGTGCTTGGAAAGAAGGGATTAATGAAAGAAAAAATTTAGTTCACAGGTAGAGACACAAATAAATTGGAAGAAACAAGGGCAAGACCCACAGAAGAAAACAGGAGAAGCTGTATGGCTTCAGAAAAAACCCCTAAAAATGGGAGGGCTGGATCTAAGGAACAATTTGGGGGAAAGATAAGAAATCCAGATCTCATTGGGTAAAACATGAAAAGGAAAGAAATATAGATGAACATCTTGGGAGATCAAACAAGGAACAACAGGAGAACATGGAAAAGCATAAACGGTGAGAAGAACCAGATGCGGAAGAGAAATAAAAAGACCACTAAGAAGGATAGAACAAGATTGGAAAACAAATTGGTAAAGCTAAAAGAAGGAAGATGTTGCATATTTGCTTGGTGCAAGTATAAAAGGATTCTGGGAAAAGTGACTTGCAGATTTGAAAGAGAGTGTGAAAAAGGTTGATTTGCAAGAAGTTGACTTGTAAAGTTTACATTAAAGAATTGTGTGAATCTACATTGCGTTTTGTGGATGAAACAACATTACAACTTTTGCATTCTATACTTTTTAATACTTTTGCATTCTATATTTTTACTGGAGTAAAGTCAGTACGTTTGCTTGCTACGAACCACTTTTAAAATCTGCTCCTGTTTCACTCAAGTGCTGATGCTTCATTTGCAGCAATGGGACATTGCATTTTAATTTATTATTCTTTCATCTGTATTTTGTATTTCTTCTGGAATTTTTCTTATGTTCGAATTATTTAGATGCTATTTTCAGTTATTTTCCATTTCTTTTAATGAGGGTTTATTTTGATCTTTTATTTGAAGATTCAAATGTACGTGTGTTTTTCCACATACTCGCAATCTCTAGCAATTTCTCCTCTCTCTCTCTCACATGCATTCACTCATCCTATCATAATCTCATTATCATTTTACTGTCTTTTTATCATAGAGTAAAGCTGTTTTTGAATGAGTCCAGTGATGTGGCCTCAACCACCTTTTCTGGGAACCTGTTCCAGTCATTAATTACACTCTTGGTTAAAAAAGTATTTTGTGGTATCTGTCCTGAAATTATTTGCATCTCTAAATCTGTGTCTTTGTTCTGCTTTTTGGTGCAGTCTGAAGTACTGTTCAGTGTTTACCTTCTCAATGCCATTTAAAGTCTTGTATACCTCAGTATGGTCCGCTGTTAGATGTTTGAATACTGAAGAGCCCTGGTTGTCTTATCCTTTGTTTTGTTATCTGTGTGTGTGTGTCTCTCTCTTTGTTGATTTTTTCTTCTACCTCTGGCTTGTTTTGATCTCTGTGGCCTCCGTTCCGTGTTTCCTTCCCTCTATTAACTGTCAAACTCTCACTTTGTGACAAACTGTGGCCACAGCTGCTGGTGCACCAGGATGCAAAGACCAGTGAAATGTTTAACAAATGGTTCATAAATCGTATTCTTCTGGGATTTTGATAAATAAATCTAGTGTTATTTAAAATCATCCATCAGACAATGTGTATATATTGCATGTATAATATATTTTTTAAAAAGGTATGAATCACGTTATAAACATTCACTATGAGAATGAATTTATTCCCAGAGATCAAAAGCTTTTAGTGTTCCCCATTTGAAATCACCTTACAGTATTGTACTTACTTCCTCAATTGAGAGATGGGCATTTTTGAGTTACAGCCTTGCTCGTGGTTTGGAACCTCAGCATTGTGTGAATGAACACATATGCTGAGTTTATATCCCAATGACAATGTCGCTTGTCAAAGAGCCATTGTGAAGACTGCACATATTGAGGCAAGAGCAGATCTGGAACAGGAATAGGTGAAAATCAAACGAGGGGCAAAGCAGCAGGATTTGGTGTGGTAGCTGTGCTAAGAGATTACAGAGAGCCAGTAATTAGAGTTCTGTTTGTGCCAGGTCTGGGAAGGAGGTAGAGGGGGAAAATCACTGAGCTGTGTGATTGGCATCTCCGTAAGTCGAGTAAAAATATCTCCTTTTCTGTACTGTCTCTCCCCAGCCCTCTGTCCCGCTCACTTCTGCCAACCTGGTCTGTTGTAGTCGATTGCATGGAGTCTCATAATCTGCCGTGCCTGTTCTCATTATGTTGAAAATATTGTCCGTAGATAGTTCCTCTAATTTAGATCTCAATGAGCACAGTCATTCTCACATAACAAAGCATTGTGTTTTTTAAAAAAAAGAAAAATTCCAAACTTGCTCTCAACTAATCTCACATGTGTTGTCCTCACTTGCAAGACCATTCACGGCCTTGCCCCCGCCTATCTCTCTGACCTACTGTCTTTCTATCAGCCTGCCCACACCCTCCGTTCAGCAGACTCAGGCCTGCTCCGCGTCCACCGCCCTAACCGCCCAACCATCGGCGGCCGGCTTTCAGCCTCTCTGCTCCCACACTGTGGAACTCCATCCCACAGCCCCTCTGCCTTGCTTCCTCCCTCTCTTCCTTCAAGGCCGGTCCCAAGACCTTCCTCTTCAACCGCACTTTCAGCTGCCTATAAGGTAGGAGATTCATAAATCAGACAGCTCTGTAAGAAATAGCAACTTTAGAATATTTTACGTTGGCATGCCTACACGTGTTTGCCTACACTTTTCGTAACAGCTATCTTTGCGCTTGAAAGTGGATTTGATATTGTGGCTTATGTCATCAATGTCTCAGGATTGCAACATTTTACTTTTATTTTATGGCGAATGTGGCAACCATTTTGAACACAGTAGTGGCCACAAACAACCATAACATGAGGGATTGCAGACCGGGACCAGAAGAAGAAGCCAGAAGAAACTTCTGTTTCCCAACAGTGCAATGGAATCTTTAATGTCCATCTAAAGAAGTAAATGGGATTTTGTTTAAGGATGGCACCTTAAACAATGCAATATACCCACCAGCACTGCACTGAAGTGTTTGCCTACATTAAGAGGTCAAAGTTAAGAAGTGAAAGTGCTACGGACTGAGCCAGAGTAACACCTTGTCAGAGGATGTTCTTGATGTTAAACGCAGTGGCTAGAGAACAAGCCTCTCAAGAAGAGACCTGGGCTCAATTCCTGGCAAGGCGAAACATTAGGCAAGTTTCCTTACTCCACGTACATCATAATCCTCAAAAAAAAATGACTCACTTCAATCTATGACTGTTTGTGGGACACTGTTGTGCGTAATTGGCTGTCACGTTTTGCCCACAAATATATGGTCAATTCACTATATACAATAAAAGCCTGTTTATCCATGACCTAATCAACCGTAACTTCCGCATAACCGGCACCGCAAAAAAGGGTCTGCATTCGATTGACTGGAATTTATCTGGAAAAATGCGGTTTTTGGGGGTGTTTTCAGCCGAATATCTGGCACGTGCTTTAACCAGTATTGGCCAGGTCCGGAGGTTTCTGGACAAACGGGTTTTTACTGTAATGCATTCTGTGAAGCGCTTTGAGACGTCTAGATTTGAAAAGCGCCATATCAAATGCAAGCACTGTATTCTTATTTAATTAATTATTTAAGTTTAAGATGAATGTGGGCAATACTTAACAGAAGTCTTAATTTGGAAGCTATTATTTGGGTTAAGTCTTAACCTTAACCTCATAGTAGGCTAACATTTCCTTTAAACATTTAAAGGAAACAACTTCCAAATTAAGAGTAAGGATATTCCTCAATTCTGCTCTGTATTGAAGTGTAAGGCAACATAATCTTAAATGCTAAATAAGACTAGACAAATGGGTGGAATATGTGGTCTGTGGATATGAAATTTCCGGCTAGGTATAAGTACAATGCTGGTACCAACATTTACCGGATTTATTCAGAGATGATAAATGCATTATCATTAAATGATTCAAATTGAGTCAAAAGTCCTTGACTACTAAAGCTTAGCAAGCACGGTGAGGTGGCTGGCAGGAGTCTACATTTGCATGGGCATGTGGAAAAATAGTTTTGTTTAATTTACTTTTGTGCCACGTCCAAATTTCGAATACCTAGATTCAGTAAACCACGATTTCATTCTCTATGTTCTGTGATAATGAGATTTATAACCTAACTAGAAGTAAAGGGTGTGCAACCTTCCAAAGAGGTTTGACTTTAAAATGTTTTATTCTTTCCTGTTTCCCTTGTATCACTCACTCGGTTCAAATCTGAACTGAGTGAGTTGTGTGTTTTGTGGAGGCGGTGTTGAAGAGTGACTAGACTAAAGGCTGAAATGTATGAACACAACAGTTTGCAATTCAACCCAACTGGTACAACAGTTTGTCAGTCTCTTTGTTTACAATACTCCAGCCCCTCTACAGTCTCGGATGTTGCTGTGTGTGGTTTCCAGCTCCTGCACTAACACAGAAGCTCTATGATGTGTCTTTGCTTTGGCTTTTTTTGTGTGCATGGTTCCAAAACATTGCTTGATGGAAAGGGCGTACTGCGTGAAGTGAATGGGGAACACATTTGTGCTTTTATAAGGGGAAAAGTGAAACGTTAAAGTACTCCAAGGCTTCTGAATTGAAGTGAGCTGTAACCTGTCATTTGAGAAAGCACTTCATTAACACCAGTGCTATTAAATGGTAAAGTGTGCATCGTCAACCGCGTTGGTACAAAAGTGCCCCTGTCAGGAAAGCATTGTCAAAACCACATAATGGCTAAGTATATTTCAGTGAGGGTTTGAAGCATTCTGCCTTTCTGGAAACATCTGTTTTGAATCGACCTGTAAGGCACATTCATCTGATTAGTGTTGTGTTGCAGGGGGAAAAAAGGGCTATTGTGCGCGAAGAGCAGAGGAAGAAACCAAGTTTCAGGAATCTTAAAGTCGAACACTTTGCAACACAAATAGGCAGAGACCGTTTTTTATCTTTGTAACTGCCTGATTTTTTTGGGGTGTGCAAGCTTAATGAATTTTTGCCATCTTTGATCCTATAAATGGATAATGTATTGTTTAGGAAGTGTTAAAAGTGCATCGGGTTCAGACAATAAAACCATAAAACCCTCTTTATGGTGAAGTGTTTGAAACATCAAATGGTTTTTAATAAGAGAACTTTTACTAGATTGGGGTCGGTCTGAACTCCTCCAGATGTGTATTTTTTTTCACCTCCTGAAGCGATCATCATTAGTAGAATGTTATACTAAATGTATGTATTTCAGACAAACTACTAATAATATTCCTTGCATTTGATACTGCGGTCTTCAGGATGTCTCAAAGCACTTCATAGATTATACTGTACAATGAATGACTGTATATTTTTTGTGTGAAACACAGTAGCCAATTTTGCACAGCAGTGTCCCAACAAACACTCATGGATTGAGCAACCAAATTATTATTAGAATGTTTTTTGAAGGGATTATTTTCCTCGGAAGAGTGATCCGCCAATTGATTTAACACCTGGCTTCGTACATGACAGTTGGCTCTATTTGGAGGTAATGGTGGTGATTGCATTACAAAGCGTTCACCTACAAATACACAGTCACTACATTTTACAGTAACTCCCACGAAGCACTTTAAAAAGTACTTTTGATGTGAAGCACACTCACTGTATCAAATACAAGCATTATTAGTATTAATGCATTGCCCCCGTCCAGCCACAAAAATGGCAAATCGATTTGAGGTCTAAAAGAAAGCTACTTACAAAGTAAATATAAGGAGATAGTGAATTGAAATGGAATTAAATACCATAGTGAGCTGCTGAGGTCTAATTATAAGACAGTTGCAAAGGTTTGATGGGCCAAGTTGTCTACTTGATTCCTAAGATTCTAACTGACACCACACAGCAGGGATACAGAAGAAAGTTCTTGCAAGTGTCTAGGATTATGTGCCTCGCACGTTGTTGAGCATTGCTTGTATAAATACATGTCAATTGTTTAATTTTATGAACTGTTGATTCCATGCCATGCCTCCTATGGCCCAATCTACTTTGAACCTCCCACTGCATGCAGTTGAGTGCCCCATTGACTGGGATTGTTTGCTGCAGTCAACTGTGGGTTTATCGCGACAGAGAAAATTCATATTGTTTGGGTCCTGCTTCGATTCTTGTTGTGGTAAATCAATTACCCGATAAAATGAATTTTTCTTCCTTTTTTCTTCAAAACAAGAGACTCCCATTTCCTCTTTAGAAATGTAAAATATATATTTTTTTGTTTGCTGAAGAGATACCGGTAAAGTGATAACATCTGGCTTAAAGCAGATCACTGCCAGCTAAAGAATGGTTTCCTCTCTGTGGGCCTGACCAGAGCCTAATGTTGTGCAGATGTGCAGCCAGGCCTGACTGTAAAAGTTATAAACATTGTCGTAACATTGTTTGACTTCTCTAGTATTTCCTGTCTTCTGCTTAGCACTTTATTACTCACTGTGGCCAGCTGCCAGAAGGATGCGGGAGAGGGGGTATTTGGCTGGAAAATTAAAACAAGTCCAGAATTCAGATGGTTTCATTTGAGATGTGAACTTTGATAACTCTCAGATGGTGAAATGTAACAGTTTAACTTCTACAAGCATTTGCAAAGTAAATGGAAGTTGGAGGGAAAACGGTACCAACATGTTTCATAACCAGGGCTACTGGCAGTAAAGCTTGAGAACAAAAGGGAGGTTTGAGTTAAGGCGAGTTGATTCAGAAGCTGGAAAGACTTTTAGAAACATGTCTTCATTTCCTGTATTGTATGTAGTTTCTGGGCAGCGAATAAAGCCTCTCTTTCTCTACTTCTAAGCACACTTGTTCTGCTTATTCAGCCTGCAATTAGGTAGGACCATACGGTCCAATACCTGGATTCACTGGTTAATAAGAGAGGGAAGTAAAACTCATTTAGCATCTGGCTCTTTGTTTCTTTACAAATCAGGAATAAAAGTGACCTTTTTTTTCATCCATTTGCTTGATGTTAGAAAACATTTTCTTCCCGATATTTTTCCAGCACACGTGTGCTGTTTTTTTGGCCTATGTGCTTTGCTTACAGATTCTATCAATCAGGAAGCAGTAACTCATGACAGACTTCCCTGGATATGGGCTATTGCTAATTGACGGTGTGAGTGTTTTTTTGCTGTCTGGGTTGTGGGTCTTAAAATGCAGTGAATCGAAAAATTAAAAGTTCTTTGTCTGATCTGTTGAATCTAATACAGCTGGAGGACAGAACTGCTTAAGCAGCAGATTGTCAGGTTTTGCTCAGGAGATGAGAGATGTGTTTGTGTATTGGAAGAAATTGTGTTGTTCATATAATTAAGTGCACACCTAATCACACCAAAGGTGCCTCACTTAAAAATGGGCCAGGGACTGTGAGGCAGGGAGAGGGTAGGCATTGTTTCTTGCACTTCTGGGCTTGTAAAAGTGTTCATAATTTTCTTTTGCAATTTCTAATATTTTCTTTCTCCCCTTTGCATTGCTATTAATCTTATTGACTGGTATGAACTGAGGCACTGGAATATAAGTACAAAAGTGTAGTGAAAGCGCTTTGATCTGCTGTCAGCTCACTGGGGTCTTGGTAATATTTATGACCCACGTTTTTTAAAAAAAATCAGTGCCACCCCTTACCCGATCTGCTTTCTTTCTTCCCTTTTGATATTATTAATAAAAGTAATGAACTTTTCACAGTTTTCACATTGAAAGGGTGTTTCAAAGCAGTTCACATTTACTGTACTATGATTGTATTTTATAGGAACATATATCAGCCAATTTGGGCATAGTAATGTCCCACATACAGTGATGACCAATTTTATCATGGGGGTGGGAGGGTGGGGGTTATTGGTCAGGACATTATGAAAACCTCTCCCCCCCGCCCCCCCCCTCTTTTCCAATAATTTCCATGGAATTTCCATGGCATTCCATGGAGCTCCTGTGGCTTAGTGGTTAGAGCACTTGTCTTGCAAGCTGGGGAGACCTGTGTTCAAATCCAGGTTTCTTTACTCCACACGCCTAATAATAAACCCTCCAAAAAACCCACAATAATAAAATTGGTCATTTCAATCCAGGACTGTTTGTGGGACACTGCTGTGCACAATTGGCTGCCATGATTCGCCCACAAATATACAGTCAATTCACTTTACAGTATATTCTGTGAAGCGCTTTGGGACGTCGATTAGATGTGAAAAGCGCTATATCAAATGCAAGGATTATTATTATTATAATTTTGAATGTAGACAGGACTTTGGTTTAATGCTTAATCCAAAGGATGGCACCTACAACCATGTAATGTTTTCCCAGCACTATGTTGTCACCCTAGACTTGAGTTCAAAGTCCTGACTTTGGACTTGATCCCGCAACCTCAGGGAAGAGCATGCCACCAACTGAGCCTGGCTGACACACATGCTACCCCCACTTTACCTCGTTGAAAGAATAGGCAAGCAATCTTTCTATGTGATTGACTCAGTCTTTACTTTTTTTGTGTGGGGGTGAGTACTGTACTATAATCATAGGGTGAGTTGGTGATAGCCCAACTGTGAATTCAAGAGATAATTAGATAACTAGTTTGAAATTGATTCCAGCAGTAAGAAAATTACAGTAGGGCCTGATTTTATTTAAACGTTAAGACTGAACAACTGGACATTAATGGCCTTATCCAACTCTGTACATTTATTTTTTCTCCCTACTGACCCTACATGCTTAAATCTCCACACAAATCTGCATTTATAAGGCCAGAGGTGCCAGTGACTGAAAGCTGGTCCATAGCTCAGCACAGACAGGTTCAGACTTGGGGCGTTTCTTGTTCATGCCTCAGAGCTACATTACATGGTGCATTTAAGCTTGAGCTATTGCCGGCGCCTGGCAGTTTCAGAAATGATGGGTGATTGCAAGCAGTGAACACACGAGAGCTATGCCATTAAATAAGTCCTGCTGCTACAGTGGAGGTGGCAGTGTACAAGGGGAAAGTACTTGTAAATGCAGAGCTGCTTTCTAAAGTAGCTCTATACTATAATCTGGAGTGGAGACACAGTTACACAGTTCGTGAAGTATTGCAGACATATTCAACAATAATGCAGAAGAGATACTGCACTTTCACTGTACACTCATCACAATGGCAGGGGAATGCACAGCTCTGTATGTGCAAACCTTGTACGAAGCTTGGCTTTCCAATTGCCAGTGACATGTTACAGCTAAGAGATGATGAGTCAGTCAGCTTGTGTGTTATGCAAAATGAAACGGCAGCTCACATGAAGGTTGTTAAACATTCCAATGTGCACTTTGAAAAGTTGACTGTCTTCATCTATACAGCAGCTGTATAATGTGCTGTACCTTTCTCAAGTGGGGCTGCAAGTACTGTAGTGATGGTGGTTTGAGGTGTGTGCACTGAACTTTGATATGTTTGCTGAGTTGTAAGGCTGCTGCTTGAGCTCAGCCACCTGTGGAGAGTGCAATCTATCCATGTTGACACTGAATGATACAGAAGTGCTGTGCCTGAGACTTTGAATTCAGATACAGCGGTGATAGTTTTGAAAAAAACCCTGCAGAGCTCTATTTGCTGCAGCAAGCAAACCATTTAATCAGTCCAATAAAATAGTCCCTGAATTTTAACATTAAGTTGAGATACAATTTGTTTTAAATGAATTTCACCTCGCAGACTTTTGAAGCCAAAAACATCCAATTGAAATAAACTTTCATTCACAAAGACTGTATGCTAAGATTTAACTTGTTTAGTGATTTGTAAGAATCCAACTGCTACTTTCCTATGCACTAGAAATGATAGCAAACTAAATTAGCAATATAATAATAATCTGACAACCTTTCACATCAGGAGCATGCGTCTGAAAGTGCTCACATGTTTTGCTGTAAAGAGTATTGACCAATCCGTAGGCGTACAAATCAATTTGTGCATAGCAATGTGACACAGACACCAAGGAAGTGAATCACCTAAATTTTATCTGAGGGACTGTTGGCTGGCACACCAGGAGAGACTCCCCTTCTTGTTTCAAATAGGACAATGGGATATTATTGCATGGTTGTTATTTCTCGCATAGGTTTTTTCAGTATTATTGGTGTGCCAGTTACATGTTTATAAGAACATACCTGTTCTCTCTCCCACCTTTTAGGTAATCAGTCCCATATACATAGTTGAAAATATCTTTAAGGTGCTAAATAATACATTTGTTGGTTAGTATTCTGGGAATAGCCTGATGTCTAGAAACTACTCTGACTCATTCTTGTCCAGAGACTGAGGCAAGCTCTGATAACGATACCTTAATATTATGAAAGAGGCCAGGGTAAGACAGGCTCTCAACTAACCTCAATGCTAAATTGGACCACACAAGAACTTTTTAACTTCGTTTTTTTAAAAAACAGTTTAATAGCTGTGAAATAGGCTGCAGTCTAACCAAGTTTATACTGGAGCTGATAATTCTTGCATTTAATATAGTGCTTTCCACGTCTTCTGGACGTCTCATAGTGCTTTACAGAGTATACTGTAAAGTGAATTGACGGTATATTTTTGGGCAAAACGCAGCAGCCAATTGCGCACAGCAGTGTCCCACAAACAGCCGCGGAATGAAATGACTGATAGCTGTTTCAGGAGTGGACCGAGCAATCATAGTGGATCCGTATTTAATTAATGCTGCCTGCGTTTAGAAATGAAGCATTGATTGCTGCTGGAAGCCAATTCTGTGGGTTATTCCCTATCTGAAGAATCTGGATTTGGGGGCATTTACTTATTTATGGTCATGGTAGGCGATCAACCACAGCCTGCTCTCAGAAGCGTTGCAGTTGTAGCAGTGAAGGCTGAAAATTCAGTGACAGTGCTGCTGGATTAATCATTCCAAGTCATCACTGACAAAGAGAAGTTGATGGTTATTAAAGATATAACCTAATTATTGAAGGGCAGTTCCTGGAAACACTGAAATAATAACTTTCACATACAATTAATGTTCGCAATGAATATCACTCAAACACTCAAACAAATTACATATAAGATAGTCAGGTACTAAAATGTTTTGTTAAAATTGATGATTTATTCAACTCAGCAATTATGTACATGGTTTCCCAATACAAATTGAAATTTATCATAGTTTAATATAATGTGAAGTTAAAATAATACACCCACTGTGTAATATATCTAAATGGTCAATACCCTGAGGAACCAAGGTGCTGTATGTAGGAAGTTAGGGCCATATCAAAACATACTTTTGACCCTGTTTTCGGTCATATTTCCAACACCCCCCAGCTCAGGTGTCCATCCAGTACTGTACAGTACCGTGAATACAATTTGGGATGTTCTTACACAAAAAGTGCTATATAAATGTAAATGTATTGTCCACGTAATAGGGGATATGAATATTGAATTTATTCATGAGATTTATATTAACACTTCAAGCTATTTCTACATGTTGAAATTTCCAGATTTTCAGATGGATTATATAGGGGAAATAGGAGATCAATGACTGTGCTGTTGTCACGTTTATCTGATTATTTAAATTCAATATACACCTCTAAAACTGCCTGGAAAGTGCAAAATAACAATTTTCTCATCAGCACTCAGAGATGCACAAACAGATGGTGCAATTTTGTGTGAGCAATATCAACAAAATAATCAGATAGCATTAAAAGGATTCATTAAAAGATCCAGAGAACACAGGTAGGGTTGCAGTAGGGTCCGTCGATATGGAAATTTTCAGATTTCGATGTATCGATGGCTCATATCGAGATATACTGATATATCGATATTTTCGGGGTTTCCATACTGCGCATTCACGTGCGTTGCAAGGTGCGTGCGCATTCGGAGGTGCGCGAGCATTCGGGGCCTATCTCCTCAGGAGGTAAATATCTCTCTCTGTGTCTCTCACACTCACTCTCTCCATCTCTGTGTTTTTCTGTCTGTGTCTCTGTGTCTCTCTCCTCTCTCACATCCCCCCCCCCCCACCCCCATCTTTCTCTGTCTGTCTGTCTGTCTATTATTACCCCCCCCCCGTCTCCCCCCCCCCCCACCGTCTCTCCTCCTTCCTCCCCGTCTCTCCCCCACCGTCTCTCCCACCCCCCCGTCTCTCTCCCCCCTCCCCCCGTCTCTCTCCCTGTCTCCCCCCTCTCCCGCCATCTCTCCTCCCCCCGCCGTCTCTCTCCCCCATCTCTCTCACACCCCCGCGTCTCTCTTCCCCCCCCGTCTCTCTTTCCCACCCCCGTCTCTCTCCCCATCTCTCCCCCTAACCCCGTCTCTCTCCCCATCTCTCCCCCAACCCCGTCTCTCCCTCCCTCGTCTCTCACCCCCTCCCCCCATCTCCCCCCACCCGTCTCCCCCCCCCCCCCGTCTCTCCCCCCCCACCCGTCTCTCCCCCCCACTCCCCATCTCTCCCCCCACCGTCTCTCCCCCCCACCCCATCTCTCCCCCCCCCCCCCCCCCCCGTCTCTGTCCCTGTCTCCCTCTCCCCCCGCCGTCTCCCTCCCCTGCCGTCTCTCTCCCCCCGCCGTCTCGATATATCGCCGGACCCTAGGTAGCAGAATGCTAAATGGCTATTTGTTGCCATTCAATCCTGTACTTGATTTCAGGACATATACTTGGCAGATATTTTTGTGCAAAGAGTAAATGATAGGTTACCAGAAAGGGTGGATGAGGACTGGGCACTGGGAGGACAGTAGGATGGGTATTCTGGAAGAATATTATCAAATTCGTCGAAGGGCCTCTTTATCTGACCCACTGTTGTGATCTTGTAATTAGATTCCTGAAAAGAGCCCTGAGCTTTAGTAAGCTATTGCTATGCGAGTATTACTTACAACTATTTTACCCTTCATCAACCCTCATTGGCGCATCTTGGAGTTTCTACCTGACTGGAATTGAGCGATACAAATTAAATGTGATGCATCTGGAACCTTGCACCTCCCTTCTTATGCACTGCAGATTGTATTGCTTGCTCATTATAAGATTATCTAGTGCTCTAGGGTTGCTGTGATGCCTTTAGTACCTTAAACTGCATTTTGTCTGGGGTCACAATGGCTAAACATTACATTGTATCCCATGTACTGTAATTGAGCACATTTGCTGCACTACTTTACTGAAACTGATTGTAACTGTTTTGTTACTGTTTTGGTGAAACTAATTGAAAGCCCCCGTGGGAGAAACATTTTCTCCCCAAGTTTGTTCATGCCTTTAGTCTGGCTAGGGGATAGGGAAGGATCCCCTAGCCAGGGGATCCTTCCCTGGCTAGGGAAGGTTAAAGTGCTATCTTTGAGTTAGGTTTCTTTTGTCAGTGATTGTGACATAAAAATTACTATTCATTTCTTATGAATGAACAATTTGATGCAGTTAAAAGAAGAACAACAAAATTACGTTTGGATAGCGCTTTTCATGTTGGGAGGATGTCCCATGGCGCTGTTTCAGACCCGAGTTGGGGTCGGGATCGGGGAGGATGGGGGAAAAGGATGGGATTTGGGGGACTGATGGGACTGTCAAAGAGGAGGGTCTTGAGGCGGGAATTCAAGGAGGCTAAGGAGGAGGTGAGGCGGAGGTACTGCGGGATGGAATTCCAGAGGTTAGGGGCAGAGTGGTTGAAGGATTGGTTCGGGGGACATGGAACAGGCCAGATCCTGCTGAGCGGAGGGCACGGGCAGAATGGTAGGGGGTTAGGTGGTCGCAGATGTAGGGTGGGATGAGGCCATAGAGGACCAGGATCTTGAATTCAGATAGTTGAGGATCGAACAAGACATCTAGTTTCCTGACTGACTTGGTGAGGTGGAGGGTACAACCATGGAGGTTGATGCTGCCAGTGCGTGATGTAAAGAGGTGCATACATAAACCAGAGATTTTAGTTTTTAAAAAGGCAGAGTTACACTGAGTGCATCCACCCTCAGTGGGGACTTTTGTGCGTGTCATTGTTTTGGAAAGATGGGTGACTCTCCAGAGCCTGGGGTTGCATGTACAGGCAAGTGATTGAAACTGCTTTGCTCCCTACACACGGATGGGGGTGGGAGGTGAGAGTGCTTCAACCTTCAGCCGGTCATGCTCGTGTTACTTTTGCTATTCATTGATGATGTGGTTGGAGTTGACCTTCTTAGAAGCTGCACAGTGAATGAGGGAGGGATTGGGGAGGGAAAAACAGGGGATTAACATTACCAGTTTGCTGCCAAATTACGTTGGCTCAAATCTTTGGCAGTAAATTTGCAAAGCAGGTGATCCATTATCAATGCATTATGTTAGTTATTGTTTTTTGTCATCTTTTGTGTGACGATTGTTTTTCTGTACATCTTCATTCCTCTCATCTGGAAATCTCCCTGTAGCTCTAAACAAAATGGGGCGAGGTGGACATGAAATCAGTGTCGCCTCCAATTCAATCTGCTGAGGATGCCATTACCACTTTAACAACATAACAAGAGGTTTGGATTATGCAGGAATGATGCCCATTTTAATGGAAGTTCAGGATTGAATTACAGACTTTGACTTTCTCTACAGCGTCTGCCACTTTATATAACTTACTCCAGGTTTGAGTTGTAAAATCAAAATCTTGTACCTTAATCATGCTGTTAAAGGAGATGGCGACCGATAGTCAAGAGCACTAATACAATAAAACTTGCATAAGTCATATCAGTCTAGAACGTAACATTTATTATGAGTTACACAAATTATTTGTTATACTATAGTCATACTGATAACCGATGCTACAGTATCTGAAACTAATTATCATCAGGATAATATTGCATTTAAAATAATAAGAACGGATTACTTAGTTCTGAGTACAAGTTATAAAGTGGATGCCCATTAGATGCGCAATCTTTAGGATTCTATATATTGGTGCAGATTCTATATATTGGGGACCAATTGAAACATAAAATTATATTAAACTGACTTATAAAATCTATTGCTCTGATCTCTGAATTTAAACGAATTGAAGGTGCATCTTTCCGGGCAGAGAAGACACATTCTCATTCCATGCACACTGGGAAATTTCCACATGTAGGTGGCATACGTGTGTGAAATTCTGTCTGGATACCATTAAACATGATCATAGGTTTCACATCAGACACCCGACCGACCAAAAAAAGTCCATTGCTTCTATGACCCAATTTACTATAATTATGATTGTAATTCAGAGAACACCATTTTATAGTGCTATAACGACATAGGATTATGTGAGGGCAAATGGAGAAAGACTGTACTTATCCCTTTTTTAGAAAGTTAAAGTGAACGTTCACATACCATGGAGCTTCGGGATGAGAAACTGTGGTTGACATTATCGAGAGTATTGTCTTTGTGCAACAATAGCCACTTGTATTTATATGACGCCCTTCACATCGGATAATGTCTTGGGAGTAGTTCAGAAAACAAGGTTGGATGCCAAGCACGGGAAGGGGGTGGGGTGATCATAGGCAAGATCAAAAGAAAGGCAAGAAAAAAGAAGCAAGGATTATTATTTTCAAAGGGGTAGGTGTTATGAGGTGTTATGCGGTGATTCACAAGAGGTGAGACTCTGAAGGGGTAGAAGGACAGACTGCCACTAGTCAAGGGTGTAGAATCTGAAGGCGTTGTCTCTGATGGTGCTGTTGTCCCACCTGCTCTTTACCTGGTGTATTTAATCTCCCTGAGGAACACTCTGGGTAAAATCCTTTCCAACTGCCAAAGTTGAGTGAACACTTTTTAAAATATGGACCCACTTTCACATCTCCACCTTACATTTCATTGTACTGCCTCCTGCCTTACTTTCCAGTCCATTTACCCTGTGTAAGTATTTCCTTCCTCTTTCTCAACACTTATGTTTCATAGACTATTTTATTATTTTGATGGATAAGTTTTTAAAATTGATAGACAGACAGACAGACAGAGACGAAGATAGATAGATAGATAGATAGATAGATAGATAGATAGATAGATAGATAGATAGATAGATAGATAGATAGATAGATAGATAGATAGATAGATAGATAGATAGATAGATAGATAGATAGATAGATAGATAGATAGATAGATAGATAGATAGATAGATAGATAGATAGATAGATAGATAGATAGATAGATAGATAGATAGATAGATAGATAGATAGATAGATAGATAGATAGATAGATAGATAGATAGATAGATAGATAGATAGATAGATAGATAGATAGATAGATAGATAGATAGATAGATAGATAGATAGATAGATAGATAGATAGATAGATAGATAGATAGATAGATAGATAGATAGATAGATAGATAGATAGATAGATAGATAGATAGATAGATAGATAGATAGATAGATAGATAGATAGATAGATAGATAGATAGATAGATAGATAGATAGATAGATAGATAGATAGATAGATAGATAGATAGATAGATAGATAGATAGATAGATAGATAGATAGATAGATAGATAGATAGATAGATAGATAGATAGATAGATAGATAGATAGATAGATAGATAGATAGATAGATAGATAGATAGATAGATAGATAGATAGATAGATAGATAGATAGATAGATAGATAGATAGATAGATAGATAGATAGATAGATAGATAGATAGATAGATAGATAGATAGATAGATAGATAGATAGATAGATAGATAGATAGATAGATAGATAGATAGATAGATAGATAGATAGATAGATAGATAGATAGATAGATAGATAGATAGATAGATAGATAGATAGATAGATAGATAGATAGATAGATAGATAGATAGATAGATAGATAGATAGATAGATAGATAGATAGATAGATAGATAGATAGATAGATAGATAGATAGATAGATAGATAGATAGATAGATAGATAGATAGATAGATAGATAGATAGATAGATAGATAGATAGATAGATAGATAGATAGATAGATAGATAGATAGATAGATAGATAGATAGATAGATAGATAGATAGATAGATAGATAGATAGATAGATAGATAGATAGATAGATAGATAGATAGATAGATAGATAGATAGATAGATAGATAGATAGATAGATAGATAGATAGATAGATAGATAGATAGATAGATAGATAGATAGATAGATAGATAGATAGATAGATAGATAGATAGATAGATAGATAGATAGATAGATAGATAGATAGATAATGTTGCCAATATAATTGCCAGATTTGTTTTTTCTATTTGAGCTTTCAACAATATGCTGAGTACTGAATTCCTGAACCCATAATCTTTTAACTCAGAGCACGAGGTTTAACAACTGAGCAAAGAGGACAGAAACAACAACAACAACATTACATCTATATTAGCACCTTTCAAGTCGGGAGGACTTCCCAATGCAGTGAGAAAGGAATATATATTTTGCAACATTTAGAAGAATAGTTATACTGACTGAAAGCAATATGGATAATTGAGCAGACTTTAGTGTTGAAATAAAACGGTAACACATAGTTACCTTAGTTCCTAGGACCTTTTTATTGATATATTCTGGACACTCTGGTGAGGAAGGGGGGGAAAAGGAAACAAGTCATTGATCTAAATGCCTGTACAATTTGTAACCCTACATTTCCTGTGGAAATCTATCACATATAGGCAAGTTATAATGATAATAAGTTGTGTATTATGATCATGGCTATGTCAGAAGCATGGTTTTAATTCACAATATGTAATGATTGTGAATCAATTGTAAAATGCTGGGTTTTTCACGTTCCTTTGAGATGAGGAGAGTGTAGTTAGTCATCTGTTTTCAGTAGCTTTCAGCTGTATAATGAGGACCCTTGCCCAGCAATTTAGAACTATCAACTCTCACTGTTTCCAGTTTGAATGTTACAAAGGTAACACATTTTGAGATGTCTTACTCTGAGCAATAACGACAACTTTGAATGGGGTTTTGTGCAATCTGGTGAATCTTTTAGATCATAAATCTTGCTCCTAATATCTTCCCGATGTTGACGTTTTGTTGTGGCGTTTGAAAGAATGGATGGAGGACATTTGTTTAAATGAATCCTTTCCTTTCAGCGTTCCATCACTAAGACCAGCTGCTAAAACCAGAAATGTTCCTAACAGCTGCTCATAGCGTTTTTGAGACAAGCAGTTCTGACTGAGAGCAATGTTTGTGCAGAATTGTGTGTTTATGCTAGTTTGACATGCTGACATTCAAGATAATAATGCCGACTTGTTAAAGTATTGCATTTTTCCCCATTATCCATCCACCCAATGGCAATTAACAGTTGTGTGAAAACTACGATGTGTTAACTATCATCTGTGATAATTGATGCATTGTTGATAAATGGATCAAGAACTAATAATAGTATTTTGTAAGAGTGAAACTTGTCCTCTCCTCTCCCCAAACTTGTCTCAATACTTGGCCCAGACATAGACATTTAGCCAGAAGTGAGAATTGTATCTTTGGAGACAGCCCGTTGGAACTTCAGTTCGCTCTTTGCACACTACAGCTAGCTTTCTGTCTATTCTTCAGGTAGATGTTATAGATCCCATGACCTATTTGAAAAGAGAACAGACTTTCCTTTAGTGGTTATGAATTCTCCCAGATTAATCATCTGCTAGAAGTTCATGGGGGTCACGTTGTACTTAAATTGCTGCCAAGATTTACAGGCACTACACTGCGTGGTAATTCCTAAAATAATTTAAGACATTATGATGTCAAAAGACTCTTATGAAGGTGCAATTTTTGGTTGTGTATCAAATTTACAGTTGTAGTTTTTGACATTTTGTTGTGTGGGGGGAGGGGTTAAGTAATTAAACTTAATAGCAACCCAACTATTTGTAGCATGAATTTAATTATTATATGATTGCACCGTGGAGACTAACCAACTTGTTGCACATACAGCAAATTGGAAGTAATGTTGGTGGTAGCTTGACGACTCTGAAGTCAGACAATTTTCGTTTCGAACAGTAACCAACTGACTAAAGGTTGCCTCATTGATAGCATTGGTGGAATTTTATAGATCCCTACCACCGTTTTAACATGGCTCCATTATATTTTTATTTGTTGCTTCACACCTAGGCAGTTGCTATGTAAATGAATCCCACAAGATCTATATAGGTATATTGGCAACACTGGACACAGATATTCATTACTTAACCCCTCCCCCCCACATAACAAAACCAACTTTAGAAAGGATAAGCAGTTTAGCAGAATAGATAGAACAGAATAAATTGTCCACAGTTCAGAATGTTCAGTGTGATTGATGGATATTTTTTAGAATAGCCTAGCTTAGGCTCTTCACTGATAGTGAGTCTCCCAAAAAGAAAAATCCTCACTGAAGCAGTAATAATAATCCTTGCATTTTGATATAGTATTTTTCACAATCTCTAGACATCTTAAAGTGCTTTACAGAATATACTATAAAGTGAATTGACCATATATTTGTAGGCGAAACGTGGTAGCCAATTGCGCACAGTAGTGTCTCTCAAACAGCCGCAGATTGAAGTGACCAATTTATAATTGTTTCTTTTGTTCTTGAGTGATTATTATCAGGCATATGGAGTAATTAAATTTGTCCAAAGCTTTGCCCTGCTGGGAATCAAACCCAGGTCTTTTGCTTGCGAGGTGAGTGCTCTAACCACTGAGCTACAGGACTCCACATTATATAATGTCCATATAACTGTCCTAACTTGAAGCCTCTAATTTATATAGATCTGCCTGTTCCCCTCTTGAAATCCACATAGAACCATTTGTTATGAGATTCCATTTAAACATTAAGTGAAAGGGCACGTAACCTTTCAAGGGTGCGTGTTGCACCACTTGTCTCTTCACTTTGTTGTTGAAGAATTTTACTGAAACGGTCAATGGCAATAATGAAGATTTTGGCATATATTTTGGAGGCACTATTTTTCCAGGTAAAATAGAGCATTCATGATGGGAAAGTCTTTTCTCGCGTCAATCACAGAATTAAATTGTAACTGTTCATTGAAAGGATCAGTTTGTACAGGTGCTCAGTATAAAACAATGCCTTGCATAAACTTTTACTGCTTGGCCTGAGACACATTTTATTTTAGATTTGGAACATTGATTTTTTTTCTGCCTGTTTAACAAGGCTATTAGATTAGGTCACCCAAAGAAATTGGATCTCTACCGGCACAAATTAACCTGACTCATTTAACTGCACTGCCGTTAGTTAAGAGTGTTTGAATATTTCAAGGATAGAATTGCTGAAGGGAAAAAACTTAACCTTTGTGTTCAGCTTTATTCTAAGCAAACCATGGAATTTGAGCAATAATGATTCTTATGTTTACTATAACTGCCTTTTTTTTGTCAGGAGGATGTCTCAAAGCGTTTCTGTATGTGCACCGCAGTGTGGCATAAAACGGCCATAAAAGGAATGACTAATTTTAACTGGGGGCCAGGATACTAGGGGAAACTTTTCTGTTTGCCTGGTGTCTTGGGTCTTTTGAGATATAGTTTCAATGTGAAAGGTGTGTTGCATCAGATACTATTTTTATTATATATTTTATTAAGAGGCCATTTTATTAAGAGGCCAGGAGATATGTCTGGAAACCAGACGTTTCCCATGATTTTACTAAATAGCCGAAAGCACCAGTAAAACATTTAATAGGAAAGTGTACAGTGAAGTCAGGGCAGTCATTCATGTACAAAATGACTTGCTCTGGTCGCTGGCCTCAGCTAAAATTAGTTATTCACTTCATGGATGTTTGTGGGACATTGCTGTGCAGAAATCACCTGCAGTATTTGCCTATAAAATGTTTTAATGGCTATGGCTACACAGTGAAATCAGCGTGCCCACTCATGTACAAAAGAGCTCACTCCGTGCCGTTTTACATTATGGAGTCCAATTTCCTATACATCTTTGCAAATTCTAGAGAGTACAAAAATAATTTTTTTTTAATTTAATTCAAATATTTCTCCATGTATTGAAACAGAACACAATGGCGCAATAAAAAAAATTGTGGTATTGCAATTTCCAATCTCTGACCCTAACCACCATTATACAATAGTGTTCCAGTAAAATGTTGTTAGCAGTTTAGCAAATTAATCATGATGTTTGTGGAAATGGTATTCAGTGCTGAGAGAGTTGTTTGTAAAGTTAGTAGTTGTGTAAAATTGTTCTTTAAGCTTAAAGGTCTACGGGCAAGGCTCCACTGAAATGTGAGTGGCATTTAAACTTTAGTACCCCACTAGCTGGGATTCTAGCCACTCTTCAATTTTTCCTTTAATCATCAAATCGGGGCGTGTCAATTGGTTGTCTGAACAAGCGCTCGCTGGGAGCTCTGGATGACTCATTGAGTTTGACTTCAGATTAATTCTTGTCCCTGCCAAGAGTCAGATGCTTGACCACAGAGGTGTGAAGTAAGTGCTCTTCCACTGAGCCATTACTAAACTACATTATTAAATTGCTGTTTATGGGTTGTAGCTGTCTTAACACCAAATCACATCCGATGCATAACTGTACCAGCAGGAAAAGCAATTCACATTTCTTGGGAGTTGAGCCTACAAGCTATTCTTCATATTACAATACAATGCCAAATTACATGTGTAAAGTATCTTTCACATTCGGAGGATGTCCTAAGGCGCTGAACAGTCAGGGATTTGACCCGAGGTGGGAGGGGGAGGATAGATTGAGATCAGAGAAGGTGGAGGGTAGAGAAAGTAGGAAGGTGGCTGAAGGCACGTTCGAAGAGGAGGATGTTGAGATATGCCTTGAAGGAGGCAAGGGAGGGAGCAAGGCAAAAAGAATGGGATGGAGTTCCAAAGTGTGGGGGCAGAGAGGCTTAAGATCTGACCGCCAATGGTGGAGTGGGCTGGTAGGTGGCATGAACCAGGCCAAAACCTACTGAGTGGTGGGAGCTGACAGGTTGATATGGTGCTTGCAGGCCTCAGGGGTAAGAAGAGGCAAGACTTTGGAGAACCTTGAAGGCAATTATGACGATTTTGAACTCTTATCATCTAGGGGATGGGGAGCCAGCAGAGCTGGGTGGTGGATGGGGAGCCAGCAGAGCTGGGCAAGGGTTGAGGTGATTGGATCACAGTATCTGGTGTGGGAGAGGACAAAAGCTGCAGAGTTGTGGATGATCCACAGCTTGCAGTGGAGAGAGCTGGGAAGGTCGACAGGCTGGGAAGGAGACACTGTTTGACTCTTACAAGTGGTACAGGCTCCACTAAACTTGCATATCATCAGCTCCTATTGCAGGAACTATACTGCATTTTGCAGTCCAAATGTAAAGGCTGAAGCTAGCGAATCTGGTTGAAGAGAAGGGAATTGATATGATGGTGAATTGCCCTTGTGCTTGAACACAAGCATAGGCTCAGTGGATTGAATGGCCTCCAGTATTGTAAGTTCTGATTCTGAAGTGAGATTTGGACAACTCAATATTGTTAGCACTTTGTACAAATGGTTGCACAAATAGCTTTAAACTGTGATTGACGGTCACAAGTTTTATTTAAATTGATGAGAAATACAGTGGAATCCAGTTATACTTCAGCAGTTGGGGGTTCATAAAATCCCAATCAGTGTCATATCAGGTACAGTAAAAGCTTGTTTATCCGGCACTCGATCAACTGTAACGTCCGTATAACCGGCACCTCAAAAAAAGTCTGCATTCGATTAACTGGAATTTATCAAGAAAAATGCATTGAAAAAAACAATTTTTATGTGTGTTTTCGGCCGAATATCCAGCACACTCTTTAACCGGCATTGGCCAGGTCCCAAGGGTGCCGGATAAACAGGCTTTTACTGTAAAATGCTTGCCAGTCAGCATTTCTGCATTAACTGTGCACTTGCATAGAATGCTGGGTTGCTTTGAAATGCTGGCTAACTTCTCATGTGCTATGATGGTCAACTTTTAGAACAAAAAAGTCGCTGCCCGTAGAAGTGATATTGGCAGTGACCTTCGGTGTGAAAAGCCAGCCAGTGTCTTGAAGGGAGGTGGCTGATTTTCTGTGCACATTTTGGATTTTTGGTGAGTAACTATTGAGAATCACTATGAGCAAACCCTGGTTATAATGAAGTGGTTTTTCAGTGGATTCTCTTGTACATTGACTTCCATTTCAATCTTAAACCAAACAAATTAATCTTGATCACATATTGACATCTAGTAATGACATTCAATCTTAATGGCACAGGGAAAATGAGCCAGGGGAGGCGACAGAGTAAGCTGCCTTCTCGATTTACATCTGATAATCTAGGTTTCACTATTGAATAGAGTCAGCGGCTTGTCTCTAAAGGAAAATTAGATGTAGACAATCTTTCTCTCTCAATATCCCAAATGAACCAAAACAAAATTACAACTTTTGACACAAGAACTCGGTATGGTACTTTCAATAAGCGCCTCAGAGTCACAAAGATTTTTTTAATTAATGTAACGTACAATGTGGCAGAGTGTTTATTTTTCAATTGGTCTGAGTTTTTTTAAATTTATACACAAATGTAGCAATTGAGAAAAATCATTGTTGAAATCTGTCTCGTATTTTTCTTTCTCGTTCTCTCTCTGTAATCTTTCCTAGCAACTGCATCGAGCTATGAATCAGAAAGGTAATAGCAAGTTGTCTCTAAAGGAAAATTTGATGTAGACAATCTTTCCCTCTCAATATCCCAAATAAAATAGATTGAGTCATCATTTGTGCACCGAGACCGAAATTCCACCCGGTCTTGGCCTGTGAGACTATTTTCTCTTGAATGTTTTGCACAGCACTATGGAAATTTGTTTAAATTCTGTTTCAATTTGGAAGACTATTTTCTGAAGTTATTAAAAAGTGTTGTTGGTGTACTACTTTATTGTTTTAGCTGCGCTTCAGTGAACATTATTTATAGTAAATCCCATGAAGTACTTTGAGTTGTCCACTAGACATGAAAGGGACATTGAGAGGTATTATACTTAGTCTTCAATCCCAACCTTTTGCTCCATCTGCTTATTGGGCTGTTGTTGAGCAGTGTGGGTGCTGGCAGCTGAGACTGTGTGATGCAACTTTGAAACTCTGTGCCAAGCTACCACAGTGAGCAGACTGAGTCACACCTCAAAGGTCAGGTGCCTAGTGTTAAATGATCTGTTGTTTGGTTGTCCCTTATACTACTTATTTTCTCCCCTTTATTAATGTGAGGAGGTTGCTCAATTGTCCCCAACTCAGTGTATCTCCACTAGGGAACGGCGATATGGGAATTTCCCGATATGGATATATCGGTTGGCTCATATCGACATATACCGATCTATCGATATTTTTGGGTTTTTCGTACTGCACATGCGCGCGCGCATCGGAGTGCGCGCGCATTCGGGGCCTATCTTCTCAGGAGGTAAATATCTTTCTCTCTCTGTGTCTCTCACTCTCTCCATCTCTGTTTTTCTGTCTGTGTGTCTGTGTGTCTCTCTCCTCTTTCACATCCCCCCCCATCTCTATCTATCTGTATATTATCACATCCACCCCATCTTTCTCCGCCCCCCCCCCCCCGCCCCTCTCTTGCACCCCCCACCCCCGTCGTCTCTCTCCCCCCCCAGCTGTCTCTTTCTCCCCCCCCCCCCAGCCGTCCCTCTCCCCCTCACCCCCCCCCCCCCCAGCCATCTCTCTCCCCCTCACCCCCCACCCCCAGCCGTCTCTCTCACCCCCCACCCCTTGCATACCTGTATATTGTATTCGAGGACTATGAATACAATATGGCGGCTTTGCACCTCGGTCTGTGCATTGTGTATAGAGATGAGCATTCTGGGTATTGTAGTTCAGTGTGCTCGCATCCCAATTTTTTACTTCAATATATCGTTTTTTCGGTATATCAATATTTTAAAAATGTCTATATCGGCATATCGATCTGAAAATTATATCGGGTTTTAGCGATATATCGATATATCGCCGTTCCCTAATCTCCACAATAGTTTGGCTGAGATTGAGCACCTGCTTTGTGGAGTGCTCAAGTTGCTGTCAATTTACTCTGCCATATCCTTTGCTCTTGTGCACTGTTGCAGTGTTTCACTCCATTGTGTTGTTACATTGGTGCCAAGTGTCAACCTGGCTCAGTCCTTTCATGTTTAAATCAGAAATCCTTGAGCTCAAACACCAAGATGGCACTTTGAGCTCACTGTCTTGGTCTGACACTCCAATTCAGTGCTGGGAGTGTGTTGCATTATTGGAGGAGCCATCCTTGGATGAAACATTAAAGTGAGGTTCTTTATGTCTGTTCAGCTGGACACTAAAGATCCCATGACACTGGTCAAAAAGAAACACAGTTTCAGTATCCGGGCCAACAATTCCCCAGA
Source organism: Hydrolagus colliei (assembly GCA_035084275.1). Classification (NCBI taxonomy): domain Eukaryota; kingdom Metazoa; phylum Chordata; class Chondrichthyes; order Chimaeriformes; family Chimaeridae; genus Hydrolagus; species Hydrolagus colliei. The sequence continues at coordinate 86,649,703 of CM068743.1, forward strand.
TAAAATTGATCATTTACTTCATAGATGTCTGTGGGATACTGCTGTGTTCAAATTGCATGCAAAATACAGTTTCACTTCATAGTGATGTGTTGAGAAGCTACAACAATGTGATAAGCCATTGTATGGGAAGGTACGGTGGGTGCTATATAGATGCAAATTGTTGCATTAAATGCAATTATTATTTTCCTGCTGTTGTATTGTTTATAATATGCTTTCTCTTAAAATAGATGAATGGAATACTTTTCAGAAGAAAACTTGAAGTTATTTATTGCCTTTTGTAGTGGTCTTGTTGTTCATTTCAATAAGCAAAACACGCACATCATTATCTGATTTTTGTTTTAACAAACAAAAACATTTCCCACTAGTATCCATTCAGGAAACTCATTTTTCAAACAACCCTTTTAACTAATTTGAACATGCTGCCTCAGAATGTTCAGAAATACTAGTGCATAGCAACTGACTACATCAGAAGGCTGGTTAAGAGTAATACAGTAATAATATAATAATCCTTGCATTTGGTATAGTGCTTTTCACATCTTCTAGACTTCTTAAAGCACTTCACGGAATGTACTGTAAAATGAATTGACTGTATATTTGTGGGCAAAAATGGCAGCCAATTGCATACAGCAGTATCGCACAAACAGTCGAGGATTGAAATGACCAATTTTATTATTGTGTTATTTTTGGAGGGATTATTATCAGGCATGTGGAGTAAGGAAACTAGCCCAAGGTTTCGCCTTGACCTGCCTGGATTTGAACACAGGTGAAACGCTTGTAAGGCGAGTGCTCTAACCGCTGAGCTACAGGACTCCACAGAATGTATAAAGTTGGATCTGCCCTTCACACAAAAGCATTTCACAATCAGGTGATCAACTGTATGTTGAACTGCAACCATTTGTTTCATTTGATTTCATTATCTGTGTTTTTTTTTACATCTTTGTTGATCGGAATCAAATTTCTTAGTGAAGATATATTTTGTATGCAGATTTGGCTTTCAAAGTTCCCTGAATGCATTGGCAAAGCAGTGACTGTTTTTGTTTCATCTGCTAAACTGAAAAATGGTTACTTTTCTCAAACTCTCAATTCTCAAAATTCCCCATCCTTTCCCCTCGGGGAGTTTGGCTTCCACTCCCTGCGTATATTCTGGAGTTGATTACTCACCCTTGAGCCCAAGAGTGCCAGCGCACATCCTGTGGTGAGCTGACCAGGCAAATATCAATTCTGACAATTCCTCCTCCTACTTGAAGAAAATGAAAACACATTTAGGAAGATGACTTCTTAAACCAACAAAATTGATTGCACAATATAATCCGTAGATGTATTACAAAATTATAATGCTGCAAGCGATTTGAAAATAGAAGGGAGTTTCTCCCGGTGTCCTGGCCAGCAGTCTTCCAGATTATTTGGTCATTCGCTTACCGTCTGTTTGTAGGCCTTTGCAGTGTGGAAAATTGGCTGCTACATTTGTCTACCAAATATCTAGTAACAACGCTTAGCAAGAATTACCTGTTATGATATTTATGATATTTTAACATTATAATTTAATGATGAAATAATCACATGGAAGCATTATTATTACTAATTATAATAGCTATTTATTCTTCTGAGTCATATCCAGATTTCAGCAGCTAAATTTGCAACAAAGAATATATGTATTTAAATTTAGTGATGTGAGTTCGGCTGAGCATTCTCGCTCTGAGTTAGAAGGTTGTGGTTTAAAGCCACATGTTGATACTTTGAATTCATAGTTCAACACACTACTGAGGGAAGGGTAGATTGTTGAAGGGACCGTGCTTTTGGTGACATGGTAATGTGATGTCCCGTCTACTTGTTTAGGTGGACATTAAAAAGGTATTTCTTGTGTCCTGGCCAACAATCTCCCATAATTGGTCATTCCATTCATCGCTGTGTGTGGAACTTTGCTGTGCAAAATTGTCTGCTGCCTTCGCCAACAAAATACAGTCACTACACTTTACACTTTAAATCATGTCCTGCAGTAAAAAATGGGAATATCAAGAATTGATAGTTGTAGATTTTTGTGGTTGCACACATGCTCCATGTAGAATTGCATAGACTGGAGTTGTTTTTCATCAGGTGAGAAATGAGAAGGCAAATGACTGCTGTAGTGTGACTGAAAGTAAGCAGGGTGATTTGCTAATCTCATATGGTTATGACTACAGTAGCTGTTTTGTTCATTCTGTCAGTGGAGAAAATGAACCATTGGTGCCACAGACAGATTACACAGTGGAGGGCAGATTAATGTGTGTTTTGTTTCCGTGACTGAGGCAGACCTAATAATTATGGTCCATCGCGGCATAGACAATAAAAATTCTACTTTACTGGTCTTTTTAACGTTTCCTGTTCTAATTCTCGTGTGGCCTTATAACTAAGTGGCTTTAATATTATTTATGTTTTTGCTTTTATTTTATTGTGGAGTATGATGAGGCTGATGCAGTGTTGCCTCAAACTAAATGAAAGGTTCCTGATTTGGGGAAAAAAAATCTTCTGTTCAAAGAGCTGTCTCATGAGATGATCTCGCAAATAAACTTTGTGCCTCACTAAACTATCTCACCAGTAACTTTTAGTTTTTTTTTAAATAAATCTCTGGATGCACAAATGATACTAGCAAACATTATACTTTTTTAAATCTTTGGTCACTTTAGAAAAAAAGTACTGTTCAAAGTTGCAGAGAAACTAGTTATTGAGATAAATTGCTTGAGGATTTATTTAAAACAAGTTAGCTTGTTAGTTGTCAAATGATCAACTCCTGACTATCCTCGGGGTTATGGGGGGGAAGGAAAGAGTGGGGGAGTTGGGGGAGAGGAACATGTGTGGAACACTGTCCGGTTTGGATATTCTGAAGACGGTGATAGGTTTCTGCATGTAAAGTGAGTTTAGGGCATGGTGTCTGAGGGGACTCTTACTGGGCAGACTGTCTGTCGGACCTGGGAACTGTGCCTGCTGGCGTTCTGGCTGATGATGTGGCAACCATGGATTTGTTTATTATTTCTGTCATTGCCAAACCACATGAGAGTTAAGACCATAACAATAGCTGAAAATACAGTGGAATCTATTTTATGAATTGTATAAAAGCATATGCAGGATACATCATGAATAAACATGTACAGAGTGACTTGAGTGCTCTTGTAATTATGGGATGTCTTATAACACTTGCATCATTTTCAGGGAGTGCAGCACTGTTGCCTGGAAACAGAATTAGTTTTGCAATGAACCAATGGATAATCATGTTGCAAAGTCATTTTAATAATCTCAGATTCTACTCTGCAGGATTTGAACTTTGATACTGGAGTAAAACGTTGAATTGATAGAGAAGTGGAAATATCAGGAAATGCATATTATATTTCAGTTGTGAATTTGAACATTACATTAAGAGTGTGTAAGTAATACTCATCATTGCATTTGATATAGTGCAGTGTGGAGGGGTGGTGGGGTCTGACGGACTTACACAGAGATAGAGACACATGGGAGGGGGGGGTAACATGGGAGTCTGGGGGGTGCGGGTGCTGTCTGACAGACTTACGCAGAGATAGAGACACACGCGGAATAAATTCATGTTAACTGTATTTACCTTAATCCTAAGAGAGATGCGCTGTCATTGGTTAATTGCAACATCGCATCTGGGTCCTAGTGCTGTACGCTGTAGGTTCTGGGGAAAATACTTTTTTTTACTACAAAATACTGTTTTTAGCTTTCAGGAGTACTTTTTTTTGTTAAAAAAGGTTGGCAGCTCTGCTTAGGTCTCCTCACAAACTTCTTTGTTCCAATGAGAATAAACCTAGCCTCTCTAACCTTTCCTCATAGCTGAAGTCCCTTATTCCTGGTACCATCCTAGTAAATCTCCTCTGCACCCTTTCCAATGCCTTAACATCCTTCCTAAAGTGTGGTGACAAGAATTGTACACAGTACTCTTGCTGAGGCCTAACCAAAGTTTTATAGAGTTTAGTCAGAACTTCCTGACTTTTGTACACTATGCCCCTATTTATAAAGCCTAGTATCCCGCATGCTTTTTTGATAGCCTTGTCTACCTGTCCTACTACCTTCAAAGAATCACTCACACAAACTCCCAGATCTCTCTTGTTCCTTCACACCTCTTAAAATTGCACTACCTAGCCTATATTGCCTCCCCTGTGGTACATATTTGCACATAACAGTGTCCCACAAATACTGTTCACTGTGGGTAAGTGATCTCGAAATAAACTTATCTTTCAACCTAATGTGAATTAAATCCTGTAATTTGTCATTTTAGGCAGTCTGACAGTATTATACGTTAAGAATTAACAAGACATTTCATTTTCAAAGTTTTCTGAATAGTGAACTACTGACCTGTGAAGTGTTTTTAAAAAATATATTTAGAAATTCTTCCCTTGTCTCACATTTCTGGTTCCCTGTTGCATGGTGTTGCATAATGATCTCATGCATTTAATACAAATCATTGGCTTTAATTTCCCTAATTACATTTGCAGAAATGACACTTTCTTGTTTGAACTTCTCCATTGTTAGTTTCAAACTGATGTTATCTCTTGGATGGCTCTTATCGCTAGATGGGTGGGCAGCTTGGTAAATTAGCCTCAATCTGTATTCATGCCCTTGGAGGAGAGTTATTGAAAGTCTCAATTTAAGACTGATACAAATACCTTTGTTTTAAATACTAATTGTCTTTTGGGGGTCACCTGAGTTACATATGGAATTCCATCACCATCTAAACTATTCTGTGTTTTACATATGCATATCACCTACACGTGGAACAATCTCAGTGTCCGTAATACAATGTACAATCTCTTGAAGGAATGTAAATTGCTTGTGTAATTCTGGAGTATATTAGGCATGGTTTGTTGATATCCAAAGCCTGGGGACCTCCAGATTTTTACATTACAGAACAGCCAGAGTGAAACTAGTTAAAACTTTGTAAGTTCCCATTGAGAGCCTTGTTCATGAGTTTCCTGATACTTGTCCAGCTGGGACCAAATTATCCATTGGGGTTTGGGCTTTTAGAGTTAACAAGAGCTTAGCGGAAATAATCTGTGAGTAACATTCCATTGCCAAATTCATCATCTTGAGGCCAGTTTAGCGACAAAGAGACCCAGGTTTCCTCCTCATTCTCCCCACCCAAGTGAATGGTATGAATATCCTATGTGGCACTTGCTCAGAGCAGCAGCTGAACACAAGCATTTTACAGTAAAAGCCAGTTTATCCTGCACCCTCGGGACCTGGCCAATGCCGGTTAAAGCGCGTGCCAGATATTTGGCCGAAAACACCCCCCAAATGTTTTTTTTAATGCATTTTTCCGGATAAATTCCGGTTAATCAAATGCGAACTTTTTTTGGAGTTGCCGGTTATACGGAAGTACGGTTGATCGGGTGCTGGATAACGGGCTTTTACTTTATATGGATCTTTAAGTCTCCTGATGCCGCTTTCTTCTCTAATTCCTAACAATTTCACAGCAGTGTTTGTTCAATCTTCTTAATGGACTTCACAAAACAGATTTCAATTTCATTGATTAAGCAAACTGCTAATTATTCTTAACATTGGGTTTCATTACAACCTCTTTAAATTGAACAGTAACAGGGCAGATTGTATACAGAAGCTTGAGCCTGTGACAGTTAATATGGCTCTGAATATACCCTAGCATTCCCCACTGTGCTGATAATGCCTCTTCTATAGTAATATGTTGAGCATTTCAGTCACTTTACAGTACATTTCTTAAAGTATAGTGTACTGAGACTTTCATTAGATCCGTTTTATAGTTGCTCTTCATCATGAACTGAACTGTGCATTGTGCAAGACACAACATATTTTACAGCCACAGAAAAACGTTTTCAAAAAATGTCTCAGTACTTCAATTTTTTTTAAAAAAAGTCATTATTTTGCTGTTTCTCAATCTGTTACTTATTTCATCATCTTGGGTCTTGCATGATTCTCGATGGTTTGAAATGCAGAATGAATCTGCCTCAGAAATTTCCCACATTCTGCATATGTAAGATCAAGTAATATAATTTTTTAGATTCCCTCAGCTCCATGGTACGTGAATCTCTGCAGCAAATCTTAATTCTGTGACTTTCAGAAAGTAATCCAGTCACTGTACAAAGACTCTTTGGTACTTATATTCATTGCTAAATAATCCTTACATTTAAAAAAAATCTTGAATTGGTTTTTTGGATGAAAGTGTTGGGGAGAAGTCGTCAACAACAAGTTGATAGATTCCAACGACATTCATACATCACCTTTCACGTCAGAAGGGCATCCCAAGCCACTTTTTTTTAAGTTTTTTTTTTTGTGTGGTTGGTGTTATGCTGCTGGCTGTGCTGATCTTGAAGTTATCTAAATCCAAAGATCTTGATGTGATTGTATTCTGTAAAATAACAAAGATGCTTATGTTAGCTTTGCTGCTGAGATATTCTGTTTAGTTTAGCTGTGTATATCAAATGAGAGGATATCATAATGATCCTTGCATTTGCTATAGCAGCTTGCTGGCTTCAAAATACTACACAGGATTTACTGTAAATTATGCTGACTGGGTATTTGTAGACATGAAGCAAATGATCATTTGTATCTGAAGGATCATTGGCCAGGACACTGGGAGAAATTTCCTTCTCTTTCTGAATAGTGTTGTGGGATCTTTATTGTCCTACTGAACTGGCAGAAGTAACCTCAGTTTTACATCTCATCTGAAGATTGGCAATTGCATCAACGCAGAGGTCTGCCAGCACTGTGCTACAGGATCAGCCTGGTCTAGTGGAGCTCAAAGCTGTGATGTGAGGCTTGAACCCACAACCTTCTGACTCCGAGGCGAGAGTGCCACCAACTGAGCCAGCCTCACAACAAAGTACCTTCTGGCTCTCAAAATCCTAGCAAAAAAAAAATTGACATTTAGCCAAGCTCTGCTTTTCATTGCTCATCACTCGGTAGCTTGTTCCTGTTGCCTTGAATTACATTTACAGCTAGTTCACTATTTAATGTGCTAAATCCTTCCAAGTTCCATCTTCCCTTTCCTTTGCAGCATGACTTCTCAGCTCGGCAGCAACATTTCTCTGTGTTCTTGTGTTTTAGGAATGTTTGGGGAAATATCTATTATAATATAACAATAATCCTTATATAGTGCTATATCAGGTTTTCAAGGCATCTCAAAGCACTTCAAAGAATATGCTGTGAAGTGAATTGACTGTATATTTTGTGGGCGAGTTGCAGCAACCAACAGAACAAAGCAGAGTCTCACAAACAGTCATGGATTGAGTGACCAATTTTTTTTTGAGGGATTATTACCCCTGAAAAGGAGATCCACCAATCGATTATCAAAGTTCATACTTACTGCTAGGTAAACAGAGGTGCGGGAAACTTGCCTAACATTTCACCTTTTCGGGAATTGAACCCAGGTCCTCTTGTTTGAGAGGCAAGTGCTACAGGATTCTACATAATTGTAATTTTCTTCGTAAATGCTCTTTCTTCATATTTCTTTCCACTCCTGGTTGAACTTACTAACTTTACTTATTTCAGTGCTTTGATAACAATCAAGGTTTGCAGTTTTTAAAAAAAAACTATTTTTCTTCATATGTAGCTAGTGCCAGACAGTTGGATTGAAGCTTGCTCATTCTTTCCTTAGCTTACTCAAGCATAGTCTGTAGACACTATAATTTGATTGTAAATTAGACCTTCATTTCCCAATGATGAGGGAAAAAGAAAATTGAGACAATTGCTAAGAAATCTGGTGCTTGAGAAACTGTATACAATTAACATCAGTTTCAAATGCTGTACATTCAATTGCGTAAAATAATTCATAACAAAAAACTGCAAGTATAGTACAATATATTTATCTGGTCAATGTGAATTTGTTCAAGTGTTTAGGTCAATATTTCCTTGAAATTCAAAATTCCCATTACCGTATATCTCCGCGTATAAGGCGCACCCGCGTATAAGGCGCACCCCCCCCCCCCCCCGTTTTTGACCTTTTCTTGGTGAAAAAAAACGGAAGCATTTTCAATGATATTGCCGGCAGAAGGGAGGAGAGACAGGAGAGACAGGTAGGTAGGGAGAGAGAGAGGCAGGCAGCCAGGGAGGGAGAGAGGGAGGCAGGGAGAGAGAGAGGCAGGCAGGCACGCAGGCAGGGAGGGAGGGAGGGAGGTCGGCAGCCCGGGAGAGAGAGAGGGAGAGCGGCAGGCCGGCAGCCTGGGAGAGAGAGAGGGAGAGAGGCAGGTCGGCAGCCCGGGAGAGAGAGAGAGGGAGGGAGAGCGGCAGGTCGGCAGCCTGGGAGAGAGAGAGGGAGAGAGGCAGGTCGGCAGCCCGGGAGAGAGAGAGGGAGGGAGAGCGGCAGGTCGGCAGCCCGGGAGGGAGAGAGGGAGAGAGGCAGGCCGGCAGCCCTGGAGAGAGAGAGGGAGAGCGGCAGGCCGGCAGCCCGGGAGGGAGAGAGGGAGAGAGGGAGGGAGGAAGAGCGGCAGGGAGGGAGGGAGGCAGACTGGGTTCGGCAGAAGGTAAGCACAGCACTGAAGTCCGCTGCTGCTGCCGCTGCCCGGGCGGCCGAGGCCGAAGCCCCGTCACCCGCTCCCCCCAACCCCCGCCGGACACTGACCAAACCCCGGCTGACAGCGCGCCGGCCGCCCCTCCTGTTTACTGTATTTCCGAGGCTCAAAATCTCTTGTATCTGCGTATAGGGCGCACCCCCCACTTTCGAGATCTTCCGACCTGAAACAAAGTGCGCCTTTTACGCGGAGATATACGGTAATTGAATTTTTAATGCTAGGGTGCGCTGAGTGTGATAACAGCTCAATATTGACCAGTTTTACACACAGACAGGCTTCTGAGCAAACTGAGGCAGATGCTGTTTAAACTATTCAACTGCTGTGGTTTCAACAGTGAGTTTGAGGATCAGAGCAAATGTTATCTGAGAAATGGATGCCTCATTTATGAATAAGGAAGTTGCAGTGCAATAAAAGAAAATGTGTCAGTTTTCAATAAACCCTGTCTTCTTATTTCACCATGTTTAACCTGTTTTCATGAGAATTAGAGAGTCATCCTGGCTCAATCAATAGCACTCTAACATCTGTGTCTAAAGGTTGTGGGTTCAAGCTCCATGTCAGGACTTTTGAACTAAGTCTAGGCTGACACTCTTAATACAGTGCTGGAGAAGAGCTTCACTATTCAAGGTGCCATCCTTCAGATGAGACATTAAACTGAGACTCAATTTACCTTTTCAGGTAGACGATAAAGATTCCAAGGCACTATTCAAAAAGAAAAGATTACCTAGTATTCTTGCCAACAATCTTCCAGATAAAATTAATTACAATAAAAGCCGTTTATCCATTACCCGATCAACCATAACTTTGTATAACCGGGACCTCAAAAAAAAAGTCCGCATTCGATTAACTGGAATTTATCCGGAAAAATACATTTAAAAAACTTTGTGGGGGTGTTTTCAGCCAAATATCCAGCATGCGCTTTAACCAGCATTGGCCAGGTCCCAAGGTGCCGGATAAATGGGCTTTTACTGTATATACTTTCTGGCTGTTTTGTTCGACATTGCTGTGTGCAAATTAGCAGTTGGGTTTACCTACTAATAGTCACTACACTTTACAGTAAATTCTGCAAAGATTAATTTAAAGAGTGTATGCAGTTAACACTATTAACTGTAATTAATTGTAATTAATTGACCATTGTAATTTTATCTTAAATCTCGTTTGGGATTTGGACGTTTTATGTCAGTTATAAAATAGCAACAGTAAATGAGACACAAACTAACGGGTTGAATAGGCAGAAACATTTGTTTCACTTCCTTTCGTGGTTAATTATTGCAAAAGAAAGCTTGGGTCAGTAAATCAGTTTCCAAAAATATTATTTAAAGCTCAAATATCTTTTCATCTCACTTAAAGGTACATTACCTACATTCATTTTATGAAGGAGCATAGGGGCTCACAATCTTGCTTTCTTGAGCTTTTATTCGAGTCCAGAAATTAGTTTTGTGTGAGTAAAATCTTCTAGTGAAGGATGGCATATCAGTCGGGATCTTTTTAAAATCCTTTTTTACCTTTTTATACATTCAGATTATGTGTAAACCCTGTTTAGTTGTCGGATTTTCACCCCTGAGCCAGAAGGTTATCTAGCCTGGCACTCTATAGCAATGTTGGGGGCATTGGAGATGCTGTCCTTTGGATGGGAACGGAGATCCCATCGACCTGTTGAAGTGGATATTACAGATCTTGCAGCACTGTACGAAAACAGAAAGAAGTTTCGTTTTCTGGCCAACAGTCCCCCAGATTACCAGATAAAAATTGTTCATTCACTTCATTGCTATTTGTTGCACATTGCTGTGTGCAATTTGGCTACTGTGTTTCAACTACAAATAATCATTGCAACTTGCAGTAAATCCTTTAAAGCGACTTGTGATGTCTCCCGATGTAAAAGGGGCTGTATCAAATGGAAGAATTTCATAAGTGCTTTACTTGGTGCCAGAATCATTCATATTTGTAGTGGTATTGTCTGTATCATCGCAGAATTATTTGAAATTGTACTTTCCGGTTCAATAATAATAATATTTGCATTTGATATAGCGCCTGATCATGTCTTCTAGACATCTCAAAGCATACACAGAATATACTGTAAAGTGAATTGACTTTATATATGTGAGCAAAACTCGCAGCCAATTGCGCATAGCAGTATCCCACAAACAGTAATTTTGTTGTTGCAAATGACCAATTTATCATTACAGTAAAAGCCTGTTTATCCGGCACCCACAGGACGTGGCCATTGCCGATTAAAGCATGAACTGGATATTCGGGCGGCCCGCTGTTCAAAACCCACCACAAAAAAATTAAAGTTATTTTACCACACACCATACATACCAGACTAAATAATAAAAGATAATAACAGAATATTGTACGGGTACTTATTGTTAAAACTACTCTCTTGCGATTCTCATCTTTACTGATTGAGGTTTACAGTCCAGAGACTCTTTTTAAAATGGAGGATGCCAAGTGGGTGAAAAAAATGGCAGGGTGACTTTAAAGCCTTACTAGTGGCAAGCCGATAACCCTAGACTCTACTAGCGGCAAACTGATAACCCTAGATTCTACTAGCGGCAAACTGAAATACTGTACCTGCGCGACAATTACTTACAAATGCTCCAACACTATTGTTCCAGATAAATTCTGGTTTATCGCAAGGGGACTTTTTTTTGGTGTGCCAGTTGTACGGAAGCGTCGGTTCATCGAGTCATGGATAAATGGGCTTCTACTGTACATTCTTTTGGGGGATTATTGTCTAACATGTGGAGTAAGGAAACTTGCCCAAGATTTTGCCCTGACCTGCCTGCAATTGAACCAAGATCTCTCGCTTGTAAGCCGAGTGATTCTAACCATTGAGCTACAGGACTACTTGATGTACAAGTAGCTAAACAGGCGGGATTATGCTTTAAAGTGCCCCCAAGATATTACCCTACCTGAAGGGTATGATATAAGTGCTGTATATAAATAAAAGTTGTGTTTGCTGGACTGTCTTCAGTCAGGTAATGTTTTATTTTGAAGATAACCTTGTCATTTGATGCATTGTTTACTTGAAGCTCTCACACAGATCGACACCGGAGATGAGCAACAAATCAAATTTACACTTATTAATCACTTGTTTTAATTTCCCTCTTTGGCAACCACCACCCCCCCCTCCCACAACAAAGAATCACAGTTAGAAATGAATTATTGAGTCCTACCTCACAAACTGCCAGCAGTACATCTTTGTAAACAGTTTTTCCTCTTGCTTTCGCGGAGTCACCTGCGGGGTACCCCAAGGATCAATCCTTGGCCTCATTTTCTTCCTTATCTACATGTTCGCTCTTGGTGATGTCATCCACAGACATGGGGTAAACTGCCACATGTATGTGGATGACAGCCCACTCTGAACCTTGGTCCATGCCTTTGTCACCTCTCGATTGGACTACTCCCAACGCCCTCCTCACCGGTCTCCACTCCTCCACCATCCTTCATCTGGATGACTCCGCCCCCTCCCGCCCACTGACCACATCAGCCATCTCCGGTAGGTATTCTCTTAATTGTATTTATTATCTTATTTATATATTTACTAAACAACTAATATAAAATGTAATCAGCTATTAATATCCCTTCATTTAATCCAATTATTTAAAAAAAAACTATTTATTAATTCATCAACAACGTATAATTGAAACAATGTAGATTGGGACTATGTATAGCGAGGAGTTCCAGGTATGGAATTGGTAGTTTGGGACACATGTTCATGCAACAGCCAGGAAAGTGGAAGTCTTTTTTCATCTAGCATTTCTTATTTTTCTTATTTCTTACTGTGAACAATTGTGTCACCCTCGGCTCTTTGTAACTCACCTCGGCGAGTTCTGCTACAAAGACCAGGGATCAAAAACAGAGACGTGGGCTCAGTTTTATTCCTCAGAAATACCTTGTACTAAACAGGGATTTAAGGAGCTTTTAGCAATGTACTTATAAATAATTGCACTTTGTCTGATTGCAATCACCCTTCACCACTATATAACACACTAATTTGTGGAGTTCCTGTAGCTCAGTGGTTGGAGCATCCGCCTTACAAACATGAGACCTGTGTTTGAATCCAGGCAGATCAGGGCGAAACCTTACTCCATATGCCTCATAATAATCCCTCCAAAAAAAAACATTTTCAATCCATGACTGTTTGTGAGACACTGCTGTGCACAATTGGCTGCCGTGTTTCGCCCACAAATATAGTCAATTCACTTTACAGTATATTCTGTGAAGCGCTTTAAGACATTGATAAGATATGAAAAGCACGATATCAAATGTAAGGATTATTGTTATTATTATGTTCACAAAATCTAGCTCATACAGAACTCCACTGCCCGCATTCTCACCTGTACCAAACATCACTCCCTGATATCCCCAGTACTCGCTAGAGATCACTGTCTCCCTATCATAGAGTGGATCGACTTCCAAGATCCTCATTCTTGTCTATAAATCTCTCCACTCCTCTGCACCACCCTACCTCTCTAATCTCCTCTCTCCTCACAGCAGTATTGACTGTCTCCGTTCTACTGAGTCTGGCCTCCTCCTTGTAGCCCAAATCCTACGCTCCACCATCGGCAGCTGTGTCTTTAGCCACTACACCCTGCCTCGATCCCTTCACCTCAGCCCCTCCTTTTCCATTTTCAGGTCGCGCCTGATGACTTGTCTGTTCAACCATGCCTACGGTCACCTCCCCCTGGCTCGGCCACGAACTCCGCTATTGTGAATGTCGCTGAGATGCCAACTGGCTTGGAGGCCAACTGGCACTATATAAATGCAAGTTGTTGTTGTTGTTGAATTCATGTGTAATTTTGGCAGTCTTTTACTACTTTTTGTGGAGTATTGTAGTTCAATGGTTAGAGCACTCGCTTTACAAGCGGGAGACCTGAGTTTAATTCCAGGCAGGGCCAAACCTTGGGAGAGTTTCTTTACTCCACATGCCTAATAATAATCCCTAAAAAAAAGCAATAATAAATCTGTCATTTCAATCCGCAACTGTTTATGGGACAACGCTGTGATCAATTAGCTGCTGTATTTTGCTCACATATATAGTCGATTCAATTTACAGTACATTCTGTGAAGCGCTTTGAGGTGTCTAGAAAATGTGAAAAGCACTATATAAAATGCAAGGATTATTATAAACCAGTAGTTATTTTATTATGACTTAAAAAAATTATTTCAGCTAGAGCATAAGTAATTCTCTACCTTTGTATTAGAAAAAAAACTTGTTCGCTTGAAATTCTTCCATGGATATCATGCTGAAATACAGCGTACATCATTCTCCTTTAATACTGCAACATTTTCACCCATATAGCATTACTTGATCAGTCCTGCTGAGACTCTGATCTGCTTTTCTCAACATTCTGCACATTCCGGGGTGCAGCTGTTTCTATCTCACCTTCATTTGCAGAATTACTTGAGAAGAGCATTGTAGGAAATAAGAAAATCAAATTGAAATAAGGAAATCTTGGGCTGAGGCCAACAATCCTCCAGCTTCCTGCTTTTTTGTAGGAGCAGCTTTGTGCTGTTGAGATCAGCTTCGATGAGACACTGGCAGCTGCTCCGAAATAAACACTTGATTTATTTGTACTGAGAGATTTGTTGTGATTTTTTTTACTACAGGCCTACTGGATTATTACGCTGAGTAAATATCAAGCTTTCGGGGGTGATTTACAGATAAAGTTAACAAATTGCTGGCACGCTAACTGTTGAAGCAGAAAATCAATTTTCCGATTTGATTTCTGACCTCAGAAATGATAAACTCATCACAGCATTTATTTTATTCAAAAACATAGGGAAAGTTGTGCATAAATTTGATACGGCACAAAGTTTTGGTAGGGAGTGAGATGCTGTTTAGATCATTTTTGTATGGATTGTTTTTGAATATCAGCACTGGGGTTACAAAACCTAAATACAGCAAATATGGCTGCATGATTTCCATGGTAAAGAATAATATCCTTCTCAGGAAATATGTGGAGTTCCTGTGGCTCAGTGGTTAGAGCACTTGTCTTGCAAGCTGGGGAGACCAAGCTGGGGAGAACTGTGTTTGAATCCAGGCAGGTCAGGGCGAAATCTTGGGCAAGTTTCCTTACTCCACACGCCTAATAATAATCCCTCCCCCCAAAAAATCAAAATAATATAATTGGTCATTTCAATCCACGATTGTTTGTGGGACACTGCTGTGCACAATTGGCTGCCGCAATTTGCCCACAAATATATACAGTCAATTCACTTTACAGTATATTCTGTGAAATGCTTTGGGACATCGATAAGATGTGAAAAGCGCTATATCAAATGCAGGGATTATTATTATTATAATCAAGCATCGGATGCATTACAAACCTCTTTGTGGTGGTGGCGGCTGTGGCTCTGCATTTGGTAGCTCCTAGCTGGACCATTGTGGGTCAAGTGCATGGCCACCCATCCTACCTTTATACTGATTGATTGATTGATTGATTGATTGCAGTCGAGTCCCATTCCCTAATGCCTAAACAATACTAACAAATAATAAGATTCCATTATTCGTTCTAGTGCATTTCTTATCAGAAGGAAGCTTTAAACTGCTTTGTAGAATTCACAAAAAAGTTTAGCGGTTGTATTTGCATGCGAATGCATCAGACCATTTGCACACAAACAGTGCCCCACAAACAGCCGTGGAATAAGTGAATGATCAATTTTAACTATGAGATTGTTGGCCAAGACACTGAGAGAAACTCACTTCTTTTCGAGAAGTGGAATATTTAATGTCCATCTGAACAGGTGGGTGGGTCTTCAGTTTAACATCTCACATGGAGGAAAGCATATGAATTGGAGACTCAGCCTGGATTGTGGGTTCAAACTCTCTGACATGGGGCTTAAACCCCCAATTTTCTGACTGAAACATGAGATTGGTACAAGTGAGCCAGGCAAGTACCCAGTTGTGCATCTTTAATTGTCACTTTGTACCCTGAGAGTTTAATACTCACAGACCCTGTCGCTTGCTGAGACTATAATGTCTAGATCACAGTCCATGATGAATATGAAACATATTTATCTAGCGAGAAAGTTGACTATCAGGATATCGGATATAATACCCCAGCAATGCCGAGAATTTCTGTGCTATTATGGTGCAAGTAATAATAATCCTTGCAATTGGATTTTGATATAATAATCCTTGCATTATCATGTCTTGAAGATGTCATAAAATGCTTCAAAGAATATACTGTAAAGTGTACTGGCTATATATTTTGTTGGCGAAAAGTATATGCAGTGTTATCATTTGACAATCCAAGATGCAGATATTGGTATTAAAAGTGTTGGTGGGGAAGTGGGGTGATTGAAGTTTGATGTCAGCTGAGAGAAAAAAGATTACGTACCAGAAAAATTGTGTCAGAAGTTAAAAAAATCTTGAGATCTGATGGAAACCTTTCAGTCCTTGCACTATTTAGCATTCCTCTTGTACTGCACACAATAGCTGTTAGTTAACATTCTAGGCACGTGAGGCTCAATTCAAGAATAAAAAATGCAGCGTTCAAGCACATCTTGCATTGCTTTGTTTATTTTGCTGTGGAAACCAGCAACTTTTTGTTCCTACTTTCAGCAATGTTGCACTGATTTATTTTTGAGTATGTTTGTACGGACTACCACAGGAGAGGCACTGTTTACTTCCATTCTCTCCATTAAGGAAAGAATACGGAACACTGCAGCGCTCTGCAGATGCCGGCAATGTACTACCTTGGTCATGAGTGGATTGCTGCAGAGAACCACGAACCCTGCAAGGATTGTGAAATGTATACCTCTTCCTGTAGATCAGTGAGTGGTTAGAGCACTCGCTCACAAACGAGAGACCAGAATTTGATTCCTGGCAGGGACCTTGGGCAGGTTTCCTTACTCCGCATGCCTGATAATAGTCCCTCAAGAAAAAAGCAATAATAAATTGGTCATTTCAATCCACGACTATTTATGGGACACTGCTGTGTGCAATTGGCTGCCGTGTTTTGCCCACAAATGTACAGTCAATTCACTTTACAGTATATTCTGTGAAGCGCTTTGAGACGTCTAGAAGAAGTGAAAAGCAGTATATCAAATGCAAGGATTATTATTATATACATTATTATCTCTTCACTGTGCAGGAAGAACTGTAAGGAAATTGTCCAGAATTGATGTTCCTCAATATGCCTTTCTCATGGAACACTGGCCCAGTTCTGTAACCAGAGACCCAGCAGTATATATCCCCACTGAGCAGATCGAACAAATGTCACATAGTTCTGTTTATAGACCTCCTTCTAAAACGTTTGCAGAGGTAATTTGTTTTTTTAGAGTTGGGGTCTGTTAAGGAAATGTAACATTTTGTACACACTATATAATCTCTCCTTATATCACAGCTTTCTCTTGACATTATCCAGGCCTTAATCTTTCACAGTCTCGTCACATTTAAAAATAACTTTTAATACATTTCAAACTTGCTTATGTGGCCACTTTTTTTAACTGTAGTGTAAACAGGAAACCTTTTGGGAGTGTTGGCAAATCCATTTGACTTTACTACTACATTACTTCTGCATAAACTCGTCTGAGAACTGTCACTTGTGAGTTATGAGGTCCATCCACTGGGTGTCCCCTATTTATTATATACATGTGTGTTGTAGTTGGCTACAAAGCAGGCCCAAACTGAATCTTTCTCTCCCGAAGCATGTAATTCCTGTGGGTTCTTTCTCTCCATATTTAATATTGATCTCTTACCCCATTCCTCTACTTGATAAACTTATGTTTGAGTTGACAAGCTTCAGTTTCTATGCCCTTAACCTCTGGAACTGCCTCCACCTGAAAATCTATTTGTCTTTAATTCTTGCTTGAAAGCCTCCCACTTCGACTGCACCTATGGCCACCTTTCTTCTCTTCTCCCCCTTAACTCAGCATTTTACCCAATCTTTACAAAGCACTCTTACATTGCTCTATGTAACAGGCACTAACTACATAATGATCCTTGCATTTGATATAGTGTCCTTATCGGGTAGGTGATTGTTGTTAATGTTTATCAAATAGGAACGTGACTGAAGTGAGATCATACTTGTTTGCGGGGTGGGGGAAAGACCCTGTGATCAATACAGTGGAGTCATAAACTGTTAACCCTTTGTATGATGTTAGGTTTATCTGGATCTGTAGCACCAGTTGCCACCAACCAATCAATTCTGCTTATTCTCAGAAATGTAAAATACTAGGATAGCTTTATTGCTATAATAATTGACACAATTACAATTTTTTTAAAAAAAAACTATAACATTTCTGTGGCTTTCTCTTTTCTGTCTCTAATGCTTACCTTCAGATTTAACAAAAATGGTGTCATAGTTATTCAATAATCCTGAAATTTCCTCACCCAACACCATCGCCACAATGACTGCGTTATAAAGTCCCCAATGCACTGTCTCAGCTAGTATTTACCTGGAAGGCTGAGTTGTATTTACAGAATAAAAGGTCATTCTTTAGCTGAGTAAAGTTGACGTACATGACTCTGCTTAAACTTTAGGCTCTCGTCAGATTGAGCAGCACTGTAAATCAAAGCTTCATTCATCATTCATGGTGATGGTAATAATAAACAATCAGATATGAGAAGTAGATTTATTACTGTAATATCATTCTAAGTTACAAAATTAATTCTCAATGTAGTAAAAATTTTAGGATGTGCTGACCATGTGTACTAGGGTAGCTCAGTGGTTAGAGCACTCGACTCACAAACGAGAGACCGAGGTTCTATTCCCGGCAGGGCAAAATGTTGGGCACGTTTTCTTACTCCACATGCTTCTGTTTACCTAGCAGTAAGTAGGAACCCAGTTGTTAGTCGATTGGTGGATTGCTTCTCCAGATATAATAATCCTTAAAAAAAAGAATAATTATTTGGTCACTCAATCCACGACTGTGAGACATTGCTGTGTGCAATGGCTGTCGTGTTTCACCCACAGATATATAGTCGATTTACTTAACATTATTTTCTGTGAAGCGCTTTGAGACGTCTAGAAGATGTAAAAAGCACTATACCAAATGCAAGATTTATTATTATGATTACATGTTTAATTAGCCACCAGTGATACAGATTACAAGTCATTATGATCTTACTTTCAGATAAACCAAGACAGTCGATCACTTGACCTCCTACTTGGCACTCACCATGAAACTATGGCTGGGAATATAAGTGAAAATTAACTGTGAATTAATTTAAATTCACCCTTTTTTCAATCTACAATTCTATTATAAGGCGAAATTACATTCTTGCATGTAAGCCTTTTCGAATGAGCTGTTGCCTATTTATGGTTACTTCACATGGCCTCGCACAAATGTTCCCCGACCCATGGTGCTTCAGAAACCACACTTAATGCTTCCTCAAAGACTAGAATTTTTGCATTATATTTGAAGAAGAAGTGTATGTGCTTTTGGCATGAAAATTGTTGATAATGTAATGACAATGAGCAATCTGCTGAATTAATTAATATTATAGATGAAGATAAAGTTCTGTTCTCTGGGAAGATTAAAAGGCATGTAACAGATGTGGTGTGTAGTCCTGATGCCACCTGTCATTTATACTTAAGTCCTGTAGCTCAGTGGTTAGAGCATTCACATTACAAGCGTGAGACCTGTGTTCGAATCCAGACAGAGCGAAACCTTGGGCAAGTTTCCTTACTCCACATGCCTAATAATATTCCCTCAAAAAAACCCAGTAATAAATTGGTAATTTCAATCTGCAACTGTTTGTGGGATAATGCTGCGCGCAATTGACTGCTGTGTTTCGCCCACAAATATACAGTCAATTCACTTGACAGTATATTCTATGAAGCGCTTTGAGACATCTAGAAGATGTAAAAAGCAATATCAAATGCAAGTATTATTATTAATTGGAAACTGAGTGGTGGGCTGCACAGGTGCTCAATAGGTGGTCATGTGAAAACAATTTTCCTTTTTTAAAGTATCAATTTTATTTAAAATTTATTTGAATTTTACCCTCCAGAGAGATGATCATTCATCATACTCTACTTATTAAATATAAAGCATATTGAAACACTTTTTTTTCCAATGGGTAATGTAGCTTGTCCATTAGAAACACCCTGCCTGTTATAGATCTTTGGTTTCAGGATATGTGTATACAACTGCACCTGCCACAGATTACTGGAAACTTGTGTGGCTTTGCTGGGCATGCTTCCTCAGAACCAATTCATCCTAGAATATTCCCTCTGCACTCCCCACCAGAATTTGATAGGATTTCTATTTTATCTAAGATGACATCTCTTAAGTCAGTAGGTTGTGCGTTGGATATTCATGCCCCATGTCAGATCTTTGAGTTTAGTCCAGGTTGAATAGAATGCTGCTTCTTGTTAGTGTTGGCCTTAATTCAGGGTCCTTTCTACCGTTGTTCTGGTGGAGGTTAAAGATCTTATGGCATCATTTTATAAAGGAAAGGAGTTGAGTGAATCCCGCAGAATTCCAGCCCTTCTGGACCCAAGTCTAGTGCTCGATTTTCCTGGGATGAAAATAATCATTATTATGATTGTTATTACCTGGGATGGATTAAAAATGAATGTTGAAACATGTTAATATACACCTAGTATTTCCAATTATATGTCAAGTTAAGATTGGAGGAAGGTTGCTTCTGACTGTAGAGATTATAACCCTCTGCAGAGATCAGAGCAAGGATAGTGTATAACAATTAATGATAAGGGAACCTGTGCTGTAAGCTGCACATTCTTAATGGTTTGGAACTAAACTAATCAGTGGAGGCCAGGGCCAGGAGCTAATGAAATGTTTAGATCCTTGTCTTAACTAACACAGAGTAGTTTAGCTTTCTATATATGTTGGGACAGGTTTAGCAGGTCATTGATTATTCAACTACAAGTTTCCTACAAATGTCACAACTGGCGATTCAATAATTGGAAGCAAATCAGTTATTGAATTTGTCATTGAGTATCCAAGGCCCTGATTTCACTGTAATCTCAAACAGAATCTGTGGGGAGTATCAATGTCAATTATTCGGATTCAGTTAAAGGATTTCCATCCAAGGATTTTCTTGTATAGGATTGACCGTCCTCCTCGCTGGTCTCCCCTCCACCACAATATCCAGCTTATCCAAAACTCTGCCGCCTGCATACTCACCCGCTCTAAGCTTCGCTCCCCCATTACCCCAATCCTTGCCAGACTTCACTGGCTCCCTATCCCAGAGAGGATCGACTTCAAGATCCTCACCCTTGTTTTCAAATCCCTCCCCTCCTCTGCACCCCCCTATCTCTCTGATCTCCTCTTCCCCCAACGCAGCACCCGCTGCCTTCGCTCCTCTGGGTCTGGCCTCCTCCATGTCCCCCGAATCCACCGCTCCACCCTCGGCGGCCGTGCCTTTAGCCACTACGCCCCAAGGCTCTGGAATTCCCTTCCTCACTCGCTTCACCTCGCCCCCTCTCTTCCCAGTTTCAGGTCACAGTTGAAGACCTTTCTCTTCGACCGAGCTTTTGGTCACCTTCCTGCCCCTGCCCCTGGCTCGGTCCCGGGATCCGCTCCTGTGAAGCGCTCTGAGACGCCGTCCGGCGTGGAGGGCGCTATATAAATCAAAGTTGTTGTTGTTGAGATGGTCGGGATTTTAAATGCGGAAATTGTTCATTGTAATTACAGCTTACCTAAGAATGTTAGGATTGGATACTATTGTTTCAGTCAATACACATGTGCTTTCTATATACTGTATATGGTTGTCCATCACTTTAAAACTCAAATGAACCACTATCATTATGATATTTGGCAACTGCTTTCATTTTGATATGGAAATTTCTCCCCTTTGCTCAACAAACATAATTCTATTAGCCATGAATATTTAGTCTATCTAAGTATCACTATTTATAAACAGATTCAATCTGGGGCCTGACTGTCCAGACTCTCTGTCCTCTCAGTTTCTCTCCTTTGAATGTTACTCTTGTCTCCTTAGGCTGAGGCAGGTCTTTGGTTTCTTGAACATTCCTAGGGTTTTGTAAAATGGAATATGAATTATTTGTTTCCCCTGAAGCTAAGGATGTAAATTAATTTCTGCTTTACTCGATCCTTTTGTTTTTCTTTTCTCTTTTGCCATCTACTGCAATTGTGACATCTGGAAAAAGAGCCAATACTTTGTAGCAGTAAATTGATCATTTTCAGTTGGTTCAAAAAATAAATTCTATATCTTGAACATACCTCCGATTTGTGGAAAAAAAGGCTTTGAGATATCCTTCTGAGGTGAAAGGTGCTGTATCAAATATAATTATTATTGTAGTTTTTTCACTGCACTTTCCTGCAGGGTAACTGCAGAAGCATCTGAGCAAAATCTGCAAAACTATATTCATCTGTGTTAAAAAATATTCTTTCTAACTTCAGCATATCTTTCATACGTTACTTTATTTTTCAAACAGACCAGTTTTCACAGAGCGTGTACTCCTTCAATGAAGGGATTTGGCTACAATCACACATGCCCAGCTATGAGCAAGCTCTCACATGAAGATGGAGAAACGCTTAAATCAGCTAGACACTTCTTGTAATTCCCTTGGTCTCCAACATATTCCTTAAAGTATTATAGTTGAAACAGTGTACATGTAAGCAGCATAAAAATGTCTCCTAAAATACAATTTATACCTGGCGAATACTCTGCTCAGAGAATGCAAGCAGAGTGAGAACTTTTAGAGAGAAATAATTTGCCTTTTGGTCACTATTCCCTGTTTGTTGTAGTCTCTTCCTCTGATGATTTATGACTTTTGCTGCTTGTCTATTGTGAAGGATGGAAAAGGTTCAGTGTTCATGTGGGGTGCTGAGTTTTGTTCTTAAAATTTTCCAATGAAAAATCTCTCTTCTTCCTCAAGTTAAAGAAAAATGGAATCACTGAATTTATGGTATATTTCTTTTCCAGTCTATTTGTGTCATGCAGGATCTGATCCCTTGTGCAGTGGGAAGATCTTAAGAGAACAACAGGATACATTAAGTTAGTTTGGAGTTTGAGTTTCCACATTGGAAGGATGCAGGGTCATTATGCCTAGTCACACAAGAAACCTGTAACCATTGACGTATGGTCACGGAGGATTCCTGAAAGCCAAGGAACTCTGAATTGATGAGGCTTGTTTGGTTTTTGCTTTCGTTCCACAGAAAAAATCGTTAAAGTGGAACCCCCAAATTAAATGCGTAATTTCAAAGTTTAAGCTTTTGAAAACTTCAGCATAAAAAGATTGCCGCAAAGTATGTGGGGAATCGTAATACAGTAATGTTTTTTTCTTATGCAAAAATACATTTCAATCAGAGGCCTAAAGCGGAGGAGAATTTGTTCTCACTCAAGGACAGGATACCAAGTGAACAATCTAGATTGGGTGGACATTACACCTTGTTCAAGGGGTGAGTTTGGGAACTCTTGGGCAAAGTGTGTCTCTTAATTATATTCTCTAGGCTGTGTCTCTTGTCAGATGATGACTAGAGTGAACTGTACATCGGTGAACAAGATTACTCTACCCTACTTGAGACTGGAAGTTTCCACTTTACCCCCTAATCAGAATCACGAGTTGTTTGTGTAGAATTGTATCCCTTTTGATCATTTATTTATTTTTAAAGTTGCTCGCACATATTTTAGACACATAAAAGCAGGTACAGTAAAAGCCTGTTTATCCTGCACCCTTGGGACCTGGCCAATGCCGGTTAAAGCACGTGCCGGATATTCGGCTGAAAAATGCTCCAAAAAAGCATTTCTCCAGATAAATTCTGGTTAATCGAATGCTGACTTTTTTTTTTGCGATTTATACGGAAGTAACAGTTGATCGGGTGCCGGATAAACGGGCTTTTACTGTATATAGGGCTAAAAGCATGATCTAGAATGCAGCTGAGGCTTACAAACTGGGTAGCTTGCAGGTTTATTCCCTGGCCTCACCAGTGGGACATTGACCCATGGCTGGGAGGGAATTAAAAAGCAGCCAGGGCTTCTGCTGCTGATCATTGTTTTGATAACCTTGCTAGACATGGTCCATGTGCATAGAATTGGTCTTGGCTAGAATCATCCTCACGGTTGAACAGCTTGCTAACACTCGCTATATATACTGAGTCATAAAAGTAGGCTATTCAGCCCATCAAACCTGCTCTACAATCGCATCTAATAATTCACTCATCCACTCCATTCAATCATTCACTTCATGGTTATTTGTAAGAGATTGCTGTACGCAGATTGACTACTGAGCTCGCCCACAAAGTCCCTTCACTTTATAGTGAAGCGCGTTGAGACATTGCATTGACATTATAAGGCACTACATCAAATACAAAGATAATTATTATCTATGATAATACAGTTTAATGTTTCTTTTCTCCTTATTCCTCAACCTATTTGCTTTACATATCTCTGTCTCTTGAATGCCTCAGTTGAATCTGTCTCTATAGCCTTCTGAGTTTCTTATTTTTATAACCCTTCGTGTAAAGACTCTTGCATGAATAACTATCCAGATTGGCAGATGAAGAATGACGAGTTGTGTAAGGTAGCAGAGGATGGCTGGTGATGCTGGAAGCTGTCCTTTGGTATGATTTGGTGCTTTTAGGAAATGGAGGGGGCGTGAGGAGTGGGGGAAGAAAATGTGTATGACAATCAGATTTAAACATTCTCAGCAAACAGGAAGGCAAAGCTCTCAAATCATAATTTTATACTTGGAAGTGCATGGCTATAGGCTCAATAGAAGATTGAAAACAGCATACAAAAGAATTCAGAAATTATCAAAAGGGAATATGATTACTGTAGAAAAGAAGTCAAATTGTTGCACGAGTTTCAGCAGCTTTTGGACAGCCGGAAATAGCTGTAGCTCAACCAAATTCCCTCAGACTGTATCCTGCCAGCTCATGGCAAGAGTGGTATTTATGGCAGATGCTGTTTTGGAACAGCAAGTGGTAGGGATCTGTTGTTTTTGTGCAAGGTACAGGTGAATAAGGTACTCCACCCATTTTATCTCAGCTTTCCACAATGCTATGGTTTTCATTCATTCGAGTTGTGTGGGTGAAACTGCTCATTAAAATTCACATACCTACAAATGTGCTTTTGGAGTTGTTGAGTAGTATTTGTCATTAATTTGCACAAAACTATTTAAAAAGTGAAACAGAGCAGAAAAACCTAGGGTTAACAACAACAACAAAATTACATTTGTATAGCGCCTTTCATGTTGGGAGGATGCCCAAGGCATTGGATAGTCAGTGTTTCAGATCCGAGCTGGGTTGGGATCGAGCAGGGTGGAGAAAAGGGAGGGGAAGCTGGGTGACTGATGGTGCGGTCGAAGAGGAGCATCTAGAGGTGGTAAGGAGGCTAGGGAAGGTGAGGCGCAGAGATTGCAGGATGGAATTCGAAAGGTTGGGGGCGTAGGAGGCATGGAGCAGGCTGTTTAACAACCATCAAAGCAGTGGTAAACAAACCCAAACCACAGCTCATTACTGGGACACCTACATGAGTTTGTTTAAAAATGGGATTTTCTAAACTAATGAGCTGCAATGTGCAATAATGTTATACAATGCAAGGGGGAGGGGAGAGAAAAGCTGTTGGGAAAATTTGGACACTGAACATCTGGAGTCTGAAGTTTTAACATCTGACATTTGACTTGGAGTCTGACATCTGTTCATATCTAACAGATATTGGAATGACATTTCAGCATACCATGCCGTAATACTAAAAGCAAAGATACGTGCTTGAAGGAGGAAAATTAGAAGAGTGAATCATGCACAAACCATTCCCAGGTGAAAGGATTCGATGGCTGAAAACTGATATCCAATATTGTAGCCAGATGTTTGCAACAGCCACTTTAGTTTGAACGTTTCGATATTTTCTCTGGGAAAAAAAGTTATAAGTGGAAGCTATCTGAGCTTTTTGTAATGAATATTTGGAGAACTTGCAAGTTTTAGAAACTGCCTCTAATATGACACTGGTGAGTCAGCTGCCAGTGGTGTTAATATGGAGTATAAACTGGAGTGTAACAGACGCACTGTAGTACTCGGCTCAGCTGGACGGCAATGAGTAAAGCAGGGTCAAATTGAACAGGATGCTGTTACTTTAGTCTGCGTCCTGGTAAAGACAATACATTACCTTGAAATGATGTGCGTGGCAGGGAGGAAAAATGGGCCTGCACTCGGGGAAAACAAAGACAATCGAAGCTTTCTTCTCTAGCAGCTGCAGCCAGCTAATGAAACTGCAAATGCAGAAACTGGCAGAACAAGATATGTATTAGTTTTTGCAGATGGCAGTGCAGACAAGTTGGTAATTGAACAGGAAGTAGTGTACGTGAGGTATTTGATGGGGGGACAGCCTATTACCTCACTTAGCTAGTCTAATCACTCCAGAGACACATACTTCTATACAAATGAAATTATGCATTTTCCCTATAACTGCTTAACCAAATTACCCAACTGTGTGGGATGCACACAAAGCCTTCTGTTGCAAGAAATCCCGTGTTTTTCTAACAAAGAACACTCATATATAAAAAGAAAGTTCTGTACTACTAGGTTATTAAATTAAACAATTTTTAGGTTTCTGAAGGTTTATGTTTGATGTTCTAAATATTGTCTCAACAGAATTTAATGTTGATGTTAATCCAAAATCTCTCGTAACCAAATTTCAGATTATTCGTGGTATATTAACTATATTCATACAGTACAAAATCTTTACATTTGATATAGAGCCTTTCACTTTGGAAGGCCGTCTCAAAGTGCTTCATGGGATTTTACTGTTAAAAGTGTAGTGACTGTATTTTGTAGGTGAACCGATGGCCAATTTGCTCACAGCAATGTCACACAAACAGTGGAGTGAAAAGACCGATTTTATCTGTGGGATTATTGCTCACAGAGGAGCTCCGTTCAATGATGGCAGCGACTACTATTTCTCACAAAGAGGCATTCTTATGTTTTCATAGCATGAAACAGTTGTGGATTAACTATAGCTCATTGCAGACACACACCACAGATGAAAGGTTAACAGCTTTAAAGGCTTAATATGTTTCAACAAGTGATTACACGGCTGCTAATATTGTTGCATGTGATATGCTAATTACATTTAGGAATTTGACTTGCATTTGGCTGCATGGTATCAGTAGGTCTGTAATTAGAACTGCTGGAGATTTATTCAAAAATTCCTTTTTACAAGGGAAGGAAAGAAAAGAAGCCAACACAGTGTGACAAAGGAAGTTCTGCATTTTCCCTTCAATCGTTTAAGTGTTAAATAAGTCTCAAGCAAATGGTCAGTTTTTAAATCTTTGCCACCATAATCTTTTGTTAGTCAGAAGATTGATAATTATGGTGGCAGCAACAGGAACCTGGTGAAATTACTTGCTGTTAATAATGTGATTTATGAATTTCATGCATCACAATTGTAAATTGACATTGCAATTTATTCAAATAAAAAATCAGACTTAGTTTGGATAATATGAGAATAGGGACTGGCCAGTATTGCACAGATGATAATCCTTGCATTTGACATAGTATCTTTCACATTGGGAGGAGGCCTCAAAATGTTTCACAGGATTTACTGTTAAGTGTTGTGGCAGCTGATTTTACGCACGGTGGTGCTCAACAAACAGTCATGAAATGGATGACCAATTTTATTGGGGGATTATTGTCCAGCACACTGGGAGAAACTCTCTTTTCAAATAGTGCTGTGGGATCTTAACCATCCACCTGAACAGAGAAATGGAACCTAACATCTCATTCGGAAGATGGTATCTCTGACAGTGCATCACTTGCCCAGCATTGCGTTGGATCGCCCACATTTATTATGAATTTTGAAGTCCCTATCTGGGGTTAGAACCTGTAACCTTCAGACCTGGAGGAAAAAGTGCTCCTGATTGTGCCCAATTAAGTATGGCTGGGGGAGTTGGGGAGAGTATTCTTGTTTTAAAAGGGTAATTGTGTCTTTGAAACTGTTTATTGCTAACTGAAAATATTTCTGGAATCATGTTAAATTTTTACAGTCATTTCAGTTTTTATGGCTGTGCAGTCTACCAGCCCTCACTGCTTCTGGCTACATTCATTTTCCTTGTATCAATGATTAATGGCCAATGTTGAATGTTGGAGTGAGCAGGCATCAGCAATTGTAAGATCGTAATTAGTTTAGCTGACGAGTCCTTCAATGGCGCTTGCATCTGGTTGGAAAAATTACCCTATAGGGAACTGGCTGCTCACCAGGTTTTTTTTTGTGTAATACATTGTGAAACGCCAGATGAATCAAGTGCTTTTTTGTTCCAAGAAACTGCTCTAGTCTTGAAGGCAGAAATATGCCTATAAAAGCCTTCCACTTTGAATATATCAGAATACAATTATTAGCATTGTATTCTCCCCAGCTATTTTGGTGAACGCTGCACTTGTAAAGGAGAGCTTTCAGAATTAACTTGTGCTCTTTCCATGATGGATTATTATTGTGCGTCTGACTTAAAATTGTATTTACTCATAAAGCAATGCTTTGTTCGTGACAAAAAAAATTTTTACTTTGAATGTTGCATATAATTTTTCCAAAGAATTGCGTGAATTAAGGGTTTGGTTACTTTTTGCTTCACAATGAAACTGACAATAGTAGACTATGTAATAATAGATAAATATTGTCCAGTTTAAAAGGCTGAACTAATGATGCCAAAATCCTTTCTGTGATGATGTGGAATCTGTATCAGCCTGACGTAGTTGATAGCACTCTCACCTCTGAGTCAGAAGGTTCTGGGTTCAAGCACTATGTTGCGACTTGGAACTTGTATAGTTTATGCTGACTGTCTAATGTAATGCTGGGATTTGCCTCATTGTTGGAGTGCTATCCTTTGAATGAGATGCCAAGATCCCACCTGCCTATTTAGGTGGATGCTGAAGATCTTGCAGTAGTAATTGAAGAGAGAGGTGAGTTTCTCCCAGTGTCCTGGACAACCTCCTAATTATAGTTTAGCCTTGACTAAAATTCCCCAGTCACTTCATGTATGTTTGTGGGACATTGCTGCGTGCAAATGGATTGCTGCACTCACCTACAAATAGTCACTGCTGTTCACAGTATATCCTGTGAAATATTTTGAAACGTCCTGTTGACAGGAAGACACTCTATCAAATTCAAGGATGATTATTATTTATTTTACATTAGTTTTTAACAAATCAAAACACATATTACCTTTGATGGCATTTTGTAATTGTGTTTTGTTTTATCCTGCACCTGAATATAATTCACATCGATATCAGAAATTGCAAAATAAAGTTTAAATGGAATGCTTCAATAGATTGTTTGGTGATATAATTACATAATATTACAGTGTTTCACAGAATTGTGAATCAAAGAGAAATGCTAAAATGTCTCTGGACACAAAAACATTGTGTAGTTTAAAAACAAAGCTTGCTTTAACGCCTTGCTTGACTTAAACTTTAAGGATGAGAATCTAGAATCTAACTTAACAAGTTAATGAACTTGCCTTCATTATGTTCTGAATATTCTGTGGCAATGATTTGCTACATTTTCTCTTCTTAAAGTTTCACTGTTTGCTTAATTATAATGGGATTCGGCAACTGCGATTAGCCACAATTAAAAGTGACCTTATTTTGATCAACTTTGTTTGCTACAGTTATTTCTGCCAGAACGGAGACAAAACTCTTGTGTTTGATTTTCCCTAACTTCACAGATCACATGATATACCTTTGACCTTTTGCTGTTTCAGAGACGAAGAGGCTCTGGAGTGTTCTGTGCCAACTGCCTGACCACAAAGACCTCTCTTTGGCGAAAGAATGCAAACGGTGGATATGTATGCAACGCATGTGGGCTGTACCAGAAGCTGCACTCGGTAGGAAGAACTTATTGGTTATTCAGGAAAATGCTTGTAAAGCCATGTTCGAATAGGACAGATATGACGTGTTTCTTGTTTGACCAGGATCAGTCGTCTGCCTGCAGTTAATTTCCTTCGGAGGATTCCCAATGTGATCACTCAATGATCAGAGGTGTTTCATTATTAGAACATCAATTGATGGTGTAGCTCTCTGTTCTTTCCACTTCTTTGCTAAACTGGGGAGAGGGTGGTGTGTGTTCATGTATACACACACACACACTCTCTCTCTCTCAGAAACACAAAAATAATTAATTATAAATAATTTTTTAAGAGTTTGATATTTAAAAAATATTCCCCTCACCCATGACTCAATTTTGGTAGCCGGAAAGTGGGTATCCAGGGTGGATTTGGTGGATGGGAAGCATCTTTAACTGATATCTGCACTTGCACTTTTCAGCAGAGAATAATTATCAAGCAGGAGTTGTGAATAATATTTTGTTTCTCAAGGCTAGAGACACTACGGTTAAAGGCTGTTCAGATGATGTTAGTTAATGTATTTAATAATAATCCTGGTATAACTCATTTCACCTGGGTCACAGCACTGGAAGAAACTCCCTTCGCTTTGAGTAGTGCCATGGGATCTTTAACATCCATCCGAACGGGCATGGAGGACTTTGGTTTAATGTCTCATCCAAAGGATGATACCTCAACAATGCAGTACATCCCCATCACTGTACTGGAGTGTCATCTTAGAATGCCAGAGTGCAAGTTTTGACATTGTACTTGAATACACAATCGTCTCATTTAGAGGCAAGGGTGCTTACCGAACCAGCCGGATACACCCCCATTTAATGAGGATGAAAAACAGTGACTTTTTGGTTTGTGTGCTTCAGTTTCACATTGGCTAGTGGCTTTATAAGTTGAACTATGAGGGAAACATTATTCCATTGGTAGCTTTTAATTGAGGCTGAAAAGAGTCGAGTGGTAATAGCTTAGGCTTCTGGGGAAATGCCAAGTTATTCCATGCAAGATTGGCATCAGTCCTATAAACGTCTAGCCACAAAGCAAATGCGTGTGAATTTCTCTGCCTTTAAAATATTCAGACATTTACTCAGTCCTTTACTGAGGTCATTCAGCGTCTCAATAGCATGTGTATACAATAAAACTCTTATCATTTTGTAAATATATAATCACCTAAGTCATACGTGCAATTAACTCCCATTCCGTTTCCTTCCAAAAAAACACTTTGATTTATTTGCGCTAGTCATATTGTATACACCAAATATGTCCTAATTCGTAACTCTGCTACCACACTTACCGACTGCATTGAAGCATACATGCACAATTTAAATTGTTTAAATTAGATTTTGTACAACTTACACAAGTTTGTCTAATTCATACTTGGCAAAAGGTAGTCAATATTATGGACTCAAATGATGGGACTCATGTGAGTTCTACTCTGCAAAGAAGTCTCTTTGTGGCCAGCAGCTTTTATTCATGACCAGATCCTCAGTATACCAACACAATTGATGAAGTGCAGAGTGACCATTGTTTTGTAAAGAAGGCTGATTGATAGTGGGAAGTCTCTAAAGATTAAAGTTTGGTTTTAAGATTTTTGTGTGATCAAAACTAAGATGCTGCGCAAAGCAGAAATAAAGAGGCAAAACAAAATATAGTATACAAAGCAATAATTCCCAATGGTGCTCACAGCTGTGATTACTGAACAATGCGACACATTCTATTTTACAAAGAGAGATTCGTATATCTCTCTATGCCAAGAACACATGACTAATGGTTATCCAAGTAGGCTGAAGTGGACCAATATATACCCAGCTGGTTTTGGAATCAGTAAAGAAAATCAAAACAAATAACAACAACAACTTGGATTTATATAGCTCCCTCCATGCCGAACGGCGTCTCAGAGCGCTTCTTAAAAATGGATCCTGGGGCCGAGCCAGGGGGAGGGGGAAGAAGGTGACCGATAGCTCGGTCGAAAAGAAAGGTCTTTAGCCAAGACCTGAAGGTAGGAAGAGAGGGTGCGAGGCGAAGGGAGTGAGGAAGGGAGTTCCAGAGCCTCGGGTCATAGTGGCTGAAGGCACGGCCGCCGATGGTGGAGCAGAGGATTCGGTGGACAAGGAAGCGACCAGACCTGGTGGAGCGAAGGCAACGGGTACTGTTATGCAGAGAGAGGAGGTCAGAGAGTTAGGGGAGTGCAGATGAGTGGATGGATTTAAATACAAGCTAGGTTCAGCTTCTAGGTTCAGCTTCCTAAGGGACTTTCCTGGGACATTTCTGCAAGGGATTTGTTTGTGTGTTGATCAACTATTTAAATAATTGTAAAGGTAAAACATTCACACCCGAAAAAGCAGAGATGGCATTAGTTACAGTGCCAAATTGTCATCGGAGAAGTATTGTTATTACAGTGGTAGTCTTAGGAAATTGAATATTAATGCATGCACAAAAAAGAACTTTTTTCTGTTTGATCTTGAGTTGGATTTCCAGCAAGCTGTTGATTGCAGTAAGTAGAATTGTTTTGCAGCACAGAAGGCCATTCTTCCCATTATTCTGTGTTAGTTTTCTGAGAGAGCTTTTATCTTGTCCCACTCCTCATATCTGTTTTTTTAATGAAATAAAAAGGGAATCTGATGGGGGGATGCAGGGTGGTGAGGAGGAATATGGTCTTATCATTGACGATGATGGTTATCACATCAGCACACAACATATTTTGTGTGTAAGGACTCAATCATCTCCCAGGCACACCTCACCCTCCCTTCCCCACCCACCCCCACTCCCCTAAACTACCGCTTTAGAACAGGTATCCACTGTATAGAAATTTGAATCAAACACAAAGTAATATTCTTTGCATTTGATAATGTGCCATTCGTATCAAGAGGATACCTCAGAGTGGTTCACAGGATTTACTACAAAGTGTAGTGACTGTATTTTATAATAAAATGCACCAAAATGTGGGAAACGCACAACAGTTTTGGTGAGGGGTAATTTCAAAATGTTAAACCTCTCTTGCTCTATGAGATGCTGACTGACTTGCTGTGAATGCCCGATGCACCTGTTTGTGTTGCTGTTAATAGATGCAGTGTTGATGTAGAGTGTTTCAGCTGTGATTTTTCCCAATTCTGGAGGTGTCAACAGGCTGTCTTAACTTATTCACTTAGGATGCATCTCCTGTAACTCTGGCAGCCACCTGGACAGCTAGCTACATTATACAGCATGTGTTCAGCAAAGCAGATAGCAAGGCACATAGGCCATTGTGTAATTATAGAATTATTGTTTGAACCATTGGGGAAACCTGCTGTCTCAACACTAAACTGCTGTGTAAAATGTACAAGCTAGTCAAATTCTTTGCTTTTCCACAAACCTATGTCCATTAAGTCTCCACGCTATATATTTACTTTTGATTTTGAAGCCCTGCTATTATATGCCCCAAGTTCAGCTGCTCACCACCTCTCTCTGATGTAATTCCACTTTTTTGTGTGTTTGTGGAGGGTGGTGGGGCATATCAAAACAAGCAGAAATATATACTGCTCATTGGACAAAGTAGCAGCAGATAATCACGGGAGAATTAGAAAATTATTTATTGGGCTTGGGCTTGTGGATACATGTGAGGGCCTCATACCAGCTGAGGACATCACATTGGTCCAAGATACCTGACTTCTTAAGCATTAAGCTGAGTACTAATACACAGCGTTAAAACATTTTTTGTGTGCTTTAGGAATAATTCACCATTTTGTTAAATAGGCATAATTTTTTTAATTTTATTTTTTGTTCTCTCCAAGACTCCAAGGCCTTTAAATATCATCAAACAAAGTAATGGGGAGCAGATTATTCGACGACGCACAAGAAAGAGGCTTAACCCTGAAGTCCTCCAAACAGATCAAGTGAACAAACAGCAGAGGGTGAACAGCGAGGAGCAATCGAACGATGGTTCCCTGGAGAGAAAAGCTGATGATCACCCTGCTGACGGTCAGCACCGGGAGCAGCAGCAGCCTAGCCTGAGCAAACTTGACATGTATGGTTCAGTCAGTAAACCACACCATGGACAAACAGCATTGGTGGTTGGCCAGACTGCAGACCTTCACAGGAGGATGCAACCTCTTCACATCCAGGTGAAGAACCCTCAGGAAAGCAGTGGAGATCCAGGAAATTGTTTGCCAGTATCGGAAGGGAAGGGAGGCTCAGAACGAGGGAGTCCTATAGAAAAATACCTTCGACCTACAAAGCACCCAAACTACTCTCCTCCAGGAAGCCCTATTGAGAAGTACCAGTATCCATTATTTGGTTTTCAGTTTGTGCATAGTGATTTACAAAATGAAGCTGACTGGTTGAGGTTCTGGAGTAAGTATAAGTTGTCCGTCGCTGGAAATCCACACTACATGAGCCATGTCTCTGGCCTCCCAAACCCCTGCCAAAACTTTGTGCCTTATCCTGCCTTCAACCTGCCTCCGACATTCTCATCCCTTGGACCTGATAATGACATTCCTTTGGATCTGGCGACAAAGCATTCCAGATCAGGACCAACCGCAAACGGTGCCACAAAGGACAAAATCACAGCGTCGGTCTCCACAAAGGAGGAGTGTGGGGAGAACGCGGTAAAAACCCCGGACAAAGTTGACAAAGGCACTCAAGATGAATCGCTGACAAAGTGTGTCCACTGCAGCATTCTCTTTATGGATGAAGTAATGTATGCATTACATATGAGTTGCCATGGTGAAAACGGACCCTTCCAGTGTAGCATATGCCAGCATTTCTGTACAGACAAGTATGACTTTATGACACACATTCAGAGGGGCCTACATAGAAATGTGCAATCTGATAAAAATTGCAAGCCTAAAGAATAGAACTCTAGTACTGTAATCCAGTGAGTACACGTTGCATTTTAGAATTTGGGAGAACAATCAGAATATTATTTTTCTAAAAAAAAAGGAAATGTAAAACATTTGAAAATGACGGTGCCTGACACATTGTATAATTTTTTTCTATAAAATATGCAACAAAGATATTGCATTTTGCTTCAGAGTCAGAATACTGACTCGTTCCTAGCTGTTTACATGTGCAAATGTAGCAAAAAGAAGTAATGAAGCACCTATTTCTATTTCATTAGAACTTTTTTCTTTCACGTAGTGAAATATACCAACATGAAACAAATATGGTTGTGGCTAATGCAAAGTACAGAAGTAGCTCAATCTATTTTCATGCTTAAATAGGGAAAAAAAAATGGGTAGCACTATGCATTCCACTTAATGAATATTAATGTACCTTGTGTTATCTATCAAAGCTCTTAATTCATATTGTTAAGCTTAAAGACTATATGCACATTGTTATTGCTTTTCAATATTATGTTTCAAGTGAAACCGTTTGAAATTTGACGGTTCTTAATAAGTGATGTTGGAATCACTATTCTGCTGTTGACTTTGTTTATCGCATTTTTCCAGTGGCATCATACATCGGTCTTATAATGAAATGCAGTCACTCATTTCAATGCATGGAGAAGCATTTCTGGGAGCTGAAATGGCTAGTGAGCAATGTTTAATCTGCAATTTTTTTTAACAAAAAAGATCAATTGCAGCAACTACCGACGTTTGAAAATCAACAATAGCCTCTTTATACCTTTATTAAAAAAGATTGTTTTCCAATCCATCATTACTTCACAATATTGTTTCTCAATAAGCTGTCCAAATTCATAAAACAAAAAGCAAAGGAAATTGCTGCCTCTGCCTTGTTCTCATATGGGGATTGTTCCCAACTGTCATCATGCATGTAATTTTGTGATTTTTTTTTCTCTTTTTAATCGCACCTACACATTCTTTCTGTATCCTCCATGAAAGCTATTTCAGACAGAACTGAGGTCATTTACATCTAAACTTGAATAATAAAGTTTTACCAAAAGTATTAAGTGAAGTTTTCTGATACAGTGAGAGCAAACTGTTTTCTAAGTTCTGGGTCCCCTTGTGCCTGTGTTTAACTGTTGGTGCTTCAAAACTGCTGTGAGTGCAAAATATGGAGTACTGTGTGTGGAAAGTGCGAAATCTTTATACAGGAAATTTAAAAATGTACACTATTAGTAAAAAAAAATGCAATCATATTCTTGTGGTGGGTGTTACTGATTATTCCAAACATAATGAGGTATTTTGCAACGTAAATTTTTTTATGGTTTCGGATCTTCAGCTGCAATAAACCTCAAGACAGGTGAACACCCTATTAATTTGCACACACTTTAACATTCAATGAGAAACTACGCACAGTGTTAGTGAAAATGTTCACCATGCCTGTGCTCATCCTCTCTGCTTTCAGCATTCCAGTTAAAGTTGTTTTTCTGTAAACCTGTATGAGTCTGCAACACATGAACCTACGTGGTCAACTGAAGGATGTGTTGCAGGAGCACATGATCACTTTTCTAAGTCGCATTAGCATAGTCAATGCTAAGCCTGCAAACAGAGTGCAACAGCCAGGATCAACACTTTCTTAAGGTGGCTCATGCAGATGCATAGACACAGTAACCAGATTTATTCATTGGCATGCATGAAGACGAAGGATGGAAGTAATGTTCACCAAAGCCTCTCTGCAGTCCCAATATAATTATTTGACAGCTGTTGATCACAGATAATCTACTATTGATCATAGATAGCTGACCGTTGATTATAAATGGTTGGCTATCGATTTGATAATACACATAGCCGGCTCTCTATTTGATTATTGATTTGATTATAGATAATTGGGTATTTACTCATTTTATTTTAAAAAAATACTGTGCACTTAGGGAGGATTGGTACACAAGTAAAAGTACTGGCAATATGTAGCTCTTCATTTGCAATCTGTTTTGAAGGTTAACATAAAAATGAACACATAATTCTAACAACTGCCCTCAGGTAGTTAAACCCTATCCCCATATTCCATTTCAATAATCATTCGCTTTATAGGAATTGTGAAGAAGTCTGCATTTATCAGACTATTGTGCTGATCATCAATTGTTCAACACTTGGAGACATACCAGCAACCATGAAACAATTTGTGAAGTCCTCAATCAAAGCTGAATTCATGGGACTGAAATGAGAAGACATTAATTTGTAGAATTTACTACAATACTGAGACCCAGGGTGGAAGCTTGTTTAGAAATAATGATTGATAGATTGATCTAAAGGGCCGAGATGCGGTCAAATTTTAAAAAATCGTTTTAGCCTTCAAACGTATGTAAGATAATTGTTCTGAGAAGGGATTAAAATGCATTTTTAAAAGCTCTACCAGAATGAAATGATCAGTTAATTCTTATGAATTGTAGGGCACAAGTTCCTTATGAAGAGAAATGGTTTACTATGACCTCCATTGGGCCTCATCATTCAAACTTTGAAACGAAGGCTATGTTCCCACATGACACATTAGGTTTAAACCTGCATCGGTTAGCTGGTTTTGCCCTTATCTCTGATGGTGACTATTCTTGCTTTCCATCATTTATTTAATGCAGACCTTCATTTATCATTGTCTCTTTGTATGTTCTGCCCAATTACTTGAGTTTTCAAGGGTGCTTCTCATTTTGCATTGGTCTATTAGCTCTGGATCATGGCTTCCTTAACTGTCTTCAGACGTGCTCTTTAAATCTGAGCAATAATTGCATGAGATCTCATTGTGTCTTCATACCTCTTAGTGCTGTTCAGCTCCCTCAGTTTTCTTTCACAATTGTGTTCTTTTGCAATAAGTGCATGACCGCCATGCTCATGACCAATACATATAATATAAATAAATATATATTTGCATTTTATTTAGCGTCTTTCATATCGGGAAGACATCTCAAATCAGTTGATAGTATTTTTCAGAATAATCTTTATATTTGGTATATTGCCTTTCACATGAAGAGGATGTCTCAACATACTTTACAGGATACACTATGAAATACACTGACTGAGTATCTTGTTAACAAATGCAATGACCCATTTGTGCACAGTAATATCCCACAAACAGCACCATCAATTTCATGGAGTGGGGGGGGGGGGAAGAGGCGGAGAATGTTGGCCAGGGCACTGGTTAGAAACTGCTGGTGATATCCTATCTGGGTGCCTGTGTATCTAAAGTCCTGCATTTCGGAAGCATTCTCCCATATTACAACAACAAAATTACACTTGTATAATTTATTCTATGAATATATAGAGATGCCTGAAAATATTATTCTTCCTATTCCAATGCACTATATATTTTTTCATCATTTCCCATGCTCTGTAACCTGATTTGATAGTTCCATTATTGGATTGTACAAGACAATCCAATTCCACACATTATGTTTGACATGAAAATACACAAGGTTGTCTGTATGATTGACTAATCAATCTGGATCCTCAGCAGTAGTTCCCAGTCCATTATCCATTGACAAAATGCTGTTTAGGTTTGCTCCAAGGCCGACAAAGGCTGTGCTCAGGTGAGTGGAAAGCATCCACGTTGAAAACAGTTTTTAACTGCCAGAAGAAATGATCAAACTGAATTAGTGTTAAGAAACTAGGTGCCGGTTTCTCATGGTTCCAAGCAATTTCATCATCCATTTGTGACTTTCGCTTGTCTCTGCAAAGGTTTTATTTGGAAGCTTGCTGGAGTTGTCTAGAACTATTTGGTGCCCTGAGGTTCAAATTAAAAGTGAAAGATCATGGCTTTCTGATGGAGAATGTTCTCAAATGGGCTGTGCATTAAAAGTATCCGTCACACATTAACACAAGTACTATATATAGGGAAACATCTATATGCTGGATTACCCTTGAGAATGGGATGAGAGGAGAGGATGAGTTAAGCAGAGTTTATTTCAGTGTGATCTGGTTTCAAGGTCAGGTGCCTGCCAATGGAATATCAAAATTGCAATCATCCTCTATGGCAGTCTCAGTAATCCACTTCTTAAATCAGGTGGATCTGCGGCGCTCAAAGGCATTGCTGATGACACATCAGCCTCAGCAGTAATACCTTGGAAGTACAACAACAATCAATTACATTTATATATCACCTATCATTGTGAAAGGACTTCCCAAAGTGCCTGGACAGTCAAGAGTTTGCACCCGAGCTGGGTGTTGGAATCAAGAGAGGTAGTGGGGCTGGGAGGGTGGCTAAAGGCTTGGTCAAAGAGGAAGGTCTTCGGATGATAATAATAATAATAATAATCATGTCTTCTAGACATCTCAAAGTGCTTCACAGAATATTCTGTAAAGTGAATTGACTATATTTGTGGGTGAAACGTGGCAACACACAGCAGTGTCCCACAAACAGTCGTGGATTTAAATGACCAATTCATTATAGGTTTTTTTTTGATGGATTATTATTAGGCAATGTGAAGTAAGGAAACTTGTCCAAAGTTTTGTCCTGCCTGGAATTGAACACAGGTCTCATGCTTGTAAGGTGGGTGCTCTAACAACTGAGCTGCAGGACTCCACGAGCCACCTTAAAACACTTTAAGTTAATGCTGAAATGTTGCTAAGGTAAAACATGAATGATGTTCTTCACCTCATACCCACAAAGGAAACACAACTAAAGAGTGTGAGTTTAAAACAATAGACTGAACCACATGTATATAAACAAAAATCAGTTTCTACCAGACCTTAGATAAGCCTTGAAAAAGGCAAGAGACGGAGCAAAGCTGAAGGTGTGACTGCCAATGGTGGGACGGGGTGGATGAGTGACATTGACCAGAGAGTACTTGCTGAATGAGGGGAGCAGACAGGATGGTTTGGTGTTAACAGATTGCAGAGGTAGCGAGGTCTATGAACATGAAGAGATTTAAGCGTGAGGATGAGGATTTTAAATTCTATCTTCTGGTAGAGAGCCAGTGGAGCTGGATGAAAATTGGGGTGATCGATGTATGGGGCTCAGTGTAGATGAGGACATGGGCTGAATAATCTTCAGCCTGTGGAGGAAAGAGGTGGGAATACCCGTGAGAAAGGAATTAGCATAATTAAGGCTGAATCATAGAATTTATACATCACAGAAGGAAGCTATTCGCCCCATCATGCCTATGTTGGCTCTTTGAAAAGAGCTGTCCAATACCACTCACCTCTCTCCCCATAGCCCTGCAAACTTGTCCTCCCAAATAAATATCTACTTCTCTCTTAAAAGTTGTTATCGAATCGACTTCCACCAAACTTTCAGGCAATGAAATCCAGATTTAAAAAACTCACTGCTTGAAAAAATGTCTCCTCTCCTCTATTTCTTTTAACAACTATTTTAAATCGGTGTCCTCGGATTACCAACCCATTCGCAAATGCAAATAGTTTCTTCTTGTGCACTCTATCGAATACCCAGATAATTTTGAAAACTTCTATTGTCTCCTCTTAACTTTCTCTATTCCAAGGCGAGTAATCCTAGCTTCTCTAGCCTTTCATGATAACTGAAGTTCCTCATTCCTTGTCCCAGCCTGGTAAATCTCCCTTGCATCCTCTCCAATGCCTTGACATCCTTCCTGAAGTGTGATGCCCAGAACTGAGAACAGTACTCCAGCTGAGGCCTAACTAGTGTTTTATAAAAGTTCATCATAACTTCCTGCCTTTGTACAGTATTCCGCTGCCCTATTTATAAAGCCTAGTACTGTATCTTGTATGCTTTGCTAACAGCTTTATCTGCCTGTCCTGCCACCTTCAAAAATTTATTTAATTGAACATCCAGATCTCTTTCTTTCTTTAACCCCTTTAAGATTCTACCATCTAGCTTGTACTGCCTTTCCTCATTCTTCCTTCCAAAATACATCACTATGCATTTATCCACATTAAACTTTCATCTGCTTCATGTCTGCCCATTTTACCAGTCTGTCGATGTCTGGTTGCTGTTGGCTACTATCCTCACTGTTTACAACTTTTCCCAGATTTGTATAATCTGCAAACCTTGCCTTGATGAATGTATTGGTGAGGGGGATTAAGAGGCAGGCAATGTTCTGGAAGTGGGATAATGCAGAATGGGTCATGGCACAGAATTGGGGTTGATTGGACAATTGAGAGTCGAAAAAGAAACCAAAGTTCTATACCAGCTCTGTAAGGTGCCACATTTTTCAAAACCACTGGCACCAAATTCCTGTTCTGGTAATGATTAATAAAAATCCTTCAAATTTCTGTCTTATATATAAATATATTATATATAGGATATATGACAACCAATAATGATTATCATAATTCCTTGCATCAATACAATACCTATATTTTCATGATGACCTTTCAACACACTTCACGTGATTTACTTTAAAGTGTGGTGATTATGTATTTTGTCGGTAAACATAATCTTCTGTCCTGGAAGTCTGCTCTCCAGTATTGACTTCTGATCCAGTAATATGTATAGATTGATAGTACAAAGCAAAGACTTCAATGATCGAGTTAAGTTAAAGAATGTTTGCATCATACAAGACATCACAAGAGTTTTTCTCTATTTGAACTACCCAATCTAATTCCTCTCAGCTGCTCATGCTTCATACCATTAGATCAATCATAGAATCTAACGCACAAAATGAGGCCATTCAGCCCATCGAGTCTGTGCCGGCTTTTTGAAAAGAGCAACTCAATCCTACTCCCCAGCTCTCTCCCCATAGCTCCGCAAACCCATCTTTCCCAAATAAACGTCTATCTCTCTTTTAAAAGTTGTTATCAAATATGCCTCCACCACCTTTCAGGCAATGCATTCCAGATTCGAACAACTCACTGAGAGAAAAAATTTCCAAAGTTTTATAGAGGTTAGTCGGAACTTCCTGACTTTTGTCTCTATGCCCCTATTTATAAAGCCTAGTATCCTGTATGCTTTTTTAACAGCCTTGTCCTGCCACCTTCAAAGATTCACTTACACAAAGATAGTTGTCTTTGTTTCTATCAAATATCTTAAGTTGTTTGTCCCAACAATAACTTGTAACAGAGAATTCCACATTACAACCATCCCCTGTCTAAAGCATTTTTGTCTTAATTCCTCTTATGGAATTTTTTTCCATCTGTGATGGTTTCTACAAAATACACAGTCACAACATTTTACACTTAGCTTACTGCAGTATAGTGCCTTTTTAGTGGGTAAATATCCTGACAATTTGTGTCCCACAAATGTCCATGAAGCGAGTGACTGGGGGTTGTTGGTCAGAACATTGGGAGAAACTCACTTCTCTTATTGAATAGTACCATGGGATATTTAATGTCCATCTGAAAATCTGGATGGGACTTCAAGTTAACATCTCATCTCAACCTATAACAACAACATTCCATTTTTAATGTTTCATGCCAGGAGGACATCCCAAGGCGCTATAACAATGCAGCAAATCTCCAGCACTGCATTGGAGGGTCCAAGTAGATTGTGGGTTCAAAGTCTGACATGGGGATTTAACACAAATCTTCTTACTGTGAGACAAGAGATCTGCCAACCGAGCTAGACATTAAAAATGTTTTGGCTTATAATGGCCAAAGAAATTACACAACCACCAGCCTCATAATGAGCTGGCAAACCATTTTTAATTACAACATTATTGAAATAATGTCTCTCTTCAATCCCAAATGAAGACTGGTTTGCTGGTTTGTCATGCTGATAGCTCCCCTTGAACGACAACATATTAGTATGATTTATGTTGCACACTATTCACTATCTCATCCTTCTGTACTGCAATTTCACTTTGAAAATGCTTGGTTTTCTTTGGCTTGTTTTAAATAAACTTAATGTTTATTAAATGTTTTAATGTATATTAAATAAACTTCAATTTTACCCATTTGTTATAATAACAGTAGAATGAGAATACAATGCTGAACATAACACTTTTACAGTAATGTGAATTCACTTTTGCGATGGCACTTGTTAAAATATAATTTAAAAAACTTTGCATTTGATATATTTTATGTTGGGCCGAGATTTCACAAAATTGCTTAATAGGAATTATCATAAAGTGTAGATTTGTAGTCGTCCAAGTCTTCAAAGCTTCTCAGCTGGACTATCCCAATGCCCTTCTCACTGATCTCCCCAGCTCCACCATACACAAAGTTCAATCAAACTCTGCCCCCCCCCCTGAAAATCACCCACACTAAACTCCAAACCACCAGCACACCAGTCCTTGCCAGATTCCACTGGCTTCTAATTACCAGACAGATTGATTTCAAGATCCTCTCACTCATTTTCAAATCCCTTCATCTCCTCGCACCTCCCCACCTATCCAATCTGCTTACCTTCCACTTCCCCACCCACTGCTTGCCCTCAGCTAGATCTGGCCTCCTGTTTGTTCCTTACCCCCTCTACTATACCTGCTCCACTCAGCCACAATGCCCCCAAATTCTCAGAATCCCTCCAGCTTGCCACCTCTCTTCCCTATTTCAAATCCTGCCTAAAGACCCTCAATGTTTGCTTGTGCTTATGGTCACTTCTGCTCTCCCTCTCCTAGCTCAGTGTCAGTCTCTACCACTCTGAAGCACTCCGGCATGCTACCCTGCATGAAGGATGCTATATAAATGCAAGTTGTTTTAGAAGTACTGATTGTGTATTTTGTAAGTGAATAGAGCACCATCACCCTTTCATTTATGGAAGAGATCTGCAGCTTACCTTTTCATTTGAAATGCACAGTTGCTGGCAGTCAGTAAATGACTGGCCACATGTTGCATCAACTCAAGCCTGTGGCTTTGTGATTAACTAACAAACTTAAGCAATTCCATGCCTTCTGTGTTGGCAAAGGGATGGACTCCCTTTTTGGAGCTTTATACAACTTGAGAAGGCAGGTGTACTATATCATTAGCCCTGAACTTTGCAATATTTAGAACAAA
Organism: Hydrolagus colliei; assembly: GCA_035084275.1. Classification (NCBI taxonomy): domain Eukaryota; kingdom Metazoa; phylum Chordata; class Chondrichthyes; order Chimaeriformes; family Chimaeridae; genus Hydrolagus; species Hydrolagus colliei. The sequence goes on from CM068743.1 coordinate 86,692,714, forward strand.
AACAACTGGTTGTCTTTAATGCATTTCTATCAGACATGGCTGTCCAGTAATTGTTGTGCTGATTGGAATTTGGCAGAAATTTCAAGTATCTGGAAGTTAATGTCCATCTCCCCAAATTGAGGCTGGGCCTCATCATTCAAGTGGATGGCACTTTACCAATCCAATCCTATATCATTACCATCATCTCCCAGGATTAGAAATGTCTATTATGGTATTAAAATGTGTCATCTGCAGAATGTTGTAAATTCATTTTTCAACAGGATCTTCCAGGGTTTATTTTAATAAGAAAAGGTTACATTAATTTAAAGGGGCACTCTCTTGATCAAAAATTATTTGTCAAATCTTGTTTGTTTTGCCATATCTCAGTGTGGTGATTTATGTATTTACATTCCTCGAGAATAATGCCATGATTAATGGAATGATATAGTTCTCAGACTTTTTACTTTCTGAGTAGCCTTTTATTTTTAGAAATAAATTTGTATAAGATTTAAGGATTACTTGTACATTAATAATAGTTGGATATAGTGGCTTTCATGTCTGGAGGACATTTTAAAGTGCATCACAGAATTTACTGTAATGCGCAGTGACTGTGACATCAACAAGTTGGATGCCATACTCTTTGGCTCCCATCGACAGCTTCCATCGTGCAGTTCTGACCTCCTCAACCTAACCGATCTGTCCTGAAAACTTTCTGACCCAATGCGCAAATTACGTGTCAGGTTCAGTCCCCAGTTTTCCTTCCTCCCCCACATCCGATCTCTGACCAGGACCACTTTTCTGCACCTCTGCCATATTGCCAGTCTCTGAAAATACCTCACTCCAAGAGCTGCCAAACGCCTTGTCCACACCTTCATCATCCCTTGGCTGGACTACTCAAATGTCCTCCTCACTGGTCTTCTCTCTTTCACTATTCATAAAATCCAATTCATCCAAAACTCCACCGCTCGCATTCTCACTTGCACTAAATTCCACACACCAATTACCCCAATCCTTGCAAATACCACTGGCTCCCTGTCACAGAGTGGATTGACTTCAAGATCCTCACTCTAGTGTTTAAATCCCTCCATGTCTTGGCATACTCCTATCTCTCCAACCTCTTCTCTCCTCACAACACTACCCACTGTCTCCGCTTTGCTGACTCTGGCCTCCTACTTGTCCCTTGAAATCGCTGCTCTCCCATCAGCCACTATGCCCTGAATCTATGGAACTCCCTCCTGCAATCCTTTCATCTTGCCACCTCTTTCCCATTTTCAGGTTGTGCCTAAATACCTTCCTCTTCGTCCATGCTTATATTACCCTCCCCTTCCTCCTGGTTCAGCATGGGTCTCCACCATTGTTAAGTGCTCTGGGATGCCACACAGTTTGGAGAGCGCTATATAAATGCAAGTTGTTGTTGGATTGTAAGCGAACACGGCGTTCAATTTTGCGCAGAGCAATGTCCTACAAACAGCCATGCAGCTTATGACCAATTTTATCTGTGAGATCGATGGCCAGGACAGCAGGAGATACTCCCTTCTCTTTCTGAATAATAACATGGAACCCTTAACATCCATATGAACAGGGACCTGAAGTTAATGCCTCTTCCAAAGGATGGCATCGTCCAACAGTGAAGTATAACCCAAGCACTGCATTGCATCCTGATATAGGGTTTGAACGCAGAAACTTCTAATCGAGTACAAGATATAAAATGTTTCTGATCACTGTTTCTGATCATTAACTTAAACAGGCTCTGTTGTTGAGGAAGTGATCAGCAATTGAATTAACTTCAGTTAAAGCGTTTAAATTATTATGCATTTGACTTTTGAAAGAGATGTCTGTGATGATCATTAATGAGGAATTGTCATAAATGAGTTGTGAAATGTGACTTTTGAGTGGATTGAGAAGCAAATGTTTTTGGCTGGGAGGGAATGTAGCTAAGATTTCCTTCAGCTGAAAAACTCAATTTAATTGTCGCTCAAAAATAACGAAATTATCTGGAATTGGTTAAAAAGTTAAAAACTGAAATATATAACACTGCTAAGGGATATTCATGTACAGTATCATGAAAGCCAATGCCAGAACTGCAATATAACATGTCTTGCCTATGGTATTGGATTGCCATTATCTAGAAGAAAAAAAATTATAGCTTTCTTTAGTTAAGACATTAAAGCTCCAAATTATGATAAAATGTGTCTCAAAATGGTGTTGCGTCTTGTTACTTGAAGGTTTTTTTAGTCAGTAGACCCGTCTAAGACTCTTGCTCTGTATGTCTCGAAGAACAGTCTCAGTGGCTCCATTGCAGTGAAGTATTTCCTTCAAGTGTATGAACCTATATAAATAGCTCAGGAACTCATTTATTGGACTCTATACAGCAAGATGATGCACATCGTTCAAAGTCTATCCTCGGGCTTTTGTCTGCCTCTGAACATTCCTCAAACCAACTGCCCTTCCCCCACCCTGCAATGCACACAGACACACATGCAGAACCACAAGTATTAAGATGGTTGTCAGCCAACATTGATGGAGTGCGCTACACACATCACTGAGCTCCTCACATCACCTCTGATGTGTCATTCCTACCACCAACAGGGGAGAGGGGACAGCGAGAGAGTTCTAGAGTATTGGGACACAGCAACTAAATGCTCAGCCATTGATGGTGGCAGGGATAGGCAGGGTTAGTCCACAAGCTTAAGTTAGCTGAGTGCAGGACTGTTTTTTGCTGGAGGCGTAGAATGCTTCACTGCTCTGAATCTCGGAGCTAAGACCTGCCACCTTAATCGGAAACCGGGTTTTTATAATTACCAAACAAGCTGCCTATTAATGCAGGACATGCAGTACATGTCCTTAATAACCATGTGATGTTCATCTGTTTTCTGGCTTCATGTTAAAAACAGTTTTCTGCTTTACCAAATATCACATCCACTTCCACTTCACTCTGCCAACTCCTAGGTGGGACATACTTAGATTTCGGTCTCCTTAAGAAGTTGCAGGCATCTGTGCCTGTGAAGCTAGCATGTATGACTTAGATGTGTGGGGCTTGTTGGCTTTCGCTCCCAAACCCATTGATAATTGAAGCAATATTTGAGGCTGTTGATAATTTATTATTGTCTGGTAATAATTATGATATTGGATTTTTTATCCTAATGTTCAATTAGTTATAAAAAGCATACCATTAAAATATAACAACTATAGCTGGCTCCCAACTATTCGACTCCCTCAGTCACCAATATAATGAGTGGTTTGTCTGCAATTATTTCAGTGGACAGATGGCCAGTGGCTCAATGGATTTTGATGCACAAAGATTGACCAGTTTGTCCAATTATCCTTCCAACTTTTGACAATTTGACACAAAGCACCATAAATTTAAACTTCCTCCCAGCATTGAAATGATTTAATGTATGGAAGGAATACTAAGTTTTCTAAAAAAAAGGATTCATATAGAAATGGAGAAGTTTTGAAATAAAAATTTCAGTAGTAATATTACATTTGTGAAATAGTAGAAGTGTAATTGAACTGGTAAAAGCAGAAGAGAGAGAAAGAGCAAGAAAGAATTAAAAATTATCTCGAGGTAGACGTGAATGGAGCATTTTCATACAGAAATGAGCCTCTGAATATTTAGCCTAAATAGGATATGGTGTGAAAGAAATGCAAACAACAAAATGCATTCTAAATGTATGGTTTAACTTGCAGCTTTAGTTACATTATCGTTTCAAGTAACAATTGCATTCCGTTCGCAATGCTTTTAGAGCTGGGGTAACTGAATTGCATGCAATGCTTGGAGTTGGTTTTCTGAGCTGCAAACTGAATAAAACCTCTATTAAAACCCAATTTGATAGCCATGCACAAAGCTTGTTGCAGGTATTGTGCTTTATTAAGGTATTGCTTTATATAGGATTTCTTGAGTGACAAACAGTATGTGTTGCCTCAGATGTAGATTCAATGCAGCTGAATAATGTGAGTCCATTGCACCACCGGAATTACCATCACTTTTAGGCTTTAACAGTCAACTGTGAGAAGAGTCCAAAAGTAATTTGTTTCTGGTCTAAAGATTGCTTTCTAGTGTGGAGCTGTGACTAATTTTGTGTAAGGATGAGTGGAGAAGAGGATACAGATTAAGAGGGTAACAAATTCATAATGAAAGATTAAGCAATGTCACTGGTAGATTTTATTGGATTTGAGATGGAGTAGTTTACCAGGCTTTGCTACAACCTCACGTAACGTGAAGAAAAATCACTCAAGGATGTTCTCTAGAGAATTATGCCTCCCCACTCACTCTGGAAGCAGTCAGTCAGTCTAACTACATATTGAGAGAAAACTACACCAAATAAATCTTTGTGCCACAGTAAGCAAGGAGCTAAATAGTGTTCAGTGGGAGGGGGACAGATGAATGCCTATGGACAGACTAGTACAAGAAGGATTGAATTGAATAAGGGATTTCAGATGTAGAAAGACCCACTGATGATTTTATATGTCCAAATGAATCAAATGGCACTTTTGACATATTTCATCCTGTCACTTAAGTGATTTAAAACTGGGTAGAAATCTGTTAAAGTCTGTATTTCATTTTTTCCCCCATTTGCAGAAAATATTTGGAAACTGCAAACTTTGAAGTAAGTGATTAAAGCCATTAATCTGTTTGTTGAAGTCTGAGAACATGCTTGAGTATTTTTCTCTTTGAGAACATTTTTGGAAATGTGTGGTTTTTGGGATTACTGTAGATTAGAATTGACCCTTTGAAGACTAGCTCTATTTGTGAACCATATTCAATTATGTTATACAACAGAATTCTCCACTCTGAATCCCACGTTTTCTTAATAGGATTGGTCCACGCGAATCAGCCTTTGGTCAGGTGGGCAGGTAACCAGAGGGTGCAGATTTGAGATAATTGGCGAAAGAACCAGAGGGAAGATTAGAAGATTTTCTTTTATGCAACAAGTTATTACAATCTGGAATGCAGTGCCTGGAAGGGTGGTGGAAGCGGATTCAGTAATAACTTTCACAAGGGGATTGGACATATACTTGAAAAGGAAAAGTTTGGAAGGTTATGGGGAAAAAGCGGGGGAATGGAACTGATTGATTCGAATGACCTCCTCCTGTGCTATAGGATTCTATGTAAGTAATTTTCATCCAGGTAATAGTTAGTGGTTGGTGAATGACTTGTTCTGATTCTTACAAGTAGGGAAGATCAGAATAAGGGCCTGTTTGTAACAGTAACACAAATTTGCATTAGTATAATCATTTGTGCATTTGATGTGCCTTCAAACATCAATTTAGCATATGGTTAAATTCCCCAGATAAAATGGTTATTCATTTTGTGGCTGTTTGTGGGATATTGTTGTGTGCAAATACATTGATAAAGTGTTTAACTACAAAATAATTATAATCCTTACATTTGATATAGCACCCTTCACATCAATAAATATTTGAAATATTTTATATTTCAAAGCGCTTCACAGGAATTACTCTAAAATGTAGTGACTATTTCGTAAGGCAATTGCAGTAGCCCAAATGCACATAGTTAAGTCCAACAAACAGCCATGAAATAAGTAATAATATAATAATAATTAATTCTTCCATTTATATAGTGCTTTCCACATCATATTGACATCTCAAAGCGCTTCACGGAATACAACAACTTCCCAAGGTAGGACCAGAGCAGTGGGGGGAGGGGTTGAGGTAGGGAGAAGAAAAAGAGGGAAGAAAGGGGGGAAAAAAGGTAGTGACCTGAGCAGGAGGTTGAGGGGTCGGAGTAGGGGGAATGAGAACAGGAAAACCGACTATATATTTGTGGGCGAAATCTTATTTTATCTTATTTGAGGGATTGTTAGCCAGAACACGAGAAGAGACTGCCATCTTTTTATGAATAGTGCCATGGAATTTTTCTCAACCATCTGAACAGCCAGTCTGGGTCTCTGTTTAATATTGCATCCAAAGGACAGCACTTCCAACAAAGCAACACATCTCAAGCACTGCAATGAAGTGTCTGCTTAGAATTTACGAGTCCCAAGTCCCAATTTGGGACCCACAATCTTCTGATTCTGAGCCAAGAGTTCTATCGACTGAGCCAGGCTGACACACCAAATACTGTCACTATATTTTAGAATAAATCTAGTGAATTGCACTGAGATGTGCTCTTGATGTCAAAGCTACTATATCAAATGCCAGGATTATTATGATTCTGCTAAAAAGAATCATTAAAAATTAAAACCATCTAAAAAGATGGTTGAAGAAAAGTTCCACCTGTTTGGTAATTTTGTTTTGTTTTGTTCGTGACTCAGTGGGCCAGATAAAACTATTCAGCACCTGCCACCTACCCAATCGTAATGATATACCACCATGTGGGAAGTAGAGCAATTGGAGATTTTCAGGCCTATTTTTCAACTGCCAGGCCTGCATTTCCATTATTCAGTCATACTTTCAGCACAGAACAATTAATCCTACACTTACAAACACCCCACATGTACATTTTGTGGCTTTGACAAATTACTGAGGCAGCCACTCTGTCTGAATGTTCTGACTGGAGCTGACAGTGATGGTGCTCACAGTGGGGGAGGTACAAGAATGAATATGACATAAATATTTAAAAATAATCCTTCCTCTTTCCTCCTGGGGTGGCCTCAATTCATAGGGGAAAGTTCTGAACAGCCCCAACTGTGGAACGTAGACCCCCTCTTTGGGCTGCTCATCAGGCATCCTCATCTCTGTTTGGCCAATGGAGTTTGCGTGGTAAGGAGGAGGGAGGGGTAGATGGTCATCTTTGATTCTGATATGGAGGCATGTCATAAATGGAACCAGCCACTCAGACCCCCACCACTCTCTCCCACTCCCCAGAATATTTTCACCCACTACCTATGCTCTTCCCCATGACCTCACCCACAGGTCCAACATGAGTGGAGCCATTAGATGGAACATGGACAGATTTTTCCTTTCGCCATTGGCTGCCCTATTTCCTCATCAAGCTACCTTGGTGCTTTTTCCTTTGACCATTGTGACTGTATCCCACCAAAATGTGCCTGCCCTGATCATAATTCAGTATTAACTTTCAAATGGGTTATGAGAAAGTTACAAAAGAAAATAGCTTCAAAATTAAATCTGTTTTTGAAATAATGTATATGCTCTGAAATGCTACATTAATAGAGTAAATCTAGACCCAGGTGGATTATTCTCCCTCCAGTGTTTTATATCAAATGCAATCTCCCAACATTTGACTTCAGGTTATAATTTATGAAGAACAAACCCTAATACGCATTGTACAATTATCAAAGATGCAACCTTTTAGACATGTCACCACATTGAAGCTTGCATTGTGCTTGTATTCTACTAAAATAAACCATGTCTCAAAGAGGCCAAATGTTAATACACTCATCATCTACCTTCAGCTCAGCAAGCACAATTAGACTTCTTTAATACAAACAGCTGCAGGATTTACATTTGTCCCTAGTTTGCAGCTGGTTTGCATTAAATTGCTGTTGCAAATAATGCAAAGTTATTTATTCTAAACTTGGTGCAGAGGGGAGAAAAAGCTCAACATCTTAATGCAACAATGTGCTGGCTACACACTGACATGATTTGACTAGAAATCAGTGTAAACCTGATTTGAGTCCCTGTTCCCTTACTGCCCTGAGGAAAGCAACAATGCAGACAGTGACTGCTGCAATTTAACACCATCTGGCACAAGAACAAGGTTGGGGCAGAGGGTAGTGTAAACATCAAGGTATCACTTTCAGTGCAGATCAACAATAATCCAAACTGAAAGTGATCTCCCAAAGGTAAATGGGATTAGAAGACAATGGATTGTTGGAAGAAAATAATATGAAAAAACACATAGAAAATGACTCGCCTTCAGGGTCTCTGAATCCATCAAGGTCACGTATAATGCAAAAACTTTGCTAGAACAAGGAAGCACAGGATAGATAATGGGATGGAACTGTTTCTTAATATTCAATAATTACAAAAAATACATTCATAAACCATGCCATTGTTCACCCCAACATTTAATTCAATATAAAGTTGGATAAAAGGGTAATACAATAATGTAATAATAATAATCCTTGCATTTGATATAGCGCTTTTCACATCTTCTAGACATCTCAGAGCACTTCACAGTATATACTGTAAAGTGAATTGACTGTATATATGTAAACGAAATGCGTCAGCCAATTGCCCACAGCAGTTTCCCACAAACAGTCGTGAATTGAAAATGACCAAATTATTATTGATTTTTTTGAGAGATTATTATCAGGCGTGTGGAGTAAGGCAACATGCCCAAGGTCTCGTCCTGCCTAGAATTTCATCTGAAATTCCGGTGATCTTATGGTTTCTGAAATATTCTATGAACTTGCTGTACTTACCTTGAAGTTTGTCTTTAAAGCTATTTAGACTTTTCTGGTTGAAAATGCAAGAAGATAGAGAGATAGATTTTTTTCATAAATGAATGGAGTTTCAGTGTGAATATTTATGCTATGTTATAAAACCAGACTTTGTTTTAATTGTTGTGGAGTTTATAGTTTTTTAAGGATAAAACAGATTTACAGTGGGTTTATGGCCGAAGGCATTTTGAACTCTATAAACTCTATTTTCCACATTCAGTATTTTCCAACACTATTTTCTTCAAACACAATGAGTGCTAACAGAAATGTTTTAAGTTACAGTGGAACTATTTGGCAGCATAGAGCAACACTGCACAACAGGTTTGGATTGCTGAGGATGAGAGACCCCTAAATAGAGTGAAAATCAAAGGATGAATATGAAATTACTTTTGTCACTAAAAATCCTGATCATATAGGAAACTATTTACACGCCCAGCTCCTAGAACATGTCATTCTAGAGTCCGGCTCAGTTGGTAGCACTCTCATCTCTGGATCAGAAAGTGGTTGATTCAAGAATTTTAACTCATATATTTCAGGCTGACATCCAATACAATGCTGGAGATGTGCTGTATTGTCAGAGTTGCCATCCTTTGGATGAGTCCAATAAATATCCTATTTGCTTGTTCAGGTGCATGTTAAAGATTCCAGAGCATGATTCGATACAGTTACTACACTTAACGGTAAATCCTGTGCACTTTAAGACTATCCTCCCAATCGAAAAGGTACTATACCAAATGCAAGGTTTACTGTTACAGTTTTACTTTTTTCAGTGCTTTGGGAATGTCCTCCTGACATGAAAGGCGCTGTATAAGTGCAAATTTGTTGTTGTTTTTCATTACCTGTTTTTGTCCACTTGGATTATGTCCACTTATTTGTTACAGTTTTAAAATGAATCGCTGAAAAAAAAGTGAAAGCAGAATGTATTCCACTGTATAGAATAGTAGTCTGGACTCAAAACTGTTTTGTTAGAAAGAATTAAGCTATCCCTGTGTCTCACATCAATATATACAAATGTAATTTTGTTGTTGCTGTTATAGGTAGCAGCAAGACGAGGAAATTGGTTCTTTGAATTTTTTGAGCATTTACGTTATACCAAGGTAAAAGCATTGATTTTCAGAATGGAAAATATTCCACAAAGCATAGGATGATTGACATTTATTTATTTTTCTTAGGTTTAATAACTGAGCTGGTAGCAGAATTTCAGGGTTGTCAGTAATACATCAATTTATCCTTTTGACAATGGAGTTGGTTTCCAAAATCAACAACAACAACAACTTCGATTTATATAGCGCCCTCCATGCTGGACGGCGTCTTAGAGCGCTTCACAATAGCGGATCCCAGGACCGAGCCAGGGGCAGGGATAGAATGGTGACCAAAGGTGCGGTGACCAAAATCATAGATGTGAAACAGCAAGTTTACTTGAATTCTTTCTAGGATAGTAACTGAAAATCCAGGTAGCAGACAATATTCCACAATAGCTTTCGTTCTATTTTATTTCATATGGTTTAAAAATCCAGGACCACTGTTTAATCAAAGAAAGCCTATATTGAAGAATTGGATCTGTTTCCAAAGCAAAGAATAAATTGTGATGACACAGTCACGCAGATGCGTTTTCACTTATTAACATTTTCACTTTTTTGGGATTAGCCTTACACATATGGAAACCTGTCACCACGCTTAACAGTCTCTAAACAAGGCTGAGGATATTCCTGTATCGAAATGGAATACATAGTCTCTTTCTGCTTAACTAATTTCAGAGAATGTTGGGCACAGGTTGGCAAGAATCAAGATTTGGTGAGTTTGTTTCCAACACGTACTCATTTTGGAATAATGGATTTGATAAAATTGACCTCTTCATTTTTTAAACAAAAAACTGGCATTTTTGTAGCACTTTATTGAGCTCAAACATCTGAAACTACCTCACAGGGTTAGGCTTAGATTATATATAACAACACCTTTGAATACAGGCTAAGTAGCAATCTGCACCAGCGGGATTCCACAATCCACCTTACAGCTACAATACTTACATACTCCGTTGAACCAGTTTTACTGAATGAGTGGAATTTTAAATGCCACATCACGGATCACAATTTTCACCCTATTCTGGCTACTGCTTTTTTGGCTTCAGGTAAGTGACATTAGAGTTACATTCTGGCAAAATCAGCCTTGTGGTTGTGAATAATTCTATTGTTTCTGGTTACTGCAGTGAAATACCATTTCAGAAGTATCTGGCTACAATGGAATGGAGCAATGCTTTGGTCTCAAAATGATTTCTGATGAAAGTAACCATCGGGCTTCAATATACACAGTGCTGCATACAGAGCATAGGGCCCGTCTACATCAAATTTATAGCTATAATGCAACTGTCATGGCAACATGAAATAAATTTCTTTCACTTTGAGTTGTATGCTGCAATATTTTATCCAACATAGAGAACTTGTTAATGTGGGCCCTGAGCTATATTGACCGATAATGCTGTATCTTACAAATTTAGCATTGTGGGCGTACATATAATTGTAGCACAATTCTATTGTATAATTAAATCTTCCTTACAATGTACTTATGTTTAGAATTGAATTACAGTTATTTATAAACAACCAGGAACACAATTATCACACTGAGAGACTGGAGCAAACTATTCCCTTTCCGCTTTAAAGTTTAATCCTTGGAGCACTCGCCTAGCAAGCTAGAGACCTGGGTTTGATTCCTAGTAGGGCGAAACTTGGGCAAGCTTCCTTACTCCACATGCCAGATAATAATCCCTCAAAAAAAACCAATAATAATTGATCACACAGTCCATAGCTGTTTGTGGGACACTGTGGTGTGCAATTGGCTGCCATGTTTCACCCACAAATATATAGTTAAATCACTTTAAAGTATATTCTGTGAAGCGCTTTGAGACACCTAGAAGACGTGAAAAGCACTAAATCAAATGCAAAGATTATTATTATTAAAGTTTGGGAATCACAGAAATATAAATAATACTAATGATAATTTGGTCACTGAATCAATGCCTGTTTGTGAAACACTCCTGTTTACAATTGGCTGCTGTGTTTTGTCCACAAAATATGTAGTCAATTCACTTTGCATATTCTGTGAAGTGCTTTCAGACTTCTCGAAGACATGATAAGATGCTTAACCAAAGGCAACAACTATTATTATTACATTTTCAGCACAAAATAAAGCTACTTATTCCATTATGTTAATGCTTGCTCTCCCATCGGAGTTCCAAACTCTAATCGCACTTCCCTGCTCTTTTTTTTTCATATTTGTGCATATAATATTTTAAATACTATGGAAAAGTAACCCAGAACAACACTTTTGAATGCACCATGATGGTAGAACAAGGGGCATATGTTTAGAGTTTAAAGAAGGCAATTTTAGGATGAATACCTGGATATGTTTTATGTAAAGAATAATTAAAACATCTTGCATTTCTTTAGTGCCCATCACATGGGTCATGTCTAAGGACACTTAAGAGTGGTGGAGGTTTACGCTGACAATGTCAAGATTGTATCACTACTGGAGACAAAAAAAAATCATTTGCATCTTCCAATCTACCAATGATTGTGTTAGCCCACAAACACCCAGTCACTGGACTTAACAGAAATAGGTCAGTGCAATTTGGAGCTTTCCTTTTGCAGCTATTTCCCCTTTTCTTTAAAGTAAGTAGTAAGTAGGCTATCAGATCTGATCCCTGCTCTGTGCTGATCTCATCTCAGACAGGGTGGTAGAACTAGAGATTGTACAAAGCCGAGCGAATCATTGCCGAACAAGTCGAAGAGTGAATGGAACAAAACCCTGTAGAGTAACTGACAAACATAATCATTTAGAAGGGCTTTATCATCTGGGATGACTGGGACCACATTTACCACAGTCTCTGACAAATACAGTCTGGATCATAAATTCTTTCTTTGGGCATAGGGTGCAATAGAAATACATAATAAGAAACAGAAAGATGGAGAGCCAAAAACAAGAGACAAGAATAAAAAAAAATACCAAGCAGCAAATAACCTAAGAGAATCAAAAACAAATAAAGCCCCAAAACTGGTTCTATTTCCCTCAACAGAAAGAGACCTTGCTCTGATGATGATGAGAATAATAGTAATCATACTTTCATTTGAGATAGCACTTTTCATGTCTTCTAGATGTCTCAAAGGTATTCACAGAATATATTATAAACAACAACAACAAATGTGCATTTGTATAGTGACTTACATGTCGGGAGGATGTCCCAAGGTGCTGGACAGACAGTATTCTGGCCCTGCGCTGGCAGTACGGAATGGGGAGGGTGGGCAGGGGGGAAGGAGGTTGATTGAAAACACGGTCAAAGATAAGGACCTTGAGGTGGGTCATAAAGGAGTTCCACAGGGTGGGTACAGAATGCTTGAAGACCTACACCAATGGTGGGGTGGGCAAGGTGGGGGACGTGAAGCAGGCAAAGGTCACAAAGAAAAGGGGAGAGCAAGGCTGTGGAGGGCATTAAGATGAGGACCAGGATCTTGAACTGTATCCCCTGTGTGATGGGGAGCCAATGGAGTCGAGCAAGAATGGGGGTGGTCATGGAGTTTGGAAGGGTAGAGGACATGGTTCGCAGAGTTCTGGATTATCTGCATCCTATGGAGGGAGGAATTGGGACAGCCGACCAGCAAGGAATTTGTATAATCAAGCTGGGATGTAATGAAGGCATGGATGAGGGTTTCAGCAGCTTTAGGGGTGAGGTAGTAGCAGAGTTGGGAAATGTTGCATAGGTGGGGAAATGAAGAACGGGTCATTGCTTGGATGTGAGGGAGGAAAGACAGTTGTGGGTCGAACAAGACACCAAAGTTCCTGACTGGTTTGGTGAGTTTGAGAGTAGAATCAGTAGGGTCTTGGTCTTGTTGACATTCAACTGTAAAAAGTTAGCTCTCAGCCAGGACGATGTCTGACAGAGATTGCTGGAATCAAGGGTAGAGGCAGAGAGATAGAGTTGGATGTCATCCACATACATTTGGAAGTTAACCCCATTTCTGCAGATAATGTCACAAAGTGGGAGCATATAGATGTTGAAAAGTAAGGGGCCATGGACAGAGCCCTGGGGTGACAATGCGGGGGCTGGAAGAGAAACCGTTGGTGGTGACAAAGTGTAGGCGATGAGAGAGGTAGGAGTCGATTGAGGTAGGGCAGGTCCGCGGAGATTGAAGAGGGAGGAGAGGTGGTGTAGGAGGATGGAATGGTTGACAGTGTCAAAGGCAGCGGAGAGGTCAAGAAGAGCAAGGAGGCAGAGAGAGCCCTGGTCACAGATGTTAAGAATGTCATTAGAGACTTTGACCAGGGCTGTCTCGCTGCTGTGGGCAGCATGGAAGCCAGGTTGAAGGGGTTCGAGGAGGGAGTGGTGGGAGAGGAAGGAGCGAAGCAACGACTCTTTCCAGGTCCTTGGAGGGGAATGGGATTTTGGAGATGGGGCGATAGTTAGACAGTAGGGATAGGTCAAGAGAAGGGTTTTTAAGATGGAGGTGATGACAGCAGTTTTTTGAGGAGTGGGGACAGTGCCGCTGGATAGGGCGGTGATAGGTTGATGACATCAGTTAGGGGGAGGTGGGGTGGAGGGCTATGAGATGGAGCTGAGAGATGAGTAGGGAGGTGCGGATGGGCTCAAGGGAGCGGGTGGTGGGTTTCATTTTACGGAGGAGAGCAGAGAATCCGGGAGGGGAGATAGGGTGGAAGGTATGTAATAGGGGTGGGATGGAAATGGATTCTGGGGGAAAGGTAGTGGGGGTTCCAGACTTGCTTAGAGAGATGAAGTGTGCATCCATGGATGGTGAGGTGTGGAGGTGCTGACTTTGAAGGTGAGTATCAAGATGTTGAATTGCATCCATTCTGTGATGGCTGAAGGCCCGCCCACGAATAGTGTTGACAATGAAATGAATGACAAAAGGAAACTCATATAAGGGGGTGAGACATTCAATTCAATGTCACTATTGTCACTGGTGATAATTATCATCGCATTGGATATTACCCTCATAGCAAAAATAAACACCTTCTCCTCCCAATTTGGTGAAACAAAGCAACAAAATGAACCTGCTGCTCTGCAGATGAGAGGATGAATGTATAGATTGGATGAAGGAGTAACGGGAAGGGGCAGGTAAATGGGACTGAAAGAATTGCTCTTGAGGAAGCCAGCACAGGCACAACATTGGCCAAAGGCCATTTTTTATGCCCAAAATGTCTGTGGATCTATGATTCAATAATAATAATAATCCTTGCATTTGATATTGCGCTTTTCAAGTCTTCTGGACATCTCAAAGCGCTTCACAGAATATACTGTGAAGTGAATTGACTATATATGGGGACGAAATGCCGCAGCCAAGTGCGCACAGCAGTGTCCCACAAACAGTCATGGATTGAAATGACCAATTTATTACAGTTTTTTTTGAGGGATTATTATCAGGTGTATGGAGTGAGGAAACTTGAATCTAACCCAGGTCTCTTGCTCAAAAGGTGAGTGGTTAACCATTGAGCTACAGGTCTCCACGATCTTAGTATAAGATGGGGCAAAATCTTAGGCAAGTTTCCTTACTCCAGTTAGTGGCAATTTCTGCATCATCAACAATAACTTGCATTGTTCTTCATGTGGGATAGCGACCAGGAATGCTTACATCAGTATAAATAGTGAATACTACATAGCAAATGAAGGGTATTTTGCTATTGTGGTATTGCTGAAAAATTATTTCTTAAGGAAGAAAGAATCAGCAGCTGCAGACTAGAAACCTAATCTGCTAAATGAAGACCACTGCAGTGTAATAGGGGATAGTCAGCAATGCTCTCCTGGTGGTGGGATTGGGCTCTCCTGGAGTGCCTTTGACTGCTTTCAGTTGTAAGTGAGGAATTTTCCAAGAAATCTTCTCTTCCTCAAATTAGACATGTATTTTTTGGATTCTCCGGAGTTTCATATCCCCTCTAGGAAGGAACTGAGTGACAAGTACCAGAATAGATCTATAGGTGCATATTGATAGGTTGGTTATGTGGAGTGGAGACGGTTGGTTGGTGGAGATCTATCCCAGAGTTGAACTTCATAGGCCTTCAGGCATTGTTTTGTTCCTCCAATCCTTTGGGGAGACTTCACAACTAGTTGTAGGTAAATTTTCTCAAGCATTTCAGAGCAACTAAAATTTTGTAAAGTATCCAATTCAGTCCGAACTCTGAAATTGGTTTTCTATAGAGAATAGGCCTCCACGTTAAGGCTGTATTTAAGATTGTGTCAAATTTCTAATGCTCAGAAATAACACAATTATCATTGTTTAGGTGAAAGTAGTCTACAATCTAAACTAATCCTAAAGAACATTATTTCCCAATAGTGTACACTTAATTTAAGCAGTACTATTTATTAAATCTTTAGGTCCAGGTGGAATTTCTCCCCGTATTTTTGTACAGTAATGCTAAATTTTGTATTCTATGCTAAACATGCAGCTGGGAATTGGTTCTGCATGATGTGTGTTTGTGAGTAATAGCATCTTTTAAATCAGGAAATCCATAAAAATCTCGGAGGGGAAAAATCAAATTTTAATAGAACTATAAAAGCTTCATAAACTACATATTAAGAAAATTTAGACAGTAAACTAAAGGCATGCAGAACTCAAGCTTGGTAATGAACTCTGATCTATTCATTTAAAAGTGAGTCGCTGCATTGACAACGAGCAAACACTGTAACACGCTTAATATTCTGTGGGCAACTCTTCCTATCAGTTTGTAGTGCGCCATAAAGAATTAAAGTATTTCTGCCATGCAATTTATGGTTAATTTTGCTCCAAAAAAAATCAGTTACAAATTATCAGCATGAAACAAATCTATACCATTATCTTACCCCCAAGGCTGCTGAAACCCTCATTCATGCCTCCATTAGATCCCGGCTTGACTACATAAACACCCTGCTCGTCGGCCTTCTCAATTCTTCCCTCCATGTTTTCTACCACTCCAAGCTTTGTGACCCCATCTCCCCCATCTTCGCCTGACTCCATTTGGCTCCCCATCATCTAGAGGATCCAATTCAAGATCCTGGTCGTCACATTCAAAGACCTCCAAATCCTCGCCCCACCCTACATCTGTGACCTACTAACCCTCTACTAATCTGCCCGCCCCCTCCGCTCAGCAGGCTCCGGCTTGCTCCATGTACCCTGACCCACCTGTCCCACCATTGGAGAACAAGCCTTTAGCAAGTATGCCCCCAATCTCTGAAACTCCAAATCGCAGTTGCTCTGTCTCACCCCCTCCCTGGCCTCCTTCAAGTCCCGCCCCCAGACCCTCCTCTTCGACAGTCCCATTGATCAGTCCAAACCTCCCCCTTTTCCCTCCATCTTCCCTGTTCACGCCCAAGCTCGGATCTGAAACAATGACTGTCCAGCCCCTTGGGACATCTTCCTGACATGAAAGGCGCTATACAAGTGTAATTATTGTTATACTATTGGAAATTAACATTCTCTTGGATTATTTTACATTCTAACCTTTAAATGCAAGTTGTAACTTTCAACTAGAAATTCAGATTGATTTGCCTAGGATAGGTTATTCCCATTTATGGTCTCACTTTTCAAAACTACTCCCTGCACAATCTGCAGACCATCCATAACTCCGCAGCCCAGGTCCTCTCACATACATACTTCACAAGCCCATCACAACCCCCATCTTCACTCAGCTCCAATGGCTCCCTGGGCCCCAAAGGGTGGAACATAAAACCACGGGGGTAACTTTGATACCTGTTGCAGGTTAAACTAACATTAATTTTAACAATTAAAATGCTTTTTCTTAAATTTGGCCAAACATGGCCAGTGAAACACAGTTGATGGCTCACCATATTGATATTTCACTTAAGCAGTTATTACTTCTTTAACTACAATCTTTTGATCAGTGCCATTGTGGTGATTCAGTATGGTAGGATGTGGTTCACGTTTACAGTTCTGCACATTCTTCATACTGTTTAATGCCATCAGGATAAGGTAGTTACTGCAGCTGGGTACTTTTCCACCAGAAGAGAGGACAAAGTGTCAGGCAAGTATCACATAGGTCACTTGTAAAATCATACAATTATCTCAGTCTGAGAGTGCAAAAATACTCCTCCCTCATTAAAGCAGATCAAACAAAATGAAAGAGTAAAAGAAAAGTTGACATTCCAGTTTCAAGAGTTTGTTTTTCATAAAGTCACAAGATTACAGCATTAGTTTGTATCAATAAGACACTGATCTGATCTCATCCCTCCAGAACATCCACCCTTCCATTCCTAACTCACTCACAACCCTTGTGGCTCGTAACATAGAGGAATTTAATCAAATCTGAAACACAATACAATAACAGATTCCACTGGAGTCTAGATTTATAATAATACATGTACTGTAACATAATGTCTTTTCATGTTGTTGAGACATCTCAAAGCACTTCACAGAATATATTGTACACTGTGCATTTTGTGGGCCAAATGCTGCAGCCAATTATGCACAGAAATGTCGCACAAACATTGTGGTTGAGTGACCAATACATTTGGGAGAGAAATTATTACCCTTGGAAAGTGATCCACCAATCAACTAGCAACCAGATTCCTACTTACTGCTAGGTAAACTACTGCATGTGGAGTAGGAAAACTTGCCTAAGCTTTCACCCTGGCCGAGAATTAAACCCATACCCGAGATGAGCATGCTAACCATTCCATTGATTTGCCCAGCGATGCCTTGTTCCGGTGGATTTTTAAGATTCCATAATTGAAAAGAGAAGGGGATAGTTTTAACTTGTTTACAAATAATTGGTAATGCCTTGCTGTAGATCCAGTCCTGTATATATGGAGTCCTGTAGCTCAGTGGTTAGAGCACTTACAAGCGTGAGATCTGTGTTCAAATCCAGGCATGGTGAAACCTTGGGCAAGTTTTCTTACTCCATACGCCTAATAATAATCCCTCAAAAAAGCAATAATAAATTGGTCATTTCAATCCATGACTGTTTGTGGGACACCGCGGTGAGCAATTGGCTGCTGCATTTCTCCCACAAAGATGCAGTCAATTCACTTTACTGTATATTCTGTGAAGCGCTTTGAGACATCTAGAAGACGTGAAAAATGCTAGATCAAAAACTGCAAGGATGATTATATAGTACTGTTTTTTCTTTCTGAATTCAGCAAGGCTGTCCTCAGCATTCCCTGTAGTACAAATTCAAATTAAATTTCTATAAAAATCTGCCATTCATGATTCATTAGGAGTGACAATAATTTTGCTTTAAGGATGCACCCTATTTTGATGCCCCCAAAACATCTCCACATATTTAAATGCTTTTGCAATCTGTCATAATTGTTTATCACGGATGAACATTCCCTCAGAGCTGATAGCTCCTTTTAGAACATGACTGTTTAACAACCAGATTTAGTCTCTTAGATCATGTGCAGTTTAGTAATAAGAAGGCATTTATTATGATATTGGATTAGTCACAGGTTCCAAGTCACCAATTCCAAGTAACAATAAAGTGGGCGCTGAACCAACTTATTTCGCTGCAGCTTGTTAATGCACATTTGATTTGAATTTAAATGCTGTCAGGATATTCCTTCAATTTCCTGATATTTTTATAGTAAGTGATAGTTGTTGGCAACTTTAAATTTCAGATAGTTAAACCCAGTCAGTTTCTTTTAAATCCCTTGAAATGTAATCAAGAAACTAAAAAGTAGGAGCTCAGACCACCGCATTTAGTCATGACAGCCAATGATCCACTGCTTTGCGTATAATCAAGATGCAATGGATCATGAAGTTTTAGTTCCTTTTTATGGCTTCATAATTAGTGGCTCTTGCTTGTAATTGAGAAATAGGAACCAGAAGGGATTCAGATATGACAGTAAGTGGTTAGTGGGGTATGAGTAATCATCATTCTTAATTGGGGTGTGGAAGTCTGGAATGATGTATCTGCTTCTATTTAGTTTTTTCGCTTATTTGTTTGGTACAAGATGGGTATAATTACTTTGTTTTATGGACACTGAGGCACAGTGATTTTTTTTCAAAGGAAGGCGGAACTCAAATTGCTTGTCTCAGGTGTCAGACTTGCTCAGTTTGGTAGTAGTTCAAGTCCCATATTGGAACTTTGAGCTCATAGTCTAGATGGAGATTCCAATTCAATGTTGCGACCCATCCAAAGCACAGTGGAACAGGTAGATTTTTAGGAAGGATACATCCATTTGTTGGCATCTTAAAAGGGTCACCACTTTGAGGTCCCTGGCAATATTCCACATGATCTAAAGAGTATTGTCTCCAGTAAATCCCCTTTGCAGCATTCAGGGTCACAAGACTTGGGCTTCTATGGTCTAAATGGCCGTCAAAGTCATAAATCTGCCTGCTGTGCAGGGGATTCCCAGGAGGAAACATGATTTATGTTTTAGACACTTCTGTCCATGGCCACACTGAGGTGACATCACTGGAGCGTACTTCAGATATCTACATCATGTTGTTTAAAGTTATAGCTACCGTTTAATTTAAAACGCTTCAAATTGTTCCAAAGTTCCTCTTCTTCACCAATTCCAATTCTGCTCATCTGAGTTTAGTTTATTTCTTGTAAGCTGTTTGCTTTAGACTCTCACGCACTAATCCATCTCTTTTTGAAGTGTTGGCATCCTTTTTAGAATGTTTTGAAAGAATGTTTATTGTGCAATTTTTCTGCTAGTCGGATAATGCCTGCACAATATGTTCCCATTTGCTGCCTAGTTTCATGTGGTTTGCTTGACAGATCTCAAGCATCAGATAAGAATAGATAAATCCATGGTGAGGAGGGTTAATAGCCTGCTATCTTTAAGAAGTAATGTGTCTCTTTGAAGACAGAATTAAACTGCTTTAAACATTTAATAGTACTGTACTCGTTTTTTATTTGAGAACTTTAATGATTCCAGTCAGTTTTGTTTTTTGGACAGCAGCAGTGGTGAGATTGACATTTTCCATTCGGTAGAGATCCATTACGTAAACTGAAGATTTTTGTTTCACTGACCCTTATTCTTTCTAATTAAAAATTACTGGAAGTGTAGGCGATTTTTGCTTAGATCCTCTATGTGCAAGCTTCTTACAGTGCCTTGGGACATCCTACAGACGTGAAAGGCATTATACAAATGTAATTTTGTTGTTGTTTCAGTTGTTTTCTCAATTATCCAGTGTTTTCACCTGCCTCTTACATAGAATTACAACATTACATTGAACATTATTACTGCAAAGAAAAGGGGCAGTTGGCCAAACTGGTCTTTGCTGTGTTTAGACTCCACACAAACCTCCACCCCTCTTAATCCCTTCTTCTATACCCCTATATTCCCTACTTCCTCATGGCTGCATCAGGTTTCCTCTTTAATACATTAATGATTTTCACTTCAACCACAGCTACTGGCAAGCAATTCCACATTTTCACCGCCCTCTGTGAAAAGAGTTCATCCTAAACTCACTTTTAGATCTCCTCTGGCTATCTTATAAAATGTCCTTTCATTTTAGAAACAACAACAAATGGAGAAAGCCTACCAAAGTCCATCTTATTGAATCCTTTCGGAATCTTGAATGTTGAGCTCATTCAAGTAATGTCCTCGCAGTCCCCAGTGCCAGGTGGACTATTGGGCAATCAAAGACTCTGCTGAATTTAGAATTTTGTCCTTGCTGCTGCAACTATCTTTTTAAAATTTCAGTTAATGTAATGATTTTCAAATTTGAATTCATGGGGTTTTGTAACAGACATTTAACTACATTCTCACAGTTGGTGATAAAGTGGCACAATTTACAACATAAAGACGATCCATCTTAATCTTGTGCAAATCTATAACATAAGAACATAGGAATTTGCTAGGTCAAAGGAGATCAAGGCCCATCTAGTTTGCCTTTCACTATCCTGGCAGTCGCTTAACATGTCCTGTTCCAAACTATTCACTGTATCCTGAGATATTAATTTCCATCAGAAATCTATCTACTGTAATTTGTTCTTGAAACAAGTGATATTTTCTGCTTCCACTGTCTCTCCAGGGAGCCTGTTCCATAACCATTTACTCTTAAAAGTGAACCACAAATTCTCAGTAATTTTGCCTCATTGATGTGCTGCGGATGTGTTCTGTTGTCTTCATGTACTCCCTACACACACAAGTATTCCTGGGTGTAGCATCTGTCAGCCTTGCATTTAGAAACATGATATTTGCATGAAAGTGTAAAATCATTTTAAATGGAGAATTAATGCATCTTTTAGTTTTGCTCACAAAATATATAGTTAATTCATTTTACAGCATATTCTGTGAAGCATTTGAGATTCCTCAATGATGTGATCAGGTGCTATATCAAATACAATGTTAGTATTTATTATTATATAGAACAAATTCACAAATCCACAGTTTTATTTAAATAAAATAATAAAGGGTATAATGTAATCAGAGTTGTTGTTTCTGGGTTTATTGCCAAATAATACATCCGAGTCCAATCTGACAATCAGGACGATCCATCCACTCACTTTCTCCAGCCTCCAAACTTTCCTGTTCCTTAATAAAAAATTCAATAATGCCTCCATTTGTTAAATCACCTTATAATATTTTTGAGATGTTACTGTGAAATGTATTGATTGAACACAACAGCCAATTTGCACAGAGCATTCTTCTGTCATCAGCCATGAAGTGAATGATAAATTTTAACTGGAAGACTGCTGACCATGACACCGGGAGACACGTTCTTCACTTATTCAATTAGATCACAGGGTCTTTGATGCCTACCTGACCATGTAGATAAGATCTAGTTTATGGTTTAGTCCTTGAACTTTATTTGTTTCATTTTTCTAAATGAAAAAGTATGAAGTTGAAATTTAATGACAGCTAATTTAATGCGTTAATTTAACCCATGTACGTTTAATGTAGAAGATTTTACCTAGGAAACTGACCTTTAAAATGATGCATTGGTATCATGGCGAATTGTTTTACTCCCCACTTTAATACTGGAATCCATATGTGTCCATATTTATGTACAGTAATAACTAACAGAACAATGAGCTAGTTCGCATTAATTCAACACAGTCAATACACCACTCAGCATTATAAAGCATTATCCTGGACAACAAATTTCACTCACAATATCACTTGGTCACTTGCTCCATGGCTGTTTGGTCCACATTGTTATGTGCAATTGGTTTCCGTATTTTGCCCACAAATTAAAGTGTCAATTCACTTTACAGTATATCCTGTGGAGAACTTTGAGACATTTCGATGACATGGTAAGGTGCTATATCAAATACAGTACAAGGAATCTTATTGTTACACAGTACAATGCTTTACAAAATTAGATTTGTGTAACACCGTTTACATCGAGAGGATGTCCCAAGGTGCTGGACAGTCAGAAATTTTAACCTGGTGTGGGATAAGGGAAGGTGGAAGGGAGGCTGGGTGTTAGGCTGAAGGTGTGGTCAAAGAGGAGGGTTTTGAGATGTGCCTTGATGGAGGCAAGGTAGGGAGCGAAGCAAAGAGAATGTGGGATGGAGTTTCAAAGAGTAGGGCAGAGAGGCCGAAGTCCCAACCACCGATGCTGCTCTGTATGGCAGACATATAGCAGTCCACAGTTTGCTGAGTGGAGCGGACAGGTTGATATGGGGTTAGCAGGTCACAGATGCAGGAAGGAGCAAGGCCATAAAGGGACATTTAGGTGAGGAGAAGGATTTTGAACTCTATCTTCTGATAGGAGGGGAGCCATTGGAACTAGGTAGGGTGTGGGTGATGGAGTCACAGAGTCTGGTGCGGGAGAGGACATGGGTTGCAGAGTTCTGGATGAGCTGCAACTTGTGGAAGGATGTGTTGGGAAGGCCAACAATCAGGGACTTGGCATAATGATCATTATTATCATAATGGATGTATATAACTTAAATTAGCTTGTATGTGTTGGTTAGATTCTAACCTATATAATGACTGGGCCCAGATGTCACAAACTGCTGTGAGATGAAACCCCGGAATATCTGCAGTTAACTATCAGCATAATCCTCTTGCGAGTTATGTGCATAATTTGCTCTTGCGTCTTGGAAACAGATTTGAATATAATATCTGCTCAATTTGACAAATCTCATATAAATCATTTTATTGCAAAGTGCATCAAATGTTTTGGACTGAGACTGCATTGAATACTATTTATGGAGTAAATATTCAGTTTAAGAATCAGTTGATAATCACATCTGGGATCATGTCAGGACATTGCAGAACGCGGTATGCAAAAGCTACTACAAACAGGGAAGCGAGGGAGAGGGAGAAAGACAAAAAAAGAGAGAAAGAAAGTCTGAGGTTTCAGTCCAATAAATCAGAATAAAGTATTTTATACTTGTAATTGAAACCTAAAAATTAATGTTATCCATGCAGCATTTGATAAATTACTTTGGAAACGGATTCGGATTTTGATCTGAAAATTTAACCTATGAGAACTTGGGAATCAAAGAAAAATAGAATAATGAAAATAATAATCCTTCCATTTAGTATGGGATGTTTGGAGGATGTCACATGGGAATTTTACTGTAAGTTATATATTTATACGTCATTGCAGTAGCCAATTGGAACACATCAATGCCCTTCAAAAGCTAAGTACTGAGTGACTAATTATATCTTAGAGGCTACAGGCCAGGATACCAGAAAAACTATTTTCTCTTTTCAAATAATGCCAGGGGATATTTAACATTTACTTGAACTGGCAGATGGTACCTTGGTTAACATTTCATCTGAAAGATGGCACCTCTGACAACAAGAACAATACAATTATACAATTACATTTGTATAGCGACAAAGCAACCACCCTCAGGATTACACTGGAAATAATGTAGAACAATGACCTGATATAAGTCATTGGTAAATTAATTGAGTTGTTTGAGAGAAAAATCTATCTGCATGCTTTCATGAGGGGAAAATAAAATTACTCTTCTTATGGTATATAATAAAGAAAATTACATGCAAAGCAGCATATACATGTCCATGGCAGTTCAATACCACCACTTTTCATGTCCTTCCAGTCAGCATAGAGTTAAATTTCTAAGACAGCTGTGCTTGTTCCAGTTGCCTCTGGCTGCATCCTGTTGTTATGTCACCTAACATAGAAACAAATAATTTATCAAATGCTGCTTTGATAACACAACTGGTTCAGTTACAGGTTTCAAAGAATCTTAAAGAATAAAATAAACCTCTATTCTCTGATTACTTAGACTCCAAGCTTAAGACCGTTGTTTCTCTTTCCCCTTTTTCGTAGCTGTAAAGGGAATATGGAAAATACAGATTTAATGATGTGATACTCAATAAAGAGCACATTGCCTCGTCTGGAGAGACTACTGAACATGAAATGTAGAAGTTTGTTGAGCTGAGAAAATTACAAAATAAGAAATGTAATATTTGTCTGATTTCAATTGTCTTTTTTGTTTTAAGCGATGTTTTGGCTTGAATACAGAACGGGCTGTTCTGGGTTGTCTGCCAACCCGCTGTCGCTGGGTCTAAATAAAGTGGCTTTTCCCTTCTAAAAAAGGAGACAAAAGAAACAAATTCTTAAAGGTATCCTTTTAAGAAATTATCAAGTTGGAAACTGATATCAAACGATTAGAAGAGTTATAGAGGGGAACTCTATTTCCCAAAGCTGCTATTGATGATTGGGAGAAAACAAGGAGAAGGATACTGTTGTGAGATCTGGAATATTACAAGACTGGTGCCATGGTGACATAATTGGAATGGTAAGGGAGCATTCAGTTCATTCATTGCTATTTTATATCAGAGAAACTGGGCCTTTCAAATTCCATCTTGCAAATTATAACCCAGACACATATGGAGTAGGCTGAGATAGCCATCAGGGCCTTGCCCCAGAAACTGGGGCCAGTCATAATAATTGAATGTAAACCAACAAATTAACTCCTACTGACACAGAATCATTCAAGAGTTTCACACCTCTTACTAAAAATAGGTTAAACTTTTGACCATGCCCTAATGGCTGGTTAATAAACAACCAGTACTTGTCCTTTCATAGTCCAGCCAGCCACAATGACAAGCCAGTGTTAAATATAGTTTGCAATTTTGTTTATACATTATTATCGTGAGACGTGACTAGTGCTGTCCCATGACGCAAGTATATTTAACAGAGATAGCAATTGAGAGCAGCCCAAATTACCTTACTATCTTTAAAACTTAACCTGCTTTTATTGCCACGTAGAACTGTTTGGGCAGTCAAGGGTGGAACGCAACCATGCCAGTGGTGCTGTGTGAAGCAGCTATTTGATGAATAAGTAGAGAAAGATGGTTTGAATATAGATTAAAGCATTTGATCTCATTTCTGAGGTTTCTTTGTATGTAAATATAGAACAGCTTGACGACACTGAGCAAAAAATATTTATGTGAAACCAGCTTGACTGAATTTTGCATGATATCTTCTAATTAAAGGGTTATCTATGAAGCTCTTCCCCACTGAGCAGCCCAATTGAGAACCATTTGATGTGATCTGCAATTTAATTGTGTATCTGAAATGGATCTGGAATAGAGAGAATGGAAAGTCTATTCTTAGAATATCATGTAAAAAGTGTCATTAGGCCTTCAATTCCACATAAATACCACAATAACATAGATTTCCATAGCATGAATGGTGACAGGCTCCATTAAGATTGTTTTAGATTATTTATATAGGTTTCTATTAAGGGATCTTTGATGGACAACATGCATATGATTTGTTCATCTGGACAGTTAGCATTAATTTGTTACTGATAATTATGTCATAAATGATGTAGTGGGATACTTTTAATATCTACATGAAGGTTAATAGGCACAAAAGTCCAAATAAAAGTGCCATCTTTGCAATAATGTATTTCAATAATAAAAGAATGTTTGGGAATATTATGGTTTCTGGTGCTACACAGCTGCGATGGAATTCATCAAGAAAGATGAGTTCCAGATTTCCTGGCATCGTTTATACTTTAAAAAGCACTGAAATGATAAAGAGGCTTTTAATCATCCTATGGTCACAGAAAAAAGAGTCACGCCAGTACTTACATGTCAGCTATGTGCCTTAATGCTTTAACACAGCCAAGTAATCTCAAACAAGTCACTCACAATCAATAACCTCACCACCGAGGAAATCATTGATATCCTCACCCTTACTAAAACCTGCGTCACCCCATGATTGAGGCCACACCACCCGCCACACCTTTCATCAAATCCCGCAGTCTAACTGCCGTGATGGCGGTGTGGCTCTCATCTCCCGGTCCCCCACTGCATATCTCCTTACTCCTTCGGAACCTTCCACTTCTTTGAGCACCGCACCTTCTACCAACCCTCCAGTCTTTCCCTCAAAATCCTCCTTGTCTACCGTTCCCCCAAGACCTCCCCCACCTTCTTTTCGGACATCTCCACTCTCCTATCTTCCCACTCCCTCTGCTCTGAACACCTGTTCATCTTCAGTGGCTGCAACCTCCATTTCACCACTTGTTCTACATCTGCTGATTTCTCCTCCCTCCTCTCCTTCCTCAACCTCTCCCTCCACATCCACTCTGGCACCCACATCCATGGCCACTCCCTTGACCAGGTGAACACGTGGGGTGTCACTATCTCGAACATCACCAACACCAATAAAGCCATTTTGGATCACCACTTCATTTCCCTTAACACATCTGTACACCTTCCGCCTACTTAACTCTTTACCGTCACCTACCGCCCGTGGAAGAAAACCTGCTCCCTCTCTGCTGCCATCTGAACTTCTGGCCTTCACAAACTGATCTACCCTATTCGCTCTCTTTTCTCCACAAATCCCTCTCCTCCATCTTTGAGACACTTGCCCCATGCACCTCTGGAACTGCTTCATACTACAATAAATCCCCTGGTACACCAGCCATCTTCGATCCCTTAAGGCACAAGTGCGAGCCGCCAAATGCATCTGGACCAAATCCAAAGTAATGGTCCATTGGCAGATTTCGCTTGATCTACCGCTCTGCCCTTGCCTCTGCCAAATTTTCCTTCCACTGTACTCCAAGATATTCTTGGATGTCCAGGATAACCCCAGGCTCCCGTTCTCCACCACTAACCATCTCCTCTGTCCAGCTCCCCATGCCTCAACCATCCTCTCCTCCAATTCCAATTACATGATGCTGGACTTTCTTGAATCCAAAATCGAGGGAATCCATTCAGTTTACTAGGTCAACAACAACTTCAATTTATTTAGTGCCCTCCATGCCAGATGGCGTCCCAGAGCACTTCACAATAACAGATCCCGGGGGCGAGCCAGGTGCAGGGGGAGAAAGGTGATTGAAGGTCCACCAATACCCACACATTACCTCTCCCTCATGATCCATACACCATCCATCCTCCCCATATACCTTGGACCCTATCTCTCCCTCCTTCCTCACCACTATCATTTCCAAAATGAAGCCCACTAGCTGCTCTCTTGACCCCATCTCCAACTCTCTCCTCACCTCCCGGCTCCACCTCTTGCCTCCTCTCCTAACAAACATTATCAACCTCTCCCTATCCACTGGCACTGTTCATAGTCCCCTAAAAACAGCTGTCATTACACCCGTCCTGAACAAACCTTTCTCTCCAATTATCATCCCATCTCCAACTTCTTATTCCTACCCAAGGCCCCAGAATGAGTTGTGTCCCAGCTTCGTTCTTTTTTTGCTCGCCATTCCCTCTTTAAACCCCTCCAATACGGCTTTCGTGCATCGCACAGTATGAAAGCAGCCCTGATAAAAGTCTCCTACGACTTTCTAAACATCTGCAATCAGTCTCTGCTGCCTTCGACAATCCATCCTCCTACACCACCTCTCCTCTAAATCTTTGTAGATCATCCCTTGTCTGGTTCATCTGTTACCTTTCCCAATACCTCAATTTTGTTACCACTAACGGCTTCTCATCCAGCCTATGCACTGTCATGTGTGGCATTGCCCAGGGCTCTGTCATTGGCCTTCGTCCTTTTCAATTTCTTTATGCTTGCCCTTGATGACATCATCCACAGACATGGGGTCAACTTCCATACGTTAGCGGATGACATCTTTCTGCCTCTACCCTCGATTCCAAGACCACTAAAGTCCTGGCAGACTGCCTATCTGTCTTGGATGTGTGCTAATTTTCTACAGTTGAACATCAACAAGTTGGAAGACCGAAGTACTGCTGAATGGCTTGCATCAGCTCCTCCACAACTCAGGCACTGACAGCATCAACCTCCATGGTTGCACACTCCACCTCACCAAGCCAGTCAGGAATCTAGGTGTCTTGTTTGATCCTCAATTGTCTTTTCTCCCCCACAACCATGCCATGATCTGCTCTGCCTTCCCTCCCCTCCGCCACTCTGTCCGACTCCGCCACTACTGGAGTAGTGAAGGCACAGTCTATTAGAGAAGCTAGGATTCTTCTTCTTGGAGCAGAGAAGGTTAAGAGGAGACTTACTAGAAGTTTTCAAAATTATGAGGGAATTCGATAAGTTGAACGAAGAGAAACTATTTCCACTGGCGAATGGATTGGTAACCCATGGTCACCGATTTAAAATAATTGGTAAAGAAATGGAGGGGAAGTGATGATACATTTTTACACACCGCGAGTTGTTCAGATCTGGAATGCATTGCCTGAAAGGGTGATGGAAGCTGACTCGATAACAACTTTTAACAACAACAACAACTACAAAATTACATTTGTATAGCGCCTTTCACGTCAGGAGGATGTCCCAGAGAGATACAGATAACTATTTGGGGAGGACAAGTTTGCAAGGCTAGACTTGCAGGGGGAAGATTGGGGATTGATTTGGACAGCTCTTCAAAGAGCTGGTGCAGACACGATGGCCTGAATGGCCTGCTTCTGTGCAGTATGATTCTATGATTCTATGAAATTAAGTCTCGTTCTCTAATTCTCTTGTTTTCACTCGAGACTTCATGTAGAGAAGGAATATTCAAATGAGATGCTCTTAGTTAGGTGAGGTCCTAAAATCTGTTAGTCAAATCAAATGCTCTTGCAACTGGAGTTGAAGGATAGGCTAAGCAAACAACAACAACAAAATTACATTTGTGTAACATCTCAAAGAAGTTGGATATAAATGTAACTGGTATAGCTGCTGGAACAGAACTGGGAAAGACGAAAATAAGAAAAGATGAGAAGAAAGGAGAAATTTCTGCAACTACTTCTTCCCTTCTCTGGATTAGTAACTATACCTTTTGGTAAAATTGATGATGACATTAAACTTTTACAACTCACGTGACCATTTTACGGTTGTCTCGGTGGCTGAACCCACTGGCAATTTATGTCAAAATATGCTTCACTGATGCAGAGAATTGTTGCAAATTATATGTAAATTCATGAGTGGTTGTTCTAAAGATCTATTGAGATTCCTTCCCTGGCCTAACTGTTGCTTATTGCCTTAATTGCAGGCATATATCTTGTGGCAAGCATTGAGCTCGAAATATGGATTATAGGTTGAAAATTCCAGTCTAACATTTGCGGAGTTAATGATGAAATTTGCAGAGTAAAATATTGTACTGTAATACCATGTGTGCTAAATTCCTATCAGCTTTCTTTAGGTCTTGTATTTGTTGTGTTAAAAATTTTAGATTGATTGGGTATCATTTATGGGTAAGCTTCAGCCCAGCATAACATTTTCCTTGGTGAATTCTATCATTTCAGGTGGCTTTACAGCAACTGTTCATTTACTGCCCAACATTGAGTATTGGACAGCAGGTACGCAAACTAGTATAAGCTAACTGGATGTTGTAGCAAAATGCAAAGTACTGCGGATGCTGAAAATCTGAAACAGAAACAGAAGTCGCTGGGAACACTCAGCAGCTCAGGCAGCATCTACGGAGAAAGGAAATTGAGTCAGTATTTCGGGACCATGACCATTCATCATATCTGGGGCATGTTGGGATGGAAAGGTGAGTCAATGTTTCAGGTCCACGACGAGCAATGTGAAATTAAAAATTGAAAATCACGTCAAAGAGAAGAGCAAAACATCTTGAAGGCAGGCATTCCTAGAAAAGAAGTGACAGTGAGAGCATGGTAAAAGGGAAGATCAAAAATAATTTTGGAGCAAGGTAAAAGGGAAGATTAATGCTGCCTGACCTGCTGAGTGTTCAAGGTCGGTCTCAAGACCCTCCTTTTCGACCATGCCTTAAGCCGTCATCCTACCCCTTTTCCCTCCCTCATCCCAAACCTCCTCACCACCCGCCATGCTTGGGTCCTAATTCCTGAATGTTCAGCACCTTGGGACATCCTCCTTACGTGAAAGCCATCCGACAAATATAATTTTGTTGTTATTATTGTTCCCAGCGATTTCTGTTTTCGTTTCTGCCATAGATTTTACCTGACACGCTGAATGTTTCCAGCCCTCCGGACTCAATATGTATTTCAATAATTTCAGACTATAACAGTTCACCTTCCCCCTCTCCATCTTCTGTGACAATGACCGCATCATTCTGCTCCCAGACACACCTTTTCTCTGTTCTGTTGCAACTCCACCTCACCTCCCACCAACACACTTCATTTAGCATTAAGACCTCTTATCTACAGTTTTGTTGCAATTCCTCCCACTTTGGCTTGCACCATTTAACACTTACCTTTTAAACCTATCATCTTCTGCCTTCTACCACATTTTCTCCCTTGTCTTCCTGGCCCTGCCTTTGTCCTCTCTGTTAGACCTTAAAAGCCTCTCCCTCACAGTTCTGATGAAGGGTTGTAGAACCAAAACGTCGACTCACTTACCTTTCTCCATAGATGCTGCTTGACCTGCTGAGTGTTCCCAGTGACTTCTGTTTTTGTTGTTGTAGTATTACTGTACTTTACAAAAAATCTTTGGATCTCATGAGCATGTGGGAAATTTCCTTAAAAATGTGTGGAGTATTTGGCAGCAAATAATTACATCGTAATCCCCAAGGTAGGTCCCTAACCTGCCACATGTTTAACTTGCAAAATAACTTTAAATACAGCCCAACATCTCTTGGCTTATTAACAATTGGATTCTGTGCATAGCAACATACTGTTAGGAACTCTTTTCACTTTCGCCGATCCTCCTGTAGCTTCCAGTTTGTCTGAAAGACTCATGGTGCTTTCCCTCATTTATGTCTGTGGCATCACCTAGTGTGCTCAAACCAATGGCATTTTTCCTATGAGGCAGATTGCCACATTCAGAATGGGTACTCAAAATGGGCAGCCTTCAGTCAAGGCTGCCCTTGACTGTGGACTGGTGGACTGGTTTCAGGAAGTATTAAACAAGTCATGTGGATACAGATTGTATAAACTATCATATCAACTAAAAAAAAGTATTAACTATCTTATGTGATTCCTTTTTTCTCCAAGGTCATGGCTTGCCACTCATAATAATACTAATAATAATCCTTGCATTTGATATAGTAGTTTTCAAGTCTTCTATACATCTGAAAGCGCATCACAGAATATTCTGTAAAGTGAGTTGACTGGGTATTTGTGGGTGAAATGCAGCAGCCAATTGTGCACAGCAGTGTCCCACAAACAGGCTTGGACTGAAATTAGCAATTTATTATTGTTTAATTTTTTTGAAGGAATAAATCTATTTGAGGTATTAAATCTATTTGAAGGATTAAATCTATTTGAGGGATTACATCTATCTGAGTTACAACCATCTACACAGAAAAACGACTCAAACCTCACAGTGACTTAGATATTGTTCTCTGACTCTAGTAAAAAAAGATGCACCACTAATCATCGGCATCTGCATTTTAATTGTGTCCTTATGACACTGGTGACCACACTGACTATTGCAAGACTATTGTAAAAATGTTATTGGTCACTTATAGGGGCAAGTTTATATTTGGCTCTGTAACATCTTCACTCGGTATACTTTGTAGATTGTGAAACAAGGATACGTTGGTTGTGTTGACATTATGATTAATCTGCCTCCATTAAAAAAAATCTCTGCAACATCCTTCAATTTTTGACAGAGATATATTTTTATGCAGGTTTAAATCCATCAAATTTCCATTTGATATTTTGAACCTTTTCTTGTTTTTTCACAGGGTGAATTTAACCGATGGAACTGGTCTTCAAAATGTTGCTGATCTCCCACAGTGAGAGACATGAGCTGGTATACACAGTGGGTGCTGGTGCAGTGCTGTGTGCTCTGTACACTGGGGATAATTACTGTCAGTGGGTGGCACTGCTTACCAATGAAGGGAAAGAGTTCCAGTCTCCACTGCAGTTTGTTTGTGTTCCCAACCGTAAAACACTAATTAGATATGGAAATGTTCTGCCAGCATTATACAGGTGTTCCGTGATTGAGATGTAGATGCTGCAGGGTGTAACCTGAAATGTTTGTGAAATGAAAAATAATGTGAAGTCTATGTGCACACTGTCAAAGGTTAGCTAAAAGGATCATGTCTCCACCAACTTCTATTGATCTACTGTAGAACCTAATTACATAGGTATGAAATTCCACCTCGTCTTGGGTTCTACGGCCATTTTGTCTATAAACGTTATAAGATTTTTAGGATTTTTGAAAAATATTTTGCCTTAATTTGGATGCTACTATTCCACAGTTCTTGAAAAGTCCTGCCTTCCATCTGCTGTGTACAAGTCCTCCTGACATGAAAGGCGCTATGCAAATATTATTTTGTTGTTGTTGTTGTATGTGTATACTATGGGAATACTGCATTTGTTTCTTCGAATGAGGAACCAAAATTCCAAGAGACAAATGTTGAATGAGTTAATGTCAGCTCGGACTGTGCGTTTGGTCTGGTTCCATGTCCATCCTGAAATTCCCTGAAAGGTGGACATCGTAGAGTAATCCGGCAAGTGGGAAGCTGTTCCTTCTGCTTCCCTGTCTTCCCTTCTCTCCTGGTCTCAGGCACCTAAGTCATGACTGCCATCACCCCTCTCCCCAGTCCCCCCCACCAACCACACTGTCTCCCATAGCCCACGGATTGATGCTGACCAGCTGATCACTTGCTCCTGGTCTCTGTGTGCGTGTCTTGGCTGCCACCTCTACCTGAGCTGCTCCTGCTGAAAATATTACTGCAATCACACCCCTCACTCCGCTACTCGCACTCTCTCTTTCTCTCCCTCCACACTCCTCACCTTTTCTCTCCTGCACCCTACCATAACCTCCCTCTGCTCCAGCCTGCAAATCCTCCGTCGGCCCCACTTTGGATGATGTCGCTGGCTGTCCAACAGGAGACACTCTCGGAAGGTCCTATTCTCCAATTAGACCGCAAGAACCACTGGTCCCTGACCATGGGGGCCAACTTCTCCTCTCTCATCCACATCCCTACCCTCCTTGTCAATCCTCCCACTCCCTCTCCTCAACCCCCACATTCTGTCTGCTTTCTCTGCAATAAAACACTCACCATCCAAGATGTCTTAGTTGACAAAAACATCGACATTCTCGCCCTCACTGAAATCTGGGTAACTCCAGATGACACTATCCCCCTGATAGAGGCCACACCACCCAGCTACACCGTACATCATATCCCATGACTTAACCGCCTTGATAGAGGTTTGGCTCTCATCTCCCGGTCCCCACTCAGCCTATCCTCTTACTCCACTGGAACCTTCGCTCTGAGCACCACTCCAACCTTTCCCTTAAAATTCTCCTTAATCTAAAATTCTAAGACCTCCCCATCTCCAACAAAGCTATCTCGGCCCATCACTTCATCTCCCTTAACTTCTCAACCCAGCTCCATCTACGACCATGCCAGAAAAAAATTTCAGCCACCCATGTCCCTTTAGGCAGCCTTGGAATCAACCAAACTCCTATTTCTCTGGGCTTCCTCCCACAAGAACCTATCTTTCTCAGTCACTCTGCTCCACAACTGTCTCTCCGCCAATCTCAACACCCTTGCTCGCCTCACTTCCCCTATCGTCTCCTGCACACAATGATGCACAACAGTCAGAAACACTTACACACAATTCATGGGGGTCAAACAAAGATTATTACGCCAACAATAATTTGCATTTATAAAGCACTCTGCACAACGGGCGGCATCTCGGAGAACTTCACTGCCTGATGCTCCAGACCAGAGCATATGTTAGTCTCTTAAGACCATCCCACCCTGGGCACTGTGAATATGCTTTGGTAGTCCTTGTGATGTGAGAGGATTTTTATGAATGTAAACAATATTGTATTGTACAACTACCTATATTTTTCAAAGTTGAAATTGTGTACCTTGGGAATGGCATAATGAAAGAGGAATGAGTTTCTCCCCATGTAAAATGCAAGTTTGAGCTGGTCTCAGATGCATGTGATAAATTGTAAGTTTTTACATGAAGAGAGAGACCATTATCAATAGCACCTGCAGGGCCAGGTGTGACCTCTCTATGGTGAAGTGTTTTCAAGACCTGCCAATTGAGTGAGGGTTAATAAGCTCTGTGATAGCTTCAGAGGGAGATCTGATAAGCGGAGCTGCACCTCACTGTACAGAACTGATTTATGACTAAGATTAGAGACATACATGCATATCAATCAATCAATCAATCAACCAATCAATCCATCAATCAATCAACCAACCAACCAACCAACCAACCAATCAATCAATCAATCAATCAAAACTTACATTTATATCATCTCAACACTTGACTATGGAAGCTCCCTCATTGTTGGCCTCTCCAAGGCTTCCCTCTCCAAGGTGCAGATCATAGAGAACTCTGCAGTACATGTCCTCTGCCCGCACCATAACCCCATCATTTCCACCCTCACCCGGCTCCACTGGCAAACCAACCCTCAGAGGAAAGAATTAAAAATCCTCGTTCACACCTTAAGGCCCTCCTTATGCTTGACCCCTCCTGACCTACTTATCCTTTATCAACCCATTTGCTCTCTTCACACAGCTGGCTCCGGCCTGCTTCATGTCTCCTGCCCATCCCGCCTGACCCGCCCTACCATTGGCGGCCGTGCTTTCAGCCTCTCTGCCGTCACCCTCTGGAACTCCATTCCACGATTTCTTCACCTTGGTCCCTCCCTTGCCTTCTTCAAGAAGCATGTCAAGACCTTCCATTTTTGACCGTGCCTTCAGCTGCCCTCGTACCTCTCTGCCCTGTCTAACCCCAACCTTGCAAACCCCACACACTGGAGTCAGTGCCTTGGGATGTCCTCCAGATGTGAAAGCTGCTTTACAAGTGTAATTTTGTTGCTGTTGTATTTATAGCAAAGGCAGCAATATCAGAAAATTAAGGTTTCAATTCAAAGAATATGTTCCTCATCTTACCAGTTGTCCAATTTGCCATTTGAGTACTTTCTAGAGGAGGCTGTAGCATATTTATACTAACATATAAAAGGAATGTCGGAATCAAACCCATCTTCTGTGAGGTCTTGTTAGTTCAGATTCAGAGCCAGGGTCCGTAAGATTTCAGGCCACTGCTGTTGACAGCACAGCCTGCCTGGCTCATCAGCAGAACTTGAAAGGGCAAACCAATTACTGGGCCAAGCACTCTTCCCACTCAGCTCCCTTTAACCCTATATAATAATAATTCTTGCATTTGATTTGGCGTTTTTCACATCTTATTGACATCTCAAAGCGCTTCACAGAATGTACTGGAAAGTGAATTGACTGTATATTTATGGGCAAAACGTGGTAGCCAATTGCACATAGCAGTGTCCCACAAACAGTCATGGATTGAAATGACCAATTTTATTATTGTGATTTTTTTTATGGGTAGAGCCAAAGGCCTAAAGTTCTGGCTGGTACTATCTGGACAAGCAGTGGGAAAGGCAGTGTTCTAAATATCAAGTTATGTGGTTTTATCTGGTAACACTCGATCAGTACCCAATTTACACTCTGGTATTATGCCCAAGCCTTGGCTTTTGCTAAGATGCACCTAATAATTTTAAGAATTAGGTAAGCAAGATGTGTCCTTCTAGAGAGCCAGCACACATACCATGTCAAAAAACATCTGTAGAATTTCTATTTACAGGTGGCATGCATGGATGTTAGTCGATTATTACGTCACTTTCTGTGGGTAATACTCCGTTCAAAACAAACAATTAAAAAATAATTAAGAGTCATCATTCAGGCCACAGCTGTATTATTATATTATTATTTATGTACTACCTTTAGTATGGAAGGAGGAATTCCATAGCGAAACATCATTTAAATCCCCTCCCAAGCAGATTGTCTTATTCGATTGGAAACCAATAAAGGTGGCTGCACACCATTTCTGAACATGCTTGTGTTCAGTAATCGTGAGTAAGTAATGTGCAAACAATATTACAGTACTTGGATGGATTGAGTAGCAGGATTGGCATCCAATTACAGTTGTTATGAAGCTCCAATGATTTAGTCCATATACAATACTATTTATGGTATAATGACGTAAGTCTTGATCTTTCCGACACTGCGTTTCACATTACTTAACATAAGCAGACAGGAACAGCAACAAGGAAAACTGACATGAAGCAACTGTTACAAATCAACCAACACACGACTAAAAAAAAGGCCTCCATAGCTTTGCACAAATAGAAAACTCCATTTCCTTGTCACAACAAGTCTGTTTCTGACTGCAGAAGAATGGAGGCTATGGGAACATCAGTTCTTATTACTGACTTACATTTCTCACAATAAGTACTTTTTATATTCTATTCTTATATATTTTTAAATCTTTTATTCTTTAGATCTTCTATTTTTATATTTTTTATATTTTTATATTATTTTATATTCTGTTGCCTGCTAATCTAAGACAAGTTGAGCGTCAAAGTTTTGTTCAACTCCAAAATAAATAAAGTTGTTGCCAAATTAGATTTGTCTAATGTGTTTCATTTTCTCCATTTGGATATTTTCAAGTTCAGACAGTGCCTATGGGCACTCCAGATCAGCAGGAACTGCTCTTGGAATCTTCTGCATTGGGATCTGACCAGCAATATTCAAAGCACCATTTGATATTGCCATCAGCAAATATTGAAAGCAGTCAGATTTGTAATGCTCTCCTAAGTGCCAATAGCAAAGGGTGAAACAAAGCAATTTTCACTCATGCTTG
Organism: Hydrolagus colliei; assembly: GCA_035084275.1. NCBI lineage: Eukaryota > Metazoa > Chordata > Chondrichthyes > Chimaeriformes > Chimaeridae > Hydrolagus > Hydrolagus colliei. The sequence continues at coordinate 86,729,968 of CM068743.1, forward strand.
CTCTCAGAAACTATTTTACATATATGACAAATTAGTTTTTCAGATGAGACCCTAAACTGTGGCTCTGTTTGCTTGTAGAAGTGGACATTGAAGATCCTATGGCACTATTTCTAAAAGAGAAGGGAGTTTCCTGGCCAACAATATCCCAAATAAATTGTTCCTTCATGGCTGTTTGTGGGATACTACTATGTGCAGTTTGGCTACAGAATATGCCCATAAGCACACACAATTACTTAACATTACAGAATATCCTGTGAAACACTTTGGAACATCCTCTTGATATGAAAGGTGATATACCCAATGCAAAAATAATAATAATTGATACGCAATTTTTTTTACTATTAATATAAGCTTCTCAATAAATGTTTGGAAATCAAAGTTAACGATGGAATAATGGTGTAGAAATTACACCTGGGTCTAGTAATTTAATAACTATTCCATTAATATAAAATATCAGAATCTGGCATTTGAATTTGGCAAATTCTTCAATATGTTCAGTGAGGTGGAATGTGAATCCATGGATATGTCTAAAGCTGGATGGAATATAACACCACACATAAGCTGAATGGTATTGTTGCAGAGGGAATTTTGCAGGAACTATTTCTTTCCACAGAATTAGAAACAATTGAGGCTTATTCAAGGGGTAGTTTGCTACTGTAATAGGAAGACAGGTGCAGTAGTATTCTGGTAGGATGAGATTAATTATGTTGAACTGCCTTTGTCATGCCAAACTTTCTTGTTTGATGTTTGCGTAAATCGAAAATATATTTGATAACCATCAGTCTGGAGAGGCCAAGTTGTGTAGAACTGTGTAATTAATGTGTTAAATAATATCTCAAATTGTATTTGTGATGTTTATATTTTGAAGACTTATAATCAATCTCATAAGATATGATGGGAGCCAGTTGTGACTAGCTGGAGATGAGCAAAAGACTGTTTATTAACAATAAACTGTTTTCATTCCTTATCAGTCATTTTCTCATGGAAAAATGGCCTGCAGCTGGTTTAACATGAGAGAGAGCTGTGTTGTATTTTTTTTCACAAAGGAACCATCTTGCAAAAGGCAATATGTGAAAGATCACCTACTCAACTGTATAAACGGAGATCAATTTGAAAAAAAGTATCAGCAGAAAGCAGTGGGAAGAAGAAATAAAAAAATTGGAACTTGGAGTTGAAAACTTTATTCCAGCTTCTAAAGAAAAAGATCAAGACTACGATTTAAGCAACATTCAACATCAAAATAATAAATAAATACTTTTGGGTGATCGAACTGGGAAACTTACAATAATATCTGGATACTTTTGGGTGATCATACAACATTTGGGTGATCATACATACATCTGGGAGTCGTACAACAATACTCAGATACCTTTGATGGACATTGAAAAATGACACATGAAAATAGATATTAAATTGCATTTGCACATTGCTCCTCTATCTCTCCCACTTGGAGAAACTGGCGAATAATTCAGTAACCCAAGGACACCAATTTAAAATAGTTGTTAAAATAAGCAGAGGGGAGGTGCGGATAAATTTTTTTCACACAGATCTGAATGCACTTCAGATCTGAAGTGCATTGCCTGAAAGGGTGGTGGAACTTTATAAAGTAACTTTTAAGAGAGAAGTAGATAGTTATTTGGGGAGGACAGGGCTATGGGGAGAGTGTGGGGAGGTGGGATTGATTTGGACAGATCTTTTCAATGAGCCGGCACTGACACGATGGGCCAAATGGCCGCCTTATGTGCTGTATAATTCTATTAATTAATTGTACAATATTTATACCAGCCTTCACCGCAGGGTCACTAATTTAATTAAATTAATTAAAAATTGAAGTAGGTTGGCTTTACAGTTTATCTCATCAGATTGATCAGAAATCAGCAAACTTCCTCTCTTCAATATATGAATCTTTAACTTTGGTTCACGATCTAATTGAAGCTGATGTCTCATGACTTGAAGCAATGTATGGGGGAAATTCTCTGTTGAAAACCGAGCTTAAATCAGGAGGCATTTTTTATATCTGGAGTGTGCCAACAACATTACTGCATCAGCAGAGCTGATCTTGCAATAGAACTGTTCCAGCCCACCATAGAGAAATGCAATCGACTTTGTATGTGTGAAATATCACTATTATAATTTGAAATGCAAGTATGTATATTTGACAAAGTAATATTGTTTCAGCATTGATTTGTCCATTAACTTTAAGTCTTTCTCCAAGACGATATTTTGTTCAGATTTCAATGCTTTATTTTCCCTTGTGTAGGTATGACAGTCTTAGGAACACTCCATCGTGTGGTGCTCTTTTGTCCACTGGGTCCTGCTTTCATCGATATATATTTATGCAGAAACTCACTTGGCTCATGTCATTGAAACACAGAATTTATTTGCTCTGCAAGATTGCTACAATTGCAATCTTTCCCTAAGTGTCTGGTGAGAACATTCCAGTACAGTAATGTAATGTAATGTAATGCAAACAGGTTGGTTGCAAATGTTGTTTCAGGTTGCAATGTTGGAAAAAGATCCTTAATAAAACTTCAAGACTCATCAAGTTATTTTAGCTGCTTATTTTATATTAGAAATTTTAAAAATTATGTAACGCTTAGTCTGTAAATGGTAATCAAGTTAATTCAAGTGTAATTTGCATTTGTGGGGGGTTAAAAAGGTGTTTAACCCTTATATGCTTAGAGTCTGGGTAATTTCCAGTGCCCTGAGCCTCTTTTTTTTCTCTAATTATATTTCATGCATAATCGCTGATGCTGAAAAAAATCAGAATATTACAACAATAAAGTTACTCAATACAACAACAAAATTACACTTGTATAGCGCCTTTCACATTGGGAGGACGTCTCAAAGCGCTGAACAGTCAGGTCGGGACTCGAGTGGGTGAGGGGTGGGGTGAGGGTCGGAGTAGGGGGAAGGGGAAGGAGAGTGGGAGAGAGGAAGAGTTAGGGGCGGTAGCTGAAGACGCGATCGAAGAGGAAGGTTTTGAGACTTGCCTTAAAGGAGGAAATGTAGGAAGCAAGGCGGAGGAACTGCAGGATGGAGTTCCATAGTGTGGGGGCAGAGAGGCTGAAAGCCCAGCCACAGATGGTTGGGCGATTAGGGTGGTGGACGCAGAGCAGGCCTGAGTCTGCTAAACGGAGGGTGCGGACAGGCTGATAGGGAGACCGCAGGTCAGTGAGATAGGCAGGGGCAAGGCCGTGAATGGCCTTGAAAGTGAGGACGCAATAACTGAATGATATCATTACCGTAAATTTGAATATCTACCCTAAATTTCATGAAAGTAGAAAGCTTAGTACTGTAATAGAGTACGTTACAATATCTGAACCAGTTTTCAACTGGAAGTTTGAAGATTAGCTCTCACCCAAGGAATGATTTACTATCTGGGAAGCTGGTGTGAGACAAATCTTCAGAAGACATTTGTACTTTTATAGACATCAGGCTCTCAGCCCCATTTAACTAACTTGTGGTAGGGAACAATTACAGAGTTTTGGTCTTTACAGAGATTACAAGCCCGTGTCCCAGTATTTGGATGAAAACCACAGGCAATCAATGAACTGGAACATCAGTGGGTGAAAGACAGCCAAGGCATCTCTTATTTTCCATGTCTTATGGATTTAGTGAATCTATTCACTGCCAACAATAAAGCAATTAAACTCCTGTCAATTTTAACTAACCACAAAATCTAATGTGCTGTCAGGGAAGAGTGAGCAGAGACTAAGGGATGGATAATGGAGGCATACCTGTCATCCAAAGTACACAGACCAAATATAATTCTCATTATTTAACAGTCATGGACATACAGAGAGGTGCCTGAGGGTCTGCTTTAAAGGCCAGCTCTCTACCTAATATTTTTTTAAACAGGCTCAGCAACATCAGGCAGTGCAAATAATTACACATGGGTAGGTTGCTGCTTTACAGTACTAGTCTTCAATTTGATTTCTGAATGTCTGAGGAAGTTAAAAAGGGAATGAGGCAAAACGAGGGAGAAATTCCACCTGGCTCTAGATTTACTCCATTTATTTTGAATCCATTTTTGTCTGCAAGTTATTTTAAGAACTGTAAAAAAAAAAACACTAGCAAAGTTAGGCCTTTATTCAACGATTTGCCAATTTTGGATGCTGTCAAATGTTACATAAGTAGAGTAAATCTAGAGCCAGATTTTCTAACCAAACGTTTGCTAAAATCACGTCAGATTTTGTCTTAACATGAAAGGGTGATGAAAAATACGATATTTGATGTGATAATTATCACATTGCTGAAAGTTCCAGTCAAACCAGTTGATAATTATCTGTGGAGTGAAGGGACATGAGTCTGCATATATTATTTCCTACATGACAGAGCTTCTGATTTCTATTATTTCACTGTGGGCCGTTGCCAAATAGTAGTCAGTACAGTGCGGAGAACCTACAGCATTGATGATAGGATAAATCTGTTTATTAATAGCATTCTTTCCTTTTTCTTGCTGAACATAAATCCTAGTTCTGGTAACATATGAAGGTCAGGCTGGCCATGAATGAAGGGCCAGAGATTACGGAGCAGCAGGTCATAGTTGAACGGTAAGTAACTAGCAAACGGCCATAGTGTGGTTAAAGCAATTCAGTTTATGGGGGGGGTGGGGGGGAAGCTAAATGCTTAATTATGCTGGGGATGATATGGCATTTTAATTTGAACTTTACCCCAAATAATATATTTTTTACATTTTATTTGAAAACTAGTTAAAAACATCCCTATTAATAATGCTTGCATTTGATATAGCTCCTGATCGTGTCATTGAGATGTTTCAAAGCTCTTCACAGAAAAAACTGTGAAACAATTTGACAATATTTTATTGGTTGCTTCACTTACCTTATCTGTCAACGAATGGAAGCATCTTGCAGAACCAAAGCGAACATAGGTTGGGTGTAAGGATCTCTTAACTAAAAGCTGGTGTTCATAGTTGGAGTGAAGAAAGTACCAGAAAAGCAATATTTGTGGTCCACAAAAATGTTAAGAATCTGCCCTTTCGAGTTTTAAGATACGCTAACCTGTGATTTTGGTTATAAAGGACTAATTAGGATTTAGTTTAAAAGCTTAATGACAGAGAGATCGCTTAGACGTGGAACATAACTCTAAATGCTGAATTCAGCATTTCTTGAATGGAAGAGGGAATAGCCCACATTTTATAAATGTGAAATTGTAATAGAATTCCTCATTTGAAATGCTGTCAACGTGAGGGAACACTGCTCTGGAAGAAAGTCACATCTTTATAGGCTTATCTGTTGACCTGGCTTAGTTGGTAGTGTTCACACGTCCGAATCAGAAGGTGGTGGGTTCAAGTCCTACGTCACAACACAACTTTCCACTTAAACTCTTGGCTGACACACAATACAGTGATGGTGAAGAACTGCAATGTCAGAGGTGCCATCCTTCAGATAAGCCATTAAAATGAGATGGACATTAAATATTGGAAGCCATTATTTGAAAAGAGTTTCTCTGGTGTCTTGGCCAACAATCCCCCAGATAAAATTGATCATTAACATCATGGCAGTGTGTTGGACATTGCTGAACATTGGGTAGTGTGTTTGCCTACAAATACAGTCACAGCCATTTACAGTAAATTTACAGTAAATCCTGTAAAGTTTTTTGAGACATTTTGATGATGTAATATACCAATTGCTAGGATATTTATTTCATACTCACAGGTTTATGTGACACACTTCTACTTCTTAAAATTCTTTATCAACTGACCCTTTATGAAATCCCCCAGTTTACACCCCCACTGTTTCCACTGGTGGGCGAATCAGTGACTTGTGGTCATAGATTTAAAATAGTTTCAAAACGAAGCAGAGGAGAGCTGAGGAGAATTTTTTTCACTCAGCGGGTTGTTCGAATCTGGAATGCATTGCCTGAAAAGGTGGTGGAGGCAGATTCCATAACAGCTTTTAAAAGGGAACTAGATCTTTATTTAGGAAGAGCAGGTCTGTTAGGCTATGGGGAAAAAGATGGGCAGTGGGATTGAGTTGCTCTATTCAAAGAGCCGGCACAGACTAGATGGGCCGAATGGCCTCCTTTTGTGGCGTATAATTCTATGATTCTATGATGTTACTATTCTGTACAGTCTAATAATTTGCCGTGCAGCTCATAATTCAAGCCATGGGAATATTGTTAATTGATCTATACTGAACATGTGAGACGCACAGTTGCATTAAAATACATCCTGTCATAGGATTTAGAGGTTTCTGGAAGTGGGCTGTTTGCCAAACATTGCTTACCAGGTACTCTCTGTATTTCTAGCTGATTTATCCTTTTTACTGTTTCATAAAATAATGATTTGGTTAATCACAAAGAAAATCCTTTTAAGATGTAAATCATGCTCTCACTACTTAAGGGGAGTGCTGGGCATCAAATAAATTATAAAACTTGCATTTGATAGAGTCAGGAGGATTTCTCAAAGTGCATTACAGGATTTACTGTAAAATGTAGTGACTGTGTATAATGTGGATGAATGCATTAGGCAATTTATGCATAGCAATGTCCAACAAACAGCCATGCAGTGAACAAACAACTTATTTTGGGGTATGGTTGGCCAGGATACCAGTAGAAACTCCCTTCTCTTTTTGAATAGTACCACAGGATCTTTAACGTCCATTTGAATAGGCATACATTATGGAAATTATGAAGTAAAAGTGAGATTGGTTTTCTTCATAATGCACATGCTGGCAGACTGCCAGAAAATATGGTTTTGGATATGGAAAGAACACGTAGATGTCTCTACTGTCGATAAATAATTATTTCCACAATGGTCTGTTGCTCTGTAATTGGGTGTTAAATTGCAGAAAGCAAATTCCTAGCTGAGCAATAGGAAGCACTGACTGATGATGAATGGAAAAAAAAATGGTGTCTGGCCCAGTCAATGATATATAAGTTATGAAAGCCCTGAACTTGTCTTTATTAGAAACAATAATATTAGAGGGGGTATGATTCAGGTCCTTAACATGGTGGGGAGTGTAGAAAGGGAGATTTGAGGAGGGTATTTGACTTCATGCTTACATTTTCAGGACTTGGACTGCAAGAGTCTATGCATTTTAATCAAGTAATATTCTTCTTGCCTTGGTGGATATGGTATATTTCCAAACAATCATTGCAGGCAAGCCTTCAGCCACTCTGCTCCAACTTCTGGAACTCCCAGTCCCTCTGCCTCACCCCCTCCATGGTCTCCTTCAAGTACCGTCTCAAGACCCTCTTCTTCGATGGTCCCATCGGTCACCCCAAATCCTCCCTTTCCTCCACCCTCCCTGTCCCTGACACGCTCGGGTCTGAAACAATGACTGTCCAGCAGCTTGGAACATCCTGCTGACATAAAAGGCGCTATACAAGTGTAATTTTGTTGTCGTTGTACAATGTTATGTTGAGGAATCACTTCAAAAATAGCTGGATAGGATTCTGTATGGTGATAGATGATATGGAGGAAGAGGCAGACTGAGAAACTCAATGGGATATTATAATTTTGGTGCTGCTAGAGTGGTTGTTAGAGGCAATCCAGAGAAGGAGGTCTGATTTGGGTCGTGAGTATTTGCATTTATATAGTGCTTTTCACATTGGGACAATGTCTCAATATGCTTGACAATGCTATTGAAATGTAAGAATATTTTCGAGTTCTTTTGCTTGATTAAAGTTTTGTGGATCAGAAAGTCAGAGGTGTCTCCCATGACTCAGTTTGGAGGTGGTCAAGAGATAGATAAGGCAAAAGCAAATGATCATCTTGTCTACATTTGACACTAAAATATTTTGAAACATTAGCTAAATACCGATTTTTTGATTATTTCTTGCTTGAAGTCAAAGAAACTTAAATCTACATTATCTATTTCTGGAGTCCTGCTTGTTGCTCTTCTCTGAATCCTCTCCAATGCTTCAATGTCCTCTTGAAGGATTGATGTCCAATCCTGAAACTATATTCCATTTGTGTATCACTAAATATGGCATTTGCTTTAATGGCTGAACTGATTTCAGTTTGGGGATCTTGCCTGCTTTTGAAGTTAAGATGGTTTATGTTAAAAGAAGAAGAATGATTCTACTCACAGTTCATTGTTTAGCCAAAAGCTATGCAAAATTCCACTATTTAATCACTTATTGATTTAACATCATGATAATTTTATCAATGGTGCTTGATCAATGGAGGTAAAATAAACAGTTTGAGTTATAAGGCATGTAGGATGCAGTAAAATTCTCTATAGATTCAATGAAGTAATCCCTTCCAAACTGATGTAAAGCAGTGACATGCTGAAGTAAATAACTTAAACCCTGGGAGCTTTTTATACAGATTTACAAGCTTAACATATGTTCCCTGCAGCACTGTGAAAGAAGCGAGGCCACACAAAGTGTTACAGGCCTGAACTGTTCACTCCTGCAATGCTCTTTGGCAACAACCAATACACTGTAAACAGTAATAATTTGAGATAGGTCAATATCTGTTCTCTTGCCACACAGTAATAACATTAGGTTCATGATAACTCAGTTTTACATTTTCTGCAAGGGTTCGATTTTACAGCCCTGATTGAGATCAGTCTGCTCCACTGTTTCCTATGATTACGTCCAAAAAATTAAAATGTGGTTTAATGACAGCAGTTTTATAAGAATGGAAAGTTCTTTGCCTCTGATGAGTAAATGGTTTATCATGTTTTTTTCATGAGTGAGAGCCTCAAGCTTTGCGGTGATAAACTTATGACAAAACACTGCTGACTGTCATCTGTTTTCCATTAGGAATGAGATTGTTGTAGAGATGCATGTCATGAGATGCAGCGTTTACAGTGCCACACACACCTGATCATGTTGAGTTGGTGCTTTCCTTTATCAGGCGGTCAAATGTCACTGAAGCTTGGCTAAGGACGAAAACTGCAGAGAAGAAGCTTGATACTTTCTACATCAATCACCTTTGCAAAATACTGAAGATCAGCAGAAGAAATAAAACGATAAGCACAATGGTTAGACATATAATAAAGCAGCTGCCAGAAATCCAACTCACACATAAAAGAAAGGTTCAGTAGTCCAGATCATGTGCTCAGGATGAAAGATTCCAGACTATCACGTCAAGCCCTGAGAGTGAAGCCAGATGGTCATGGAAAACCAAGAATAACCTGGCAAAGCATTCCAGACAAGGACCTCTTAAAAGCTCACATCACCTGGCAAAAAAACTCAGCCGGTGACCAAACCAGGGCTGAGGGAAAGCCTAGCGCATGATAGGACCTATGGAAATCCATGGTTATGAATTTTACTACTCCCTAAACATTGCATTATTTTGGCCAAATTAGTGAAATGGATGCAAAGATCCCGCCTGCCTGTTCAAATCCACATTAACAGTTCTCTTGGCACTATACTAAAGGAGGCGGGGGGGTTTCTTCTGCTGTCCTGGCTAGAAACCCCCAGGTAAAATTGGCCAATCACTTTCATGGATGTTGTGGGACATTGCTGTACTGTTTATATATTGGCTGCAGTGTTACACAAACAAAATGCAGTCATTACAATAAATCCTTTTGATATTAAGATGTCTTATAAAATTACAGTCAATAATAAAATAAACTGGTGTTTTGTACAGTTATGGTACAAGTACAAAATATTGATACATATTTTCTTATTGCTAATATGCTAATGGGATGCATTATTATCACAGACTCTTTATGTAAAATCTATTGTGCAGCATTATCTCACAGGCACCTTATGTCCAAATACATTTGATATATGCAGTATTCAACTCCTATCCTTGTTAAAACACAATTTAAGACATCCTGCACTGTGAATATATTTAAATTGTTTATGACTTGCCCAGATTATATTTGAAACATCACTATTTCTCTTATCGGTCTTTTGACTTGTATGTTCACCTACAAAACTACAGTCACGCTATGGTAAATCTTGTCAAATGCTTTGAGATATTCAGACAATGTGATTAGGTGCACTATCAAATGTAAGGATTATTATTATCATATATATGAAAGAAAGATGACTTGAAACGAGTTGAGGGAGAAGGGAATAGAGGAGAATGGGATATTAGGAATGGTGGAGACTTGTGTGTAGTACAACAACAACACAATTACATTTATAGAGCGCCTTTCATGTCGGGAGGACATCCCAAAGCGCTGAACGTCAGGGGTCGGGACCTGAGCATGGGGGAGGGGCAGGGTAGAGACAAGGGGAGAGTGAGAGGTGGGAGGCATGATCAAAAAGGAGGGTTTTGAGATATGATTGAAGGAGGCAAGGATGGAAGCAAGGTGAAGGGACTGTGGGATGGAGTTCCAGAGTGTGGGGGCAGAGTGGCTGAAAGCGCGGCCACCGATGGTAGGGCAGGTCGGGTGAGAGACATAGAATATACTGGAGCCCGCTGAATGCAGGGGGTGGGCAGGTTGGTAGGGAGTCAGCAGTTCGGAGAGATAAGAAGGGTCAAGAATGTGGATTGCCTTGAAAGTGAGGGCAAGAATCTTGATTTCGATCCTCTGGGGGATGTGGAGACAATGGAGCCGGGCCATGGGAGTGATGGGGTCACCGAGCCTGGTGCAGGAGAGGACACGAGCTGCAGAGTTTTAGATGATCTGCAGCTTGTGAAGGGAAGAGCTGGGAAGGCTGACAAGGAGGGAGTTTACATGGTCAATACTGTAATGGATTAGTTGGGTCGAATATCCAGTTTCCATACTATATAGTCTTCTCAGTGATTCTGTGTAATTCCATGAAAAGTTGAACATCATCATCATAATCATGAAAAAACAATAATTCAGAGTTTAGTTTTCTATATTAAGAAAGCTCTATGATCCGATCACCCCCATTCTTGGCCAGCTCCACTGGCACCCCATCCTTGAGAAGATCAAGTTTAAAATACTCACCCTCACTATTAAAACCCATCACCATATTGCTCCTCCCTACCTATGAGACCTCTACACAATGTACCAACTTGTCCGCTCCCTCCGTTCAGCCAGCAATGGCCTGCTCCATGTTGCCTCCCTGCCCACCCCACCACTTGAGGTTGGGCCTGCAGCATTTCTACTCCTACCCACTGGATCCCTCTTCCTCACTCCTTTCCTCATCTCCTTCAAGGCCTATCTCAAGATCTTTCTCTTTGACTACGCCTTCAGCCACACTCTCAGCCCCACCTCCTCTAATCTTCAACCCCCTTTGATTCCAATCCTTAAGTCTCCAGTGCCTTGTGACATCCTTCTGTTGCAAAAGGCGCTAAACAAATGGAATTTGTTGTTGGTTGGTAGTTTGTCAAAATACAGAAATAAGAACATTACAGAGTTCAGAAAATCTGAGAAGAACCTAGAATAATACCTAATCACCAGTCTTTAAAGAAATTGTTTAACTTACAGCTGCCTGGCAATGAAATGCCTTCCATTCAATTCAGCTCAACCTGTCTTTCAGCTCAACCTGTCTTAAGGAAGTATGATATGCTATGGTTACTCTTACCTACTCTGTTGAAGGACAAAACCTGGCAGGAGCTCTCCCCAATATTTCATTGCGCTCTTTATTGTGCTCTTTACTTTGGGTGGGCTGTCACTTGCCTCCCTATTTATAGAATTACACAGAATAATAAAGCATGGAAACAAGTTGTTTGGCCCTACAAGTCATTTGACTGTGCCAGTATTCAAACTTCACATGAGTCTCCACCCCTTGTAAATGTCCTTTCCTATACTTCTCTATTCCCTTCTCCCCCTATTATGTATCAAGTTTCCCCTTTAACATGTTGACAGTTTTTGCTTGAACCACAGTTTCTGGCAGTCAATTCCACTTTCACACCACCCTCTGTGTAAAGAAGTTCCTCCTAAATTATCTTTTAGATCCAATAGTAGCTGTCTGATGTTTGTGCCCCCTGTTTTGGGATTCGAGAACAATTGGAAACAGCCTATTAACAAGGTACCATATTGAATTAATACTAAAATCAGAGATATAGGAGAATGGTGGATGTACAGGAAGATAAAAAGAATCATTGTTTATCTGGTTTGAAGACAGGAACAAAATCTATCATACTCTAATTCCTATATTCCTGAATTGATTCTGTTACCAATTAGCAAGCTAAATCTAACACAATCTACTTACATCTCAACCGTTCTTAGAATTAAGTAACTCTGATCTGTCTGTTCCTGACCCCTCTCTGGGCTTTCACATCTCCAGCCTGAATGCGCTCATAATTCAGGATATCAATTTACTTGCCATTCACTTGTACCACTTCAATTCCAAAATATCCCTATGATAACTTGAATGACTAGACACAAAACTCCCAGATCAGAGCTCTGTCTATGCAAATTACAACAATTTGTTATGAGGATGCCTCAAAGCACTTCACAAGATTCAGTGAATGGTGTAGTGACTCTGTGTTGTTCAGGGATATGCAGCAGGCAGTTTGTGCACAGAAATAATAATAATAATTCTTGCATTTGATATAGTGCTTTTCATGTCTTCTAGATGTCTCAAAGCACTTCACAGAATATACTGTAAAGTGAATTTGCTGTATATTTGTGGGCGAAATGTGGCAGCCAATTGCACACAGCAGTGTCCTACAAACAGTCGTGGATTGAAATGACCAATTTATTTTAAAAATCGAGGGATTATTATTAGGCATGTGGAGTAAGGAAACTTGCCCAAAGTTTTGCCCTGCCTGGAATTGAACCCAAGTCTCTCGCTTATAAAGCGAGTGCTCTATTACTGAGCCACAGGACTCCACAAGTCGTGGAGCTTAACGCCATGCTAGGGGTGAGGGTGGGGGGGGGTGGGATATTATTCTATATATTAATATCAATATTATATTATTTTATTCCATGTATTCATTAATATATATATATTAATATTCTACAAACAGCCACAAACTGATCAATTTTATCCGAACAAAACCAACCAGGAAACCAGGAAACACTCTCTTTTCTTTTTTGAATAGTGCCACAGGTTCTTTAAGATCAACTCAAACCAGCAGATGGGACCTTGATTTTACATTTCACCTGAAGAAAACCTCTGACTATACAAAGCATCCCCACCATATAGAGCTAATAGAAGTTTATAAGATCATGAGGGGTTTCGACAGGGCAAATAGAGAAAAACTATTTCCACTCGTGGGCGAATCTGTGACTCGTGGTCACAGATTTAAAATAGTTTCAAGGCGAAGTAGAGGGGAGCTGAGGAGAAATTTTTTCACTCAGCGAGTTGTTCGAATCTGGAATGCATTGCCTGAAAAGGTGGTGGAGGCTGATTCGATAACAACTTTTAAAAGGGAATTAGATCTTTATTTAGGGAGAACAGGTCTATGGGGAGAGGGCAGGGCAGTGGGATTGAATTGCTCTTTTCAAAGAGCCGGCACAGACTAGATGGGCCGAATGGCCTCCTTTTGTGCCGTAAAATTCTATGAATCTATGAATCTATGAATTGCACTGGCATATCAGGTGAGAATGTGATGTAGGGCTTAAACCTGCAAACTTTGTGACTCAGGAGAGTATGCTGCACTGAGCTAGGCTGACCTGAATTCAGTACTGCTATGTTCCTTTAGTTATACATTCCGAGATCTTATTTGCTCTTTTTACTACTGGCATGGAATTTGCTGATTTTTTTTTCATCACCATTATACTCGAAGGAGATCAGGCTGAGTGTGTGTTGCGTTTAGTGTTACTGACTCTGACAAACAATCAGAAATTATATTTGATTCACAGGAATTTCATATGACTGACATTTGAGTTCAAATCTAGGCTGAAACTTCAACGCAGCACTTTATTGTTGGATATGCAGTTCCTTCATAAGGGGTTAAATTGATGTTCAGCCTGTCTGCTCTGGTGGACATTGAAGAGCTGAGAATTTTCCAAGTGTCTGGGGCAATAGTTTTTCCTCAGGCTCTTTTTCCGATAGGAAAACCCCCCACTATTTATACTGTGGTTTTGCTTTATTAGCTCCATTGCAATCAAACAATGTCACAAGATACAAAGTGTCTTTCTCGTGTATGTGGACCACATGGAACAAACAAGGAAAAAGTGATAACATTTATTATAATTTACTCAAAAAGGGTTTAAGGTGGAATGATCCCATCATACCATTTATTGTAACCATTGGAATAAAATGCATAATTATACATCATAGATAATCGTGCATTTTACTTCAACGATTACATCAAACCTTCAAAATATATTTTTCTCGTCTTCTCTTGAGGTCCTTCTGGTTCACCAGGACCACAATGTGGAGCACTCTATCTGCTCTGAAGCCTCTGCTGATGCTCTTTTATATATCCACTAGATGGCACACAAGTGTAGAACGTCCAGAAATGTAAAAAAGCGTTAAGGGAGCGTACCCGAATAAATGGGTGCATGACCCATGTGCAGAGTTTTTGTATTTTGTTTTGTATTTGTATCATAACAAAGATATTTATAAATAAATATATATTTTCAAAACATATTCAAGATTGAGATCGACAGTTTTTAAAAATCTACAGGGATTAAGAGATATGGGGATAGGAAATAAATGGAATTAAGATAGAAGATGAACTATGATCTTATGATATGGCAGGGCAGACTCGTGGGGCTGAATGGCCTATTCCTTCTCCTAATTCTCATGTTCTTATAAAAAAACATATGTTTTTTCCCTTCTATATTTCCCCCTTCCCTCTGGATAAGACTTGCACCTATGTTCCTAAATTATTGACATATACCCAGGATCACCACCATTATTGCAGGTGAAATAAAGAACACAGTGTGTATTGTAGGGTCCGGCGATATATCGATATATCGGTTATATCCAATATAATTTTCGTATCGATACACCGATATAGGAATTTAAACTATATCGATGTATCGAAAATTCGATATGTCAGAAAAAAATCGGTATATCGTTTTCAACATTGCAACCTCCTGGTCCTATAGCATGGAATGGGCATGGGGGGTGGGGAACGGGAGAGAGATGGGGGGTGGGGGAGAGAGACGGTGTGGGGGGGGATGGGGAGAGAGACGGGCGTGGGGGGGCCGGGAGAGAAATGGGGTGGGGGGTGCCGGGAGAGAGACAGGGTGGGGGGGGGGCCGGGAGAGAAACGGGGGGAGTGGGGGGCTGGGAGAGAGACGGTGGGGGGGGTTGGGAGTGGAGCCGGGAGAGAGACGGGGGAGGGGAGACGGGGGGATGTTATAATATACAGTAAGATAAATAGATAGAGATGGGGGGGGATGTGAGAGAGGAGAGAGACACAGAGACACAGATAGAAAAACACAGAGGTGGAGAGAGTGAGTGTGAGAGACACACAGAGAGAGAGAGAGATATTTACCTCCTGAGGAGATAGGCCCCGAATGTGCGCGCACCTCCGAATGAGCGTGCACCTCGGAAAGCGCACACGCGCAGTACGCAAACCCAAAAATATCGATATATCGGTATATTCCGATATGAACCCGTCGATATATCTAAATCGGAAAATTTCAATATCGACGGACCCTGGCGTATTGTGCTATTGTTCCACACCACCGCATGTAATGTTCCAACAAATAGTGAAACATTTACAGTCACTCCACATATTTATAAACTCTCACATCTGGCATCATCCTGCCAACTGTCCATCGTATTTTCTCCTCGTCTGGGAAGAGGTCTCAGAACTGGATGTATTCCTCCACCTAAAACCCAACTAACATCTTGTATAAAGCTAACAGTACACCCTGTTTTTGTTTGCAATACCCATAGATAAAACCATTATTATTTCACATTTGATGGTCATGTCTGTTTACCTTCCACCTTGAAGATGACCAACCAGTAACTATCCTGCTTGAAGGGATGTAAGCGGGTTCTCCTTGGAGCTAAACTGCTTCCATGTCTGAAAATGGAATGCCGGAATTGAGCCAGCCCTCTATGGCATTCCTGATCATCCAGTTCTTGAGCCAGATGGGTCCACTATATACAGTAAAAGCCCGTTTATCCAGCACCACCCGGGGGGGTCGACTTATTGACTGTGTCGGATAATCGGGCGGCAAGTTGCCAAAAAAACAACATATAAAATTTACTTATTTTAAAACATACCATATTAATAATATACTAAATAGTAACAGAATATTGTATGGAGACTTACCAAAAAAGATTCCAGCACTCTCGATAAAAACCCAGAGTTAGTAAGTTTAATGATTGCGCATGCTGGAATGGGGAATTTCCCCGGGAGGGGGGCGCGCAATCCGGTTGATCGCGTCACGGATAAACGTGCTTTTACTGTACAAGGGCACTGCTGATGACAGCACAGTCAGCCTGGCTCATTGACAGCACCTGGAACGGCAGACCAGTCACTGGGAGAAGGAAATCATCCCGCTCAGCTCCCGTTAACTCTGCAAGCCAAAGAATTTGAATTCTCAACTTGGTTTGGGTACTCTCAAGCATGGTGATGTGTTTCGGCATGTGCCTGATACCCAACTGACATTACAAAACTGAAGTATCTGTACTCCTAAGCTCTCACAGGTATGTTGGCCTAGCAGAAAACACAAGGTTGACCAAACCAAAACAATTCTTATCATTCGAGAATGGAGCTTCAATGCTGCTTTGTTGAATGCATGGAATCCTATAGCTCAGTAGTTAGAGCACTCGACTCACAAACGAGAGACCTGGCTTCAATTCCAATGGAAGGGTAACATAATGAGCAAGTTATCCTAGTCCACACACCTCTGTTTACCTAGCCGTAAGTAAGAACCCTTTTGTTAGTCGATTGGTGGATTGCTTTTTCCAGGGTAATAATTCCTTTTAAAAAATCCGTTGGTCGCTTCAATCTATGACTGTTTGTGCGATACTTCATTGCGCACTTGGCTACCCTGTTTTGCCCATAAAATATACAGTAAATTCACTTTACCGTATATTCTGTGAAGTGCTTTGAGACGTCTCTAAAACCTGATAAGGGGCTATATCAAATTCACGGATTATATTATTATAATATCAGTTTAACTTGATCATTTGATATGGCCTTTAAGCATATTGCACCATTACTCAGAAAATATTTATTTCAAAGAGCAGTAACATAGGTAAATCTGGGTGTTGCACTGTGTGTTCCACAAGGCTGTTTTCCTGAAATTGCATGAGCCACTGCTGGCAACAGATTTTGCTTTTCTCTCAATATAGGAAGAAATATTATCTCCAGCTTCATTTCATGCAATTTACAACACTGCTACCCACAATATGTGTAATTGTTGCTGGCATAGGTGGAATTGTGTAATAGGAATGATAGTGTAGGAGGCTTTTTGGCTTGACAGGCCTATGCTAGTGCCATTTCCTCCATCAGATTAGCCACTCAAATTCCTGTTCCCTGTTCTTTTCCTTTTCCTTTTTATATCTTCAAATATGTTTCAAACACACTTGAAATGTGTTGGTCTTAGCTCCAGCAAGAGCAAAACTATGTTCGAATCACACTCTAAATGGCATACAATATTTAAAAAATAAATTATCTTTATATTTCCGAAATATTCCTGGGTCAGATGAAGCAAAATTAGATACAGAATAAACTTGTCCTGTGTATTTTTAGTGTTGGCACAATGTGTTTCAGGCCAAAACCTGTGAAGTATCTCCACTGTAGCAAACTTGCTCTCAACGGTCAATTTAATAATAATAATCCTTCCATTTAATATCGTGTTTTTCACATCTTATCAATGTCTCAAAACGCTTCACACAATATAATGTAAATCTCTCTGCCTCTAGGATCACGGCTTATGTGACTGATCACCTGTCTGATATCAAGTCCTGGTTGAGAGCTAACTTTCTCCATTTGAATGTCGACAAGACATCCAAGGTTCTCCTACTTGGCTCTTCACTCAGGCACTGACAGAATCAATCTATGTGGATACACATTCCACCTCATGGAGCCAGTGAGGAACCTTGGTGTCCCATTCAACTCTCAACTGTGCTTTAAACTCCACATCTGTGCTGCAGAATTTTAAAAAAATAACAGATCATAGGGGTATTATAAGTTGTAATGATGTAATAAAGAGCTGTAGCAAATGCAAGGATTGAGTATTAATATTGGTAGCACATATAGAGATTTTGTCAATTAATTGAGACTTTGCCAAACTATTGTTCAAGTTACAAGTTTGAGGTGGAAGGTAACCCTCGTGGGCCCATTTCTAATGTTCGTAAAGATTCAGTGGCATCTTTGAGGCATACGCCAATAAAATTTAAAGCCAAACAGAATGTGTTCCAATCACACTCTGAATCTTTATACTGTGCATAAAGATTTAAGCGCACTGAGACGTTACTAAGTGTGGAGGGCACTATATAAGTGCAAGTTGTTGTAAGTAGGATAATCTCTTTGGCCTAAACACATGAGAAAACATGGGATATCTGGAATCTCACTGCAGACTTTTTTGGGGGAAAAGAAAGGTTAAAAAGTAGGAATCACTGACAGATTGTTTTTTAACATGGTGAAATTGTATCACCCTAAGTAACACAGTTTAAAATGTGCAAGCTCATGCCATCAGTCGTATAAAAATGCAGCAATCTGAAGGCATTCTGGACCTCTTAAACCATGAGATGGATCATAAATGTCAAGGTTAATGTCATTGTATTTGAGAATTGAGTGCCATTTACCTCTGGCGTAATATTACAGCAATGCCTTGTGAGTAGTAATCATTTAGAAGTTACCTCATTTGTAATTAATCAAGGCCAGAACACTTTTATAAATAAGGTATTTCCCATGCACTTCACCTTGAATTACATTAATCATAGATAATTCTAATCCTTAGCAACTGCCATTACTATCATGCAAGACTTCATATCAGTTTTTACAAAGGAATGTCGTCAACTTTCTGACATACATTATTGTTGCTCAATCAAGTTTTCGAAAATATCAACTGGCATGACATAATATGTCACAGCCGTGTGACATATTATCTCAGTTTGGTACACTTTGAGGCACATGCTAGTATCTGCCTGCTATTAAATAATCTTGCATAGATTATTCAGCATGAAAATAGGCTATTTGGCCAAACCAATCTGTGCCGGCATTTATACTTCACATGTACTCCTTTCTCCATACACTCCCTACTCCTTCCAATATCCTTCTGTGTATATCTCTCTCTCTTTTATGTGTATATCTATTAAGATTATAAATAATTAAAGAAATGCATTGAATCACAACAAATATTAATTTATTTGTTCAATGTACACAAAGCCAGGTACACATTGATCTGATATTAATTATAAGAACATAAGAATTAGGAGCAGGAATAGGCCATTCGGCCCTTCAAGCCTGCTCCGCCATTCAATAAGATCATGGCTGATCTTCTCACCTAACTCTGATTACCTGCCCTATCCCATCCCCTAATCCCTCTATTTTTCAAAAATCTATCAGTCTCAGCCTTGGAAATGTTCAAGGTCTGAGCATCTACAGCCTTCTGGAGTAGTGAATTCCATAAATTCACAGCCCTTTGAGTGAAGAAATGTTTCCTCAACTCTGTTCTAAAAGGCTGACCCTTAATTTTAAGACTGTGACCCCTGGTTATAGATTCTCCTACCAGGGGAAACAGTCCCTCAGTATCTACTTTATCTAGCCCTTTAAGAATCTTATATGTTTCAATAAGATCCCCCCTAATTCTTCTGTACTCTAGAGAATACAGCCCTAGTTTATTCAACCCATCCTCATAGGTCAGTCCCCTCATCCCAGGAACTATCTAGTGATTCTACGCTGCACCCCCTCTAAGGCAAGCATGTCCTTTTTTAAATAAGGAGACCAAAACTGCACACAATACTCTAGGTGCGGTCTCACCAAAGCCCTGTATAGTTGCAGCAAGACTTCCCTACTCTTGTACTCTAAACCTTTTGAAATGAACTCTGGCATGCCATTTGCCTTCTTAGTTGCTTGCTGCACCTGCAAACTAACTTTTTGGGACTGGTGTATAAGGACACCCAAATCCCTTTGAACACTATTTAACTTCTCCCCCTCTAGAAAATAATCTATTCTTTTATTCTTGCTACCTAGGTGAATAATTTCACACTTGCTAACACTGAATTCCATCTGCCACCTACTTGCCCACTCCCTTAGCCTATCTATATCTTGTTGCAATCTTTTTGCATCATCCTCAGAGCTCACTCTGCTACCTAGTTTAGTGTCATCCGCGAATTTAGACACATCACATTCAATGTCCTCGTCCAGATCATTGATGTAAATAGTAAATAGCTGAGGCCCAAGCACTGGGCCTTGTGGCAATCCACTAATTACATCCTGCCAATTTGAGAATGACCCATTTATCATTACTCTCTGCTTTCTACCCAATAGGCACTCTTCTATCCATGTTAATATTTTCCCATTAATTCCGTGGGCCTTAATCTTGAGTAACAGCCTTTTATGTGGCACCTTGTCAAATGCCTTCCTAAAATCCAAATATACCACATCTACTGGTTGTATTATGAATACTATTATGAATACAGGTGATAATTATTTCATAGTACGGTACAGTACTACCCTTTGGGGAGTGGTGGAGGGCAAACAGGGTTTCCTTGGAATTGAATCAACCCTCTGAGATTGTCTTGCTTGTCTACTTCCACTCCAGGGCACTGCTGATGACAACCTAGATCATCAGGAAAACTTGGAGATCACTGAGATCACTGAGAACTTGAATACTTTCCACTCAGCTCCTGTTAACCCTGCAAATAAGGTTGTCCTAGCTGAACTAGCAGTTGGAAACCTTGCTCCAGGGACAGAATAAATATTCCATTCCAAAGACAGGGAAATTTCCATTTGTAGCTGGCAAACATATGAAGAAAACTTTCAGTTTGGTTTGGATACTCTTACGCTTACCAATGGGTTTCAGACACCTGCCTGCCCAAAAAATAATTAAAAATAAAAAATGCAAGCAAAAGCAGTGAGTGATTATCACTAAAATTAGTAATACCTAATATTACATGCTACTGTTTACCCCTTATATTATTATTTGTTCCAGCCACCCACTTGTGCATCTGTGTACAAGGACACAGACATACAAATGCACACATATCTCTCCTGGCTAATGGGGCGGCTCTATTTCCTTGTTTTTGATCCGCAAATACTCTACTGTACAGCTGGATTAGTAGATCTACCATCATCACTATAGTCAATTGGCTAATTTAAGTAATTTAGTGTTCTGACACCTTTATTGATCAGCCTGGAGTTTGACACATGTGGCAACCATGTTTAGAAGTATCAAAACCTTACTAAAAGGTCCACATGTGGAATGTTCCACCTACACATGGAAACTCATGTGGCTTCGAATGGAAAGCATACTCTTTGTCTGGCTTCGGTTTTTTGATTTTGAAAATCACATGGGTGACTTAAAGAATGACAACTTGCATTTAGGTAGCACCTTTCACGTGGGTAATATATTGGAGCACTGAAAGAGTCTGGAAGTGAATAAAGGTGAATATGCCAGACAATAAGATTCTCTTCCAGATTCACTTTGTGTTCAAAAAAATCATTACTGACTCATAGAAAGGAGCACTACTAAATTAGCCAAGTTGACTCTGTGGAGTCCGGTATGATTGTGATGATGTTAAGTGGGATGCTCAGATATTCTCTGAAGCCAGAAACAAAATGTCACCAAGTGTCTTCAAACTCAGTACAGTACTTTTAATAATGAAGAAGCGATGCATAGATGAGTTACCTGTAACATATATGTAACATAAATGATGTCCAGTGCACCGTATCCATTGCACTATCATGTGCTCTGAACATGATATCTCTCCTTTAATTTTTCAGTCACTCAGAACTTCCAAGCACTATCTGAGAACATCATGGGGGAAGACTCACTGGGAATAAGTCAGATTATATGGGTTAATTAAGGCAAATTGCATGCATAAACTCCCCTGAGACTCATTCAAAGCCCAGAAATGTTGAATAGAACACTTTTAAGGTTATTAATGAAGCAAGGAGTGCAATGTACAGTACTGTATGTTAAAACTGGATATTTGTTTTCCCACCTAACTGAAAGCAATGTAGAGTGGGCAGTAAAATATTCCACAATACTGCTCAGAACAAAGCTGCTTCATTCCCAGCAGTGTAACTACCATTAAATTACAGTATTCTGTCTCAAGTCCAGGAAAATATGCTGAAGAGAAAATGCATTTGGGAATGTTTATATGATTCAAAAGTTCTGTAGTTGCAAACAGTGCGATAATGAAAGCAATAACCAGAAAAGGGATGGGCCCCATAAAAAATGCACTATAAATGTTCATATGATCCAACGAGAATGTAAATAACTTTTACAATTGCCTTTATTGGGTGGACAGAACAAACCTTGACAGAAATCAAATCGCAGATCCTTAAATCTTTGCTTGCATGACTGTGTTTAATTTGCATTGTCAGAATTAAATGGTAATTGCATTATTTTGTCTAATTTAAATGGCAGTACTCTGCTTGAATAAGATTCCATCTACCATTTTTGGAGAAGGAGGGGGTGGGAAGGATGTGTGTGTGAGGAACAAAGATTATTTTTTATAGTTCATGTTAATGTGACCGTGAGCTGTCAGCACACATGATTCAAATAAAGAGGTAGTTTGACTTCATCTGACTCAGCAACAGTTATAACAGCCCATAAAACTGGGTTCCCTGCTAAAGATCTTTTTGTCTCGTGCAACAAACCTAGCAGCAACAACAACAACATTACATTTATAGAGCACCTTTCACGTCGGGTGGACGTCCCAAGGCACTGCAACAGGAACCACAGACACAAAGAAACAAAGAAAGAACATTTTTTTAAACTCAGGTATATTATAGTCGGCAGTTGGGATTGTATTCATTGTTTGAAACATGAAAGGCATTTGCAAATGCAACAGTACATTTGCGCTGTGCACATTTTGCACGGAGTAGCAAAAGGAACTCTGCATCTGAAAGGAAATCCTCTTGTCAGCATCCATACCAAACACATGCGAGTTTTTAAAAAAAAATTCTAGGCTTATTTTAAATATCTTGGAATTCAAACTGATTCAGACTGTTACATTTGTAACGGAATGAAATCGGCCTCTTTGTATTTCCATTTTATATATATCCCTAACAGTTATTTTTTAAGACATTGAATATTCCTGCAGTAACTCTGACAGTCTGGCTGCTTCTTCAGTCTGAATGTACCATTGGTACTGTCTAGTGGGCCCAGTGGGAAACCGATAGGGAGATCAAGCTAATTTTACAGTAATATTCATATTTCTTTTCTGGGGGAATTTTATATTTGTTTTATTCTGTTACTTCAAGCAGCCAGCAAGAAAGGGGTTTCTCCCTATGTCCTAGGCAACAATAACCAGATGAGATTGGTGATTCACTTGATGTGCAACTGATGAACATTTTTGTGTGTAAATTGACTGCGGTGTTCACCTACATGTGCACAGTCATTTATCAATACACACTTACTACACTTTACAGTAAATCCTGTTTAGTGTTTTGAGATACACTCCAAATGCTGTATATCAAATGTCCAGTAAGTCTCTGCCCAGGATGAGATTAGCACAGACAATGTTTGGATCTCAGAACTTGCAGCTCTGTGTGGCTTACAATATATGAGCAACAACATTTTGCATTTGTGTAGCGCCCTTCACATAGCATGAGTGCTTCACAGACAGGGTTGGAATGAATAGGTGGTAGTTTAACCTTCAGTGAAGCCTAAGTCCATGATGAGCCACAATTGACTGAGACTGCCTACTCTGCAGACAGCACTATTTGCAGGAGAAGTCAACATTACATTGTAAATCGAATAAACATTGATAATTATTGCTTTCACTTCAGAGGATAAAGCGCTTCACATAATTGCTGTAGACTTTGAGGGCTGTATTTTTGTTGCAACCGGATGATTTGGATATGTAGATAAAGGACCACTGATGAACAACCATCTACACAAACCAAACTGTGCTCCAAGACTCACTTTTTTGGTGTGATTACATTGATTATTGGATGGAGCAAAAATATGCTACATTATTTATTACCATTGATATCATATCAGGATACCATCAGGCCCTCTGCCACCACCTTCAATACCCATCTCCAGACCAACCACTTTGACTGGGCTTCCAGTCATCTCCCCCTGCCCCACTCTATCTCACAACTCCTTAGCTCCTCCGCCAAGCTTGAGTTCTTGGTCAGTCGTGTGAAGAGCTTTGAGATATCTTGATATAAAAAATGCTGAATAAATATAAATTGTTGTACCACATTCGCAAGGTGTATTTTAACGGTGTATCATGCCTGTGAATCACAAGGAATCCTAGTGCCTCTGGGGATTGGGTCTGTCTCCGTAAACTGTGACTGAATTGTGAATCTTGTTAGATGTTAGCAGTGTAGCCACATTCCCTGTTTATAATTCCAGTGCCTGACATAGTCACCATCACCTGAAAGTTGAAGTGATGGAGAGCAGCCACAAGAACATTTGTGTCACAGATAATGGCCTTCATCGTTACTACATTATTACTGATAAGCAATTCATCATTTGTTCCACATAACATTGACATTTATTCTATTTAATAAAACCTGAAAACAGCAAAAACAACTTTGATTTATATAGCGCCCTCCATGCTGGATGGCATCTCATGCAGCTGAAGTGATATGGACAAATACTGGGACTCCTCAATTAACCCCACGGGTTGGGGATGCGTGCTTGAAAAGTGCGATTTTAAGTGGAACAACTTATAGCGAAACCTAAATTACCATAGGCCCTAATGCTATCAATAGGGGTTATGTTCCTTCAGTACATTTCTGGTCTAAATTTTCTTAAACTAATATTAAATAAAGACCAAAAACCACACCACTAGTATTGAAAATTAAAATAAAAGTTTAATAAATATATAAATAAGGTAAACATACAATTAAGAGAACACTTACTGGAGATGGTTGATTGTTAACAGGCCCCTCTGGGGATCCGTACAAGAGGCAGACAATCCCGTCCCTTCATCTGAATGACTCTGCCCCCTCCCGCCCACTGACCACATCAACCTTCTTGAATTGTATTTATTATCTTATTTATATATTTCCTAAACAACTAACATAAAACATAATCAGCTAATATCCCTTCAATTAATCCAATTTTCTAATTTTTTTTCTATTTATTAATTAGTTAAAAACATATAATCGAAACAACGTATAACAAGACAATGCATAGAGAGTTCCAGTACCTGGTTTCTGAGAGTACAATAAGAGATGCACTGTATCCGTAAAGCCCAAAACATTATTGCTTTTCTTTTATATAAGAAAAGGTTTCCATTCCATCAATATGCAGATAATAGCAGTTAGTAATAAAACCTAATACACATTATCCAGGTTCTTTAAGTGACTCATTTAACTATGGACATTTGAAATTTATGAACTGAGCAGTAAACACCACAGAAAAATCTATTTCCTGACTCAAGGTTTGGAATTCTGTAATGATGGAATCTCTCGACCTCTGTCTTGATAGCCTCCACTATGAGTTTGAAATCCTGGCGTGTGCTGAAACTCACAACTTTCTGGACTCTGAGGTGAGAGTGCAGCCAACTGAGCCAGGCTGACAAATTCCTTGTCCCAGGCATGCTCTGTCTTCGTATCCCCTTAATCTACTGATCCATTAATTATCTTTCCCCAATCACTGTGGTGGATTGCCCCTGTGCACCCTCCAGCAAAACTACATTAGCTAAATTGTTGTGTTGGTACCTGCAACGTACATAGTCACTTTAATAACAGAATTGTGCCCATTCTTTTTTTTATATTGTATTAATACAAACATATGCATCATGGATTTCAGCCATATTTAGTGGTTGTACAGTGGAGAGTGGTGTCTGCTTTCAACATATTTACTCATTGTACAGAACTGTTTAATGCAAAATCATCCATGGAATTTACTTACTCAGTAATTTCAAGATTCAAGGGGCAACTTAACACAAACCTTCAGCTCAAAGATAGGTAGCAGATGCTGTTCTGTATTAAAATATACATCATCAACACGACAGCAAATTAAAAACACTGTTGTGTTAATTTTTCATGCTAAGCTAGCGATATATTTTAAAAAGTATAGAACCTTGTATCGAGTCAGAATTATTTCAGTGTATTTTCATTGTTTAGCAAGTCTATATAAAATTAATTTGTCAATTAAATCTACTTTTGAAATGTGATAATAGAGAAATTAGTAGGACAACTAATGTCAAGAGACTACAAATGTAATTTATTTCAATACAATTGTTCTCACCTCATTCGCTCACCTTGTTCAAGGTCCATCTCAAGACCTATCTTTATGACTGCACTTTCAGTCATCTTTCCTCTGCCTTCCCTCAGATTTCCTTCTCATCTCGGATGGGTAGAAATTCCACATAAGTGTAGATTTAAACCGCTAATGTTGCATTTCAAAGTGTTTAGAAGTTGGCAAATTATTCAGTTCAGTTTAAACGACATCTCTAACAATGCAACCCACCCCCAGCAATGTAAACCTAATGTAAATGTATGGAATGTAAACCTACCAGGATGGTCCAATGTTTTAGCTGCTGAAAGTTGGATGAAAGTCTATTTGGGAAACATTGCATGAACAATATTTCTGTGTTTCCTTTCCAGAAACATAACATAACATTCATGGGTAATGGAGGGAGTGGATGGGCCAGAGGAACTGGAGGTGGGTGTGGAGTGCGAATGCGCCCATGAGTTGCCGATTGGACCCTAGACTGTATGAGTTCAAATTCCCAATGCACAACCTTACAAATCAGAGGTAATAGTGCTACTGGCTGAACCAGGCTAACATTTATAATATAATGCATGCTCGCTCCCCATTGAATCTATAATCCATGCTCTTTCCTCATCTCCATTTCATATTTTTGTTCTTCATGTGTTGATCTAATTTCCCTTTTAAATGTAATGTCCAAACCTTAGCAGCCACACGTGCTAGCAAGTTGCCCATCAGGGTGAACCTCTGTACAAAACATATTTCTTCTTACTTCTCTGTTAAAGTTATCAATTCATCAATCAGTGAAAGCAATCTGTCACCTATTTATCCTTTGAAACGCTTGCCATAATTTTTTAAACCTTCTAATAGATTTCCCTCTTAATCTTGTCTCTTTCAGTGAATAAAACCTTCATATTTAAGTCTTTCCTCGTAATCATATCCTCTCATCCCAGGTATCATCCCAGGGAATCTATACTTGGCTCTGACATTCATCTTACAGAGCTCAAAAAGTGCCGACACTGCAAAACCGCTGGGGAAAAAAAAACCTGCCGACAAATTCTAAGATTGTAGGAGCTCTTCGATAACAGCAACTCAGTGCTATGTGGGGGCTCATGCAAACCTGCAATGAAATGAGAAGAAAAACTAATTATACTGAGGAAGTATCATAAATTGATAAACTATAATAAATTGGTCACTTCAATCCACGACTGTTTGTAGAACATTGCTGTGCATAATTGGCTGCCACGTTTCGCCCGCAAATATGCAGTCAATTCACTTTACAGTATACTCTGTGAAACGCTTTGAGACAACTAGTAGATGTGAAAAACGCTATATCAAATGCAAGGATTATTATTATTATGTTCACAGGATACACACAAAAAACACCATAAACCTTTAATTCCAAACCAGAGAGAAGGTCAATAAAGCATAATGTAGACCACAAACTGATTTAAATTTAAATGAAGCTGCGTCTGTTCCACAAATTTTAACGTTAAAAGATTCCAATAAAAAAAGTAAGCCCTTGAATGCCATGATCAGTCTTAAAGCAGTGAATTCATGCAACGAAAATGATGGAACGTTACATTTGAAAAGATAGAGCGCAAACACTTTAATCCTAAGGTGGATAATCAGTACGTATCTGTTTTCAATAAAACTACAACTACAACATTACAGATTTGGCATCAATATCTGAGGAAAGCGGGGTGTTGGGGGGGTGGGGTGAATCCTCATTAGAAATACCCGCCACGGAAGATGGAGCAGCACATCAGCCACCATGCCACCAGATGGTGCCCCAGTATTCCCTGAAGACAGCATACAGCTGACTATGGAAGTCTGTCTGAGGACATTCCAGTAGAATACGGAAGAACACTTCTGAAGCCTAATAGGTTTGAGACTAACACCAAGAAAAAACAAATGTTAACAAATGCGACAACTTGCATTGATACAGTAATGCCCTTTACACAGGTAGTGTCTTAAGGTGCTGAACATTGGTACAGTTTGGTGCTGAGTCAGGTAGAAAGGGGGAGGTAACATTGTTAAAGAGGATGGCCTTCAGGGTGTGATCTGAAAATGTCAAAGAGGGGGCAAGGGTGAGGGATTGAGGCAGAAATTCCAGCGGGTCAGAGAATACTTACTGATAGCAAGCTATGAATGGTGAAGTAGAGGATATAAGAGAATGTAGAAGACCCAAGCTGGCTAAGCGAAGGGGGCCAGTGGTTGAGTGGGTTTCAGCAGGTTAGACAGGAAGGTAGGTGCCAGGGTTAAAATTGATTTGTAGCTTAATGTGAGGATCTTGAAAATGATCCTTTCTGTGATGTGGAGCCTGGCAAGGATTGGGATGATGGGGTTACAGAATATGGTGCAAGTTGGGCATGGAGTCTTGAATTAGTTGGACTTTGTGAATGGTGGAGATGGGGTAACCAATGAGAAGAACATTGTAGAAATCAAGGCAAGAAATAATGGAAGCATAGATGAGGTCTCAGCAGTTCTGGATGTGAGGCATGGTTGGTGGGTTGGGGGTGTTGGTGAGGGAGTGAGGGGAAGGAGGAGGATGTGACAGAGGTGGATATTTAGGTAACCAATTTGGGGTAGAAAGCATACAAGGTTGTACACAAGTTTGTTGAATTTGAGGTTTAATAGATCGGGTACATTAAGGAGATTGGAGCCACAGATGAGAAGACATTGACAGAAACCAAGGAGGATATCTTGTCCAGGTTCAGGCAGTTACTCATTCAGATCTTAATATCTACCATGCAAACAAACCGAACATTGGCAGAGGAGGAAACATAGATTTGGGTGTCATCTATCATTAAGAATGAGCATGTAAATGAGAAAGTGGAGCATGCTGAGGATAATGACTTGGGGTACACCACAGATAACCAGGCTGGGTAGGAAGAGAAATCATTGGAGAAGATAAAATGATGGTGGTGGGCAGAGTAGGACTTGAACCAGGAATATAGACCCATTGAAATAGATGACGGAGGAGAAACAGCTGAGGAGTAAAGCATGGTCAACTGTCTCAAAGGCAGTGGAGAGATCCAGGAGGACAAGGAAGCAGAGAAATCCCTAGTCATGGAGAGAAAGCTTGTCATACGTGACTGATGAAAGCTATCTCATTGCTGTCAGAAGGTCAGAAACCAGACTGAAGGGGCTTGAGTAGGATATGGAGTGAGAGGTATGTGTCCCAGCATTTCGAGATGTCTTCCTGATGTGAAAGGCGCTATACAAATTTATTTTGTTGTTGAGTGAAGTTGGGTTGGGCAGCTACGTGGTCCAGGAATTTCAAGAGGAACGGCAAGTTTGAGATGGACGTTAGTTTGACCTGCCATAGATAGTTGGCCAACAAACCTTTTTCATCACAATTGTATAATTAACAAAAACAGAACTTGCAGAAAAACAATCCATCTTGGAAATTCACAGCAAGCCAATTCTAAAGGAGGAAAATATTTGAATACTTTGGGGCTCCATAGTTTTAATACTCTAATATCAACTGAGCATTAAATAGATAAATTGTGGAGCCTCCAAGCTAAATTTGACCCAAACGTAAAACATGAAATAAGATTTGCAGAATTAATTGTAGCTCAGCACATTTTATTTGATCAGCTTCATCCCAAGTCAGATAGAGGACGGAATGCAGACAACCGCCATCTTGATTGGTGCTCTTTGAAATAGCTTTCACTGTACATTTATGAATATATTGAACGGTGTGGCAAAGTGGAGAAGCAGACACTAGTTTGTAGATTAAGACATCTTTCAGCATAAAAATGCTTTCACAACTTTATGGTCTGACTTGTGTTGATGAAGTTTAAGTCAAACTCTTTTAATCTGACAAGCAATATGACTTTATGGCTCATCAGTATTTTATTCCTGGTTTATCTGTCATTGCAGCTGGGGAGGGAGAGTTTTGATTAAAATACTTTAATATATGCGCTCAATTAAAGGTAAAGTAGTTAGACCCTATGTAATACTCTCCAGGCTGTATCTATATAGCTGTGTAATTTTTTAAATAAAATTTGTTCTCCCCTTCTTCTAGTTTTCTTATCTTTTCCCCTGAAACCTCTGTTATATACAGCTCCAGTACTCTCAGAATCCTTGCCCATGTGACTATTGTTCATATCTCAGTTTTAGCACAAAATAGAATGTTAATAGAAGTCTTTCGATTTTTTTCTAAATCATTTTCCAAAGTGAAGAAGCAGAAGGACGAGTGGCTATAATCTTGTAAAGTCAGCATCTTATAGCTACCTATCTGGATGAAAAGGTATGATATGTGTTGTGAACGGGATGCTCCAGTACAGGAGATGGTAATAGCCCTAGGGAAAACAGCCACTATACTTGACCTTTTTAAAATGCTTGTGCCCAATAACTACTGAGTTTCCAAGCAGCCGTCCTGCCTCCATTTGGATCCTTACATTTCAGTGGTAATGTGGGAAAACTGGATTAATTCACTTTCAAACCTGATACTTTCTAGGCTGTACATTTAATTATCACGTTGCACAACGGTTTTCCTAACTGGTTGCTTTTAAAATAGCATAATTTCTTTGATATAGTTGGATGTGACCTGTGGTATGCAAGTTAATAGACATAGAGTGACAATGGGACTGAAAATGCGCTGAAAACTTCATCCACTATTTGCACTTATCCTACAAAATTTAATCACAAAACTTCACAGAATATCCCATGATGCTGTTTGATGTCTTTTGACAATCTAATGATAACATAGGGAGGATGTCCCAAAGCATTTCGCAGGATATACTGAAAATGTCTATTTTGCAGGCAAGTGCAGCAGATAATTTGCACCCAAAAATATCCCACAAACTTCCATGAATTGAATAACCAATTATATCTGGAATATTGTTGGCCAGGAAAGTTGGAAAAGCTCCCTTCCCTTTTTAAATAGTGACATAACATTTTAAATCTTCACCTGAACAGCAAACAAGCCTTTGGTTTATCATGTCATCTGAATGACAGTCAATCTCTTTACCAATGCTGTCTTCCCCAACACTGGAGCAATAGCCAAACTTGTGATCTAATAGTCTAAATGTGAACCAACATCCTTCTGCAATTTACCATTTACCATTTAGTAAAAGGATCACCATCCAGGTGACATGCAATCCCTACAGTATGCTACTCAATCGTTTTGTGATAAAGCATTTTTTAAACTACGTATAGTAGTTACAATGAAGTCTGCAGTTACTTCAATGTCTCTTATGGGTGAGAGGATGATTAATCTATTAGGAGCTGATCCTTTCTAAAATATAGCTGATCTCTGCAAAATCTTGATGCGCTTTTCAGGGTTTGATGCCAAATAAATTTAAGTTGAATAAGCTTTATGTTAAGGAAGCATAAAGCAATCCATTTAACAACAACAACAACAGATTGCATTTATATATCAACCTTCACATAGGATAGTGTCTCAGAGAACTGAGACACTATCCTATAGCTAATAGGGATAAACTGAAAATCAATCTAACAGTAGGAATCTAAGTGCTCTGAGTTGCTACCCTGAAATGTTAAAGGGTGCTATGTAAATTCAAGTTGCTGTTGTTGAATCTGAAATCACACAGTACTAAGTTTTGAAACTGCAAAACCTATGCAATGATCAAAAATGACATGCTTGAAAATCAACACGGTTTTAAATGATAACTTGCTTTTTGAAACAATGGCTTCAATAGGTTAAATAATGCTATTTGGAATTGATTGAATTTTAGCACCGAAGGACATTTCTGAAAATATTCTCAAAAGCACCGCAGGCAAATAAGCTCCACTAAGCTATAAGTGCTATTATCTGATTGTTCTTTGCGTTCCCTTTTCATTAAAGAAACTCAGCACAATTGGAAACATTTACGCTTCAAGGCCTGTCATTTTCATTGAGTTTTTTTGTTGAAGTGAAACTAACCTGAGAAAAAGTAAGCAGACAGTGCCCTTGCAATTAATCAAACGTTGATTTTTGGCACCAGAACAAATAGGAAAGATAGCATGAAGTTGATGGAGCATGTTGAGATGGTTTTCATTATACATGATAGTACAAATTACTGGGAACCTGAGCATAAATTTCCTGTGTTTTCAATTGTATTTTTTAATAGCAGAGTGAAAGATTTACATTTGTTCGGGAGAATGTTCGATGAAGAGTCCATTACCATCAGATGGCACTGTGCACTGAATGCATGAAAATGCAGATCATGCAATTTTACAACCTCTTGTCCTTCAGAGCATCAAGGAAAATGACATTTATTTTCCCAAAGAAATAATGGAATTCAATTTGCTTTGCCAATAAGATGAACCCGTTTAAATATTTAAAATTTAATAAATTCTGTGGATGTTAGCACTTAAAGGAATGCACATCAAATGCTCTCCTCAACTTTTATGTCTTATGAAATCTGAACCAATCTATATGTATGAAACATTTAACATATTTCGGCAGTTTCATTTTTTCAACTTCTTGGCCCACACCGAATTTCAAACAAGATCTCATTGAATCTGACCTTATTTACTCGTAAAGTGTATGGCTAATTTGGGTCTATTGACAAAGTAAATTAACACCATTTGTTCCATTCAGCTCCTGATTTAAATCCCAATTATCCTTGCATTTGATATAGATTATTTCACATTGGGAGAATGTTTCAAAGTGCTTCACAGGATTTACTGTAAAATGCAATGACTGCATATTTTGTCGGCAAACCGAGCAGCCAATTTGAACACAACTATGTTCAACAGACAGTCATGATGTGAATCACCAATTGTATCTGGGGATGATTGACCAAGACACAGGTAGAAACTCTCCTTTGCTTTTCGAGCAGTGTCATGCAATTAGTTTGACAAATACAGTACAGTTCAATGATTTGATGAGGATTACTTTTATATGCTACAACAACAATAACTTGCATTTATATAATGCCCTTTACATGGAGTAGCATCCTGGAGTGCTTGCCAGTGGTGGAGTCTGACTCCTAGCCAGGGGGAGAGGGAGTGGTGAGGTGACAGGAAGCAAGATCAAAACATAAGGTCTTCAGGCGGGATTTGAAAGTAGGGAGTTGGATACAAAGCAAAGGGATTGAGGGAGAGAGTTAGAGAGTTTTGGGGTGTAGTGGCTGAAGGCACAGCCACTGATAGGGGAGTGAAGGGGAGAAGGGCTGAACAGGAGGCCTAAGCCAGCTGAGCAGAGGTAGTGGGTGGGGTGTAAGCAAATTGGATTGTTAGAGAGACACAAGGGCATGAAGCTATTTGGAAATGAGTGAGAGGATCTTGAAGTTGATCCATTTGGTGATTGGGAGCCAGTGCAGCCTGGCAAGGACTGGTGAGATGGGGGTATACATTTTTGCGGGTTTAGTATCCGGGTTGCAGACTTGAATTAGTTGTATTTTGTGTATTGTGGAGCTGGGGAGACCAGCGAGGAGGAATATATTTCAGGAAAGCTGGTGATAATGAGCAAAGATATTTGTTTTTTGTCTGAATTATTTATTTAAATGGAACGACAGCGATGCCAGTGGATAACTTAAACAAATCAAACTTTCATTAGGTTACACCATGCAATAAGTATGGAAACAGTAAATATTAAAGTGAAAAACGAGGTGAAAATCAATAAAGAAAACAATGGCACAATTTTATCTTAAGAAGCAGATTCTTGCTGTTTTATAGCTCTGCTGAATGGTCTCATTTGAGTTGTATTTTCAAAAGGCGAGAGTGCTCAAACATAACCATATGTGTAATGTGCGTCTGGCTTTATAACAAATCATACATTGTGCTGGGTTTCAAGTGCAATTTCAAACAAGAATGAAAATAATTTAATTGTTCTGTGTTCTTTCAACGCAATGCTAAAGAGATCTAAGGGAGATGTTCTGAATTGACATTCAGTACAAAATTGAGATCCTGAATTAATTCCTAACTTTAATAAATTTATTTGTGTTGAATAGTAATTTCATGGTATCCAATTTGTGATATATAGAGCTGCTAAGTTATAGCTGCTGACTCTAACAATTCATAAAGACATCTCCTGGCACCTAAAATAGAACCTGCTAACATTACCTACATCAGGGCATAATCTTAAAATAAGAGTTAGGCCTACCTAGGAGTGAAATCATGAGGCAACTTTTCATGAAATGTGTAGTGGAAATATAGAATTCTTTACCTCAAAGTTTGTGGATGCCGGATGCATTTCAAGACTGAGGTCGGCAGATAGATATTTGTCAGGTCAGGGTATCAAGGGATGTTGGGAATGAAGGATATTTGGAATTGAGCTACAGATCTACCATGATCTTATAGAATAATAAGAATAATAATCCTTGCATTTGATATAGTGCCTTATTACATATTTGAGAGGTCTCAAAGCACTTCATAGAATATAATGTGAAGTGAATTGACTGTATATTTTGTGGGCAAAACATTGCAGCCAATTGCAAATAGCAGTAGCCCACAAACAGTCATGGATTGAACAGTCAATTATTTTTGAAAGGAATAATTACGTTCGGCAAAGCGATCTACCAATAGACTAACAGCCGAGTTGCTACTTATTGCTACATAAATAGAGGTGTGTGGAGAAAGGAAGCTTACCCAACAATTTTCCCTGCTGGGAATTGAACCCAGGTCTCTCGCTTGAGAGGCGAGTGCTCTGACCGCTGAGCTACAGGACCTTGAGAACAGGGGAACAGACTCGAGGGACTGAAAGGACTAATCCTGTTTCCATGTTTCTACCTCTCCTAGGCAGTCTAATTCATTCTCAACTAATTTCTATTCAGGATCTAACATCCAGTCACAGCTATATAAGTGGGCTGTCCAGGTGCTAGAGGCAGTGCAGAAGAATGCAAAAGTAGGAATCAGCTATAAACAAGCTAAAAGAGCTCCTCTGTCTTGAGAGAAGACACCTCCAAGAGAACTTTATAGAGGTATTAAACGGATTGCTAAAGTATACCTAGATCAATACTGTAGAATGTACTAAGAGAGCGGAACAAAATGACATAGATTTAGAGTTGTGAAGGGCAATTTCAGGAGAGATACCAGAGATTTTTCTTTACGCAAATGTATCTGGTTATTAATGACTAGAACAGATTGCCAGAAAAATTAGCAGAGGTCAGAATGCTGGACTAATTAAAAACTTAGCATGATGGGAGGTTATGTGGATATTCTGTAAGGATTAGATCAGATGGGCCAAAGGGCCTTTTTGATCCAAATCAACTTGCAATCTTGTGTAGTTTTCCTCTCTACCTAGACATTAACACTGTTGAACAATTCCAAGTCTTTAAGACTTTCCAAAGGCTTGTCCCTGACTTTTCTAAGCTTCTCTATTATCAGCTTTAAGATCATCATATTTTCTAGCACAATCCTCCGTTGATCATTTCTGTCTAGGTTTCTGTTAATCACCCTGTTTTAGTATAATAATAGGTAATAATTTTAAAAATAATAATTTGGTCACTCAATCCATGACTGCTTATATTCTCTGATGTGATTTGAGATATAATAATATAATAATAATCCTTGGATTTGATATAGTGCTTATCACATCTTATCGATGTCTCAAAGCGCTTCACAGAATTTATTTTAAAGTGAATTAACTGCATATTTGTGGGTGAAATGTCTCCTCGAAAGACTCGAAAAACGCTATATCAAATGCAAGGATTCTTCTTATTATTAATATTTGTTGGTGAATGTCCTGATGACATTACTTGTTTGTGAATATCAGAATCCACATAATTTGCAAGATTTCTGAAACAGCAAATTCCGAATCCCAAATCTTCAATGTTTTCTCTGTAGCCTACATGTTCAATCATTTAACTTTTCTCTTCCTCCAGTTGGTTATGAGCAGCCTTGAAAAATGTATTCAAGCAGAACTTGCTCCCAACA
Source organism: Hydrolagus colliei (assembly GCA_035084275.1). Taxonomy (NCBI): domain Eukaryota; kingdom Metazoa; phylum Chordata; class Chondrichthyes; order Chimaeriformes; family Chimaeridae; genus Hydrolagus; species Hydrolagus colliei. The sequence continues at coordinate 86,765,868 of CM068743.1, forward strand.
TTTAATACTGTATTAAGGATATCCTTATTCAAGCTTTTATGTTTCCATCTAAGCCTTACTTCCTTCATAATTGTGCCAGACCTTACTCCATTGTTTGTTTAATTATTGCTGTTAGGCTTAACAATTTTTATGAATTAGCCTTTCCAAGATGTACAAAGTTCCAGGCTTGTTATTCAGTTGCCTTTTCCTTCTGAAACTCAAAACACTCCAATAAGTGTAATTGTCCAATGACCATCAATCTTATAATATTGCCCAGATAATTTTCCCTTTTGAAATGTTTTGGAGTTTTTTTTTTAATGTTGAAAATACAAAATACAATAATGCACATTCTCGATTATTGAATAAAAAGAGCACCTGAACAGAAAAGTGAAAGTGAGTGAAAACAACATGTAGGATCATGTTAGTCTTCAGAGAAATCAATCCTAAGCTATTCTCATCACGATTTTTTTTATTCATGGCAGAATGAATCGCAGAACATGCAGGAGTAAAACTTAAATCTATAACAGTATTTACCCCATTTACCATTGCTCTCTAGAAACACTATGGGTGCTACAATCCAATTCAAATTTCTATGACACAGGAAAATACTGAGGATCAACCACCCATAAACAACAAGCTACAATAATAAAGCAATTTTCACTTTGGGAGGATGTCTCAAAAAGCTTCACAATTATGACGAGATGGGAGACTACGATTGGGGGTGGGAGGGGAGGAAAAGTCAATGAAGCTCCAGTTCAAGAAATGTCATAAGGTGGCGGAGGGTCTCTGGGATGTACTTCTTGTGCAAAACAAACTTGTGGTTCAAATACAACAACAACAACAACAACTACAACATTACATTTATAGAGTGCCTTCCACTAAAACATCATCACAGTAATCTAATCTTTACTCAAATTAGATCAACAACTTAATTTTGCTACAAATCAATGAGCTTCGTTGTACCAGAAATCTGAAGTAAAATTATTAAGGTGCCACCCTTCAGATATTAGACCAATTTGATATTAGATATTTGCCTGTTTAGGTGATGTGAAAGATCCCATGGCACTATTCAAAAAGAGAACAGCGTTTCTCCCACGACCCTGGCCAACAGTTCCCCAGATAAAATTGTTCATTCAGTTCATGGCTGTTTGCAAACATCAATGGCCCACAAACAACCATGTATTTTATCTGGAGCATTGTTAGGCAAGACATCGGGAAATAATCCCTTCTGTTTTGTGGAATCTTTTAACATTCACCTTGGAGATTGCTGTGTCCAAATCAGTTTCTACTTTCATCTTCAAATCCACAGTCACTACACTTTACAAAAGAAAAATTACAGTGTCAGCCTGGCTTAATTGGTAGTACTCTTGCCTCTGACTCAGAGAGTGGGGCATTGCTGTGCATAAATTGGCTGCCATGTTTGTCTACAAAATACACAGTCATTGTACTTTACAGTAAATCTTGTGATGTGCTTTGAGACATCCTCCTGGTGATGTCAAATGTAAGGATTATTATTGTAAATAAACAGTTTCTTGAATCTATTTCATTAGAATTGGAAAGTTTCATGAGCAACTTTATTGAAATGTAAAAACCATAGAAAGTATAAGAAATGGAAAGTGTGCATGACAGACATATACTGTATTATATCTAAGCCTTTCTCATGCAGTTTCTATAGCAAATCTAAAAGACAATGTCAAGATTTACGTTCATTGAATGGCTACAGACAATAAAATTTTACACTGTGCATCCATTATAATCAAGCATTGACTTTGTTGAAATAAAAAAATGGACAAATCAATGAAGAGAAAACCTAATGAAAAAATCTTGTGCATTATCCATAATAATTTTGCAATAAACTGTTACTTTTGTATCACTGTGAAGTAATCCATTGATTTCTATACGTCTTTTTTGACAACCATTTCAGACACTCTGAATTGCATTGCTGTAGATCCTTTCTTTTTTCATTTAACAATAATCTTTGAGTTTAATATAGTGCTTTTCCCATTAAGAAGATATCTAAAACTATTTCATAGGATTTACTGTAAAGTTTAGTGACCATGTATTTTGTAGGTGATTGTGGCAGCCAATTTGCAAACATTAGTGTCTCACAAATAACCATTAAGTAAAATGGCGAATTTATCTGGAGCATTGTAGGCCAACGTATCGGGAGTTACTCCCTTCTGTTTTATGGAATATTTTAACATTTACCTGATCAGGCAGACAATGTTTCTGCTGAATGACTTGTCAATAACATCTCACTACACTTAACACATGTACTTTTATTAGTAATTTAATCAAGGTTCCTTGTGTTCCCTAATTAATAGGTGAACTCATAGTCTAGGGCTAGGCTGATAATCTCATGATTTTTCTGCTCAAAAGAAAATCGTGTGGAAGTTCATTGCTTAAGAAAAACTTTGTTGAAATATTTTAACCACTTAGTGTCAACAAACCACATTTTGCAATAAGCAGAGGTATTTGAAACCTAAAAAATTTATATTAACAACAAAATTATGTTTGTATAACATATTTCACATTGGAAGGATGCCACAAGATGTTGGACAGTCAATCTTCCGGACTCGAGCTGGGGTCGGGAAGGGAGGAGGGGGCGGGGGGAGGGGGGGTGGAGTGGGTGATGGCACTGTCGAAGAATAGGGTGTTGAGATGGGTCTTGAACAACAACAACAACACCATGCACTTACACAGTGCATGTTGGGCAGCATCTCAGAGTACTTAACAATGGCAGAGCCTGAGGCAGAACCATGGGGAGGAGAATGGTGACAATAGAGAAAGGTCTTCAGGCATGACCTGAAGATGGAGAAGTAGGGGGTGGGGCGAAGGGGTTGAGGGAGGAAATTCCAAAGTTTCAGAGCATGTGGCTGAAAGTACAACCACAGATGGTGCAGTGGAGGATTCGGGGGATAAGGAGGAAGAGGAAGCTGAACACAGTAGAGCAGAGACAGCGGGGGCTGCTGTTAGTAGAGAGGAGGTTGGATAAATGGAGATGCCAAGGAATGGATGGATTTAAACACAAGTGTGAGGACCTTGAAGTTCATCCACTCTGTGACAGGGAACCAGTGGAATTCTCCAAGGGTTGGTATAATTGGGTATGAAATTTATTGTGGCTGAGAATGAAGGCAGTGGAGTTTTGATTGAGATGAATTTTGTGAATGACGGAAAAAGGGCAAAACTGGCAAGAAGGACATTAGAGTAGTCCAGCTGAGAGGTGGCATGGACAAGGGTTTCAGTAGCTTTTGGGGTGAGGTATTGATGGAGACGAGCAATGTGGCAGAGATGCAAGAAAGTAGCGCTGGTCAGGGACCAAATGTGGGGAGAAATGATAACTGGGGATCAAACCTGATGCCTAAATTGTGCATGGGTTTGGAAAGTTTTAACTGCAGGTTAGGTTGAGGAGGTCAAAACCATGGGAAAGAAGATGTCAATGGGAGCTAAACAGTATTTATTTTGTCTTGTTGATGTTTAACTGTAGGAAATTTGCACTCATCCAGCTCTTGATGTCCAACAGACAAGCTGACGGAACATCTGGACACTGCAGGTTGCAGTTGGAAGTGGAAAAGTAGTCATCTGCATACTAGGGTCCGTCGATATGGAAATTTTCCGATTTAGATATATCGATGGGCTCATATCGAGATATACCGAAATATCGATATTTTCAGGGTTTTCGTACTGCGCATGCGCACGCGGCGCGCGTATTCGGGGTGCGCGCGCATTCGGGGCCTATCTCCTCAGGAGGTAAATATCTTTCTCTCTCTGTGTCTCTCACACTCTCCATCTCTGTGTTTTTCTGTCTGTGTGTCTGTATGTCTCTGTGCCTCTCTCCCTCTCTCACATCCCCCCCATCTCTATCTATCTGTATATTATCACTTCCACCCCGTCTCTCCCCCCTCCAACATCCCTCTCTCGTACCCCCCACCCCCGTCATCTCTCTCCCCCACCCCTCCCCCAGCTGTCTCTTTCTCCCTCCCCCCGCCCCCACCGTCTCTCTCTCCCTCTCCCCCAGCCGTCCCTCTCCCCCCTCCGCAGCCGTCTCTCTCCCCCTCCCCCCGGCTGTCTCTCTGCCCCTCTCCTCCCCCCCCAGCCGTCTCTCTCCCCCTCCCCCCAGCCATCTCTCTCCCCCTCCCCCCAGCCGTCTCTCTGCCCCTCACCCCAGCCGTCTCTCTGCCCCTCTCCCCCTCTCCTCCCCACCCAGCCGTCTCTCTCCCCCTCCCCCCAACCGTCTCTCTCCCCCTCCCCCCAGCCGTCTCACTCCCCCTCCCCCCAGCCGTCTCTTTCCCCCTCCCCCCAGCCGTCTCTCTCCCCCTCTCCCCCCAGCCGTCTCTCTCCCCCTCTCCCCCCAGCCGTCTCTCTCCCCCTCCCGCCAGCCGTCTCTCTCTCGCACCCCCCACCCCCGTCGTCTCTCTCCCCCACCACACCCCCAGCCGTCTCTTTCTCCCTCCCCCCACCCGTCGTCTCTCTCCCCCTCTCCCCCCGCCGTCTCTTTCTCCCCCCCTCCCCACCGTCTCTCTCCCCCTCTCCCCCCAGCCGTCTCTCTCCCTCTCCCCCCAGCCGTCTCTCTCCCCCTCCCCCCAGCCGTCTCTCTCCCCCTCACCCCCCCCGTCTCTCTCCCCCTCACCCCCCCCACACAGGAGTCTCTCCCCACCCCCCCTCCCACCCCTTGCATACCTGTATATTGTATTCGAGGACTATGAATACAATATGGCGGTTTTTCACCTCGGTCTGTGCATTGTGTATAGAGATGAGCATTCTGGGTCTTGTAGTTCAGTGTGCTCGCATCCCGATTTTTTACCTCGATATATCGTTTTTTCTAGCAGGCTGGAGCGTGCTGAGTGCAGGTAGCAAGCAGGTTGGTAGGAGCTTAGGAGGTTGAAGAAGTAGGGGAAAGCAAGGCCATGGAGGGCTTTGAAGGTGAGCACCAGGATCTTGAACTATATTCGCTGGGTGATGGGAAGCCAGTGGAGTCGCCTAAGGATGAAGGTGATAGGGTCATGGAGCCCGGTACAAGTGAAGGACATGGGCTGCTGAGTTTTCGATGAGCTAAGGCCTTTGGAAGGAAGAGTTGGAGGAGGCTGACATGCAAGGTGTTTGCACAGTCAAACCTGGGTGTTATATGAATATGTGTACGAGGGTTTCAGCGACCTGCAGTGTGAGACAGTGGTGGAGCAAGGCGATGTTGCGGAGGTTGGAAGCATTAACAAATCAATGCTCTTTTACAAAATATCTGGGAAAGAGAATTAGCAGCCAGACAAATATACATAAACGTGCCAGATTTCAGATTTGTGCCAATTTATAACTAGCTTTTTTTCAATGGAAAATATAAGGTTTAAATTGCAAAACTCTCTTCAGTTGAACACTTTACTTTGATAGCAGAAGTTTCACAAATTGGCTCATATGAGACCAGTTACAGGAAAGGAAACTCACTCTGACTCTTTAATTACAAAATTATAGTCGAGATTCGAGATCACATTCACAGGTTAGATTCCAACATCTCCATCAGATTTTTGAGCTCACACCCAAAACTGATACTCAAGTGCAGTATTGGTGGAAGGAATGAACTGATGAATGAGATGTTGAACTGAGGTCATATCTGCTTGATCAAATGGACGTTAGCGATTCTATGTCACTGTTTGAAAAGAAAAGGGAATTTCTTCTGTTCTGACCCAGATAACATTGGTTATTCACTTCATGTTGTTTATGATCTAATGTGCAAAATGTATTTTTCATATCCAGTTACTACAAACCAGCCTTTATAGCAAAATATAAAGCAGCCTCAATAGCAAAAATCTGTGAATTGCTTTGAGCCAGTTCAATATTCAGGTGATATATTGATTGCAACAATTATTATTGTGTTATTCTCTCCCCCTCAAATTCCAGGAGAAATCATGTTCTTAAGGAATCCATTTTTTAAATGAGTTGATCATGTGAAGCAGCATGAATTGGTTTTGTTGTAGTCTGTTGCACACATGTGTAATAATGTGAGAAAAAAACATCTAATTCCTAATATCGCTTGAGGCTTTTTAATTTGAAACACATGTTCTTATGTTTTAAGTCAAATATCCTGCTAGTACTTGGAATAAAGTAGTGTTCTTGCTAACCAGCAGTCAAAATCTATATTCTGAGAGATGAAGACAACGCTTGACCCAGTTTTAGGATGTTTATTTAAAAACTCCCATCAGTTGTGTACACCACTACCAAATGCTAATAATTCATACCTGAATTCTTAAGAAATCATAATTTCTACCATAGTTTCTCAGATGAGACATTAAACTAATATCCCATGTGCCTGTCCAGGTGGACGTTAAAAATCCCATGGCTTTTAAAAAGAGAATTGAAGATCATTCAACTCATGCTCTTGGGACATTGCTGTGCACTTTGAGAAGGTTTGATATGATGCTTTTTTTCAAATCCAAGGATTAATGATGATGGTGATTATTCTTATGTTATTGCAATTTAGATCATTCTGGAGAGACAATTTTTGGGTGAACTTCAGTACTGGTTCAATAGACGAATAACACTGCCGCGTTACACTTGAACGGATGTAATATCCTTATTATATGTGAACTTCCCAAAATAACTACTTTCTGCAGGAAGTGAACATTTTGTACACCGGGTATCCTGCCAAGCCATTTTTGAATTGTCTTATTAATAGTCCCAGTTGTACCAATGATTATAGGAACTATGCTGGCCTAGTAATGCCACATGCGTCCATATTAAATATGTAGGTTAACATACTTCCTGATTATTATGAATAATTGTTAATAATATCAGAATATTATCATTTTTATTATTTTGTCTTTGACCTCTGCAAATATTTGTGTCATGTTCGTGTTCACTCAATCTTTCTAATGCAAACATGTGCTTTTGGAACCTCCCCACATATCTTAGAGCTCTGCACTCCTCAGTCATACTGTCCCACAACCTACTTTTAACGCTTCCTACTTTCAACACCTAGTATAAATTATAAGAATGGTTTAAAAAATGTTAAACCTTTCTATACAACTGAGCTTGAGAGCTGCCATGGAAATACAACAGTATCTGCAAGAAAGCATACCAGACAGTTTTCAGCTAATTGAGAGAGTTTCCTGATAATAAAGGAGCTTGAATCAGAATGTCCCTGACATCTGTTTCACATCACAACTAAACACAAATGTGCGTTGTTTTCTTTGCACTATTCTTAGAATTGTTCTAAGTCTGGTTTGAATACTCTTCGGCATAGTGACGAGTTTCCACATGTGTCAGACACCCAATTAACTAAAAAAAAAGAATCCTTGCGATGTTCAAAAATATTAACTTTGGGGTTGAATTTCTTAATGATTGATTATTAATAAAGACAGCAAGTTTTGCAAATAGGGATTGCTTCCAGCATCCGGAAATGCGTCATGCTGGCCTGATCTCTTAATCCTGAATAAATTTCTCATGGCTCAATGGGAATTTTAACTGTCAAATAGCAACTACAATTATCACCCGCTCCCCCATTTTGGTTGAATTGACCCACCATATCCACAAATTTTATTTAACTTTTTTTTGGTAAACGTTTAGCGAGTACAATTATTCGTTTTCTAATTATCTCTCCCCCTGGATTAAATCTCTCTGCTCCTGGTCTGACTTCCTCTTATTGGAGTGGGGTTTAACAGGAACTGTTTTCCCTTCAGTACATTACCCATGTGCCCATTGGCCACTCAACTGTAATGGGCATTGCGACCGATCCTGACCTCTCCCTATCCACCCATCAGTTTATTGGAGGTGCCGTCCTTATGATGGGATGTTAAACTGAGGTCCTGTCTCCCTGTTTGGTGCATATTAAAAATCTCAGGGCATGATTTGAAAATAGATACTTTGCAGGAAATCCTGTGAAGCTTTTTGAGACAACCTTCCAATATCAAATTCGCCCACAAATATATACAGTTAATTCACTTTACAGTATATTCTGTGCAGTGCTTTGCGATGCCTAGAAGAAGTGAAAAGCGCGATATCAAATGCAAGGATTATTATTATTATCAAATGCAAGATAATTGTCACATCAGAAATAGCATTTATCGTTCTTCAGTATCTAAGTAATTGTGACAGGCATTCATGTCGTATAAAAATGGAACAATTGCTAGATTCTTCCAAAGAGAATTTCGGTAAAAACAAATATTTGTTAAAATTATTTTTCAAAATTCCAAAAATCTTTGCATCTGCTCCCCCTACATTCAAACCTCTTTTAAAAAAAATCCATTTGATTGTGCTTTGGTCAACATGCTTAAATCTCTTCTTAGGGCTTTATTATCTGTGAAGCACATTGAGATGTTCATCCTACATGAAAGAAGCTACACAAGTGCAAATTGTTGATGGTGTCGTAGGAGAAGTGATGGGTATTAAGGAATATGATTAACATATGCTCCAGATTCAGACATGAGAGAGGGATAACACTGAGACAAAGAATTGATTAACATAAGAAAAAACAATTTCACATGAAAAAGCAAGAAAAAGGCACATTGCTGGAGCTTGGCTGACAATGCCCAAACCTCACTATCTAGGAATCAATGGAACACTCCGAGTGAGTGTTACATTATTATGACAACCGGGTTCCTTTTTTACAGGATTATTTTATTTGGCCATATTATGAATGAATAAACATTCTTTGGCTCTGTAGAGTTCTGTGAATTTGCTTCGTAACACGCATCAGTAGAAATTTGCATAAGTAATGCCTACATAAATTACGGAAAGAAAGAGATGCATATTTGGGAAACTAAAAGTGTCAGGATGGGCAAGATTTATTTCTTATTGGGATTTCATATTTCCAATACTTGTAACTTTGATTTATAACTTTGAAAATGATATGAAAACATTCTCAACTGCCTTGATTTAATTAATGAATGTCCTGCAATGACGAGTGCAGGGCTCCGTCCTTGGCTCTCTTGTTTTCCTTATCTCTATACTCCCTTTGGACGATGTCAACTGCAGACATGGGATAAACTTCCACATGTATGCGGACGACACAAAAATCTACTTTGCCTCCTCCATTACCAACTCCAAGTCCACCAAAATTCTATCAGCTTGTTTGGAAGACATCAGGGACTGGATGAATGCAAACGTCCTGCAGTTGAATGTGGACAAGATGGAAGCCTTGGCTCCCGTCAATGTCTCCACCCCTGCGGATCTGAAATCCTCAACCTCCCTGGGCTCTCTCACACTCACCGACCCATTGCAGATTCCAGGTGTCTGGTTCGACTTCAAGCTGTCTTTCCTCTTCCACACCTGGTCCCAGATCAATACTGCCTTCTTCCACCTCCACCACATTGTCCATCTCTGACCATACCTTACCGCATATGCAGCCAAAACCCTCTTGCATGCATTTGTCACCTCCCAAAACCCTCTTGCATGCATTTGTCACCTATCATCTGGATACTCCTTGCTTGTCTCCTCAGCTCCACTGTTCAAAAGATCCAGCTCATTCGGAACTCTAAGATGCTATCCTGTGTGGAGGGTGCAATATAATTGCAAGTTGTTTTTGTTGTATTGTAATTGGTATTTAAAAGTAAAGTTAACATCATTGATCAGATAACATTTTGAGACACAACCCAGAGAACAAAAGGTTTGAAGATCATTTTGGATCACAAGCTTTATTTTATTTTTATTAAGTCTGTTATAAAACATTACATTTTAGAAGTTTGAAAGCTAAAGAGATTTTGCACTCCTAATGCTATGCATTGGCTGCTGTGTAACTACAACCCATGTGCTGAGTGAGATTTGAAACTGCTTTGTGGGAGACATACCTAGTGAACTGTACAGAACAGAAAGTCCCAGGTTCTAATTACAAGTTAATTGATCTCAGGGCAACATTTTGGGTGCTACAATTGGCTTCAATGCCCTTGGATTAGGAAAGGGAATTCGGCCCAGTGTTCTGATACCTATCCAGAGTCCCTGGCTGGCAGATGTACATGTATTGATGTAAGGTAAAGATAACTCTGCTGGGCTCCATGTGGTTGATTAGCTGGTCAACACTCACTTAAAATTTACACATTATCATAGTTCATACTGTACCTCAGTAATGAAAGTGTCAGTTTTGCTCATTTAGTGGCACTCTTGTCTCTAAGTAAATTGATACATTTACTTGAAAGCTTTTGATGGGACCTTGCTGCGTGCATATTGACTTCTGCATATGAGTACAAATACATAGACAGTACACCCAATACCCTTGGGGCACTTAAGGCATTTTGACATTACAAGCACTCCAATAAATGCAAAGGAGTCAGAGGCTTATGGAAAGGAGAGGAAAGAAAAGCAGCAACAAAAACAATAATTTACAATAATATAGTGCCTTTCACATCAAGGAAGATATCTCAAAGTACTTCATACAGTTGTCTGGGAGCGTGAACTAGTGCAGGGTGGGGAAAGTTGAATCTATAATGATCAGAAAGAATTGATAATTCCATCCATTTATTTTAGAACCAGAAATGGTTCCTGACTCTTACTGAGTGCTTCACACAAGGATTTGATCTCTGCCTGTAGACCTCTTCTCTTATTGTCTGTGGCCAAGACTGAAATATGAGATGGAAAATAAAGAGTAAGTTGTATTTCACTGGAATTTAGTTTCTAAGGAAAAGCAATACTGGAAACAAGTGAATAAGTGGGTAAGCTCAATCTCAACTGTTTCTGTACTTATGAACGGGAAAGTAGAAGGGGATCTTACTGTTGAAAAAGATTGTTGGGTATCAGTCTGGCTCAACTGGTATGCTTTTCTGCCTCAGAGGCGTGAGTGCTCGGATGCTACCCTTTGTGAGGGGCACTATATAAAGTAGTTGTTCTTGTTATTTGAAAGAGAAGGGAGTTTCTTCTGGTGTCCTGGCCCATAGAACCATAGTTGAAATTGCTCATTCACTCCTTTGCTATTTATGGGACATTGCTGTGTGCAAATACACAGTCACCTCACTTTACAAAAAATCCTCTGAAGCACTTTGAGGCATCGCTTTTACAAGAAAGATGCTGTATGAAAATTTAAATAAATAAAGAATAACAACAAAATTATATATGTATAGCACCTTTCACATCATAAGGATGTCCCAAGGCACTGAACAGTAATTGTTTTAGACCTGAGCTGGGGATGGGGAGTGGGGGGGGGGTGCAGTGGGAAGGGAAAGGGGAATTAGGCATTGCCAATGGGACCAGGAGGGTCTTGAGGCGGGACTTGAAGGAGGTCAGGAAGGGGGCAAGGTGGAGGAACTGCGGGATGTTCCAGAGGTTGGGGGCAGAGTGGCTAAAGGCTCACCCGCCATTGGTGGGGCAGGTGGGTCGGAGGACATGGAGCAGGCCAGAGCCTACTGAGTGGAGGGGGTGGGCAGGTTGGAAGGGCTTAGAAGGTCGTGAATGTAGCGTGGGCAAGGCTGTGGAGGGCTTTAAATGTGAGGACCAGGATCTTAAATTGGATCCTCTGGATGATGGGAAGCCAATGGAGTCGGGCGAGGATGGGGGAGATGGGGTCATGGAGCTTGGAGCACTAGAGGACATGGGCTGCAAGGTTCTGGATCATCTGCAACCTGTGGAAGGAGGAATTGGGAAGGCCGACAAGCAGGGCATTTGCATAGTCGAGCCGGGGTGTAATGAAGGCATGAATGAGGGTTTCAGTGGCCATGGGGGTAAGGTAGTGGCGGAGTTGGGCAATATTGCCGAGGTGAGGGAAGGCAGAGTGGGTCGTTGCTTGGCTGTGGGGGTGGAAAGACAGAAAAATTTAGAGAAAAGAAGAGCAAAAGAGAATTAGTTTTGTTTCAATAACTCCGTGTGTAAGCTAAATTCTTTTGTTTTTTTAAAACAAAATTGGATTGCCCAGGGCATTGGAATTTGCCAGGACCTGCCAATAAAGTAAGATGATCTTTATCGGATGAATAACTACAATTCACAAATTCCATGGCTATTTTCAGCCTGTAACAATGAATTTTGATGATTAGACTGAGCTCGACATATTTCACAGGAGCAACACCATAAAATGACTAAAAGGATCCAGTGGTAAAACTGGAAAATAGTGCTGTGAGACAGAATTGCTAGTAGGAAAACTGAGCCTTAACTAGAAGATCCATTCAATAGGTGTTGACAGATTGAAATCTGGTTTATTGCATTACCAGAGGGAGCTAGAAGTACTGATCCAGGATCCTTCATATCAATCTTCATTCCCTAGTGTTTGTATGTTCAGTTTAAATCACCAGTAAAGCTGGAAAGAGCTAATGTTTCAAGTATCCGGTTTCTTTAAATAATGGTGATTATGTTGTTGCAATTCCCTCCCCCCCAAAAATCACATTTCAAAATCAGTAAAATAGAAAGTCCCTGATATGCTGGAACAATAAGGTATAATTTTACCTGGATTTCATGGAGAAATTGATTATCACGAGACATCGATTCAACCATCTGAAAACAAAATCCTTGAGGAGAGCTGGCATTACATTTGGCTGAACTTCAAAATTACTCACAAGAAAAATATTCATACACTGTGTTCAGTGTTCTAAAAAGAAGAGAGGCACTTTGTGAACCAAATGATACAAGAGTTTCAAAGAGGAAACTCTGATCAGACACCGTAAAGGATTAGCAATTGCCTCGAGCTGCTCTGCTTTATATTTATTTTAAACCCTGGAACAAGCCGGTTACAGAATGCATCAGTTAAAACAAGGATAACAATAATGCTGCTAAAGAATATCTGAACTCAGTACTGTGTGGAACATTCCACATAATTGGTTCCAATTGAATATCCTTGCCTATGCTTACTGTAGGTAAACTTAACCCCACACTGAAACCAAATTATGCAAACATGACACAGTTGGTTATGGTAATTTTCTATTATGTTAAAGATGATAAATGGGAACTATTACAATGCTGGTAGCTCCAGGATATTCTGTGCTTCCTGTGCCAGACAGTTTTTGAGAGATTTCATCTCATGCACCATGACACTGAAAAATTCTTTAATATTACTGGAACAATAGGGTTTAATGTAACGTAGAAAGCTAAAAATAGAGAACGTTTCCACTAAATCTTTACAGCAGGAAATTCTATTATTAAAAAAAATCTATTTTACTATTACTGTATAAAGAGTTTTTTTTTGCCAGTGGACCCCAACCTGCTGTTTTTCAGAGCTATATTTACTGATCTGGCATTAATGTTACATCGTATTACTGAAAATTAATCATTCTGTGAAAATGTTGAGTAAAAACTGTGAAATCCTTTACCACTTTATATATACCCCATATTTTCTGCTGATTTTCTCAACTTTCTTTTCTGTTTTGTAAACAAGAAATAATAGACTATTTTCAACTCTGTATTACTTTTTGTTTAGGATCGACAATATTTAGTTTGCTTTATTTCTTGAATTTGGCATTAAGAAATCGTTCTTTTTCTGTTTCCCCATAACTCAATGGGTACGATTTCAAATCTGGTGTTAGGACCCACATCTGTAGAATTAGGGGCAGATAAGAAAATAATAATAACTATAATAATGCCTACATTTTGTATATATATCTCATTGTGTATATCATCTCGTCTCTCCTTATCTTGTCATTGAGACACCTCAATGCGTGCTACCCATTGATCCAGGTTGAAATTTAGAGAGGAAGATGTGGACAGAACAGTGAACGATTCTCAAACCTAACCTTAATTTGGAAGCATTTTTTTCCCTATCATGTCTTAAAAGCAACTGGCCTCCAACACAATACCAGATTTGCCATAATTCTGTATTTTACATTTTAAGACATAATAATAATATTTTTTTCATTTGATATAGCGTCTTGTTACATCTTTGAGATGCCTCAAAGCGCTTGGCAGAGTATACTGTAAAGTGAATCGACAATGCATTTATTGGGTAAACATGGTAGGCAATTGAGCACAGCAACAATATGGAGTGCTTTGCTAGCCAGGCAATTTAGAACATTGCTAGTAGAGAGCTCAACAGATATCTATTGTTTAACAATCCCTTAGAATAATAAACATTGCAACATATCATCTTCAGTGTTATGATACAAGGTAAAACATAATGAGAAAGGGGTGTTCTTGTGTAACACATTTTAAGGTATTCACTGTCTTTTGTTATTTGAATAAATAGAATAGGAAATAGCTTAGATTGCTTTCTCATGTAATCACAATATTCCAGACGAGTGCTAAATGCAAAGAAAAAAAAGTTAATAAAGACAATCAGACCAGTTGCTCTCAGTCAGTTTATTCCTAAATTATGAACAGTTAATCTGGTATAAATCAATCATTGATGGGGCCTTCTCATGAGCGAAATAAACCCAATATACCACAACAACAACAATAAAATTACACTTGTCTGGCACCTTTCACGTCAGGAGGACATCTCAAGGCTCTGGGAGCTGTGCTGATGCTGTGATGCAGGTGACAGGTGGGTGGATATTCTGGAAGGATGAGATTGGATGGATCTTGAAGTATGAGAAGGGAGGGCAAGGCAAAGGGAATTTGTTATGAAGTTCCAGAGAGTAGAGGTAAAAAGGCTGAAGGCCTAACTGCTGATGGTGGAGGGGCAGAAAGGGAAGCAGACTAGGGAGCAGGCAGGTTGGTAAGGTTTTAGAAGACAATAATAATTCTTGCATTTGATATAGCGCTTTCCATGTATTCTGGACATCTCAAAGCACTTCACAGAATATACTGCAAACTGAATTGACTGCAAATATGTGGGCAAAATGCAGCAATCAATTGCACATAGCAGTGTCCCACAAACAGTCGTGGATTGAAATGACTAATTTATTATTGTTTATTTTTGAGGGATTATTATCAGGCATATGGAGTAAGGAAACTTGCCCAAGGTTTCACCCTGCCTGGAATTGAACCCAGGACTCTCGCTTGTAAGGCAAGTGCTCTGAACTACAGGACTCCATGATCACAGTGGTAGACTGAACACGACCATTGTAGGGTTTTAAAAGTGAGGATATTAAAGTTGATCCCATGGGGGATGAGGAGCTAGTACAGCTGGACGATGATGCATGTGATAGACTCATGGTACCTAGTGCAGGAAAGAACTCAAGTTTCATAGTTGTCAATGCTCTGCAGCTTGTGGAGGGAAAAATTAGGAAGTCCATTGAACAGAGAGTTGGCGTATTCACACCTGGACATAGCAAGACCATGGATAAGAGTCTTGCTAGCTCAAGGGGAGAAGTAATGGGAGAGGCAGGCAATGTTGTGAAGATGGAGTAACTAACAACCAAAAGGGCTGTTGTAAAGCTAAATGGATGTTCAAAGGACAATTGAGAATTGAGCAGCATGGTTCTGTACTGACTCTGTGAGGTGAACTGTGCATTCATGTAGATTGATGCTGTCGGGGCCTGACATGAGTTAATGTTGCAATATTAACTTATGTAAACCAGGATTGTTCTTGATTTAATCACGGGTCTATACTGATCTCATTTGGGACAGAAATAGAGGCACCTAAAGCTGAATGGTCTTCCAGCATTGCTGACCAAGCTGTCAGATGAACAATGCTCAATTGAATGAAGTACTAGCAAGCAGCCAGTGTATGCCGGGCTTTCCCACCAATATGAGTCACTGCCCTCAGGAGAGGGAGAAATGTGGGGAGGGGAAACATATTTTATGGAATTGAACTTTGCTAATTACATAGGAAGAAATGACCAACAGATGTTGTTATGTGAGGCAATATTGTTGTTATGTAACGCATTCGTGGCTTCCAACTCTTCCCATCTAGTCATTGGAGTTTTATTCAAACACACACATGCACACAAACCAGTTGATATTTTCACATGCATGTGATAATGCCATTAATTTCCCTAATGTGAAATATCGATGTGGTTGGGAAATCAGAGTAGGTGTGAAACTCACAATGGCATTGGAAGTGTAAAGAACTCATCAGGGGTTGTAGGAGCATTCAGTACTTTAATACATTTAAAAAATATACAGCCTGGTAGCCATGATAGCCTTTCATATAAATGATAAAACACCTGGAACTTACATCCACTGGTAAGATCTACTTATTCCATGAACATTGACTCCTGCCAAAACATTGTTAGTTTTGAACACCTCACCCAGTTGCCAACCATTAAGTGTTATTTCAAACACATGAATTAATGATTTTGATATTCACACATGGGCTCGCCAATGATTTTGGCAGTCAAATTACCAATTAAATTGCCAATCAGGGCCCCAGAATGAACACAGATTCTGACTGATAGAATGGAACACTTTCTCATCCAAATGCAGTACATATAAAATCTTGGCAAAATGCTGGCTTAAGAAGATGGAAAATGTTCTGAATAACATTTTTAGTTCAGATGAGGTAGTTTTTTTTAATTAAAGACAGATGACAACTCAAGAACATTCTGTAAGCTTTTGATAGAGTGGAATGAAAGTACCTTATTCCTAGGCTTCAATAATTTGGCTGTGATCCAGCATTCATCAGCTGGATTTTTCTTAAAGTGTCCCACTACAGACTGAGCCATTCTCTGTTGTGGAGGCTTGCAGCTCAGTGGTTAGAGAATTCTCCTTAAAAGCAGGAGACTTGGTTTCGATTTCTGGCAGGGCAAAATCTTGGGCAAGTTTCCTTACTACACACGCCTGATAATAATCACTGAAAAAACCCAATAAGACATTGGTAATTTTTCATGACTGTTTTTGGGACACTGCTGTGTGCAATTGGCTATACAATTAAGCTTTGTTGAATGCGACTTTATTGATTGTGAATTCAAGCATGCGCAATGGGAAAAAAAAGCATCACTTTTTTGTGCAGTGCACGTAAAACTTGTGTATATGCGCTGGCTAGCTCACGGACACATGCGCACTTGTGAGGACCCTGGCAGCTCCCGACTGAGTCTGATGATTCCTCGGCTGTCTGGTCCTGTGTGCAATGCACCATTGGGAAATTCCGATGACTCCTCAACCTCGGAGCATCCTGATGGCATTGCATGGTAAACAGAGGAGATATATTGCTGCTTTATTGCTGGGGGGGTGGGGAGAGCGAGGAGCGGGCCATCCAGCTGTAGCCCGCCTCGGTACGTGCCTTGCATTGGTTGGATGTGAGGCTTGAGGTGAGTAGCCTGTGGCTGAATTCCCCTAACTACCCTTTCTGCTCTCTCCCTTCCCCAGCGTCCCCTCCCTGCCTGCTCCCTCCCCTCCCCTCCCCAGTTGCTCTCTGGCCCTCTCCCTTCCCCAGCTGCCCTCTTCTCTCTCTGGAGGCTCTCTGCCCTTTCCGCCTGCTCCCACCCCAGCGGCTCTCTGCCCTCTCCTCTCTCCGGCTGCCCTCTCCCCTCTCCAGCTGGTTGGGTGTGGATGTGCCTGGAGGCTTGAGGTGGGTAGCCTGTGGCTGGATTCCCCTAAGCCCCCACCCTTTTCCCATTACTTGTTAAGCTTACCCAACGCAATTTTACTGAGTTTGCAGTTTTCCAGGAACGTAATCACTGTGATCGACAAGGGTTAACTGCATTGTAGAATATACTGTAAAGTGAAAAGCGCAATAACAAATGCAATGATTATCATTATTAAAGTTGACAATTTCATTAATTACTTCTATCTAAATGTAGATATAAATGGATCACCTGTCTCTGGTAATATCTCACCCCAAAAGCAGCTGAAAACCTGGTTCATGCCTTTGTCACCTCTCGGCTGGACTATTCAAATGCCCTCCTTGCCGGTCTCCCCTCCATCACAATCCATAAAATCCAACTCATACAAAACTCTGCCGCCTGCATTCTTATCCAAACCAAACTTCGCTCCCCCATTCCTTGCCAGACTTCACTGGATCCCTGTTCCGGAGAGATCCAAGATCCTCACCCTTGTTTTCAAATCCCTGCACTTCTCTACACCCCCATATCTCTCCTCTCTCCTCTAACCAGCACCTGTTGCCTTCGCTCTTCCGGGTCTGGCCTCCTCCTCGTCCCCCGAATCCTCCACTCCATCATCGGCGGCGATGCCTTCAATCACTATTCCCCGAGGCTCTGGAAATCCCTTCCTCACTCCCTTCACCTCTCCTCCTCTCTTCCCAGTTTAAGGTCTCAGCTAAAGACCTTTCTCTTCGACCACGCCTTCGGTCACCTTTCTCCCCCTGCCCCTGGCTTGCCCCCGGGATCCGTTATTGCGAAATGCTCTGAGACGCCGTCTAGGTGGAGGACGCTAAATAAATCGAAGTTGTTGTTGTAATTGTACTTTAAAATGTCTGCTTCAAAACTGACGCTAAATTATTTTCCGATTTATTAATAGGATACTATTGGTTACAATGCTGAATGAAACTTTGTGTCTCTTGATTTGTGAAACCTGACTCACAAATAATAATGTGTATAAATCCTTGCATTTGATATAGCACCTCATCATGTCTTCGAGACACCTCAAAGCACTTCACAGAATATACTGTAAAGTGAATCGACTGCATATTTTGTGGACAAAATGTGGCAGCCAATTGTACACAGCAGTGTCTCACAAGCAATTGTAGATTGAGTGACCAATTTGTTAATATTATTATTAATTTTGTAATGATATGAAAAATATCTGAATTGAATAATATAAACTTTACATTTGTTGCAGCACCATTCAAGTTGGGAGGATGGTGTGTTGCAAGTTTAGTGTAAACAATTTGTACATTTTATAGGTAAATGTGGTAGCTAATTTCCTCATAAGAACGTCTCACAATTATCCATGAAATGTATATTTTGCATGAACATCACTGACTTTAGCAGTGAACAATAATACATTCAGCATTTGACTTCCCTTTATATTGAGGAACTGTGGAACAGCCTATATCAATGTACAGTACCAATGTGTGACTTTATATCAACTGCTGTTCTTTAACGCAAACAGCAAACTGTCTTTTCTTACTTAGAATCCATTAACTGAAACCTATGAAAGTTATATTACTGATCTTAACATTGATTCATTTTCTGATCACTGTACTTTTTAGTCTCATTAACTGAATGCTTTGTTTCTTACTTTTCATTTATTTTTCTTCAATGCCTTCCTTCAGATGTCAGCCTGGCTCAGTTAGCAAAACTTTCACATCTGAGCCAGAAGCTATGGGTTTAAACCTAAATTGCTGGGATTTTGAACGCACGCAGAATAGGCTAACACTCTGAGGCAATGCTGGGGACTTCTACATTGTACTTCAACCTGAGACATTAAATTGAGGTTTGCCCACAAATATATACAGTCAATTCATTTTACAGTATATTCTGTGAAGCGCTTCGGGACGTTGATAAAACGTGGAAAGCGCTATATCAAATGCAAGGATTATTAAATATTATATATAACTTATACTCATGCAGCACCTTTCACACAGGGTAGCATCTCAAAGCTCTGAACAGTGGAAAAGCCTGACTCTAAACTGGGTGGGGGGAAGGAGAGGTGACTGTAATCATGGTCAAAGCGGAAGGTTTTCAGGTGGGAGTTGGAAAAGGAGGGAAAAGCAGAGAGATTGAGGAAGAGTGGGGCAGAGATTGGGAGGGCCGAGTAGGTGGCCAGTGCCAGGTGTGCGGGTGGTGGATCGAGGAGGCCGGAGAAGTGGAAAGGTGACAGAGAGTGAAGGAATTCAAGTCAACATAAGAGATCCTATGACACATTTGAAAAAGAAAAGGAGGTTGTTCTGGTCAACAACCCGGCAAATAAAATTGGTCACTCACTTCATGGCTATTTCTAGAACACTACTATACATCATTTGGCTGCTGGTGGAATGATCACACAATAGGAAGAGACATGTACTGGTGCTGCAGATAGGAAGATAATATTAATAATAATCCTTGCATTTGATGTAGTGCTTTTCACGTCTTCTAGATGTCTCAAAGCGCTTCACAGAACACACTGGAAAGTGAATTGACTGTATCTTTGTGGGCGAAACGCGGCAGTCAATTGTACTCAGCAGTGTCCTATAAACAGTCATGGATTGAAATGACCAATTTTACTACATGAAGGGATTGTTATTACGCGTGTGGAGTAAGGAAACTGGCCCTGACCTGTCTGGATTCGAACACGGGTCGATACTTGTAAGGCGAGTGCTCTAACCACTGAGTTCCACTCCTCAAGATAGTGGCAATCTACTCACGCAGGGAGTTCCTGGTTACTCATCATCCACCAAGTGAGGGCTCAAACCCACACTTGTCGGATATCAAATGACTAACCAGTGACTATCGTCCTTCGATCGTCACTGATTCCAGAGCCAGGCTGATCTGCAGTATTCGAGGGCCCTGCTGGTGACAGCCAGGCTGGCTCTTCAGCAGGATTTGGAAGGACAGACCATTCACTGGTGGTGGGGGGGCAGGGAATCCTCCCACTCATCTTCTGTTAACCCTGCAAGCCAAACCCCTAATGAGTAGGGTGGTCCTAGCCGTTGAATACTCAATCATTTGGACAGTTAACACCGAGCCAATGAGAGGAAGTATAAAAGGCAGTGGGACGAAGGGGTGTGCTGCAGAGTAGTGCTTTATGGAGAGTTTGAAAATGCAAAATAAAAAAAAGCTACTAACGCACATGTGACTTTGATTGAGTTATATTACACTTGCTGGTCAGGCAGCGGGAAAGTTTGCCAGATAGTGCTATCAATGGCAAATTAGTTCATCTACCTTCAGCAGTACCCCCAACACGTATTCTAAAGTTCCCAAGCCTTGGCTTTTGCAACCTGCACCTAATACAGTACTTTCTGGAAGTAGGTAAGTAGGATGTCACTTTCCAGGAAGAGATTGTTCATTCTATTGCAACAATTTATCTCTGCAATTTCCATGTGCACATGGGATGCACAGGATTCTCAGTTTGGTTTGGATAAGCATTGTTATAGGCTTCTGCATATGTCAGACTGACGCTTCCCAAAAATAGATTGGCTGCTGCATTTACTTATCAGCCATTACAGTTTACAATTAATCCTGTGAAGCACTTTGGGACATCCTCCTGAAAGGCTCTATAACAAATGCAAGATTTATAATAATAATAATTATTATTATTGCTTCTCCTAAAGATAATTCCTTCTTTTATTCCTTCTGCTGAAAATATGATTCCAGAAGTGTCAGTTACCGTTTGAAAAATCACCAAACACCTTATTCATATATGAGTCTTGACAGTGAATGTTGGCCATTGACTTGATCATGAAGGCATCCCAGCTGAGTTCAGCCCTTTCTTTAATCAATAACTACACACACAAACCACCAACAGGTGTTGCTGGATAAAAATCAGGCTCATTTTCCATTCCCAAACCTGAGCAGCTGAAACTATTTACTGCACCCCAACACCAACACTAACCTGGGATCGAGAAATTAATCTGGGTTGCTTCCAGACTGTATGTATCTGCAATAGACCTTGTAAATTTACCGAACCATCAGGGGAGTTTCAATTTCATACTCATTAAACTTGGTGATATTTGTCTGTACATTGTCAGGATATAAATCAAATTAAAGCAAATGTCTTGCTGATTTCTAACCAGTTCCACATGCACACAAGCTGTAGTAAAACTCTTCCACATTAAAGAGAAGCAGAAGCATTGGAAGATCTTGGAATATATTTGATAGGCACAGACACGAGTAAAACATTAAGAATTAAGAGAAATCTTATGGCACAGCAACAATCAACACTTCCAGTGCCAACATAATAAAAGATAAGAACGAATAATTGTTATGATTGATGTGACATAATATGAAACTTCCATAATGTTTACAGCACTCAACTCTCAAGTCCTGTAGTCCTGTAACTCAGTGGTTAGAGCACTTGCCTTACAAGCGTGAGACCTGTGTTCGAATCCAGGCAGGTCAGGGCAAAACTTTGGGCAAGTTTCCTTACCCCACACGCCTAATAATAATCCCAAAAAAAATATTAGAAATTGGTCATTTCAATCCACGACTGTTTGTGGGACACTTCTGTGTGCTATTGGCTGGCACATTTCGCCCACAAATATACAGTCAATTCACTTTACAGTATATTCTATGAAGCACTTTGAGACATCTAGAAGACGTGAAAAGTGCTACATCAAAAGCAAGGATTATTATTAACTGAGAGACCTGGGTTTGATTCCAGGCAGGGCAAAATCTTGGGCAAGTTTTCTTCCTTCACAGGAAGTTTTCTTACTTCCCAGGCCTAATCATAATCCCTCAAGAAAAAAACAATAATGAATTAGTCATTTCAATCCACGATTGTTTGTGGACACTGCTGTGCACAATTGGCTGCTGAGGTTCACCTAAAATATACAATAACTCCATTAATGATTTGTGAGAATTATATAAGCGAGGAAACCTGTGGGATAAATTTTAGTAATAACCATAGCTACAAGCAAATACAGGTGACTAAGGATTCCTAGCTATTCCATCCATTGTTTAACTTGTAAAACATGTTTTGTTCACAAATTTTCAAATCAGCACTCCCCTACCTGAACTCTTTTCACAGAGACAGATGGTCTCCCTGACACACTGAGCTAAAAGCCTACTCACAATTTAATTGATCCCTTGAAGCAATCCCATCCTATTTTCAATCCCCCACCATCTCCTCAATCATCCTCAATCATCACATCTAACGCCAATTGCAGAGGTCATGGTCTTCCTTACCTCTAAAATTGACAACATCAGTTTTGCAGCCTCATTCTTCTACCCCATGTCACCTGCCTTCCTCACTCACCCCGTCCATTTCTACTACGGCCCCCAAACTATATTAATTCCCTTCCCTTTACAAGCTGCAAATCATCGAGAACTCTGCGGCCCGTGTCCTCTCCCGCCCCAAGCTCTGTGACCACATCACTCCCACCCTTACCTGGCTCCATTGGCTCCCCATCCCCCAGAGGATCGAATTCAAGATCCTCGCTGTTACTTTCAAGACCATTCATGGCCTTGCCTCCTCCTATATCTCCGGCCTTCTGTCCCACTATGAAACTGCCTACCCCTTCCGTTCAGTGGGTTCCGGTCTGCTCCATGTCCCCCAACCGACAAACCCTACCATTGGCGGATGGGCTTTCAGCCTCTCTGTCCCCACACTCTGCAACTCCATCCCACAGTCCCTTCACCTCGCTTCCTCTCTTGCCTCCCTCAAGGCAGGTTTCAAGACCCTCCTCTTCGATTGTGCCTTCTGCTGCCCTCCCTACTCTCTCCCTCCCAACTCTCTCCCTTCCCTCTCTTCCCACTTTGCTCGGGTCCCGACCTGACTGTTCAGCACCTTGTGATGTCCTCCCAGTGTGAAGGGCACTCTACAAATGTAATTTTGTTGTTGTTGTTTTATGTAGTTATATATAGTAATATAATAATACTATAGTGCCTTATATCAACAACAACAACAACTTCGATTGATATTTATATCAATGTTATAGCTCACACTCACAATGTTATAGCTCACAATGTTATAGCTCACAATGTTATATTGCCTTATGTTATGGTGCTTTGTACTAGCAGTCTCTTCGCTAGTTGGCTGCAGCAAATTTTGTTCATGTACCTTGCCTGGATCGCTGGATAAAAGAAACAAATTATTGTAAGTTGATGTGATATATGTGGTGTTTCCTGTATAAGATTCACTTTACATCTTGAGGCAATTTTCTAGTGCTCACACCATTTATACTGACAATTTCCCAATCAATGTTTTACTAAACTCACTATTTTAAGTAAATGCTCCTGCACATTTAAAATACTAAACAATAGTGATCTTTGCATTTGACATGGCACATTAACACATTGTTGAAATTCCGGAAGAGGTTTTCACAGGGTATACTAAAAAATGAAACAGTTTGATCATAAGAACTTTCTTATCAAGGTTATATTTTGAAAGCAATCACATCTGCAGTTAATTGAAAGCTATGGTCTGTAACTGCAGGATTCAATCAATGGAGGAGGCATTCACTGCCTCATACACCTCTGACAAAGGGAGGCTTTTGCTTAGGCACATCTCTGTTCAACCATTGTTAGAACAGAAAGTCAACAGTCGCTTCAGCATATGACGTTTACCTTAATACAGTAATTGTGCTGCAGTGGTCTGATTTTACTCTTGATTCCTCATCTATCCTCAAACCACAGAACCATAGATATTTACAGCACAGCTTATTATTCACTTTCAGCTTACTGTGCATGTGCTGGCTTTTTCTTTAAAAGAGAAATCGTTTCAGTTGCTTTTGCTTACCTTCTCCCCATTCCGCAGTAGTTTACTTCTTTTTAGATATCTATCTGTTTCCCTACTGAAGGCTGATATGGCTTTTGTCTCAAGCACCCACCGCTCATGGCAGGGCATTCCATACTCTTAACTGTTCTTTGTGTGAAAAAATTATTCTAACCTCATTGTTTCAATCAATCGACCGACCGACCAATCCTTACATTTATATAGCGCCTTTCACATCGAGAGGACGTCCCGAAGCGCTGTACAGTTAGGAGGGACAAGAGCAGTGGGGGAGGGGTCGGGGCAGGATGAAGAAGAGAAGGAAATATTGACTGTATATTTGTGGGCGAAACGCAGCAGCCAAATTGCACACAGCAGTATCCCACAAACAGTCATGGAAGTGGGACTATGAGAAAAAGAGGGGAAAGATGGCAATGGGAGGGATCGCGGTAGGGGGAAGGAGAGCAGGAAAGCCAATTGTATATTTGTGGGCAAAATGGTGGCCAGGCTTTCAGCCTCTCTGTCCCCACACTCTGGAAACTCCATCCCACAGTCCCTTCATTTCACTTCATCCCTTGCCTCCTTCAAGACTTGTCTCAAGTCCCTTCTTTTCGATCATGCCTTCTGCTGCCCTCTCACCTCTCTCCCTTCCCTCTCCCCTATCCTGCCCCTCCCCATGCGCAGGACCTGACCCCTGACTGTTCAGTGCCTTGGGACATCCACCTGACGTGAAAGGCGCTCTATAAATGTAATTTTGCTGTTGTTGTTGTTCATTGTTCCAGCAGAAAAAGTTAAAGCTTTCTAAGTATAGTGAGCAGTTGTTGCACAAAGTTAATTCCATACTAGATATATTCTATATCCTTCTGGCATTTGAGATTTTAAGATGGAGGTTAACAAAGATTTACAAAGAATATACAGCATGGAAAGGACCACTTGGCCCAACCAGTCTGTGATGGTGTTTATATTCTATACGAGTCAATACCCATTCCTTAGTCTCTTCCATACTGTTCTATTTTCCTCTCCTCAACATGTCAAGAAAGATGCTACATTGATAACAAGCGTTCATAGTATCACTGTTTGATCCCTCTGCTTTTCCTATCATTATGAAATACAATTTAGAAAAGCGTTACATCTTTCACCCACTGATATGGAACATGAGCTGGGTTTAGACTGTGAGACGGGTAAGTTTTACCTGATTGAAGATGTGTTGTTGGAATAGTCATTTTATAATCTGTGGAGTAAATACAGTGAGTTCTTCAAACCCCCGCACAGTTTCCCACGGCGTCCCTCAGGGCTCTGTCCTCGGTCCCCTTCTTTTCACCCTTTACACGCTCCCTCTGGGCGACGTCATCCGCAGACATGGGGTAAATTTCCACATGTATGCGGATGACACCCAGTTGTACCTTTCTGCCTCATCCCTCAACCCCCAGACGATCGATGTTCTGACAGCATGTCTGTCCGACATCGAATCGTGGACGAGGGACAACTTTTTGCAATTGAACGTGAATAAGACCGAGGCCCTCCTGATTGGCTCAAGCCAGCGCCTCCGCACATCGGGCGCTGCCAGCCTCAACATCCAAGGCTGCACTCTCCACCTCACAAAGCCAATCAGGAACCTCGGCATCATGTTCGATCAAAAACTTTCCTTCCTCCCCCACATCCGCACCTTGACCGGCACCGCCTATTTCCATCTGCGCAACATTGCCAGGCTCCGCAACTATCTTACCCCCCGCGCTGCCGAAACACTTGTGCATGCTTACATCACCTCACGGCTGGATTACGGAAATTCTCTCCTAATCGGCCTCCCCAGTTCCTCCATTCATAGGCTGCAGGCCATCCAAAACTCTGCAGCCCGTGTACTATCCCGCACCCGCCTCCGTGACCACATAACCCCAACCCTCGCCCGTCTCCACTGGCTCCCCATCCTCCAGAGGATCGAGTTTAAGATCCTCGTCCTCACCTACAAGGCCTTACACGGCCTTGCCCCATCCTACCTAACCGATCTACTCTCCCCCTACACGCCCACCCGGACGCTCCGTTCAACAGGACTTGGCCTGCTCCAAGCCCCCCACCCGAACCGACCCACCATCGGAGGCCAGGCCTTCAGTTTCTCCGCTCCCACCTTATGGAATGCCATCCCTCAATCCCTCCGTTTCACCTCTTCCCTTTCCTCTTTCAAGGCCGGTTTGAAGACTTTCCTCTTCGATCGTGCCTTTTGTTCCACCCCGAACTCTTTTACCTCCCCTTCGTGTCTCACCCCTTCCCAAACACTCCCCTCCCAGCTCGGGTCAAACGCCTCTTGTTCAGCGCCTTGGGACATCCTCCCAACGTGAAAGGCGCTCTATAAATGTAAATTGTTGTTGTTGTTGAGGAACAATTCATTATATAAATGAAAAACACCTATGCATTTAATTACTGGAGTCATTTAATTGGAGTCCTGCAGCTCAGTGGTTAGAGCACTCACCTTGCAAGCGAGAGAACTGGGTTCGATTCCAGGCACGGCGAAACCTTGGGCAAGTTTCATTACTCCACACACTTGATAATAATTAATCAAAAAAAAATTGTTCATTTCAATCAATGACTGTTTTGTGGGAAACTGCTGTGCACAATTGGCTGCCGCGTTTCGCTCATAAAATATACGGTCAATTCACGTTACTGTATATTCTGTGAAGCACGTTGTGATGTTTAGAAAATGTGAAAAATGCTATATCAAATGCAAGGGTTATTATTACTGGAAAATTTGGTCAATATTGAATCACAATTTTACAGGGAGAATACTCTAATATTTCATTTACATTGTAATATATTCTTATATAATATTACAGTGTTTTGGTTTGCAACTCATTCATTTCCTGTTAGTGTTAGTTTTTGTGTCTATCTCCTTGTGTGATCCCTTAGCTCTAATTATATTCTTCTATCAACTTTTCTGTGTGATATTTCACCACCAATTCATCCTCATTTATCTGGGTTTCAGAAGTCTGCAGATTAATTCCTCTCATGTGACCAAAACAATGATTGAATTGTTAGTCAACAACAAAAACAAAAACTTTGATTTATATAGCGCCCTCCACGCTGGACGGCATCTCAGAGCGCTTCACAGTAGCAGATCCCTGGACCGAACCATGGGCAGGGGGTGAAAGGTGCCCAAAGGCGCGTCGAAGAGAAAGGTCTTTAGCTGTGACCTGAAACTGGGAAGCGAGGGGGCGAGGCGAAGGGAGTGAGGAAGGGAGTTCCAGAGCCTCGGGGCGTAGTGGCTGAAGGCACGGCCGCCAAGAGTGGAGCAGAGGATTCGGGGGACGTGAAGGAGGCCAGACCCAGAGGAGCGAAGGGTGCTGGTTTGGGGAGAGAGGAGATCAGAGAGGTAGGGGGGTGCAGAGGAATGGAGGGACTTGTAAACAAGGGTGAGGATCTTGAAGTCGATCCTCTCGGGAATAGGGAGCCAGTGAAGTCTGGCAAGGACTGGGGTAATGGGGGAGTGAAGCTTGATGCGGGTGAGTATGTGGGCAGCAGAGTTTTGAATTAGCTGGATTTTGTGGATTGTGGTGGAGGAGAGACCAGCGACGAGAGCGTTGCAATAGTCCAGCCGAGAGGTGACAAAGGCATGGACCAAGGTTTCAACGGCTTTTGGGGTGAGGTATTGCCAGAGACG
Source organism: Hydrolagus colliei (assembly GCA_035084275.1). Lineage (NCBI taxonomy): Eukaryota > Metazoa > Chordata > Chondrichthyes > Chimaeriformes > Chimaeridae > Hydrolagus > Hydrolagus colliei. The sequence continues at coordinate 86,793,520 of CM068743.1, forward strand.
GACGATCCGTCGGAGGTGGTAGAAGGTGGTGCTGATGAGGGACCAGATGTGGGGGAGGAAGGACAGTTGGGGGTCAAATCTGACACCAAGGTTGCGCGCAGGTTCGGAGAATATTAGGGGCAGGCCGGGAAGGTGGAGGAGATGAGAGCCGTGTGAATGGAGATGTTGATGAGACCCAAAGAATGTGGCTTCAGTCTTGTCGACATTCAGATGCAGGAAGTTTACGCTCATCCAGCTCCTGATGTCAGATAGGCAGGCTGACAGAATACCAAGGGGCTGGGGGTCGCAAAGTGAAGTGGTAAAGTAGAGTTGGGTGTCATCAGCAGACATGTGGAAGTGTGCTCCATGTCTGTGGATGGCATCCTCAAGAGGGAGCATGTAGATGAGGAAGAGGAAAGGGCCGAGGATGGATCCCTGGGGTACCCCACAGGTAGTCTTTCAACTAACTTTAGTGTTACCTGATCGAGGGTCAAATTCAAGATCCTCATCCTCACTTTGAAGGCCATTCTCAGCCTTGTCCCTGCCTATCTCTCCGACCTACTGTCTCCCTATCAGCCTGCCCGTCCCCTCCGTTCAGTGTGCTCTGGCCTGCTCCATGTCCCCCTGTCCGAACTGCCTTGATTGATCCATCAATCAGCCTCTCAGCTCTCACACTCTGGAACTCCATCCCGTATTCCTTCGCCTCGCTTCCTCCCTTTCCTCCTATAAGGCCGGTCTCAAGACCTTCCTCTTCAACCAAGCCTTCTGCTTCTCTCTTAACTTTCCCCCCCTCTCCTACTCTCCTTCCCCCCTACCCCACTACCCCCCACTCACCCGCTCGGGTCCCGACCTAACTTTCAGAACTTTGGGATGTCCTTCCGACATGAAAGGCACTCTATAAATGTATTTTGTTGTTGTTGAATGGAATGCACAGAAAAAATAAATCTAAATGCAGGGATTATTGGTTCCTTATTACAACAACAACAAAACTACATTTCTAATGGGCCTTTCACGTCAGGAGGACATCCCAAGGCGCTCATCTATTACTTTAGATGAGCTCTTGGTTCTAAGATGTTAAACATAAAGCAATTTATAATTGAAACCCCTTAAGCTCAGTATTCATTTTGGAGCTGGCTTTCTGTTAGTTTCATTCAAAGAATAACAGGAAATTGATTTAAAAATTAAAATGATAATTTCTTACAGTTGTTATAGTGATTTTTAAGTGCTCTGAGTTGATACTCCACGTGACGGGCATTATATAAATGCAAGTTATTTTTGCATGTAATAGTAATAATAATCCTTGCATGTCCAACATTTCACCATGCCAGGAATCGCTTGGGAGGAGAGTAATCTAACCATTGTGCTACAGGACTCCATGGTCCTCATCACATCATCTAGACACTAATTTGTACAGCATTTAGTGTATAGTGACTATATTTTTATAATAATAATAATAATCCTTGCATCTTGATATAGCGCTTTTCACATCTACTAGATGTCTCAAAGCACTTCACAAAACGTACTATAAAGTGAATTCACTGCATATTTGTGAGCGAAATGTGGCAGCCAATTGCGCACAGCAGTGTCCCACAAACAGATGTGAATTGAAAATATACCCCCAAAATTTAAGGGATTATTATTAGGTATGTGGAGTAAGGAAACTTGCCCAAGGTTTCGCCATGACCTCCCTGGATTCAAACACAGGTTTCACTTTTGTAAGGTAAGTGCTCTAACCACTGAGCTGCAGGACTCCACAAAGTGTTGAGATTGATATCAACAATTGGTGACATTCTAGACACTGAAATGCTGAGAATATAGAGTAAATCTGGAACCAGGTCAAATTGCTTCTCATGAGTATTTAAATAAGTCACCTATCAGTTTTTCTGTGTGCTTTATGTAGTCTCAGTCATCTTCAGCTATTTTCATCTAGATCCAAGATTGCTCATGGATGTGCTTGTGCTATGTAGGAGCACACACAAACTAACTCTGAAAACACATTTGCACACAGACAACAAATTATATCGTATGTTTCAGATTTGAATAGATTTAAGATTTGAGAAAAACCAAATGCAATGATCAGTATTTGAACAATGCAAAGTTGAATTGAATTGTACTGTGTTACAGCACAGAGGTGCGACATTCACCCTATGTAACTTACTCTGGTGTTTATACTCCTTGACCCTTCCAAATCCCATCTCTGAAAGCTCTGACGTTCTCATGTGCAGGGAGGAATCAAACAAAATGTAGAAAATGTGTCCACATCAATATGTATATACCTTTCCATATATGGATCTGTGTGCAAAGGGAAGAAAGAGTAGCATCCAGACATAATCGGATTGTTCTACAGGTTGTGTATCCCAATGATGCCACCAGATAAGGGGGATTTTTATTGACTTTTTCCACTTGTTAGCAGGGGATTATCAATATAAAATAATAATAATGATAATAATCCTTGCAAATGATATAGTGCCTTATCATTGTGCAGACCTGTAGCTCAGTGGTTAGAGCACTCACCTACAAGTGAGAAACCTGGGTTTGAATCCTGGCAGGTTGAAACCTTGTGCAAGGTTCCTTATTCCACATGCCTGATAATAATCCCGCAAGAAAACATTAATAATTTGAACACTCAATCCATGATTGTTTATGGGGCACCGCTGTGTACAATTGGCTGCTGTGTTTTGCCCACAAATATACAGTCAATTCACTTTATAGTATATTCTGTGAAGCACTTTAAGACCTCTAAAATACATGAAATGCGTTATATTAAATGCAAGGATTATTATTATTATCACCTCTTTGAGTTGTCTCAAAAAGCTTCACAGAAAATAAACTGTAAAATTTGTGGATGAAACGTATCAGATAGTCAGCAGCTAAAACAAAGTTTAGGAGTTCAACTTTAGATGGTAATACTAGGTAAAGCTGTAGTTGAGACAGAAAGCATGACCATATTTAAGAAGAAACATGATTTACACATGAGGGAATAGGGAGAAGAGGGGTTTAGATGAGAGGATTAGGAGAAACCTTTGTGGTGGATTATAAACTCTGGCACAGCCTCGTTGAGCTAAATGGCTCTTTTTTGTGCACTCAACACCCATTCTATGGAATTCAATGTAATTCAAACTTTTCGAAATATCCTCGAAAATGCGTTCAGTTTCCAATTGTCTGCCTTGTTCAGTTTGTTTGGTCCCTAGAATTCTCCAATTTTAAAAGTGTCAAATCCTATACTTAGCTGGTTGTTATTTCCTTCAGATCTTTTCCAGGATTCTCTTTTATGACTCTGTATCTATAACTTTCTTATCTCTTAACTCACCAACTCCTAATTTCTCTACATCAATACAAAGCTATGAGATTAGTTACTTAATTATCAATTTGAGCTGTTCGGAGTGTGACATGGATTGAGCTTTTTATGTCAAAGCAACATGATAAGCAAACTCTCATAATCCTAATGTTTCTCTATTTAATGAAGTAGCAATGATGTCCGGCTACATAGCCAATTTTAGAATTCTGGGACTTGCAAGATCTATTGCTTGTGTACAGCTAGCAGCTGGTCTTGTCATCTCTTTGGGGTTCAGTGCTCTCAGAGTGGACACCTGTGATTTATTTAGGACATGTTGTGACATCAAATACCCATTCACCTAAATGCTCAATGAATGCTTAGTGTACTACTCCACAAATGTCACTGCTGGAGCTGGAGGTCATCTAATTAGGTACAGTACTGTGTAAGCTTCAAACAGTGTAATTGGGTGCCAAAATGCAAAATATTGCAGATGCTGGAAATCTGAAACAAAAAACAGAAGTTGCTGGGTACACTCAGCAAGTCAGGAGGCATCTATTGAGAAAAGAAAGGGAGTGAATGTTTCATATCCACAACCCTTCTTAAATCCTTTGTGTAAACGTTTGTGGACCCGAAATGTTGACTCACTTTCCTTTCTCCACAGATGCTGTCTGACCTGCTGAGTGTTACCAGCAATTTGTTTTTGTTTCATTGGGTGCCAAGACAGTTCCGTTAAATGTTTGTGACATCTTCTCCCAGTTGAAGGTTCTATATAAATGTCAATTTATTTTCTTGTGTGAGGTTTCAGGATTGGCCATGACCCCATTTTGAGCCTTTGACTCAATCCCTCCATTGCTGTGGAGCAGTGGTCAGAGCTCTCATCAGATATTATCTATGATCTGCACAAGTGAGGGCTACACTGCACATACCTCACTTGTCTGTAATAGTATGTTGTAGCATGTATAACCAGTGGGAAATGGGGAGCATATTGGGATGTCCTCCTGACGTGAAATGTGCTATACAGGTGTAAATTTGTTGTTGAAATGGCACCACATATATATGGGCTGGAATCCTCCACAACACCAAAGTCACTTTTGTTTAAGGTCAACTTGCTTTTGGCTCTGACATTTGACATAACAAAATGTTGGGTGCAAAACATTCTGTTATAAAATCATGCAAGTTCAGTCAGTTGTGAAAGCATTTTATCCAACTATTTACCAATATTGATGTTGTGTCTGGTATTTTTTTTTCAAGTTATGCAGTTTCTTGCAGATCTCCTGTAAAGTCTGATGCTTCTGAGATGACAGTCACAAAATAACTAGTCAAATGTCTAACTATTGACTATCCTCCTGGGGTGGGGCTGGGGGGAGGAGTTAATGAGACTTCCTTGGAGCTGAGTGGGCTCAACATGATGATCTTTGAAATGCAGCATCAGCTCAGCAAAACTTCGGGGTTCGTGAGATGACAAATAAGGGCATTAATTATTATAAAATAATGTCTTAGAAAAAACAATATGAATGACTGAAAATGAAAATGTGTAGGCTCAATCATAACTGTTTCTGTACCATGGATGGGAAAGGTAGGATAAGATGTTATATTTAAAAACATAAGAACATAAGAATTAGGAGCAGGAATAGGCCATTTGGCCCTTCGAGCCTGCTCCGCCATTCAATAAGATCATGCCTGATCTTCTCACCTAACTCTGATTACCTGCCCTATCCCCATATCCCCTAATCTCTCTATTTTTCAAAAATCTATCAGTCTCAGCCTTGAAAATGTTCAAGGACTGACCCTCTTTCTGGGATAGTGAATTCCATAAATTCACTACCCTCTGAGTGAAGAAATGTTTCCTCGACTCTGTTGACCCTTAATTTTAAGACTGTGACCCCTGGTTATAGATTATAGATTCTCCAACCAGGGGAAACAATCCCTCAGTATCTACTTTATCTAGCCCTTTAAGAATCTTATACGTTTCAATAAGATCCCCCCTAATTCTTCTGTACTCTAGAGAAAATAGCCCTAGTTTATTCAATCTATCCTCATAGGTCAGTCCCCTCATCCTAGGAACTAACCTAGTGAATCTACGCTGCACCCCCTCTAAGGCAAGTATGTCCTTTTTTAAATAAGGAGACCAAAACTGCACACAATACTCTGGGTGCGGTTTCACCAGAGCCCTATACAGTTCCAGCAAGACTTCCCTACTCTTATACTCTAAACCTTTTGAAATGAATGCGAGCATGCCATTCGCCTTCTTAGTTGCTTGCTGCACCTGCAAACTAACTTTTTGGGACTGGTATACAAGGACACCCAAATCCCTTTGACACTATCTAACTTCTCCCCCTCAAGAAAATAATCTATTCTTTTATTCTTGCTACCTAGGTGAATAATTTCACACTTGCTAACATTGAATTCCATCTGCCACCTACTTGCCCACTCCACTAGCCTATCTATATCTTGTTGCAATATTTTTCCATTATCCTCAGAGCTCACTCTGCTACCTAGTTTAGTGTCATCTGCGAATTTAGACACATTACATTCAATGTTCTCATCTAGATCATTGATATAAATAGTAAATAGCTGAGGCCCAAGCACTGATCCTTGTGGCACTCCACTACAACAACAACAACAACAACAACAAATTACATTTATAGAGCGTCTTTCACGTCGGGAGGACGTCCCAAGGCGCTGCACAGGAGGCGTGTGACCCGAGCTGAGAGGGGAGTGTTTGCGAAGGGGTGAAACACGAAGGGGAGGTCGAAACATTCGGGGTGGAACAAAAGGTACGGTCGAAGAGGAAAGTCTTCAAACCGGCCTTGAAAGAGGAAAGGGAAGAAACGAGATGGAGGGATTGAGGGATGGCATTCCATAGGGTGGGAGCAGAGAAACTGAAGGCCCGGCCTCCGATGGTGGGGCGGTTCGGGCGGGGGGCTTGGAGCAGGCCAAGTCCTGTTGAACGGAGGGTCCGGGTGGGCTTGTACGGGGAAAGTAGATAGGTTAAATAGGGCGGGGCAAGGCCGTGTAAGGCCTTGAAGGTGAGGACGAGGATCTTGAACTCGATCCTCTGGAGAATGGGGAGCCAATGGAGATGCGCGAGGGTGGGGGTTATATGGTCGCGGAGGCGGGTGCGGGATAATACATGGGCTGCAGCGTTTAGGATGACCTGCAGCCTGTGAATGGAGGAACTGGGGAGACCGACGAGGAGAGAGTTTCCGTAGTCCAGCCTAGAGGTGATGTATGCGTGCACGAGTGTTTTGGCAGCGCAGGGGGTAAGATAGTTGTGGAGCCTGGCAATGTTGCGCAGGTGGAAATAAACGGTGCCGGTCAAGGCACGGATGTGGGGGAGGAAGGAAAGTTTATGATCGAACATGATGCCGAGGTTCCTGATTGGCTTTGTGAGGTGGAGAGTGCAGCCTTGGATGTTGAGGCTGGCAGCGCCCGATGTGCGGAGGCGTTGGCTTGAGCCGATCAGGAGGGCCTCGGTCTTACTCACGTTCAATTGCAAGAAGTTGTCCCTCGCCCAGGACTCGATGTCGGACAGACCTGCTGTCAGAACATCGATGGTCTGGGGGTTGAGGGATGAGGCAGAAAGGTATAGCTGGGTGTCGTCCGCATACATGTGGAAATTTACCCCATGTTTGCGGATGACATCGCCCAGAGGGAGCGTGTAAAAGGTGAAAAGGATGGGGCCTAAAACAGAGCCCTGAGGGATGCCGTGAGAAACTGTGCGGGGGTTTGAAGAAAAACCGTTGGAAGAAAAAAAGAGTAAACGGTGGGTCAGATAGGAATGGAACCAGTCAAGGACTGTGCCTTGAAGGTTGAGGTTGGAGGAAAGACGTTGGAGGAGGATGGTGTGATCGACTGTGTCGAACGCAGCAGATAGGTCAAGGAGGACGAGGAGGCAGAGGGAGCCCTGATCACAGGCGGTTAGGATATCATTTGTAACCTTAACCAGGGCAGTTTCTGTGCTATGAATTGGGCGGAAACCAATAGTTACATCCTGCCAATTTGAGAATGATCCGTTTATCGCTACTCTCTGCTTTCTACCCGATAGCCACTCTTCTATCCATGTTAATATTTTCCCATTAATCACGTGGGCCTTAATCTTGAGTAACAGCCTTTTGTGTGGCACCTTTTCAAATGCCTTCCTAAAATCCAAATATACCACATCTACTGGTTCCCCCTTATCCAACCTGCTGGATACATCCTCAAAAAATTCTAAAAGATTAGTCAAGCATGACTTCCCTTTTGTAAAGCCATGTTGACTCTGCCTAATCTTTTTATGGTCTTCAAGGTATCCCATAACTACGTCTTTTATTAAGGATTCAAGAATTTTCCCTATAACTGACGTCAGACTAACTGGTCTATAGTTTCCCATATTTTCTCTCCCACCCTTCTTAAATAGTGGAGTTATGTTTGCAATCTTTCAATCAATGGGGAATTTTCCAGTATCCAAAGAATTTTGGAAGATTATAGACATGCCATCTACTATCTCAGTAGCCACCTCCTTTAAAACTCTAGGATGCATTCGAAAATGATTGTTTGGCTCATCTGCTAGCAACAAAAACAACAACCACAAAATTACATTTATGGAGCGCCTTTCACATCGAGAGGATGGCCCAAGGCACTGAACAGTCGGGTTGGGACCTGAGTGTGGGGGAGGGGTAGTGTATTAGGGAGGGGAGGGCGAGAGCTGGGAAGGCAGCAGAAAGCACGATTGAAATGGAGGGTCTTGAGACCGGCCTTGAAGGAGGCAAGTGTGGAAGTGAGGTGAAGGGACTGTGGGATGGAGTTCCAGAGTGTGGAGGTGGAGAGACAGAAAACCCAGCCACCGATGTTAGGGGGTCAGGAGGGACATGGAGCCTGCTGAATGGCCTTGATGGTGAAAGCTATGAAATGAGTTACTTAATAATGAATTTGAGCTGTTCGGAGTGTGACATGGATTGAGGTTTTTATGTCAAAGCAACATGATAAGCAAACTCTCTTAGATAAGGACGAGGATCTTGAATTTGATCCTCTGGGGGATGGGGAGTCAATGGAGCCGGGCATGGATGGGAGTGATGGGATCGCGGAGCCTAGTGCAGGAGAGTACATGAGCTGCAGAGTTCTGGATGATCTGCAGCTTGTGAATGGAAGAGCCAGGAAGTGCGATGAGGAGGGAGTTTCCATAGTTAAGCATTGATGTGACAAATGCATGGATGAGAGTTTCGGCAGCCTTAGTTAAGGTTGAGGCAGTGGTGGAGGAATGTTACTCCTCACTCTGGCAATGTTACAGAGATGGTGGAAGGTAGTGTTGGTCATTATAATAATCCTTACATTTAATATAGTGCTTTTCACGTCTTCTAGACGTCTCAAAGCATTTCACAAAATATAATGTAAAATGAATTGACTGTATATTTGTGGGCAAAATGCGGCAACCAATTGTGCACAGTGGTGTCCCGCAAATAGTTATGGTTTGAAATGACCAATTTTATTACTGTGGTTTTTTTGGATGGATTATTATTAGGCACGTGGAGGATGGAAACTTGCCCAAGGTTTCACCTTGTCCTGATTCGAAACCCAGGTCTCATGCTTGTAAGGCCAGTGCTCTAACCACTCAGCTGCAGGACTCCAGATGTGGGGGAGAAAGGACAATTCAGGGTCAAACAAGACACCCAGACTCGCTTCATGAGATTGTGTGGTGCAGCCTTGGATGCTGATGCTGCCAGCGCCTGAGGTGCGAAGCGCTGAAGTGAGCCAATCAGGAGGGCCTCAGTCTTGCTGACGTTCAGCTGGAGAAAATTGTCCCTTGGGCAGGACTCAAAGTCAGACAGTCAGTCAGGACGCTGATAGTCCTGGTGTTGAGGGTGGAAGCAGAGAGATAGAATTGGGGGTCATCCGCATACATGTGGAAATTTACCCCATGTCTGTGGATTATGTGATTGTGGGGGAGCATGTAGAGGGTGAAAATAAGACGACCAAGGACAGAGCCCTGAGCAATGCCACACAAGACAGTGCGGGAGCTGGAGGAAAAGCCGTTGGCAGACACAAAGTGAAGATGGTGTGAAAGATAGGACCTGAACCAGTCAAGGTAGCATTCTCAACTCTGCAGCCCAAACCATGGGTTCTAGCCTTACATCAGGTGTCTTTCTTCAGGTTGATATTAGAGATCCCATGGCACTATTTGAAAAGAGAATAAACTTTCTCCCAGTGTCCTAGCCAAACATCCCTAAATAAATTGGGTCATTCACTCCAGGGTTTTTTATGGAACATTTCTGCTGCCCATGAAATACACGGTCAATCTGTTTCACCATATATTCTTATCAAGTCTCAACTATTTGTGGTGCAGTGTATGCTTCATGTCACCAATATCAAACCTCTGTGTCCCGTTAGACCCTCAACTGTTCTCCATCCCCATATCTGTGCCATTACCAGCTCCACCTTTCTCCACTTCCACAATATTGCTCAGTTCTGCCACCGTCTCTCACCCCTGAGACCCTCATCCGCACATTCACCACATCCATGCTCAACTACACAAACTCTCTGCTTCTTGTCCTCCCCATTTCTTCCTCCAAAAGCAGCAGATCATCCAGAACTCTGTAGCCTATGCTGTACCAGGCTCCACAACCCTATCACCCCAATCCTCACCCGGCTCCACTGGCTCCCCATCATTCAGAGGATACAGTTCAAGACCCTAATGCTCACCTTCAAAGCCGTTCAAAGCCATGCTGCTCCCACCTCTGTGACCTCCCAAACGCCCCCCAAAAATTAGTTTGATTATTTGTTTGTTGATAAGGCACTATAATTTCACTGGCTCCCTGTCACAGAGTGGATCGACTTCAAGATCCTCATTCTTATATATAAATAATTTCATTCCTCTGTATGCCCTACCACTTTAACCTTCTCTGTCCTCACAGCAGTACCCATTGCCTCAACTCTACTGGGTCTGGCCTCCCCATTTGCCCCTTGAATCCTCCGCTCCACTATTAGTGACCGTGCTTTCAGCCACTTAGCCCCCAAACTCTGGAACTCCCTCCTGCAATCCCTTCACCTCACCCCCTCGTTTTTCATCTTCAGGTCGTGCCTGAAGATCTTTCTTTTTGACCTTGCCATGGTCACCTTCCCCCTCTCAATGGCTTGTCCCCGGGCTCTGGTATTGTGCATTACTCTGAGATACCATCTGGCATGGAGGGCACTTTACGAATGCATGTTTTTGTTGTTGGATAATAAATGCAAGGATTATCATTATTATTATTATATTCAGTGATCCCATTCCTCTTTTGTAAATGGCACTGAATTATTTCTCTCCTCTCTTGGACACATTCAGGCTAACTTGCAAAGTGTCTCAGTGCACTTGTTGTGCATGACCAGTAAAGCTCATTGCCTATATCCACTTCCCTGAGAAGCAGCAAAGCAATCTGAATAAAGAAATTTATCTATTTCAGAAACTGAATACTTTTTGTTAGTCTTTGAAGCATTTCAATGAAGAAAATCAACAGATGGTTTAAAGCAGATCAAAGAACGTTTAACAATACAGGCAAGGATCAAAGAATGAGGCACAGATTCCCTGTCGTTACAACTTTCAGCCCTGATTGATGTATTCCATATCAAAGGGGCAATTGATAGCGAGCCATAAAAATAGTAAACATGATTTTGGAGGTCAAACAATTTCAACATAAATGACCTTCACTGTACAATATTGTCCAAAAGGCTTCATTGTTGTCACTGGCCCCAAGTTCTAGAAAATATGCCCATTAGACATTCTGGCAGTACAGCCCTGACAAAGCTTCTTCCAAGCAAAAATGGCCAATAGTAAGCTTGACATGTCATTTTGACAGAATGTCATTCTGTTATTTTAGTAGAAATCAAAAGAGCAACCTATGCACTATATTAAAGAGCTTAATGACTGCTTCACAGTGGTCAGATACACTTTGAAGGCACATGGAATAGTGTATTACACTACAATCACTTGACAAAACCAACATTGTTGAGAATTTTATCTGTTCAACCAGATGTTTTTATTGATCGTTCGTGATAACTTCCAAAGGTAATTGTTAGAAACATACTTTATTTGTTATGTGAAACTGAAAATTATTTAAGATTTTAATAAATTTTCCTATATGATATCTGACATTTAACTTGTATAGATAACAATCTGAAATTGAAGCTTTTATATGTCAAATTATAATCCACCCAAATCAAAACAGGCTGTGTCTTTTTGAACTTTAACAACAATTTATATTTATGATAATGCTAATCCATGCATTTAGGGTACTGCCTTTCACATCATGAGGATGTCCCAAAAAGATTCTCAGGAGGTGAACCAATTTTGCCAACAGCAATGGTCCCACAAGCAGCAATGTCGCACAGAGACACACAGGAGTGAGATAGTAGTGTTGGAGGTGGGGTGGGGGTGGTGGGGTGTAAAGTCGGCTCAAGTAACCAAAAGTGCAGCTGAAAAGATAGATCTTCAGGCAGGATATAATGATAAGGAGGAAAGTGGTAAGGCAGAGAAAGTCTGAGGTAAAAGTGTGGAGGTAGAATGGCTGTAAGCTCATCCACAGATGGTGGGGCTATTCAGGTGGGAAACATGAGGCAGTGTTACCTGAACAGAGGGAGTTATAGCCTTAGTTTTGAAATCAGAGTAGTGGTGCTTGCCCTTTAATTCATGGATAACCTTCTGCGCCCGTTCTCTGGAACTCCATCTTGGAGTCAAGTCACCCTTCCCTCCTCAAGTTAAAAGCTCATCAAAGGTTGTTCTTGGCATCATTCCCCTCTCCACCCTCTTCAGCTCCTAGCTCAGGTGTCCAACTATTTTTTTTGATCAGCCTACACATTGAAATCCCAGAGATAGATTGTTACTATGGAATATGTAGTCCCTCTCTCTCTTGGCACATAGACATACACCCTGTGAAGCCATCTCCAGAGTCTACTATATATGTATCCAAGGCAAACCTAAGTCCACCACTGCAGGCTTGTCTGCTGAGAGTGATGGACTGCTGAACCTTCCCAGCAGCTTATTCTACCAAACCCACAACAGTAACTTATATTGGTGGGAACAACTTATTCAGATGGAAGAGAAAAGGTAAGCCTGGGAATGGGGAGAGCAAATTCTCCGGTAACAGTAACTTTACTCAGCAAAGTAACCAATAGGCTGATATCAGCATGAATCAGCAGGCAAGTTTGCAACTACAGCAGTCAGCAATGTTTGAGAATCTGCCAAATGGACCGGTAAGGAAGAGAAATAAACCCTCAACTATTCCTACTGAGATTAAAGGAAAGAAAGAACTTGCAATTTTATAGCATTTTATCTGTTAAACCATCTCAAAGCACTTCAGAGGTAATTACCGTCAAGTGTATTGACTGTTTGTGTACATAATTGTGGCAGCCATTTTGCACATTGCAAAGTCCCACAAAGAGGAATGAGATGAACGAACAATTCATCTGGAGGATTGTTAGCCAGGGCTGTTGAATCTCTTCTTATTTAAGGTAGATCTTTAGTGTCCGAGAGATTTTAAGGTCACATCTTTAACATCTACTTGAAAAGGCAAACAAGAGCTTAGTTTTATATTTCATCTGGAGGACAATACCTATAGTAATATACCACTTGTAATAATTGTATTTGATATAGAGATGATAACAACAACTTTTAAGAACATAAGAAATGCTAGATGAAAAAAGACTAGGGTCCATTTAGTTTTCATTCCTCCTTCCTGGGGATCGCAGGCACCTATGTCCCGAACTACCTAGGTACCTTGTGGAGTCCTGTAGCTTAGTGGTTAGAGCACTCACCTTATAAGCAAGAGATCTGTGTTCAATTCCAGGCAAGGTGAAACCTTGGGCAAGTTTCCTTACTCCACACACCTGTGTATAATCCCTCAATAATAATAATAATAAATTGGTCATTTCAATCCACGACTAATTGTGGGACACGGCTGTGCTCAATTGGCTGCCACATTTCACCCACAAATGTACAGTCAATTCACTTTACAGAATATTCTGTGAAGTGCTTTAAGACATCTAGAAGACATGATCCTGATCGGGTGTAAGGATTATTATTATTAATGTCCATCTGAACAGGTTTTAAAGTGTTATTTAAAGGACTGCATCTTTGACAAATGCAGTAGTTCCACTAAACTGTCCTGCAGTGTGTCAGTATACTAAAAACTCAAAGTCCCAAAGTGAGCTTGAACCCATAACTTTCTGATCCAGAGATGAGAGTGCTACAAACTGAGCCAAGCTGGGATGATAGCCTAGACCATAAATTCAAGAAAAGTGATCACACAATTGATTAGAAGGTCACAGTGATACCAGTGAGCAAGGCCATGGAGGGCTTTGAAGGTGAGGACCAGGATCTTGAATTATGGGAGGGATGCTCTTCAGCTTATGTGATTTCATCCTTCCAGAATACCCACCCCACCATCTTCTCATTACAGCACTGTGCTGTTTTTCAAATGGATCCAGATTTCTGACCCCAACCGCCCTTCTTGGTAACCTTTTATAGTTATTCATTGCCCTCTGATGTTTGCCCTAACATTGCCCTTTACAACCTTAAACCTATGCCCTCATGTTCTACTGTTTCTCATATTAATGCCTCATCTCCAACCCTGCCTTCCTTTCCAAGTTCCTGGAATGAGTCTTTGCTTCCCAAGTTCCCAACTATATCTCTCTGCCTCCATCCTCGAATCCAGGACCACTGCTTTCCTGACATGAGAGCAAACTTTCTCCAGTTGAATGTCAACAAGACTGAGGCACTCCTGGTTGACTCCTATCAGCGCTACCACACCTCAAGCACTGACAGCATCCAAGGATTCACAGTCCAATGTATTAAGCCGGTCCGGAACCTTGGCAGCCCTGTTAACTTTGAACTATCCTTCCTTCCCACATCCATGCCATGTTTCACTCCGCCATACCCAAAGTCTGCAACAATGCCTGGCTCTGCCACTGTCTCACGCTTCATGCTGCCAAGACCCTTATCTGTGCATTCATTACATTCAGCCTATGGAGGGAGGAGCTGACTTGTTGGCTTGTTGGCTTGTTTGTGTGCCACCGCATCTCCTCCATCCTGCAGATCATCCATAACACTCCAGCCCATGTCCTCTCCCATACCTGGCTCTGCAACCCTATCACCCCCATCCTCGCCCAACTCCACTGGGTTCCCTTTACACAGGATACAGTTCAGGATCCTGGTCCTGAAGCGCTCTGAGATGTTGTTCAGCATGGAGGGCGCTATATAAATCGAAGCTGTTGTTGTTTTTGTTGTTGTCCTCAATGACCTCCATGACCTTACTTCCCTACCTACCTCCGTGGCATTCTAACTCCTTACCAACCTGACCGCTCCCTCCACTCAGTGGGCTTCGGGCTGCTTAACATCCTTACATTGCTTGCCCCACCATATAATATAATTTTGTTGTTCTTTTTTGTGTACATACTAAATTATTATTCTGGGTTTACTTTACCAATTCTATTTAAAATCTTATGTACTTCTATAAAATCCCCTCTAGTATGTCTTCTTTCAAAACTGGGGAGCCCAATCTGATGTAATCAATATTGCCAATAGCAAATTTACTGTGATCTTTCAATTTTTACTCTGTTCACAGTACTTTATAGATATATTAACTGGAATTATATCGTCTACACCGACAAGTTAATATTGATCCTTCAACCCAATCACAGCAAAGCAGGTTTGCTTCTTAATCTCATACTGTTTCCTGTGGTAGGCATAGATGTTATCCAATTGATAGCAATAATGTGGTGCCTGTAGTGAGAGATTATAGTTATGTGGAGAGACTTGCCAAGTTTGAGTAGTTTTCTTTGAAGTAGAGAAACTTAAGCATGGATGTTAGCCTAGGTGTTAGCCTGGCTCAGTTGATAGCTCACTCATCTCTGAATCAGAAAGATTTAGGTTCAAGCCACATGTTAGGTTTCTGAAGATGCGGTTTAATTCAAAGAGGCTAATTTACCAATAATCTCCCAGATAAACTATCAACTGTCAGGCTTAATATTAATAGAGAGTTGCAGAAATAAGAACTGTGTTACTAGGATAAATGGAGCTAGACTACTTCCACCGATGAGCTAGACATTAACAAATGGAGTCCTGTAGTTCAGTGGTTAGAGCACTTGCTTTACAAGCGAGAGACCTGGGTTTGATTCCAGACAGGGCAAAACCTTGGGCATGTTTCCTCACTCCTCACACCTGATAATAATCTCTCAAGAAAGAAAAACAATAATAAATTGGTCATTTCAAATCCATAACTGTTTGTGGGACACTGCTGTGCACATTGACTGCTACGATTGTCCCACAAATATATAGTCAAGTCACTTTACAGTACAGTATATTCTGTGAAGCTTTTTGAGACATCTCGAAGAATATCAAATTCAAGGATTATTATTATTATTAAAGGGACATAAACACTTATAAGCATTAAAACAAATGGAACTTGGAAGAAATTATTTTTACATAGAGAGAAACAGTAAAAGTCTTATAATTCCACCCTGTATTAAAATGTCACTGCCACTTATGTCTTCAGGCTGTAAAAATCCTGGCTGCATTTAGTTATGTGTGTGTGTGTATATATGTATCTATATCTATACATGTATATGTATATTTATGCCAGTCTAGCCACTCTGGGCAACTCGTCACTGAGCTCTTTTCTCTTGGAGTGATGTGTTATCAGCAGTTTGCTGTCATAACAGTTACGAAGACAGAATAGTGAAGGAGCAAACTGTGGCATGGTGGGCCAAATGACGTAAATGTTCTGTTATTCTGACAAATTGAACATGAAAGAGATACTTTGTTCCTATTTATGAGTGCAGCAAATTTGGTGCTGCATATTTCTAAAAAAACTAATTAAATTAACAAAAAATTACATTATAAATGCAATTTTAATTGTACATATAGGACTGCGAGACATTTATGGGGAGCTAGCTCTGGCACTCACAAAGGCATTCTTCTGTGCTGTAAACTCTCTACGATTCTATATAATAATAATCCATGCATTTGATACAGTGTTTTTCTCATCTTCTAGATGTCTCAAAGCGCCTCACAGAATATACTGTAAAGTGAATTGACTGCATATATATGGGCGAAACGTGGCAACTAATTGCACACAGCAGTGTCCCACAAACAGTCCTGGATTGAATTGACCAAATTTTTTTGAGGGATAATTATTAGGTATGTGGAATAAGGAAACTTTCCCAAAGTTTTGCACTGCTTGGAATTGAACCCAGATCTCTCGCTTGTAAGGTGAGTAATAATAATAATTCTTGCATTTGATATAGTGCTTTTCAAGTTTTCTGGTCTCAAAGCACTTCACAGAATATACTGTTAAGTTAATTGGTTTTATATTTGTAGGCAAACCGTGGCAGTCAATTACAAACAGCCGTGTCCCACAAACAGTTGTGAATTGAAATGACCAATTTCTTATTTATTTTGAGGGATTATTATCAGGCGTGTGGAGTAAGGAAACTTGTCTAGGTTTCGCCCCGTCTGGAGTTGAACCCAAGTCTCTTGCTTGTAAGGTGAGAGTTCTAACCACTGAACTACAGGATTCTACTAAATAGTAACATGTATAAGCCCAAGCAGCCTGGCTTTGTTAATCGTACTCTCGTCCGCAAGCCTGATGATTGTGAGTTCAAGACCCACTTTGAGAATTTGAGCTGAAAGTCTAGGCTGACTCTCCAGTGCTGTGCTATAGGAGTGCTACAGTTTCAGATGTGCCATTGTTTAGAAGAAACAATAAACCAAGCCTGTTTCTGCTTATCTAGTGCTAAAAATCCAATAGCACTATTTGGAAAGAGAGGGGATCTTATCCCTTTATCCAAGCAACAATCCTCCAAATAAAACTGGTCCTTCACTTCATGCGTTTTTGGGACATTGCTGTGAAAATCAGCTGTAAATTTACTGTCTGCAGTAAATACAATATTGCCTTTACACCCTTTATACCCTTTCCTGTCATCTGGCTTGGGACTCACTACTGACATGAAAAGCATTCTACAAATGGAATTTTGTTGCTGTTATATAACTCCGGTGAAGTGCTGTGAGATTTTTCAATGATGTGATAAGACACAATATCAAATGCAAGGAATGTTATTAAACATGCTCTCATGTGAGCTTCAATGCACATCTGCCATCTGCCGTTGGTTGCATAAGAGTTCCCTTGTTCTAGAGCAGATTAAAAAACATTTTACCTTGGTAAATATTGGCATATAATTCAATGTAATTCACTGAACACATGACAAGAACGTTTCTTCTCTTGGTAAAGAATTACTTAGTTCTATTCATAGAATAGAATCCTGTCATTCAATTTTTATGCGAGTGGATCTATATCTTATGCAGAGACTGAAATTGAGAATTGAATATCAGATAGATATTGTCATGTTCGCTTACAAATACACAGTCACTACAATTTCAAAATATCCTGTGCAATGCTTTAAGTTGTTGCGATAAGGTAATAAACTGCTAGATCAACTACAACGCTTATTATTATTATTGTTGTGACATGTATAATGCATAATATTCCGGCTGGAGATCAACTTTCATTATTTCCAGAAATGGAAAAGAGTACAAAAAAAACACTTCACTGCTGTATTACCGTGCAGTGCTTTGGGACATTGCGGTGAATTGTTAAAATCAATTTTAATATGCAAAATGTTTCTGTGGAAGAGAGATATTGGCTCATTAGATACATTTGTGCAGCATGATACAAGAATTTTGTTCTCATCAATAGGCAGTGTGGGCAGAATAGGCAGTCAACTCCTAGGTAAAACACCCAGAGCCATAAATGATTTTACTTAGGTGGGGGGGTTGGCAGATTTGTTTCTGTTATTTGGATTCTCAAAACAGGCATCACAAAAAGTGGCAGATATATTCTGGCATCCAAGTAATTTTTCCAGTTGCAGTCTGACATCCTTCCTTAAGGCTGGGACAATATCTTGTTGACCTTTGTAAGTAAGATAATTGCATTTGTAATATAGCATCCCAAAACAAATATGGATTTCATATTGTCATTTACTGCATTCAAGACCTGTCTCAAGACCCTCCTCTTTGACCGTACCTTTGGTCACCCTCCTTCCCCACTCTGCTCTCCACCCTCCCTGATCCTGACCCCCAGCTCAGGTCTGAAGCACTGATTGTCCAGTGCCTTAGGACATCCTCCTGACGTGAAAGGCGCTAGACAAATCAAATTTTGTTGTTGCTGTTGTTGTTTATGTTGCAAAAGTCTTGCAGTAGTTGCAAATGACCACAGCCCTTAGAATAGCACAGAATCACATAGAATGATCTGACGCAGAGTCAGGCCATTCTATGCTGGTGTTTATACTCTATACAAGTCTCTACTCCTAATCTCTGCTCTCTCATGTATGCATGAAGCTTCCTGTAAATACATTGATTTTTTTTACTTCAAGCACATCTCCTAGTGGTGAGTTCCACATTCTCACCATCCTTTACAAAAAACAATTCCTCTATATTCTCTTGTACATTTATTCAGTTTGGCCCACCAACAAGTGGAAACAGCCTATTAACCCCATTTTATAGAATTCTTTTATCATCTTAAACTCCTCCGTCACATCTAATCTCAATTAACTCATCTCTTACAAAGATTTCTAATGCACAAAAACCATGCACTCAATAGAGTACTTTTTCTACTCTTACTTAGAACAGTATTTAAATGGCACCTCTTCCTGTCAATCGTATCTGAGAAGATGCAAAGGACAGTCAAATATCTGCAGTCTAGGAAACCCCCAAATACTGAATTATGTACATACAGTAATTCTATCAAGCACTCCTCCCTGCTGTTATTCGTATCTTCCTACAGTTCATCACATCAGTTGCAACCGTTCTAACACTTATGAGTTGATGTGTGACAACTTGGGGAGAGCAAAACAACTAATTTGGTCCATGTGAGAATTGTGAAAATGAGATGGGTATATTTTTAACGATCAGAAATCTCGCTACCATCAAACAGCTGTTTAATTGAAGTTGTTAAAAGAGCGCAGTTAATTGGTGTGTTTTTTATGAGTGTTTTATAATCCACAGGGACCTAAGACTATAAGTGTTTTGTCTATTACAATAAAAATAACTCCTGAGGAATCCTAGCTGTTGGTATCATTGAACTTGTGAATGAGTGCTTGCCTTCTGGTTAACCAATGGCACCTGGGCCTAGGTACATTCCCTTTTTGTAATATGTGGTAAGAGGTTCAGCATGTGAGTGTGACCATTGATGCACAAAAATAACTACAGCTGAACTGAGATTATTTCAGACTTTGCTGACAGCTTTGTGGTGGGAACTGGATCTGCCTCCCTCATTAAAGAATGTTATACAGGTTGATTTTGTGGCCTGACAAGTGATTATGGATTGTGTGCTGCATTCGAATGGCCTTGAGAGGTCTGGAAATTGAAAAGGCATGTGGGAAGATTCATGTAAAGAAATATGTGCTTTGCTATCACACCTATTCAGGAGCTTCTTAAAGATAACCCCAAGTAAAGTTGATTATTCACTTTAAGGCTGTGTGTGAGACATTGCTTTGTGCAAAATTGGCTGTTGCATTCACCTATAAAATGCACAGTCACTATACAGCAAATCATCTGAAGAGCTTTGAGATGGCCTGCTTAGATGAAATAATAATAATTCTTGCATTTGATGCAGCTCCTTATTAAGTCGTTGATATGTCCCAAAGCACTTTGCATGATACAGTATAATATAAACTGAATTGACTGTATGTTTTGTGGGTGAATCAGCCAATTGCCACAAACAGTTTTGGATTGAGTGACTAAAGTATTATTGTGCAGATATATCACATGCAAAAATTATGACATACTTCAGAGAAAATTATGCCTATATTTCTTAACAATATTTTTGAGAATTTCCTTATTATTAATATTTTGAATTCCCCAAAATATTGTTAAGAAATATAGGCATAATTTTTTCTGAAGTATGTCATTTCTACATTTGATCATATAAAATAGATTAAATAAATTCAGTCCTAAAATAAAATTGCCAAGTGCACTTAGACTGAAATATAACCCTGCTGCTTACTGTGTTTATCTTGGCTAATCTGTTTGGTTATGGAAAATAGGTGAAACTACTTCACCTAGTTAATTATGTTACATGAAATGAATTTCATGTTAAAATTGTTTGCAATTTATGATTGTGATTTATTTATTTAGTTATTTATTCGTTTATTGATTGATTGATTGTGATTTATGATTGTGAATTCATGATTGTGAATAGATCGTTAGTTACCAAAAAATGAAATTTCAAACAGTAAAACTATAATATTTCTTTCTTGAGAGAGATTTTGACACTGGTTCACAGGGAAACCAGCTCATTGTTTGGAAAAGATAATTATAGATGATTCTTGGTGGATTTGCTTTTAATGTTCTTTTGAAATTGGTGACAAAATGCTATATTTTCCGTTTTCTCATTCATCTGCAGCTAACGGACTGGAGCTCTTGTTGAGAGATCTCACACATTACAGTGTACTAAGAGTGGCACAGGGGAGTTTGACTGAATCTTCAGAATGTAATGTCAATGTTTGCTCCTAATCCTGTACAAAGGTAGCAACTCAATAACAAAATAAAAATCATCCTTGTGATTAATATTCTGCCTTTCACCCATCAAGGACATCTCAAAGTGCTTCACAAAACTTAGTGTAAAGTGTAGTGATTGTGCATTATGTGGGTGAAATTAAGGATATGATTGTCTGCATATCTTTGCTTAATTTTATCCAGTTACATTTTACAAAATCCTTGTCAATATGCATAGAGAAAAGCAATTTTTTTTGCTGCGCAATTCTGAAATAGCAATACAGGTAATGATTTCTTTTGATATAGTACCTTATCATGTTGTCGAGATGACTCAAGAAATTTCAGATGAATTACACAGGAATTATAAAGTGCAGTTACTGTGTATTTGTCATTGAACATGATAAGACAAACACGCATAGCAATATTCCCCAAATAACCAGGAAGTGAATGTTTAATTTTTTTCTGGACATTTCTTGATTAGGACACTGGGAGAAATTCCCGTTTGTATTTTTGAATTGTACCACCAGATATTTAATGTCCACCTGAACAGACAGATGGGGCCTCAGTTTATTATCTCTTTTGAAGGATGTCACGTCCATCTGCACTCCGGGCAATGTATTGTAATATTAGCTTAGATTGCAATTGAAAAGTATCACTGTGTGTTGAACCTTCCACTTTCTGATTTGGTTGCCTCTTTTCCTATCAATTGTATGTCTACTAATATGGCTACCAGTTCTTGCTCTTACAAGAAACCCTTCCAAATAAAAAGTAATAATCCATTTCCAGAAATGGGATTGTGTGGTGACTTTTCATTACTCCATTCCACCAACAACAGGATGTGATATACAGTTAGTTTTGCAGAACCCCTGGAAAGACATATTGGCTCGATGATAAATCATCAAAGATTTATCACTCAAATGTGGATGCTCTTGTACTAGGCCTGAGCTGACCTGTAGAATACTTAGTTACAAAAAGGGGAGAATTTGCCATCTTTAATCAATTGTATTCTATATTTGACTTGTACTGACAGCACATTTGCTGAAGAGATTGAATGTGGATGGAAAACCTGCAAACAGCCCTTGCCAGGATTCCCCAGCTCATCTATAACTGGTTAATTTGGGTGTCTGGAATGTTGTCAAACACACTTTAGGAAGTGGAAAGTTGGCTGATTCAGAAAGGGAATTGTGCTTTTGCTGCTCAGTTTCCCTTTTCAATCGTGCTTTGAAGTTCAAAGTCAATATCTAGGGCTAGGAAGAAAGAGCCGTGTCCAACTGTTTCACCAAGTTAAATCTTGATCAAATCCGAGGCAGCAACATTGTTAATAATAATCCTTACAATTTGGTATAGCACCTTTCACTTCAGGGGGATGTCCCAAAATGCTTCAGAGGATATATTGTAAAGTGCAGAGATTATAAGAAAGTGCAGCAGCCAATTTTTCACAAAGGCAATCTCCCACAAACTGGTATGGAGTGAGTGAACAATATTATTTGGAGGATTTTTGGCCAGGCAGGATAGTGGGAGAAACTCTATTCTCTTTCTAAGTATAGTAATACTTAGAAAGTATTGTGGAGCTCCTGTGGCTCAGTGGTTAGAGCACTTGTCTTGCAAGCTGGGGAAACCAAGCTGGGGAGACCTGTGTTCGAATCCAGGCAGGTCAGGGCGAAACCTTGGGCAAGTTTCCTTACTCCACACGCCTAATAATAATCCCTCCAAAAAAACACAATAATAAAATTGGTCATTTCAATCCACGACTGTGTGTGGGACACTGCTATGCGCAATTGGCTGTCGCGATTCGCCCACAAATATATACAGTCAATTCACTTTACAGTATATTCTGTGAAGTGCTTTGAGATGTTGATAAGATGTGGAAAGCGCCATATCAAATGCAAGGATTATTATTATTATATTATTATTATTATTATTATAATACAGTACCAAGGGATCTTTAACATCCACCTGAATAGGCAGACGGCACCTTACTTACTTTAATGACTCAGACAAAGGACAGCACCTCTGTCAAGGCAACCCCCACACCAAGCCCTGCATTGGAGTGTCGGCTGGGACTATATGAGTTCCAAGTTGCAATGTGGGGCTTGAACCAACCAATAGCTCAGAGGCAAAAGTGTTACCAGATGAGGGTGGAGGGGAATTCTAGACTGCCATTTGATGGGAAAATGAGGAGTTCCAAACATTACAACAGCAACAACAAAATTATATTTATAGAGGGCCTTTCACACCAGGAGGACATTCCAAGGTGCTGAACAGTCAGGATGGGACCCGAGCAAGAGAGAGGGGGCAGTGGTAGGGGTGCGAGAGAGTTAGCGGGGGAGGGAGAGAGTTGGGAGGGCAGCAGAAGGCACAGTCGAAGAGGAGGGTCTTGAGGCCAGCCTTGAAGGAGGAGAGGGAGGGAGCAAGGCAAAGCGACTGTTGGATGGAGTTCCAGAGTATGGGAGCAGAGAGGCTGAAAGCCTGTCCGCCGATGGTAGGGTGGGTTGGGCGGGGCCATGGAGCAGGCCAGAGCCCGCTGAACAGAGGGCGCGGGAGGTTCATATGGAGACAGCAGCTCAGATAGATAGGTGGGGCAAGGCCGTGAATGGGCTTGTAGGTGAATTTGATCCTCTTTCTGATGGGGTGCCAATGGAGACGGGCGAGAGAGCTAGTGATGTGGTCGTGGAGCTTGGTGCAGTTGAGGACATGAGCTGCAGAGTTCTGCAGACATGAGATATCAATATTCTCCGCATCCTAATAGGGACTCATAAGAGTTGAATCTCTACTCTCTCCTAGCAAGAAAATGTGGATTTAATTATGAAGGATTCATCCTCTTCTTTACTGGGCTAATGTCATTAACTGACAAAATGAATATCCTTCCTCAACTAGCCTGAGTATTACATTACTTTCTGGTCACAAGTGTTTGACACATCACCATGCTTATGAGTATTCAAACCAAACTGAGAATTCCATGAAACCTACCCACACATGGAAATTCCAGAGATTACTTGTTGGAATGGAATGTGCATTCTCTCCCTGGAGGGACACATTCTACTTATCTATTCCAGAAATTATAAGGTGTGGATTGGCAAGATCCAATGCTTGGGGACCCCATTGAGTGAATTTGGGAACTGTTGTAGTCTAACCAGCTAAAGCTGCATAGCTTACCATTGAAAGTAATATTTGGCAAGCTTTCCTGCTGCTTGTCCAGCTTGGTCAATACTGTACCACCCATTAGGGCTTGTCTTTCAGGGTTAACAGGGTTGCTGAGTGGGAGGATTCCTTGACCGCAGACTGTCCTGCTTTTCCAGGTCCTGTTGATGAACAGGCGGGCTGTTCTGAGTATTCCAGATGTTGACAGTTTCTGCTAAAATATCTAAACCCCCCTCCAATACCATATTTAATATATTTTGTTTGGCAGGTTATCTTTCCTTACTCCAGTTCCAAATAATACAGGATGACCCACCATTCCAAGTCTACAATTTTAGGTCATTGATATCTGGAATTCAAATGGGTGGGATTCTGAAGCATAGATGTACAGTAGAAGCCCGTTTTTCCGTGATTCAATGAACCGGCACTTCCGTATAACCGGCTCGCCCCCCAAAAAGTCCCCATTTTATAAAGCGGAATTTATCTGGAACAATAGCGGTGGAGCATTTGTGAGTCATTGTCGCACAGGTGCAGTATTTCGGCTTGCCGCTAGTAGAGTCTAGGGTTATTGGCTTGCCACTAGTAAACCTTTAAAGTCGCGCTGCCGTTTTTTTCACCCGCTTGGCATCCTCCATTTTAAAAAGAATCGCTGGACTATAAACCTCAACCAGTAAAGGTGAGAAGCGCAAGAGAGTGGTTTTAACAATAAGTACCAATACAATATTCTGTTATTATCTGTTATTATTTAGTCTGGTGTATGCTAAAAAAAACTAAAAAAAAATTGTGGTGGGTTTTCGACAGCGGGCTGCCCAAATAACCGGCAGGTGCTTTAAGACCATTGCTGACCAGGGAATAACCAGGTCCCGCGGGTGCTGGATAAACAGGCTTTTACTGTATTTTGTTTTTGTCTTGTTGGAAGCTGTTTACAAAAACATTAAAATAACAATAATCCTTCCATTTGATTTGGGCCTTATCACGTCATTGGTCTTCACAAGGTGTATTATATTATAACACCAATTGACTTTGTCATTTGTGGGTGAAATGCAACAGTTGGTTTGTATACTGCAGTGTTCCACAAACGTCCATGGAGTGAGTGACCAATTTTAATAGGAGGTTGGCCAGAACATCGGGATAAACTTTATTCTACATTCAAATACTACCATGGGATCTAACGTCCACCTGAGCAGGTGGACAGGACCTCAGTTTAACATTTCACGTGAACGACCTCAACTCTGTCAGTGCAACTCAATCCCCAGCGTGTGTATCGGAAGGTTATCTTAGACAATGTGATTGCAAGTCCTGATGTGGGTGTTGAAACTTCTGCCTCAGAGGTGAGAGTGCTACTGTTAGCCAAGCTGACACAAAAAGCTTTTCACAGAATCTACTACAACAATAATAACAACAACTTTGATTTGTATAGCGCCCTCCACGCCGGACGGCGACTCAGAGCACTTAAAATGACCATATAAATGACTGTATAAATGACCGACTATAAATGACTGTATGTTTTTTAGGTGAATGCATCTGTCAATTTGATACAACCATATCCCACAAACAGTGAAGTGAATTATCAATTTTGTTGGCCTGGACATTGGGAGGGACTCCCTTCTCCTTTTTTGAGTAGCTTTATGGGGATTTGAATTCCATTTGAACAGGCAGATGGGACCTTGGTTGAACATCAGAATTGGAGGATAGCATCTCCACAATAAAGTCACACTCTCCCAGCATTTCACTCCAGTGGCAGTTATTTCAGTTCAAAGTCCTAATGTGGGGTTTGTACCCACAACTTGCTGGCTCAAAGGCAACAAGGCTACCAACCTTTATCTCATTGAAAAGATCTTTGAAATGTTTCGATACATCCTCCCTATATGAAAGGCATAATATCAAATTAAAGGATTATTATCATTGCTGCCACACTCTTGAGCAATGACTTATGAACAGTATGGTATCTTGAGGAGGAATACAAATCCCCCCCCAAAACAAATAATTGCTCATATTCTAGCAGCTAAAAGTGCTCACAAATATTAAACTTCAAAAATATTAGGAAAGCAAGATGAAAATAGAATGCAAATATGGAAACACAAAACAACAACAATAAGAACTTGCACTTCTTAAAGTAATAAATAATAATCCTTGCATTTGATATCGCGTTTTTCACACCTTATCGACGTCACAAAGTGCTTCACAGAATATACTGTAAAATGAATTGACTATATTTGTGGGCAAAATGCGGCAGCACACAGCAGTATCCCACAAACAGTTGTGGATTGACCAATGACCAATTTTTTTATTATTGTGGTTTTTTTTGGACGGATTATTATTAGGCACGTTGAGTAAGGAAACTTGCCCAAGGTTTCACCCTTATCTGCCTGGATTTGAACACAGATCTCACACTTGCAAGATGAGTGCTCTAACCACTGAGCTACTGGAGCTCCACAACAATAAGAACTTGCACTTCTATAGTGCCCTCCACGCAGGGTAGCATCTCAGAGCGCTTGACATCAGAAATAGTCAAAGGAACAACAGTACACAAGTGACTCCAAAGATCTAAGAGAAAAACATGAATGGATTCAAATGGCTTACAAATAACACAGACCAATAAACAAAATACCAACCTTCAAATCTATTTAACTAACATTTCGATAATATTTTATTACTGGGTAAAATCAATTAAAAAGAAAACTGACAAACTGAAGAAATCAGGGACATGAATGGTTTGGTGTCAGTTTGCTTCAGACTATGTTACTTCACACATTAAAACCATCAAAGCAAAAGATAAAAGAAAGAGGCTCTCCAAAGAAAAAATAAGCAAACGGTTCAAAAGTACAAATTTTCATTTAGCAAGAAATTACCTCAGCAAAGCAAACATAGCAGGGGAGAGTACAGGTAGAGAACAAAATCAGTCAATTTGGTAAAATATATACCTTACTCTGATCATGCATGGAATATAATAACTCCTGGGTCTGAACTCTGCTCTGCTGAATAATCTGTCGTAGACCAATTGCATCCATAGGTGACTTTGGACCAAACCGTTATGATAGAATTGGGTGGGCAAAGGGACAAGGTGAAATACTCTATGATGTTATAATTCCAATGATAATTAGCACATCACCAGGGAGAAACTCCACTCAGGTCTAGATTCTATTCTTTTCAGGATTTTGCAGATTCTTAAACACAGTCTTGGTGTTGAGTTTGGCTTTCTGAAAGTTCTTTTATGAAATAAAAATGAGGCTTTCCTAAAATATGGCGTCACAAGTACTATAAAATGGCTGACTTCTGGGTCGTCAGTTCTCTGAAATGTCACTTCCTATACATTGCGATAGTGTACAGATCACAGGAAATGACACTGGAAATGACACAGGAAATGACACAGATCACTGGAAATTACACCTGATGACCTGGAAGACAGTTTAAGATGGCTGAGATGCCAAGTCTAGGTGCACTGCACAGGAAATTATGTTACAGCAATCATTTGGATTATAATAGTTATAATACTATGCATTATAATATTATTTAATGTTTGGGCTTAAGGCCCCAAAGAATATTATATTGGGATACTTTTGTACATCAGCAATTATTCAAAAGTAGTTCACAATTGTTTTTCACAATCGCCTCTCTGATAACTCAACTGGTTCAACATTGCATCTGGGCTCTTGGGATGCTCTTCACTCTCTATACTCTCCCCTTGGGTAGCATCATCCGTAGACATGGGGTAAATTTCCACATGTACGCGGATGACACCCAACTCTATCTATCTGCATCAACCTTCGATTCCAGGACCACTGGCATTCTGACTGCATGTCTGTCCAACATCGAGTCCTGGACAAGGGAAAATTTCCTACAACTCAACATCAACAAGACGGAAGCCCTCCTGATTGGCTCACATCAGCACCTTCGCCTCTCAGGCACTGACAGCATCAGCGTTCAAGGCTGCTGGCTGCTCTCTCCACCTCTCGAAGCCAATCATGAATCTGGGTGTCTAGTTCGACCCAGAGCTATCCTTCCTCCCCCACATCCGCTCCATGACTGACACAGCCTTCCATCACCTCCGTAATATTGCCAGACTCCGCCACTACCTCACCCCCCACACCACCAAAACACTCGTCCACAACTTTATCACTTCCAGGCTCGACTACGGGAACTCTCTCCTCGTCGGCCTCCCCAGCTCCTCCCTTCACAGGCTGCAGATTGTTCAGAACTCTGCAGCTCGTGTACATTCTCGCACCTGGCTTTGCGACCACATCACTCCCACCCTCGCCCATCTCCACTGACTCCCCATCTCCCAGAGGATCGAATTCAAGATCCTTGGCCTCACTTTCAAGGCCATTCACGGCCTTGCCCCCGCCTATCTCTCTGACCTACTGTCTCCCTATCAGCCTGCCCGCATCCTCCGTTCAGCAGATTCAGGCCTGCTCCGCATCCACCACCCTAACCGCCCAACCATCGGCTGCCGGACTTTCAGCCTCTCTGCTCCCACACTGTGGAACTGCATCCCGTAGCCCCTCCACCTTGCTTCCCCCCTTTCCTCCTTCAAGGCTGCTCTTAAGACCTTTCTCTTTGACCACGACTTTGGCTACCCCACTAACTCTTCCCCCTCTCCCACTCTCCTTCCCCTTCCCCCTACTTCGACCCTCCCCCACACCCCCCCGCTAGGGTCCCGACCAGACTGTTCAGCTCTTTGGGGCGTCCTCCCGACGTGAAAGGTACTATATAAGTGCAATTTTGTTGTTTGTTGTTGTTGGTTGGGCAGCTAGAAGCTCAGAGTCAAAACTTGCATTATTCGTGAGGTTGGTTCAAAATCAATGAGTGTATCATACACATGTCTCATATCACAATCCTATCAGTTCAGTCAGTAACTGAATTTAATCAGTTATGAATTAAAATTGCTTTGACATACACATGTTCCTATATTCCACTTAAATCTGACCTGCAGATATTACATGGTACAATATGATCTTTCATATGTAAAGCTTAAGAAAAATCAACAACAAGTCGAATTTGCTCCCAGAAAATTAATCATTGCATTTGTATAGCACCTTATCATGTCCTGTAATAAAGGCATGGGGTGTTTGAGCTCAGTGGTTAGAGAACTCACCATGTAAGCGAGAGACCTGGGTTCGATGCCCAACAAGTTGCCTTACTCCAAATGCCTGATAATAATCCCTCAAGATAAAATAAAACAATAATTTAGTCAATCAATCCATGACTGTTTGTGGGATACTGCTGTGCGCAATTAGCCACCATATTTCTCCCACAAATACAGAGTCAATTAACTTTCCAAACGTCCAGAAGACGTGAACAGCGCTGTATCAAATGCAAGGATTATTATTTTATTTGTTATGGAAAAGCCTCAAAGCGATTCACATGATTCACTGAAACAGACGGTGTATTTGTAGACAAATGTAACAGCCACTTTGTGGACAGCAATGTCTCATGAGAGGCATGAAATGAATGATCAATTGTTTCTGGGGCAAATGGTGGCTTGATTATCATGAGAAAATGCCTTCTCATTTTAGACAGTGCCACGAGATCTTTAACATCCACCTGAACAAGCTAAGCAGTTCATGGTGATTAATCCTCAGTCCACCTTGACATTCCCTTTGAAATAATACTAATTGTTGCCAGATAATTATCGGCTTGTTTCTTTTTACTTTGTATTAAGTTGGTAATGTTTCCCGAATATTTTACTGGAACACAAGTGCCAATGCACCAAAAAATGAACAGCACCAATAATAATGCTTGCATTTGCTATTGAACTTTTCACATTGGGAGGACATCTCAAAGCACTTCACAGAACGTAGTCTCATCACTTTGCACAGTCCCAGCTTGCTGATCAAATTTAGGTTGGAACAGTAAAACATTGTCTGACACAAAGATATTTCCATGTTCTGACTCTGACAAAATCCATGATTCAGTTAAGCTGGACACACATAAATGATCACTGGAAATAGGCAACAATTCTTGTTATCTAAAAAGCAGGCTTACTTTCTCTGTGGTTTCAAGGAAAATGATAGGATGATAGTATCATGGAATAACTCACAAAGAGATCAGGTTATTCGTGTAAAGCACAAACAGTCATTTAATACACCAACGGCCGAAAGAAGAAATACCCTCATAGGTCACATACCCGAGGTGGTACTTCTAAGGAACTAATAGAAATACAACAGTTTATATCTTATTCTTTTGCACACCACGTGACAGTAGTATAAGTTTCTTTAACCAATTACAGCAATCCACCTAATCAATAAAAGTGAATGTGGGAAGAGAGTTGAACTCTATTTACATTAGCCATGGGGTGCAAAAAGGGCAGCATCTGTTAAAACAGAACTAGACAACCACAAGTTGCTAACTATAGATTACAATTTTCAAAGAAAGAAGTAAATCGTCTTTAATGATCAGGCATATACTGAAGCAATTGATTACCAAATACAATAACAAGCAGGGAATGTCTAATCTAAACAAGCACAAGCCTTTCTCCCTTCTTCGGTCTGGACTATGTCATACAACTGACGTTTGCTGATACCCCTACTGACCTCTGGAATTTCTAAGGGAGACTAAGAAACAGCTAACAATGTCCAGGGGAAACTAAGAAACAGCTAACATGGTTTCCAATTTTTAACATGGTTTCCACAATAGCTCACAGAATGACACAATTTACCACATCCATACCAGCATGAAATATAGATGGGAAGCAAATTTTTGTCATAGACAAGATTATTTTTTGTCAGATAAGTGATAATAATCCTTGCATTTGATATAACTCCATTTCATGTTGAAATGTCTCAATGCACTTCACACCAATTATTCTTATGTGCAGCAACTGTATTTTATGATAATAAATAATCTTGCATTTGATATAGCACCTTATCATGTCATTGAAACATCTCAAAGTGCTTTACAGGATTTGTGGTTAAGTACTTTCCCCCACCTTCATAGCATCACCCAGCTCACCACTTCATCTCCCCTGACACCACTGAAACCCTCATCTACTCATTTATAGCATCTAGGTTCGATTCCACCAACTCCCTGCTTGGTCCCCAACTTTTGTCTACACAAGCTGTAGATCATCCAGAACTCGCCCCGCTCCACTGGATTCCTATTCCCCAGGGATAAAGTTCACAATCCTTATCCTCGACATCAAAGCCCGCCACTGTCTTGCTCCTTCTACCTCTGTGAACTGCTCCACATACCCGCCCATTCCGTCCCACCATCGGCTGTCGGGCCTTCAGCCTCTTTGTTCCCATTCTTTAGAACACTATCCCAGAGTCCCTTCGCCTTGCTCCCTCCCTTGCCTTCTATCAAGGCACCTCTCAAGTTCCACCTCTTCAACCACTCCTTTGAATACCAATCTACCAGTACCCTCGCAACTGTCCACTCCTTCTGATCCCAACCTCCTGCTCAGGTCCAAATCCCTGACTGTCCAGAGCCACCCCGACGTGAAACGTGTTATACAAATATAATCTGTTATTGTTGTTGTTGTTGTGTATTTTGAAGGTGAACAGGGCAAATAATTTACACAGAGGAATGTCCCACAAACAGCCATGAAGTGAAAGCCATTTTTTGTTACTTGCGGAATTGTTGGTCAGGAGACTGAGAGAAAATCTCTTTACTTTCAAATTGTACCTCAGTTTAAAGTCTCAATCAAATCTATAGGCAGATGTAAGGAATAGAAAAAGCCACTCTGTTCATCAAGCCCATTTCTTTCGTACACCACATATATATTTATAAGTAATAATACATTATGTTATTATATTGATATTTAATAATACTTGCATTTGATATGCTGCCTTATCACGTCTTTAAGATGCCTCAAAGCACTTCCCAGAATATACTTTAAATTGAATTGACTGAAATTTTAAAATATATATCATATACTGTATAATTTATATTGCAGGTCTTCACCTCATCCCCAGCAAATCAATCTATATTCAGTGGCTAAACAGTGAATGTTTGTGTGTGCATTTGGAGGTAAACTAATTTATTGTTGTTAACAGCTGTAGTAATTATATTCTGCCACTAGATGTTGATAATGAGGTTTAGGAATGCAAACATGGGGAAGACGTCTAGCGGTGAACCAGAAGTACTACACTCAGCCATATTACATATTTATTAATTCTGTTCACCAAAGTGTTGGACAGTTTTATGTTTGCTGATGTTTAAGTAATTTATGTGCAGGAAACCTAATGCTACATATATCTCTTGAAATAGCCTTTTGTATTACCTACCTTGTTATCAGCCCTACCAATCCTACCTCCCTACCAGCCTTGGGATGTCTTCTTGACTTGAAAGGCACTATACAAATATGATTTTGTTGATGTTATTGCTGTTGTTATGCTTGTGCCAAACTAGGCAGTAACTTGTGTCGAATAAGGGCATCAAAATTAAGATAGTAAATGAGCAAACAAGCAATTATTTTTCACACGCAGAGGAGTTAGGATATGGATGTGGTGCTGGGAGAAGTATTTGAGGCAAAATCCAAAATGGCCTTCAAGAGGGACAACCAGATATATAGATTAGAAAGTGTCAGCTAAATAAATATGGGGAAATGGCAGGTGAATGGGACTGAAAGGATTGCTCTTGAGGGAGTCGACACAGACATGATGGGCCGAATGACCTTTCGTTGTTCCCATGGTTCATCTCTAGTTAGAAGTAAAAATTTGGTCATGTAATTTTTGGCAGGATTTCTTTCTAATTATAGCTTCAAATCCATCTTACTGAGGTAAGTTCTGTGCATGCTTGATTGTGGTTCATCGTCATCCCCATGTTTGAATTCTTCCGCGGTCTCTCCCCACTCTATCTCTAGAACCTTCTTCACCATTACCAATCTGACTGTTCTCTTCACTTGTCTGACTCTGGGTTGAGTCAACACTCCATGTTCTACACTCCATTTTCAGGTCCCTCTGACTTGCTCCCTCCTTCCCCCCTTTCAAGGTAAGCCACAAAATATACTTGCTTGGTCATACTTTCGGCCATCTTATAGCTCATGTAGCTCAGTGGTTAGAGCACTCACCTTACAAGCGTGAGACCTGTGTTCAAATTCAGGCAGATTAGGACGAAACCATGCGAAAGTTTCCTTACTCCACATGCCTAATGATGATCCCTCCAACAAAAAAACTCGATAATAATAATTGGTAAATTCAATTCAGGACTGTTTGTGGGAAACTGTGTGCAATTGGCTGCTGCGTTTCTCCCACAAATATACAGTCAATTCACTTTACAGTACACTTTGCTGTGAAGCACTTTGAGATGTCGATAAGATGTGAAAAGCACTATATAAAGTGCAAGGATTATCATTATTAACTTATCCCTCCTCAGCTTTCACCCTCAGCCACGGTACCCTGTCAGAATTATCAAACACTTTGGGGTGAAAGGCATTGAATAAATATAAATTGGTTACATCAATTAACATTGACAAGAAGGAAGAATCTTTACCCACCTAAACATTTAAACAAAAATGTTTTTTGTTTAACTAACCCAAACTATCTACTATATTTACCCCAAACAATGTTTATAAAAGTAAAGCTGCAAGGTTATCTCAGTGTACATGGTTCATGCTGAGAAAATATAATGTCTACTTAATCCACAAATTAGGTAACTATTTGCATTATCTTCATATATCACACATCAGTCAAGTGAGCACACTTTTTACTGTCAGCCTAGACAAATCAGCTCAATGTCTTGATCTGGAACTTGAAACTACAGCCTGTTGACCGAGATACAAGCTTGTTGCTAACTAAGCAAGAGTGACACCTAGCAATAATTTCCTACTGTTGAGTGATAGCCTACATTTATTATTAACAGTACTGAATACCAATTTGACTAAAAGTGGATTTTTATTACGGAGATTAGAGTCAATAAATGTGGTAGTTTTCGATAACTTACAACAACAAGAAAATTACACTTGCATAGCAACTTTCACGTCAATAGTTCATCCCAAGGGACTAGACAGTGAATATTTCAGACCCTAGCCACAGGTGAGGCATGGGAGGGTGGACGGAGGAGAGAGGTTACGGTGGAAAAGAGGAGCCTGATGTTATCCTATGGCTAGGAAATATTAAGTTTTGTTAAAACAATGTCCAAATACATTTCCATTCAAACGGCTTTCAAATCCTGAAATATTTAAGAGTCTTCAATAATGATGATAATATAATTGCTGCAGTACTGACATTATATAGTATGAATGTGTGGTGTAAAAAGAAATGAAAAGAAATTAGGAGGATTGATAGTAAATTAATTAAAACATTACACAATTAATTAGCAAGTTAGTCTTAAAGTATATTCTACTCAGAACAAATGCAGCCCAATAAGGGATATAAATCTAGTGAAATACCAGAAGCATTTCAGGCTATCCATGGGAGTAAGTGCAGCCTTTTCGGTTTGTAACCTTAAAGTTCAGAGTGTATGTGTCCACTGGGAAATGCTGATCTTGCACAAAATTTCCATTTCAATAAAATAATCCTCTCAGCTATAAAAATCAGGCAATGAGGGCACTATCAAGGGAATTAAAGTAGTGTACATTTGCAAGCCAAATTAAATAAAATTTATTGTGCTTCTCCTGCAGGTTGTAAGTCACCAGAAATACAATATTATACAAGGGTAGATACAGTGTGCAGGGAGGAAGAGAATATATAATTGTAATTAAATTGCCCCGTCACCCCTATAATTATGAGAAGTGATTATGCTTTAACATTCAATCCTAATATCAAGAATATGCTTCTAGTATATTCTATTCCATGGGTGCGACTAGCAGTATATAAAAGCTAACTGGGAATAAAAATGTAGTCATGGAAAGAAGACGGATGGGAGTAATGTGAAATCCATCATTTGAGAAACGACTGTAAAGTATGTTTAAAATAATTAGTTCCCAATGCTGTAAAATTAACTGCATGAAAAAAAACTGGATCTCAGAAGTGGAAGCTTATGTACCTGTTTTGTGAAGAAAAATTAGGTTGTCTTTATAGCCGTAGTTTCAAATTACTTTAAAATGAGGCAAGTGAACATAGGTGAGGAATCATGTTTCTTTGTGACATTATTTGATGATGTCCAAGAAGAGCTATCAGAGTCTTTATAGCTTGTAAAATGTTTAAGTGTCAGCAGGTGAAGAAAAATGAGCATTTCAAAGAAACTGCAGGTTGAAATTCACAGCCGATTCGGCAGGCAGCTATTTAATTTTTTACAGTATTTAGGAAGGGCACAATTCTGGTAAATAGGATTTTGGCCATTGAGCATCAAGTTTCAGTAGTTAATATCCTATGGTTGCGAAAGTCATGAATCAATAGCATTGGTGGATTCGGCTGTTTGAACAACAAAATGATTTTGGCCTGCTGGGCACTATTATGGATGTTCGAATAGGCTTAGATGGGGGGAGACAAAAAGGACATTTCCTAAGATGCAATTTCTATTTTACAAAGCTGTTTCTAATAACCTTCAGGAACCCAAGATTCACAAAATGTATTGAAACCATCAGCACATTCCTATTTATACACATTATATAATCCCAGGATTATAGTCATCCATCTTCTGGACTTACAGCCCTGCCTACCAGACTGAAATGCTGACCAGCTAGAAGTCTCAAAACTGGACAGTATCTCACAGTTGCACTCTGAAGAGAGAGCAAAATGGAAGACACAATTCAATTTGAAACTGGATCCTAAATATATTCTTGCACTTCCCAAGAGGTTTTGATTTACAAGCAAAGCCATGATCCATGTGTTCAATTTGCCAATAAAGCTTTGCGTTGGGATTCATGCCAATGGTTACATTTTTCAAAGTCACATGACAACTGTATTGCATGAAGGTTTGCTCCAAAAATCAGACTGGCAACTTAGTCTCAGGCATATTTATCCTGAAACACTTTGCAGTGACCTCCTAGCATGAGAGTTGCTTGATAAATGTAAATTGTTGTACCTGTTTTGCGGATCAGGGTACATGAAGTGTGGTGCTTATTCAAGAGATACAATCTTCATTGCTTTACTATTCTTCCATGCTGGCACTTTCAGTGGATGGCATCCTGAGAATCTTGATGTCATGCTGTAACTATGGCACTCACATCAGACTTGCATGTGCAGCGTTGTTAGAAATTCATTTTTGCAATTTCTGGAAATACATCAAGGTAACAGGGGCTGCATAAAATGTCTGAATGGTCGGAGATTTTATTCTTGTATGCTTTTTGTGGTTATGCTGCTGTTATTTGGGTGGCAGAGATTGTGAAACATAATCTTTTAACAATGTTTTTCCCTGTGCAAAAGTCTACAGTCATTGCAATATTTAAGTGGAATATCAGCATGTGTGGTCACACTACCGCTGTGACTTTTAAATACAGGAATGAATCCCCTACACCTCTAGGCAACCAGAGATTTGAGTCTGAGTAAAGTTTTCCGAAATTCTGAGTCTGGGAAAACTGCTGTTTTACAATGTGGATTGCCTCAGGGGACAAACTCACAGAATTACGTAGAACTTTACAGCCTGGAAACAGGCTATACAGCCCAACTAGTTTGTGACAGTGTTTATATTCCACATAAACCTACAGGTCTCCTAATCGCTTCTCCTATACTCATCTGTTCCTTTCTCTTTCATGTATTCATCAAGTTTTCTGTTAAATACATCACTGTTTTTTGTTTGAAACAGAGCTTCCAATAACCAGTTCCTCATTTTCACCTTCTATGTAAAGATGATGGTGCTACACTCCATTATGAATCTGCTACTGGATCTCTTATATTTATGACCCTTTGTTTTGGACTTGCTAACAAGTGGAAACACCTTATCAATATGCAGTTTATAGAAATAATCATGTGTGAAAGGAATGCAGTTGTTGTTATTGTTGATTAGGTTATTAGTAAAGTTTAACAGGTTCTGATGCAATTTAAACATCCATATTTAATTTTTTAAATAAGACAGCAGTTCAATATTTGCAGTGTTAATACCTGAAACTGGTGATGACATGAATTATATCTACAAAGACCAAGGTTCATTAAGTCTGAAGATGATCAAAGTCTGACTTTAAGAGTTGTGGAGAAGGTCAGATTTTATGCATTGGATATTTTTACCTTCAAATTATAGTTATATGAATCCATTCAAGATAATTGGAATTTCACAACATGGCTGTTTGTGGAACTTGGTTGTGCATAAATTGGCTGTCACATTCACCAACAAAAAACATAGTCACATCATTTTCCCATACATCCTGTAAAGCACTTTGTGACGTGTCGACAAAGTGATATAAGATGCTATATCAAATGCAAGGAACATTATTGTGATAATAAGCCTTAATAGATGCTTTCATGTTATTGAAAATGATATACTGAATATTTGATTGAGAATGAAATTATCTGTGTTTCACTCAGGGAAAATGGAAGAAACTCAAAGATGTAAATGCCAAAGAGTTATTAAGTTTTATTTAATGTAAGTCTTATTATTCCCCCCTCCTCGCCCCCACCCACCACACACACACATTGCTTGATTTAGACCCAATTTCTAAGATGATAGCTGGATGAATAAATCTCTTCATTTCAGTGCTGAAGTATAGTCCCTGTGTGGGTTTGCTGCCTGCTGAAACAGAGTACAGACTGATCCCACCGGAAAACCCCAATGCACCATTATTATACATTGTTACCAAATGGATAGAAGTGAAATGACTGTATTCCTCATGCCACGTCATCAATTATTGAGATATTTGCCTTATTTTCCTTCTCTCCCCAATTTTCTGTCGTTTTCTCTTGGATGTTTTTTTGACAAATGTTTTCCTCCCCCTGGAGGCGCTGATTTTACAGATGCCGGCCGTGCTCTGGCAATTTGCTCAAGTGGCCATTATTCATACGTGAACGTTGACAGGGTATGTTAGCAGTCGATTCTACCATGGGGAGCACTGCATCTCAGGCT
This sequence comes from Hydrolagus colliei, assembly GCA_035084275.1. Lineage (NCBI taxonomy): Eukaryota > Metazoa > Chordata > Chondrichthyes > Chimaeriformes > Chimaeridae > Hydrolagus > Hydrolagus colliei. The sequence continues at coordinate 86,831,292 of CM068743.1, forward strand.
ATTCCTGTCTGCACCCAATGTCTGCATGCTGGATATGCAGCAATCAGAAATGGGAACACTAGCTGACAGTCCTTTATCTTAACTGGGCTACAAATCCAATTGTATTATCCCTGCTATCACTTTGGCTAGGACTAACCAACTCATCATAAGTCTGGACTGAAAGGTGGGTGGAACGGTGAACATACTATGACAACCTCTGGGAATAAAGGATTGATTATGGGGCTGTTTTCCTCAGATGAAATGGACAGGGTGAATTATATTCAGCTGTGGTCATCTCCCCCGTCTACCTCCCCTGCTCAGCACCTAACCCAGTTTCTGTAAAGCTCTCTTGTAAAGTTCATTATCCTATGTGAAGCCACTGGATAAATGGAAGTTATTACCTCCTCAATAATAACATTTATGATAATCCATACATTTCGTATAGCATTATGAGGATGTCCCAAAGTACTTCAAAGGATATAGAGTAAAGAGGAGCAATCATGTGGATGAACACAGTAGCCAATTTGCGCACAGCATTGTCACACAAACAGCCATGGAGTAAGTGACCAATTTTTAAAGAATTTTTGCAATTGTTGTTGGTATTGTTCTAGGGAAGTGTGCATTTTGGTAATTGATTTGTGAAAATATGTGGAAATCATGGACCAAAAATGCTTGTGTTATCCACACTTGTCTTGTTTTTATTGCCCAAAGAGTTCACTCTTTATCAGTGGAGGGGGTGAGGAACATTCTTCACTAATGTAGAGTCCAGTGGTTTGAGCACGCACCTTACAAGCGAGAGGCCTGGATTTGATTCCAGGCAGGACAAAACCTTGGGCAAGTTCTCTTACTCCACATGCCTAATAATTATCCCTCAAAAAACAATAATAAATTGGTCATTTCAATCCATGACTGTTTGTGGGACACTGCTGTGTGCAATTGGCTGCCGCGTTTCACCCACAAATATACATTCAATTCACTTTACAGTATAATCTGTGAAGAGCTTTGAGATATCTAGAACATATGAAAAGTGCTATATCAAATGCAATGATTATACTAATAATTATTATTATTAAGTTGGTTTCGTTAGCTCCCGCCTCTCCGAGCAATCTGTAATCACGGTACACAAAGCTTCATGTTACAGCCGTTTTGTCAGGGACTTTGGCAGAGCAACTACACTAATAAAATAAAAGTGTGATTCTTAACATCCACTCGAACGTTGTTAAGGAGTTAGAGTGGTGGAGCTGCATTCCAGCCTATTTTCAACTTGTTCGATTACAAGCAGATCAATTGCACACAATAAGTCTTGAGCAGTAATGTTTTATGATGCCGCTCTACTCCTGATGGAAAAGGGGCAGATTTATTCAGGTACATAGGGTAATATTGCACAAACTTGAACAATTCAGCTGTTACCTCCATTTGGTATGGTTTTATAAGGGCAGCTGGAAGGAATTACCACTGCTTTGATAATATATTCTCGAGGGTCTCTCCCACTATGTGCAGGAAGCAGACCTGTGCAATGACTAATGAGTTTTTTAAAATGTCGAAAAGAAATGCAGAGCTTGGAGTAATCTCTGGCTTTGCAATCTTCAAGGCCTGAGACCATGATGTATTCCATTCAAAGTCACCAGATAATCCATCAATAATAAACCATTTTTGATTGTGTGCGATTAACTAACGCACAGCATCCAGTTACAGAGCAATGTTTTTCAAAGGCCTTGGAAACAGATTGTCCACCTGTCATCCAGCAGACACCTAAAACAAAAGGAAAAAAACAACTGTCAAGTTCAGGGAAAGTAAATCAGGTGAAAATATAAATCTTATCATTTTTTCATAGGCTCTGCATGACAAACAGCTTTAACTTCCTCACTTTCATTAACCAGGCTGTAAATCTGGGACTGGTGCTGCTGTAAAGCACCTGAATGAGGCACATTTACAAGACTCCCTCATGTTTTGTGAGAGAAAGAGAATTCACCCCAGCCAGGCTATTATCTCATGTAGAATGAATTCTGTATTCCCCACATGATGTAATGATGTACTCATAATCCTTGCAATTTGTATAACGCCTTTCACATTAGGAGGCTGTCTCAAAGCACCTTGCAGTATGTACAGTATAATGCAAACTGTAAGACCATAATGTAAGAGACCATTCATTTATTCCTTGCATTTATTGAACATAAACGTTGTGTAAATGTTATTGAAATGTGTATGTTCTATAAAAACATTCCACCTCTCCGCTTGGTGGATTGTTCCAGGAGTCTGTTTCCTACATAATGTATGCTAAGCAGGGCTTCTAAGAACAAAATACATTCAGCCTCCTAGGACTTAAAATACTAGTGCTTGTGCAACTACATGGTTAAACTGATTGATCAACACTGAATGTGATTCATAAAGCCGACAATCAATGTAATTTTTTAGTGCTTTCTTAGTAATGTTCTTATCAACAAATTAAACCATATACTTTAAAAAAAAGGCACTTAAGCAAAGATTCAGAACTGGATTATTTCGAGTGAACAATTTTAATTGAAGATTATAATCCTTGAGTTTGACATAGTGTCTCATTTTGCCCCGAAACATCCACTTTCAGACATCTCAATGATGTGATAAAGCATATCAAATGCAACGACTATTATTATTATAACATTGTTGAGGTTTCTAAAGTGCTTCACAGGATTTATGTAATTTTAATTCTAGGATTTTACAGCTCTGTACACAAGAAAGTTTGGTGACTGTGTTTCATGGGTGAACATGGCAGTCAATTTGCACATAGCAATGTCCCATAAACAGCCATAAAGTGATTGACCAGAGTATATGGGGGATTGTTGGACCGGACACTAGAAAAGTTTATCATTTTTGGAATAGTGCAATGGGATCTTTACCGCTTACCTCAACAAGCGGATGAGATTTCAGTTCAATATTTAATTTGAACGACAGCATCACCAACTATGGAGCACACCCCAGCAATGCATTGGAATGTCAGGTTTGGACTATGTGATCAAAGTCCGGATGTGGGACTGAACCTACCTGAGAAAGTAATTAACTGAGCTGGGCTAACATCTGATCAAGAACAATTGCAGGACAGCAAGATACAGCATCAATAATGACTCATTTATTAAGTTGTCAAAGATTATGTAACAAATGATCTGCAAGGATACATAAGGTACATAAACTTTCAAATAATTCAACAGTATATATGTTAATAAGATCCTAGCAGTGCAATATTATTATGACAACTTTATTTGTACTGTACATTTACAGGTAGATTTTGCTATCTATCCGATCAGTCTTTCCTTGATTTGACAACACTCTCTCCTCAATATTTATCCAAAGCCAATTTACCTGTACAATTCTACAATCTCCATTAGCTTGATTTGCACACAAACAGTCTGTCTCTCACTAGCAGTTTCTCTCTAACGCACCCACCCAAAGTGTCATTTAGTCATGGTTAGTCAGCCACAAGTCTGAGACACTGACTTACTCATTTATCTCCACTGCCAGCTTGCAGGGAACACAAGTTTTGAATCTTTTTAGAATCAGTCTATAAAGAAGCTGCATAAATCTACATTTCAATAACAATATTTTATTATATTTTCTATCAGTATGTGAAATGATCCTTAAACTCTGGAAGCAGAATTGGCAAAACAAATATATAATGGAATGTCAACATGTTATATATCCACATTTCACATTTTGTCCATTTGAACTGGTTTTCTGAAGTGATTGTTGCAGCAGGCTAGTCTCAGTAAAAATCTTCAATGGGGCATGTTTCATTATTTTATTGCCACTACTGATTAATATTAATACAATAATCTTTAGTACAATTGCAATCAAGTGTTATGAATATAGGGTAAAATATAACACTACTGCATTTAATACAGCACCTAATCACTTTGAAACGTCTCAAAGCGCTTCACAAGATTTTACCGTAAATTGGAGGAAATGTATTTGTTAGTAAATTTATCCACCAATTAGCACACAACAATGTCCCACGAAAGGGCATTAACTAGCCAACCAATTTTATCTGGAGGCTGGCAAATGGGGAGAAATTCAATTTATTTTTGAATAGAACTTTGTTTTGATCATTCATCATTGTAAAGCACTCTAAGATGATACCATACGTGAAGGGCAACTATATAAATATAAATTGGAGCTCCTGAAGCTTAGTGGTACTTGCCTAACAAGCATGAGACCTGTGTTCAAATCCAGGCAGATCAGGGAGAAACCTTGGGCAAGTTTCCTTACTTGCGTAAGGATCATTATTTCCTTACGCCTAATAATAATCCCTCCAAAAAAACAACACAATAATAAAATTGGTCATTTCAATCCTCACATTTCACATCTTCTAGATTATCAAAGGGCTTCACAGAATCTACTGTAAAGTGAATTGACTGTATATATTTGTGGGCGAAACACGGCAGCCAATTGTGCACAGCAGTGTCCCATAAACAGTCGTGGATTGAAATTACCAATTTATTATTGTTTTTTCTGAGGGATTATTATTAAGTGTGTGGAGTAAGGAAACTTGCCCAAGATTTCACCTTGCCTGTAATTGAACCCAGGTCTCTCCCTTATAAGGCGAATGCTCTAATCACTGAGCTACAGGACTCCACATGGTCTAAGATGACACTCGAAGGTGCCGTCCTTCAGTCCCATCTGCTTGTTCAGGTGGATGTCAATGGCACCATGGCAATAATCTAGGATAGAATATTATATTATAATAAGTTATTATTAATATAACAGATGACTTGATTTGTTTTTATAAAGCTGTTTGGAACAGGCAAAATACCAATTTAGCACACTGTCAAATATCTCTGACAAAAGATTAATATTTTTAAGGAGTAAGGGAATATCATTAAAGTGTTTTGACACATACAGGGGGAGAAATGCAGAATGTGAATTACCACTAATAATTTCCATTTGCAATAATAATTTGCAGTTGTTATAAGGAAACTGGGAATAATGGGAGTATCCTATTAAATTGCCAAAGTATCTTATGAAAGGCAGAGAATGTGAGATGCTGACGCTATACAACATATGTATTTATAGTCAGCATTATATTGAATTCGTAATAATAAAATAGAATGTTACTTCTTCTATGCAAATGACTCATTAGGAAAACCCATGAAGAACCTTATAGGCATAATATGAGAGCTGCAGATTTGTCTTCTTAATACAAGATTGATGTACAAAAAACTGTGTTACTGTGGTTTGATTAAGTGTTGCATTTAAACCAGTTCAAAATAGATTTTAATCAAACACAAAAAAATAAGAAGATTGCTAAATTTTACAGGGACATCTGATTTTTTCTCTCCAAAATATAATCTTTGATAATAAATGCCGTTGGTGAATTGAAACAGTTTTATAAGATACATTACTTCTTATTACGAGAGTTCAGGTTTCCAGTGGCTTTAGTAATCTTAATCCCATAAATAAAATTTCACAAATGCAATGGAATTTATCAATGACAATTGACTGCAGATGCTCATGCATAATAAATAATTTCATAAAATAAATTATTTAGCTAAAATTGATTTTAGGAAACTTGGCTTGATTACAAGCATATGACTTGTATAAATCTTGTGTCAGTAAAGTATTTAACAATCATCAATTTAAAGTCCTTAGTATTGAAACATTCTGTCTTCCCTAGTGGGATGACTTTGAGTTATATAAAATATGACTGTCCATTATTTTGTGCGAGCATGATCCCACTGACATTTTGAGGTGAAATTATAGAATTTTGAACTCATATACCCTAGACCTATGCAGTGCTGGGCTGTTCTGTATTGTTGGTGGTGCTGTCCTTTAGATGAGAATTTAAACTATCATCTTGTCAACCTGTTCAGGTGGATGTTAAAGTTCTCATGGCGTTATTCATAAAGGGAAGGGAGTTTCTCGATGTCCTGAACAACAACTCCTCAGGTAAGATTGATCTTTCATTTCAAGGCTGTTTGTGGGACACTAGTGTGTACAAACTAGCTGCTGTATTCATCTACAAATACACAATAACTATCTTGTACCCTTTAGTGTCACTCCTGCTATACTGTTGACCATTCCATTCTCATACACCACCTCTCCTCCTTCCTCAATCTCTGCGGATCTGCCCTTGCCTGGTTCGACTCCTACCTCTCTTATCGCCTACAATTTGTCGCCACCAACAGTTTCTCTTCCGGCCCCCGCACTGTCACCTGTGGTATTCTCCAGGGCTTTGTCCTTGGCTCCCTACTTTTCAACATCTACATGTTCCCACTTGGTCACATCATCCGCAGACATGGGGTTAACTTCCACATGTATGTGGATAACACCCAACTCTATCTCTCTGCCTCTACCCTCGACTCCAGGACTACCACTGTCCTGACAGACTACCTGTCAGACATGAAGTCCTGGATGAGAGCAAACTTTCTACAGTTGAATGTCAACAAGACCGAGGCCCTACTGATTGGATCGCATCAGCGCCTTCTTGCGCTGGCTGCATCAATCTCCAAGGTTGCATACTCAACCTCACCAAGCCAGTCAGAAACCTAGGTGTCTTGTTTGATGCTCAACTGTCTTTCCTCCCTCACATCAAGCAATGACTCACTCTGTCTTTCCCCACCTCCGTAACATTTCCCAACTCTACCATTACCTCATCTCTAAAGCCGCTGAAATCCTCATCCATGCCTTCATTACATCCCAGCTCGATTATGCAAATGCCTTGCTGATCGGCCTTCCCAATTCCTCTCTCCACAGGCTGCAGATAACCCAGAACTCTGCGGCCCGTGTCCTCTAACATTCCAAACTCTGTGAACCTATCTCCCCCATCCTTGCCCAACTCTATTGGCTCCCCATCATCCAGAGGATCCAATTCAAAATCCTGCTCCTCACATTTAAAGCCTTCCATAACCTTGCCCCACCCTATATCCATGACCTCCTATCCCCTTACCAATCTGCTCACCCCCTCCGTTCAGCAGTCTCTGGCCTGCACCACATGCCCCGACCCACCCGCCCAACCATTGGCAGGCAAGCCTTCAGCCACTCTGCCCTCAACCTCTGGAATTCCATTCCAAAGTCCCTCTGCCTCGCCACTTCCCTAGCCTCCTTCAAGTCTCGCTTCAAGACTCTCCTCTTCAATGGACCCATCGGCAACTCCTCCCACCACCCCACCCTTTCCTCAGCGGGTCTGAATCAATAACTGTCCAGCACCTTGGGACATCCTCCTGACATGAAAGCCATTATAGCAAATGCAAAGATTATTATTGTTATTATTCGAATTGTGAGACAGGAATACTCGATTCTCCTTTTGTATAAGAGTTCTAATGAATGGTCATGGACCCGAAACGTTAACTCACGTTTCCTTTCTAAATAGATACAGCTGATGTGCTGAGTGTTCGTAGTGGCTTCTGTTTTTGTTTCACTTTACAGTATATTCTGTGAAACAGTTTGAGACATCTAGAAGACATGAAAAAGCCCTATATCAAATGCAAGGATTATTAGTATCATCAACAACAAAGGCATGATCATTGGAGGAGTCCTATAGCTCAGTGGCAGTGGAAGAGGAGTCCTGCAGCTCAGTGGCAGAGCATTTGCCACGCAAGTGAGAGACCTGCGTTCAATAACCAATGGGGCAAAACCTTGGGCAAATTTCCTTACTCCACACACCTGATAATAATCTTTCAAGAAAAAAAGTAGTAAAATTGGTCACCTCATCCTCTTCAACAACTATATGCTCCCGCTTGGCAAAATCCTCCTCAGACATGGGGTCAACTTCCACATTTACGTGGATGACACCCAACTGTATCTCTCTGCCTCCATTCTTGACTCCAGGACCACTGCTGTCTTGACAGAATGTTATTCTGTTAATGAATGTTTAACAGAACGTTATCGGCTCTGTAACCATATCACCCCCACCCTCGCCAGACTCCACTGGTTACCCATCACATAGCGGATACAGTTCAAGATCCTGGTCCTTGAAAGCACTCCATGGCTTCGTTCACCCTTACCTCTTTGACCTCCAAACCCCCTATCAAAGAGGATTAAATTGCTCTTTTTAAAGAGCTGGCCTCCTTTTGTGCCATAAGATTCTATGATTTTATGTTGTGGATGATAACTGACTTTCTTCAGCTGAATGTCAACAAGACCAAGGCCTTCCTGTTAGCCTCCCATCTGCGCCTCCATACCTCAGGTGCTGACAACATCAGCATTCATGGATGCACACTCCATCTCGCTAAGCCAGTCTGGAACTTTGGTGTCTTTGGCAATCAACTATCCTTTGTACCCCACGTCTGTGTCATAACCTGCTTTGTCTTCCCCTACTTCCATTGCCTGGCTCCGCTACTGTCTCACATCACAGGCTACTGAAATTCATAACATACAGGCTCAACTAAGCAAACTCCTTGCCTGTTGGTCTCCCCAATTCCTCCCTCCACAGGCTGCAGATCACCCAGAACTCTGTAGCCTGTGTCTTCTCCCACACTTGGCTCTGTGACAATATCACCCCCACTCTCGCCCAACTCCACTGGTTGCCCATCACATAGTTCAAGATCCTGATCCTTCAAAGCACTCCATGTCTTCGCTCACTCTTACCTCTTTGACCTCCAAACCCCATATCAACCGACGCGCTACCTCTGCTCAATGGGCTCCAGCCTGCTTCACGTCACCTGCCTCGCTCGCCTCAGCATTGGTTGGTGGGCCTTCACCCATTCTGCCCCCACCCTCTAGAACTCCATATCCCAGTCCCTCTGCCTTGCCCCCTGCTTTGCCTCCTTCAAGACCTGTCTTGAGACTCGTATTTCTCCTATTTGATGTCTTTGGTCAACCTCTTGACCCACTTGCCCTTCACCTACTCCGATCCCAACTTAGAGAATTTAGAATCACCTTGCCAAAAACTAAGGTTTGTGGGGTCTAGGAATATGGATTGGAAAACTGTCGCTCCAGTTTCACCAGGTAAAGTTGCATAGCCTGCCATTGAGAGCACTGACTGGCAAGCTTCTTGCTACTTCCAGGTTAAGACCAGCCTGTCCATTAGGATTTTAGATTGCATGGTTAACAGCAACTGAATGTGAAGAATGACTGATGATGGGAGGATATAACTCGAAAGTTCACATCATCAAACTCAATACACTTAGCACCAAGGGCCATTTCTCGCCTAAATTCTCCAAGGAACTACACCTTCTACGTAGCGTTTAGAACTCTGGCACCAAATTCTTTATCCTCGCAAGTAGAACGTTCAAGAGTGTAATGGTTTCAGAAAGCACAGAGACTGCTAGATACTAGATACCAGCTTTATGAGGTATCTGCCTGTTCACTGGTGTCTACAGAGTAGGTCATGCACAAGAAGAGTGCTCTGTAACTATTACTGGTGGCTTCTATTGGTTCAGAAAATAACTTTACAATCTATTCATCTTCCTTATTTTCCTAGAATACTAGAATTTCTGGAACAAAGCCATGCACATAAATAGATTTAACCCCCCACCATTCAACAACAATTAGCATTTATTTACATAAAGCAGTGTCTCTAGGCACCTCTTTATTGCTTTTAAAGGCAATGAACTTTTAGTTACTGTATTGTTGGTGGGGTCAGCCAGTGTGCACACAGTAATTTTTCCCACAAAATATAAGGTCAATTTACTTTACAGTATATTCTGTGAAACACTTTCAGACGTCTCAAAGATGTGATAAGGCGCTATATCAAATTTAAAGATTATTGTTAGTAGTAATAATAATAATCCTTGCATTTGATATAGTGCCTTATCCTATTATCAAAATATGTCAAAGTGCTTCTGGATTTTACTGCAAAATATAGCCACTATGTTTTTATAGATGAATGCAGCAGTCAATTTGCACACAGTGATGTGAATGACCAATTTTGCGGGAGAATTTGTGGCCAGGATATCTTTTCTTTTGAAGAGATTTTTGACATCAGAACAGGCAGACAGAAACTCGGTTTGATATCTCACTTGAATGACGGCACCTCCAACAATGCAATACACTCCCCTCACTGCAAGAGTTATTAGACTGCTTGAAACCACTTTTTGTGTTAAAATCCACTCACTCCCTTGCACCTCTCTACCTCTCCAACCTCCTCACTCCTCAATACACAACCTAGCGCCTCTGCTCGACTGGCACCTGCCTCTGGCTCATCCCTCACACACTCCACCCCACCATCAGAGGTTGCATTTTCAGTCACTATGCCCCCAAATTCTGCAACACTCTCCCTTAATCCTTCTAAATAGCCCCCGCTCTCACCCTTTTCAATTCCTGCCTGAAAACTTCCTCTTCAACCATGCTTATGGCTACCTCATCCCAACACCCCGCAGCTCAGAGTTAGAATCCATTATTCTTAAGCGCTCCTAAACTCACCTGGCATGGAGGGCGCTTTATACATGCAAGTTATTGTTTCTGTTGATGTACCTCCTTACTCAGAGGTGAGAGAGAGCAAACAAACGAGCCAGCTGACACACAGAATGCTTTCATTGTTGAGAAGTCATCAGATATTACACATTGGAAAAATAGATGTATGGAACTGTTTAAAATAGCCATTAGAAAAACAACAATTTATGTTTAGATAGTGCCTTTCACATTGTGAGGTCATCTCTTCAGAGAGCACTGAATGGAACACTGAGCTGGAGATGGAGGGTGGGGGCAAGGGTGGGGTAAGGTAACCAAAAGAACGGTAGAAGATATAAGTCTTGAGGCAGAATTTGAAGGTGAGGAATGCAGGGGAAAGTAGAGGTCTCCAGAACAATGTTCTAGGCAGTGGAGACAGATGACTGAAAATGAGCCCACCAAGGGTGAGAAACATTGGTTATATTGCTAAGAATTTTACTTAAAAGAAGTTTTCTTTCATTTCATTGATATCTACATAATTTATGTTGGTAGACACGGGTCTACTGGCTATTCATATGATCTTGAGGATGTCCTCCCGATGTGACAGGCACTCTATCAATGTAATTTTGTTGTTTTTGTTGTTGTTGAGATCATATTCGCTATATCAAATGCAAGGATTATCATTAGGTACCCAGAGCTGTGGTTGAGGTTAACTTAAAACACAACAAGTGATTGAAGTAAACTGCAGTTGCCATGTTTGAAAACATAATGCTTGTACTCTTTAGTCGAGTGCTACCTCCACTTCACTTAAATCTCCTGCCATGGATATTTCAATGCTGGTATTTATCATTAAGTGGTGATGGCAACAGGTGCTTAGCTGTGAGGAGCTTCTGTGGTGCAGCAGAGTCTCCACTATGTTCTCTTTGTTCCAAGAGAGCAAAAAACCTATTAACCATGTATACAAATACAGATCCATTTGGATACTGCAAAGCATTGTTGTGATCCCATGACACAAGTAGAGCGATGTTATTGCAGATGTGATAAAGAATCTGTGTACAATCACACATTGCAAGTGCATGCTATAATAACACCTGCTGTATTTCAAATCATGTTTTGCCATGCTGATGAAATGCCCTACCGATCTGCCACAGTGACAATCTTCTCTGGCCAAGTAACTATAATTACCTCTTTAAGGGTGTCAACACTTATAGCCATGTGTGTCCAACAATTGTTTCTCTCCTTGCCCTTGGATTAAATGCCACCTTTCCCTTTGAACATAAGACTAGTGGATCACAAGACTGCAGGAAAATTAATACTTTCCTGCAACAATGTCATTATCATGTCAATGTCTAAGACTCATTATGAGCATAATTATTACTAATCATAAGGCATCTTTAAAGCTATTGCCCAATTAGATTTACAAATAAAACTTCTGACAGTATATATTATATACTACATGTAGCGGGCTTAATTTATCCGCTTAATAAAACTGTAGTTAAGTATGTCTTTTAAAGTTATTCAGTTTCTTTTGAATGTCCCAGAAGATCTGTAAAATCTCACGGACTCAAGAGATCACATTTTGCCACGCCACATGCCTCCTCCACATTGTGATGTGCTTTCCCCCAACATTGAAAGAGGTGATCTCATTGCTCTAGTGATCCCTCCGCTAGACCTTGCTGCACTTGCTGTGAACAATGCTATTCGCGACCTTGATGCGCCTCCATTATGCGCACATACACACCCACCACAGCTGGATTGCCATCCTTGAGCAAATTTAATGGCTTAACCGGCTCATTAAATTAATTGATCGCTGAGAAATTCCAATGTATGAAAGTGGCTCCTCAGTGACAAATTACATTCATAAGCAATCATATTTTCACATTAGACTTCTTCCACCAGCCAGAATATTGATCACTATTGCTGGGTTTTATAGGTTTCTTTACACAAAGGGAGGTTAGAATATGGAATTCTCTGTCACTAACCCTTAATTGTGGCAGAGTACCAAGTACCCCTTTCAAGGAAATATTGGAGAGTACTTGGTGTGAACAGGGAGTGAGGTTATAATGTGTAGTGATAGGGTACTTGTAAGCAAATGTGGCAAACAATTTGCACACAGCAGTGTTACACAATTTTATTGGGGGGTGGGGGACAGGTGTCCATATTAACCAGGACACCAGAAGAAACCGCCTTAACTTTTTGAGTAGTGTCTTGCGATCATAAATACTTGAAGTAGATGGGACCTCAGTTTAATGTTTCATCTGAAGTATGGACCTCCACAATAGAGCACATCTACAACACAGTCATCCTTAACCATGTTGATTCAACAACAAAATTACATTTATAGACCACCTTTCATGTCGGGAGGACGTCCCAAGGCGCTGAAATTCAATGTATCACTAAGAGGTTTCAAGCCACATCTTCTGATTAAATCGTGAGAGCGCTACCACTAAGCCAGGTTACACTTCATGGCCTATGATACCATGATTCGCTCACATGAGCATATCAAATCCTTTACACATATTGTTACCTTTCTGGGAATATAACTCATCTGCCATGGCCCAAAGCAGTGGCCAAGGAATCTAATTCAAGCATCAAGAATCCAGAATCGAGCACACCTGCCAAACTATAGAGGTCTATTCCTCTGATTAATTTAATATCCTCCAGCTGAATGGTTGATACAAATTTGGCATTCTGAGACCAAACGTATAACTTTAATAAGGGAGGATCTTTTAAAACTAGAATTTTGCCATACATGCTGATTCCCAACATGGCTTTTATCACCCCAATGTCAATCATGAGAATAAATGACAATCCCTGTACACGTAGTTCTTTTGCAACAGTTTTTGCATTTGTGTACTATCCACCATATATTAAACTTGGTCTGCTGTAATGTCTGCTATTCCATAATTTATAACAACAACAAAATTACACGTATAGTGCCTTTCATGTCAGGAGGACAAAGTGGAGATGATGGGAAATGTAGGAGTCGAACCAGGCAAGAGTAGGTCCCTGGGGATTGAGCTGGGAGGAGAGGTGATGTAGGAGGATGGAATGGTCGACAGTGTTGAAGGCAGTAGAGAGGTCGAGGAGAACAAGGTGGAAGAGAGATCCCTGATCGCAGATGTTGAGAATGTTGTTAGAGACTTTGACCAGGGCTCTTTCCGTACTTTGGGAAGCACGGAAGCCAGATTGCAGGGGTTCAAAGGGGGAATGCTGAAAGAGAAAGGAGCGAAGCTGGGAAGGAACGACTCATTCCAGAGCCGCATTGACGAACGGGAGGTTGCAGATGGGGTGGTGGCTGGAGAGTAGGGATGGGTACAGTGAAGGTTTTTTTCAAGATGGGAGTGATTAGAGCAGTTATTAGAGGGGTGGGAACAGTGCCAGTGGACAGGGAAAGGTTGATGATGTGAGTTAGGAAGGCGCTAGGAGATGGAGCTGGGAGATGAGAGGAGAGGTGGGGATGGGGTCAAGGGAGCAGGTGGTGGGTTTCATTTTTTGGATGAGAGCAGAGAGGTGGGGGGAAGAGATCGGGTCAAAGGTGTATAGTGGAGAGTGGGAGGGGGATGAATCCTGGGACAGAGGTAATGGGGAGGTAGTGGTGGAGAAGATAGAGGTGTTCCCTCGATTTTTGATTTGAGGAAGTCCAGCATCTCCTCGCAATTGAAGTTGGAGGAGAGGATTGGTGATTCACGGGAGGGTGTCCGAAGGAGACAGTTTAATTTAGACCACAATTGGAGTATGGACTGAAATTCTGACAGCTACCACAGAAAAGGACAACAGAACCATGCAAAAATTGCAGTGTAGATTCACACAGACAATACCAAGGTTGGTAAGGTTTTAGTTATGATGTCAGGCAGATCAGGAAGGCGGGACAGACATTGGTTTAATGTCTCATCCAAAAGATAGCACCTCCCACAAAGTAGCACACCCACAGCAATGCATTGATGTGTCAGTCTAGATTTTGTAAATTTGGTTTGGTAATATTTGTAAAGCATTGTTATGCACAACTGGCTGCTGCATTCCTCACACAAAATACACAATCAAACCACATTACCATGTATCCTGTTTAGCAACTTTGAGACGTTGCAATTATGTAATGATGTGATAAGGAGCTATATCAAATACAAGGATTATGATTAATATTATCATTTATGGTGACCAAAGTTTTCTCCAGTGAACTCCAAATCATTATCATAATAATATTATAAAGTGCAGTGAGTATGTTTTGTAGGCAAATGCAACCGCTAATTTGTACACTGCAATGTCCGACCAACAGTCATGAAGTCAATGACCAATTTTATTTGGGAGATTGTTGGTCAGGATTTTGGAGAAACTTCCTTTGCTTTTCGAACTGTTCCATAGGCTATTTAACATCCATCTGACCATGAAAACAGGATCTTGGTTTAATGTTTCATCTGAAGGATGGTTCCTCCAACAATGCAACACATGGCATAGGAGTGTCAGCCTGAACCACGCAAATTCAATTATGAAGAGATATTCATTTTCCTTCCAAGAATATGGGGATGTTAAAGGATTTGTTGATGATTGTATGCACAGTTGAGGGTGAAGGTTTTTGGGCAGTATTTGAAACGGGGAAAGAGGGGGCAAGGCGGAGGGATTGAGGGAGAATGTTCCAGAGTTTGGGGGCATAGTGGCTGAAAGCATGACTGCTGATAGTGGGTTGGAGGTTGCAAGGGACAAGAAAGTGTTCGGTGCCAGTCCATCGGCAGTGCCAGATGGTGGATTGGAGAGTAAGGAGGTTGGAGAGGTAAGAAGGTGCCGAGGAGTGAGTGGATTTGTACATGAGTAAAGTCGCTTTCAAGAAACATGTTTGGTGGTATTGATGGCAATATTAGATAAAATGCACAAAAATAATTGATTTACTATTTGGTTAAGTATGAAACTGAAATTTCTACTGACAATTATTGTAATGAGAAAGTAAACTGTGCACAATATTTTGGATGCATTGAGATAGCAGAACTAAACGATACAGGTTTATTGTAAGCAAAAGACAATTTTATAATGGATACCAGGAAGTAATTAATGACTAGAACAGTTTACCAGGAAGGATGGTTGATGCCAGGATACTGGAATTGTTTTAAAAAAAGCTGTTTTGCCCATCAGGAAGTTTGTAGGGAATTTCTGGTATCTAGTGAGGGCCTCAAACCACGTTTGTTCGGTGTCAAGTGACCAAAGAGAGAGATGAATGGTGTCTCCTTGGAGTTGAACTGGTTCCAAGGTGACATGCTTTGCAACAGAGAGTAGAAGTTGAGACACCTAATCTGTCTGGTCGACCAGTTGCTGAACCAGGTGGGTCCACATTCTTTCATGACAACAACAATAATAATAAATCTTGCATTTGATATAACGCTTTTCACGTCTTCTAGACGTCTTAATGCGCTTCACAGGATATGCTGATGACAGCAGAGCTGGGTTGCCTCATCATCGGGATTTCGAAAGCAGACAGGGATCCTCCCATTCAGCTACTGTTAACCCTACAAAGCCCTAATGGGTAGGGTGGTCCAAGATGGACAAGCAGCAGGAATGCTTGACATACAGTGATATTACTGATATATTACTCTGACGCATTGCCATCTCCGCCAATATCTCACCCCAAAAGCCGCCGAAACCCTGCTCCGCACCTTTGTAACCTCTGAGCTGGACTATGCAAATGCCCTCCTCACTGTTCTCCCATCCACTACCATACATAAAATCCAGGTCATCCAGAACTCTGAATTATTATTATTCAATAATAATCCCTAAAAAACCCAGGAATAATAAAATTGGTCATTTCAATCTACGACTGTTTATGGGACACCGCTGTGCGCAATTGGCTGCCACGTTTTGCCCACAAATATACAGTCAATTCACTTTACAGTATATTCTGTGAAGCCCTTTGAGACATCTAGAACATGTAAAAAGCGCTATATCAAATCCAAGGATTATTATTAGTATAACTCTGCCGCCCATATTCTTACTCATACCAAACTCACCTCCTCGAGTTGTAATGGTTTATATTTTGCAGTAAAAAGTGAATTAGCCTCAGGTAATTAAATAAATGGGACAAAGACACAAAATACTGCAGATGCTGGAAATCTGGACAAAAACAGAAATCTCTGGGAACACGCAGAGCGGGTTTGAGCCCTCACTGGGTGAATGGTAGATACCAGAAATTCCCTACACTGGAGAAAGGAAAAGTGAGTCAACATTTTGGGTCCACAAGCCTTCATCAGAACTGGGGCATGTTTGGAGAGGGAGGCTTTTAAGGACTAACGGAGAGGGAGAGGCAGGGTAAGGAAGACAAAGGAGAAAATGGGGTAGAGGACAGCAGATGATGGGTTCAGGAGGTGTTAATATTGTGTAACAAATGGGGGAATTGCAACAAAACTGGAGAGGTGTTAATAATGTTAAAACAAAGCAGGGTGAAATTGCCAAAGACTAGGCAGATCACATGGTTACAGAAGAGGGGGAAGGTGAGCTGTTATGGCCTGAAGTTATTGAAATCAATATCAAGCGGGCTGTAAGGTCCCTAGCAGATGGATAAGGTGCTGTTCTTCGAGGGACCACTGCGTTCATTGGAACAGCGTAGGATACTGTGGATGGAGAGGTCAGACTGTGAGTGGGAAGGAAAGTTGAAATGGCATGAAACTGATAGGTCAGGGTTGTATTTTTGGACAGAATGGAGGTATTTGGCAAATTGGTCACACAATCTGCATTTGGCCTCCCCGATGTAGAGGAGACCATATTGCAAGCAGCAGATGCAATATACTACATGTAAATCTCTGTCTCAAATAAAAGTTGTGCTTGGGTCCTTGGACAGTGGTCTGGGAAGAGGTGAAAAGGCAGGTATTGATGTATATCATATAATAGTAATAATAATAATAATAATAACCCTTGAATATGATTTAGCACTTTTCATGTCTTCTGGATGTCTCAAAGCACTTCACAGAATATACTCTCAAGTGATTTGACTGTATATATGTGGGCGAAACTCTGCAGCCAAATGTGCAGTCGTTGGACCACAAACAGTCATGATCTAGCAACTTGAGACGTCCTGATGTGAAAGGCGTTATAGAAACTTTATTTTGTTGTTGTTGAATGGCATTGAGAGCGGAAAATTATTTTCTTTTATTCCCACTGAACTGCATCACTGATGGCCAAGCATCAGGAGAGCCTTGCAGCTCATTGATAATACAGTGTAAGTAAATAATCAAGAAATCTGTAATTTTGGTTTTTTCATTGCAAAATTGAAGTAATGTACTGTACTATATTTGCAAGCTGAGGGAGGTACATCTCCTAACTGAAATCTGTGTGTGTGCGGGGTTGGGGGGGATTCTTATTTTCTTGCTGGGGATAATGAATGAATGTATGGAATGTGTTTAGAAAGAACTGCAATTTTCACCCTGAGGTGTCATTTCAGAAATGGAGAATTGTGGAACAAATCTTGTGTCCCACTACTTTGTAGTGGGACACAAGATTTGTGTAGCTTATGTTAAGTAAGTAGTTAATTCACTATTCTTCACATTTAGAATAAGACCTTTCGTTTTATATTGCCTTATCATGTTAACATGTCTCCAGGTGCTTCATAGATAATTATTCTTATGTATAGTGAGTATTGGTAGGTAAAATCAGCAGCTATTTGAACCAGTGTGATCCCACAACAGCCACAGAGTGGATGGCCAATTAATGGAGAACATTTGGACAGCACACTGTGAAAAACTTTTTTTCATTTATTTCATTTCATTTAACATCTATCTGAACAGGCAAATGGAATCTCAGCTTAACATACTGTATCAAGTATTGGGTAACTGTAAAATTGTAGCTGTTTGGTTTTAGGAGTCCTGAGAGATTTTGTTTTAACATTTGGTGGTGCATCTTGACAATGTTTCATAGGGTTTGATTCCTCGCAGAGATTACAATTTAAATCTCAATTCAGGTTCTGAAGGTGTGTGTCAGTTTGATGGAAAAATGGATCCTTAGATGTAGCTTGAAATGTGCTTTGATCAATAGAGACAGCAGGCAATAGAGAACGTGTTCTCCATACTAAACAAGTTTCTTGCTCATCTGCAATTATTACGTAGGCTTCACTGTTATTCGTGCCAGAAGGACAGCTTTTGAAATTTTGAAATTTATACTATTCATGACCTATCTAAAGATTTGCATCTCTGAAAACATATTTGTTTGTTTTACTTGTAATCAAATAAGTCAGATCCTGAGTTTACAAAACAGTCCCTGATGCAAAACTTTCATGTTCTTGGCTACCCATCCCTTGGAGGATAGGATTCAAAATCCTTTTCCTCACTTTCAAGGCACTCTTTGGCCTTGCCCCCACTAACTCTCTGACCTCCTAACCTCCTATCAACTTGTCCATTCCCTCCATTCAGCAGGCTCCGGTCTCCTCCATTCTGTCACACACCCAACACACCCTACCATTGGTGGCTGGGGTTTAAATCTCTCTGTGTTCATCCTTTGGAACTCCATCCTACAATCCCTTTGCCTTGTTCACTCCTTTACCTCCTTCAAGACCCAACTGAAAACCCTCCTTTTCTACTATGCTTTTAGCCCCCCCCCCTACCTCTCTGCCCTCCCTCATCCCTATGTTCCACCCCCAGCCCCTACCCATACCCACCTCCCTAATGTTTGGATTCTGATCCCAGACTGTTCAGCAACTTGGGTCATTCTCCCGATGTGAAAGGCTTTCTATAAATGTAATGTTGTTGTTGTTTTTATGCTAATGCTCATTTTGCCTCACTTGCTCAAGGGAATAAAAATGTTGATGCTTGCAAAGTTATTGTGGAAGAGATTAGGCAAGTAGCAAAACAAAGCGTGTTTAGTGCTTTGAAAGATAGCTCTCCGATTTTGGAAAAAGAAACCGTACAATGGAAAGCACGATGTGGTGAACATACCTGAGAATTTTCCTTAGTCTATCGTGCAGACAATTACTGGTCACCTGGCAAACAGAATGGATAAATGCCAGGCGTTTGACTGTGGTTACATTTTCTAAACTACATGCAAGTAATATATTTCCTTTCATTGATCAATTTTTAAAAATCTTGAATATCTTTCTGGATTCTTTGCTGGTTTTCTTCCATCTGGCAATGGTCATAAGGGTAGAGCACAGCAGATAGTGCTGAAATAGTGTATCTGATGGAGGCAGAGACTGTAGCTAGGAAAAGTCAATGGTGGCCTCTGGTGGTAATAATCGGTGCAATAGAGTATAGAAAACAGATGAATAAGCATGAATTTCTCTCTCCTTTGTTTGAGAAATTGAATTGTTGTTTACAAGAAAACAAACAACTCTAATTGTATTTGGTGCCTGCCAATACGTTGTCTGAAATGTCCATATGTTTTCTATATCATTCGTATTTAAAGATTTTAAAAAAGTTTGAGAGTATTTGGCTTTCAGGAATGCACAATACATTGGTATTAGTTACTAATAATGCAAACCAGATTGATATTACTTGTCCACAATTCAGATAGAATACTAAATGGAATTATGGATCTTATTTACCTATTTTTGAACAGCCTAATAAATCCTAACTGTCATTTCTTCCATATTAAACAATGGCAGTGTGGCTGTAACATTGTTATGGGGTACAAATGACTGATCGTTTGTTTGTGCAATGCAATATTTGTGATAGAATATTAATTGCTTAAATATTGAGGTGATGTAACTTATTCTTAATTTGACAACTTTAATTCATAGGCACCAATGAGATTAATCCTTGCATTTATTGTAGTGCCTTATCACATTGTCCAAACATCTCAAATACTGTACTCCATAGCATTTTACTGTTAAGTGTAGTGCCATGTATTTTTTAGGCAAGGTCACCAGCCAATTTGCATACAGGAATGACACACAAATAACCACAGAGAAATTACTGATTTATCTGAAGGATTGTTGTCCAGATCACCAGGAGATACTGCCTTACCTTTTTAAATAGTGTCACAGGATCTTACAACTACCTAAAAGGTGGATAGGCCCTTAATTTAATGTTGCATCATGAAAGATGGCACCTTGTACAATATGTGTCATCTTAGACAATGAGCTCAAAGTCCTGAAATATGGCTTGAACCCACAATCTACTGACTCAGAGGTGAGAGGCTACCAACTGAGCCATTCATTCTGAAGAAGGAGAATATTGAAACTGTCAGACATGGAGAACAGTACTTTGTTGCAGTACCAACCCCATTATTTGAAAATATCCCACTTCAATCTTTTCCACATTGAGGATGGGAACATAAATCAAAGAATGGAAAATGCCTTCTGTTCATGCCACCTGAGTATTTATGTTAATGTGAGACAAGCATATAACATTTACATTTCCCTTCTGCCTCACAAAATAGTGTATTCTTCCACAGTCGAATAGGAAATCTGTCCAATTCTAATTAAATGTCTCAATTGAGGCATCAAGTGAAATTGATTGCTTTGTGCTTGGTGGCAGTCTGCTCTTTAAGTTAACTTTCATGTGAAAAAGTTATTTGTTACATTTAATGCACAATTTTCACCTCAAATACTATTTTTAAAATTTGCAAACCCTTCCAATTAGAATGGGAATGGAAGGGGTCATTAAGCAGGCTGATGTGAGCTGGTTGTCAAAGGTAGAGTGCAGAGGTAGAGTAGATCGAGGGCGAGGAGGAATTTGAACATGAGGATGAGAGCCTTGATCCATTGAGGGATAGGGAACATGAGAATGTTCAGTTTCAAATGTGCCATTAAGGATAGATATTTAAGAATATTATTGCATCTTGCATCTATATTAAGCACAAACAATAACATAAAATTTAAAAAGCAGTAATGTTTCAGGTTGACAAGAAGCGTTATTTTATTTGGTTCTGTTTTCTTTATGGAGCAAGTCTGTTGATATTTTTAGAGAGCTATTCTGCTGTGTTTTCCATGCAATTAATTTGCTGCTGCATTTATAAGTATTAATACAAATATATGTTATATGCAATTCCGCATATGTCAGGCCAAAATTTCACAATTAGACCATTGTAGTTTAAAAAATTAAATCAGGCAGAATTTGGGAAAACATTTTACATTCAGTCTGAATTTAGATATTATTTTTCTGCATTCTTAAAAAGAGCTTCCAAATTAAGGATTGCAACTTTAAAACAGAATTGGCTTACAAGCTAAAACTATGTAAAATGTCAATCTTTTATTTACATTCCAGTTACTAAAATCTTACTAATCTAGTTCCCAAAATGACACCCTTTCCAGGAAATCCTGTGAATCAATTTGATTTGTTTCAACGATGTGTCAAGGTGCTATATAAAATACAGTCACTACACTTTACAGTGGAATTTGTGAAGAATTGCATCCTCCCAATACGAAATGCAAAGAATCTTATTTTTGCATTTGCTAAATGGGGATAGAATAAACATAGCCCACATAAACATACTTAATAATAATAGTTAATAATTGTATAATTCTTGCAATACAATACAAAATTGCATTTGTATCACACCTTTTGTGGAGTCCTGTAACTCAGTGGTTAGAGCACTTGGCTTGCAAGCGAGAGACATGAGTTCAATTCCAGGAGGGGCAAAACCTTTGCAAGTTTCTTTACTCCACACGCCTGATAGTAACCTTAAAAAAAATGTAATCCACAAGTGTTTGTGGGACACTGCAGTGCACAATTGGCTACCATGTTTCACCCACATATATACAGCCAATTCACTTTATAGTATATTACAATAAGTCTCTAACAACATTTTAAACATCTGTGATCAAGGCTCTCTCTGCCTCCTTGTCCTCCTTGACCACATTGCTGCCTTCAATATTGTTGACCACTCCATCCTCCTACACTGCCTTTCCTCCCAGCTCAATCTTCACAGACCTGCCCTCGCCTGGTTCAACCTGTGGAGGGAGGAATTGGGAAGGCCGACAATGACAATGGCATGCAAAGCCATCAAACCTCTATGGTTGCACGCTCAATCTCACCAAGCCAGTCAGGAACCTAGGTGACTTATTCGATTCTCAACTTTCTTTCCTCCCTCACATCCAAGCCATGACCCACTCTGCCTTCATTCACCTCCGCAATATTGCCCGACTCCACCACTACCTCAACCCTCAGGCTGCTGAAACCCTCATTCATGCCTTCATCATATTCAGGCTCGACTATGCCAATGCCCTGTTTGTCCGCCTTCCAAATTCCAAAGGCTGAGGGCTGACTGCCGATATATAGTGCCTTTCACTATATGTAAGATGTATCCAATTGTTTCATCCTATTTACAGTGATATGTAATTTGTGTAATGCTTAGTTTAACTGAAGGAAAATGAATGTAGCTTGATTCATGAAATATTTAAGGAATCAGCATTCAAAGTAGACTTTAGAATAAATATTACGATGTAATGTCTGTCAGTTAAAGGGGGATGAACAATTAGATAAGTGGTAATGGATACTATGTGCTCTACCCTGGGAAATTGTAGTTGAGTAATTGGACAAGCAGGTCATGATGTTAGACTGTTAATCAATTTGCCTTATCTCAACTCTTTGGTATTCTATAGGCAGGAGTCTGTGACTTCCATTCAATCAAATCTTAAACTAGGGTGAAGAAATTATAATTTTGCTTCTAGATATCCTCCATTTCTTTGTGTTATTGTGTGATTGGGCTGCCACCAGCATGATAAAGCCCTAATGTTATTCAGATCGGTAGTTTTACTAACCTCAACACTGTGTTTTGTAACCATGTTAAGGGGACAGACTAACAAATTAATTGATTACTTCCACCACAATACCCACTGCTCCTAAACCTGTGCAACAAAAAATGTTAACAACATAATGGAAAATGACCAAATTTCCTTATTAAGAGCATGTTAAAAGCCATTACGGAAGAAAATTCTAACTTTCCAGCTTTGGGAAGGTGCATCAATGAGATTAGTAACTTAAATCAGAACTTGCATTTGTTAATTTATCAATAGCCGTTCTAGCTGAAAGTGAATTACTACTGTCATAGCATTTATGTGTAGCAGCACTGTTGGGAACATATATGTCACAAAACATTTATTTTCAATATTGCTGGGACTGGGTCTCCTCATATTTAAATTTCTGACCTCAATTTAAATCAAGATTATTTCTGGTAATTAACTAATTCTCCTTTTCAATTGCTTTCCAATATTTTCAATTATTTTGAAGTATTGCCCTTTATAATTCCAATGTTGTTGTTAAAACATAAATTAGACTACTCAAGGTGTGTTATTAAATAATTTTTTACACAAGGTTAGTTACAACAATCTATAGCTCCTTATTTTCAAGTCATATTCCTCAAATCTTTGGAACTCCCTGCCTCAATCTCATCCCCACTTTATCTGTCTACAAATCCCTGAAAACCTACCTTTTTGACCATGCTTATCTCCTCCCCCCTCCTTCTGCTTCCTTGCCCAGCTTCCAATCCTGTCACGATACAGTGCTCCAAAATGTTATCCGATGTGAAGGGGCCTATATTAAGCTCAATAACCAGGTATTGAAAGGTAGACTTCTTAGGCTGAGAGTTTGATGAGAATGTAAGAACATAAGAATTTGTTAGGCGAAACAAGACCCGGCAGGTCAGGGCAAAACCTTGGCCAATTTCCTTATTCCACATGCCTGATTATAATCCCTTGGAAAAAAATTGACATTTCATTCCACGACTGTTTGTGGGACACTGCTGTGAGCAATTGGCTACCCCGTTTTGCCCACAAGTATACAGTCAATTCACTTTACAATATACAGTGAAAGCCTGTTTATCCGGCCTGCTCCGGGGTGGGGGGAGGGGTTTCGACTAATTGACTATGCCAGATAATTGGGTGGCAAGTTGGCGAAAACCCAACTTAAAAAAACAACTTATTTTAAAACATACTATATTAATAATATATTAAATAGTAAAAGAATATTGTATAGTTACTTACCAATAAAGATTCCAGCACACTCTGTAAAAAGATCATTGCGTGTATGCGCAAAGTGAGCATATTCGCGATTGCTGGAATGGCGGATTGCCTCGGGAGGGGGTCGAGCAATCCGATTGATCGAGTCATGGATAAACGGGTTTTTACTGTATTCTGTAAAGATCTTTGAGACATTTAGAAGATGTGAAAAATGCTACATCAAATGCAGGATTATTATTTTATTAAGGTCCGTCTACTTCACATTCTACCATCCTGGCAGTTGCTTGACTTGTTGTGTCCCAAACTATGCACTGTATCCCAAGATATTATTTTCTAGCAGAAATCTAACTAATTTGTTCTTGAAACAAAATGTTCTGCTTCCTTAGGGAGTCTGTTCCATAGGTTTGCTACTTGCTCACTGAAGTAGTTTCCACAAATTTGTTCAGATTTTTACCCGACTTTGCAGGCCACATACCACTGGTTCAGTTAAAGATAGAACAGTTCACCATGGTCTACATTATCTATTCCCTTTAAAATCTTAAAGATTGTAATCAGACAGCGCCCCCAGCCCCCCGTGTTACCTTCCACCCTCCGTCTCTCTCTCTCTCTCTGTAGGTCAGACAACCTGACTGTCTGATTGCTGCAGATCCTGGCAGCCAACATGCCCAAACTTACTCCCCCTATCCCCAGGTATGTTATAACTGTATGTTTTTTTTGTGTGTTTCCCATAGGGCCCTATATGTGTAGAATGCATATTCTACACACACCATGCATACTGAGCTTTGTGTTGGGTGTGAATAAGGCGTCTGCTGCTTGGCATTGCCTAAACGGGAGCCTCGCTTAAATGGGACATTTAATCGTCTCCCGAACTGTCCCGCTAAAGCAGGGGCTACTGTAGTATTGTCCCCCAACTTCTCTTCTTCATTGTGAACATGCTCAGTTTATCTAATTGCTGCTTGTAATCCAGTCTCTCCATCTCCTCTATCATTTTGGTTGCCCACATCTGTATCCTCTCAATCGCTACAATATATCTTTTATATTGTAGTGGCCGTTACTGCACACAGTATTCCAAAAGCGGTCACACCAGTGATTTATAAAGTGGCAAGATTACCCCACTATTTGACTCAATCAATACCGGTCTTTTAATGTAGTTCAGTGTCTTGTTTACCTCATGTACTGCTCTGTTACAATAGCTTCAATATATTATGAATCAGGATTCCCGTTTTCTGTACAGATTATTTTCTTACCATTTAAATAATAATAGTCCCTTCCTAGATTTGTTGTCCCCACGTGAAGCACTTCACATTTCTCTACATTAAATTTCATCAAGTCCTCCTGTAACCTATCCTGTTCATCCTTACCACCTTCAATAACTTTGTGTCATCTTCAAGTTTAGCCACCGTGCATGTGACTCCTAGCTCCAGGTCGTTTATGAAGGTGTTAAATAAATGTGGTCTCAAAACAGACCGCCGTGGAACTCCACTCATAATAATCTCCCGGCCTGATCACATTCTCTGTCTTTTATCACAGTCAAAGAAACAAACAAACTAGTTGGCCAGGAGGTCCCATTCATAAACAGCAACAAAATCACATTTGCATTGCACCTTTCATGTCAGTAGGATGTCCTAATGGCTTGACAGTCATTGTTTCAGACCCGAGCTGGGGTTGGGGACAGGGAGGGTGAATGGAAAGGGGGGGATTTGGGGTGACCGATGGGACCGTCGAAGAGGAGGGTCTTGAGGTGGGACTTGAAGGAGGCCAGGGAGGGGATGAGGTGGAGAGATTGCAGGATGGAGTTCCCGAAATGGGGGCAGAGTGGCTGAAGGCTCATCTGCCGATGGTGTGGTGGGTGGGTTGGGGGATGTGGAGCAAGTCGGAGCCTGCTGAACGGATGGGGTGGTTAGGTTGGTAGGGGGTTAGGAGGTTGTAGATGTACTGTGGGGAGAGGCCGTGGAAGGCTTTGAATGTGACGACCAGTATCTTGAATTGGATCCTCTGGATGATGGGGAGTCGGGCGAGAAGGGCTCATGAAGCTTGGAATGGTAGAGGACACAGGCTGCAGAGTTCTGGATTATCTGCAACCAGTGGAGGGAGGAATTGGGAAGGCCAACAAGCAGCACGTTTGCTTAGTCAAACCGGGAAACCCATATAAGCTATAGTTTATAATTTTATTACTGTCCACATAGAATCATAGAATCATAGAATCATAGAATTTTACGGCACAAAAGGAGGCCATTCGGCCCATCTAGTCTGTGCCGGCTCTTTGAAAAGAGCGATTCAATCCCATTGCCCTGCCCGCTCCCCATAGCCTAATAGACCCGTTCTCCCTAAATAAAGATCTAATTCCCTTTTAAAAGTTGTTATCGAATCAGCCTCCACCACCTTTTCAGGCAATGCATTCCAGATTCGAACAACTCGCTGAGAGAAAAAATTTCTCCTCAGCTCCCCTCTACTGCGCCTTGAAACTATTTTAAATCTGTGACCACGAGTCACAGATTCACCCACGAGTGGAAATAGTTTTTCTCTATTTGCCCTGTCGAAACCCCTCATGATCTTATAAACCTCTATTAGGTCTCCCCTCAATCTTCTCTGCTCCAGAGAGAATAACCCTAGCCTATCTAGCCTCTCCTCATAGCTGAAGTCCCTCAATCCTGGCACCATCCTAGTAAATCTTCGTTGTACCCTTTCCAATGCCTTCACATCCTTTCTGTAGTGTGGTGACCAGAATTGAACACAGTATTCCAGCTGAGGCCTCACCAAAGTCCTATAGAGGTTAGTCAGCACTTCCTGACTTTTGTACTCTATACCCCTATTTATAAAGCCTAGTATCCCATATGCCTTCTTAACAGCCTTAAATAAGATTGTGCACATACTGCACAATCTTATTTTTAATAAGATTCTCCATACTTTTACCCACAATGCATGTCAAACTCATTGGTTCGCAGTTTCCTTGGTCACATTTCCTCCTTTTAAAAAAAATAGGAGTAACATCTGCCTTTCTCTAATCCCCAGGCACCTCTCCAGTATCTAGTGATTTCTGAAAGATTTGTGCCACAGTTGCTGCAGTTTCCTCCTTTAGTTCCATAAGGATCCTCGGATGTAATTTATCCATCCCTTGAGATTTATTTACCTTAAGTTTGCAGAGTTGTTCGGCAACCATCCTGGTAGTGATATGTATTGTGTCACAACTTACATCTGCAACACCGATGAGTTCTCTTTCCAGGC
The DNA here is from genome assembly GCA_035084275.1 of Hydrolagus colliei. NCBI lineage: Eukaryota > Metazoa > Chordata > Chondrichthyes > Chimaeriformes > Chimaeridae > Hydrolagus > Hydrolagus colliei. Next base: position 86,858,662 of record CM068743.1, read on the forward strand.
ATTAATGCACAAATGCATTTTAACATAATATCTTGTGAAGCACTTGCATGTTCAGATGATTTGATAAGGCACATATGTAACAGTTTTTGTTATTACTGAACTGCAGTAGCATCTATACTTGAACCATTCCAATATTAAAAGTTTGTTTATTTTTGTACTTGATATGTGGCCAAGTTCATTCACTGCTTAATATTTTCTCACCACAATATGAATTAACAAAGACAAAATTTGTATCATTATTTTCTTAGCTGGGCCATTTGACACCCTGAGTGGCATCCAGCAGCAGACACTGCTGGCAAAGACATAGGATCTCATTGTTCGGTTGTCTCAGTGAAATCTTTGATTGGGCACAATTGATACTTCTTGTCCACGGACACCTAAAAATTACACTGTCACTACACTTTACAGTAAATCAAGTGAAGTGCTTTGAGACATCCACCTAACATGAAAGGTGCTTTATCAAATGCAAAGATGATTATGATTATTTATTATTACTTTCAAATGAGTGCTTGAAATGCATAACAGGTCAATGAGCACATAAAGGAGAAACATCGAGTAAAATCTCATGTGTGACTAATAGTTAAATATTCAATGCAAAATGTTAACCTATTTATCTCTTTCAGATTCTTACAGATTTTCAGCATTTTATCTTAATTCTTTTCAAAATGATAATATTTACACTCCACAATTTGACCATCTCTCTTTATAATTACTGCATTATCTTATTAGGTTTGTTCTTTTGTAACTGACATTTGCATAAAAACAATGTTTTGTGCTTCCATGTTTGTTTCTTCTTTGCTGAATATATCCCAGAATTATTAGCTGTAGTAGTTGAAAGAGTACCATTACATTAATGTCTAACTAACTCCATAGCCATATATGAAAATGCAACAATTCCAAAAGGCCTATGATAGCTTGGCACAGCTGGTTGCACTCTTGCCTCTGGGTTACAAAGCTAATTTAAGACTCAACTATGGATTTACGGTTATAATGGTAGGTGATACTCTAGGGGAGCATCTAGGGAACTCTGCATTGTTGAAGGTGGCATCGTTCAGATGAGACATTAAACCAAGATCTCATCTATCTGTTCAGCTGGATGTTAAAGATCCCATGACACCTTTCATCATCATTGCCTACCTGGGGGAACAAAAACAGTGTTTTTTTACACAGGGCTTCACCATCTGTCATACTGTTCCCTTTGTATGGAGTACATTTATCATGTGCTTTGTTGTTTCGTTTGAAATTATACAATATTTTACACATCACCAGGACAATCCTCAAGCCTTGGAGATTCTTCCATGTTGTCACCGTCTTTGCATGTTAACTTATAATAATAATACTTACATTTATATAGTGCTTTCCACATCTTATTGACGTCTCAAAGCTTGACCATTCTGCCCAACCAGTACTGCTCTAGTACTAACTACACCAGGACATCCACAGACTCATATGAAAATAATGATTTTCAACTTATTCATCTACAAAATCTCACAATTCTGCTCTCCATAGTTTGTTTAATGGACTTTTCACATCAACCTAAAGGGGATCATTAAAGCACTTTGGCAATGTGATATATTCATCTTTGAAGGTGTCTCCACATTGAATGTGATGTTAAATTTAACGGCATCTTATTTCTCACTTTCGGCATTTCACAATCTGCAAACACCATTAACACAACAGCTCTAGTTTTATGTTATAGTTTGACATCCAAGATGTCACAGCAGTTCAGTCCAGATGATTGATTGTGCATAACTTTAAGCAGAAATACTATGAACAAGAGTATCCACCAGAATGAAAAACAATATCAAGGAATGGCACATATCCAAACAGCACTTGTGAAAATCAAACCACAAGCTTTGCAATAGAAGCCAGAAATATCAACAAAGCTTACCTGCCAACAGAATGGAACAAAACTCTTAATCTTTCTTTACCTCCATAAGGGATTGAATAAAATCAGTAAACTGACGCAAACAAGGATGGTAAACTCTGGAATGCAAACAAAGAAAGAAAATCATGTAAGCATCTCACAAAAGTCTGAAAACTGAATTGTATATCAGTCTGGCTCAGACGATAGCATTCTAGCTCAGAGGTTGTGGGTTCAAGGCACCACATTGTATCTAAGCTTCATTGCAGTACTGGCGGAGTGCTACAGTGCTGAAGGTGCTGTTCTGCAGGTGAGACGTTAAACCTAGGTCGTCCTTCCATTCCAGGATAATCCTAGAGGTAAAGGGCAACCCAAGACCTCTGTTCTCCACCACAAACCGACTCTTCTGCCCTCCTCACCAAGCCTTGCAGATTCTTTCCTCTAACTCCCACTGAGAGGAGATGCTGGATTTCCTTGAGTCCAAAATCGAGGGAATCCGCTCAGCTGTCACTGTCCTTCCAACTTCCACCCCCTACCCACATCCCTCTCACACTCCGACACCCACCCCTTCCTCCTTCCACACCTTCAAACCTGTCTCCCCCTCCTCTGTCATCACCACCATATACTCTATGAAGCCCACCTCCTTCTCCCTGGACCCCACAACCACCTCTCTCTTTACTTCCCAGCTCCACCTGCTTGCCCCACTGCTTGCTGACACTATCAATCTGTCCCTTTCATCCCTCATCATTCCCACCTGCCTCAGAGCAGCCACTATCACCCCCACCCTAAAGAAACCTTCCATTGGAGCATCACAGCTTTCAAGCTACACGCCCATTCTCCAACCTTCCTTTTCTGTCAAAGGTCCTTGACATTCGCTCCCAGGTTCTTTCCTGTCAACTCACTCCCTCCATGAGCCCCTCCAATTGGAATTTCCATGCTGCCCATAACATAGAATCTGCTCTTGTCAAGGTCACAAATGATATCCTGACTATTTGTGACCAGGGATCCCTCTGCCTCCTCAACATATCTGCCACCTTCAATACCATGCGCCATACAATCCTCCTCCAATGCCTCTTCTCCCACCTCAACCTTCAAGATTCTGTCCATGACTGGTTCTTTCACACTGTCTCCACTTTGTGACTGCCAACGGCTTTTCATCAAGCTCCACACCGTATTGTGCGGCGTTCTTTAGGGCTCTGTGCTCAGTCCCCTTCTTTTCATCCTCTACATACTCCCCCTCCGTGACATCATTCGCAGTTATCAACAACAACAACAAAATTACACATGTATAGATATCAGGTAAATGTACGCAGATGACACCCAACTCTATCTCTCTGCTTCCACCCTCAACTTGAGCATTACCGGCATCCTAACTGCCTGTTGTCTGACATTGAGTCCTGGAAGAGGGACAACTTTCTCCAGCTGAACATCAGTAAGACTGAGGCCCCCAGATTGGATCATGTCAGTGCCTTCGCACTTGAGATGCTGGCAGCATTAGCATCCGAGGCTGCACTCTCCATCTCCTGAAGCCAGTCAGGAACCTGGGTGTTTTGTTTGACCCTGAACTGTCCTTTCTCCCCCACATCTGTGCCATGATGAGCACTGCCTTCCACCACCTCCATAACATTGCTAGACTCCACCACTGCCACTCCCTGCAGGGTGCCCAAAGTTCTATTCAAGCATTTGTCACATCAAGGCTTGACTATGGAAATTCACTGCTCATCATCCTTCCCAGCTCTTCCCTGTACAAGCTGCAGATTATCCAGAATTCTGCAGCTCATGTCTTCTCCCTCACTAGGCTCTGCACTAGTCTCTAGTCACCACACTTGCACCACATTTTATGGTGAACTCATTTCAATAAAAGAAATACAATGTCTTAATACTTAAGAATAAGCTGAAATTCAGAAGCTAATTTTTCACAGTCTACATAGAAAATAACTATGAAATACAGTCAAACATATTTCCGAAATTCTTCATGATTCTATATTTGGGGCCTCAGAAAACTATATGACAGTGAAATTCCTCTCAGTCATAATTATACCTATGAATGGATGCAAATATTTGCAGAGCATCAATGCACACTGCATAATGGGTACAGCAGAAGAAAATCAATTATAGACTTTCTTGGATGTAGAATATTATTATTGTTAGACACTGTAAAATAATGCAAAGGACAAGCATTGAAGCAAATTAAAAGATAGTTGCTTGGTAAATTGACAACTGGAAAGCGAATGTTCAGGATTGTCCATGAGTTAAGGCAGATGTTCAAGTTTCGTTTGTAAGGAGAATTATTGGAACATGAAATGCATCTTCGTAACAACAACAACAACAAACTGCACTTATAGAGTGCCTTTCACGTCGGGAGGACGTCCCAAGGCGCTGCACAGGAGGCGTGTGACCCGAGCTGGGAGTGGAGTGGTCGGGAGGAGGTAAAAAACGTAGGGGAGGTCGAAAAGTTCGGGGGGGGAACAAAAGGCACGGTCGAAGAGGAAAGTCTTCAAATCGGCCTTGAAAGAGGAATGGGAGGAAGCAAGGTGGAGGGATTGGGAGATGGAGTTCCAAAGGGTGGGAGAGGAAAAACTGAAGGCCCGGCCTCTGATGGTGGGGCGGTTTGGGCAGGGGGGCTTGGAGCAAGCCAAGTCCTGCTGAACGGAGGGTCTGGGTGGGCTTATAGGGGGAGAGTAAATCAGTTAAATAGGGCAGGGCAAGGTCGTGTAAGGCCTTGAAGTTGAGGATGAGGATCTTGAACTCGATCCTCTGGGGGATGGGGAGCCAATGGAGACGGGCGAGGGTGGGGGTTATGTGGTCGCGGAGGCGGGTGCGGGATAGTAGACGGGCTGCAGAGTTTTCGATGATCTGCAGCCTGTGAATGGAGGAGCTGGGGAGGCCGACAAGGAGAGAGTTCCCTTAGTTCAGCCGTGAGGTGATGTACGCGTGCATGAGTGTTTCGGCAGCGTGGGGAGTGAGATAATTGCGGAGCCTGGCAATGTTGCACAGGTGGAAATAGGCGGTGCCGGTCAAGGTGCGAATGTGGGGGAGGAAGGAGAGTTTGGGGTCGAACGTGATGCCGAGGCTCTTGACTGGCTTTGTGAGGTGGAGAGTACAGCCTTGGATGTTGATGCTGGCAGCACCCGATGTGCGGAGGCGCTGGCTTGAGCCAATCAGGAGTGCCTCAGTCTTGCTCACGTTGAATTGGAGGAAATTGTCCCTCGTCCAGGACTCGATGTCGGACAAACATACTGTCAGAACATCGATGGTCTGGGGGTTGAGGGATGAGGCAGAGAGGTACAGCTGGGTGTCGTCCGCATACATGTTTACCCCATGTTTGCGGATGACATTGCCCAGAGGGAGCGTGTATATGGTGAAAAGGAGGGGGCCAAGGACAGAGCCTTGGGGGACACCATGAGAGAAGTGATAGTAGAAACTACAATAGCAACATGTAGCTCCTTTCACATCGAGACAGGACATCACAATGCATTTCACATAGCTGTCTGTTGTCTGAGCAGGGGGAGGGGATAGGAGCTGAGTGTGGGGAAAGAACACTGGAAGTGGAGTTGAAAGATAAGTCTGGTGGTGAGTTTTGATTATGAGGAGAGGGGTTGGGGTTGGGGAAATGAAGGGACTATGGGATGGAGTTCCAGAGAGTAGGAGCAAAATTGTTAATAGCTCATCAACCAATGGTGTAGTAGATCAGTTTGGAGACGTGAATCAAGTGGAGAGGACAGCTGGGACAGTAGAATTGCAACAGGTCATAAAACATAGAGATCGCATGAAGGAATTGAAAGTGCAGACTAAGATCTTGATTTTAATGTGACGGAGGATGGGAACCAGTGGAGCCAAGCAAGGAAAAAGGAAATGGGTTTATGGAGGAGAGGAAATGGGATGCGTAGTTCTGGATGTTTAGGGAGGAGTCTGATGAGCAAGGCATTTCTCTTAGCATCAGAAGAATATTTAAAAGGGAATTGTAACACATTTCAAGAGGAACAATATAAAGGTTTTCGGAAAGGCGCAGGGAATAGGGAACATAGGAGAATCAACATCAGCTATGCTTAATGGTTGAAATGGCCTCCTGTGTTATAAAAAAATAAATAATTCTTGAATTTGATATAGCACCTTCACATCTTCAAGACATCTCAAAGTGTTTCACAGAATATACTGTGAATTTACTGTATATTTTGTAGGGGAAACATGGCAGCCAATTGCGCACAGCGGTGTCCTACAGACAACCAATGATTTTTTTGAAGGAATTATTACCCCTGGGAAAGCGATCCACTAATCAACTAACAGCCAGATTCCTACTTACTGCTAGGTAACCAGAGGCATATGAAGTAAGGAAACTAGCCCAATATTTTGACCTGCTGAAAATCAAACCGAGGTCTCTCGCTTGCTTGAACCACTGATATATTTTTGAAAGAATCTTATAAAAATCTAAATGTCTTATAAATAGATCAATTCACTTATGTACTTGGAACACACATGTTCAATAAAGACAACCAGAATGTCTAAATCCTTCTTTATTGGATGATGATGAACATTTGCCAAAACAAATTACTCCAGACTCTCCCTTCTGAAACACAAATATAACCTACTCCTGAAGAATTGTTTTTAAAAAGTTCCCTGGCTTAACATTTCACACTTCAGTGAACATGTCATACTTTGAAAATACACAAATATATCCAATACAATGACAGCAATTTTCTTTTGTTCCATTCACTCATCAACAACAACAACAATAATAACAACAGATTACATTTGTATAGTGCCTTTCATGTCGGGAAGATATCCCAAGACAGTCATGAATCTGGACCCGATTGGGGGTTTGGGATCAATGGGGGAGGAGGGTAGGGAGGGTCAGGGTAGGAGGGTAGCTGAAAGCAACAACAAAAACAACAAACAAATTACATTTATAGAGTGCCTTTCACATTGGGAGGACATCCCAAGGTGCTGAATAGTTAGGTTCTGGGCAAAAGTTTTGAAAATTTCATTTGTCCACATACCCTTCTGTTTACCTAGCGGTAAGTAGGAACCCGCATATTAGTCGATTGGCTGTTCGCTTTTCTGGGGGTAATAATCCCTCCAAAGTAATAATAATGTGGTTACTTAATCCATGACAGTTTGTGGGACACTGCTGTGTACAATTGGCTGCTGCATGTCACCCACTGAATTTTACTGAAAATCTTGTGAAGTGCTTTGAGATGTCACAAAGATGTGATAAGGCACAACAACAAATGCAAAGATTATTATTATCAGTATAGCCCAGTGGCCTCCAAACTTTGAATAGTTCCGACTGACTCCAGCGCTGGCCGCCAGGTCGGGAGACCTGCGGACAGGGGTGGAGCCGACCTACCGATCGATCGACCAACCAAACTCACCCAGATTAACCAGTCCCAAACTGAAGCACCCATGAACAACAACAACAACAACAACAACAATAATAAAATTACATTCATAGGGTGCCTTTCATGGTGAGAGGTCATCCGAAGGTGCTGAAATGTCAGGTCGGGATCTGAGCAAGGGATAGGGGCAGGATAAGGGGGAGGGGCAGGAGAGAGTTAGGAGGGGAGGGAGTGAGTTGGGAGGGCAGCAGAAGGCATGATCGAAGAGGAAGGTCTTGAGACCATCCTTGAAGGAGGCAAGGGAGGATGGGGGGAGAACTGTGGGATGGAGTTCAGGAGTTCTGAAGGGAGAGAGGCTGAAAGCCCGGCCACTAATAGTAGGGCGGGTTGGGCGGGGTACATGGAGCAGATCAGAGCCTGCTGAACTGAGGGGGCAGGCAGGTTCACAGGGGAACAGCAGGTTGGAGAGATAGGATGGGGCAATGATGTGAATGTTCTTGAAAGTGAGGACGAGGAGCTTGGCGTGGGAGAGGACACAAGCTGCAGAGTTCTGGATGATCTGCAGCTTGTGAAGGGAAGAGCCGGGAAGGCCAATGAGGAGGGAGTTTCCATAATCGAGCCAAGTGTCATTCTGACTCAAATGGTAGTACTCTTGCATCTGATTGGAAGGTTGTTGGTTTGGGCCCTAAAATGGGACTTTGATCTCGCATGGTGCAAGCTGACATTCCAGTGTGGTGCCGGTGGGTGAATGTTAAAGATCCCTTGACGAGACAGAGAATTTCTTCTGATATCTTGGCCAACATTTCTCAACTAAAATTGATCACTCACTTCATGACTGTTTGTAGGACATTGTTGTGTGCACATGGGCTGCCCTTTCACTCACAAATATAGTCATTCCACTTTACAATAAATCCTGCGAAGCACTTCAAGAAACTCCTATGTCCTACTTGACCAGTCATTATTATTTTGTCACTTCAAATGGCTTCTCCTCCTGCCCCTGTTAGGTGATCTGAAGTGTAATGCAAGACTCTATCCTTAGCCACTCTCAATTTTATCATTGAGATGTTCTTTCCCAGTGATATTATCCATGGACAGCATCACGTGTATGACACTGAAACCTAACAACATTCCTTCCTCTTCAAGCTGCAACCCAGGTCCTTTAATGTTCTGTCTGCTTGCTTTCCAGATATCAAAGCCAATGAATGCCAACTTTCTGCAGTTGAATAAGATGGCTCTCATCAGAGTCTTCTGACCTGTAGCTCCCAAGGACTCCATTGGAGAGTCAGCTCTGAGCTCTAGACTCTGAGCTCAAATTCCCACATGGGTCTTGATCTAACAAACCTGTTTGGACTATTATAATCAAAGACAACCCATTGCTCCAAATCATTTCTTGTCATTAATATTCTTGTGTCTGGTTAGTAGAGGTCTAATTTGTGACCTAATGTGTGAGGTCTTATTTTTAGAGCTTTTCTGGTGAGCGTTTCATCTCTTATCCAATGTTGTGAATTGTTTTATAAAATATGAAATTCCTACTCCTTCAGCTCTATCATTCACCACTGGCAATACGAGAGTAAGGTTCTGTTACCAAAGGTTGAGATTTCCATTAATGTGAATAATTTCAGGAATGTGTCCAACTTTCAATTAGATGATTTAACCTACCAGTTAAACATTCTCCAATAGTAATAAATCAAATGTTATCCCTCTGTTAGATTTCCAAATACAGTAGTTATAATATCTTCACAAATGATTATTCCTTCCTATCTCTATATTCAGATTAATTTGGTTTCTTGAAAGGATTGAGCTTCAATGTAGCCAGTTCTTCCAATAAGTTTACAAATTCTTACTGTTTAAAGGAAATATAAACAAAATTTATCATGTCAAAATAAATTGCATGTGTTTTTTTTCTTCTTTATGGAGTCCTGTTCCTACTATTTTTTCTTCATTAGTTCTACATCAAATATTTTGCTTTTGTGAAAGTGTTTGAATCCTAAGAACTGTAGTATCTTAGAAATTTACAGCACAGAAGAAGACTGGTGGTACTTGCTCCTATTTATTTTTAAATGTGAAGTTTCACAGACACTCTCCAATAAATTACGAGGTGATCATTATTACCGTCAACATTTTACAAAAGATTATGCAATCACCGAGACATCATAACTAATCCTGAACCTATCCTTCTCCAGTTTCCTCCCATGACCTCACAAGATCACAAGAGTGGTTTGGCTGAAAAGCCCTTTGACTCATTCGATGTCCCACTCTCCTTCCCTGCCATCAAACTTGACAGTCCAAAACACTGACTAATCAGCACCTTGGGATGTCCTCCTAAAGTGAAAGACACTATCCAAATGTAATTTTGTTGTTGTTTAAATGAGTCCTTATCCTGGTTTTAGTCACAAATTCCTAATATACAGTATTGACCCTTAAGTTAAATTCCTATTGTCTGTCCTGGACTTGCCCTTAGAAACTTTAAATCTATGTACAGTAAAAGCCCATTTATCCTGCAACCTCGGGACCTGGCCAATGCTGCTTAAATGTCATGCCGGATATTCGGGCGGCAAGTTGCCAAAAACCCAACACAAAAAAACCCAACATTTTTTTAAACATACCATATTAATAATAGACTGAACAATAACAGAATATTGTATGGATACTTACCAATAAAGCAATAAATATCGATTACAGTCTATAAACACAGTACACAATCACAAAGTAAACTTCTACAACAGTGAATGCGAGTGGCTTAAAGTGGTACTGTTTTTTTTCCCTCTTTTTTTTCTTTCTCTCCCTCCTTCCCCCTCTCTCTCTTTCACACTCTTTCACTCAGTCAGTCTGGCATCTCAATGGCTCCAAACCTAACGCCCCTCCACTCCTCTCATTTTCCATCTAAATTAATCAACTCATCACCTCTCTCCCCCCTCCTCTGCCCCATCTCTCACTCCTCCCACTCCTCTCTCTTTCTCCCCCCTTCTTTTCCTCTCATCCCCCCCCCCCCCACCCTCTCTCTCCTTCTCCCACCCTACTCCCCACCAAAACAGTGTATAAACCCATGATACAGTCAGGTTACACAGGCAATGTAGTATCCATCAAAGAGAGAGGGAAAGAAACAACGAAAGAAAGAAAGAAAGGGGAAGAGAGAAAAAGGAGAGAGGGAGATGAAAAAACAACAGTGCGGCTTTAAGAAGAAAAACTGGAAGTGCCACTACCGGCAGCATTCAGAACTAATTGTACTGTACTCTCGTGCAACATTCGACTCATTAAATGCGCCACCACGATTGTGCTGGATAAGATCCGGTTATTCGAATGGGGACCTTTTTTTTTGAGGTGCCAGTTATACGGAAGTTATGGTTGATCAGGTCACAGATAAATAGATTTTTACTGTAATTTAGTCTATTGTGTCAGATCAGCCCCATTATTTTGCAGCCGTGAGGGAGAATATTATACAGTTCTCTAGAGCAAAGCTTTAGTACAGTTTCTGGGATCTGAATAAACTGATCTGTCAATTTAACCTGGCACATGTTTGCCTTGTTCATTGCTGCCTCACGCTGTTTTGTTATTTGTTTTCCAGGCAGCTACTATCCCTAGATCTTGATCAGCTTCTCCCTTGGCAAGTTCTATCCTTTCCATGGAGTACATGTAATTGCTCTTATTGCTTACTGTATTGAGTACCTTAGCTTTTTCTGTATAGATTTGCAGTAGGTATACCTCTGCATAGCAATCAAGGGCAAGAACCCTGAGTGATTTTTTTTTCTCTAATCATGAGCTCTGAGAGAAATTATACTGCTGTGGAGTTAACTGCTGTGAAGCTGAAATTAGCTATTCTGGGATTTAAGTCTATTACCTTTTGGTCAGTTTGGTTTATTGCTGCACTGGTGGTGGTTTTATTCACTGGTTTATTAGAGGAAGTTATTTGTTGTCTTTACACAAATTATGAAGTTGAATCACTAAGGTATAATGGTAAGTTTCAAGATGGGTTGGGAGTAACAACAGATTACATTAGTATAGCACATTTCATGTCAGGAGAACCTTCCAAAGTGCTAGACAGTTAGGGATCTGCATCCAAGCTGGTGGTTGGGATCAGGAAAGATGGAAGGTGGGTAGGATGGGGAATAGGAGGTTGACATGGTCAAAGAGACAGGTCTTGGAGAAGGCAAGGGAGGGAGCAAGGTAGGTAGGTGACTGTGGGATAGAGTTCCAGAAGGTGGGGGCAGATAGACTGAAGGGCCAGCACCAATGGTAGGGGATGTGAAGCAAGCCAGAGCCTGCTGAGCAGAGAAAGTGGACAGGTTTGTAGGGGGTTAGGAGGTCAAAGAGGCAGGGAAGAGCAAATTGTGGAGAGTTTTGAAGGTGAGGACGAGGATCTTGAACTGTATCCTCTTTGTCATGGCAACCCAATGGAATCAGGTGAGAATGTGGATGATTGGGTAGCATAGTGTGGTGTGGGAGAGAATACAGGATACAGAGTTCTGGATGATTTGCAGCCTGTGATGGGAGGAGTTGGGAAAGCTAACAACTAAGCAGTTTGTGTGGTTGAGCCTGGATGAGATAAACGTATGGATGAGGATTTTGGCAGACATCTCAAAACTCTTCACAGGATATGCTGTAAGTGGATTGACTGTGCAATTTATGGATAAAAAGTGGCGGCCGATTTACACACAGCCTATATCCCACAAACAGCAGTGGAGTGACTGACCAATTTTATTTGGAGGATTTATTGGCCAGGACATCTGGAGAAATTCCCTTCTCTTTTCAAATATTGCCATTGGATCTTTAATGTCCACATGAACAGGCAGACGGGACCTCGGTTGAGCATCTCATCAGAAGGAAGGCAGCTCCGACAATACAACAAGTCTCCAGCACTGAATCAAAGTGTCAACTTAGTCACTACAATTCAAATTCCGATGTGAGGCTTAAAGCTACAAACATGTTTAATCAGTATGAGTTCCTTTGACTCAATTTAATACCTTGGCTAATACCACTGCTTTAAACGATTATTGTTTTTCCTCAATCACACATGTTTTGGAATAAGAAAGTGCAATTCAATAACAATTTACATTTATATAGCACCCATCTCATTTGGAGGATGTCTCAAAGCATACTACACAACACACAGCCAAATTGGGGAGTGGGGTTGGGAGGAATTTACAATGAGATTCAGGTCACATCTGACCCATGAAAATCTGAGACCCATTTCTGGAACTTTGGATCGAGGATTCCATGACTTCAAGGTACTATTAGTGACACCTGTTGTCAAGTGGCACTTATTATACAAGATTAGGGCTTGTATAATGTACAAGCTTTCTGACTGTAATACTCTCCTTTAGTAGATAATAGACGCAAGCAGGTTTTAGTCCATCAATAACAGATGACTAGAAAGTGATACAATTTAAGTTAGCATTCTTATAGAGGATATTGGTCCTTATTCTTATGCATATTTTTTGCACCCCACCCCCCCTGGAAAATTCAATATGTTATTTTAGGAGGAATGTAAGAAAATAAATATAATAAATAAATCAATTCCACGCATGATAGGATATTTTCTTTAAGTGTAATTGCTCCTGTTTCATAATCACTGGCTCCTTCCTTACTGTCGCTAAAATGAATGATACACTATTGACTGTAAATGCTAATAATAATTTTTGTTTTTGATATAGTGCCTTATCACATCCTCTAGATGTCTCAAAGCGCTTCACAGACTATATGTCAAGTGAATTGATTGTATATTTTGTGAGTGAAACATGGCAGCCAATTGCACACAGCATTGTCCTACAAATAGTCCTGGATTGAATGACAAAATTGTTATTGTTATTAATAACCGAATTCACGCTTACTGCTGGATAAACAGAAGCACGTGGAGTAAGGAAAGTGCCCAACTTTTTGCCCTGCCGTAAGTGAAACACAGGTCCTCTCGCTTGTGAGGTGAGTGCTCTAGCCACTAAGCTACAAGATAATGAATAATTAGATTTCTGTCTCAAGTTTAACAAATGTTTGTGTAGCAGGTTTTCTTTACTTTGCAATTTTATTTCATGCTCTGGGTAATTTTTGGTTTCATTTGCAGCACAGAAGGTCATTGTATCTGTGCTTCCTCTTTTAACAACAATCATTTCATTCCTGTTTAACTTCCCCTTTCCTTGTAGTTTACTCTTTTTAGATATTTATCCAATTCCCTTTTGAAAGCTATACATCAAGATTAATCCAATAATGGAGTAAAATTGATATTTCATAAGAGATGAAATTGACACTTCAGTTATGAGGAGAGGCTAGATAGACTAGGTTTATTCTCTTTAGAACAGAGAAGGTTGAGAGGAGACCTAATAGAGGTTTATAAAATCATGGGTGGATTCGACAGGGTGAATTTCAAAGAGCTGGCACAGATTAGATGGGCCAAATGGCCTCCTTTTATGCTGCAAAATTCTATGATTCTATGATTGAATTATGAAATCCCACATATTTCCAGTCATTCATAAATACTGGACAAATAAGAAGTAGGAACAGGAGTCAGCCATTTCGCCCCTTGAGTCTGCTCCAATATAGACTGGAAACCCGTCTATCCTGATGTGTGCATATCAAATTCATCTTGATGAGGAACCACTTGCTTTTGAAAACTAATCATGACAGACACAATCGGACCTGTTGAATGGTCAATACATTAAAGTTTACCCTGGATAGATCTGTGGCATGAACTGCCATTGTCCTCGTGGACTCAAATTCCATTGGTTAATAAAATTACTGACTTTGACAGTGTGCTCTTCCAATGAAGAAATGCAATTCTTTCTTTATAAACCAGGCGTGTGCCACGTTTCATGAGCCCATCACTCCTAACCTTGTTTAGCATCAATGTTGCCCCATTCCCCAAATTTAAGATCTAGGTCCTCAAATTGAACCCCTTCCTCAGCCTTACCTTACCATAACTTTGTGATTCCCCACCCCCTAGCTCAGACAATCCATCGGCTGTGTGAAGTCCTCCCTATAGTCGTTATATATAAATATGTAAATTATTGTTAGACAGCTTGTAACTTTATAAAACCTTGGAATTCACCCCACAAACATACACTCCCATACTTTGTGATCACATATCATGACAAAGATGATAAGATGATAACTATGTTTAAACGAGCAAAAATAAATTCTTCAGTAACTGAATAAACCCATATTCTCATACACTTTATAAACTTCTTTCAATGGTACAATGTGTAAAGGACCTTCCAGAGCAACCATGCAAATGATAAAAGCTACAGGTTCATATCCCTAACTTAGCTGATTTGCACTTAGCAGCAATCAAGGTAGTAACTAACCCTTGGGTTAGTGAATGGAAACAGCCAGGATTCCTATTCCTGATTATTATCCAGGGATACCTAATGCATTGTATACACAAAGGCCTTAACTTTGAATGAAAAGTTACTGCCTGCAGATACTCCAATTACATTTAAACATAAAGCATTATGGCAATATCACCTCCTTTGTGCAATTGTTATCTCCCAAATGGCTTTTATCATTTGACTGGTGTGCAGATCCACAGGTTAGCTTTATTTGCTTTTGTACAAAATCTACTCATGATTTGGTTGAGTACAGTTAGTTTTCACTTAGTATTGCTTTCACACTGATTCTGAAGGGAACAGATAATGCCCTTGTAGCGTATTTATAAAATACTCTCTTGATACATAAACAATTTGTCCTTCCATAGCATATTTCATGTAGGCTAATGCTTCAAAGTGCTTTACAGGATGGTATGGAAGCCAAAGGTTTTTAGAAGGAATATGAAGATAAGGATGAATGGTATAAAGCTATGACAGTGAGGAAAATAGCTGCTGAAATTATGGCCACGTTTTGTATATATTGACTGTAATATTCTGTCATATATACACAGTATATCGGAATTTTACTCACCCACACACATTTCAGATTTGTTCCTTGACCACTTGGGCTGTTGACAAACTTAGGGTAAAAAGTACTAAATTAGGCAACCATAAACCATTTTAATAAAATGTTATGAAATTTTAATAAGATTTTATAAGTTCTGCTACAATGGGATTCCACTATATCATACAATTGCAACTAAACTATGAAAACCTCGCAAGCACTTCACAGTTGAGTATAGTGACTTCAGCACCTTGGGATGTCCTCCTGACATGAAAGGCACTACTGTACACAAGTGTAATTTTGTTGTTGTGTATTTGTAGGCAAATCCTTTGTTGTGCATCTGTACTTGGAATCACCTCCTTGTGCTTATACATTTTAAATACTACTATTGCGATAAACTGACAAAGGCATGTGATCATTGCGTCCTCTTGGTAATAGTTTAAATAGCATTGAAATGAACAAAATAATTATTGTGGTACATTGCTCAGTTTCCTCTCCAATCAATGATTGTGATGCATGATTTTTATTTTGCAACTCAGCGTTCCTTGTGACTTTCTGAAAGGAAATTACCATATTAATGCCAAAGTAATGCTGGATTAAGATCTGCATTGGCCAGTAATTTGCACTGTAGATTCATACAGGATGGGAACAGAACTGAGACTAATCTATCTCAAATCCCGTAGGAACCTGACAGCAGGAGCAAGGGGAGACTTTCATGCCATCAACCAGGACTGCAATGAAATTGTACTCCTTTGTTTCTTTTGCAAAGAAGATTGTTGGAATGTGAAATTCTCTGCCACAGACCATCGTTGAAGCAGAGTCTACAGTTAAAGAAAAAAAAGACATTTTAAATGGTATGGCGAGCAAGCAGTATTGTGAGATTAAATGATTTGGCTAACGTGAGAATAATCATCAGTGTAGATTTGATGGGCCGAATGGCCTACTTTATTGCTGTAACTTTGAATGACTCTATGCTTTGTAAAGGAATGTAAATCAACACATGTTTAATATTCAAGCAAGTGTTCTGCTGCAAGATTATGTCCTTTGTGTGTCTTTTTTTAAACCAATTAAAGTTTTAATAATCACATGCTGTGAATAGTGCAGTATGTACTGAGTATACAACAACAAAATTACATTTATAAAGTGCCTTTCACTTCGGTAGGACGTCCTAAAGTGCTGAACAGTCAGTCGGGAACCGAGCGGGTGGGGAGAGTCTGGGTAGGGGGAAGGAGAGGGGGAAGAGTTAATGAGGGAGCCAAAGGCATGGTCAAAGAGGAAGGTCTTGAGACCAGCCTTGAAGGAGGAAAGGGAGGAAGCAAGGTGGAGGGGCTGTGGGATGAAGTTCCACAGCGTGGGAGCAAAGAGGCTGAAAGCCCGGCCATATACATCCATCTTATGAACTCAGTTGCAGCAGCAGCAACAAATGATTTTGTTCTTGCAGAAGAACATCTCAGAATGCTTCAAAGACAATAGAGAATCTTGAGATCCAGTTACCACCCCATCTCCAACCTCACATTCTTCTCCAAGCCCTGGAACAAGACTCTCTTTGAACCTCTCTAACCTAGCTTCAGTGCTGCCCACAACACAGAAACGGCCCTGGTCAAAATATCTAATGACATTCTAAACATCTTCAATCAGGGCTCTTTCTGCTTCCTTGTCCTCCACAACCTCTCTGCTGCCTTTGATACTTCATTCTACACTGCCTCTCCTCTCAGCTCAATCTTTGTGGACCTGTCCTTACCTGGTTCGAATCTTACCTCTTACCTCTCCATTTTGTTGTCACTAACAACTTTTCCTCTAGCTCCTGCACTGTCACATGTGGCATCCACCAGGGATCTATCCTTCGCCCACAATTTTTATGCTCCCCCTTGTTGACATCATCTTCAGACATTGGGTCAGCCTCCATATGTATGCGGATAACACCCAACTCTATCTTTCTGCCTCCAGCCCTGATTCCAGGATCACTACTGTCCTCACAAACTGCTTGTCGGGCATCAAGTCTGATTGAGAGCTAATTTTCTACAGTTGAATGTCAATAAGACCAAGGCCCTCCTGAATGGATCGGGACAGTACCTCCGCACCTCAGGCACTGACAGCATCAACCTCCATGGATGCACACATAACTTCACTATCCAATCAGGAGCCTAGGTATCTTGTTCGATCTTCAACTGTCTTTTCTTCCCCACATCCATACCATGACCCACTCTGCCTGTCTGATAAGCAGTTGGTCAAAACAATGTTAGTTCTGGAGTTGGGGATGGAGTCAGAGAGCTAGAATTTTGTGCCATCGCTAGACATATAAAGAATATCACATGTAGCAATTCTCATTCCAAAATTCATGAACCTGATATGACCAAAATATTAAGGGTCATGACACGTAGTTATGGGTTCTTCAAACTTTTCATCATAGCCAATGTTTTTTGTGGAACCTGGAGAAAAATATTTTGTCAACTATTGTACATAAGAAGATAAGAAATTCTAGATGAAAAAAGACCAAGGTCCATCTAGCTCACCTACCATCTTCCTGATAGTCGCATGCACATATGTCCCCAACTAACTGTGCATTATATCCCATAATGTTATTTCCTAAAACAAAACGATCTAATCTGTGTTTGAAAGAATTAAAACTTCCTGCTTCAACCGTCTGCCTGTTGGGTCTGATCCACAGTTTCACCATTCGCTCACTGAAATACTGTTTGCGTAGATTTGTTCTGAATTTCCTCCCCCCTTTGTAAAATTCAAATTTAAAAAATCTTGTACTTTTTCTTTTGAAGACAGTCTAATTTGGAAAAAGAGACTATCTGTAGTAAATCTATGCCTCTGCAGTAGGTGATGAATGTCTAAACCTATCATGAGTGATTGAGATACAGCCTGTCAATCTTTCATCTCTACTGCATAAGATACAGTTTTGTCCAAAATAAAAAAAAGGTTTGTTTAATTATTCCTACAATTAATATTGATTGATTTTTTTCAGTTGTATTAGGAATGGTTTAGGGAATTTTGACTTGGAAGCCAAACACTTTTGCCCTCAAACAACAATCAATTTGGGGTGGTCCATGTGGATTAGCCCAGATGGGAAGATGGCAGGGTGGGGATTCTGAAAAGAAGACATCTTTATTCATCTGAATCTTTCTTCTTCTGCAAAGTAAAAATTTGAAAATGTTTGCAATTTTCCCCATAGTTTTTCTACTCTCAGTTTGTTGCTGTTTTGAAAATAACAATTTTAATCGCCACACCCTACTTCTATGACTCCTAATCCCTGTCCACTCCCTCTGCTCAGCGGGCTTTGGCCTGCATCATGTTCCCCGTCACACACACCACACTATCGGTGGGCAAGCCTTCAGCCACTCTGGCCCTACCTTAGGAGTTCCATTCTGCATTCCTAGTGCCTCACCCCCTCCCTAGCTTCCTTCAAGTCTCACCTCAAACCTCTCCTCTTCCACTGACCGAACCAAGTTCATGACCAAAATATGACCAGCACATTGGGATATTCTCCCAACGTGAAAGACGCTATGCAAATGTAACTTTGCTGTTGCTGTTGTTAAATTACTTTTATAGATAAAGTAATTCAAATGTTAAATGTTGAAACAAACTGGGAATACATACTGTAACTATATGCAATATTGTGCTTTGTTTTATTGGATGAATAAGCCAGGGCATATGCATGTTTATATAAATTCTTGCTGCGATTTTTTAAGGTAATGAATGGATTGAAAAAATGTTGCAAATGGGCAAGAAAATAAATGAAATAATAAATATGTCCTGCATGTTGCTGGTAAAACAACAAAGCAAATGATCGAACAATAAAGCATACATGTGTCTTTTATATTACTCTGCTCACTGAAATTTTCTAACCATTATTTCTTAGTATACAATCATTTCTCTTTACAGTATATTCTGTGAAGCGCTTTGGGACGTCTAGAAGACGTGAAAAGTGCCATAACAAATGCAATAATTATATTATTATTAGTATCAGAGGACCATGACATTTACAGGATAGAGGAAGTTTAATTAGGAGCTCACGGTATGTTGACTCTCTGAATGAACTACATATTCAATCCAATTCTACCCTTTTCTATTTCTGCTTTTCTGCTTTTCTGCTTTGAGGTGAGGTCAATACCTCACCCCAAAAGCTGCTGAAACCTTGGTCCATGCCTTTGTCACTTCTCGGCTGGACTATTACGATGCCCTCTTTGCCGGTCTTCCTTACACCACAATCCACAAAATCCAGCTAATTCAAAACTCTGTCGCTGGCATACTCACCCGCATCAAACTTCGCTCCCCCATTACCCCAGTCCTTGCCAGACTTCACTGCCTCCCTGTCCCTGAGAGGATCGACTTCAAGATCCTCACCCTGATTTTCAAGTCCCTCCACTCCTCTGCACCCCCCTACCTCTCTGATCTCCTCTCTCCCCAACCAGCACCCGCTGTCTTCACTCCACAGGGTCTGGCCTCCTCCATGTTCCCCGAATCCTCCGCTCCACCCTCGGCGGCCGTGCCTTCAGCCAGGTTCTGGAACTCCTTTCCTCACTCCCTTCACCTCGCCCTCTCTCTTCCCAGATTCAGGTCACAGCTAAAGACCTTTCTCTTCGACCGCGCCTTTGGTCACCTTTCTACCCCTGCCCTGGCTCGGTCCTGGGATCCGTTACTGTGAAGCGCTCTGAGATGCTGTCCGGCGTGGAGGGCGCCGTATAAATCAAAGTTGTTGTTGATTTCAAATATTTTAAATAGAATTTCTACTTAAAAGCCAATAGCAATTCTACCTGAACCATCCTCCTAGGCAGGGCATTTCTTAAAATTACAAAATTATGATAAAAAAAATGGCTCATGGAGATCTGAACTGATCTGCTGATTTTGCAATAAAACCCATCTTATTTCTGTCTCACACTATATTGTGCTACATCAAATGACACCCCTAGATCTCCTGCAACAACTGAGGAAGTTCTTTCCATCCATAAAGCACGTATGTGCCATGTTTGCCTGTAAATTATAGTCATTATATTTTACAAAATAAGATATGAAATGCAAGCATTATTATAAACTTCTTTCAACGTATCAGCAAAGATAGTTTAAATAAAGAGCAAGCATCTTGAGCAATTATAGGGAAGGGAGATGCAGAGCTACGTTGTAATGAAGGATCACCAGCTTGATTGTAGGCAAGACCACAAAGGTGTATTCTCAATTAACTGAATCATTTGTGCTTGTCCATTACTGCTTAATTATAAATCATGAACCACACCAAATAAGTAAATCAAACCTGTTCTAAATATATGCGCAGGATACAGCTGTGTGGAAAATGTTTGGAGGGAAAGATTAAGTTGATACGTTCATTAAACCAGCTCTATTATACTGAGCACTTAGTCCAAAAGGATATGAGAGGTTAAATTATCAGTCTTCATGGAAACTAGGAGAGAACAGAATAATCAAAATGTGCATACTTGAATTGTGTGATCTTTTAATGTAATAGGAACTAATCCCCCAAAATAGACAAACGTGCTGGATTAACCATGTGTAAACCCACACAAATGATCTTAATTATGCAATTTAAAAATGAATGTAATCACAACAGTAATGTAAAATAATATTTTCATATGCAGTAACACAGTAGAACAAGAAGGCACATGTTTAGAATAGCAATGCCCAAAGTACAAACACCAAGAAGTATTGCTTTACCTAGAGGGTGGTTAAGAAAGGATGGTTGACTCCTTCAAAATAAACAGCATATTTTGATCATTCAAAATAAAACTTGATGCTGTAATGAGAACACAGTAGAGTGGGTATTCTGGAGGATGGGATCAGATGGCCTGAAGAGAGTTCTACATCTATAATAATATATAATAAATAATAATATTATAATAATATAATATGAACCTAATTTTGGATTACGGAATCATGTGTAATTATTTTTATTAGCAGTTAATTATACAGTGAAGAGTATCTGTCATTCTATGTTACACAATTTATGTTACATTACATTTATATTTACATAGTGCCTTTCAAGTGAAAAATTCCTATGTATGTATTTACATATGGCTAGCAAAACCCACCTATATTGCACATTGGTTGTTAACCAAATTTGGAATTTTTCGCCCACAGTTAAATGAAATGATTGTTAACTAGAAAGTACACTTTTATCATGTGTCATTTTAACATTTCAGGAGCTCAAACATCCAACTTTAAAGGTGCATGGTTGGTCTGCATTTCATGAGTTACAATTTGATTAAAATATATGATTTTGGTTAAAACAGCTGATGAGTTAAGATTTTAAGGTGCTGCAAAAATACAAGTGCTTCAAATCTTTTTATACAAACGAGAGGTAAAAAATAATCTTTGAAGGTCAAGAAGAACTGTTTAAAGCAGTGGTTCGAGCAATATGTGCAATAGTGCAATAGTGAATTTGTGTGTCAGCACAACTGGCTCAGTTGGGAGCACTCTTGCCTCTAAATCAGAACAATGTGGGGTAAAAATCTCACTATGTTGGGATTTTTAACTTATGATTTGAGTTGACACTTCAATGAACTATACAACTGTAATTTTGTTGTTATTGTTGTCGGAGGTATTGTCCTTTAAATGAGATATTAAACTGAGGTCCTGCCTGTCAGTGTAGGTGGATGTTAATGATCCAATGCCACTATTTGAAAAGGGAAGGAAGTTTGTGTTGGCATTGTGGCTAACAATAACCCAAATAAAATAGGTCATTCACTTCATTATTGTTTGTGGGACACTCCTGGGCAAAAACGCAGTCAATACACTTTACAGTAAATCCCGTAAAGCACTTCAAGACACCCTCACGACATAAAAGACATTATCAAATGCAAGGCTTATTTTATGCCCTATTACACTCAATGGGTTTTCTTTGGCTATAAAATATTCAGCATGTATTATTGACATTATTTAACATGTCCTCAGAATTAATCACATGTTTTTTTTAGTAACCTGAACTGTTCAAGTACAGGTAGTTCAAAAATTCTACCAATACTGTAATTAAACAGGGAAGAGTAAACCCTGTAAATGCTTTGACCTCATTTTGTTTACTGATAAATTTAGAAGCCTAGATGTGTGCGGCCATGAAAGTGAAGTATTTAAGTGCTATCGAATGCAGCATTCCTCTTTGGGGCCGTCAGTGTCAGTTTTAAGCCCTCCGAGCTCAATCCATTGCAGAGCCACTTTGAATTTATTTTACTTCCCACATCAACTATCCTTTTAGCCTCTTTGACTGAAATCAACATATTCATGCTAATTCAAAGATAGTATTTTTATGCTAGGAACAAAATTGTCTATCGCATTCAATACAGGATCTTAACATTCATGTCAGTACTGCATTCCAATTAAATTTCCAGAAGGGACCACACAGTTTGTGTTACGTTATCCCACAATACCGCCCAATCTGCTGAACAATGTACAATTAATGTCCAAAGAGAATTCCTCATAAGAAAACTGCAAACCCAACTCCACATTATTGAACTATAGGGATTCATTACTTTCCGCTTTCACATTGAAAAATATTTGGAGAAATTCCATTCTTTTTCAACAGATTCATTGGAATAAGTATTGCAATGAATTTGTTAGTTGTTTCATTTTTCGCCACACTATTTACTGAAACTATTGTGAGGCGGGTGGAGGGATGGGATCAGATTTCAGATCAGGTCATCTCGGTCAAGGTGAGCTGAAAAGAAGCTATGGCCACTTTATGACTTAAATTGCAAACTTGGCAATTTGTACTGAAAAACTGCAATGCATATTACCCTTCATAGCTTAGCTTATATTATTTTACTACTTCCAAGCATGACAATTGGCATACGTAAAATGAAACAAACAGGAATAACAATATAATCTTTGAAATCATAAATTGACATGTTGCTCAGAGAAAAAAAAGGAATGGAGCAAAAATTATATATTAATTATATATTTTTATTGAATTCCTGGGCCATCACAGTGTCTCTTCACTTCTGAGTTCTGTCTTTAGTTTGACACAATGAAAGTTTTCTTCCTCTGCTTGCTATAAGAGTCAAATACTGTAGATGGAATATATTTAGAAAGGCATCACACCACTAGGCAATAGAATACAGTACAAATAAATCAACAGGAAACATACTAAATTGATTACACTATCACTTCTAGACACCTCAAAGTGCTTCACAGAATATACTGTAATACAAATTGACTGTTCATCGGTAAGACGCAGCAGCCAATTGCATGCAGCAATGTCCCACAAACAGTCGTGGATTGAAGTGACCAATTTTATCATTGTTTTGTTATCGTTTTTTTTTGTGCAGGATTGTTATCAACAACAATAACCACAACAACTTGCCTTTATATTATCAGGCATGTGGAGAAAGGAAACTTACACAAGGTTTTGCTTGTTGGAAATTGAACGCAGGTCTCTCGCTTGTGAGGCGAATGCTGTTCTCTCAGATCCCCAAGCCTTGGCTCTCTACAACCTGCACCTAATACTCTCTGGAATTAGCTAAGCAGGAACAGAGTGCCCTTCCCATTCCAGATACAAGGAAATTTCCATGTGTAGGTTGTATATATATGTGCGATACTCCAGGGCTCATTTGGATATTCTTAAGTTTTAAGCACGTTGATTTGTCTCTGCATGTATCAGACAGTCAGCTGACTTAAAACAAAGATCTGAAAGTTAGCCTTCAAATAAAAGCTGTGTTTTGTTATACTTGAATGCCAGCATGAAGCTGAGTGTTCATTAATTATAGTGGAGTCCTGTAGCACAGTGGTTAGAGCACTCGCCTGCAAGTGTGAGACCTGTGTTTGAATCCAGGTAGGTCAGGGCGAAACCTTGGGCAAAGTTTCCTTACTCCACACACCTAATAATAATCCCTCCCCACCAAGAAAAAATAATAATAAATTGGTAATTTTCAATCCACAACTGTTTGTGGGATACTGCTGTGCGCAATTGGCTGCCGCATTTCACCCACATATATAGTCAATTCACTTTACAGAATATTCTGTGAAGCACTTTGAGATGTTTAGAAGACGTGAAAAGCGCTGTATCAAATTCAAGGTTTATTGTTACTCTTATTATTATTATAGTGTGATGCTGAAGTGACTGCCATGTGCCAGCAAGCAGAATTAAAGTCAACACAGTGTCCTGTACCTCAGTGGTTAGAGCACTCGCTTTACAAGCGAGAGACCTGGATTAAATTCCAGGCAGGCAGGCAGGGCATAACCTTGGGTATGTTTCCTTACTCTGTAGCCTTAATAATAATCCCTCAAAAGCCAATAATAAATTGGTCATTTCAATCCCCGACTGTTTGTGGGACACTGTTGGCTGCTGCGTTTCGCCCACAAGTATACAGTGAATTCATTTTACAGTATATTCTGTGAAGTGCATGAAAAGTGCTATATCAAAAAAAATGCAAGGAAGTGTCACAGAAAAGATAGTTCCAGCATATAACTATAAGCACTAGAAACTGTAAGGGTATTTATTACATCCAATTTAATTCTCATCACACACTTGTTCAGATTCATCAAGAATTGGCTCAGTTTGAAAAACCCTGGAGTGCTCATCCTTCTTAAAGTCAGCAAAGTTTCCAGCAACATCCTTGATGAAGGACAGAATATTGAACCACATTACATTTCTGATGCATAGGGCTGTATACCTTTAGGCTTGAACTTCGGGAGAAAATAGTTGTAAGATGACTTTTATACGTATTGAGTCACAGAAGAAGAAAGAGAACTCCTCCAGCTGAGCCATCTCATTGTCAGGCAAAAAACACATTATGTGGTTGTTAGTTATGAAGAGGGAGCAGCATAAGTTCATGAAGATAATATCAGAAAGAATCACAGTAATGCAGCTCTGGAAAACATAGTTATGGAATGTGTTGTTGCAAACCAATTTCTCGCACACCTCTTCCTCCACACCCTACTCAAACCTCTCCAGTCCTTCCCCCCCACGGCACAGAGACAGTGCTTGTGAAAGTCACAAATGATAGCCTCACTATCTGCGACCAGTGGTCCCTCTATCCTCTCATCCTCCTGCAGAGTCGATCACACCATCCTCCTCTACCACCTGTCCTCCATTATCCACCTCAATTTGGGAGTCAGTTTTGATCCCCAGTTAACCTTCCACCCCAATGGAACCTCACTTACTTGATTTGAGTCCTACCTCACAAAGCACCAGCACTACATTTCTGCTAATGTTTTTTCTTCTTGCTTCTGGTTTATTGTGAGGTACCACAACGATCCATCCTTGGCCTCACTTCTCTTCCTCATCTATATATGCTCCCTCTTGGTGATGTCATCCACAGACATGGGGTTAACTTCCACATGTATGCAGATGTCACCCAACTTCACTTTTCCACCTCCAGTTGCGACCCCCAGTTCCCTGATATTCTGTCACCTTGTTGGACATCAAGAGCTGGATGAATGCAAATTTCCTGCAATTAAACGTCAACAAGATGAAATCCATAATCTTTGTTGACGTCTTCTGTTCCACGGTTCTGACCTTCTCAATTTACCGGACTTT
Source organism: Hydrolagus colliei (assembly GCA_035084275.1). Classification (NCBI taxonomy): domain Eukaryota; kingdom Metazoa; phylum Chordata; class Chondrichthyes; order Chimaeriformes; family Chimaeridae; genus Hydrolagus; species Hydrolagus colliei. The sequence goes on from CM068743.1 coordinate 86,884,205, forward strand.
TCTTAAAACTCTTTGAACCCATGCTAAAGTTAGGTGTCAGGTTCGATCTCCAATTATCCTTCCACTCCCAAGTCTGGTCCCTGACCAGCCGTGCTTTCTTGACCTCAGCCAAATTACTTGTCTCCATCAATACCTCATCCCAAAAGCTGATGAAATCCTTGTCCATGCCTTTGTCACCTCTCGGCTGGACTAGTCTAATGCCTTCCATTTCAGTTTCCCCTCCTTCACCATCCAAAACTCCACCACCCGCGTTCTCACCTGGACCAAACTTCATACCCCTATTACCTCAGTCCTTGCCAAACTCCACTGGCTCCCTGTCACAGAGCGGATTGACTGGATGATCCTCCCTTTAGTGTTTAAATTCCTCTACTCCTCGGCACCCTCTCGCACCTCTCGCTCCCTCAACTCCTTTCCTCATCCCTTCCTTCCCCATCTTCAGGTCGATCCTGAAAACCTTTCTCTTAGACAACGCTGACAGGCAGCATGCCCATCCCCCTGCTCGGCCTCAGGCTCTGCCATTGTTAAGTGCTCTGAAATGCTGTCCAGCATAGAGGGCGCTATATAAATGCAAGTTGTTGCTGTAATTCCTTCACATGCTTCATTACATTGTTGAAATTACAGGACATACTGTAATGTCTACTGGCAGTGCATTTGTTCTAGGTGAACAAGTCTGCCAAATTATGCACAAAACTATCTCCCAAGCAGTCATGAAGTGCATTATCATTCCTTTCCTTCTGGGAGATTGTTCTTAGGATAGCAGGAGAAATTCCTTTCTCTTTTCAAATGGAACAAAGGAATCTTAAATGTTTACTCAAACAGGCAATTGGGAACTTACTGCTTAGTCAATAAGTTATGGATTCAAGCCCCATGTAGCGAGATGAGTTCATAATCCAGACTGAACAGATGGACATTATATTGAGGTCCAATTTGTTCTGGTGGATGTTAAAAATCCCATGACACTATTCAACAACAATAACAGCACTTGCATTTATATTGTTTCCTTCATGCGTAGTAGTGGAACGCTATTCAAAAAAAATGAAAGTTTCTCCCAGATGAACATAAAAAAAGGTCATACCACATTCCTCCATTCTCACAGCCAACTCGGGTGCCTACTGCCTAGACAATATTGCAAACACCTTGGAATGTAAAGTGAAAGGCACTATATAAATGTAAATTTTGTATTGCTTGTATTGCTTATGTTCATTCAGAACTCTGCTGCCCAGATAATGACCCAGACCAAACTCAGTACCCACATCTCACCAAACTCCTTACTTTGGCCAGGCTCCACCGGCTCTCCATTACCGAATAGATTGACTTCAAGTTCTTCACATGCATGTTCAATTCCATTCACTTCCTGGCACCTCCCTATCTCTCCTACCACCTCACTCCCCAATCCTCCACCTGGCACCTATGATCAACTGGCACCAGCCTCCTGCTTGTCCCTCGCACATTCCACTGCATTCTAGAGGTTGGACTTTCAGCCACTACACTCCAGAAATCTGGAACACTCTGCCTCAATCCCTCTCTCTTTTTTCAAGTCCTGCCTGAAAACCTTCCTTTTCGACTGTGCTAACAGCCACCTTCCCGCACACCCTACCTTGCTGCACACAAATTGGCTGGCATCTTCACCTACAAAGTATACAGTGACTACACGTCTTAGCAAAAGTCCTGCCAAGTGCTTTGAGATGTCAACAACATGATCAGGTGCAATACCATTAATAATAATGAATTACATTTGTATAGCACCTTTCATGTCAGGAGGATGTCCCACGGAGCTGAAATGCAATATCAAACATCAAATGTGAGGATTGTTATATCATTGTATTATTAGAACTCATCTCAAAGTGAGAAGACTTTTTCCTGTCATGCATATACAACAACACAACAACAACAAATTACATTTATAGAGCGCCTTTCACGTCGGGAGGACGTCCCAAGGTGCTGCACAGGAGGCGCGTGACCCGAGCTGAGAGGGGAGTGTTTGGGAAGGGGTGAGACACGAAGGGGAGGTCGAAAAATTCGGGGTGGAACAAAAGGCACGGTCGAAGAGGAAAATCTTCAAACCGGCCTTGAAAGAGGAAAGGAAAGAAACGAGACGGAGGGATTGAGGGATGGCATTCCATAGCGTGGGAGCGGAGAAACTGAAGGCCCGGCCTCCGATGGTGGGGCGGTTCGGGCGGGGGGCTTGGAGCAGGCCAAGTCCTGTTGAACGGAGGATCCAGGTGGGCTTGTAGGGAGAAAGTAGAGTGGTTAAATAGGGTGGGGCAAGGCCGTGTAAGGCCTTGAAGGTGAGGACGAGGATCTTGAACTTGATCCTCTGGAGAATGGGGAGCCAATGGAGACGGGCGAGGGTGGGTGTTATATGGTCGCGGAGACGGGTGCGGGATAATACACGGGCTGCAGAGTTTTGGATGACCTGCAGCCTGTGAATGGAGGAACTGGGGAGGCCGACGAGGAGAGAGTTTCCGTAGTCCAGCCTCGAGGTTATGTATGCGTGCACGAGTGTTTTGGCAGCGCGGGGGTGTAAGATAGTTGCGGAGCCTGGCAATGTTGCGCAGGTGGAAATAAGCGATGCCGGTCAAGGCACAGATGTGGGGGAGGAAGGAGAGTTTTTGATCGAACATGATGCCGAGGTTCCTGATTGGCTTTGTGAGGTGGAGAGTGCAGCCTTGGATGTTGAGGCTGGCAACGCCTGATGTGCGGAGGCGCTGGCTTGAGCCAATCAGGAGGGCCTCGGTCTTACTCGCTTTCAATTGGAGGAAGTTGTCCCTCGTCCAGGACTCGATGTCGGACAGACATGCTGTCAGAACATCGATGGTCTGGGGGTTGAGGGATGAGGCAGAAAGGTACAGCTGGGTGTCGTCCGCATACCTGTGGAAATTTACCCCATGTTTGCGGATGACATCGCCCAGAGGGAGCGTGTAAAGGGTGAAAAGGAGGGGGCCTAAAACAGAGCCCTGAGGGAATACTCAGAATTGCGGTAGTTTGAATGTGCTCTACTCAGAGTTCAGAGTGGCAAACTGGGACAGAGACTATCAATAATTTTTATGTTTCACCTTCAAAATGATATTCATCATTATTATTATATGTTGTGTGAAACGGCACAGTTATGGTTTATTTTGCTTAAATAGATAACAAATAATTGGAAGCTGTTTATACTGAATAATAAATTACTAGGTTCATAAGTAGTGCTTCAGAAAGCCTCAGTGAAAATAACCTGCTTGCAGATCACAAATCATGTTTACGATTAATTCCAGGTATATGTAAAACAACACAAGTCCTAGTCAGATTGCTATCATGCGACTTGGAGTCAAACTGCTCACAGATAGTGATAAGTACAGACTGAAGCACTTCTGCAATGGTTGATGTAAGTGGTGATGCAAACAGGTTGTACAACAATGTATTCTAACAGGTAAAATAATGATTAAAGCTATCGGGAAACTTTGTAAAAAATGTTTTATCTCTTAGTTATAATTAGTTTAAAATATCATTCTGGGAGTGATTACTTTGGAAATTTGTGAAGAAAAACAAAGTTCCTTAGCATGTACCACTGTGCCTTCATCAATTTTGAACAGCAGTCCAATGAGTTACTATCAACTTAATTACATTTCTCAGTCCTATATTGTATACAGTGTGCAAATCAAATCTTCATTGACACCACGGTATAATCTAAAGGAATTTTGTCCTGAAACACTGGACCAATGCCAAAGATTTGTAATTGAGTGTAGTAGAATTGATAGGCCAGTGTTAGTCTGTCTTGCTGGGTAGCACCCTGAGTTAGAAGATTCAACAACCAAGTTGGGATTTGAAACTCTCAGCCTAGACTAAGACTTCAAAACAATGCTAATAGAATGCTTCATAGTTGGTTAGCAGCAAAGGTAGTAGAGCCAACAAACTCATTTAAAAAACACCTTGATGAAGTGATGGGGAGAGTGTAGATTGTTTTTTTCTGGAAAGATGAGATTGGGTGTGTCACAGGGCTTTCTTTAGAGAGAACAATCTTGTGATCTTGAGATGTGCTGTCCTTCAGATGAGAAGTTATACTAAGGTTCCATATGGCTTTCCAGGTACACATTAAATATTAAGTACATTAAGTACAGACCCTGGTAGATTGCTAATGGTTAGAGGAGAACATATAGAGGTATATAATAATAATAAGAATCCTTGCATTTGTTATATCGCCTTATCACATTTTGAGACGTCTCAAAGCACTTCACACAATATACTGTAAAGTGAACTGACTGTATATTCTATGGACAAATATGATCAATGTAATTTGAAAAGTAAATCTTGAACAATCCTTTAAGATGTACCAAGGCAAAAGAACAAGATGTCATTGGTTTAGAGATGCAGAGAGCAACTTCAAGACATATACCACTAAGTACTTCTGTATCCAGATTACAATTAATGGCTAAAACAGGAAGGGTGGTTGAGGCCAGGATGGTGGACTCATTTAAATAAAAATAATGCTGTGATAGGTAAAATGGAAGGCAATTTATCTGGAAGGATGAGATCAAATGGACTGATGGGTCTTTTTTATCTGGACTGTTGTTGTGATCTTGCAATGCTATACTAGGGAAATTATGTCTATAGATTGGACTCTCCAGACTAATGGTTAAAGAAGAGAAGGGAGCCAAGTTGAGGGTTAACAGAGTTCAGGCCTTAGAGAGGAATCATTTCTTTCTAAGTGTATTATTGATCAGGAAGATAAAATACTGATTTTCGTGTGACCACATTGTCCAATTTAGTGTGAAAAAAATAAAGATGCATTGCACTACTTTATCAACATGTCATTACACCCAGGTTTGGTTTGTATATTTTAATGTTCCACTTGTCAAGAAATAAATGGTTTGTTTTCGACAAACGGATCAATAACTTACAATCCATGGAGAGAAGACTGTAAAAAGTAAAAGGATAAGAGACAAATTAAAGCTATTCTACTCCTCACTCATTTTTGTTTGAGGTAAATTCATTTTATTTTATTGTGCACAAAAATGTGATGAATGATATAAAGTGCTTTTCTTCTTTTACGTAACATAGGTAATTTGATTTGATTCTTGTGCGCAGTTAATTGCTGAAAGAAAAGCAATATAATTTCAAGCAGTAAAGTGATGAAAAGCGTGGAGTCTGATTTATGTTTTCCCATTGCTAATCACGTCTTAATCATGGTCTGTGACTGACTCTTTAATAACATTAACAAATGGTCCTCTAAAAGTTTGTTGTATTTTCATAAGGACCGTTTCTCAATAATGCCCAAATCAATTTGCACTGCAGCAATTAGATTGCGGAAGAGGGTGGCGGGCTATGAGGATCTATTGACACAATATAACTCCAAGAATTACTACTCTCATCAGCAGGAGAGCAGTATGAAAAAATTATAAAGTTAGTGAACTAGGTTTCTGTATCAACCCAATGAGAAACAGAAAGATTCTCGATTCTATGTTCAGTTCGTTAAGCTCAATAGAGTTTAGAGATCTGGATTTTCTTATTCAATGTTCATTGCTCCCCTCTGCACTACATTACTGCCTTAGCTCCTTATGTTATGGCAACCAGAACTGTACGATGTAATCTAGGCAAAACCTGAGTATATAGCTTGAGGTTGATAATGGTAACAATAATGATAATAATAATAATAAGCCTTGCATTTGATATAGCACATTATCATGTCTTCAAGATGTCTGGAAGAGCTTCACAGAATATACACATCAGAATATGTGAATTGACTGCATATTTTGTGGGTGAAACCGAGCAGCCAATTGCAAATAGTGGTGCCCACAAACAGTTATGATTTGAGTGACCAAATTATATCTGCAATCTGATTGAGTTTATTTACCAATACAGCCCAAATCCTTGTTACTTGCTGACTCACATCGTTTCAATATAGTGAGCAATAAGTTAACAGCTACCAGTACATCTCTTTCAGCTTGCTCTCGGCAAGTTGCATTCCATCCATGCAGTGGATGTGTTTCCTACGTTTACTTCTTATGTGAAGTACCTTGCATTTATCTGCATTAAACATAATTTGCCAATTGTCAGCTCAAGTGCATATCAGAACAAGATCGCCTATGATGACCCTGATAATCAATTACCGTACTGATTGTCTAGGTTCACATAGCAAATGACCATTGCTATTCTATCACAGAGCAGCAGACAGTTATGAAATTGTACTGTATACAAAGTTGTATTTACTATAAGAGGAATTGGCTTCCTTAAATCTTCTGTAAGGCTGCAGTAAGCTCTCACATAATTTTATCGACTGCTCAAGCTTGGTTTGGACAATTCATGATACTCTTCAAATAGTATTGGCCCAAACCATGCTTAGCCAGTTGTTCATATTCTGTCTTCTAATACACTACTACTTTATTTTGTAGCAGAAATTTTATTGCTGTCCTTGTTCTGGCTTCCTATCCCAGAGAGGATTGATTTCAAGATCCTCACCGTTGTCTTCAAATCCCTCCACTCCTCTGCACCCACCTACCTCTCTGACCTCCTCTCTCCTCAAACCAGCATCTGTTGCCTTCGCTCCACTGGGTCTGGCCTCTTCCATGTCCCCCGAATCCTCCGCTCCACCCTCAGCAGCCGTGCCTTCAGCCACTATGGCCCGAGGCTATGGAATTCCCTTCCTCACTACCTTCACCTCGCACCCTCTTTTCTCAGCTTCAGGTCCCAGCTGAAGACCTTTCTCTTCGACCGCGCTTTGGTCACCTTTCTATCCCTGCCCCTGGCTTGGTCCTGGGATCTGCTATTGTGAAGTATTCTGAGACGTCGTCCGGCATGGAGGGCGCTATATAAATCAATGTTGTTGTTGTGCTTGAATTCACTAATACCTATTCACAGCTGGTGTCAAATATTTACATGATCTGATTCATATAAAAATGAGCAGCAACCCATAACAGTGTCCTGCATTTCAAAAATTCCATTTGGATTTTGTAAGATGTTGAAAAGGCCACACACTCAATTTTTTGGTATGTGCCAATGGCTATAGTCTATGAGCACATCGGTTCTGTTCTGCAATCAAGGCCCTTGAGGTAGTAAAATCACTCAACTATGGAAAAAGGCTTTAATCAGCCTCACCGCCTTCTATTCCACTACAGAACCTCTGCTTTGCTGTATAGTGGCCATAGTTTGCACGATATTCTGAATCGTGTTCATTAGTGATGGAGCAGTAAATTCTAATGAAAAGGAGCACACATTTCAGTTATGCTTAATTTCTTTTGTCAGCATAAATTTACATGTTGGTGTGAACAAATTGCACTCAGTGCATCATTAGACTTTTCAATGCCGTTCTTTGGATTCAATTCATGTCGTGTATTATACAAAATACCTGCTATGCCTTTAGCATTACTGTGCAACTGAAAGCTGCCTGAGAAATTGTTTTGCTACTTAGCTGGAGTTTCACTGTATCTGCAACTAACTGCTTTGTATTTTTATTGCTGTTTATGTTTTGTGGCAGCTGGTCTCAATTCGCAGCACTCTTGCCTCTGAGTCAGAAGTTTATGTTTCAAGCCCTACGTCAGAAGATTTAACTTACAGTCTAGGCTGACATTCCAATAGTATACTGGGGTGTGATGCATTGTTTGGATGTACTGCCTAACAATAATAATAATAATCCTTGCAACTGATCCATGTATTAACCCAACTCCCATGACTTCCTGTTAAAGTGGTCATTAAATATCCCATAACACTATTGAAAAAGTGATTGGGATTTCTGTTGGTGGCTTGGCCAACAATCCCCCAAATAAAATTAGTTGTTCACTTGATGGTCGTTTATGGGACAAGGCTGCGTGCAAATTGGCTTCTGATAGCTTTAACCAACTCAAAGGACAATGAGGGGCACAGCAAGAGCAAGGCCTCTGCTGCCTTGAGGCATGTTTTTCATGTTGTTGAATAAATAGCCAAAGGAACCAGAATCTGATGTAGGCCTCCAGTTCTCTCATACTGTGTATTCATTATATCTGTATGGATTAGCTGCTGCCCTGATCCCCTGCAGCTTTCAGTTATTTCCCCAATCTTTATTCTTCTTCCTCCTTTAGTTTAATGTAATTTGTTGTTTGTGATTTAGCTTCTGCGATTGCCTACAGAACATCATTTCTATATTTTATTTGTTTTTAATATTTACTACACGATCATTGGCTGGTAATATACCAGTGATTTTACATTCTGTCTGCCTTTGTGATTTAATGGATGTAACACACTGCCAATGGCTATTTCAAAGTTATGTTAAAGAAACCTCTTCTTATGTTTCCTGTCTTATATTCTCCTCCAAATCCAAATTTACCACCAAATATTTCATATTAATTAGCCACTTATCATTTATTTGGGGAGGATGGGTTTGCGTGGTTATGGGGAGAGAGCTGGGGGAGTGGGATTAAATTCCTCTTTTTAAAGTGCCAACACAAACTCAATGGGCCAAATGGCCCCCTTTTGTGCCATAAGGTTCTATGATTCTATGATTATCACTTGTTTTCTGGGATGTTATTGGCATAGATTGTGCTTGTTGTGCTTGTCTATTTACTAGTATTCATTTTATTTTTTAATCAATTAAGTTTTTTAAAACTGTATTGTGAAAGTCACTACATAAGTATTTTAAGTTGTTAATATTAATTGTGGTATGGTGGCAATCAGTAATTTCAATGTTGTAGTTAGCTAATTAAAACACCATATGTATACACTCAGGACAATTTTCACTATTGGTCACTACTGATAAGTAGACTAATACCTACCAGACACTGGGGCACAATAATCAGGGGTCACTGATCTCATTACTTTGGAATGAGACAGTTATTTGGATGAATTGTGCATCTGACTTTCCTCTGCCTGAGTAATTGATTCCCTAGCAGAATTTTGTGTAATATTGTGCTATGGCATTGGTGGAAATAGTTTTTTCTCAATTGTTGACATTTCAATCAAGCCACTTTTCCATTTTCTACCCAGATGACTTTGCTTGGTCTATGTGCAACCATTTTTTTTATGAACACAAGAAAGAATGGAATGGGAAATAGGCTGGTTGGTTGTATAAAACCTATTCTCTCAAAAGAGCGATGAAGATTTAGCACTTTTATATTTTCCTGTTCGTACGCGGAGAAAATTGAAATACCTACCTGACTGAAGGTTGCAGAATAAAAACTGCAAGATATCAATCTGTAGTTGTGCAACCGCTTGGTCTTGCTTCAGAAACCCCCCAACCTATAGAGATTATTGTTAAGACACCTTTAGTTCCAGTTTTCTGTGGACATTGATACCAAAGTTTTAAGGTGGTGAACTATACAGAAATACGAAACATGATTCAAGCATAGAATTCAAAAGTGAAAAAAACATTTTATTCCCTCCTATTGTATCAAATTCCTCAACTGAGCAGGACTTTTAAATACTAAACCCTGATCCAAGCGAAGATTGTTGCCTCATTTCCATTCTTTTTTAACTGTTCAGCACAGACTATACAGTCGATTTGATTGTTACCATAAATTTGGAGACAAAGGCACACTTTAGCAATCTATTCACGTTGGTATAAAGCAGATCTTTTTAATGCTTTCCATCTTTTTAAAATTCAGGTTGAGTGAACTATAGTTCAAATTTGTACCATTGCTAGTACAGTATTTCTATATTATATACACATATATATACTGTATATTATATGATATATTGTATTTAAAATTATGATTCATACACACACTTTACAACAAAAGCAAAATTTAAATTTGTATAGCATCTTTCATGTCAGGAGGACATCCCAAGGTACTGGACAGTCAGTGTTTCGGACCTGAGCTGGGGTTGGGATAGTGAGAGTGGAGGGCAGGGAGGGGAAACCTTGTTCCATGGAGGTTGATGCTGCCAGGGCCTGAGGTGTGGAGGTGTAGAGGCGCTGGCTTGAGCCATTCAGGAAGGCCTTGGTCTTGTTGACATTCAACTGTAGAAAATTGGTAGAACTCTTTCATCTGAAACCAAAGGTTGTGTGTTCGAGCCCCACATCAGGACTTTGAATTTACAGGCTAATATAACACTTCCATACAATGCTGTGGGATTTGTTGCAATTTTGGAGGAGTCACCATTTGGATGAAACTAAACTAAGACCCTATCTGCTTGTTCAAGTGGACATGAAAGATCTCATGGCACTGACAAGACGGAAGCCATACTTCTTGGCTCTTGTCAATGTCTTCTGTGGCTCAGGACCTCCTTACCCTGCTCAACCATCTCTTAGACTTACCACATGTGTGCGTACCCACACTAGCCAGACTCCACTGGCTCCACATTGCAGAACAGATTGATTTCAAGAACCTATACTGGGATACAAATTACTTCAAGCCATGGCACCTCTTTACATCTTTGACCTTCTTACTCTCTACTCCAGTATCTGCCTTCCACGCTTAAATGGCTCCAGCCTCCTGAGTGTGCCTTGTCCACTCCATCCCTCCATCAGCAGCCATGTTTTCGGTAACTTAACACCAAAACTATAGGATTCTCTACCTCAATCCATCTGCTTGCCACCACCTTGCAAGTCTTCGGATCTTCTTCTTCACTTGTGCCTACAGTCACTTTCCCTGACTTGGTGTCAAGTTCTACTCCCCATTAAGCATTCTGAGACACAACCCTATGTGAAGGGCATTATATAAATGCAAGTTTTTTTTCAGAAATGAATAACATTCTCTCTATCAACCCCTATAATCGGGTTTCCAATCAGCCCTGGACAAAGTTATAAACAACATTCTGAACATCCGCAAACAGGGCTGTCTCTGCCTCCTCGTCCTCCTTGATATCTCTACTGCCTCAACACTTTCAACCATTCAATCCTCCTACACTGCCTCACCTCTTAGCTCAATCTTTTTAACTGAGTTTGATTCCTGTCTCTCTCACAGCCTCCACCCTGTTGCCACAAACAACTTCTCCTCCAGCCCCTTTACCATCATACATGGTGACCTTCAGGACTCTGTCCTTGGCCCTCTCCTTGTCAATATTATCTATATGCCTCCCCTTGGTGACATCATCCACAGACATTGTTAACTTCCATGTGTATGTGGATGACACTCAACCCTACCTCTCTGCACAAAAACGCAAAATACTGCAAATGCTGGAAATCTGAAATAAAAACAGGAGTCAACAACAACAACAACATTATATTCATAGAGTGCCTTTCACGTCAGGAGGACATCTCATGGCGTTGGGAACACTCAGCAGGTCAGGCAGCATCAATGGAGAAAAGAAAAGTGAGTCAATGTTTCAGGTCCACAAAACTTTGCCTATCTCTCCCTGTCCACCCTAGATTCCAGAACCAATGCTGCCCTCACAGACTGTCTGTTGGACATCAAATACTCGGTGAAAGATAACTTCCTGCAGTTGAATGTCAACAAGACAAAGGCCCTTGTGCACCAGTGCCTCCATACTTCAGGTGCTGACAGGATCTCCATGGATGCTCTCCATACATCACTGAGCCAATATGGAACCTCAGAGCCCTGTTCAACATTCAATTGTCCTTCATACCTCACATTTGCATCATAACTTACTCTGGCTTGGCACATCCTCCCAATGTGAAGCGCGCTCTACAAGGGTAATTTTGTTGTTGTTGCCTTTCCCCACCATCGCCCGCCTATGCCACTGTTTCACACCTCAAGCTACCGAGACCCTCAGACATGCATTCACAACATCCAGGCTTGACCATGTAAACTTCCTGCTTGTTGGCCTCCCCAAATTCTCCCTCCATAGATAGTAGATCACCCAGAACAACACAGGCTATGTCCTCACCAGCACCAGGCTCTGTGACCCTATCATCCCCATCCTCACCCATCACATAGAGGATGTAGTTCAAGATCCTGGTCCTCAATTTCAAATCCCAGCAGAGCTTTGTTCCCCCTTACCTCTGCGACCTTATAATCCCCTACCAACCTAACCAAGCATTGATAGCTAGTGATATAAAAATAACAAAATTGGGTTCCCCTTAGCAATCATTTGTTTATGCAATATAATTTTACTGCATATGAGCACTTAGAATTGAACTGTTCTGGAGGCCACTTTAGGTGGCTGGAAGGGTTTTGGAAAGCATCCTCCTGTTATAAGCATTATCAAGCTCAGCGATCATACTGCTCAGCACTGGATTTATGTTATGTGTACTTTCAAATCCCTCCTAGCCTTGCCTCAATCAATCGCTCCAATCACCTGTGACTCTATTCCCCAGCTGTTCCATTTGCAAACAAACACCAATTTCCTTCCTGTCCCTTGCCTGAGTCTTCTGTTTTCTGCCCCCACTTACTGCAACTCTATCCTGGATCTCTACAGCCTTCAAAACCTGCATTATGACTTACCTTTCTGATCATGTGCCAGCTCAGGCTTTGTAAGATGTCCAATTTAACCCTGCAGTGACATAATGACAGACACAAATCTTGTACAATTAATCAAGGTTTATTAATTCTACTTGGTAATGGTTATAGGAATTAAAAGAATACAAGGAAATAATGCTTATGTATCCAAGTACAGTTCGCAACGATGATGGTTGGCCAAACAAAATATTGCAGAAGTAATGGAGGACAAATTTATTGTCCAATTTAATGTCCACCAAAAGGTGTTCACGTTCTGCTGCACTGCTGCCATTCAATCAACAAAAAGGTATCCAGATACTGCAGTACTGTTACTTAGTTTGAGAGCGTCAACAAAGTTGTTTACAGTCGTCTGAGTCTTGATGTTCCTGCTTTAGAAGCTGGAAAATGATTTGTGACTCCAAGTTCCATGGGAAAATAATTGATAAGTAGGAAGAGAAAAGCTTGTTTGGAGGATTCCTGTTTCTTAATCCTCAGATAAGCACATGTTCAGGCATGTGCTTCTCCTCTGGAGGCCCCTTGTTTTCACATCTGAGCTCAAGGACATGATCACTCAATTTTTAGATGGGAGGATAACAATGGAACCCAGACACCCGTATGAGGTAACGTTATCAGAACCTGACCTCAGACGGGGTTAAGCCAATATATCTGTACCTTTCCTAAACTAATTGGCACATTTATCCTCTCAGGGGTCCTAAGTTAAGACAAACAACTCTATGAGGCATGTTTCATTCTAAAAAGATATACCGATTAATTTAAAACAAATTAAAAGTCGACCATCGTGATTATGCTTTCAGATAATATCCAATACATTCATTACAAAATCTTTACAGCTTGCAGTGAGTTGTGTGAAGCATTTTGAGATGTCTTCCCAGAGTGTAATGCACTATATACACGTACGCAATAATAAATAATAATAATCCTTGCATTTGATATACCGTACTGCTTTTTTACATCTTCTAGATGTCTCAAAGCTCTTCACAGAATATATTGTAAAGTGAATTGATTGTTTATTTGTGGGCGAAACACAGCAACCAATTGCACACAACAGTATCCCACAAACAGTCGTGGATTGAAATGACCAATTTTATTATTATTGTTTTTTTGGAGGGATTATTATAATTATTATTAGAGTAAGGAAACTTGCCCAAGGTTTCACCTTGACCTGCCTGGATTCAAACACAGGTGTTATGCTTGTAAGGCGAGTGCTCTAACCACTGAGCTATAGGACACCATTGTAGGGTAAGTAACAATATACAAAAAAAAGCTGTCATTACATCTTCTTTACCTGATTGGAAACACCCTTTAAAGGAGATTTTTTTTTTATCAGTCTTGCAAGAAAATTCTCAGTCTTGCAAGAAAATTTAGAAAATAGAAGAGAGTACAATAACATTGTTTAACACATTTAAGTCTAAATAAAATATTTTGTCTAGATGAACATCTGCTGCATCACCTACAAACACATAACGTGTCACAACACTGTACAGTAAATCCTGTGAAGCACTTTCAGATGTCCCTGCAAAATGAAAGGCGCTATATCATATGGAAAGATTATTCCAGTAAGACTTGCATAAGTTTTATCTTATATGTCTCACTATCAGTGGTCAGGCATTCAGCCTCTCTGCCCACACCCTTTGGAACTCCATCTCACATTCCCTTTGCCCTGCATCCTCCCTTGCCTTCTTCAAGGAATGCCTCAACACTCTCCTCTTCAACTATTGTTTGAGCCACCCTCCTGACCTTCCTGTCTTCCACTCCTCCTAATCCTAGCCTTCTGCTCGGGTACAAATTCCTGACTTTAGACCACCTTGGGACATCCTCCCAACGTGAAAAGCACTAGTGTAATTTGAAACATAATTTGTTATCTTTATAAACTGTGTAATTGCCTATATCGTACATTTACTCAACTCCCAGTCAGTTTCCTATCGAAACCACTTAGACTTATTTGCACTACTTGTATTAATCACCTTCTAATTCATAACACCGCCCCCTTATCCTCTATTTCTCCCACAATTATGAATCATAGAAAACATAGTCTTGATCCGTTGATGCATGTGCAGCAGAAATCACTTCCTCAATTCAATGTGATTCCAATGCTTGCTGGTAAGTGCACATGTGGCAACAGGTCAAGACTATTGAATGGAGTAGAGTCTTCACCTGTCATTGCATGCAGACTTTCTAGCTGCAGTGACAAACTACCATATACACACATAATAATAACAATCCTTGCATTTGATTTCATGCATTATCACTTCCACAAAACAAACCGACTCCAGTGAATTATCCACGCACTGCATAGATTGTTCAATAAATTGGATTTTGAATGATTTATACAGTTTATCTGCAACTTGGACATTGCATAAGGCATATTGAATGTTATGGACCTGACTGAGATGACGTGTGTAAGTTTTATTGTAAATACATGCAAGTTATTGATGGTGTAACATGACAAATTTACCTGTCTACTGCTAAATTACATTGATAAACAACAACAAACACTTATAATAAAAGGTTCACTTTGGAAGAACGCCTCAAAACATTTTACAAAAACTGAACAGTCATTCCCATAGTATCTTGCCGTATAGAAACATTTTGAATTACAGTCACTGGACTTAACAGAGTATCCTTTGACAAAAGGAAAAGTACTACAGATGCTGGAAATCTGGATTAATTACAGAAGTCACTGGGAACACACAGCAGGTCAGGCAGCATTTGTGGAAAGAGCAAAATTAGTTGATGTTTTAGGTCAATGACCTTTCATTAATATATCTTTTGAAGTGCTTCAAAACATCTTGAGGATGTGATAAGGCTCTATACTAAATGCAAAGATAATTATTATCAACACAGATGGTGCTGTAATAGTACAGCATGTCACAATCAGCCCATCCCGCCTTGGCCACACAGCCTGGGTGCTGAAGCTGCCACGCTGATCGCTCACTCCTGGTCTCTGTGTGCGCGTTTCGGCTGCCACCCTGACACAAGCCTCCCCCACCACCCTAAATGTCTCTCTTCCCACTCCATTCTATGTCTCTCCCACCACCACCCATTCTATGTCTATCCACTACTCTAACTCAGTCCTATTCTCCCTCCGCACCGCCACCCCACCACCCCCGCCGCCTACTCTCCCTCCTGGCCCCCATCACCACTTCCCTCTACACCAGTCTGGGCTTCTCCAAACATCGTGGCACCAGGCGCTGGGTGTCCCAGAGCAGCCACCCCAACTGTCCCATCATCTGCTCTCTCCACTCAAACCGCCTCCTCAAGGCACACTACTGTCCTTCCTCCCCCAAATCCGGTCCGTCACCAGCCTTCTATCACACTTCCACATATACGCGGATGACACGCAACTCTATTTCTCCACTTCACTTTGTGACCCCCAGTCCCCTGATGTTCTGTCAGCCTGCCTGTGAGACATCAGGGGCTGGATGAGCGCAAATGTCTTGCAGCTGAATGTCGACAAGACAGAGGTCATACTCTTTGGCTCTCGTCAACGTCTCCATTCGCACGGCTCTCACCTCCTCCACCTTC
Organism: Hydrolagus colliei; assembly: GCA_035084275.1. Lineage (NCBI taxonomy): Eukaryota > Metazoa > Chordata > Chondrichthyes > Chimaeriformes > Chimaeridae > Hydrolagus > Hydrolagus colliei. Next base: position 86,900,038 of record CM068743.1, read on the forward strand.
CCGGCCTGCCCCTAAAACTCTCCGAACCTGTGCGCAATCTAGGCATCAGGTTCGATCCCCAACTGTCCTTCCTCCCCCACATCTGGTTCATTACCTGCACTGCCTTCTACCACCTCCGACGGATCGCCCGTCTCCGGCAATACCTCACCTTAGAAGCCGCCGAAACCTTGGTCAATGCCTTCGTCACCTCTCGGCTGGACTATTGCAACGCCCTCCTCTCTGGTCTCCCCTCCACCACAATCCACAAAATCCAGTTTATCCAAAACTCTGCCGCCCGCATACTCACCCGCTCTAAGCTTCGCTCCCCCATTACACCAGTCCTTGCCAGACTTCACTGGCTCCCTATCCCAGAGAGGATCGACTTCAAGATCCTCACCCTTGTTTTCAAATCTCTCCACTCCTCTGCACCCCCCTATCTCTCTGATCTCCTCTCCCCCCAACCCAGCACCCGCTGCCTTCCCTCCTCTGGGTCTGGCCTCCTCCACATCCCCCGAATTCTCCACTCCACCCTTGGCAGCCGTGCCTTTAGCCACTACGCCCCAAGGCTCTGGAACTCCCTTCCTCACTCCCTTCGCCTCACCCCCTCTCTTCCCAGTTTCAGATCACAGTTGAAGACCTTTCTCTTCGACCAAGCTTTTCGTCACCTTTCTACCTCTGCCCCTGGCTTGGTCCCGGGATCCGCTACTGTGAAGCGTTCTGAGACACCGAATGGCGCGGAGGGCGCTATATAAATCAAAGTTGTTGTTGTTGTACTTCGCCCTGTGACATATGTACCCTCCCCACTTGCGCTCACTCCTCTCTCCCCACACCCACCCCTACACACCCTCAGATCCTCTCTGCACCACTCTCTCCCCCCTCTCCCCCCTCTCCCCCCTCCAGCAAACCCATTTGCACTGGCCTCCACAACGTCCGTTCCCTTTCCAACAAAGCTCTTACTATCTATGACCTCATCCTGGATGAGAACATTGATATTCTTGGGCTTACAGAAACCTGGCTCTCTCCCAATGACCCCGTGCCTCTAGTCGAGGCATCCCCTCCAGGCTACATCTTCCATCGCATCCCCAGTCCCAACCAACCCGGTGGCGGGGTGTCCATCATCTCAGATGCCTTCCTTGGTCTCTCCTCCTATTCCTCTAGCTGTTTCCCCTCATTCGAGCACCTCACGCTCTACTAGGGTCCGTCAATATGGAAATTTTCCAATTTAGATATATCGATGGGCTCATATCGAGATATACCGAAATATCGATATTTTCGGGGTTTTCGTACTGCACATGTGCACGCATTCGGGGAGCGCGCGCATTCGGGGACTATCTCCTCAGGAGGTAAATATATTTCTCTCTATGTGTCTCTCACACTCACTCTCTCCATCTCTGTGTTTTTCTGTCTGTGTCTCTGTGTCTCTCTCCTCTCTCACATCCCCTCCATCTCTATCTATCTGTATATTATCACATCCACCCTGTCTCTCCCACCACCACCCCCCCATCGCCGTCCCTCTCTTCCCCCACCACCCCCATCGCCGTCCCTCTCTCCCCCATCCCCCCGCTGCCGTCCCACTCTCCCACCCACCTACCCCCGCTGTCTCTCTCCCCACCCCACCCCTTGCATACAAGGCACAGCTCTTGACTGGTTCCATTCCTAACTGACCCACTGCTTACATTTTGTATCTTCCAACGGTTTCTCCTCAAACCTCCGCACAGTTTCTCATGGGGTCCCCCAGGGCTCTGTCCTCGGCCCCCTCCTTTTCACCATTTACACGCTCCCTCTGGGCGATGTCATCCGCAAACATGGGGTAAATTTCCACATGTATGCGGACGACAACCAACTGTATCTTTCCGCCTCATCCCTCAACCCCCAGACCATCTATGTTCTGACAGCATGTCTGTCCGACATTGAGTCCTGGACGAGGAACAACTTCCTCCAATTGAACGTGAGCAAGACCGAGGCCCTCCTGATTGGCTCAAGCCAGCGCCTCCGCACATCGGGCGCTGCCAGCCTCAACATCCAAGGCTGTACTCTCCACCTCACAAAGCCAGTCAGGAACCTCGGCATCACGTTCGACCATAAACTTTCCTTCCTCCCCCACATCCGTGCGTTGACCGGCACCGCTTATTTCTACCTGGGCAACATTGCCAGGCTCTGCAACTATCTCACCCCCCACACTGCCGAAACACTCGTGCACGTGTACATCACCTCATGGCTGGACTACGGAAACTCTCTCCTCGTCAGCCTCCCCAGCTCCTCCATTCACAGGCTACAGATCATCCAAAACTCTGCAGCCCATGTACTACCCCGCACCCGCCTCTGCGACCACATAACCCACACCCTCGCCCGTCTCCACTGGCTCCCCATCCTCCAGAGGATCGAGTTCAAGATCCTCGTCCTCACCTTCAAGGCCTTACACGGCCTTGCCCCGCCCTATTTAACCCATTTACTCTTCCCCTATAAGCCCACCCGGACCGTCCATTCAGCAGGACTTGGCCTGCTCCAAGCCCCCCGCCCGAACAGCCCCACCATCGGAAGCCGGGCCTTCAGTTTTTCTGCTCCCACCCAGTGGAATTCCATCCACCAATCCCTCCGCCTTGTTTCTTCCCTTTCCTCTTTCAAGGCCGGTTTGAAGACTTTCCTCTTCGACCGTGCCTTTTGTTCCCCCCCGAACTTTTTGACCCCCCTACATGTTTCACCCCTTCCCGAACACTCCCCTCCCAGCTCGGGTCACACGCCTCCTGTGCAGCGCCTTGGGACGTCCTCCCAACATGAAAGGCGGTTTATAAGTTTAAGTTGTTGCTGTTGTTGAGTACTTTGTATACAATATGGCGGATTTGCACCTCGGTCTGTGCATTGTGTATAGAGGTGAGCATTCTGGGACTTGTAGTTCAGTGTGCGTGCATCCCGATTTTTTCGATATATCGACTGTTTCGATATATCGATATTTTTGAAATGTCCATATCGGCGTATCGATATGAAAATTATACCGGGTTTTAGCGATATATCGCTCTACCATCCTTCTCTTTCCTTAAAAATCCTTCTACTCTATCATTCTCGTAAACCCCCTGGCTCTTTCCTCTCCGATACCTCCACTCTCGTCTCCTCCCTGTCCCTCTGCTCTGAGTGTCTGCTCATCGTGGGTGACTTCAACCTTCACCTAAACTCCTCCTACACCACCTCTTCCAACTTCACTGGCCTGCTTTCCACCCTAAATCTCACCCTCCACATTGATTCACCGACCCATAACCGTGTCCACGCTCTCAACCTCATCATCACCCATGGCCTTGATATTTCCATCCTCAGCATCTTGGACAAAGCCATCTCAGACTACTTTCTTGTCTCCTTCTCCTCTTCCATCCCTCTCTCCTCCACCAAGTCCTCAACTGTACTTTTCTGCCCATGGAAAAGTCTCCCTCATGAGACCCTCACAGAGGCCCTCACATCCTCTGACCTCCTACCCCTCTGGTCGAATCCTACCTCACAAACCGCCAGCATACATCTCCACAAACGTTTTTTCCTCCCGCTCTTACCCAGTTACCTATGGGGGTACGCCAGGGATCCATCCTTGGACCCTCCTTTTCCTCATCTATACGCTCCGTCTTGGGGATGTCATCCGCAGACATAGGGCACACTTCCACATGTATGCAGATGACATGCAACTCTATTTCTCCACTTCCCTTTGTGACCCCCAGTCCCCTGAAGTTCTGTCAGCCTGCCTGTCAGACATCAGGGGCTGGATGAGCGCAAATTTCTTGCAGCTGAATGTCGACAAGACAGAGGCCATACACTTTGGCTCTCGTCAACATTTCCATTCACACGGCTCTCACCTCCTCCACCTTCCTGGCCTGCCCCTAAAACTCTCCGAACCTGTGCGCAACCTAGGCGTCAGTTTCGACCCCCAACGGTGCTTCCTCCCCCACATCTGGTCCATTACCAGCACTGCCTTCTACCACCTCCTACGGATCGCCCGTCTCCGGCAATACCTCACTCCAAAAGCCGCTGAAACCTTGGTCCATGCCTTTGTCACCTCTCGGCTGGACTATTGCAACGCCCTCCTCTCTGGTCTCCCCTCCATCACAATCCACAAAATCCAGCTAATCCAAAACTCTGCCGCCTGCATACTCACCCGCTCCAAGCTTTGCTCCCCCATTACCCCAGTTCTCGCTAGAATTCACTGGCTCCCTATCCCAAAGAGGATCGACTTCAAGATCCTCATCCTTGTTTTCAAATCCCTCTGTACCCCACTGTCTCTCAGATCTCCTCTCCCCCCAACCCAGCACCCGCTGCCTTTGTTCCTCTGGATCTGGCCTCCTCCATGTCCCCCGAATCCTTTGCTCCATCCTTGGTGGCCGTGCCTTCAGCCACTATGCCCCAAGGCTCTGGAACACCCTTCCTCACTCCCTTCGCCTCACCCCCTCTCTTCCCAGTTTTAGGTCACAGCTGAAGACCTTTTTTTTTGACTGCGCTTTTGGTCACCTTTCTGCCCCTGCCCCTGGCTTGGGCCGGAATCCGCTATTGTAAATCACTCTGAGACGCCGTCCGGCATGGAAGGCGCTATATAAACCAAAGTTGTTATTGTTGTTGTTATGGTCTTCCACCCACAGCAATCCTGAAGCAGTTGTCCAGCTGCTCCACGATCGCCTCTCCTCCACCTTTAACTCTCTCGTCCCCCTTATAAAGAGGTCTATCTCCAAACCGACCCGCTCCTCCTGTTACAACATTCATCTCTGCACCCTTAAATGCCAAAACCAGCTACTCGAGCGCAGGTGGCAGAAAACCGGCCTCACGGTTCACCACCAACTGTGGTTCAAGCATCTCCACAGCTACCACTGTTCCTTGTGTCGTGCGAAAACGGCTTACTATTCTAACATTATCCTGGAGGCAAACAACAACCCTAAAATCCTCTTTTCCACCACCAACCACCTCCTTCGTGCATCCCCTCAGGCCTCCTCAATCTTCACTTCAAATGCGAAGTGCGAGGAGGTCATGGACTTTTTTTCTTCCAAAATCCACAATATCTGCCAGGCAGTGTCATCCTGCTGCCTCTCATCACCCACTACCACCCCCACTCCATCCCACTCACCCTCCCCATCATCAGCTCCTACCTCAATCCCCTTCCTACACTCCTTCTCCCCAGTCTCTATTTCCTCCCTCTCATGCGCTCTCACCTCCATGAAGCCAACCACCTGCTGCCTCGACCCCATCCCCACCTACTGCTCACCCAGCTCCCACTCCTCTTCCCACTGCTGGCTGATATCATCAACCAGTCCCTCTCCACAGGATTAGTCCCTGTCCCCCTCAAAACTGCTGCCATCACCTCCCTCCTTAAAAAAACGTTCCTAGGTCCCTCAAACCCTAGCCACTACCATCCTATTTCAAACCTGCCCTTCCTTTCAAAAGCACTGGAACTCATTGTTGCAAACCAACTCCGTGCCCACCTCTCCTCCCACACCCTCTTCGAACCCCTCCAGTCCAGTTTCCGCACTGCCCACAGTACAGAAACTGCGCTTGTGAAAGTCACCAACAAAATCCTCTTTATCTGCGACCAGGGCTCCCTCTGTCTCCATTTCCTCCTGGACCTGTCCGCTGCATTCGACACGGTCGATTATGCCATCCTCCTCCACCGCCTGTCCTCCGTCATCCACCTCAGTGAGATCGCATGTGCCTGGTTCAAGTCCTATCTCACAAACCGCCAGAAGTACATCTCCACAAACGTCTTTTCCTCCTGCTCTTACCCAGTTACCTGTGGAGTACCCCAGGAATCCATTCTTGGCCCCATCCTCTTCCTCATCTATATGCTCCCTCTTGGGGATGTCATCCGCAGACATGGGGCACACTTCCACATGTACGTGGAAGACACGCAACTCTATTTCTCGACTTCACTTTGTGACCCCCGAGTCTCCTGATGTTCTGTCAGCCTGCCTGCTCATCCAGGAGCTGGATGAGCGCAAATTTCTTGCAGTTGAATGTTGACAAGATGGAGGCCATACTCTTTGGCTCTCGTCAATGTCTCCATTCACATGGCTCTCACCTCCTCCAACTTCCCAGTCTGTCCCAAAAACTCTCAGAACCTGTCTGCAACCTTGGTGTCAGGTTCGACCCCCAACTGTCCTTCCTCCCCCACATCCAGTCCCTCACCAGCACTGCCTTCTTCCACCTCTGTAGGATTGCCCATCTCCAGCAAACGCTCTCCCTAAAAGCCGCTGAAACCCTGGTCCATGCCTTCGTCACCTCATGGCTGGAATTATTGAAATGCCCTCCTTGCCAGTCTCCCCTCCACCACAATAAGATCCAACTCATTCAAAACTCTGTCGCCTGCATACTCACGCGCACCAAACTTTGCTTCCCCATTATCCCAGTACTTGCCAGAATTCACTGGCTCCCTATCCCAGAGAGGAACAAATTGAAGATCCTCACCATTGTCTTCAAATCCCTCCACTCTTCTGCATCTCACTACCTCTTTCATCTCCTCTCTCCTCAAATGAGCTCCCGTTCCCTTCGCTCCACTGGGTCTGGCCTCCTCCATTTCCCCCAAATGCTACGCTCCACCCTCGGCAGCCATGCCTTCAGTCACTATGCCCCAAGGCTCTGGAATTCCCTTCCTTACTACCTTTGCCTCGCCCTCTCTTTTCTCAGCTTCAGGTCCAGCTGAAGACCTTTCTCTTCGACTGCGCCTTTGGTCACCTTTCTATCCCTGCCCCTGGCTCGGTCCCGGGATCCGCTATTGTGAAACGCTCTGAGATGCTGTCTGGCGTGGAGGGAGCTATATAAATCGATTGTTGTTGTTGTAGTATGGTATGAGTTGCTGAATGGCCCCCAAAAAGCCCTCCAATTATTTGATAATGTTTTGAATGCTTGCTTGTATAAGTGGAGTACAATCAAAAGCTCCTGAGATTTCTAATTTCTAATCCCTTCTTGTAACCCAAATTTTAGCTTTAGTGTGATTATTACCTTAAAAAGTCACATTGTGTAGCGTTTGGGCAGATTTGTAAATTCAATTTTAATTTTGACGTTAGTTTTTGCACAGCTGTTTACAAAAACCCACAGAAAGCAGATTAACATATTGAATTACAGATGAAGAATCTGTTAAAACAATTGAAGCTAAAACTAGATGGAATTTTGAGCCCCAAAGCTAATGCCTGGTTTGGGACATATTTAAGTGCCATAAAATCCTTGGGAATTTGCTAAAGGGTCTAAATTCTCCGTATCTCAGCAAGGAAGTGATATAATCATTTGTGAGACACCACAGTTAGGTTTGCTCTTATCCACCCCTAATCATTCACATACTTTCTAAGATTCACTGGATAACTCAAAGAACTGAGGACAACAATATTGACCCGAAGAGTACGTTTCAATCATTGATAAATGAAAGATAGTGCAGACTCTGTGATACATTAAAAAAAAGACATGTTTATAATAATTTTCTTTATATTGTGTAGGGTTATATGATCCATATGGCCAATATAGCAAACAGGATCTTGGTTTTACATTTCAGCCAAAGAGCAGCACCTCTATCAATATTGTGCAGTACTCTAGCACTGTTCTTTGATTATGTCATTGACAACAACAACTTGGATTATATAGAGTCCTTCACATTGGGTGGTATCTGAGAGCGTATATCACTTGCTCAGGACTGGTGTGTTAACATAGGCTGTGAATCATACTCTTTATGTGGGGCTGGAACATACACACATCTCACTCAGAGTCCAGATTGCTTATAACTGAGCTAGGGATATACACGTAGAAACAGAAACTTTGGATTGTTAGGTTAAAAGATGAAAGCCCTTCTGTTCGGCATTCCCAATTCCTCCCTCCACAGGCTGCAGATAATCCAGAACTCTGCGGCCTGTGTCGTCTACCGTTCCAAACTCCGTGACCCCATCTCCCCCATCCTTGCCTGACTCCATTGGATCCCCATCATCCAGAGGATCCAATTCAAGATCCTGGTCCTCACAATTAAAGGCCTCCACCACCTCACCCCACCCTACATCTGCGACGTCCTAACCCCTTACCAACCAGCCCAACCCTCCGCTCAGCCCTCGGACTGCTCCACGTACCCCAACCCACCATTGCCCCAACATTGGCGGGCAAGCCTTCAGCCACTCTTCTCCACCTACCACCTCCAACCTCTGGAACTCCATCTTGCAGTCCCTCCACCTCGCCCTCTCCCTGACCTCCTTCAAGTCTCGCCTTAAGACTCTCCTCTTAGATGGACTCATTGGCAACTCCTAGTCCCCAACTTCCCTCCCTCCCACCCCCACCTCCATCTTGTGCAGTGAGAGATATTGAAATTATGAGCACTTTATGTTTTTTGCATAGTTACATGGAGACATGACACTGAATTTAAACACTGTGCAGGTACATTGAAATAGCATAAACAGAGGTATGTACACAGGTTTCAAACAATTATTCACCAGATAATCTATGGAGTCCCTTAGTTCAGTGTTAGAGAACTCACCTTATAAGCAAGAGATCTGGGTTTGATTCCAGGCAGGACAAAACTTTGGGCAAGTTTACTTACTTCACAATTAATCCCTTGGTTATTTCAATGCATGACTGTTTGTGGGACACTGCTGTGCGCAATTCGCTGCCCTATTTCGCCCACAAATATACAGTCAATTCACTTTACAGTATATTCTGTGAAATGCTTTGAAATGCGTCTAGAATACGTGAAAAGTGCTATATGAAATGCAACGATTGTTTGTTTATTTGTTTGCTTAGCTATTTACCTGAAAAATGCATGCTGCAGAATCTTTCATAATCTCCATAAAAAGTGTAATTATAAGGTACATGTTTGACAAGTCTCTGGCGAATTTTAAAGAGCTAAGAAACAAACTCAAACCTCAAACAATTACCTGCTGATCTTAGCTGTACTATTAGTGGGAGCTAATAAGAATAACAATGATAACCTTAATAATCCTTGTTTTTGATAAAGCATATTTTGTAGGCTATTATTATTATTAGTAGTATATATAAAATGGCAGCCAATTTGTACACAGTGATGTCCCACAAACAGCTATGAATTAAATTATAATACTATACTTTTAGATATGCCAAGACAGCAGAACAAGAGGGCTCAGATTCAATTTAGCAAAGGGAAGTTTCAGGTCATATGTCTTTCTTTACCTAGATTAACAACTGGAAGAGAATTCAAGGAAACGTGATTGCCAGGACACTGGACTCCTTTAAGAAATAGTGCAGTGCTGTGATAAATTTGTTCTGTCAGACCATCTGATCTCATCCATACGAAATTCCCACCTCACTGATAATAATAATCCTTGCATTTGATATAGCATTTTTCACGTCTTCCAGACGTCTCAAAGCGCTTCACAGAATATACTGTAAAGTGAATTGACTGTATATTGTGGACAAAACATGGCAGCCGATTGCGCACATCAGTGGCCCACAAACAGTCATGGATTGAAATGACCAATTTATTATTGCATTTTTATGAGGATTATTATTATGAGGACTCTACAAATTATTATAATCCTTACAAACAAACAAAACAAACAAAACTTACATTTATATAGCGCCTTTCACGTCGAGAGGACATCCCAAGGCGCTGTACAGTCAGGTAGGACAAGAGCAGGGTGGGAAGGATCAGGGCAGGATAAAGCATAGTAGGAAAAGTAACTGTATTAGTGGGCGAAACATGGCAGCCAAATTGCGCACAGCAGTGTCCCACAATCAGTCACAAGCATGAGATGTAGGTTCAATTCCTGGCAGGTCAGGGTGAAACCTTGTTCAAGTTTCCTTATTCTACACAACTGATAATAATCCCTCAAGAAAAATAAATAAATAAAATTATTTGTTTCAATCCATGACTGTTTGTGGGACACTGCTGTGTTTCGCCTAACAAAATATAGGGTTGATTCACTTTACATGAAAAGGCGCTATATCAAAAGCAAGGATTATTATTATTAAGGTTTATTATTAGTAGTAATAGTATCAGTGAGGTGGGAATTTTGGAGGGATAAGATCAGATGGTCTGAAAGAACAACTTTACGTGAACCAAACTTGTTAACTTATGAGCATGAGTCAACTTTACAAACACAGCATTCTTTACAGAAAACATATTTCCCCAGCTGTAACACTATTGCCTTCTGAGGAACATCCTCCCCTCATGATGAAATCAGATACATTTATGTCCTTTTATCCAGAAGTAGCTGTTGAGGGGAAGTGCATGTCTGGTTACTGAGTTTCAGTTTTTTTCAAATACTGCACCCATATATTATATCTTTTGATGTGCTAATTTCACCCTAAATGAAAATAATTCATTCTCACTACAAAAGTAATTAACTGTAACAAAATCTTTCAGTTCAAACAAACATAATAAAATCAACACCTTGTGAATTGCTAGTTGAATCCAACAATACTGTACTGAACTAAAAAAAATCCAGATTTTCAGCATTTTATTCACAATGCATAATAAGATATTATTTGTAATGTCCTTTCTTTCATAAATGGAACTTATTTGAAATTCAAGCAAACGCTAAATGAAGCCAGATAATAATTAATCACATATTTTAGCTTAGAAATGATAAAAGTGTCAACCTAAGGAAACAGCAGAATAAAGCAATGAATAATTTCAAAGCCATTATTGAAAGCAACAATTCTCTTTAAGCACATTTCAAGGCGCATTCAAGAGATTATCAAAATGCAGATCACAAGATTACAAAATCAAATGATTAGTTCAGCAAAAGAAGTCCCTTGGGCCTATCTGATTTCATCCTTCCAGAAAGCCACCCTACAAGCTGTTCAGTGCCTTGGGATGTCCTCCCGATATGAACAGCACTTTATAAATGTAATTTTGTTGTTGTGCAAAAGGCAGTAAATTAATTGAGCTGACTAGTCCAAATAGCAAAATTGGTAGATAAATACAATACATAATTACATTTATATAATAGATTTCATGTCAGAAGGCTATCCTAAGTCCAGGTTAATGTGCAGCACTTCAATGATGCAGTGGTCAGATTTCCCAGATAAAAACTGTGAGAGCTTCAAATCATGCCATTTTTAGACAATCGTGTGTCAGCTTATGCATGAAAGACAACAGAGATCTGGAATTCCAGGGAGGAATTCTCAAACAATTCTAAATCAATTGGGAACAATAAGTTCTCCATCCACAAACATTGTCGATCTAATTTCAAGCTAACAATAAAACTAATAGGCATTTTGCTTGTTTATCTTGTTTGTTTTTTCAAACTCAATCCAACTTCTTATGGAAGTTCTGAGGATACAACAACATATTTGTATAGTGCCTTTCATGTCCTAAGACAACATGAAATATAACATTGAATCATGGCGATTCGTAGATTTCACGGGGATTGTAGTTCGATAGTCAGAATCATTGTTCTCACAGCTTTTACCTGGGAAATCTGACCACTCCATCATTGAGGTGCTGGACATTAACTTTGAATAATGCAAACTCCAGCCAACTTCCAACAACAACAACAACAATTTACATTTATATAGCGCCTTTCACGTCGGGAGGACGTCCCAAGGCGCTAAACAAGAGGCGTGTGACCCGAGCTGGGAGGGGAGTGTTTGGGAAGGGGTGAAACACGAAGGGGAGGTAAAAGAGTTTGGGGTGGAACAAAAGGCACGATCGAAGACGAAAGTCTTCAGATCGGCCTTGAAAGAGGAAAGGGAAGAGGCGAAACGGAGGGATTGAGGGATGGCATTCCATAAGGTGGGAGCGGAGAAACTGAAGGCCCGGCCTCCGATGGTGGGGCGGTTCGGGCGGGGGGCTTGGAGCAGGCCAAGTCCTGTTGAACGGAAGGTCCGGGTGGGCGTGTAGGGGGAGAGTAGATCGGTTAGGTAGGATGGGGCAAGGCCGTGTAAGGCCTTGTAGGTGAGGACGAGGATCTTAAATTCGATCCTCTGGAGGACGGGGAGCCAGTGGAGACGGGCGAGGGTGTGGGTTATGTGGTCGCGGAGGCGGGTGCGGGATAGTACACGGGCTGCAGAGTTTTGGATGGCCTGCAGCCTATGAATGGAGGAACTGGGGAGGCCGACTAGGAGAGAATTTCCGTAATCCAGCCGTGAGGTGATGTAAGCATGCACAAGTGGTTCGGCAGTGCGTGGGGTAAGATAATTGCGGAGCCTGGCAATGTTGCGCAGATGGAAATAGGCGGTGCCGGACAAGGCGCGGATGTGGGGGAGGAAGGAAAGTTTTTGATCGAACATGATGCTGAGGTTTCTGATTGGCTTTGTGAGGTGGAGAGTGCAGCCTTGGATGTTGAGGCTGGCAGCGCCCGATGTGCGGAGGCGCTGGCTTGAGCCAATCAGGAGGGCCTGGTCTTATTCACGTTCAATTGCAAAAAGTTGTCCCTCATCCACGATTCGATGTCGGACAGACATGCTGTCAGAACATCGATCGTCTGGGCCATATTCTTCCATAACTTCCAGCCATATTCTTCCATAACTTCCAGCCATATTCAAGACTGAAGCATCAGGCAGTGCCATGCTCGCCCCTATAAAGCATTGGGATGTTGGAACCATGAGTTGATTCATTGTTGAATAAGATTCAGTAACATTTTTTGGAAGTCAATATTTTTGCTCAATCCTAGCATACCGTTGTCCTTGTTAGAGGAGATAGTCTTCAATGTGCTTCTCTTCTCAAATTTTCATTCTTGTGGTCTGATAAACTTTTTCCGCAAAGAAACAACCATTCAGCACTTCAAAATGATTCAACCAATCTTTGCCATAAGAATGACTGTAGCAATATTACAAAATTGATTGTGTCTTGTGGAGATGCATTTCTACTGATGGCATTTATTGCCAATGATCTGGTTCTGAACTGTGTCAGAGACCCTATACAGCAATTCGCTGCCACATCTGGCCCACATATTTAGTCAATTCACCTTACAGTATATTCTATGAAGTACTTTGAAACATTTAGAAGATTGAAAAGTGCCACACCAAATGCAAGGATTGCTATTATTGCCCCAGTTCTGAGAAAGGGTCATGCACCCAAAACGTTGTCGCACGTTCATTTCTCCATATATGCTGCCTGACCAGCTGAGTGTTTCCAGTGATTTCTGTTTTTGTTTCAGACTTCCAGCATTTTGAGTTTTGTTTTTAATCCATGGTGCCAAATTGCTTTTCTGCCATATTGTATAAATTGCCAACTGAATGCCATTCATTAAAAATTAATCAGCTTTATCTTAATGTCAATTTATACAACTTATTTATCTTGATGTGTCTGTAACCAAAAATAAATCTGAGGCTCAATACCATCAAATTATAGCCTGTAAACCCATTTTGTTTTTATGTTGTGTAGAATAGTGGAAACTAGTGTCAAATTCTTCAATCCAGTATCAAATTCACTCAGCAAGCACCAGCCTGTTTCATTTACAACATCTTAATGGCTCCACTGTCTAGAACTCTATTTCCCTTGCTCTCCTCATTCAAAGTTTGTCTCAGGAGTTACCTCTTTGACCAAAGTTTGGGCATCTTTCCCAGTTGTTGTTCCCCACCTCTTTGACTACCTTCCTCCCATCTAAAGCTCCCACCCCAGCACAACTTATTGGATTGTGGTGGAGTGTTAATTGGGAATTGGTTTCAAATTAAATTCAGATTTCAACATAATCTTAAAATTTACCACCTTTAACCAGTCAAAGTTTTGTGCACATAGTGTGGATATAGAGTAAATTAAACTACTTACCAACTTTGGATGTTCTGAAAATGCTGCAAAAATAGATTAAATCTAGACCAAGGTGAAATTTCTCAGCACATACAGGTATCTGGACATACAGCACTACAACTCATTGGAATTCTGTTAGGATCCAACCCTCAACTCTGGTCTGACACAGTGACTGTCCAGTGCCGTGGTACGTCCTCCTGACGTGAAAGGCGTTATACAAGTGTAATTTTGTTGTTGTTGTTGTTGTGAATGTGGCCAAGAAAGCTCCTGCCACCATGCAGTAGGAGACTGGGAGACCATCCAAGAGTGATTCAGCAAGTCAGACTCCAAAACCTCCAGATATTTGTGGGTTCACCGCAAATCTGGGCAAATCTGTGGGTTCATTTGGGCAAATCTTGCAAACTAGGCTCACGTGATAATTTCAAACAGATGTCTGATGTCATCACTTAATGAGGTTGTTAACTAAAAGGAAATAACCTAGTTCCTTTTTGAAACATTTTGCAGTTGTTTGGTTCATCTTCTGTGCTGCTTGTTTTCTTCCAGGGGCCCATCACCTTTTATTAAAAGATGTGCTCTATAGTTCTTATCCTGTTTGGTTATGCTTGCTTTGAAGTTTTGTTCGTTGTTCTTAACTTTTGTTCATGATAGCAAAAATGTATCTTTGCCCGAATCTTCCAAATTCTTAAATAATTTCAATTATAACAACAACAACAAAATTACATTTATAGAGTGCCTTTCATGTCAGGAGGACGTCCCAAAGCGCTGAACAGTCAGATCAGGACCCAAGCATGGGGGAAGGATCGGTGTAGGGGGAAAGGGAAGGAGAGTAGGAGAGGTGGAAGAATTAGAAGGGGAGCAGAAGGCACGGTCGAAGAGGAAGGTCTTGAGACCGGCCTTGAAGGAGGAAAGAGAGTTAGGTATTACCTGTAAATGTCCCATTAACTTTCTTCATGCATTCAAAACTTTTGCCCAAAGTTTTGTAAATAATTTTGTAACCCTCTGATGTACTCTCTCCAATAAGGGATGTTTCATAACAGGTTCTATAATTATTGAATGTGTTACTGGATCTGTTATTAAATAATGCATTTTTCTATCCATTCGTAAACAATTAAAGTGAAACACTCTAACTTTGGCACAATGGTTCAGCCCAAAGATTTTTTTAGCTACCATTATTGATTCTCTCTGTCAATCATATAATTTCAGTGCAGTTTCTTTGAGATACCGCCTTAGTTACCCACATAGAAGTATAAAGGAATTATACAGTATGAAAACCAAACACTTGGACTAACTAGTCCATTTGTACAGCAAATGCTATCATCCTGTTCCACTTTCCTGCACCTCTCTGTCTCTTCAGGTATGCATCCAGTGTTCTCTTAAATATATTGATGCATTTTGCATCAACCACAGCTACCAACACTGATTTCCACATTCTCACTAACTTCAGCATAAAGAAAAAATAATTGAAGGCCACTATCAGGAATCTAAGATGGCTTTCAAGCTAATGTTACTCCCTTGTATAAAAAGGGGCAGAAGGACAAGCCTGGTAACTACAGACCAGTCAGTCTAACGTCGGTAGTGGGCAAACTTCTAGAGTCCATAATCAGGGACAAGGTAGATCTTCACTTAGAAAGATATAGGCTAATAAAGGACAGTCAACATGGATTTGTTAAAGGCAAATCTTGCCTTACAAATCTGATAGAATTTTTTGATGAGGTAACGGAATGGGTGGATAATGGTAGCGCAGTTGATGTAGTTTACATGGACTTTCAAAAGGCATTTGACAAAGTGCCACATGAGAGACTTATTATGAAATTAAAGGCCCATGGCGTAAAAGGGACAGTGGCAGCGTGGATCCACAACTGGCTGCGAGACAGAAAGCAGAGAGTTGTAGTGAGCAGCTATTTTTCAGATTGGAGGGAAGTGAGCAGTGGTGTGCCACAGGGATCGGTTTTGGGACCATTGCTGTTTGTAATCTACATCAATGATCTGGACTTGGGTGTACGGAGTACAGTTTCCAAGTTTGCAGATGACACTAAGTTAGGGAGAATAGTAAACAGTGAGGAGGATAGTAGCCATCTGCAAGAGGATATAGACAAATTGGTAAAGTGGGCAGACACATGGCAGATGAAGTTTAATGCAGAGAAGTGTGAGGTGATGCATTTTGGGAGAAGAAATGAAGGGAGGCAATATAGGCTAGATAGTACAATTTTAAATGGTGTAAAGGAACAGAGAGACCTGGGGATTTGTGTTAGTGACTCGTTGAAGGTGGCAGGACAGGTAGACAAGGCTGTTAAGAAGGCATATGGGATACTAGGCTTTATAAATAGGGGTATAGAGTACAAAAGTCATGAAGTGCTGACTAACCTCTATAGGACTTTGGTGAGGCCTCAGCTGGAATACTGTGTTCAATTCTGGTCACCACACTACAGAAAGGATGTGAAGGCATTGGAAAGGGTACAACGAAGATTTACTAGGATGGTGCCAGGATTGAGGGACTTCAGCTATGAGGAGAGGCTAGATAGGCTAGGGTTATTCTCTCTGGAGCAGAGAAGATTGAGGGGAGACCTAATAGAGGTTTATAAGATCATGAGGGGTTTCGACAGGGCAAATAGAGAAAAACTATTTCCACTCGTGGGTGAATCTGTGACTCGTGGTCACAGATTTAAAATAGTTTCAAGGTGAAGTAGAGTGGAGCTGAGGAGAAATTTTTTCACTCAGCGAGTTGTTCGAATCTGGAATGCATTGCCTGAAAAGGTGGTGGAGGCTGATTCGATAACAACTTTTAAAAGGGAATTAGATCTTTATTTAGGGAGAACGGGTCCATTAGGCTATGGGGAGCGGGCCGGGCAGTGGGATTGAATCGCTCTTTTCAAAGAGCCGGCACAGACTAGATGGGCCGAATGGCCTCCTTTTGTGCCGTAAAATTCTATGATTCTATGATTCTATGATTCTATCTTGAATCTAGTTCTAGACACATGGTTTCTAAACTGTGGGGCACTTCCCTTGGGGGCGCGTACTGTTGGCTGGGGGGCGAGGAGCTTTACTGCCTCGAGCCTTCGAGTGCGTGAGGAGCCGAGGACCCGAGTGCGTGTCAAGCTGAGGCCTAGCAGAGGACCCGAGTGTGCGGAGCTGAGAACCTGGGTGTGTGGAGCCGAGTGTGAAGGAGGGGGCTGCAACAAAAACGTTGCTGGGTTAGGGGGCTTGCCGCTATTCAAAATTTGGAAGCTACTGCTTTAGACCATTGCGCCAATGACAAGTCGTGTGCATTGCAATGTCACTTTTGGATTCTTTATTGTCGGCTATTCCTACGATTGTAAAGTAGAATTCAACAACAACAACAATTTTGATTTATATAGCACCCTCCACGCCAAAAGGTGTTTCAGAGTGCTTCACAATAACAACAACAACAACTTCGATTTATATAGCGCCCTCCACGCCAGATGGCGTCTCAGAGCGCTTCACAGTAGCGGATCCTGGAACCGAGCCAGGAGCAGGGGCAGGAAGGTGACCAAAAGCTCGGTCGAAGAGAAAGGTCTTCAACTGTGACCTGAAACTGGGAAGAGAGGGGGCGAGGTGAAGCGAGTGAGGAAGGGAGTTCCAGAGCCTCGGGGCGTAGTGGCTAAAGGCACAGCCGCCGATGGTCGAGCAGAGGATTCGGGGGACAAGGAAGAGACCAGATCTGGTGGAGCGTGAGAGGGAGGATGGCGAAATGGGGGAGAAGGAATGTGGGAAGGGGGTCGTGATAGGAGCTGATAATGGGGAGGTTGAGGGGGATGGAATGTGGGTGGTGTTGGTTGGTGATAAGAGGCAGGAGGATGAGGCTGCCTGACGGATATTGTGGATTTTCGAGGAGAAGAAGTCCAAGCACTCCTCGCACTTCGCATTTGAAGTGAAGATTGAGGATGCCTGAGTGGATGCATGGAGGAGGTGGTGGATGGTGTGGTTGTTGTTGTTGTAGTAATCCCACAATAACCAATGAGGTGAGAGTTATACCTGTAGCCAACTTATAGAAATAGGAAGAAATATTTTATATATTAGAACAGGTTTTTCGACATTAACCAAATTGTTGATGGAGCTTTGCATTTTTTACCAGGGAGACTGAAATCACAGCTAATATGCTAGAGGTGGTCACATCAAGGCCACATTAATTTTGGCCGCATTTAACACTTCACCCATTTTTGCATCATCTGCAAATTTGGAAATTTTGGCTACATTTAACACTTCAACTATTTTTGCACTCTCTGCAAATTTGGATGTCTTTGGAATGATTCCAGCCTCTATGTTATTTGTAAAAAAAATTAAACAATATTAGATTCCAAACCAAAGCAGTTGGCTATCTCTTAGATGGATACTGCTTCATATCTTATTGCTGATGTCTGCCTATGATTAACCTCTGTCACCAAAGTCAGTAAATGTAGCTATCAGTGTAGACAAGTGCTTGATCACCATGGTCTGTCAGGTAATTTATTGATGATCAAATAACCTTCCAGCTTGACCTGATGAAAAATGAAATATTTAATTTTATACACAGTGGGCAGCATTACATTTATTACTGACTTAAATAATTTTACTCCTATCTCCCCCACTTACCCACCCCCCACCCTCTCTCTCGCCCCCCTCTCTCCTTCCTCTCTCCCATAGCGCTACAAACCTGTCCTCCCTAAATAACTATCTGCTTCTCTCTTAAAAGTTGTTATTGAATCAGTTTCCACCATCCTTTCAGGCAATGCATTCCAAATCCAAACAACTCACTGCTTGAAAAAAATTCCCCTCATCTCCCTTCTGTTTCGCTTGGTGACATCATCCACAGACATGGGGGTAACATCCACATGTATGCGGATGACATGCAACTCTACCTCTCTGCCTCTACCTTCGACTCCAGGACTACCACTGTCCTGACAGACTATCTGTCAGACATCAAGCCCTGGATGAGAGCTAACTTTCTACAGTTTAATATCAATAAGACCAAGGACTTACTGATTGGCTCTTCCCAGTGCCTTTTTGCATCAGGTACTAACTGCATCAACCTCCATGGTTCCATACTCAACCTCACCATGCCAGTCAGGAACCTAGGTGTCTTGTTCGACCCTCAACTGTCTTTCCTCCCTCACATTCAAGCAATGACTTGCTCTGCCTTTCTCCACCTCCGCAACATTTCCCGACTCCACCATTACCTCACCCCTAAAACTACTGAAACCCTCATCCATATCTTGATTACATCCCGGCTTGATTATGCATTGCCCCCTCCCTGGCCTCCTTCAAGTCTCGCCTCAAGATTCTCCTCTTCGATGAACCCATTGGCAACTCCTTCTTCCCCCTCCTCCCTGATCCCTCACTGTCCTCAGCTTGGGTCTGAATCAATAATTGTCCAGCACCTTGGGACGTCCTCCTGATGTGAAAGGCGCTATACAAATGTAATTTTGTTGTTGTTGTTTCTTTCAACAACTATTTTGAATCTCTGTTCTTGGGTTCTTGACCCACTCCCCAATGGAAAAATGTTTTCTTTGTTCAACCTATTGAATCACTTCATAACCTTGAAAACTTCTATTAAGTCTGCTCTTAACCTTCTCTGCTCCAAAGAGAATAATCCTAGCTTCCTTAGCCTCTCCGGATAACTCAAGTTCCTCATTTCTGGTACCATCCTGGTAAACCTCATCTGCACCTCTTCCAATGCCTTGACATCCTTCCAAAAGTGTAATGCCCAGAACTGAACACAGTACTCCAGTTGAGGCCTCACCAGTATTTTATAAAGATTCATCATAACTTCATGACTTTGCTATTTTATGCCCCACTTATAAAGCCTAGTATCCCATTTGCTTTATTTTTGTTAACAGCTTTATCAACCTTTCCTGCCACCTTCAAAAATGTATTTAAGTGATGCCCCCAGGTCTCTCTGTTCCTTCACCCCCCTTAAGATTTTACAATCCAGTTTATACCGCCTCTCCACATTCTCATTTATTCACATTATACTTCATCTGCTATGTGTCTGCCCATTTTACCAGTCTGTCTATGTCCTCTTTCATCCTCCTCACTGTTTACTACTTTTTCCATCTTTGTATCATCTGCAAACCTCTAAATTATTCTCCCTATACTCCCTAATCCAGGTCATTTATATAGACAAAAACAGCAGTGGTCCCAGTACTGACTCCTGGGGGACACCACTTGACACATCCCTCCAATTAGAAAAGCAAACATTCACCACCACTCTCCACTTTCTGACCCTCAGCTAGATCTGTATCCATGCTGCCACTGTCCCTTTAATACCATGAACTTCCATTTTACTTACAAGTGCCTTTTGCGAATCCATATCAACTACATCAACTGCACTACCTTCGTCCACCCTCACCATTTCTTCATCAACAAATTCTATCAGGTTTATTAGACATCTGCAGTATTTTCCATTTTTGTCAGACATCATTTGCCAATGCTTGCTGTCCTTTATTAATTCATATTTTTCTAAATGAAAATTAAATTTGTCCCAGAGTATAGTCTCTAGACGTTTCCCCACTACTTATGTTAGGCTAACTGTCCTGCATTTCCCTTATTTAGTCATCTGCCCCATTTTGTACAGGGGAATCACATGCCTAACATTGTTTTACCATTATATTTCTCAATCCTCACTGTGGAACTTGTACAGTGTGACATCGAGTAGGCAGGCTCCACAATGCAAAATATTTCTAAATAAGTTACAAAGGTAATTAACAAGCATTCCTCTGATGACCTCATGGGTAAATGCTCCGCCTGGTGTAGCATTACATCATATGATACAGCAAACAGTGAGAAACTGTTTGTCGGTAACCAGAGGGCATGGATTTAAGATGGATATGAAAGAAGCAGAGGGGAGATCAGGAGACATATTTTCACATGAGTTGTTCAGATCTGGATGCACTGCCTGAAACGGTGGTAGTGGCATATTCAATAGCAATCTTCAAGAGAGAAGTGGATAAATATATGGGGAGGACAAATTTGCAAGGGCATGGGGAGTGAGGGAGTGGGATTAATTTGGACAGCTCTTTCAAAGAGCCGGCATCGGCACTATGGGCTGGATGGTCTCATCGTGTTGTATAACTCTATGATTTTATGATTCTATAATTAAATCATACAGTGAATGTAGATTACAGATGTATCATCTGCTCTGCACAATTAGTTGTGGCCTTGCTGAACCTGAGCTCGGGAGTTTCCTGCTCTTCACCACTATCTAATAATATCTAATGGAAAGTACTGTTGCCTACCCTTCAAGGTTCAATAGCCTGCAGAGAACAATAAAACACATTTTGTGCATGGAACCATATCCTGAAGACTCAATGCATTTAAGAGAGGAACAGAGGAAAAACTGCTCTAAAAATTCATATACAACAGCCATTATGCCAGACAAGGGTAAGCTATTCATACAAAATACAATTCAGACTAGTACGAGGAGGTCTGTGTACATTTTTACCTTCCTCCACCCACTGAGAACTATATGGATGATTCCTCGAACTTTCATGACACTCAGTTGCATCTTGAGACTTGCTTTTTAAAAAAATGAATTCACATGGACGAGGATCATAAATTTACATAGAGTAAGCATTTGCATAACGGCTGTGAGCATTTGCACACATGGTGATGAATGGTGACTTCAAAGCCAAATGGTTATGAGGATCTTTCTTGTCAAAAACAATGAATGCATGCGTGACACCAAAGCAGCAAAACATGTGATGTACACCAGATATAATGAAAACTATATATTTTGCATTGCAGAACCTGTCCACTCTATGCTACACCCCACAAAGGTCTGCAGTGAGGATTAGCTGAGAAATACAACGGTAAAACAATAACAGGTTAGCAGCATCTTTTTAAAATGGCCATAAACAAAATCTAAGACAATGCTAGCGTTAATAACAATAATAATAACAACAACAACGACAACAAAATTACACTTATAGAACATCCCAAGGCGCTGGGACGTGCTCATAACAATAATAATAATAACCATCACTTCAGTCCTCTTATGTTCCAATGTTTCTCTGTCTCCCAACATATCAATTTCAAGATTCTCAGCCTCACCTATAGATCCTTTTCCTAGCATCTCCTTATCTTTGTGATAATTTTTTCTTCTTCCACCTTTCTCATCCAACCTCTCTCAGATAACATGGGCTTGCTGCATGTCCCCTGTACCCTCCGTGCCACCATCGGGATGTGCCATTAATTTATACACCCCCAACCTCTTCAACTAACTCCCACTACACCTATGTTTCAACCCCTCTCTATCTCTATTTAAATTGCACCTCATAGCTTCTCCTCTCCCTTCTTCCTTGCTCAGTCTTCAAAACATTGTTGAGAAGTGCCAACAATGGCACTTCTCAACAATGTTGAGAAGTGCCATTGTTATTCTACCAAATTATTGGTAGAATTTGGTAGAATTCTACCAATTCTACCAAAGAATTGGTTATTCTACCAAAAAGATGCTATAAACATATAAGTTGCTCTTGTTATAAATAATGATAATCTTGCATTTGATATGGCATCCCTCACACAGGATAGGTTCCCAGAATGCTTTCAAATTGGATGGGCTCAAGGCGATTCACCATTCTGTAGTAAAGTGAAGTGACTGTATTTCAGAATATCAGCAACAAATTAAAAAATACATTTTAAAACAATGTCAATGAAGAATAAGAACGGTAAATATTGTCCATAAAATGTATTAAGCATAAACCTCATTATTAAATCTGCTATCCTTCATTCTATTGTTTCCATTAATTTTCCTTACCTCTGTTTGCGCTTTAAAAAAAAAACCTTTAAACTTTTAAGTTGCTTTGTTTTCGTTTACTCTTCCATCTATTTGGGCAATCATAGAGTAGTAATTTCTCTTAGGTCTGGGTTTATTTTATTAATGTAGAATTTCAGAGCATCCAGAAAATGTCAAAATTGGAAACACTGTCTCATAGAGAGAAACTCTGACCACATTCTAACATTAATAGGCCTTGCATTTGATAAAATGCTGGAGGAGGACCGCTCAATGCACTTCACAGGATTTATTGTTAAGTGAAAAAACAGTATATTTGTAGGCCGCTTCTAAGGAATATTCCGATGCAGGCCTTTTCGAAAGTTAATTGGCCATAAATTATCCCAAATGCTTCAGGTTGCTCGTAGTCTTCTATACAATAAACATTTCAAATAACTGGTTTCAGCTTGTAATCAATGTTTTGCTTTGTAACACCGACTTGCATGCGTACAGTAGGGTACATTTTGGAGTCAATCTTGATGTCAATGACTTTATGTCAATCTGGGTAGAGAAGAGAGGTGACCGTAGAGGAAGATTTTCAGGTGCAAACTAAAGATAGGCAAGAAAGAGGGGGACAAGGTGAAGGATTAAAGCAGAGTTCAAAAGTTTTGGAGGCTGGTGGATGAAAGCATGGCTTACATTGTTGGAAATGTGGAGTTAAGGGATGTGCAGAACACCTGCACCAGCTGAGCCAAAGGGGCATATAGAGGAGTGGAGTGTAAGCAGATTAGAGAGGTAGGGGACATGAAGTGACTTGTACACGATTGTAAGGATTTTAATAATAATAATAATAATAAGGTAGGTTAGTTTCGAGAAACTCGCTTCAAGCAATTAATACAATAGAAACAATGAAGCTAACACCAACATTGTTCGTGGCTATACCAACATTGGCTGCAATAAAATATGATACTGGGGGCAACCCCATTGACAGAATGTGAAAACAATCAGAGATTCTGCAGTAAATGATGCAGGCAAGGAAAACATTATTTCCATTTTATATATGTTGCCTTGAAAGTGTTACCACCTTTGTCGTGCTTCTTGTTACTGTGCAGTGGTTGGAATTGCCTGTTCTATTCTGAAATTATTGTTGACATTTTTACTCGCTGGGCCCCATTGGGTCAGAAGAGTTTAATCAGTAACAATGTTCATTGATGAGATGAGAACTTTTAACACTTTCAGGAAATCAGGACTCTTCAGCACTGAAAAGGTTGATAATAATAATAATCATGGCATTCAATATAGCACTTTACACGTTAGAAGAATATCTCAAAGTGCTTCACAGAAATTATGGAAAAATGTAGTGACTGTATTTTGTAGGCAAACACAGCAGCCAATTTTGCATACAGCAAAGTCCCATAAACAACCATAAAATGAATAACCAACTTTTATCACGGAATTGTTGGTCAGGACACCAGGAGCAATTTCCTTATCGTTTGAAACAGTGCCTTCAAGCAGGAATCTTCAATACCCATCTGAACAGGCAGATGGGACCTTGGATTCAAAAGATAGTAACACTGACAATGCAATGCAATGGAATATCAGCCATGTGAATTCAAAGTCACAATGTAGGCTTGAACCCGCAACCTTCTGACTCAGAGGCAAGGGCCAACTGAGCCAGGGTGACACATGTGAAAGGTGCCTCTTTTTTTTAAGCAATAGGAACTGTATCTTGTGAATCTTTCTGAATAACTGATTCAATGTTCTGGGAAACGACAGCATTAGCATCAGACTGGAAAAGCACTTAGGCACATGTAAAGATATCCCCAGGAAGAAAATATATAGTAAAGGTCATATAATCCATTTCAGCCCTAAATTTATTTGAAAAACAACTGATGATGACCTAGAAAAGTCAGAAAGCCTCGCAGATTTTTGAGAAAAGGAATTTGAAATGAAACATATTTCAATTAATGAGGAGAAGGGATACCTTAAAGGAAGATCTTAAAAAAAAGTGTATTCATTTCAGAATTGTCTGTTCTATTTAACACATCATATAGTTGGAAAGCAATGCTTTGAGATTATTCAAAGTATTTATGATGCTTAGATTCAAGGAAATAGCAACATAAAAGAGATTGGCATGCTTTTGTTAAACAAGTTTGTTCTTTTAGGATTTTGAATTGTCTTTCCTGAAACAGGATTCAACACACTTGACTAGTGCCGGACCAAACTGAGGCTGGTATAATACTTCAAAAGATTGTACTATTTCAGAAGTTGTGCATGCAAAATGTATCTGCATTTGGCTTTTTCTTCACCGTGCATTTTTAAAGCACTAGCATTTCCAAATTGTTCACAAGAGCGGTTTAAATAACAAAAAGCCTTGTGGCCATTTGATCTCATCATTCTGGAATACAAAGCATGTTGCATCTCAGCATGAGGCTGTTTCTTAACTGAATAGGCACTCCAACAACAACAACAACAACAAATTACATTTATAGAGCGCCTTTCACGTCGGGAGGATGTCCCAAGGCGCTGTACAGGAGGCGTGTGACCCGAGCTGGGAGGGGAGTGTTTGGGAAGGGGTGAGACACGAAGGGGAGGTAAAAGAGTTCGGGGTGGAACAAAAGGCACGATCGAAGAGGAAAGTCTTCAAACCGGCCTTGAAAGAGGAAAGGGAAGAGACGAAACGGAGGGATTGAGGGATGGCATTCCATAGGGTGGGAGCGGAGAAACTGATGGCCCGGCTTCCGATGGTAGGGCGGTTCGGGCGGGGGGCTTGGAGCAGGCCAAATCCTGTTGAACAGAGGGTCCGGGTGGGCATGTTGGGGGAGAGTAGATTGGTTAGATAGGGTGGGGCAAGGCCGTGTAAGGCCTTGTAGGTGAGGACGAGGATCTTGAACTCGATCCTCTGGAGGATGGGGAGCCAATGGAGACAGGCGAGGGTGGGGGTTATGTGGTCGCGGAGGCGGGTGCGGGATAGTACACGGGCTGCAGAGTTTTGGATGGTCTGCAGCCTGTGAATGGAGGAACTGGGGAGGCCGACGAGGAGAGAATTTCCGTAGTCCAGCCGTGAGGTGATGTGTGCATGTATGCATGCACAGCCTTCCTGGTAGTGGTATATCTATTTTTAAGGATGACAATCCTTGTCTAACTTAATCATTCTTTGTACCTCATCATGGTAACACAGGGCATCAGCATTGTTGCTCTCTTCTGGATTGGTCTACAGAGCCTCCCACACTCAAGGTAAAGCCCAGATGCAGTACTCTGAAGGGTAGCCTTACCAAAGCACTGTGCTTGCTGAACATGACTTCTGGGGATGTGAACATAACTGATATGATAATATCCAGTTTACCATGTTTATTGCTGCCTCACACTATAACAACAATCTTTGTATTTGATATGGCATCTTACCACATCTCCTAGATGTGTCAAGTGGTTCACAGAATATACAGAGTCCTGTAGCTCAGTAGTTAGAGCCCGTGCCTTACAAGTGAGAGACCTAGGTTCGATTCCAGGCAGGGTGAAACCTTGGTTTCCTTACTCCACATGCCTGATAATAATGTCTCAAAAAATAATTGTCATTTCAAACCACAACTGTTGGTGGGACACTGCTGCGGGCAATTGGCTGCCATATTTCGCCCAGAAATACACAGTCAATTCACTTTACAGTGAAGCACTTTGAGATGTCTAGAATATGTAAAAAGTGCTATATCAAGTGCTATATCAAATGCAAGGATTATTATTATTATTACTGTAAAGTGAATTGACTGTATATTTTGTATACAAACCCAGCAACCAATTGCGTGCAGCAGTGTCTCACAAACAGTCCCTGGATTGAGTGACCAAATTATTATTATTAATATTGTTGTTATTATTATTATGCAGGGGATGCATTAGATAGGCTGCTGGGGAACAACGATAGATGGAACAGACTCATTGTTAAGTCTGCCGCTTCAGCAAATCTAGAGGGATGCAAACCAGCTGCATAATATTCCATGTGAATAACTCCGGCCAAAAAAAACATTCCTAAATGCTCATTTTCAAAAAGATCCATACTTTGCTCCATCGTACACATTCAGTACAATATTGTATTGCACATTAATGGTACAGTTGAAGAAAAATACTCTTTTAAAAAATATTTCTAGTATCACTTGGCATCAGTTTCACAGGTGCCAGATACACATTATAAATGTGAAATCTTTTGGGATTCATTAACAAGAGCAAGAGCAGTGTTGACAAGGTATTAATGGTGACACATTTCACCAGGGCAGACTTAAATAATGTAGGAATGTTAAAGGAACAAACTTCTTGCTAATATGGGGAATATAAATTTGGGTATTAATGGAAATCAATGCTGAAAACAACAAACGAAAAGCTGGCATCAACATGTAGATAAAATGAATAAAACAATGGCACAAAAAGATAAGTTCAACAAGGTGAGATTGTCCTCACAAAGAAATCATGATCTCTCCAAGCTTTTTGAAAAATTCCTCCAGGTAGTTTTAGAATTCACAGCAACCTTGATGCTAACCCACTGAAAGCCAATGTGAATTTTTAGTAAGCTGAAATGCTTATTATTCTCCTTTGAGAAATTTGTCACTATAGATTGCAAACTATTATTCTGAATCTTTGCATACCTAAGTGTTCATTACAGGTAAATCTTAATGTGTGAGGGCAGCAGAGCTAATTCTAGCAATCCATGCTTCCTAATTTTATCTTACAGAGCAGCAATTGAGCCGTAACATAGAAATGAATACTTTAAAAAGGGTTATAACTAATTAAAAATACAATTAGAGGGAAAATATTAATATAACACTGATAACCTGAAGTATAAACCTATAACTCTTTATGCTAAAATTAATTAGCATTAGTAAGATGAAAAATGATTTCATGAAGCCTCATGATTATAGCTCCTAATAACATTATTGAGGGCACTCCTAGTAGTTTGGAATATATTCACTCTATCATTCAGTCGTGCAGTACAGACACTAATTCACAGCAGTCCTTATATCCCAGACCCAGTTGATGGATGATGGAGGGATCTCTTGTTTCTGCTCATACTACTCACTTCACAAGAAGTAATAAGATCAAAATGTTTCCTGCAGCTCATTTTAGAGTTACAAGCTGTGAAAGGCTCCTTTTTGAGATGGACAAGCCTTTTGAAGTGAATTTCATTGTGAACAATTTGATGCTGCCATAAGATACACAGAAAATGACCAAGTTCTTCAAGCATTTATAATAATTGTATTAAATTCTTATCCGAGGTGTACAGTATTTCAATACAAAGTTACAATACAAAAATATGTTTGGATAGCGCCTTTCACATAGGGAGGATATCCCAAGGTGCTGAATGCATTAAAGGCCTGTGCAATGTATTAAAATCCCTTGCACACCAATTGTATTCTTACTCTATAACAGGTTTATGTTGACATCAAAACACATTCCCGGTGTAATTTTCAAGTGATTTATAAATGCTTCTCTACATTTAGAAGGTTTAAAAGTAAAGATGAGATAGATTCAGGCTGGATTAGTGGGAAGTCAATAGGAACAATTATCCAGAGCCACTGTTTATTAGAGGGTAGAATAAGATTTTAAAAGTATTATAATACTCATTTTGTGTAGCGCCAAATCATGTGATTATTTCAAAAATACTTCATGTGATTTAAAGTTCCAAAACTACTGAAGGATCGGTAGGGTGGGGTTGGTGGGGGGGGGGGGGGGGGGGGGGGGGGGCTGACTAGGGTGGGAGTTTGGATTGTTGCTCAGCCT
The DNA here is from genome assembly GCA_035084275.1 of Hydrolagus colliei. Classification (NCBI taxonomy): domain Eukaryota; kingdom Metazoa; phylum Chordata; class Chondrichthyes; order Chimaeriformes; family Chimaeridae; genus Hydrolagus; species Hydrolagus colliei. The sequence continues at coordinate 86,928,141 of CM068743.1, forward strand.
GCAATCTGCTTTTATGGACATAAAATAAAACTACCCTATGTTCTTTTCTTGTGGTAATTACCAGCAGTGATGTTGTGCTGTATATTTGCCCCTATGGCTTGATACTATCTGTTATTTATCTTTTTACTTCTTAGAGGTCCTACAAAACCAGTCTATAGTGCCTTCCTTTCTGAGTTTTCCATAGTTTCCTGGAGAAACTCTTTAACCTTCACTCAACAATATACCCAATGGCCACATTGAAATTGAAAGCTTGCCATCTCAACCGATGCAAATCAATGTCCTATTATAATAGAGTTCCATTCCTTAGAATTTATGAAATCCATGTGTTTACCATTCCAGTTGACTTGATATTGCGTATTTTTCAATATATATTCCAAATTAATGCATCAATGTATGGTGCCTTACCCACCAGCTTTAATGGAAATAAAATAGGCAAACTGTATTAGCAGCCATTAATTAAATGATAGTGTAACTGCTAAATGATCATCTCATGTTTATTTCATTATAGATTAACGTAAAATTGCAGTATTTTTGTTACTGAAAGCAACCCCGGCTTTGAAAGAATTTCTGCCTCCAGGCCTTTCGCAATTGAAATGAGCCATCATTGTTTTGCTGTACTGAGTGAGATAATATTTTAATTTATAGCTACTGAAACTTTTACTTTTAACATTAGTTTGAGGTTCAGGTCAGTGACAAGTGAAGAAGCGTGAAATCCAGGCTAACTTCCCACAGCGCTTGACAGCAGCAGAGCACAATGCTGAGCCAGGGGAGGAGGAAGTGACTGTAAGCTCAATCAAAGAGGAAGATCTTAATAATAAATAATCCTTACATTTGATATAGATCTTCAAGCTGTCTCAAAGCGCTTCACAAAATATACTGTAAAAGGGAATTCACTGTATATTTGTGAGTGAAATGCAGCAGCCAATTGCACACAGCAATGTCCCACAAACAGTCATGGATTGAAATGACTAATTTATTATTCATTTTTTTCCCTTGAGGATTATTATCCTAGGTGAAACTGAAGATGGAGAATGAAGGGGCAAGAAGGACAGATAGAGGAAGAGACATGCAGAAGGTTGTAACTAGTTGAGGTTGTAGTGGGTTGGGATGTAGCAGGAGAGTTAGGAAAGTGCCAGGGCGTGAGTTTGAGGATCTTGAAATTGATCTGTTTGGCGATAGGGAGCTATTGGAGCCTGGCTAGAATTAGTGTGATGAGGGTATGGAGTTGAGTAAGGGTGAGTGTGCGGGTGGTGGAGTTCGGGATTAGTCACATCTTGAGCATGGTGGAGCTGGGGTAAAGAGGGCATTTGAAAAAAGTTGTTATTGTGTTGATTATTTTCAGTGCTACACTTTGGAAAATCCCATGTATACTCAGAACTATTTTGTATTCTTGGGCACTATGCTGATAGATAAAATGATACATTGTAGGGGTCACCAAACTCACTGCTTTTGATTGAGACAGGTTTTTTGATGAATTGTGATTGTGTGCATTGCTATCGGCTGCCTCAGTAATTGATTCCCCAACAGAACTATGTGTGATGTAATATGGCATAGTTTGGAGATTTTTGTTTCTCAATTTTCAAAACTCGAATCAAACCACTTTTCCTTTTGTTATCTAGACAGCAATATTCAGTTTAACTACAACCAAGATTTAAGAACATAAGTAAGTAAGAATTGAATGAAGAACATTGGTTGACCTATTGGACCAATTTGTTTCAACAAGTCATTTCAGTTTTATACTCCCAGTGACTTTTCCTCTATATTTATTCTCATGGAAAGGATAATAAACTGAAGTGGAGCTTGTATTGCAGAGAAAGCTGAAATATCTACCTGCCTCTGAAGGTTGTAGAGTAGAATGGCAAGATATCAATCTGTAATTGTTCAACCCCTTGGCTTGCTTCATTTCACAGTTGACACTCAGAACACGGCAGAAGCTTGCTGTAAATTTGATTGTCTGCATTCTTTGCTAAGCTATGCTTCATTCCTTTAGCTAACCAGATAAATGTTCAATTTTATATAAAGGAATTAGCGAAATAACATTAATTAATTTGAAAGTTTGCTCCATATATCTGCTGCTCCATGGGAAAAACTATTTCTAATCTCCAGGTTTGAGGTTTGTCAGTTTTGTACTCCAGCAATATAATTTCCTATCTATATTATGCTTCTCACATTCAATCAAAGCTAAAACACAGTCTTAATTTAGAGATAAGTACCATTAGGGCAATGTGAGTTGTGATGAAACCCACCTACAAAGCACTTTGAGGAAATGGTTTGCAAGGAATGTAATTTGTAGCATCGCTACATGTATCTGCAAATGGCACTCTTTACTAAAGTGAAGTTGTCACTAAAAAAATGATTCCGTAAATATTCTTTGAATACCACCATATTACTGTTCCTGAGCTATTTCATGTATTCAAGAGCAAATTATAGTGCAGGATACAGCCATTAAGCAGATCCTTCTTCAGCTCCCATTTCAATACTTTAAAAATGACTCCTTACAATTTCCAGTGCAACACATAAACTGTTTTATTTATTCTGCTGGAAATGATTTCAAATCACTTTCTATGGTGTAAACGAGGAGACAGTCACATTTAGAGCAGATTCTATTGGTACTGACAGACTGTCAATACGTGCCCTGACACTTTTTTTTAATACCTGACAGAATTTCCAATATAAATAACCATCCTCATGCATTATGAGACATTGTGAAACTATAGTAATGATTTTGCTCAAGCAAAGCTGCTTGGTCCAGCAGATTACATGCAATGACATCCTTTCACGTTACATTATGTAACTGTTGTTCTGAATGGACACAGTGGAAAATAATGTAATTATGCCATTTTATAGAGAGAAACAACAATATCCTTTTCAACTATCTTAAACCACTCACATCCTAAGAAAAGAGATTAATGACAGCACTACCTGCAAGGTAAAAATAAAAGCACCCATATGTGGTGGAAGATTCCACAAACAGAATAATAAAAGTAATTCTTGCATTTAGTACAGCACCTTATCAGTTCACTGACATGTCTCCAAGCACCTGGCAAAATTTTACTATAAAGTGTAGTGACTGTGTCATGTATTCGTTCCTGGCAGCTAATTTTCAGTTGTCCCCCAAACATTCATGAAGTGAATTATAAGTTTTACCTGGTCAGGACAGAAGGAGAAACTCCCTTCTTTTTTCAGATCACAACAGCAAATCTTTAACATCCACCTGAACAGCTAGAGCCTCGGTTTAACATCACATCTGAAAGACTGCATCACATCAACCTTGAGCTGTGATCTCAGATTCCTCATACTGAGCTTGAAATCACAGCCTTCTGACTCAGAGATGATGGTCCTACCAACAGAACCAGGCTGATACCCACATGTATTTATTCTGTTCACAGAGAATGATTCTAGCCATATGATATGATGTTCTCCCATTGATTAGCAAGACATTCATAGATTATATAAGCAGGCACATTACAATTTTATTATTCATGAAACTTCCTCAACATGGTATATTCCAAAAATGTGTTGGTTCTCTTTACCCAGCAGATTAAAGTATTCAATTTATTTTCTTAGGCAAACTGTGCATCTTCCTCCAGCACTTTGGGTTGAATCTGTACCTAAGGAATGTTTTTAATGTGCGCCGCTTGATTTGTGTATATACAACAATGGGGGTGCGGTGGGTTGTTGCGGTGGTTGAGAAGAAGGTGGCTAAAAAGATTAATCAAAATGCAACTGAATACTATTTGAAAACGTCTCTATTATCCGGTCAAAATGTAAATAGCTCAATTTAAGAACATGTATCGGAAAGCAAAATGCAAGCGTTAAGTTTTACTTTACAAATTCTAGTAGATTTCATCTGAAAAATTGCTGGGCAAGAGGGTCAATATTTATCCTCTTGAATAAGTGAAAGTAATGAAGCAAATTAGGTAAGAGTTATCCAGTTGTCTCTCAATCAGCTACCCTGTCATACCTATGGTTAGTGCAATGTAGGGAAATTCTACATCTGTGGTCAATATCCTATTGAGTCCGAGCTTATAAAGATTAACATCACAAAGTAATGTCCTATCCACATACTATATATGTAAGCATTCCAATTCATTAACCACGTCCATTAAGTCTGATATCCTTTTTGACCTTTCCCTTTTGGTGGCTGAGTTATTGCTATTATTGCAAACTTTCAGTAAGGTTTTAACAGCCTCACAAATGGTCAACAGGGTAAAAACATCTGGGAGACTGAATCCTTTAGAGATTAAAATAACTACGTACATTTCCTTCACTGAACACTAATTTTGCAAGAAGTTGTTTATTCTCAAGGCTCCATTTTTCTTCGGTGGTCGATGAGAAATCACTGTTTATCCATGTGAGTATTTACTTTGCCTTTCTCACAATAATGGTATTGATTTGCCCAGGTAGTTGCAATTTTGTCCATTTGCATTTGTACTTAGTTTTTTTTACTATTTTAATGCCTAATTGATTCATTAACTTGGAGCAAAACCAAAAGCTTCATTGAAATATACTTGTTCATCTGGTGCAACAGAGACAAATAATAATCAAATAATCAAATAAATTACAGTCTTACAACTTACACCCAGTTTAGGTGGCAGCCTTGCTCACATGGTAGCAAGTGGCAAAATCCTGGATATGCTGTAAATCTAAAATAAAAACAGAAGTCATTGGGAACTCTCTCCATAGATGCTGAGATTCTGAGTGCGCCCAGCAACTTCTGTTCTTATTTCAGATTAGCTGTCCCTATTCCAGCTTTGCTTACAAATAAATGATCCAATATGGAATGTAGATTGACGTTTCATATTTATCTATACTAATCTGTGAGTATAGAGATGGAGGACTCATTAGGAGGACTTATTTTGAGAGGACACCTGTAGGAGGACTCTTATGAAAGTTAACTGAAGGGTTTACCAACAGGTACTCGAGTTATTGCAAGGCTTCTGTGCAGACAACATTTGCATTTTTTCATTTTCCATGTTGTTTTGAGATGAACCTACATGTGAGCATCCAATATAGAATTAATTATCCATGGGAAAAGCAGGGTGTATTCAAAAAAGGCCAGCAACCTTTAAGTTTATGCCCCTAAAGCCTTACTAATTGACATGGCAATGCACATTCAAACAGAGAATTTGAGCCTTTTGAACAGGCAGTCACTTAGGAGCAGTGGGATACGAGGAATGAATACATCTTCCCTTTGAGTTGATCAGTCAGATTAGTCATTTCTATAACATGTAACATCAACTGCTTTACCACAAAACTTGTTCCAATAATGATAATAATCATCCTTGTGATTTGATATAGTGCTTTTCACATCTTCTAGGCATATGAAAGTGCTTCACAGAATATTCTGTTAAGTGAAATGACTGTATATTTGTGGGCGACACGTGGCAGCTAATTGTGCACAGCAGTGCCCACAAACAGTCATTGATTGAAATGACCGATATATATTCGAGGGATTATTACCAGGCATGTGGAATAAGTAAACTTGCCCAAGGTTTCACCCTGCCTGGAATTGAACCCAGGTCTCTCGCTTGTTATGCGAGTGCTCTAACCACTGAGCCACAGGATTCCACATTGCATAGATTTAGTGTATCCTACTTCCTCAGCAGCATGATTATGTATCCAATCGTTAGTATGAGTTTGAGTGGATGTATACTGGATGGTTCCTAAGAGTTTTAAAACTCGGTGAGGTAGCTGACAGCATTTTCCATGTCAGGAACAGCATCTATGAACTTGTACAATTTCTTGGCCAGGGATGTCATTGAGTAGCTCGGAATTAATCTTACTATCAGACTTATATTTTGGAGCAAGGATTGCTCATTCACACAACCAGTTATGATTTGTGTAGTTATGGCTGAGGTTTGGGAAAACGTTGGTTATGAACTCTGCTGTATCCTGTACAATGGTTCCACAAACTTCGGGTTTTGAATTTGGCCATATGTTGGAACCACTGGAATTTTGCCATCCACTATTTCCAGAAGGAGGTTCCCAGTTATGGAACCAAATACATTTTACATGTTGTTGCATGCCTTTGAACGTTAAATTCCAGCTGTGCTGTTCTTCAAGCAGGCAATTCATTTTACCGTGTTTTTGCATCCCCGTCTGCGTCGAAGTCCAGCTGTAGAATTGTATGATTCTATGGTATGCTTTAAAGTGAATTGATTGTACATTTCTGGGTGAAACACGGCAGCCAATTGCGCACGACAACAACAACTCGCATTTATATAGTGCACTCTAAGCCAGTTGGCGTCTCTGAACGTTTCACAATAACAGAACTCGGGGCCGAGCCAGTGGGAGGGGGAAAGTGACCATAGAAGCAATCAAACAGAAAGGTTTTCAGGTGTGACCTGAAAATGAAAAATGTTGGGGTGAGGCAAAGGGATTGAGGAAGGGAGTTCCACAGTTTCGAAACATAGTAGCTGAAGGCATGGCTGCCGATGGTGAAGCAGAAGATTTGGTGGTCAAGGAGGAGGCCAGACCCAGTAGAGCGGATGCAGCTGGTACTGCTGTGAGGAGAGAGGAGGTTAGAGAGGTAGAGGGGTGCAGAGGAGTGGAGGAATTTAAACACAAGTGTGAGGAACTTGAAGTCGGATCTCTGTTATGGAGACAGTGAAGTCTGGCGAGGACTGGGGTAATCAGGCAACAAAGTTTGGTTCAGGTGAGAATGCGGGCGGTGGAGTTCTGCATGAGCTGGATTTTGTGCATGATGGCAGAGGGAAGACCGGCGAGGGGAGGATTGGAGTAGTTTAGCTGAGAGATGACAAAGGCACGGACTAGGGTTTTGGCTGCTTTTGGGGTGAAATATTGGTGGAGATGGGCGGAGATAGAAGAAGGTGTGGGACTAGTGGGGGAGGAAGGATAAATGGGGGTCAAACCTGACTCCCAGGGAGGTGACAAAAGCACCTCAGCAGTGTCCCACAAATAGTCATGGATTGAAGTGTCCAATTTTTTTTTACTTAAGGGAGTATTATCAGGCGTGTGGAGTAAAGAAACTTGCCCAGCCCGGTATCTAACCCATGTCTCTCACTTGTGAGACAAGTGCTCTAACCAATGAGCTAAAGGACTCCACAATATTCACATTTGTGGGCTTAATTAAAGCATTTTTAAAATATAGCTCATCAACAACAGGAGATCCCTGAAAACAAAAATGGCCATGCATATAGGATTTTTTCCGATAATGTATAAATCATGTCTCTAGGTGAATTGGTTATTGCATTATTTGTGGAGTCCTGTAGCTGAATGGCTAGAGCACTTGACTTACAAGTGTGAGACCTGTGTTCAAATCCAGGCAGGGCAGGTCGAAACCTTGGGCAAGTTTCCTTACTCCAAATGCCTAATAATAATCCCTCCAAAAAAACATAATAATAAAATTGGTCATTTCAATCCATGACTGTTTGTGGGACACTGCTGTGCAAAATTGGCTGCTGCATTTCACCCACAAATATACAGTCAATTAATTTTGTTGTATATTCTGTGAAGGACTTTGAGACGTCTAAAAGACATAGAAAAGTTCTAAATCAAATGCAAGGATTATTATTATTGTTATTATTATTGGTGGAAACATAGACAAACAGACACATTGTATTTTTTAGCATAGATGGTAGTATATTTCTTGGAGTTGGAAGATGGTGGTTCCAACCTTGCAGCCTATGGGGGAAGTAGTTGGGGAGGCCGAGAAGCAGGGGATTTGTAGTCGAGCCTTAATATTATGAATACGAGAGTTTCGGCATCCTATGGTTTTGGAAAGTTGCGGAGCTATGCAATGTCGTCAAAATGGGGAAGGCAGAGCAGATCATGGGCATAGATGTAGGGTAGATAGGATAGTTGAGAGTCAAACAAAATGACAAGGTTCCAGGCTTAGCAAGGTGGAAAATGCATTTGAAATTATTATTTGAAATACACAAAATCAAACCAAGGATTGTTAATATTGCATTACCATTGGTATCCCCCTCATGCCTGACTACTAAAGGTGTACATCAGCTGCAGTACCCAGAATACATGCCACATTTGTAGTTCGAACATCCACACAGGTCTGGCTAGCTGGTGAATTATAACTATGGAAACCACAATGAATACCAGCTGTATTGCATCAGTTGGCATGTGTTTATTCGGTTTTCTTCTTCAGATATTTTATTGGGATTTGTAAAGCAATAAAGAATTAAGCATCAATACTGCATATTTATGTTGTCCTTTCTGTGTATATATTTTGGCCAGTTCTTTTCCTAAGGCAGTACAGATTCACAAGGCCGATCAAACTCTAATGCCATGCTTGAGCGGCCATTCTACATGGATGAGAGCAGCTAATAAATCATGACAGTCATTACACTTCACAGTAAAATCATGTGAAGCGCTTTCAGCAATCTCAAAGGCATGATAAGGTGCTGTATCAAAGACAAGGATTATTATTATTTATTCTAATTTGATTCAAAACAATAATGACCAAATTAAAATTTGTATGTGCATTGACAAATATTATTTCTCATCATTTGGGATTTGCAAGCATAAATATGCTATAACCTGTAGGCAGTAATATGTGATGTGATTAATTATTTCCTAATGCAAACAAACATTATCAAATGATTTGAGTACTCTGCCAGTTGTCTCCCGAGTATGAGCTGTTCAAAATTACAGTGAGATAAGTCTACAATTGTGTGTTCTCAAGACCAAACTGCAATTACCTACTCAAGGATTAACATTCCTTGGTATATGGAGAAGCTCATCTGAAGCAATATGACAATTCTGATTACTGGGGATAAAACTTAGTGAATCATCGTAAAAATTCACTTTCATATCCAACAATTGTTTTCTTTGTATCAATCCATTTACACTAATATAAGAATCCTATGAAAGATGCATTCCATATTAAATTAATTACAAAAGCAGTGTTATTTTATTGCTTAGTACAGTACTTTTAAATAATATGCTTAATGCTATTTCTGTTGAGTACATTTAGATTTTCTTGAATTTAATTTCTTGTGTCATTAAAGTAATATTCTCTGTTTTCATGAATATAAATTATTTCTTACAAACCCAATATTTATTAATATATTGTATTAAGCAACAATCTTATTATTAGATTGAGTATTATTATGAGTAAGAACTGTTCCACTTTTAACAAATGTGGCATCAGAAATACAGGTACTGTAGTGAGCAGTTCATAATCATAAGGGTTTGATTCATTTATATGTGTTGCCGACAGAGATCAAGTTTCAGAAGGATTTTACATTCTACTGGTCAGAATCACATGAACTTGCAGAGCAGTAATGTTGGTATATTGGTAAGGATTCTGTAATTAATGTATTAGATATTATCTGAAAGTATAATTGTGATGCTTGTTTTTTTATGGTTTTTCATTAATGTGTATATACTTTAGAATGCAACCTGCCTCATAGGGTTGATTATTTTAAATGAATAATTTAGGGCTGCTGAGAGGGTACATGTGCCAATTACCTTATCTCAGACGAAGAACAGAAATCCTCCTAAAAAGTTGTCCACTTCTCTTTCTCCTTATCAATTATTTTTCCATGCAAAAGGTGCCTTGCTTAAGCTCATTAGCAACTTGAGAGTGAGGGTTTACTTTATTTCCTTTCAAAGGAAAAACTAGAGACAAAGAAACCATCTTGTAAAAGATGAAATAGGTTAAAGATTATCTACTTGCTGGATAAAGGGAGATTGATTCGGGAAGGGAATCAAAAGAGATAGGGAGCTGGAATTTGGAGTTGTGAACCATTTTTCAGCTTCTGAAGAAGGAAATCCTAGACTAAGATGACCGTCAACAATTTTATCAATGCTCTCAAACTAAGTAACAGTTCCGCAGTTCCCAGGTAGCTTTTCATTGATCGTATGGGCAGTATGCAGTTTGATGCATACTTTTTTCCATTGTAAAAGTGAGTGAAATACTCAGGATGGAATCTGCCATGGGCAGACCAGATAAGATTTATCATACAATGAGTTATCTTGCTACTGGCATTCTAACAATTTAAATATATTAAAAGATTAAATACTGTATCTCCTTTCTCCTTTGTCAGAAGAGTGTTGCTCAAGAACGATAAGATTTATAGAGAGAGTGGGATTAACTTTTTGAGTCCATTTAGTCATTATTATGAATCTGTTCATGCACAACATAGTTTTTAATTTTCAATTAATTCTGGACCAGATAAAAGAACAACAACTTGCATTTATATAGTGCCCTCCACACTGGATGGTGTCTTGGCACATTCAAAACTCCAATATTCAGGTCTGTCCTCACAGCTGTGATAATGTAATACTTCCTATCAGATTAATTTGAATTTCCATTTGTTTGTTTAAATTGAAGAAACCGAGTGAAGAATCAAGCGACACAATACAGGACACCTCACTAGAGAAGAAGACAAGAGACATTAATAACTATTCCTAATTTGTGTATGAAAGAGACAAATGAGGTCCCTGAGGTCTTTTTCATGTATTGGCAAAAATCTGTTGTGAAATTGTGTGCACATAAGGTTCTGCCTGATCCTAATCTGCACTGCAGTATCTAAGGGGAAGCTCGCTGAATATATGAAGGAAAAGGGAGTAGAGAGTGATAGAGAGGGGTGGAGGATTGTGTGAAGTATAACTAACTACATAACAACAACAGAATTACACTTTCAAGTCAGGAGGATGTCCGAAGGCGGTGGACAGTCAATGTTTCAGACCCAAGCTGGGGTCAGAGACGGGGAGGGTGGAGGGAAAAGAGGGGATTTGGGGTAACCGATGGGACCGTTGAAGAGGAGGGTCTTGAAGCGAGAATTGAAGGAGGCTAGGGAATGCGGGAGGCAGAGGATCTGCGGGATGCAGTTCCATAGGTTAGAGGCAGAGTGGCTGAAGGCTCGCCCGCCGATGGTGCGGCAGGTGGATCGGGGTTATGGAGCAGGCTGGAGCCTGCTGAGCGGAAAGGGCGTGTGGGTTGCTAGTGTGTTAGGAGGTCACAGAGGTAGGGTGGGGTGAGGCTATGGAGGGCTTTGAATGTGAGGATCAGGATCTTAAATTGAATCCTTTGGGTGATAGGGAGCCAATGGAGTCGGGCGAGAATGGGGTAGATGGGGTCATGGAGCTTGGAGCAGTAGAGGACATGGGCCGCAGAGTTCTGGATTATCTGCAGCCTATCGAGGGAAGAATTAGGAAGGCCGACAAGCAGGGCATTGGGATAGTCGAGCCTGGGTGTGATGAAGGCATGAATGGGGGATTTAGTTGCCTGAGGGGTGCACTAGTGGCGAATCGGGCAATATTGCAGAGATAAGGGAAGGCGGAGTGGGTCATGGTTTGGATGTGGGGGAGAAAAGACAATGGAAGATTGAACAAGACACCTAGATTCCTGACTGGGTTGCTGAGGATAAGTGTGCAATCATGAAGGTTGATGCTGCCAGTGCCTGATGTGTGAGTGCGAGTGAATCAGGACACCTTGGTCTTGTTGACATTCAACTGTAGAAAGTTAGGTGAAGTTGTCTCCTACTGACAGAGAAAATAATATTATACAAATATTGGTGTTATTAATATGAAATAAATTGTTTAGATAAAAAATATTGGAATATTGTATTATTTGCCCACTTTAACACATCAATGAGGATTTAAACACAAAATGCAGAATACTCAGATGCTGGAAATTTGAAACAAAAATATAAGACGCTTGGAACACTCATTCAGAAAGGAAACTGAGTCAGCGTTTCAGAAGATTATTCTGCTGTATGGGGTGAACATTTGTGATACGATATTTGCAGAGCTGAACTGTCAACTCAGGAGAGAAGATTGAGAAAATAATTAATGTACAGTATTTAAAAGCAGTAAATTCTTGATGTAAGCGTGGCTATCTAATCCAATCTAAGATGCCAGATTTGGAGGAAAAAGGTAAACATTCATGAATCGGTAAATTAATAAATAAGATTCTTATCAAGTGAGATTTTTTTTTAGGAGCTTTGGGATATGTGGGACAAACTTCCAAAACATAACATTCTGCTGATTTAATCCCAAACAGAACTGGGTAAATAATTTCAAGGAAATTATAGACATAGATTCAGACCAAGGTGAATATATACTACAAAGGATACAATTATTTCTATGCTTTGGTTCTTGGGAGTATTGTCCGAGGAGAGAGGTGCTCTACGGTTCTACATTTGTGATATAAGAATTGATAAATGTTGCAGAATTTTAGATGGTTTGGGTTATGGTCTGTTACCCATCAAGTTCCCATACTGATGCTCAAAAGATTGAATGGGTGACTGAAGCTTATGATAGGGTAGGCTTTCAATTTAGCAGCATGATGGACTAAATTCATTTTTCTTGCTTTGTTCTTTTGTACTTTCTTACAGTACTCTTCTTAATGTGGTGTATCTTAAACTTATGGAAGAGAGAAATGTGTTATTTACATCAACGTTCAATTGTGTGTTTAGAATTCAATGTGTGCAAAATCTATGCTGTCCCCTGATGTGTCGGAATATTGGTACTTCTAAAAAGTATTTAAAAGCAATGACTTCAGTCATATTGACTTTAGTCTGATAGCTTGCATTAATCTTCAGCACACTGTTGATGTGTTTGCTCATCCAAGGACATTAGTCTTGTGAAGACCAGCAACAATTAATGTTTTTCTGTCAGAGTCTATCTTGTTTTAAATGTACAGTACATCCTGACCATCTGTGACCAGGGCTGCCTCTGCCACTTCATCCTCCTCTACCTATCCGCTGCGTTCGATACCATGGACCACGCTATCCTCCTCCACTGCCTCTCCTCCCTCCTCAACCTGCAAGGCTCTGTCTTCGAATGGTTCCGGTCCTATCTCTCCCACCGCCTTCACTTCGTCTCCTCCAATAGCTTCTCCTCCAGCCCCCGCACAGTCACATGCGGCGTTCCCCAGGGCTCTGTCCTTGGCCCCCTGCTCTTCACCCTCTACACTCTCCCGCTGGGTGACATCATCGGCAGACATGGGTAAATTTCCACATGTATACGGATGATACCGAACTCTACCTATCCATGTCAACCCTCGATTCCAGGACCACTGGTGTTCTGACTGCATATCTGTCTGACATTGAGTCCTGGACGAGGGCAAATTTCCTACAACTCAACGTCAACAAGATGGAAGCCCTCCTGATTGGCTCACGTCAGCGCTTCCGCACCTCAGGCTCTGACAACATCAGCGTTCAAGGCTGCTCTCTCCACCTCTCAAAGCCAATCAGGAATCTGGGTGTCTTGTTCGACCCTGAACCATCCTTCCTCCCCCATATCGACTCCCTGACCGGCAGAGCCTTCCATCACCTCTATAATATTGCCAGACTCCGCCACTACCTCACCCCACATGTCGCCAAAACTCTCATCCACGCCTTTATCACTTCCAGGCTCGACTATGGGAACTCTTGCCTCATCGGCCTCCAAAGCTCCTCCCTTCACAGGCTTCAGATTATTCAGAACTCTGCAGCTCATGTACTCTCTCGCACCAGCTTCACGACCACATCATTCCCACCCTCACCCATCTCCACTGGCGCCCTGTCACCCAGAGAATCAAATTCAAGATCCTTGTTCTCACTTGCAAGGCCATTCACGGCCTTGCCCCCGCCTATGTCTCTGATCTACTGTCTCCCTATCAGCCCGCCCTTCCCCTCCGTTCAGCAGACTCAGCCCTGCTCCACGTCCACCACCCTAATCGCACAACCATTGGCGGTCGGGCTTTCAGCCGCTCTGCTCCCACACTGTGGAACTCCATCCCGCAGCCCCTCCACCTCGTTTCCTCCCTTTCCTCCTTCAAGGCCGGTCTCAAGACCTTCCTCTTCCACCGCGCCTTCGGCTGCCCCACTAACTCTTTCCCCTCTCCCACTCTCCTTCCTCTTCCCCCTATCCCGACCCTCCCATGGCCCGCTCGGGTCCCGATTTGACTGTTCAGCGCTTTGGGACGTCCTCCCTATGTGAAAGGCGCTGTATGAGTGCAATTTTGTTGTTGTTGTACAGGTGAAGGAATGTATGAAAAATTTACCCAGTCGAATCAGGTCAGTTTTGTTACCGTTCCTATTTAATTAGCTGAAAATTTAGGCTTTGGTAAATAAAATTTGCCACTTACTTTTAAAAAAATTATCCCCACTCCCAAACATATAATGGAATAACATTGATAAATTAATAAAGTCAATAATCTTAAAATTAAATAGAACACGTTTTTTGGTCCTAACCAATTACTCTCCCCCTACAAACCCACCCGGACCCTCCGTTCAGTAGGACTTGGCCTGCTCCAAGCCCCTCGCCCGAACTGCCCCACTGTCGGAGGCCGGGCCTTCAGTTTTTCTGCTCCGACTTTATGGAATTCCATCCCCCAATCCCTCCGTCTCGTTTCTTCCCTTTCCTCTTTCAAGGCCGGTTTGAAGACTTTCCTCTTCGACCGTGCCTTTTGTTCCACCCCAAATTTTTCGACCTCCCCTACGTGTTTCACCCCTTCCCGTACACTCCCCTCCCAGCTCGGGTCACACGCCTCCTGTGCAGCGCCTTGGGAAGTCCTCCCGACGTGAAAGGCGCTATATACGTGTAATTTATTGTTGTTGTTGTTGTTGGTCAGTTGGGTGCTTTGACACAAGCAGAAACTTATCACCATGCTTAAGAACATCTAAACCAGACAGAGTTCCATGTATGCTACCTACTCATGGAAATTCCTGTGTCTGGAAAGGAATATGTATTGGTTTCTTGCAGGGGCCCTGTTTACCTAATTCCAGTGTATTTAGGTGCAAATTGGTAGAACCCAATTAGGGTTCCCCAGAGTGTGCGTTCGGTACTCTTGGAATTTAACCAGCTAAAACGGCATAGTTTGCTACTGAGAATACTGTCTGGCAAGCTTACCATTGTTTCTCTGGCTAAAACCACCTACCCACCAGGTTTAGAAGAGCTGAGTGGGAAGTATCCTTTGTTCCTAGTTGTTCACAACAACAACAACAACCACAACAACTTTGATTCATATAGCGCCCTCCATGCTGGACGGCGTCTCAGAGTGCTTCACAATAACTGATCCCGGGGGCGAAGAGAAATGTCTCAGCTAAAGAAAGGTCTTTAGCTGAGACCTGAAACTGGGAAGAGAGGGGGGAAAGGCGAAGGGAGTGAGGAAGGGAAACAATGGTAAGCTTGCCGGACAGTATTCAATATGACCAAAAAAACATGAGAAGCATTGGTTAAATTAGTTAGAAAAAAAAGGAATATTAAATTTAAAACAAAAATTGGAGAAGATTAAGAAACAAGAGAAAATAGTAAGGAAATAAATTAACACTGAATTAGGAAGATGTTTCTTTTATTTATGTTTCTGTTACTTTTTATTCAAAATATCATCCAGTGTTAATTTTTTTGTTTGGAACTCATTGCAGGAATATAAATGCTTATGGCATTTGTGTAGCTATGTTACTGTATCAAGTATCAATGTTATTTAATCAGAGGTGAAAGAATCATGATTCATAGAATTTAACAGCACAGAAGAAGGCCATTCGGCACATTGTGTCAATGCAGGCTCTTTGAAAGAGTTGTCCAAATCAATCCTACTCTCTCCACATTGCTCTGCAAATTTGTCCTCACCAAATATCTATCCACTTCTCTCTTGAAGGTCGTTATCAAATCAGCATCCGCCACACTTTCAGGCAATGCACTCCATATCCGAACAACTCGCTGTGTGAAAAAATTCTCCTCACCTTCCCACTGGTTCTTTTGGGGACTATTTTAAATCCGAGTCCTGTGGTTACTGACCCACCCGACAGCGGAAACAGTGTCTCCCTGTTCACCCTATCAAACCTACTCATAATTTTCAACACCTCTATTAAATTTCCCCTTAACCCTCTCTGCTCAAAGGAGAATAATCCAAGCTTTTCTAGCCTCTCCTCTTAACTGAAGTATCTCATTCCTTTCACAATCCTAGTAAATTGCCTTTACACCTTTTCCAAGGCCTTGACATACTACCAAACTATGGTACCCAGAATTGAACAATGTACTGTAGCTGAGGCCTAACCAGTGTTTGGTCCAGTGGCACTGACAGCATCAACCTCCATGGTGGCGCACTCGACCTCACCAAGCCAATCAGGAACCTTGTTTGATCCTCAACTCTCTTTCCTCCCCCACATCCAAGCAATGACTCGCTCGGCCTTCCCTCACCTCCACAATATTGCCTGACTCTGCCATTACTTTACCCCCAAGACTGCTGATACCTTCATTTATGCCTTCATTACATTCCAGCTTGACTATGCAAATGCCTTGCTTGTCGACATTCCCAACTCCTCCATCCATAGATTGCAGATGATCCAGAACACATCCAGAACATGATCCAGATCACACATAAAGGAGCGGATTGTTCATTAGATTTCCTTTAGGTCAGCCTGTTAGAATGCTCTCTATGACTACTTCCCATCTGAAAAGCAGTTAAAAAAACGTTCTTGTGTGGTGTCCTAAATAGTTTTTCACCTTTTGGTACATTTTGTTGGTACAATTACCGACCTTGGTGGCTTGTTCTTGCAATACAAAATTATAGTTGTAAAGCATCTTTTATGTCGGGAGGACATTCCAAGGCGCTGGTCAGTCAGGAATTTTACCCGATCAAGGAGTGCGGTTACGGGAACTCTCTCCTTGTCGGCCTTCCCAGATCCTCCCTTCACAAGCTGCAACCCATGCACCAGGCTATGCGACCACATGCCCTAACCGCCCTACCATCAGTGGCCAGGCTTTCAGCCTCTCTGCTCCCACACTATGGAACTCCATCCTGCAATCCCTTCGCCTCATCTCCTCCTTTTCCTTCTTCAAAGCCGGTCTCAAGACCTTCCTTTTTGATCATGCCTTCTGCTCCCCTCCTAACTCTTCCCCCTCTCCTACTCTCCTTCCCCTTCCCCCTACTCCGACCACCTCCCTGCTCGGGTCCCGACCTGATTGTTCATTGCCTTGGGACATCTTCCCAATGTGAAAGATGCTCTAAAAATGTAATTTTGTTGTTGTTGTGGTGCTGGGGAGGTGAAGGGTAGGGAGGGTAGGAGGGTGGGTGAAGGCACAGGCAAAGAGGAGGATCTTGATACCTGCCTTGAAGGGTACGAGGTAAGGGGAATTTGGAAGGGCAGAGAGGCTGAAGACCCAACTGCCAATGGGAATTTCTCATCAATAGATCAGACCTCTTATTGATGGAAAATTAATGAAAAGTGTATAATAATAATATTTGCTTTGAAATTCCCTTCTTATGTTGAATGTCTTGGTATTGTGGGATCATGAACATCAACCTGAACAGATATATAAGATCTT
Source organism: Hydrolagus colliei (assembly GCA_035084275.1). NCBI lineage: Eukaryota > Metazoa > Chordata > Chondrichthyes > Chimaeriformes > Chimaeridae > Hydrolagus > Hydrolagus colliei. The sequence continues at coordinate 86,945,382 of CM068743.1, forward strand.
GGTCTATCTTTTCTTCTGAAGGATGGCACCTCCAACAATCGAGTGATTGCCTAACACTGCTTTGGAGTGTCAGCTTAGACTGTGTGCTCAAAGTCCCAATGTATTTTGTAAATTTAGCAGAATCACATACAAAGTAAATAGTTTTATATCATGAGTATAATACCATGGTATAATACTTTAATAACTACCATGCGTTGATAATCCTAATCCATTGTTTATGAGAAGAGCTCAATTTGTTATATAACTCTTTTTATATATTTAAATTACTGGGAACACTCAGCAGGTCAGGTAAATGGAGAAAGGTAAAGTGAATCAGTGTTTCGGGTCAGACACACTTTTCCTTTCTCCAAAGATGTTGCCTGACCTGCTGAGTGTTCCCAACAAATTCTGTTTTTGTTTCACATTTCCAGCATCTGCAGTAATTTGCACCTTTGTTTTTATATATTGTTGTAAAACTATTGTTTTAGTTGAGCTCAGCTGCCAAGCGAGAACTTTCAAGTGCTTTGATATGTTTCCCCCGCATGGCACTACTAAGAATGTAAATTTTACTGTATTTAATTATACTGGGTATGATTTAGAAACATGAAAAATCAGAAAATATTAATGATAAGAAGAAAATTAAAATGTACCCAATAGGGTCCGTCGATATGGAAATTTTCCGATTTAGATATATCGACGGGCTCACATCGAGCTATACCGAAATATCGATATTTTCGGGTTTTTCATACTGCGCATGCGCGTGCAGCATGCGCATTCAGGGTGCGCACGCATTCGGGGCCTATCTCCTCAGGAGGTAAATATCTTTTTCTCTCTGTGTCTCTCACACTCACTCTCTCCATCTCTGTGTTTTTCTGTCCGTGTCTCTGTGTCTCTCTCCTCTCTCACATCGCCCTCATCTCTATCAATCTGTATATTATCACATCCACCCCGTCTCTCCCCCCACCCCACCCCACCCACCGCCGTTCCTCTCTCCTCCCCACCCCCACCTCCGTCCCTCTCTCCCTCCCCCCCTCCAGCCATCTCTCTCCACCCACCTCCCCCAGCCATCTCTCTCCCCCTCCCTCCCCAGCCGTCTCTTTCCCCATCCCCCCCCACCACCCCTTGCATACCTGCATATTGTATTCGAGGACTATGAATACAATATGGCGGCTTTGCACCTCGGTCTGTGTATTGTGTATAAAGATGAGCATTCTGGGTCTTGTAGTTCAGTGTGCGCGCTTTCCGATTTTTTATCGATTTTTCGGTATATCGATATTTTCGATATGCCTATATCGGCGTATCGATATGAAAATTATATCGGGTTTTAGCGATATATCGATATATCGCCGGACCCTAGTACCCAATATATCCACAGTATAAAAAAGTGGAGCTGTATCGTTCATGGCAAGTGTTGGAAGTATAACCAGATAACCTTCATCGTTTGTACCTAGCAATAACTCCATTCAGGAAAACTGCATTTGATGAAGTGGAAAAGGTCATACAGAAAATTAGCCAGATTGCTGGAGATTACTGACTACTGCCGATCATATAAAGGTTCCATCTTAAACTAAACCATCTCAGATTGAGATCTCAGGCTTTTGGTGTGAAGCAAATAGCTCTCCCACACTGGGATGATAAGGCACCAACAACATGGACAAGTGCATTCATCTTTTATTCACCTAGCTAAATTCAGAGAGGCTTATCTTTAAAGCCAATAGCTGAGAAAACAGTTTGAAATTTTTTGCAGTCAGTGCTGAGAGCAGACTAAGAAAAGCTAGGTTAACTCGAAGGAAAACCACATGGAATTTCTTCACATCAATGCTACAAATGGTCTTAACATCACTGGATAGAGCTAAGTTCTCCTGATTACTATCTGTGCTGAAAAGGTTAGGTTTAGGTGTGCACATTGGGAGAAGGCAAGTTCAGTCAATATTTAGTCCTGTAGCTCAGTGGTTAGAGCTCTCGCTTTAAAAGCAGGAGATTTGGGTTCAATTCTAGGCAGGGTGAAACCTTCAGCAAGTTTCCTTACTCCAGTAATCCCTCATAGTAATCCCTCAGAGAGAAAAAAAAATTGGTAATATCAATCCATGACTGTTTGTGGGGAAATGCTGTGTGCAATTGACTGCCACGTTTCACCCACATATATACAATCAATTCAAGTTACAGTATATGCTGTGAAGCGCCTTGAGATGTCTAGAAGATGCAAAAGCACTATATCAAATGCAAGGATTATTATTATTATCATTGTTACCTATTTATGCCACAGTAAACTCATAGGTGATTGATACACAACAAGTGTATGCCAAATGTATGGAACTGCTGCAGGAATCTAGAGATGTGGAGCAGGTCAGCAACAATTAGCAGTTAAGGACTGTGGAGGAAAGAAATTAATGCTGATGTTCCAAGTAAGTCAATACAAAATCTAATCTATTTGGTTTTGTTACCAGTAATGACTCAATGCCTTGTTATTTGTTGGCATATGCATCCATATGATGTTTAGTTTTGTGCCCTCTTGTCTACATCTAAAATGAACTATAATAGCACTATTATTGCTGTCATATCTCTTGTGGCAGTTTGTGTTAGAAAGGATGAGCTTGCATTCTCAAATATAGTTTCATTTAAAAATGCTTCTTAGTAATTGTGTTTCTAGGAAGCTACACCAACCATTTGGGGAACAGTAATACCCACAAACACTCATGAAAGGAATGGCCATATACAGTATCTGGGGGATTGTTGGCCAAGAAACCAGGATGAATTTCTTTTTTACTTTAATTTGTAACATGCGATCTTTAATATCTTCCTAAACAGGCAACTTAATATCTCATCTAAAGGAACCAAAGCAACAATAACAACATTATATTTGTATAGCGCCTTTCACATTGGTAGGATGCTGGAGAGTCAGTGTTTCAGACCTGAGCTGGGGTTGGGATCGGGAAGGGTGGAGGGAAGGGATGGGAAGGGAACTGACCAATGGTACTGTCGAAGAAGAGGGTCTTGAGGTGGGGCTTGAATTCAGAGGTGGAGGGATTGTGGGATGGAATTCCAAAGTTTTGGGGCAGAGTGACTGAATGCTCACCCGCCGATAGTGGGGCGGGTGGCACTGGGAACATGGAGCAGGCCGGAATCCGCTGAGCAGAGGAAGTGGACAGGTTGGCAGAGGGTTAGCAGGTCACAAAATTAGGGTGAGGCAAGGCCATGGAGAGTTTTAAAGGTGTGGACCAGGAGTAATGGGAAGCCAATAGAGTTGAGCAAGGATGGGGGTGATAGGATCATAATGGTAGGTGTGGGAGCGGATATGATCTGCAGAGTTCTGGATGATCTGCAGCCTATGGAGGGAGGAGTTGGGGAGGCCGACAAGCAAGGCGTTGGCATAGTCGAGTCTGGATGTGAAGAAGGCATGAATGAGAGCTTAAGCAACCTGAGGAGTGAGGTAATGGGGGAGTCAGGCAATGTTGCGGAGTTGAAGGAAGGCAGAGTGGGTCATGACATGCATATGGGGGAGAAAAGACAGTTGAGGATTGAACAAGACACCTAGGTTCCTGACTGGCTTGGTGAGGTAGAGTGTGCATCCATGGAGGTTGATGCTGCCGACGCCTGAGGTGCAGAAGTGCAGGTGCGAGCCAATCAGATGGCCTCTGTCTTTTGATACGCAACTGTAGAAAGTTAGCTCTCATCCAGGATTTGATCAATCAATCAATGATTACATTTATATAGTGCATTTCACGTCGGGAGGACTTCTCAAGGCACTGCACAGTCAGATAGAGATTAGAGCAGGAGGGGAGGGGTTGTGGGAAAGAGAGTAGGTAAATTGACTGTATATTTGTGGGCGAAACGCGGCAGCCAAATTGCGCACAGCAGTGTCCCACAAACGATCATGGAAGTGGAATTAGGGGAGAAAGGGGAGGAAGATGGCATGGAGAGGGGTCTTTTGTAGGGGGAAGGAGAGCAGGAAAACTGATCGTATATTTGTGGGCGAAATGTGATATCGGACAATTGAAGGTAGAGACAGAAAGATACTGTTGGGTGTCATCCGCATAATAATAATAATAATAATCCTTGCATTTGATATAGCGCTTTCCACATTTTATCAACGTCCCAAAGCGCTTCACAGAATACACTGTAAAGTGAATTGACTGTATATATTTGTGGGTGAATCGCGGCAGCCAATTGCGCACAGCAGTGTCCCACACACAGTCGTGGATTGAAGTGACCAATTTTATTATTGTGATTTTTTTTGGAGGGATTATTATTAGGCGTGTGGAGTAAGGAAACTTGCCCAAGGTTTCGCCCTGACCTGCCTGGATTCGAACACAGGTCTCCCCAGCTTGGTCTCCCCAGCTTGCAAGACAAGTGCTCTAACCACTGAGCCACAGGAGCTTCCATACATATGGAAGTTGACCCCATGTCTGCAGATGATGTCACCAGGGGGAACCATGTAGACATTGAAAAAGCGAGGCACATTTGATCATCTGTTCATGTAAAGCTCCTCTATTATTGCTTTGGATTGTCAGCCAAGATTATGATATCTGAAAGATACAATGTGAGGCTTGAATCCACAATGTTTTGATTTAATGCTACTAAATGAGCTAGGCTGACACTCGTGCGTTAAGTTTCAGCCTATGCTATTATTTCAAATCTTGATGAAGGACTTGAACCCATACCCTTCTGACTGAGTAGCAAGAATGCTATCAACTGAGGCGAAGCTGATACCTTGAAGTGTTGTACACTGGTACATGTAACTACATTTGAAGGTAGTTCAAATCACTTGCTTTTGTGGTAATGTGCAACACAGATAAAATAACCGTTTTTTTTAATAATGCACAAAAATAAAATGTTTTATGTTTTTTAAACATCCTCTGTTTTTTTTCATTTCCCATCCTTGAAATAGATTTAGGACACATTAAATGTCTAATTAGAGTGCTCTCAATGCAAAGCAAGCTATATAGATTTAGTTATTGAAACTGCAATGGTAGCCTAATGCTAACTCTGGGAGCTCGAATCATTGGCTCCTGTGATTAATACAACAACAATATTACACTTATAGAACTTTCACGTCAGGAGGATATAATACTCTGGGTTTAGGTAAGCAAGATGCATCCCTCCAGACGGAGTGTGTGCAAACTGCATACTATTCAAAACAGAGGGAAATTTTCATGTGTGGGTAGCATCAATTTCAGTGTAGTTTGGATACTCTTAAGCATGATGATGGGTTTCCTTCCAGTGGTGTCAGACATCCACTTGTCCAACAAAAGGGTTGTTTTTCTATCTTTTGGACATAATTTGTTTATCAGAGTGCTACGTAACTTCTGTATGATAATCAATAATGTAATTGGATACATTCAGAGACAGCATTCAGTATGCATTTTCTTTCACATACCTTCTCATGAGTGTGCTTCATTGAACAAAGAGACAATGGGAAAAAAAACAAGAACAATTCTAGAGACTTCAGTTACACTGTATGCCAGACAAACTGACAGAGTTGTATTTTAGGAGTCAGAAAATCAGTTTATTCTTGAGTTCTGGAGCGCTCTGTTTGCCTTTTCACTGCTGGTCAGTGCAGGATCTCAGGGATATATATTTCAGCCATCCACTCACTTTTGGAAACATGATAAATGTCTTAAGGAATGGCAAGGCCTCAGCTACAGATAATGCTCTTATGCTGCATCTTGAGATGGACCTAACCTCATAGCAGGCTGTTACTTCTCTTTGCCAAAACCACTTGTAATCAAGATTAAATAGTTGGTGTCAAGCCACATTGAATTTAGACCGCAGGAATATAAAAGCAGCTGTCACATTGTAGGCCATCCTGCGTAGTCTGGCTCACGTAATAGCACGGCTGCATCTTACTTAGAAGTTGCAGCTTCAAGCCCCATGTTGGGACTTTGAGCTCCTATATGTTTATGTATATATTAATATATGTTTGTGTGTATGAGCAGTCCAATATAGTTCTAGCTTGCACTGCATTGTTGAGAGTTCCAGTCCTTAAAGTGAAACATTATATTGAGGTCCTTTTGCCTGTTCAAATGGATGTTTAAAGAGATGGGAGTTTCTCCTGGAGCCCTGGCCAGAAATTTGCCAGGTAAAAATATAAATTGCTCATTTTATAGTTTTGGGGAACTCTGATATTCACAAATTGGCTGTCTCCAAATACACAATCACTAACTTTATAGACACTCTAGAAAGTGTTTTTCGATTTTATAAAGGCTTTAATCCAATGCAAGCGTTAATATTAAGCAATGCTCATCAAAAGACTGACTGCCTAGGAATTGTGCAACTTGGAACAATAGCAAATGGAAGATTCGATCTGGTATATCAGTTAACAAACACAAACTTTGGGATTTAATGCCCTACTTGGGAGTGTGGTAATTCTGATGTTACAGTCTAGGCTGACATCCCAATGCAGTGTTGGTGGAATTATAATTCAACACATTAATGTATATATCCTGGTTGTGATAAGGATGGTGATAAATATACAATTGCATAATTTATGTGCCACTCTGTGGCTCCCCATACTGCACAGGAAGAGTTACTCTTACTATTGCTTTTTATCCAAGAAGAGCACAAATCCATGCTTGTCAGGTGTTTAATAATATATTGTGATTATACTGATGTATGCAGATGCCACACAAATTTACTACTCCTCCAGCTGCGACTCCAGGTCCAGTGATGTTCCCTCTGGTTTTTTTCGTGGATCTCAGGCCGTGGACGATTACAAACTTACTACAGCTCAATCTTGACAAGCCAGAAGCCATATTCAGTGGTACCTGTCAATGTTTTCTATCCCTCCACCTTGCCCCTTCCTTCCCCATTTTCAGGCCATGCCTGAAGACTTTCCTGCTCAGCCATGTCTATGATCACCTCCCCCGAGCTCTAAGTCGTGCTCCACCACTGTCAAGTGCTCTACTCTGCATGCGGAATGCTATATGTGCAAGTTGTTGTTGTTATTAGAGGTATCTCTGGAGAGTTGGTATGTGGACATTCTCTTGGTTGAGCTAGCTCCAGGATAACATGCATGTCTAAGTGAGAGAGCACGTGAAAGGCGCTCTATAAATGTAATTTGTTGTTGTTGTTAACTCTGTGTGGTAGACTCTCTGATCTGATCCTTGAGACAGGCAGGTCTTCAGTACTTCTGTCCATTTTTTGAGGAGTGCCCAACATGCCTGTCTCAACAACAAACCTTTGATAGGTCAATGTGACACTGATGAATGAGATCCTTCCCATTAGGATGCTTTGCACTTCCCTCACCTGCACAATATCACCTCCCTAAGGCCGCTGAAACCCTCATTCATGCTTTCATTACATCCCAGCAACGGCCCTGCTTGTCAGCCTTCCCAATTGCCCCCTTCGCAGGTTCCAGATAATCCAGAATTCTGTGGCCCATGTCCTCTACTGCTCCAAGCTCCATGACCTCATCTCCCCCATCTCCCCCATCCTTGCCCGACTTCACTGGCTCCCCATCACCCAGAGTATCCAATTCAAGATCCTGGTCCTCACATTCAAAGCCCTCCATGGCTTTGCCCCAATCTACATCTGTGACATCCTAGCAACCTGCCCACCCCCTCCGTTCAGCAGGCTCCTACCTGCTCCAAGTCCCCCAACCCACCTAACCCACATTGGTGGCAAGCCGTTAGCCACTCTGTCCCCAACCTTTGAAACTCCATCCCGTAGGCCCTCTCCCTTGCCCCCACCCTGGCCTCCTTCAAGTCTCACCATCTCGTCCACGGTCCCATCCATCACCCCAAATCACCCCTTGCCCTCCACCGACCCCAACTCGGGTCTGAAACAATGACTATCCAGCATCTTGGGACGTCCTCCTGATGTGAAAAGCACTAAACAAGTGTAATTTTGTTGTTGTTGTTGTTGTTGATAACCCTGGAAGTGAGTAGTTTATTGACCAAACTGGATAATCAGTAGGAAGTTAACCAATGCATAATTTTGGTTGCTAAATTTGAAGCAGTACTCCAATATATATTCTGTGGTCTAAAATACTATGTTTATTGGTAATCAAATAACACTTTCTCTGCCCATTGGGAAGTGGGAGTGTCCCTGAAGCTTGTCAAACATGATAAAGATGGAACTGGAGACTTTTAATCATGGCAACTGGCTCTTGCATGTATCAGATACCTAGGTGCCAAACAATGCCTCACATTAAGGTTGAATAAGTGTTTCCTACAAATGACAGGTAAAGGATTAAATTATAGATTGATCTTTTACCTTATGCACAAGATCATAAACTCTAACATTTATTTAGTTAAAGAGGAACTTCCCTCATGAATAAGCGTGGCAGAATCTATTGCACAATGAGGTTGAATATGGGAAATTTGCGGAGGAATTTATAAATAACGAATCCTGATGTGACCCCGCTCACATTTGAAACTCTCTTTGGAAGCTAATTTCATTTTAAACATTCACAAAGTCAGAATTGAGACCAATTTCAGAGGAATTCTAGGTTTTACTCTTCACATTTTTTTTTTGCGAATCTCGCAAATTGGACTCCAAACGATGATGCAAATTGTGTGGAAACGTGTTCTGATTTAATCTGCACAAACATGTCCCCATACAAAACGGTGCTCAACCTGTTCAAATTGTATCCCTCCCAAACAGTAAAATAGGTATTAGACTCAGTCCGTTTATTGGTTAAAAGTCTGACAAGCAAATGCATAGTGGTAAAAGTTAATTAAAAAAGATTGTCTTAGTTAGCAGGACTAACAGCATGACAGGTTTGAGCATCTTGAATTCTGTAAAGCTAATGATAGAAATTGTACTTTGGATTTACTATACATTGACCTGCATGATATTGTTATTTATGGTTAATATGTATACTTTTTTTACAGAAAACCTACATTGTGGAGTCCAGTACCTCAGTGGTCAGAGCACTCACCCTGCAAGTGGGAGATCTGGGTTCAATTCCAGACAGGATGAGACCTCGGGCAAGTTTCCTTACTCCACATGCCTGATAATAATCCCTCAAAAAAAATTATGAATTTGTCACTCAATCTATGACTGTTTCTGGGACACTGCGGTGAGCAATTAACAGCTGCGTTTTGCCCACAAAATATCTCAATTCACTTTACAGTATATTCTATGAAGCGCTTTGAGACGTCTAGAAGATGTGAAAGAGCACTATATCAAATGCAAGGATTATTCTTTTTTTTATTATTATAAATCATAACTGCTGATTATGTAGTGAAATAACCTTGATGAGATCGCTTATCCTCAATCTAACTGGACGTCTGCCTTGATGTGACTGTAAACTTTGGTAGGATGGAATGTACCAGAACCTCAGTTCTCTGTAACTTTGCAATCATATCTGTTTGTACCAATTAACAGCAACATGTGAATCACCATGAATGTCTCTTATATGCTTGCCTTGTAAAGCACCCTCTATATTACTAGCTCAATACATCCATGTGTCTATAAACTACAGTGAAGGCGATGGCCTTTACTTTGTTCAATGCAATTTTCTAATTACTGTACAATACAACATGTCCAACCAACATGCTGATAATCTGTACATTTCCTGGTTGTATTTAGTTCATTGCACATTGAATCAATGTCCTTCCTCTCCCACATCCGGTCTCTCACCAGCACCACCTTCTTCCACCTCCGACGGATCTCCTATCTCCGACAATATCTCACCCCAAAAGCCGCTGAAACCCTGGTTCACGTCTTCGGCACCTCACGGCTGGACTATTCCTCGCTGGTCTCCCCTCCATCACAATCCATAAAATCCAACTCATCCGAAACTCTGCCGCCCGCATACTCACCCGCACCAAACTTCCCCCATTACCCAAGTTCTTGCCAGACTTCACTGGCTCTCTATCCCCAGAGGATCGACTTCAAGATCTTCATCCTTGTCTTTAAATCCCTCCATTCCACTGCACCCACTACCTCTCTGACCTCCTCTCTCCTCAAATCAGCTCCCGTTGCCTTCGCTCCACTGGGTCTGGCCTCCTCCATGTACCACAAATTCTCTGCTCCACACTTGGCGGCCATTCCTTCAGCCACTATGCCCCAAGGCTTTGAAATTCCCTTCCTCACTACCTTCGCCTCATCCCCTCTTTTCTCAGTTTCAGGTCCCAGCTGAAGATTTTTCTCTTCGACCGCGCCTTTGGTCACCTTTCTACTCCTGCCCTTGGCTCGGTCCCGGGACCCATTATTGTATCCAGGCTTTTTTAAGCATGCGACCACAGCGACCCTTTGGGTATCTGACATCGATACAAATTAAATTGCTATTTAAATTCCCTACTTCCCGATTGTTGAATGTCAAGTGTGTTGGAGGCAAGTTCCTTCCAAAAAGGCAAAATACTGTTTGTTGCTGGTTTGCAATCCGCCATTTGGAAATAAATTAATTCCAAATGTAATGAATTGAAGCATACCACCGTCAATCTCAAAGAGAACTTTGCAGCACCATCAATAGTACAGGGCAGTGTGGAAGAGGTCTTTAAGTTTGCAATATAAGTATTGCAATGTGGTAAAACTCAAGATGCAAGAGTAGAAGGGAAAAGACACACGTTAGATGTCTAATCCAATCTCTTGCCGTCCCCTTTACCCAGTGGGAACCACACTGCACATGATCATACAGTATATGTGAAATTATCACCAGAAATTGAACCAATATCTTTAGCTGAATGATAATAGATGGCTATCGTCTCATGAACGCTTAGCCTTGAACTCGCCTGTCGCGTCCAAACTTGAAGACACCATTTCCTCATAACCACACATTTATATGATCGATCTGCAACGTGGCTCTTGGGTTAGACTATGTGGTGAAATCACTGTTGAGACCTTGAAATGAATCACATGTGCAATGTCAATGGCAGAGAGAGGGCATGAGACTGGTACTTGGGCTCAAGACTCAAAATGATCTTAACTAGTGGTTTCCTTTGCTTTCAAAAAGCCACAAACTGTGCTGCTTTAATAACACATTAAATGGTTGTTAGACACGCCATGGTACATTAGAATGAAAAGTAACCTGGATTAAAACTGCAAAGTGGTTCTTCAAATTACGAGTATAATGGCTGAGTAGAATACTCCACAGCGTGATTGAGTTCTCTTTGCCTTACTAATTGGCTACAAGAGAAATGAAGTTGCACATGTGGTGGGCTTGCAATTGAAGACATGATGGTAAATGTGTCATCTGTCCAAATTCATTGGTACCAAAATAAATCAGTTGATCCCGTATAACACTTTGAGAACAACAATTTGCATTTATAAAGCGGCCTCCACACCGGGCGGCATCTCAGAGCATTCACAATGGAGGAGCCCAATGTCAACAACAAAACAATTATATTTATAGAGTGCCTTTCACATCGGGAGGATGTCCCAAGGCCTGAGCCAGGGGGAGGGGAAGGTGATTGTAAGCACAGTTGAAGAGAAAGGTGTTCAGATGGAACCTGAAGATGGGAATGGAGGGTTGTGAGACAAAGGCGTTGAGGGAGGGAGTTACAAACCTTTGGGGTGTAGTGGCAGAAAGTACGGCCGCTGATGGTGGAGCGGAGGATTCGGCATATCGATGATAGTGATCAAATAGGGAATGATTACCCATGGAAAAGTGATCTGCTGATCAACTAACAATTAGGAACCTATTTACTGCTAGGTAATTAAAGTCATATTACTAAGTAAACTTGACCAACGTTTGCCTTGTCTGCGAATCGAACCCAGGTCTTCATGCTTGTGAGGCGAGTGCTCTAACCACTACAGTGGACCACTAAGATGCAGGACTCCAGTGTAGAATTTGTGTTTTAATATTTGTCTCTCCATTCAACTTTTTTCTCATTAAACCAAGGCCTGATCAGGTAGATATTAAAGAACCAATCGCACTCTTGGAAAAGAGAAGGGGATCAAATGCTTTTTATGTCCTGGGCAATAATCCCCCAGATATGATTGGTTGGTTGGTTATTCTTCAAGGCTCTTTGTGGAACATTGCTGTGCAAATTGACTGCAGTGTTTCCCAAAAAAATTCTGTACATTTTACAGTCTTGTGAGTCACTACAAGTTGCAGTATATCCTCTGAAATACTTTGAGATTACTTTCTGACCTGAAAGGCCCCATACCAAATGCAAGGATTATTTATTATTACCATTTACCTCATGGCTGTTTGGGGCAGACTGTTGTGTGCAAATTGGTTCCCAGATGAACAACAATTAGAAATTCACAGTACATTATAACAAATTATGTGAAGAGCTTTATGACTTTTCAAGGATGTGATAAAGCACATGTATAAAATGACAATATTATTCTTACAATAAAATAACATGGTATCTGGTATAGTATCTTTCCAGAGGTGGTCACAAAACATTTCACATCATACCCTGAGTGTAGTAAAGTGTAGTAACTGTGTGCTTTGAGGGTGAATATGGCAGCCCATTTTGTGCTCAGCAATGAATCATCAACTGCCAACACTGAAGTGAATGACCAATTTCATTTGGGGGATTGTTGAGCAGGGAAGCTGGGAAAACAATCCAAATTATTTTCATGGGAACCTATGCAGAAGAGACCTAAGTCTAACATCTCATCCTAAGGGCAGCACTAACATGTTTGCAATCAACATGGTGATGTGGGAATGTGGCTTTTACAAAGCTAATGTGTCCAAGTACCTTGGCTATGTACAAAGATAATACATTTCCTTTTGAAATGGGGGGTTGCTGGTTGTATAGCCCACATTTTGCAATGGGAATTTGTTACATAAAATTGCCCACTGTTGTGTTCAGCAGCGGCATTTCTGATCAGTCACTGAACTGCAACAGAACCACCGGGCAAAGAAAGCACTCAACTACTCGCACACTCACAGCACAGCACGATTTTACACTACCGCATGAAAGCAAAACCCACTAAGAAAAATAAAGTAGCAACAACATAAAAAATATAAGAAAATGTAATTTACTCAGTGATACTATTTTTTCTTGCTAATATCAGCATTTTTAAACCATTACAATTGTAACTCTTCGGGCTTATTTTCACTGGAGGCAATTTCACATTATCTAGAATTACACGCCTCAATTACAACCGACTGCTTAAATCACAGCCCTTCATTGCTGAAGCCTCGCGTGCTTTTTTCTTCCTATATCGGGTGCGTGTTCAATGGGACTAAACCAGTCATATTACACAACGTTTTCTTCAACCCGATCTGTTTCGGTAACAAGGGTTTAGATTTTTTTAAGTGATGTAGCCGGTGTGTGTATGTGATATGCGTGTGTGTGTGTGTGAGAGAGAGAGAGAGAGATGCATACAAGAGCAATGACAGAGCATTGGGTTTTTCTGTGTATGTATTCGAGAAAGATACACCCAGAAAAAATGAGTTATATCACCACCCGCGATGTTATGCTCGCGTTGAGATCAGTTGAAAATGTAGCTGAAGGCGAGTATTTGAAGTGTGCACATCACACAATGCGCCACAGTGGGTGGAAATCATATGTTAACAAGTGATTATTCATAATAGTCTTTTTGGGGGGCTGTTTTCAAACCCAGTCGGTCTGTTTGCTGGATGCAAACTTTCGGACAAAGCAGCTACCAAGTTAACCAGAGAATATTTTTTATTTCAGATTGGCGTTTCTTTTCTAATCATTTGGCCCAAATATTTGACGCAAAAGTATTGTGCATGTAACAAGGCACATTTTAATTATATATATATATATATACATACAATATTAAATATATAAAACCCACTAAGACAAATAAAGTAGCAACAACATAAAACATATTAAAAAAATGTAATTTACTCAGTGATACTATTTTGTTTTTGCTAATATCAGCATTTTTAAACCATTATCGTGAATAAAGAGTGGAACTGCACAGAAAACAATAAGTGTAACAAGGTTTACTGCTACACACAACATACCTTGATAGCACTGTTCAGGAGGGAATCTTATTGATGGCCACTGTCACAGACTGTAGTACAGTGTAACTAGATGACGTGGCTTACAGTGGCAATTCTAGAGGTGAAATTGGCGCTTTGTGGGGCCTGACTGTACACTAAACAGGCTGCAAACACACAGTCACTACACTTGACAGTCAAATCATTGGCAGTCTTTGAGGCATACTTCCAAAGTGAAATGAGCTGCATGAAATCACAAGGATTGTTCTTGTGAACTTCTCACTTGTTCGCTTTAATGATAAGGTCCCATGTTATTATGCGCTGAGTGTGTTTTTTTAGGATGTCCTCCCGACATCAAAGGCACTAATCAAATGTAATCTTCTTCTTGTTGTTTCTTTTTTATTATTATTTGTTCATCGTTCCACGCAGGTTACCTGACAAGGCTGCGGGGGGCACGTAATGTAACACAAAACATACTTTTTAAAATTGTGCTACACGCTGACTCGCAAATGTGGGTACAATTTGGGTGTTCAGATTTCCTGTCGATTCTCTGTCATATTACATCCCCAAATGCATATAACATCAGCCATGATCTTATAGAGGGGCTGATTGATCATCGAGTGAGCCATTGAGTAAGGATACGACGCTATCTGGTTAATATGTAGGCACAGAGAGAGAGAGAGAGGGAGAGAGGTCTGAAAGGAAAGTGAGACTGGAGGCAGAACACAGAGATTAATTTAATTCACGGCTTCTCAGCCAGTAGATGGCACAAGCGATCTTTAACTGAACCCCTTTAACCCATTGCAAGAAATGGAAAATGAATTCGGGAACCAGCTCTGCCTCTTTGCACGGGTTTTTAATTCCCCAGCTAAACGATCTTGCAGGGAATGGACATCGTGGTGTTATTCTTCTCACCGGACCTATTTAACGCAATGATGTGCGTGTGTGTGTGTGTGTGTGTTTGTAAAAAATGGAAATTTCCCGCAACACAGTAAACTTAGCGATCATCTCCCAAGACAGTGGGAATGTTCAGACGTGGTGTGATAGTCAGCGTGTGCATGTTTTAGGGCTGTTCAGATGAACGACGTGTTAACAACACACAGTTGATTTCCAAATCATTTCCTGACAGCAACTCCCCAGTAGCTTTGAGAGTAACACAGTTATTGTAGAGAGACACAAATCAAGGTGGACTCTCTCTCCCTCCCTCCCTCCCTCCCTCTCCACTCCCCACCCCCTCAATCTAAACCATCTAGTCCTCGCCTGATGGTGAAATCCTATCTGCGTATTATCCCGGGGTTACTGGCACGCGGTGTGTGGGCAGCATATCGATCTGCGGCGTGTGAATTCAAACAGATACCAATTTCTAACATTGTAGCTTTGAAGTTAAACACTTAATTAGTGCAGGCTGTCCCCCCGGCCCCTCCTCTCTGTAGAATTGCCAGAGCTGGCGTGGCTGGCTGGCTGGCACCCAGCAAAGGAGAGAGAGAGAGAGAGAGAGAAAATTCTGTGCAGTGGGATTTTATTTGGATTTCTTTAGTGCACTTTAGGATTAGACAGCGATGCGATGAGAGAAGCAGTCTGGAGTTTGTGCCCCCGTTGGTGAGATGGTTGAGTCCTCTTTCAAGGTTGCTGTGGTATCGCAGAAACACATTCACTCGCGGTAGTGTCGAGCACCGCGGACCAACAGCCCGAACTGATCGGAGAGACACCCACCCACCCACCCACCCACGAACATTTGCAGCCAGTATGAAATCTAACTGCAAAAAACAGGGTATTTGGATTGAAGATTCATTGACATCCATTTTCCGGACGGGATGCGTTAAATGCTGCGGGCGCGGGGATTCTCTCCCCGGGAAGGCGATGGGGACGAAAAGTGGAGTTATATTTTCATACCTTGTCTTTTTATTGATGATCACATGTGTGGAAGGTAGGTTCCCTGGGTTGGGTAGGGAATGAGGGGGGGAGGGGGGTGGCGGGGGATGAGACCCTCTGACACATGAGGGGCAAAGACAGTACCGATGTTGGCTGATATTAAGGGGGCGGGGGGGGGGGGGGGGGGGGTAAATGGGGCAAATGATTTCCACAGTGATGGGCTGTTTGGGGAGGCTGGGCAATTGCATTGGAGATGCCTGTGCTGGCGTTCAATGCAGTATTACAGCTTTGGCTCAATAAATATTCTTGCAGAATGCTAAAACAGATACGTGAGTTGCCTCGTATATCCCCTTAACTATTTGAATTTCGTGCAGGCTGCTGTCAGAATCTTGTTAACACGGGTTTGGGGAGAGGATTTCCTGGGTGTTTTTTCTTTTTTTAAAAAAAGGATAGTAGCTGATGATGTTTTGCTGTCACGGTGCTTAAATTTTACCCCCTCGTTTAATTCCTGACGCGAATAACATCCTATTTCAAGAACTAGAGCGGGTGCTGTGTTTGGGGGTGAAGATTGCACAAAGCTTCACTTTCACGTCTGAAGATCCAGCATTAGGATGGACATGGTGCTGTTGGACAGATACACAGAGGCTCTATTATACCCGGGCTCTCACGATTCGTACACATTTTTAATGAGACGTGTTTAGATCTCCTTTCAGCCTGTAGAACGGTGTTGATACAAGCGTAAGATGTCATGTATTCACGGAACAAGATGAAGAATCACCGAATCCAGTCTTACAAAGTCTAGTCTTTAAACAGAGGCGTTGCTCGGGGAGTTGCAAACCCAGTGCACCTGTGCGTACTCCAGAAAATAGCATCCAGAACCGTTTAATATCACAGCCTGGATAGGTTATGTTTCATTCCGTGTCATGTTATAATGGTAGATTTGAGCTGAAATAGTCTTGTAAAATAAAATCAGCTGTGTTATTTCGAAATTATTATTTTTTAAGATACCAGCGACCCCTTGGCAAGCTTTGAAAATCACCCGGCGTATTTAATAAAGCTTCAGCCTGTTTGTGTCACACAAGAAAAAAAAACCCGACAGGAACAGTGGCAGAAATGATTAATGGATCGCTTGATATGTATTGAATTTCTTGCAGCAGTCCAGAAAGGCTGGAGGGTTTTAATTTTATCTGGAATCTATTCGGGTAATGCCTGTTACTTTCCAATGCCTTATCGCCTGGACTCACTCGGGGTTTCGCTTTCCTTTCAATTCAATGCGCTCGGTTTTCTTTCTCTCACAGTTGGCACAAGGGGTGTAGTCTTGAACTGGATTCAAGTTGCCTCTGTATAAAGTGGGTTATTGTAGCGCTTGCAGCTGGTTCTCTCGATGAATAAAGCAGCGTATTTGCCTTTCATTGCTGTCAGTCCGGGTTTCATGCCTGCCGAGGGAAAGGGGAAAGAGAATCTATCACACTGTTAGACACTCTGACACAATTTCTTGTTGATAACTCTCTCCCTCCCTCTCTCTTTGACACTGAACTTTCAAACTGAGAGATTTTAAGGGGGATAGGCAAACCCCCCTGCTCCCATTTGGGGGGGATATTCCGTCTTGTACACAGCTGATGCTATTAACGAAAGCCTCGGATAATACACATGATCTACTTGGCCTCTGTGATTTATTAGTATACAAGAGGAACTGCTTCAAGCCGTGCAATGCAGTCACACATTTCAAAGCTATAACAGGGACCTTTCAGTGTCCAGCTGTAAAGAGAGAGAGAGGTTCAGGATTGTAATGGTTAGTTGGCATTTCTGGTTCTCTCCCACCAGATATATGAGGGAATCGCTTAACTGGCTGATGGCAAGCAAAACAAATACAGTCCGTTTTAATACTATTAACTGTGAAGCGCTTGGAGACGTCTCAACGACGTGATAGGGGGGATATACCAAACGCAAGGGTTGCTATTGTTATCATTACAATACGACAAACGCCCGGAATACTATGTGTGTGAGGGGTTGGGCAGTCGAGATCTGACCGACTTTCCTCTCCCTGTTCGCTTTGGGGGAATGTACATTTCTAGTTCTGGACCATTTGTGACTCGTATCCCTTCTCAGTTTACTTGTTCCCAATAATGGGCTGCAGGTTGTGGGAGGGAGGGAGTTGCTGGAGGCATTGGAGGTATTCCAATGAGTTGAAGCAGAGCTCTGGTGAAGGGGAAACCTCATCTAGGTGACTGACCCCGTCTACAGCTTAACATTCCCCCTTACACTCGCTATCCACAATAAATCGGCAAGGTTTTTGAAACAGTGCCTTCTCTCATTTCACTTGAACTCAGCTTTCATTGGCATTTGCCACCCACCATCCCCAGACAACAGCTCTTAAGATCTGTGGGATTTAAATCCATGTATGATCGACGGATTGGTGTGAAGAGTTGGCTTGGATTAAAAAAAGAGTGGGTGTGAAATGAGAAGACACACACGCAGAGGGTGGATGGGTTTTCTGTGCGGTGATCTTTAAAGAATAGAAGTGGTTTGTGTGGCAGGCTGCTCGACACGTGAACATTGAATGCGTGTTGGTCAGGGCGATGCATTTCGCCCAATGTTGTGGTCGCTGCCTTGGTGCAGACAGGTTAGCCGGATGGAGTGATTGTTTTAAAAGCCAAACTCATTTCACGCCAAAATGCCGGGCGAGGCGCCGCCGGGTCAAGCTTTCAGGATTTGGACAGCGGTGTTTTTGCCTCCACCTCCCAAAAGCTTCACACTCGCACACACTGTTTGCATTGCCCACAGACAGACAGACAAACTCCCTCATGCACATCACAGGTACACACTCGTGCGTACAAACCCACATACACGCCCACGCGCACACACACACACTCATACCGTGTGGAGACGGATGCACACTGCACACTGGGTATGGACACTGCACACTGGGTATGGACGGATAGGGAAGGAAGAAATTCTAGCCACAAGGCTGTGAATGATTAACACAGGGGTGGCGTATTCTTTTGTCAGACCCAGTGAATTAGAGCTCAGCGGGTAAAGGCTAAAGCCGGTCTGTTTGTCGCTGGCTGCGATGCCAAGCAGTGGCACATGTGAGGAAACATCTTGTCGAGAGCCACTTGCCAGTGTGTCTTGGATTGAAGTTGACCGTGGGCTGTGCGGGCGGGACCTGCTCCCTGACCTCCGCGTTGGGTGTGAAGCACCCACAGTAACAATGCTCATTAATGCAACCGCGTTAAAGCCGGTTCCGAGTCATCGGCGGGTGACGCATTTACAGTTATTGTGGACTGTTTGATGTCTTCGTGTTTGCAGCGAGCGAGCAGGGGAGGGAGGGAGAGGGAGGGAGAGAGACAGATTAATTATGGTGGAACAATTCAGAGCAGCTGGATTGCGTGTTTGGCAAAATGCAACACCGTGAATTGTGTCATTTCCCTGTGTATTTCGTATAAGCTGGAACGACGGTCCCTTTGCACACGGCTAGTTTTGCAAATTGTAGAGGGTGTCGGGGTGTGTGTGTGTGTGAGGGGTGGTGGGGGGGGGGTTGGGGGGAGAGAGAGGGAGAACATAGCTTGAGAGCAAAACAGAGAGAGAGAGAGAGAGAGACAAAGAAAGGAAAGGAGAGAAAGAAATAAAGAAAGAAAAAAAACAAGAGAAAGGTTTCAGGAGAGAATGCTGACAGAGGCAAGGAAGAGGTGGAATTCGCAACGGTTGAATCTGTAATTTTTTTTAAAAAAAAACCTTTGGGCAAATCTGGTCCCCACTGAGACACACAGGGGTGCAGGGGGATCCAGGGAGGATTTGTCCCCACGTTGTGATGATGGCGGTGTGTGTGTGTATGTGTGTGTTGTGGGGGGGGGGAGGGGGGTTGGGGGGTGAAATGACTGAACAAGCCACTCGGTGGGCAACGATCCTCAGTCACGCTCCCGGAACGCGGGGTTTAATTCCGCTCGATGTGGCCAAGACAAAACAAAAATCATCCCGTCCCCACTGCAGTCATTAGCAATGAGATTAAATACACCCAGGGTCCATCTATTGCCTGTTCCAGCCACCGCGAACCTGGTGTGTACAGTATGTGTATATATATATATATAAAACGTCAATTGCAGGCTGCTAACTGGCTGCCCGGCTGTCCCTTTCATAATTCATCAGCAGCTCACAACCAGCCAGGGCTGCACCGGCTTTGCCAAGAGACTGACAATTGCTTCAGATATTCTGTGGCTCAGTTAGGTCGCCCAGTATTCCCCACACAACCCACTGAACGCGCAAATCCTGACCACAGTCAACACAATACCTAAACAAGGGGGTGCAGCAGCAGCAGCAACAACAACAACAACAGCCACAACGTGGTGTTTCTGCGGTGCCTTTCACGCCGGGAGGACGTCCTCAGGCGCTGGACACAAACATCATTTAATTAGCGGCTTTGACTCCTGGCATTGGTTGAGACGTGCCTTCGACTCGAGCAGTTTGAACATTGAGCTCTGTCGCATTCACTCTCCTCGCTGCTCTGTCCCACAGATCTGTGCTACCGCCATTGTATAGGCGTTATGCACTGTAAGTCTTGGATTATTTATCTGGCGAGTCCTGAGGAGATGAACTATAATTAAGCGTTGGGAAGATCATGTAGTGGAAGGGAAGAGGAAGGGGGCGCATTATTATTCTGTCACCAGTGTAAGATACACAACATACAAACATGTGTAAAGCCTCGCACCTCTGACAAAATGTGTTTGGTGATATGTGTATTGAAAGATATTCAAGGCAACGAATTACCCCAATAATAGGGATCATGCGCTAAACATATGAATTAGTGTTTATTTGAATTATTTTGCAGTCAAATTGCAATTATCCATCTCCAGAGTAATTCATCCAACAGGTTATTATTTTCCACTCCACATTTTCACATTGGCTAATTTCTACTTCTGCTGGATTGTCAGGAGTAACTCATTAATATATTGGGGGGGGGGGGACCCTTCGAAAGCAATACCAGTCTAATTCAATATGTTTCATATACATATCTAGAATATTCTCATTCTTTTTCAAGACTGCCTTCGATGCAACTGAACATACATTAGGAATTAATTTACACATTCATGTGTCTCTTGAAACCACTTTACTTCTAAATTTGTAAACTTTGCTTGTAGTCTTCCAATTAGCATCTGAAATGGTGTTTCAAGCCAGAACATTGGATTCATTAAACAAAGACAATTTAGCTCTCACTCTGTCATTTTATTGCTGCATTAGAACACAATTTATTTTGTCTATTCTTCAAAACTCTTAATAATAAATCTGTTTCCCAAGCCAATATAGAATCAATGTCTAAATAGTTCGACAATATAGGAATTTAGACTTGCCTATGAAATACATAATCTCCACACCTACAATAAATCCTGTAAGGCACTCGTAGTCATGATCCCAAAGTGAAAATAGCTATATAAAATTTTGGTATATTTGATATAGCAAATATACCAATTTGCTATTGGTATATTATATAGTATAACTTAGATATAAAGCTACTTCATGGATAATTACTAACAATTAAGCATCTTGTACATGCAGCAGGTCTTACAACCATGAAGAGAATGATTAATTTATCTGGAGGGTGTTGGCCATAAGATCAGTAGCTTACACTTATTTTTGAATAGTGTTATGGGATCGTTAGCATTTACTTAAACAACCAGACTTTGATTTAATCCCTCACCCAGACAAGGGGACCTCAGCCAACAACACATTAGTTGTTAGTTGAATGGTAGATTGCTTTTCCAGGGATAATAATCCTTCAATAAAAATAGTAATTTGGTCACTCAATCCATGACTGTTTGTGGGACACTGCTGTGTGCAATTGGCTGCCGCATTTCACCCACAAATATACAGTCAATTCACTTTACAGTATATTCTGTGAAGTGCTTTGAGACGTCTAGAAGACATGAAAAGCACTATACAAATGCTAATATATTACTCATTGTGCTGGGTGTTTGACTGGACAAAGGATTCAGATCCTGATATAATAACAACCACACCTTGAATTTATATAGTGCCCATCAAGTGGGGAAGCATCCTGCAGCACTTAAATTGTCTAAACTCACAATCTCCCAACAACTGCGCCAGACTGATGCATTGTCTTGCTTTTAAGGTGATTAAAATATATGAGGAATAAGCAAAAAATTGGGATTAAAAAGATAAAGAGCTGCCATGAATCACCGAAATAGCAGAGCTGGTTCCTGGGCTGAATGACAATGAAAAGACAGCAGGGTCGTTTTTGTCGAAAATTGAAAGGAAATGAACCAACAGCATTCCACATCCGAATAAATTTGAAGCCTTGTTGTTTAAAAAAAAAGTTTGTCTGGTGGAATTTATTTTCTCCAGTTATTCATTACTGTTTTGGAGATATTCTACTATGAATCATGGATGCTTCCTTATGATGGTGTGTCTATTGGACTGAATCGGACAGTACACTTCTATGAATGATTGACAAGAACTGTATTTTTACTGTGAAGCAGACAAAAGCAGAGGCCGTTTTCTACGCAGCAGGCATTACAACCATGAAGAGAATGATCAATGTGTTTGGTGAATATTGGCTAGCACACCATGAGTGGACTGGTTAGAATGTTTCATTTCTCCTTTCTACCCAAAGGAATATCCCTGCTGTCTGAGTTTCCAATTTCTCCATTCCTCCCTCCCTCCTGCCTTCATACAATGTGTTGGGTCGAAAGTCACTTGATACATCTGTTGGTTGTACAGCACTATGTTGCAGGTAGAGTTATTACTAGGAATTAGCACAATTTGACCAGTGAGAACAAATGAGTGATGATGTAAGTCAAGGTTGGTTTTCAGGCTTATTGATTATCGGGTTTGCTGATTAACCAACTGCAAATCCAGGCAGTATCAACTTAGTCTTCAAGTCTTTTTTAGGGTCAACTTGAGTTAAAATGGTATTCCATGAACATGCCGTGAAACACTAATCTATGTGAAGTAACATGTTAGTAGGCACTTGGGCTGACCCAACGAATGTATCAAGTGACTTTGGACCCAACACATTTTATGAAGGCAGGAGGGAGGGAGGAATGGAGAAATGGGAAACTCAGACAATGGGAAACTTTCTGGAGGAGCAGAAAGTCTGACAATATGTTAATTATAACTGCTGATAATTATGACATTCAATGTTTCAATTCATACCCCATGATATACCAAGAATCTACTGGATGTTAACAGCAAACTAGTTATGAATTAATAAGGTGGTTGCTGAAATGCTATCAGTTTGCCTGCAGCAGTCATTGAGTTACAATTTTCGTGATGTAGAGTCCTCTGGAAAGGTTTGCATAGAAAGTATTCTTTTGATGGTGCCCTGTGCTTATTGTCTGTCTTTTTTTGGTTATTTCTGTGTTGCTGTAGAATCAGTGACAAGAAATATGTTAAGTGCCAGGCTGTGCTCCCTGAGCTTATGGGGATAGCATAGAGATATGTCAACTCATTCTGATGGCATGACAATAGATATATATAAATGTTCAGTGTAATACAAATGAAAATCCTCAGATAATTCATCCAATGTATTTACGTTCTGAACCATGACCATAAAATGATGGACTAATTACCTGTTGCAAACTATTCGAGTGGTTTAGATAACTAACACAACTGTTGGTGTTAAGGTTAAACTCAATTTTCAATCCATTAGATTCCATATTAAAATCACGCCCTGTACCAAAGATGGTTTATGTGCTGTCTAATACACTTCATTTGTATGCTTGAATAATAGAACACCTGGATCAATTTTAGTTTTGGTTGACAAAACAAGTGAAACATTACGGTGCACAGCAATTTGTATGACAATTATTGTTCTTTCCCATAATTTAAATAAATGTTTCCTTAAAATTGCAGAACTAACACTCTGGAAACCCATGACCCTTTCCGCTCTGGTATTTATTGCACACTGCATATAATTAACTCTATGACTGTAGGTGTTTCAGCACCAGCAATTTGCTGCTTCTAATTTGTATTCCTCCTCGTTGTTTAAAAGTATGTTGATTCTAAATCAATTTACCTTTCTTCACAACTCAAATTTTCAGTTACTCCAGTGGCAGTCTTTTACAGATTTTTGTAGTGAAACTGACTGAGTAATATGTTACGGTTTAACACTCAACGACGAACACTAAAGGTGTTGATGCATTATTAATGCAGAATTACTGACGTTAAAAACAAGCTGTACTGGATACTGGGATGGTGTATGTTCAATATGTTTCAGATTTAGAATACTATACAATACTGTATTTACTTTACAAGGGAGAAAAGTCACACTAAGATAATTTTGTTTTTTTCTCCTAAATAGGGGGAAATCAGTAGATTAATAAATGATTGCAGTACTTATATATTGTTTTAATCACAGATAGCTTAGTATATTTTCATGGAAATTATAGTTGGCAGGCTGTTGAGTACAGCCAAGGGGAAACATACATGTACAGAAGATCTTGCATACATATATAAAGCTGTTAGCTATCCTGTAGGGTGCTGCAGGGATGGTTAGAATTATTCATGTCGTACAGCAAAAGGCTGCTAAGAAGGGATAAGCTTATCAGTTTGGTTATCCTGTGTAAAACATTCTGATATTGCAGCAGTCTGCATTTCCAGCTACGTCTGGTAAACTTCCCGCTGCTTGTCTAGCTTGGAATGCCCTACCTCTCAGGGCTTTGGATTGCAGGGTTAAAAAGAACTAAACGGAAAAATTCCCTGTTCTCAGTTAACGGTCTTCAAGTCATACCAATGAACCAACCTAGCTGATCTGTCATCTGTGTAGCCCTGCCAAGCTTATGAATCATACTGCCAAGACTATGACACAGGGCTAACTTGATTCTGATATTCTGTTGCCAAGGACATGGAGTTAACTTGTTGTCAGCTCAACTCCAAGGAGACCTTGCTGAGCCTGGTGGGTTCCAAGAAGGGTAGTGACAAGTTGGTCATTTGACATTTGATAAATTATAAGGTATCATAAGGTACCTATGCATTTTTTGATGAGCAGCACAGCAGAGAATGACATGCTTGAGAACATTCCCACTGTTCCCCTGCCCATAATTTGCACCTACATTCCTACCCATTGAATGATGGTTCGACTAGTTGGAAGTGTGAAGCTTCATCAGCAACGTTTCATTCTCCATCCCTTGGACAGGGTGGATTGCAAGCCTTGTATACATCAACGTTATGGCACAAATCTGTGAATAATCAGAATGATTGAATCGTGATTAATTGCAGTGTATCCAGTCATGTTAAATCCTAAAGTCCTAGAACTCTATTATGCAAGCGTCTCTTCATAATTCGACTTAAGATATTGCGTCAATGTATAGGTATGTTCTTTAGATAGATATTACAAGAGACATTTTATTTTTAAGCAAATGCAAAACAAGCATAGAGGTTTTTGTGTCAGAAATCTTGTACTTTTGATTTTGATGTCATTGTTTTTCCATCCTTTATGGTGATAATGTACATTAATTCACTTTACAGTATATTCTGTGAAGTGCTTTGAGACATCTAGAAGACATGAAAAGTGCTATATCAAATGCAAGGATTATTCTTATTATTCTAATGTAGTCATAGTTAAACAAGGCTGAATGGAAGTATTTAGGAAGTAGACCAAGAAACAAATAACTTAATAAGTAACCATGCTTTGTTTATTTAAATCCTATGAAAGAGAGTATGTCATGCTGGGCAGTGATGTGACATTTTTTTTGTTCCAGTGATAATGGAACAGAGAGAAAATATACATTAAGGGATTGGACTGAAATGGCTAAATGGTTTTCAGGATGCATTTGTATTGTTTGTATTTTGTATTAAATTGCATGAAATTACATTCAACATTTACATCACAAAAATGGGGCATTCGACCAAACTAATCTACTCCTGTGTTTCTACTTCAGACAAGCCACCACCCCTCATTATATACACAGTGAAACTGCTTTCCATTATATCCTGTGAAGTGCTTTGAGACATGTAGATTATGTGGTAAAGCGGTACATCAAATTTAAGGATTTATATTACCTCTCAAAAACTCCTCTATTTTCTTCTCTCATGTTTGTATCAAGTTCCTCCTTAAGTACACTGTTACTCTCTGCTTCAATCACAGTCTCCCCAATGAGTTCCAAATAATCTCCAGCCCCTCCTTACAACTTGTTTTACAACTTGTCAAACCTTTCTTGATCGTTGCATCTACTCATCCCTATAACATCTTCATAAATTTGCAATCGTGTTCTCCTGCTGCAATATTCGTCCTATAGCATGGTGACTAGAACAACATACTAATTCTAAACAATGTATTATATAAATTAACACAGATATTGGATGTTTACCCATATTTCTAGATAATCACCCTCATTCACCCAAGCATGGGTATGTACAGTAGAAACAATAAATCTAACTTTTTAATAATGTTTATTTTTAAAGTAGAGGTTCAACATTTTTCAAATGGCTATTGTTTCCCCCCAATATCTGTGATACAACAATGGTACAGCTTGGTGCAGCTTGGAAGAAGAACATATTTTGACATTATGTAAACATTTTTTTGCATATTTTTATTTTTCTGATCTGAATTTTAACATTGTTCCAAGACCTCTAAATACTCATCTTGTAATTGAGGCAAAATATATTTTGAAACAAACAAAATCTAGATTCAGAGCATAAATGTTACAGATTTAATGGTTCATGTATTGCTTTAATCTATATCCGGGAAGAAGTATCTCTGGACCATAACTTTCCATGGCTGAATGAAGGATATATGAGGAGGAAGGTTATTGATTTTATATATGTTTTATTATAATTGGACATGGTCTATGGAAGGAGAAGACTTAATGGACTGAATAGCCTTTTCTCACTCTAGGCATTCTAATGTTCTTCAGAGCCAGTATGGGTCATTTGGTAAGTGGTGTAAATAGCAAAAACTACAGCATTTCAACTGGTTACCAAACATCTAGATAAAATTAGTTGTTTGTTTTCTGGCTGTTTGTGGGAGTATGTTGTGCAAACAACAACAACAACAACAGCAAAATTGTACTTTCACATTGGGAGGCTGTCCCAAAGTGCTAATCAGTCAGGTTAAATCTTGAGCGGGGGGTGGGGGGGAGGTGGTTGGGGTAGAGGAAAGGGGAAGGAGAGTGGGGAAGGGTTAGTGGGGCAGCCAAAGGCGCGATCGAAGAGGAAGGTCTTGAAATCGGCCTTGAAGAAGGAAAGGGAGGAAGCAAGGCAGAGAGGCTGCAAGATGGAGTTCCACAGTATGGGAGCAGAGAGGCTGAAAGCCTGGCCGCCGATGGTTGGGTGGTTAGGGCGGTGGACGTGGAGCAGGCCTGAGTCTGCTGAATGGAGAGTGAGGGCAGGCTGATAGGGAGACAGTAGGTCGGAGAGATAGGCGGGGGCACGGAAGTGAAAGCCCTTGAAAGTGAGGATGAGGATCTTGAATTCGATCCTCTGGGTGATGGGGAGCCAATGGAGACGAGCGAGGGTGGGAGTGACATGGTCGCAATGATTATCTGCCACATTTGCTTACAATTAAGTAGTCTCTATACTTGACAGCAATTTGCAGTGAAGCACTTTGACACATTATGACATTGTATGTGTCATTTCAGTTACAAGGATTTTTCTTAATCTGTTCCTTTTCAGTCTCAGTTGGAAAGAACAATGTGGGACAAATTGAACTAGCAAAACAAATCTTACTACTGAATAAAAACAAAATAAGGTCACATTAATGGGGCACACATAATTTCTAACAAATAAAAAGCATCTTCCACATCATGAGAATGTCCCAAAGTGCTTCATATGATGTACTATAAAGTGTAGTGACTGCATACTTTGTGAGGAATTTTGCATAGTATTGTCCCACAAACAACAAAATTGCACTTATATAGCGCCTTTCACATTGGGAGGACGTCCCAAAGTGCTGAACAGTCTGGTAGGGACCCGAACTGGCGGGGGGTGGGGGAGGGGTGGGAGTGAGTGGGGGGAGGGTCGTTAAATTTTATTCATGTTGGTTACCTTTAAAGAACTTGGCCAAATTTTCATCACTTTTAATTAAAAAGTTAAGATTTTAAACATCAAGGTCTCTTGTGCAGGATATACTGTATATAGAAATAAATGGTAACGATTTTCAAGGCTAGTCACATGACATGTATTTGGCAAGCACTGCTATACATATATCATGAAATATATCATTGCATATTGCTAACATCAGCATTCTTGATGCAAATCATTGTATATGAGATTCTAAATGGGATTGAAAAGCTGGACCCTGAACAATATTTTTACCTATGCCAAGGCAGTAGAACAGGAGGACACAGGTTCAAGGTTGCAAAAGGCAATTTCACAAGTAGAAAGTTTTTTTTACCCAAAGAACAATGAATGTCTGGAAGAAGTTACCAAATTTTATGATTGAGTCCAATGATATTCGGACATTGGATTCAATCATAAAATAGCTGGATGCTGTGATGGGAGGATAGTAGATGGGTATTCTGGAAGGATATCATATGATGATTTTAAGAAAAATTCTTGAATTTAAAATAGCACATTTCATGTTGAGAAGATGTCTCAAAATGCTACACAAACATCTGCTCTAAATTTCATTGTAGATGTAAATAGCAGCCCATTTATGCACAGAAATGTCTCACAGACATGAGAGTAATCATCTTTTATTTGGGGATTGTTAGTTAGGATACTTCTCTTTTCAATTAGTGCCGTGAGATCTTTAGATTTGGCAGTCGGGATCTCAGTTTAACATCTAATTTGATCTAACGACACCACCAACAGTGCAACATTCCTCAGCACTGCATTGTTGTGACAGCTTAGTCTACCTGAATTTAAAGACTCAATATGAGACACAAGATCAAAGAGGCTAAAGTGTCTTCTTCATCTGAATCTTTCTTGTATGTGTGATATCTTTGAGACTGGCGTGACCTGACTGGCTTCCTTCTTGTCTCCCCAGACTTAAGTTATTCTTTATACCAAATTTGGGAATCTGTGTCTCGTGAATATATTGCTAGAGATATCCTATTAAGTGTTTTCTTTTTCATATACAATTCAAACTATGGAATGAAAAATATTTTTTGGGAGTCGATATTGCAACTGTTGTCAATTCTTCATAAAACATAATACATTTCCCGCAACTGTTTTCCAGAAGATTGGTACAAAAACTGGGGTATACTCCCCCGGACTTGAGCAAGCTGGTCAGGGTTCAAAGATGGCAGCAGTTTTTAATAAATCTACCAAGCAATGTTTTTGCAATGCTACATTTGTCTATGAATTCCATCTGAATTCCCATTAATTCGCCTGTGTCTTTGGTCTCCTCTCAATGTTACTTGAGATCTGCGTTTCCGCATTTATGAGTAGCTTTGAAATCTATATTTTTCTTGTATGAAATGCGACATGAATGCAAATTGTTTAAGCAATACAAGTTGGCATAAGAGAAGGAATGAGTGCTCTGAGATGCTACCCTCCTTGGTGGGCATCATATATGTGCAAGATTGAAGTCATTCAAATTGAAGTAATTCATATCTCAAAGGCTTTCTACAAGTGGCAGTTTAACAAAACTTTCAATTGAAAGTTTGGAGGTGATCTGTTGGATCACTTTCATTTCTATTGATAGTGTAGATGTGATACACATAGATCTGACCTCCTGATGTGAAAGGCACTCTATAAATGTAATTTTGTTGTTGTTATTGATAGTGCAGAATTTACACATTCATCCCCCAATAGAGAAGGGAAAGGAATACAAGATTTCCAAGAGCAGAAGAAGAGAGGGGAAATAATGGTAGAACCTATGGTATGAAAAAGGAGCATTAGACGTTAATAGCAATTTAACTATCAATGTAATAGAGACTAGAGAAATATGTCGGTTGAAATGATGAATTATTTAAGCTCAATAAGAAAGAATTAATTTGTAATCCATAATTTTGAAAAGAATAAATTGTAGGAGAATTTGAGTAGATATTCCATAGTTTGAATATTTCAGGGATCTGAATGAAGACTTAAATATCTCAGAGAATAAAAGGATATCTGTGCAGGTATCCTGCTTAATAAAGAGCAATAATGTCAAATCCACTTACATGTATGGGCATTTTTAAAGACAAGACTTTATCTTATTCATTTCAATACAGTACTATGCTAGTCCATTTTAATTCACAACTGGAGATTTTTATTGAATAAAGAATGTTGAGCAAATTAAGGTCTTGCAGAATCATTTTAGATGAATAAAATATTTCAATGAACTATGAAAGTCACATTTTATGTAAATGTAGCAAAGTCATAGTATCCATATTCTTACATTTTAATATCAACTGTAGCTATACTTTTGGAATTATGTTACTTTATCTGTCTATATGCACAGGTTACACATTTAAATAATATCCAGAAGCACATTTTGTTCCCATGGGTTGTATATTCGCAAGCAAGGCAGTTGATGTTTTAACTAAAAATAAGTTTGAAATAGAAAAAACGATAAAATGATAACATATAAGGCACAAAATAGCTGAATAATGACACACTGTATAGGATATATTCATTTTATGTTATGTTAATTTACTGTTAAATCAGGCACAGACAGTTTTATAGTACAGCAGTTTTATTAATGACAGATATTGATATTTAAGTTTGATTCCACATATATGTACACTTTTGTTTTAAACTGAAATGTTTGCTAAATCCTGTGATTTAGGAAGAAATGTCAATGATTTTTAATAGAATAAATGCATTATCCTTGCTAATAAGCTAATCATGAAGTTGCAAATTTGAATACTGTACATTCAAGTTTTCTTCAGGATTTAAGGGATTATATATAAATTATTGATAATAATAATCATCACATTTTATACAACGCTTCACGAGGAGGACGTTAACATATCACATCATCCACACTGTCATTTGAATGAGACATTAAACCAAGGTCTAAGCCAACATTCAAATATAGTGCTGGTAGTGTACTGCATTGGTGGAGGTACAGTACCATCCTTCACATAAAATGTTAAACCGAGATGTGATCCGCTTTCTCAGGTGGACATTAAGGATCCCATAGTACTACTCAAAAAGAGAAGGCAATTTCTTTCAATGATCTGGCAACAATCTCCCAGCCAAAAAAATTGGTTATAGATTTCATGGCTTTTTGTGGAGCATTACCATGCACCAATTGGCTGTTGCATTAATGTAAAAAATACAATCAATACAATTCACAGTAAAATCCTGTGACATACTTTGAAATGTCTTCCTTATGTGAATGTAAGTCAGGGTCTTGGTTTAACATTTCATTCGAAGGATAGCGCACACACAACTCCGATCTGCTCCCGACGTGAAAGGCACTATACAAATATAATTTTGTTGTTGATGTCTATTCTGACAATGTTACCTTACCACATCTCAAATTACTTAGTAGAACATATTGCAGAGTGTGGTATATTGACTGTGTAGTTGTCAATAACCAAGGCAGCCAATACGTGCACAGTAATGTCCCACAACCAGCCATGAAGCGAATGATACAATGCAATATAAAACTATTTATAAAGTGTCTCTCATGTCAGGAGGATGTTCCAAGGTGCTAAGCAGTTGTAGAGGGGATGGGGTTTGGAATCAAGAGGGTGGAGGGCAGAGAGGGTTGGGCAAGACCAATAGGGGAGAGGGAGCAGGCCGGAACCTGCTGAGTGGAGGAAGCAGGCAGGTTGTTAAAGGATAAGCAGGTAGAAGAGGCAAGGCCATGGAATGCCTTGAAGGTAAGAATGAAGATTTTGGACTTGATCTTCTGAGTGATGGGGAGCCAGTGCAGCCAGGTGAGGGTGGGTGTGATGGGGTCACGGAGTCTGGTACAGGAAAGGACATAAGCTGCAGAATTCTGGATGTGAGAATTGGGAAGGCCAATAAGTAGGGGGTTGGCATAATCAAGCCTGGATATATGAGGATTTTGGCGGTCTGAGGGATGAGGCGATATCAGAATCAAGAGATGTTGCAGAGGTAGGGGAGGATAGAGCGGGTCATGGCACAGACAGTTGAGGGTCAAACAAGACACCTAGGTTCCTGATTAATTTTATGTGGGGGATTGATGGCGATGACACTGAAAGATGCTTGCTTCCATTTTGAATAGTGCCATGGATCTTAAATAGAGAGATGGGCCTTACTTAATGTCTCATCCAAAGGACAATTCATCCTGGAATGTTATAATAATAATCCCTTAAATAATATATATTTTTTTAAATCCTTGCATTTGGTATAACACTATTCACATCTTCTAGACATCTCAAAACGCTTCACAGAATATACTGTAAAGTGAATTGATATATTGTTGGCGAAATGCGGCAGCTAATTGCGCACTGCGATGTCCCACAAACAGACATGGATTGAAATGACCAATTTTATTATTGTGTTTTATTTGGAAGGATCATTATTAGGTGAGTGGAATAAGCAAACTTGCCTAAGGTTTCACCCTGCCCTGCCTGGATTCGAACGCAGGTCTCACACTTGTAAGGCGAGTCCTCTAACCACCGAGCTACAGGACTCCATGATAATATACAATAATAATAACAACAATAATAATAATAATGGTTTGATCATTCAATTCAAAACTGTTTGTAGGACATTGCTGTGGGCAATTGGCTGACACATTTCATGCACAAAAATATTTGATCAATTCACTTTCCAGAATATTCTGGGTTGCGATTAGAGACTTCTTGAAGATGTGAAAAGGTGCTATATCAAATGCATTTCATAACACTGCAATGGAATCTCTTCCAAGTCACTACGAGCTCAGGGGCACAGCTTGAGGCATAGGGCTTGAACTCGCAACCTTATGACTCAGTGGTGAGAGAGTTTTACCAACTGAGCCCATTTAACATGTTAAATCATAGTTTATCTGAAGGACAGCAACTCCAGGAATATTGTGTTACTGTGTCATCCAAGACTGTGAGCTCTAAAATTATGGCATGGAGCTTGAACCCACATACTTCTAACTCAGTGGTGAGAATGCTAGTAACTGAGCCAGGCACAGACATGAATCGATAATCTACAAACCCAGAGGTGGAACTCCTACTAACTGAGATAAATTGACGCTTCTATGTATGAAGCGAGAGGTGCAATGTCATTTTCATATTTTATATTCTTTTCCTGAATCACAATTACATAAGAGAATAATCATTTGGGGAAAAAAAATCCCTAATCTATTTTGAACCATGAGGTATAAAAACTTAATTTTAGCTAACATAACTGCATGAATGCTTTTTGTACCTTTTATATTTAATATTTGTGTAAAAATAAGCCATCCATGTTTATTTCACCATGTTTAACATTCATAAAGATGCTCTCATCTATGATCCCACAGAAAATTGATCTGAACAGAACAATATACTGTACTATAATACTGAACAATTTGCACTTATTAATATTCTATTTTTGTTTAGTTAAAACACAAATGCATTTCTATTGTAAAAAAAACTTTTGGTTTAATAGAAATGGGAGATTACCAGCATAAGAAAATGAATCTACACGAATAAAAGCAAAATTAACTGGAGCAAAATTAAACATTAATTCTCCCTTTGCCCTTCACCCCCCCTGATCCTGACCCTCAGCTCGGCTCCAAAATGTTGACTGTCCGGTGCCTTGGGACATCCTCCTGAAGTGAAAGGCTCTATACAAATGTAATTTTGTTGTTGTTATTATTGGCACATGTAGTTTTTTTTCAAAATTAAAATATCATTCAGTGAATTTGGGTTGTAGAGCTCAGATAACCTTAAAAACTTATTTATCTACAAGCTTAAATGTCTGAAACGCTTGCCTAAAAATATTACATTGTGTCTGACTGAGCCATGCAGAGGAGAAGAGACTGTCCTGTGCTCAGTTATCTGATTTCTGCTGGGCAGTAATAATAATAGCTGTTAGCCAGAGTCAGTTGGTAGCAGTCTTGTCTTGGAGTCAGAAAGTTGTGGGTTTGTGCCCTTCAACAAGTCTTTGAACTCACAGACTAGGTTGACACTCTGATATTGGGGGTAATGAGGGTACCACTGGATTATTTGAGGTACTGTTCTCTGGATAATGTTAAGATGAAAGCTTGTTAGGTGGATGTTAAACTTCCATGGCATTATTTGAATAGAAAATAAGAGTTTCTTCCAGTATCCTGGTCAATGATCCCCAAATAGAATTTGACATTCACTGCGTAGCTGTTTGTGGGTTAATTGTGCCAAAATGATCTGCTGCACTTGCCTACAAAACACACATTCATTGCATTTTGCACTGTATCAAATGCAAGGATTATTATTTTGGAAGGAAAAAATCTGTCAGGTTTCTACTTCATATTGTTATTCAACAATTCCCTACATGAAGATGTGGATGAAGACAGGATCATTCTCAGTTATAATGCTGCTATGGCTGAAAGGTCTTGCAGCACTCACCAACGTGGCTCAAATATAAAAAAAAGCTCCAAGGTTTTCTATGTGCAGGTGGGATACATAGAATTCTCAGTTTAGTTTGGATACTCTTGTGGGTTTTCACATGCATAAGACCTCCAGTGTACTAAAATAAAGTTCCATAAGCATTCATGGATCCAGAAATCTTATACAATCTATTCTGGAGAGCAGGGAAAAAAATATCTTAATTTCATAATTAGAAACGGAATCAAACACCACGTAATAATAATAATAATTATTATAATAATAATAATAGTTGCATTTCTTATAGTGCTTTTTACGTCTTCTAGACGTCTTAAAGTGCTTCGTAGAATATACCGCATAGTGAATTAACTATATATGTGGGCAAAACGCAGCAGCCAATTGTGCACAGCAGTGTCCCACAAACAGTTCTGGATTGAAATGACCAGTTTATTATTGTATTTTTTGAGGGATTATTATTTGGCATTTGGAGTGAGGAAACTTGTCCAAGGTTTCGACTTGACCTGCAGGGAATCAAATCCAAGTTTCTCACTTGCGACTGCTCCAGTAATGCTTAAAATAAGAATTTGCTGGTTGAAAAATGACCCAAAGATACATCCAGTTTGCCTTCCACCATCTAGGCAGACACTTAACATGTTGGGTCTCAAACTATATTCTGGAAATTTACTCAAGACAACTTGGACAAGTATGTGCTGATTAAAGAGTTATCATGCCATTATTGACTAGGTTACTCAACTGGTGATGAGGGAGTTTCTAGGAATGGTATCTATATCGACTCACAATGTATTTGACAAAGTTCTGTAACAAGAGATTATAAGCAAAAATTAAACCACGTGGAATTGGAGGTAACATCATGTCATGCATTGGTAATTGGTTGAGAGGTAGGAAACAGAGTCGGGGAAAAGGGAGCATTTTATGATTGGTGGGATGGGATGTAACAACTGGGGTTCTCCAGGGATCTGCACTGGGGTCTCAGCTTTCTACCATATATATTAATGAATTGGGTGAAGAAATAGAGCCTGTATATCCAAGTTTACAGATGACACTGAGTGAAGAGCATCGGTAAGTTGTATTGATAAGTGCAGGAAGATACAAAGGGAAAATAATGCAACAATAACAAAATTACATTTACAGAGCGGCTTTCACGTTGGGAGGACGTCAATGTGCTAATAATCTGTACATTTGATATAGTACCTTATCACGTTGTTGAGATGTCTCAAAGAGCTTCACAGAATATACTATCAAGTGAATTGACTGGGTATTTTGTGGACAAAACCGGCAACCAATCACACACAATTGAATATAGACAAATAAAGCTTGTGGGTAGAACTAAGGCAAAATACAAAACATTCCCAACACTGCTTTGGAGTGTCAAGCTAAACTATTATCACCTGCATATACCAGCATGAAGCATAAACCCACAAACTTAGCAGCAAAGTGTTATCAGCTGACCCAGGCTTCATTAGTTCTTGACGATGAGCTTCTGCAGACCAATATTCCTCTATTATTTGACTCGGGAAGAAATCCAAATTCTCTTGTGGAGGGTTTAGTGGAATCAATGTTTACTGCACTAGGTGGCAGTCTACCATAAGTTGACAAACCAAAGAATGAAGCGATTTCTTATTTTACATTTAACTTGTGGTTTCCTCTGGTTCTTCTATATTTGTTTTCCTTGATTGTTCTGAAAACTTTAATCTCTCCATGCTGTGTGTAGCAATGGACTTTAAAGAAATACATTGAAACTAACGAGGTGATTGCATAAATAATCTTTGGGCATTAACTTTGTCTTCAGTGCTACAAACTAAATGTAACAATTCAAAACAACAAACAGGGAAAATATAAAAATCTTAATGTCTCAAAATCATCAACATTTAAAACGTAATCTCTGAATTGTAATTATACTACAACAATACACAATTTATACACTTTACAATGAATTACATAAAGTTTTAGAGACAGTTCAATTATGTGATAAGTTGCAATATCAAATGCAAAGATTATTGAATTATTTAGTACTGTATTATTGTAAAACCTCAGCAAATTATTGACTAGGATAATTGCTTCTCCAGATATAAATTGGGGAAATACAACAACAACTTGCATTCATATAACGCCCTCCATGCCAGGCGGCATCTCAGAGTACTGTCATTCATTTCCAAACTGATAACAGAAGAGAGAAACACACAGACAGAGTGAGAGATACACATAGACATAGAGGCACACACACAAAGAAACACCAGAGATAGAAACATACATACCGACAGAGAGAGAGAGAGATAAATACAATGGCACACACCTTCAGAGAGCTAGATACACAATCAGAGTGAGGGACGCAGAGAAAAACACACACACGAAAAGAGAGAGATACACACAGACTCACAGATACTTTGTTGCTGGCCATATTATTGTTTTTAAATTTCTATGGTGTTTTACGTTGTTTATCTAAAGTTTCCATTGTAACTAAAATTCAGTGACATGAAGTAATACAGTTATAGACTTTAAAACTCGGGATCTTCATGTGATTCTTGTAGATTATGTTTTTGGAAGGGAAACACAAAAACTAGTTTGGATGAAGAAGGCTCCTTGATCTACTAAACTTCATCCTTCTAGAACACCTACCTTATCAACCCCTTTCAAAACAGCAAACTGCATTTTACATGAGTCTAGTATCCTGCTCTCAACGTCTCTCCTGTCAATCTACTCCAGTTGTTAATTACTCCTTGAATTAAAAAAAACACGAGAGCATTGCTATCATCTTCCTGCCCACAGCTCAGATACGTGTAGGATAATATGTCAAAATACTTTACAGAGACAAACCTTTCCGCTGCCATCCCAAAGTGAAAAGTGCTACACAGGTATCCCGCCCTAACTGCGGCCTCGTCAACCGTGAAACTTATGCATCCACGGTTTGCTAAATGCAACAATCCTTGCTAACCACGCAATGGTTATTGTTTAAGAACATAAGAACTAGGAGCAGGAGTAGGCCATTCGGCCCTTCGAGCCTACTCCGCCATTCAATAAGATCATGGCTGATCTTCTTATCCAACTCTGATTACCTGCCCTATCCCCATATCCCCTAATCCCTCTATGTTTCAAAAATCTATCAGTCTCAGCCTTGAAAATGTTCAAGGGCTGAGCATCTACAGCCTTCTGGGGTAGTGAATTCCATAAATTCACTACTCTCTGAGTGAAGAAGTGTTTCCTCAACTCTGTTCTAAAAGGCTGACCCTTAATTTTAAGACTGTGACCCCTGGTTATAGATTCTCCTACCAGGGGAAACAGTCCCTCAGTGTCTACTGTATCTAGCCCTTTAAGAATCTTATATGTTTCAATAAGATCTCCCCTAATTCTTCTGTACTCCAGAGAATACAGCCCTAGTTTATTCAACCTATCCTCTTGCTTAACCTATCCTCTTGCTTAACCATTGTTTATCCATGGGTTTTAACACTAAAACTAGCGTTTGGCGCTAGGACCCAGTTGCGATGTCGCAATCAACCAGCGAGATGTTGCTTCTCTTTTAGGATTAAGGTACATCTCTGTTGATTTCTCTCTCTCTGTCTGTGTCTCTCTGTGTCTGCAGATCCTGGCAGCCAATGCACCCAAACTTACTCCCCCTATCAGCATGTCACCCACCACACCACCTACTGCACATACTCCCCACCCTCCGTGTCACCCACCCAACCCTCGTGTCACCTACCCCCCCATCCTCCATGTCATCCACCCCCCCACCCTCCGTGTCACCCACCCTCTCCCCACGCTCCAAGTCACCCACCATAGCACCTTCTGCACCCCCTCCACCCTCCGTGTCACCCACCACCCCCACTCTCCATGTCATCTACCCCCCCCACCCTCTGTGTCAACCACACCACCCCACCCTGTGTGTCGGCCACCTCCTCCCACCCTTCATGTCACCCACTCCCCCACCCTCCGTGTCACCCACTCTCCCACCCTCTAGGGTCCGGCGATATATCGATATATCGCTAAAACCCGATATAATTTTCATATCGATACGCCGATATAGGTATTTCAAAAATATCGAAATTTCGAAAAATCAATATATCGAAGTAAAAAAATCGGAATGCGCGCACACTGAACTACAAGATCCAGAATGCTCATCTCTATACACAATGCACAGACCGAGGTGCAAAGCCACCATATTGTATTCATAGTCCTTGAATACAATGTACAGGTATGCAAGGGGTGGGGGGGGGGGGGGGGGGGAGAGAAGGCTGGGGGGGGGGTGAGGGGGAGAGAGATGGCTGGGGGGTGTGAGGGGGGGAGAGAGACGGCTGGGGGGGGAGAGAGACAGCTGGGGGGGGGGGGAGTGAGACGGCTGGGGGGGTGGGGGGGGAGAGAGACGGCTGGGGGGCTTGCGGGGGAGAGAGACAGCTGGGGTGGGGGGAGGAGAGAGAGACGGCTGGGGAGGAGGGGGAAAGAGACAGCTGAGGGGGTCGGGGGGGGAGAGGGATGGCGGGGGGGCAGAGGGAGAGAGAGAGACGGCTGTGGGGGTGGAGGGAGAGAGAGATGGCTGGGGGGGGTCGGGGGGGAGAGAGACGGCCTGGGGGGGTGGGGGGGGAGAGATACGGCTGGGGGTGGTGGGAGGGAGGGAGAGACGGCTGGGGAGGGGTGTGGGTTGGGAGAGAGACGGCGACTGCCTTGGGGGGGGGTTGGGTGGGGAGAGAGACGGTGGGGGGGTGGGGTGGGTGGAGAGACGGGGTGGATGTGATAATATACAGATAGATAGAGATGGGGGGGATGTGGGAGAGACACGGAGACACACACAGAAAAACACAGAGATGGAGAGAGTGAGAGAGAAAGATATTTACCTCCTGAGGAGATAGGCCCCGAATGCGCACGCACCCGGAATGCGCGCGCACCGAGAACGCGCGCGCACCCCGATTGCGCGCGCACTCCGAATACGCGCACATGCGTAGTACGGAAAACCCGGAAATATCGATATTTCGGTATATCTCAATATGAGCCCATCGATATATCTAAATCGGAAAATTTCCATATCGACGGAACCTACCACCCTCTATGTCACCCACTCCCCCACCCTCCATGTCACCCACCACCCTCCGTGTCACCCACAGCCCCTCACCCTCTGTGTCACCCAAAACACCACCTTCTGGACCCCCTACACCCTCCGTGTCACCCACCCCCCAGCTTCCGTGTCACCCCACCCCACCCTCCATGTCACCTGCCCCCCACCCTGCCTGTCACCCTCCCCACCCTCCGTGTCACCCACCACATCACCTTCTGCACACACAAACCCTCCCCCCACCCTCCGTGTCACCCACCATGATTTCTCTCTCTCTGTGTAGACCAATCAAACAGTCAGTCAGACAGCCTCGTGGATTGCCGCAGATGCGCCCAAACTTACTGCCCCTATCCCCATGTATGTTATAACTATATGTATTTTTTTTGTGTTTAGTTTTACTAAACATAAACTGACTCCCCGTATCCCCATGTTTCCCATAGGGTCTTGCATATTCCAACCACAAAAAAGCAAACTTACTCCTCCTATCCCCATATTTGCCATAGAGGTTTGTATTTTCCAACCACGATTTTACCAACCACGGAGGTTTTCAGCAATGGTTGGGGAGGGATGCCTGTATCAAAGTTAAAGATTATTAAATGCAAAAATGCAAGAATTATTATAAATCCCCATTTCAGAATCTCACATTCATTGAGTTCTATCAACAACTCAGAATGCTTGCCAAGAATTCAGCTCATCCATTTTGCATTTGGTTATCTGTACACCTATGACTGATACCAGATCATAAACATTGATGCTTTAGAACCATCAGTTTTTTACCTACAATGTGCATTACTGTCTATGTTGGATCCTGTAGCTCAGTGGTTAGAGAACCCGCCAAGTGAGAGAGCTGGGTTTGATTTCAGGCAGGGTGAAACCTTGGGCAAATTTCCTTACTCTAAATGCCTGATAAAAATCACTCGAAAATAAAATATATTAAATGAATCACTTCAATCCATGACTGTTTGTGGGACACTGCTGTATGCAATTGGTTCCCGTGTTTTTCCTACAAATATACAGTCAATTAACTTTACATTATATTTTGTGAAGCGCTTTGAGACATTGAGAAGATATGAAAAGCGCTATATGAAATGCAAGGATTATTAGGGATACTATTATGTTTGCCTACAAAATACAGTCATTCCGCTTTACAGTAATTCCTGTGAAGTGATTTTAACATCCTGCGAATATGAAGGATGCAATATCAAATGCAAGGATTATTAAGTCATTATT
The DNA here is from genome assembly GCA_035084275.1 of Hydrolagus colliei. NCBI lineage: Eukaryota > Metazoa > Chordata > Chondrichthyes > Chimaeriformes > Chimaeridae > Hydrolagus > Hydrolagus colliei. Next base: position 86,985,694 of record CM068743.1, read on the forward strand.
ATGTCAAATACAAAAATCACATGTATTCTTAAATGAATGAGGACCATTTTTTATGAATTAAATTATTATAATACAGTTTGTTGCGTGACACATATATGAACGTTTATAGTTTTTTATGACTGTATGAGTCCCAAAAGACTTTATAAGACTATAACATTTTGGATAAATAGGGTGATGAGATAAATATACAATTTCATAACAGATTGAATAATTCTTACCTGCATTATCAACATCGTATTTTCTCCCAATATTACATTAATGATGATGTATTCTATTATTTATTATTTGCAAATTATGGAAAATAAAAGGATATGAATAATAAATATGCTAAAAAAAATCTGTTGCTCGGTGAAGCTTACAGAGCTACAAAGAATATCAATGCACACTTTACCCAAGGCGCTGCAAGCAAGAAATTCATCTTTGGTTTATAAGCTTCAGTGAGCAGAATAACCATCATTTGATTCATTCCCTTCACTGTTGCTTACCTCTTTCCCACTGGTTTTCACATGTTAAGCTGACATAATCACATAGGAGATGTCAGTTACATCACACACATTTTTGTTTCTGTGTGATTATTGATGTAAAATGTCATGACCAATATGGTAAGCAATTGTAAGATATTTTAATGTCGAATCCGGATTTTGACATTGAGGAGACAAGGGAATTTATTATGATTGTCAGATGTTAAGTTACCTTTGAAAGGTTTTAAAGACGCTTATGTTGAGTTGAATATGCTTATTATTGGTTTTCGTCTTAGCTTACCGGCTACATCAAATTATTCCAACCAGTGTGATGCCTGAAATCTATTTCAATACTATAGTTTTAAATTTTTATTTGATAAAGGATTTTCTAAAATTCTAATTATCTTAAGTTTTAAGGCGATGGTGTTCAGGCCTTGGATTTCATTTTAAATTATTATAAATAATTTTAAATCCTTACATTTCATATGGCACCTTCTCACATCCCCAAGACATCACAAAACCCTTGATAGGAATTAAAGTATAGTAACTGTATTTTGTAGTCTTAATTAATTCTCAATACTAATTATTTTAAGTCTTTTCTACTATACATTATAATGTTCCAACCATTTTGTCAAATAAACCTAGATAAACCACTGCTGTCCTGACAGAATGTCTGTAAGACATTAAATCCTGAATGAGACCTAACTTTCTTCAGTTGAGCACCATAAATGTAATTTTGTTGTTGTTGTTGTTGTTTTTATTCCTGTCTCCTTATTGAGTGCCTCCGCATCTCAGTGGCAAAGAGCATCATATCCAAGGATGCACACTTCACCTTAGTAAGCCAGTCCAGAAACTTGGCATCTTGTTTGATCCTCAACTATTCTTTCTACCCAACAACTGTGCCATGACTTGCTCTGCATTGCCCCATCGCCGCAACATTGCCCGACTCCTCCATTTTCTTACACTACAGGATGCCGAAACTCTCATATGGACACTTATAACATCCAGCTTTGACTATGCAAATTCCCTGCTTGTTAGCCTCCCCAAGTCCTCCTGCCATAGACTACAGATCATCCAGAACTCTGCAGACCATGTCCTCTTCCACTCCCAGTTCTGTGATCCTATCACCCCATCCTCACCCAACCTCACTGGCTTCCTCTAAGACACAGGATACAGTTAAATAACCTAGTCCTCATCTTCAAAGCCCAACATGGCCGTGCTCTCCTCTACCTCTGCAACTGCCTGACATCCTACAAACCTATCCACTCGCTCCAGTGAGCAGGCTCTGGCCTGCTTCATGCATCCTGCGTGAATCACCCTACCATCGGTGCCTGGGCTTTCAGCCTCTCTGCCCCCATACTTTCGGAATCCTTCCCACAATCCCTTTGCCTTTGCCAAATCCCCTATCCTGACCCCCAGTTTGGGTCCGAAACACTGACTGTCAAGAGCCTTGGGATGTCCTCCTGATTTATAAGGTGCTATACAAATGTAACTTTGTTGTTGTAAAGCGTTTATTTCAGACCATGAGCCACTCTGACCTTAGCAAATCCTGTGTATTACTATGCTTTGAAGTGGTAAATTAAACATGAAGGTATAGTCTGTCTGAAATTGAACGTTTCACGCTATTAATAGGAAACTAATAAGAAAGTCACAGGAAGTCAGTTGGGTTTAGTGTTGGCAGAATCATCCTTATGAATGTTGACTACCATTTAAACTATAGAAATGTTGTTTCTTAAAATGGTTGGGAGCCTTAGCGCAATACAAATGGAACCATGAGAACAGCCAAAAGCTTAGAGTAATATCAGAAGGACCAAAGTAAATGGTTGTTCAGCATGGTGAAAAGAATGATACGAAGTTCCCATTAGAATCTGCTGGTAAAGCACTCTGAGATGCCATCTGGCATGGAGGGCACTAAATAAATCAAAGTTGTTGTTGTTGTGGTTGTAAAACTGATAAGCGGTAACAGCAACCTTCTTGCATAATCCTAATAGAGTACTTAATGTAGCAAATGCTTTCAAAATTGTTTCTACCATAAAGTTGCAGAGATTCTCAGCTTTACTAAATATACAGTACTGTGAAGTGATTTATGACATCCTCCAGATATGGCATTATATCAAATGTATGGATTATTATTGAATACTTTTGAATTTATTTAGGCTAGTTTTTACTTACGCATGCAAACCCACCCATGCACACACTTACTCACTCGCTCATGTGCACTCTCTTGTTATTCTACCTCATCATGTCTGTACTTGACTCTTTGAAAAGAGATGTCCAAATCAATCCCACTCCCCACCCTCTCCCCAGAACCCTGCAAACTTGTCCTCCCCAAAGAATTATGTACTCTCATAAAAGTTGTTATGGAATCAGCTACCGTTTCAGGCAATGCATTCCATATTCGAATAACTCGCTGCTTAAAAGTATTTCCTCTCAACCACATCCCTCCCCCCTTTCTTTTAACAACTATTTTAAATTGGTATCCTTGGATTACTGATTTACTTGCCAGCGGAAATAGTTTCTTCTTGTTCAACCTATCGAATCCCCACATAATTTTAGAAACTTCTTTTAAGTATCCTCTTAACCTTCTAATAATAATACTGCAGTAGTAATCCTTGCATTTGATATAGCACTTTTCACATCTTCTAGGTGTCTCAAAGTGCTTCACGGAATGTACTGTAAAATGAATTGATTGTGCACAGTGAGCCAATTGTGCACAGAAGTGTCCCACAAACAGTCGTGGATTGAAGTGACCAATTTATTTTATTTTTTCTTGAGGGATTATTATTAGACATGTGCAGTAAGGAAATTTGCCCAATGTTTTGTCCTGCTGGGAGTAGAACCCAGGTTTCTCATTCATGAAGTAAGTGATCTAACCACTGAGCTTCTGGACTCCACAGACTTCTGTACTCCAAGGAGAATAATCCCATCTTCTCTAGCCTCTCCTGATAACTGAAATGCCTCATTCCTGGTACCATCCTGGTATTTCTCCTTTGGACCCTCTCAATGCCTTGACATCTTTCCTAAAGTCTAATGTGCAGAACTGAACACAGTTTTCTAGCTGAGGCCCAACCAGTATTTTATAACCTAACCAGTGTTTTATAAATCTAAGTAGAATTTCTAAGATAGAAAGATTTTTAATAATAGATATTTTGGAAGCAAATTACAGTATTTATCAAGCGCATCTTTGATAATGTGGGTTTATATGGGAACTGTTTCAGTAACCACATCAACCTCAGGAAACTGTTGGTTCCTGTTTAATACTTTCATAATAATAAAAATCCTTGCACTTGAAATAACGCCTTATCATACCTTCATCGTGTTTCATTCCATCATTGGAAGATAATAGGTAGTTGAAGGTCTAACTGATTGTTTGCTTCTCTTGCCCAGAGAAGAGAAGCAAACTCCTTCAGTTTCCCCAGATAAGTTAACTCTGCAAGGCTCGCGGTGAAATCTCGAACATCTATGGGTGTATGGCTCATTTTAAGATTACTTCTGTAACTCTACAAATTGAGCCATTGGGGAAAGAACTATTTATTGGAAAGCTATGCATAATTTCTGGTACGAATAGTGTTTCTTGTCTTCTCTGCTGCAGTGGGCATGGCAGCCCCAATATGGTAAGCAAACCTCAGTGGCTTGCTGTGTGCAAATGCAGAAAACCCTGTAATTCCATATTTATGTTACTGACAATATTAATAAATCATTTGAGTTTCAGTCTTGTAGTTTGTGATGTCATCCGAAATGCTTGGATGAACGACATCAAGATTAATGGGTAAATAATTGGAAGCCAATAACCTAATCAAGGGGTTCTGAGAAAGCTTAACCAATGTGGAACAATTTCTGGATAAATTTGACAGTAGACTTGCTTTATTTAATAACTTTTCCACAACATCTGTCAGCATATTTTCGGTAACTGGGAGGTTTAATCCTTGATATAAACTTCATTTTATTATTGGAACCTTACCCATTGATGTAAATCTGTTTTATTTACTAACTACATTTTGATAGCAATAATGCAAAAACAATGGAGTGTCATGATCTGGAAAAAATGTAAAATTGCTTTAAATTGATGGTAACGTGCATATTTTACTCATTGCTGGTTGTAATCTAAATTCTCAAGATAATATTGGATAGAAATGCACATGATTCACATGGCACATAGCATCCCGGAGTGCTTGACAATGGCAGAGCACGATGCTGAGTTGGGGAGAGTGGGGCCGGGGGGTGGGGTGGCCGTAGATACGGTCAAATAGGAAGGTGTTCAGGCATGACTTGCAGATGGGGAAGGAAGGGGCAAGGCAGTTTGGGGGATTAGTGGCTAAAAGCCTGGCCACCAATGGTGGAACAGGGGGCTATACAGAAGACCGGAGCTTTCTCTGGCTGTGTTTACCAAATTTTCGACACTCCAAAATGCTACATTAATATTATTAGAGTAAATCTTGACAAGGTAGAATTTTCCCTGCATGTTCTTAGGCATCACAATTTGTTTCAGCACCAGCATTGCAGGAGCAACATTGAATGTTTAGTTTCTGTGGAACTGTTGTTTCCTTTGGAGCTGTTGTGGAACTGTGAATTTTAAATGCAAAGATGGTGTTGGTCTCCAGGTACTGAAGAAAACATGAGAATAACTATGAGGATGAATGATTCAAATTATGAGCTAGCAAAATAGAAGCAAAATTCTTATTCCAATTCATTGTTGCATTGCATACATCTTTCTGTACATGACTTATTCTCAATATATTTAGACATAATAAAATTGTTGTGTATGACATTGAGACAAGGGTGGTCGTTTAATAGACCTGATCAAATTTGTCTACAAATCATTACACATGATAGTAATAACTTGCGAAGTGCTTTGAAATGTTTCCATATTATGGGCCATTTATCAAATGCAAGAATGATTTGTTACTATGCTTAGAATTATGTAAGATTATTTGATTATTAGGACAATTGTGGAGTCCTGTGGCTCAGTGGTTAGAGCACTCGTCTTAGAAACAGGAGACATAGGTTAAATTCCATTCAGGGGGAAAACCTCAGGAAGTTTCCCTACTTCATAAGCTTAATAATATTCCATCAAAAAAGGCAATAATAAATTGGTGATTTCAATCTGCGATTGTCTGCTGTACGCAATTGGCTACCACTTTTTGCCCACATACAACTTCATTTAACCTAATATTATCATGTAATACAAATCCATCATAGATGAGATAATTTTGAGATACTGGTCTCATCATTAATGGCAGCCATGTAAACAATGTATTTGAAAGGACTAGCATTTGCCGTGCTAATTTACAGTTTGCACTGACAGCTCAGAATAATTGTAAAACTGATTTTGAAGCTTTCCCTAGCTCAATTTTCCATTGCGGTATTACCTAAAAATAACAAATTAAACCTGATCTTTCAACCACAACATAGAGACTGAGAATGTTTTTCACTTGTGATTCTATGGCATGAGTTTCATTAATAAGACACAAGCATAATTGATTTTAATAAGAAGGAAAGCTATCAGGCTTGCCTGCTTTTCTTTTAATTGTCTTTTACTATGGTCTGTTGCCTGGCAACCTGTGCATGGGCATAATATAAACTGGCCAGGAGTTCATCTGGGGTTTGCTGCTTGTGGAACAACAACAACAACAACATTACACTTGTATAGCACCTTTCATGTCAAGTGGATGTGCCAAGGCACTGGACAGTCATTGTATCAGACCCGAGCTGGAGTTGGTGAACACGGAGGGTGGAGAGAAAGTGGAAACAAGGAAAGGGAACTATATCTTGAGTGATTTTGAGGCACGTAAAATGTAATTTTACATTTAAATGAATGTCAGCCTGGCTCAATTTGCAGCACTCGCACCTCTGAGGCAGAGGATGTAGTTTCAAGCCCCACATTCAGACTTTGAATTGATAGTCCAGGGCTCTCACTGATGGAAGTTGTCCTTTAGATGAGATATTAAATTGATGTCCCGTCTACTTGTTTGTGTGCATATTAACAATCCCCTGGCATAATTCAAAACAAAACGGGATTTTTTCCTGGTGTCCAAGCCAACAATTCCCTGCATAAAGTTGATCATTCACGTTATGGCTGATTTTTAATATTACTGTGCAGAAAATTAGCTGCTATGTGAACTTCCAAAATTCACAGTCACTACACTTTGTGGTAAATCATTCTATAATCCTAGTTAGAAGTGACTGGCTCCCGGTTCCCAAGCAATCAGTCCTCAAATTAAAAAAAAGTTAATTTATTTCATGGCTGTTTGTGGCATATTACAATTTGCAAATTGATTGCTACCTTGCTTACAACATATAGTTTACAGTTTATTCTGTGAAGAGCTTTTAGATATCCTCCCGATATTATAGATGCTATATCAAATTTAAGTGTCATTAATATATTATTATTATTACTTTTATTTTTAAAAATACAGCAAAAATAATTTCAAAGTTAAGACTGAGTTCAATAATTTGCCAAATTTCGGCACATTCTGAAATTCTGCATAAATAGTGTAGATCTGCACCTAGAATTTAACCCCAGTAATCTTTTGAAGAGCAAAATCCACTGGTTGCATCTCTCTCATTGAAACAAATTGGCTGTAATTTGAATTGTGGCAACTGTGAATCATGTAGGCTAACCCCACAGCTAATTTGTGCACAGCAATGGTTCACAAATATACATTAAGTAGGTAATTAATTGTATCTAGGGGATTAACTGTCCAGGAAAAACTCCTTTCTCGTTTTGGATAGGATCTTTAACTTCTACCTGATTAGGCAGACAGGACCTAGGTTTAACAACTTTGACTGAGACAGATTAAACACCTGGTTGTAGTATGGGATGAATGCCTGATGCAGTAATTATCATTGGTCTCTGGTGAGGTAAGATTAAATAACTGATCACACAGCTGGAAATAATTTCAGAACACCATCCTGGTTTGCTAAAACAGTTAAGGCATTGATCTGTGCATGAAATGGATTTCCAGAAGTCGTGGGGGAGGAAAGGAGTGGGGATTCCCGAACATGTCATTAAGGCTGGTTTTAAAGACACAATTGAACTGCTTTTTTTGCCTGTGTAAGAATCATATAGATTGTTCAATTTCTCCCACTCTGTCTTAAAATGGAGTGGAGTCCTGTAGCTCAGTGGCTGGAGCATTCGCCTTACAAGTGTGAGACCTGTGTTTGAATCCAGGCAGGTCAGGGCAAAACCTTGGGCAAAATTTTCTTACTCCACACACCTAATAATAATCCCACCAAAAAAAAACACAACAATAAAATTGGTCATTTTGAATCCATGTCTGTTTGTGGGACACTCTTTGCGCAATTGGCTGCCGCGTTTTGTCCACAAATATGCAGTCAATTCACTTTACAGTACATTCTGTGAAATGCTTTGAGATGTCTAGAAGATGTGAAAAGCACTATATCAAATGCAAGGATTATTATTATTACTATAAAATAAAAGGATTTACTGTAATCATGATCCAGTTGCTGGCTCCTTGGAAAGGAAGTCTTTCCTTACTTACTGCCTGTCCAGGGCCTTGGGACTTCCTCCCAACATGAGGATTCCATATATGTGTTGTTATTGTTGTTGTTGCATGAGTAAGCGAGGAAAAGGGAGAGCATAAGAATTGAACATTAGTCTCAAAAAAACCTGTTTGCAGCTTCAGTAACTTAGTAAAAAAAATCTATTTTGTCATTCTATTTTGATAGTTTACTTCTTCTTGTTATTTCTGAAGACTTTTTAGCATTTATGTCTTCTGGTGTGGCAACTAGGTAAGGTAAATACAGTAGATAGCTTTTTGACTCATCTTTTGTTAGTGTACATTCAGTAAATGATTAAGGAACAACAAATTACGACTCTGGTTGGTTCTGCTGTTAAACATCAGAACTGCTCTGCTCATTTGCTACCACAGATCCACTGGAATTAGCCTTGAGCGTACAGCACTTACATAAGAACATAATAACATAAGAAATAGGAACAGGAGTAGGCCATATGGCCCCTCGAGCCTGCCTCACCATTTAATAAGATCATGGCTGATGTTCTATCCTAATTCCATTTACCCACCATATCCCCATATTCTTTAATCCCTTTATCCTTTACAAATCTATCAATCTCAGTTTTGAATATGTTCAAGGACTGAGCATCCACAGCCTTTTGGGATAGAGAATTCCATAAGTTCATTACCCTCTGAGCGAAGAAATATTTCCTCAACTCTGTTCAAAAATGCTGACCCTTAATCTCGAGACTATGATCCCTAATTTTAGGTTCTCCAACCAGGGGAAACAGTCTCACACTGTCTACTTTGTCAAGCCCCTTAAGAATTTTACAGATTTCTTTCTATAAGATCACCCCAATTCTTCTATATTCTAGAGAATATAAGTCTAGTTTACACAACCTTTGCTCATAGGTCAATCCTCTCATCTCATGAACCAATCTAGTGAATCTATGCTGCACATATAAGATGAGTATGTACTTTCTTAAATAAGCAGACCAAAACTGCACACAATATTCCAGGTGCAGTCTCACCAAGGCCCGATAAAATTGCAGTAAGACTTCTCTACTCTTATACAGTACTCTGACCCTTTTTGCAACACACATCAACATGCCACTAGCCCTCCTAGTTGCTTGCTGTACCTGCATACTAACTAACTATGACTGGTGTGCAAGAACACCCAAATCCCTCTGAACAATAAGTCTTTCCCCCTCTAAAAAATAATCTGCTTTTCTACTTTTACCACCTAGATGAATAATTTCACATTTCCCCAAATTATACTCCATCTGCTACCTTCTTTCCCACTCACCTAGCCTGAAGTAGACTGTAAATAGTTGAAGCCCAAGCAATGATCCTTGTGGCACTCTGGGAAGAACCTGTTTATCCTTTCTCTCTGTTTTCTTCCTGATAGCCACTCTCCAATCTATGCTAATACATTATCTTTAATTCCAACTATATTCTACATGAGAGTGTGGACATTAATAATCTGTTTCCAATTATTGGTGAGTCCCAAATTTGACAGCCAGGAACAGATCTAAATGTGAGTTTGTGAGGAACGTCTTTACACAGAGATTGTGGAACTGATTGCCAGAGGCTTTGGTTGAAACAAAAAACATCAGTTTAAGAACAACCTTGATGCCAACAAAAGGAAAAAGGGAATGAAAGGGTTTTGTAGAAACAAATAGAGGGGTCTAAGAAAAGGGACTGGAAGAAATGGAAGCCTTGGCTCTTACCAACATGTGTCTATCACAGCCTGGAATACTTAGGCAAAGTGCATCACCCCATGAAGAACTTGCATTCCGTTCCAGATGCAGCAAAATTTCAATGTGCAAGGTGGCATAAATGCGACTCTGTCTGGTTTGGAACCTCTTAAGTATGGTGATAGGTTTCTACATGTGTCAGATACCCAGCTGATCAAAAAAAGAGCTTCTATGTTCAGCCTATTTCATTCTTTTTATACACGCTTGAAGATGCATAATACAAGTTACATTTATACTGCACCATTTTTGAAAATGGTAGGACATCACAAAGTGCTTTACAGAGCTTTCTGCTACACCTGTAATCATAGTCTATGCATTTCATTTACTTTGTGGTAAGCTCAGGGGAGGGGTGATTTTTTGTCTAAAGAATAATTGATTTTATGCACTCCATTGAGCCTCCCATACTGGTTGCACATGACGCCTGCAGGTTGTCACAACTCATATGCTCTTCACGGTTCAATCCCATTGGGGAAGACGTGCTGTACACATTTCATTAATGTAATTTAGAAATAAAAGTGTTGATATTCATGAAAATAAAAATCATTAAAGCAAAATAAAGCGGGTGACAATTGATAGTGGTATGTCTAATCAAGCGCATTGTTACTTTAATATCAAACCAGTTGCATTAGTACTGTTGATGGAAATACAAGAGGAAAAATATTTCATTGCTAACCTTTTAAAGATGAGCGAACATATTTGTGTTTTAATTGCACTCTATTAGTATTTTGGTGAGATAGTGGAGACTTCTATTTTGAAGAACAAGTGGAATAAGATTGCACAGTTGCTTAAGTGGTCAGGCATTGAGCACCCAGTCAGAAGGTTGTGATATGAGGTCCTGGGCTGTCAATCATTGTAGCTTGCTTGTCTGAATTAATGAGACTCATCATTTGTTTTCTATTTGTGTTGTTAGCCAGAATCTGGAAGGAAGCAACATTCTCCATTTCTGGGAGGTGAGAGGAAGTAATTACATTGATTGATTGACGTGGCTTGGTTGAATGATGACTCCTGTTAACTTAAATGATTCAGCGGTATTGACAGCAGGTGTAGATGAAGTTGTTCTTTTTTAAATCTTGTGATAAAGGTCAGTATGTTACAATAAATTGCCTGCAATGCTAAGAGGGAAATGTCAAATATTGTTTTTATTAGGAGGTGCAATTCAATTATTATTTGTCTTTTGAAAAAAGTAGTACTGTAAATGATATTACAGCAGTAGAGAAGTAGATAGTTATTTTGAGAGGACAGCTTTGCTGAGATCAACATGATGGGCATAAATATAAGATAAACAGAAACACACCTGAAAAAGAGTTTTGGATGAATGTTCAGAGGATGGTAAAAATGTGATTCTCTCTGTGAGAAACTGTAGTTAAGCAAATATAGTAGCATCAATATATTTAAATATTCCTCAAAAAAGATAATAAATTGGTCATAATCTTTGACTGTTTGTGGGACACTCCTGTGTGCAGTTGGCTGTAGCATGTTGTCCACAAATATACAGTCAATTCACTTTAAGTGTATTCCGTGAAGCGCTATGAGCAATTTGAGACATCTAGAAGATGTGTGAAGACACTATAGCAAATGCAAGCATTATTATTATTGACATTTTGTAATCCACAAATGAGGGAGAAGGGAATGTTAGAATGGCTAAAAGCTTGTGTGGTGTGCAAACATACCATGGATTAGTTGGTCCAAATGGCCTATTTCCATGATATAATTCTGCATAATCTTGCTGAACAAGCATAAATTCTGTGGATTATCATAAAATAAGAAACTATTCCAATATTAAACGGCCTATTCTGCCCTTTAATATTTTGAAATTGAATTTGAATCCAAATTGAATCCATAGGATCTGGCTGATTCCTAACAAGGTGAAACTGGTCGCTAGCATCCATATGACATCAGTGAAATTTTGTTTTGGGAATATTGCCTATTTTCCTAGTGGGTATGGGTTCACTCAAGTCATACATTACAGTACACATATTCATTATAACATACACACAAACAGCTGTGTAATTTTTAATGTGTACACACAGCTGTCTAGTCATTTACGTGTATGCACACAGAAATGTCTCGCTATTAATGTGTCTAGCATTAATAGCACAGCTGTCCAGCTAGTAATGCATATGCGCACAGCCATCTAGCCATTAATTATTGCCCAATTCTCTTTGGGCATCACAGTGGAAAAATCACTCAGGGTTGATGCTCCTTCTTGTTTGCAATACTTGTTGCTTGCCAGTGACACCTACTTGAGAATGTATATGTGAATATTTTCAAGAATATGGTGCCCTCATTAGACAAAACGTTTCCCAGTGATATTCCTCACATATGAATATCAAAATACAGCAAAACTTAAAAGAAAAAGATTACCTAAAAACAATCTTTCTAATCTTTCGGAAGTAAAATACCGTAAGCAATGAACACAATTATATTTATTTCATACACTGTACTTTGCAAACATACAAATATAATATTCTTATTAACAACAACATGCCCTTGTGTGGCACTTTCCCTGTAGGCAAATTTCTTGGAAGTACTTTAAATAGATGAAGTGGAGGAGTGGAAAGGGAATAGAAAAATGATGATGGAATTTGAAAGTAGGGAAGAAGATTGCAAGATGGAAGAATTTAATAAGAATAATAATCCTTGCATTTGATATTGCACTTTTTGCATCTTCTAGACATCTCAAAGTGCCTCAGAGAATATTCTGTAAAGTGAATTAATTGTATTTATTGTGGGCAAAACACGGCAGCCAATTGCGTACAGACGTGTCTCACAACAGTCGTGGATTGAAGTAACCAATTATATTATTGTTTTTCATTGAAAGATTATTACAGTATTAGGTGTGTGGATGAAGGAAACTTGTCCAAAGTTTTGCCATGCTGGGAATCAAATCCAGGTCTCTTGCTTGCAAGGTGAGTGCTCTAACTGCTTAACCACAGGATATGATAAATTAATGATAAAATAAATAATGCTTACTCATTTGGCCCATCCTGTCTGGCTGGTGTTTTTACTCCACACAAGTGCCTCTCCTAGATCCTATCCCTGGCCCCATATCCTGTCTCTTTCCCTATAGCCCTCAACTTTATTCTCTGTTAACCATGTGTTGAGTTAACAAAGCAGAGAATTCTAGTGAGTGGGGCTAAAATGAATGACAGCTTATCTATATCACACCCACCCTTGTCAAACGTCACTGGCTTCCCATCAGGATACAGTTCAAGATCCTGATCCTCACCTTCAAAGTTTTACATGACTTCACCCTCTCTCCCATGCCCCAATCACTGAGATCTCCTGACCCTCTATCAACCTGCCTGCTCATTATGATTGGCGGGCCCCGGCCTTCTTCACGTCCCCCACTTCAACCGTTATTCTCCCCCTCTGGAACTCCATTGCGCAATCCCTCTTTCTGTTGGACCATGGCTACGGTCACCATCTCCCTTCCCCTGGCTCGACCTCAGTCTCTGCTATTGATGCCATCTGTTTTGGAGGGTGCTATATAAATCCAAGTTGTTGTTGTTGTAAAGATTTTAAAAACAATCTACTGGTGAATTGGTAGCCAGTGGAGCCTAATGAGCTTGGACAAAACTGTGACTGCAGAATGAATGGATTTAAGTACAAAGTTAATTAACCACAAACTCAACCCAGGGATTCAAAGACATTTTGTCCTATAAAGCCGGAGATCAGTGGAATGTGCTCCCAGAAAAATCAGGTAATACATTTTTGATTAACCCTTTTAAACATATGGTTAAATAGATATCTTATCAAGGTTGGGATTAGAGGTTTTAAGAGTGAATAGAGAAAGAAATGATCAAATACTTAAGGAAACAGGATGGTTGCCCTCCTTCAGGGACCAAATCTCAGCTGCAGAAAAAAGAACTTCCAGAGCTGATTAACGGAAACCCTGTTTAGTTAGATAGATGTTCTGGAGTTTGTTAAATTACCTATGGAAATTGGAGAGGAATAAGACAGAACATTACCTCCTCAGGAGATTAAACAGATTAATTATAACAGCCAGCATGATTCCACTCTTGTCAGATTGTGTTTGAGACGAGAAGAAGTTATTAAAAAGTAAAGTTCAGGGATTTCTGTACATACCTGTACAGTTACAATTAAAACCAATCTAACTCATGGTGGGGGAGGGTGGGGGGAGACATGTGATGTGATAATTATCATTGTCTCTGTTAGTATTATCACATTGCATGTCCCATTTCTCTACTACTGATTACAAGTGCATTCACAGAATGAAATGATGTATTCACATCCATTCTTCTCTTTTGCCTGCTTGAGTAAATTAGTTTTCTGGAAAGCATATATAACTATAATTAATTAGTTGATCTTAATTACAATAAATTGTTTGCCCTTTCCAATTAAAACATGGTGATCTATTGAACTCTCTAGGGAGGATCTTCTGGTCATCTTGTTCAATTCTAAAAACAGACAAGAATAGATTCAAGATGTTGACACAGTCTTACTATTTGAAGCTTTTGGGGATCCCTATGTTCACATCAGTGCTCCAAAATGCTATACTGTAGTTATTGTTCTTGATCTAGATATTTCCCCTATTTGTTTTCTGTTCCATTTCAACTTTCTCATCTATTCCTGATGACCATCAGGCTTTAGTCCTTTTCATCCATGACAACATTTGCCTTTATCTTTCCAAATCTAGTTTAAATGAACCTCACTTGTTACTTTTATGTTTTGTATCAACAGAAATTCTCAATTTCGTTAAGTGACCTCTTTGACCTTCTAATCCCTACTCTTCAACTGTGCCTCCGGACAGCCTCCTACTTTCCCTGCCCTCCACCTTGACTAATCCCAGTCCCCTGCTTGGGTCCAAATTCCTGAATCTCCAGGGATGTCCTCCTGACGTGAAAAACACTAGACAAATGTAATTTATATTGTGTTCTAAGTGTAAAGCATCTTTCCTATAGACATTTTGTCTAATTGAAAAATATTTCCCGGTTATTTGCAAACTAAATTTTCCCTTCCAGACACAATTTCCAAACCAATCGCTGAAGTTAATTGTTTTCTTCAAGAGATTGTTAGAAACAAAGAAGAGATCAATTGCTAATTTTACAAAGGGACAGATCACTGCAGAAATTAGTGCAATCCATGTGAAAACACAAGAAGTTTGTTGGAGGTTTTAATCAAAGAGGTGTGATTATCACATCGCTAAAAAATGTTCAAACTAAGGTATATTTGTAGGCTGGTCTGTGGGCAAAAAAAAGCCCAGAAAAGGGTTGCCATTGTTATTGCTGTCCATGAAGAGCAGTGAATATTGAATGTTTGTTCACAAGATGTTGACTTATCTCAAAACTCAACAACATCTTTCATCCTTCATTGGCAGTCACTATAACAGCATCTGTAGAAAGCTTCGGGCTGGCATTGGCCAAGCATTTGAGAGTGGAAAGAGTTTTATCCAATTTCCCTTCAAACTTCCACATAATGAAATATTTGACCAAAATGTTCAGTGGTAGCATTTATGAAACATAATAATAATCATTATATTATACATGTATTTTTATGTTGAGTGAGTGTGTATGAAAGAGATTGACTAAGTCTGGGAAACAGGAGAGTAGGAGAAGGAGATGGATACCAGGAGGAATACAAAAATAGAAGCAGGCATTATGATTTTCTTCTTACAGCTCACTGTTTCTGTTCCAGTTTTGGATCGTTCTTGGATGCACATCAAAAAGAGTTTTCTTGTTGTTTGAAAGTAAAATGTTATCTTTGGAATAACAGATTGTTGAGACTTACCAGTCATACCAGTAATTTTCTCTTAGGTGTCTGTAGTGCTTATTTAATATTATATTTAAAACTACCTGGCCGGAAAAGAGAAAGCTGAGTCTTCTTTTAAATTCGATATCTGTAGCTGTACGGTAAGGAGGTAATTCTAAGCCTTGGAGTGTACAATACTGATAATGCAGAACAACATTTGTGATTGTGTAACCATCAACAAAACAGCATGTCTTAGACAAATACTGTAACTAAAGTCTTTATATCCAAAATAGAATTTGAGCTGTGGAACAATGGAGATGAAAAATAGGATATTTCACAAAGATTCCATATGTTATGCAATGTGTTGTGGAATTAGTTACGAAACCAAACTTTTTGTCAATCATGCTGGTCCTTTGGAAGAGCAATCCATCCAATTCAATTTATTTGCCTTTCCCCCTAATCCTGCAGATTTCTCCTTTTCAGACATCTATTGAGTTCCCGCTTGCAAACTAATACAGATTCTGAAGATTTCACACCTTGTTGTTTCCAATCATCAATTGGAATATACAATTTTAACTCCAATTGAATTATATCAGTATCGCATGAACTTGCAGGGAAAAGCAATACTCCAGCATCAGAAAACAGAATGGAAACCAATACAGTATATCAATGATGAGGAACTTGGAACCAGCTTCAGACACAAAAATTGTGATAAAGCTGGGAGAGCATGGGTTTGAGGCCCATTTTAGCAATAATACTGTAATGTTCCATTATACTATATAACCCATAGAATCTGTCACAAAACATCATTTATGCTGATGCAAAATAATGTTTGCCTGATTGCTAGTTTAGTTGATTATGTTGCATACTTGGACTTCATTTTGGTATAATATTTATAAAATTAGATTGAAACATGTTGATGCTGATACTACTTACAGAGTACTGTCCTAAATAAAATGATTTCCTGATTACATTTATTCTGGTGTACATCTGTGTTAGAAATTGCTTTTATCTTTTTGTGAAGATTCTTGTAAATGCTATCGGGGAGCATTTGTAAACCAGTTTAAGTTAAATTTATGGAAATGCTCCAAAGATGCTAAGCTAGAAGGATTGAAAATATATAATAAATGACCAATTTTCTGCTTTATTGTCATCCTGGATAAATTCCACTCGAGTCTAGATTTACTCTATATGTATTTTGAAGCTTTCAGAATTGCACACATTCTTAAATAAGCCTTTATTTTTTACGTCAGTTTCCTCTATGTTCTGGTGTTCAGGTGGACCTGATTGCATTATTTAAAAAGAGACGTGAGTTTCGCCGATTATTCCAACTGACCTGTGGGTTTAATCCTCATGTTGGAATACATTGTTCTTGGGTAAGACTGGCACTCCAGTGGAATGAGGGTGAATGTTGCATTGTCTGAGGTGGTGAAAGGTGCTATCCAAATGTAATTTTGTTGTTGTTGTTGAAATTTAGATGCGTTGTACTATTGAGTGGATTCCAGGTGGACTTAAACATCTCTCATCTCATTGTTAGTCAGGTCACGAGGAATTTCTCCTTGTGAGCTGGCTAGCATACACTGGGTAAAATGAGTCATTCATTTATTGGCTATTTGTGGGCTAGTCCTGCGTGCAAATTATTTCCAATGTTTGCCGGCAAATAAACAATCACTATACTTTACAGTAAAATCCTGTCAACACTTTGAGTCAACCTCTTAATACAATAATAATCATTACATTTGATACACTACTTTTCACGTCATCCAGATGTCTTAAAACGCTTCACGGAATATACTGTAAAGTGAATTGACCATATATTTATGTGGGTGAAACACGGCTGCCAATTGTGCACAGCAGTGTCCCACAAACAGTTTTGGATTGAATTAACCAATTTATTATTTTGGGGGGGAATATTATTAGAAATGTGGAGTAAGGAATCTTGTCCAAGGTTTTGGCTTTGGCTGGAATAGAACACAGGTTTCCCCATTTGAGATGTCTCGACAATGAGATAAAGTGCTATATTAAATGCAAGGATTTTTATTATTTGTAAATGCATGCTAAAGTTCATCTTTTGGGAAATTGGTAAAGTAAAGCAAACCCATAGGATAAGACCATTTACTTCTATTACTTCATCATTGTTGTTGGTTTTTTAAACCTGTATTAATAACCAGGGCCAAATATATAGAATTCTATAGCATTGATATATTGCCCTGAATATAGTGTAAGGACTGGCTGTAAAGTAATGTGATGCCACATTAAATAAAAATGTGAACTTTAATTGGTTAGAGTTACCAATGCTAACTCTCAATTTAGGGGAAGAATTGTCTCACGTACTGAAGAAATCTATCTGATTTATAGTTCAAACTTAAGGACAGCAGTTTAGGAAAAATTTAGCCATTTTGCATTCAGTCACTTCTGCCGCAACCATATCTATAATCATCATCATTATCCTTGCATTTGATATAGCATCTTTCACACTGGGACGATATCCCAACACACGCTGCAGGATTAATTTGAAGTGTAGTGACTTTAAATTTCTTATTTGCACACAGTATTGTCCAACAAATGGCCATGAAGTGAATGACCAATTTTATTTGTGGGATTGATGTTTGTAAGTGGCTGTCAATGGAAGGATCATAATATATGATCCTGTGCCATACCATAGCATTCTATGGTTAAATAGCTTCCTCGCATTTACTATTGACGCTCAGACTTAAATAATGGCAATTGAACAGGCTACTGTTGAGGGTTTGACTCTTGGAAAGCTGTAATGGAAATGTAATTGGAATGAGGAAAGGCTCTAATGGAAATGTAATTGAAGGGTCCGTCGATATGGAAATTTTCTGATTTAGATGTATCGATCGGCTCATATCGAGATATACCGAAATATCGATATTTTCGGGGGTTTCGTACTGCGCATGTGAGCGCAGCGCGCGCACCCGGAATGCGCGGGCATTCGGGCCTATCTCCTCAAGAGGTAAATATCTTTCTCTCTCTGTGTCTTTCACTCTCTCCATCTCTGTGTTTTTCTGTCTGTGTCTCTGTGTCTCTCTCACATCCCCCCCATCTCTATCTATCTGCATATTATCACATCCACCCCATCTCTCCCCTACCTCCCCCCACCCCCCCCCCCCCCGCCATCTCTCTCCTCCCCCCAGCCGTCTCTCTCACCCCCCACACCCCCACCCAGCCGTCTCTCTCCCCCCCACACACCCCCAGCCATCTCTCTCCCCCCCCCCCCCACCCCCCACCAGCCGTCTCTCTCCCCCCCACACACCCCCAGCCATCTCTTCCCCCCCCCAACCCCCACCCAGCTGTCTCTCTATCCTCCAACACCCCCCAGCCATCTCTCTCACCTCCCAACCCCCCCAGCCAGGTCACTCCCTCCCTCACCACCCCCCCAGCCATCTCTCCCCCCCCCACCCCACCCGACTCTCTTCCCCCCACACCCCCCCAGCCATCTGTCTCCCCCCCTCACCCCCCCCAGCCGTCTATCTCCCCCCCACACCCCACAACCGTCTCTCTCCCCCCCACACCCCACAGCCATCTCTCTCCCTCCCTCACACCCCCCAGCCGTCTCTCTCCCCCCCACCCCTCCCCCAGCCATCTCTCTTCCCCCCCAACCCCCCCCAGCCATCTGTCTCCCCCTCTCACCCCCCCCCAGCCGTCTCTCTCCCCACACACCCCACAGCCGTCTCTCTCCCCACCTACCCACCCCCAGCCATCTCTCTCCCTCTCACCCCACCCAGCCGTCTCTCTCCGCCTCCCCCCACCCCGCAGCCTTCTCCCCCCCCCCCCCCACCCCTTGCATACCTGTATATTGTATTCGAGGACTATGAATACAATATGGCGGCTTTGCACCTCCGTCTGTGTATTGTGTACAGAGATGAGATTCTGGGTCTTGTAGTTCAGTGTGCGTGCATTCCGATTTTTTACCTCGATATATCGATATTTTCAGAATGCCTGTATCGGCGTATCGATATGAAAATTATATCAGGTTTTAGCGATATATCGCCGGACCCTATGTAATTGAAATGGGTGAAAGCATTGAAGGTGGAGGTAAGTGCGGGGGGATGGAGGAAACACTTGATAGAAAAAAAATTAAGAGTAATCTTACTGTTCCCATAATTAACTGCCTCACTTTAAATATACTTTTGAATATTTTATATCTGAAACATTAATTAGGAAGTTTCCCAGTAAATATAAATGAATAATTGAAGCCCCCATTCCTTTGCAAAAGTTTTTTTACTTCAACAAAATAAACAATAATCAAAAAGGGTATATTTTCTAGTAACCAACAGTACATATAAAATGTATTGTTTCCATTTTGATGAGCATGAAAATAAATTTAGAAGTCTTTTGAACTTAACAGAGTATGAATAATGGTCGAAAATTGAATTTTATCCACATAAAGTATTGTCTAATAACATAGGAAAGAGTTGTGCTCCATTTAATCATTGCTATTTATTTCACCAATATCACTGCATCCTGATCTGTAAAGCCCAGCAATTGCCCATTTTATTGAGTGGAATTGCAAGTCATTGATGTGTTTATTGTACATTTGAGGAATGGACAAAAACAACAAAGTAGAAAAAATAACACAATATATGACCTCTTTACCAATACATACTACAGTATATTGAAAATCCTGTCAGTGAAGCATAACCAACTGATATACAACAAAATTACATTTATGTAATGTCTTTCACGTCGGGGGATGCCCTATATACTGTTATTAGATCATAGCTCAGCTTAAATGAGGACCCATATTGTCTGATATTATTATCTCTATTATGTGGCTTGAAAGTCAGATAGATTCGTCATAAATACGATGAAAAATAAAGGAGTTAAAAATAAACAGCTAAAAATAACATGCTATATTAATTGGAAAATAGATTGAAGAAATGATCAACAGCTTTAAAAGTTCACATTTATTTTATAAAGAATTTTTGTTATTCAAACTTCTTGATAAACAAATCTCCCAATTAATGAAAAAACAATATGGTACAATTTACAATTGTGTGGATTTATTTTAAAAGCCTCTATCTATTTAATTGAATGTTGCCTACAATACAATAAATGCTGAATGATAATCCCTGCAATTGGTGTAGAGAAAGATGTGTCAAAGCAGTTGACAGGATTTGATTGTAAAGTGGAGTGACTGTGTATTTGTAGGTGAATGTTCCAGTCCATTTGCAGCTGCAAAGTGAATGACCAGTTTTATTTGGGGTATTCTTGTCCAGGATAGTGGGAGAAACTAATTTGTTTTAGTTGTCCCATGGGATCTTTGGATGTCCACCTGAACAAATAGGCTGAACCTCAGTTTGATTCTAAGAATGGCACCTCCAACAATGCAACACATCACCAGAATTGTATTGGATTGTTGCCCAAGACCGTATGAGTCCCAACATAGAGCTTGAATCTTGAAACTTCAGATTCAGAGGTGAACATACTACTAAATGAGCCAGCCTAACACCATGAACACATCCATCTTGAATTAATAGTGTTGCTTTAACACATGAACTGCAGTCAAATTTTTCACACATTCTCATGAGGTGGGTAGGGATAGAGAACACATCGTCTCCACAACCAAAAACAGAAGTCGCTGGGAACACTTAACAGGTCAAGCAGCATCTATGGAGAAAGGAAAAGTCAGTCAACGTTTTGGGTCGATGAACCTTCATCAGAACTGGGGCATGTTGGGAGGGAGAGGCTTTTAAGGATTAATTGAGCAGGAAAGGCAAGGCAAGGAAGGGAAAGGAGAAAATAGGAGTAGAGGCAGATGATGGGTTAGAGGTGTTAATGTTGTGAAACAAATGGGGGAATTGCATCAAAACTGGATAAAAATTGTGTTAATAATGTTAAAACAAAGCGGGGTGAAATTGCCAAGGCAGATCAGATGGTCACAGAAGAGGGGGAAAGTGAGCTGTTATAGCTTGAAATTATTGAAATAAATATTAAGGCCAGAGGGCTGTAAGGTCGCTAGCAGATGCATAAGGTGCTATTCCTTGAGCCTGCGCTGGGGTTCATTGGAACAGCATGGGAGACTGTGGATGGAGAGGTCAGACTGTGAGTGGGAAGGAAAGTTGAAATGCCACAAAACTGGTAGATCAGGGCTGTATTTGCAGACAGAACAGAGGTGTTTGGCAAATTGGTCACCCAATCTGTGTTTAGAATCCCCAATGTAGAGGAGACCACATCGTGAGCAGCGGATGCAATATATTACATTGCTAGTAGTACAGTACATGTAAATTTTTGCTTCACATAAAAACTGTGCTTGGGGTCTTGGACAGTGATCTGGGAAGAGGTGAAAGGGCAGGTATTGCAGCTCCTGCGCTGGCATGGGAAAATGCTGGGGGAGGGGGAGAGATTGTTGGTGTTGATGGAGGAATGAACCAGGGAGTCACAGAGGGAATGGTAGATTTGGAATGCTGACAGGGGAGGAAAATATATGCTTTGTGGTGGGGTCACGCTGGAGGTGATGGAAATAGCGGAGAATCATCCTTTGGACATTGAACCTGGTGGAGTGGAATGTGAGGATCAAAGAGTCCCTATCATGGTTCAAGGAAGAGGGGCAAGGGGTCAAGGCAGAGGTATAGGAAATGGGGCAGACACGGTCAAGGGCCCTGCCTACCATAGCAGGTGGGAACCGTCAGTTGAAGAAAAACAGAGGACATTTAAGATGGTTTGGCATGAAAGGTGACATAGTTAGAGCAGACGCTGCGGAGGCATACAAACTGGAAAAAAGGAATTGTGTCTTTACAGGAGGTGGGGTGGGAGGATGTCTCAAGGCCGTACGCAGGGGGGGGTGCGGCGGGTGCGTACGCACCCCCCCAAATTATAAAAGGTCCACATTTTCCGGGGTAGAGAATTGCATTTTTTTATCAAATTTAAATACCAAGTAAATTTATTGAACATTTGTGCAACAATCAGTTCTTCAAAACTATGTATAAATTATAAATACACATCTTTGAATGATTTAGTATTAATATAAAATTATCGAGTCGCACACCAGAATCGGCTTCTACCCAAAACATACAGCGTCGATAGACCAGTCCATGACGCGGCGAGTCTGTGACTCGTGATTGGATAAACATAGGCGCCAAGACTCAAATCCTCGTTTGGAAATCATCCCGTAAACAGCCACAAAGGCAGCACCAATTCTGGAGTTAAAATCATCTTTTCATCTGATCACCGTAAGCAAAAATGACTCAAGTTTTGAGAGGTGTGACTGTAATGCCAGCAAACAATGACAACATATTTACAAGCTTCTGAGAAATTAAAGCTTTTGAGAACCCAACAAAACAGTTATATGTGTCTGGACGGGAATGCCTATCTTTAAAAAAGATACTCATGGACGTAGACCTAGGCTTTAGCGCCTATTCCACGTGGTGTGTCAATCGGAAATCATCCCGTATACAGTCACTACATAAAAAGGTAGCACCACTTTGTGGAAGCTGAAATCGTATTTTAATCTGATAAATGTCAGTAAAAATGACTTAAGGTTTGATAGGCGTGTTTCTGAAACATCACGTTTCTTGTTTTGTCTTGATTATCGCATTTGATTTATATTCTTAAAGATGTATTCCTCTAATTAAAAATTGCTTTTAGAGATGTCCACTGGCATGCAAAAAACATATGACCGCAAAGATAAACAGTGCGACTTTATTTCACATTCAGTTTTGTACCCAGAGTGAAAAAACATCAATGTCGCACGAATTTGGCATAAAAATAGTTTCACCGTCATCCGATCGAGCGAACTCGGGCATTGACAACCACACTTCTGCACTGATCCCTTCTCTCCACGCAGCCTGCTCTTAAACACCAAGGGCATGAAACATTTACCGTTCATATCGGATCTTCTGAACCGATTAAATAAGACCTCAAACTGTGTAAAACGTCGGAGCCTCGAGGGGGCTTCGGGGGCAGCCCGCAAGCCCCCGGCCATTGTTGGTCCCATCACTAGCAATTCGCACCCCCCCCAAAAAAATCCTGCGTACGGCCCTGTGTCTAGTCCAAGTAGCTGTGGGAGTTGGTGGGCTTGTAAAATATATCTGTTTATAATGCATGGCCTGAGATGCAAATTGTTAAGTCGAGGAAGGGAAGAGTCGGAGATGGTCCATGTGAATTTTAATGAGACACCGTCCAGCATGGAGGGCGCTATATAAGTCAAGGTTGTTGTCGTTGTTGTCGTCCAACCATTGGCAGGCGAACCTTTAGTCACTCTGCCCCCAACCTCTGGAACTGCATCCCAATGTCCCTCCGCTCGCCGCTTCACTGACCTCCTTCAAGTCTCGCCTCAAGATTCTCCTCTTCAATGGATCCATCGGCAACTCTTTCCCCCCGCTCCCCCTGTCCTCAGCTTGGGTCTGAAGCAGTAACTATCCAGTGCCTTGGGACGTTCTCCTGATGTGAAAGGCATTATACAAATGTAATTTTGTTGTTGTCGTTGTTTATGGAAGGGTGGAATGTGGAAGCGAAATTCATGAATTGTTCTAATTCTCTGCGTGAACTGGACACAACCCTTTTCAAAGAGCCGGCACAGACTCGATGACCGAATGGCCTCCTTTTGTGCCATAAAATTCTATGATTCTATGAACCCCGACACAGTCATCAATGTACCTGATGAACAGGTCAGGGAGCAGACCTGTTTAGGCCCAGAACAAAGAGTGTTCCAGGTGGCCAACAAACAGGCAGGCATGCGGTTCCCATAGCGACAACTTTTATTTGGAGGAAGTGGTTAGATTTTAAGGTGAAGTTGTTCAATGTCAGAACAACTTCAGCCAGGCGGAGTGGGGTGGTGGTGGTGGATGGAGACTGGCTGTACCGCTGTTCCAGTTGGAATCAGAAAGCATGCAGGCCGTCCTTGCAGGAGATGTACAGAGATTGAAAGTTCATTGTGATTAGAATTCTCAGTGGATGGATGTCTCAAAGCACTTCACTTCATATACTGCAAAGCAGAGTGACTGTTTTTTGTGGGTGAATGCTGAATTATTTGTTAAATTCTTGTTTTTTTTTAAAAGCATACATCTGGACCTGGAATTTTTAACCTTCACTGTGGAAGGGGGATACATTTATGTTTCAGTTGTGTTTGTGCTTCTATTCATTCCTACATGAAGCAGGACAAGAGTGCATAAATCCAAACTAATGAAAGCATTTGTCAAATAACAAAATGTCCAGCAAAATTTAACTGGAAAGGGACTATTTTCTGTTGATCACGAAAAACAATCTTGTCTATATAATGGGATTTTTGCTATTAAAATGGAGCAAAATATTTGATTCTAGTGATCAGCAAAATATAGATCTCACAGAGTGATCAGTTTAATAATCCATCAAGATAATAGAGGCAAAACAAATATTGGGTTATTGAAAATATAGCTGGTAGATGAATCTTGCCATCAAATTGTCTGGCTGTTGATTTCTAGTGTTACAATCTAGGGCAGTTTTCATCTATGTCTACTTTTGCTTCATCATGTTTTCTGTAAGTGAACGTTCCTGTTTACTACACAATGAGCAATTGATCAACATCTTGGAGAATTCTGTTGTGAGATTATTTCTGTGCAGAGTCCCATGCACTGCAATTTATCATGATATTAGAAAATGATGAATGGAAACTGTGACTTATTTGGGGCTTTGCACAGCATCATTTGTTGATGGAAGTTGAAAACCAATGCAAAAGATGAGGTTTAATATATGGGCAACTAGGGTCCGTCGATATGGAAATTTTCCGATTAAATATATTGATGGGCTCATATCGAGATATACCGAAATATCGATATTTTCGGGTTTTTCGTACTGCGCATGCGCGCGCGGCGTGCGCATTCGGAGTGCGAGCGCATTCGGAAGCGCGCGCGTTCTGGATGCGGGCGCATTCCGGGTGCGCGCGCATTCGGGGCCTATCTTCTCAGGAGGTAAATATCTTTCTCTCTCTGTGTCTCTCACTCTGTCCATCTCTGTGTTTATCTGTCTGTGTGTCTCTGTGTCTCTCTCCCTCTCTCCTCTCTCACATCCCCCCCATCTCTATCTATCTGTATATTATCACATCCACCCCGTCTCTCCACCCCCCTCCCCACCGCCGTCCCTCTCTCGCACCCCCCACCCCCGTCGTCTCTCTCCCCCACCAGCCCCCCCGCCATCTCTCTCCCTCCCCCCCCCCCCGCCATCTCTCTCTCCCTCCACCCTCCAGCCGTCTCTCCCCCCACTCCAGCCGTCTTTCTCCCCCCAGCTGTCTCTCTCCCCCTCCCCCCCAGCCATCTCTCTCCCCCTCCCCCCCAGCCGTCTCTCTCCCCCTCTCCCTCCCTCAGTCGTCTCTCTCCCCCTCCACCCCAGCCGTCTCTCTCCCCCTCCCCCCAGCCGTCTCTCTCCCCCTCCCCCCAGCCGTCTCTCCCCCCCCTCCCCCCAGCCGTCTCTCTCCCACTCACCACCCCCCCAGCAGTGTCCCTCCCCCTCACCCCCCAGCCGTCTCTCTCACCCCCCAACCCTTGCATACCTGTATATTGTATTCGAGGACTGTGAATACAATATGGCGGCTTTGCACCTCGGTATGTGCATTGTGTATAGAGATGAGATTTCTGGGTCTTGTGGTTCAGTGTGCTCGCATCCCGATTTTTTACCTCGATGTATTGATTTTTCGATATATCGATATTTTTGAAATGTCTATATCGGCATATCGATATGAAAATTATATCGGGTTTTAGCGATATATTGATATATCGCTGGACCCTATGGGCAACATTAAACAGTTAGGATATTATGATAAGGTTATACTGATAAGATTTGTGATTGAGATGCCTGCAGAGTAATCAATCCTTGCTGACAATATCAGAACAGCACCGACATATGTTCTGATACAAACAATTTTCCAAACGTTGCAGTTTGGATGCCACTTGCGGTTTGAACTTTGCGTTTTTCTGTAATAATTATGTTGAATGTGCTACAAAATAAGAACCAACAACTGGTATTTATATAGTGCACTTCATGCAGGGTAGAGTGGTTAGCATTGTTGAGCTGGGGAGATGCACACAGGCATGGTTGAAGGGGGAAAATCTTCAGATGTGATCTGAAGACAAGCAAAGAGGGGGAAAAGAAACATCACCTTATGCTTTTCTCCTATGTTATATAACTTGATTCCATTGTAACGTAAGATATATTCAATAAGCCCATTGACTACTTATGGCAAATCATTTTTTGAGTCTTCCTGGTGTACTAATGGTCAATTTGTCTTAAATGTGGCATTGATTTTCAGCCTGTATGGGGTAGATGCCAGGGAATTAGGATCAGGATTTTATTTGGTCAGTTGAATGTCTGATACATGCAGGAACCCCATCATTACGCTTGAGAGTATCCAAACCAGAATGAGTTCCAGAAACAGAAAACTCTGTTTCCATAGAAGGAATTTGGACTGGAATGTGAACTCTATTATTGGAAGAGCACACCTTGCTTACCAAATTCAGGCAAGTGTTAGTCACAAGTTGCCATGAGCCAAAGCTTGGAGACCCCAGAGTGTGTGTTGGGATACTGATGGAGTTTGATGGTTTCAACTGTTAAACCCATATAGCTTTTTATTACAAGCTCTGTCCGGCTAAAACCACCCTATCCATTTGGCTTTGGCTTACAGGGCTAATAGGAGCAAAAAGGAAAGAATCACTGCGCCATCAGCAACCCCCTTCCACTCCTTTCCACCCCCCCCCACCCCCCCCCCCCCCGCCCGCCCCTTCAAAGGCTGGTCCATCATCAGCAGTACTGCACCACAGACATGCATAGGTGGAAGAACTGAACTACTAAAACTGCTACAGACTATCACAATTTGTTTCTGATAATCCATTGCGAAGTATGCCAGCTCAGCCCCAAATAGTGTTGTCATAGGGATTACATATACATATTAATGCAGCTGGTTGACTGTTCGCCTGTTCACCTATTTTACTACAGATTTCTATGGTTCCATGGTCACAATGTATAAATTGCATTGATTCTGACAGTAAACCCAATGGAAATAAATCTCTGTGTAGAAACATTCCAAGCATTTGTACATTCATATATATTTCACAGCAAATGCTAGGAGTTTTACGTTTGTGATGGTATTCCAGACATATCAGCTTATGATGTGATATTCAACTCACCTGCAAGTCTCAAATAAAGTCCTGTTCATTGGGACACAAATTGTTTTTGAATTGTTTGATTGTAGACATTCTCTTACTCACAAAATTGGCTTGAATGAAAATGGTCTTTTGGCCCATCTGATTTCATCCCACAAGAATACCCACTCTGCCATCCCTGCAACGCAATATCGAGCTGCTTTTTAAAATATCTACAGGGTTCTGACTATAGCGAGCCTTCCTGTTCCAGTCATTCATTACCCTCTGTGTCTTTTTTAATTCCTGGTATCTCTGTCCTGAAATTGTCCTTTTGCAAGTCTAAACCTATATTACCGCACCTACTTTCTTGATGCATCATAAAACATTGTTCTTGGTTTACTTTTTCAATCCCATTTCAAATGTTATAGATTTATGATATGTCCTCTCAATTGCTTTCTCCCAAGATTGAAGAGCCCTAGCTTGTCTAATTGTTGCTCATAGCTCGTTCCCTTTACACTGGGGAATGATCGCTCTCCTCTGCCTCCCTTTAGGGCTTGTGAGGCCTCCTTGTGTCTCTGTGACCAGAGCTGCATTGTAGTACTGATGAGAGGCTGAATATTACATCTGAGATTGAAACTCAACTTATTCACAACCTTCACAAAAATCAGGTGAACTAGGCTCTTTCATTCATCTGGGAGTAGTATGAATTAAATAGAGAGATCCAGTTATCCTTTGTGCTATTTTAAAGCCTAGATTGAATTGAGGAAATTATATTTTCTTTTGCATTTAAAGTCCCCAGTTCTCATTTCCATTTACTTTGCAATGATGTATGGTTGGCACAAAGAGTAGTGGCAGCATCTGACAGTCTTGTCCAAAGTTCAGTCCAGCATGAAAGAACGATTACTTGCAGCCAACAAACAGAAGGAAGGAAACAGATGCAAAATGCCACATAAAGTTACTGTTAAAAAAACAAGTTTTTTTTTCAAATTTCTAAATATGGCAGTCAGCGAAACACATTATGTAGAGGAAGGCACTCACCGGGAACAGTGCAGTTATCTGTTAATTCTTGCTATGGTGGTAGGTCGGTTGCAACAAGTAATAGGATGTAACATCTATGAAATTTTAATTATTGTATATTATGCATCCCATTGGCTAGCATGCAAGGAGTGAAGGAAGCTAAGGATTTTTTTTACTTAGAACTGTGCCTGGAGGCGCATCTGTTAGGAATGGTTTGCCTGCAGATGTGTTGACAACTGGATTTGCAAAATAGTGCCAAGCAACACAATGCTACATTCTGCTGTTTCTCAGGGAGGGCTCCTGTGGGATAAAGAACATGAGTTGGCATCTGACCCTATTATTGAATAATAGTAATGGATACAGAGGCCATAGTGAAAAGAAGATACAATAAGGCAAACCTTGAAATAATACACATAATTGAACTCACCTTTGGTATTTTAAAGTTGAGATCAGATAATGATTTGCACAGAGTCCTCTAACATGACCCAATGATGGTATTAGGATTTTAAATGTTTTTAAATTTGTACAAAATCAATCAGTGCTTGATTGTTTGTGGGACACTGTTGTGCATAATTAGCCACCACGTTTTGCCCACGAATACAATCCACTCTATAGTATATTCTGTGAAGCACTTTGAGATGGCCCAACAACATGGTAAGGTGCTATATATAATGCAAGGATTCTTATCGTATTTGACATTCAGATAGATGAGGAATGCAGCACTAAGGAACATTAGAGGAACACCAATGTCATCTCAAAATGGCTAGGCTAATTCATTACATCTTATTTTCAGTAATGTGTCTGTCCTTATCCTTATCATGCCAATCTTATGTTGCCATGGCCGTTTTAACTCAAATAACTGCAATATGCAGACTACATTGTGTTTTTCCCCGAAACAATTTGTATTTAGAGAATAACCAATGTCATGGTCCATTTTCTGAAGTTTTGACAGACGTTCTCAGCTAAAACTTTAATAAGCATGGCATCTGTGCTGTGTGTCAGAAAATCTGGATCTGGATTATCTGGCTATGAAACATTTTGAAATTCAAGATTACTCAAATGTACCTCCAAGCTCTACAAAATGCAAGATACTGTGTTTGCTCAGATAGTCTGCATTACACCGATAGCTCCAGTTTCCTGTCTGCTGTTTCAGAATACACAAAGCAACTAATCAAAAACTAATTCCATGCAGTTTGCACATGAGCACACTTTTCCACTCTCCAAATATACAACATAAAGCACATACATAAAATCATTTATAATATTAATTAAAAACTTGCATGTATCTAATGTGGGTGACCATTGATCTTCAGCTGTGAAACCAGTTTATTTCTCACACTATCACATTGTACATTCCTTTGTTGTTACTTTTGTACTGTACTACTGTTTGACAGTGTTGTCTTTAACAGACACCTCCCTGTGGATGCATCCACTCCCTTATTCCTCTGATAACCTCCTATCTTATTCAGCCACTCACTTCCTCCTCTCAACTAATTCAGGTTATAGTATGTCCCCCTCCTCCATCCCCACCTAGCTTTAAGACTTACCTCAAACACCTAAATTTTGTGTTGCTTTTAATGCATGTATGGTTACCTCTCTCTCCCCTCTTCTTTACTTGGTCTAAACCAAGACCAAGTCTCTGTCCCCACATTCTGGAACTCTATTGCACAGTCATTTTGCTTTGCTTCCTCCATTGCCTTCTTCAAGGCCAGTCTCAAGACCCTCCTTTTCGATCGTGCCTTTGCTGCCCACTCTCTCCCTCTCCTCCTCCCTATCTTGCCCCTTCCCCTTGCTCAGGTCCGAACCTACTGTAAAAAATATATACAAATTTCACAATTTAAGGGATTCATGCATATAATAATAATCCTTGCATTTGATATAATGCATTATCATGTCTTTGCAATATCTCAAAGCGCATCACAGAACATACATACTGTAAAATGAATTTACTGCATATTTTGTGGGTGAAATGCAGCAGCCAATTGTGCACAGTAGTGTCCCACAAAGCATTGTAGATAGAGTAACCAAATTGTTATTATTTATTATTTTTGCAGTTGAAGGTAAAACCAACCAGGTCTATGCTTCAATAGCTATGTCATGGCTTGTCATTTCCATTTGTGTTCACCCTCAGGTGTTGGAGATTGGGAACTCATTGTAGTGGAAATGTGCTCATATGCAGGTGAAACGTGTGGGAAGTCAATGGGGAGGAAGAGAAGGCATTCTTAGTTGTTTCTCAGAAATGTGGAGCTGGGTGTATACTGTTGTGTGTGAGACTGGTGCTACTGTTAGCATTGCTTATCCCCACATGGTTCTCCTTTAACTTTAAAAGAAAAAGAGAAACCAAAATATTAGTTACAAACCACTTTCATTTATATAGTTCCCTTCACTAATAATAATTAAATAATAATAAATTGTTCATTCAATCTATGCAATTGGCTGCCGCGTTATACCCACCAAACACAGTCAATTCACTTTACAATATATTTTGTGAAGCACTTTGAGATGTCTCGAAGACCTGATAAGTTGCTATATTAAATGCAAGGATTATTATTATTCACTTGAGGAGGATGTCTTAAAGTTCTTAGGCAAGATTTTATTGCAAAGTATATTGCGTAGGTGAACGCGACAACTGATTTTTCATGTCCTACAATGAGCCTTGAAGTGAAATACCAATATTATCTGGTGGGAATTGATGGCCATGAGAAATACCCTTCTCATTTCAGTTAGTGCAAATAAATCTTCAACATCCACCCGAATAGACAGATGAAACCTTAATTGTATTTTCAAGTAGGATCCATATAAATCCTTTCTTGTAAAAGTAACCTCTCAAATTGTTTGCACACTGGTCATCCACACTGTACATATCAAATATTGTTTTTTGAAAGTCTACCTCAGTTCAAGTATCCACCCCTTCCAGAATGGTGGTATGGCAGTATGCTGACTCTAAGAATGATAGAATATATGTTGAAGTCCACAATTTGCCACGTGCTAATAAAAAAATATTAGTGAGGATGTCAGAGAGGAAGTAAGCACAGCTCAGGTGGTCCTCCGCAGGAAGCAGGGGAAGGGATTGTTTGCCTCTGATCATTTCTGTTCTCTTTGTAACAGCTGGATGCTGAAAGATATTGGCAGATTCTGAAAAGAAGCCCTGACGTGCTGCTTTATGCTAGTTTGAAAATATGAGGGCTGGGGCACATTGAAAATAATAGTAAATGGATTTTAAAGTTTCCATGTCTGATATTTAGTTATTTCGCTAGGGTGTTACTGTTTTGTTTGTTATGATGCATTATCACTCCAACTTTTCACTATACATCACTGTAAATTGTTTTCTGTAAAATGTCATGACTGTGTATTTGTGGGTGAGCAGAGCAGCCAATTTACACACAGCAAAATCCCTTATTGTTTTAAAAAGTGTTATTGGATCTTTCATGCTCACCTGAACAAATGGATATGACCTTGGTTTAAAAATGGCACATCAACAATGTGGTGTTCTCGCAGCTTTGAGTGTCAGCCTAGACTATGAGCTCAAATTCATGGCTTGGGACTTGAAGCCATGAGGTTTTGAAGTCAGAGTCAAGAGGATTACCAACTGAGCCAGGTTGACACCTTTATTATGCTGTGTCTTTTTCCGTATTCAGTATTGTCCTTCAAAATAAA
Organism: Hydrolagus colliei; assembly: GCA_035084275.1. Lineage (NCBI taxonomy): Eukaryota > Metazoa > Chordata > Chondrichthyes > Chimaeriformes > Chimaeridae > Hydrolagus > Hydrolagus colliei. The sequence goes on from CM068743.1 coordinate 87,017,847, forward strand.
TTTAAAGAATCCTATCTGCCTACACCATGGTTTGACAAAAAAAGCACTAGCACTGACACAAGCCCTTGCTCTCGCATCAAACTTCACTCCCCTATCACTCCAGTCCTTGCCAGACTTCACTGGCTTCCTGTCCCGGAGAGGATTGATTTCAAGATCCTCACTTTTGTCTTCAAATCTCTCCACTCCTCTGCACCTCTCTGACCTCTCTCCCCAAAACAGCACCCATTGCTTTCGCTCCTCTGGTTCTGGTCCCCTCCTTGTCCCCCAAATCCTCCGCTCCACCATTGGCGGCCATGCCTTCAGCCACTACGCTCCAAAGCTCTGGAAGTCCCTTCCTCACTCCCTTCGCCTCGCCCTCTAAATCAAAGTTGTTGTTGTTTTATTATTGAGATGTCTACAATTATTATTGAGCCTTGAAAGCACTCCATAAGTGTATGTGTTTCTAAAATCTTAAAGAAATATAAATAATATCAGGCACCAGCATTATAAGAACTGTATCAGTAAAAAAATCCACTTTTGTAAATATATTTGCTGTGCTTTAGTCAGACCGTAATACGAGTTGTGCAGATAAACAATGTACACACAGACTACAGTGCTCACAGTGAGATTGATCATGTTGCTATTACAGTTGCAGCAAATGAGACACCCATTTTAACAACGCAGAACTTCCCCATTATTACAGTGTATATTTCAGATGGTTACTTAAGCAAAAGGAACAATTGTTGAAATAATTTAAATAGTGAGGTGAGTTATGAAATGGTTTTATGAAATTTGAATGTTTGTTAGCAATTAATAATGGAAACAATTTTATAGTACTGTATTCTTAAACATTTTGTTCTCTAATTATTGCCAGGGATAAGAAAGGAATACTGTTGACTAGAAACTATCTTTAAGAAAGATTTGGGATTGAACACGTTGACTTCGGGAGAATGGTTTCTCCGTTAGGCTTCTCAGAATTAATTTTGCTGTTGTATATTTGCATCTTGGAACCCAGTTGTTAGTTGATTGGTGGATTGCTTTTACGGGGGTAATAATTCCTTCAAAAAAATTAAGAAGAAGAAAATCATTACTTCTATTGACAACTGTTTGTGGGACACTGCTTTGCACAATTGGCTGCCGTGATTCGGCCACAAAGTACACAGTCAATTCACTTGACAGCATATTCTGTGAAGTGCTTTGAGACATTCTTGAAGGTGTAATAAAATGCAATATCAAAAGCTAAAAGTATTATTATTATCTGACACCAGAGAATCCAAATACACTGACGCTTTTAAGAGATTTACATTATTGATTCTGCTTTAGCTGCCAAGCTCCTTCCTCATTGCATTATACCTAATCAAAACCAGTGGGTGTCGAGCAGAGAGTAAGGCAACCATCGCAGACTAGGCAGTTGCTGCCTCTACGTCTTCTGAAGGTTTCTTTACAGTAGGAGGATTGTTAAATTAAGATCAAATACAAGATATGATGCATACAGGAAGAATATCCCAAGAGCAATTTTATTTTGCTTCAATTACAATTTAGTGTATAATCTCCTGCAATAAGTGGTTGACTGATTTAGTCTCTGCAGTGTGGTATTTACTATTATGCACTGCTGTTAGTACAACAAATAAGCGCTAAGGACTTATCTAGCCTACAAAAATACAATTTATGGATACTTCAATATCTACCAAACTGTTGTAGTCGTAATGTGGATACACCAATACTTTTCACTTCACTCAAGACAAAGTGGCAGGGTCCAATATTAATACTGACCCAAAGCTACTAATGCACAGCATAGCCTAATCAGTCTGTTCTCCTAATCTGCTTTCTGCATAATGAACAAACTACTGTGCTACCTCATTTTGTTCTCCCACGTTTGCATGCACACACCAGGCTTTCACTTCATACAAGATCAAGTGGCAGTCTTATTATAACACACTGATTCATCTGCATCTACAATTATTAATTGCCTGAATGGAGCCTACTTTCTCTTTGCATGTTCTTCTTTGCTCTAGGCATGCTGTTTCAATTATAGAATGGACACACACCTCCATATGGTGAGCTGTCTTTCCTATGTGGATATTTTTTAGCACCATGCCTGCAGGCATATTATATGCAGATTGGAAGCATATTCTTTGGTTCTACAGTTCTCGTAGCAGATGACGCAGACGGAATTTTATAGATCTATATAAAGAAAAATGAAATGACATTGAAATTCTTACTTTGGTGCAAGCATGGCTAATGACAATTTAGTTGAAACCATAAATTTTCAACCCATTAACATTTGGGCACCAAATCTTTCTTGGTGTTTTGTTTCCTAACCACAGGCACCAACATAGCAGTTATTTGCTTCCAAGACCACTTGGTTTTAGGTGTCAACCTTGCTCAGTTGCCTCTACAGGCACTTTCCTATGTTTTCTTACAAAAAGTAAGTAACTCGTTCACTACACTTTACAGGAAATCAACTGAACTGACTTCAACTTTTTGAAGTCCTTCCATGATGAAAGGTGATACATTAATCGCAAGGATGATTATTCTTATGGCATTCATCAGTTGTTGTGTCGATTCAGTGTGCAAAGCCCATTTTTGCACGGTGTGCCAATTAAGACAGACCATGTCATGGTATTGTGCAAACATATCGAGTAAGCTGGGTAAGCTGCCTGCAGCCTGTCTGCCTATTTTCCTTGGTGGTGGAACCATAGGTGGCTAATCGGATGCCGGTGTAAACACACTGATTTAGCACCTGACTAACCGAGACATCAGGCAATAATTGTCTGCAATTTCAGTTAAATTCCAGCTGTGTGGAAGCTGTGCAAAAGCCTCCAGCAAAAGTCTCACTCTGCCAGCAAATTGTTTACTTAGTCACTGGTTGCTGCGGGTTTCTCTTGAGAACTTGGAAGAACTGCCTGGGGTGAACTTGATTCCCAGAGGTGCCATTAATGCTGAGAGCAGCTTGGATTTACCTGCAGATCTACAATTCACTGTAAGTATATATTTGGTGTGAGGCACATGACGCTTAACAGAGCTTCCACAAACTATGGAAAATAATGTTTATCTTACATTGCAATAAAGTAGCTGGCTTAGTTAATAGCACTCTTGCCTCTGAATCAAAAGATTGTAGGTTCATGCCCCACCTCATACCTTTGAATTCACAGCCAAGGCAAACGCTCCAATAGAGTTCTTGATGAATAACCAAGCAAGAATCTTCAATGAAGCTGGGTCCCTTGTTAAGACTGATAGTGGATGGCACAAAGAATAAAGATGGGCAGAAAAATAGTAGAACATTAGCAACAACATTAAATATTGTTTTGCTGTGATCACATAATATCTGGACATTGAGGGAATTTAAATAATTGATACTCAAAATATTGGTACAGGGAGCTCTTACCCCTATATATACCAACGGGAGTTAATGATGACATAAATTATGTTCTATGTGCTCTGAATGTATGGGCTTGCCAGCTGTTATGTCTACTTATTTTAAATTGCATATGTTGGGAGGATGAATGGAACTGATTGTATGCTGTAATACATATGGTGAAGAATGGCAGATTAATTCTGTGGATATCTGCAGGTGGTGCCTTGAAGAGCCCAGGAACAAATACATTCAGTGCAGTTGGCATCATAGTGCCACGGGGACAACAGTGAATATGGAATTGGTGAACAATGCACCTGAGCCACAATATGACAACTGTATCAAAAGCCATTCTTAATCTTTGACCTCATTTTTCTCCAATAATGTCAAGAATATATATTCATAATCTGGAAATTTATGCCTTCTGCATCTGGCTGGCATATCTTTAGTACTTGTATGTCAGCCTGACCCTATTTGACAAGATACAAACCAAAGCTGCCAGATGCTCTCAGTAAACTGATCTGCAAGCCATTATTTGTCAGCCATTCACATGCAGCAAGGTCCTGCAAAAAGCCATTAAGTAATCTAGCAGATTGTTTGCCAGGCTAGTGGCTGAAGCTCTTTATCCTTTTCAACTAGAGACTAGAGGAGACACCCCTAGCATTTCATTTCTATGGTCTCCTGCAAAGGTCTGTGACATTTTAGTTTTCTTAGTCTTCTCCAAAGCTCCATCCCCGAGCCCATGGCAATAAAGCACCTCTCAAGGATTATTACCAAAATCTAAGTCATGTGGTGATTGCCAAAGCTTGTTTTGTTCAAATTTCTCAAAGGTTCAAATCTCCTTGCTAAGGGGTCCCTGTTATTCTAGTTCTGCCTTAAATCATGTCAGTGACCACAGGATGCTTCAAACTCATCCTGCATTGTATTTTTATAGGTGACATATGATATAGCGAGTCTATTCATCACAGCTGTCAGTGTGCCACATGCTGCTTTCAGATTGGGGCCAAGTTACAACTATGTGGAAACTGGCCACTCCTGTGTTCAGAGCTCACACACTGGAGGAGAGCACTTCTGGTAGAGTTGGAAGAATCAAAAGCGATTCAGATGAAAAACATATTTTGGTCTCATCCTTTCGGAATACCAACTTTCTTTGTATAGCATCATTGTTTGTTAGTGTGTGCAGTGTGCTTGTCTCAATCACCCTTACTGACAATCTATTATAGCCACGGATTACCCTGTGTGTAAATAAATACTTCCTGGTTTCTGTTAAATTACCTCTTTGTAGTCTTATTCTACCACTCTGGCATTATCTGAAGCATTGGCCTGAGCTGTTGACTTGAATGGTATTCTCATAGGCAGCACTGCATTGCAAACTGGGTATCAAATGCCATACACTGTGGCATAGAAGTGTTTTTAACTGGGTTGGCTGTATTGTTCAATGATGCAATTCTGTGATGATGCAAACTCATGTTTGATGACTTTTGCAATCAAATAAGTTACCAGTAATAGGTTTATAGTGAAAAATTGTTTTACTTTTAATAATTGATTTTCATAGCAGCTTTAATATCACAAAGTCACATTCATTTTTGCTACTTTACATCTCCATGTTGTTTATGGATACAAATGAGATTCCTGTCTCAACGGCGTGAAAATGTTATTTTACAGCACAGGACAGTATCATTATATTCTTACCCAGAACTTGAAAGAATTTCATTATAGGTTGATAAACAGCAGCTCTATAATTTAATTTAGAATTTCCTTACTGATCAAAGGAAATGTCAACAAAAGATACTTTGTTTCTGAGGGAGACAAGGCGAAGTGCAATAATAATGCTGAAATTCATTGCAATAAGACATATTCATTTTGAATATCTATTCACCTGCAAAATATAATTGCTACATTTTAGAGACAATCCTGTGGAGCGGTTTGAGACATCCTCACAACATGAAAGCCGCCTATACCAAATGCAAGGAATATTATTACATATTTATGACAGTCACTTGCAATACATAAAGATTCAATTGTAAAATGAATGGGTCTGGTTTCAAAATATGCTTTGCCTTTATTGTGCAGTCAAGACAACTACTTTCAGCATCTGTTACAAATTTTCAAAGAGGCACAGAATGTATAACCCAGACATGAAAGCAAAGGGAATGCGACACGAACGTCACATGAGCAACATTTATGCCACTCTCTCTGTGATCGGGACACAATTAATGTGCAAACTGCAAGTAGACACAACCACTTGAAAAACATTGGAACTTTTTTTTTGTTTAACTCATTCTCAGGGCCATTCTTCACTCATGAGACTTGCTGATCAGTGCCGGCAGGCTATTTGTTTGTGGGGATAATCACAGTCAAGCATCAATTCTGCTCTCAGAGATCGTCTGCAAGTGGCATCTTTACCTGAGAACTGCATATCAATGTGGAACTAAAGCAATAATATTTTTTCTTGTTTAATTTTATAAATTGTCCCCCTCCCTACAGATTTGAACAATGTTTTCTCCGAAGGATTTCTTCACTCTGTTGCTGCTGCTGAATACAAAGATCAACATTTCAAATGCAGTTAAAATCAAGTCAATATCCTATGAAGGAATATTCAATTTCTGTTTCCAAGATTTAAACCAAATTCCCAATTTTCATGATGGTGTTTTTTTTCAAAGGAAGAAAAGAATGAACAGAATAAATTTAATATGTGAGGGAACTGATGGGATGGATTGCATTCTCACAGCCTGTTTTTGTGATACAGTAGCGAGAAATATGTAGCTTTTCATAACTATTTTGATTTGGTAATTCAAAACAGGAAATCTGTGATGAAATGTGACATTTTTTCACCACATTATTGAGTCCTGTGGGTGTGTTCACTGTTTGGTTCAGTTTTTTCTTTGGTTTGTCTCTCTGTCTCTCTGTGACATGATTCTTCACATCTTGACATTTGTATTCTTCCATCATGGTAGTTTCCCTTTCATTGACAGAGAAGTGGAGCCACAGCAACATAGCTACTTGTGGGAAATTGCTGTGTACAAATTAACTGCCACTTTCACCTAGAAATACACACATTTGGCTGCCCGCATTCCTCCCACAAAATTCCCCTTACAGTAGTATCCAGCGATAAATCAATATTTCAGTTATATCGGTATAATTTTTCATATCGATATGCCAATATTGGAAATTTGAATATATCGGTGTATTGAAAAATTTGATATATTAAAAAAATCAGTACATCACAAAACATTGGTATATTGTGTCTGCCGATATATCGATATATCAGTTATATCGGTATAGTACGAACTTTTTCAACATATTTTGTCGCCGGCATTGCAAACCTCCTGGGCGTAGAGCACGTATATCGGAATGCGCGTGCACATCAGAATGCGCGCACACACCCGAATGCGCGTGCATGTGCACAAGATAAAAACCTGGTGATATCGATATATTGGTATATCTTGATATGAGCCCACCGATATATCGATATCATAAAAATTCCATTTCGCCAGACACTACCTTACAGTATATTTTGTGAAGCGCTTTGGCAAAGATGTGGTAAGGCGCAAAATTAAATATAAGGATTTTTAAGTGCTTTGAGAAGATTCAATGATAAGACAAGGCACTGTATTAATGCAAGGATAATTATTATTATAAGGATTACATTTATTCTCTTACGGTGTTTCTATAAACTTCTATACAACTTGATTTACTCTATAATTGGCATTTCAGAGAGTTCAGAATTGAACAAACTCTTAAACAAAGCCTTCACTTTGAAGACTGTTTTCCCCAAACTCGTTTATGGACAACAGAAACAAATTTCAAAACGGTAAACCTGAGTTAAACAATGCTGAGTTAAACAAATATTACATAAAAAGAAGAAATCTAGACCCACGTGGCATTTGTCCCCATGCTTTTCTTTGGGCTTCAGGAAGGATGTCATTCCTTATTATTCACTCAATTGATTTCCCAGACATATGATTTCACCTGCCAAATGTTAGCAACATGTTTGTTTCTCAACTATCGCTGACCTGCTTCATGTTCCTTGGCTGATCTGCTCTACTGATATATGATGAGATTTTAGCTCTCCATATCTCTGACTCCCTGTAATAATTATTCTTTAATAACTACTTAAGACATATCTTTTCAACCAAGCTTTCCCGTTTATTCTCCCCCAACCTCCATCCTGCACTAACTCATGTCATTTGAGAAAAGCACTTTGAGATGTTCTCTTGGAAGGGAGATAGGGACTATGTTAATGCAAATTGTTGTTTGTTAGTACGTTGAAAACTGAAAAGAAAATTAAGTTGAGCTGGTGTATTTGTAAATGTTACCTTTGAGGAGTATGCTCTAATCTGCTGGGTACATGGTTATGGATGTGCATCCAATTACTGGAATTCTTACATTGGGTTTGTACATATACTTACAATATGGAGATGATTTATTTTGATCCTATTGATTTTGGATTCTACATCCAAAAACTTGCATAAGCAGAAAATTATTTTTAACCTTTTGATATCAAGCTGCAGTCTATGTTATTACAGAAGATAAATACTCTCTATTTTGCTGGGGAACTTTCCTCTGAATCCTAGTCTCGTTTTCATCTCTGTTTATAATGATTTCTGAGCTTGGGGACCTGAATTATTCATAGTTATTTCTCAGTAAACCCATAAAGTACTGGAATGATAACTTCAAATCTCATGAATAATGTGATATGCAAATCAGTACATTAGTCTCGAAGTACATTAGTACTTAGTACATTAGTCCAGTCTAGAACTGCATGTGATTTAAAAACAAGACTATCGTGGACCAGTTCATGAATTCATCTAAAATCCCTATATTTTGTTGTATTGTCCTTAAAACTAAACATTTAGTTCATTTAGTTCTTTGTTTCCTTTGAAACAGGTTCTCTGTAGAGCTAAACTTTTTCCAATGATGTTTGGCAAAGGAATATTAGAATTGAGTCAGTCTTCTTAGTCTAATTCCTAAGATAGGCAGATCTGTAGTATTTCAAAGCGCTGCTAATGAGAGACTGTAAATGCAGTTTTCATAGGCAGTGCGCATTTCATTTCAGACACAGAGAAGTGTGCATGTGGAGGTGACATGCATGTGGGGAACTCTGGTTTGGAGACTCAACAGCTTGATGATAGGTTGATGTCTGTGTCTAACTCCTGAGCTGGCCAAAAGAAAAGTAAAATCTCTTCTTCTGGGTGTTAGTCTTATGAATACTCTCAAAAGAACATAAAGTGTGGAATGAGAAAGCCCATTTGGAAAAGATAAAACTGTGAATTTGCACCTATTCTGAAGGCAATGAAGCAAAGTTTCAAGATCCCAATCAAACATTACAGGCTCCAAGCCTAAGAGCCTGACTTGTTATATTACCCAGATTACATATTTGGGTTCCCAGCCATACACCATCCATCATGTTCACTGGACCTTTGATCATCTATGTCTAAACTTATATTAAAAAAACTCAATCTCATTCATAAATAGATAACTATTCATAAATAATCCTTAAATATTTTATAAATAATTGCAGGGCTGTCAGCCCTTATTCATTTCGCAGCAACAGTTTATTTGAGCCTTTTATGACTCATTCCATGCTGAAAATTATACACAGCTCAATGTGTTTTAATAAGTTTACCATTTCATCTCTTCTTTTGATCATGAATCTTTCTGCTAATGTTTTTGCCTTTTTTTAAAAAGTTCTCGAAACAACTCAGCATTACTGTTTTTACTGGGAAGGTGTTTAATATATCTGCTGCTGGAGAGAGTAATGTCCTATAAGAACACTTCAATTTTGTTGCACCCCACCCCCCAGAAGCCAATTGCGCACAACAGTGTCCCACAATTGCCTGAAAATTATATTTGGTAAGTGGACTCTACTGGCTATAGACATTGAAAAAGAAGCATAAGTATTTTTATAAACAGACCAGGATTCAGCACAAATGGGAAAATGTAAATTAAATTACTACTTTTTTGTAATAACTTCCATCCAATACTATCTCAAGCGTGAGACCTGTGTTCGATTCCGGGCAGGTCAGGGCGAAACCTTGGGCAAGTTTCCTTAATCCACACGCCTAATAATAATCCTTCCAAAAAAACACAATAATAAAATTGGTCATTTCAATCCATGACTGCTTATGGGACACTGCTGTGTGCAATTGGCTGCCGCATTTTGCCCGCAACATATAGTCAATTCACTTTACATTATGTCATGTGAAGCGCTTTGAGACGTCTAGAAGATGTAACATGTGCTATGTCAAATCAAGGGTTATTATTATTATTCCTCCATTTTAATTATTCTATTTAACTCTCAATTATTCATTTATGTATTGACCACTTTCACAATTGATTTCTGCATTGCTGATAAGAGTATTATTGCTCCATAGTATTAATAACTCCAAAGGTGCTCAGGTTATAATTCATGTCAATGATACCAAGTTCAGGTTACGTTATTGGATTTCTACCATAGCTCTTCTAGATCTGTGGTATATTGGCATGTTTACTACTGAATATAACATAAACTAAACTAAACAGATCCATTCAAAAAATGCTATCACATCGCAGCATTACAATGTAGCATACAATCAACAATCCAATCTGCCTCATTCATAATTCAGCTGGTATAATCTCAAATTGCACAACTGCATGTACCGAAACAGAAAATGTTAATATGTGCCTGCAAAATACACAATCGATATACTTTACAGTAAATTGTGGAGTCCTGCAGCATAGTGATTAGAATATTCGCTTCGCAAGCAAAATTACCTGGGTTCTATTCCCGGATGGGAATAGGGCACATTTCCTTACTCCGCAAGCCTGTTTACCAAGCAGGAAGGTAAAACCCAATTATTAGTCAATTGGTGGATTGCTTTTCCTGGGTTGGGGGTGGATAATGCCTTCAAAAATACAATAAAATAATTTTAAAAATGTGGTCACACATTTCGCGACTGCTGTGTGGAATTGGCTGCAATATTTTTGCTGCATTTCGCCCAGAAAAATACACTGTTGATTAACTTTGCAGTATATCCTGTGAAATGCTTTGAGATGTTTTGAAGACGTGATGGGGCACTACATCAAATGTAAGGATTATTGTTATTAGCAGTATTATTATCATTAATCCTGTAAAGCTCATTGATATGTCATCTCAACGAGAAAAGTTCCAAATCAAATTCAAGGATTTTAAAAAATATACTGAGAACTAAAAGGCGCTTTCCTCAACCTAGATTTAAGTTCAATTTGTAATTGAATCCAACTATTTGCAGGATGACAATTAGGAACTCAGATTAATATTTCCCAGAATCAAAACATGGAATATAAATGCCATGTGCAGCTAAAAATATGAATTAAAAATATTTCTAATGGTAGTACTTAGTACTTTTATCTAACGAACAATAGTGTAATTAGTGTCATTTAATGCATAAATATTAATAGAGCAGTCTGCCTCCAAACTACAGTAGTTGGTTGTGGGCCTACTAATCGGAACTTTGATCTAGGATGGCTAATATTCCAATCTAATTCAGGGGAGTGCTGTATTGTTGGAGATGTTAACCTTCAAAGGAGATTGAAACCAAGGTCCTACCTATCTGTTCAGGTGGATCTGTTCGCATAATTTAAAAAGAAAACAGAATTTCTCTTGGTATCCTGGCCAGTAATCGCCCAAATAAAATTGGTCATTCATTTCATGCTCTAGTTAATAGCTATTATTACAGTGAACAACATAAGAAACTTATTAAGGAACAACACTAATTTATTCTCTAATGTTTAACAATTTCTAATCAAGTTTGTTATTCAAAAAGGGTTTTTTTTTTTGCTTGAACTACTCATTTTAGAGTACCTTATCTCTATGGTGCAATGTTTTGTGTTCTACAGAGAGCTTTACTCTTATGATACCTCCTTCCAGGCTGCAAAGAATACTTTCTGTAAACTTGAGCCCAGTTTTATTGCTCATTTCTGCTTATTTTCTAATATAAGTATATTTTTATCATGGTTAAAATATGAAAGTCAACTTGTGCCACATTCAAAAGATTGGCTTATTAATGGCAAAAACAGGTGAGAGTTCAGGCCATCTGTTTTGGCGACTTCAACCTCCATTTCACCCCCTTCTGCCCCATTTCCACTGAATTTGCCTCTTTACTTTCGTCTTTCAATTTCTCCCTTCACATTAACACTGCCACCCACACCCATGACCATCCGCTCGATCTAGTGATCACCCGAGGCCTCAACGTCTCTGGCGTCACCATCACCGACAAGGCCATTTCAGACCATTTTTTCATTTCTTTCAACACCTCTATCCCTCCCCCCTCCACCTCCAAACCCACCACCATCTTCTACCGGTCCTGGAAGAAGATTCCCCCTCAAACTTTCACCTATGCACTCGAAACCTCCGACCTCCTCCCACAGTGGCAATCTTTTTGCATCGACCCATCCTCCGCCTCCACTGCCCTCCATAACACCCTCTACACTACCCTCGACACCATGGCCCCCCTCACCACCAGAACCGTCTCCCACTCCCGATCATCACCGTGGTACACAACTCACCTCCGTTCCCTCAAAAGCCAAGTGAGAGCAGCTGAACGCACCTGGCTCAAATCTGGCCTCACGGTCCACCGGCAAATCTGGCTGGACCGCATCAAATTTTACCGCTCCGCCCTAGCCACCGCCAAATCAGCCTTCTATTCCAGGATAATCATGGAAGCGAAGGACAACCACCGCCTCCTCTTCGCCACCACCAACCAGCTCCTCCGATTGAGGGGAGACCTAATAGAGGTTGATAAGATCATGAGGGGTTTCGACAGGGCAAATAGAGAAAAACTATTTCCACTCGTGGGTGAATCTGTGACTCGTGGTCACAGATTTAAAATAGTTTCAAGGCGAAGTAGAGGGGAGCTGAGGAGAAATTTTTTCACTCAGCGAGTTGTTCGAATCTGGAATGCATTGCCTGAAAAGGTGGTGGAGGCTGATTCGATAACAACTTTTAAAAGGGAATTAGATCTTTATTTAGGGAGAACAGGTCTATTAGGCTATGGGGAGCGGGCAGGGCAGTGGGATTGAATCGCTCTTTTCAAAGAGCCGGCACAGACTAGATGGGCCGAATGGCCTCCTTTTGTGCCGTAAAATTCTATGAATCTATGAATCTAAACCTCCCCATCTTCAATCACTAAAATAATCACCTCCATGAAACCCACCACATGTTCACTGGACCCCATCCCCACCACCCAACTCCGTACCCAGCTCCACCTTTTGGCCCCGCTCATTTCTGACACCATCAACCTTTCCCTCTCCTCAGGCACCGTCCCTACCTCCCTTAAAACAGCCACCATCACCCCTATCCTGAAGAAACCCTCCCTTGATGCGTCGCAACCATCAAGCTATCGACCCATCTCCAACCTCCCGTTTTTATCCAAGGTCCTTGAAAGAGTGGTTGCCTCCCAGCTCCGCTCTTTCCTTTCAACTCACTCACTCCTTTAACCCTTCCAATCAGTTTTCCGCCCAATTCACAGCACAGAAACTGCCCTGGAAAAGGTTACAAATGACATCCTAACCGCCTGTGACCAGCGCTCCCTCTGCCTCCTCGTCCTCCTTGACCTGTCTGCCGCGTTCGACAGTCGATCACACCATCCTCCTCCAACGTCTTTCCTCCCATCTCAACCTTCAAGGCACAGTCCTTGACTGGTTCCATTCCTACCTGACCCACCGTTTACACTTTGTATCTTCCAATGGTTTTTCCTCAAACCCCCGCACAGTTTCTCACTGCGTCCCTCAGGGCTCTGTCCTCGGCCCCCTCCTTTTCACCATTTATACGCTCCCTCTGGTCGATGTCATCCGCAAACATGGGGTAAATTTCCTCTTGTATGTGGATGACACCCAGCTGTACCTCTCTGCCTCATCCCTTAACCCCCAGACCATTGATGTTCTGACAGCATGTCTGTCCGACATTGAGTCCTGGACGAGGGACAACTTCCTCCAATTGAACGTGAGTAAGACCGAGGCCCTCCTGATCGGCTCAAGCCAGTGCCTCCGCGCATCGGGCACTGCCAGCCTCAACATCCAAGGCTGTACTCTCCACCTCACAAAGCCAGTCAGGAACCTCGACATCACGTTCGACCAAAAACTCTCCGTCCTCCCCCACATCCGTACCTTGACCGGCACCGTTTACTTCCACCTGCGCAACATTGCCAGGCTCCGCAATTATCTTACCCCCAATGCTGCCGAAACACTCGTGCACGTGTACATCACCTCAAGGCTGGACTACGGAAACTCTCTCCTCGTCGGCCTCCCCAGTTCCTCCATTCACAGGCTGCAGGTCATCCAAAACTCTGCAGCCCGTGTACTATCCCGCACCCACCTCCGCGACCATATAACCCCCACCCTCGCCCGTCTCCACTGGCTCCCCATCCTCCAGAGGATCAAGTTCAAGATCCTCGTCCTCACCTTCAAGGCCTAACATGGCCTTGCCCCGCCCTACTTAACCAATTTACTCTCCCCCTACAAGCCCACCCGGACCCTCCATTCAGCAGGACTTGGCCTGCTCCAAGCCCCCCACCCGAACCGCCCCACCATCGGAGGCCGGGCGTTCAGATTTTCTGCTCCGACCTTATGGAATTCCATCCCCCAATCCCTCCATCTCGTTTCTTCCCTTTCCTCTTTCAAGGCCGGTTTGAAGACTTTCCTCTTCGACCGTGCCTTTTGTTCCACCCCGAATTTTTCGACCTCCCCTACTTGTCTCACCCCTTCCCGTACACTCCCCTCCCAGCTCAGGTCACACGCCTCCTGTGCAGCACCTTGGGACGTCCTCCCGACGTGAAAGGCGCTTTATAAGTGTAATTTGTTGTTGTTGTTATCTTTCCATTTACTTTGTCAGAGAGTGATAGCATGCCCTATGCGGAAGAATTTGCTTTATAATAATCCATTCCCCCCAAAAACACCATAGTAATAATTGGTCATTTCAACTCACGACTGTTTGTAGGATACTGCTGCGTTCTGCCCACAAATATACAGGCAATTCACTTTACAGTATGTTCTGTGAAGCGCTTTGAGACGTCAAATGGTAGGATTATTATATTATTATACAGTAATAAGGAATTAAAATACTGTGACAGCACAAAAAACACTTTCACAATTTTTTTTATCACTTCACAACGGGTGGAGTTGAATGCAGAGTGTGTGTCTGGGTGGGTGGGAGGTTGGGGGGGAATAAGTGCACAGGTGCAGACCACAGGTGCAGTCAAAAATGTAGGTTTTGGGGTCAGATTCTAATATTGATAGATTTGAACATAAAGTGCAATTCGATAGAAGTGATTAACTTGTGAACAGATTGTTTTCATTCTTTTCATTTGAATTAAAGATCATATTGAATTTATCAAGATTAAATATAATCTTAATTCTCTCCTGTGTTTTACACATGCCGAATTTAAAATGTATTGTTTCATAAGACTATAGTGAGGCATTAGACAATAGGAATTTTAATCACAAATTCTATCTGCTGAGTAAGGCTTCCAGAAAGACATTGCTTCTTTTGATAAACTAACTTGTCTTTGAGATAAGCATATGTGGTTATCTGTGCTGTGCACCAAACATTCAACAAATTACAAAAAACAATGCATGTGGTGCAATATAAATTTAAAGATGATTTATGCTTTATTTTTAGGCTTCCACAATGTGCTAATTAAGTTTGCCTCCATTGTGAATTACAAATGCAGTGCTGCATTTTTCTTATATACATATACATGAAACATTACCATATGTGTGATCATTTGTGCAATACTGCGGAAAAATCTGTATTTTGGACAGTGTTCAGTATTCATTTTGTATCCGAAAGCTCGTAAAATCTTGCAGTTAGATCAGAGATATCTTTGCACAATCCTTTCAATTCCAAAGGTTAAATAGCTCCTAAAAAGAAATACGTGTAATGGTTTGTCATGGTTTGTCATCGGAACATAATGCGACAAGGAGCATCAGGACATCATTCACATATTATGTGTTAAACAACAAATTACGTTTGTCTAGCACCTTTCACATTACAAATAAGTGCCTATGCAGTCAGAGCTCTCTGTACCCGAATTGTTGGTTGGGATCAGGAGGGGTAGAAGGTGGGTGAGTAGGGGTAGGAGGGTGACCAAAGGCACAGTCAAAGAGGAGTGCCTTGAGATATGTCTGGAAGGAGGCAATGGAGAGAGGGCGAAGCAGAGGGATTGTAGAATTGAGTGCCAGAGGGTGGGTCAGAAAGATTGAAGGCCCACTCGCCAATGGTGGGGCGGGCAAGGTAGTGGATGTGAAGCAGGCCAGAGCCCGCTGAGCAGGAGTGGACAGGTGTGGTAGAGGCTTAGAAGGTGCAGAGGTAGGGAGGAGCAAGCCTATGAAAAGCTTTGAAACCGAGGACCAGGATCTTGAACTGCATCCTCTGTGTGATGGGAAGCCAGTGGAGTCAAACAAGGATGGGGGTGCTAGAGTTGCGGAGCATGGTGCAGGAGAGAACACATGCTGCAGATGGTCTGGATGTACATTATTCTGGATGATCTGCAACCTGTGGAGAAAGGATTTTGGGAGGCTGACAAGCAGGGAGTTTGTGCATTCAAGCCTGAATTGATGAATGGTCTCGAAGGCTTGTAGTGAGAGACAGTGGTGGAGCCGAACAATATTATGCATGTGGGGAATGGCAGAGCGGGGCATAGCATGGATGTGGTGGATAAAGTCAAGGAGCGAACAGGACTCAGAGGTTCTGTAGTGCCTCCATGATATGAAGAGTGCATCAGTGCCTGAGGTATGAAGGTGCTGATGGGAGCCAAAGCAGTAGGACCTCAGTCTTGTTCACATTCAACTGGCGAAAATTAGCTCTATCCAGGACTTGGATCTCTGACAGACAATCTGTGAGGACAGCAGTGATCCTGGAGTCGATAGTAGAGATGGAAAGGTAGAATTCAGAGTTAACAGCATTAACTTCCATTGTATTTTTGAAGAAAGTGTACCAACAACAACAACAATTTACACAATATCCCTTACTTGGGGCAGTATCTTGGAAAGTTTATCATTCCATTTTATGAAATCACAAGATGGGTTCAGATGAAGAAGTCTCTTTCGCCTATTTGATTTAATCATTTAGAATACCCACCCTGCCATCTTCCCAACACAAATCAAGCTGTTTCAGCACCTTCGGACATCCTCCCAACATGAAAGGCTATACAAATGTAATTTTGGTGTTGTTGTTTGTATTCAAATAAGTTCAGTACTTGACCTTAACCATCCTTCCTGACTACCTATCCAACTCATTCATTAGCCTCTGTGTGTCACAAAAAATATTTCACAGGACAGGCATAAGGTGAAATTCCCCTTTGCAACTCTGAATCTTTGTCCTTTTGTTCTTCTCTCTTGCATCTGAAAAATAAGACCACTGCTACAATAAGCTGTTATATCTGTTATCTGTTCATGTTCCTCCTTTTTGCAACCCCGATCCCTTATGTCCTCCACCCTCCCCAATCCTGATCTCCAGCTCGGGTCCATAACATTTACTCTCCAGCTCCTTGCGACTTCCTCCCGACGTAAAAGCGCTATTCAAATATAACTTTGTTGTTGTTGTTATTCTGGATATCTTGATACTAGGGTCTGAATTTTGAGAATCACAAGAAGATTTGTCACTAGTAAATCCTAGATGTGTTGCATCAATCTTCTTGAACTCCAGAGGGATGTCAAATGTAATCTTGTGTCAATTCATGAGAGCTATCAATATCAATTTAATATTCTGTCACTATATCCTTTCCAATGCAAGAATCTACCATAATCAAATTTGGTGCTTAATTATAAAATTAAGGCCACTTGAATTATCTCTAAATACAGATAATTACACAGAATTAACTGATACTCCAAATGTAGTATTAGTGAGTGCTACAATACTGGAGGTGCCATTCTTCATATGAGATGTTAAACAAAGAACCTGTCTGCCTATTAAAGATCCAATAGCACTACTCAAAAACAACAGGTTTTCTTGTTTCCTGACTACAAATAAAATGGGTTGTTTATTTTATGGCTGTCTGTGGAATATTGCTGTGGACAATTGACTGCCTTGTTAACTTCATAATACAACAACAAATTATATTTTTATAGTGCTTTTCATGTCAGGAAGATATATCAAGGTGCTGGACAATTAGTGTTTTGGACCTGAGTTGGAGGTCGAGATGGGAAAAGGTGGAGAGCAGGGGAAAGGAGGGTGATCGAAGACACAGTCAAAGAGGATAGACTTGAAATGCGTCTTGAACGAGGCAGAGAAATTGCTGGCTGGAGTTCTAGAGAGTGGGGGCAGAATGACTGAAGGCCCGCTCATCAATGATGGGGATGGCGAGGTGGGAGACATAAATTAGCCTGGAGTCCACTGAGTGTGCGGGCTGATTGGCAGGGGATTAGGAGGTTGCAGCAATCGGAGAGAGAAAGGCCATAAAAAAGCTTTGAAGATGAGGACCAGGAGCTTGAAATGTATCTTCTGTGTGATGTAAAGCAAGTGGAAGTGGGTGAGGATGGGGGTGATATGGTCAGGAGATTACACAGTGAAATCCTATGAAGCATTTTGAGATATTATCTGGCTTTACATATTGCAAGGATGATTATTGTTATCATTTATTTTTACTCCGAGCTTTGAACCTCCCTTACATCTATTTTATGAACTAAAATGGGTGGGGCCACTGTGAGCTCCTATTTCGATATGTCTTGTACTATTGGAGATATTCCAACATCAAGAGAGATGCTATGTAGATATTGCATAACCCGTTTAATGTCGCCTCAGTTAATGTTTTTTTGTTATTACATTGCTGATACATTGGGAACATATATTACTTTAACGTTGCGACGTTCACTATTATATCGTTCACCAGTGGGTGGAAGGGGGGCACGATGATGCTAGGACCTGCGAGTGAGCCAGGCCGGTAGCGAGAGAGACAGCCAGCCAGCAGTCAGGGAACGAGAGAGGGAGCCGGGCAGACAGTCAGGGAGCGAGCCAGTGAGCCGGGCAGGCGAGTATTAGGGTCCGTCGATATGGAAATTTTCCGATATCGATATATCAGTGGGCTCATATCGATATCACAGTTTTTTAATCCTGTGTATGCTCGCGCATTCGGAGGTGCGTGCTCTAGGCCGGTTTGCAATGCTGGCGACAAGGTAAGTTGAAAAAGTTTATATTATACTGTGGGGTCTGTCGATATGGAACTTTTCCGATTTAGATATATCGACGGGCTCATATCGAGATATACCGATATATCGATATTTTCAGAGTTTTCATACTGCGCATTCGGGGCCTATCTCCTCAGGAGGTAAATATCTCTCTCTCTGTGTCTCTCACACTCACTCTCTCCTCTCTCTCTCTCTCTCTCTCTCTCTCTCTCTCTCTCTCTCTCTCTCTCTCTCTGTCTAATCTGTCTAATCTGTCTAATCTGTCTAATCTGTCATCACATCCCCCCCGTGTCTCCCCCTCCTGTCTGTCCCCCCCACCGCCCTCCGTCTGTACCCCCACCCCCCCCGCCGCCATCCCTCTCTCCCCCACCCCCCCCGCCGCCATCCCTCTCTCCCACACCCCACCACCGTCACTCTCTCCCCCCCACGTCCGACGCCGTCCTTCTCTCCCCCACCCCCCCCGCCGCCTTTCTTCCCCACTCCACCCCCAACCCCCCCGCCCCCCCCCCGCCATCTCTCTCTCCCCACCCCATCGCTTGTATACCTGTAGATTGTATTCGAGGACTATGAATACAATATGGTGGCTTTGCACCTTGGTCTGTGCATTGTGTATAGAGATGAGCATTCTGGGTCTTGTAGTTCAGTTCAGTGCGCGCGCATTCTAATTTTTTAGATATATCGACTTTTTGATATATCGATATCTTGAAAATGTCTATATCAGCATATTGATATGAAAATTATATCGGATATAACCAATATATCGATATATCGCCGGACCCTATTATACCGATATAACCAATATATTGATATATCGCCGGACACGATATACTGATATTTTGTGATATACTGATTTTTTTTATATACCGAATTTTTCGATATACCGATATATTCAAATTTCCAACATTGGCATATTAATATGAAAAATTATACCGATATAATCGATATATCACCGGACACTAGCAAGTATAATTTTTTTTAGAAAATTTGGACAACAAATTTCCAAAATAACCTAACTCCAGTTTTTACATTCATTCTAATGGGAAAAATGTATTTGCTTAATGTTGTTTCGTTTAAAGTTGCACTTTGCTAGAACCAAACTACGACATTAAGCGGGATCTACCTGTATTTCAATTTAGCAGTTTTTGTGCTGTGTTACACAATGGCAAAAATCATATGTAAGGATATATTTGTTTCAAACTTGTTACAACAACACCAAAATTACACTTCTATAGCACCTTTCACGTCAGGAGGACGTCCCAAGGCACTGGACAGTCACTGTTTCAGATCCGAGCTGGGGACATGGAGGGTGGAAGGAAAGGAGGGGAATTGAGGTAACCGATGGAACCATCGAAGATGAGGGTCTTGAGGAAAGTTTTGAAGGAGGCCAGGGAGGGGGGCAAGGCAGAGGCATTGCGGAATGGAGTTGCAGAGATTGGGGGCAAAGTGGCTGAACGCTCATCTGCCAATGGTGGGGCGGGTGGTTCAGGGGACATAGAACAGGCCGGAGCCTGCTGAGAGGAGGGGCAGGCTGGTTGTTAGGGGACTAGGAGAGCGCTGTTAGGGTGGGGCGAAGCCACGGAGTGCTTGGAATGACAATGACAATGACAACAATGATAAGCAAAGAAGGCTGTTACAATGTAAAGATTTTGGCCATATTGGCTTACAATGAAGATTTGCTGCTGATCAAGAAAAGAGAAGGATTAACTGAGCAGAAATTGTGATCAATTAGAGTTTCTGGAATTTTTGAGTTTACTATTTTCTGAATTTGTGTCAAACATTATTTGTGAACATTTCTACAGAATTGGGATTGAAAACAGTCTCTGCATATCTGCCACCCCCCGGTTCCTAATCATATCAGAATGAATTTACACTGCACGCTTCACAGGATTTTATTATAGCATGTATTGACTGTGTAGAAGAATAGTTCATTTGAACAAATATATAATGTATTGTGGCTGGTTATATACAAAAGATGAAAGAAACAATCTGCAGTGGTCTTTGCTGTTCTATTAAAAGAAAATCAACAGCAAGTCCCAACACAGAATTTAGTAGCTAATTTTCTTCATTGTGATAAAAGGTATACTTGGGGAGGAGGTTTGTGGCTGGGAGCAAAGCAGTGTGTGCATAGCAAATAAGTAAGGTTGAAAGACAGGTGCACATGTAAGCTGCTGTGTTCTCTGTTGGGTGCTTCTCCCATAAATCATTGCCATTTTTGTCTTTAGTGCCCAAAGACTTCGAGACTGATTCTTCCTTTCCCTTGTTTACTGTACTCAAACCTCGGAATGAAATCCTTGAAGTAAAAATGCAAACATTTTCTTCCTTAATTATTGTTGGTGATAATCAAGCTACGATACCAATATTTTAGTTGAAAACATGTTCTTTATACATGTGCTTAATGATTGATTAGGAATTAGTCTGATTCCAGATCAGGACAAAACCTTGGGCAAGTTACCTGACTCTACACGCCTGATAATAATTCCTCAAGAAAAAAAAATGGTCCTTTCAATCTATGAATGTTGGTGGGACACCACTGTGTAAAATTGGCTGGCGCATTTCAACCACAAATATATTATTATTATAGTCAATTCATTTTACAGTATATTCTGTGATGCACTTTTGACATAATTATAATAATTATTCTAATTTTGTTGACGACTTCTTGACATTTGTATCACCAACACATTTGGTTGATTAAGTAACTCAACTGGAGATCTTTAATTCATCTGTTTTTACTAGATATTAGTGATAACAAGGAAGTTTTGCTCATGCAAGACTCTGCAATTACAGCTTGCGTTTCACTTTGGTAATATTTTTGTATTCAGTCTCTGAAGGAAAATCTAATAAGTATTCAGCAGTGTATTATCTTGTGCAAAAATCAAAGTCAATGCTTTGATTATAATTACAAGTTTTAATTCATTAATTGATTTTATCTGCACTTTCAGAGTTTATTTTCAGATCAAAATGGAGCGTGATATTCTAATTATGAAACAACCCAATCTTTTAGCATAGTTTGCTCTTTATTGCTACAAGTGAAATTAATAGAAAATTAACTGATATGAACTTGCTTTTCAAAATGTTAAATTGATTAAATTGTTAGATATTCTGTGCTTTGTATGTGAAAACAAGTTAATGTGAAGATCTAGAGATATGTTACCTAAATATTATATACAATATTTCTAATTTTTGTATTATTTTCCAAAGATATTCTTCACAAATGAAATTGTGTCAAACAGTTAAATGTTCAAAAAGCTATCAAATAAATAATAATCCTAATTTTTCTTGATTCCAGGATGCAGAATGAATGTGCTTCACAGGATTTACAGTAAAATGTAGTAGACTATTTTGTACACAACTGCTGCAGGCAATTTTGTGCACAGCAATGTCCCACTGCCAACCATGAATTGAATGACCAATCTTATCTGGGGAGTGTTCACTGGAAGAAACTCGCTTCTGTTTTCAAATAGTGTCTTGGCATCTTTAACGTTGATCCAAAAAAGTAGATGAGACTTTTTTTCTAACATCTCCAAAAGTTGGCACCTCCAACAAAGCAGTTGGTAATGTCCACTTTGATATTGCAATGTTGGACCATTACTACTGAGGATTTATTGAACAAGAAATCTGACATGTATAGAATTTGAAACCCAGAGATGATGCGTGGTATCAATTCCGCGTGATCTCACTGCCTAGCAAATGCAACTAGAACGAGCAACCTCACAAAATTCAGAATGAAACTGTCTTTCAGGAAAGTAAACATGATCACCTAAAACAATGGTCAGAGAGAAATAATTATGGATTTCTATACTTGCTAGAGGGAGTTTGGGGATCAGACATGATAAATTTCTTACAGAAGTAATTGCCCTTTATCTCAGATATATGTTTGAGCTTTGTAGCTATAGAAACAGTAGGATCCCATCATGTAGTTTATTAGATGCTTGCACCAGGTAGCTATAACTAGTAGTTGTCCTAGGCTCATCGTTCTTAGATAATTGTATTTGGCAATAGAGCATATTTTTATTTGTAGTATAGTCGGGAAGGTTTTTTATTATGGGAATGGTAGTTTTTTTTTGTAAGAGAAGAATCAAGTCTACTTCCACAGCATGCTGATTGAGAGATGCATGTCTGAATTACAATCATTTATATTCAGCTTTGTGGAATAAAATCTTGGTGGTAAGACTACAAAAACATTGTGTGATTTGTTTGGTCCAAAACTTGCATCCACAATTTTAACTTTGTGGTAAAGTAGCAGTTTTTGTGCAGCCACTTCAATTTCAATACAGTGAGTATGCATTCTTTTGGTACCATTCACCTTTGGACCATCCAACAAGTGGATGATACAATGAGAGTACAGGATTGGTTGATGGACAGGCAGACGATGCAATACAGCATGGAGCAGGTGATGCAAACGTGGATGGTCCAAAGGGAGAGTGTTTTCACTACAGTCATTAAAAGTTGCAGCAGCTATAACAACTAGTGGTTTGTTTTAAAAGCTTTGGTTTCCGCAACAAAATAATGTCCTGCAATTTTCTTCAAGGCTTACCTGTAATATACTTGGCCTTTGTGTATTTGATACAAACGTCCAAAACAAAAAGTGCATTGGTTCCTCAGTATTCATATCATCAATGTTTGAAATTTGAAATCTAAATTCCCATCAACATATTTTATTATCTATCTCATTTTGCTTTTATTCTGAGCAAAACACTATTATTATTTGCATTCAGAAGTCGCATTCCACTTGGACCCGACCACTAGGCCCCCTACCCTCCCTGATTCATTTCATTGAGAACTGCCAGGGTGACATTGGCCATGTCTATTTCTCAACTCCCCTCTCCTACTCAAATCTTTCTCACTCTGAACATGCTGTACTGCACTCCCTCAGGACCAATCCTGACATAGTTATCAAACCTACTGACAAGGGAAGTACCGTTGTTGTTTGGCGTAAGGACCTCTACCTGGCAGAGGCTGAACGCCATCTCTCTGACAACTCCTCATACCTACCCCTGGACCATGACCCCACATCTGAACACCAAGCCATCATCACCGCAACAGTCAATAAACTCATCTCCTCTGGTGAGCTTCCTCCCACTGCTTCCAACATCATTGTCCCCCAGCCCCACACAGCCTGTTTGTACCCAAGATCCACAAATAGGAATGTCCTAGGAGATCTATTGTCTCAGCCTGATCCTGCACTGAACTGATATCTCATATCTGGACTCCATTCTTGCTCCTCCTGTCCAAATCATACCGATCTATAACCATGCCTCTTCCGACACCCTCTGCCACTTCAACAATATCTGGTTCCATGGTCTTGAATGCCTCCTATACACAATGGACGTTCACTCCCTTTCCACTGCCATCCACCACAAGAATGGACTGCAGGCTCTCCTGTTCCATTTGGAACATCACTGCAGCCAGTTTCCATCCACCACCATCCTCCTCCGCATGGCTGAAGTTGTTCTGACATTGAATAACTTCAACCAGTTCCTCCAAATAAAAAGTCCCAGCTATGCCTGCCTGTTTGTTGGCCACCTGAAACACTCTTTGTTTGGGCCGACTCAGGTCCGCTATTTGACCTGTTCCTCGGTTACATTGATGACTGTGTTGGGGTTGCTTCCTACTCTCGCAGCGAATTGGAACAATTCATCACTTTTGCTTCCACCTTCCACCCCTTCATAAAATTCACATGGACCATCTCCGACTCTTCCCTTCCTTGACTTCACCATTTGCATCTCGGGCCATGGATTATCAACAGATATATTTTACAAGCCCACCAACTTTCACAGCTGCATGGACTACAGCTCCACTCACCACACCTCCTGTAAAGATCCCATTCTCTTTTCCAAGTTGCTCCACCTCTGCTGCATCTGCTCTGATGATGTCACCTTTCATGCCAGAGCATCACAAATGTCCTCCTTTTTCCTCGACCAAGGGTTCCCATCTGCTATGGTAGGCAGGGCCCTTGACCGTATCCACCCCATTTCCTGCAACTCTGACCTCACCCCTTCCCAGTCTTCCCAGAACCTTGATAGGGTACCCCTGATCCTCACCTTCCACCCCACCAGCCTTAACATCTGAAGGATATTTCTCTGCCATTTCCCTCACCTCCAGCGTGATCCCAACACAAAGTATATATTTCCCTCCCCTTACAGCATTCTAAAGCGACTGTTTCCTCTATGATTCCCTGGTTCATTCCTCCATCAACACCAACAGTTGCTCTCTTACCTCTGGCACCTTCCATGCCTGCCCTTTCACCTCCTCCCAGACCATTTCAACTTTCCTTCCCCTCACAGTCTGACCTCTCCATCCACAGACTCCTATGCTGTTCTAATGAACCACAGCGCAAGCTCAAAGAATAGCATTTTATCTATCTAGTAGGGACCTTACAGTCCTTCGGACATATTATTGATTTCATTAATTTCAGACCATAACAGCTCATCTTGCCCCTCTTCTGTGACCATCTGATCTGCCCTGTCTTTGGCAATTTCATCCCCTCTTTGTTTAACATTATTAACAACTCTTCTCTCAATTTTGCTGCAATCTCCACATTTTCTCTTTTGTCTTCCTTGAAAAGTGCTCGTTAAGTGTAATTTTGTTGTTGTGTTGTTGTTGCCTTGCCTCTCACTCTCTAGTATTCCTCAAACGCCTCTCCCTCCCAACATGCCCCAGTTCTGATGAAGGGTTGTGTACCCAAAACGTTGATTCACTTTTCCTTTCATCATAGACACTGTCTTTCCTGCTGAGTGTTCCCAGTGATTTCTGTTTTTGTTACTATATTATTATTATTATTTGGGAACCCTGTATTGGAGTTTCTGCCAATCCTTGGAACTTTGTTCTTGAAGTAGATTTTGTTAGAGCTCCCATGGATTGGTGAGATGTAATAGAATCCTGTTACGAAACACCACAAATTTGACTCATTATATCAATATATTAATTCCGGTGCAATCTTTCCATCTAACACAGATCTTCTAAAACTTGCCTGTGATTTGAAATATGTAATATCACATTGAAATGCCCTCTTCTTGACACAAGACTTGTTATCATTCACGCTTTGTCAAGCTTATGGCATGCATCTTTACTGTCAGAAGATGAAATTAGTCCAGGTATCTTCAAACACTGCTCAGCAATGTTTGCCATCAAGAGATTTTCAATCACTTGATAACTAATGAAACTGTGACTGAACCACTGTGTTCTCTGCATCCCTAGAGTGTGCACAGCCTTGCAACATGCTCCAACACTTTCATTTCAAGGAATTTATATCATAGAGACATAGAATTTATATAGATTACTAATATTTGATGTGACAGAATTGGAGATGACATAGGATAAAATTGGATGGAATGTAGAAAAGGGAAGGACCATTTCCTAGCTCGATTTTGTTTGAGATGGTGGTGTGGATTTTCAGTGTATTCAGGATATTGATTGGCTCACCATCACCCAGAAGATTGAATTCAAAATCCTCATCCTCACCTACAAGGCCATTCACAGCCTTGCCCCTACCCTACCTCTCTGACCTGCTGTCCCCCATGAACCTCCCCGGCCCCTCCGTTCAGCAGGCTCTGGCCTGCACCATGTCAACAACAACAACAACAATTTTGATTTATATAGCGCCCTCCATGTCGGACGGCATCTCAGAGCGCTTAACAATAGCAGATCCCGGGACTGAGCCAGGGGCAGGGGTAGAAAGGTGACCAAAGGCGCGGTCGAAGAGAAACGACTTCAGCTGGGACCTGAAACTGGGAAAAGAGGGGACAAGGCGAAAGGAGTGTGGAAGGGAATTCCAGAGCCTTGGGACATAGTGGCTGAAGGCACGGCCACCGAGGGTGGAGTGGAGGATTCGAGGGACATGGAGGAGGCCAGACCCAGTGGAGCAAAGGCAACGGGAGCTGGTTTGAGGAGAATGGAGGTCAGAGAGGTAGGGGGGAGCAGAGGAGTGGAGGGATTTGAAAACAAGGATGAGGATCTTGAAGTCGATCTTCTCGGGGATAGGGAGCCTGTGAAGTCTGGCAAGGACTGGGGTAATGGAGAAGCGAAATTTGGTGCGGGTGAATATGCGGGTGGCAGAGTTTTGGATTGCCCCCGCCCGTCTCCTTACCATCAGAGGACGGGCTTTCAGCCTCACGATCCCCACACTCTGGAATTCCACCCTACAGTGCTTTTGCCTCGCTCCCTCCCTCGCCTCCTTCAAGGCTGCTTTCAAGACCCTCCTCTTCAACTGTGCCTTTTGCTGCCCTCCCAACTCTCTCCATCCCCTCCTAACTCTCTCCCATCTTAAATTTGTTTTGAGTTTAAATTGTTTGAAATGTCCAAGTTACTGGAAGAACATGAATTCATAAATATTTTCTAGCAATATTTTTACAACTTTTACACAGAGTTATCACAAGGTATATTGGAACAAAATGAATAAAACATTATTGTGAATATACTCAGCTATCTGAAATTGTTTTATCCTCAAATATTGAAAATGCAAATCATACAGTCAATTGCACAAGCGAACAATATGTGATCTCTCATATGTCCCTCAGGACTGTAATATGGAAAGTGCATTAGCTACTTACCTTCTAGCTTTCTCTTTCATTTCTATTTAGCTTTCCTTGTGAGATACAGATGATGCAGAAACTTAATTATGCAAGAAGGGTTTGTTTAATAATAGAATCTTTCAATAACTTTTATTTATATAGCATCCTTTATACAGGATAACATCTCAGAGCACTGCACAATGATGGGGTTGGGCACTGAGCGCAGGAAAGTGGTAGTGTCAGATCGGGGGAAAGACATAAAGGAGAGGGAGAGAATCCTGGAAGAACACAAATCAGTTCATTAAACCTGAACTTTTTTTCTTTGCATGAGCCTCTCACTGAATTAAATTAGAGCTGATTGAGTATCCAAAACCCCCCCAAAATTGTAATATAGTAGAAGCCCGTTTATCCATGACTTGATGCACTGGCACTTCCGTGTAACCAGCACGCCAAAAAAAAAGTCCCCATTCGATAAACCGGAACTTATCCAGAACAATAGCAGTGGAGCATTTGTAAATGCATAAATAATAACAAAATGGAGCACACCAAGCGGGTGAAAGAAACGGGGCGCGTATGACTTCAAAGTCATACTAGCAGCAAGCTGGTAATGCTAGCTGATAACCCACATTGTTGCGCAGGTGCAGTATTTTGGTTTGCCGCTAGTAGAGTCTTGGACTTCGGCTTGCAGCTAGTAAAGTCACATGACTTTAAAATCGCTCTGCCGCTTCTATCACCCACCTAGTGTCCCCCATTTAAAAAAGAATCGCTGGACTGCAAACCCCAATCAGTAAAGATGAGAAGCGCAAGAGAGCAGCCTCAACAACAAGCACCAATACAATTCTCTGCCACTATCTTCTATTACCTAGTCTGGTGTGTATGGTCTGTGTTAAAAGAACTTTAATTTTTTGGTAATGAGTTTTCAGCCACGGGCCGCCCGAATATCCAGCAGGCGCTTTAACTGGCATTGGCCAGGTCTCGCGGGTGCCGGATAAACGAGCTTCTACTGTACTATGAAGCCAATTAAACAGATGGGAATTAGGGTGAAGATGGATTACTGTCCAGATCTCAACCACCCATGCTTCAACTTGCTAGAGTTGTTAATTATCATCTGAGTAAAAAAACTAAATCATCATTGTATCTGTCCTGCAATAGAAATGTGCAATTTTAAACCTCTATCTTCTTGAAGCGCTCTGAGACACCGTCCGGCGTGGAGGGCGCTATATAAATCGAAGTTGTTGTTGTTGTTGTTCTGTTGCTCTGGTGTATTACAAAATATTGATCTGAGTTTACTTCCTCAATCCTTTTTAATATGTTATGCCACTCTATAATGTCCTCTTAAGGACATCTTCTCTCTAGACTGAAACCCTAGCTTGCCTTATCTTTGTTCATAACTCATTCTATTGTATGATACTAGGGATCATGCATTTCGAATTTAGAGCCTAGGTAGCCACTCTGAAGCTTTGGTGAGCAGAATGGTGTGCAAGACTCTAGGTGCAGGCTGCATTACACAACTCTAGTATGACATTTCAGAATCTAAACTCAACTGATCCAGCAATCCAGCCCTCCAGCATGTGTACTTTGTTTACTGCTGCACCACAAAATTTTGATATTTATAACATCTTTCAGGTCAGCAGAATCTCTCAAAGCACTTCACAGGATTTATTGTAAGGTATAGTGATGATATTTTGTAGGCGAACCTGACAACCTATTTGCTCATAGTTATATCTCACAAATAGAAATGAAGTGTATGAGTAATTTTATTTATGGAAGATTATTGGATACCATATTTGAATAGAGCCATGGGATCTTTAATACCCATCTGAAGAGACAACTGGGTCCTTGGTTTAACATCTCATTTGAAGGGCAGCATCTCCTACAATGAAAAACTCCCCTAGAAGTACATTGGTGTGTCAGCACTCTGTGAGCTCAATATCCTCACATGGGATTTGAACCAACAGCCTTCTGATTCAGAGGTGAAAGCGTACCAACTGAGATAGGCTGACACATGATGTGTTCAATATTATTATGTTATCACATTGAACACACATTATGCTTCAAATCATAAAATAATGTTCGAAATCCACAGGAGGCCAGACTCAGCATCTGAACATTGAAGATTGATTCCATTATATTCTGAAGTTCACTGATTGCCACCGGATTACTTTTTATCTGACCTCATGGTTTTCAAAACTCAATTATTGCTCACAGTAGGACAATGAATCTGATTTCACCTTTCTCGGTAACTGTTCTTACTTTGCTGAAGACTTTTGTCTCTTCCTTTCCTGGAGTTATCAGTGCTCCCAGGTGGAGCTCAACTATATAGTTTGGATATAGTTATCCAGACTATAATGGTATCAATCTTCAATGTTCAGATGCTGAGTCTGTCCTCCTGTGGATTTCGAACATTATTTTCTGATTAGCAATCTAATTGAAGTCTGGTCACAATTCGCCAAATGTCGCAAATGTTATCCCCTTCCTTTCCCCTACCTTCTTTTGCTCAAGACCTTTGAGCCCTTCACATAAGGTGTGTATGGCACTATATCAAATGCAAGGATTATTATTATGATATTGTGATATAATAATAATAATAATAATAATCCACGCACTTGATATAGTGCCTTATAACATCATTTAGATGTCTAAAGAATCATAGAATGATATGGCACAAAAGGAGGCCATTCATCCCATCATATCTGTGCCGGCTCTTTGAAAAGAGCTATCCAGATCAATCCCACTTCCCTCTCTCTCCCCATAGCCCTGCAAACCTATCCTTCCCAAATAATGATCTACTTCTCCCTTAAAGGTTGTTATTGAATCGACTTCCACCACCCTTACAGGCAATGCATTGCAGAAACGAACAACTCTCTGCATGGAAATAATTGCTCCTCACGTCCCCTCTGTTTCTTTCAACAAATATTTAAAATTGGTGTCCTCAGGTTACTGACACACTCTCTAGGGGAAATAGTTTCTCCTTGTTCATCCTTTCGAAACTGCTCGTAATTTTGAAAATTTTGTTTATGTCTCCTCTTAACTTCTCTGCTCAAAGGAGAGTAATCCTAGCTACTCTTGCCTCTCCTGATAAATGGTCCCTAATTCCTGATAACCATCCTGTAAATCTCCTTTTCACCCTCTCCAATACCTTGATGGCCTTCCTAAAGTGTGGTGCCCAGAACTTAACACAGTACTCCAGCTGATGCCTAACCAGAGTGCTTCTCAAAGCGTTTCTTAGAATATACTGAAAAGTGAATTGACTAAATATTTTGTGGATAAAATCATGGCTTTACTGCTATGTGAGGTGAGATGATCTAACTCAACACGGAATGGGATTTAAAACCAGAATCATCCTCTCCAGGGCTCTGTTCTGATTTGCTAACAATTTGCTCATTGAGCCTATCACCTCCATCCTTCCTCAGCTCCATTGGCTCCCCATCACCCAGTGAATCAAATTCATGTCCATATCTCATCCACAGCCTCTGCAATCTCAAGCAAACCTACCGATCCAGCTGCTCTCTCCACTCAAAATTTGACCTGGAAACTTCCATGCCTTTACCATATAAACTGTGTTCACCATGTTACCAAGATTGTGTTCTTTGGTGAGAAAACAAAGCTTGGGATCTGATTTTTCAGTCACGTTGAGGTCATTTTTCTTCATGTGGGTTTCAACTTCAAAAGTGATCATGGTTTCAGGTGGTAAGAAGTCAGGCGTGTTTAATATGACTTTATATATGAAAAACTATTATGAAATATTTTAAATAAAGCAAATTAAGTAGAAATAAGCAACAGTAAAACTCATGTTTCAAGGGCGTGTTATTTTATAATATATAAATGCAATTTGTTGTTGCTTATTAAGTTATTATGAAAGTTGTGAAAGAACTCTGGACATTCGTGTAGTTTTATTATAACAATATTAGTGTGGTTTCGGTGTAACAGTCTGTGAACTTAATATTTGGAAACAAAATTACAGACCTAAGGAGTATCTCTCTGGTCTTGTAGATGCTTTACACAATCATTTTGAATGGGAATTACAGTAAAAGCTTGTTTATATGGCACCCAACCAACCGGAACGCTCAACCAACTGGTATCTCCCAATACAATTCACCATTCCAGCAAATGGATCTCATACCGGAGCCATCTGGGACACTCGCGATTATGCTCACTTTGCGCATGTGTGCAATGTGTGCACATGCGCACTTATTAAACTTAACGAATGCTGGAATTTTTATTTTACCGATCATTTTCCGGAGTGTGCTAGAATGCTTTATTGGTACATATCCATACAATATTCTGTTAATATATTAATATTAGTCTGTTATTAATATGGTAAGTTTTTAAATAAGTACATTTTTTGTGTAGGATTTTCGGCAACTTGCTGCTCAAATATCCGGCATATTTAATTAAATGGCAATGGTCAGATCCCAAGGGTGCCAGATAAACAGTTTTTATTGTAGGTTGATGTATTGCATTATCGAGCAGTCTTGATAATGTCACTTTAAAACACATTATCTGTCTTCTCAATGGTGATTCCTTCTCTATAAAAAGGCAAAATACTTGATAAAATTGCCCACATCACCTGTGGTGTAGCATCATATAATGTCTTCTCACAAGCAAAAATTAAACTGGTACCTTTCATCTCGTAGTTGATTTGACAACATGAACTTTAATTGTGCCAGTGTAACCTTCTGATGAAAAATGTTTACACATCTGCATCCTCTCCTGTACCTGACAGAGATAAATGTACAACAATTATTCACACAACCCAAACTACTCTGATTGCTTGTCAGGTTCATCTGGAGAGAAGATTGCAATTGATATCTTAACAGTTGTGGGTTGAGAATTAATAGGATGGAACTTCAAGGTCATGTTGATTCAACATTTAACTCTTTGAACTGTTGTATTGTTTTCAGCAGGAGTACAATTATGACTTATCTATTTTCTACCTAAACAAGATTGTTGGAAAACTTCAGTTTCCTCCATCAACATATTTAAAAGGAAACTTGATACACATATCAGGGAGAAGGAAAATGGGGTCTAGGAGAGGGGAATGGGAAGGGTGGAGCCTTGTGTGGAGTATAAACACTGGCATGATTTGTTGTGATCCATGTAATTTTATGTAAATAACCTTATGATGAATTTGGAACTGATCAGAAGGATTCTGCATATTCAACAACAACAACAGAATTACATTTATAGTGCGCCTTTCATGTCAGGAGGACATCCTAAGGTGCTGGTGCTCATTCACATGAGATGCATGAGAAGTCTTTAGACAGAAAATGAAAGCATTTTTTTACAATTGTTCCACAACCAGGAAGGGAAAGAATGCACATTGGAAAATGATTGATGGATTATGTCCCTTTTGTATTGAAAAAACATTACTTTTAGTGAAAAACCCTCATGTCAGTAAAAATACTATATTAACATTTTTCACTATGCTGTTGAGATCTTTTCTTTTTTTTTCTTTTTTCAGTTAATTTGTTGTCAAGCAATCCGAGGCAAATCAGTAAATCTTTCACGTACAACAATTAAAAAAAAAATTACGTCAACTTTAGCGCTTAGCCTCGTTGACTTTTTCACATCAGAACAGATGTAGAATTCTGTCTGGGAGTGGCATTGCACTGCTTCAGTGTGTCAGTGCACCAACTGTGCAATGCTTGCAAAGTGGTAGATGTTAAATTCTACTGAACCTTAGTGGAGGATTACTGAATGGAGGCCAATCATTTTCCCATAGGGTGGGAGGGGGAAATATGAACAGATGGGAACTCGTAACCAACTCCATCTTCTGTATCTACTGGCAGATTGCTAAGAGGAATATTGGCACGGAGAGGTTTTGGCTGATCTCATTTGCTCACTCTCTTGCAACTAACAGATTTCATCAGAGTGGAAACATAGTGCATAATAGGTGGCAGTATTCTATTGCGAATAATTTTTTTACATATGGAAACCTGTCACTATGCTGCAGAGTATCCAACCAGAGCTCCATACATACCTGCCAAACATGGAAATTCCAGGGATATGTATTGGAAAGGAATGCACTGTCTCTCCTTGGTGGGTGTATTCTACTTACTTAATTCTGGAGAGCATTAGGCACACTTTGGCAAAAGCCAAGGCTTGGGGATTCCCAGAATGTGTTTGAATTTGCTGGAGTCCATCCAGTTTCTCCACTGTTTGTCCAGCTAGGAACACCCTACCCATTAGATCTTTGGATAACAGGGTTATCAGGAGCTGAATGAGAAGAGTCCTTGCACCCTCCATTAACATCTTGATGGAGGATGGTCTGCTTTACCAAGTCGTACTGATAAGCCGAGATAGCTGGGATTTTAAAAGCAATGCCATGGAGCATTGTGGACTTGCATGGCTCAGGAACTGAAACACATTCATAAAATACAATTTTACTAAAAATAATTCTGAACCATTTAAACCAATATATTATTTTCTCTCTAATGACATCCTTTCCTCTAGCTTTCAATGCTACTCCAAAATAGGTTGTGAGTTTCTTTCTAGAATGGTGTAAAAATGGTTGGTAGTAGCAAGTATGGCTGCAGTTTATTGGAAGAAATACAATATTGTGAACAGGTGGAATATATTATCTGAAAGAAGCTTATGTTTTTATGGTCATTATATGAGCCCCCAAATTATATGTTAGCTATTCTAAAGACTTTCATAAACTGCAGTAATTTTATAATGGGTGTTATAGACCCAATAATATAAAACAAAGAATATGTTGCTGGTGACCTTAACACATGGAGCCTAAGGTACCTTAATTTAAAACTGAGAGGTTTATTGTAATGGTATTGTCACAGAATAATATGATCACATGATTTAATGGGCATATAAATGGTGCAATTATTTTCTAATTGAGAAAATAAATTCTGGGTACTTTGAGGCCAAAGAAAATATTGAAGTTTAATGTCAGCATTGTAATACTTGTTTGATGCTATACTGCTCAGTTTCTCACATATTCTGTGGAGAGGTTTGATTGATAATTAGCTGAAGTACAAAGTCTGCATTATTTTCCCTTGATCCATTTTGACACTATAAACTATAAAGATCATAACTTCAAGAATGAGAAAGGGCCCGTTCATTTAATTATTAAGAATGTATGCATTTGGTATAGAACCTTTCATTTTGATATCATGTTGTCCATGCAAATACCCTTCTTGCCTGTTTCCTCTGCTCCACTATTCACAAAATTCAACTAGTGTTAAAACTCCTCCACCTGTATTCTCACACGCACTAAACTCCATACCTCCATTACCCCAGTTCTTGTCAAACTCCATTGGCTCCCTGTCACCGAGTGGATCGATTTCAAAATCTTCCCTCTTGAATTTAAATCCCTTCATGCCATGGCACCCCCTATCCAACCTGCTCTCCCCCTACATCACTACCTTCTGTCTCTGCCCGACTGGTTCTGGCCTCCTCCTTGTCCTCTGGACCCTTCACCATTGGCAGCCATGCTTTCAGTCACTATACCTCAAAGCTGAGGAAATATCTTCCTTAATCCCTTTGCCTTGCCTGCTTTCTACCCATTTTCAGGATGTGCTTGAAGACCTTCTTCTTTTTCTTTGCCTACAGTCACCTTGCCCCTCTCACAGACTCTGCCTCCAGCTCCACATCCGGCTCCACCACTGTTAACCACTCTGAGACTCCGTCCAACATGAAGGGTGCTACATAAATACAAGTTGTTGTTGTCTCAAAGAGCTTCACAGGATTTTACTGTAAAATATTGAGACTGTGAATTTTGTTGTAAATGCAGCAGGCAATTTGCCCACAGCAATGTCCCACAATCAGTCTTGAAGTGAATGATTGATTTTATCTGGAGGACTGGGACACCAGGAAAAATGTTCTTCACTTTTCAAATAATGCCATGGGATCATTCACTCATAAATACATACTCACTTCTCATCTCAGTAAATCATGTGAAGCACTTTGGGAGATCCTCCCGACATGAAAAGCTTGATACCAAATGCAAGGTTTATAATTATACCTTCATATGAAAGCAAATAGGCAATATAAATGTATTTTTTAATTTGAAGAAATGTGAAAGATAACCATCCAGGATTCAACATTAATTAATCATAATTCAGCACAAAGTATCATTGAAAGTTTCTTCTCACAGGCGATGTAATCTGTTTGGAATGAAGAAAAGTACAGGGTTATCACAAATCCTTTAAAACACTGTTTGTCAAGGGAACATTTGGAATCAAATCCAACTTATCTGCATTTTTGAAAGAACTTCAAATGAAAATCTCAGCAGTTTAAAATTAAATCTATAAATCTGTCACTGATCATCATATTGTCATTCCTTTCATGCTCCTCTGTTGTTCATAGAGTTAGAGTATCATTAAAAAATGCTGATGATAATGTGATTTGGATGCAACTCAGAGGAATGCTGGTGAAGGTTTCAATTATGAATTGTCAGTGATTTATTACTACCTTAATATGTATGATTTGTCATTTCCTGACTCAGGAGAGTAAATACACTGTGATGTGATATTGAACAATAAAGTTCAGGATGGCAGTGGGAAAGATACAATAAGCTGCATGTTTCAGATGAGGGAGAAGAATAATCAGCTAGGGATCCTCTATCGATCAACATTTAGTATATGTGTGGATATTGGTGAAGACAGAATTGGATTGTGATATTTTGCGTAGTCAAGCCAATGTTTAGTTCAAACTTGGTCGTAGATGTCCAATTTGCAGGTTGTGCTAAGGATTTCTATGTGGCCATAATTAAATAATCCTCCCGATTCTATTAGATTTTTCATTATTTATAATTATTGCATTCAATGTAAAACCTATCACTTCAGGAGAACATCTCATAGGGCTTCACAGGATTTTATTGTGAATTGTAATCGCTTTATATTTTGAAGAGAAATTTACATACAACTATGTTGTAAAAACAGCCATTAAGTGAAATGATCAACTTTGATCTAGGGATTGTTTGTCAGGAGTCTGGTAGAAATTCCCTTTTATTTTCGAGTAGTGCCTGGGATCTTTAGCATCCACTTGAATAGGTTTTAAATCCTCAATTTAACATTTGATTTGAAATATGCTACCTCCAATAATGCAGCATGCCCCAGCACTACAATGGAGTCAGGCTAAACAATGTGTGTTTAAAGCCACACCTTTTGGTTCAAAAGCAAATATGCATCCAATTTATCCAGGCCAACCCTTAATTTCATACTCAATTTCATAGTTTAAGGGACCAGTAGTTTATTCTATGAACATTCCCCAGTTAGCAAGCCCATGTGGGGGCCATATGAGTCCCATATGGGCCAAAATATGGGTCCCATATGGGGTGGCCCATATGGGCACCACAGGATTCTGCACCCAAGATTCATATGGGACCCATATGGGCCAGCCAAGATAACCCATATGGGTTAGATCTGAGGTCCATCTGGGCAAATCTGGGTAAAATATGGGTGAAATATGGGCTATCCCATATGGGCATTACATGGGGTTCATCTGGGGCTTAAGTGGACCAGCAGTATATGGGCAGAATATGGGCCATTCCATATGGGCATTATATGGGGTTCATCTATGAAATTGAAGAAAAAATCACCATATATTGCTAATGTGATGCTGACTAACATCCTACTCACATGGGAACACATGAGAAATCTCAATAAAATGCTATGGTTTACAGTGATTTAAGAATCTTAAGATCTGCTATTTTTGCATTTTGTGGCATATATAGCAACTGTGATTGGATGATGTGTAATCAACTTTTTGACCATATACCATTTATACCTTTTCTAGTAACCCAAAAAGAGAATTTAACGAACAATTTGATTCGATAAAAGTCGCAAGAATGAAAGACAGAAACCAATAGAATAATGTGTATGCTTTTAATAGCAGGGGTAATGCTTTGGATCTGTTCTGCTGTTTGTGTTCAAATGGGCTGAGAACTTCCTCCCTTGCCAAAATGTACATTGTGCATGGCCAAATGACACCTTTTAAGTTATGTCATGCACTCTCATAAAAAGATACTTGCTGAACAATAGGTCTCCTGTGCCTTTACTCTGACCTGCATGGATTCAACTGCGGGGTTTCCGCACAAAAGGTGCAGGGACCAGGAGCCCCGCCCACCCACTGACATCATCAGCCATTGCCATGGCAACCACAGCCTGACTGACTAACTGGTCCCAGTTCTCACTAGGGAACGGCGATTAATCGGTTTTTCGATTAAATCCGATATGATTTTCAGATCGGTATGCCGATATGGTGATTCTAAAAAAACTGTTATATTGAGAGATTCGATTTTAAAAATATACATCGTTATATTTTTAATATCGTTCCTGGCAATATATCAATATTGTTGGTATTATCAGTGTAATGCGATCTTTTCCAGCTTACCTTGTCGCCGGCATTGCAACCTCCTAGATCTAGAGCATGGAATGCGCGTACATTCGGTGCGCGCGCACAATTAACGGGCGCGCACATCCGATGCGTGCGCACACTTTACTGTGTATACTCGACGTGAGTCGTGGCGTCTTAACAAAGTCGCATCGCTGAAAATTGTAGTTTGAAAATTTACCTTTCTCATCATGGGGAAAAGCCCCGTATGGGACTACTTTGAAAACAATGCAGTCAGTAATGGTGTGTATAGATGTACAGTTTGCAAGGTCTTGGTCAAGACATCTGATTCGAGCACGAGCAACATGCGACATCACATTAAGCAGCACCACCCCGCCCAGCACGCTGCCCTCAGAG
This sequence comes from Hydrolagus colliei, assembly GCA_035084275.1. Lineage (NCBI taxonomy): Eukaryota > Metazoa > Chordata > Chondrichthyes > Chimaeriformes > Chimaeridae > Hydrolagus > Hydrolagus colliei. The sequence continues at coordinate 87,055,548 of CM068743.1, forward strand.
CTAAATCATTGTCGACAACAGCAGGAAGTCGAACCAGCGCTTCGGAGAAAGCGACAGGTAGTGGGGCCAGTGCAGCTCAAACAATTCCTGCTTTATTTAAGAGGAGAACATTGTACCAGAGAGGGGACAAAAAGTGGCAAAGTATCACGAACGCTGTCACTTTTTGCATAGCAAAGGAGAGCTTGCCAATGGCGAAGGACATTAATTCAGACTTCAGACTACATAAAAATAAGTGGCATTTTGTGGCTGTAAGTGTTATTTTTGTGTGTGAGAGAGTTAGAAGCCAAACTATCACTGCTTCTATGTGTGTGTCTAGTCAGACACACACAGCAGTGATAATCTGGCTTCTAACTCTAACAGTCAGACTGTCTGTCTCTCTCTTTTCTATTGTAATAGATCTCATTTACACGTGGACATTACATGCTACTTTCAAGCAATAAATGGAGGAGAATAAATCTCTAGATTTTGTTCTTGGTGTGTGTGTGTTCTATTTTGTGTTTAGATATGGAGGGAGAGAAGGAGAGGGGGAAAGTTGGGAGAGAAGGAGAGAGGAAGAGAGGAGAGGGAGGGAGAGAATGAGAGGGGGAAAGGAGGGAGAGAAGGAGCGAGGGGAAAGGAGGGAGAGAAGGAGAGAGGCGAGGGAGGGAGGGAGAGAAGGAGAGGGGGAAACTTGGGAGAGAAGGAGAGAGGAAGAGAGAAGAGGGAGGGAGAGAAGGAGAGGGTGAAAGGAGGGAGAGAAGGAGCGAGTGGAAAGGAGGGAGAGAAGGAGAGAGGAAGAGAGGAGAGGGAGGGAGCGAGAGAAGGAGAGGGGGAAAGGAGGGAGAGAAGGAGCCAGGGGAAAGGAGGGAGAGAAGGAGAGAGGGGAGGGAGGGAGAGTGGGAGAGAAGGAGAGAGGAAGAGAGGAGAGGGAGGGAGAGAAGGAGAGGGGGAAAGGAGGGAGAGAAGGAGCGAGGGGAAAGAAGGGAGAGAAGGAGAGACGGGAGGGAGGGAGGGAGGGAGGGATGGACAGAAGGAGAGAGGGGAGGGAGAGAAGGAGAGAGGGGAGGGAGAGAGGGAGAGAAAGAGAGAGGGGAGGGAGGGCGGGAGAGAAGGAGAGGGGGAAAGGAGGGAGAGGAGACAGGGAGGAGGGAGAGGAGAGAGGGAGAGTGGAGGGGGAGGGAGGGAGTGAAGGAGAGGGGGAAAGGAGGGAGAGGAGGAGAGAGGAGAGGAGGGAGAGAAGGAGAGGGGGAGGTAGGGAGCAAACAACATCGTATAATTCAACAGACCTTGACACCAACATTACAAACTTTCTGGACCTAGAGCACGCATTTCGAAATGTGCGTGTACCGCGCGCGCATCGTCAGTGCGGACGCACCGTCAATGCGCGCGCACCGCGACTGAGCGCGCACCATAAATGCGCGCGCGCCATCAATGCACGCGCACTTCGAATGCACGCGCATGCGCAGTATAAAAACTCGATAGATCGGTTTAAGCAGGTATGAGCAAACCGATATATCCATATCCGGAAAAATCCCATATCGCCGTTCCCTAGTTCTCACATGCATCCTGTGATCTCCACCAAACTCTATGCTGCAAAGTGAATCAAGTGAATTGATTGTTGAAAGCCTTCCACATCTTCTGCCCATATGGGCTTGCCCAGGTTTTTCCCATATGAAACCCATATGGGCCACTCCATACATGGGCTTGCCCAAGCTTTTCCCCATATGATACCCCCATGGGCTAGCCCATATTCTGCCCACATGGGCTTGCCCAGGTTTTCCCCATATGATTCCCATATGGGCCAGCCCATATTCTGCCCACATGGGCTTGTCCAGGCTTTTCCCATTTAATAATAATAATAATCCTTGCATTTGATATAGCGCTTTCCACATCTTATAAACGTCCCAAAGCGCTTCACAGAATATACTGTAAAGTGAATTGACTGTATATATTTGTGGGCAAATCACAGCAGCCAATTGCGCACAACAGTGTCCCACACACAGTCGTGGATTGAAATGACCAAATTTATTATTGTGGTTTTTTTGGACGGATTATTATTAGGTGTGTGGAGTAAGGAAACTTGCCCAAGGTTTCGCCCTGACCTGCCTGGATTCGAACACAGGTCTCCCCAGCTTGGTCTCCCCAGCTTGCAAAACATGTGCTCTAACCACGGAGCCACAGGAGCTCCACATATATGATACCCCATGGGCCAGCCCAGGTTTTTCCCATATGATACCCATATGGGCTAGCCCAAGTAGATCCCCATATGGACTAACCCATATGGGATACATATGGGTTGATCCATGCCCATATGGCCCGGGTCATGCCCATATGAGCCCCACATGGGCTTGCTACCTGGGTCGTTTACACATAGTTAATTTAACTGGAACATTAGGCCTCATTATGTTCACTAGATTCTATTTGGTTGAAGTGTGCAGTACTGGTGGCAATTATGGTGTGTTAACATACCAAGAGTAAATAGCTTAATTTTTTTTTAGTAAAAGGAAACCATGCAATGTTTATATATGTAACATATTACACATACATGACATTATGATATTCAAGATGTACGTCAAATAATATGCAAATGAGATGTTTGAACAATATCCTGTGTATGATCTTCTCATGATTTAACTTTTATTGGAGTATATGTACACAAGCTAATTTGAAATTGGAACTAGTAGTTATCTAAATCTATTTGCCTGTTACTGGAAACATTTATCCATTTATCACTGGCATTTTAAAACATAATAATGTTTTGCTCTTATGGTGAATATTTAACTTCCAATATTATAAATTAAGATCTGTTATACATTATGGATATATATTTTTTCCCTTTGCTTTCATTGCAGGGTTTATTTATACCTGTGGAGGAACATTACAAGGACTGAACGGCACCATAGAAAGTCCTGGCTTCCCTTACGGATATCCAAATGGTGCGAACTGTACATGGATCATTGTAGCAGAAGAACCGAACAGAATACAGATTGTATTCCAGTCATTTGCTTTAGAGGAAGAGTATGATTATTTGTCACTCTATGATGGGCAGCCTCATCCTGCTAACTTTAGGACTAGGTAAGTAATGTTTTACAAATCTACTTTATAATATTTTCATGAGGGTCAAATTTGTCAACTTTGTAATATTATTGTAATATTGTAATATTTCACAATCAACCACAACTATGAAATGTAGCATATTCCTACCAATTTAAGCCAATTTTCACCCTATTTAAGCATATAATTTGCTTTGGTTTCTTGCAATGTGAGTACAGTTTTTGAGGGAGAAAGCACTTCATTGGAATTTTTGCAACATAATAGGCTGGTTGCATCATTGCACCTTTCAATGCTAACATTGATACTATACATACTATAAAATACTATACATTTTTTATAGAATAACAACTTATATTTATATAGTGCCCCACATGCAGGGTAGCACACAAGTATGATTGACACCTACGGAGCAGAGCGCCGAGCCGGGGGAAGGGAGAGTATTCCAGAGTTTCAGGGTTTAGTGGCTGAAAGCGCACTATGCTTAAGCTGAGCTGGAAATACATTTGGATTGCATAGGTGTAAAGTCAGAGAAAGAGATATACATCAACCTAAGACAGCCAAATCATAGAGATAGAATATTAAAGTATGGACCTATCAACATGGTTAGTTGGCAGGCTTTCATGCCAAAATGGCTGACTAGTTGATCATGAGGTCACTGACACATACAGGAAGGGATGCTGACAGTAACCATATGACCAAAGTTCGTCCATTTGTGTTAAAGTGAAAACAATCACTTTGCAAGGAGTGAGTTGCCGTCTGCCCATACAAGCAGTGAAACTGGCTACTGGGTTTTGTTACAGCGTGAGTTTCAATTTTATAGATCCAAACCACTGTTCTCTACTGTATTCCTTGGTTTTCATCTTGAAATCACAAGCATTGTGAAACATGAGGCAAATTTATCTGTAACTTGTTTAGCAGTGACACAGCAAAAAGTTCACATGACTAGCTTTAATTCAAAATTACCGCAGAGTAAAGCAACTTGTGTTTTTCATCTGTTTTTTTTCCTGTTCAACGTGGTTGCAGAATTAGTCTTGCATATTGGAACTGACAGTCTGTATAAAGTTTTTACATCTCCACACTCTTTAAACAGGTGCATTGGCTAAATGTAATTAATTTCATATGACAGACTCAACGCATGCCTGAGACATCGGAACCGGTGGTGTAATTAAACCGCCAGCAATCCTGACATTTCCATTTGATTAGAATGAAGTATGAGCTCATGTGAATATGGAAAATCGTAGATGTAAAGGAAGCTAGGCGGTATCAGAATAGTAATTGTAATTAGTGCATTTTGGAAAGTATATCCTGAATTATAATTTTCTTCAAAAAGATTTAAATTGGCACTGAAGCAAAATAAGAATTTGCTGCTAAAATAACAATTATAAAAATAAATTTGCTGCATTGGGAGATGACAAATAACATTCAAATAATACAATGGAATGCCAAACTGATTTTCAAGAATGGAAACACTGTTTAGTACCTGTGAATTGCCTTTGCATTTGATGGCACCAATAAATTAACAAATATATTCAGTGCCTTGGGACATCCTCCTGACATGAAAGGTGCTCTATAAATGTAATTTTATTGTTGTTGTTGTAATAAAGTTAGTCACTACTTACCACACTCTGCAATTTTGGAGTTAATTATATTTGGCTATCATGCAGCATTTTATTCTTTTAGAAAATAAAAGAGTGTAGCAGTTTAATTGAAGGAGAAAAATATTTTGGTGGGACTTCGATGACAAAATATGCAGTCACCGGTTAGCTGCCAGATAACTATGAAAAGTTGACCACCTTATTAGTCTGTGTTCTATAAAGTACTTTTAAAAGTTTTGACAATAATGATAAGAACTATATTATTAACCTGTTTCTCTGCCCCCACTATTTGGAACACTGTCTCCCAATCCCATTGTTTTACTCCCTCCCTTGCCTCCTTCAAGCCACTTCTCAAGACCCTCCTCTTTGACCAAACATTTGACCACCCACCTGCACCTACCTCTACCACCTGCACCTACCTCTACCCTATCAGCCCTCCACTGCCCATGGTTCCAACCAAGTCCAATGCCTTGCTACATCCTCCCAATATGAAAGGTGCTACACAGATGTAATTGTTGTTGATATATCTAACGCTATAATTATTATTTTTTATACCTTCATCAAACATCATAAAATGTCAGGCTGATTGTGATGATTAGTACACAAAAGTGTGGAACTGGATTGGTGGCCTGCTGGAGTATTACGCATATGAACTCAGTTGTACAGATCATAGATTTCATACCTTTCTAATTAAGCCTCTCGAAGAGACAAATAATTCTCATATCTGAGATGTCATTAATAGTCAAGGAACACAGGTATTTAGGAATGTAGAGCTATTTCTGTTGCCATCACAGAGCATTCCATGGTACCTCCCCTAATCCCTCTTCCATATTCTCCCCGTAACCTTTAATATTTATATATCCAATGTATCTCTGAATGAATAAATCCCTCTCAGCTATGACTTTCAGTGACTGTGTGTTCTAAACCCTTAACATTCTCCTTGGGCATCCTATTAAAGTTCTAACATTTATGGCATTTCCATTTCCAATCCATGTCATTCATAGCATACACTTTTCATTGAAGATAATGGTAAAGTAGGAACAATATATATTTTTTTAATTCTTTTTTTCTATGACATTTCATTATGTACATCAGAAGCAAACTGAAAAATTAAAACTAACGGTATTCAGGCTAAACTGGGGCTGCCAGAAACAAAAACCATCCCTGCATTTTTATTGCACCTTTCACAACATCAAGATACATCAAAGTATTTTACAAGATACCCTGAATTCTTGTAGATCAGTGGTTAGAGCACTTGCCTTACAAGCGAGAGACCACTGTTTGAATCCAGGCAGGTCAGGGTGAAACCTTGGGTATGCTTCCTTACTCCACACGCCTAATAATAATCCCTCAAAAAAAACCACAATAATAAAATTAAATCCACTACTTTTGCAGGACACTGTTATGCGCAATTGGCTGCCACATTTTGTCCACAAATATGCAGTCAATTCACTTTACAATATATTTTGTGAAGCGCTTTGTCTAGAAGATGTGAAAAGCACTATATCAAATACAAGGATTATTATTATAAAGTATAATGAATTAGAATTTTTGTAGATGAGTTCAGCAGCCAATTTGCACACAGCAATCACCACGAACTGCTACTAAAGTAAATGATCAATTTTATTTTGGGCGGAGTGTTGAATGGACATGGGGAGAAACTCCTTTCTCTTTTTGAATAACTCCTTTCTCTTTTTGAATTGTGCAATTGAATTGTTAACATACTGCAAAACAGGCAGTTACATCAATTTAATGTCTCATCCAAACGACAGCACCTCAAACAATGCAACACACCTGCAACACTGCATTGGAGTATGAGACTGGGAGTTCAAAGTCCTCAAATTGGGATTGAACCCATAATCTGATGATCACAGTGCTTTCAAATGAGCCAGGCACTCATGTTGGAAAGGTAGAAGGTGATTTATGTGGAAAACAAATAATACCTTCCAGTGATTACATGAATGTACAAAAAATCTCAATAGGGGAATTAGTGTGGTATAAATTGAGAAAATTAAGTTTAAGTGGTTTGATAACCCTGCCTTGAGATGAGATTATTTTCACTGCATTTGCTCATGTAACCCAGTACAGTTATTAAATATTTAATAGTGAGGTGAATCATGTAACACTCATCTTTGTGATCTTCTACCCCATGATTCTGTGTGCTCTCTCTGCCTATCTACCTCAAGCTTGCTGAACATCCCTATCCCCATGAGGTATCATTAGTGGATCAGACTTCAGCTTCTATACCTCTAAACTTTGGAACTTCCTTTTTCTCCCTCAACCTTGTTGCCTTACCCCCTCCTTACCCATCTTCAAATCGTACCTGAAGACCTTTCTTTTTGACTCACCTTCCCTCTCCCCTTGGCTTAGCCTTGGGCTCCATCATTGTAAAGCCCTCTGAGGTGCTGCTCAACGTGGAGGGTGCTATATAAATGCAAGTTGTTCATTTTGTTCTCTACCCTCCATCTATTTCCATTTCTACCTTTCTTGATGTCCTTCTCTCTTTAAGTTTCTTTAACCATATCAAGAACTCAGAGACACTACCCTGCATGGAGGATGCTATATAAGTGGAAGTTGTTGTTGTTATGATCAACGTCCCCTTCCCCCTTGCTCAGTGTCTGACACTATATTTGGAAAGCTCTTCGAGATGTTGACCAATGTGAAGGGTGCTGTATAAATGCAAGTTGTTGTTGGTATTGATTTTGACACGATGGCTTGGGCCAAAGGTTTCATTGTGTGGTATGGATAAACCTGATGGAAATAAGATCCCTTCTCTCATTAAACTCAATCCTTATTCACGCCAGGTACAAGTTCTTCCATTGTGGGTTTTCCCTTAAGCAACTAATCACAAGTTAAAACATCCTAGAATATAATGCTATCATATTTCCCTCCAATCTCTCCCTCTTCCCCAAAAAATCATGCATTGCTCCAGAAAATCAATTAAACCCAATAACGCATTATATTCAATCATGGACTCATTTTCCAGAAAACAAGTTTGTGGTTTCAGCTGCATGTAAACCATTTATATTCTCTAGAGTACTTGATCGGTGCTTTAGATTTCTTCACTATGCCTCACGATACAGATTTTCCATTTATCATTATACTCGGCTTTTTACTTTTCCTCTCTAATTGCCAAGCAAGTCTTCAAACCAGCTAGCTGGCAAATTCAATAAGTCTTAATCTATTTAAAACCCTTTTATGGATTATTATCAGAAGACATAAAAAAAACAGATTTTTTTTCCTCATCTGATAACACATGCTTTCAGTACCTTAGGACGTCCTCCCGACATGAAAGGCGCTATACAAATGTAATTTTGTTATTGTTGTTGATAATAATAATTCTTGCATTTGATGTAGCACTTTTCACATCTTGTCGACGTTTCAAAATGCTTCACAGAATATACTATAAAGTTAATTCACTGCATATTTGTGGACGAAATGCGGCAGCCAATTGCGCACAGCAATGTCCCACAAATGGTCGTGGATTGAAATGATGAATTTTTATTATTGTGCTGTTTTTTGGATGGATTATCATTATGCCTGTGGAGTAAGGAAATGTGCCCAAGGTTTTGTCCTTGTCTGCCTGGATTCGAACATGGGTTTCACTCTTGTAAGGCAAGTGCTCTAGCCACTGAGCTACAGGTTGATTTACTAAATGACTTACGTTCTCAAATATCATAGTGGATTTTAGAAACATAGACTGATGATGTTAATGACACGCTGTCTAAAGCTGGAAATTGCTGTGCTGTTTAAATGAACAAAGATAATGTCCAATTAAATTCTGCCTCACTAGTACTACCACTATACATATTGGTTTAAATTGTACTAGGGTGATTTTGTGTGTTAGCCTTACGCAGATGATAGCATGTACACTCTGATTTAGGGATTGTGGATTCAAGACGCACGTGATGATTTTGAACCAACATAATCCAGGTTTGCACTTAAACACAGTGCTGGGAGGATTCCTACTTGTTCTGTCTAACATTCCCCCAGATACAATTGGTCATTCATTTCACAGCTGTTTGTAGGACATTACAGTGTTAAAATTGGCTGCCACGTTTGCCTACCAAATATACAATCACCAGACTTTACAAAACAAATCCTGCAAAGCACTTTGAAACATTCTCCAACATGAATGGCGCTGTATCAAATGCAATAATTATTAGTTAGTCTACTTTTAGTTAGTTTTATTGACAGCACCACAGGTTAAAGTGGACAACAGCTGGTGGGTGACTTTCGTACAAGAGGATTGAACTAGTGGCACTTTTGAAGAGTTTTCAAGGATATTCTGTAGTTGATTAATAATTCCCACCCCCAATTATTCTAATCATTCAACACTGTTTGTTTCCTATTACTGTAGTTATCCACAAATATCATGACATGGCTGATGAAGCATGTGTTATCAGCAGTTTTTAAATATTTATAAAGAGAAAAAAAACCTTTTCCATAAATTGTACTACACTTCATTTATACATGAAGTGTATACTACACTTCATTTATACCCATCATCATGCTTAAGAGTATTCAAACCAGATCGAGAGCTCTGTGCCTCCCAACCATACGTTGATTTCTACTTGTATATTTATATGAATACATGGATATTTACATGAATTGGAACAGAATATGCATTCTATCTCTAGTGAGATAATCCAATTTATCAAATTCCAGAGAATATTAAGTGAAGCCTGGCAAAAGACAAGTTTGCTTTAAACTTTAAAGGGTGCATGAGGTTACTACTGGAGTCTAATCACTAACCAGATAAAACCACATAGTTTGCTCACTTCAGAGAATGCTGCAAACACCATTTTATGCCTTGCATTACAATTTATTTCAATGCGTTAATGGAATGGAGATTTTTTAATATGAAAGCAATACATGCTTTGCTAATCACTGGAGTTCTATTTATTGACAGTACAATTTGGTATTGTATATTGTTTTTGAAATGAAACAACAAAACATTCACGCAATTATTTTTCAGGGAAGAAAATTGGAAGTCAGTCAGTGCAAAGAGAATACTCATTAGGAATTGATGGAAACCTAATCTGATTCACAAGTTGGGAAGGTGTCGTAAAATGTTTAACAGGAAACAGGCACATGAATTGTACCAAACTTCAATTTTTTGGGGTCATCTGGATATCTGACACATGCGGAAACCTATCACCATGTTTAAGTGTATCTAAACGAGACTGAGAGATCTATTCACCCACCTACACAGGTATTGGAATGAAATGTGAACTCTCTGTTTGAAGCGATGTATCCTGCTTACCTAATTCCAGATAGAAAGTGGAAGAATTGAATAGAGGTTATGGGAGAGGAGAGAAAGTGGATGAGAAGGGACAGAAGCTCTTATGGAATATAAACATGGGCACAGACTAATTAGGTCAAAGGGCTTGTGCCATGTAATTCTATGTCAACATGTTCTGAACCTGTTCATGTTCAGGTTCATGTTCTGAACATGTTCTGAAAGCGCTCTGAGACGCTGACGGCGTGAAGGGTGCTATATAAATCAAAGTTGTTGTTGTTGAACCTGTGTCTCCTGCTATGCATTCTGTTTATACTGCATGGAGATTATATTACCCTGAAGTTTCATTTCATTTATATTTTAAATTTTTTTTAATTGTCAGCTCTACAGGTCTCATCCCTTGAGGTAACTTGAATAACCAAATCCCGTTGAACTTTTACTAAGCATTAATCGACGCAATGGTGGCTAAATTATTGAATACTTTAATGTTTGTTCAGATTGTGACAGAAACAAGAGATCCCATTACATTTTAGTTCCTTCATTAAAAAAAATGCAACGGAAGATTCAGAATTGACAGTTTGGATTTGGACTCATTTGTGCAAGATTGAATCTGTTATCAAAGACTGCATGCAAAACAGCACAGTATCTTTAAGTAGAATCCAACAACCAGCATGATATTTTAAATTTCTTTGGCGGGTTTATTTTTGACATTTTATCCCTCCTTCTGCTCCAGCCAGAATCATCTGCTACTAAGCATCCTACTGTCAACATCCATGCCACTGTATGATTCATTGCCGTGTGCCACATCTAACATAAGACAAAAAATTACAGTTTGAAAATTGCACTTCTGTATTTAACCTTTAAGCAGTGTGACTTTCACAGAATATTCCCAAGTACAGTAAAAGCCCATTTATCTGTAACCTGATCAACCATAACTTACATATAACCGGCACCTCAAAAAAGGTCCCTGTTCGATTAATCGGATCTTATCTGGCACAATGTATCAGTATTAGTATTTTGGAATGCTGCTACTAGTGCTGAAGGTGGCGCTGTTGTTTTTTTCCCTCACAGAGTGCACTTCCAGGTTTGAGAGAGAGGCAAGGAGAGAGAGAGGGTGTGGAGGTGGGGGAAGAGAGGGAAAGAGAGTCAAGGGAGAAAGATGTACATAGCTAGCACTGATAGCAGAAGAAAAAAGTGTTAGCTAGCAAATATTTTACATGAGTATATTTTACATGATTTTATTAAGGTGTAGAGCACATAACAATGAGTAATTGATATATAATAATAATTATGATTTAATAATTATTATTATGCTTACTAATAAAGTAATGAAATCACAAGAGAGGATCAAGAGGAAATGACAGAAAGGGGATGTAAAAAAAGGGGGAAATTGTACAGCCATAAAAACTTTACTTTTTTGGATGCCTATAATTTGTCCTCCATGTCAACGCCTTTCATGGCCTTGCCCCCTCCTACCTCTGTGATCTTCTGACTGCCTGTCAATCTGTCTGCACTCTCCCTTCAGCAGGCTCCAGCCTGTTCCATGTCTCCCACCCGACCTGCCCTACCATCGGTGGCCGGGCTTTCAGCCTCTCTGCCCCTACACTTTGGAACTCCATCCCACAATACGTACGCCTTGCTCACTCCCTTGCCTCCTTCAAGACCAGTCCCAAGATCTTACTCTTCGACTGCCTTCAGTTGCATTCCTACCTCTCTGTCCTCCCTCATCCCAACCCTGGGCATATCCTGGTCAGTGCGAAACCGTGGGAAAGTTTTCTTACTCCACACATACCTGTATGGCTGTACAATTTCCCCCTTTTTCTACATCCCCTTTATATCATTTCCTCTTGATCCTCTCTTGTGATTTCATTACTGATAATAATCCCTCAAGAAAAAAGTAAAATAAAATAATAATGTCATAATTCAATGCATGATTGTTTGTGGGACACTGCTATATGCAATTAGCTGCCACGTTTCACCCACAAAAATATACAGTCAATTCACTTTAGAGTTCTAGAAGATGTGAAAAGCTCTATATTAAATGCAAGGTTGATAGGCAGTCAGCAGGTTAGAGAGGTAGGAGGGGCAAGGCATGGAAGGCCTTGACAGTGAGGACAAATTATAGGTTATTATTACTGTTATAAAGAAGAAGGTATTCATGCATAATAGTAAGGATTACTCGTGGTCTGTTTCAATGTTGTAGACTCAAATCTGGACTAGACATACTGCCATTTTAAAAGTTAAAGCAGCTTAAACAACTGGCCATATATGAACATCTCAATAGACTGAAACTGCTTCATTGATATCCTTGAGAAGTAGTGGGAAGTGCAGTGAAGACTGACTATTATTTCCAAGGCACTGAGCACTTCAGCCTTTGAAATAACAACTCTTCCCAGCTGGAAGACTAGCTTGTATTGACAATGAAGAAAAAATTGCAATTTCACTTCCATTATTTCGATAAATAACAGATTTGAAAGCAACAATCCAAAATGCATAAATGCAAAACACTGGAATTAGAAACACGTAGTTATCATTTTGACTGTGAGTGGGAAGTTTCCAATTTACACTGTCATTGATGATTTCCAGGAGTAAATTATGCAGGACAAAAGCAATCTGTACACAAATCACAATTACAAATGATAGAATGTTTCCACACAGAAGGAGGCTGTTTAACCATAATAAAATAAAGCTTTCTTTTAGTTTCAATCCTCTGCCTTTTCCCAATGCCCTTTTTTATTCTCCCTAATCAGGTTTACATGTTTTCATTCTCAGCATTATACGTACTCTGGAACAGGTATTTCTCAAAGGCATAGGTATGGGGCAATATCTGAATTGATATAAAATATCTGTTCTACTCTATATCACTTTGAAGCCAATGGAAAAACATATATTATCTATTCCATGTATTTAAACATTAGTCAACGTCTGATGGGCCTGGACTGTGGCGCCACAGGTTTTGTAATCTCTTTTGATGGTTGTTAATCCCATGAATAAGGGCATCTGTAATTATCTTGCTTCACATGTGGTTACACATGGTTAAAACAACCTGCAAATTGTGGTTGTTAAAAATCCCATTGCACTAATGCTCTTTTGAATTTGGTTATGTAGATAAACATTTAACTTTCTATTCACTACATCCAGTGAATAGTAATGAGTTAAGAAAATAGAAGAAGAGGAATCCCATCTGGATTTAAATTGGCCCTAATTATGTATCATTTAAAAATGTGCAGAATTTGGCAAATTCGTAAGTACAGCTTTAGTTGTGAAAAAGTGGTCTAGAAAACCAATCTTAAACCTAAGACTAAATTCAACAATTTCCCAAATTCTGAAATGTGGGGAAATCAGAGGCAGAATATTTAAAGGTAATTTTCACTTGATGGTGAGTCTAAAATGAAAGGGCATAAATATAATAACTTGCATTTATTTAGCACCCTTCACGAATGGTGTCTCAAAGTGCTTAACAGTGGCAGGGCCGAATGCTGAGCCAAGGAGAGAGGAAAGATGACTGTAGGTGAAGAACTTTGAAGAGGAGGGTATTCAAGTGTGACCCAAAAATGGGGGAGAGGGCAGCAAGGTGAAGGGATTGAGGGAGAGTGTTCCACAGGGGCATAGTGGCTGAAAGTACAGCTGCCGGTTATGGGGCAGGGGTCTGGGGAACAAGGAGAAGGCCAGATCCAGTCAAGCAGGGGCAATAGGTACTGGTGCAGGGAGAGAGCAAGGGGTTGCCAGGTCATGAAGGGATTGCAAATACAAGAATGAGGATCTCAAATCAATCCACTCTGTGACAGAGAACCAATGGAGTTTGATAAGGGTAATGGATGTTTACTTCATGTGAGATTGAGGCATCGGAGTTTTAAATTAGTTGAATTTTGAATATTTATGCACAGTGAAGACCAGCGAGGAGGGCGTTTGAGTAATTAAGGCAGGAGGAAATAAAGGAAACAAAGGAGGAAACAGAGATGTGGATGAGGATTTAGGCAGCTTTTAGAGTAAGGTATGTAGTTACAGTTAGGCAATGTGGCAGAGGTGGAGTAAAGCGGTCCTGGCCAGGAACCGGATGTGGGATACATAGGATCATTGTGGATTGAACCCGACACTTTAGTTGCGCACAGGTTTGATGAGTCTCAGTGAGCTTAATGTCAGTTTTAGGGAAAATACTGGAATCCATCATCAAGGACAGAGTGATTGAACAATTGGGACAGGTATGAGATAGTCAACGAGAGTCAGCATAGGTTTGTGAAGGATACTGTTTTTTATGACTAATCTAGTGGAATTGTTTGAGAAGACACTAAAATGATGGAGTCCTGTAGCTCAGTGGTCTTACAAGCGTAAGACCCTTGTTCTCCCTCCCTCACTCCCTTTTCCTTGTCCCCTCCTAAAGACCTTTCTTTTCGATCACGCTTTCGGTCACCTTCTTCCCCCTCCCATGGCTTGGCCCCGGGATCCGTTATTGGGAAGTGCTCTAAGACGCTGTCTGGCGAGAAGGGCACTATATGAATCCAAGTTTTTTTTTTGTTATTCGAATCCAGGCAGGTCAGGGTGAAACCTTAGGCAAGTTTCCTTATGCCACATGCCAAATAATAATCCCACAAAAACAACACAATAATAAAATTGGTCTTTTCAATCCACAACTGTTTGTGGGACACTGCTGTGTGCAATTAGCTGCTGCATTTTGCCCACAAATATACAGTCAATTCACTTCGAATGCATTCTTTGAAGTGCTTTGGGACATCTAGATGATGTGATAAAATGTTACACCGAATGCAAGGCTTATTATTATTATTATTATTTTTATAAAATTGTGTGTATGGAAGTCACTTATATGGACTTTAAGGAGGAATTTGATAAGGTTTCACATAAAACTTTATTAGTGAAAATGGAGATGCATGAGGTTGGAGATAAAACCTTGTGACTTGGCTTGGTAATTGGTTGGAAGACAGGAAACAGAGAAGGGATAAAGGGAACCTTCTCTAATTGGATATAACAAGTGGTGTCTCTCACGGATCTGTATTGGGTCCTCAACTATTCGTATATGTATATATATGACTTGGATAATAAAATAGAAAGTTTTATATCCAAGTTGCAGACAGACTAAGCTAGGAGGAGTCTTAGAAAGTTGTCTAGATGGAAGTAAGAAGTTACAAAGAGACAGATTAAGTGAGTGGGAAAAGCATTGGCAGATGGAGTTCATTATAGGTCATCAAGTGCAAGGACCGAATATGGACTGAAAAAAGATAAAACAGAATATTTTTTTAATGGGGAGATATTAAGAACTGGAGAGGAGCAAAGAGATTTGGGGCTCCATATCCACAAATCACTAAACACCAATTCCCAAGTGCAAATAGTAATCAAAAATGCAACTGGAATGTTAGCCTTTATCTCAAGCGGCCTAGAATACAAGGTGGAAGAAATGGTGCTTCAGCTGTAATAGAGTATTAGTCAGACCCCAACTGGATTACTGAGTTCAGTTTTGGGCTCCACACCTTAGGAAAGATATATTGGCCCTGGAGAGGATGAAGCGCAGGTTCACCAGAATATTACCAGGCCTAAAGGGACTAAGTTATGAGGAAAGGCTGTGTAAACTTGGATTGTATTCCCTTGAGTTTAGAAGGCTGAGGGGTGATTTGGTTGAGGTATTTAAAATGGTAAAGCGATTTGCTAAGGTAGATAATGAGAAGCTATTTTCTCTGGTGGTGGAATCGAAAACAAGGGGACATAGTCTTAAAATTAGAACCAGGCCATTAAGAGTGAAATCAGGAAGCATTTTTTTCACTCAAATGGTGGTAGAAATCTAGGATTCTCTCCCCCAAAAGGTAGTGGATCCTGGATCTACCCTCACCTTCAAGAATGAGGTTGATAGATTTTTGGTGGGTCAGGGTATTAATGGATAATGGGGGGAATGCTGGAAATTGGAATTGAAAGGATTAGTTCAGGTACATATCAGGCATGATCTAATTAAATAGTGGAATAGGCTTGAAGAGCTAAATTGCCTATTCCTGTTCCTATGTTCCTAGAGAATGGGTAAGGTGAGGAGATCTGAACTGCAGGAGAGAAGATATTGATGGGAGTCAACGAGTATGGTTTCCGTATTGTCAACATTCACCTGCAGGATGTTTCTGCTCATCAAGGCCTTGATATCTGTCAGAGAACAACAAAACTTGCATATATATAGTGTTCTTCATGTGATCTGAAACCTGGAAAGGAGGGGGGAAAATACATTGATTGAGGCAGGAGTACTAGCATTTTGAAGCCTAGTGTCAGAAAGCTTGGTGACAGATGGTGGAGGAGAGGCGAAGAAGGATATGCTTAAGGCCTAACTTGGCTCAGTAAAAGGAGCATTTAGAGGAGTGGGATGTAAGCAGGTTAGAGAGATAGGGAGGTGGTAGGACATGAAATGATTTGTATTGAACTCATTCCTTTCTGCAATGTGGAGTCTAACAAAGACTGGCATGATGGAGTTCCGGAGTTTGGTATGGGTATCTGAGGATACGAGAACAAGCAACAGATCTAGTTTTCAAGGAACTTGATGCAGAGCGAGGCATGACTATGTGGTATTCACTGCCAGAAACTATGCTTGAAGGAAAAGGCATCAATAATTTTAAAAGGAAACTTAATGCAGACACAAGGGAGAGTGGAATAGGAGTGTAAAAGAGAGGAAACACAGAGGCAGTAATGTGACAGTAAAATTGCGATACCAGGGATTTCACAAAATCTCTGAAATTTAACCAGGAATTTGACAAATTTCACTAACATATACAATGCATGGAATAGATAGGGAGAATGGCTTGTTTCCATATTGTAACGTCAGGGATGAACGTTGTGGATCGAAAATTACCGATATTTTTTGAGGGATTATCATTTAAGACATCAATAATGGACAACAAGGTGGAAGTAAGAGGAATATGTTTCTCTGCTTTCAGAAATAAATTGTAGGTAGTCCTACCAAATAATTAGATCCAGCATCTCGCTGAGTGGTAGAAATCAGACTTCATCCAGTTGCTTTCATCCAAAAAATAAATAATTTCCAATGCAAAAAGACACTTAATTTGGTTGAGGGAGGAATATTATAATACTGTACCTGGAATGTTTTAATAATAATAATAATTGTTTTATTGTTCAGCTCATGAATAATGAATCTAGACTTCCCTAGAGTGTTTGCAAAGGATTTTTATATTTTTGTGTAAAAAAAATTATTGCAATACAGTAATAGTAATCTTTGCATTTGATGTAGTATCAGGTCTTCTAGATGTCTCAAAGAACTTTACAGAATACAACTGTAACTTGAATTGGCTGTACATTTTATGGTCAAAACATAGTGAAAAGCATTCCGCCAATCGATTAACAACCAGGTTCTTACTTCCTGCAAATAAAGAGAGGCGTGTGGAGTAAGGAAATACGTCCAACTTTTTGCTCTGCCAGGAATCAAACCCAGATCCTCTCACTTACAAGGCAAATAATCCAACCGCAAATCTATTTGCCAAGACATCAGGAGAACTCTTTACAATTCTTTTTTTTTTAGATTGTTAACATCCACCTGAACCATCAGAACAGGCCAGTGCTAGAACTGCAAACCTTCATTATAATTTTGAATAACGTGAAGACTATGGGGCACAGAACAGATTCCTGCAGAATCCCACTGGTCAATGTCCCCAACAGGAACTTTGCTATTTATCGTTTTCTTGAAAATCAGTCGAAGAATGTCATCTTCATGTTTCGTCTTTGGCCTAGATGCTGTTGTGAACGGGTAGTCATTTCAAATGTGTTATTTTAAATCTTCTGGAAGTTTGCATTGATCAATTGATAAATAAGCAAAAAGCAATTCATCAATTGCATAAAGGGCAACCCGTGATATGAAGATGCATTTGAAAGCAATTGGGTTTTAGGAACAGGAAGATTGGTAATTTCAATCCAATTGGCTGCCGTGTTCGCCCGTAAATATACGGTCAATTCGCTTTGCAGTATATTCTGTGAAGCGCTTTGAGATGTCTAGAAGATGTGACAAGCACTATATCAAATGCAATGATTATCATTATTATTATTGGTGTTGTTATTATGATTATTTCTATTATACGTGTGCACATTTTGCTACCCAAGCGAGTAAGATAAGCATTTTAAATTCAATAATCTGGTAGCATGTCTATTCATGCTCCTATCTCCGAGCCAACCTCGTCCACAATTTTATAGCTCAAACACTGTCTGGCCTTAACTGAATGAGCTGGTCTCAGATGGAGTAGCAGTTGGATTACAACAATTGGCATCAGCACCGCTGGGTTCGAGAGAAACAGAACAGTCAGGATTACTAATCACTGTACTCAGACCCCTGCTGAATAATTCATCTGTGTGGACATTAACTGAGCTCACACACTGTGACATTCAAATGAAAAAGAACTAAGAAAAAGTCTGAAATGTCAAGAATACTTTTATTAATGGAATATGAACTCTACACAAAAAGGATTTTTAACACAATTTTAATTGGAAATTGTTTCTTACGGGTTTATTTTTCGACACAGTCGATCACACTATCCTCCTCCAACGTCTTTCCTCCCACCTCAACCTTCAAGGCACAGTCCTTGACTGGTTCCATTCCTACCTGACCCACCGCCTACATTTTGTATCTTCTAACGGTTTCTCCTCAAACCCCTGCACAGTTTCTCACGGCGTCCCCCATGGCTCTGTCCTTGGCCCCCTCCTTTTCACCATTTACATGCTCCCTCTGGGCGATGTCATCCGCAAACATGGGGTAAATTTCCACATGTATGCGGACGACACTCAACTGTACCTCTCAGCCTCATCCCTCAACCCCCGGACCATCGATGTTCTGACAGCATGTCTGTCCGACATCGAGTCCTGGATGAGGGACAACTTCCGCCAATTGAACAAGAGCAAAACCGAGGCCCTCCTGATTGGCTCAAGCCAGCGCCTCCACACATCGGGTGCTGCCAGCCTCAACATCCAAGGCTATACTATCCACCTTACAAAGCCAGTCAGGAACCTCGGCATCACATTCGACTATAAACTCTCCTTCCTCCCCCACATCCGTTCCTTGACCAGCACCGTTTATTTCCACCTGCGCAACATTGCTAGGCTCCGCAACTATCTCACCCCCCACGCTGCCGAAACACTCGTGCACGCGTACATCACCTCACGGCTGGACTATGGAAACTCTCTCCTCGTCGGCCTCCCCAGCTCCTCCATTCACAGGCTGCAGGTCATCCAAAACTCTGCAGCCTGTGTACTATCCCACACCCGCCTCCGTGACCACATATCCCCCACCCTCGCCCATCTCCACTGGCTCCCCATCCCCCAGAGGATCAAATTCAAGATCCTTATCCTCGTTTTCAAGGCCTTACATGGCCTTGCCCCGCCCTATCTATCCGATCTACTCTACCCCTATAAGCCCACCTGGACCTTCCGTTCAGCGGGACTTGGTTTGCTCCAAGCCCCCCGCCCGAACCGCCCCACCATCGGAGGCCGGGTCTTCAGTTTCTCTGCTCCCACCCTATGGAATTCCATCCCCCAATCCCTCCGCCTTGTTTCCTCCCTTTCCTCTTTCAAGGCCGGTTTGAAGACTTTCCTTTTCGACCGTGCCTTCTCTTCCCCCCCTAATTTTTCGACCTACCCCACGTTTTTTACCCCCTCTCGTACATTCCCCTCCCAGCTTGGGTCACACGCCTCCTCTGCAGCGCCTTGCGATGTCCTCCCAACTTGAAAGGTGCTCTATAAGTCTAATTTGTTGTTGTTGTTGTTGTTTATTTATTTTAATTTCTCCATCATCTTCAAAGCCCTCCATGGCCTTGCCCCACCCTACCTTTGTGACCTCCTAATCCCCTACTAACCTGACCGCTCCCTCTGCTCAGTGGGCTCCGGCCTGCTCCATGTCCCCCGACCTACCTGCCCCACTATCGGTGGCCGAGCCTTCAGCAAGTCTGTCTCCAACCTTTGGAATTCCATCCCACAATCCCTCCACCTCATCCCTTCCCTAGCCTCCTTCAAGTCCCTCCTCAAGTGATCCTGGCTATTTGTGGAAATTGATTCTGTGTAAATTGTCTGTTGTATTCGTCTATAGATACCTATTTATTACTCTTTACAGCAATTCTCTGTTAATCACAAATTCGATGATTGTTATTATTTTCACTCCTAATGTAAGCATTTTTGGTTAGCAATGTAGACAATTGTAATTTGTGTGACTGATGACCAATAGAAAAGTGCAGACATATGTGCAAAAAATTGTGGAGATCTTTGCAGGTTTTGTAGCTTTGATGTATCTTGTGGGGAAATTTGCAGGGGTTGATTGGTACATATTGAGGTACATTTTACTGCTACATTTTTTCACTTTATTGCTAAAAGCTAAACGGAATGAAAAACACATTAGATTTTTGCAAAATAAAATTATTGCTTCTTTAATAATAAATAACTATGTGACATATTTTGTGGTTTTGTGGGGAGCGGATGGGCATGGGAGCAACACCAGCAAGGCTACAGGAGCTCACTATGTCCTGCCTCTCAGAGATGATACTGCACACAGATACAGAGACCTAAAGAGAGAGACACACACACTCAGAGACCCAGGGAGATACACACACTCACAAACAGAGGCAACACTCACGGACACAGAAACAACACTTGCATATACAGAGAAACACATACTCAGACACAGACACACTCACAGGCAGACGGAGACAGAGACTCGCAGACAGACATAGACACACACACACACTCACACTCACTCACAAACATCGACATACATAGACAAAGACATAGACACGCACAGACACAGATACACAGACAGACAGATAGAGAGGCAGGCAGGCAAGCAAGCAGAC
This sequence comes from Hydrolagus colliei, assembly GCA_035084275.1. Lineage (NCBI taxonomy): Eukaryota > Metazoa > Chordata > Chondrichthyes > Chimaeriformes > Chimaeridae > Hydrolagus > Hydrolagus colliei. The sequence continues at coordinate 87,076,241 of CM068743.1, forward strand.
AGGGAGGCAGGCAGGCAGAAGGACATAGAAAATCACAGCAATAGAAAAGTGCAGACTCTGAATGTAGCCCATTTGCCACTTGTGTCGTATTGTGCATGTGCATCTCACCTTTCTGATATGTAGAGGACGAGGGTTGTTGCAGTGGAAAATGTGTAATAAGTGTGGCCACACTTTTCTATTGGCTCAGATAATGACCATTTATCTACACTGCTTATCCACAATTGGGCTCATTGCAATTAGTGTACATAATAATAACCATAATGCAATCATTATTATTATAAATTCTCTATTATAGTTTCTTTGGTTTTGATAGATTCTGTCTTGTGGTTTGAGAATATTTTTGACATCACCACTTAGAATTAAAAAAAATAAAACCTCAGGGAATAAATTGGAGACATTTTATAACTGATTTGAAGTGATCGCATTGAAATTGATTTGAAATTTTACTCCTCAGTTCTGACCCGGTGAAGATTTAATTAGAGTGCATGTAGAAATAAAAGTGCTATATGAAAATAATTAAACATTATTAGAAAGTAAATTCTATAACAAGTATGTTTTGGGATAATTAGATGCATCTCCCTCAGTACTTATCAAAGCTCCAAGTTTATTGATGCCATTACATTATGTGAACTTAATTATTTCTTGGTGATTGCTTCCATGGCCTCAGCATTGTACATATATATCATTTCATTAGTAAAATAAATGACAGCTTAGTAATTCTTTTATATAATCATTTCCCAATCATTTTGTGATTATCACCTTGCCAGCTCTCATTTAAATTCTGCCAGCTGTGTCCCTACTGTGCAAATAAAATAATTTCCCAGTGTTATCACTAGAGCAACCATATAATCTACATAACAGCCTAGTTACTATTTAAATGTATCGCTATTCTTTGGTCATCATATTATTTCTATAAAAAAATTAGAACAGCTTCACAGGCATGTAAGTGTTTCAAAATATGTTTCAAACAGCGAAGTTGCGAATATCACTTCATCATTTTTTCCCTAAAAAAAAGGTTAAGAGTCAGAATTGGAAACTACACACCACCAACAAATCTAAAATTTGTGGCTGTATAAATAATGCTTGCATTTGATATAATTCTAATAATACTAACAATAACAATAATAACCCTTGCATTTTTTATGGAACCTTATCATGTCATTGAGATGTATCAAAGCACTTCACAGAATATAGTAAGACATGGTAGCCAAATGTGCTCACCGGCGTCGCATACAGTGGCCAGACTTGAGTGGCTCTTCTTTTCACTATAGTTACACCAGAAAGGATTGGACTCTCAGAGCTTCAGAAATGAATTGATGACTGGCTACTCATAGCCATAAATTGGGAATCCCAGAGTATGGAAAAATACTGATTAGATTGTTTACAAGACATGATAATACGCCTGAATCTATATAAGCACACAACTACTTGATTGCTGTCTCAGTTTCCTGTATCCAAGCGGAATTTTACATCTCACAGTGATACTCTGTCATCATTGCTTATTCATCAACAGGACTCTGTGACAAGGGTGTCATCTGCACAAACCTTTTGTTTGACATCTGTGTCTTATGTGATCTGCACAACACCCACATTTCCTTCAAGCTTCCTCTCATTTCTCACTTTTATACCAAAGTACAAAGTCCAATTTGCATTTACGTAAATTATCGTAGATCAGATCTGAGCAACTACAAGGGCTACTTTCATCTGTATACTTTCATCTTTTTTTCCGCGCCCTTTTTTCCCCGCCATCTCAGGGATCGTCCGGGCGGGCGGCGAGGACAGGGAGTGGTTGCTGGACGATTGTTGGACGATTGTTGGTTATTGTTTGTTGCTGTTTTTGTTGTTAATATTATTGCTTTTGTTGTTTATTATTGTTTATTATTGTTGGTTGATTCCCTCCACCCCTGCCCCCATCTTCTTCTTCCCTCACTCCCTTTCCCCACTTTCTCTCCTCCCTTTTCCCCTTCCCTCCCTCTTCCCTCTTCCTGATCTTGCCCCCACCCATCTTTCCCTCCCTCTCTTCCTTGCCCCCCTTTCTCCCCCTCTTCCTCCCTAACCCTAACCCATCCCACCTTTCCCTCCCTCTCCCCCCCTTACCCTCTTTTCCCCCTTTCTCCCCTGGCCCCATTTTCGCGATTGTTTGTGGGGACACTGCTGTGCGCAATTTGGCTGCCGCGTTTCGCCCACAAATATACAGTCGACTTTCCTGCTTTTCTTCCCCCTGCCTCGACCGCTCCCCTTTTGCTTCTTTACCCCCTTTTGCCCCTAGTCCCACTTCCGTGACTGATTGTGGGACATTGCTGTGCGCAATTTGGCTGCCGCGTTTCGCCCACTAATACAGTTACTTTTCCTACTTTTCTTCATCCTGCCCTGATCCTTCCCACCCTGCTCTTGTCCTACCTGACTGTACAGCGCCTTGGGATGTCCTCTCGACGTGAAAGGCGCTATATAAATGTAAGTTTTGTTTGTTTGTTTGTATAGTGCTAACCCAACATCTGTTGAAGGTTGGTCTGTCAGCGGTTTGACAGTTTGATGTGTTTTACTTTATACTTCACCCATGCCATCCAGAAGTGTCACCAGCATTTGATTTGACAGAGGCAAGCTACCTTCATGGCCTTTCTGTCAGAATCCCTTCTGTCACTTTATCCATCAAAGCAAATTGTACTACAGTACTAACATTTTTCATGTTTATTGACCGATTTTTCAGCTATTCAAGTTTGGATCCAACCCACTTTTCTACTTATAAAATGTGTGCAGTTAGTCATCCCCCTTAATCAAAATTGTTTGCTTTAGGTGGCAGCTTTGCACACTTGCTCTAGCACTCTTACCTTTGAATCAGAAGGCTGCGGGTTCAAGCCCCATTCAGGACTTTGAACTCAGAACAAGCTGACATTCCAATGTAATGCTAAGCATTGCTGTGTTGTTGGAGGTGTTGTCCTTTGGATGAGATTTTAAAACTGAGGTCTCGTCTGTTTGTTCTTGTTGACATTAAACATCCCTTAGAATTATTCAAAAAGTGAAGGAAGGTCCTTTCTGTGTTTTGGCAAACAATCCCCTGGATAAAATTGGTCCCTCGCTTCATAGCTGTTTGTAGGACAAGCATCAGGAGGACATCTCAAAATCCTTTACAGGTTTTACTGAGAAGTGCATTGACTGTGTATTTTGCAGCCAAATGCAGCATAACTATGTATCACAAACAGCCATGGAGGGAATAACCATTGGCAGGAATAATTTTCTGTTTTCAGCTAATATTTTGGTAGTTTTAATGTACACCTGAACAGATAGAAAAGATCAGGGAAGAACAGTCTCATTCAAATTACAGCCATTTCAGCAACACAGTACTCTGCCACCACTGTAATAATAATATAATAACAATATTCCTTACATTTGATATAGCACTTTATCACATTGTTTAGGCATCTCAAAGAGCTTCACAGGATATACAGTAATAATAATCCTTGCAGTTAATATAGCACCTGATCATGTCTTCTAGACGTCTTAAAGCGCTTCACAGAATATACCGTAAAGTTAATTGACTGTATATTGTGGGTGAAATGCGGCAGCCAATTGCATACAGCAGTGTCCCACAAACAGCTGTGGATAGAAATGACCAATTTTTTTTGAGGGATTACTTTACGTGTGTGTTGTAAGGAAACTTGCCCAAGTTTTCACCCGCCTGGAATTGAACCCAGGTCTCTTGCTTGTAAGGCAAGTGCTCTAACCACTGAGCTACAGGATTTCACAAGGAACACAAGGAAGATGGGAATTGGTTGAATTCAAAGGTTTTCAGAAATATGTTAAATTTTGAAAGACAGTTCCAGAAAAACAGAGACAAAGTGGTTGAAATCTTGATGAGATTATGTGCATCAGCCTTAAGCAGTTGGAGTGAGTGGGTTGTCATGGGATCTTTAGCATCCACCCGAGGAGCTTTGACAGGATTATAGTTTTGTGTATTTTGTAGGTGAATGCCATGGCTAATTTGTGCATACAAACAGCCATTAATATGAATGGCTAATTTTATCTGGGGGATAAATGGTTATGGTTATGATTGTTAACCAGAAAACTAGGCGAAACTCCCTTATCTTTTCAATAAATAATAATAATAATAAAATCCACATCTTCTAGATCAAATGGGATCTTTACCATATATCTGAACAAGCGGACAGGGTTTCAGTTTAATGTCTCCTCATCTGAAAGGTCGCACCTTCAAAAATGCAACACATCCTTGGCACTGCATTGGAGTATCAATCTAGATAATGTGATTCCAATTCCTGATATAGGACGTGAACCCACTTCTGCCCCAGAGGTGGGAGTACTACTACTGAGTCAGGCTGACACACTATACTGTACTGACACAGTGCGAGGTATTGTGTGAGTTCAAATACTAGATGTGGGGCTCGAACCATTCTGATTTCAGAGGACTGCAACCAACTGAACCAGCCTGACATACAAAATGGATTGAGGTAAATAAATCTGAGTGATCCATATCTGTGCAGTGACAACAAAAACAGAAGTTGCTGGGAAAACTCAGGCAACATCCATGGAGAAAGGAAAGTGAGTCAATGTTTTGGGTCCACTACCCTTTCGACGAAGGGTTGTGGACCTGAAACGTTGACTCACTTTCCTTTCTCCATGGATGGATGCTGCGTGATCTGCTAAGTTTTCCCAGCAACTTCTGTTTTTGTTTCAGATTTCCAGCATCTGTAGTATTTTGTGTTTTGTTGATCTGTGCATTGACAGTTTGCTTTATAGAATACCGGTACTTGAATGGTAGTGTTCCTCCACAGTTAATTTAAACATTCAACTTTCAATCCAATTATTTTTTAATCTCAGCAAAACAAACCATGTGATATTCAAGTGTGAAAATAAATATATTTTAATAACTTATCTAATTAAACCATGGACGTGGACAGAATGCTTATCAGTATAAAACATAATTTACATTTAAAATCACATTTGAATTTACCTCACATGCAGAAATGACTTAATTTAATGTGTGAGTCGAACTGCAAGGTCAGAAAACTCTTCAGCTTCTAATAAAAGAGCCAGTAAGATAATGTTTACAGTATCATACCTAAATGCTGTGTTAAGGAGTCTGAAGAGATATGTTCCACGATTACCTGAGGTTTGTATCAACCTGTCTTAACTGTTAATATTCTGAACATGAGACAAAAGGTTCTGGATTCAAGCAACAACAACAAAAACTTGGATTTATATAGCACCCTCCAAGCTGCATGGCGTCTCAGAGCACTTCCCAATAATGAATCCCGGGGCCGAGCCAGGGGGAGGTGGAAGAAGGTGACCGAAAGTGAGGTCAAAAAGAAAGGTCTTTAGCCAAGATCTGAAAATAGGAAAGGGGAGGGCGAGGGGAAGGAGTGAGGAAGGGAATTCAACAGCCTAGGGGCGTAGTTGCTGAAGGCACGTCCACCAATGGTGGAGCGGAGAATTCGGGGGACAAGGAGGAGGCCAGACCTGGTGGAGTGAAGGCAATGTGTATTATTGTGAGAAGAGAGGAGGTCAGAGCGGTAGGGGGTGCAGAAGAGTGGAGGGATTTAAATACAATCATGAGGATCTTGAAATCGATCCTCTCCGGGACAGGGAGCCAGTGCAGTCTGGCAAGGACTGGGATAATTGGGTAGCGGAGTTTGGTATGGTTGAGAATGCTAGCAGCAAAGTCCTGTATGAGCTGGATTTTATGAATGGTAGCGGAGGGGAGACTGGCAAGGAGGGTATTTGAATAGTTCAGCCGAGACGTGACAAAGGCATGGACCAAGGATAGGCATTTTGGGGGTGAGATATTGGCAGAGATGGGCAACGCATCATAGATAAAGTGGTGCTGTTGAGGGACCAGATGTAGGGAAAGAAGGATAATTGGGGGTCGATCTGGACGCGTAACTTGCGTACGGGTTTGGACAGTGTTTGGGGCATGTCGGGTAAGTGGAGGAGGTGGGAACCATGTGATTGAAGATGGTTGACGAGAGCCAAAGAGTGTAGCTTCCATCTTGTCAACATTTTGCTGAAGGAAATTTGCGCTCATCCAGCCCCTGATGTCTGACAGGCAGGATGACAGAACATCAGGGGACTGGGGTTCTCAAATGAGGTGGAATAAAGTTGGGTGTCATTCGCATAGTTGTGGAAATGTACCCCGTGTCTGCGGATGACATACCCAAGAGGGAGCATATAGGTTAGGAAGACGAGGGAGCCAAGGATGGATCCTTGGGTTCCCCGCAGGTAACCGGATGAAAGCAGGAGGAAAAGCCGATTGTGGATATGTACTGCTGGCGGTTTGTAAAGTGCTGGGGTTGTACTGCATTGTTGGAAATAGATATTACATTTTGAATGCAACATCAGACTGAACTTCTATTTTCCTATTTCCACAAGTACAGACAGAGAGTTGGTGTAATGTCTCATCTGAAAGATGGCACCTCAAATAATGAAACATTCCCCCAGCTCTGTGTTGGAAAGTCATCTTAGCTTATGCAATTCCAAGGCTCGATGTGGAGTGTGAAATTTATGACCCAGAGTTGGGAGTGCTACCACTGAGCCAGGCGTTCCACTATGATTCGCTTTTCTGCAATCCAAGTTCCAGGATAATGTACATAATTTTTCTTTATCGTGGTCCTGAACATTTATTTATTTTATATATTCATCCACTTTATAAAACTGCTGCAGAATTAATTTATCTGATATGGATTTTAAAAGCTGTTGCTCGCAATGTTCTTCACTGTGAGTTACATTACTATTTTGTATCACCAGCAAACTTAGAAACGGTGACCATTCTACCACAATTTAGATCTTTGACATATAGAGAGAAAAGCAATGATACGAATATGAAATCTTGGTCTTGGACTTTTACCACCAGTCAAGCTTCATAGTTTCACCAATATAAGGAGTAATTACTGTAGAGCAAGGAAGAAGATGTGTCTGTTGTTCCTGCTGTGGAATTCTGCTTCAGACGACTACTTAAGATATTAGAAAAATAAATCCATGTTTATAGGTCCTGAACATGCAATATTGGCGATGTGAAGAAAGCATTTTACTTACCTCCCCATCTACTCTGTCAACTCCCCAAAAAAGGTCCTACCTATATTTTCTATTCAAGTCAACACTGACAACTATGTTTATCATCAACATATTCTGTATGGAAACAAACAGCTCCACATATGTTCACGCCATGCACTGGTTAGAAGTAAGAACATAAACCTACATTTATTTTAAGGACAATGCTCAAATGATACTTTTCCAATTTGCCTTATTTGAGTGCTCATTGAAGCTTTCAACTGCAGTATTCTGCTTCAGTGGAAAGAACTCTCTATGAATATTTTTCCTTGGAGATTGGTATGAACTAATTGGAGAATAAAGTTAGAATGTTTGTAAAATAAAGAATCAATGCAGGTTCCAATTATAAATTCTTGAGCTGAATGATACATTTTACCCAACCTGAGGTGGAAGAGTAGATTAAAAGATGGAAAAAACCAAACAGATGTTAGAAAGTTTTACAGAAATAACAAAACAAAAGTTGTTGTTGTGAGTTGGGAATAATTTGGTTTTTTCAATCAAATGTAACTATGAGCCTTGATTTTATGTTTTAAATTATTTAAACTTTTGGTGTGTTGTGGTGATCATCACAATCATTAAAGTTATCAATGAAAAACTCCTCCTCCATTCTCATTCATGTTTCATGAGACAATAAGGAACAGGATGGACCAAATAAAGATTTAAAGCTGTGTCTAAATGTTGAAAAGTATGCTTCAAATGCATCTGTGATTTTTTTTTAATTTGACACATAAGCCACCTTAGTGCTCTCTTTTATTGAGACAAGAAATTTGTATTGGCTGATGAGCAGTTTTGTGATATGGATTTGTGCTCATTCAGAAAAAGATCAAGGATCAAAAATGTCCTATTTTATTTAGGATCTTTAAAGCCAGAAGACATTGGTATTCATCCCATCAATCTGGAATACATTGAAATTCGGACCCACAAATGAAAGGAATTGTGTTTTAACTCACTTTCTCACAAGAGTCCATGGAGTCCTGTAGCTCAGTGGTTAGAGTACTCGCCTTACAAGTGGGAGCCCTGGGTTCAATTCCAGGCAGGGTGAAACCTTGGGCAAGTTTCCTTACTCCACACCCCTAATAATAATCCCTCAAAAAAAGCAATAATAAATTGATCATTTCAATCTGCCACTGTTTGTCAATCTTGGGCTGCCATGTTTCACACACATATATAGTCAATTCACTTTACAGTATCTTCTGTGAAGCACTTTGAGACGTCTAGTAGATGTGAAAAGAACTATATCAAATGCAAATGATTATTATTATCATCATCGCCCATATGCCTTGTTCCATAAAGCTTCTGATATTGTTTCCCTCCACAGTTAGATCCATCTCTTGGAATAGTTGGCTGATTCATCTAACACTAATTGCTAAAAGTAAAAATCTTTCACTATGTCTTCATAATGCAAAATTACTTGTTAAAATATAGCAAGACGATTGTTTATTTTCAGTATTTAACATAATCCAGTGTTGTTTTCCATCAACCATTTGTTTAATAGATTCATAGAATTTTACGGCACAAAAGGAGGCAATTTGGCCCATCTAGTCTGTGCCGGCTCTTTGAAAAGAGTGATTCAATCCCACTGCCCTGCCCGCTCCCCATAGCCTAATAGACCTGTTCTCCCTAAATAAAAATCTAATTCCCTTTTAAAAGTTGTTATCGAATCAGCCTCCACCACCTTTTCAGGCAATGCATTCCAGATTCGAACAACTCGCTGAGTGAAAAAAATTCTCCTCAGCTCCCCTCTACTTCGCTTTGAAACTATTTTAAATCTGTGACCACAAGTCACAGATTCGGCCACGAATGGAAATAGTTTTTCTCTATTTGCCCTGTCGAAACCCCTCATGATCTTTTAAACCTCTATTAGGTCTCCCCTCAATCTTCTCTGTTCCAGAGAGAATAACCCTAGCCTATCTAGCCTCTCCTCATAGCTGAAGTCCCTCAATCCTGGCACCATCCTAGTAAATCTTAATTGTACCCTTTCCAATGTCCTCACATCCTTTCTATAGTGTGGTGACCAGAATTGAACACAGTATTCCAGCTGAGGCCTCACCAAAGTCCTATAGAGGTTAGTCAGCACTTCCTGACTTTTGTACTCTATACCCCTATTTATAAAGCCTAGTATCCCATATGCCTTCTTAACAGCCTTGTCTACCTGTCCTGCCACCTTCAACGAGTCACTAACACAAATCCCCAGGTCTCTCTCTGTTCCTTCACACCATTTAAAATTGTACTATCTAGCCTATATTGCCTCCCTTCATTTCTTCTCCCAAAATGCATCACCTCACACTTCTCTGCATTAAACTTCATCTGCCATGTGTCTGCCCACTTTACCAATTTGTCTATATCTTCTTGCAGATGGTTACTATCCTCCTCACTATTTACTATTCTCTCTAACTTAGCGTCATCTGCAAACTTGGAAACTGTACTCCCTACACCCAAGTCCAGATCATTGATGTAGATTACAAAGAGCAATGGTCCCAAAACCGGTCCCTGTGGCACACCACTGCTCACTTCCCTCCAGTCTGAAAAACTACAACTCTCTGCTTTCTGTCTCGCAGCCAGTTGTGGATCCACTCTGCCATTGTCCCTTTTATGCCATGGGCCTTTAATTTCCAAATAAGTCTCTCATGTGGCACTTTGTCAAATGCCTTTTGAAAGTCCATGTAAACTACATCAACTGCGCTACCATTATCCACCCATTCCGTTACCTCATCAAAAAATTCTATCAGATTTGTAAGGCAAGATTTACCTTTAACAAATCCATGTTGACTGTCCTTTATTAGCCTATATCTTTCCAAATGAAGATCTATCTTGTCCCTGATTATGGACTCTAGAAGTTTGCCCACTACCGACGTTGCAGTACAAATTTGGAAACGTTTTGCTGGTCTTTTTAATGAAGGTTTTAACTATTTTCTATTTTGCTAGTATGTTTGTAAGTGTCCTGCTCCTTAGCTATTGATGTCTTATTTATTTTGGCAAAACATGCTTCGGCGTGGGGAGCGCTATATAAATCCAAGTTGTTGTTTTTGTTATTATTTTACCAGGAACAAAAATGTTCTTTTCACACCCATTCACATTTGTCATCATCATTTAATTAACTTTCATAGACAGCAATAGAAGAACGTGCATTTTAAAAGTGTTCATAACATCATCTCAAAGGACCTGACACTAAGATTTTTTAAATAGATAATAGCGATAGGTAGCAAAGTGGAAGAAAAAGCGGCATGTGAAGATACAATTAATCTTAAGAATTGTTGGTCGATTTATACCTTCAAAGAATCTGTTTGTTAAAGAATCTCTCAAAGATGTGAGAAGGCACTACATCAAATGCAAGTATTATTATATTGTTGTCTGCAGTATCTCCGTAACAAAATCACATTTCATCTTCACAAAATGAAGAGTGTCCTAAAAGCCAGATAATGTTGGCAAACATATTTCAGCATGAAGGGTGCTATACAAATATAATGTTGTTGTTGTTGTTAATAATAATATTCCCTCCAAAAAAACACACAATTGGTCATTTCAATCCACGACTGTTTGTGGGACACTATCGTATGCAATTGGCTGCCACGTTTCACCCACAAGTATACTGTCAATTCACTTTAGAGTATATTCTGTGAAGCACTTTGAGACATCCAGAAGATGTGAAAAAGTGCTATATCAAATACAAGGATGCTGATTATGCTGATTATGCTGATTATGCTGATTATGCTGATTATAATGATTATGATGATTATGATTATTATTATTATCTGGTTAACCTTCAACAGTACCCCAACAGACACCCTGGGGTCTCCAACCATTGGCTTTCCCCAGTTTCCAACTAATTCTGTCCAGAATTAGATAAGCAAAGTGCTTTCCTCCAGGGAAATAGTGTGGATTCCATTCCAGACAATGAGACATTTCTATATATCGTAGGTGACATGTACCAGTCTAGTATAAATACTCTTCAGCATGTTGGTGTTTCCGCATGTTTCCGCTGACTAAATTAAAGTAATTCAAGCTGAATATCTATCAGTTTTATACACCATTTTCCATAATTTCATGTTTCCAGACTTTCCCATTCATACATTGAAATGAAATTGTGTGTCAACCTGGCTTTGTGGTAGCACTCTAATCTCTGAGTGTTAAAGGTTGTGCCTTCAAGCCCCAAATTAGAACTTGGAGTCATATAGTCTAAACTGGCACTCAGTGCTAGGGGTACGTTGCATTATCACTGATGCCGTCTTTTGGATGAAACGTTAAACCGATGTCAGTCTGTTCAGGTGGGCAATGAAAATCACATGGGCTTTTCGAAAAACAGAAGGGAGTTTCTCCTGGTGTCCTGGCCAATAAATCCCCAAATAAAATTGGTCGCTTATTCTGTGGCTGTTTGTGGAACACTGCTGTGCACAAACTGTATATACCACATCCTTGAAATGTTTCAAAGTGAATCATAGAATATACTGTAAAGTTAATTGACTGTATATTTTGTGGGTGAAAAAATACACAGTCAGTTCACTTCATAGTATATCCTGTGAAGCACTTTGAGACATTGCAGCAATGTTACAAGGTGCCAAATCAAATGTAAGCATTATTATTTTCCTTCTTCTTTATAAATTTGCATTTTCTGTGAATACAATCAATATCTGTTTGCCTGCCACTAACTGGTTCTTGGCTGGGTTATCATTGCAACAGGATGTATTATCTATTTATCAAATAAGAGTTGACTAGCACTGAGTAACAAGACAGAAACATGCCCAAGGAATTTAAATGATGTCCATAAACTATGAGATGAAGGTTGAGTCAATATATTAGTAATTTTTCTCAGATTTGGTTACAAATTTGGATAGTCCCTACAAATCAGTCATTGTGTCCTGGCCAACCCATGTGGTGATGTAACCTCATGCGTTGGCCATCACCTCATGGAGGTATGAGGAATATAGTTATGTGGACATTGGTTGCACCATTTGCCTACAAATACAGTCACTACAATTCAAAATAAAATTATTTGAAGTAGCTTGGACACTGTGACACTATCATAAGCCGTTGTACCAAATTTACACAGCAACAACATCAAAATTGCATTTAAAGAGCACCTTTCAAGTTGGGAGGACATCCAAAGGCACTAAAGAGTCAGGTCAGGACCCGAGAAAGGGAGAGGGGCAGGGTAGGGGACAATATGGGGCGAGAGAGTTTGGAGGGGAGGGAGAGATTTGGGAGGGCAGCAGAAGGCATGATTGAAGAGGAGAGTCTTGAGACCGGGCTTGAAGTAGTCAAGGGAGTGAGTAAGGCAAAGGGACTGTGGGATGGAGTTTCAGAGTGTGACAATATATTATTGATAATACTGCTCTCAAATATAAGTATTTCTTTCTTTCAACAAATTAATTGGTGCACCAATTGCTTCCATTGGCTGTCCTACACATTCACTAGTGTCTGGTTCTGCTTGATGATTTTTTAAATTTAATTTTAAATCTGAATCCTCATTTACCCTTTCTGGTAAAAAATCAGATATCCTGGTAATGTTTTCATTCTCTGGGCCTCAGCATCTTAAAAAGCTTCAGCACATTTCCAAACCACTCAAACCACTCGAGAACAATTAACTTGTTCTCATAGTTAGAGTTCCAGTATTACAACAAGAATAAATAACAATATTACATTTGTACAGTGCTTTTCATGTCGGCAGGACATCCCAAGGCACTGCATGAGTCATCTGCTTATATATTGCTTGGTATTATACATGTATTCTAGGTCATTATTTTACCTGCAGAAATTTATCTATTTACCTTTTATCATTAATTTTAATTATTGAAACAGGTTTTCATTTCAGATACCTTAATTACATGAATCCCATGAATTTTAATGTAACATATTTAAAAGTTCTACATTTTGAGTAGTATTAAATGTTTTCTGAAAATCCAGGTGCATTATTACCTTTGGGTAGCTAGCACTCATTCTCCAGCTTAGTTACCTCCTCAAAGAATTCTATTAGATTGATGAGGCATGACTTATTGCTTCTAAATTCTTGCTGATGACACCTTTGAGCATCTGTGCTCTTTATTGGAGCATTAATGGCACCCTGCATAATACTGTAAAGAACATTCCACTCTCCAGGTGTGAAATCAATCATTTTGGGCTCATATCTCACTCCTGTTTTGAATAATAGGCTAATATTTGCTATCCTTCAGCATTTATGAAGCCACTAAATGACCCTCCTCTATCGATTCCAAGTCTCCGTCTCTGGCATTTTTTCCATTAATTTCAGCTCATTTTAGTATTGAGGCTGAGATATATCACAGTACTCTTTTTAGGCTGGACAGTAATTGCGGTTGGGCACAATCGCAAATTCAGTAAAAGCTATGGGGGCACAGAGGTAATTTGTGCGTGGTCCTTTTGTGAGGAAAATTACTGTAGGCGTATGAAATGTAATTATTTTTCTGTATAGTAACTGTCCTTGTGGATTTCCATTTATCACAAGTGGGGATTATTGTAGTTACATGTGACAGCTCAAGAGACTGAAGCAGAACATTATGACCGGGTCACTGGGAACAACCAACTGGTTGTAGTTAACAAAGTCCTTCCGAGGGATGAGTTACACGATTATAAATTCAATAATAAATTCAGTCTGTGAAGCTTGGGTTAGGGCTTTTATTATGATGGATAATGTGGAGGCAGGTTAGAGGCACTTCGAACAGACATTCAACACTCCTTCGCATCGAAATGTGAGATGAGAATTTATTATCTTCGCATTGGATATCATGAGTGATAACAACAGTAACACTCTTATATCTAGCATTACACATTTCCTGTTGGGTAGATGTCTCAAAGTGCTTCCAAGGATATTCTACAGAATACAACAACAACTAGCATGTATACATGGGATAGCGCCCCAGAGCACTTGAAAAGTTAAAGAATAATGCCAACAACAAAATAAATTTGTATAGCATCTTTTATGTTGGGAAGACTTCCTAAGGTGCTGGACACTCAGGGATTTGGACTAGAACAGTAGGATGTGATCAGGAGAGATGGATGGCAGGGAGGGTATGGGGTTAGCATGGTGCCTGAAGATGCGGTTGAAGACGAAAAACTTGAGATTTGCCTTGTAGGAGAGAAGAGAGGGAGCCTGGTGCAGGAGATGACAGAAGATACAGAGTTCTGGATGCTCTGCTGCTTGTGAAGGGAAGAATTGGGAAGGTTGTTAGTGTAGACAAGCCTAGAATTGTAGAAAGTTTGCTCTCATCCAGGACGTGGTGTCTGATAAAACAACAGCAATACCAATTTATATAATGCCCTCCACACAGGGTAGATTCTCACGGCATATAACAGAGCTGGGACCTGACTCTGAGCCAAGGGGAGGGAATCCTGATAGATAGTCTTTCAGGGTGGAGGTAGAGAGATACGAGTTGCGTACATATGGAAGTTGATCCCATGCCTGCCAATATCTGGCTAGAGCCTGATGAAACGAGGGAGCGGACAGTTTGGTAGGGGGTTAGGTGTTTGTAGATGTAGGGTGGAGCAAGACCATGGAGGGCTGTAAAAGTAAATCATATTAAGAAGAATTCTTGCATTTTAATGTAGAGCATTATCACAACAATGTATATATATATCTCACTTTGAACACCTGAACCAATTCTGCATTGATGGCCTTTACAGCAGTGACTTTATTTGGGTAGTTATCGGATGAGCACTGGTTAAGGGACCAGATGGCTTAGAATTGAATATTGATTGATCTATTTAGCCTTTCAGCTCTTACCATGTTTAAAAATATTTTCCTACATGACTGAATTGGTGGGGTGGGGGGCATTTTGCCTGCATTATATTCTGTGAAACAGTTTGAGATGTATTGAAGATGTGATAAATTACTATATCAAATGCACTTAGTTTTAATAATTGTCCAAAATAATTTTACACATATTTCACCTGACTATTTTCATGTTTTGTTTTAGAGGGAACAGAAGCAAATTAAGCTAATAATGAGGTATTGCAGGAAGAACAATACTTGTGTTCCAATATTCTACTCATGGGACAATGGACTGCAATGTGTGAAATCTGGAACCAGCTAATTAGCTAGTTATTCTCAATTTTTCCCTATGTAGTGGAACTGAAAAGGGGAAATTCATGAGCAAACAACCTTTACATGTCATTGTGATATTATTGTTTAATCTTATCTTTCCTGGCATTCAACTCAGGCCCTCAGTGGCTGAATTAATTGATATAGTACTTGTATGTTTACTTTGCGCAGTGCTACCATACTGTTTTGCCAGTGTGCACTTATGAAAGCACTGAGCGATGTTCAGGTATTACCAAAGTGAAACAAGGAGGTGAGTCATGTGCAAGTGAGAAAATAGATTGAGAAGGAACTTGCCAAGCGGTGTGTATGACTATTAACGGACAGTGTCTTTATGAAAACAAAATGTATTGAAAACTGTGGAATCATTGATTTCAAAATAATATTGTGTGTATGTGAATTGTTAGTATGCTTCTGCATCAATTATGTTAATAACAGGGTGAAAATTGTGATTGCAACATGATGATTTTCACCTTTTGGCATCGCCTGTGGTAAGCTATCCTGTGTAAAGGGAGTTATATAAATACAAATAATAATAATAATCACTCTGAAAAAAATTGGTTATTTCAAACCATGACTGTTTATGGAACACTGCTGTGCTCAATTGGCTGCTGCGTTTCACCCATAAATACACAGTCAATTAACTTTACAGTATATTCTGTGAATTCATCTTCTGTGACATCTAGAAGACGTCAAATGCAAGGATTATTATTATGGTTGCTGTGCTATTGTTGTCGTAAATATCATATTGATAAACACAGAGGAGATGAGGGAATCCTACCAATTTAATCACAATGGTTGGGTACGGAGATGGCCCACAGCCTGAATTGAACATATGGTTTTGCAAATTCCCCATTTGATTGTAGGCCTGCAGGACACTGTCTTAAATGAATAAAGAATATAAGTTTTGCCATGAACCATCAATTCAGGGCCATGATCCACTGTTGGTAAATGATATAGGAAATACCAAGTGTGTTGATACTGTATCAATTGCAGTCTGGCATGATCTATTTCCAGAATGGAGTCCCCTTAGGTTGACATGACATGCTTTTGGTTACAATGAGCCCAGAATTGCTACAGAGAGTTGTACTTAAGGAAATTCCTGCAATTGTAGGTCAAGATTCAGTTTTAACCTATCACCACATCATTGCAGATGTCTCCATATAGAAAAGTTGTGTGAAATAATTTAGGATCTCAGAAGCTGAAAAAATTGTTGGTTTCATTTTGGGGGCAGCATAATAAATTTTTTAATTAATTACAATTGACAGCATAATTATTTAAAAAGTAAAATTTGGGAAAATAAAGTGAATCGTGGTACTTTCATTGTGCAACCAAACATAAAAATGGCATTTGTATAATTAGAGTAAATTTATACTGTACAGTGATTAGCACATATAGTAAGAATATAATTTCAGTGCGTTTGAAAATGTGCTCTCCCATGCAACTGTGATATATAAGTGCCATTATGCACCAATGGGATATGAACAAGGAAGTGATCTTGAAAAACTTCTGAACTAGTTATAAGTGATTCAAAAAAACATTTCCTCACATAAAGGGATTTGAGAATATTAAACGCACTGCTGCAGAAGGCTGTGAATGCAAAATTGGTTGAGGTGTTTGAAAGTGAGATATTGTATCTAGATACTTCACCAGTAATTGTATTGTGCTATATGGAGAAAAGTTGAGGAAATGGGAAATGTTAAAAAGATAAAGAGCTGCCATGACCTAACAAATCACAGAGAAGGTTCAATGAGCCAAATAATTTACTTCTGTTCCTGTGAACGCTAGGATCTCAGAAACTTCTGAAAAGTTACACATTCTGGTTGGTCTAAACTAGCCAGTACACAGCATTGACAGTTACTTGACTCTCAGCATTACTTCAAACCTTGTATTGAGGCTTTGAACAAAGGCACTTTCTTTTAGCCCAGGAAACATTATCCCCCTTACATCGCTATCCTACCTCAATAAATCAAAACCATCAACTAAAACCAGATGTCTCCAAAGCTTTTCTCACTGGTCTCTCCAGTCTCCGCTTCTGTAAGCTCCACGTCATCCAGAACTAAACCAGAATTAAACCTTTTCTTTCCTTAGTTATCGTTTATTCATTCCTTGGCTGTTTGTGACACAGTGTATTTTGTAGTAACTACTCTGAATCACTTTGGGAAGAACAACGTACAACAAAATTACATTTATAGAGCACCATTCACGTCGGGAGGATGTCCCGAGGCACTGAAGCACTTTCAGAAGCCCTCCAAAGGTGCTGTATTAAATGCAATACCACATCTTTGTATCCATAACTCCATAGATGACATGAAAGGTTTCTCTTCCAGCCCCTGCACCGTATCATGCGGTGTTCCTCAGGGCTCTGATCTCGGTCCGCTCCTCTTCAATCTCTACATTCTCTATCTTACTCTGAGAGGCTGTCCAGCATGGAGGGCGCTATATAAATCCAAATTGTTGTTGTTATTGGTGACAGCATCTGCAGACATGGGGTCAATTTCAGACATGATCTTGTATGCATGTGGATGACACCCAACTCTGTCTCTCTGCCTCCACCCTCGATTCCAAGATAATGGCGTCCTGACAGACTTCCTGTCAAAAATCAAGTTCTGGATAAGAGACAACTTTCTACATCTGAACGTCAGCAAGACCGAGTCCCTCATGATTGGTTCATGCCAGCATCTCCATACCTCAGGCATTGACAGCATCAGCATCCACGGATGCACATTCCACCTCACCAAGCCAACCAGGAACCTGGGCATGTTGATCGACCCTCAACTGCTCTTTCTCCCCCATATCAATGCTATGACCTACACTGTCTTCCAGCACATCCACAATATTGCCTGATTCCTCCACTGCTTCACCCCTCAGGCCACCAAAACCCTCATACATGCAGATGTCACCTTAAGGCTTGTCTACTGAATGGCCTACTCCTGCTCCTTATTCCTATGACTACGGAAACTCCATCATTGGTAGCCTCTCCAACTCTTCCCTCTACCAGCTACAGATCATCCAAAACTCTACAGCTTATGTCCTTTCCTGCACCAGGCTCAGTGATCCCAATCACCCCCACCCTTGCCCTGCTTCACTGGTTCCACATCCCTTAGAGGATAGAACTCAAAATCCTTATCATCACTTTCAAGGCCCACCAAGGCCTTGCCCCCTCTTACGTCTCTGGCCTGCTGACCTGCTATCAACTTGTCCTCTGAATTCAGCAAGCTCCGGCCTGCTCCATATAGTGGAGTCCTGTAGCTTAGTGGTTCGAACACAAGCATGGGACCTGTGTTCGAATCCAGGCAGGTCAGGGCGAAACCTTGGGCAAGGTTACTCCACATGCCCAATAATAATTCCTAAAAAAACACACAATAATAAAATTGGTCATTTCAATTCATGACTGTTTGTGAGACACATAATTGACTGCCGATATACAGTCACAACTGTTTGTGAGACACATAATTGACTGCCGATATACAGTCAATTCACTTTGTAGTATATTCTGTGAAGCGCTTTGAGACGTCTGAAAGATGTGAAAAGCGCTATATCAAATGCAGGGATTATTATTGTTATTATTATTATTTATCCCGCCCGACACACCCTACCATCAGTTGCTGGGTTTTCAGCCTCTCTGGCCCCACTCTTTGGAACACCATCCCACTATTCCTTTGCCTTGCTCCCTCCCTTTCTTCTTCAATGCCCAACTCAACAACTTATTTTTTGAACCTCTCTTCCTTCTACCCCTCATCCCAACCCTGCAACCCACCACCCTATGCTTGGATCTTGATCCTTAACTGTTCAACACTTTGGGATGTCCATCGAAATTAAGAATGAATTTAAGAACTTTTTTCCAAATAATCTACTTTATTTAGGCAAAATAGTCTTCCAGGTTAGTTAATACTCGGTAAAGTTGGAATTTCAGGCCTCCAGATTGTAAAATGAAACATGTTTTATTAAAATACTGATAACTCATGAATTAAGAATTGGAAATGCTGTGTTATTCAGGCTGAGTATATTTAGCAATTTAAAAAAAATAAACATTTGGCCATTTATCAAATCAGAGGTTTTATTTTTACTGTGAATGTGGTTGCTCTTCTGTCAATCTGATGCATGCTGCAGGGGAATACAGAAACTCAGTCTGTACTAACACCCCAATGACTTTCATTTTCATAGCACCTACCTTGTGGGCAATTTCTTGGACTACTAGTTAGAGCCTTGACCAATGACAGAGTTTGATCCAGAACCGGGGAGAAAGGGGATGTGACCATAGTCACAGTTGAAGAGGAAAATCTTTAGGTGGGATTTGAAGACGGCTAAAGAGGATGTAAGACAGAGGGAGTACTGAAGATTGGGGTGTAGTGATATTACTGCATATGAATTGGCTGCCATATTTTTCACATAGTTCCGACATTTAATACCAGGAATGAGGGACTTTACTTATGAGGAAAGGCTAGAGAGGCTTGGTTTATTTTCATTGGAACAGAGAAGGTTACAAGGAGACCAAATAGAGGTTTTCAAGTTCATGAGGAGATTCAACAGAGTATACAGGGTAAAACTGTTTCCACTGGTGGGTATATCAGTGACTCGTGGTCACAGATTTAAAATAATTTCAAAAAGAAGCAGAGGGCAGGTGAGCAGAAATGCTTTCACTCAGCAAGTTGTTTGAATCTGGAATGCATTGCCTGCAAAGGTAGTGGAGGCCGATTCAATAACAACTTTCAAAAGAGAGGTAAGAACATAGGAATTAGGAGCAGGAGTAGACTATTATAGAATCATAGAATTTTACGGCACAAAAGGAGGCCATTCGGCCCATCTAGTCTGTGCCGGCTCTTTGAAAAGAGCGATTCAATCCCATTGCCCTGCCCGCTCCCCATAGCCTAATAGACCCGTTCTCCCTAAATAAAGATCTAATTCCCTTTTAAAAGTTGTTATCGAATCAGCCTCCACCACCTTTTCAGGCAATGCATTCCAGATTCGAACAACTCGCTGAGTGAAAAAATTTCTCCTCAGCTCCCCTCTACTGCGCCTTGAAACTATTTTAAATCTGTGACCACGAGTCACAGATTCACCCACGAATGGAAATAGTTTTTCTCTATTTGCCCTGTCGAAACCCCTCATGATCTTATAAACCTCTATTAGGTCTCCCCTCAATCTTCTCTGCTCCAGAGAGAATAACCCTAGCCTATCTAGCCTCTCCTCATAGCTGAAGTCCCTCAATCCTGGCACCATCCTAGTAAATCTTCGCTGTACCCTTTCCAATGCCTTCACATCCTTTCTGTAGTGTGGTGACCAGAATTGAACACAGTATTCCAGCTGAGGCCTCACCAAAGTCCTATAGAGGTTAGTCAGCACTTCCTGACTTTTGTACTCTATACCCCTATTTATAAACCCTAGTATCCCATATGCCTTCTTAACAGCCTTGTCTACCTGTCCTGCCACCTTCAACGAGTCACTAACACAAATCCCCAGGTCTCTCTGTTCCTTCACACCATTTAAAATTGTACTATCTAGCCTATATTGCCTCCCTTCATTTCTTCTCCCAAAATGCATCACCTCACACTTCTCTGCATTAAACTTCATCTGCCATGTGTCTGCCCACTTTACCAATTTGTCTATATCCTCTTGCAGATGGCTACTATCCTCCTCACTGTTTACTATTCTCCCTAACTTAGTGTCATCTGCAAACTTGGAAACTGTACTCCGTACACCCAAGTCCAGATCATTGATGTAGATTACAAACAGCAATGGTCCCAAAACCGGTCCCTGTGGCACACCACTGCTCACTTCCCTCCAATCTGAAAAACAGCCGCTCACTACAACTCTCTGCTTTCTGTCTCGCAGCCAGTTGTGGATCCACGCTGCCACTGTCCCTTTTACGCCATGGGCCTTTAATTTCATAATAAGTCTCTCATGTGGCACTTTGTCAAATGCCTTTTGAAAGTCCATGTAAACTACATCAACTGCGCTACCATTATCCACCCATTCCGTTACCTCATCAAAAAATTCTATCAGATTTGTAAGGCAAGATTTGCCTTTAACAAATCCATGTTGACTGTCCTTTATTAGCCTATATCTTTCTAAGTGAAGATCTACCTTGTCCCTGATTATGGACTCTAGAAGTTTGCCCACTACCGACGTTAGACTGACTGGTCTGTAGTTACCAGGCTTGTCCTTCTGCCCCTTTTTATACAAGGGAGTAACATTAGCTATCCTCCAGTCCTCTGGCACGACCCCTGTGTCCAAGGAAGATTGAAAGATCGTGGCCAGAGTCCCTGCTATTTGCTCCCGTGCCTCACTTAGTAACCTAGGGTGCATCCCATCCGGACCAGGTGACTTATCCACCTTGAGCGACGTCAACCTTTTTAGCACTTCCTCTCTGGTTATAATTATTCTATCCATTTCTCCTACCCTCTCCTCTAATACCATGGCATTGGCTGTATCATTTTCTTTTGTGAAGACAGAGGCGAAGTACTCATTCAGTACATCAGCCATGCCCTCTGCCTCCACAATGAGATTTCCTCCTAGGTCCCTAATTGGCCCCACCCTCTCCTTGACCAACCTTTTACTCTTAATATGTTGGTAAAAAACCTTAGGTTTCCCCTTAATCTTACTCGCTAATTGTTTTTCATGCAGTCTCTTTGCCCCTCTAACTTCCTTTTTTAGTTCTATCCTACACTTCCTATATTCTGCTTGGTTCCCTTCTGAATTTTGAGCCTGACACTTATCATAAGCCTCTTTTTTTTGTTTGATTTTGGCCCCGATTTCCTTAGTCATCCAGGGAGGTTTGGATGCCTTACATTTCACCTTTGTGGGGATGCTTTTGACCTGTGCCTGAACAATCTCCTCTTTGAACGCTGCCCACTGCTCGTTAGTTGTATTCGTCCCTTCGAGCCTGCTCCGCCATTCAATAAGATCATGGCTTATCTTCTCACCTAACTCTGATTACCTGCCCTATCCTCATATCCCCTAATCCCTCTATTTTTCAAAAATCTATCAGTCTCAGCCTTGAAAATGTTCAAGGACTGAGCATCTACAGCCTTCTAGGGTAGTGAATTCCATAAATTCACTACCCTCTGAGTAGACATTTATTTGGGGAGGATGGGTTTGCGCGGTTATAGGTGAGTGAGTGGGATTGAATTGCTCTTTTCAAAGCGTCGATGGGCCAAATGGCCTCCTTTTGTACCATACGATTCTATGATTCTATGATTTCAACTTATTGTTACCTGCATCTAAATGAACATTTCTTTGCCAGTCCACAAAGATTTATCTTTCTGAAGAAAACTTTGACTGGTTTGCCATCTGCAGTGCCTGGCTCAGTCTGTAGCACTACCACAGAGTTGACTCGATTCTGACAGTCCACTGTTAAGCCCAACCGCTTGGAGCTAACTCAGGAAACAATCCTTAAATAATACCAGAATATTTCCCTTTTGTCAGCTATTTTGTGGTGCAGATACCGGCAGATGGGTACCTGTGTATTCATATTTTCCTAACTGGGGACCTAACACTTTCAGCACGTTT
Organism: Hydrolagus colliei; assembly: GCA_035084275.1. Classification (NCBI taxonomy): domain Eukaryota; kingdom Metazoa; phylum Chordata; class Chondrichthyes; order Chimaeriformes; family Chimaeridae; genus Hydrolagus; species Hydrolagus colliei. The sequence continues at coordinate 87,098,859 of CM068743.1, forward strand.
GCAGTTCCATTGTTCATGTGCGATCTCACATTGTATAAACAAGGTACACATCAGATGCACATGGCAACCTCTGAATAAAAATACAAAGGAAACCATTGGAGAAATAAAGTGAGAAAAGCATTGCCATACTGTATTTAAAAATTACAGAAATTAAATTCATATAGGAAATGGAGAACCCCCAAATTCTTTTGAAAATAGATGCTTGATAAAGAAGAACAGTAATGTGTATGGGAACTGAACAATAAAGTGAATTAGGTAGCTTGTGAAAAAATACAGGAACAAACTTAATGGGTCGATTGACTTGTTTATGTGCTCTAACATTTTATACGTACAGAAATAAAGGGAAATGACCTGATTTTAAAGCCATTGTAACTTGCACTCATAAAAGAAAGAACAAAACAAAGCTGCAGTTTAGTGCTAGCATAGAGGGGTTTCACACCAAAAAGGTAAAGAGAGATGCCAATGTGTGTGGAAGCTCACTCTGCAGTATTCATTCCCTTCAAAAGAGTAAGGTAAATTGATGGAAAGAACATAATCCATTAAAACGTACGGTGCAAACTCATGTTAAATAGCCTTGTTGTTACTTCCAGAAACTTATTAATACCATTTTACCGCTCAGTTTCTGTAGCACCGAGGAATCCTTCAACATCAGCATATGTGACTGGATAGAGAATCAATCATGGTAAATTATTGTTTACATAATGCTAGATCATATTAGCACTGCACACTGCTAATCAAATTTGGTGCTCACATCTTGTTATCTGTTAGAATTAAAAGCAAAGTGGTAAGAAAATATGGTACATAGAAACTCTATGAGTTATCTTTGTGCAGACGCCTACAAAAAAAAGTGTCAGAAATTGCAATAAATTGCAATCTGTTGGTGTCAAAAGTATGAAGATTTACAAGGGTTTCAGATGTTACAATATATTATAATCTGTCAGACTTCTCAGTTAAACCATCTAATTGTCACTTTGTTTTAGTTCTGATATAGCAGCCAATGTGAATAGAACCAAGAGATGCCACGAAAGGGCAGTTTTCACAACTTTTGTGTATACCAATATATTGAAGCTTTTATAGATTTTTGGAAGGCTGAGCTAAGTGTTTCCACCCCATTGCATTTCCACTCAACTCCTTTACATTAAAATGTGACATTTTGCATGACAAAAATAAACTCGTAAATTCTAATAAAAAATAAAGCTATTCAGTCAAACAACTTCCAAAACAAGTTGCTTTCACAATATTGGAATTACCAAAAATAGTAATGTTATGGAATAATGACAAAATATATTGCACTTTCCTAAAAATAGTGAAAACATAATGTTGCCAAATATAGCTTAGAAGGACATTTGGTCCGTTGCCTCTGTACTACAGTGACCTATCTATTTTAAAACTTCATATTTAATGGATCCCACTCTAACACAATAGAGTATATTACTTAAGGAATGCCTATAATGCCTTTCATGGGAAAGGCATTATATAATTACAAGTTGTTGTTTTAATGTTGTTTCATAGAAAAATACAGTCATATTTTGCAATAAATCCTGTGAAGTACTTTGAGACATCACCCTAACCTTAAAGGTGCTGTATCAAAATGCAACGATTATTCTTTACTAAAATTATTGTTATTTGTCAGACATTTATGCAATTCCCCATTGAATTATTCCACTGTTCTACCCTCATTAGTCACTTATGTCTTAGGTGATTACCTGGGCAAAAACAACTTAGAGGGAGGGTTAGGTGAGCACAGATGTTATGCCTCTTTGCCAGAGTCACCTATAAATAATTCAAAATGTAAAAAAAAATGTTAAGAAAAGGTACTTTATCAGTTTGGACTCAAATCCGGAAACCTCAGAGTTAAAAATTCAAGATGACAATGATTTAGTTCCACAATCAACAGTAACACAATTACATTTTTAGAGCGTCTTTCACATCGGGAGGATGTCAGTTTCTCTGCTCCCACCTTATGGAAGGCCATTCCTCAATCCCTCCGTTTCGCCTCTTCCCTTTCCTCTTTCAAGGCCGATTTGAAGACTTTCCTCTTCGATCGTGCCTTTTGTTCCACCCCGAACTCTTTTACCTCCCCTTCGTGTTTCACCCCTTCCCAAACACTCCCCTCCCAGCTCGGGTCACACGCCTCTTGTTCAGCGCCTTGGGACGTCCTCCCGACGTGAAAGGCGCTCTATAAATGTAAATTGTTGTTGTTGTTGTTGTCCCAAGGCACTATACAGTCAGGTTGGGAGGGGCAGGGTAGAGGGAGGGGAGGGAAAGAGTTGGGAGGGTGTCAGAAGGCATGATTGAACAGCAGTGTCTTGACAATGGGCTTGAAGAAGGCAAGCAAGGCGAAGGGACTGTGTAATGGAGTTTCAGAGTGTGGGGCAGAGAGGGTGAAAGCCCATCCACTGATGGTAGGGATGGTCGGGTGGGGCAAGGATGTAAAAGGCCTTGAAAGTGAGGACAAGGATCTTGAATTTGATAATCTGGGAGATGGGGAGCCAATGGAGCCGGGCGAGGGTGGAAATGATGTGGTCGCGGAGATTAATGCGGGAGAGGACACAAGCTGCAGAGTTCTGCATGATCAGCAGTGCCTCTGGAACAGTTATCATGGACCATTCCAAAACTAGGGAAATGATAACTTAGTCAAACAAAATCCTTCCAACATGACAAGCGCTATACTAACGTAATTTTTGTTGTTGATGTTGGTGATTGAGAATTGGACACTGACAATCACAAGCAGACATAAAAGGATTCTGGGAAAGTGACTGGGCAGATTACGGAAGAGAGTGAAAGTGTAAGGTTTAATGAAAGGAACTAATTAATCTAAACTGGGTTTTGGATTTATAAAACATTGCAATCTATTATGTTCAGGAAAATACTGATTTCTTGTCACTAAAATGATATATTTTTCTTCATTTTCACACAAAACACCTATACTGTATTGCAGCAAAATAAATTCCAGTTAATGGCAGTCAAAGCGAAACAGTTTGCAGAAGACATACATTTTACCTGTATGTATGAATGAGTAAACCCTGAAATATAAAAAGATGGAAACTATTGTATGAAAATAAAATTTTACAATAAGTATAATTTGATTTTGGTTAACCTTTATTTTGATCATTCTTAAGCATATCCAAATCAAGCTGATACTTCCACAAAAGTATACCACGTACAACATGGAAATTTTCCTGTTTCTATAATGAAATGACTGCTTTCTCTATGATTATGTGCTTTGCAATGGAATATCAGAACTGAGCTAGCCTTTTGCAGCTGTATTGATAGTCCAGATCCTGAGCCAGGCAGGTCCACAATACTTCACCGAACTGCAGATGACAGACCAGCCAGCGTGCCTTATCACAGGACTATGAGTAGTCAACTGATCACAGGGGGCAGGGATTCTTCACACTCATCTTCTGCTATCCTGGCCAGCCAATGTTTTAATGGAATGGTCGTCCTAGTCAGACAAGCAACGGGAAGTTTGCTAGATCAGCAATACTCTAGAAGACTTTAATTGATGAAGTTCAAAGACTTCTGACAATGCCTAAGGATGAAAAACAACATCAATCCGTTTTTTTTTATTGATTGGATTTGCACCAGACACGTGAACGGATGAAAATAGTTATAACTGCCAACATACTTTTCAATCTTGCTATTAGATACTTGGGGGCAAATTTCCTTATTTCAGATAAGACCCTGGGAGTTTTTGAAAGGCTTGTGTTAGTTTGTGTTCAAAGGGATATATGAAATAAATAGAGAAAATTAGATGAGCTTGTGTCATTGACTTCCACTTTATATAGTTCTGTCTCCCCCATCCCTGTTCCTGGCCCCCCTTCCCCACAAGCTTCATGCTCTCACTGACTGCCGACTCGTGTAAAATTATTCTATGCATTGTGGAGCTGGCCTGTGCTATTACCTCCATTGTATGTACAAATTAGCCAGCTTTCACACTGAAGCTTTATCTAATGGAAAAAACAGGCAGTGATCCCATAACCTCTCACACTGCAATGGAAATGTGCTATAATGGAATGTGGGTATTTTTTTTTACTTAAGTAGAAGCAATAGTTTAGCTATTTGCTATGCACCATTATTTTGCAAAATGAATTCACTGCAGTAGATAATCAAGCAGTGCAGTTTGATATTTGTGCTTTTATTTGTGATTTTGTTTCTCTCTGTGAGGGATGCTTGTCAGAACTGAAGAATTAAAGTCTCCTTCATGTTGCTCACTCATTCTCACCAGAAAACACTCCCATATCATTGAATCCTGAGTGCATCATTTCCCCACTTCCAGCCAAATCACTGTTACTTCTGAATAAAATTGTAATTTTAGCGTATATTCTTTCTGTTGTATGTGCAGGATTGTGTTATTTTCAGCAGGGAATGGATTGAGATTGACCAGTCATATTTTTCTTGAGATGCTGGGACCATTTGGCAAGTGGAGGAGAAGAGTTTCATTCCATTAGTTTGAGCTAGATTTGAATCCAAAGCCAAGAGGTGATAGGATTTGTTCAAATGTACTGCATCGCCAAGTTTCCTTTCTCTTCTACTTGTATATAAAATGCTTCCTTTCTTGTCCATTAGTAATCCAATAATTTTCCCCGTGTCAATGATAGAAAATAGAAATATATCACCTTGAGCCAGTTCAGCTCTGTTCCATGGAGCCCCTGATTTGGGAAAATCTTCATTTATGCTTTCATCAGCTGCTGTCTTGATTTTTCAAATACATTCTTCTCATCTCCACTGTGTATGTCTAAATTATTCCAAAACTCTGATGTACCTGGCTCCACACCCCCATCACCATAGTTCTTGCCAGATTCCACTGACTCCCTATTGAAGAACAGATTGATTTAGAGATCCTCACTCTCACTTTCAAATCACTTGACACTCAGGCACCTACCTACTTCCCTGATCTGCTCACACCAACCACCATTGCTCAGCATACTCAGTTCCTTGTCCCCTCCACCCCACCCTTACCAGTTATGTTTTCAGGTGGTACACCCTGATTTTTTGCAACTCCCCGCCTTAATCTCTTCATCTTGCTCAATCTTTGCCACACTTCAAATCACCCCTAAACACTTTCCTCTTTGACCTTGCCTTAACCTCCACTTTCCAGCTCAGCATCAAACCATACTGCTATTAAGCACTCCAAGACACTACATGCATGAAGGATACTATGAAACTGGAAACAGTTGTTGTTGTTGTGGTTGTGGTTGTTGATGTTGTTTCTTTACCTCATGTTTCCCCCTACCTCTTCTCCAGGAGGATATTGACTATACTTACTATATTGATATTGAATTGGTAAATAAATATAGTTAAAGAACAAAAAGAATAGAATGATGTTCACAAGACAGTATGCTATGGATGAAGTTATTATGAAATGAGAAATCTCAATAAGCAACTAAAATTCCGAGCAAAAGGCAACCATCAAGGAAGAAGTTAGCAAAATGATCAGACAAAACATGTAATGGTATTTAAAACCAACTGACATGCACAACAAAGGGAAAACTGAGAAAATTAAGGATTTTAATCATTTTCAAGACCAGGCATGCTGGGAGCCATAAGGATAGAGTAATCTATCTGATGACTCGAATATTCTTTCATATGCTGTCCAGTTAATGAAGACAAATCCCTGCTCAACTTCAATACAAATGTATTTGTGTCATCACTTGGAGCAGACATAGAAATAATTATGTCTGGAAGGTCGCATTTATTTAGTTTTTAGGGGGGATTGTGCCCAGCAGCAAAACATCAGATGTAATCCACGTCAACAGGACATACAATAAATGAATTTTAGAGGTATAGTGAACAGTGGCAAAGTTAGAGAAATTTCCTCTGTATTTTTTAATCTTACATGGTATCCATTCATTATTAAATTGCCATAAGATTCCGTATAAACATTAACCTCATATTAAATTACACCATCATAAGTATTGGTACAAATCACTGGATTTCAGCATTCCCACTCACAATAGAATGAAAAATGTAGTGTTTTGTAACAAATTCAACGCAACCGCAAGCTCCAGCTCTAATTTTCACAATGAAGTTGTGATTTTGTTAGTGGGTGCATCCTCACACTCATGTTCAAATCCATTCACTCCCTGCCACCTCCCTACCTCTCCGACATTCTCAATCCCCATCTCGGCTCCTTGGCTTGATTGTCACCGGCCTTCTGTTGATCCCTCGCACCCTCCGCCCAACCATTGGAGGTTGTGTGTTCAGCCCCTGCACCTCAAAACTCTGAAGCAGTGTCCTTCTATTCCTCCACTTTGCCCCTTCTCTCCCCTCTTTCAAGTCCCACTTGAAAACTTTCCTCTTTGACCGGGCTTATGTCCAACTCCCCCGGATCCCCCAGCTCAAAGTCAGGCTCTCCGATGGTCAGGGTCTCTGAGATGCTATCCTGCATGGAGAGCACTATATAAGTACAAGTTGTTGTTGCACCTCTTTCCGTACCACTTTCTTTATTTACTTTCAGTGGAGTATTTCTTGTATAATAATAATAATCCTTGCATTTTATATAGCGCCTTATCACGTCTTTCAGACGTCTCAAAGCACTTCACAGAATATACTGTAAAGTGAATTGACTGTATATTTTGTCGGCAAAATGCATCAGCCAATTGCACATAGCAGTGTCCCACAACAGTCATGGATTGAAATGACCAATTTATCATTGTTTTTATTTTGAGGGATTATTATTAGGCATGTGAAGTAAGGGAACTTGCCCAAGGTTTCGCCCTGCCTGGAATTGAACCCAGGTCTCTCACTTGTAAGGTGGGTGCTCTAACCATTGAGCTACAGGACTCCAGAATTTATAATAATGATGATAATATTGGCAGCACCTTTCATGTCAGGAAAATGTGCTTCACAGAATTTACTGTAAAATAAAGATCAAATTTATAACTGAGCCATTAGGACTTGTGAGTACTGTTAAGGGGAGGATGGTGAAGTATAATAGATTTTCAACAAAAGAAATAACAGAAATCCTTTGTAAACACACTGGGGAAATCCAGATGATTTTTTCATGAATCAAACAATAAAACATTCCAGCATATTTATCATGTATGACTAAATGAGAGGTTTGATTGTGTTTAAAATGATTAAATGATTGTGTGTGAAACAGCAGCAATTACAATGATTGTACTCACAGTGGTATCTTTGTTAAGTTAGGTCTCAGCAACTTAATTTCTCTGAAAAGTCATATTTTAATTTTACCTGTTGCCAATGAAAAGGATTCGAGCCAGTTGATAAGGATTATGAAAGATTATCATGTTGTAAAATTTGGTTTATGGTGATACAACAACAATTTGCACTTGTATATCACCCTCTGCCATACAGGGTAGAATCTCAGAGCGCTTAACAATGGCATTGTCAGATCCTGACTGGGAGCCAGGGTGACCGTAAGCAAGGTCGAAAAGGAAGGTTTTAAGGCTGGACTTGCAAAAGGACAGAGGATTAAGGAAGGGGGATTGAGGGAAAGTGTTCCAATTTTTAGGGGGGATTGTGCCTGCAAGCGCAACCTCCAATTGTGGAGCGGATGGTGCAAGGGACAAGCAAGAGGTTGATGCCTATCAGGTGGAGGTGATGGTGATAGATTGGGGAGTGAGGACAAGACACTGGACAGTCATTGTTTCAGACCTGAGCTGGGGTCAGGGACGGGAAGTGTGCAGGGAAAGGGGGGGATTTGGGGTGACCGATGAAACCGTCAAAGAGTAGGGTCTTGAGGTAGGAGTTAAATGAGGTTAGGGAGGGGCCAAGGTGGAGGGACTGCAGGATGGAATTCCAGAGATTGGGAGCAGAGTGGCTGAAGGCTTGCCCACCAATGGTGGGGCGGGTGGGTCGGTGGACGTGGAGCAGGCCAGAGCCTGCAGAGCGGAAGGGACGGGCAGGTTGGTAGACGGTTAAGATGTTGCAGAGATAGGGTGGAGTGAGGACATGGAGTGCTTTGAATGTGAGGACCAAGATCTTGAATTGAATTCTGTCTAGATTGCGCACTGGTTCGGTGAGTGTGAGGGAGAGGCCAGACAGGTTGAGGAGTTTAGATCCACAGGAGTGAAAACGTTGATGGGAGCCAAAGAATATGACTTCCATCTTGTCTACATTCAGCTGAAGGATAGAATGGAAATAAGTATAAAGAATTTAATCTTGCCTCAGCCCATGAAACTATTTTGTTTAAAATTTTAAGATTGGGCACAATCGTGTAAAATTGCCAAATTCAGTCTCAATTTAGAAGCCAACTCTTAAGGAGCTGCAGGAAAACAGCTTCTAAATTTAGAATGTAAAGGTTAACTTGCCAGAATTTTGCACAGTATTGAAGCCTAAATTTTAATTTTAATCCTAAACTGTACTAATTATGATCATATAATGACTTCCAGTGAAGCACAAGCAATAACTTTTAACCACAAAGTAATGTGTTTTGGTGCAGGGTTTTGTGGGATAATTTGCATTATATGATATGATTTTGCAAATTCCCCCACTCTATATCTTTGTATACCAGATTAGGCAATTCCATAGAATTACAGTACATTCTTCCGAGCGCTTACTGAACATGCCTAAAATCTGTCACATGTTCGACTCAAAGAGAAATTAAGATTCTCATCAGCATTGTAAGGTACTACAGCAGTTTAAAACTTGCATTGCACTGAAAATAACTGGATTGGTGGCAATTTATGAATTAATGAGGCAAGGTTTGTCATGTTCCTTAAGTAATGCCCATTTAACTATTCTCCACCAGGTGGAAGCACACTCATCCAAACAAGTGGTTTATTTTCAGCTCCCAATGCCTGCCATTTTACATTGAATCCGAGGCAGGCAAATTCTGTTTTGTAAATGTTTGGCCCAACAAATTACCACTCTTAAGTTTTTTTCTGAATATTTATTTTCCAGTTCTGAGGATGGAGGAAATTTGCTGTTTCAGCCATAAAAACATTTTGAACATGAGATGAAAAAATGCCTAGCTATCTCTCTACAACAACAAATTACATTTGAATAACATTTTCCACGTTAAGAGGAAATTCCACGTCACTCTCTAGGATCTAAAACTTACCCAAAAAAAACACCCTGATATATATATTTTTTAATTTAAAGTACTGGGAGCTGAAAATTAGAATTTAACATTTAGCCTGGAGTGTTGTGCAGTCACCTAGTGGTAGATAGTTTACGTTTGTATTATCCATTAATTCAATACAATCAATCAATAGAAAAAGAGATATAATGATTCTGTCGTTCATGCTGAAGCCATGTCAGTTTGATACTCAGGCTTTTCAGAAAGTACAGTACAACCTTTTTAATGCAAATTATGACAGGACATTCAGACTTTGATCTCATCGTCCAAGTGGACATTCCAATGCAGCGCTGGCAGTGAACTATTTTGTGGATGTGCCAAACTGCCAGATGAGATGTTAAATCAAGCTCCCATCTATTAACGTGGACGTTATTTGAAAAGAGAAGGGAGTTTCTCTTGGTGTCCATTTGGATCAATGGGAATTCTATCAGGATTCCTTACTAAAGATTGAATGTGACCGGATTTTGGAATCCCAGATAAATTTGGTCATTCATGTCATGGGTGTTTGAGGGATGTCGCTGAATGTTTCAGGGTGGAGTATCATATTTTATGACTGGATATAAATATTGATGTTTTATAACAGTTTCGATTACATGATCAATAATTATTGAATCTGTTATGAAAGGCTGCAGTTTTCATACCTTGTTTCCTCCTCCTCCCTGATATTTCTCTGTGTTAAATGACACTGCATCCTGCTTTCACTCTGCAAAGTGAGAAATTCAAAGAATACTTCTGGGGCATGCTATCAAAGCCTTCCTTTTGCTCTCAAATCAGCTTAGTATTATAGGTCCTAAATGCAGGAGTTGGGGAATAGCAACAGTGTAAGATATTAGCTTTTTTTCTCATTTTAATTTTCTTACAGTATTGAATTTCTTAGGAATATTTCATGGTGATTTGATACTGTCATAGGCAACCTATTCACATTAAAGCAAATTATGCTTTATTTGATTAACTATTGGATTTAGTTGAGCAGAATTATTTATAATGGAGTTTTGCTTAGTTTGGGCTCTGTGGAATAGCAGGCTTGAATGTAGCACAATTATACCACTTTAAAGAGGAACTGTCACCATTTGTGTTCTCTTTTTTAGATAAAATTAAAAATAATTATGATGTATTTGTCTGTCACCAATGTTTAGCTTCAGACTGTTATATCTTGTGTGAAGGATTAGTCATGGTATATTGCATAAACCTCATGGTCAACTGTGGGAATCAGAGAATAGAAATTACATTTGGGTATAGATTTTCTTAGTAATTTTCAAATTTAGCAAATTCTTAAATTACCTCTTTTCAGACAAGGATGTGGTTTAGCATAAAATAATTGTACATCGAATTGTTCCTCGGATGCTGATGTTCTGCTTCCCACTAAGGCTTTGACTATGTGCACTTATAATGGGATTATAAAAGCATATAGTCAAAGTCTCCACATGTAGCAGCAAGAGAAATCCCTTGCCCTAGCCATTTAAAGAAGGACAAAAATATGATGAATAAAACATTAATATTTCCTCCATAAAGCTCTGAAGTAGTGCAAAATTCACATATTATACTGTCTCAGTTAAAAACAGTATCTTATTTGTCTATTGAGGAAGTATTGCATTTGATGATTCTTTTATTATTCGTGTAGTTACTCATAATTAATTCAATTCAAGCAATTTGTTATCAGTAGGCAAATACGTATTCGGTATTTCCATAAGTTATATATCCTTTTTGAAACTGTTATAGGTAACTCAGCAAATATATTGCAACTGAAATAGAACAAAACAAACATAATTGTTTGATTATTTCATAATCTCAACTTTTTGCATTCTAACAGCAACTTGCAGTTATATTGTATCCTTCATGAAGGATAATATATTGGAGCTTGCACAGTCGTGGGGTTGAGCAAGAGAGAAGCAGAGATGGAGGTGATCATAGGCAAGATCAACCCATATGTAAATAATATTGAGAACATGGCCTAATGGATTTAGTTGGCCTATTTCTGATCCTATGTAAATATATGTGGATTTCTTCATCTTACTTTTGTCTTAGTTCTATGTATGTTCCTCCATGCCAGTATCTTCCATTATAAAGATCTCATATTTCTTTTGTCAGTATTCTTTGGGTTAAATAAATCTCTACTCTTACACATTTGTAGTATTGGATATAACCTGATAATAGGATTTAGAGTTATTGAGTATATTTCTAAGTGGTGCTTATCTTTCCTATTAGAGACAAATGGATTATGTTGTACTGATTGGCTAGAGCAAGGATAAGCTTCGGTATACCGTATAACAGTCAGCAGAGTGTCAATCATTTGGGATATTTAAAGAAGATTAAATATCATAGAACTAATTGCAAACAAGCAATTTGGATGATTTAGTAATGACAAGCAGATAATAATGATGAAAAATGAAAATCTTCACCTGGGGGCTGGTAATGACCAGAGTAACACTGGGGTGTACACTGGGGAGAGGGGAAGGGGGGGGGGGGGGAGGGGGAGAGGGTGAGAGGGAGAGGGGGAGAGGAGGGGGAGGGGGAGAGTGGGGGGGGCGCGGGAGGGGGGGAGCGGGAGAGGGGGAGGGGGGAGGGGGAGAGGGGGAGAAGGGGAGGTAGAGAGGGGGAGGGGGTTTGGTCTGCATACTGTATTGTTTACACCATGACATAGAGGACAGCACTAATTGCAGGTTGGCATTTTTGCTGATTATACCAAGTTATTTGGCTGAGTGACTGGTATACAGATGATAACCAGCACACACCAGAAAATCTGGACCAGTCCAGTAGATAGACTAAGGAATGGAAGATGGATTTTAGAGTATAATGAATAATATTCCGCCAATCCGCGATGTGCTAATCGACCAACAATTGGGTTCCTACGTACTGCTAGGTAAACAGAAATGCGTGGAGTAAGGAATCTTGCCAACATTGTGCCTTGCTGGGAATCTTACCCAGGTCTTACTTGTGAGGTGAGTGCTCTAACCACTGAGCTACAGCACTGCATTCAAAGATCTTTAACAGAAGCAATATAATATAATAGAATATAATATAATACATCTGATACTTTAATCTCCGGTGCATATTTGATGGTAAATTATCTCAAGCTATGATACAGCAGTGCCAAACAAGTTGTGGGTTCATGTCCCACATTGGCACTTTCAGTACCTCATCTAATCTAAAGTATAGTTTGCTGTGCTGTCAGAAGTGCTGCCTTTAGACTAGTTATTAAACCGAGGTCCCAAATCTAACTATTCAGGAGAATGTTAAAGATCCCATGGTAACATTGCAAGAAAGGAAGGGGTTTCTTGCTATATTCTAGCCACCAATTCCCAAGGTAAAATTGGCCTTTCACTTCATGTTTGTCGAACATTGATATACAACTGTAATTTTGTTATTATTGAGTGAAAATTGGCTGCTAGATTAACCTACAAGTTAACTGTCATTACACTTTTTAGTAAATCATGTGAAATGCTTTCAAACATTTACTCAATGTGATAAGGCACTACATCAATTGCAAGGATTTTATTATTATTATAAAATGCATTCTATGCTGTTGAAAAATGGTTGAGAAAAAGTCTTTGGTGTTAAATTTAGGATTGAATCTGTTTGGATTCAACAGTGGGATATAATGATTTATCGTAGAGAAAGTGAGCTTTTCTTGCATCACACACTGTTACATTTATTTGTTAATATGCAATAATGATGACTCAAGAAAATTTTAACACCATGAATGCTAACTTACAAAGTTAATATTGATCATTGACAATATAATGCAGTTATGTATTATCATTGCTGATGACATTTGCAAACAAAGTAAAGTGAAAAGATAAATACTGTAGAAATATCTTATCAAATGTTTCATATTTAGAACCTGGTAATAACCTGATTATACACTTCTTATGAATTCATTAAGTTAATAAGCTTTAAGTTGTGGGATACATTTAGAAGGTTAATTCCAGCAATGAAATAAAATTTATTTCCAATACCTACATCACCAGGACAATGTCAACATTTATTTTTGACATTCAAAAATTTAACTTTAAAAAACTTAAAATAAAAAGAATGGATTTATTATGAAGCGTGCAACACTTGAATATAAATAACCACAAAAACATTTTTTTCCACAATACTAGCAATTGAAAAAGTGTACACAGTACTCATATTTAGGACCTCGTATTGTCGAGATGGTGGAGGAGTGGCACTAGGGTCGATTTTGAGCTGAGCTAGCTCTCAAGTGACAGGCTTGGCAACAGGACATATAGGGGCAGACTTGGGAAGGCTTTCTTCCCACATCTCTCTGGTTGACCCTAGCCAGAGAAGCAATGGAAAGTGAAAAGAGAATGTACATTGCATTCCAGACACTGGCCATGGTTAAGTGACATGCAAACATGGAATTTTCATTCTGGTTTGGATACTCTTAATTATAATGATGATTTTTCATGTGTCAGACACACAGTTGACACCCCACCACCCCCCCAAAAAAAAAACCTCTGGAAGTGCTACATTCATTTAATGTAAATGGCGTGCTCTATCTTTTAGGGTTAGGCATCAGCCACTCATTCAGATCACTGAAGAATACCAATCAGTTCCTTCCCGCTGATAATACCAGAATCATAATATGAATACCATGCTCAAACAGTTGTCCTTAATTATTTAGTTAAACATGAATTGAAAGGATAACATGTGCTTCTATAATCTTATTTGTTTGTTACATTATCAAGTAGACCTGTAAATGGGTATGTAGGCTTTTAGTCCAACTAATTTGAGGTAGAATTATATTAGCATTCAAAAGAAATCTCAATATCTGTAGTTTAGTAGTACTCGCCTTGCAAGTGAGAGGACCTGGGTCAATTCCCGGGCAGCCCGGAATATAAGGCAAGTTTCCTTACTCCACACAACCCTATTAACCTAGCAATAAGTAGTAACCCAGTTATTAGTTGATTGGCAGATCGCTTCTCTGGGGGTAATAATTCCTTCAAAAAATAATAATAATTTGGTCTCTCAATCCACTGCTGTTTGTGGAACATTGCTATGTGCAATTATCTGCTGAGTTTTTCCCATAAAATATACAATCAATTCACTTTATAGAATATTCTGTGAAGTGCTTTGAAATGTCTCATACCATGGTGAGGTGCTGTATCAAATGCAAGGATTATTATTATTATTATTATTATTATCTAAAACTGATCAAATTACAGTGGTATGGAGAGAAGGATTGGTATATGGGACTGAAATAATTTTTCTTACAAGAGTCAGTGCATAAATGTGGAGCTCCTGTGGCTCAGTGGTTGAGCACTTGTCTTGCAAGCTGGGGAGACCTGTGTTCGAATCCAGGCAGGTCAGTGCGAAACCTTGGGCAAGTTTCCTTACTCCACACGCCTAATAATAATCCCTCAAAAAAAACACACAATAATAAAATTGGTCATTTCAATCCACGACTGTGTGTGGGACACTGCTGTGCACAATTGGCTGCCGCAATTCATCCACAAATATATACACTCAATTCACCTTACAGTATATTCTGTGAAGCGCTTTGGGACGTTGATAAGATGTGGAAAGCGCTATATCAAATGCAAGGATTACTATTATTATTATTATAAATGATGGAATTAACAACCTTCTGTTTTGTAAATAACTATGGCCTCTTTGCATTTTAGATGTCAATGTTTGCAATGTGCTGAGCTCTGAAATTGTGTTCCTTCATCTGAATAATGCTAGATATTGCTTTCATGCATTTGTGTGATTAACGTGAGCAACACAGCACCAAACTTAATACTATAGATTTGACTTTAGTATTGATATGCAGCCTGTAACAAAAAATGTTTCATCATACAAAACAAATTCAATGGTACATTACAAATAAGAAAATGTGAGATTTTAAGATGTTGACTGAAGAAGGCATGCTAAACAATATGTGCTTCATGAGAAAGTAGTTAACGATGTAGAAGAAACAAAACAATTGTTTTTAAAACATTCATAAGCACATGGAGTAAAAATAAGAATTTTAGCAATATGAATTTGCTACCCGAAAGAAGACCAAGGTCCATCTAATTTGCTTTCTACCATCGTGGCAGTCTCTTAACATGTCATCTCCCAAACTATATACTGCATCTTGAGATACTATTTTGATTCCAAAGTAATAATAGTAGAGTGAAGGGAATGGGGAATGGGGAATGTCTGTAGAGTGGGCTAGGGTTAGCAGCAAGGAATTTGATAACATTTTCAGCAGCAATTGCAAACCCTTTGTTTTTGTCCAGGCATTTAAAATATGCTGAAATAGTCCCCTCAGCTGCATGAGTAACTTTCAAATGTTGACTGACTTGCACCTTTCTAGACAGTTAAGAATCACTTGAGTAGAAAGTTGTAAAAACAAATTTAAACATATTGGAGGCAGCTCCAGCAATGGTGAAGATGTTAGAGTCCAACTGAGATACCTGATTGAAACTTATTTAATGTTCATTGATCTTTCATGAACTTCCAATTTATGTGGATAATTAGAATGCTCCAATTAAGATTGGAGCATCAACGCACAAGTGATTATTACTGAGTCCAGGCCTTCATTTTGGTCATTTTGACTATGGAACTGATGCTGCTAAACCTCAAGATTCTCCATCGGTCTGTAATGTGTGTGCAGATTCAAAATAATTATTTCTCTGGGACATTCTTATAGATTGGCATTCCCTGGAACCATGTCCTGTGTGGGTAGTCAATGTGTTGTTTGTGATCTGTCTGATCATTGTGAAGTCAACAATGAATAGGAATGCTAAGCATGCTTTGGGCTGTGGGGATAGGTTGCTGGTTGTTTTCCTCATACATCATTATCCGTATATTCTCTGTATGTAGCAGCTAATTCAATTTTGTGCAATCATCTCGCAGTTATCCCTGTCATATCCTGTTGATTTTCTATCTGGTATACAGAAAAAGTAATTTGGTTTGGTCCCTGTAGCAACTTGACACTTGTTTAATTTGATGATGCATCTAATCATTTTCTGCCTGGAGTTCAATAACTTTTTTTGATGCTTGCCTACAATTTTCTAAATATATTCTGAATCCTTTCACAAAGCGTGGTCGTTCGCCAATCCAGGTGGTAATATGGTTTAGTTAGTACAGTAGTACTTGCACATCTTAGTTAGTTAGAAGGTTGGCATAAAGCAAGGTTCTGTTTAACTGTTTAATACGAGATATGAAATTAAACAATACCAAAACCTCATTGTCCTTTTTGACCCTCAGCCATCTTTGACCTCCACATTTATGCCGTGACCTGTACTGCCTTTTCCCATCACTGCATCATTGCCTAGAATGTATTGCCTGAAAAGATGGTGGAAGCCAATTTGATAACAACTTTTAAGAGTAAATTAGATAATTATTTGGGGAGGACAAGTTTGCAGTGCTATAGGAAGAGAGTGGGGGCATAAGGGGATTCATTTGGACACAATGGATTGAATGGCCTCCTTCTGTGTGGCCTCCTTCTGTGCTGCATAATTTTCTACAAAGAGAGATTGAGTAAACTACACCTAAAATATAGAAAAATTAGAGGTGATCTTATAGAAACCTAAAATATACTTAAGGAACCTTGACAGGGTAGATGCTGTGAGGCTGTTTCCCCTAGTTGGATAATCTAAAATTGGGGGTCATAGTTTTAGGATTACAGGTCAGCCTTTTAAAACTGAATTGAGAAAACATTTCTTCACTCAGGAGGTCATGAATTTATGAAATTCTGTGGTGCTCAGTCATTGAACACATTCAAGACTGAGATCAACAGTTTTTTGTAAAAATAGCTAAAGGATATGGGGATAGGCCTGGTAAATAGAGTTAGGATAGATGATCAGCCATAATTTTATTAAATGGTGGGTCAAACTCGAGTGACCGAACGGCCTACTCCTGCTCCTACTTCTTATGTTCTTAATGGCCTCCTTCTGTGCTGTATAATTCTATGATTCAATAATTGCCCACCACTGCCTCTCATCACAGGTTGATGAGACACTGATCCATGCTATAATCAAGTTGTGGCTTGACTACTCTAATTGCCTGCTCACTGGAATTCTCAACTCTTCCTTCCACAAACTGTAAATTATTCTGCCATCATGTCCTCTCCCACACCAGGCCCTGCGAACCAATCACCCCTGTTCTTGCCCGGCTTCACTGCCTCCCCATCCCTCAGAGAATCAAGTACACAAATACCTAATTTCTCACCTTCAAAGCCTTCCATGATCTTGCTCCCCACTACCTCTCTGAACTTTTATCAGCCCATATCCCATATCAGCCTGTCCCTTCCCTGTGCTTAGCAGATACTGATCTACTTCAGGCTTCACTCAATTAACACCCAACATTGATGGTCGAGCATTCAGCATCTCTCCCCAAATTCTGGAACTCAGTCCCACAATCTCTCCTCCTCACAACTTCTCTTGCGTCCTATCAGTCACGGATAATGATCTTCCTCTTCAACCGTGTCTCCTGACCCCCCGTCCTGGATACAGCTATCAAAAACCATTAGACCTTTTTTTTCTTGAATTAAACGATTGAGAGGAGATCTGACAGAGGTACTTAGGCAAGGATTTGATCAGATGGATGTTAATAGGTTGTTTCTACTTAATGGTGAGTCCAAAAGAGGGAATAAGTATAATAGTCGTAGAAATACAAGGGTGTTTAGGAGGAAAGTCTTCACACAGATTGAGGTGATACTGTGGAACTTGGTGCTGGAAGGTATGAAGCCAAAAGCATAAACATATTTAAGAGGAATTTATGCAGATGTAAGCAGAGAATAGAGAGCTGATTAGGAAAGGGGATAAGGTAGCTGGAGTATGGACACAGGGATTATAGAAACATAGGAAAATAGGAATTAGGAGCAGGAGTAGGCCATTCAGCTCCTTGAGCCTGCCCCGCCATTCAATAAAATCATGGCTGACCTTCTAATCTAACTCCATCTGCCCGCTTTATCCCCAAATCTCTTAATCCCTCTATCCATCAGAAATCTCTCAATCTCAGACTTGGTAAAGATGTAATGTCACAAAACATTGATTCTCCTCCATTCTAAACATAATTTTTTCTTCCTTTGTATGATGTTCTTACCAATCATCATTCCAGAATATTGAATTTCACTTTTCCCCATACTCCCCAATATACATCCATAAATACAATTGTGTGAATTACACCCTGCATCTATTTGTTGCTAGTGGCATCCATAAAAAATATTTAGTTCATCACTGTGCATGCAAATGTGCAAATATAAACTGGGTGGGGATGTTAAACATAATAATCAATAATATCCAGCCTTTGATATAGCATCTTTCAATAAAGGAGGATATCTCACAGCACTTTGCAGAATTTACTGTAAGATGTAGTAAGTGTATTTTGTAGGTAAATACACCAGACAGTTTGCACAGTGATCCACAATCAATCATGAAGTGAATGACAATATATCTAAAACATTAATGTGATGCTTGTACTATACAGAGCTTAGATTAGTCAATTTGTAAAAGTGCTGTGTTTGTAAACATTTTTTAAAATAGAAACAATATACTGGCTTGTGAATGAAGTCTATGATTTTAGACAATGATTCTAAATATTCAATCCTTCAGACGAAAGGGTGAGAGTGGAGAGAGGAGTAAAGATTCTTAAGCTTCCTGCAACATATGAGGTCTTTTGGGCATTCTGCCATAATTCCTGCTGTGCTGGTGTGAAGACATTGCACAAAGACAATTAAATGAGGGCCTTTGTATTCATCCCACAGCACTACCCTCTTCTTCGTGCCATTGAATAAAATAGATTCACAGTGTTATAAATTACCCTTTGTCTCAGTATCAGTTCAGATGCAAGCTGTGATAATGCAGGTTGGCCTTTGCTTGCCTTTTATCCTGCAGCTACCAGTAGACACTAAGGATAAAAGTACTTTTCTTATAAAATAAATGAAAATGTAGGCAACATGCCAAGGCAAATTGTGAAATAATTTATTTTGATATTTGGTAATTTAAAAATACCACCACTTAATAGAACATATGTCTTTCTGACTCTCCATGTCCCAATTCCATTCCTGTGCAGATTTGAATTCCATGTAGTGATATTCCTACTTTTAAAATTATTTTTGAATTGAGAAACCTAAATGGTTTAAATACAAATATATGGTGCTCATCTGAAAGTATGTTTATAGACATCACATCAATAATCAAACAGTCACAAAGTTAATAATTTTATTGAGGGATTGTTGGCCAAAACACCAAAATAAACCATCTTGGCTATTCAAATAGTGCCATGTGATCCTTAACGTCCACCTGAATAATCAGGCTGGTTTAACTCATCTAAAGGATGACACCTCCGACAAAGCAGCTGGACCCTGGCACCATATTAGAATATCAGCCATACTGTCTCACCTAAAGGATGGCTCCTCCAACAGTGTAGCATTGTGCTGCAAGTGTCAGCCTAAACTGAATCAAAATCACAATGTAATGATTGAACTCACAGAATTGGTGCTACCCTGTGCTTCTTTATGGATTTGTGTAGGTCACCCAAACTGCCCACAAATGTTGTTTACAATGTAAAACACACTACATTTGCAATCTCAATCACCCAGAGACCACAGTGTAAAAACCTCAGGGCTGTGACAGACTTCCTCGACTGTTCCTGTAAGCTGCAGAGACTTCTGCATACACTCCCCACCCCCAACCCACGTTTGATACCTGTCTATGAGAAGACGCCATGTAGAGTCACTCATTCATTCCGCCATTGTGCTGATCCCAGTTTTGAGGACACAATGCAAGATGTGCGTGTGTTTGAAGCTATGCCTTATACCTTATGTTCTGTTAATCTTATCAACATAGTGCCCTTAAACTCAGTAAATACAATTGTTAAGCAAGATCATTGACCATTGGCAAACCTAGCCCAGTACATCACCTTCAACCAATCCCCCATGTGAACAGCATTATGTAAATACAATTTGATGTTTATATACAGAGGGCACTTCCAGGTGGCAAATATCACCTTGTTTTATTTGTTGAACCAGGTTTCTTAGATTTTTTTTCCTGTAAATAGCTTCTTATTATCTATCATTCAGCCATCAGATTCTAACCCCAGCTGGTGAACTAACACCAAAAAAAAATCAGTTTAGTGCAAAAGTAAATCTCTATGATCATGGTCCAGATTTCTATATTTCAGTACCATGTGGCTGTGATTTTTTTTAAAACCCAGTAAGCTTTTCACACGTTGCTTTCACTAACTAGAACTGTGTTTCAATTTTAAGAAAACTGATGGGATGAAAGTATTCCTTTTCTCTTATCTATGAAGATCTTGTGTTCATTAATTTGAATAGGTTCAAGCCATTTCCAAATGTTTGCATTCAAAACGTGTTCAATAATATGATTATAATGTTCTTATGTTCAATAATTTGCCACTTTAGGATTGCAATTGCTCAGAGAACAAATGTGGATATCTATCCACATTTGAAATAGGAAAAGAGTGCATAATATAATGCTTCACAACTTTACTTCAATATCTTTAGGTACAGTGCTGGCAAATCACTATGATTTGGGCTGTGATTGCCTAGGAAATGCGCAATATAAATGGATGCACACACACACATACAATGTGAATCCTCTCTTCCTCCCTGAAGAAATTATATTCAGATTGCAATTTTACCAAAGCTACAAAACCACTCCAGGCAACAATTGTATTTGGCTCGTTCCTATATACTTTGTTCAAAACTGCCTGTTAGCTAGCCTGGGAAGTTTGAATAGATCTGGCCTGCTCTATGTCCCCCACCTGAACCGCCCTACCATCGGTGGCCAGGCTTTCAGCTCTCTGCCCTCACACTCTGGAACTCCATCCTGCATTCCCTTCACTTCGCTTCCTACCTTTCCTCCTTCATGGCTGGTCTCAAGTATTCTGGGTGTCCCACATTGTGGTTCATAGAATACCTCAATTAAAATGACAGTCAGCTGTCTGAAAAGCTTTGAAATTTCTCTTGATGTGAAAAAATGCTGCATAAATGGAAGTTGCTGTATTCTGAAAGTATGAAATGAAATCAGCCAAATTGGTGATCCAACCAGCGATGTTCAGTAAATGTGAAGAGCGTTTATTTAATATCCATACTGGTAGTGTTAAACATGTTAATGGAACATATTCATTATGTGTTGCATGTTTTAATGGCTTGTGGTATGTTTTTTGTTGCAGGTTAACTGGCTTCCAGATGCCAGCCCCTGTAATGAGCACGGGATCAATACTTGCATTGCGCCTCACAAGTGACTTTGCTGTCAGTGCACATGGATTTAAACTATTCTACCAAGGTAAGCACAAAAATGTAC
The DNA here is from genome assembly GCA_035084275.1 of Hydrolagus colliei. Taxonomy (NCBI): domain Eukaryota; kingdom Metazoa; phylum Chordata; class Chondrichthyes; order Chimaeriformes; family Chimaeridae; genus Hydrolagus; species Hydrolagus colliei. Next base: position 87,120,171 of record CM068743.1, read on the forward strand.
ATAGCCACTAATCAGATCATTGTTTCACTGTGACCAAAATGGCGTTGGTCAGAAATGAACTTGAGCACCTACTTTAATAAAAGTTATGGAAACCACTGTTGATATGATAAGTTTAAAAGATCTATTAGTGATTGCTTTTTTTGTCTTTTGAGTTTTTATTACGCTGGAGTTGATGCATGATTTTATGTTCAATATAATTTCCAAATATCAGTATAAGTTTTCTACTGTGAAATGAATGCAGCAAGAATGCTGGCATAAAGGTGAAGTTTGAAGAATATACAGTGGTGATTAAAAGGTGAAGATTTTGTAACTTATTAATCACTTGCATTGAGGAACTTGCTCAAAAGGAGAATATGCTGTTTCTTGTTGTAAAATCTGCTCACAGAATGTACATAAACATTGAGTTTTACGCCTGATCACAGAGTTTTTGTAACATTTTGATGTTCCTCTGGAACTTTTGAAACCATGGTTGGGCAAATTTCATTGAATTCAGTGAACTACATTGGTTTCTTCTTAAACTTAAAATATCCTGAATTATTTGTTGGAGAAGGTGCACAATGGTCTGTAAAGTACTGTTTTTTACAGGCAAATCAATGTGACTCCATTAATTGTTATTGAACTTGTGTTTGAAATATATAACTCAGAGCTCTCTATTCTCAAATCTACAAAGAGGGATGAATGGATATGACTTCAATATTGGGGAAAATGCTTAGGAGTAAACTTTGGTCATTTTAAAACATAAATCCATCTGCAGGTATTTGTGTTGCCCTGGATTTGTGATTTAATATTTTTGAATAGCTATGCTTGGAGATTCATTTACAGAACTTATATTTAATTATATTTTTAACTATAGGCATATGATATAATACATATCACAATTAATCTTAATATTGTCTTCTGACAGTGTGACGCTCCTATGTGACTTGTGCCATATACTGCTAGCTATCAAAAAGGCAAATAATCCAATTTGATTCCTTAACTAAGAAACCTTCTTTGGAATTTTATTTTAGCCCCCAGAGGAATGAATATTAGGAAGTGCATTATGGTTATATACCGCACCATATTTCATTTGAGAATGCTGTATTAATATTGCCTGGTTTGAGGTATCTGATGGTGCATTGTGGTGCACAACACGGGACAACCATATGCTTACACCTGGATGCCTCTCACACAGTGAGTTACCAACCTCAGCTGTACTCCTTTGGGGTGTTGCCAGAAATAGGACACATGATCCTCTTCAAGAAGCAGAAATTATTTAATACCATGTCCCAGGAACTTCCTTTAGAGTAGAAAAATAATAATCCTAGCATTTAATTATGGTGCATTATGAATACAGTAGTCAGAAAATCTCAAAGCGCTTCACAAAATTTACTATGAAGCGCAGTGACTGTGTACTTGGGATGTGCTCCTGACATGAATGGTGCACTTTAAATGTATTTTTTTTTGTTGTTGTGTATTTGTAGGTGATCATAGTGGTGAGCATGTGCACAGCAATGTCCCACAAACTTTACTTTTTCAATCCCCCAGCTAAAATCACTCTATAAGATCTCCTCTGAAACAACAAATAAGGCCAAGAATCTTTCAAATACATTTGAACAGGTAGATGGGACATTGGTTTCATCCAAAGGATGGCTACTCCAACAATGCAGCACTCCACTAGCACTATATTGACACAGCCTAGGCAGTTAGTTGAAAGTCCTGATATGGAGCTTTAATGCAAAAAGTATGAGTCGGTTGCAAGAGCACCAGCGCTAAGCCTTTTACAGGAAAGAACAGATTCATAAAATGTATGCACAAATACAAAATACCATAGATGCTGGAAATATGAAACAAAAACAGAAATCGCTGGGAACAATCAGCAGGTCAGGCAGCATGTATGAAGAAAAGAAAGTGAGTCAACGTTTCGGACCCATGACCCTTCGTCAGAACTTGTGTTTGATTCATGCAGCTTTCAGAAAAACTTTGTTTTTTCCAGATGAAGCCAATTTTCTGAACATATGTACAGTACCAATCAGTGGTTATAGCAAATTATAAAAAGTCCTAGTCTGATCAAATTTTGATTCCATAGTTGCAGAATGTGTCTGGGAAAGTAAGACATTTGCCTTCCCTTGACTTTAGTGTTCTCTGATGAGCCCATGTAAAGTACAACAACAACTTGCATTTATATAGCGCAGTCGAATAGAAAGGTTTTCAAGCGCGATCTGAAGATGGAAAAGGAGGGGGTGAAGCGAAGGAATTGATGGAGTGAGTTCCAGAGTTTCGGGGCATAGTGGCTGAAAGCACTGCCACTGATGGTGGATTGGAGGATTCGGGGGACAAGAAGGCCAGTGAAGTTTGGCAAGGACTGAGGAATCGGGGATTGATTACTACAGTATAAAGACATCAGTTGAATGAATCCCAACAGTATGCACTGGTAATGGTAGACTAGGGTTCTTTTAACTGACATAAAACTGCCATTTCTCAAGAAACTATTTTTCTAGATGCTGTAGAGATCGCCTTGTATGCTGCTAGCGTGTGGTCTTGTCACATGCGTATCTCTCCAGTTTTATCGGCAGTGGTGATATGCTATCACCCATAGAAGGCTAGCAAATCATCTTATGAACAACTGTATTGATTGGGTCTGCAAAAAACACCACTCAAAAGTGTTGAAATGAATTTGCTTTCTTGTTGGAATCTTGACTGTTTTTTTCCTTAACTTAGTTTTCCTTTGATAATCACAGCAGAGAATTTTGCACCGTATGTCACACACAGCTGTCACAATGGCTAAGCAAGGAAGATAACAGCTTGTGGCACACTGCAGGGTCATCAATAGAGAACCACACTTACAGCTGAAAGATGTGCTTGCTGTTAGTTGAAATTTCCATATTACAGCAGGGAATAACAGCAATTGAATTAATGAATATTGCATTTGTATTTTTTTCCCTGATGCAATGAAAAGCAATTATACACTATTTTAAAGCAAGTGCAATTGTGTGACTGGCTTCTCCTTTCTTATACAATTTTCATTTAAATTTATAAACAAGGCTTTAAGCATTCTCGTGTGAGATTATTGTATGAGATGTGATCATAGGGTGGGACACTCCTCTCCTTCTTACACATTTTTACATTTTTACTACTCATGTGGAGCTCCTGTGGCTCAGTGGTTAGAGCACTTGTCTTGCAAGCTGGGGAAACCAAGCTGGGGAGACCTGTATTCAAATCCAGGCAAGTCAGGGCAAAACCTTGGGCAAGTTTCCTTACTCCACACGCCTAATAATAATCCCTCCAAAAAAACACAATAATAAAATTGGTCATTTCAAACCACGACTGTGTGTGGGACACCGCTGTGCGCAATTGGCTGCCGCGATTTGCCCACAAATATATACAGTCAATTCACTTTACAGTATATTCTGTGAAGCGCTTTGGGTCGTTGATATGATGTGGAAAGCACTGTATCAAATGCAAGGATTATTATTATTATTATTAGTATTATTATTATTATTATTAAACATCCATTAGTCAAATATGATTGCACAATGTGGTCTGTAATGTAATTATCACTTGCTAATTTTAACATGACAGCATAAGTTCAATCCAAACTAGCTTTTGTTATTAAATGGTTAGAAGTCAAACTCACACCGTCTTTGCCTATTTGTAAAAGTTGTAAAAGGGTGAGAAAAGTCAAGCGAGCAAAATAACCAATATATAATTCGCAGCATGGCATACTGAACCAAATGGAACACCACTCTGACACAATCTTCTTCCGGACCAGATTTTCCATGTTTCTTGTGCTGATTTCCACATTGTTTTGTAGGTCATCATGCTTTTCGAAGCAACATCTATAATTGGTAACCTTCTTGCACTGAAATTACTTGATAGGGGCTGAAGCAATCTCTGTGTATTGTTAAAGCTTTACTAATTTGTATCAAACACAGCTTAATTTTGATATTTGTATTATTGTTATTATTAATGCACTAGCTAAGTGCTTGCTCTTAAATAGCAAAGTTGCTGTCTGTTCCAGCATTTTGCAGTATATACTGAATCAAACATTCCATGGCAATGCGATTACATTTCTTCTAGTGAAAACACCTGTTTATGGTCACCTGAACAGTTGCCTTCCATCGTGGATGGTTTTGCAATCATGTGCCATGAACATGATTTATGCCACTTTCTTCACATTGATCCAGTCTGAAAATTGAGCCAAATAATATAAAAAGGATATAAATTAAGGTAATATGTTGAAGGCTAAAGCATGCTCAATTAATGTGTCATCTCTTTTCACAGGCAAATAAGAAAATATTGCAAAAATACCCCTTTTAAGGCACTGCCAGATACAACTCATGATGTTCAGTTAATATGTATTTATCTGCTAGGACACAGAATTGGAAACCTAATAATATTAACCTCTTAAAAAGAGAAAGCCAGGTTTTCCTTTGATGCATTTCCACTTTTGACTCTTTCAAATATTGAAGGCTTGCACAAACTGTTCTGAATGCTATGCACTCTTCAATTTTAAAGTCACATAAAGAACAAAAGTTTATTTAATTAAATGTGTAATAATAATAATCCTAGCATTTGATATAGTGCTTTTCACATCTTCTAGCAATAACCAAACATTTAATGTCATTATTTTACTAATTTGCAAGGCATGCTGTAATGCATTTCCTGTTTAGCCAAAGTCACATTTTTTGATAAATGTTGAGACATTTCAATGGAAGAGATACGTTGAATCTTTCAAACTTTCAACAACAACAACAACAAAATTACACCTGTAAAGTGCATTTCATGTCAACAGGATGCCCCAAGGTGCTGGATAAGTCATTGTTTCAGACCCAAGATGGGGAGGGTGGAGGGAAGGGTGTGGGATTTGTGGTGACCAATGGGTTATTTGAAGAGGAGGGTTTTGAGTCGGGAGTTGAATGAGGTCAGGGAGAGACGAGGCGGTGGGACTGAGGGATGGAGTTCCAGAGGTTGGGAGCAGAATGGCTGAAGGCTCACCCGCCAATGGTGGGGTGGGTGGGTCTGAGGACATGGAGCAGGCTGGAGCCTGCTGAGTGGAGGGGGTGGGCAGATGTTTAGGAGGTCGCAGAGGTAGACTGGAGCGAGACCGGGGAGGGCTTTGAATGTCAGGACCAGGATTTTGAATTGGAATCTCTGGGTGATGGGGAGCCAATGGAGTTGGCCGATGATGGGGGAGATGGGGGTCACAAAGCTTGGAGTGGTAGAGGACATGGGCCGCAGAGTTCTGGATTACTGCAACCTATGTATTTTCAGGCACATAGTTATGAGATTGATGCGAACCATTTCCTTTTAAGAGATAGTAATATCAGAAGACTGGTTCATTTTATGTCTGTGGAATTATTCCTGAATGAACAACGAAGTCTGGTAAGCCCTGTTTCATACAAAGTAAGTACTGTACCAGAAAGATTGCCAAATATCTATGCCAAAAAATCTCGACTTTAACCTTTGCTTCCAGAGAATAGCTGGGGCACCAGTAGCCGAACATTCATATTTTATGCAAGTTCATCTGCACATGACCTTTAACCTACGCAACTATAACCAAAGGAAAGGAATGAAATTACAAAAAAATTCCTGTGAGATGTACTGAAACGTCTTTCTGACATGAAAGCATGATATCAAATGGAAAGAATATTATTTTTTGTCCATTGGTCAGATCCTACATCTATCAGTTGTGGGATTGGAATCCTGGTCACACTTGCTGCAGCATACAAGTGGCCTTTGTACAATATTCCTGCAATAGTGTAAACCATCCCTCAAAGGGGGCCACTGACGAGAATCCAGTTGCCTTTTATTACAAACATTTCAAGTAACATGTGTTTAATGACAATTATCGAGTGCCTTCTTAGAAACAGCAGAAGCAATTATCAGCAATGGTTGAAATTACAGGCAGTAAAAATACAGTACAGTATGTACATCAAATGGTGTCACAGAGAAATCATCTATACGACATATTCGTTACGAGCTTGTTACTGGGAGGAAGGTCAAGGTCCTCCCAATGTGAAAGGCATTCTAGAAGTATAATTTTTTTGTTATACGCTTATCAATGAAGTGATGAATGTTTCTTGCTTCTTGAGGATGGAAAATCCCATTACAAAGGTGTTACCAATTTTAGCAATTGATCTATAATAAGTGCAACTGTCCCTGATTACAGTTGAGTGCATTGTATTTACTTGTCTGTGTGTTCTCATGTTCTCACACAAACCAAACTTCGGACCCCGATTATCCCCAATTATCCTTGCCAAAATGCACCCCTCACCAAGCGGATCGACTTCAAGATCCTCACTCGTGTTTTAAATCCCTCCATTTCTCGGCACCCCTCTGTCTCTAACCTCCTCTCTCTTTCACCGCTGCCTCCGCTCTACTGGGTCCGGCCTTCTCCTTGTCCCCCAAACACTTTACTCCACCATAGGTGACTATGCAATCAGACACTAAGCCCCAAAACTTTGGTACTCCCTCCATCAATCCCTTTGCTCCACACCCTCCTTTCTCATCATCAGGTCACCACTAAAGAGCTTTCTCTTTGAGCGCACTTACGGCCACCATCCCACTCCCACTGGCTCGACCTCCAGCTCTGCCATTGTAAGCGTTCTGAGACACCACCCAGCATGGAGGGGGTTATATAAATGTGAGTTGTTGTTCTGCTTCATTGGATCCATGCGTGACAATCTGCTACTGGTGATACAATATTAGTCCCTTTTCATGCATTACATTATTGTTTTGATGCTATGTAATGATTACTTAACAATTCACTATGTGCATTCTGCGACTGATTGCTGGTACAATTGGTCAAATTAGTTACAAATGTTGTATGTATTGCATTCAATAATCATCTCCTAGGCATGAAGCTCAACATTGTATCACTACTATCTTTAAAATTATTCTGAATTTGATACAAATTTCTTCTTTCAGGGTTTGTGTTATTGCCACAAGTTTGCTAATCCCATAACTTGTGTATATTATTTGTCTTCCACATATTGAGTTTGTTGCACTGATACTATTGATGCTTTTAAACAATTTTGCAATTTAGCCTTGAGAAGTAGATTGAGAAAAAATGTTGAAAAATGAAGAATTAGTTATTTCAATCCACGACTGTTTGTGGAACACTGCTGTGCACAATTGACTGCCATGTTTCACCCACAGATATGATAATAATAATCCTTGGATTTGATATAGCGCTTTTCACATCTTATCAATGTCTCAAAAGCGCTTCACAGAATATACTGTAAAGTGAATTGACTGCATATTTGTGGGCGAAACGTAGCAGCCAATTGTGCACAGCAGTGTCCCACAAGCAGTCATGGATTGAAATGACCTTTTTCTTATTATTGTACATTTTGGGGGGAGGGATTATTATTAGGTGTGTGGAGTAAGGAAACTTGCCCAAGATTTCGCCCTGATCTGCCTGGATTCGAACACAGGTCTCAGGCTTGTAAGGCAAGTGCTTTAACCACTGAGCTACAGGGGCTCCTGAATAAACTAATTACTAATGGTGGTGATGATACCCAATGGTCCAGCAAGGTGGAACACGTACTAGATACCATACTGGGTAGTATCTCAGAGTAATATACTGTCAATTCACTTCACAGAGTATTCTATGAAGCGCTTTGAGAAATCTAGAAGATATGAAAAGCACTATATCAAATGCAAGGATAATCATTATTATTAGAGGCACATATGATTCTTTGTCTTGTCAAAAACAAGTTTCAATGTATTGCTTTCCAAAGACTAGGCGATTTAGTCAAACAACGTACTTCGTGGAAGGCATAAAAACAACTGAAATAAAGGTAAAACATCTAAAAGGCTGGCACTCGATGTATGAGATGTCGTGAATTATAGATAACGCCTGGATACATGTATGTGTCAGCCCCGCCCGGGGGTAGCATTCTTGCCATTGAGTCAGAAGGTTGTGAGTTCAAGCTCCACGTCGGGACTTGAATTCACTTAGTCTAAGCTGATACTCCAGTGTAGTGCTGGGGTTGTGTTGCACAAGGTATTGTCCTTTGGATGAGATGTTAAATTGAGATCCTCTGCCCACACCCCTTCCCTCTCTTCCCAGAACCTTGATAGGATCCCCCTAGTTCTCACCTTCCATTACACAAGCATCAATATCCAAAATATAATTCAGCGCCATTTCCGTCACCTCCAGCGTGACCCCACCACAAAACACATATTTCCCTCCCCTCCCCTTTCAGCATTCCAAAGACACCATTCCCTCCATGACTCCCTGGTTAATTCCTCTATCGATATCAACAGTCACTCCTCTTCCCCAGGCACCTTCCCATGCCAACACAGGAGATGCAATACCTGCCCTTTCACCCCTTCTAAGGCCCCAAACACAGTTTTTATGTGATTTACATGTACCTACACCAATGTAATACTGTATATTGCATTCACAGCTCACGATGTGGTCTCCTTTACATTGGGGAGATCAAACACAGATTGGGTGACAGATTTGCTGCACATCTCTGTTGTGTCCATAAGTACAACCCTGACTTACCGGTTTCTTGCCATTTCAACTCTCCTTCCCACCCGCAGTCTGACCTCTACATCCACAGTCTCCTACACTGTTCCAATGAACCGCAGCACAAGCTCGAGGAACAGCACCTTATCCATCTGTTAAGGACCTTACAGCCCTCTGGCCATAATATTGATTTCTACAATTTCAGGTCATTAAAGATCACCTTCCCCCTCTTCTGCGACCATCTGATTCTGCCTGTTATTTGTCAATTCCACCCCCCCCTTTTTTTTTTATCTTGATTTATCTTTATTAATACCTCTTCTCTCCAGTTTAATTGCAATTTCCCCTTATGTTTCACAACATTAACACCTCTTTAATGAATCATCTCCTGCCCTCTACCTCATCTTCCTTGCCCTACCTCCTCCCTCTCTGTTAAAAGCCTCTCCCTTCCAAAATGCTCCAGTTCTGGCAAAGGGTCATGGACCCAAAACGTTGACTCCCTTTTCCTGTATCTACAGATGCTGCCTGACCTACTGAGTGTTCCCAGCAATTTCTGTTTTTGTTTCAGATTTCCAGCATCTGCAGTATTTTGCATGTTTATAAATGTTGTTGTTTTTGTAAAATTATAATGCTTGCATTTGATATTTGCTTCACAGGTTTCTGCTATAGTTCTAGTGACTGGGTATTTTTAATATTAGTAATCTTTGCAATTGATATAGCACCTTATCATCTTCCAGATGTCCCAAAGTGCTTCACGGAATATACTGTTAAGTGAATTGACTGTATACTTTGTAGGTGAATAATGGCAGCCATTGCATTTAGCAATATCCCACAAACAGTTATGGATTGAATAATCAAATTATTATTATTAGGGATAATTACCCCCCGAAAAGGTATCTTCCAATCGCATAACAATGGGGTCCTGTTTACTGCTGGAGAAACAGAGGTGTATAGAATAACGAAACATGACTAAGGTTTTGCCGTGCCCAGAATGCCCAACTGCTGAGAGTGGGACAGGAAGGACAGGGAATGCTAAGTAGGTCAAATTGACATTTGGCCTTGTGTTATTCTTCCTTTCCATTCATGTATATTGAATACAATTCTTTTACACTTTCCTGATAGAAATAGTTGAAATCTTTCTCAATTTCATACAAACCCATTTTTTTGTTTTTTTTGTACTTTAACCACACTTCCCTTTCCATCCTACCGTCCTTGAATGTTGTGATTCAAACCTTTAACTTGTAACCTTATTCTATCACCTCAGATTTGCTCTATTCAAAAACAGATGTTCACGATATGTAATGGTTTTCTCAACAGAAGTAACATGTCTCCTGTCACTCTGCAGAATGCCTGAAGTCATTACAATATGGCCAGTCTAATTGCATCTTTATCACACACAATTAAATTTCCCTTCGTGACAGCCTTTGCCAACAAGGTTATGTTAGGTCCATTATCACAAAGAATGCTGATATTGAAGCTGATCTTACTTCAACAATGCTTGGGCATCGTGAAGTCTTTAATCACCACTAAGCAGATTTAACAAACAACAATGTGATACATCCATTCAATTTCTGTAACATTATTTGTGGGAATATGACTGGCACTTTTGCCCTATTTCATCACTGCTATGCGCACCTCTACATCTTCTATTGGATTATAATAACAAAATTGAGCCATTTGTATAGGGGAATTTGACACAAAGGCAAACAATAACTTGCTGGCTTGACAATTTGGCTGGCATAGACCTGTTTGTGGTAGGAATTGATCTATTCTATTTTCACCTACAAATATATAGTCAATTCACTTTACGTATATTCTGTGAAGCACTTTGAGATGTCTAGAAAACGTGAAAAGCGCTTTATGAAATGCAAGGATTATTATTTATTGTTATATTCGAGGAAGCTGTGGTGCTCCACAGAAGAGGAAGAGAGTAACCATCTCACCCCAGGAAAACATTTGCAGATTTCAAAAATATTACCTGTATGTGTCAGAAGGGAAATTTGTCTGAGGAGATTTAAACTCAACTGCGAAATCATGACTGAGCCCTGATAATGAGCAACACCTAATTTGGAGATTCTTGAATGACTCCAGCTTGTGGTTGTTAGGTTGATAACCACCATTAATTTATTTCCTATGGGGTTATTCCAGGGTCCATGGGGATGATTTTACTGGCAATATGCAGAGTACCTAATTATCTGCACTCAGCAAGTGACTGGTGAACTGATCTGGATTGCTGGCAGGTTAATTCATTTAACCAGGAACTCTAAGAGTCAGTTGGCTATATGTAACTGTTTTACATTGTTACTTGCTTTTCCAGAGTTTTGAACATGTTTCGCTCCATCCATGTAGTGACATAGGTACCATCAATCTATCTGATGGAGTACATCAACTGTAGGAATTTGATTCCCTCAACTTGCAGGAATCTGTGATGCCAAGCAAAGTCTCCTCCTGGTGAATGCCAGATTATTGGGTTAGAACATAGTTAATCTATCCTGAAGCTTCTCAAGCTTCCTGGTTAGTTCAGTGGAACAACCACCTGCTTTTTGTAGGGCTACAAACATGTGTGGAATCACCAGCACAAAACTGACACACAAATCTATCTGTTGGTTTACTTTTAAAATGTTTGGCACCTGAATTATTTTTGGATGGTAATTTGCTTTTGGTGTATTGAATGCTACATGTCACAGCCATAGATTTCATATTGGATTGAATTATTTCATGGAGCAACTAATTCAGGACACCAGAAAGAATGGTTTTGGTGAGTACCCTGGTCTAATTTGCTTCTTGTTGTAAGAAAAACATGATGCTGTATTCAGAAGATGTGAGTATTATGGAAGGAGATCAAAATGGCTGAAGGGCCTTATTCATCCAAATGAATCTTGGCATCCTTGTAAACTATGTAAATGCATGTGATTTGCACATAACTAGGTATTGGAGCTCAATGTTCTCTTCTTTCAAAAACGTATTTGGTCCATATGTAGAGGATGAAGAGAAATTCCAACTTCCTCATTCCTTTTATTCTTGAAATACTGCATCAAATTGACGTTGAAATGTTCCCTTGATATTAAGGTCACTATAGAAATTTAATTTGTTATTATTGATTGAAGAATACTAAGTAAATAAATCATGATAATATAACCTGTATTTACATTTGTGCTGTTGGGACCCAACAGGCCAACTGCAATATTGTCTGAATTTCAGGGTACAGAATAGCTTTGAGTTTCCACAGGAAGGACTCAAAGTCTGCAAGATTACTCCATTTGAAGATAGTCAAGGCATTACTTTAGGATCAAATTCCTGTCTCTCGTGTTGCTATTTCTGTGCTGAATCATGTTTTGGAGACTGATTGCTATTATTAATGTGATGAATACTGACTCATGACATTCCTCATTTATGTCAATCCTTCCTTACCGATGACTGCAATTTGTCTCCAATTTCTGCCAAATAAGCTTTGAGTTGCTTGGAGACAGACAGAATCAGAGCACTTCGTAATATAGGCTGTTTGCCCCTGTATCTATGTATCACTGAAAATTTCAAACTAAGTGTCATGCTGGTTCTTTATCACTTCAGTCCAACCCTCCGATTGTTCGACATCGTCTCTTCTCTGCACCTCGAAAATTCAATTGTGGTGAATAATGACCTTTGATCAAAGATATTTGGATACTGCAGCATAGCTGAGCTGCTATTTCAATAGTTATTTACTGATCTTCCTTCTACCTCTGTGGTTTATGTCTTAACCAGAGACTATTCTCTCCAATGATTCCTATTTTATTTGGATAGGCAGATCCTTTTGTGCTGTCTGAAGTTCTGAATGCTAGTGATGTTTACAAAACTGCCCTTGGTAATGGAGTTGATTGACATTGTGTGTTCTTCTGGTTATTAGTAATAATTAATTAGTAATAACTAAATAATAATTAGTGATGATATTTGCTTTTGATGTAATGCCTTTGCATCAGATGCATCAGATGGATGTGAATTTTATAGAATTCACAGGGATTTCTATAAAAATTGGTTACTGTATTTGTAGGTGAATTTGGTAAGATGTAACATCAAAGAGTTTCACTAAAATATTTACCAGTTACCAGCTGTACATATTTTATTGATGGTCTACCCAAATGGAATATTATTTGCCAAAATTGCACCAGTCTGTGAGGAGGATCAACTTCAATTTAGTCGACAATCTCATTGTTTTAGGGCCTTGGCCTTAATCTTAATTTGTTTCATTTTATAACTAAAGTTGGATGCAATTGGATGTCAGCCTAGCTCACTTGATACCATGCTCATTCTTGTCAAAATATTGTAGGTTTGAACCCCACATCGGCACTTTGAACTCATGCCAGTCTTAATCATAATAATATTTGAATTTGAAAGAACGGCAACATATCTTTGAGACGTCATAAAGTGCTTCACAGAATATACATTAATGTGAATTGACTGTATATTTTGCAGGCAAAACATGGCAGCAGTGTTCCACATTGATTGAGTGACCAAATTATTTTTTCTTTTGAAAAGATTATTACCTCCTGAAAAGCAATCTACCAATCCACCGGGTTCCTACGTACTGCTAAGGTAAACAGAGGCATGTGGATTGAGGAAACCACTAATCTATAGGAGTCCACAGTTTTAGTTGTGAATACATTGCAGTTCTGAGAGACTACTGCATTGTTGGAGGCCCTTTGGGTGAGGCATTAAACTGAGTTCCTGTCTGCCTTTCAGGTGGATGTTAAAGAACCCATAGTGCAATTGAAAATGGAAAGGTACTTTTTCTATTAGAATCATAGAATGTTACGGCACAGAAGGAGGCCATTTGGCCCATCAAGTCTGTGCAGGCTCTGTGACCGAGCAAGTCATTTTCATTAACACCAATCACCAGCTTTCTCCCCATAACCCTGCAAACCCATCTTCCCCAGATACCTATCTAGTTATCTCTTAAAAGCTGCTATCGAATCGGACCTCACTACCCTTTTAGGCAGATCATTCCAAATTTGAACAAGTCGCTGAGTAAAAAAAAATTATTTTAACCTCCCCTCTGCTTCTTTTGGTAGATATCTTAAGACTGTGACCACGGGTCACAGACACACCTACCAGCGGAAACAGCTTTTCCCTATCTAGCCTGTCGAAACCTTTCATGATCTTGAAGACCTCTATCAGGTCCCCACGTAACCTTCTCTGCTCTAATGGGAAAAGTCCTAACTTCTCCAGTCTGTCCTCATAGCTAAGGTTCCCCATTCCTGGTATCATTCTCGTGAATCTCCTCTGCACCCTTTCCAGTGCCTTAAAGTCCTTCCTGAAATACGGTGCCCAGAACTGGACACAGTACTCCAGTTGAGGCCTAACCACTGTTTTGTATAAATTAACCATAACCTCCCTACTCTTGTACTCTATGCCCCTACTAATAAAGCTCAGTACACCAAATGCCTTTTTTACTGCCTTATCTACCTGCCCTGCTACCTTTAATGATTCGCTTACTTGAACACCCAGATTTCTCTGTACATTCACCCCCCCTTAAGATTGAGCTACCAAGTCTACATTGCCTCCTATCATTTTTCCTACCTGAGTGTATCACCTCACACTTATCCACATTAAAATCCATCTGCCACATGTCAGCCCATTCCACCAATCTGTGTATTCGTGGCTAACAATCCCCCAGATACAATTCACATTTGTTTCACTGCTGTTTGTGGGTTGTTCATCGGAACTATGGTAAATCTTCTAAGTCAAGACTAAAGTTTTTTCCACAAAATTCTAAGCATATGCATTTTTAAAAATAAACCTCTATCGAGTACTCTCTCAATCATTTCCTCTCCTAAGAGAAAAGCTCAAACAGTCCAATATTTATTGGTAGTTGTGTGTCGTTAACCCTTGTAAAATCTTTAACCCTTGTAAAATCTTTAATGGGTCAACTCGTCTCCAAAGATATCATTTTTCTGAATGCAAATTTGAGCTGTTTTTCAAGGTTTCTATCTGGTGATTTTAAAACTGTTGGCGCAATTTGCTGCTGTGTTTTGTCCACAAATATACAGTCAAGTCACTTCACAGTGTATTCTGTGAAGTTCTTAAAAATGTCTCGAATATGTGAAAAGCGATATCAAACATGATTATTACTATAATGCTATGAATCAGATCCCATATGCAAGCGCGTTAGATAACTATAATAAACAGGAGAGCAATTTGTTTCTACAACAGGTGTAGGATGTAAATGGCTTTCAAGTAATTAATAAAATATACAAATTACATTTGCTATTAAAATAATTATTAAAATGAAAATGTTATCCAAACAGTTTAATAAGATGAAGGTCAAAATTATTGTGTGGTCCTATTTATGTGTATTGGTGATGCAGAATCTCACAGTGTTTTACTGTGGAACCGTGAAATATTTGCAATATTCACCTACATTATACGCAAAGTATCTTTCAAATGAATAGACACATATGGTGTTGCACTGTATACTGTTAGAAATGTGAGTTGTCTGATGCTCCCTAAGGAATATAAGGATTCACTTCAAATCCTTGAGTGCACACACCACAAATGCCAAATTGATTTAGTTTTGTAAAGTTATGTAACTAAAGATAGTGTAACACTAATACCTAAAACAGGTAAACACAATAACAACACAGGCTTAATCTCTCAGGATGGAAACTCATAACAACAACCATTGTAGAAAAAAATGTATCCATTGGAGGAATGTAAGCACCTGGGGTTTGTCATCGGTGCCAGTAACCACTCTTACAAACCCAGAATCTTCCATTCTCCCCTCACACCTCTAAATCTTAATCAACCCTAGGCCAGTCATGTGACCCAGGCATTATGGATTGGGACAACGGCAGGTCTCCACACTTAGCCCAGCTACTACAAGAGTGATCGGACGCGGACAGCTCTTGAAGATGGCAGAGGCTTTGACCCTCGAGCCTTCCTTCCTCTGAGGTCCTACAACATTATGTTGTCGGAGGACAATTCCATGTTTTTGATGGTATTAAGGTCAACATTTGCCCCAGATTATTCACAATATTTTCACTTTCCAAAAGTATCAGTGCTAACAAAACTGGTACCTACAAGACTGAAAATAGATGGAGAGGCACTTCTACTTGATCAAAAGGATAGAGCTTGCCAAGGACAAAGTAAGAGAAACCTAAGTGTGTTAGTTGGCTCATGCTGCAACCAGTCTGAAGTGATTAAAAAAAATACAGTATGATCAAAAATTCGTCATAAGTACCTATTATCTGAAAAAAAATCATTATTTCTTTAAGACTTATTAGACATTGTAATCACATCATGACTTTATTGTCATGCTTTAATATGATCTCAGGCTACATTACCAAATAAATTTAATTTAGATTACCAGAAAACATAATAAAGCTTTACAATGTTCCAGAGTTTGCTGCTTGTAAAATAGGAAAACAGGTGCAGTGGGCTTTTCAGCCATTCAAGCCTATTCCACAAATACAACAATAACAACTTGCACTAAGATATCATCTTCCACACCAGGCTGCTCCTCAGAGCGCTTAACAATGGTGGAGCCCACAGCCAAGCCAGGGGGAAGGGAAGGTGACTGTAAATGCACTAGAAGACAAATGTCTTCAGGCGCAACCTGAAAATGGGGAAGGAGGGGTTGAAGCACAGGAGTCGAGCGAGGGAGCTCCAAAGTTTGGGAGCATAGTGGTTCCAAGCATGGCCACCATTAGTAGAGCACAGAAATCAGGGGACAAGGAGGAGATCAGACTCAGTAGATCTAAGGCAGTGGGTACTGCTGTGAGTATAGAGGAGGTCAGAGAGATAGGGAGGTGCCGAGCAGCGGAGGGATTTAAACACTAGAGAGAGGATCTTGAAGTCAATCTGCTCTGTGACAGGGAGCCAGTGGAGTTTGGCAAGGAGTGGGTTACTTGAGATACAAAGTCTGATGCAGGTGAGAATGTAGGCAGTGGAGTTTTGGAAGAGTTGACATTTGTAAATGATGGAGGAGGGGAGGTCAGTGATAAGGGCTTTGGAGCCAATCAGGCGAGAGGTGACAAAGGCATGGACAAGCATTTTGGCAGTATTTGGGGTGAGGTATTGACGGAGCTGGGCAATATACGGAGATGGAAGAAAGTGTTGCTAGTCAGAGATCGGATGTGGGGCACAAAGGATAACTGGGGATCGAACCTGATACCTATGTTGTGCCCGGGTTCGGAGAGTTTTAAGGATGGGTTGAGTAGGTTGAGGAAGTTGGAAACATGGGAAAGAAGACGTCGATGGGAGCCAAAGATGATGGCTTCCATATTGTTGTTGCTTAACTGCAGGAAATTTGTGCTCATCCAGCTCTTGATGTCTGGCAGACAAACTGACAGAATATCAGATGGATGAGGGTCGCAAATAAAGGTGGAACATTAGAGTTGGATGTCGTCTCCATGCCTGTGCAAGTTAACTCTGTGTCTGCAAATGCCATCACCGAGAGCAAGCATACAGATTTGGATGAGAAGGGGACAAGGATGAATCCTTGGAGTACCCCGGAAGTCACCAGGTGAAAGCGAGAAGAAAAACTATATGCAGTAATGTAGTGCTGGAGATTTGTGAGGTAGAGTTCATACCAAGCGAGTGCAACGGCACTGAGTTGGATAATGGAGGACAGTCGGTGGAGGAGGATGGCATGATCGACTGTCAAACATGGCAGAGAGGTCCAGGAGGCTGAGGAGGCAGAGGGAGCCTTGGTCACAGATAGAGAGAACATTGGTTTGACTTTCTCGAGCACTGTCTCTCTACTGTGGGCAGTGAGGAAGATTGAATAGAGAGTTTCATGTCTGGTGTGCAGGGAGAGGTGTGCACTGAATTGGTTGGCAGCAACATGCTCCAGTACTACTGGATATTGAGACATGATTATTGAGACATAACAGTGTATCAAGGAATTTGATTTAATGCCAATGAGAGTGACCACGCTAATCCCCAGTTTAACAGGAATGAATTATGAAGAACAGCTGATTAAGTTGGGTTTTTTCCTTCTTCAAAACTATGTGGAAGAAGAAAGCTTTTGGACGAATATCATACTTAATGAGTTAGATAAAGCAAACTCAAACAATACTGGACAAGAAGGTACACAATTGTGAACTATGATTTTAGGACCAACACTAAGAAACTCTAGAGATAGAATGAAATCAGTAGCTAGAATGATTAATGGGAAGTGTGACAGTAGCTAAACAGTCAACAAGTCTAAGAAACAACATGATTTTGTAATGGGAAGACTGCAGCAGTGATAGGTATTTTCGATAGGCTTGTGTCCCTTTGGAACACTTTCAAAAGAAATCAGGTTTTCTGCAAAGTTTTTAAAAAAATGCAGGAATCTTTGGATATACACTACAATGGATATGCAATTGTTTGACAGGAAGAATGCAGAGGGTGGTGGGACAGGGAATATCGTCAGATTGGGAAAATGTTACCAGTGGAATTCCACAAGGATCTGTTTTGGTACTTCTTTTGTTTAAATTTTTATAAATGATCTAGAACCAGGAATCACAAGCACAATGGCTAAGATTGCAGATGACACCAAGCTAATGATGGTGGTAGATTGTGAAGCTGAACAAGACAGGTTATAGGAGGATTTGAGCATATTTGGGAAATGGGCAGATTGGTGGCAGGTGAAATTCAATATGGAGAAATGTAAAGTACATCACATGGGGACAAGCAATCCTGGAAGGGACTATTATTTTAACGGAAGGAAAATAATACGTATGGAAAATAAAAACAACACAATTATATTTGTATAGTGCCTTTCATGTCAGGAGGACAACCTGGGGGTCCTGATTGACAATAATTTGAAGCTCTCTCAACAATGCTCTGTGGCAGTGAGTAAAGCAAACCAGATATTGGGATGTATCAAAAGGTCAATAGCAAGGTGAAATAGTGGGGTAATCCTGCCACTGTGTAAATCATTGGTGAGGTCTTATTATGTACAATCTGGTTAATGCAGTAGAAAAGGGATAATGGAAAAATCACGAAAATACAGAGGAGGGCAACCAAAATGATTGAGGGAACGGAAGAAGTGGAATATGAGGAGCGACTAAGTAAATTGGTCATGTTCAAGCTTGAAAAGAGAAGATTGTGAGGTGACATGTTTGCTGCCTTTAAGATTCTAAAGGGTCAAGACAACAGTAGAACCAAAGGACACAGACTACAAAAATTCAGAATGAAACTACTAGGGTCCAGTGATATATCGATATATCGCTAAAACCTGATATAATTTTCATAGCGATATGCCGATATAGGCATTTCAAAAATATTGATATATCGAAAAATCGCACAGACCGAGGTGCAAAGCCTCCATATTGTATTCGTAGTCCTCAAATACAATATACAGGTATGCAAGGGGTGGGGGGGGAGAGAAGGCTGGGGTGTGGGGGAGGGGGGGAGAGAGATGGCTTGGGGTGGGTAAGGGGGAGAGAGACGGCTGGGGGGGGGGGAGAGATGGCTGCAGGGGGGAGAGAGACGGCTGGGAGGGGTGGGGAGGGACAGAGACGGCTGTGGGGGGGGGGGAGAGAGACAGCTGGGGTGGGGGTGGAGGGTGAGAGAGACGGCTGGGGAGGGTGGAGAGAGATGGCTGGGAGGGGTGGGGGGGAGAGAGAGATGGCGGGGGGGAGGGGGAAAGAAACGGCTGGGGGGGTGGGGGGGAGAGACGGGGTAGATGTGATAATATACAGATAGATAGAGATGGGGGGATGTGCGAGAGACACAGAGACAGAAAAACACAGAGAAGGAGAGAGTCAGCGACACAGAGAGAGAAAGATATTTACCTCCTGAGGAGATAGGCCCCGATTGCGCGTGCACCCAGAATGCGCGCGCACCCGGAATGCACTCCGAACGCGCACGCACTCCGAACGTGCGCGCACTCCGAACGTGCGCGCACTCCAAATGCGTGCGCCACGTGCGCATGCGCATTACGAAAAACCTGAAAATATCGATATTTCGGTATATGAGCCCATCGATATATCTAAATCAGAACAATTCCATATCGACGGACCCTAAATCTACGCTAACACTATTTCTGTGAGCGAATAGTCAATCTGTGGAACAGTCTCACTAGGCAGATGGTTCAAGCAGGAATTGTTGATTTTTTTAAACACAGATTGAATAGTATTATTTCAAAAATAATAATTATAATAATAACCCTCGCATTTGATTTTGTGCTTTTCACGTCTTCTAAATGTCTCAAATTGCTTTACAGAATATACTATAAAGTGAATTGACTGTATATATGTGGGCGAAATGCGGCAGCCAATTTTGCACAGCAGTGTTCTACAAACATTGTGGAATATATTACTGTACATAGGTAGTTTGGGACATAAGCAATCCTTTATCTGTGACCAGGTCTCCCTCTGCCTCCTTGTCCTCCCGGACCTCTCTCCACTTTCGACACAGTCGATCGTGACATCTTCCTCCACCATCTGTCCTTCGTCATCTACTTCAGTGGGACCTCACTTGCCTGGTTCGAGTCCTAACTCACAAACCACCAGCAGTACATCTCTACCAATGGCTTTTCCTCCCACTTTTGCCCATTTATCTGTGGACTACCCCAAGGATCCAACTTTGGTCACCTACTCTTATCTACATGCTCCCTCTTGGTGATGTCAACAGCAGATATGAGGTACACTTCCACAATTTAGGCATGAGATTCGGCCTCCAGCTATCCTTCCTCCTGCACATCCAGTCCCTCACCATCACAACTTTCTTGCATCTCCAACTCAGTGCCCGTCTCCGCCAACATCTCACTGCAAAAGCTGCTGAAACACTGGTCTTTGACAAAAGCCTTTGTCACCTCTCGGTTGGACTATTCAAATGCCCTCCTTGCCAGTCTCCCCTCCTCCACCATTCACAAAATCCAGGTTATCGAAAATTCTGCCGGCCGCATTCTCACCCGTACCAAACTTTGCACCCTGATTACTCCAGTCCTTGCCAGACTTCACTGGCTCCTTGTCTCGGAGTGGATCGATTTCAAGGTCGTCACTCTTGTTTTCAAATCCCTCCACTCCCCTGCATCCCCCTACCACACTGACCTCCTCTATCCTCACAACAGCATCATTGCCTTTGCACTACCATGTCTGGCCTCCTCCGTGTCCCCTGAATCCTCCGTTCCACTGTCGCTGGCCATGCCTTCTGCCACTACACCCCAAGGCTCTGGAACTCCCTTCTTCATCTTGCCCCCTTCTTTTTCCATTTTCAATAGCTAAATACTTTTCTTTTCGGCCACGGTTTTAGTCACCTTTATCCCCTCCCCTGGTTTGTCCCCAGGATCCGTTATTGTGAAGTGCTCTGAGATGCTGTCTGGCGTGGAGGGCACTACATAAATCCAATTTGTCGTTGTTGAATTTGGAAGGTGAACTCGATGGACTTTTATTGTCTAGCATTTCTTATGTTCTTACATTGTAGTTTTCCACAAAATATCTTTAACAACAACAAAACAGCAACTTGCATTTATTTTTTGCCCTTCACTTGAGTAGCAACATCCTGGAAAGCTTAATAGTGGTATGGCTTGATGCCAAGCTAGCAAGCGTGCGATGGGGTGGTGTGATTTGAAAATGGGTAAGACTGATGGATTGGGCCAATGAGTCTGGTGATTTGGGACATAGTGGCTGAATCAGACTGAACCATATTAAACTACACTATCATGATAATCCCGGCAATTGATTTTTAATATTTTTATTTTCACACAATTTTGCTTAGTGAATTCTCTGTGTTCATCACTATGACCCTCAGAAATCACAGGATTACTCTCCTTTTCCTTAACTTATTGGACAGAAAGCCCTTGCAGTAAATGTAGAAACTCTGAACATATTTCCAATTTGTGATAACATTATCAGCAGAGGCAGGGTGTGTGCTAGCTTTCATTGAAGTAACAATTTCTAAAATCACATCTATTGGTGTATATTTACAGCATCAATTTGCTATATACATTACATATTTAATGATATGTTCACTAAAATCCGTTTTCACAGTCCCATCTATTTCTTCTGTAACTGTCTTAAAAACATTTGCAGTATTTTGCATTTTGTATATATTTAATTCATTGCCGCTTCTCTTCTAGGAGTGCCTATTTTGAAGAAGTTTTGCTTTTCTCTTCAATGTGACATTCGTTCTTCCCTTTTACCCTGTTCACTTTCTTTGCTATCTGTTTCCGTTCTTGTGTTTGATGATGTGTTCACTAAAACATGTTTTCACAGCCACATTTCTTTCCTCAGTAACTATCTTGCATCATTACTAACTCTTTAACCCATCATCCCCTGTACTTTACCCCATTTTCTCCTTTGTCTTCCTTGCCCTTCCTCCACCTTTCTATTAGTCTCTAAAAGCCTCTCTCTCCCAACATGGCCCAGTTCTGACAAAGAAAGCAGACCTGAAACCTTGACCCACATTCCTTTCTCCATAGATGCTGTCTGACCTGCTGAGCTGCTAGTGACTTCTGTTTTTGTTTAAGATTTCTTGCATCTGCAGTGTCTTGCATTTTGCTATATACTGTTGCACTTATGCTTTCAGATATTTGTCTGGCTCATTTGGTAGCATTCTTTTCTATGTCAAAAGATTGTGAGTTTAAACCCTGTGTCAGGATTTGAACTCACAGTCCAGACTAACATTTCAGGGCAGAGCTTTAGAAGTGGTATTAAACTAACATCCTGTCTAATTTTTCAGGTTCACACCAACAATTCCTCAACAACATTTAAAAGATGAACAAGTTTCTTCTAGTGTACTGCCCGACAATCCATTGCATATAATTGGCCACTCACTTCATCGCTGTTTGAAGGATATAGCAATGTAGAAATGGGTTGCTGTGATTGTCTGTAAAGTACATTCAATACACTTTGTGAATCCTGTGAAGTGAATTTTCGATATTTCAACAATGTGATACAATGTCATATCAAATGCATGGATTATTTATTACTTTGCTATTCTAGTAATAAATAATCCATGCATTTGATATGACATTGTATCACATTGTTGAAATATCGAAAAAAAAACTCTTAATGCAGTACAATTCCAATATAATGAATTAATTGATTACACTGTTGATAACCAGGATTTATCATAAGCGCATACAGTGAATATTCTTCTCACAGTAAACCACAAGTGAAAGACATTTAGAATCTAAGGCAGTGAAACAAAATTGTTTCCAAGCAGAATCAATTTGCATCATAAATATGAGGGCAGTGACAGCTGAGTGAGTTTGGACTCGAGGAAATACAGCTTCTCCACGCAATGGGAATTACAAGAAAGAATCTGTGAGGCTTGGCGGGGAGGGCAGAGGAGCCAGTTTGTTCTGGAGAACAGCAGTCCAGGGTTGCCCTTTTCCTCCAGGATTATCCTACAGTAGAAGGATGATTTGGCAGAGACCATATCAGAGCAGTAAGTTTTGATGCGGTCCAGCCAGGTATGTTGGTTGACCATGAGGCCAGATTTTAGCCACCTTGAGCAAGTGGAGGTGGCTGGTGAACCAGGGTGAGGTTTGTGAATATGCATAGTTCAGGCGGTGAGAGTGGCAAGGGATCTAGTGTGGTAGAGAGGGTGTTGTGGAGTAGAGTAAGTTCGGAGGATGAGATGGTGCGGGAAATGGGCCAGAGGAAGAGGATTTCAATGGACTCCAAGGCAGCGGAAAGGGATTGTGGGGAGATCTTCCTCCATGGCTGGTAGAAAATGGTACAGTATTAGGTATGGTGGGAATCGGGAGAGGGATGGAGGAGGTGAAGTGGGATGTATGGGATGGGAAGGGGTACTGGATTGTTTGGCAAGGAGAGTGAGGGTGCAGATGAGGGAGGAGAGGTTAGCCCCCTGTGTTCTGGGTCTGGCGTGGCTGGCAGTGGTGGTGAGCAATGGAGCAGTCAGTATGGCTGCTGTTGGACAGCCAACACAGAGTGCCACGATGAGTCCGGCAGAGGGAAGTTATGGGATGATCAAATGGGAATAGGAGGCGAGGAGGCTGGAGAGAGAGCAGGACAGAGTGGGGGGAGTTGCAGGGAGGGTGGCATTTCGAGGGAGGGCCAGCTCAGGTCTGGGGCGGCAACCAAAATGTGCACACTAAGAAATTAGGTAATGGATTAGTGGGACATGGTTAGCCTGCAGGAGACTGTGGGGTCTAGGGATGGTACAGAGGGGTGAGTGGGGCAGCAGTGAGCAGCCATCAGGGAAAAAGACAGAGGAGGTTAGGGAGACAAACAGAGGAGACAAACAGGGGAGGGGTGGGAGACACACCAGACACACTAGTGTAAACTATATTTTACCTGCTGCCAGGGTTTCAAACTTGGTGGGAAGAAGTGATGCAACGCAGAAACTCAAGCGGGAAAATCCGAAGCCCAAAATGGCCACTCCTCCTGAGCCTGGTAATAGCCACTACACTGTACCCGAGACCTCGGTCCTGAGATATCCGGCCCAGCTACTGGTCAGTCGCCAGCCCTGCCTCTAGCTATCGCTGGTCCCGATCTCCGGAATGCTGACCTCCCCTCTGGCTACCGCTGGCCCCGATCCCTGGGACCCCAGCCTCCCTTCTAGTTAACGCTGGTTCCGATCCCTGAGAAACCAACCCTGTGACTCCCTGCCGTGGCCAGACTTATCTTCCGTTCATCGACCTCGATTCCGCTGCCGGCCGCTCCCTCAGGATTTGTAAACTCACCTAGACAATTGACAAATCTTAGATCAGCAGTGTGATACCAATAACCAGTGGTACTTTCTGTGCATAAAAAATAAAGTCAGCTGGGAAGGAATAATGGAGAAATCTGGATGGCTATTATAAGGCTCTGGCGTTCATGAACCCAATTACTGTACTATGTATAAATTACATTTCCTCTCTAAACCACAGTAACTGTCCAGCACCTTGGGACTTCCTCCTGACTTAAAAGACGCTATACAAATGTAATCTTGTTGTTGTTGCAAACCGATTTTAAAATCTGTACTTAGTACAGTATGTAACAGAATTTTATAATTACTGAATACATTTCGCAAAGTTTGTTTGAAGTGCAGTTACTGGGTGTTTTGAGTGTCTCCTAGTTTCTGCCACTTGGGGACTTGGAGCATACAACTGGTGCTCTATTGCAGTATTAACCTGTTGGAGGTGCCTCTTCAGATGAGATGCTAAATTGAATCTCCGTCTGCCTTTTCAGATTGAACATCCTATGGCACTAAAAGGAATCCTGTTCAAAGCTACCGTGTGGACCTCAATGACTACATTAAATACTGTAGGGATAAATTTGTCCTAAGAGCTTTAAATAGTAATCGTTCTCACATGTAGTTTTCCCATGTCTTTATATTTTGATTTCAGGGCTGGAATTGAAGCTGCACATTTCTTTATTCAGAGCATCTTGTTGTCAAACCCAAACAACAATCATGTCGACACATTTCTCTGTGTCTTTCATTTTCTGTCAGCCAGTAATTTGTTTTTTGTAGGTCACACAGCAAATCTGGTCCCCAGCAGATAGTGAACAATGAAATTGATGAACTGAGGACCTTAGCAATGCTCAAGTTCTTCTTCTGTGTTATGCAGTAACACTGAGTGGGAGGCTGGCCATAAAAAGTGTGATATATCTGTGAAGCGCTCTGAGACGTCGTCCGGCGTGGAGGGCGCTATATAAATCGAAGTTGTTGTTGTTGTTGAAGTGTCACCATTCTGTCATAATCAGTGTTAAGAATCATTGGGTTAAGAGCGCTTTGGGACGTCCTCCTGACGTGAAAGGCATTTTGTTGTTGTTGATTTTGTTGTTAAGAATCCAATCTTTAGATGGGAGTTTCCCATAATTAGAGAATGTTTACAGTACAGAAGGGTGCCCTATGCTGATGATAGCTCTAACATTTGAGGTATCTGTTCTAATCCCATTTCCTCACTCGTTTTCTCTTATCCTTCATTGTTCCTCAATTACATAGAATTACATACACAGAATATACAGTACAGAAACAGGCCATTCTGCGCAACTGGTCTGTGCCCTTCCTACTCATCTAGCTTTCTCTTAAATCCATCTATGCTATTTACCTCAACTACTCCTTATGGTTCCAAGTTGCATGTTCCCACCAATCTGTGGGCAAAGAAGATTCATCAGACTTCCCTAGTATTTATTCAATTCCCTTTTAAATATTACTGAAGCAATTATTTACAGTACTAACATCCTGACCATCTGTGACCAGGACTATCTCTGCTTTCTTATCCTCGATATCTCTGCTGCCTTTGACACCATAGACCATTCAATCCACCTCTACTCCCATCTCAACCTTGAAGGTTCCATCCTTGATTGGTTCAGGTCCTATCTTTCAAACCATCTCCACTTTGCCTCTGACAATGGCTTTTTTTTTTCCAACCCCTGCACCATCGTGTGTGGTGTTTCTCAGGACTGTGTCTTTGGCCCCCTCCTCTTGATCCTCTAAACACTCCCCCTCGGTGACATCATCTGCACATATGGGATAAATTTCCACATGTACGCAGATGGCACCCAGCTCTACCTCTCCAACCTCAACTCAAGGACTACTGACAGACTGCCTGTCTGACATTAATCCTGGATGAGGCACAACTTTCTCCAGGTCAACATCAGCAAGTCTGAGGCCCTCCTGATTGGCTTGCATCAGTTCCTCCGCACCTTGGGTGCTGGCAGCATCAGCATCCATGGCTGCACACTTCCAACTCACAAAGCCAGTCAGCAACCTGGGTGTCTTGTTTGATTATGAACTGTCCTTTCTCCCCCACATCTTCGCCATGACCTTCCACCACCTCTGTAACTTTGCGAATCTCTGCCACTGCCTCACTCCCCCAGGCTGCCAAAACCCTCACTCATGCTTTTGTCACATTTAGGCTTGACTATGGAAACTCCCTCCTTGTCAGTTTTCCCAACTCTTCCCCTTATGAGCTACAGATCATCCAAGACTCTGTAACTCGTGTCTTCTCCGGCACCAGGATCCGTGACCCCATCACTCCCACCCTCACCTGGCCCCATTAGCTCCCTATTCATCAGAGGATAGAATTCAAGTTCCTTATCCTCGCTTTCAAGGGCATCTATGGCCTAGCTCCCTCCTACCTCCCGGATCTGCTGAGTCCTTATCATCCTGCCCGTTCCCTCTGTTCAGCTGGCTCCGGCTTACAACATGATTCCCGCCTGATCTGCCCTACCATCGGTGGCTGGGCTTTCAGCTTCTCTGCCCCCACACTCTGGAACTCGATCGCACAGTCCCTCTGCCTCGCTTCCTCCCTTGCCTCCTTCAAGGCCAGCTCCATCTCTCTGCCTCCTCTCACCCTACCCTGTCCCTCCCTTTTCCTCGGGTCCCGACTTGAAAGGCACACTATCAATGTAACTTTGTTGTTGTTGTACTGTGTTCCAGATTCAAACAAATTGTTGTGTATTTAAAACAATCTTCTAACCTGATAATTTCTGCTGATTTTTAACTGATTCTCCAATCAGTGGAATTAATAATACTGTACTGTAGTTTTTCATCAACTGCAGATGACTCAAGAACAACAACAACAACAAAATTACATTTATAGAGCGCCTTTCACATCGGGAACTCATCCCCCAAGTAGACCATCGCAGATGTTGGAGCCTAAAGATTATTTCATTCAGTCAGTCTGCTTTATTATCTTACTTTGTGGCATTTCAATAATGTGACAAGTGGCCTTTATTCAATGGAAGTTTTATGATATCAATCTGTAAAACATCTTCAAATGCATGGAATGTTCTAAAAACCAGGCTTGATATTTTATAAAAAGACAACATGATGTTACTTCATCTAAAATTAGTGAAAATTATCATTCCAATATAAATTGATCAGTAAAAATAAGTCACTAGCCACTGATCAAAGTGATTACGCTACAAAGAGTGGTTGCAGATGGGATTGTCTGCAGGGACTATGGCCTGACAGCTAGTGATATGGCTCTCCTTGTCAATGATGTTTAGGAGTGATCCAATGCTTAGAAAACTTGTGGTACAAACATTAAGAATCTTGTGATGAAGATGATATCTTAAAAATCAATAGGGTAATCACAAATGGAGTGTTTGCTACATCAAATTACCACAAGTTCTGTAAGCTCACAAGGACTTCCCACTAGTTGCTTGAAACTATTGGATGTATAGATTGACAATGTCATATTATCTAACTGAAGGTTAACCCTTCATGGAAATCAATATGCTATGGAAATTATTGAAAGTGAGCTGAGAATACTGAAGAAACAAACTGGCTGAAATGATCTTTGGGCTCCAATGATTGCTATTGCTTTCTCTTAACACAGTGGGTCTGTAGATGCTAAGAATCTGTTGTGTAACAATTGGATTCTCAGCCTCGATAATGAAGCACAAGTACTGATTGAGATAGGATGGCACCTTACAGATTTTTTTTTCCAATCTCCCTCATACAAATGGAATTGTATGTGACAGTACTTGAAGCTTTGCTAAGATGATTTGAGGATCTGAAGGATCTCAGTGTAATTTAATTACTGCAGTTCCTAACAAGATTTCCTTGCTAAAGGGAATCCCTTTTGACCCAACGGAACATGATCAAAAAGTAAAGATGACAGTTTTCTTCATTGAGGAATCCTCTTTTAAAGATCCAGATGCAGTTTGAAACTACTGAATTAATTAGTATCATCTGATATTGAAGCAAATGACTGGGAATGTTAATGCTGAACAGCATAGAACATTACAGTTGTTCTGCAGTTATAGCTAACAGTGTAATATAGTAAGGTTATCTCATTTCAGTATTGTCATGTGTCAGCCTAGTTCAGTTGGTAGAAGGTTGTGCATTCAAGGCCGATATTGGAACTTTGAACTCAATTCAACTCAGTCTAGCACTTAAATAGAGCACTGAGGGTGTGCTACATTTCTAGAGATACTGTCATTAAGATCAGTTATTACCGCCTACTTGGTTGACATTAGAGATCCTATGGTACACCTCACAAAGAGTGTGTTTCCCTCTGAGTCAAGCCAACATATAAATCAGCTGCCTTATCCCCTACAGAATTGACTACATATAACAGTAACTCATGTGAAACTCTGTGAGACGTCCTCCCAATTTACATAAGAGCATAAGAAATGCAAGACGAGAAAGACTACGGTCTGTCTAATTTGCCTTCGACCTTCCTCACAATAACATGCACATATGTCCCAAATTACCCATGTACTATATCCCTTAATGTTATGTGTAATGTTTGAAAGAATCAACACTTCCTGTTTTAACTATCTCCCTGTGGAGCCTCTTCCGCAGGTTCACTATTATCTCACTGAAATAGTGTTTGCATACATTCGTTCTGAATTTACCCCGCTTCAATAAGTGCAAGATGTAAGTGCAAATTGTTGTTCAATCGCAGGCCATGTCCTCTGCTTCTACTATCCTGGCCAACATGAAACAGCCTGTCATGATCTATATTGCCTTGTCCCTTTAGAATCTTAAAGACAGAAAACATTCGGCTCTTTTCCAGCGTGAACATGCCCAATTTACTTAGTCACTCCTCATAGACCAGTCCTTCCATTCCCTCAATCATTTTAATTGCCCTCCTCTGCATCTTTTAGAATTCTCCAATATCCTTTTCGTACTGTGGTGACCAGAACTGTACACAGTACTCTAAGGTCTCAGCAATGATTTATACAGTGGCAGGATTACCCCACTATTTCGGCTTGCTGTTGATCTTTTGATACATCCAACCATCTGGTTTGCTAAAAGTCACTATATCAAATGCAAAACTTATTTCTATTTCTGGGATGCTTGTCACGTATAATAATTACATCTATAATTCATTGGCCAATTCTGTGTTTGGCAATGCAGTGACTTCATTAATTGAACAGATGGCAAGATTAAGGAAGCAAAATTTGAATTTAATGCTGATAAGTGGCCAATATTTATTTTTCATTTAATTTAAAATAAAACAACAACAGTGTCAACAATAACAACAACAACAACTTTGATTTATATAGCGCCCTCCACACCGGACGGCGTCTCAGAGAGCTTCACAATAACAGTTCCCGGGACTGAGCCAGGGACAGGGGTAGAAAGGTGACCAAAGGCGCGGTCAAAAAGAAAGGTCTTAAGCTGAGACTTGATCCTGGGAAGAGAGGGTGCGAGGGGAGTGAGGAAGGGAGTTCCAGAGCCTCGGGGCATGGTGGCTGAAGACACGGCCACTGATGGTTGAGCGGAGGATTCGGGGGACAAGGAGGAGGCCAGACCCGGTGGAGTGAAGGCAACGGATGCTGGTTTGAGGAGAGAGGAGGTCGGAGAGGTAGGGGGCGCAGAGGAATGGAGGGATTTGAAAACAAGGGTGAGGATCTTGAAATCGATCCTCTCCAGGAAAGGGAGCCAGTGAAGTCTAGCAAGGACTGGGGAAACGGGGGAGTGACGTTTGGTGCGGGTGAGAATGCGGGTAGCAGAGTTTTGAATGAGTTGGATTTTATGGATTCTGGTGGAGGGGAGACCAGCGAGGAGGGCATTGGAAAAGTCCAGCCGAGAGGTGACAAAGGCATGGACCAGGGTTTCAGCGGCTTTTGGGGTGAGATATTGCTGGAGACGGGTGATCTGTCGGAGGTGGAAAAAAGCGGTGCTGGTGAGATACAGGATGTGGGGGAGGAAGGACAGTTGGGCATCGAACCTGATGCCTAGGTTGTGCATGGGTTCGGAGAGTTTTAGGAGCAGGCCGGGAAGGTGGAGGAGGTGAGAGCTATGCAATTGAAGACGTGTATAAAGCTAAGATTCTATTTGTACCCCAATGTGAAAAGGTGCCAAAATAATTGTACCGTCATTTCTAATCTGAAGTAATATTGATTTTCAATGTAGCAATTGATTCAACCCTGCTAAATTATGTTTCAATATACAGTATAAATAATGTGTAACAGATTGTGCACCTTAATTTTTGTTTTAAATGGGAATTTGTTCCTGATGTGTGAGATTGAATGGTTTGTGTAACGGTGTGAAGTGAGATACTTTAAATTTCAACTTCTGATCAAATTGACTGACCATTTCAGAATTATACATGAAGCCTCAAGGTTAATGGAGTTCACAATCTCAGCATTTGCTGGTTTGAATAATATTTCAGTTTCTCTAATTCTTTGATCTAGTCCGAAGGATTATTAGCATTCCAAAAGTCACGTCAAAGAGTGATTTAAAGAAGTGAAGCCTACAGCAGGATAATCTAATAACCCTGCTGATAATAAAATAATAATCCTAATAATAATAATATAGCGCTTTTCATGTCTTCTGGACGTTCAGAGTGCTTCACGAAATATACTATAAAGTGAATTGACTGTATATTTGTGGGTGAAACGCGGCAGCCAATTGCCATGTCATGCACAAACAGTCTTGGGTTGAAATGACCAAAATTGTTATTATTTTTTGAGGGGTTATTATTAGGTTTGTGGAGTAAGTAAATTTGCCCAAGGCTTTGCCCTGCTATTATTATAATCTAAAGATTTTTATTTGTAAGAGCCACTTCAGATCTGTATTGCAGCAAACACCCAAAACAAATGCACGATATGGGTTGAGAGAATCATTGTTCACTTCACAGGGATTGTGTTTAGACTGGACATTGTGAATATATGGCAATTTTCTATGACTCTTGTGGCAAACTCCTTCCTCCCTATCATGCACCATCACCTCAATGAAGCCCACCACCTGCTGCCTCGACCCCCTTCCCACCAACTTACTGGTCACCCAGCACCTCCTCCTCTACCCACTGCTGGCAGACATCATAAGGCAGTCTTTCTCCACAGGACCAGTCCCTGCTCCCCTTAAATCTGCTGTCATCACCCACTTCATCAAAGAACCTACCCTAGATCACTCAAACCCTAGGCACTACTGCCCTATTTCAAACCTGCCCTTCCGTGCCAAAGTACTCAAATGCATTGTTGCCTACCAACTTGATGCCCATCTCTCCTTGCACTTCCTTTTCGAACCCCTCCAGTCCTGTTTCCACCCTGCTCAAAGTATAGAGACTGCGCTTGTGAACATCACAAATTATGTCCTCTCTACCTGTGACCAGGGCTCCCTCTGCCTCCATGTTCTCCTGGAACTCTCCACCGCGTTTGACAGTCGACCATGCCATCCTCCTCCACCGTTTGTCCTCCATCATTCACCTCAGTGGAATTGCACTTGCCTGGTTTGAGTCCTACCTCACAAACCACCAGCAATACATCACCACAAACAGCTTTTCCTCCCACTCTCACCCGGTTACCTGCAGGTACCGCAAAGATCCATCCTTGGCTCCCTTCTCTTCCTCATCTACATGCTCCCTTCGTGATGCCATCCATAGACATGGGGTACACTTCCACGTGTATGCAGATGACACCTAACTCTATTTCTCCACCTCACTTTGCGTCCCCCAGTCCCCTGATATTTTGTCAGGCTGCCTGTCAGACATCAGGAGCTGGATGAGCGCATATTTCCTGCAGCTGGATGTTGACAAGACGGAGGCCATACTCTTTGGTTCTCATCAATGTCTTCAATCACACGGCTCTCACCTCCTCCACCTACCCGACCTGCCCCTAAAACTCTCCAAAACCGTACACAACCTTGGCGTCAGGTTTGACCCCCAACTATTCCTCTCCAGCACCACTTTTTTCCACCTCTAATGTCTCTGGCAATGTCTCGCCCCAAAACCCGCTGAAATTCTGGTCCATGCCTTTGTCACCTTTCGGCTGGACTACTCAAATGCCCTCCTTGCCGGTCTCCCCTCCACCACAATCCTTAAATCCAGCTCATTCAGAACTCTGCCGCCCACATTCTCACCTGCACCAAACTTCACTCCTCTATTACCCCATTCCTTGCCAGACTTGGAGAGGATCGATTTCAAGATCCTCACTCTTGCTTTCAAATCTCTCCACTCCTTGACCCCCCAATTTGTTGTTGTCCTCACGACGTGAAAGGCACTAGAAACATTTAATGTTTTTCGAGTTTGGTGGGCTTAACCCTAACATGTTGAATTCATCTCTTCTTATACTAACACAGTGTTATCATCATTATTTTCTAAATATTCTCCTACATTTCGATCACCTACTTGTTTCTAGGTTCATTGTCCAGAAACACGTCAAGCATTGTCTACTTCCTTGTTGAATTGGGAACATATTGCGAGTGCCTGAGGACGCCTAGGGCAATGCATCATTCAGATTTTTCTTTTCTTCGTGAAATATTTCCTAAACATCATCCAATGTATTCTTCCCTTTAATGCATTGGATTTTCCCTTTTGAACACAATTTACTTGGATCACAGGCCGGCACTCAAACTCTAATTACCTTGATGTCCTTCCAATGAAATATTACAAGGATGTTAAAGTCTCAGCTACTGAATGTTCAGGTGAACATTAAATATCCTGCTGCACTGTTTGGAAAGAGAAGTGAGTTTCACCTATTGTTCTGGACAATTATGTGAGATATTGCTCTGCACAAATTGGCTGCTGTTTGCCTACAAAATACAATTATTATAAGTTTATGAGGGGAAAGGAATGAAATCACCTGCAATTTTTATGAATAACTTAAAAATTAGAATCCCTACCTGTAAAATATGCAAGTTATAATTTTAATGTGGATAACTTTAATGAATTTTGCTGGCAAATACAAATTTTATGTATGCGTACTAAATTAATTAGAAACCGGATTTTGTGTCTCTCAGGGGTTTAAGTGCTAGCTTTAATAACCTTGAGGGCATATTTATTATGCTATTTGGTATAACATTAATTTCAACAAAGCAATTAATCTCATTTCTATATGTAAATTTCCCAGTAGCGTCATATGCAAAAGTATGATTTTCCCATGAGTAAATTGCATCATGCAAATTTGCCTTAATTTAGCCTTTTTGTTGATCGCGTTGACATAATCTTATATTTTAGATCCTACATTGGTGTACTCTCTATTTTGTTTGTCCTGATCTGGCTGACACACCACATGACTGCAGTGCCTGCTGCACTATTGGTTTATAGATTATAGATCATACAGAGCATAATCTGGGAAATTACCATTATAGCTATATGTCAGTCTCTGCTGCACATAAAGCAAGCATCATTAAAATCATGTTTTCAAAGACTTCTCAAAGCGGTTCACTACATTTTCTGTAAAGTGTTGTGTTTGTGTATTTCTGGGTGAATATTGCAGCCAATTTGGGCACAAACAGCAACAAAGTGAATGACTAGTTGTAGATGGGTGATTATTGACTGGGAAGGCCTGGAGAATTTCCCTTCTTTCTGAATGGTGCTATGGATCTTTAAAGTTTAGTTTGTAAATCTGTTGCCAGTTGGAAAGCAAAATATAAAATACAAATCCCCCTGGTCTATGTTGTGTTTGTTGATCTCAATTGGGATTGTAGTAAGGCCAAATTCCCTACATTAATAAGTTATTTACCTAATTCTTATGAAAGAACTTGCTGTGTGCAGCAAGGCTACTGTAGTTGCCTACAAATACAATACAATTGTAGAGCTCCTTCCATTTTGGGAGGATGTCTTGAAGCATTTTAGATTGCTTGTTAGGCACCTGAGCTGGGGTTGGGAGACAAGTGGGTGGAGAGAGAAAAGATGCCTGAAAACACAGTCAAAGAGGAATGTTTTGACCAATGGAATAGTTGAAGTGGAGTGTCTTTAAATGAGGGAGAGAGCAAGTTCAATGGATATAATTTCAGTGAACGGGAGCAGAATAAATAGTCAACACTTTACGGAAATTACCTGTGAAGAGCTTTGAGATATTTTTAATTAAATGGAGAATCATTAGCCAGGATACCTGGAAAATCTCTTCTCTTTTTGAATTCTATTGTGGGATCTACCGGAACAGGTAAACAAGCCACAATTTCACCTGAAAGCTATCACCTCTGACAAAATATCACTCTCTCAATATCATGCTAGAGTATCAGCCTGGACTACAAACTCAAGTCCTGAAGAGGAGAATGTTGAGTTTGATACCATTTGACAGATACATAATATGGTAGATTGATGTGTGTGTTCCTTCTAAATAAATTGGTGTCATAACTGATTTGAGAGTTCACCTAGGGCACTGCTGTGCAATGTCACTATTCCTTTTGTCAGGATTTTTGTCTGGATCTGAATACACTTTTGATTGGCATGTTCCTTGAGCCTATTTTGCTATTTGGAGAAAGCATCTTCAGTTACTAGATTGATAGCTGCTCAGTTGACACCTTCAATTACAAACCCAGAGCTCCTTCTCTTAACAGTAAATCCTGTGAAGTGCTTTGAGACTTTTCGACAATATGTTAAGGTGCTACGTCAAGATGTAAGTATTATTATTGTAATGCTAACAGCATAATTACCAGTTTTTTTTAGCATCATTTCCATCATAATCAGAACAGGTTTATCAACGGCAAAGGATGGGTTCAAGTTGATAATCTGATTTTATAACAATCATCTTGTACCTCGCTCTTCACATGGACTGAGGAAACCAAATGGTTACAGCTTTGCAGTAATCTAGTAAATCTGATGTTTTATCAGAATTGAATTCTGGGGGCATTTTAGTGTGATTTACCTTTTAGAATTATCATTGCAGCTCATCTTAGAACACTTTCCTACATTATTGTGTGACAGTGAGTTCCTCCAAACATTCTGGAGATTTATTTAAAATGTGCAGCTTTAAATAGTGGTATTTTGAACAGTTGCACCATGGTCTGAATACCTGGTTGTTGTAGGTGCTAGAAATGGTATCTCTTTTTCAGTGTTATTATCTGGACTAGATTGACTGGAAATTGGAATATCCCTGGTTGTCCGGTCTGTAAAGCCAATATAGCAACTAAGCTAAACAGGCCAGAAAATTGCTGGGCAAACTTGCAATCTGTTTGGCATCTATTGATCTCAGTTAAGTGAAGAGCTGCGGTGCTACAATGAGCTGATTAATTCATTGGCTGTTTTGAATTATATAAAACATTTCAGCGCAGAAACAGACCATTCGGCCCAACTAGTTGATGCCAGTATTTATACTCCAACCCGTCTGTTTCTATAACCAGTCCCCTCCCAACAACTCTTCCATTGTTCTCCTTTTGTTAAGGTGGGGCTTTTTTTTGTTGGGACCCTGCTCTTGTCTATTATTTCAGGGATCCTGAAGAAAAATGTGATTTCATGTGAGTGAACATTCAATAAGAATAGGATCTGGCTTGATTGTGAAGCTCTCCTTGATAAAATGAAAGCTCACTTTTGTTTTTCACAGTTGAAAAATAGGCACACTCATCCCTATCCTAGCATACCTTACAACCTTGGCTCAGGAAAGAGGGATATGTGTGGAAAATGGTGGCAAGAAACAATCCTTGTAGAATCCAATTGAAAACATCTGATAAAATGTTATACTCTTTATCAGTTAAATTGCAGTGAAATCATTGAAGGTAACTGTTCCACCTATACTTGTATTAAGCCCAATGACATTTCTCAAATATTTGAGGTTCAAATCAAGCCATACTGCTCTTAAATTCTTGTTGTAACATTGGCTTAAACTTCAACTGTGAATATGACATTGTTTCTATTGTTTGGACTATTCATAATCATTGGTTACCTCAATCTGTCTGGAAGGAAACTGAAAAAAAATCAATTTTAGGTGTGTTGTGGACATCATTCATCTTGAATCCTTCAATGGATTTGTTGCCCTTCACTCAACCATACTCAGTGTTTATATTGGGCTATCAACTCTTGTTTCAAACAATGCCTAAGTATCTTATACTTTACCAAAGGCTTTTGGAGCCATTGATTGCTCAGTTTTTAACAAGCTTGTTTTCTCCAAAAAAAAAGTCCTATTTGTAGACGAGTGAGTTAGAATGCAGTTCTTTCAACTCAAATTCCTGAATTTACACCCAGTCCAGATAGACTGAATGACACTGTACCAACAGTGCAGTTACTCGCCTTGACAAACCTGCAGCATAAATCTTCTCACAATTCATCAACTTTTGCAGCAAAGCGGCAATTATATTTAGAGAGAAAATAAAAACAGAGGCAATGGGTATATCATGATATAGTGAAGGAGCTGTGTGTGTCAGCCTGGTTCAGGCTGGTAGCACTCTTGCCTCTGAGTCAGATGTTGTGCGTTCAAGCCCCATGTTGTTACTTGGAACTCATATAGTCTGTGATTCTGTTGCATTGTGGAGGTCTAACCTTCGGTTGAAAACATTAACATGTGTTCCTGTATGCTTGTACTTGTGGATGGTAAAATTACTATGGCACTATTCGAAAAGAGATGGGAGTTTCTCCTGATATCCTGGCCAAATAAAATTGTTACTACATGGCAGTTTGTGGGATATTACCATGCACAAATTGTCTCTCTTGTTTAACTACAAAGACTTCACAGTTTACCTTATTAAGCACTTTGGGGCATCCTCTTATGTGGACCCCGCTTAATGCCAGTTTAGTTCTTGAAAAGTGCGACTTTTAAGTGAAACAACGTAAAGCAATTATATTTTTCCCATAAGAATTCATGTAAAAACTGGAATTAGGTTATTTTTGAAATTTTTTCGTTAACATTTTCTAAATAAAAAAACTTTATACCCGCTCCCTGATTGTCTGACCGGCTCACTTACTCGCTCCCTGACTGCCTGCCCGGCTCACTCACTCGCTTCCGGTCTCACTCATTGCCGGCCTGGATAGTTTCACTCGCTGCTGATCTCACTCACTGCCGGCTGCCTCGTTCTCTCATTGCTGGCCTGGTTCACTCCTAGGCCCTAGCGCCATCGTACCCCCTTTCCATCCGCTAGTGAACGATGTAATAGCGAATGTTGTTAATAATGAAAAAAAAGTTAACCAAGGCGACATTAAGCAGGGTCTATCTGTATACCCAAATGTAACAATTAGGGATACTGTTATTTTGAATGTGATCTTAAGTCAGATTGTTGAAACAAAGTGGAGTGAGCTTTGCTTTGTAAACAGAACAGTAAATGTAGAAAATCCTCAATTCACCAGCATTGAGGCAACTTCCCAGAACAACCTAGAATCACAGAAACCCCCAAATAGTTTGGTAGGTGGCCACTTGTCCAATTAACTCAAACTAGGATTTGCTGATCTATGGTCTAATCACACACCTATTAATAATAGGTCTAATAATGGTCTAAAAACCCTATTGTCTGATAATGGTCTAATAAGTCTCCTCGCCACCTTCAGGTGGTGCCTCAAGATCCTCCTCTTCGATAGACCCATCGGTCACCCCAAATCTCCCACTTTCCCTCCACCCTCCACTAATGTTAATCACTGTGGAGAGGATATGGGATGGGATAAGTGTCATTGAGAGGATTACACAAATAATGAAAATTGCTTATTGAGAATTTAATCTGAAGTATGATGGGGAATACTATACAGTACTATTTTCAAGCACCAAAATAGACGTTAGCTATTTTGCTTTCTTTTTTGTGGAAGTAGTGATATCCTCCTGTCCTTTGTAAATCCCTTCAACAGTTCATTAATAAAACTTCAAATGAACCAGCAATTCCACTTCATTTGGAGATTTAGATTTCTCACACAGCTTTGCTGCCTAATGATCTGCAAAATCCTATAATCAATAATGAAAAAGTTGGGAATGTTCTACTTCTTTCATGTAAACACTGCATAGTCAAGTCACTTTGGTGTTTGTGGCCAACATATCCAAGCCTTTAATTGGTGCTTAATATTTTTAGTTGGCAAGGTTTAACTGATTGTATGTTGCAAGTCCCCCAAAAAATAATTACATGAATAAGGAAAGAACATTTAAATGCATAGGATTCCACAGAACATATTAATATAATTTAAAGTGATTGCAAAAAGAAGTAATTTGATAGTATATTACAAAAGTAGTCATAATGCATTTGAGCAAAATGACTTTTCTAGCTCATATTTAGCCAATGATTCTCAAAGTTAATTAGGAAGGAATACCACAAAATTTACCCATGGTTTCTGGAGAAAGGAATGTGATTGAAAATTAAAACAGCCATCACAGCTCAAAGCATTCACACGAGTTAATATTATTTAAGTTTTGTTGGGATGGAGAAAATTATCACCAAATCCATGTAACCATAGCGATAATGTATATTTTTGGTTTTAAAGGTTTTGCAGAACACATTTTTCCTTTTTTTCTGGAAGTTACTGTTGATGGTTTCAGCAAAACGGCATAATATGCCATTCCAACTTTGGCTGCAAATTAATATTATTTCAAGCAGATGTATAGCTAAGAGAAAAACATTGTCCTTCCACTTTGTACTAATGCAATGACAACAACTTGAATTTATATAACAACCTTCAGATAGGATAATGTCTCAGAGCACTGTACTGTGGTGGAAGTTGCATGCTGGAGAAGGCAAGATGACCATAAGAGAGGTTAAAGAGATGAAATACACAAAAATTACAATCAAATTTCCATCCATAAATACAATGAATTGTGCCAGCAATACCACTCTTATGATTTGATCTGAGAATCTTGTACTGGAAACTTTAAAATAAAATGTTATAGGCCAACATGATCCAACTGGCAGCCCATGGGCCGCATCTGGCCCGGTAAACAATTCTATTCAGACCACGACATTCAACATTTCAACTTCTGCTTCTTCCATCCCTGGTGAACCTCCTTCTTTGGAAGTGGCAGCAGCCAGTAGTTGGTGGACGCAGTGCGGAGAGTGGAAATAATACCGGTCATTCCTGCAGTCTTTCAAGAAGGCAAGTATGACTCTTACCAATTGCGTGCTAAGCAACTGCTGGCTCCTGTCCTGCAGTCAGTGATTCCTGTGTGGCTGAGGGGGGAAGGGGAGAGCGATAGGTAGAGGAGAGGGAAGGAGAAGGGGGAGAGGGAGGAAAATGGGGGAGAGAAAGGGGAAAGATGGGGGGAGATAGAAGGGGATAGAGAAGGGAAGAGGTGAGAGAGGTAGGAAGAGATGAGGAAGAGAGGGGAGAGATGAGGTTGAATGAGTGAAAGAGTGGGAGGAGATAAAGGGAAAGAGGGAGGGGAAGAGAGGGAGGAAGAGAGGTGAGAGAAGAGGGGGGAGAGAGAGAGGGGTTAGGGTAGAGATACTCAACAATGACTTGCATTTATATATTGTCCCTCATGCAAAATCACATCCCAGAGCTCTTGAATCTAAACAACAGCACTGCTGGTGGCAGATCACTACGCCTATGCACACCAATGCATGGTGGGGGGGAGATATTATTTTTCCCCCCTCACATCCTGTTAATTTTGTTAGTCAAATTTCAAACTTTAGGGTCGTGCAAGCGGGACAAGCAGTGGAAAGCTTGCCAAACAGTGCTTTCAAAGGCAAGATGTGCAATTTTAGCATATTTTAGCCATATCTCAGCACATACTTTGAGGTATCCAAGCCTTGGCTCTAGGCAACCTGCACCTTATTCTCTCTGAAATTAGATAAGCAAGAAAAGTCCCTCTGGGGAGAGAATGTACATTCTATTCCAAGCACATGGATTTCTATGTGTAGATAAGATTCATGGAACTCTGTCTGGTTTGTGTACTGATCTGGCATGGTGATGGGCTTCTGCGTTTGTGAAGAAATACCCTTGAGAAGGATATTTCTTAGCTTTCAGTTTGGAGGTGAGAGTGTTTACTGCATGTATCCGATGAGTTTCCAGCCTGCATTCTATCCCTTCTGAAGATGTTTCCCTAGATCCTACATGCTAGGACTTCAGCCTGTATTGCAGGAAATGTAAATATTTAATTTAGAAGCAAGTTCTTTAATTCAACAATCCAGAGGCAACTTTTATTGTATCCAAATTATTCTTTTGCACCCAGGTTGTGTTCATGTGTGAGGGAGACTGCTCAATTTACAACTGACAATACATACATAGCAGGTGTCCTTCATCTTATTTAATAACTTGCTATGAGTCATTCTGTTTATGAATGTACGTGCTTTAGTTTCAAGTCATGTAGGCAAAAATGGGGGAAAAAAAACTAAATCACGAATTTTACGTTCTGGAGTGTGGTTTCTCTCACTTACTTGTAGAGTACTATTGTGTAATACCACGATTGCCATGGTAACAAGATATCTGTGGGTACTGAGAGCACACTTCCTAGCTGTCAGCTTTTGTGGTGGAAGCTTGCTTTGTGGCACCTGCAGCAACAATCACCCAGTGAAGAGACTCGATAATTGCAGCCGTTTTTCAGTATTGTTAGGTTTAGTCGAATCATTAGATTTATTTTATGTTTAGTAAGTAAATCAATGTATATAATAAGTAGTATAACATTCGAAATTTAGGTTTAAACTAAGAAGGCTGCAGAATTGCAGAAATCAGCTCTGTCTGTAAAATAACTGAATATAGCCAGGTTGGCACCAGTTGCAGTAGATATGATAAGTGTGAAGGACTGAGAATAGAAAACATGTTCTGTTAAATACATCAATACAGCCACTCTTTGTCTTCCCAAAGGTGAGAAATCATGGGTTAAGCGAGAAGGCAGATAAAACAGGCCTCGGTAGATGGGGAGGTGTTGAGAACCCCTCTGCTTGTCAAGATAAGCGAGGCTGGTGGAGACTTCTGTGTACTTATAAAGATAGGAGAGAAAGAGTGGCTCATCACAACAATTGGGGAATATCTCAAGGTGGAAACCGAGTTCTCCAGCCTGCCATTATTATCCAGAACTACTGGAACAGGTAGTATAGTTCCAGTTGTTCTGTTTTACAGGCAGGGAAGGGCCAGTTACAGGAACAAGCTCCTGGTACTATTGTTCTGTTCATGTTTGTAACATTTTGTAGTGTGTATTTGCATAAGTAAAAATAAAACCAGCTTCAGCCAATATGGTATCATCAGTTATATCGGAACCTAAAGAGTTAAGATCAGTGCACGGGTCTTTGTCTAACAGTGTAATTGCAGCTACATATTTTGCCATCTAATATTTTTTACTGCTTTTTTAGTCAATAGCAATGCAATAATTCTCTAAGATAGTGTCAATCAGTAGCTTGGAACTACCATTGTGTTGCAGTTGAAATGACCATGCCCAAACCCAAAGCAGAGAATGCTTGGGAATGGTGATAACTGTCAACAAAATGTTGTGCGTGATGATCCGGACATCAGGTCTGCAAATTGCACCTAGATTTAGCTTGTAAGAATATTTTATCTCAAAATTCAAGTTTAGCCCATTTATATCACGCCATTCAAGGCAGGGCAGTATCTCAGAGCATTTAAAACCTGGTTAACAATACCTCGATGGAGGATTGATTTGATTTTCCTATTTCATTGCCAAGCATGCTAGCTCAGTTCCGCCCACACACACACACATTTATAGAAGCACATGCATTAACTCACAAACGTACACACCAATTATAACATGATAATTGGAGGGGGTGTAAGTGAGCTGCATTATATGCTGGGTGCTCACTTCCGATTGCTTACTGTTCCTAATACCCTGCAGAGAAAGCCAGAAAGGTAGACAAAACACTGTACTTCATGTTCACATTATACCCAAGCCCACAATATACTGAAGCATATTATGAGGATGTTCCAATGAACTTCCCCAACAGCTGATGTTGATTGTCAATGAATAATTTGGTGCTGATAATTATTGATAATTAACCATCTGGCTTCCTACTGATAATTATCATGTGAGCCATCAATAAACTGAAAATTTTATGATGAGGTTTGCTTGAATTTTCCCAAAAGCCACTGATAATTATCAATAATCAATCTGGCATTGACAATGAAATCTTTTTCATAACAGATTTGGTTGTGTTTTAAATCACTTTGTCTCCATCATGTCAGCAGGTGTACTGCAATACTTTTGTATTACAAGCAAAATCTAGTTTAATGTTTTGATACATATAGTTTGAGGCAGTTTGGAACAATCACTGTGATGACTGGTCTACAGGTAAGTGCTTTTGTCACACTACAGGATTAGAAGAGCTGCTGATGCTCTGATTTTCTATGGTTACATCCACAGAATAACTGAAAAAGAATTCCAATTGATTTCAAAGCCAATATCTGTTCCAACTCACTACTTTGGTTTAAGAAGATAAATAATACAGAAGCATAAAAGTATACCACAGAACATTAGACAAACTTCAATCTGTTGTATCAGATTGAATGAAATTATTTGATACACTGTTGCTGTGTGCATAACATGTGGGAAATGTATTTTCTAAGAATATGTCATCAATAACCATCGAACTTGTAAACTTAAGTGTAACCAGAGGAGATTGTTCTCGGTTCACAGAATTGATCGTTCACTCAATCCCATTTGTTGACAAGAAAGCATTTCTTTGCTAAGATAACCCACTCTATATAATGCGTGCAGAAGTAAAGGTTAAAAGCATATTTTTTAAATGAAGTTTTAAGTTAACAAATCAAAATACAATTGATACCTTAGAATCCTACGGCACAAAAGGAGGCCATTTGGCCCATCGAGTCTAGGCCGGCTCTTTAAAAAGAGCAATTCAATCCCACTGCCCAGCTCTCTTTTAAAAGTTGTTATCGAATCGGCCTCCACTACCTTTTAAGCAATGCATTCCAGATTCGATCAACTCAAGTGAAAACATTTCTCACCTCCCCTCTGCTTCTTTTTGAAACTATTTTAAATCTGACCTCGAGTCACTGACAAACCCACCAGTGAAACAGTATTTTTCCCCTGTTTACCCTATCAAATTCCCTCATGATCTTGAAAACCTCTATTAGGTCTCCTCATAACCTTTTCTGCTCCAATGAGAATAAAACTAGCGTCTCTAGCCTTTCCTCATAACTGAAGTCCCTCATTCCTGGTACCATGCTGGTAAATCTCCTCTGCACCCTTTCCAATGCCTTTACATCCTTCCTAAAGTGTGGTGACCAGAATTGAACACAGTACTCTAGCTGAAGCCTAACCAAAGTTTTATAGAGGTTAGTCAGAACTTTTGTACTCTATGCCCCTATTTATAAAGCTTAGTATCCTGTATGCTTTTTTTTTAACAACCTTGTCT
Source organism: Hydrolagus colliei (assembly GCA_035084275.1). Lineage (NCBI taxonomy): Eukaryota > Metazoa > Chordata > Chondrichthyes > Chimaeriformes > Chimaeridae > Hydrolagus > Hydrolagus colliei. The sequence continues at coordinate 87,163,402 of CM068743.1, forward strand.
ACCTGTCCTACCACCTTCAAAGAATCACTTACACAAAGTCACAGGTCTTGCTGTTCCTTCACACCCCTTAAAATTGTATTATCTAGCCTATATTGCCTCCCCTCATTTCTCCTCCCAAAATGCATCACCTCACATTTCTCCACATTAAATTTCATCTGCCATGTGTCTGCCCATTTTACCATTCTGTCTATATCTTCTTGCAGATTGCTCCTATCCTCCTCACTATTTATTATTTTTCCTCATTTTGTATCATCTGCAAACTTAGAAATGGTACTCCCTCTACCCAATTACCCAATTACCAAGAGTTATTAATTAACAAGAGTAGTGGTCCCAATACCGATCCCTGGGGGACGCCACTGTACACTTCCCTCCAGTCAGAAAAACAACCTTTCACCACAACTCTTAGTTTTCAAATATTTGTTGAGATCTCATCCCAAAGCAATAATGTACATTTTCCCTGTGATTTTATTAGGAGAACTCTGCTTAGAGGAATTTAAGATCAATTAAATCAGATCAATAGATGTCAGAGCAAAATATTTAGTAATTTCTTCAGGAGTGTTTGTAAACACAATATTTTTATGCCATTTTCTGCATTAAATTACATCATTATAATTCAGTACTGCACACATTGTGATGTTTTAGCATGTTATCTGTGATTGGTTTCTTGCTTTAACCCCAAACCATTTTATTAAAGTATTTATCTAATTCCTTTTTGAATTATGTAATGAACTTGGCATCAAAAGCCATTTGTAGTAATGTGTTTCACATGCAACTGATGCTTCTAACTTATTCCAATTATATTTCCTGTCATAATCTGAAAATGTACTTTTCAGTACTTTGTGACATCCCCATGATGTGAAAGGTGCTATATAAGTGCAATTTTGTTGTTGTTGTTGTTGTTGTTTCAGACAATGAACCAGTGAACGTATTCTTTCAACTTTCTTTTCACAAACTTTCCTTGTTGTGAATGCTCATTTTAGATCTCCTTCTAGTATTCTCCTTCTAGTATTCTACTGTTTACAGCCTTTTTTGATGACTTTGTTCATTACTCAAGTCTCTCCATGCTTGGTATTGTCTGAATGAATCTAGCCTGCACACTTGTGGAAACTTGTGGAGTCCTGTACCTCGGTGGATAGAGCACTCACCTCGAATTTGAGAGAACCTGGGGTTCAATTCCCAGCAGGGCAAAACCATGGGCAAATTGCCTTACTCCACACACACACGCCTGATAATAATCCCTCAAGGGAAAATAAAATTAGTCACTTGAATCCACAACTGTTTGTGGTACACTGCTAAGTGCAAATGGCTGCCCATTTCACTCACAAAAATATACAATCACTTCATTATTCCATACACCCATCACACCAGTTCTCCCTAGTGTATTCTGTGAAGCACCTTGAGAAGTTTAGAAGATGTGATAAACCGTGGTATCAAATGCAAGGATTATTTATTATTATTATTATTTAACAATGTTTGCATTGACAGAATTAAGTTATTAAACACAAGAAACTGAATAATAGTTGTTGCAATATATGATTTAATATAGTTTATTTTGCAAATTGGAGGATGTCTTGAAAGCACTCACAAGACTTATTCTACTTCTCTGCCTTACCTCATCCCAACCCTGGAAACCCAACCCAAAGTGTTGTCCTGCCTGGAATTTAACCCAAGTCTCTTGCAAGATGAGTGTTCTAACTACTGGGCTACAGGACTCTACAGATATTAGTGTCTGAACCGAAGAACAGTATCTGCAACATTGAGGCACACTCCTAGGACTATTGGTGTGTTAACCTAGACTATGAGCTCAATAATGTGAAGCTTGAACCTTCTGACTCAGAGATGTGAATGGTATCAAAATAGCCTGGCTGACACCTAAATATAGTCATGGCCAATTTGGTGGAGGAGTCCATTTTGATGAGAGGAATTATTGCAGATCTATTGCAGAATCTATTGTTATTCAAATTAACAAGATGTCCACAAGTACAGTACTGTGTATGAGAGCCACATGAAATGACCTATTGGTAGCTTTTGCAGATAATTGTATTTTTGTTTTAGAGATTTTTTTTCTTTATTTATCATATTTTTGATCTTTATGTAAAGAATAAATATTGCTCTGATGCCTTTTGGTGCCTTGATGAAATTACTTTTTCAAGATATTCCTTTTTGATCTAAGTTTTTGACAGACTAAATCAGTTCTTTATTCCAGCAGTAGCTTTAACATTTATGCAAAGATCATTATTTTAGTATTTTTAATCCAACTAAAATTAAATGATCAACACAACATACTTGTTCAAAAAAAATACTAAGTCACAAGGGTATGTTTGAAATTCTGAGAAGTTCTATTAACTCTTTACAGATTTCTATTGAATTTTCGGTACGCTAAAGATTAATAAATACAGACAGTGCTGAATGTCAATGAGAGACCTTACCTAACATCATCTAGAAATCTGGCTCTAAAATCTGACTAGAAAACAATTCTTAATATTTTGTTTGAAGATTGCTTCGGCAGGTTTATGAAAATTAATTACCATCCACAGAAGTTTGCCATTTTCGAGAGATGATCTCACTGCAGATGAGACGATTGAGAGGAGACCTGATTGAGGTGGTTAATATTCTGAAAGGATTTGGTACAGTGGCCATTAATAGACTGATTCGATTTGTTCGCATGACTATAACATGAGGAAAAAAATGTAAGATAGCTCTAGTAGATCTTAAAGAGAGTGTTGGAGTAATTTATTTGAGGAGAGAGGATTGTTGATAACATGGAACTCAGTGCCAGACCATTTAAAAGCTATCTTGACGAATGCACAAAAATAGAATATAGGAGATGGGATTAGGAGAGTGGTAGCTCAAGTGGAGTTTAAACACCAGGGTGAACTAGTTAGAACAACTGGCATGTTTTTGTACTGTAACGTTTTATGTAAATCAGTATAATTAATTGTTAAAACATGTCTAATTTAGGGAATTTAATTTATACTGAAATGTTCAGTGTTCACATAATCCTTAGAAATTGGCATAGCACATTTTAAAAAAAACTTAACGTGCTTACAAAAAACAGGATTTGGGGCGATTGTGATCTGAAAGAAGGTGATCAAGTATCAGCCCAAACTAATAATTGAATTAGGAACATGAATTCTGTGGTTGTGAGGCATAATTAAAGCCTTTGGGGTTGTGTATCTTAATGGTAGAGCACTCGCTTTACAAGTGAGATTCTTGGCAAAATGATGGGCAAGTTTAATTACTCCACATGCCTCTGTGTACCTAGCAGTAATTAGGAGCCCAGTTGCTAGTTGATTGGCAGATCACTTTTTCCGTGATAACCCCTCAAAAAAAAAGATAAATTTGTCACTCAATCCACAGCTATTTATGAGAAACTGTTGTGTGCAATTGGCACAAATATACAGTCATTTCGCTTTTCAGCATATGCTGTGAAGTGCTTTGAGACATCTAGATGATGTGATAAAGCTCTATATTGAATGTAAGCATTATTATTCTTATTATTATTGGAGGCATTAGCCACTCTTATCCACCACCCACCCCATCCATCCTACTGTCAAGGACACCATATATCAATGGTTTCCAAACTGTAGGGTGTGCCTGCCTTGGGCATCGCGTATCATTGGCTGAGGGGGCGTGGAACTTTAGAGTCTTGAGTCCCTGAGTGTGTGTGTAGCCGAGGACCTGAGTGTGCGGAGCCGAGTGTTAAGTGGGGGGGACAACAACGTTGCTGAATTAAGGGGGGGTGCCGCTATTCAGTTTGGAAGCTACTGCCATATGTGAAGGGCACTATATAAATGCTAATTACTTTCATACAGGTAAATACAAGTAAAAGGTACATAAGAGAATGTAAGAGCATTCCAAAAATCTCTTCCACAAGAAAAAACTTTCCAGAAATATTACACAAAAGAATACAAGAACAAAATTACATTTGTGTAGCACCTTTCATGTCGGAACGACGTGCCGAGTTGGTTGACAGTCAGTGTTTTAAACCAGAGCTGAGGTCAGGATTGGGGAGGGTAGAGGGGATTTGTGATGACCAATGGGACCGTCCTTGAGGCAGGACTTGAAGAAGGCTAGGGAAGGGGGGAAGAGGTGGAGGGATTGCGGGATGATATTCTAGAAGTTAGGGGCAGAGTGGCCCATCGATGGTGAGAATGGTGGGTTGGGGGACAAGGAGCAAACCGGAGCATGCTGAGTGGAGGGAGCAGGCAGGTTGATAGGGGGTTTGGAGGTCGCAAAGGTAGTGTGGGGTGAGGCCATGTATGGCTTTGAAGGTGACAGCCAAGATCTTGAATTGAATCCTGTAGGTGATGGAGGGCCAATGAAGTTGGGTGAGAATGGGGGCGATGGGGTGGCAGAGCTTGTAGCAGTAGAGTACACGGACCGCAGAATTTTGGATGATCTGCAGCCTATGGAGGGAGGAATTGGGAAGGCTAACAAGCAGGGCAGTGGCGTAGTTGAGCCTGTATGTGATAAAGGCATTAATGAGGCTTTCAGTGGCCTGAGGGTTGAGCTAGTTGTGAAGTCAGGCAATACTCAACATTACAACACAATACTCAGACGCTACTTTATGGTGGAATCGGATCTGAGAGAAGACAACAGAGTGGCTGGCTTTGGACGTTTGTCACCTTTATTGCTTTCAAATTCTCCCCACTCTGAGGCCATTATGTTTCTGAACATCTTAGTTAAAACTTTCAAGGCATCTATCTTTAACTCACACATCAGCAGTGTTGCCATTCGTTTCCCTGGTGCTGTGTTATGTTGTGTGGTGCTGTGTTGTGCCCATATTGCACTGTATTCAGGTGTCGAGACCATGGCTGCAGTGCATTGGTTGAGTTCACCTTGTTTATTTTCAGTCTTTTAACTTTCCCAGTTTGTTCTGATGACCAGATTGACTCTACTGCTCAAGACAAATCAATAACATCTCTATACATCTGATGATATGACTGAAGCTAACTGTGAACCTAGATTGATTGTCCCATGAGGGGAGTCTGAGGAAGGGAGAGTTGATTCATTCTTGTCTTAACAATTCTGGCCTACGCCCGATAATGGTTTGAAGCTCTCTGGCTCTCATGTACACAGTCTCCCAGCACTTTGTCTTGGTGCTGGGCTGTACCCTGAAATGCCCGCCATTTTTTTCAGGGATTATTAGTAGGCGTGTGGAGTAAGGAAATTTGCTCAAGGTTTCGCCCTGCCTGGAATCAAACCCAGGTCTCCCGCTTGTAAGGCAAGTGTTCTAACCACTGAGCTATAGGACTCCATTTGAAAAGGACCTTCATTATCAAGTGCTTCTTGTTCATCCCTCTACAGAGGTTGAGTCAGAACCAACAGAAATTAAGAATCAGATCAGGCTGTAATAGCATCTGCAAAAGCAGGGGCAGATGATTTACTGCTCCAAGCCTCAGAAGTTGTTTTTTCTGACAGCTATACAATGTTTCTGATTTTTACATAGGATCATCAAATATCTCTATAGTGTAAGCATTATTTTTGTTGAAGTTGTGCTTTATTCAATTATACATGCTCCAACCTTTGAAGTACAACACTCGGCTAGACTTTTACAATATTTTTAAATCTTACATACTAGAGATTCTAATGGGAATTGCACTTACCAGTTCAATTCTGGATCATTCCCTCAATGGAAGAATGAAAATAATCACTTCAATAATGACATGGAATTGTCATGTACAAAATGCACAAACGTAAGTGCATGATCAAAAAGGAGGGTCTTGAGACCGGCCTTGAAGGATGCAAGGGAGGAAGTGAAGCAAAATGTCTGTGGGGTGGATTTCCAGAGTGTGGGGGAGAGAGGTTGAAAGCCTGTCCACTGATAGTAGGGCGGGTTGGACGAGGGACATGGAGCAGACCGGAGCTTGCTGAACGGAGGAGGTGGGCAGGTTCGTAGGGGGACAGTGGGTCAGAGAGATAGGAGGGTGCAAGGCTGTGAATGCTAGTCTTATCCATTCCAAGCTAGTCTTAGCCTGTGAGCCCATTTATTATAATGTTTGAAAATATAAATAATGGGATCACTTTTTAAAGGTTGCATGCTTGATGATATGATTCATTTTCAATTATTTAATTTATTGTGGGAAATTCAGCCTTAATTTGGAAAGAGATTTTCTGCAGTTCTTAAAAAGGCTTCCAAATTAAGCCTAATTCTACAATTTTGCAAGACCATAAATTTTAAGATGACACAGCATTGCAGTCTAAAATTAAGAAGGATTTGATGCTCCAAATGGTTAGTGAATAAATGCACCAATTGTATAATTACGTAAACGGATAAATGAAGTCTGAAATTCATTTCTTAATTTGGACTAACAATTGTTCTTGGCAAAAGGAAGCAGCATTGTTGCAAATGGACTAATGATCTTGAGCTAGGAAAAGCAAAAACAAAATCAGACATGTGTTCAACTTCTGGTTAGTAGCAATTGACCCCTGCTGTGTGACCATCAGATAAGGACAGTATCCAGATCAATTGTCAACTCCCCAATAGTACAGCAACCAAGCCATATGAAGTATGTCCAGTTGGATGAGATTGTCAATTTTGATTGTGGTTGGAGAGCCAAATGAAAGACGGCTTGAGGACATTACATTGTGTATGTTGGCTACAAATATGCAATCACTATACTCTGCAGTAGCGCATGTGAAGTGCTTTGAGACTATTTGACGATGCCATGAGGTGATCAATCAATTGTTTTGATTGAACCTCAGGTCTAAGGCGCTTCAATTACACCTCTAACCTCAAAACTTTGGGTACAAATAAGAGAAAACAATTATTGGGCCAGGAAGAATGTAGTTTTGATCTCTCGTCAGCAGATCAACGCGGAAAAATAAATAACCTCCAAATAAATTAGATGAGGAAACCCTCTTTAAGTGCTGAAATATTTGATGCAATTCACCTCAACACAAGGGAATATCAAAGATAGTGTCAATCTATAAATATATGCATGATTACAACTTTCACTTGGTGAGTGTCAGGCAAATCTGAATTCCCAACATTTCCATACATGTGGTGTTCCTGCAATCAAAGTAACTCTGATTTGCCTTCATAAAGAGTCATTCTGACATGTGGGCTGACACATTGAGTGTAGATCGGTTATAAAAGCTTTAAGTGGTACTCCAGTCTAGTTTGTTACTGATAAAGGCCAATTTTCCTGCAAAATAGTCACTACATTTTACATGATATCCTGTGAAGTACTTATTATTATTGTTGCTTTTCAATGCATATTTTTAAAACTGGAGTTATTGTATTTTCTCTTCAACCGAGCTTTTGGTCACCTTCCTGCCCCTGCCCCTGGCTCAGTCCCGGGATCCGCTACTGTGAAACGCTCTGAGACGCCGTCCGGCGTGGAGTGCGCTATATAAATCAAAGTTTTTGTTGTTGTTGTATTTGTGTGCCTGCAAACAATCAGTAATTTCACATACAAATCTGGTAGAGTACTTTGAGATATAATTATTATGTGTTAAGGCATCATATAACATATAAGGATTATAATTATGATTTGTATTGGACAGTGATCAGACTGATGATTTCCTGTCTGGATCATTGATATTGAGATCAATTGCAGAATTCCAGTCATTACTTCAGATGAGATATTTTAGTTCAGCACTAACTGGAACCTATCTAATCTGGATGATTGAATTAAACACTGGAGATTGAATCAACAGAGCCAACAAAACCAGTTTGAGCTCTTTTTTTCTCCATATATCAGGTGGTAGCACTCTCACCCCTGAATCCAAAAATTGCAGGTTTAAGACCCACATCTGGTCTTAAAAGTTCAATACAGTCTCTAAAGTTCAATACAGTACTGTACAATCCTGGAGGTGAATTGCAATATTAGAGGTGCCATCCTTTGGATCCTAGCTAACAATCCCCCAGATAAAACTAGCCATGTGTTTCTTTGCTGAATATGGGACATTGTTTAGGCATTTAGGCTGCCTAATTTGGCTACAAATACACAGCCATTCCACTTTACAATAAATCCTATGAAGCGCTTTGGGATGTTCTCATTAATGTGAAAGACGCAATATCAATGTCATCATCATCATCACCACCATCATCGATTGCAATTACTTTATTTTCCATCCAATATCTCTGTTTAGCATTAATAAATGTTTGCAACATTCATTATATGATTGAAAAAAGGCAAGAGATTGCAAAAAGCAAATATAACAGATTTTTGCATGCCAAACCATTCTTGTGCAGAGGTCCCTGGATTTCCTTTTGTGAATCCTGCAATACTAACAAAGGAGATAATTTTGTTCTATTTAGTAAGCCTAAAATTGTAAAATACAACATAATTGTAGATTGCAATCATAGTATAACTGCACCATAGTCACTACAGGAATTATATAAAATAATTATGGTTTATTGTTCATTTGATTCAATTAATCATATAAAATTAAAACAGCACATTTAATACAGTCACAACGGACCCTTATTGAAAGGAATGTATTGCAAAAGTGCATCAGCAGAGTGTGCAGTTGATCCCTGGGAGCTGAATGTTGTTTAATCCTGAATGTTGCCATAACATCCGACAAACCAACATTCCTATGAGGGAAAACTAAGTTCTGTGGCAGGGGACATTTATTATGAATTGCAATTGTAAAAGCCTAAAAAGAATAGTTTAAAAGAGAAATGTATCAAAAAAGGAGTAATATAATTATGATTTATAATTGAATCTCTCATTTTACATTATTGGAATTTTTTTCCTTGATGAAAACACATTAATGAGGGCTAATAAAAAATGAAGGAAACATTTGCATGTATCTTCTTTTTTTCCATTAAGCTTACTTAGCCTTAAAGCATTTAATGGAGTAGTATCTTGCAAAACCTAAACTCAACTGCTTTAATTTGTCATACCAGTAATGCTAATCAAGAAGGTCCAACCAATAAATGTAATATTTGTAGATTGAGCTTTGCTTCTGGGGATGGGACCAAGAGATTGCATTAATATCTGTTGTATCTCATCACATTCTTTGCATAGTCTTAATTAATCTTAACCTAATCATCATAATATAGACAACAACAACAACAACAACAATTTACATTTATATAGACCTGATCGTTCCTGGCGCTTAGACATCCTCAACAGTATCTCTGCTATTTAAACATTTGCTATTTAAATGTGCATGCTAACTGGATAAAATATTCCTGAAAAGTAGAATACCTAATAAACATAATTTCTTGTTTTTTTTTGTTGAATCTCAGTTTATCTGCAACACAGCAGCAGTTGTTGAACTCTACTTTTGTAAATTTACAAAAAAATTTAGATCTTTGCAATTTGATGATTGAGATTGAAGCAATTGGCTCAAGACAAATCAATGAATTTTAGGCACACCAACATATAAGCAAGACAATGTCAGAGGAATGAGCTGCGAGCAACGATTAGACATGCTAGGGCTCTTCAGGGGATGGCTGAAAGAGGGGCCCATGGACAGAGATATAAAACTTTAAATAGGATTAAAAAGTAAACTTGGAACAAAACATTAGATGCATTTATTGTATATAGCTCCTTTTACAGTACATAGGGAAAACGTTCAAAAACACTGAAAGTAAATTTACAGTTGCAAAGTACAATTTCAGAACAGACTCCAGCAACTAATTATTTATGCAGATAATATTTCATGTTGCCAGGAAGGGTGGTGTCAGATGCTTTGAGTCAACAACAACAACAACAAAATTACACTCATATAGTGCCTTTCACGTCAGGATAAGATAATGTACGCAGGAAGCATGGCAACATTAGGCTATACCAGGATACTTTCCTCTCGTCAAAGTGACACACTTGTATATTGAACCATGTTTGGGACCCTTCTATTGAAGATACTGTTCAAGAGCAGTGAAATGTAATATGCTGAAAAAACATTTTGAACATTTTCAATGCATTACAAAATCAAATCCATTGTGAAACATTGGGATAGAATTTGCAGGACCTCTCTATCCCGAAAGATGTCCTATGTTAACACATTTATGGAATAAGATTTGGAAGAGCACCCGGCACTCTCTAAATTTGTGATTTGCTTCACATGTCCAAGTCCTGCCATTTTCTTTGACATTGAGATCCGTAATTCTATTTTGTGGTACTTTTGGGGTTTGGTTCACTTATGCTTTCTCAGGATTGAATCTCTAGGAGGAGAACCAAAATCCCTGCTATTCGAGGGCCAAACCATATTTAGCTTTTGGATGCTGGAATTCCAGCCCTCCTATGCAGACAAACAGGAAAGACTAAACTGAAGGAAATTAATGCTCTTTGCTCTGCCAGAATTTCTATCATTTGAATTGTTAATAGCAAGTATTATGACACGTTTTTCTGTTGTAAAATTTCTCACAAGCTCTTGATTAGCTCGGTTGTAGGTATCTGTCCCTTCAAATTGGCAAACAATGAATGAAGGCTAGGAGGTACCAGTTGAGTGGAAGATTAGGCAACAAATGACCCAGTGGAGTGACTGCCACTGCTCTGTTCAATAAGGTCACGTAAAGGAAGTCGAGACTTTTATGACGGCCTTTTCTCTTCTCAAAACACTACCAGCATTTCACAAAATATGGCTTCCACGTCCCACAGAGGACTGACAAAACTCAGCACAACTGTGATGTCAAATATCAGGCAATGGAGCAATCATAGACTGTGAGAGGTTTGCATTGATTGTCTAAGTGATGCTGATGTTCAGTGACTTGGGTAATTGAGGAGTTAAATGTCTATTATAGCAGACAGCTGTGATACAACAGGGTCAAAAGTGTGTCAGTTTCTTACAGGGTTTCTTAATAAGGAAGTACAGCACCTGCTGACCTATGGAAATCCCTTTGAAGGCAATCCATGTTCGGGTCAGTTTTGATGTGACATGTGTGAATTATTCTTGTTGCTAGAAACAGTCCACACTCGCATTCCTTAAGGAATCCTTTAGAAATCATACTATTTCATTTTAAAATTCCAGAAACAGAAACAAAAATGACATGTGTATAGTGCTTTTCACTTCGGGTGGACTTCCCAAGCCACTAGACAGTCAATGTTTTAGACCCGAGCTGGGGTCAGGATCGGGGAGGGTGGAGGGAAAGTGGGGGATATTAGGATAATTAGCTACTTTTAGAAAATTGAAATATGCCATGTGTACAATGAGTATTTTTCATAGGAAAAGTCAATTTGTGTACAGCAATGTGCCACAAATAGCCATCAAGTGAATATTCAATTCTATCTGCGGGATTGATGGCCTGGACACTGAGAAAAACTCCCTGACATGGTATAAAAGGGGGAATCACTTGCTTGAGTCTGTCAACAACGGTTTTGCAGTTTCATTTTACAGTCGAGCTCCATAGGGACCAATTCAAAAACCCAATTGTGCAGCCGTGTTAGTTATTGCACATTGTGCATGGGAATTATTTCATCATTGGAGTTTGCCTGCAGTAAAGTCTTGGGTTAAAGTGGAAGATGCACTCTTTTCTCCAGCTGTCAGTTTGATTTCCCACTGGGAGTGTTAATGCAATGTCCTTGTGAATGTAAGCCAGAAGTTAACCATAGAGAGATTGGGACTAATTTCTTCTCATTCCTTCTCATTCCTTAACAATGTTTCAAATACATAAGACATACCTTACAATATTTAATATTTTACACTTGTTTTGCTTGCTTCCCACCCCCCAGAATCCAGGTAAATATAATTTTGTTTTCCAATTCAACTGCCTCAAAAACTGTGCCTTTATATTCATGTTTGATCGATGTGTCACCTCAGAATTTATCTTTCTACACATAAGAAACCTATCAACTTGCCAGCCCACTCCGCTCAGCAGGCTCAAGCCTGCTCCACGTTCCCTGACCCACCCGCCTACCATTGGTGGGCGAGCCTTCAGTCACTCTGCCCCAACCCCTGGCCTCCTTCAAGTCCCACCTCAAGAGCCTTCTCTTCAACGGTCCCATTGGTCACCTCAAATCATCCTCTTTCCCTCCACATCTCCAGGTAGGGTCTGAAACAATGACTTTCCAGCACCTTGAGACATCTTCCTGACGTGAAAAGTATTACACAAGTGTAATTTTGTTGTTGTTGTAAGCAACCTTTGCCATTAAATCACAACGTTACCACCTACCCCATCACCACTGAACTCCCTGTGTAATGATTTGTTGGCATTAATCCGTGTTGTAACACTTTAGTCCATAAGCAAACTACATGTTAACACATTGGGCTACAACTGTCCAACATGTATCCTGCAGGGATTATATGAGCCGAGTAGGAAGAATTCCTGTGCGCAATGATACACCTGCTCCTCCAAGTCAACAACAAGAACTTTGATTTATATAGTGCCTTCCACGCTGGACGGCGTCTCAGAGCGCTTCACAGTAACGGATCCCAGGACTGATCCAGGTGCAGGGGTAGAAAGATGACCAAAGGCGCGGTCGAAGAGAAAGGTCTTTAGCTGTGATTTGAAACTGGGAAGAGAGGGGATGAGGCGAAGGGAGTGAGGAAGGGAGTTCCAGAGCCTCGGGGCGAAGTGGCTGAAGGCACGGCTGCTGGGGCTGGAGTGGAGGATTCAGGGGACATGGAGGAGGCCAGACTCAGTGGAGCGAATGCAGCGAGTGCTGGTTTGGGGAGAGAGGAGATCAATGAGGTAGGGAGGTGCAGAGGAGTTGAAGGATTTGAAAATAAGGGTGAGGATCTTGAAGTCGATCCTCTCAGCGACAGGGAGCTAGTGAAGTCTGGTGAGGACTGAGCTAATGGGGGAGCAAAGTTTGGTGCGGGTGAGAATGCGGGCGGCAGAGTTTTGAATCAGCTGGATTTTGTGGATAGTGGTGGAGGGGAGACTGGCGAGGCGGACGTAGCGATAATCCAGCCGAGAAGTGACAAAGGCATGGACCAAGGTTTCAGCGGCTTTTGGGGTGAAGTATTGAAGTGAAGTCCTATCAATGAATCAGCCTTCCTGTCATCAGCAGTGCCTCTGAAGTACTATGGACCTGCTTGCTTCAGGAACCAGTTGACTGAGACCAGTACAGAGGGTTGACTCGATTCCCATGTTCCGTTGGTGAGCACATCAGTCTGTTGTGACTCATGTGGAAACCCATCACTGTGCCTTAGGAGTCTTGTAGCTCAGTGGTTAGACCACTCGCCACACAAGCGAGAGATCTGAGTTTGATTATTGGAAGGGTAAAACCTCAGGCAAGTTTACTTATTCCACATGCCTGATAATAATTCCTCAGAAAAAATTAACAATAATAAATGAGTCACTTCAATCCATGATGTTTGTGTGACACTGCTGTGCGCAATTGGCTGCAGTGGTTCGTTCACAAATGTGCAGCCAATTCACTTTACACTATATTCTGTGAAGATATGTAGAAGATGTGAAATGTACTATATGAAATGCAAGAATTCTTCTTTTTAGTATTATTAATATCCAAACCGAAATTCCACTCATTTATGTGCCCCACAAATGAAAATTTCCCAGTGTCTGGATTGGAAGGTGGACTCACTCTGGAGGTACACACCCTACTTATCTATTTCTGGAGTATTGGGTACAGAATGGCAATAACTCTAAGGCTTGTGGACTCGAGGGACCATCTAACTGGTTAGATTCTCAAGAGTGGAGTCTAACCAGCTAATGGTGTTCCTGTTATCCTGCTGTTTTAATCTCTTTTCCCTCTTCAAATTTTGAGTAAATTGCATGTGTAAAACAGATTATCTGGTTGGAGAGTGGGAGGAGGAGAGGGGACATCATCACGTTGAACTTTCGATAAATAACAGTTCCTTTGAACTTGACACTAAGTTTTTTTTAATCTAAAAGTGAAATATGTGGATGCGCAAAACGTATCTTATTGCACATCCCATTTTGCAGTAAAGTATATATCTCCTAATCCATCACTTAAAGTACTACCTGTTAGAATGTCACCTTGAACTATTGTGGATCATAAAGCCTTATAATTCAATGAAGAGTCTAGCTATTAATATTTTCCTGAAAAGACCTAAACTCTCTCATTAAAATTGGATGATTATTCTGCAATCATAGGCACAGTGGAACATTCTGTTATTCTTGTGATACTTTTATTTTAAAATTATCTTTCTTGTAAACCGTCTATGCTTGTGCAGCCTACTCCAGTGACATGAAGACCAAATTAATCATTTTAGGGCAGTCTGATCACAGTAAATGTGAGATGTAATAGTGTCCTCGGCTGTAAGGTGGTTGCCGATTGTGCTGTCAAGTGACAGATTTATTGAAAAATCTGTGGAAAGCATACCTTCTCTGACATATCAAAAAGTGTCTGATAAGACAAAATAAATAGTTCATGATGTACTGCACTTCAGTTCCAATGCTGTTGGAAATGGGAGCTGAGTTTTAAAAGCCACCAATGAATTGATTCACATTGATACAACAGCATCTTGCTTCAGTGGAGAATACACTGGATGGTGTCCTCAATTGGTTCTCTCGATTTAATCTGGTTTATTAGAGGGGCAGTATATTGCTCTTAAAATAACACCCTTTACATTGTTTGTCCTCTGGAAAAACATCCTGAATCTTCCTTCTTCTCAGAAATATTGGATTTTTAATCAACATCCAGCCCTTGATGGGTTGGGTTTTTGCAGTACGAATTGCTCAGTCACTGACAGTCCTCTTTGATGTCCGTGGAGAAACTCCCAGCTGGGAGTAGAGATTCTAAACTGAAAGGTCTCTGAGGGAATGAAAGGCAGATTGAAAACCTAAATCTTTCAATTTTGGTATGAATTCTGTGCATTTCAAGGCAACAAATACCTTCCCTAAAAACTGCAGCTGGGGACACAGGAATCCATGCACAAACCAAGCTGTTTGTATGTTTTTTAAGGATGGAATACTTAGAATAATTTTCAGTTTCACAACGGTGTGTTTGTAGAAATGTATTTGGGTTTGTATTGTTTCCAACCCTAACACCATAGGCTGTGTCCTGTGGAGCTGTTTAAGAATGCAGATTGTGTACTTTTATTTTCACTGCATTGCCACACCACTGATTCCTGTTCATAAATTCAATTGAGGAAAACTGACTGTCGGCAAGTCTAGAAGCTATTCCCCTCGGTATTGCATGTTTAAAAATAAAAACAGCTGCCTACAATCTATGGAAGGTTGTTACAGGGCAAGCTGAAACAGGGCAAGCTAAAACAGACAGTGATGAAGTGGCTGAAACGTTCTGATATTGCGAGGGTATTCCTGATCATTTTGGTTAACCCTTTTGCTCTGAATTACACATAGTGCTTTGAGATGTTAATTTTACATGAAAATCACTGTTTAAGTGGAAGCTATTGTTGGTTACTGTTGTAATATGTATTGTATGAGGTAAAGAAACACAACTACTTTCTTTGCTTTTGAATTTTTATTTATTTAATTCTGTGATTAGCTCAGCATTATCAGCTTTTGAAAGATGATAATATTGGATGAATTACAAAGCATTACTAAGATATTACAGTCTACAGTTAACCATAAAAAAATCTGCATTCCTTTTTAATGTGAGTCTAAACACCAGCAGATGTCATTCAGACAGAATAAGCTATGCAACCTTGCTTATGTGGGGAAATTTATCACTGAGTTGTGCTTTACTTTTTCCTCACATATTCCGTCACACTGTGCTGACAGATTAGTGACTCAATGCTATACCTATTGAGATTCACGAGTGTAGATCTAAACCTACAATAAAGAATGTAGAGAGGAAATACTATGTTCCATAGTAGACGATTTGCCTTGTACTCTAATTGCCCAGGCATCTTGATTTTGACAATGAACAGGGAAATGGTTTGGCTGACTAAAAATAATCCTTACATTTGATATAGTGACTTATCACATCTTTGAGACAAAGCACTTTACAGAATACAGTAAAAATCCATTTATCTCAGGACCTGGCCAATCCTGGTTAAAGCACCTGTCGGATATTCAGCAGAAAACATTTTTTAAAAGTTTTTTTTTCAATGCAGTTTTCCAGATAAATTCTGGTTAATCGAATGCGGACCTTTTTGTTGTGATGCCGGTTATATGGAAATTACAGTTGATCGGGTGCTGGATAAACAGGCTTTTACTGTATAATCTAAAGTGCATTGACTCTATATTTTGTGGGAGGAACATTGTAGCAAATTGCGCACAGCAGTGTTCCACAAACAGTCATAGATTCAATTACCACTTTTTTAAAAAGGGATTATTGCTCCAGAAAAGCGAATTGCCACCAACTAACAACCGGAGTGTGGAGTAAGAACAACATGTCTAAGATTTGCCATGCCCAGGAATCAAATCCAGGTCCCTTCGTTTGCGAGGCGAGTGCTCTAACTATTAAGCTACAGGACAGCAACAATTTTTTTAATGATGATTCAATATTAATATTAATTTATCCAACTTTGATACTCTTCTGGATATAAAGCCAATGATTCTATCTGCATTCTTTATAACCTACGTGTTGCTATTTTTAGAGATTTATACATCTGATTAGGGTAATGAAATTGCTGATTCCTGGATTATTACATAACTTCAATGATAAGAATCATCTTTGCTTTTGGTATAAGCATTATCACATCATCGAAAGGTCACAGCATGTTTCCTTGAACAGCCATGAATTGATGGATAAGTTACATCTTGGAGATTGGTGGCCAGAAGCAAAGGGACTATTTCTCTCCACCAGAATTGGTGGAGAGAAATAGTCCCTTTGCTATTCGATTAATGCTGTGAGAAATTGAATATTCGCATGAAAAGGCAGATACAACTTCAATTAACAATGATCTAAAGGTCAACAAATCTGACAATGCAGCCCCAACAAGTGCCCTAGAGTGTCATCTTAGTCTGTGAGCCCAAAGTTCTTTTGTGGGACTTCTGGTTTAGAGAACAATCAAAGGTAAAGATACTCAACCGGTAGAGGACTAATTTCAGTGAGTTAGAAAAGGAATTAGCCAAGGTGACTGGAATGAAAATTTGGCAGATAAAACACCTAATGAGCAATGGGAAGCCTTCAGATACATGGCAAATACAATCCCACAAAGTGAAAAGGTAGGGCATCAAACCTCCCTGGATGTCTAAGGAAATTGGGATTCAAGTTAAACAGAAAAAAAAGTCTTATGCTAAATGTCAGGTCCAAAATACAGAAATATAATCAGTTAGAATATAGAAAGTGCATAGGAGAACTGAAGAAGGGAATAAGAGTGGCAAAGAGATTGTATGAGAAAAGATTAGCGATATAAAAGGGATCCCTAAGATATTTTACAAGCACATGAAGAATAACAACAACAAAATTGCACTTATATAGCGCCTTTCACATCGGGAGGATGTCCCAAAGCATTTGTACAGTCAGGTCGGGCCCCGAGCGGGGTGTGTGGGGTGGTGGGGAGGTGGGGAGGGTCGGGGTAGGGGCAAGAGGAAGGAGAGTGGGAGAGGGGGAAGAGTTGGTGGGGCAGCCGAAGGCGTGGTCGAAGAGGAAGGCCTTGAGACAAGCCTTGAAGGTGGAAAGGGAGGAAGCAAAGTGAAGGGGCTGTGGGATGGAGTTCCACAGTGTGGGAGCAGAGCAGCTGAAAGCCCGGCCGCTGATGGTTGGGCAGTTAGGGTGGTGGATGCGGAGCAGGCCTGTGTCTGCTGAACGGAGGGTGCGGGCAGGCTGATAGGGGGGACGGTAGGTCAGAGAGATAGGTGGGGGCAAGGCCGTAAATGGCCTGAAAGTGAGAACAAGGGTCTTGAGTCAGGCAAAGGTAGTGTGGGTCCAATTAGAGACCAAGGAAGAAACCTTCATGTAAAGGCAGAGGGAATGGCTGACATGCTAAATGAGGATTTTACATTTGTTTTCAAAAAAGAATAGGATGCAGCCAATGCTACAGTATCAATGGAGAGGGTGGAGAAATTGGAAAAGATAAGAATAAACTGAGAGGAGGTACTAAAAAGGTTGTCAGTGCTCAACGTAAATAACTCACCCGGTCCAGATGAGATGCATTCCAGGTTACTGAGGGAAATAAGGGTGGAAATAGCGGATGCTCTGTCCACAATTTTTCAATCCTTTTGGAACCCCGGGGTGATACCAGAGGACTGGAGCAAATGTTACTTCCCTGTACAAAAAGGAGCAGACGGATAAACCCAGGATCTTCAGGTCAGTCAGCCTTGTGGGGAAACTTCTGGAGACTATAATCCAGGACAAAATAAATTTTCACTTACACAAATATCAGGTAGTGAAGGACAGCAAACATGAATTTGTTCAAGGCAAATCATGTCTAACAAATCTGATAAGAGTTTTTCAATTAAGTAACAGAGTGTGAATGAAGGTGGTGCAGTTGATGTAGTTTATATGGATTTTCAAAAAAGCATTTGAAAGAGTGCGACACAAGAAATGTGTAAGCAAAATGGAAGTCCATGGTATTAAAAGAGGAGCATGCATACAGAACAGGCTGGAAGACAGAAAGCAGAGAGAGTGGTGGTGAACAGTTTTTTTTCTGATTGGAGGGAAGTGGCATTGGTGTTCCCCAGGTGTCGATATTGGGACCACTGCTCTTTTTGATCTATATAAATAACCTGGAGGATGGTATAAGGGAATACAATTTAAAAGTTTGCAGATGATGAAAACCTAGGAAAACTAGGAGGAAGATAGTAGCAGACTGCAAGAGGATGTAGACAGACTGGTAGAATGAGCAGATGTGGCAGACAAAGTTTAATGTGGATGAATGCAAAGTGAAGCATTTTAGGATGAAGAATGAGGAGTGGCAGTATAAGTTAGAAGGCAGCATCTTAAAGGGGGTGAAGAAACAGAGAAAACTGGGGGTTCATATAAGTAAAGCTTTGAACCTGGTAGGACAGGTAGATAAAGCTGTTATAAACCATATAGGATACTAGGCTTTATAAATCACAGCATAGAATACAAAAGTCTGGAATTTATTATGAACTTTTATGAAGCGCTAGTGTTGTATTCAGTTCTAGGCAACACAGTTTAGAAATGATGTCAAGGCATCAGAGAAGGTGCAAATGAGATTTTCCATGATTGTACCTGGAATGAGGGACTTCAGTTATTAGGAGAGGCTAGTGAAGCTAGGATTATTTTCATTGGAGCAGAGGCGGTTAAGTGGAGACATAACTGAAGTTTCCAAAATGATGAGGGGATTCAATAGGGTAAACAAGGATAAATTATTTACACTGGCAAGTGGGCGGTAACCCAAGGACACCAATTTAAAATATTAACAACAACAACAACAATTACACTTGTATAGCACCTTTCACATCAGGAAGCTGTCCCAAGGCGCTGGATAGTCATTGTTTCAGACCCAAGCTCGGGTCAGGGATGAGGAGGGTGGAGGGAAAATGGGGGGATTTGGGGTGACCGATGGGACCATCGAAGAGGAGGGTTATGAGGCTGGACTTGAGGCTAGGGAGGGAGCAGGGCAGAGGGACTGAGGATGGAGTTCCACAGGTTAGGGGCAGAGTGGCTGAAGGCTCACCCGCCAATGGTGCAGTGGGTGGGTCGGGGGACATGGAGTAAGCCGGAGCCTGAGGAGAATTTGTTTTACACTGCGAGTTGTTTGGATCTGGAATGCATTGCATGGTGGAAGTCGTTTCACGAACAACATTTTAAGAGAGAAGTAATTCATTATTTGGGGAGGACAAGTTTGCAGGGCTATGGGGATTGATTTGGACAGCTCTTTTCAAACAGCCGGCACAGACACAATGGGCCGAATGGCCTCATTCTGTGCAAAATAATTCTATGGTTCCATGATAAGAGAGTTACCAACTGAGCCGTATTACATCAATGATGAATTATGCGTCTGAAAATAATTCAAAGGGTGTTTGCCTATTTCTTCATCGTGTTTAAATAACCAACTATTTATGGTTATTATTGTGAATTGAAGGGAATCTAGAAGTGCGTTCAGGCTGCAAAAGTATCAAGCTAATTTCATTTTATTTGAATGAAAATAATCAACCAGGATAGTGTGTTGTGTTATGTTCTTTAATGGGTTTGCTAACAATAGTTACTGGCCTCTTACGCAGATAGTGAAAATTGTAATAATCGTTTAGAAGATGAAAGAAGGAGATTGATTTATTCATTTTATTTGACATAGCTGTCAAAAAAAGTCATCGAAATCCAATATCCTGGGAAAATAAGTTTGGGATATTTTTCAAAGCTGTCAACCGTAATAGGTTTGGAGAGAGAATGAAATTAGGTATATGCTTTGTGCATAGAAGATGACATCTGCAAAATATCCTTCAGAGTTAATATTGTCATTTGTAAATTATGGCAAAAATAATCTGTGCTGGATTGGTTAAATTGGATAATTTACAGGAACAAAAGTATGTAACATATTAACTATTTAAATAATGTTCGGTGACTGGTGTAATAACACCTAAATATTAAACAATGGAGGGAAATACGACCTTTGAAGTGCTAATTAGCACATTATTAAAAAGTGTGTTTAAAATCTGTTCCTAAAATGTTTAAGATGCTATCTGGATAAATAGAGTTTTAAACTTTGCTCACAATCTTTTGCGGGCACTCCAGAGCAAAGCTCCAAGAAGCAATCCTGTATGAAGGACACTGTATAAATCCAAGTTGTTATTGTTGCTAACTTAAACATCAATAGGACTGATAGTGAATCTTCAGCGGACTGGGTAAAACTATTACGTAAAAACTCCTGATGTCATATTAATTTCTCCTGCCAACTCAACCCAACTCATTTGTTGACATTCATTCAAATAATATGAATTCATATGATTGCATGATTCCTATATTTGTATGTGCATAAGACTACAATGATTTTATGTTGTACAACTGTACTTATGGCTTGTAATGTGAGAGCAAACAAAAGTAGCAGCTCAGATGTAAGGTCATATAATTTACACTTTTACAGTGTCTCTCCTGTTGTTTTACAAGCTATGGTTGGAGTTCGCATATCATCACTGGAACTTTTACATCTCTGTCTTGTTACTATTCCAGGGTATTTCTGAAGACAGACTAGCCAGCATGGCTCATTTTTCAGGAATTGGAAAAGCAGACTAGGCAATATGATTCTTCACACCTAGTTCTTGTTAGCACTGCAAGCCCTTAAGATTAGGGATGTTCCTAACAAGAAAGGAGCAGGAAGCCTGCCAGACAGTACTCACAGTGGCAATATATGCAGTTTTAACTCACCTGTTCATGACTTTTGTAAACCTGTACCTAATACTCTCCATAATTATGGAAGCCGTCTCCTGTAAGAGAGTGCACATTTCATTCTAGACAGGAAATGTCCATATACAGTATTAGTGGCATACATCGATGGAACTCTATCTGGTTTGGAAAGTCTTTAGCATGGGGAAGGATTTTTGCACGTGTCCAGTATGTAGCTGCCCCCACCCCAAAAGTGATAATTTCTTCCAACTATAGAATATATACCAGCAGCCCAGAAACCATTGTGTCTACTAGAGTATTATATTCACCTCAATCTGCACCTGTCCCAATAACATTTAAAACAAAAATAGAAATAGCTGGGAACACTCAGCAAGTCAGGCAGCATCTAAGGAGAAATAAAAATTAGTCAACGTTTTAGGTCCATGAACTTTGGTTAGACCTTTTGTTACATATTTCCAGCATCTGCAGTATTTTGCACTTTTGTTCCAATAATATTAAATTTTGTTCTCATGCTGGTGCTTCTAGTCTGAAAATTAATTGATTTTGATTTTATTGGAATCAATACCCAACACTATACTTGTGTGGGTGAAGGAGGGGAATAGTCCTAATTGATAGTTCTTTTTGAGGCTTCTTAATTTTAATTGTATGTCCCCTGTCTCCATGGTCATAATTTCAGTTAAATTAATTGCTTGCATCTATTACCTTGGACTTGTTATTTTAATGACATCCAAATGGTTTTCTTACTGAATGTGCTCATTTCGCCTTCCCTCTGGCTCGGCCCCGGGAACTGCTATTGGAAGCACACTGAGACACCATTCGGCTTGGAGAGCGCTACATAAATCCAAGTTGTTGTTGTTGTTTATTCAATGAATAGAGATTGTTATCACTTTAAGTTCAATCACCTTTCTTACTCATGGATCAAACCTTTTGAAAGCTAAACAATCCTTTTTGAAGATTGGGTACCCAGAAATACCCATTAATCTATACAAGAGATTAAATTATAGTCAATTATGAAATGTTTCAGAAATTACAATTGGTTTGAAATAAAATAAAAAGGGAAAGGTGTTCAATGTAGAATGGCCTCGCCATGATAGTTTCAGATCCAAAATTCTGATCCATTTAATGAGAATTTTTTTTATTATAAAAGCAGTGGCAGTGATTAGGAAAGTAAAAGATGCTCTCATTCTTGAGTGATTACACTGTTTTAACACCACAAACTGTAATCCTAATATTAGTAGCAGAAGCATATATTAATGATATTGACAGGTGCCTGTCACATGCAGAAATTCTTCATAATCACCAAGAGTATCCAAAGCAGTGAACATTCCATACATGTATGCCATCTACACATATAAATTTCCCTGTGTCTGGAATTGTACGCACACTCTTTCTCCCTTGGAGAAGTACACTCTGCTACCTAAGTCTGAAGAATATTGGTAAGAGCCAAGGCTTGGGGATACCAGAGTATATATTGGTTGCAGCTGAGTTTGAACTTGCTGAAAAGTACATATCTAACCATTCAGAGTACTGTCCGACAAATAAGCACCATGATAAGTAGGGCGGTCATTGTTTGACCACTCTACTTGTTATGGTGATTCAGGACACCGACACATACAAGCAAGCAGGACTTATTGGGTGAAACATGCATGTATATGAAAATTGGAGATTACCAAACAATTGTTTTTATGAATGCCAACAACTGGAAAAAGGAGTAAAGGAAAATGCAAAGAGGATGTTGCAGGGAACATGTGACAGATTCTGTGAAGACATAACTTATCACAGGAGGAAGATGGAAGAACTACATGACCCAAGATGGGGGAAGACATGCAACTAGAGTTCTCTATTTTTAAATTCCTTCCTTTTTCTACTTCACTTAATCGGCAAAGATATTTAATGATGTGCTTGTGTATCTTTATCCACTGTATGACATTGAATAATATTAATCCTATAATGGTGGGATACACAATAAAATTTGGATAGTTCAGTTTCCTCCCCCACATTCAAGCAATGACCCGCTCTGCCTTTCCCCATCTCCGCATCATTGCCCGACTCTGCCACTACCTCACCCCCAAAGCCACTGAAACCCTCATCCATGCTTTCATTACATTCCGGCTTGAATACACAAATGCCCTGCTGGTCGGCCTTCCCAATTCTTCTCTCCGCAGGCTGCAGATAATCCTGAACTCTGCGGCCCGTGTCCTCTACCGTTCCAAACTCCGTGACACCATCTCCCCCATCCTCGCCCGACTTGCAATTCAAGATCCTGGTCCTCACATTTAAAGCACTCCACAACCTCGCCCCACCCTACATCTGTGACCTCCTATTCCCTTAACAACCTGGCCACCCCCTCTGCTCAGCAGGCTCTGACATGCTCCATGCCCCCCGACCCACCAGCCCCACCATTGGCGGGTGAGCCTTCAGCCACTCTGCTCCCAACCTCTGTAACTCCATCGCACAGTCCCTCCCCTCGACCCCTCCCTGGTCTCTTCCAAGTCCTGCCTCAACTCTCCTCTTTGATAGATTCTTCGGCACCTCCTAATCTCCCTTTCCCTCCCCACCCCCTTTCCGAATCTTGGGTCTGAAGCAGTAACTGTCCAGCACCTTGGGAAGTCGTCCTGACGTGAAAGGTGCTAAACAAGTGTAATTTTATTGTTGTTGTTATACAGCAGAAACTTGTTTGGCATTTAACTGTATGTGTAGAAGAGAGCTTCAAGCAAGCTGCACACAATTGTAATGCGAACCCCACATTGTTGCATATGAAAGCAGCCCATCTGTCTGTGGCAACACTCTCATTCCTGAATCAGAAGGTTGTGAGTTCAAGCAAATTTCACTTTCCCACATACATTCCCCGAGCAGAAGCAAATGTTATATTTTCAAGGCAACATTTTGGTTCAAAGCATTTATGTGATGGGTGATTCACTGGTGCAGAAACATCATCATTACTTCATGCCGGTGTTTTGCTTGTGGGCTGTTTCTTACTTCAGTAAAACCGGAAAAGCTGAATGTGATTGTAGAAGACGATTTCAGCATTCACAATACTATTTTAATAATAAATCATCTGTGCATTAAACATTGCATGTTTTAGCATCATCAAAACATCTCAATGGGCTTCATAGATTTACTGTAAAATGTTACAGGTTTGCCCACTAATGTTGGGGGGGCATGAAGCAGTCCGATGTTGCCCCCCAATATCGACGAGCGAGCTTTCAGCCAATCTGCCCCGAACTTCTGGAATTCCAACCCACAATCTCTCCACCTCCCCCGCTTCCTAGCCTCCTTGAAGTCCCGACTCAAGACCTTCCTCTTCAATGGTGCCATTGGTCACTCACATTCCCCTCCCTTCCCTCCACCCTCCTCAATCCCAATCCCAGCTCAGGTCTGAAACACTGACTGACAAACACCTTGGGACGTCCTCCGAACGTGAAAGGAGCTTTAGAAATATAATTTTGTGGTTGTTGTTTGTGGGACATTGTGTGCAAATTGTCTGCTGCATTTGCGACAAAATATACAGTCATACTACTTAATAATAAATTCTGTGAAGCACGTTGAGATATCTCCATAACACAATGAGGTGCTGTATCAAATGCAAGGTGTATTAATATCAATATTATTAATTAAAGTTACAATTAGAATAATGGTGCAAACCTGTCACCGAAGTTTACATTGAAGGATTTTGCTTTCAGTTGTACAAAAAAAAGTGATTTATGCTGTGGAAACAGTTTGGCCACTACAGACTTGGAATTCCACCCAGCCACATCAAATAACACCACGTTTTCGTGAAATCTAAATTGCACGGAATTGTGAAATATTCATAAACCTACTCTTAATTTGAAACCCACAGATTTGACCAATTTTGCCTACAAAATATACAGAGCTTTCACTTTACAGTGGATTCTGTGAAGCACTTTGAGACATCTTGAAGACTTGAGAAGGCACTTTATCAAATGAAAGGATTATTATTGTTATGAAGTACAACTTTTTAAAAACAATTTTCAAAACCTGGCTTCCAAATAAGACTGAAATTGAAAATTTTCAAGAATTAGAAACAATCCTAATTTTGAGACAATATCGTCCTGCCAGCTAAAACTAGGTACAATTTGTATTTGTATGGCCTCAGATCCTCTGGGTTAGGGATGGGAACAAATCAGTGATGGTAATTCTGCTCTTAATTGAGATATAAAAGGCTTGTTATACGGTGCATGTCTGTGGAAGTGAGATGAGGTTTTGGTCACTGAATCTCAATTGAATAGATTCTGAACACACCATTCCCATGGGAAGAAACTCCACCGTGGTCTAGATTTACTCCATCTACGTAGCATCTTAGCAATCTTAAAATAACTTACATAAAGGCTTCACAATTAAGGCTGCTTTTAAGAATTTAACAAATTCGGAATGCACTGGAGTTCCAGAACAAGAAAATGATGGCTGAAGCCTGACCTAAAACGGTAATGGAAACAGAGTGGTGTATACGCAATCAACAGGAGTCAGAAAAGGAAAGACTATAAATTATAAAGCTGTAGAAGTTTGCACAGGGATGACATCATGGAGGGATTTCAAACAAGAGAAGAATTTTGGAATTGATTGAGGTGCAAGAAGCCAATGGAATGTGACAATTATAGGATAACGAATCATAATAATAATTCATGCATTTGTTGTGGAGCCTATCATATCACCAAGACGTGTAGAAGAGCTTCATAGAATTCACTGTAAAGTGACATAACCAAATATTTTGTGGGCAAACTGTTCACTCACAGAACTGTTGTGCTATAAGCAGGAGATAATTTCAGCAGATTTCTGGAGCTGTTCAAGCTTTTGAAAAATGAAGCTGAGGAGGTCAGCAAGCAAGAGCTTTGGAAATGTTTATGCTCAAGGTGATGACAGCATTGATTAATGTTTCAAAAGCAGTGGGGTGAGGCAGGGGCTTAGTGGACAATATTATGGGGGTGGAGGAAAACATTGTTGGTGACAAATCTAAATAGTGGTCAATACCATGAAAGGTACTGTCTATCAGTTGAAGATGTCTGCAAACATCGTTTTGAGAATAACTTACCCAACAACAACAAAATTACATTTGTATAGCGCCTTTCATGTCGGGAGGACACCTTAAATTGTCACAAAATACTGACCTATCTATCTAGAGACTCTTTAATTATTAATATTAAAAGTGATCACACATTTCTCTTCCAAACCTTCCGGGAAACCTTGTTCCAGTCTTATCTCTCAACTGAAACTTGTGTACAATTCTACAATTGTATTCCCCAAAAGAACATGAAAGTGTGTTAATCATAACTTAAAAAAATTGTTTGCTGCAGTAAGATTTGAATTCACAGCAATAACTCTGTTCATTCAGGTCACAATCCTATTTGCAAACTAATTGACATTTTTAAACATAATGAGGCTGAAATCATTTTAATTCATAAATTAAACAATTCAAAAGTTCTGGACTATCTAGGCCTTGATGTCATTTTACATAAATGTTTTACATAAATTTTAAAAGAATGCAATATCCCCTGCTTCATCCTTTAAACTAATTTAATGAACCTCATTTAATGGAATTTGATGGAAATCCCTGAAATTCTGAATTCTGCAATTGCTGCCTTACTTCATCAGGATATTGGTGATGTTGCCTGGTGTGATGTGATTTATAATAATTGCAGGACGGATTCAATTACTGGAGAGAGCTGTGTCAAAGCAACCTCAGGAACATCTGCAGGCATATGGGTTATTATTTTGCTGTCAGTCTATAATTGCAGCAAGGCATTTTACAGCCTCAGCAAACGTCTTCATAATTTGTCGGATTAAAATAACTCAAGATCAAGATTGTTTAATAGGAATGATATCCTTTGATCTTAAATAGGCTTTAATTTGTTAAGCACATAGATATGTTGCTATCTTGTGCAATGACTATTTTGTGCAATAAAAGAGAAAATGTTTGGTATTTGAGATGATAAATATCCTGTGTCTACTAATCAGAAAAAGTTACAATCAGGCCTAGTGGAGGAAGGATTTTATGCTTGCGCACTGGATAGCAGATTTAAACAAATAAAATAAATGAAATTCAAAACCCATTTTTAAAGATAATTTTGAAATATTGGTTGCTATGTAAAAATCTAATGATGTGCCAAACAGGTGGAGCTCCTGTAACTCAGTGGTTAGAGCACTCGTCTTACAAGCGAACCTGTGTTCGAATCCAGGCAGATCAGGGCAAAACCTTGGGCAAGTTTCCTTACTTTACTCCTAATAATAATCCCTCCAAAAAAAAACCACAATAATAAAATTGGGTCATTGGTTCAATCCATGACTGTTTGTGGAACACTGCTGTGCGCAATTGGCTGCCGCGTTTCGTCCACAGATATACAGTCAATTCACTTTACAGCAAAAATTGCATCGTCTATAAATTTTATAATTATTATATCTCATACAGTGATCTCCCTGCCGCCCCATCCCTTGCACCCGACCCCTATATTATGTTCCCATCCTTTGTCAGCAAAGAGTTACTACACTTGATAGTGATAATACTGAAAAATAATCTTGCTGCATGAGATATACTGGAAAGTAACTGGTGTATTTTGTAGCAAATACAGAGCAGCAATATCCCACAAAACAGCCAGGATGTGAATGATTTTGGTTATTCAGTGGATTGTTGGCCAGGAAATTGGCAGAAACTTCCTTTTCTTTTTGAATAGGCCCTTTTTGAATAGGATCTTCAACAGCACTTGAATAGGCAGACAGAAAGTTGGTTTAAAGTCTCATTCATTCAAAGGATGACAACTCCAACAAGATAGTACTCGCCCAGCACTGTAATGGAGCATCAGCCTACACTATATTTAAAGTCCAAGTGTATATTTGAGCCCACAGAATAGTTCAACTCAAATCAAGAATTCTACCAAATGAGCCTGGCTGATAGTAATAGTAATTAACTGCAAAGTATTTTTAGATACTTTCATGTGATAAAACACCAAAAAAAATGGAAGTTTCAATTCCTCTTCTTTCTGGCAAAGTTGGAAAAAAAAATCTGCATTTAATTGAACTTGAAAAAGATTGTTAAACATTTAAAATATATTTTCCAGATGAAAAAAAATCAGAGTATCAGACTGCCCTTGGGGATCTTAACTGTAGCCTTTGAGGTTTATAGTGAAAATTAATGATTTGTATTAGGGATTTCAGTGTCATGCACTCCTAATATTATTTAACAATAAGTATGGCTCAAATCCCTGGTGACAACCCTCCCCAAAGTCTCAACATCTAAGTAGAAATGACTTAGCTCTGCAAAAAGCATATTTATTGTCAGGTAGGCAACTATATAAAAAAAGTCCATCATACTTAATACAGTGATGGTAACTCAAAGTTTGGTATCACATACATTTCAGCACATCAATGTTAGACCATTATTGCAAATAAAATCCTTGATTTTGAAACTAAATGATGTCTTGGGATTCATCTGGTGAAAAGAAAGTGAAGAATTAGTGAGTATTTAGTGAGGTTTATAAAGCTGTTTTAAAATTACTTTGTACCGAGAAGCATTGTCAGATGACTTTCTCCGGATAACTTGAAGTTAGTTTTCAGTCCAAAACATAATGTTATGTAAACTACAGAGGATCACATCAGTTACAAATTTGATAGGAAAGACAATTAGTCAAGTTTATCTTCCTTGTGTTATCTCTCAATGTCACATACGCATCATCTGCTTATGATTCTTAATGTTTAATACTTTCTCTCTGCAAGTATTAAATTGGAAACTTATAATCAGTGGGTTTGAGATGTTCACCTGACATGAATGGCATTCTAAAAGTCTAATCATATTGTAATTAATCTTTGCTGGCGGATATCTATCCCTTCTATTCTCTCTCTCACTCTCCTTGGTCCATGTTAAGATATAGCTTTTTGACTGTTTTATCTTTCCCTTCCTTAGTCCCCTCAGCTCCCAGCCCCAACTATTCAGGTGCCCAGCTAGCGATGGTGTGGTTTTTGGCTAGTGCTCATGATGTGAAAGGTGCTCTATCAATTTAAGTTAGTATTTTATCCCATCAACAGTACTTGTTGAAACACCAACAGGAAAACTACCACTGCAAGCAGTGAGACATCATTAAGTCACCTACTTAGTCTTAATAATAACCTTTGCATTTTGATATAACACTTTTAATGTCATCTATATGTCTCAAAGCGATTCATTGAATATACTGCAAAGTGAATTGACTATGTTTTGTGGGCGAAACACGGCACCCAATTGCACACAGCACATAAGTCAAGGTTTGAAATGACCAATTTTTTTGTTTTTTTGCGGGAATATTATCAGCAGTAACGAAACTTGCCCAAGTTTAAGACACGCCTGGAATTGAAGCCAGGTCTTTCGCTTGTGAGGCGAGTGCTCTAACCGCTGAACTACAGGACTCCATGTTTGATTAAGTGCTGCATCAGGGTATTATTATGTATCAATGGCTATATTTTCAGCCACAGAACATGTATTTGATGTTCCTTTTCTGTTGTCTACCACTTACATCCTGTTCAATTCACTTTTACTTGATATTTTGCTTCAGGCACATGTAAGCATAAATGACTACATAGTGCACCATATGTTGGGGAAAAAAATCAGTTTGTTGAGGTACGCAGTTTATCTGCTAATATGCTCAGTGTTGACTGCTGCTCAGTTTCCACCTTGGTGGATATGTAATTGTCCTACTTGGCAATTCTGTAGTGTTATAGCCAACTGTGACATGCAGGTTTTACAGAAGGCCTGTTGCCTGTGCTTTCAACGAACCCTGATAGACCTGGATCATTGCCAGATATCTCTTATAGTAGGCCCTCTAGGCTCTGTTCTCTTCGGAGCAGTACATTCTGTATAGGGCTGCTTGATAGCACAGAACTGCAGCGACGATTAACTTGCAAGCCACCCAGCTGCTATTTGAATCATGTTGTTGATGGACACCATCTTACTCTTAAATTTATCGACAGTTTTTAGCCTGGCTGAGTTGGCAGCACTCTTGCCTCTGAATCAGACAGTTGTAGGTTCAAACCCCACTTGGTATTTTGGACACGCAATCTAGGCTGACACGTCAATGGAGTTTTCATATATAGAATGCATTTGTTACACTTTACCTTATAGCATATGAAATGCTTTGAGACATCCTCCTGATGTCTTTATCAAATCTAAGAATTATTATTATTTGTAGTTGCATTTTCCAGTGTTTCCCACATATAACAGTTTCTACCAGTGGTCGCTCCACTTCACTGCTAAGCCTTAAATATAAGTACAGTAATTCACACATATCCATTTGAATGTTGCATTGCATTGCTATAACCTATCCTTGGGACGTCCTCCCGACGTGAAAGGCACTATACAAATGAAATGTTGTTGTTGTTGTAAAGCTTGCTGTAGATTATCCCTCCTCTGCATGTTGGTAAAATAAACTTATTAACATAAAAATATGCTGGTACTAGTTCAGAAACAGAGTGTATTAGCGTTTGCAGTGCCTGACCGCACAAGTGCACTTTCAGACTATTATTGCATCATTTGCGATCAAAAGTTGATGTTCCACAGCTGTATTAGGCATTTTTATATAGATACATTGCCTTGCTAAGGTGCATAAGAACTGTTGAATTCTTGTTATTAAACAAGTGTTCAGATTGGCTGCCTTGCTGATATTAACATTGCATCAAGACAAGCACAATAGGAGAGTTAGGCTAAAGTGGGCCTGGAAATAACATTTCACATTTTATTTTTAATGGATTTCTCAAGCTAAATTTCATAACCACAACGGTGATGATGGATGAAATGTATTAAAGCAAATATGGCCAACGTTGTAATTTTACCGATTCTGCCAACACACACAATATATTCTGAGCCATTTCTACTCCTACATTTCTTCCAGTACTCTAATAAAGACAACATGTCTATCCGTGTGTCAGTGTATCCAACAATCACCCGTTAACCAATTGATATAGAGACATGATTTATATCTCTTCAGAAAGGTCAGCCATTTTAGTGAGCTATACTAAAAAATGCTTTAATTAAACCCCAATATATGAGATATGCATCATTATTGTGCAACTACCTAGTGACAGAGTAACAGCACACACCATTCAGAGAAATACATTTGTATTCTGCAACAAATGTATGTCACTTTTTTCTGGTTATCATAAAGTCCTCTGACGTGGGATAGCCAAAGAAAGACTGACAGAGAGACTGACAGAGAGACTGAAATATTGAAAGAGACAACAACAACTACATTACATTTTACGTCAGTAAGACATCTCAAGGCGCTGAACAGTCAGGGGTGGGACCTGAGCAGGGGTTGTGGGGTGGGTGGGTGGGATGGGTGCAGTGTTGAGATGAGGGAGGGTAGAGAGCTAAGAGGCAAGAACTCAAGGCATGGCCCGAAGAGGTAGGTCTTGAGACCAGTCTTGAAGCAGGCAAGGGAGGAAGCAAGGCAAAGGGATTGTGAGATGGAGTTCGAAAGCGTAGGGGCAGAGAAGCTGAAAGCCCGGCCGCCGATGGTAGGGCCGGTCAGGCGAGCCTGCTGAACGGAGGCAGCGGACAGGTTGATAGGGTATCAGCAGGTCTGAGAGGTAGGAGGGGGCAAGACGGTGGGCCTTGAAAGTGAATACAAGGATCTTGAATTTGAAACTGAGATAGTGAAAGAGACTGAGAGAGACAGAGAGTGACTGTGAGAAAGACTGTGATAGAAAGACTGAGAGGGAGAGAGAGACTGAAAGAAACAGAGACTGTGAGAGAGAAAGTATTATAAAGTATATTGACTGTGTGTTTTGTGGGCGAGACAGGAAAAGACTGAGAGATAAATAGAATGAGACAGACAGAGGGAGAGAGAGAGAGAGCGACTGAGCCTGAGGGAAACTAAGAGACAGAGACTAAGACAGACTGAGAGAGACAGAGAGATGAGCAAGAGAGATTGAGAGAGACTATGTGAGGAAATATATAAAGGACTCCCACTGAGTCCTCCCAAATGGAATCCTCCCACAGGAATCCTCCCAGCTGAGTATAGATGAAGATGAAATGTCTGTCTGTGTTTCTGCTGTGTGTCAATCTGCATTCCATATGGGATCTTTTGGTTGCAAGCGTAGCTGCAACCGGCAAAGTTAGTCCTTGATATACAGGAAAGTAATTAATCCACAATTTTAGGAATTCCTCTCTTTTTAGCACAATGGAGTGCTCATTTAGCACATGAGCACTCCATTATAAAGCACCTTGCTAAGTATACTGTTAATGAATCTGTCATATTTGATCGTTCTTTCTCCTGTGGTATTCCCCTACCCTTCCCCGTAATACTGTACTAATGGCCATCCCAGCAAAAAGTAAAACAATAATAATATTAATAATCCTTGCATTTGATATGATCAAATTGTCTAGACATCGCAAAGCGCTTCACAGGATATTGTCAGTACTTTGTGGACGAAACATAGGATTTGTGCAGATGTTCCCACAAGCAACCATGGAGTGAGTAATCAATTTTATTTGGTGGATTGTTGGCCAAGACTTTTCCCTTTGTTTTTGAATAGTGATGTGGGATCTTTAGCGCAGTCTGAAAAGTTTTTTTTTGTCTTATCTGAAGGACTACACCTCCGACAATGCAACACCCTTGCCAGAACTGAACTGGAGTGTTACCTTACTCAATGTAATTCCAAATCCCAATATCCAATATCTCCCAACAAAATTAGCCATTCGCTTAATGACTGTTTGTGGGACATTTAATGTGCAGAAATTGGCCATTTCATTCACTCACTAAATAAATAATAAATAATCCTTGACGTGAGATTTCATGGGTTGAAAAGCAGCGTTTCAAGTTCTGAAGATCCTGCTTTGACTTCATAACTTTCTAGAAGGAGTAGAAACCAAACTGGGGGCTACTTTAAGTACAAGTAAATTGCATTAGAAAACATCCATAATACAGTAATAATAATCCCTCCAAAAAATCAAACAATAATAAAATTGGTAATTTCAATCCACGACTGACTATGGGACACTGCTGTGCGCAGTTGGCTGCCGCATTTCGCCCACAAATATACAATGAATTCACTTGCCAGTATATTTTATGAAGTGCTTTTAGATGTCTAGAAGACGCAAAAAGCGCTATATAAATTGCCAGTATTATTATTATTATCTAGAGGTATTCTCGCTGTCGTTTAAGTTATTAGAAAATATTAAGTGAACTTTGTTTGTGTTCACATTGGCATGTTGGAAAATCCATAGATGTGGTGAGGTGCAGAATAAACATCTCATGATTTAAATATCATTTTAGCTTCTCATTTTATATAAATATATGCTTAGCACACAGTTAATACACTGCACAGTATATTACATGAAGCATTTTGGAATGTCCTCCTGATGTGAAAGGTCCAAATGAAATGTGAGGATTATTATTATTGGATGTTATGAAACAACTGTCCCTGACAAGGTTAGCCTGAGGAACATTTTTGTGCAAGTTGAAATGTTAATTTTCCTGCAGGTCTCATTTATTTTGGTGCCTTCACATCAGCAAAGAAGTACTCTTTGTTGCCTCAACCACATCAGTTGATATCCTATTATTGCCTCGGGATATCAATGGCTCCCTGCAGAAATTCTTAGCTTGCCGCAAATATAAAACTTGAAGCTTTGCGGGATGCATGCAGGGTAAAACAACATCTGAAAGAAAACATTTTTCTTACAATCCTTCATTATACTTAAAACGCTGTATACAGGAAGACACTATATAAATAATTAACATAATAAATAATATATAGCATAAATAACAAACCAACTGGGAAAGTTAATTTTAAGGGATTTTTTTCCTTCATATCCCTTGCATATCCTGCCCCAGAATTTTCCAGGTCACAACTGATTTATAAGAAAGGACTCACACTGGAAATCTTGCATTTTTTCAGTTTCTCAGTGTAATTTTATTGGCTTGCAGTGAACTTGCAGCATTTCAGTTTTTTCAATTGCTCTAGACTTGCTTTATTTGCCAAATTCGGACAATTGATGGATTTGTTTATAATTGGTAGCACAATGTTTATTGTTTACAACTACAGGCATTACATTTCAGAGTAAAATTCTGTGAAGTTCTTTGTAACAGCAACAGCATCATAAGGCGCTAATGTCTGGTGACATATCGATATATCGGTTATATCGGTATAATTTTTCATATTGATATGCTGATATTGGAAATTCAAATATATCGGTATATCGAAAACTGAATATCTGAATATCGCAAATATCGGTATATCGTGTCCGGCGGTATATCAGTTATATTGGCATAATACAAACTTTTTCAACTTACCTTGTCGCCAGCATTGCAAACCTCCTGGGCCTAGAGCACGGAATGCACACGCATATCAGAATGCACGCGCACACTGGAATGCACGCGCACCCCTGAATGCGCGCATACCCCCAAATGCGTGCGCACTCCTGAATGCACACGCCCCAGAATGTGCACGGCCGAGAATGCGTGCACACACCGGAATGCGCACGTACCCCTGAATGCACGCGCATATCTAAATACGCGCACCCCCAGAATGCGTGCGCACCTCCGAATGCACGCGCATGCGCAGTATAAAAAAAACAGAAATATCAATATATCGGTATATATTGATATGAGCCCTGATATATCGATATATCGGGAAATTTCCATATCGACGGACCCTATAAGGTGCCATATCAAATACAGTAAAAGCCTATTTATCGGGCATCCTCGGGACCTGGCCAATGCCGGATATTCAGCTGAAAACACACATACACAAAAACATTTTCAATGTATTTTTCCGGATAAATTCCGGTTAATTGAATGCAGAACTTTTTGGGGGGATACCGGTTATACAGAAGTTACAGTTGATTGGGTGCTGGTTTAACGGGCTTTTACTGTACACACTGTTATCATTAACATGTCAGCCTGGCTGAATTGTTTGCACTTTGCTCTCACGTAATCCCAATGTAAAAGACGCTCTATAAATGTAATTTTATTGTTGTTGTTGTTGTAAATCAATAATAAATTGGTCGCTTCGATACATGACTGTTTGTGTGACACTGGTGTGCGCAAATGTCCCACAAAGATCAGTCAATTCACTTTACAATATATTCTGTGAAACACTTTGAGACGCCGAGAAGAATGAAAGGAATATTATTATTATTTGATACAGCATCTTTTCACATCATTCAGATGTCTCAAAGAACTTCACAGAATGTAATAATAATAATAATAATAATAATCCTTGCATTTGATAAAGCACTTTATCAGTTTTTGGGCCTGTAGTCACACTGGGCCCTGTTTTCCCGCCATTTTTGAAGATGGTCCAGGCAGGCGGCGAGGACAAGGAGCGGTTGCTGGACTATTTTTGATTGTTATTGTTTTTGTTGTTAATATTATTGCTTTTGTTGTTTATTGTTCTTGATTTTGTTTATTGTTGTTGTTTGATCCCCCCTCCGGCCCCTGGCCTTCTCCTCCCACCCTCTTCTTCTTCCCACCCTCTTCTTCTTCCCTTACTCCCTTTCCCCACTTTCTCTCCCCCCTTTTCCCCTTCTCTCCCTCTTCCCTCTTGCCCGCCTCTCTCCCTTGTACCCCTCCCCTTTTCCTATCTATTGTTCCCCACCTTCATCTTCCTCTCCCCCTTTGCTCTTTTCCCCCTTTCTCCCCTGGCCCTATTTTCACGACTGTTTGTGGGACACTGCTGTGCGCAATTTGGCTGCCTTGTTTTTGCCCACAAATATACAGTTAATTTTCCTACTTTCCTTCCCCAAACTCTGTGAAGCACTTTGGGAAGTCAATAAGACGTGGAAACGGCTATATAAACATAAGGATTACTTACTTACTTTTCACTTTTCACATCTTCTAGATATCTCAAATCCCTTATCGTAAAGTGTAATGACTGTGCGTTTTGTGGGTAAAATGCGTCAGCCAATTGCGCCCTTCAGTGTCCCACAACCAGTCATGGATTAAGCTATCACATTATTATTAGTATTATTAAAATACATAGATCAACAATCCTGCCAAGCAAGATCCAGTGGAGTCCTCAAGGCCGTACGCAGGGGGGGTGCGACGGGTGCGTACGCACCCCCCCAAATTATAAAAGGTCGACATTTTCCGGGGTAGAGAATTGCATTTTTTTAATCAAATTAAAATACCAAGTAAATTTATTGAGCATTTGTGCAACAATCAGTTCTTCAAAACTATGTATCAATTATAAATACACATCTTTGAATGTTTTAGTATTAATATAAAATTATCGAGTCGCACACCAGAATCGGCGTCTACCCAAAACATACCGCGTCGATAGACCAGTCCATGACGCGGCGAGTCTGTGACTCGTGATTGGATAAACATAGGCGCGCGCCAAGTCTCAAATCCATCCTCGTTTGGAAATCATCCCGTATACAGCCACAAGGGACAGCACCAATTCTGGAGTTAAAATCATCTTTTCATCTGATCACCGTAAGTAAAAACTACTCAGGTTTTGAGAGGTGTGACTGTAATGCTAGCAAACAATGACAACATATTTACAACCTTCTGAGAAATTAAAGCTTTTGAGAACCCAACAAAAAAGTTATATGTGTCTGGACGGGAATGCCTATCTTTTAAAAAAATACTCATGGACGTAGGCCTATGCTTTAGCGCCTATTCTACGTGGTGTGTCAATCGGAAATCATCCCGTATACAGTCACTACATAAAAAGGTAGCACCACTTTGTGGAAGATGAAATCATATTTTAATCTGATAAATGTAAGTAAAAATGACTTAAGTTTTGATAGGCGTG
Organism: Hydrolagus colliei; assembly: GCA_035084275.1. Classification (NCBI taxonomy): domain Eukaryota; kingdom Metazoa; phylum Chordata; class Chondrichthyes; order Chimaeriformes; family Chimaeridae; genus Hydrolagus; species Hydrolagus colliei. The sequence goes on from CM068743.1 coordinate 87,200,190, forward strand.
TTTCTGAAATATCATGTTTCTTGTTTTGTCTTGATTATCACATTTGATTTATATTATTAAAAATGTATTCCTGTAATTAAAAATTGCTTTTAGACTGGCATGCAAAAAACATATGACCGCAAAGATAAACAGTGCTACTTTATTTCACGTTCAGTTTTGTACCCAGAGTGAAAAAACATAAATGTTGCACGAATTTGGCATAAAAATAGTTTCACCGTCATCTGATCGAGCGAATTCGGGCATTGACAACCACACTTCTCCACTGATCCCTTCTCTCCATGCAGCCTGAAAACTCCCGCCTGCCAATACCCCAATCGCGCTCCAGAGTATCGATGTAGGTTAGGGTCGGTCTACCTCGTGTTCTGTGACAGTGCAATGGTTCCCACAGGATAGTAGCACTACGGACAGTTTCCTCCCGGCTTCTCCAGCTATGTCCGCTAAACCTAAGATGCCTCTGCAGTAATGTCTGTGATACCAGTGTGGTAGTGTACCATATAGCTCACTATTTGTCAGATGCTGTCGCCAGTAAACGTTCAGGGCGTCTCTTAGAAGTCTGGTATATACCTCATGAGTCACCTAATCTCCTGGTCAAGGTTTGCGTAAGTGTCCAGCATTCTGCTCCATATAGGAGCGACTTTCAGCCCTCGCGTTAATGCACATTCATTATAATATGGAAATCGATATTGGTAGAGTGGTTGACGTATTCGCTTCAAAGCCACCAAGGCGTCTCGAATATGGAACGCTATTAAATCATTAATTTCCCTTCCCTTATTTTTTCAAGTATTTTTTCTTCAGGTCAGTATTGCTTGATGGGTCACTTCCTTTAATTTTGATTCTAAATAAATAAATAAAAACTAACTACACTATTGCTCACAGTTCAATGATATTTTCAGGACAATGCTGATAACAGGCTTGTAACACATGTGAATTAACTGTTTTACACTGATTTTCAGTATCTGTATATTTTCTTGTCTTTTATAAAATTTGCTTTGCTGGAATATCTGAGCACATAATTCATACTTTACTCTTACATTATTGTTCATTACAGTCCGAAAGAAATTGAGTCTTAGGATAACAATGCAGAACAACTTATTAATTACCGTCAATCTGTAGTTTATGATCATTTTCTCGATACGCATACATGTATCAAGCATTCGTCATTGTACTGTGTTAATTGGATTGTAATTTACTTTATTGTTCGCATTCCTTACATCATCGAGTCAACAATCGTGTTTGCTTTTATCGGCGAACACATTCGACCTTCCCAATTAGACACGGACTAACGGGGAAAATAAAAACACTGAATAAATAATGATGCTCATAAACACCAAGGGCATGAAACATTTTCCTTCATATTGGATCTTCTGAACCGATTAAATAAGACCTCAAACTGTGTAAAACGTCGGAGCCTCGAGGGGGCTTCGGGGGCAGCCCGCAAGCCCCCGGCCATTGTTGGTCCCATCACCAGCAATTCGCACCCCCCCAAAAAAAATCCTGCGTACGGCCCTGGTCCTGTAGCTCAGTGGTAAGAGCACTCGCAAGTGAGTGACCTGGGTTCAACTCCAGGCAGGGTGGAACCTTTGGAAAGTTTCCTTACTCCACATGCCTGATAGTAATCCTGCAAAAAAATTTTTAGGGATTGGTCATTTCAATCCACGACAGATTGTGGGACACTGCACAATTGGCTGTCACATTTTGCCCACAAAATATACAGTCACTTTTCTGTATATTCTGTGAACTACTTTGAGACGCCTACAAGAGGTGAAAAGTGCATTATTAAATGCAAGGATTATTATTATTAATCACTTTGCACTAATCCTTGCATGAAAGGTGCTATAGGAAATGCAATTATGTAGAAATTATGAAGGACTCATAATTTAATATGAAATTGGCTGTCATGGAGTAAGAACTGTCACAACAAGTATCAATAGGAGAAAGAATAGCCTACTTTTGAACGGGATCATTTGGGTGCAAGAGAACCACCCAATTATTTCACTGATGAAGGGTCATTGGTGGTGATGTTGCATTGGCTGTATTTGTTACAGCCAAAAAAGGCCATTATGATAATGGGAGCATTTGTCTCCTTGTCATGTTTGAGTGATAAATGTAAGTCACAGCAGTGTTCAGCATTCTGTGCAGTCAGGCTAGTAACAATCGGTTGATTTTTAAAAGACTGTACCAGGGTAATGATTCTGCTGATTACTCTGCTCGTGGCTGTCAGGCAGGCAACAGAGCATGACATGACCAGATATCAAGACAGTTTGACTACAAAAACACAGTTATACATCAGATTTACCTGAATCCTGCAGACACTTCCCTTATTAAAATTATACCAGTTGTGTCAAATCTGTTATTCTTAATCTTCAAACGTCTCTTTCCAGGGTCACTGCACAGATTTTTTTTAAAAAAAGGAAGCTACTGTATTGCCATCAAAAATGTTTTCAGAACAGATTTCTCACATTGATGGAAGATTTGACACATTTCCTTTATGTTTGTTTACATTGTGAAATATATATTTCTTTACATATTACATTCCTTACTCCACAAGCTTGATAATAATCTCTAAAAAAAAACATGATAAATTGGTCACTTCAATCCACGACTGTTTGTCGGACATTGCAATGCATAATTGCTGCCACGTTCCGCCTACAAAATATAGTCAATTCACTTTACCGTATATTCCGTGAAGAACTATGAGACATCTAGAAGACATGAAAAGTGCTGAATCAAACTCAAAGATTCTATTTATTATTATGTTTCTAAACAGGATAATTAGCTGTTTAGTCTTTTAGTATCAGAAAACAATAGCTGTATCAAATTTACATGATCTGCATGATCAGAGCAGCATTTAGCATTATGGTTTAGATACTTTCCATTGACTATGTTTGAAAGACCAAATGTAATGTATGGGAAAGAGTATGTTAGAGAAAATATCCTGATTGATATGAAGTTAAGCAACTAAGGTCTACAACAGCTGGCATTATTATATTGTGGACTCATTATTGTACACTACAAATATAGTATTCTGCAAACCTGTGAGATTAACATGCACCATATTGTTAATGGTAATTGTGTTTTGCAATATGACAACAAAACAACAATAACTAAATTACATTTATAGAGCACCATTCATGTAGGGAAGATGTCCCAAGTCAGTTGGGACTTGAGCAAACAGGAGATGCAGGGTATGTAGGAGGGGAGGGAGAGAGTTAGGAGGGGAGGGAAAGAGTTGGGAGGGCAGCAGAAGGAATGGGAGAGGAGGGTTTTGAGATCGACCTTGAAGCAGGCAAGGAAGGAAGCGAGGCAAAGGGACTAGAGGGATAGAGTTCCAGAGTGTGGGAGCACAGAGGCTGAAAGCCTGTTCACCGATGGTAGGGTGGGTCGGGCGGGGGACATGGAGCAGACTGGAGCCCACTGAACAGAGTGGGCGAGCAGGTTCACAGGGAGACAGCAGGTTGGAGAAATAGGAGGGGCCAAGTATGAATGGCCTTGAAAGTGAGGATGAGGATCTTGAATTCGATCTTCTGGGGGATGGGTAGCCAATGGAGCCGGGCAGTGATGGGAGTAATGTGGTCACAGAGCTTGGTGCAGGAGAGGACAGGAGCTGCAGAATTCTGGGTGATCTGCAGCTTGTGAAGGAAAGAACCGGGAAGGTCGAGGAGGAGGGAGTTTCCAGTCAGGCCTCGATGTAACAGATGGGTGGAAAAGGGTTTCGGCAGCCTGAGGGGTGAGGCAGTGGCAGAGTCTGGCAATATTACGGAGGTGGTGCAAGTCAGTACTGGTCATGGGCGGATGTGGGGGAGGTAGGACAGTTCAATGTCAAACAAGACACTCAGGTTCCTGACTGGCTTTGAGAGGTGGAGAGTGAAGCCTTGGATCCTCTTGCTGTAGCGCCTGAGGTGTGGAGGCGCTGACGCGAGCCAATGAGGAGTGCATCAGTCTTGTGGACATTGAACTGGAGAAAGTTGTCCCTCATCTAGAATTCAATGTCAGACAGGCAGGCAGTCAGGATACTTGTTTTCCTGGAGTTGAGAGTGGAACCAGAAAGGTGGCATTGGGTGTCATCCGTATACATGTGGAAATTTACCCCAAGTCTGCGGATGATGTCACCTAGAGTATGAAGAGGATGGGACCAAGGACAGAGCCCTCAGGACTGCTGCACAAGAAGATGTGGGGGCTAGAGGAAAAGCCGTTGGTGGACACAAAGTGGAGATGGTGTGAAAAATAGGACTGGAACCATTCAAGCGTAAAATCTTGAAGGTTAAGGTGGGAGTAGAAGTGGTGGAGAAGGATTGAGTGGTCCACTGTATCAAAGGTGCCAGATAGGTCAAGGAGGACGAGAAGACAGAGGAAGCCCTGGTTACAAATGGTCAGGCTATCATTTTGGACCTTGACCAGAGCAGTTTCCATGCTGTGGGCACATAAGCTCGATTGGAGGGGCTCGTGGAGGGGGTGGGATGAGAGAAAGGAGTGAAGCTGGGAGGCAACGACTCTTTTAAGGACTATTGACAGAAACGGGAGGTTGGAGATGGTCAGTAGATTGAAAGCTGCGATGCATCAAGGGAAGGTTTCTTAAGGATAGGTGTGACAGTGGCTGTTTTGAAGGGATGACAGAAACAGGTTGATTGTGTCGGCAAGTAGTGGGGCGAGGAAGTGGAGTTGGGAGGTGAGGAGAGGGATGGGGATTGGTCTAGGGAGCAGATGGTGGGCTTCATGGAGGATATGGTGGTGATGACAGAGGGTGAGGAGACAGGTTTGAAGGTGTGGAAGGAAGGATGAGTAGGAGTTGGTGTGGAAGAGAGGTGGGGAGGGGTGGGAAGTTGGAAGAGCAGTGACAGCTGAGTGGATTCCCTCGATTTTGGACTTGAGGAAATCCAGCATCTCCTCGCAGTAGGATTTGGAGGAAAGTGTCTGCGGGGCATGGTGGGGAGGGTGGAGGAGCAGGCTTGTCATGGAGAACGAAGCCTGACCATGCCATGCCCGTTTGAATATTTCTTGAATAGGGACTGAATTGGCAGCAGTGCTCAGTATTGTATAGTGGATTGAATTGATTTCTAACCATCTTGACCAGAAAATAATATTATTTCAAAGATCTTGAACGTAAATGGGCCTGAACACGTTTTGAAGTAATGAATGAAGATGTTGGTAGAAATGGATGGTAAAGGCAGCAGAGATACAGCAGAATTATCAATGAAACTCTTCTATAAAATGGAAACCTAAAATTTGCAGTGAGAGTAATTTACTGGATGTCATTACTCAATCCAATAAGTATTTGTGCTTTGAAGTTACTCATCACAATCTAGTGGTTTGTGCAATCCTCCGGGGATCATCTGAGTATTCATTGTCCTGGGACGTCCTCCTAATGTGAAAGGAACTATACGAATGCAATTTTGTTGTTGTTTTCACATCAGTGGCTTTCAAATCTCTAATGTTGCAAGTACAAGTGTTTTATTATTAATTTTTTTTCTATAATTGTGCTGTTCTTTAATTCCTCATTTTGTTAACTATTCTGTCGTCCAGCTGTAAAAACCTTTAAAAAAAAAGTTGTTGTACATGATGTTAGGTAATATTATTATCAAATGCTTATGTGCACATTCATTTTAAAGATCTACCTTTTTTGCAAAATCTAAACTGGATTTTGTGGGCTCAGTTACACTAGCTTCAGGCTCCATAACACATCCAAATCAGACTGAAGCACCACCTACATGTTGAAATGTCCCTGTTTTTGAAATGTAATTCATACTTTCTCTCTGGAAGGATGCACCCTGCTTACCTAATTCCAGAAAGCATTAGGTGCAGATGAGCAAAGAACATGGTTTGGGGCACTCCAGGCATACAATAAGCTAAAACTGCACAGCTTGCCAGTGAATGCACTGTTTGGGAAGCTTCCTGCTATTTGTCCAGGCAGGACATCCAATCTCTGAGAGGATTGGCTTGCAAGGTTAACAGGAGCTGTGTAGATAGGTTCCCTGCCCCTAGTGACTGGTCCAACGAGTCAATCTGTCTGATCTGTCATCAGCAGTACCCTGGAGTGCTACAAACCTGCCTTGTTTGGAACTGGATGATTGAACCTGCCACACAGGGTTGACTCGAATCTGACAGTTGGATGACAGACATGTCACCTTGGAGTTGGTTCAGCTCAGACAGACCCTGCTTACAGCTTAATCCACCCAAAGCTTTCCCAATCTATTGCCTGAATCAGCAATACAGTAGTTGTACCTATTGCTTCATAAATCATCAGATATTTGAGGCTCGGGTTTTGATAAAGTAAAATACAACAAATTATGTTGCTAATTAACACCTTGACAGATTGCAGGTGTGTTGCAGGTAGACCTCTCACTGATGCCCAAAGATGGTTAAAGAGTGGTTTGGATTTCCGGCTAGTGGGTCAAGGCATGAGACTCTGGGTTACAATACAACAATAAGAACAACAAAAACATAATTACATTTGTATAGAGCCTATACATGTCAATGACATCCTACTGCAGTGGTAGCACTCTCACCTCTGGATCAGAATCTTGTGGGATCAAGCCCCACATCAAGATTTGGAATCAGAAAGTCTAAGCTAACTCCAATGTAGCGCTGGGGAATGTTGTAATGTTGGAGGTGCCATCCTTTTGATCAGAAACTGAGGCCTGTTCAGGTGGATGTCAAACGTCCCATTGTATTATTCAAAAAGGGAAGGGAGTTTCTCCCGGTATCATATCCAACAATTTCCCCAAATAAAACACACTTTAACATGTATAACCTGTGAAGTCTTGAGATGTTTCGCTGACTTGATAAGATATAATTTCAAATGCAAGGATTGTTATCATTAGCTTTCAAATATAGATTTATATAACACCTTTCACCTGGGAGGATGTCCCAAGTTAGAGATATAACTTGTAAATCAAATGAGGAACAAATCTAAGAATAAACTGGTTTATGTGCAATTTTCACTGATGCTCATAGGTTAATGCATCGCATACCTTGCTGACTGTCTCACTTACAAAAAAAACACAAAAGCCATCTAATATTGCATCATCTTTGCTTTAAGCAAGATAGCAATAGTATATTGAATGTAACAGTTCTTCCCTGTACAATCAATAGAAACACTGCTGGACCAGTGATGTCTAAATTTAATGACCTCAGTACAGTAGAAGCCCGTTTATCCATGACCCCATCATCCGTAACTTCCGAATAACCAGCACCACAAAAAAAAGGTCTGCATTCGATAAACCGGAATTTATCCAGAAAAATGCATTTTTTTGGTGTTTTATGTTGTGTCAGTATTTTGGAATGCTGCTACTGGGTACCTGATGGTGGCGCTAGCTCAGAATGCTGCCGGTAGTGTAAAGCAATGCACTCTCCGGAATGTACTCTTTGAGAGGCAGAGCGGGGTGAGTTGATTAATTTAAATTTAATTTAGCCACAAAACAGCAAAACACACACCCACCCCGAGCAAAGCTTGCAGATCAATTCATTGGCTTTTATTTTAATAAAAAAGACTCACCCCTGCAATGCTCGTTTTACAGTAGTGCACACACACACACACAGGCATCACAAGGCTTTTTGGACAGAAAGTTAACTGAACTGAGTGGCCGCCGCTCACTTTCTGCTTTCTCAATAACACATGTTTTCCTCTCTTCTGCACCCAATGAGAACACTGTCATTCTGGTTTAAAGATCTCTCTGCTTGGTTGCTGTGTGTAAAATAATAATTATTTATATATTATATTATACAAAAGATTACTATAGACAGAGAGGAAGTTCTGAAAAGATTAACTGGGCTCAAAATTGATAAGTCACCAGGACCAGATGGGTTTCACCTAAGGTTGTTGTTGGAGATACGGGTTCAAATGGCGGAGGCTCTGGCCATTATATTTTGATCTTCATTGACACAGGAGTGCTGCCAAGAGACTGGAGAGTGGCTAATGTTACCCCCTCTACAAAACGGGGCAGAAGGACAAACCCGGAAATTACAGGCCAGTCAGCTTTACTTCGGTAATAGGAAAACTAATGGAGACCATAATCCGGGACAGAATAAATCTCTACTTAGAGGAACACGAGGTAATTAGAGGCAGCCAACAAGGATTTGTTAAAGGCAAATCTTGCCTAACAAATCTAATAGAATTTTTTGAAGAGGCGACTGCGAGGGTTGATGAGGGAAATGCGGTAGACGTTATTTACATGGATTTCAAAAAGGCTTTTGACACAGTACCCCATAAGAGATTAATAAATAAATTAGAGGCTCACGGTATTAAGGGGACAGTGGTAGTTTGGACTAAGAACTCGCTGAGTGACAGAAAGCAGCGAGTGGTGGTTAATGGGTGTTTCTCAAAATGGAAGGAGGTGTGCAGCGGTGTCCCCCAGGGATCGGTATTGGGACCACTGCTCTTTCTAATATATATTAATGATCTGGACTTGGGCATAGAGAGCGCTATTTCTAAGTTTGCAGATGATACAAAGTTAGGTAGGGTAGTAAATAGTGAGGAGGACTGTAACCAACTGCAAGCAGACATACACAGATTGGTGGAATGGGCTGACATGTGGCAGATGGATTTCAATGTAGATAAGTGTGAGGCGATGCACTTAGGTAGGAACAATGATAGGAGGCAATATAGACTTGGTAGCTCAATCTTAAGGGGGGGTGAACGTACAGAGAGATCTGGGTGTTCAAGTAAGTGAATCATTAAAGGTAGCAGGGCAGGTAGATAAGGCAGTAAAAAAGGCATTTGGTGCACTGAGCTTTATTAGTAGGGGCATAGAATATAAGAGTAGGGAGGTTATGGTTAATCCATACAAAACACTGGTTAGGCCTCAGCTGGAGTACTGCATCCAGTTCTGGGCACCTTATTTCAGGAAGGACATTAAGGCACTGGAAAGGGTGCAGAGGAAATTCACGAGAATGATACCAGGAATGGGGAACCTTAGCTATGAGGACAGGCTGGAGAAGTTAGGACTTTTCCCATTAGAGCAGAGAAGGTTACGTGGGGACCTGATAGAGGTCCTCAAGATCATGAAAGGTTTCCAGAGGCTAGATAGAGAAAAGCTGTTTCCGCTGGTAGGTGTGTCTGTGACCCATGGTCACAGTCTTAAGATATCTACCAAAAGAAGCAGAGGGGAGGTTAGAAGAATTTTTTTTGTACTCAGCGAGTTGTTCGAATTTGGAATGATCTGCCTGAAAGGGTAGTGAGGTCCGATTCGATAGCAGCTTTTAAGAGAGAACTAGATAGGTATCTGGGGAAGACGTGTTTGCAGGGTTATGGGGAGAAAGCTGGTGACTGGGGTTAATGAAAGTGACTTGCTCGGTCAAAGAGCCAGCACAGACTCGATGGGCCGAATGGCCTCCTTCTATGCCGCAACATTCTATGATTCTATGATTATTTAGTCTATTATTAAAATGCCAATTTTTTTGTGTTGGGTTTTCTGCCGAATATCTGGCAGTCGCTTTAACCGGCACTGGCTGGGTCCCGAGGGTGCCGGATAAATGGGCTTCTACTATATATGGCACTGTCTTAAAGAGTTGATTTAGGAAGAGTAAAGTGGGCATGTGATAATTGAATAAATCGGCTGTCCATGCTTCTGTTAAGTAAAACACTCAGGAATTTTCTGAACAGGATTGGCACATAACTATTGCCACTGGACAGTAGAAGTATTCTAGTTCAATAATCAGATCGCTTTCACACATCTCCAAACGCTTCATGGAGAACAGGTAAATACAAGCAAAATATTTAAGTAATGTGTTTCTTTTCAAGATGTTCCAAAGATGAATTTTCCTTTTACTAGTCTGTCAGCCTTGCCTAGTTGGTAGCAGTCTTGCCTGTAAATCAGAAGGATGTACAATACCTTGGAATTTTATTTGACCCTCAATCTTGTTTTTTACCGCACATTCGTGTCGTTACCCGCTATGTTTTCTCCCACCTCTGCAATTAGTTGTTAAAAAATCAATAAATTGTGTGATGTTGCAACTGAAGCATATAAAGATCACAATAATCTTTGTTGACTTGTTAAGAATTCAATAATTCATATGACTATGCAACTGAAGAACGAACTGTCAATTCTAAATTAGGCATTCCTATACAAAATTACTATTTGTGCTTTTTTATTATTCAGTTCACGCAAAATAAATTTGAATACTAATATGTTGTCATTGAATATCTAACCGGAGTGAAAATTACTGTCCCTCTAGCTATTAGAAAATTAACAAAACAACATTTATTCAGCAAGTTAGCATGTGAATCGCTTCATAGTACAATTTTCAGGCCAGTCATAAAATAGGTAGTGTGAGAGTTGATTCAGTCCAATATCATAGAGAATTAAAATTTGCTCAGTGTGTGTGGAATGAACCGTAAAGGTTATCCAGTCCATTAAGAGGGAATAAAATAAAATCTTACTTTGTAATGTAGAAAATATAAATCAACTGAAACATTTATTCAAGTAGAAAAGTGAAAAGTGCGACTACATAAATATTTGCCTATTTGCAAATAAATTGCTTTGACACATTTCAATTTCCATTTACGGTCTTGTTCCCGCTCTATCTCTCTGGCCTGCTCTCCCCGTATGAACCCTCGTTCAGCGGGCTCCGGCCTCCTCCATGTCCCCCACCCGACACGCCCTACTATTGGCGGACTGGCTTTCATCCTCTCTGCCCCCACACTCTGGAGCTCCATTCCACATTCCCTTCACCTTGCTCCCTCTCTCGCCTCCTTCAAGGCCGATATCAAGATCCTCCTCTTCGACGGTGCCTTCCCGTGCCTTCCCAACTCTCTCCCTCCCCTCCTAACTCTTCTCCCCCCTACTCTGCCCCTTTCCCTTGCTTGGGTGATGATCTGACTGTTCAGCGCCTTGGGACGTTCTCCTGATGTGAAAGGCACTCTATAAATATTATCTTGTTGTTTTTGTTGTAAGGCACTGTTCCAAATCTAAATATTACTATTTATTCATGCTGGATGTAAAGCGCTTTGGTTTATTTCCACGAAATTGAAATTTTTTAATTTTACAAAATAATGATATTGCTTGCATTTGATATAACAATAACAACAACAACAAAATTACATTTACGGAGCGCCTTTCACATCGGGAGGATGTCCCAAGGCACTGAACAATTAGGTCGGGACCTGAGCAGGGGGGTAGGGGTGTGGGGGTCGGAGTAGGGGCAAAGGGAAGGAGAGTAGGAAAGGGAGAAGAGTTAGGAGGGGAGCAGAAGGCACAGTTAAAGAGGAAGGTCTTAAGACCGGCCTTGAAGGAGGAAAGGGAGGAAGTGAGGCCGAGGATTGCGAGATGGAGTTCCATAGTGTGGGAGCAGAGAGGATATATGCTTGATATAGGATCTGGGTGGGCAAGTTTCTTTACTCTACACTCTTCTATTTATCCACAGTAAGTAGAAACCTGGTTGTTGGTAGAGTGGAGGATTGCTTTATTGGGGATAATAATATATATATTTTTAAATTTGTGATTCAATCCACAATTGGTTGTGGGGCACAGCTTTGTGCAATTGCCTGCTGCTTTTCACTGACAAATATACATACAATCAATTCACTTTACAGTATATCCTGTGAAGTGCTTTGAGACATCTAGAAGAAGTGATGTGGCATTATATCAAATGCAAGGATTATTGATTTACAATAAGAACATAGATAAGAATATAAGAATAAGGATCAAGAATAAGCCATTTGGCCCTCGAGCCTGCCCTGCCATTCAATAACATCATGGCTGATCTTTGCAACTAACTCCACCTGCCCACCTTATCCCCATATCCCTTAATCCCTTTATGCATAAGAAGTATATCAAATCAATCTGATAAATAATCAAGCTGCTCGACCAATGTCAGTTATGCACTTGTGTGCCAAAGCTAGTTTGAACCCAAATCCTTGCTTACAGCCAAATGGGAGTGGTGGGTACATAGGCTGCTTCCAAACTGCTACCAGTGGTGACTTCCCAGCAGATCCAATCCCCAGTCTTTTTATTCAACCAAAAGATGCAAAGCTCTTGATTAAAGGCAGAATTTGATACGTAGGTTGACTGGAGGATTTTGCTATCTGACTGACCAACCGACCGACTGACAGATCGACAGACCGACACACAGACAGATAGACAGACAGAGAGACAGCAACATAAAGTAGTTTTGATGGAGAGTTCAAGAGGATGTGGGTCTTGTGTTTGAAGGGCAAGTGAAGGGAGTGGAGAGAAAGCCATAGACCAGAGTCTAGAGACCCGAAGGTTATTCTGTTGGTTGTTGGCCAGAACTCCAGGAGGAATTCCCTTCTTTTTATGCCAAATGGTATCATGGGATCTCCAAAATCCATCTGAACAGGCAGGCAGGACCTTAATTTACAATTTAATTTGAAAAAAAATCTTACTGTGTATTGCTGGCTCTCTGAATGACAGTGATCAGAAGTCTCAATCGGTTTTCCTGCAATAAAAATCTTTTTTTCAAATCTACAACAGTGCTAGAATAATAATTCTTGCATTGCAAGATTGTCAACAACAACAAAATTATATTTATAGAGCGCCTTTCATGTCGGGAGGATGTCCCAAGGCACCGAACCATCAGGGTGGGTCCCGAGCAAGTCGGAGGGGTAGGGGGGAGGAGAGGGAGGGAGTTGGCAGGGCGGTAAAAGGCACAATCAAAGAAGAGGGTCTTGAGACCGGCTTTAAAGCAGGCAAAGGAGGATGCAAGCCAAAAGGACTGTGGGATGGAGTTCCAGAGTGTGGGAGCAGAGAAGCTAAAAGCCTGTCCATCGATAATAGGGTGGGTTGGGCGGGGGACATGGAGCAGACCAGAGCCCACCGAACAGAGTGGGCGGGTAGGTTCATAGGGGGACAGCAGGTCTGAGAAATAGGAGGGGCCAAGACCGTGAATGGTCTTGAAAGTGAGGACAAGGATCTTGAATTTGATCCTCTGGGGGATGGGGAGCCAATGGAGCCTGGCAAGAGTGGGAGTGATGTGGTTATGGAGATTTATTGGTGCGGGAGAGGACAGTTCTAGATGATCTGTAGCTTGTGAAGGGAAGAGCTGGGAAGAACGACGAGGAGGAAGTTTCCATAGTTGAACCTTGATGTGACGAATGTCGCATTTGTCAAAATGTCTCAAAGCGGTTCACAGGATTTACTGTAGTGACTGTGTCTTTAATAGTGAATGCGACAGCCAATTTGCATTGAGCAATGTTCCACAAACAGCCATGATGTGAACAGTTAATTATTTCAGGGCGACTGTTCATTGAAATACTAGGAGAAACTCACATATTTTTCTAAAATGACAAGTACACAGTGAAAAGTAGTTATAAAAAGATGTTTTGTTGACATTAATGTAAGTGCACAAGCCATTTCAAGCAAATAATTACCAAATAGATTTTAAAGCTTATTTATTACTTATTCAATTTAATTCACATCTAGCTGTGAAATGTGTGTGTAAATATTAAACAAAGCAGTGTAATTAAGATGCTAATTCTTCTTTTGACATTTGCATTTTGAGTTATGTGTTTACCAAGCCATTATGAATTTCTGCCCAACCCACATTAATGATGTAGTTGTGCAAACACAGTACAACTTCAAGTGATGTATTAAATAATGTCTCAAAAGAAATAATATAGACAAGTTCCGATATCTATTGTGAACTGCACTGGTTCATTGAAGCTTTCAGTACCCTAGAGTTTAAAAATGGATGTGGAGCGGAGTGGAAATCTGTCGTTGAATCATTATTGTGATATGGATAATTTGATTCTGCCTGTTATACAAATTAATTATTTAGTTAACTCCAAATAATAAGCTTCAACCAGGAGCCAGACTGGGAGCACTTTTACTACCATGTGGAATGATTTTGGTTTCAAGTCTCATGCAGGTACTTTAAACTCATCATCTCATCATTTCAACACAGTGCCTGGAGTGTGCTGCAACTGGAATGGAAGAGGTGCTCACAGCTAATTTGGCCTAATATTTCTTGTGGTTAAAAGCCTTTTAACATTTTACTTTAAAAACATTTTTTAGCATCTGCCAAGGAATAATATTCTCCTCTGGCCCAACTAATGACTTTTAATTGAATAATGATACAAGCAGGCACCCTGTAATGGTTGTAAATCCAAAACACAGTTTTGATTCACTAGTTCCTTTATTTTAAATTTTATACTTCCACTCTCTTCCAGAATTTGCCCAGTCACTTTCCCAGAATGCTTCTTTACTTGCTTGCTTCTCATTGTCAATGTCCAATTGCCAATTAAGTTATTAAAGCAATATCCAACACATACAAGTGCGAGGTATTACCTGATGATGCGACCATCTTGAGGAACTAACTCCATTGATACATCTATTTATTGTTACTTCAGTATAAATACAATGGGAGAAATTGCACTTGGGTCTTGATTTCCTCTCGTTGTCTTCATATTTCAGAGTACCGATTATATGGTGCAGGATTTCTATAGGTAGATATTTAAAGAAACTTACAGACATAGATGATTAGTGTGTATCTAGAACCAGGTGAAATTTCTCCCCTACCGTGGCTCCAAATTCATTTGGCCATCATTCAAAAATGCTTACTTGAACATTTTTGGATAGTTCATTCAATCTTGTTATGGAACAAAAAATGTAAACACTGAAAATTAGTTGCATAACCTGCTTTTTTCATAAAATTAACAACCAACCAACAACAACAACAACAACAACAAAATTACACTTGCATACCGCCTTTCACATCAGGAGGACGTACCAAGGCGCTGGACAGTAAATTGTTTCAGACCTGAGCTGGGGTCGGGGATGGGGAAGGTGGAGGGAAAGGGGGGGATTTGGGGAGACCATTGGGTTCATCAAAGAGAAGGGTCTTGAGCTGGGACTTGAAGCAGGCCAGAGAGGGGGCGAGGTAGAAGCATTATGGGTTGAGGTTGCAGAGTTTGGGCGCAGAGTGACTGAGGGCTCGTCCAACAATGCAGTGGGTGGGTCGGGGGCATGGAGCAGGCCGGAGCCTGCTGAGTGGAGGGGGCGGGCAGATTGGTAGGGCCTTAAGTGGACGCAGGAGTTTGGTGGGGCGAGACCATGGAGGGTTTTAAATGTGATGACCAAGATCTTGAATTGGATCCTTTCGCTGATGGGGAGCCAATGGAGTCAAACGAGGATAGGGAAGATGGGGTCAGGAAGCTTGGAGCGGTAGCAGACATGGGCTGCAGAGTTCCGGATTATCTGCAATTTTTGGAGGGAGGAATTGGGAAAGCCGAAAAACAGGGCATTGGCGTAGTCGAGCCGGGATGTGATGAAGGCGTGAATAAAGCATTTGTTCTAAGAGGCTCTGATAAATAGCCGGAAGATGTGTAACCAGCTAATCTAAGGAACTGTTGGCCATGATACCGGGAGAAACTCAATGCACAGAAATCACACAGGAGCAGATCCAATGTAGCATCCCTCCTGCCAGCCCAGATAATTTCAGGTAATTGAACACAGACCAGAGGCTAAACCTGGTCCTTCACAGCTCCAGCGCCTTGGTACGTCCTCCTGATGTGGATCTGTGCCAAACAGAGCAGTGCACTTTCTAATTACCATGAAGTCTTGACTGTGAAAATCAATAGCTTTGTCACTTTATTATGAGCTACTTATCAAATAGTTTAATCTTGTGTAGGAAGCTATTTCATTGAATTTAATTGGAGTAGCACAAGATGCTACTCATAATTACTCAAGGTCATTTGTACGGATCTAGTGATACAAATATTAAAGTTGTTAAGCATGCATATAAGGTGGACAAGATTATGGACACATTGTGGAAGGAAATGTCTTACGTGGGAAATTGACTTGATAGTGACATAATTTATGCCCTCATGAGAATACTCCACCGTTGAACTCGTATCTTATACAGAACCACGTGAATATCAATTAGCTTCCTTTTTTTGCTGATTTCATTCATACACAGACTCGTTATACCTAACTCATTGTAAGAAAAAAAATCCTTCTTGTAAGAACAACAGCAACAACAACTTGCATTTATATAGCAAATCAGAATTCTATCTCAATGCAAATCAGAATGCTTAGAACTGAGCACACCCTGTAATATGGCGTCAAACCTGAGAGAGAGGGTGTGTGTGAGAGAGCATGTTGCAATACACGGTTGACAGAAATGACAATAACCTATACTCATTCTAATATTGTTATCATTCCCATTTGCCTCTTATGATCTTGCAATCTTGTACACCTTTAGAGTCACAGTAATGTTGATGCTTGCATAAACTGTCTCCAATGAACATGGGAAATCTAATTTGCATAGTTTGGCTTTTTGACCTCCCTGTCTGAAAGTGATGATCAAAGTGTTTAAATGAGTGTGGTTGAGGAACATGACAGGAACACTGACAACAAAACGTCTACTTGTCTGTAAATCAAATTATTGTGTCAGATTTAGAATGGATTGGATGTAATTTATGAATTAATTAATTTTACAGCATTAATTAATTAATTACACAGCTGCCGTGTTTCACCCACAAAATATACAGTCAGTTCACTTTACAGTATATTCTGTGAAGCGCTTTGAGATGTTTAGAACATGTGAAAAGTGCTATATTAATTAATTACAGGTGTAGATGAACAACAAACACAAAACCTAATGCATTATATTTCAACAACAACATTTAGCATTTATGCATTATTGTGCATAAATTGGCCGCAGCATTCACCTACAAATACATGTTATTGGAAATCCAGTAAACTATGGTGAGATGTTTCAATCAGTTATAAGTCACTATAATAAATGCAACAATCAGAATATACCAAACATAAACAATGGTGAGGTGTACGATTTTAGGAATGTAAATATTGGTTCCATGCAAAAAGCATCAGGGCAGATAAAGTGGGAACAAAAACATTAAAAGAGCACCACCAAGAAACAATTATTTTAAGGAAGCTGGAGGCAAAATGCATTCCCTTGAGGAAATCACTAAATATAAATGTATTTGTAGGTGAATGTGGCAGCCAATTTGCACACAGCAAAGTTCCATTAACATCAATGAATGTATACCTAGAGAAACTGCATTTTAATCTATACAGTAGACCCTTGCCGAACGCAGGGGTTACATTCCTAGAAAACAGCTTGTAAAAACAACATCTCGGTAAAATCGTGTTTGGTAATCTTCATAAGTAATGAGAAAAAAGGGGTTTGGGGAATACATCCACAGGCAATCCAACCTCAAGTCTCCACACCCGACCAACACAAGGTGCGTACTGAGGCCTGCTCTCCCTGCGCATCACTCTCCCGCTCTGACTGACTTTTATTGGAGACAATAAAACAGCACCTTACACTACTTGGCTAAATTATTTTATCTTTGGTCCTGGAAGTGTTAGGCGACTCTCTCTCTTTCTGTCTCTTCTGTTTACCATGCAATGCCATCAGTTTGCTCCGAGGCCGAGGAATCATCGGACTTAGACGGGAGCTGGCGGCCTCCTTCCAAATGCGCATGCACACGGGGCCAGCCATCACGTATATGCAAATTTTACTCGCGTTATGCAAAAGAGTGCCGCAATTATTTATTTGCGGATAGGCGAATCAGCACTTGAGAAAGTCGCATTCAATACCATTGACTGTATATTAAATCCCCATTATGTAAGGAAATTCCACCCAACTTTCCATCTTAGAATAAAAGACCTCATTTGCAATGTTTGCCAACCCACTTGCTAATCTTGAAACGTCAGTTTGGTCACACAGCTTCTTGCAGCTCTACAAATAACAAGGTGTTCTTACACTGCCATTAAAACAAATCACAGTAATAATAATTCTTGCATTTGATATTGCGCCTTATCATGGCAACAATGATGCATTTAACTAATAAAAATGTAATTCTTGCCTTTGATAAACAGTCTTATCGTGTCATTATAGCATCTCAAACAAAGCATGTTGTGAATGTCCTGGAGTGTCTCGCCTTCTTCCATCTCCGCCACATTGTCCATCTCTGCCAATATCTTACCCCAAAAGCTGCCAAAACCCTGGTTCCTGCATTTGTCACCTCTTGGCTGGACAAATCCAACATCTTCCTCGCCGGTCTCCCCTCCGCCACCATTCACAAAATCCAGCTCATACAGAACTCCACTGCCCGCATTCTCACCAGAGCCAAACTTCACTACCCGATTACCCCAATCCTCACCAGACTTTACTGGCTCCATAATAGAGTGGATCGACTTCAAGATCCTCACTCATGTGTTTAAATCCCTCCACTCTTCTGCACCCACAGCCTCTCTAACCTCCTCTCTCCTCACAGCCGTACCTGCTGCCTCTGCTCTACTGAGTCTGGCTTTTTCCTTGTCCCCCGAATCCTCTGCTCCACCATCGGTGGCTGTGACTTCAGCCACTATGCCCCGAAACTCTGGAACTCCTTCCCTCAATCCCTTCACCTCACCTCCTCCTTTTCCATTTTCAGCTCACGTCTGAAGACATTTCTGTTCGACCGCACCTATGGTCACCTTCGCCCTCCCCCTAGCTCGGCCCCGAACTCTGCTATTGTGAAGCGCTCTGAGACGCCATCTAGCATGGAGGGCACTATATAAATGCAAGTTTTTATTGTTGCAGTGACTGTATTTTTGTAGGCAAATGTGGCAGCCCAATGGTGCACAGCATTGCCCCACAAACATCCATGAGGTTAATAATTTTATCTGGGGATTGCTGCTTAAGACACCAGAAGAAAATCCCTTTTCTTTACAAATAGTGCCATGGGATATTCAATGATAACCAGAACAGATGAGATCTCAGTTTTACAACAGCAACATGCATTTATGTAACACCCCTCACACAGAGCAGCATCCCAGAGTACTTTAACATCTTATCTGAAGGACAACATCTCTGACAATGCACACATGCCTGGCATTGTATTGGAATGTCACACAAACTACGTGAGATCAAAGGTTGGAATGGGGCACAAACCCAGAGGTTAAAGTGCTTTCAATTGAGCTGGGTTGGTACCTAAATAAAGAATGCAGGAGCAATAACATTGGAAGATAATCCTTAGTTTTCATAGAATTAGTATGAAAGCAATGATCATACATCTTGGTATCATTCATTGAAAACTGTTTAGGATTCTCTCTATATCCTTATCAGTCTCACTCTAATTCTCAGATCAGCTCATCCCAGAAATATGCAAGGTGCAATACACAAAACACAATCCTTCAAGTCATACTATGAAATAAATTCCCTTTCCGTTCTCGTCTCCTGGCTAATCGAGACATACAAATTTAAATGTCAAAATCATCAAAGTATGTTCATTCTGGCTAAATGTGTGGCCTGGGGTGTTTTATTATATTGGTTCTTGCTAGGTATTTCTAGATTTAGTACAAAAGTCATTATGTACTGCTTGAGGATGTAACCTTGGTTATCTGCCCCCCAAAAAACTCCAACCAATCATTTCATATCGTGGAAACAAAAAGGTGCCTTGCAAACGGATGGCTCTCCTGCCCTTGTCGCACAAAGATGGAGTGAGGCCAAGGACAAATTATTCATAAACCGATACCCACCTGGATGTTCACAGATTCTCTTTCAATTGAAGAAAATTTTATAATGTTGTGGTGTGCTAAGGAGCAGACCACAAGCAGACCACGTGTCTCTCAAGAAACCAAAGAAATCTTCAATAAATACATTGTTTTGTCTGGAGAAGCAAAATAGATCACTATTCTTGACTTGGAAATTGACAATCATATTCAGATTCAATGAATGCCTGCTATTGTAGATGTAAAGATCTGAAAGGTACCACTGATATAACCTTTGAATATCATAGTGGTCTGATTGTATTGGGGAAATAATATCTTTCAGCTCCTTGCACAAGTCAAGCAAGATTTATTTTGTTATGTGAAATTTGAAAGCTACTGAAGGCATTTTAAATACTATGTTTGCCCACAAAGTACAGTCAGATAGAAAACTTGTGATGTTTACTTAGTCTATTCTCCATGGTATAAATGCACTAAGTGAAAGTGCGAAGAAAATGACTTGCATGTTAGACACAACACTGGAGTTCTCCCTTGCAAAATGTGGCATATCATTAACTTTGTTTCATGAAAAGTTTTTATTTCCATGCAATATGGTGCTGTTTGTGGAGAGAAGTACATATTGGCTGAGTATACAAAGACTTGTGGCTTTGTTTCCTCAGATCAGATGGCAACATTTCTATTTTCACTCATCATCAAGGGGAATGCCTACAGGGAGAGAGAAAATTGAAAGCAAGTTATCCCAGAACATTCGGTTTCAATCTGGATTTAAAGTAACAAAAGCAGATTTCTTCAAACAAATAATGCATTTGTAGGATTCTGTAATTAATGTGTTAAATAATATCTCCAATATACTTGGGATGTTTCTATTTTTCAGATATATAATTAAGATATGACGGGAGCCAGTTGTGACTAGCTTCACAGATGATCCTTTCTCAATGGAGATCAACAAAATACTATTTATAAACAGCAAACTGTTTTCATTCCTTCTCATTCGTTTTCTCATGATACATGATCTGTAGTTGTTTTAACATTCGAGAGCTATGTTACATTTTGTTTTACAAAGGAACCATGTTGCGAAGGATAATAGGTGGATGGAGCCTTATAAAAACTTGGGAAATAATTTGTGAAAAGTATAAATAACTGTATAATCTCCTTGGTAAATTTTCACTGATGCCATGTTATTCAATGAAGATCCTATTTATTACCCACTAACTTTCTAAGATCTGGAAGAACTTCCATTTACACTAAATCAATGATAAGTTATAACTTCAAGAGAAAAGCACTCAATGAGGAGTGGTCTCCCGCGTGCGCAATATGGCTGCCACCATGACCCGAGCTTCCCTCCCTCTCCTCAAGTTTTTCCCCCCAACACCCCTCTCCGTTATTCCTTCTCTAACTTTCTTTCTCTTCGCCCTCATCGCCTACTGTCCCTGCTTCGACCCTCCCACCGCTTCCCTCTGTTCCAGTATTGGAATCCTCCATCGGGCTCACCGTGGCACTCGGCGCTGGCTGTCCAACAGCAGCCACACCAAGTGCCCTGTCCCTCACCATCACCGCCAGCCCCACCGGACACAAACCCGGGGGGTCAACCTCTCCTCCCTTGTCCAGATCCCCACCCTCCCCGCCGACCATCCCAGCCCCCCCTCACACCCCTCGGCCAACTGCTCTTTCCGCAACAGCCTCCAAAATGTCCGCTCTGTCTACAACAAGACCCTGGCCATCAACGATCTCATCCTTGATGAGAACGTTGACATCATGGCCCTGACGGAGACTTGGATCACCCCAGGCGACACTTTCCCCCTCGTTGAAGCCACACCACCCAACTACACATTCCACCATGCCCCTCGACCCAACCATCGTGGCGGTGGTGTGGCCCTCATTTCAAAGACATCCCTCACCCTATCCACCTATTCCTCCGTTTTTTTACCCTCTTTTGAACACTCCACCCTCTCTCAGTCCTCCCACAATTCCTTCAAAATCCTATTAGTTTATCGCCCCCCCAAACCCTCCCCCACTTTCATTTCAGATTTTCCCTCACTTTTAACCTCCCTTTGTGCCTCCTCTGATCGCCTCATCATTCTTGGCGACTTCAACCTCCATTTCACCCCCTCCTGCCCCATTTCCTCTGAATTTTCCTCTTTACTTTCGTCTTTCAACTTCTCCCTTCACATTAACACTGCCACCCACACCCACGGCCATCCGCTCGATCTGGTGATCAACCGAGGCCTCAACGTCTCTGTCGTCACCAGCACCGACAAGGCCATTTCAGACCATTTCTTCATCTCTTTCAACACCTCTATCCCTCCCCCCTCCACCTCCAAACCCACCACCATCTTCTACCGGCCCTGGAAGAAGATTCCCCCTCAAACTTTTACCTCTGCCCTCGAAACCTCCGACCTCTTTCCCCTGTGGCACTCTTTTTGCACCGACCCATCCTCTGCCTCCACCACCCTCAATAACACCTTCTCCACTACCCTCGACACCCTGGCCCCCCTCACCTCCAGAACCGTCTCCCACTCCCGATTATCACCGTGGTACACAACTCACCTCTGTTCCCTCAAAAGCCAAGTGAGAGCAGCTAAACGCACCTGGCTCAAAACTGGCCTCACGGTCCACCGCCAAATCTGGCTGGATCGCATCAAATTTTACCGCTCCGCCCCAGCCACCGCCAAATCAGACTTCTATTCCAGGATAATCCTGGAAGCGAAGGACAACCACCGCCTCCTCTTCGCCACCACCAACCAACTCCTCTGCCCCCCCGTCTCACTTCGCAGATCCTCTCCTCAAACGAACGTTGTGAGGAGATGTTGGACTTCCTCGAGTCCAAAATAGAGAGAATCCGCTCCGCGGTTTCCTCCCCACACCTCTCCTCCACCTCCGCCCCTCCATCCGTTATTTCAACCCTCACCCAACCATTTCTTCATCTCTTTCAACACCTCTATCCCTCCCCCTTCCAC
Organism: Hydrolagus colliei; assembly: GCA_035084275.1. Taxonomy (NCBI): domain Eukaryota; kingdom Metazoa; phylum Chordata; class Chondrichthyes; order Chimaeriformes; family Chimaeridae; genus Hydrolagus; species Hydrolagus colliei. The sequence goes on from CM068743.1 coordinate 87,222,562, forward strand.
CTCCAAACCCACCACCATCTTCTACCGGCCCTGGAAGAAGATTCCCCTTCAAAATTTTACCTCTGCCCTCGAAACCTCCAACCTCTTTCCCCTGTGGCACTCTTTTTGCACCGACCCATCCTCCGCCTCCACCGCCCTTCATACTTTCATCCCCACCTCCCCGTCTTGAATCACTAAAATAATCACCTCCATGAAACCCACCACATGTTCATTGGACCCCATCCCCACCCCCCTCCTCCACACCCAGCTCCACGTCTTGGCCCCGCTCATTTCTGACACCATCAACCTTTCCCTCTCTTCAGGCACCGTCCCTACCTCCCTTAAAATAGCCACCATCACCCCTATCCTGAAGAAACCCTCTCTTGATGCGTCGCAACCATCAAGCTATCGTCCCATCTCCAACCTCCTGTTTTTATCCAAGGTCCTTGAAAGAGTGGTTGCCTCCCAGCTCCGCTCTTTCCTTTCAACTCACTCACTCCTTGAACCCCTCCAATCAGGTTTCCGCCCTGCTCACAGTACAGAAACTGCCCTGGTTAAGGTTACAAATGACATCCTAACCGTCTATGACCAGGGCTCCCTCTGCCTCCTCGTCCTCCTTGACCTGTCTGCTACGTTCGACACAGTCGATCACACCATCCTCCTCCAACGTCTTTCCTCCCACCTCAACCTTCAAGGCACAGTCCTTGAATGGTTCCATTCCTATCTGACCCACTTTGTATCTTCCAATGGTTTTTCCTCAAACCCCCGCACAGTTTCTCATGGCGTCCCTCAGGGCTCTGTCCTCGGCCCCCTCCTTTTCACCATTTATACGCTCCCTCTGGTCGATGTCATCCGCAAACATGGGGTAAATTTCCACATGTATGCGGACGACACCCAGCTTTACCTTTCTGCCTCATCCCTCAACCCCCAGACCATCAATGTTCTGACAACATGTCTGTCAGACATTGAGTCCTGGACGAGGGACAACTTCCTCCAGTTGAACGTGAGTAAGACCGAGGACCTCCTGATCGGCTCAAGCCAGCGCCTCCGCACATCGGGCGCTGCCAGCCTTAACATCCAAGGCTGTACTCTCCACCTCACAAAGCCAGCCAGGAACCTAGGCATCAAGTTCGACAAAAAACTCTCCTTCCTCCCCCACATCCGTGCTTTGACCACCACCGCTTACTTCCACCTGCGCAACATTGCCAGGCTCCGTAATTATCTTATCTCCCACGCTGCCGAAACACTCGTGCACGCATACATCACCTCCAGGCTGGACTATGGAAACTCTCTCCTCGTCGGCCTCCCCAGTTCCTCCATTCACAGGCTGCAGGTCATCCAAAACTCTGCAGCCCATGTACTATCCCGCACTCGCCTCCGCAACCATATAACCCCCACCCTCGCCCGTCTCCACTGGCTCCCCATCCTCCAGAGGATCGAATTTAAGATCCTCGTCCTCACCTTCAAGGCCTTACATGGCCTTGCCCCGCCCTATTTAACCAATTTACTCTCCCCCTACAAGCCCACACGGACCCTCCGTTCAGCAGGACTTGGCCTGCTCCAAGCCCCCCGCCCTAACCGCCCCACCATCGGAGGCCGGGCCTTCAGTTTTTCTGCTCTGACCCTATGGAATTCCATCCCACAATCCCTCCGTCTCGTTTCTTCCCTTTCCTCTTTCAAGGCCGATTTGAAGACTTTCCTCTTCGACCGTGCCTTTTGTTCCACCCCGAATTCTTCGACCTCCCCTACTTGTTTCACCCCTTCCCGAACACCCCCCTCCCAGCTCGGGTCACACGCCTCCTGTGCAGTGCCTTGGGACGTCCCCCCGACGTGAAAGGCGCTTTATAAGTGTAATTTGTTGTTGTTGTTGGAATGGCAAGTTAGGCACATGTATAAATACATAAATAAATGACATGCAGGTGGGATAACAGCATGATGACTTAAGTCGTGGTGACATGTTTACCCAGGGTCACGTCATCAGGAGTTTACTGTATCACATCACAGAGAGCTTCACAATGTTGGGTTGGACATCAAACAAGCGAGGAGTGGGGGACTCCCGAGCTCAATTCCGACACCTCTTTATCGATCTTTAAATCCCACCTTAAGAGCGACTTCTTTAACATATGGTCACCTTCCCATCTCCCTTCTTTTTTGTTGTGTATGCAATAGGGTCCGGTGATATTTCAGTTATATCCGATGTAATTTTCATATCGATATGCCGATATCGGAATGTAAAATATATCGATATATCGTAAATATCGGTATATCGTTTCCGGTATTGCAACCTCCTGAACCTAGAGCATGGAATGCGTGCGCACATCCGAATGCGCGCACACCCCGAATGCGTGCGCACTGAACTACAGGACCCAGAATGCTCTTCTCTATACACAATGCACAAACCGAGGTGCAAGCCATCATATTGTATTCATAGTCCTTGAATACAATATACAGGTATACAATGGGTGGGGGAGAGGGAGGGAGAGACAGGGGTGGGGAGATGGAGGGAGAGATGGGGAGGGGGGAGAGCGAGGGAGAGACGGGGTGGGGAGAGGGAGGGAGAGACGGGTGGGGGGGGGAGAGGGAGGGAGAGACTGAGGGGGGAGAGGGAGGGAGAGACGGGTGGGGAGAAGGAGGAAGATGGGGGGGGGAGAGGGAGGGAGAGACAGGGGTGGGAGAGGGAGGGTGAGAGAGGGGTGGGGAGAGAGGGAGGGAGAGATCGGGGAGGAGAGGGAGGGAGAGACGGGGGAGGAGAGGGAGGGAGAGACAGGGGGATGTGATAACATACAGTATATTAGACAGACAGACAGGCAGGCAGGCAGCCAGATAGACAGACAGACAGATATAGAAACAGAGAGAGAGAGAGAGAAATGGAGGGGGGGATGTGAGAGAGGAGAGAGACACAGGCAGAAAAACACAGAGATGGAGAGAGTGAGTGTGAGAGACACAGAGAGAGAGAGATATTTACTTGCTGAGGAGATAGGCCCCGAATGCGCGAGCACCTCAGAACGCGCGCGCATACACAGTATGAAAACCCCGAAAATATTGATATATTGGTATATATCGATATGAGCCCTTCGATATATCGAAATCGGAAAATTTCCATATCGACCCTAGTATGCAACTCTACCACTGTGCAACTTTGTGAGATGCTATTGTGCGTATTGTAAGAGATGCTTTCATGCATTTTGTAAAAGCCACTAAACAGTATAAGTAGTAGTTGTGGAAAGAAGTGAGGGAACAGCTTTATTACCAATCATGCAATGCATTGATTTTCTATCTAATTGGTACTAACTCTATAAGAAAAAAATTGCCAAAGTATAGGCAGCACTATACTTGGTAGCACTATCGAGTCAGAAGGTTATGCATTTAAACCCCAGGAAATATCTTCTTAATTTTTCTAATTTTTCTCAAAGGAGGAAAGTATTCGATGATTTATATATACAGTAGAAGCCCGTTTATCTGGCATCCACGGGAACTGGCCAATGCCGGTTAAAGTGCATGCCGGATATTTGGGCGGCTCATGGCCGAAAAGTCACCACAAAAAAATTAAAGTTCTTTTAACACACACTATACACACCAGATTAAGTAATAACAGATAATAACAGAATATTATATTGGTACTTATTGTTAAAACTACTCTCTTGCGCTTCTCACATTTACTGATTGAGGTTGACAGTCCAGCGATCCTTTTTTAAATGGAAGATGCCAAGTGGGTGAAAAAAACGGCAGCACAATTTTAAAGTCATGTGACTTTACTAGCTGCAAGCCGAAGCCCTAGACTCTACTAGCGGCAAATCAAAATACTGCACCTGCGCGACAATGTGGGTTATCGGCTAGCGGTATACATCGGCTTGCCGCTAGTATGACTTTGAAGTCATACGCCCTCCGCTTTTTTCACCTTGCTTGGTGTGCTCCATTTTAAAAAGAATCGCTGGATTATAAACCTCAACCGCAGCATCGTAGCTTCAAGCGCAGCATCTACCAGCAAAGGTAAAAAGCGCAAGAGAGTAGTTTTAACAATAAGTACCAATACAATATTCTGTTATTATGTTATTATTTACGCATTTGCAAATGCTCCACCGCTATTGTTCCGGATAAATTATGGTTTATCAAATGGATTTTTTTTTTTTGCGTGCCGGTTATATGGAAGTGGCAGTGCATCAAGTCACGGAAAAACGGGTTTCTACTGTACCAACATTGTGTTGTGACCTCCCTTTCCATTTGGAGATTCACATTTTAAATTCTGACTTAAAAGACGATTGTATTTCCAGAAAGGATGAGAGTAATCTAAAGTCAGCTTTCCGTTAGATGACACCCTGCTTGTAGAAAGCAACAGGTTGAGTGCCAAAGGTTATGATATCTGTTTATTGATACTGACATGGCCGACAGTAAACCTGTCACACAAAGGATCTACTGTAGCAAGAGGTAGAAATATCCTTTTTTGAAGCAGACCATGGACCATAGAATCTGAGCTCCAGTGTTTCATGACTATAACATATTGGTGAAAAATGCATGGATTAAAATTCTAACAGATCTAGATTTACTCGATTTATATGGCATTTTAGAACATCCAGAGTTTGGCAAATTGTTGCTTTTAGTCTTAGCTTTAATTAAAGCAAACTTCCAGGAAACCAACTTCAAAATTGAATATTTAAGAATATATTTAAGAATATTGCAAAATTGTGCTCGCTCTGAAATACTAAAGAACTAGAATAAATCAAATTTAAACTCAATTGGCATTTCTACCCCTTGATATTTCATAACCTGATTTAATGGGGGTAATTATCATATTGATTCCCTTAAGAAATAGTAGAATTTGAATGTAATTATCTACTATTTTTGTTTCTTCATCCCCCACCCCACACACCCCCAGCACCACCACAAATGTATGTACACTTTGCACAGCTTCTGTTCCTCACCCCCGGAGCCAGCATTTGACTTCTGCTTCATAGAAAAATGATTGAATTAAGCCAGTGCCCATAAAGAGGGATGAAATGCTGCTCTCCATCATCGAGAACAGGAATGGGAGCACTGAAACCTTCATGCTCATTTATTGCACCAAACCCTGATTTAAGATTTTTCATATCTAAAAGCTGTCAACTATCATCCAATAAGTGATTTCAATATTTATTAACAGGCCATTTGTGCCTGGAATCTGTTATGAACCTTTGTAGTTTCTATTGAATAATATTTACGAATTTTATAGGGAGCACTATCTATTGATGTGGTAGTAATTAACAATAAATAGCAATCATTTTTGCAATACTTGCATTTGATATCTTTTTTTTGCATCGAGAAGACATAATAATAATCCATGCATTTGATATAGTGCTTTTCACGTCTTCTAGTTTTCAGCGCCTTGGGGATGTCCTCCTGATGTGAATGGCTCTATATAGGTATAATTTAGTTTTTGTTGTTGTCTCAAAATGCTTCACAGAATAAATACAATAAAACAATAATAAATTTGTCATTTCAATCCACAACTATTTGTGGGACACAGCTGTGCGCAATTAGTTACCGCGTTTTGCCCACAAATGTACAGTCAATTCACTTTGCAGTATATTCTGTGAAGCACTTTGAGACATCTAGAAGACATGAAAAGTGCTATATAAAATGCAAGGATTATTATTTTGCTATAAAGTTACTTGATATATTTTGCATATTTTGTGGGTGAAACATGGCAATCAATTACACACAGCAGTGTCCCACAAACAGTCGCGGATTGAAATGACCAAATTTATTATTGTTTTTTCGAGGGATTTGTTTTAGATGTGTGGAATAAGGAAACTTGCCCAAGGTTTCACCCAGCATCGAATTGAACCCAGATCTCTCGCTTGCAAGGCGAGTGCTTTCAGCATCTTGGGAAGTCCTCCCGACGTGAAAAGCGCTCTAGAAATGTAATTTTGTTTTTTTTTGGCTACTTGATTCCACAAAGTCCTTCAAATTATTTTGTGGAAACTGAGTGACAGCAATTTGTAGGTGAACAAACCAATCTTGTGACTATGAATTTAATCTCCCAGCATCGAGCTTGAACCCATTCACTTGAAGGTTAAAGTGCACCCAAATGAGCAAGACATATAGCATTAATCTGCGTATGGAACAAAGATCAGCATCATTATTAAATCTCTTCTCTTACAGCTTGACTTTTCATCCCCATATTTCCATTGGGACAATTCCCATGTGTATTTTGATGACAACCAAACAACTCTAACTATCTGTTTCCACCCTTGGTTGCAGAATATTATTATTATGAATGATAGTCACGAATTATGAATGATAGTCTGCACGACCTCACTGCAGGGCTGGGGAAATAAAGGAGATCCAATTAAAGACCACTTGAGGAATTGCTAAGCAGGATGCTTTAGGGATCTGTGTTGTAAGCCTTCCTGTTCTATATATTAATCTGGATTTGCAGACCCAGTGTAAATTAACTAAAATTGGAGATTACATCAATTTCGGGGTAAATGTGGAATCAGAGAAGTCATTGAAAAGCTCAGTGAGTTTGAATGGGTATGTGCTAAAAACTCATAAAAAAAGATTAATACTGATAAATGCAAGGTGATGCATATAGGATTGAAGATGGGAAAGACAAGTACCCCATGAATGGCAAGAATGAAACTAAAATAGACTTAGGGGTTTTAATTGATTCGGCACACTATAAATAATATGAGACAGGAACAAACGAGGCAAACAGGATCCTGGGTTATACTGTTAAATCAGTTGAGTTAACATCTCCAGACATTATTCTCAGCCTATAGAGTGTTCTGGTCAAACCACACCTTGAATGCAGTATACAGACCTGTCAAAAGAGGAATGAATGATAAGCAATGATTAGACTTTTTTTTACACCTCTATAATGTCTCCACTGAGTGGACAGAGAAGCTGTCTTAATGGGAACTCGTAGAGATGTTCAACAAATCAGATTGAAAAGGAGACTATAAGCTCCATCAAAAAGGTAATATTTTTAGGGAGGATTGGAAAATGGGGAGTGAGGGGACAAGTTGGAGGCATTGAGGGAGGGAGTACCAGAGCTTTGAGGCATAGTGGCTGAAAGCACTCCTTATTGTGTCCAGAAGTATGGAAGAGGTTTGAAGGTTTTTTTCGGAATCCATAACCAAAAGGAAATATTTACATTTTGCATTTCTTAAATTGATGTTCATACATGTTTAGTTATAATTTGTATTAACATGAAGTTCCTTACTCAGAACACATCATTAGCATCAATTTTTATATTGGAAGAGAAATGGAGATGAAGGACATGTTACAACACTACACCAAAGCCCTGCTTGTCGGCCTTCTCACTTCCTTCCTGCATAGGCTGCAGATAATATAGAACTCTGCGGCACATGTCCTCTTTCGCTCCAAGCTCCATGACCCCATCTCCCTCATTCTCACCCAACTCCATTCCCATCACCCAGAGGATTCAATTCAAAATTCTGGTCCTCACATTGAAAGCCGCCCATGGCCTCGCCCTACCCTAACTCTGCAACCTCCTAACCTGCCCGCCCCCTCCGTTCGCTCAGCAGGCTCCGACCTGCTCCAGGTCCCCTGACCCACCCGCCCTACCATTGGCAGGCGATCCTTCAGTCACTCTGCCCCTAACCTTTGGAATTTCATCCTGCAGTCCTTGTGCCTCGCCCCCTCCCTTGCCTCCTTCAAGGCCTGCCTCAAGACCCTCCTCTTTGACAGTCCAATCGGTCACCCCAAATCCTTTCCTCTCCCTCCACCCTTCCCAATACCGACCCCAGCTCAGATCTGAAACATTGACTGTCCAACACCTTGGGACATCCTCCCGACATGATAGGCGCTATACAAATGTAATGTTGTTGTTGTTGTTGTTACAGCATGGAATTGAGTCATTCAGTACTTATATCAAATGTTCGCTGGTATTTTTCTCCACATGAACCACCTAGCTTAATTTTTGCGCCGATTCCTTCTCAAACAATTTGATATTCCTGTTTTGCAAACATGTCTAATTTTGCTTTACACTAATTTACAAAAGCTAACAACAGCTTGTAGCAGAGAACAACAAGTGTCATGGTGAGATCAGACACATCCATGATGTTGTCTCTGTGTCAGCTCTTGGCAGTCCAAACTTGGCTCTATGGTCAGGTATAACATCCTTCAGGAGAGATCTTAAGCCCAAGTCCCATTTGGCTGTTCTTTAGGTGCCCTGCCAACAGTCCTCCAGAGAATTGGTTATGCAACTCATGGTTGTTTCCAGGCCTTATTCTATAAAATAACTGCCACATTTGTATACATAAAATGGTCAGTACTTGACAATATTTACTTTGAGGTACTTTGGAATGTTCATATATGATAAGGAACTTTATCAAGTTCCACAAAATAAAGAACAGTACAACAACAGCAACAACAACTTGCAATCATATTGCACCCTTGAGGTAATAATATCAGAGGGTGCTTTGCAAGGATAGTGTCTCACACCAAGCAATGGAGGAAGGTGAGGTTACTGTAGGCATGTAGGTAGGATTTCAGACATAATTGTTAACAACATCCAAAGTGCAGGCAGAGGCCAAGTTTCACCTCATACATAAAATCATGGCAACATTATTTTGCTATTATGCTACCTACAAGTACAACTGAAACTTCAGGTCAGCTACGTGATATCAAGTGTGATTTGCTATCAGGCAGAGTATTGGCTAGTGAACTTTCACTTCGTTTTCGATTCAAAGGTTGACATGTGACGAGATCAATAGCTACTTCCACTGGAAACTACATTAGCTGAACTATTCATTACTTGGCCCATTGCAATCTCACAGATGTACATGCCATTAAATGGTATCTAGAAAGCTGCCAAATGCAATAATCCTCAACCTTTTACCAAAGCTTTGTTCTTATCAGACTCTCAAGAATGATGTGCTATTCAGTAGGTCTATAATCATGTCTGCATTGATTCTTCAGCAGCTGATTTCTCCTTTGATTTTGGAGGTATTTATGGCATGTGAAATATATCGGATGGAAAACCACAAATAATTTTGGTAGAGTGGAATTTGAATTTGTCAGCCTGGATCAGTTGGGATCACTCTCAACTCTAACTCAGAACATTAGATTTTATACAACTGTGAACTTTGAATTTGATGCAAATGACTGTCTTCTTGGGAAGGGGATGTTTCCAGGTCATAAGAACATAGGAACAGGAGTAAGCCATTCAGTCCTTTGAAACTATTCCGCCAAACAGGCCTGAAAAATAAGGGATTTAATTTTGTTGTTAATATATGGATAATAAATTTATTTGAAGATTGTGCACTAGTGTTGTACATGTAACTTTCTGTTCCTTGTTTCACATAATTTAGCCTAAGAAAAGCCCGGTATTTTTTGCACATTAACACCAAACATCCATTGGCATCCTGAAGCTTAGAGCACTTACCTCAAAGTAAGATGACAACAACAACATCAAATTTACATTTGTAAAGCACCTTTCATGTCTGGAGGACATCCAAGGCACTGAATGGATTTGACTCCCAGCAGGGCGAAACGTTGAGCAAGTTTCCTTACTCCACACGCCTCTGTTTACTGGGCAGTAAGTAGGAACCAGTTGTTAGTTGATTGACGGATCACTTTTCCGGCAGTAATAATCTCTTAAAAATAATTATTATTTGGTCACTAAATCCACAACTGTTTGTGTGACACTGCTGTGCATAGTTGGCTGCTGTGTTTTGCCCAGAAAATATGCAATCAATTCACTTTACAGTATACTCTGTGAAGCGGTTTCAGATGTCCCAAAGGTCTGATAAGGTGCAATATCAAATGCAAGGCTTATTATTATTATTGATAGAAAAGAGTTGATATTAGAAGTCTGGGTGTGAAACTTATATAATGCACATACCATATATCGCAGAGTATAAGTCGACCTTTTAAACTTTCAAAAATCTTCCAAAAAATTGGGGTCGACTTGGTGTAAAGTGTGAACCCTAAATTCCAAATGAAATTCCAGGTGAATGACATCAAAGTTGCTGGGCTTACTCACTAACTGCCTTCTCAGCTCGCCTGCTCACTCACTTGTTCACTCAATCACTCGCTCCCTGCCTGCCTGCCTGCCTGGCTCACTCATTCGCTGCTGGCCTCGTTGCTGGCTGGCTGGTCTCACTCACTGCCAAACTGCCTTGTTCTCTCGCTGCTGGCGTCTGCCTGCCCTCGCTCGCGGTCAGGCTCTTACTGTTTGCCTGCCCAGCGTGCTTGCAGACGGTCACTTGCGGTCAGTCTCGCAAGCTCGCACATTGCCAGACTCTCTTTTCTGCTCCCATGTGCTGGCCTACTCCAGTTGAACCTCTTGGGGGGGGGGGGGGGGGGGGTCAACTTATATGGTGAGTATAGGCCTAAACATGCATTTATTTTTAGCTGAAACATTGAGGTTGACTTATACGTCATGTCAACTTTTTTGCCATGATTTACAGTAATCATTCAGTTAAAATCAGCATTTCTGTCAGTGCTACTTCTCATGTGTTATTGGAGAGTCAAATTTTTCCAGGGATAATTGTCTTTCTTTTTCTTTTTTGTATGGGACTTTCTGCAGATAAATAACATTGCATTTGTTGTTCTTATGATTTGATATACCACCTTTCACATGGCCCCAAAGCACTTTATAATACTCATTGAAAGTGTACTGATTATTTGGTAGGTGATTGAAACAGCTAATTTGCCTACAACAATATCCCCCAAACAGCAGTGAAACTAATTGTATCTGTGTGATTGCTTGTCAGAAAACCAGGAGAAACCCACTTCCCTTGGATTCATCTGAATTGGCAGACAGGACTTTAGTTTAGCAATTCATTCGAAGGTCCTCACAATGGGAAAGGAGCTGAATGGGTTTGATTCCCAGCTGTTGTTGTTATGCATATTAGAACAGAAAAATGTTACATTTGTATATTAATATTAATAATTCATGCATGTGATATAGCTAGCCCCTTTGAGGTCATCTCAAGACAATTCACAGGAAATTCAAAAATGTAATTTGTAGGTAAAAAACAAATGGTTGTCTATTTTTTGGAGGTTAGAAGAAGTTGAATGATTTTAGATTATTCAATGAAGGTTTTCAGTCAGTCAGTGTGAAGCTGCTTTCAACAAAGTTAATCAATATTACATTGTATCTTGAGGTCAATTGACTCCAAGATGAAATAAGTTATTCTAACCTGTATACATTGCTGGTGAAGCTACATTCGGCATACAATGTGTTTGTTTTGTGTGTTCTACCTTCAAAAGCATAGTGAAGAATTGGAGAATATTCAGCGAGGAATGATGAGGCTGATAATGAGTCTTATAAGTTATGAAAATAGGTTCTGAGCTGAACTTGTTCTTGTGAGAAAGAAAAACAATAAAGAAGGATGATGAGAGGCATAGGTTAGGAAAATGCATGCAAGCTATTTGATTTGCACTATGAGAATTATGGGGGAAAAAAATAATAATCCTTGCATTTGATATAGTGCCTTATCGTGTCTTCGAGATTGCATATTTTGCACCTTTCTACCACTGCCCTGGCTCCATCCCGGGATCTGTTATTGTGAAGCGCTCCGAGACACCGTCCAATGTGGAGGGTGCTATATAAATCAAAGTTGTTGTTGTTGTTAGCAAAAAAAAAATTGAAATAGCAGAAGAGAGATTGAATATCTCTTTTCACAGAAGAGTGGATGTTTGGAACTATCTGAAAAGAACAGGAGAGATACCTGCTACTTTCAAATAGTACTAGAGGGTAGACAATGGGAGACTCTATAACTAGAGTAGTAGAAGAATCTCTAGTTCTTCTAAGTAGGAGAATCTATAACTAGGGGTCACAGTTTTAAGATTAAGAGTCAGCCTTTTTGAACAGAGTTGAGGAGACACTTCACTCAGAGAGTAGTGGATTTATGGAAATATCTACCCCAAAAGGCTGTAGATGCTCTGTACTTGAACATATTTAAGACTGAGATTTATAGATTTCTTATGGATAGAGGGATTAATCGATATCGCGATAAGGTGGGCAGATGGAGTTAAATTAGAAGATCAGCCATGATCATATTGAATGGTGGGGCAGGCTCGCTGGGCCGAGTGGTCTTCTCCTGCTCCTAATTCCTATGTTCCTGTACCAGTGCTTCTGATTGATGGGTTCAGAGAGTGTCAGTGGAGAACTTCCCTCTGGAGAAAGGGTATGTGGGTTGATATTTATTCCAGGGTAGATTTTATGTAACTTATCGAAGATGTAGTGTTGTTGGACAAATAGCCTTTTCTGTACTTGGATTTGTTCATTACCTGAATTAAATAAACTGTAAAGCACTGAAACTGATTATTTCACCCAACCATTCTTATTGGTGTTTTGTATCGAGACAAGATAAATCAGGCTGGTTTGTGGAACTCCAGTGCACTGGTGATAACACACCAGCCAGCCTAATTTATCAATACAAATTAAGGAGCAAAATAGTCACTGGGGACTGGAATGTTTTTGTTCAGCTCCTGTTAACCCTGCAAGTCAAAGAACAACAACAAATTGAATATATATGGCATATTTCACATTACAAAGATGGCAGGTTGGTTGGTTTTAGTTGGACAACCAATGGGAAGCTTTAAAAGCAGTGTTCTCAATAACAAGAAACAATGGTTAGCAGATTAAATGCCACCAGAAGCCCAATGCACCCTGTAGCGTCCCTTAGCTTTGACTCACGCCAAACTGCATCTAATCTTCTCTGGAATTAAGTAATCAGAGCGTGTTCCTCTGGGAGAGATAGTGCATATTCCATTTTAACCATTGGAAAACTTGAATGTATAAGTGGCAAACATATGCAGGCAATGGAGAAGGTGTAAATGAGATTTATTGGGACATACCGGAGCTGCAAGGTTATACCTATCAGGAAAGGCTGAACAAGCTTGGACTCTTTTCTATTGAAAAGAGAAGGTGAGAGTGACCTAATAGAAGTCTTTAAAACTATGAAAGGTTTTGATAGGATAGATATAGAGAAGGTGTTTCCACTTGTGGGGGAGACCAAAACTAAGGCCATGAATGTAAATGTACAGTAAAACTTTGATAATCTGGCAGAATTGGGCCCACTTACCTCCCGAATTTTGAAGTTTGCTGGTGTTTAGAAACCTACCTACCTAGAAATGACTGGGGAAGTGCTGCCGCAAGCACCACATTTGCTGTAAACACAGCATTGAAGCCAAGCAATGTTCGAGGTCCAACCACAGCACCAGATGATAGAATGGCCATGCCAGTAACTACAAGCAGCTGTTCTGAAGTCTGTAGATTTGCCGATATTGGAAAAAAGTCTAATACTGTACTGGAACTCCTCGCTATACATTGTCACAATATACGTTGTTTCGTATGTATGTTGTTGACAAATTAATAACTAGTTAGAAATAATTAGAAAATTTGATTAATTGAAGGGATATTAGCTGACTACATTTTATATTAGTTGTTTAGTAAATATATAATAAGATAATAAATACAATTAACAGAGCACTTACTGGAGATGGTTGATGTGGTCAGTGAGCCGGAGGGGGCAGAGTCATTCAGATGAAGGGGCTGGATTACCTGCCTCTTGTACAGATCCCCAGAGGGGCCTGACCACATCAGCCATCTCCAATAAGTGTTCTCTTCATTGTATTTGTATCGTTTTTATATATTTATTATACATTTATTTTAATTTTCAATACTAGTGTTGTGGTTTTTGCTCTTTATTTAATATTAGTCTAAGAAGATTTTGACTAGAAATGTACTGAAGGAATGTAATATTGATAGCATTAGGGTCTATGGTAATTTCGCTATATGTTGTTTCACTTAAAATCGCACTTTTCAAGAACACATCCCCAAGGTTAATTGAGGAGTCCCAGTATGTAGTTAGAAACCTTGCCGGTTTTAGGGAGTTGATGGCTTTCGGAATATCGAATTATCAAGACTTTACTACAGTTACCAATAAAAAAGTTACCAGCTTTTAAGAGAAAACTAGATAGGTATCTGGGGAAGACGGGTTTGCAGGGTTATGGGGAGAAAGCTGGTGATTGGGGTTAATGAAAGTGATTTGCTCGGTCAAAGAGCCAGCACAGACTCGCTGGGTCGAATGGCCTCCTTCTGTGCCATAACATTCTATGATAAATCAAATAGGGAAGTCAGAAGAAACTTCCTTACAACAACAACAAAAAAATTACACTTGTGTAGTGCCGTTCACGTCAGGAGGACGTTCCAAGGCACTGGACAGTCAATGTTTGAGACCTGAGCTGGGGTAAGGGAAGGGATGGCGGAGGGAAAGGGGAAGGATTTAGGGTGATTGATGGGACCATTAAGAGGAGCGTCTTGAGGTAGGACTTGATTGGGGCTAGGAAGGGGGTGAGGTGGAGCGACTGCTGCATGGAATTCCAGAGGTTTGGGGTAGAGTGGCTGAATTGAACCCTGTGGGTGATGCAAAGCCAATGGAATTGGGTGAGATTGGGAGAGATTATCTGCAGCCTACAGAGGGAAGAATTGGGAAGGCTGACAAACAGGGCATTGGCTTAGTTGAACCTGGATGTGATCAAGGCATAAATAAAAGTTTCAGTGGCCTAAAAGGTGAGGTAGTGGCAGAGTTGGACAATATTCTGGAAGTGAGGGAAGCCAGAATGGGTCCTGACTTGGTTGTGGAGAAGGAAAGACAGTTGATGATTGAACAAGACACCTAGGTTCCTGACTGTCTTAGTGATGTTCAGTGTGCAACCATGAAGATTGATGCTGCCAGTGCCTGATATGTAATGGCACAGGCATGAGCCAATCAGGAGGGTCTCGGTCTTGTTGATATTCAACAACAACAAAATTACACTTGTACAACGCCTTTCATATCAGGAGGACGTTCCGTTGTCAACAGGAGAGTGGTGGGAATGTGGAACTTGCTACCACAAGAAGTAGTTGAGGTGAAGAGCAATGACTCATTTAAGGGGAAGCTCGAGAAGTACGTGGAGAGAAAGCTACAGAAAGTTACGATGATATGGTTAGTTAAGGAAGTGCAGGGGGAGGCTCATATGGAGCATAAATACCAGTGTAGACCAATTAGGCTGAATGGCATGTTTCTTTACTGTATATTCTATATGGGACATCCTCCTGACGTAGAAGGCGCTATACAAGTGTAATTTTGTTGTTGTTGTTATGTAAAACTATGTAATTGTTTAAACGTGATGAATATTGAACCAAAGTCTGATACTTTTCAATTCGTACAGTTGTTTCTAATTTTTATGTCAGATTTTCTGTTCACCTCTAGAATTAACCTGTGTCAACATTTTAGAATTGTTTTGATTCTCCCAATAATCAACATTTATTCTTTTTCCTCCTATTTAGTAATACAGTAATATGGTTTACTGAAGTGCACTTGAACAGTCAATGCATAAACTTGTGTGGAGTTATATTGCACTGTCACATTGTATAGTTCTGAGGGATATCTTTGGTTAAATGTTAAATAGCACATCACTGAGGCATATGCCAGCCTGCAAGATTTGACATGAGGGCTCATGAAAAAAAAATGCATAGTGGCTACATCTGTCAGTTAAAATTAAGGTTGTATCAATTGCTAACAGGTCGCTTTTGGGAAGCTCTCATCCTGCATTTTTTGAATCAAATTATTCTGATTTCCCGATTCAAATTCAAAAGTCTGAGGCAAAATAAATAAACTTTTAGATGAACCTTCGGCAATGAATTTAGATAACTCCAGAGTCCTGCTTCAGATGAATTAAAAACAAAACAAAATAATAACTTCTTGGTCTCTGAGGTTTGAGTTCAGTTGAATCGCTTCTTTGAACAGACAAAATTTATTACCTACAACATATTCTCTTGAAATGTCCCTCTTGATGCTGTGCAAACAACTTAAAATTGAATAGTAGGAATATTGGAATAGTATCACAGTTGTAGTGTACATCCAAATAGTGTCCTGTTTTCTCTCTGGAGAACACAGTTACTGCATTTTATAATATTTTATAATGCGAAGTGCTTTGAGACATTCTCCCTGCACAAATGTAAGCATGATTATTATTATTCAATATATTTCCATTATGCCCAACATCAATCTAGGCTTAGTCTAAGACCACTTTGCCTTTAAAATGTAGACATGCATGTTTTTTTCTCTTCAGTCTTATTTTGAAAAACAGTTCCTTTTAAGAAAACCCACTTCCAAATCTTGAGTAATCCCTTTGAGGGGGCAGAGACATGTTTTACAATAAAAATGATACAAAAGAACAAATACAAAAATGGTTTTGATTCAGTAAAAAGCACAACTGTGAAGATTCGGATGATCACTCAAGCTTTAACTGCAGAATGCCCTCTTTGCTGTTTTGCCCCAGGGGTTTGCAGATTGTAGCAGACTTGCCCATTTGCAGTGGTTCTGCTGAAATGACAGTCTGATGATGAATCCAGTCACTGATCTTGACTACTGAGCCTTGTAGAGTTCTTTGTGACTGATGAGCTGGTTTGGTCAACCTGACAGCTGTCCAGGCTCCTAGATCCATTCTGCTAGAACTCAGTGCCTTACCTTGTCAGATGGCTAACAGACTTGATACATAGTGCTTTCTGAAGTATAGTTTTAAGAATACTCAGCTTCCATTGGTAACTGCTGTTTATTTTTGGGATATATTTTTCTATGATTTCAAATATTTTGAGGTATTGCGATATTGATCTTGTCCCTCAAAGTTTGTGGTCCTATATTTTAGTTCCTTATGAACAACAAATTGAGTCTCTACATGGATATTTATGTAATGCAAATTCACGTTGATCTTCACTGTTGTTCTAAATTTTTAAACAACTGTTTACAAAGTGAACTTTTCATCCTTTCCTGAATGTATCTTTGATATGTACATCAAGCAGGTATAATTGAGAATCTAATAGTAATCCAGTTTGATACAGTGCCTATTCACATCATTGAGACATATTCAAGGTGCTTCACAGGATTTATTGTGAAATGTAGTAACTGTCTATTTTTGGGCAAATTAAATCAATCATGTTACATGAATATGCATGTATAGACTCAAATGGTACAATTTGATTTGCATAAGAAACTGAACAAAAGTATTGCAATAACTCTAATTATTTTAAATCATACAAAAACAAATCACTGAAAAATGTCTTGAACTTAATTTCTGGAACCCCTAGCCTGAATCCCTCTGTCTTCTCCCACTCTCGCCAACTTAAAATTACACCTGTAGACTTTCTCTTCAATTGTGCCTTCGGTCACCGCACTGTGAAGCGCTTTGAGATGTCTAGAAGACGTGGAAAGTACTGTACCAAATGCAAGAATTATTATTATTAGTATCTGTTTTTCGAAAGTAACATGTGTTCTTTAACATCTTTCTAAGCAGGAGGATGGGATTAAGTTTCAATGTCTCATCCAAAAAATAGCACCTCCTGCAATGCAACACTCCACAGTATTGTATTGTCAGCCTATATGTGATGAGTTCAAAATCTTGAACCAACAACCTTCTAATTAAGAGGCATGAGTGCTACCAATAAAGCCAAGCTGACACCTACATTTTTCCCCCAACTACAGTGACATGACATATAGCCAGATGCTCCAGAGAACAGTGTAATAATTTACATATCTAACACCTTTCATATTCACCTCTTAAAACACTTCACACAATTTACAGTGCAAGCTTGGGTGTGGGTAGAGGGAAGGGAACAAAAGTGTAGTCGAAAAGACAAGCCTAATATTAATAAAAATCCTTCAAAATGTCATTGTTCACTTGGGTATGTTGATTTACTATAATAGAGCGAAATTGACATAAGTTGTAACAGTCTAGCTATAACGTTTAATATGACTTACGTGTACTCCAGATTGCAGGTAAAATTGTATAAATTCCATAAAACCCAATTTAATCAATAATCTGGACTGCACATGCGTAATTCTGCAGCAGATAACTTTGCAAGCGGTAGTTTGTCACCAGAGCCAACATGTAAATGTGGTAGTTTGTCAGTTCTAACGATAGGTATGCATGTGATGATGAATCAAGCCTATGTTTCCCGTAATTCAATGTGTCTTGACCCAGCGCCAAATGCACACTTACCAGCAAGCCTTGGAATCACATTGAAACAAAGTTTGTCTGTGCATGCAGATGAAAACTAAATGATAATTCAATGCAGCCAACTGGTAAGAGTGCATATGCAGGATGTCATTACCTACAATTCAATGCAACTGTTAAGTTCTGGAGTAATGGAGGAAAGAGGAATTACTTAGGAGTTGATTAATACGAAACCTAACTGTTTTTCATGGAAAATTAAATTGTATATTTAGGGAAATATACAATTTATAAAGGCAAGATGTATACAATTGACTCTGCTCCCTAAGAACGCAATCCTCACATTCAAAGCGCTCCATAACCTCGCCCCACCCTATATCTGTGACCTTCTAACCCCTTACAACAACAACAACAACTTTGATTTATATAGTGCCCTCCACGCCGGACGGCGTCTCAGAGAGCTTCACAATAACGGACCTTATCAACCTGCCCGCCCCCTCCGCTCAGCAGGCTCTGGCCTGCTCCACGTCCCCGACCAATCTGCCCCACCATTGGCGGGCGAGCCTATAGCCACTCTCTCTCCAACCTCTGGAACTCCATCCTGCAGTCCCTCCACCTCGCCCCCTTGCTGGCCTCCTTCAAGTCCCGCCTCAAAACTCTCCTATTTGATGGTTCCATCGGCAACTCCTAATCCACTGCCTTCCCTCCTCACCTCATCCCGAGCTCGAGTCTGACACAGTGATTGTCCAGCACCTTGGGACGTCCTCCCAATGTGAAAGGCGCTATACAAGTGTAATTATATTGTTGTTGTTGTATATGGAGTCCTGTAACTCAGTGGTTAGAGCATCTCCCCTACAAGCGTGAGACCTGTGTTCAAATCCAGGCAGGGCAAAACCTTGGGCAAGTTTCCTTACTGCACATTCCTAATAAAAGGTGCAATTGCCTGCCTCGTTTCACCCATAAATATACAGTTAATTCAGTTTACAGTGTATTCTATGAAGCGCTTTGAGATATCTAGAAGATGTGAAAAGAGCTATATCAAAAGCAAGGATTATTATTATACTTCTGAATTCTTCCCTCCAGCAGCAGCAGATCATTCAAAATGTTGCATCCTAATCCCCACAGGATTGAATTCAAGATCCTCAGCATCAATTTTAAAACCCTCCATGGCCTTACACCACCCTACCTCTGTGACATCCTAAACCCCTATCAAGCAGCCCGCTCCTTCCGCTCAGCGGGCTCTGGCCTGCTCCACATTTCCCAACCCACATATTTACTATTATATAAATAGAGGCTAGTAGAGTAAGGAAACTTGACCAATGTATCGCCCTGCCAGGGATATATTTTTTCACAAAGGAAGATGGTTAAACAGATATAACTCTTCAGTGGTTCTCCAGAAATAATAAGGTGCATCTGCTTGTCCTGCTGGAAACATTATATGTAAGGATATTTTTTATGATCCTGCATATTCTACATGTCCTCGTCGACTCCCCTAACAATGGAAATAACTTTTCCCTGTTTATTCTAACAATACTCCTCATAATTTACAACAACTTGGTTTATATAGCACCCTCCACACCGGGCAGCGCCTCAGAGCGCTTCACAATAATGGATCCTGGAGCCGAGCCAGGGGGAGGAGGAAAAAGGTGACCAAAAGCACTGTGGAAAAGAAAGGTCTTTAGCCGTGACCTAAAAATAGGAAAAGAGGGGGCGAGGCGAAGGGAGTGAAGAAGGGAGTACCAGCGCCTCGAGGCTAGTGGCTGAAGGCACGGCCGCTGATGGTGGAACAGAGGATTCGGGGGACAAAGTCTTAAACGATTTACTAATTTACACATTGTACAAATGTCCACACTTTTTCAGGAGGGCCTCAGTCTTGCTGACGTTCATTTTGGGGGGGGAATCAAATTATTTTCTCAAACATAATGCAATACAATACAAATTTGCATTCATGTAGTGCCTTCCATGCTACAGGATGTCCCAATGTACTTATTAGTACTGGTTGGGCACATGGACCGGGCTAGGAGACAAGATTAATGTGGAGTGTAAAGATTATAGACTCCTTTGTAAAATTACACTGTGATACCAGTGGTGTGGAGAAGAGTATCACTTGTGACAGCACTTGAGACAAATGAAAAGTGTCTGTTTTCTTCAACAAAAGAACCTAGAGCAGCTGAGAGACATCAGGGTGGTGCACTTTTACAACAACAACAACAACAACAAAATTGCACTTATATAGCGCCTTTCATGTCGGGAAAACGTCCCAAAGCGCTGAATAGTCAGGTTGGGACCCGAGTGGGGGTGGAGGGTTGGGGTAGGGGGAAGGAGAGGTGGAAGAGTTCGTGGGGGAGCCAAAGGCGGGGTCGAAGATGAAGGTCTTGAGACTGTCCTTGAAGGAGGAAAGGGAGGAAGCAAGGTGGAGGGGCTGCGGGATGGAGTTCCACAGTGTGGGAGCAGAAACGCTGAAAGCCCAGCTGCTGATGGTTGGGCAGTTAGGGCAGTGGACGTGGAGCAGTCCTGAGTCTGCTGAATGGAGGGGGCGGGCAGGCTGATAGGGAGACAGTAGGTCAGAGAGATAGGTGGGGGCAAGGCCATGAATGGCCTTGAAGGTGAGGACGAGGATTTTGAATTTGATCCTCTGGGGGATGGGGAGTCAGCGGAGACAGGCGAGGATGGGAGTGATGTGGTCGCGGAGCCTAGTGCGGGAGAGTGTACGAGTTGCAGAGTTCTGGATGTTCTGCAGCCTGTGAAGGGAGGAGCTGGGAAGGCCGATGAGGATAGAGTTCCCATAGTCATGTCTAAATGTGATGAAGGCGTGTATAAGTGTTTTGGTGGCGTGGGAGGTGAGATAGTGGCGGAGTCTGGCAATATTGTGGAGGTGGTAGAAGGCTGTACCGGTCATGGAGCGGATATGAGGGAGGATGGACAGTTTGGGGTCAAACAAGATGCCCAGATTCCTGACTGGCTTCGACAGGTGGAGAAAGCAGCCTTGAATGCTGATGTTGTCAGCGCCTGAGATGTGGAGGCGCTGACGCGAGTCAATCAGGAAGGCCTCCGTCTTGTTGACGTTGAGTTGCAGGAAGTTGGCGCTCGTCCAGGACTCAATATCTGACAGACACGCAGTCAGAACGCCAGTAGTCCTGGAGTCGAGGGTGGACACGGAAAGGTCGAGTTTGTGTCATCTGCATACATGTGGAAATTTACCCCATGTCTGCGGATGATGATGCCCAGGGGGAAGCATATAGAGGGTGAAGAGTGGGGAGCCAAGGCCAGAGCCTTGGGGAATGCCACATCTGATTGTGCATGGGCTGGAGGACAAGCTGTTGGAAAAGACAAAGTGAAGACGGTGGGAGAGATATGAGTGGAAACAGTCAAGGACAGTGGAGGAGGATTGTGTGGTCTACAGTATCGAAGGCGGTGGATAGCTCAAGGAGGACGAGGAGGCAGAGGGAGCCCTGTTCACAGATTGTCAGGATGTCGTTTGTGACCTTTACCAGGGCAGTTGCCGTGCTGTGGGAAGCGCGGAAACCCGATTGGAGGGGTTCAAGGAGTGAGTGTTTTGAGAGGAAAGAGAGGAACTGGGAGGCAACCACACTTTTAAGGACCTTGGAGAAGAAGGGGAGGTTGGAGATGGGCCAGTAGCTTGAAAGCTGCGATGCATCGAGGGAGGGTTTTTTGAGGATGGGGGTGATAGTGGCAGTTTTGAAGGGAGTGGGAACAGTGCTGGATGAGAGGGACAGGATGATAGTGTCGGAGATTAGTGGGGCTAGAAGGTGAAGCTGGGTGGTGAGTTGCTGGGTGGGGATGGGGTCAAGGGAGCAAGTGGTGGGCTTCATCGCGGGAGTTCTCCCATTTTTAACAGGAGAACATTATGTTATTCTGCCAATTTTCCATCAATATTTGTTTCCTTTGAAAAGCAGTTCTGGGGTTTTACTGTCCCAAGCTCTCTCTTGTTGCTCAAGATAACATTTACATATTTAATTTAACTTTATTTAATTACTTGTTTTAAAACTCCTGTATTCAGTGAATAATTTAGTGGGAAAACAGCATTAAGATTTCCAGATAAATGATTCATAGATCAGCGACTCATAAAAAATGTTAACCGCAGTTGTAATACTTACCATCTTGTTTGAAAATTAGTTTTGCTTGAATTGCTTTCATGTGCCATATCAAAACAACCAAACTGTTCTAGAGTGTGGGAGCCATTCATGCAGCAGACTGTTCCATTCTTGAATTAAAGGCTAATGTTCTCTTGTTGCCGTAGAGCTTTGGTAATGTTCAAATTTACTGAACCACAATGATGCGGGCAGTGTTCTCCTTGGAGCTGCTGTTGAAACCTGATTATTTTGATGATTGAGCTATTACCATCCAAGTCTTGTACACCATGTAGCTAAAGTTCAATAGGACTGAATACTATATTTACTGACAGAATGTATAGATGGTCTCTACTGTCCCATGTTCTGTATTATTTCCACTATGTATAATTTTCTGTGGCTTGTCAGTTGATGTTGTGCTTCTGTTTGTTGTCATGTACTACAATCTATGCACTCAAGCTGCTTTTCTCCTGCTCTTTATTCATGCTCCTTAGCTGTGCATCAAAGCACCCTTTCATTTCCTAATGAGGCCTTTGGGGGGTAATTTCCATATTCAGTCATGTCCGTGGTTTCTGTCAGTTACGGAGTGTCTTTCGATGTAGATACAGGATGATTTAAGATTGGAGCACTCTACAATATGGATTTTTAAAAGGACAGAGGCAGCAAACTTTACTGAAAAAAGCTTTATTATCTGAGAATGTAAAGGATAAGCCTTTAAAATGGTACAATATGAATAAGATGAATCTAATGTTTGGGGTATTTGTGTATAGATTTGGAGACCTTCATTCATCAATTGAGGAAATTGTTTTTTGGACCAAGATGTTCTCAGTGATGCAAATTTTGTGTTCTATTCTCATGTTCTTTGAAGGAAACCATGGAAATTTATGGCACAGAAGAAGACCATTCGTTTAAGTGTGTCTGTGCTACCTCTGAAGAGTGTGTTTGCCAAATAGTAAAGGCTGGTAACGAAGGAACACATTTTACATTTTCGTCTGTATGTGTGCTAAAGAGAAAATAAAGGAGAGAGAAAGAAGAATGGGCCATTCAGATATCTAGTTCATGTCACGATTTAGATGAACAGTTACCGTAGCATTTATCATCTTAAATTCTGAATGTCAAAATATCTCTCTTAAAACAAAATGCACATCTTTATTGTGATAATTGTGATAATAATTATTGAAAAATAATGTCATCAAATCATAGCACTGAATGCTATGCAATAAGCTGTTCTCAAATGTGGTGTATTCCAGGGTAAACTTTCTAAAATGGGAACCTTGTTAGATATTTGCATGTCAGTAATCAAAAGGTTAATTGCATAATCCATGACAGATAGAAACATCAATGGTAATAATACCCTCATTTTTATTTAATTTCCTTATTTATTCACTTGGTGGTACATACCATAATTATGCAGGGATTGTTTTGCCTGGAGAACAGCACTGTCTAAGCTCTCTGAGACGCCGTCCGGAGTGGAGGGTGCTATATAAATCGAAGTTGTTGTTGTAAGTTGTTATTGAGTGTACCACATGAGTGGGCTGTGTTGAACATTTCACAGATTTGTCCATCTTGTGCAACTGCTTTCTTATACTCTAGAGGAATTTCTTACAGTTTGGACTGATATTGTCAAAAGTAATTCTGTTCTGAAACATTGTCTGTCCAGCGTCTTGGGAAGTTCTTCCGACGTGAAAGGTGCTACACAAATGTAATTTTGCTGTTGTTGTTTTTCTGCAGCTGATAGACCTGAGAATAAAAATAACTCATGAATCTGTTTTGAAATGAGAGAATGGAACCAATGCTACCTTTAACTCTTATACTTTTTTGTTTAATTCAAATTGTGAGAGGAAAGCCTATTGTTTTATATACCAAGACTTTCAAAATGCCTTTGTTAAAAATACTACACAAGAAAATCCTTTAGAAACTGGGGAATAGGAAATGATATTTAGCTGTCAGCCTGACTTACTCGAAGGAGGCAGGCAATGTTTTACCAAAATAACTCACCCGGGACGTGCATTTGGGCTGAAACTGGCTTTTCATGTTCAATACAAAGAAACACAAGATTCTGCACATAGGAAGTTCAACTAGGAGGCATGTGTATATTAGTTTGGTGCAATTATTTTCTGCTTGAACAAATAGAAGGATGTGTGACGCTAGTTGAAAATCGTAGATAGAACTTTGTTAGGTAGATCTAGAAAGCCTCAAAGCCTAAATTGTTATTTTCACCTTCTAGTCAGTGTGAGGCTGTAAATAATGAATAGAAAGCAATGCTTCTATTAACTGTTTCTCAGAGTATTGGGGAATTGTGGAAATAGAAGGACAATGGTCCCTCAGAAGATTGTTAATGCAAAAACAGTAGGAGTATCTCTCAACTAGTCAATATATCAAAGAGAGAGGCAAAATGGCAAGCAGATGGTATCGAGTTATAGATTTGTCATATTCTAAGAGAGAATAGGCTCAGCAGATCAATTTATTTTACTATGGCTCTCGTAGTGTTAAATCAGTTCCACAGAAGCTATATTCACAATGCACATCCCGCAGTCAGGCTGTGTCTGGGGAATTGAGTACTGTTATGGTTGCTATGACATAAGTGGGCCACCCATGCCCCAGAGACATTTTGACGCTGATATGTTGTGTTAGAGGGATGAGCAGGGAGGAATGTCTAGAACGACTAATGCTTTTAAGCCTTGAAAGGCTGCATCTCAAATATGAACTTTTAAAGATGTGCAGCAAAACTTGCATTGTCATATCATAATATTTAATAACTTGTATGAAGCATGAGTTGCAGCAAACTTGGATAAGATGCATAATATTGTCAGCAATCTACATTGTATATCCATACTTCAATGCAGCTGGTACCTGTATATGTAGTGGCAGGTCAAGACTTAATTTCCCATGATTCAATGTAGATGGTAGATTTATTAGTAGTGTTATGTGTTAAGAGATGATTTTCATAGTACAGTATTTAGGATGTATTAGGACAACAACAACAACATTATATTTGCAGAGTGCAGGGTTGGGAAAAGGGAGTGTACAGAGGTAGGAAGGGGGCTGAAAGCATGGTCAAAAAGGAGGGCCTTGTGTCGACATTGAAGGAGGCAAGGGAGGGAGCAAGATAAAGGGATAGTGGGATGAAGTTCCAAACATTGGGGTTAAAGTAGCTGAAAGCCCAGCTGCTGATGGTAGGGTGGGTCAGACGGGGAACATGAAGCAGGCCAGAGCCTGCTGAACAGAGGGTGCAGATGGGTTGATAGGGTGTCAGCAGGTCACAGTGATAGGAGGGATGAAGGCCATTGAGGGCCTTCAAAGTGAGGAGAAGGATTTTGAATTCTATCCTCTAAGGGATCGGGAGCCGGTGGAGCTTGCTGAGTGATGGCGTTGCAGAGCCTGGTGTGGGAGAAGACATGAGCTGCAGAGTTTGGGATGATCTGCAGAGTTTGGGATGATCTGCAGCTTGCAGAGGGAAGAGTTGGGGAGGGAGTCAAGGAGGGAGTTTCCATTTGTCAAGCATTGAGATGACAAATGCATGTATGAGGGTTTTACTGACCTGAGAGTTGAGGCAGTGGCAGAGTCAGCTAATGCTGTGGAGGTGGTGCAAGGCAGTGCTGATAATGGCCTGGATATGGGGGAGAAAGTACAGTTGAGGGTTGAACAAGATGCCCACATTCCTGGTTGGCTTGGTGAGGTGGCGTGTGCAACCGTAGTTCTGCCAATGCCTGCGGGGCTGAGCTGCTGCCACAAGCCAATCAAGAGGGCCTTGGTTTTGCTGACATTCAGCTGCAGAACATTGTAGAATGAAGACAGAGGGAGCCCCAGTCACAGATAGACAGGATATTGTTTGTGACCTTGACCAGAGCAATTTCCGTGCTGCTCACAGCACGGAAATCCAATAAGACGGGCTCATGAAGAAAGTGGGAAGCAACGGCTCATTCAAGGCCAATAAGCATAATAATTTAGCCAATTATCTGATTTATAAAACACAGTGGGTGCAAAATAGCCAAGTGTTTTTTTGGGTAGGAAACTGAATGGGACTCGGGTATATGTATGATTCAGACAAATATATGATTTAAAAGGATAAGAATGATCTGCATATAGCATTTCATGAAATAATAATTGGTGGTACTACAGTCGTTTGAGATAAATCATCCAATACATGCCAATCGGAGGACACTGGATCAAGGGTGTGAAGAGTAATTGCAGGACGAACAGCGGGAAGTGTTTATTTCACTGAGGATAATCAACAGGTGGAATGGTTTACCAGGATGGATGCTTAAGATCTGTTCATCCATGGTGCTATGATAGGAAGAACATAGGAGATTCTGGAAGAGGAGATCAAGTAGACCAAATAAATATTGTGCTCTATCCATACTTTTGTGATAATATTGTTAAAAAGAGAACACAAAAGTAGCAATTGGGGCTGCTGAACTACAAATGCTATCCTGTGCACTTAATGTAAGTGATATGAAATATTATAGATAGAGTCATTCCAGTAGATAGTTACAAACAGAAAGCTTACAGCCATCAATTTTGTCAGTGAACACATATGGGAGTGTATAAAAAAATGAATCTTTTTGTACTTAATAGAGTAAATATCTGGTGAGCCAACACAGGGTGCCTATTTAGTTGTTATTTACTTGAATAACACATACTTCAATTAATGGGAGCACTACTGTTATAGTTCACTACAAGTCACCTTAACATTTTTAGAATTTGCATACCTAATAATTGAATTGAAAAACAGTTTTGTGTGTCGCATTGCTTGTGATTACTGATGAGCAATGGCAGGAGTGGGACACTTAACACATCCAGGGCAACCCTGCTATTACATGATTGTTGGAATCAAGAACAATTCAACCTGTAACATCTGAGGGTGCAAAACTACTTGTATTGGACTCAGCGCATGTTCATGATGGTACGAGCGACCCTGACATCTCGGGTCCAAGGTGTACTGTGATGCATGTCCCCAGAAAACCAGCCGGTTGTTCTCACAATGACTGCCCTAACCTACTCTTCTCTTGATAATGAATAAAATGATAATGTTTATACTTTTGACGTTACAAATCATCAGGTTCCATTACCCATGCACCTTAGAAATCAGGCAGCGTTACAAGAGTGTATCCCAAAGATTAGAGTTTGGAACAAAAATAGTTTGAGATTTCAATAATAAATGGTTAGTGTTAATCTCGTTATTTAAATATATTAAAAGACAGGTTCAATGTTTTCTGTTTTCACTCATACAATACTTCAGATTGTATGTCTATAATGTAGAAAGATGGTCCTATTCATTGCCCGCAATTAAAAAGCTGTCTTTCTGCAAGATGTGCTTGGGCATCAATGGTACTTGGAAGCATTGCACTTCAACAGCAGGCTGACAAATAATGACATCCCCAACAAATAAATAACAATAAATCCTTACATTCTGTGCAGTTACTTATCACTTGTCAGTGTTTCACAAGATTTACTGTAAGAGTAGGATGCCTGTGCATTTGTAGACGAACACAGACTCCAATTTGCAAACATCAATGTTCGCACAAAAAGCTACAAATGAATAACTCATTTTATTCAAAGGATTTTTGGCCAAGAAACCATAAGAAATATATTTTTCTTTTCTCGCCATTGGATCTTTAAATGGATTTTTCAAAGTTCCTTGGCTGTGTGCTTTCAACAGTTGACCTTTAGGAGCACAATCAACATACTCTCACACCACTTCTCTTGCATTGTACTCTTTTGGCTTTGCAATTCAATTTGTGAATTGGAGAATATATTTTCTGACAGTAACTTTTACAAGCATTGGAAATCTAGCTTAGTGCATAGGAAGAGTAATGTTATTTCTATTTTGTCTGCTTTACTTCTGTAGGCATCCAAATCAATCCTAACATCTTCCTCAGCGATACTCACAGCAGTTTCTTCAAAGCATATATGACAAATCATCATGTCAGATGACTTTTAAATTGTCTGGAATACTTGTGGTTCCTAGCATCCAAATTTGACACAATTTATTCCCAGCTATCTGTTATTGTGAGAAAACACAAGGTTTTATTTATCTGCTGCCACATGCAAACTTTCCAATTGTCAAGCTTCTCCCAGAAGCTTGGGTAATATTTTACAACGGATTCACACTTTCACTCAGTAGTAATTTCTTCCTCACACACTTCCTAATAGCTCCACCAATTAAGGCCACTTGGATTTCTCTGGTTTCTGATGGCCTTGGGACCTTACATGCACCAAGCAAAGTAATTGCACACATAATTAGAAAGACTGATCCTAATACACTGCTTCAGCAAGACTGTAGAGTTATGTGCCTTGGACAATTCTGAGAATTTATACACCTTAGTAAAATTTCATTGTTCCAGTCTAATTATGGTGTCTGAAAGATTTGTGTATGGACAAGGAGGACCATAAAGGAGTTCTAACAAGGCATCACTGGTTCTCTGTATTTAGCTCCAGAATAATTTTAAGTGTCCCCACACTCTTGACATCTACATCCTCTGAAGCCCTATATCCTCATACTTCCACCAACTCCCATTCCTTTGTAAAATTGGAAGTGTAAAAAAGGCATATCTCTTGCTGCTGTTTCCATTGATTTATGCTTCCACTTCATGAAACTCTGCTAAAATCACTCTCTGACCTGCTAACCTTATATTGACCTGTCCTCTCCCTCTGCTCAATAGGCCATGGCCTTCTCCATGTTCCTCTGCCCAGCCACACCACCCCACCATCGGCAGTGTGACCTTCAGTCTCTTTGGCCTCGCCCTTTGGAACATCATCTCACATTAACTTCATGTCACTCCCTCCCTTACCTCCTTGAAGCCATGTCTCAAGACTCTCCTCTTGGAATGCTCCTTTGACCATGCTACTACCTTCCTGCCCTCCATCTTCCCTGATCCCAACCCCTCTGCTCAGATCCAAATCCCAGACTGTCCAGGGTTTTGGGATGTCCTCCCCCTTGGCAAAGGTGCAATACAAATCTAACTTTGTATTGTATTGTGTCTAAAACATACCATTTAGACTCTGCCTTTAGTCTGCCTTTACCTTTGGTAAACTCCCACCTTGCTATTTTGCATTATCCTTTGTAAAAAAACAAAAATGCACTGAACAAGTTGATTTTCAAGAATCAGCCAAATTGATTATTTATAATAATAACTTAGAACCAAAAAATTTCAACAACTCAAAGCACTTCATAGTTAATGGCTGTGAAATGCAATGACTGTAATATGTAACCAGCAGCCTTCTTACACACATCAATGTGGCACAAAGTACTGGGTGAAGCAAATGTTTACTTCATCTGCAAGACCGTTAGTGGAGACTGTTTTTGAACATGGTGGGATCTTTATTGTCCACCTGGATAGGCACGATAAGCCTTCATCTACTAAGTACAGTTGCTCCAGTGTATAGTAAAATCATGTGAAGTGCTTGAGACCTCTTCCTGTCAAGAAAGCTGCAACATCATTAAATGGGATTGAAATATTTTGATTTAAAAAAATATATTTGTTGGGCCGATAGGACCTCATTTTAACTTCTCATCAGACAGAAAGCATCTTCAACAATGTGTTCCTTATTATTGCCCTAGAGTGTCAAGCTAAACTATGAGCTCAATGTGGAGCAGGAACCCCAATCTTCTGAACCCAAGGGGAGCATTCTACCAACTATGTCAAACAAACACTTAGTTAAGGACATCTGTAATTCCCTTCATATACTTGTGCTTGCACGTATTTTACACATCTCGTAACTCGAATCCTGCATTGCCCAATTTAAGATCCCATTTCACGATTCCACACTCTGAGATTTGATCTAACAGTCTAACTGAAATGTGGAGTGAACACGTAACTTTGAAGATGATCTTGAGATTGAACAATATTTTGAACTACTTCACAATCTTTTCCCTCCACCTGCTTTGCAGAATTCATTTGCTCGTTTTAGTAAACGAGGAACTGGTAACATTTATTGCCAGCAACAGAAGCAATGTATCAAAGCTAATCATCAGATAATGTTTCTAAAAAGCATATTGCTAATATTAAACCTTCAAATTTGTGGGTGAAATGATACCCATACATTCAAAACTGAAAAAGATACATTTTCTATCATCTGTGATCATTACAATCAACCTTTCTGCCATGCATCTATAGAAACAAAAACACTCCAATTACTGAGGGCCAACTGGTTCTGAACAGTTCAGCTCATGTGCTGAATTAAGTAATATTTCATTTATATTGTCATTTTACTTTGGGATTGTTGGCCAAGATACCAGGAGAAACTATCCTCATTTCAAATAGTGCCATGGGATCTTTAATGTCCACCTGAATGGGCAGAAGGAACGATGGTTTTAACATGTGATCTGAAGGATGGTGCCTTGCACAATACAGTACATTCCAAGCACTGCATAAGAGTTTCACTACAGATGATGTGAGTTTAAATCCTGACGTGTTGCTTGAACGTATCCCCTTTTTACTCAGGAGGCAAGATTGCTGCCACACTAAGACAAGCTGACACCATAAGATAGGAGAGCAGGAGGTGACCATAAGCACAGTCAAAGAGGCAAGTTAAGTGAGATTTAAAGATTGATAGAGCAGGGTTGAGGCAGGGGGAATGAGGCAACAAGATAAAGAAATCAAGAGAGAAAGAGTGTTTCAGAAATTCAAATCATGATTTGTGAATGAAGAGAAAAATAATTCCCTGGAGGACTTGGCAAGCCTTGTGATAGAGCAGAATATTTGTTTTGTCTCAGTTCACTGAGGACTTAATGATTCTTAAAAGGAAAGACCAAATTGCTTTATAAAGCCCCAGACTCAATAGTGAATTTTTTTTATTGATGAGCA
This sequence comes from Hydrolagus colliei, assembly GCA_035084275.1. NCBI lineage: Eukaryota > Metazoa > Chordata > Chondrichthyes > Chimaeriformes > Chimaeridae > Hydrolagus > Hydrolagus colliei. Next base: position 87,253,394 of record CM068743.1, read on the forward strand.
TAACAGATGTTTCTGGAGATCACAAATGGCCTAATATTTCAATAGAAATGGAATGGGAGTAATTAATTTAGATTGAGTTATTCATTTGACAACTGCCTGGCTCAGTTGGTGGCACTCTCATCTGAGTCAGAAGGTTATGCTTCAAAGCCCATGTTGGGACTTTGATTTCATAGGCTTGGCTGATACTCAAACTTGGGTGTTGGAGTGTGATGCATTGCTGGTAGTTTGAGATTTTAGGCTGCGGTCCTGTCTGTCTGTTTAGGAGCTTGTTAAAGATTCCATTTAATGTTTTTTTAAAAAAGGGGGAAGTGGAGTTTCTCCCGGTGTCAAGGCCAATAGGCCTCAGGATAAAATTAATAATTCATATTATGGTTGTTTGTGGGACACTGCTGATCATAAATGGCTCCTGCCTTCATCTACTAAGTACAGTAGCTACAATTTACGGTAAAATCCTGTGAAGCTCTTTGAGACCTTCTTCTGGCAAGAAAGTTGCAATATCATTAAATGGGTTTGAAAAATTTTCAAACCCATTTTCAAAAATTTTCAAGAAAACTTTTTAGGGCCAATAACGGGAAGCTTATCATTACTCGGAGAGGAATTAATGAAAGGTTGGAACACATTGAAACAAAAGGGTGTTGAGGCCAGGACATGGGATTCATTTAAAAAGATGCATCGTATTATGGAGGATATTCTGGGAGGATGAGATTGAATAAACCAATTTTACCAAACCAACCCAATTGTGTGAAATGTAAGGACTATTATGATTATCTTTTGAAAGGAAATAGGATGGAGTTAACTTGTCCTGTAGCGTAATGGTTAGAGCACTTGCCTTGCTAGGAAGAGGACCTGGGTTTGATTCTTGGGGATGGTCAACACCTTAGGCATGTTTCCTTACTCCACACACTTCTATTTACCCAGCAGTAAGTAGGAACTTGGTTGTTGGTTGAATGGAGGATCACTTTTCCCTTCAAAACAAATAAGCAAGAAGGTAGGTAGGTAGGATCACCTTCCTCCATCACATTGCCCACCTCCAACTGTACCTCATCCCAATTGCAGCTCATTCAGAACTCTGCTGCCCACAAAGTTACATGGACCAAACTCCATACCCCCATCTCACCAGGCTCCACTGGTTCCCCACCACCGAACAGATCCACTTCAAGATCCTCACACTTGTGTTCAAATCCTTTCACGCCCTGGCACCTCCCTACCTCTCTAACCTCCTCACTCCCAATCCACCACCTGGGGCCTCCACTCTACTGATACCAGCTTCCTACTGGTCCCTCACACTCTCTGCTCCACCATTGGAAGTGGTTTTAGCCACAGCATCCACAAACTCTGGAACACTCTCTCTCAATCCATCCTGGAACCTTATCTTTCCTGTTCAAGCCCCACCTGAAAACCTTCCTTTTTGACTGTGATTGAAATACACAGTCCAAAACATAACATTTTATATGATTGACTGCAAATTTTGTGAGCAAAACTTGTGGATATGTAACATTGTACTCTTATTTTAGCTTTCAAAGGGAATCAGATATATATCTTGAAAAAAGGAGTCAGATACATAGGTGTAGGGGAAAAGGCAGGACTGAAAGGATTGCTCTTTAAAGGAGCGACACAATGAGCACCTTCTGAGCTCTAAATTTCCTTGAAACTACCAGGAGTGGAAAAGCAGAATGCATTTATGATAAATGTAGTAAACCATTTACTAAATTTATCATATATGTGTTGTTGTAATATACCTTATGTGGGGTATAAGTGTGACAATTTGCCACAGGTTAAGCAATCTCAAGCCTGAATTATGTGGTTTGTGACAATTTACATAATTTCTCCTCTTGTCATCGATCCAGTTTCCAAGTCCCTGGTGTGCAATATTGCCAGAAAATTGCATTTTAAGTTATTTTTCAGGGGTTATTTTGTGTGTTAAAATGACTGTGAAAAGCAAATGCAACACAAGTGTCATTACATGCATCATTATAGGAGCAGTGAGCTTCCACCATTAACGTAGGACTCGAGCCATTCACGTAAGTGTTTTCAAAAGCCATTCAGAAACTAACAATATTTGTAGACTTATTGGTTGCTTTGAAATGCAAGTTTGTTTCAGGTAAACATTGTTTTTTTTACACGCACTATTCCTCAAAAAATGTGATTGATAAATTCCCTGGTTACGAACAGTATTGAGGTTATTCATAGATATTCAACACTGATGCTGCTTTTACATTCAGAGGTTGTCTTCAGAGGCCAGTCCATCTCTGGAGACTACTTGTAATTGAATTCAGAACTCGTATTACTGCTGCATGATCGATAAACAGCTGCTGGTGAGGCTCTGCACCACCAACCAGTGGATCCTCTTCTGAATAGATAAATGATGTCTGGCTCTGGGCAGAAGAATGGTGGTAGTGTACTCACACATTTTATGCTGATATGTGCTGCTATCCACATGGCTCCTTGGCAATATCAGCTATTTCATTGAAGTAGTCGTACAACTTCACTTGTCAGATGTCTAATGACTCAATCTGTGTTTCTATATTTGCCTTGAGGGGAAATTAAGCAAAGACTTACTTTGGGTCTATATTGGCTCCAATGTGAGATGCCTGTCAACGGATTATTGGAATCAACTAAACCTCTGCGTTAATCTCAGTAGTATGGTTCCTGAGCCAGAAAGATTTGCAATACTCCATGACCCTGTTGATTATAGACCAGCCAGCCAGAGTCAATTGGGCATGGGAATCTTCCCAATATAGTCTACAGTATAGTGCATACTTTCTGTTGAGCTTTTCAGATAAAGCTCTGACAGAGGATGGTTCCAGCTGAGAAAATTGCTGGAGGCTTACCGGGGTTTGTATGGTTTTAACTGGTTAAACTGCAGCAATACACCAATTAATGTTTGTGCTCCATACCAGTCACACTGAAACCATTTACAGTTCTGTATATATATATTTGTGTGTGTGGACTCTGTTGTTTGGTTTCAAGACTCTTCAGCATGGAAATGTGTTTTCACATGTCTTGGACGTTTGACTAACCCAAATATAAAACTGGTGGAAAACAAACAAATGAAAGAGATCGTACCAGAGAGGCCATACTCCAAAAATATCAGATGTCCGAACACACACAAAAACCTTTTGTGTTTTCTCTTACCTAATTAATGGTATAAGAGAAACAATACTTGATACATGAGTGTTTCTCCCATTCTTTAATATACAGTTATTTATGTAGCACAGATTGTGGAAACTAATTTATATTTATTTTTGTACCGGGCACAAAGCTTTGTTTTTTTCCAATGGTCATTCTGGAGTGTAGAGATGCTCAAATACATGTGTGGCTCAAATTTATTCCTGCACTTCAAGTGCCTGGAACCACAATGTAAAAGTGGTATGAGAGAGACGAAGCATTCTGCAGGTCACAGCTGTTTCTGAGCAGTAAATTGGGGGATGGAGGTACAGCAGCAACACAAATTTCTGTTTATTTATTGCCTTTCACACGAGGAGGATATCTCAAACCACTTCAATAACAAAGTTACATTTGTATACTTCACACAAACAACTAGGTATCTGAGGTGGGATGCAACAACAACAACAAAATTACACTTGTATAGTGCCTTTCACATTGGGAGGAGGGTAGTGGGAAAGGAGTGTGGGGGTGACTGATGGGACCATGAAAGAGGAGGTTCTTGAGCACGACTTGAAGGAGGCTAGGGAGGGGGATTAGGAAGGAGGCGAGGCAGAGGGATTGCAGGATGGAATTCCAGTGGTAAGAGAGGAGTGGCTGTAGGCTCATGCTGAACAGAGGGGTCGGGCAGCTTGGTAGAGATTTGGAGGTCACAGAGATAGGGTGGGACAAGGCCAAGGACAGCTTTAAACGTGAGGACGAGGATCTTGAAATTAATCCTCTGGATAATGGGGAGTCAACAGAGTCGGTCGAGAATGGGGGAGATGGAGTCACAAAGCTTGGTGTGGGAGAAGACATGGGATGCAGAGTTCTGGATGTTACAATGTTTTTTCAAGGGAGTGAGGCTTGAGTTGAGATGTGACGATGTGTGAAATTACAAAAACACATTGTTAAAGTTTTGCTCCATTCCATTCAGTGTCTCTCAGGAGAACGTTTAACACAGGAGATGGAGCAGTGAGGTGCGTTCACACAAGTGAGCTTTTCTTTGGATTAGCGAAGGAATTGCCTGGAGGAGCCAATGGCTTATTCCTATTATATATGCCTTTCTTATGTTTGAGTTATTTTTCCTGCAGCCTTTTGCAATCAGATTATGTCTCTTTTGATATATGCAAGAATGAAGCTGATTGAATTTGGGTCTTTTTGGCACTGTGCCTTTTGCAATACGTTGTTGCAGAAAGACCCCTATCAATTAGATTGTAACGGAATAATATCAGCACCTGGATACTGAGACCACCTTCAGAGAATGGTTTTAGCAGCACTTGGATTCACATTGCTGCAATACAAATGCCAGCAATGCAAATTGGTTCATGCACTGCTCAGAAATGGTTCTTACGTTTCTCTGCCGACTTTCCCGAGAAATTTTAAGAGATGCTATTTTAATATAATTAGGAGAAGTGGTTACTCGTGTGGAGTATAAACACTGGCAAGGTCAAAGCTGGCTAAATCACCTGTTTTTGTGCAATAACATTCTCTTCAATTCTATGATAAAATATAATTTTTGCGTTTGATATTGTGCTCATCATATTGAGAGAACACCAATAAGTACTTTACAAGGTTTACAATGAACTGAAGTGACTACATATTTGTATTTGTTGGTGTTTGTATTAGTCAAATTGCAATGTGTCATTACAATAATAACAGAATTTACAGTATAAAGTGATTTGACTGTATATTTTGTGGGTGAAATTCGGCAGCCAATTGTGCACAGCAGTGTCCCACAAACGATTGTGGATTAAATGACCATTTAAAAAAAAAAGGGATTATTACCCCGATAGGTAATTCTGCCTTTCACTTAATAACTGGGTTCATATTTAGTAAACAGTGGCATGCGGAGTAAGGAAACTTGCCCAATGTTTTACCCTGCCCAGGAATCAAAGCCAGGTCCTCTAATCACTAAGCTACAGGATTCCGAAAATGCTCATGAGGTGAAGACAAATATGTTGGGAGAATTATTAGCCAGTATATCAGGAGAAATATCTTTCTCTTTTCAAATTTATTCCTTTCAATTTTTAACATCCATCTCAATAGGCGGTGGCCTGATGGGTGGGTCCTCTAATAAAGCAGCGCGTGCTGAGCTCGGGATTGGAATGTCACCCTCAAATGTGAGTTCAAAATCTGTGTGGGACTTGAACCCATTATCTACTGTCCCAAAGTGACAGTGCTCTCAAATGATCTACAACAACAACAACTTGCATTTACCTAGTATTCTTTATGCAGGGTAGCATCCCAACGCACTTGACTGTCTGATCTCAAACTGTGTGGAAAGCACTGATGGGATGGAGGTATGATGTTTTGTGTGGGTGAGAATCCGGGTGGCCGAATTCTGAATCAGTTGAATTTTGTATATGGTGGAACTTGGGAGGCCAGTACTGGAGGGCATTGGAAAAGTCCAGCCAGGAAATGATGATGGCTGGGACAAGGTAGCTGATATCTGACTCTGTCTGGTAAAAGAGACTCCTATAGAGGTATGTTGACATCTAATTTTTTTATAATTCAAAATGGATATATATTTTTTTAAATCTTAGATTGTCTGAACCCAAATAAGTTTGGGATTTAAAAAACCTCAGTGCTATTTTCACTTTCACTTATAATTTTCCATGGTATGTGAAGTAATTCATCCGTGGTGCGCACATGGAGTATAGATGCACAATTTGCAAAATTTTCTTTGAATATCACCACAGGGTCTTTAATATCCACCTGAACAGGCAAATGGGGTCTTGGTTTCACATTTTATGTGATGGACTGCAGCTCTGACTATTTGACCCTCCCCCAGCACTTTATTGATCTGTCAACCTTGACCTCATTCTTTGATGGTCCTGGCACTTTGATTCCGCTAGAATCTATTTATTTTTGCAATATTTGCGAAAACAACAATAACAAAATCACATTGATAGAGTGCCTTTCGCATCGGGAGGACGTTCCAAGACACGAAACAGTCAGGGGTCAGGATCCAAACATGGGAGAGAGGCAGAGTGGGGGGAGGGGAGTGAGAGAGCTGGGAGCGCGGCAGAGGGCATGATCGATGAGGAGGATCTTGAGGCTGGCTTTGAAGAAGACAAGGGAGAAAATTAGGTGAAGGGACTGTGGGATTCAGTTCCAGAATGTGTGGGCAGAGAGGCTGAATAACTCCTTACAGTCTTATCATCCAGAACTCTGTAGCTTGTGTCCTCTCGCTCCTCAACCACATCACTCCCACCATTGCCCGGCTCCATTGGCTGCCTATCCCCCAGAGTATCCAATTTAAGATCCTCGTCCTCACTTTCAAGGCCATTCACGGCCAAGCCCCCTCCTATCCCTCTGACCTGATATCTCCCTATGAATCTGCCCATGCCCTCTGTTCAGTGGACTCCGGTTTGCTCAATGTCTCCTGCCCAACCCGCCCTACCATCGGCAGAAAGACTTTCAACCTCTCTGCCCACACACTCGCACAGTCCCTTCACCTTGCTTTCTCCCTTGCCCCCTTCAAGGCCGGTCTCAATACCCTCCTCTTTGATTGTGCCTTCTGCTGCCCTCCCACCTCTCTCCCTCCATCCAAACTCTCTCCTGCCCCACCCTCTACCCTGCCCTCTCCCTTGCTCGGGTCCCAAACTGATTGTTTAATGCCTTGGGACGTCTTCCCGATGTGAAAGATTCTTTACAAATGTAATTTTGTTGGTGTTGTAAAGTGCAGGAATAAATGGTCTGATCTTCATGTCCAAACCATTTAATCTCATTAGAAGATTGGCACCAAACATTCCAATTAAAGCAGTTGTGTTTATGAAGAAGAAAAAATTATATAATAAAGGAGGACACTCTACCTAAAATAACTCAGTTTAATCAATTCATCATTACAGATCTTTTTGAGTGCCCTATTTATTCCCATTGAATATTGAATATTATATTTTCTGAATTATATACTCCTGTTTTGTTTGAATTTCATAAATGCATAGATTTAGGAAACCAAGACCAGTTTGTGTTGATATGTTAGTGCTAACTAACAATGCTAAAGGCAATAGCATAGCACCATGGCATCGCCAAGTCAGTTTTGATTCAGTGAGCTGAAACAGAGGAAAATGCCTGCCAAGTGTCTATTCAGATCTTCATTTAAATATATTTCAAACATTTTTTTTACCCTATTGGCATTACAGTTTCACTGTGCTAAGAAGGATTTGTTGAAAGTTAGATTAAATGTATTTTAGGCTGTTGGCACTTCTTTCCAACATGTAAGGCACTAACATTTTAGTGCCTTGCATGTTGGAAAGAAGTGCCTCATTCTGGTTGGTGTGGGGGGGGGGGGGGGGGATTTATATTTAAGAACAAAGCCTTGATGGATGGGATAGTCCTAGCTGCAGGTTTTGTGGTTTAGCTGGTTAGAATCCAGCAGTAACAGAACACACACACTGGGATTCCACAAGCATTGGCTGTTGCCCAATACTTGCCAACTTCTGCCTAATACTCTCCAGTGTTAGGTACGCAGGGTGAACTCTGCAGAAGCAAATGCATTTCTCTGTGACGGTGGCATATGTATGTGGAATTCTCAGTCTGATTTGGATGCTCTTAAGCATGGTAATTCAGCATGAGTCAGAATCATCACCTGAACAAAAATGATAATAATAATCTTTGCATATGATGTACGCTTTTTACATCTTCTAAGCATGTCAAAGTGCTTCAGATAATGTACTGTAAAGTGAATTGACTTCATGTTTGTGGACAAAATCTGGAGGCTAATTATCCACAGCAGTGTCCCATAAACAGTCATGGATTGAGTGCTGGATATCACAATTTGGCTGCATAATTTTGTAGAAATTTTACATTATTACTTAAGGTACATGAAGACTTCTCTATCAGTCTGGAGAGCAACATTCAGCCATCTTATTGCCTGAGTGAGTGTATTGTTGTCTGTGATATTCCCTAGTTGGACAACTGCAATGCAAGTGATAGGATGCTTGTCAGAGGTTACAAAATCGAAGTGAATTATTTATGTAAGAACTGATCCAAAAGCTGGTTGTGACTATTTTAAATGATGCGATGTGGGGTTCCACATTTTGAGGTAAATGCTATTTTTCATAATGTTTGGTGAGATATTAATTCTACTGGGATATATTGATTGCTCTTGGAACATAGAAATAATACAATTTAAATGCACTACTGCAAACTGTCTTACAGTGAGACAAAAACAATAATAAATTGGTCACTTCAATCCATGACTGTTTGTGGGACTTGCTGTGCACAATTGGCTGCCACATTTCATCCACAAATATATAGTCAATTCACTTTACAGTATATTCTGTGAAGCGCTTGGAGATGTTTTGAAGACGTGAAAAGCGCTATATTAAATGCAAGCATTATTCGTATTGTTATTATTGTTGGCAAATTGGCAAGTTGCTAGATTATCAAGTTACCATTGGCAAGTTGCTAGATTTCCATAATAATAATGTAATAATCACTCCTTGCATTTGATACAGCTACTTATCAGATTGTCAAAATGTCTCCTAAGCTAGCATTGAAAACCGGCTGGGGATGGACCAACAACAACAAATTACATTTATAGAGCGCCTTTCACGTCGGGAGGACGTCCCAAGGCGCTGTTAGAGACCAGGGACTCTAACCTTTAATTAACTAACCCTTATCCCCTTTAACACCTTTAATGGCTTCTTGTTCCAATTGGGAAGTATCTAACCTTCCAGTTAGCTGGAATAGATAGAATTGAGTGTGGGTTTTGTTGAGGCTTGGGTATGTGTGTGTGGGGAGTGGGATGTACATAGTGTAAATCAACTGACATTGTGGTTTCACAGATGTTTTGTGGTTGGTTCCATCTTGCTTTATCAGTGTAGACAGGGTTAGGAGGGTTTATTCTGTGCTCTCTGTTTCTCAAGGCACTTCAAGGGATACATTGCAAACTCTGGTGACTGCCTACAGGCAAATCTGAGAGTCAATTTGTGCTCATTAATGTCAAACAAATAGCCATGACATGAACGACAACAGCAATAATTAATATTTTACAAGATTTTGCATGTTGAGAGGATGTATGAAACTTATTTTTTTCCCCCAATTTACATTTTATTCACTATTTGTCTTGGAGTCCTGTCCAGTCTTCATAGAGTCCTGTAGCGCAGTGGTTAGAGCACTCACCTTGGAATCAAGAGACCTGGCTTCAAATCCAAGCAGGGAAAAACCTTGGCAAGTTTCCTTACTCCACACGCCCAATAATAATGTCTTGAAAAAAACAATAATAAATTGGCCATTTCAATCGACGACTGTTTGTGGGACACTGCTGTGCACAATTGGCTGCCACCTTTGCCCACAAATATACAATTAGTTCACTTTATAGTATATTCTGTGAAGCACTTTGAGATGTCTAGAAGATGTGAAAAGTGCTATATCAAAGGGTCTTGAGACCAGCCTTGAAGGAGGCAAGGGAGGAAGGGAGGCAAAGTCACTGTAGGATGGATTTCTAGTGTGGAGGCAGAGAGTCTGACCGCCAGGCCACTGATCGTAGGGCAGACCATTCAGAATAGTAATAATGATAACAATAATAATCCTTTCATTTGATGTAGCACTTTTCACGTCTTCTAGAGTGAATGTTTAAAGCGCTTCACAGAATATACTGTAAAGTGAATTTACTGTACATTTGTGGGCAAAACGTGGCAGTCAATTGCGCACAGCAGTGTTCCACAAACAGTCGGGGATTAAAATTACCAATTTTATTATTGTACGTTTTGGACAGTTTCTTGACAAAGTAAGGTAGCAGAGCAGTTCAGCGTCAGAACTTGATCTTGCAATCTATGCTTTTTGAGAAGAAAAGGGAGTCTCTCTCATTATCCTGGCCAACAATCTCCCAAACAAAATTGGTCATTTACTTAATGTCTGTTTGTGGGACAATTTTGTCCACAAATTGTCTGTCACATATGCCAACAAATACACAGTCACTAAACTTTACAGTAAATCCTGTGAAGTGCATTAAGACATTTCCAACAACAAAGTAATATCAAAAGCAAGGATAATTATTACTAATGCGGTCATTTCTAGAATAAATCTCTTCAAGTTAATCTGTTCGAGTTATTGACCCTTCTCTTTTGGACAAATATCCATAGGGTGGTATGGATCGACTGGAGATCCAAAGAGTAAAATACTCTGATTAACATTTTCATTGTATCTTCTTGAAAAATTGTATAATTCCGACATGCTTGCAATTTCCAATCCATATTTGACCATGGAATAAATCAGATAAAATATAGTCCTTACACTTAATCCATTTGATGGGAGATTTATGCCACTTATAAATGATTTACTTGCCCCTGCAGATAGGTCAAATATGTAATTTCAAATACAGCAATCCAGAAAAATGGGAGGAGATTAATTGGTTTCATTGAACATAGTGATAAAATCTGTTATTTTATGGAATCTGAATTCAGTTCTACCCTTGTGGCTATAATGTTTGTTATAGTTTTTTTTAAAAAAACATATTATTAATTTATGAATGCCATAAGTAATATATAACCAGATAAAATTGGTCATTCACTGTTTGTGGGACATAGCTATACACAAATTAGCTACTGCATTCACCTATAAATACACACTCAACAACAATATAATTACATTTCTATAGCATGTTTCATTTTGAGAGGATGTCCCAAAGCGCTGGACAATCAGTGTTTCGGACCCGAGCTGGGGGTCTGAGATGCCGTTCAGCATGGAGGGCACTATATAAATCGAAGTTGTTGTTGAGTTGGGATTGGGGCGGGTGGAGCTGTCCTGGAGTTGAGGGTGGAGACAGAGAGATAGAGTTGGGTGGCATCGAACAACAATGATAACAACAACAAAATTGCATTTATAGAGTGCCTTTCACGTCGGGAGGAAGTTGACCCCATGTCTGCAGGTGATGTCACCAAGAGGGAGCATGTAGATATTGAAGAGGGGGAGGAACAAGGTGAGAGCCCTGAGGAACTCCACACAAGATATTGCAGGGGTTAGAGGAAATCATTTGTGGAGATAAAATGGAGATGATGTGAGTGGTAAGATCTGAAACCATTCAAATGCAGAACCATGGTGAATGAGGTGAGAAGAGAGGCAGTGGAGGAGGATAGGGTGGTCAATGGTTTCAAAGACAGCAGAGAGGTCAAGGAAGACGAGGAGGCGGAGGGAGCCCTCCGAACCCTCCCCCACTGCTCTTGTCCCTACTTAACTGTACAGCACCTTGGGATGACCTCTCGATGTGATAGGTGCTATATAAATGTACAACAACAACTTTGATTTATATAGCGCTCTCCATGCTGGACAGTGTCTCAGAGCACTTGTACATTTTGATTGATTGGTTGGTTGATTGATTGATTGATTGATTGAGCCCCGGTTGCAGATGGATAAGATGTTATTTATCACTTTGACCAAAGCTGCTTCTGTACTGTGTGTGGCATGGATACCTGATTAGAGGGGTTCGTGAAGAGAAAGGAGCGAAGCTGGGAAGCAATGTCATTACATTTTACTGAAACTTTGTGAAGCCCTTTGAGATGTTTTGACATTCCAGGTGCTTTATCAATGTTGCTATGGTCAGCCTGGTCAGTCTATTGTAGGTGAACAACATTATTTGTGCAAAGTGAGCATTATGTTCATCTTCCCTCTCATGGGTTTAAACAGCCTTAGTGTTGGAGAATTAGTGGCTCTTTGGATTCAATTTATCGCTACCCATCGGTAAGAAAACAGTTGGTTTCCCCTCAGTTGATTCTTTGTGTAACTTTTACCAATTTATTTAGCCTCAACTTCCAGTTGAATTTAATTTTATTTATGCAGCATTAAACTTCTAATTGAGATACATACGTTGAAATGCTTGTGAAACAGACCCAATTCAATTTGTCGTCTCTGCAGATTGCTTATAATAATGACATTGTATCAAATACTTTATGAAACAAATGGCAGTCTCCAATAACCTGATTTCACAGAGGATTGAATGGAATGTGCAGTATTTGCTGCTAAATACATTTGGAGATTTGGAATGAAATTCTGTTTCTATTAAATTAGTGGTGGGAGGAATAATAATAATCCTTGCATTTGATATACCGGTTTTCACATCTTATCGACGTCTCAAAGCACTTCACAGAATATACTGTAAAGTGAATTGACTGTATATTTATTGGCAAAACGTAGCAGCCAATTGCACACAGCAGTGTCCCACAAACAGTCATGGATTGAAAATGACCAATTTATTATTGTGAATATTTTTGGACGGATTATTATTAGATGTGAGGGGTAAGGAAACTTGCCCAAGGTTTCGCTCTGATCTGCCTGGATTCAAACACAGGTCTCATGCTTGTAAGGTGAGTGCTATAACCACTGAGCTACAGAATACAATCTAACGGGAATTTAGAATAAGATATGCAAAAACCCAGCCCAAAAAGCTTCTATATGTAACTTTATTAACCTGAAGACACTCAAATAACATTTATTTTTGTTTTACAATGCATATTATCACCATGAGCAATTGAAAATCATAAGTAGATTATGATTTTGTACATATCTCCCAAGGACTTAAGTTGAGCAAAGCAAACTGAATTTTTAATGGTATTGAAAACTAGCAAAATCGAGTTTTTACTCTTGAGTATTTAATGCCCTCTGCAGTTTTTCAGTTGCACAAACAATGTGAATTTTTCATTCAGTTTACAAATTTCTAATACTAAACATTATGTAATGTATTTAGAAACCCATATTATTATATGCTCCAGTTAAATTATGTGTTGTTTGAATTAATTAAAAACAATTTTGGTTACTTACGTTATGTTACTTTATGGTTTTTCTCCCTACTCAGGGCTTGAAAGAAAACTTTTTATCAAAAAAATCATGAGGATCAGCGGATTATTGATTATAATAGAAATATCCTGGGCCAGGATAAATGCAAATTTTGCTACTCTTATCTAATCTAAGATCTATTTCAGAAAATAACATTAAAATATATTTGCAACAATCTCGAAATGAGAGGGAAAAATGTCACACTTGCCATCTCATGAATGGAAATAAAGAGCTGAGATTTTGAGTTTGAAACTCAGAGCAATGGGAGAATGTTGTTAATCTGTTGCTATTCAATATGTTAGGTTGAGTGTGAATTGAGGACGATTCACACTGAACACTGTAAATTACATTGATATTTAACAGAAGTAAAATGATCAAGCACTGCAAATGTCATTCCCAATGTAGCTAGACCATGTAAAGCTAGACCCTATTAAGCACTCTGGGACGTCGCACGGCATGGAGGACATTATATAAATGCAAGTTGTTGTTGTTGCTTTTGTTATCATGCTTATTTTTAATTCATATTATAAATACTGTTTATTTGTAAGTGAACATGGCAACTCCTCCAATGTACCAGTAAAAGAGAAAATAACTAGTCTGATGCATTCCAAGAAGAGAGGAAACTGGGGGAGAAAATGTAGTAGAAAGACCAAATAAAAATCACCCCAACACTGTTGTTCAAATAATGGAGACAATTGTTGAAAATTATATGATTAGGGTTATTTAGGAGTAATTTTCTTTACATTTGACATTAGTCTTATTAAGAAAGAAATCAGGCAGTTAATACATCTATTTACTGAATGTTATGAAAATGGAAATGTTTTGCTCAATATGGCGGTGGTTTGTTTAAGTAACCAATCAGGAAAAAAACATTGCAAAGCATTAAATGGTCTCATAAAATAACAATTAACAAGCCTAGTTAGGCAAAATAATAAGTATAAATTCTTCCAGCATTAGCAAAATTCTCCTGGAAAAACTCAAACAGAAGGACAATATAATAGTGGGGAACAGGCAACTATAATCTGTTTTTCTTAGGCCAAATTCATTATTTTGATTCTTTATTCCTTTGTAAAGCTTTTGTGTATTTCTATTCAAGTTTTTTGATATGAAGAATGCGATGTAGCTCAGCGGTTAGAGCATTCACAAGGGTGAGACTTGTGTTCGAATCCAGGCAGGTCATGGTGAAACCTTGAGCAAGTTTTCATACTCCACACTGTTGAGATATACTAATATGAAGCAAAATTATTAATGGATAGTTATTGGAACATTACTAATACGAATTACAATCGTGAAAAATACTAACTATGATCAGCTGAATTAAAATGGCAGAAATAACCATTTTGCACTCAGTCTGACCCAAACTAGTTTGTGTAAGAAAACTGGACAGTCAGTGGGATGTAAGGACAAAGGGAATGGGAGTCTTGAGACGGGAGAAGACTACCACAAGCTGATAACACTGAGGCCTTGCATTCCTTGTATAACAATAACAACAACAACAATGAAATTTCATTCAAAGAGCACCTTTCATGTACAAAAACTGAGAAGGAACAACTTATCCTCCCGTAAATATCTACTAACCTGACACCGACCTTGGGAGGAAGGGAGCTGTCTGGTAATGAGAACTAGTTAGCAGACTGTTTTCTGTAAAAGCTCAATTATCTATAAAGAACGGAATATGATTGGATAAACAGGTTTTTGTACAAGGATGTGTCAGGGTCAAGTATATGGCAGCCCCCTAATTGGTGAAACCGAGAGGCAGATCCTTGGGGTAAAAAGGTATAACTGCCTTGGTTTGGAGTGTTTACGTAGCACACCCAGCCAGGGAAAGACGCACAGAGACCGTTGCGACTGACTGCTCTGAAACTGATAGTATAATTTTGTTACTTGTAGTGACATTATTATTTTACCAGTTTTGTATGTGTTACTTTGATTCATAAATCTCTATTACACCATATTTGGATTGTCAGGTCATATTACAAACCTCGGGATCGGAAATTCCAACAACCTGCCTAATAATAATCCCTCAAAAAAAAACACAATAATAAGATTGGTCATTTCAATCCACGACTCTGGGTGGGACACTGTTGTGTGCTGTTGGCTGCCGTGTTTCACTCACAAATACACACCTAAGGTTGCCTTCCCCATCCCGCTGCTCGGCCTGAGGATCCTTCACCATTAAGTGCTCTGAGGCGCTACTGGGAGTGGAGAGCACAATATAAATTCAAATTGTTTCTGTTGTTGTCTAAGATGAAAGTGCTGTGGGTATGCTGCTTTGTCAAAAGTGCCGTTCTTTGGATGGGATGTTGAAGTGAGGTGCCATCTGCCTGTTCAGGTGGCTGATAAGGTACTATGGACTATTTGTAAAGGGAAGCAAATTTTCCTCTGGTCAACAATCCCCCAAATAAAATCGGTCGATCACTTCATGGCATATTGTGGAAGATTGCTAAGATCACTTTGTTGTCATATATAAACTGCACAATACACTGCCTGCCCAGCTCACTCACTCGCTCCATGACTGCCTGCCTGTATCACTCACTCGTTGCTGGCTGGCTGGTCTTACTCGTTGCCGGCTGGCTGGTTTCACTCACTAGCTGCTGGTCTCACTTGCTGCCAACCTGCCTCCTTCTCTGGCTGCCGGCCTGGTTCACTCCCAGCATGCCGGTCACTCTCTTGACGGGCAGGCCCTAGCGCCATTGTGCCCCCTTTCCACCCGCTGGCAAATGGCGTAATAGTGAACGTCGCAACGTCAAATGGATATATGTTACCTATGTATCGCTAACGCAATAATGAAACAATGTTGACCAAAGCAACATTAAGCGGTGTCTACCTGTATTAATTTTGCAGCTGTTGTACTGAATACTGAACCCTAGACTATTTCCTATTCTCACATAAACCCACAAGTTACTGACCCTGAAGCAACAGTGTAGGCACGTGTGTAAATTAATATATGAAGAAAATAGCAAGCATCATACATACTTTTGGTTTATGTTGAATGAGTTTTCACATTTACCTTTCAATTAAATAATCTGCGCTGCAAATCTTTTGACACTGCATAATATTGAAATGAAAGGTTCATTAAAAATTATCACAATGATTGATGGAAGCCTGATAAGAGAAATGAATGCCCACTGCAGAGTTGGGACAATGACCATAATCGTTCAATAGTTGCTGATACATTTTGCATTGTTATTATGCATGATTTGTGTAGCCAAATATTTGAAATGTTTTGAAAGCATTTTTAAAATATATTTTTCCAGTTAACAATGTAAGTAATGATTTTTGCATTTGATATAACACCTTTCACATCAGGAGGTTGTCTAGCGTGAAGTGTAGTAACTGTGTGTTTTGCAGGCAAATCAATTGTTGCCTTCAGGATGGATTTAATTTGATAACAGCATTTTTTAACAATCCTGTTTTGGAGTGAAGCTTCATTTGCCATCTGACTGCATGGGACTTCAGTCATTTGTCATAACAATGGGAATAATCTGTGGGGAATGTTCAGATAGCTGCATTCTGAGTTATTCTGTAATATGCAACATGGTTAACAGAAAATAGGGCAAGTAGGAATTCAAGTTATTTTCATCTATCAATGCTATCAATCCAATTGTTGCCTTGCAGAACAGGAAATAAAAGTTAAATGAACATTGGGTTCGCTACGTATGGCAAAGCAATTTATGGTACAATGGATGAATCACTAACTGCAAATCTGACGATGTGAAATTGCAGGGAAATTGTCCCCTGTAACTCCAGTAGCCTTCATACATTTCAGGGGGGAAACTATTGCTGCAACAACAGTGAGTAATTTCATAGCACCCTTCAAGTAGTATAACATCTTGGATCAATTGACAAAGATGAGATGGATGGGATTTCACACGTTGTGCGCAATTGGCTGCTATGTTTCACCCCACAAATATACAGTCAATTCGCTTTGCAGTATATTCTGTGAAGCTCTTTGAGACGTCTAGAAGATGTAATAAGGCATGCTTTCAAATGCAAGGATTATTATTATTATATTTAAACTCAATCGCGAAGAAATTTGTAGCATAGAATGCTAATAACTATCAAAGGACACAATGTGCAACCAATGATGAGTTTGAACTGAATATGCTTCTGAAATCTATTGCCATCTCTTTCACATGCAATTACACCAGTTTGCTTTTTGAAAGCCGGGGTATTTGATTTTGAACTCTTGCCATTAAGAACTGCTTTTCAACTTAAACTTTTTAGTTCTGGAACTATTTTTGGAGGTGTACACATATGGGCCACCAATGAAAGCCCAGGAAAGAGCACAGCTTTTTTGCCAGGTATTAGCAAACCAGTAGATTAGTTCACTAGGGTCCGGCGATATATCGATTTATCGCTAAAACCCAATATAATTTTCATATCGATAAGCCGATATAGGCATTTAAAAATATTGATATATCGAAAAGTCGATATATCAATATTTAAATAGGTAAAAAATCGGAATGCGCGCACACTGAACAACAAGACCCAGAATGCTCATCTCTATACACAATGCACAGACCGAGGTGCAAAGCCGCCATATTGTATTCATAGTCCTAGAATACAATATACAGGTATGCAAGGGGTGGGTGGGGGGGTGGGGGAGAGACGGCTGGTGGGGGGGGGCGGTGAGGGGGAGAGAGACGGCTGGGGGGGGGGAGGGGGAGAGAGACGGCTGGGGGGATGGGGAGAGAGACAGCTGGGGGGAGGGGGAGAGAGACGGCTAGGGAGGGAGGGGGAGAGAGACGGCTGAGGGGGGGAGGGGGAGAGAGACAGCTGGCAGGAGGGGGAGAGAGATGGCTGGGGCGGGGGGGGGGGGGGGAGAGACGGCTAGGGGGGGCCAGAGAGATGGCTGGGGGGGGCGGGAGGGAGAGAGAGACTTCGGTGGGGGGGGAGGGGGAAAGAGACAGCTGGGGGGGATGGGGGGGGAGAAAGACGACGGGGGTGGGGGGTGTGAGAGAGGGACGGCGGCGGGAGGAGAGAGGGATGGCGACGGTGGGTGTGGGGGGAGAGATGGGGTGGATGTGATAATATACAGATAGATAGAGATGGGGGGGATGTGAGAGAGGAGAGAGATACAGGCAGAAAAACACAGAGATGGAGAGAATGAGAGACACAGAGAGAGAAAGACATTTACCTCCTGAGGAAATAGGCCCCGAATACGCGTGCACCCGGAATGCGCGCACACCCGGAACGTGAGTGCACTCCGAATGCGCGCGCTGCGCGCTCATGCGCAGTACGAAAAACCTGAAAATATCGATATTTCAGTATATCTCGATATGAGCCCATTGATATATCTAAATCGGAAAATTTCCATATCGATGGACCCTAGGAGGTACATTTCTTTGGAAAACTAAGCCATACAAAATGGTTAAATATGAAATTAAAAAATATGGAAGGATCACAAATTCTGTCATTGTGCTAATTAGAATCACACACATTAAATTTACCTCCCAAATTTCACATGTGCTTCATGGATGATCAATAAAGTTGCAATAACATGCTGGGTGACAGTCAATGCTCTTCATAAGCAACAAATCATTGCTAAGCTCTCTGGCAGCTCACATTGACTGAAATTCCTCAGTGACAGATTGATAATCACTTCAAAGTCCAACTCATTCTTCAGCTCTGCTACTGGACACCACTTCATCATTTTGAGCTCAGGTTATGTCCCAGGAATATTCCTGTAAACATGTTTTTTCCATGCTCACTAATGGTGTGGAATGCCTCTCCAATATCTTTAGATCCAAATTGACTGCTGTGTTTCCCTATGAATGCACAGTCACTGCAATGTAAAGTAAATCTTGTGAAACATTTTGAGATACTGTATGTTGATGATGTGATAAAGTAAATCAAATACCTATATCAATTGCAACGACTATTGTTTAAAAATATTATTTTGAGTTGTCATGAATGTTGTGAACAGATAGTAAAATGAAGCATTGAAAATGAAAGATTGAAAAGAGTAGGATCAAGTAATATCCATTCTGTCACTAGTCTTATACATAATAATCCATCTAAAGCGCCACAATAATGAAATAATTGGTCATTTCAATCCACGACTGTTCATGGGACACTGCTGTGCGCAATTGGGTGCCGCATTTCACCCACAAATATACAGTCAATTCACTTTCCAGTATATATTGTGAAGCATCTTGAGCCTTTGATAAGATGTGAAAAAGCGCTTTATCAAATGCAAGGATTATTATTATTATTATAATTGTCCAGTTATCATTAGCTCTGGCTTCTCATCATGCTGAGGGACTTTCATCCTAGTTTAATCAGTGACAAAGTGTGCTCCTTCACAGCAATAGTGCACAACTCAGCATATGCGGACAAAACACAAAATACTGTAGATGGTGGAAATCTAAAACAAAAACAGAAGTCAGTGGGAACACTCAGCAGATCAGGGAGCATCGATGGAGAAAGGAAAATGAGTCAACGTTTCGGTTCCACGACCCTTCAGCAGACGGGTTCTGATGAAGAATCGTGAGCCTTCCTGCTACCTGACCTGCTGAGTATTCCCAGCGACTTCTGTTTTTCTTTCAGTATACACACATTGAAACGTTCCCCTGATGTGAAAGGCCCAATATAAATGCAACTTTTGTTGTTGTATACCAATACATTGTGTTGATTCCATTATCACTGTGGTAATTTAGCCAAGACATTGAAATCTTATCAGTTGCACTGTGGAGCAATCTAAAATCAGGGTCTATATATTTCTTGGGCTGCAGATGTAACCATTCCATTTGGGAGTATTACAGTAAAACCTTCATTATCCGGCACCCTTGGGATGCTGGTTAATTAAATATGCTGGATATTCGAACGGCAAGTTGTTGAAAATCCTACTCAAAAAATTTACTTATTTTAAAACATACCATACGAATACCATACGAATAGACTAACAAAAATCATAATATTGTATGAATACTTACCAAACATTCCAGCACACTCGTAAAATGATCGTTAAGAAAGCATTCCAGCATTCGGTAAGTTTAATAAGTGCACATGTGCCATGCATGCACAGTGAGCATGCCGCGAGTGTCCTGGATCTCCCAATACAATACAATTGGGAGATACCGGTTGGTTGAGTATGCCGGTTGGTTGGGTACCAGATAAATAAGATTGTACTGTACTGTATATTGTTAATGGCAAGAGATGGTGTCTATCATGAAGGAGTGAGTTTATGATGGAAATGCAGACTGATGCTCACATTTATTCTGAATCTCATGTAATGTTTCAAGACATATTGGCATTACACTACAATTTAAAATTCTTCACAGCATGCCCTGTGCTTTAAGTGCTGAAATTGATTGCTTTCAAGAAAGAAAAATCTACTCTCTTGAAACTATTTGGATATCTTCAGAGTAGTTTAATTTCTAATCACATCCATGGTGATTTCCAATGATCCAGTACAATAAGATTACAACAACAACAACAACATTGCATTTATAGAGTGCCCTTCACGTCAGGAGGATGTCCCAAATTGCAAGATTAGTGTATCATTTCTAATTTAAATATCCATGCCAATTACTGTATATGGAGAAATTTTAAAATAAATTATTTCAAATTTTATTCTTTGATGTGACTTTAATGTCCACATTCTTGGGTTCATTTTTCTGAACTGCTAAACCTTCCTATTGTTATAAATCATTTGAGCTCATCGTGCTATCGGCTTGTAACAAAGAGATGAAGAGTTTATTATTTTTCATCCTTTTTAATTCAATCAGGTGTGAAAAAGACAGATGTATAGATGTGTAAGATGTATAAGTTCCACATATATATGTCGACTGCACATGGGAGTTTCCCTGTGTTTGGAATAAAAAGTCTCACCCTCAAGTGATGCAACATGCTTAATTTATGTGGACTGTGTTTAAATGGTATCCAAATGGAGGCATTCCATTCTATGTTGTTAGTATATTTCACTCTTGGGCCACAGATCTTTGGAAGAGAAAGCATGTGTTAAGTAGTTATTTAATTAATTTTATATCTTACGAAAGAGTGTGTCGTGACATTTGGAATATCTGTATTGCACCAACAAGCTGGTTGACAAGTATCTTCCTTTCTATTGTCTAAATGGACCCACATCCCTTTGGAAATGTGGAAATGGATTGTCAAATTTATCCAGTGGATCAGTTTGTGAAATAAGATGGAATAAAATCTTCGGAACTATTGCAGAGCTACCATGGAAACTGTAGTTCTCAACATTGAATTCTATTATCCAATGGCAGTAACCTACATTGTTCTGCAATTGTATGTGCAAAGCACAGCTTCTGTCTGTTGATTAAATAACTTGACCCCTGCCTTGAAGCCTTCACATCTAATCAGTGCTTGTCCCCACATTGATTTTCTAGTACACAATAGGGTCAGATTACACTTAAATAAATGCATATCTCTTTTATGTTGAACAAGGAAGGGAAGCATTAAATAAATGCTCCCGCGTGTGACTAAGCATTTTGTGCAAATGTTCATGTGGCACAGTCAATAGTAAGCTTGCTCCTGCTGGCTCATTTAAAAATGTTATACCCTCTGGAACAGACCATTTTGGTTTCAACAACAGCAAGAACAAAATTGTATTTTTTATAGTAGCTTTCACATTGGGAGGACATCCCAAGGTGCTGGACAGACAATATTTCAGACTCGAGCTGGAGGTAGGGATTGAGGAGGGTGGAGAGCGTGTGGGGAAGGAGGTTAATTGAAAGCACAGTTGAAGAGAAGGACCTTAAGTTAGGTCTTGTAGGAGGCATGGGATGGAACAAGGTGAAGGAACTGTGGAACGGAGGTCCAGAGAGTGGGCAGAGTGGCTGAATGTCCACCTGCCAATGGTGAAGTGGGCAAAGCGGGAGACATGAAGCAGTCTGGAAACCTCTGAACAGAGGAAGCAGACAGGTTGATAGAGGGTTGGGAGGTCATATAGGTAGGGGGAGTGGTACTACCACCATAACCATGGTACTACCATGGTACTACCACCATTACCATGGTACTTTTTTTACAAGGGAGTACACCCCAGTCGCAAATTGGGAAGAGAATACTCGTCAGTCTCAGATTGAAGCGCAGCTTTCCAAGTCTCACGTTGCAGTGACTAAATCCTCTGAAAACCTATAATGAGCTAAAGTAAATAGTTTCCCAGAAATGATAACAATAATAATCCTTTCATTTGATATAGCACATTGCAAGTCTTCTAGATGCCTCAAAGCGCTTCAAAGAATATACTGTAAAGTAAATTGACTGTATATTTGTGGGTGAGCTTTGGGAGGTCCTCCCAGTGTAAAAAGCACTATATTGAAATCAAGGCTTATTATTATTAAACAACAATGGTATCTGCCTGTTATTCAGATGGATGGTAAGGATTATTGGTACGTTTATTGTTGAAAAGAGGCCATTGGCACTAAGACAACAACAACAACAACAAACATACACTTGTATAGCGCCTTTCACATCAGGAGGTCTAGCTTGTGAGTTAAACATACAAATGGATTTACCCTAATATAGTTTTCATCTGATGCATTTATCTTTCTGCCCACAAATTATGTTGTGTGATTCTGGTCTAAATGGCAAGAAACTGCCAGAGAGAATACTTAAAAGGGAATTGAGCAAATTACTTACGCAGTGTTGCTACATAGAAATGGGCCAAACGGCCTGTGCCGATTTTTATACACAACAACTCAATTTTTTACAACAACAGCATTGCATTTGTATACACCACCCTTCACACATGTAGCATCTTGTCGTGCTGAAACAATTGCATGTATACCAGCCTCTAACCCTCCTGCTCCCTTCCCCTAAACCCTTCTATTCCATTCTCCCAAATGTATGCACCATGTTTCCTACATCCATGACCTCCTATCCCCTTGGGGGCTAGTCTTCAGTCACTCTGCCCCCAACCTCTGGAACTCCCTCCCAAAGTCCCTCCGCCTCACTCCCTCTCTAGCCTCCTTCAAGTCTCGCCTCATGACTCTCTTCTTCGATGGACACATCGGCAACTCCTCCCCACCCAAAGCAGTAACTGTCCAGTGCCTTAGAACGTCCTCCTGACGTGACAGGTGGTATACAAATGTACTGTTGTTGTTGTTCGACTACGGGAACTCTCTCCTCATCGGCCTCCCCACCTCCTCCCTGCACAGGCTGCAGATCATTCAGAATTCTGCAGCTCGTGTACATACCAGGCTTCACGACCACATCACTCCCACCCTCGCCCGTCTCCACTGGCTCCCCATCACCCAGAGGATCGAATTCAAGATCCTTGTCCTCACCTTCAAGGCCATTAATGGCCTTGCCCCGCCTATCTCTCTGACCTACTGTCTCCCTATCAGCCTGCCCTCACCCTCCGTTCAGCAGACTCAGGCCTGCTCCGCATCTACCACCCTAACCGTCCAACCATCAGCAGCCAGGCTTTTAGCCTTTCTGCTTCCACCCCGCAGCCCCTCCACCTTACTTCCTCCCTTTCCTCCTTCAAGGCCGGTCTCAAGACCTTCCTCTTCGATCGCGCCTTCGGCTGCCTCACTATCTCTTCCCCCTCTCCCAATCGCCTTCTGCTTCCCCCTACCCTGACCCTTCCCCCATCCCGCTCAGTTCCCGATCTGACTGTTCAGCGCTTTGGGACGTCCTCCCTACGTGAAAGGCACTTTATAAGTGCAATTTTGTTGTTGTTGTTGCTGTTATATATGTTGATGCTTTCTCTTTTAACCCAAGCTTCCTGAAGTGACTTGCCCATAATCAACATCTTCTATGTAAAGAAGTTCCTCCCAAATTTCCTTTTAAGAGGAGCAATGGGCTCCAATTTTCAATATTCACAAGGGAATGAATAAAGCAGAGGGGTATTGAAAGACCCACTGGGCCATCTGCTCTCACAATTTAATGATGGCGAAACAATTAGATAACCAGGTAAGGAGAAAATAAAATAAATGTCCTTTTTTAAAAAAAATCTGTATCTTATCTTTTTTTAAATTAAGGTTCACCAATTTCTAAAAAGCCAATTTCTCAAAAGCATGTGGTAGTGATAGAAATATGTGGTTGACCCAGGGTAAGTTTTTGCTAAATGCATTTTGGCATCTGGAACAGACTGGAAGTAATGGTTCACTATTTGGCTCTTTGGAAAACACAAAATGAGCTTCCCATTTCTTTTGTGAATACAGTAAATAATCTCTGTGTATCAAAATGTCTTCAAGTGCTTCAGAATATTGGCTGTAAAGTACAGTTACTGTGAATTTGTAGGAGAATATCAGTCAAAATATGATATGATGTTGTAGGTGAAAATAATGCGTATTTGTATCCAGTGTGAAATTGTACACAAGAAGAGCTAAAGTGATGACACAGCTTTTGATGTGTTAAATTATAATTGTTTACGTTGTGTAATGTCAGTGAGATATCCCAAGAATGCAAATCCACAGACATCCTTCCATATGATAACCATCAGAAGTATCTCCTATTCCATTCACCCTGCATTGAAACAAGCTTAAGAGATAAAACACGTGTGACTGAGATTGGAACATACTTTGTTTGATAATTGATGGTTTTCCAGCTGGTTTTAGAAATGGCTTCAGATTGTTGCAATTTTATAAGGAAGTTAAATGTGACACATTATAAAACAGTCATTTGTACTTTGCTGCCTGCTGAATTCACAGTTCTTTGCACAAGGGGAGAATTGAATCAACCAATGACTTGGTACATGGAACCATAATTTAGAAAAGGGATAAGATACAGATTTTATTTAAAAAAAAGGACATTTCTTTTATTTTCTCCTTATCTGCTTATCTAATTGTATCGCCATCATTAACTTGTGAGAGCAGATGGCCCAGTGGGTCTATCAATACCCCTCTGCTTTATTCACCACATTCACCACATTTAACAAGGGATGTCAGAAACTGCACAGGAGTTATATAAACCGAGCTCACTTGCCAATTTCCCATCACTGCAGTGAGCATACACCTTGGCTCTTTCCTACTCATTGACACAGCTGGGATTAAGACCTGACCTACATATTGTGTGCTATTATTCTTATAGCATTGCATTATATTCTCCTTCTGAGTCACATCACATGTGAAGAAGCCGAATTTTCCACTGAATGTGACTTCCTCCCTCAAGGGTGTAATTGTCTTGAAAGATCCACTTTCATGATGTATAATATGCTTTCAGATAGAAAACTGAAAGTGCCAGATAATCACACTGCAATGACTAAATACCAGATCAAATTGGTCAATCTGGCTGTCTGTGGGTCATTGGTGTGTGCAAATTAGCTGTCGCTTTCGCCTGCAAACTACAGTCACTACATATTACAGTAAATACTGTGAAGTGCTTTTGAGATGTCTTCATGAAAGGCACTCTATCAAATGCAAAGATTATTACAAGCACTTAAAAAAATTAGTAATATAATTTTAGTTCTGATGTTCAAACAATGATGATTTATACTATTGCAAATGACAAATATTCGATATGAATAGCCTAGAGTCTGATGTGATAAATGTAAATGGAGAAGGGATTTTCTCTTGCATATTCTGACCAACAATCCTTCCAGATTAATTGGTCATTTACAGCATTTAATAAGGGGTGCAGCTACAGATGATTTTAACGGCCATTTTGCTCATAAAAATCCCAGGGCGCTATTTGAAAAGCAACAGGTGTTCTTCCTGACATTTTGGCCATCAACAATGAAAATGATAGTAGCATTCTTCACATTTGCCTGTTTCATGTAAGCAGGACATGTCACGGAATATATGATAAAATGTGTTTTGTGGGCGAATACAATAGCCAAAGTACGTACATCAATATCGCACAACCAACTGTGAAGTAAATAACCTATTTTATTAGACGGTTATTGGCCAGGTTACCAGGAGAATCCCTCTTCTCTTTTTCAATAGCTCTATCAGATATTTAAACTCCATCTGATCAGGCATTTTTATCTGTAGGACAGTACCTCTAACCATGTAACATCCCCAGCACTGCAATAGAGGGCCAGTCTAGTGTTTTAAAGTCCCAATGTGTGGTTTGAACCCACAATGTCTGACACAGGTGCCAGACAGTTAACCAACTCAGCCGGGTAGACACACAATCCCGCAGATTAAAACAGATTATTCACAACTGTTTATTAATAATCCTTGCAATTGATAAAGCACTTTTCACGTCTTCTAGACATTTCAAAGTGCTTCAGAGAATATACTGTATTGTACTTCAAGTATATTGACTGCATATATCTGGGTGAAATGTGGCAGCCAAATGCACACAGCAGTGTCCCACAAACAGTCGTAGATTGAAATGACCAATTTATTATTTTATTTGAGGGATTATTATTGGGCATGTGGAGTAAGGAAACTTGCCCGTGGTTTCAGCCTGCCTGCAATCGAACCCAGGTCTCTGAGTTGTAAGGCGGTGCTTTAACTACTGAGCTACAGGACCCGGTTTATGAGACATTGGTGTGTACAAAATGCCTGCCTTGCCCTATCTCTTATAAATGCCATATAAGCACTTTGTTGTTTCCTAACATGATTTTCTTTCAAATGGACTCCTTGCTGGTTTCCCTAATTCCACCATTACTAAGCTCCACCTATCTAAAACTTGCCAGGCTCCATTGTTTCCCAATGGATTGACGTCAAGGGCCCCAGCCTTATTTATAAATCACTGCATGTTCAGCACTTCCCTATTTATCTGAGCCCCTGCCCTCTCTATTGGCTACATAGGGGTTGCTGTGCAACTTCCCTTCACCACCATCAGGTTCCAACCCATTAGCTACTGCTTCTCTGCCTCTCTGCTCCCACACTATGGAACTCCATCCCGCAGTCCCTCTGCCTTGCTTCCTCCCTTTCCTCCTTCAAAGCCAGTCTCAAGACCTTCCTCTTTGACCGTGCCTTCGGCTCACCTCCTAACTCTTCCCCCTACCCCGACCCTACCCCACCGCATGGGTCCCAAACTAACTGTTCAGCTCCTTGGGACGTCCTCCCGACGTGAAAGGCGCTATACAAGTGTAATTTCGTTGTTGTTGTTGCTTACTGGACCTCTAGAACTCCCTTCCACTACCCCTCAATCTTCCCCTTTCTATCTGTCTTTCAATTCCACCGAAAATTTAACTATTGGTCGATGTTGTCCTCTTCCTCCACGTCTTTGTTGCTCAGCATTCATTGTTATGGACTTTGAGATATTATTCTATATGGAGAGCACTGTATCAATAAGTTGTTGTTATCATAGAATCATAGAATTATACGGCACAAAAGGAGGCCATTTGGCTCGTCTAGTCTGTGCCGGCTCTTTGAAAAGAAAAACTCAATCCCACTGCCCAGCTCTCTCCCCATAACCTAACAGAACTGTTCTTCCTAAATAAAGTTCTAATTCTCTTTTAAAAGCTGTTATCGAATCAGCCTCCACCACCTTTTCAGGCAATGCATTCCAGATTCGAAACCCGCTGAGTGAAAAAATTCTCCTCAGCTCCCCTCTGCTTCAGTTTGAAACAATTTTAAATCTGTGACCATGAGTCACAGATTCGCCCACCAGTGGAAACTGTTTTTCCTTATTCACCCTGTCGAATCCCCTCATGATTTTATAAACCTCTATTAGGTCTCCTCTCAACCTTCTCTGTTCTAGGGAGAATAAACCTAGCCTATCCAGCCTTTCCTCATAACTGAAGTCCCTCAATCCTGATACCATTCTAGTAAACCTTCTTAGTACCCTTTCCAATGCCTTAACATCCTTTCTATAGTGTGGTGACCAGAATTGAAAATAGTGCTCCAGTTGAGGCCTAACCAAAGTTTTATAGAAGTTAGTCAGCACTTCCTGACCTTTGTACTCTATACCCCTAATTATAAAGCTTAATATCCCATATGCCTCCTTAACGGCTGTGTCTACCTGACCTGCAACCTTCAAAGAGTCACTAACACAAATCCCTAGGTCTCTCTGTTCCTTCACACTCCTTAAAATTGTACAAACTAGCCAATATTGCCTCTCCTCATTTCTTCTCCCAAAATGTATCACCTCACACTTCTCTGCATTAAACATCATCTGCCATGAGTCTGTCCATTTTACCATTTTATCTATATCTTTTTGTAGATGGTTACTATCCTCCTCACTATTTACTATTCTACCTGACTTAGTATCATCTGCAAACTTGGAAATTGTACTCCTTACACCCAAGTCCAGATCATTAATGTAGATTAATGAAAAAGAGCAGTGGTCCCAATACTGATCCCTGGGGGATGCCACTGCACACTTCCCTCTAGTCTGAAAAACAGCCGCTCACCACAACTCTCTGCTTTCTGTCTCGCAGCCATTTATGGATCCATGCTGCCACTGTCCCTTTAACGTCATGGGGCTCTACTTTCCTAATAAGCCTCTCATGTGGCACTTTGTCAAATGCCTTTTGAAAGTCCATATAAACTACATCAACTGCGCTACCCTCGTCCACCCATTCCGTTACCTCATCGAAAAATTCTATCAGATTTGTAAGGCAAGATTTGCCTTTAACAAATCCTTGCTAGCTGTCCTTTATTAGCATATTTTTTTAAGTGAAGATCTATCTTGTCCCTGATTATAGACTCTAGAAGTTTGCCCACTACCGATGTTAGACTGACTGGCCTGTAGTTCCCAGATTTGTCCTTCTGCCCCTTTTTATATAGGGGAGTAACATTAGCAACGTTCCAGTCCTCTGGTACCAAGGAAGATTCAAGGATTGTGGCCAGAGTCTAACCTAGGATATAATGTCTGTGGGATCAGCTTAAGAACCACTCTTTGCTCTTCTTGTTTCTTCGTTGCAAACATACATGCTCTTGTTTTCCCTTTGATCCCAGAGTCCAATGTATCTGTTTTGTCTACTCTCAACATAGTCTTCTACTTCTCTATTGTTTATTTGTTGTTCCATAAGCATAACAATAGAAATAAAACATGTGGGAAATGTCACATTTTGCTAAATAGAAAAGGAAAGTACTGTAGTTAAACTTGATTAATCTACTGTGTCCTTATTCAGTCTTGTGCTATTTCCAAAAGAAGTTTATCCATTATAAATTGATAGTTCAGCTACATCACCAAACATTCAAATAGCTTGCCTGTTCTGATTTATGTCCCCTGGAATGTGCTAGCCTACAGTCTGTACAATCTCTAAGTGGGTTAGAAAACATCATTAACCACATCTTCTTGGTAACCCTCTCATAAAACAGATTTCCTGTTTGTCTTGGTGGATTTCCATACTTGCATATTTGCTGTATAATATGACCATACCGGCACATTAATTGTACGCCTCTTACTAAAAGTGTTATACAACAGCCCTTTCAGTAGGATTTTACCTGTTGGCTGTCAGTATTATTGAACAAGATTATTTCCATTTTAATCTTTATGAGTAATCATTCTTTCGAAAGCTGGTGCACAGTTTGGATAATTGACCGCCGGCTTTATAACAAGACACCAGGTTATTCAAACAGTTCTGATGATGTCAAGTAGTTCAAGGTCAACTGCAGAGCCTGAGATTAAAGTCAACTTTAATCCCTGCTCTTAGGGTCTTCTGATCCCATACATTATAATGTGCATAGTTCCTAAATAGAAAAATGGTAGATGTTTCATAAGCCTATTAAATGCATCAGGATTTGGGAGAACTCTATGAACAGCTATAAGCTTAGCCTGTTAAACCCAATAATGATGTTGCACTCCCAAAGATCTTTTGCCTGTTTTAAATAATAATTTGAAAATGCTTCATAACTGTGCTAATTATACTAATAATGTCCACAGTGGGCTAATCACAGTCATGATTTATTAATGTTCAACAACTAGAAAACCAGTAATTAACGGAAGAACTTGCTTACAAAAGCACATTGCCATTATCCACATTAAATACCAGCAGAATGCTTTTCATCAAGTAGCTAAGGGAATTTAGGTCACAGCCTGGCTCAGTATATAGCGCTTTTAATTCTGAGTCAGATAGTTGTTCGTTCAAGCTTCACGTTGAGCATGAACACATAATTAAGGCTGACACCAAGTATAGAGCTAGGTTGTCTTGCATTATTGGAGATGCTATCCTGTGGCAAGTCTGTCTGATCTGGTGGACATTAAAGATTTTGTGGTATTCTTTGAAAAGAGAAGGGAGCTTCTTCCCATGTTATTTACTTTACAGTAATTCCTGTAAAGGGTTTTGAGATGTCCTTGTGATGTGAAATATCAACTGTAAAAATTATGATCATAAGCAGAAATGTGTCACATGAATGAAGCATTTCAGTCTGCTGAAGTTTTCTTGTATAAACAGAGAGAGAGAAGCAGAGAAAGGTAAAAGACCAACAGGAAATCTTTTCTTGACAGATATTCCGGCAGGTAACAAATAATTTAATATGTCACACTCAGGAAACAGCCAGTATTTTCCTTGCCATTTTTATCATACTTTGCCAACTTGGCATCTTGATTGGTGGATTTCTCAATTAAATGTCTGCTATCCAGAAGAGGAAATGAATGCCACAAATCTACTGTGCCTAGCATGGTGTCAGTGCTATTTGCTTTGAGCTGTGTTGTTGATGTACATCTTAAATTACAAATAAACCACTGTTGCTTAGTTTTGCCATTGAACAGGGTCTTTATAGAACAGCCATGGAAAAGACTGAATCCTTTAAGCAATATGTGCTTTGGGATATCCTCCCAATGTGAAAGGTGCTAAAGAAGTGTAATTTTGTTGTTGGTGTTCTATGCCAATGCAGGATCAAGACACCAGCTTGTAGTTAATCAGCCATCAGACATTCCACCTGTTCAGCTACATTCAACAACAATTTGCATTTATATAGCGCCCTCCACACCAGACAGTACCTCAGAGCACTTCACAATATCAGAGCCCGGGGCCAAGCCAGGGGAGGGGGAAGATGATCATACGAGACCTGAAAATGGAAAAGGAGGGGATGAGGTGAAGGGATTGAGGGAGGGAGTTCCAGAGTTTCATGGCGATCCGAGTTTCAAAGGATCACAAATGAGATCTTCACAGTACATCCAGATTTGAATAGATGAGAAACAGTAGCATGTAGCCAAATGTTTAGTGTCTTGGCTTACAAGGGATCAGAATGCAAGTAAAGAGCTTCATGTGCATCTATGCAATATGCACAAGAAATAACACACTCATTGTATAGCATTATGTTGCTCAGCCAGGTTGAGTCCATGATCACATAGCATTGTACTCACCTGCTCTGACCAGAATCATTGAAAGAGATTGCATGATTTCTAGAGAACTGTGGATCTGCATCAAGTCACAGTTGATGATGCCATTAAATAATCCATAATTTTTATTGGAACATAAAGACGTAAAAAAAACTATTGGCACATTCAGGTTACTCAGTAAAGAATTTAATCCTCCTATTTCTTTTTTCCCTACTTCAACCCATATAAATTAGTATTTTCCTGAATCATGATTTGATCCAATTCCCTCTCGAGTGATTCGACTGATTTTTTGTTTACTGTACCATAAACTGATAACTCACTGTGTGAGATTGTTATTCCTAAAGCTCAGTTTAGCTTATGTTCCCTTTAATTTATAATTGTCTTCTGTCTCACTTGACCTATGAGATCCCCTCGTGTTGCCGAAATAGCTATCACAACTTAAAATGGAGGCCACAATATAGTAAACCAATAAACAGTTTATTATATGCAAAAGCTTCTAGTCTAGTAAGTCAAAAAGTAGTACATAAGAATCATACGATATCCAAAGAGTCTAACTGATCAGGTTGACCTGCTTCTGGGTTGTAGTCTTTTCTTCGGTTTCCTTTGTTGCTTGACGAAAGTTAATCTCCAGAGTTCTCACTGAAAAATTGCGTTTTTTGGCACCATACTTTATATTAGTCCAACAGCAATTCTATGTCCATGTATGGAGTTGTTTTTCTTACTTCTTCTTCAACATCTGCCATTTTAAAATATGATATTTAACCAATGTTTTTTTGCTGATTGTTCCTTTATGTCACAATGTCCTTGAATTCAATTCGTTTTTTTATTGGCTTTTCCACCAGCTGCCTTTATAGTCCATTTCTCCTTATTTAGAGTGTTGTTGTTTGAATGTAAAAAGTGCAACAATTGTATTCACTTGAATTGAATTCAGCAACTTGGGACATCCTTAGTGACTTGGGACATCCTCCTGATGTGAAAGGCGCTATGCAAGTGTAATTTTGTTGTTTGTTGTTGAAGAGCATAAGCTTGTCTAATTGTTGCCAAAAATGCATTCCTATAATACTGCAAATTAACCTTATTATTCTCCCCTATACTGCCTCTGCACAGCTCTGATTTTACATCTAAATTATCAAACAGAAGCAGAAGAATATTTATATTAAAATAATGTAATAAATAATGGTAAGCATGGGTTCAGAAACGATTGTTTTACCAACCTGATAGGCTTTTGAGGATGTAACCTCCTAAATTGACTGTGAGAAGCTATATACAGTATTGTACTATATTTTGACTTCCAGATAGTCTTTATAAAGAGATCGAGAAGTGTTACTTGACTTGTCGCTCATTTTCCTAACAGTGTGAGGTAGCAATAAATGAGGGAAATGAGGCCAAAACTATACTCAGCATCAGCCTAACTATGAGTTCAGGATCCCAATTTGGAGCTAGAATCCACAATGTTCAGGCTCAGAAATAAGAGTGCTACAAACTGAGCCACTCTGACACCAAAATTCCCTTAACCACCTGGTGAGCGATCCTGCTAAATTGGTTGAGTTTAGACCTCCAAATTATAATAGTAAATTATCCAGTCATATATAATGCTGTACAGTGCCCGATTTAGACCATACCTTCAATACTGTTTACAGTTCTGCACATAAGGGAGCTGCCAAGATCCTACTGGAAGTACAAAGCAGAACAATGAGGCAGTGTTATTGGAATGAGCTATGAGTAACAATTAGACAAAACTTTTCGGTTTTATGTAAAGATTTCAGAGAGGAGCTCACAACGGAGTAGAAAACTATCAATAGAATTAAAAAAGTAAACCAGAAACTTTAGGATGTACTTAGACAGTACAGCAAAGGGACACAGAGTTAGAGTTGTAAAGGGCAATTTCAGGACAGATACAAAGAGAAATAAGAGACTGTCAGAAAGCCTGGGTGAAATTGCATGGGTCGAAGAGCCTTCTTCATCTTGTGTAGTCCTATGAACGAGAGACCTAGATTCAATTCCAGGCAGGGTGAAACATTGGGCAAGTTTCCTTATTTCCCACCCCTAATAATGATCCCTCAAAAGATAAACAATAACAAATTGATCACTTCAATCCAAGGCTGTTTGTGGGACACTGCTGTGTGCATTTGGCTGCCACGTTTCACCCACATATGTCAATTCACTTTACAGTATATTCTGTGAAGCATTTTGAGACATCTAGAGGATGTGAAGTACGCTATATCAAATGTAAGGATTATTGTTATTACTATTATCTGGACCAATCTTGTGAATTTCCATCCGCTTTTAATAACTCGGATTACCTTTAGCGCTCATCTTTGTAATGCCGGTACAATATATTTAGCCTCATTGGGGACAAGCTCAGTAACAGTTAATTGTTTAGAAGCTCAGAGTACATTTCACTTTTCTGCACCAATAGTATTCTTGAGCGCACAGCTTCAATGCAACACCTGACTTAAAGGCACTATATAAATACAAGTTGTTGTTTTTAAACCTATTATAGCAGAGATTTGACAGAATAGGGTTCTTTGTCCCATTTGATCTACTCCCAGCGCCTTGCGACGTCCTCCTGATGTGAAAGGCGATCCAAAAATGTAATTTTGTTGTTTGTTGTTATTGTTCCTGAATAGCTATCCTTTCAAGCTTTCATCCTCCTGAAGTAAAAAGCACTATATAAATGTAAATTGTATTGTATTAGTTTCTCATAATAGCATCAAACTGTTTCTTTCATATAGGAATGAGCTATGAAAAACAATTAAATAACCTCAGCCTCTTCCATCTTGAGAAAAGACAACAAAACAAGAGTCTGATTTCTTGGCTTTAATCACCCAATTCATTACCTTTTCATTAACTAAATACTTCCTAAAATTGGCTGAAAAAACCTGGAGTTTCTTCCAGTGACCAGATAAAACTGATCATTCACTTCATCTCCGTTTGTGGGATATTGCTTTGTAAATTGACCATTGACTTACAATATACACAATCACTGCACTTCACTTCACTTCACAGTAAATCCTTTGAAGTGGTTTGAAACAGTTCAGTGATATGATGAGCTGTTATATCAAATACAAGACATTACTATTATTTATAATCTTAGTTATACTCAACTGCCACTTCTAAACTATGCCTAGAGTAGTATACACAACTTGAAAAGGATTCCACAGTTCCACCCATTATTCTCATCTTTGACCTTCTTCATCCATATCTCTCATGTTATAATTATTGTGTCAAATCTGTTACAAAATGTCATGTTTTTTTTAAATGATTTTTTAATGGAAGTTATTGTTCTTTTGTGTGTTATTACATTGAAAGAACAGATTGGTGACAATACCAACTAGAGAATATGCATTTAAAAAAAATCTGCATATTTGAAAGGAAGTTCGTTGATTACGTGTGGGAGAAGGAAATAGAGGGCAAAAGGAGAGGGGTAGAAAATTGTGTGAAGTTTGAACACTGGCACAGTCTAGTTACTTCTGTGGAAATTGATACTGTGAAATATAGTAACTTTCTGTACATAAATGAGGGAGACATTTGCACTTCCTAATTCCCACAAAACAACTAATGCAGTAAATAATAATGCCTAGATGATACTGCCTTGGAAGAAATCTCTTTTTCCCATTTACATCAAGAAAATTGGGCTTATAAGCACAAAATTGATTTATTATGTGCTGGAAGCTTAGTGAACCAGTAATATACCTTAATATACCATAATATAAGTACGCCGTTTCAAATGCAAGGGATTATTCTTATCATTATCTGGACCAACCTTGTGAATTTCCATACTCTTTCAATAACTTGGATTACCTTTGGTGCTCATCTTTGTAATTCCGGTAAAATACATTTACCTCATTGGGGACATGCTCAGTAATAGTTAATGGTTTAGAAGCTCAGAGTACGTTTCACTTACCTCCTCCTACCTCTCTGATCCACTGACATCCTATCAATCTGTCTGCTCCCTCCACTCAGCAGGCTCTGTCCTGCTCCATGTCTCCCACCCGACCCGTCCTACCATCGGTGGCCGGACTTTCAACCTCTCTGCCACTACGCTTTGGAACTCCATTCCAGAATCCCTTCGCTTTGCTTCCTCCCTTGCCTCCTTAATTTTCGGTCTCAAGACCCTCCTCTTCAACCGTGCCTTCAGTTGCCATCCTACCTCTCTGCTGTATCTCATCCCAAACCTGACCCCTCACACCACCAAACCCCCCCCCACCCCCCCATCCCGCCCCACAATGCTTGGGTCCTGACCCGTGACTGTTCAGTGCCTTGGAACATTCTCTTGATGTGAAAGGTGCTCTACAAATTAAATTTGGTTGATGTTGTTGTGTAACATACAGGATAGATGCAGGTTGGCTGTATGGCTGGATACTCAGATAATTTCTTCTGCTTTTGGCCTATGCTATGTTGTGTTACCCATTGAAATCGGAGAATCAAACCATTCATTATAGTTGCACTAGTTTGTAGCACATTTTTGCAATAATATTTCAATTTTATGATAATTATTTCAGATGAATTCAGGAGCTACTTGTTCAAACCTTGCGGCTTCTTAATTACAAAGTCTGCATTGCATAAATGTCCTCAATAAAGCCTGAAATGTAATTAGTGAAACTTAAGTAGATTAAATTAAAATTTGGCATGAAATTGATATATTTAGGTACAGCCTCAACTGCACAGCTGTTAAATATACCTTATGGTGATGGGAATGCTGGTGAATTGGACCTAAAACACTCAAAAACTTTTCTTTCAGATTCACCTTAAGTGTAACTATTATAATAAAAATAAATGCACTCGATATGTTGCCTTTCATGTCAGGAGGACATCTGAAGTCTGCACATGATTTACTGTAAAGTGTAGTGACTGCATCTTCAAGGCTAACAGAATTGATTTGGGGCTTGCTAATGTTCAGTCATACTAATGCTATATTGTAATAAAAGTTGTAGCAGTGAATTTTCCTAACAGTCTAATTGTTGATAGACTTTTGCATTGCTGATAGTTTATTTCTTGTACCTATATTTCTATATGTACCTATTACGTGGAGTCCTGTAGCTCAGTGGTTAGAGCACTCACCTTACAGGTGCGAGACCTGTGTTCAAAACCAGGAATGTCAGGGTGAAACCTCGGGCAAGTTTCCTTACTACACACATCTACCAATAATCTCTCAAAAAAAACATTGTTTATTTTAATCCATGACTGTTTGTGGGACACTGCTATGCACAATTGGCTGCTGCATTTTGCCCCACAAATGTACAGTCAATTCACTTTACAGTATATTCTGTGAAGTCCTTTGAGACATCTAGAAGACGTGAAAAGTGCTACATCAAATGCAAGAATTATTATTATTGCATTATTATTATTAAATGTCTTGAAATGGTACCCATGTAATTTCCTCTCTCCCTCTTTCTCACTCTTTCTATATATGCAAATTGTTGTTGTCAACTCCAATATTTTCAAGTGAATTTTGTACTATCTGCCACTTCAATTTATTGTTTTAAAATTCATGGAAGAGAAAAGTGCAGTGTGTGGTCATCATATGGATAGAAAATGGAGATAAACAATGTAAATCTTTCTTTTCCACATGAAATGTCTCTACGATTAAACCTGCGCTCGCTCACAAACTGAACTCTTATTGCAATCCAACATCCTCTGCAAGAACATCGGATTGGAACAACACAATTAGAGGTTCAGTTAGTGAGGGAGCAGAGACACATTTTGACAATCTACTTGCCAAGTTTAGCAATGTCGAATGTTCACTGTGTTGGCTCCAGAGATTTAATTCCAGCTAATGGCAGTGATTATCAATTCAGCATGGATCGTGTTGATTCTCCAATGTTAACCAGTCAATTTTGCTTTGTGCTTTGTCAGTGAATTTCTTGCTGTTGTTTTGTTTGGAGGCTACTTTCAAACTACATTATTGATTCTCACTGATGCTCTGAATTAATCTATTTGGACTTGTTCCCAGTGGATACACAAAATAGTCATTGAATTACAATGAATGATACAGCATGGAAACAGGCCAATCGTCCAAACTGTTTAAGCGGCGCATGATCCCCTCTTCTCCTAATCCCCTCCCCTATATCCCACTATTCCCTTCATCTTAAATCTGGAGTCCTGTAGTTAGAGTCAGTGGTTAGAGCACTCGCCTTACAAACATGAGACCTTTGTTTTGAATCCAAGCAGTTCAGGGTGAAACCTTGGGCAAGTTTCTTTACTCAACACGCCCAATAATAATCCGTCCAAAAATAACCTATAATAAGAAATTTGTCATTTCAATCCATGACTATTTGTGGGATACTGCTGTGCGCAAATGGCTGCCACGTTTTGCCCACAAACATACAGTCAATTCACTTTATAGTATATAGTATATTCTGTGAAGTACTTAGAGACGTCTAGAAGACGTGAAAAGCGCGATATCAAAATGCTAGGAATGTTATCAAAATGTTAGGATTATCTTCAACAACAAAAACAACAACAACTTTGATTTATATAGCGCCCTCCACACAGGACGACATCTCAGAGCATTTCACAACAACAGATCCTGTGGCAGGGGCAGGGCTAGAAAGGTGACCAAAGGCACGGTCGAAGAGAAAGGTCTTTAGCTGGGACCTGAAGCTGGGAAGAGAGGGGGCGAGGTGAAGGGAGTGAGGAAGGGAGTTCCAGAGCCTCAGGGCATAGTGGCTGAAAGCACGGCTGCCGAGGGTGGAGCAAAGGATTTGGGGGACATGGAGGAGGCCGGACCCGGTAGAACGAAGGCAGCGGATGCTGGTTTGAGGAGAGTGGAGGTCAGAGAGGTTGGAGACTTCATCAATGTGTGAAGTTTCCTTTTACATACATTGATACTTTTTGTTTCAACAGTTTCGGGTCATGAGTTCCACATTCTCACTGCCTAGTCCATGAAGAATATACTCCCAAACTTTCAATTAGAGCTAGCGCCAGCTATCATGTCATTGTAGACACTGTTCCAATTTTTTTTCATCGATTGTTATTCTTTGAGGTCTTTGTCAAACTTAGTAAACCACATATCAAACATAATATGGTTTCAAATCCATTCTGGACTAATGCGATGGAAATGTCCAATAGTTATAGTCCTAGTTGAATGAGATAGGAATTCTAAACCCATGGCTACAACCCATGAATTAACCTGCAAGATTGGTGTTAAATTAGTATTGTGATTCATGTTGGGGCTTAAGTATATGATTGAAGCAGACTGAATGGTACATACTTATATATGCAACCGACACTGTTCCAGATCTGGATTTATTTTACCCTCACACTTAATGCTGAAGTGATTTTGAGCATTGACAATTGCACATTGTTATACTATTCACCATCTTGATAAAAGAAGCACATTTTCTGAAATTATGCAATACAAAAATGAAAGTTTAGCAACTTTTTCAAGAAGCACATAAGTGATCTTGTCTCTTGGAAGAAAAAACATTCACATTTTTTGTTAATTTACTCAACTGTGATTTTATTTGGACTTTGATTATGTTTCTGTGTCGGAAATATAATCAAATCTGGCTTGACCCAGGAACAATTTATTTTAACCATGTTATTTTAGTTATTTTAATATGAGATTAAATCCAAGGAAGATCAATAAAACAGTAATAAATCTATTTTATACCATAGCTATGCAAAACACCCAATTAGCATAATTAGCTCACATGAATTGTGAGGGTTTGCAATCCATTGCCACAAAAATTATTAAACTACATCAATGGAACAATTAAAATGTTCTGCTAGTAAAAGCATGGGAGGAAGATTACCTGTATAAAAATAATGTAATGAGTTATAGAGTTCAGAAGTGGTAGATCTAATTGGAACAATTTCATAGATTTTGTTGAGGAGGTGACAGTCCAAATTGACTGTTAGGAACATTACATGATGTAATAATCAACCATAACAATAATCTTTGATTTTAATGTAGTGCTTTGTCATATTTATGAGACATCTTAAAGTGCTTCACAGAATATACTGTAGAATGAATAGACTGCATATTTGTGGGTGAAACACGGCGGCCAATTGCTCCCAGTCAGAAGGGACCTACAAACAGTCATCGATTGAAGTGACCAATTTATCATTAATATTTTTCTTGATAGAAATTATTATCCCTACAAAAGCAATCCACCAATCAACTAACAACCGGGTCCCTACTTATGCTTCTTTGACAAAGTGTATCTTGAGTTTCAAAATACATTTGACGAAGTGTCACTTCAAGGACTCCTTCACAAAATTATGTCACTAGATATCAAGTGCATAAAATGAACATGGATTCAAAATTGGCTGAAAGGAAGTAGAAGAAGGTTATTGGTTGGGGTGCTCAGTCAAAATGGAGGTGGGAGTGGCTGATACAGAAGTGCCTAAGTAATCTGTATTGGGACCGTATTGTTCATTGTTCATGATCAATCTCTGACCACAATTTCATCTCTCACAACTCCTCTATCACTCTTCCCATTGCCTCCAAATCTACCACCATCTTCTACCACCCATGAAACATCTCCCACAATCCCTGTCCTTTGCCTTGGAGTCCTCTGAACTCCTGCTCCTCTGGCCCACTTTCTGCACCAATCCATTCTCCGCACTCTCTCTCCTCCACAAAACCCTCTTCATTATGCTCGATGCCCTTGCCCCATTCACCTCCCAAACCACTTCCTATTCTCGAACCTCACCCTGGTTCACAAGCCACCTCCGCTCGCTGCAGGGCGAGATCTGGGCCGCCAAATGCACTTGGCTCAAATCCGGCCTAATGGGCCACCAGCATATCTGGCTGGACCACATCAAAATTTACTGCTTCACTCTGGCCTTTGGGATGAAGGGCAACACTACGCTCCTGTTCTCCACCACCAACTGGATCCTCCACTCTCCCTGCCATGACTTGCAGATTCTTTCCTCTAATTCCCACTGCGAGGAGATTCTGGATTTCCTCAAGTCCACAATCAAAGGAATCCGCTTAGCTGTCACTGCCCTTCCAACCTACACCCCCTCCCCACTTCACTCATATACATCCCTCGTTCCACACCTTTGAACCTGCCACCCCCTCCTCTGTCATTACGACCATATCCACCATGAGTCTTGATAATAATTGCCTGTAATGTGGGTTAAGGTTCAATGTTATAGGAGCTGTATTTACTGCAATTTTTAAATTCTATTTATCTACTGGACTCATTCTTTGCTTGTATTTTTTTCCCTGCAGAGTTGCAAAGCAGTTCCTGTGGCAACCCCACTGTACCACCCAGAGGTATTCTTCATGGCACTAGCTTTGATGTTGGTGATATGGTCACCTATTCCTGCGTGAATGGATACATCCTGGATGGATATCCTCGGCTCACATGTATAGCTAACTCGGGGAATAGCGCAACATGGGATTTTCCCATCCCCATTTGCAAAGGTAAGTCAAGTGATGATTTACTTTGGTTTATAAAATGACAAATCTGTAGCTATTACTCTTTGCCTCTGTCCCCCCTAGCTCCAGCAACTTGGGATGTCCTCCCGAGGTGAAAGGTACTATAAAATTAAATATTGTTGTTATTGCCTCATCCCCTATCTATCTGTCCTTAAATCCATCCTCTACAAAGATTGGCTAAGGTTACAACAACAACAACAACAAGTTTGATTTATATAGCGACCTCCATGCCGGACGGCATCTCAGAGTGCTTCACAATAGCGGATCCCGGGACCGAGCCAGGAGCAGGGGCAGAAAGGTGACCAAAAGCATGGTCGAAGCGAAAGGTCTTCAGCTATGAACTGAAACTGGCAAGAAAGGGGGCAAGGCGAAGGGAGTGAGGAAGGGAGTTCCAGAGCCTCGGGGTGTTGTGTCTGAAGGCACGGCCACCGAGGGTAGAGCGGATGATTCGGGGGACATGGAGGAGGCCAGATCCAGAGGAGTGAATGCAGCGGGTGCTGGTTTGGGGGGAGAGGAGATCAGAGAGATAGGTTGGTGCAGAGGAGTGGAGGGATTTGAAAACAAGGGTGAGGATCTTGAAGTCGATCCTCTCTGGGATAGGGAGCCAGTGAAGTCTGGCAAGGACTGGGGTAGTGGGAAGCCGAAGCTTGGAGCAGGTGAGTATGCAGGCGGCAGAGTTTTGGATTAGCTGGATTTTGTGGATTGTGGTGGAGGGGAGACCGGAGAGGAGGGTGTTGCAATAGCCCAGCCGAGAGGTGACAAAGGCATGGACTAAGGTTTCAGTGGCTTTTTGGGTGAGGTATTGCTGGAGACGGGCGATCCGTCGGAGGTGGTAGAAGGCTGTGCTCGTAACAAACCGGATGTTGGGGAGGAAAGACAGTTGGGGGTTGAACCTGACGTCTAGGTTGCGCACAGGTTCGGAGAGTTTTAGGGGCAGGCCAGGAAGGTAGAGGAGGTGAGAACCGTGTGAATGGAGACATTGACGAGAGCCAAGGAGTACAGCCTCCGTCTTGTCAACATTCAACTGCAAGAAATTTGCGCTCATCCAGCACCTGATGTCTGACAGGCAGGCTGACAGAACATCAGGGGACTCGGGGTCACAAAGTGAAGTGGAGAAATAGAGTTGGGTGTCATCCGTGAACATGTGGAAGTGTGCCCCATGTCTTACAGGTGACATCCGCAAGAGGGAGCATAGAGATGAGGAAAAGGAGGGGGCCAAGGATGGATCCCTGGGGTACCCCACAAGTAACTGGGTAAGAGCGGGAGGAAAAAACGTTTATGGAGATGTACTGCTGGTGGTTAGTGAGGTAGGACT
The DNA here is from genome assembly GCA_035084275.1 of Hydrolagus colliei. Taxonomy (NCBI): domain Eukaryota; kingdom Metazoa; phylum Chordata; class Chondrichthyes; order Chimaeriformes; family Chimaeridae; genus Hydrolagus; species Hydrolagus colliei. The sequence goes on from CM068743.1 coordinate 87,295,135, forward strand.
TGAACCAGGTGAGTGCGGTACCACTGAGGTGGATGACGGAGGACAGGCGGTGGAGGAGGATGGTGTGATCGACTGTGTCGAACGCAGCCAACAGGTCCAGGAGGATAAGGAGGCAGAGGGAGCCCTGGTTGCAGATAGAGAGGACATTGTTGATGACTTTCACAAGCGCAGTCTCTGTGCTGTGGGCAGGGCGGAAACTGGACTGGAGGGGTTCGAAGAGGGAGTGGGAGGAGAGGTTGGCGCGGAGTTGGTTTGCACTCCCGCCCCCCACGCTCCATATGCAGGATGCTATAAAAATGCTAATTGTTGCTGATTTTGTTTGTTGATATCTATTAATCTTGTGAAGTTTGTGATGCCAATATATGTTATGTTAAATAACCCAATCAAGCGTTAGCATAAAGCCTGTTAAAAATCCAGTTTTCAAAGGTTCAAATCATGAATTTTAACCTTATATTTTATTACCATAATTAGTTTTCTGGCCTCTTTCTTGCATGAAATGTGATGCTTTATAGCTTTGTGAACTGAACAGATAATCTGCGAGGTGTATGATTTGAGTAAGAGTGTCATTACATCATTAATTCTTCTCTTCATTCAAATTAGAGGGTTAAGGGATATTTATTGATGGTAGTTTTGGAAAAAAAAATTGTCAACTCATTCTATAATAAAATAGCTTTGCAGTATTTTTAAAAGAATTTTGCATTTTATATTGCCCAAGAGGACAACTGGCTTACATTTTGTAACATGCTATAAGCACAGTATTCAGAATATTTCAATTCAGAATTTTTTTAATGTGAGTCTCATGATGAAAATGTAGGCAACAATAATTCTTCAAGAGTGCACATATTTGTTCATCAGAAGCCACAAGTCGTTGGAGGGAGAAGTTTTGTTATTTTTTCCATATGGATGCATTTGAATTGAAAGAAACACCATTATTTTTCAGAGGAAATGCCGAAATGAATCATTTTTTGAAATGCAATACCCTGAATATTCCAGTATGCTGTAGTACAAAAGTAGAAGAAACTTTGATGGGAAAAAGCATAGGGCACGATGTACCATTGCAATCACCAGTGGCGTGGAGGAATGCAAGTGCAACTCAGTTAAATCAGTTTCAAAATGTGATATAATGTACTACCTTTGAGCTGCTAACCTCATCCAGATAATACAGCCTTTTCTCTATATTGTTGGAGGCCTGTAATTCAGATAATACAATGTCAACTTGAAGCTCTGATATGTGATATATTTGTCAAAATGAGACTCTGTCTCCCTGTTCAGGTGGACATTTAAGATCTAAAGGCAATGTTCATAAAGGGAAGGAAGTTTATGCCAGCTATATGTCATCACCACTAAACCCTACTAATAATATTGGTCAAAACGCAAACTACTGCAGATTTTGGAAATCTGAAACCAAAACAAATCTGTCTAAGGATCATGGACCCGAAACTTTGACTCACTTTCCTTTCTCCATAGATACTGCCTGACTTGCTGAGTGTTCCCAGCGATTTCTGTTTTTGTTTAATACAATTGGTATGCAGGACATTGCTGTATGCAAATAGGCTGCGTCATTCACCTATAAAAATACCTAGTCAAGATAAAGTAAAAGCCCATTTATCTGTGACCCGATGAACCATAACTTCCGTATAACCGGCAAAAAAAAGGTCCGCATTCGATTAACCGGAATTTATCCGGCACAATGCATTATTTTATTTGAAAAAAAATTGAATTTTTTTTGTGTGCTTTTGGTCGAGTATCAGTCACGTGCTTTAACCGGCATTAGCCAAGTTCCCGGGGGTGCCAGATAAACGGGCTTTTACTGTACTTGTAAACTGGATCTTTTGAAATACTTGGAGTTTTCCTTTCAACATGAAAGGCAAGCAAATACAAGGATTTTGTAAATAATAATAATAAAAATCCTTACATTTGATGTAGCGCTTTTCACATCTTCTAGATGTCTCAATGCGCTTCACGGAATATACTGCAAAGTGAATTGACTGTAGATATGTGGGCAAAATGATTGACAGCTCTCTGAGTTAATCAAATTTATCCTTTCTCATAATCTGCCTACGAGCATGGAATAGTGATTTTGAAACCTTTGTATCAACATGTAGGGTTTAAATGATGTGGTAAAAATGAATGTAATAGACAAACTGATAAAGTTCCCCTTTGGTAATTACAGTGTTTGCATGGCTTTTTAAAGCATGATTCCAAAGAGAGCTGATATTGAACTGTTTGTCACCAATATTCTCATTGAACCAATGTCACAGCAGTAACCCTCACTGATTTAATTTATAAAGCTAATCATTGAATAACCCACATATTAATAATAAGATTCTAAGGGAGATTGGCGATTCCAGTGTTAGCTCATTCAGAATTTCAAAGGTTTCATTAAATAGTACTATCCATTGGGTGGCATGTGAGTCATATGCTGAGGGAGATTACCGCTTCTTTATTGTTTTTATGCTGTTTCAATAAAATAAATTAAAATTCACTGAATGGGTAGTAATAATAATAGAACTAGTTTGTAATCAATTGAAGAGATCCAGGTGCTACCCTATGTGAAGGGAACTGTAAACATGCAAGTAGTTGTTTTGATGGATTTAAAATAAAACAAATCCTTACAATTGATATTGTGCCTTTCATATCAGGAGGATATCACAAAGTGTTAAAACATTTTGTGACTATTTTTTAAGCAAACGTGCGAACAGCAGTGTCCCATAAACAATTATCAAGTGAATGCCCAAATTTATTTGTTAGCTATTTATTTGTTAGGACACTGGGAGAAAGTGCCTTCTCTTTTTGAGCATAGTCATGGAATCTTAAAGTCTGAATTCTGGAAGGATGAGATAAAATAAGTTGAAGTGCCTTCTTCATCTGAACCAACCTTATGATCTATATCTGAAGTGATACTCTGCAATTCCCATGCAATGAAAGAATCCCTATTTGCAGCTATTGTTTGCTGGAATTCAACATTATAATGAGAAGGACCAACAGCTCTCAGCTTGTAGATAGAATTCAAGTTAAACAGGAATTAATAATAATGATAATAATAACAACTTAAACAGGAATTCTAAGTAATGTTCATGCCAAGCCTTCCATGAATTTGTATACCTGCTGATAGTCCATGTGTTTGCTACATTACATTAAAAATGATGACAGGTGACGTAACATCATCTTGTCGTCATTTCCAATGCTATCATTAACAACTTGTGGTACTTCTGGTAGAAGATCATTTTGAAGTTATTTTGGAGAGATTTAATAAATGTACTTTAAAAATTAGTTTTAATTTTTCACTATAGAATTTAGTGACATGTTACATATTAACTTTTGGTGATGAGGATGTTGGTAATAATAATAATGAATAATAATCCTTAAATTTGGTAAGAGCATCTTTCACGTTGTATCCCAAAGTGTTATACAGAGTATACTGTAAAATTGAATGATTGTGTTTTATGAACACAGACAGCAGTGAATTTGCACACAATAGTGTCCCACAAACACCAATTAAATGAATGATTATTATTTTTATTTGTTAAAAGTTGGCCAGGACACCAAGAGTACCTTCCTTCTCTTTCGAACAGGACTGCCCTGGAGTGTCAGCCTAGATTGTATGGACATATGTTCCGACATTGGCCTTCTGATTCAGAGGCATGAGTGCTATGGCCATGCTGACACACAATGCTGCAACAAATTAATACTGTAAGACGTGTCCAATCTGACCATGCGGTGAAGTAAAGACACAAATCCTGTAAAATTAATCAAGTTTTATTAAATCAAATAAGCAGTAAAGTAGTTATAGATAGTTAAAACAATACAGCAGAATAATGTTTACGTATCCACATACAGTTCACAAAGATTAAGATCTGCCAAACCGAATGTTGCAGAAGAGATTGAGGAGTAATATCCAATTTAATGTCCAGTTTAACGTCCAACAAAAGGTATTCAGGTACTGCTGCACAGCTGCTCTTTCAATTAGCAAAAATATATCCAGGTACTGCGGTACTGTTGCTTAGTTTGAGAACGTCAATAAAGTTGTGTAAGTCTTAGTCTTGATTTTCCTTCTTTATAAGCTGGAATATGGTTCGTACTCCAAGTTCCAACTCCCTATCTCTTCTGATTCTCTTCCCAAATCAATATCTCTTTATCCAGTTGGTAGATGACCTTTCATCTGCTTCATCTTTTACACAATGGTTTATTTGTAGTTTTTTTTTGCTCTAGGAGAAAATGAAGTGTTGGATGGAGAGAGAGAGCTGCTATATGGAGAGAGATTTGGACAACTTTTGAGCAGCCTTCCACAGCCTGCTTGTTTTTCAGCCTTGAGATAGGCAGGCGTCTAAGTCTGCAGCCATTTCTTTCTGTGGTCCATTGTTAATACATTTATGCTCAAAGACCCAATTGCTCATTATCTCAGAGCAGTGAACATCTTCATAGGAAAATATGGAATTTAATCAGTAACTGACCTCAACTGGTCCTGCTAAGCTAGCTGCTAACCCCTCCTTGAAGGATTATGTGTAGGTTACATTCTAAATGTATACAGATTAACAAAATGGCTTTCACAATTATAATTTCAGATAATATCTAACACATTAATTACAGAATCCTTACAATACTAGGATTAATTGTTGTGGAAATATCAATTCACATTATGCATTATCCATGGCTACTTTAAATAGAATATTTATTTGAAAAGGTTCCTGCAATATGACTCACGTTAATAATGCATTGACAACAGCTTTGGTTTATTATTGTTTATCTGTATATCCATAGAGCATCAATTAACCTGATTGAACAAATAACTTCTAAGGTGTATTCACAGTTGTGATAAAAAATTCTATGTTTGTCAGTGACCCAAGATCACAGATTTAAATAATTTCTAAAAGAAGCAGAAGGGAGGTGAGGTGAATTTTTTTCAGTCAGCAAGTTTTTCGAATCTGGAATCTTTGCCTGAAAATGTGGTGGAGGCCGATTCAATAACAACTTTTAAAAGAGAGGTAGACGTTTATTTGGGGAGGACGAGTTTGCGTGGTTATGGGGAAAAAGCAAGGGAGTGGAATTGAGTTACTCTTTTCAAAGAGCCGACACAGCCTCAATGGGCCGAATGGCCTCCTTTTATGCTGTTAGATTCTATGATTCTATATGAGTTGTTTAACTTCAGAGACCTGCTTTAAAACATTTCAAGTCAAAATTCTTTCAGGTTGGCATTGATTCATCCATGGAGGCTAAATGAAATAGCATCAGAAGAGCCTTTTTTTGTTTCAAAAGTGGTGTTTGAAGTACAGGTAAACCTCTATTTAGGATAGGGTTGCATTCCTGAAAAAGGGTACTCAGATCGAAACAAACTAAATCGAAACGCGGTTTCCCATGCAATCCTATTATATAACATGAGATTACGCGTTCTTTTCACGAAATTTTCGGACCTTAAACCCACTAAATAACAAGGAAAATACACAAAATAACACACAAAGGCAAGAAGGGGTACTTGGGATAACTGTACAGTGTTGTACTTTAATACTGGCAAACTTTAATACAGTCCTATGTTTTGATACTCTGCTTGCACCTGTAGCTGTAACACACCTTGAACTTGCCAGTGTATAGTCCTTATTCTGTTTTATAGTAGCCACCGTCGATCTAGTTAGCCCTAAAGCCCTCCCGACGTCCGTAGTTTTTTTTGCCAGACTCGATGAGCTTCATCACCTCCAATTTAGTATTTAAAGTGATGACTTTGAGGGGTCTCTTGCCGCTAGCGGTATTACCGCTGCTTATTTCACTTACTGCTGCTCTCTTTTCCCGACATGGTAGAAATGCGGTAGAGGCTGTAAATCATTCGAAATTGCTCAGAAATTACTGACATGGCAGGCAGTGTTGCTTCAAAATCAGCTGGCTTTTAAACAATGACGTAGCGACATGCTATTGGCCAGTTCAAATGCTTGGATACACTATATCAGGTTCGAGCGCGATTTACCTACGAATACACTATGGACTGTGCATATGGACAAAAAGGACGCACCAAATACTGCAGCGATCTACAATATGTACTGCGTATACGCAAAAAGATAATTTTGTTTGTTAAAATAAAACCAAATGTCCTATGTCGATAAAAGGGTGTTAAAAAATTATGCATGTTCAATCGAAATATCCTAAATAGAAACATCCTAAATCAGGGCTTACCTGTAATACTACATTGTACTGTAGTACAGGCGAGGGTGCCTGTTTATCCGGCACCCTCGGGACCTGGCCAGTGCCGGTTAAAGCGCCTGCTGGATATTTGTCAGAAAACCCAACACAAAAAAGATTATTACAATTGTTTTAATTACATTTTTTTCTAAATAGCAAATTAATAATAGACTAAATAATCATTTCTATGATAATATAATATATTAATAAAAATTAGATTCATTTTACACACCTGGCAGTTCAGAGAGATCTTTAAACTAGTGCAAAAGTTACACGCCTGAATGACACTGTTCTCATTGCGGGCAGAAGAGAGGAAAGCTCGAGTTATTGAGAAAGCAGAGAGTGAGCGGCGGGCGCTCAGTTCAGTTAACTTACTTTCTGAAAAGCCTTGTGATGCCCGTGTGTGTGTGCACTAATTTGAAACACTGCACTCTGTAAAACGAGCATTGCAGGGATGAGTCTTTTTTATTAAAATAAAAGCCAATGAATTCATCTGCAAGCTTTGCTCAGGGTGGGAGTGTGTTTTGCTGTTTTTGTAACTAAATTAAAACTAAATTAATCAACTCACCCTCTGCCTCTCAAAGAGTACGCTCCGGAGAGTGCATTCCTTTATTGTACCGGCAGCAATCCGAACTAGCACCACCATCAGGCACCTAGCAGCAGCATTCCAAAATACTGACGCAACACAAAACATCCCAAAAATGCATTTTTCTGGATAAATTCGGTTTATCGAATGCGGACCTTTTTTTTGTGGTGCCAGTTATACGGAAGTTACGGTTGATTGGGTCACAGATAAACAGGCTTTTACTGTACAAGGATATCACATTACACAGGCATATTATGAAGTTGCCGCAAAGTAGAATTAGTTGATAAGCAATGGTTGGATATGTTACTTCCAAATGTGAAAACAAACATTGTTTTATATAACAACATACATGTAATATAATATCTCAGATAACCTCACAGTGTGGAGCTTGGACCTCTTTGGATATTGAGTCAGAAGGAAAGGTCGGGAGGAAGGCATGATAGGCATGATTGAAGGGGTAGGTTTTAAGGTGGGATCTGAAGATGTTTCACAGTACTTTCCAGGATTTCACTGGCAATTGTAGTAACTGTATGTTTTATGGATGAACGGGGTGGCTAATTTGCACTCGACAATGAACATGAAATGTGGGAAATGGAATTCCAAATATATAGTCACAAGATAATACAGTTTAAATTCTATGAAGTGCTTTGAGACATATTGCCAAAGTGATAAGATGCAATATCAAATGCAAGGATCATTTTATTTAGTACTAAAAGATTTGTTATAGTCTTAATGACAGAGTAAACATGATGGGCCTAGTGGCCCAATTCTTTTTCTGTGTTCCAATGATTGACTGATTCTAATAGAATACTCTCATTTTATCTAAATCCATTGTTCACAAAGATAGAATATGCAGCTCTTTGAAAAGTATTTATTATTCATATTCTCTCGAGAATTTATTATCTTTCATGGAGTGCATGGTATGAATCAGCCAAAGGCTGTCCAGAGAAAAAATAAGATCAATTAATGAATCATTTCCTCTAGGCTGATAAATGATAGGACGTGATGTTTTCTTAGTTACTTTATTATAAAAACAACTGCAGCAGCCTCCAAGATAGATAGAATAATATAACATGGTTTAACCCTCAGCACATACTAGCGAAGCTGTCAAGGTAAAAGGGGGTTATCACTATTTATATACCTGTACCTCGATAAGAAAAGCACGGGACCCAAGATTGTGGAGGAAGGATTCCACTTGAAATAACTGTTGCCAGATGGCTACAAGAGCTATTGGCACATAAAAAATGGAAAGTAAATGGATAGGTCTCTAATATGTTCATCAGCAATGCTAGGCGTCTTCTATGACAAAATCAATTGGAAACAGTATACACACGTCTCCCAATTGACTGAAAACGTTTATCCTTATTAATGTGTTAGAGGAATGAAGGAATCTCCTCTATTACTAATGGAATTAATTAGTTTTGGAATTTGGTGGTAAGTTATTTACATGCGATTATGTAGTTATTCATTACACAGTGAGTGACCCCAATCTGTGTTGGATAGTGGATTTTAAACTAAATCATTAATAACCTTCAAAATCATTGCTCAAAATATACTGTGCTTCATGTGAAGCTCTTTGAGACATTCCACCATGACTTGAAAGGCACTATAACAGATGAAAGGATTATTATTATATTCCATGTGAAAAAGCGTTGCCATTAATTAGGTGTATGATTACACCTGATTAATATGTCATCTGTCACCTTCTAACCCCCTACCAACCAGTCCGCTCCATTTGCTCAGTGGGTTCCAGCCTGCTTCACGTTCCCGCCTCGCCCACCCCACCTTTGATGGGGGACCTTCAGCTACTCATCCCCATCCCTTGCTTGATTTAAGATCCAATTCAAGGCCCTGCTCTTCGACTGTGTTTTCGATCAACCTCCTTCCTCCCCCTGCCCTCCACCATTCCTACACCGACCGTCAGCTCAGTTCCTAAACACTGTCTGTCCAGTGCCTTTGGACGTCCTTCCGACATGAAAGGTGCTATACAAATGTGATTTTGTTGCTGTTGTATAAAATTGCAGAGATCATCCTTGAAAAACTTTTTAAATAGATAAGACAAAAGAATAGCTGGCTCAGTAGGAGTTGTACACATGGTGAAAATACAATATAATTTACATTTATATGAGTGTATAACTTTGTATAACACCTTAGCTTAAAGTATTAATTAGAAAATTAAACTTTTTTTGTCACTTGTTGAACTTCGTCCAAACCTATGTGATTGATACCTGATTTAAACACAAAGATGCATTTTGTTTTGTGGCTTTGTTTGTATTCCAGCGTGGGTCTGAAACAATGAATGTCCAGTGCCTTGAGACATTCTCCTGATGTGAAAGGCACTAATCAAGTGTAATTTTGTTGGTGTTGGTTGTTGTTTTCCATGCCTGAAGCTAACTAATACACATATGAAACAAAAGGAAACCTAATTTGTTATAACAATTTCTAAATAACACAATGCAATACACTATGGACTGTGCTCATGGACAAACAAGATGCGCCAATTACGATTGCAATATACAATATGTACTGCGCATGTGCAAAAAGATAATTTTGTTCATTAAAATGAAACCAAGTGCCCTATATCGATAAAAAGGTGTTAAAAAATTATGTTTGTTCAATCGAAACAATGTAAATAGAAATGTCCTAAATCGAGGCTTACCTGTAATTCGAAAGATTGAACACTGAAATGATTCACATTATGAATAGTGAGGATGCCTTTGGTACTTCCACCCTGCCCCAACTCACAACTGTTAGACTCACAGTTAGTTGTCTGAAGTTATGTACTTTGAGTTGTCCTCCCAACTTGAAAGATGCTATATTAATGCAACCTATTGTTGTTGAAAATTAAACTGCTGTTATAATTTTTCTATCCAGTATTAAGAAATGAGCTTGATCATTACTGTAAGTTTTTCCAGTAACTACCAAGAGTTGCAATTACAACAGAATACATCAAATAATAAAGGGCTGATTAGAAATGCAAATTGTCTGAACATGTTTTGGAATTATCACTAAGTCTATACAGGTTTTTAATCAGCTGAATAGTATTTTTAATTGGAAGAGATGATGAAAAGTTTACAAAATGCAATCTTCTTTGAATGATTGCATGAATATAGCTTTTTAACAAAGGGTATCTTTACCACTGAGGGCACTTTTAAGGGTCATAGGGTGAAAATTAAGGTCTGTATTTTGTGTCCTAATTTAGCTGTAGATAACTGATTGCCAATGATGAGACAGTTTCTATTTCTTAACACAAGAATATGAAAAAGCGTTGGAATGAAAAAACACTACTTATCATTTGATGAAACGTTACATTTGATGAAACATTATAACAACAAGAAACATGGAACATTACACCATCAGCAAATCACAAGAACTTGCATTTATATAGCGCCATTTACATGGATAGCATTTTGAGGTGCTAATAGCAACAACGTGGATTTATATAGTGCTAATATTATTTGGCTAATATAGCTAATTAACATAATTATCAGGTTGAATCCAAGTGCTTTCATACCAGACAATTTAGTATTCTGGGGTCCTGTAGCTCAATGATTAGAGCACTCACCTTAAAAGTGAGAGACCTGAGTTTATTTCCAAGCAGGTCAGCGCGAAGCCTTGGGCAAGATTTCTTACTCCACCTACACTTGATAATAATCCCTCAATTTTTATTTAAATCGGTCATTTTCAATACACAACTGTTTGTGGGACACTACTGTGTGCAATGGGCTGCTACATTTTGCCCACAAATATACAGTCAATTCACTTTACAGTGTACAGGTATTTTGTGAAGCATTTTGAGAGGTCCAGAAGACTTGAAATATGCTATATCAAATGCAAAGATTATAAGTAGTATTATTATTCCATCTCTATTGATAAATGCTTTCTTACATAGTAACCAAACAGAATTTTGGAAAGCTTTGTTTTGGAAAGAAAAGTTTTTCATTGAAGATAAAATTGAACTAGTATGCAATGCTTTTAATATACTATAGTATGTAACAAATTATTACCAACATCTTGCGTTGATATGGTGTCCTTCATGCAGAGCAGGTACTCAGAAAACATAACAGTGGTGTAACTTGATGCCAAGCCAGGAGGAGAGGGGTGGTGACCATAAGTATGGTCGAAGTGGAAGGTCTTCAGTTGCAGTCTGAAACTGGGGACAAAGAGAACAATATGGAGGGATTGAGGTTTACAGTTCCAGGGTTTGGGGACATAGTGTTTCATGGCTACTGGTGGTAGAAAGGAGGGTATGAAACAAGTAAGACATTAAAGCCAGCCATGTAGAGGCAGCAGTTGGTAGAGTGGGGAGTAGAAAGAGAGTTAGGGAGGTACCAGGGTGTGAATGTATTTGTAGGCAATGTGAGTATCTTCAACTCAATATGTTCTGTAATTCACTCGTGGGTGAATCTGTGACTCGTGGTCACAGATTTAAAATAGTTTCAAGGCGAAGTAGAGGGGAGCTGAGGAGAAATTTTTTCACTCAGCGAGTTGTTCGAATCTGGAATGCATTGCCTGAAAAGGTGGTGGAGGCTGATTCAATAACAACTTTTAAAAGGGAATTAGATCTTTATTTAGGGAGAACGGGTCTATTAGGCTATGGGGAGCGGGCAGGGCAGTGGGATTGAATCGCTCTTTTCAAAGAGCCGGCACAGACTAGATGGGCCGAATGGCCTCCTTTTGTGCCGTAAAATTCTATGATTCTATGATTCTATGATTCTATGAATATGAAGCCTGGCAAGGATGGGTTGATGGGAGTATGGAATTTAGTGTGGATGTGTGTACACAGGGCCGTACGCAGGATTTTTTTTGGGGGGGTGCGAATTGCTAGTGATGGGACCAACAATGGCCGGGGGCTTGGGGGCTGCCCCTGAAGCCCCCTCGAGGTTCCGACGTTTTACACAGTTTGAGGTCTTATTTAATCGATTCAGAAGATCTAATATGAACGGTATTTATGCCCTTGGTGTTTAAGAGCATCATTATTTATTCAGTGTTTTTATTTTCCTCGGTAGTCCGTGTCTAATTGGGAAGTTCGAATGTGTTCGCCGATAAAAGCAGACACGATTGTTGACTAGATGATGTTAGGAATGCGAACGATAAAGTAAATTACAATCCAATTAACACAGTACAATGACGAATGCTTGATAAATGTATGCGTATAGAGAAAATGATCATAAACTACAGATTGACGGTAATTAATAAGTTGTTCTGCATTGTTATCCTAAGACTAAATTTCTTTCGGACTGTAATGAACAATAATGTAAGAGTAAAGTATGAATGATGTGCTCAGAAATTCCAGCAAAGCAAATTTTATAAAAGACAAGAAAATATACAGAAACTGAAAATCAGTGTAAAACAGTTAATTCACACGTGTTACAAGCCTGTTATCAGCATTATCCTGAAAATATCGTTGAACTGTGAGCAATAGTGTAGTTAGTTTTTATTTATTTAGAATCAAAATTAAAGGAAGTGACCCATCAAGCAATACTGATCTGACGAAAAAATACTTGAAAAAATAAGGGAGGGGAAATTAATTATTTAATAGCGTTCCGTATTCGAGACGCCTCGGTCGCTTTGAAGCGAATACGTCAACCGCTCTACCAATATCGATTTCCATATTATAATGAATGTGCATTAACGCGAGAGCTGAACGTCGCTCCTATATGGAGCAGAATGCTGGACACTTAGGCAAACCCAGGAGATTAGGTGACTCGTGAGGTATATACCAGGCTTCTAAGAGACGCCCTGAATGTTTACTGGCGACAGCATCTGACAAATAGTGAGCTATATGGTACACTACCACACTGGTATCACAGACATTACCGCAGAGGCGTCTTAGGTTTAGCGGACATAGCTGGAGAAGCCGGGAGGAAACTGTCCATAGTCCTACTATCCTATGGGAACCATTGCACGGTCACAGAACACGAGGTAGACCGACCCTAACCTACCTCGCTACATGAAATGCACGGATTATATTATTATTCAAAGAGAGAAAGAGTGACTTTCAGAGGAGTCACGTTGAAGAGATTTGTGTAGGAAGAGCTGTTGCTTTGCAGACTCGACTGCACCTGTCCTTTATATCCCGCTGGTGTGAGGCAGCAGTTCTGGGGACCTCAACTCTAACAGGTGCAGGTTAACAATCCTTTAAGTTATAGCCAATTACGTGACACTGCCCACAAACCCTGAAAATAAATCTCAGTTGTCAATCAGTCAGATATGCAACCTCGACCTTGGGAATGTCTTCAGATTCAGAGGCACTGAGTAGGAGGGAAAGAAAGTTTCCCACAGGTGATAGAAGACAGCAGCATCACCTGGCGAGTCGCCTGGCACAGTGAATAGCACTCTGGCCTCTGAGTCAGAAAGTTATGGGTTCAAACCCCACGTCGGCATTCGGTATCACACAGAGGAAGCTGACACTTCAATGTGGTGCTGTGGGTGGGGGGGGTCCCATTGTTAGAGGCTGTTCTTTTGGTTGAGATGCTGAACCGAGGTCTGATCCGTCTGTTTAGATGGATGTGAAAAGATCCTCTGACACTACTCGAAAAGCGGAGGGAAGTCTCTCTCCTGTTGTCCTGGCCAACAAACGCCCCCAAATAAAATCGGTGACTCACTCCATCGGTGTTTGTGGGACAATCCTGGGCAAAAACTGGCCACTTTACAGTACGTTCTGTGAAGCGCTCTGAGCTGTCTCGACAGTGTACTAAGGCACTATTATCAATTGCTAACATTATCAGATTAAAATATGATTTCAGCTTCCACAAAGTGGTGCTACCTTTTTATGTAGTGACTGTATACGGGATGATTTCCGATTGACACACCACGTAGAATAGGCGCTAAAGCCTAGGTCTATGTCCATGAGTATTTTTTTTAAAGATAGGCATTCCCGTCCAGACACATATAACTTTTTTGTTGGGTTCTCAAAAGCTTTAATTTCTCAGAAGCTTGTAAATATGTTGTCATTGTTTGCCAGCGTTACAGTCACACCTCTCAAAACTTGAGCAATTTTTACTTACGGTGATCAGATGAAAAGATGATTTTAACTCCAGAATTGGTGCTGCCCCTTGTGGCTGTTTACGGGATGATTTCCAAACGAGGATTTGAGTCTTGGCGCCTATGTTTATCCAATCACGAGTCACAGACTCGCCGCGTCATGGACTGGTCTATCGACGCGGTATGTTTTGGGTAGACGCCGATTCTGGTGTGCGACTCGATAATTTTATATTAATACTAAATCATTCAAAGATGTGTGTTTATAATTTATATATAGTTTTGAAGAACTGATTGTTACTCAAATGTTCAATAAATTTACTTGGTATTTAAATTTGATAAAAAAATGCAATTCTCTACCCCGGAAAATGTGGACCTTTTATAATTTGGGGGGGTGCGTACGCACCCGTCGCACCCCCCCTGCGTACGGCCTTGGTACATGTGGCACTGTTTTGAATTAGTTGCAGTTTATGGATAGTGGAGTCAAGAAAACTATGAAAGAGCACAGTGGAAAATTATTAAATAAATCATTTTTGTATTCATAATAACAATAAAATTACATGTGTATAGTACCTTTCACTTCAGGAAGATGTCCCAAGCTGCTGGAAGGTTAGGGATCCACAGGTAATTTAGTGGTTCGGGTCAGAAGGGGTGGAGGGCATGGTGGGGTGTGGTAGGAGGGTAACCAAAGGCACAGTCAATGAAGAGGGTATTGAGATTGGTCTTGAGGGAGATAAGGCAGGCTGTGGGATGGAGTTCCAGAAAGTGGGGCCAGTGAGTTTAAAGGCTCTCTCAACAATGGTGCGGTGAGCAAGTCAGGGGATGTGAAGGAGACCAGAGCTTGCTGAGTAGAGGGAGCAGACAGCTTGGTAAAGTATTAGGTGGTAACAGATATGTCGGAGCAAGGCCATGGAGGACTTTGAAGGTGAGGACCAGAAACATTAACTGTATCCTCTATATGATGGGAAGTCAGTGGAGCCGGGCGATAATGGGGGTGATTACGTAACAAAACCTGGTGTGGTAGAGTACACGGGTTGAAGAGTTCTGGATGATCTGCAGGCTATGGAGGGAGGAATTTGGGTGGCCGACAAGCAGGAAGTTTGTGTAGTCGAGCTTCAATGTGATGAATGTGTGGATGAGGGTCTCGGCAGGCTGAGATGAGACAGTGGCAAAGCCAGACAATGTTGTGGATATAGGGAAAGTTGGAGTGTGTCATGGCATTGATGTGGGCATAAAGGACAGTTGAAGGATGAACAGTATGCCACAATTCTGTAATGGCTCTGTGAGATGTAGAGTGTGTCCATGAAGGGAGATGCTGTCAGCTCCTGAGGAATGGCGGTGCTGACAGGAGCCAGGCAGAATGGCCTTGGTCTTGTTGACATTTTACTGGAGAAAGTTTGCATTCATCCAGGACTTAAAATCTGTCAGGCCGTCCATGAGGAAAGCAATGGTCCTGGAGTTGAGGATTGAGGTTGAGAGGCAGAATTGGGTGTCATCCACACATATGTGGAAATTAAACCCATGTCTATGGATGATGCCACCAAGAGGGAGCATATAAAGGTTGAAAAGGATGGTACCAAGGACAGAACCATGATGGACCCCACATGAGACAGTATGGGAGCTGGAGGAGAAGACATTAGTGGAGATATAATACATATGATATCCAACAACAACTTGCATTTATATAGAGCCCTTCACTTTAGCCTCCCAGAATGCTTAACAGTAGCGGAGTCTGATTCCAAGCCAGGGTGAGAGACAGGAGGGATTGTATAATACATATAATATAATACATATTCAAGCCTTATGAAAAACAAAACATTGTGATGGATGATCAAGGCTTTGCATTGTGTGAACAATAATACCTTTGTGATTTATCATTTGTAAAAACAACTAACATTGGCATTTATCATGACAAAAAACAAACTGTGATCATCAATCAGCCTTTAAATACAAACCAAGAATATAGACTAGAATCGCAAATGGTAAAGAAACAGGTCCATTTGGCTTAATGGACTAAACTGTTGCCAGCTTTTCCACTGAAGCTAACAACTATAAATTTCTATCATGTTCTTTCTTATACTCATCCAGTTAATCCCAAACTCCATAAACCCTTCACCCCAGTCTCTGCCAGCCTTCACTGACTGCCTGTCACCTACCAAATTCACTTTATTGGCCTTGCACTTACAAGCGCTCTGAGATGCTGTCCGGCGTGGAGGGTGCTATATAAATCGAAGTTGTTGTTGTTGTTCTTGTTCAATGCCCCAGCAACCCTGTATCTATGTGATTTTTTCCGAACTCATTCTCCTGCTTGGCTGCTCCATTCGGCTACCAAAACTGCTACGTCCAAACCCACCACCCCACACCACCACACTGAGCCTTCAGCTGATATGCCCATAACCTCTGGATCTCCATCCCTCTATCACTCTGTCTTGTCCCCTTTCCCTCTGTCTTGAAATCCCACCTTAAAACGTACTTATTCTGCACCTGTGGTTATCTCTCCCCTTCCTCTTCTCTTCTCCTGCTTGGTATCTGAGACCTTCATAGGTCATCTTCTCTGAGATTTTATTCTATGTGAGAAGTGTTGTAAAAATGCAAGCTGTTTTAATGAAACCATTTTGCATTCATCCTCTTCAAATGCTCATCCATTTCGCTTTCAAATATATGGTCTCAGGTTCAAAGCTAAACTTAGTCAATAATTCCATATTTTGATAATTGTCAAGGTGATTCCCTTCTTGACTTAGTTCAACTCATTGACTCACAGTCACTATTCAGAGAATGGAATTAATTGATCTACCAAAACATGCACACTACATATGTATTAAGCTACACACCTCTTTTCTAAACTGTTGCTGGTTTGGGAAGCGGGGTGGGTGGAGTAAGTGGATTCAGAGTTAAATATCTTCCTGTATGTAATATAATTAGTGAAGTTTGTGGTTATATAGCAGAATGATTTTTTTATTTTTTTAGTCTATTTGTAGACAAATGAAATGCAAGCATTATGATGATCTTGTCATCAAGTAAATCCCTGAGCCTATTGATAATGTTATGATCTTAGCAATAATAAGAATAAAAATCCTTGCATTTGATATGTGATGCTACCTTGCGTGAGGGTGCTATATAAATATGTGTTGTTTTTATGCACCTCCAGCAATGCACTCTATTTGGAGTGTCAGCCTAGACTGTGTGCACTCAACAATAATAATCCTTGCGTTTGATTTAGGGCTCGATAAACCACTGCTCTCAGAAAATAGAACAAAAGTTCTCCCATATTCTTTACATTGCTGTCTAAAGACAGTATTTGCAATCTGCAAGTTAGAAGTATAGAACTATAGAAATTTACAGCACAGAAGAAAGATATTCAGCCCATCATGTCTGTGCTTTGAAACAGTGGATGCATTCAGTCCAATATTGCGAAACTCATTGCATCTTTCTGTTTATCAACATGGCCTATGTGTAAATTTGGGCTTTTTCCCCAGTTAAGAAATTGCTCAAGGGAATGCAACGGAAGCTCAGAAATCAAAAGGTAAAATGTTATTTCTTAATTATTATTTCTTAATAATTAACATTTTAGTTGTGGGGGGAAATTTCTTATTTAACAATTCTACAATTTCTGCTGCTGTCTTGAAATAATAAATAAGCAACGACTTGTGGTTTGCAAATCCCCCACTTTATAACTCCTTTGTGGGAAAATTAAAAGAGGTAGGTTTTAAGAGCACACAGTCAGTCATGAAGCTTACACAATTTACTTGCAATGATTTCAACTCTGATGCAATACGCACTATGCTCCTTTATAAATATACCTTGTCCTGGATTATTCAATGGAATTATATTCCACTTCTCTTCATGGTCTAGGGCCATTTGAATTGTAATTAACTTTAATGCAACTAATACCATGGCTTAATGCTGAGCCCTGTATCATGTCAGCAGTTACAGTATTCATTGCCTAAAATCAGATGCAGTGTGGAAAGGTCTTCAGGGAATAGTGAGCAATCTTCAGGCCAGCTGGCACTATTTATTGGTGGTAGAATGAAATAAAACATATCAAAGTGTGTTATGATGAAAATTGTGTACAGCTCAGATGTAATTAGTTTTGCAAGTGAGGAGAGGAATAGTTATGTTGCATTGTGTTTGTGGAAATACAATTTGTACTTATGCAGCAGGGAGAAAAATTGAACACTGGAGGGAAGAAAAGCCTCTCTCAGGTTAATGACACACATGCTCCCCACAGAACCAAATTGCAGTCTTTTAGTAACGAAGCCTCACTACATTTTGACAAATAATGGGAACCATCATTCAGAGATTTTCATTTAAAAATGGTTTGGATGAAGAAGCCCTTCAAAGCGCTTTACAATGTATGCTGTAAAGCATACTACTGTAATTTGTGAGTGAACATTTTAGAGAATTTGCTCAAGGCAATATCCCACATACAGCTATTAACTGAATGACCAATTTTATTTGGAGAATTGTTGGCAATGGACAGCACTAGTCTAGGATTGAAATGTTAGTATAGACTTATAATTTTGATATCCGAAAGTGGGGCTTGAGCCGACAATCCTTCTGACTCAAGAGACAGGAATGCTACTGATTGAGTCAAGGTGAGATCTAATTAATCAAAATACATGTATGTATATTGTGATTCAATATTTTGGAAAACCAGGTTTCATTTCCCCCAATACCAGTTGCCTCTGATACTTCCACTATCCCACCTGCACACCCTCCCCCACACCCCAACCTGATTCTGGTCACTATCAGCACAGGACAACCTATACAAAAAGGCAGATTTTAAGTGTTTGTGTGTTTTGGGTAAAACTGAAAATAAATGTGTGCATGAGTGCAAAGTACATATGGATTGATTTAGGTTTCAACCTGGTTCAGTTTGCAGTATGGTACTTAACCTTTGATTTAGAAGATGCTGAGTTCAAGCTCTATGTCAGATCCTTGAGCTCATAGACTAGACTGCCACTCAACAACAACAAAATTACATTTATAGAACGCATTTCACATCGGGAGGATGTCTCAAGGTGCTGAACAGTCAGGGATCGGAACCTGAGCATGTGGGAGCGGCAGGGTGGGGGTGTGGGGAAGAGGGAGAGAAGTGGGAAAGCGGCAGAAGGCACGATCGAAAAGTAGGGTCTTGAGACTGGCCTTGTCAGAGACAAGGGAGGAAGCAAGGTGAAGGGACAGTGGGATGGAGTGGGGGGGCAGAGAGGCTGAAACCCCAGCCACCGATGATGAGGTCCTGCCTGCCTGTACATATGGACATTAAGATCCAGTGTTACTATTTCAGAGGAGAAAGGAGTTTATCCTGATGTCCAAGACAGCAATCCTTCAGGTAAAAATAATTACTCATTCATTTTGTGGCTGTCTGTGGAACATTACTGCATGGAAAGTAGCTGCTGCATTTGCCAATTAAAATGCAGTCACTACACTACATAGTAAATCACTGACGGGCCCAATTTTTCTAATATTGCATTTTCTTTGCCAAGCTGGAAAGTAACAAGTGTTAATGTTTCCTAAGGATTCCTGTGTTATACATGTGATTGGCTGTGTTTGACTGCTGCTGGTAGGGATAGGCAATATGACATCAGGCAAATTCATTTTGACCTTGTCTTCAATCAATTTTGATCTTTCAGCACTTCTACGAATACCTTCATTAGGATATTGAAGATCATTTAGTCATAGAGTCATAAAGTAATGTTGTACTTTTTGGCTTGTTGCTTTCACTGCATTATTTGGACCCTAGAAAATATATTATTTCCGGATTGAGATAATGGACATTATTTGGAAAACCAACAGAACACATTGGAAGGAAAGTCTCTCTCTAATAGTCTTAAACAAAATGGGTTTGGCAGCTAGCCTCAGATCAATTCAATCAATAGCAGAACATTCTATTCAAACTTTCACAGGGTCTTTGCTATTCTACGACAGATTATTTTTTTAAAAAACTAAAAGAAAATACTGAAATTAGTGTGCAGATTTATTTAATAGAAAATTCAGAATCTCTATAAAGTCCAAGGAATGTTATAAACTTGTTGTTGTATGATAAGAAAGTTATTTTCTAAAGAATGCTTTCTGATTTGGGGATATTAAAGTAAATATATGCCTATGATTGCTGGACATAATTTTTTCAATGTTATTATATTATTATTAATAATTATTGAATTTGATGTGGGATGTTATAACATCATCAAGACTTCTCAAAGCACTTCACAGGTATTATGGTAAAGTTTAATGATTTGTGTGCAGCAATGCGCCACAAACAGGCAAGAAGTGAATAACCCATTTTTTTCTAGGGAATTGTTAGTCAGGACTCCAGGAGAGACTCTGTCATCTGCCATTCTTTCAAATATTTCTTGCAACGAGAGGTGTCTATATATATTCACAGGCAGGATGAAAGCTTAGGCAAGTTTCCTTATTTATCAGTAAGTAGGAACATGGTTGATAGATGATTGGTGGATCACTTTTCCAGGGGTAATAATCATTTCAAAATAAACAATTAAATCAAAAATACTAATAACTTAGTCACTCAAACCACGATTATTTATGGGACACTACTGCGTGCAATTGGCGGCCATGTTTTATCCACAAAATATACAGTCAATTCACTTTACAGTATATTCAACAACAAAAACTTACATTTATATATTGCCCTTCACACGGGATAGCATATATTCTGTGAAGCATTTTGAAACGTCTCAAAGATGTTAATAGGCAATATATCAAATGCCAAGATTTACTTTTTATATTATAGATATATATATTTATTATTATACAGCCTTAGAAAAGCATTTCACCCAGAACCAGCTAGTACTGTAATTAGTTAAGAGAAATGAATCACATCTGCACAGTAAGTTACATCCAACATCTCAATGTGTTAATATTGCATTAATGCTCAAATTGTAGATTCAAATTGTAATTCAAATCCTATGTGAAGATTTTTTTCAATCTATGATTCAAACTTGTCCAAATGTTTATCTGAAACTAGAGCTTTTGTAAAGCTAGACAAATATTCACTGAAGATAAAAAGTATCACAACTTACTGCTATAGTCAAGAAACTAAACATGCCAATGAATGACAATATTAGTGTAACCACATTATTTTTCAGTCTTATTCAGAATTAACATGCATGCCATCTTCTTTGGCTGAGCCCTAAGACTGGGTTATTTGCTACATAGCTGATTATGTAAATTTGAAACGTGTCAAGTGAGACTTACTAATAACATTTTGAAATCATTTTTTCTTAAAACACTAATTACTTTAAGTGTTGTTCTATAAATCTTATTAGACTGTACTTGGCAGGATTCACAAGATGTGAGGTTGCATCTCAATCTCTCATTTTGGCATTTTTTAAGTAGCTGAAAACAGTTACAGCCTGTCTTTTTCAGCATTCAAAATTCTTACTGCAATAGAACTTCCTTAAAAACGGTGCTTTATTAGGCAGGTTCACTTGTAAATTGGGTTCCCTCTGGACACACAATCGTTTTGATGCATGGTCAATTTCCCAAACACAGAAAATGATTGCTTTTGGGTTGCCAGGGAGTCAGGGCGAAACCTTGGGCAAGTTTCCTTACTCTACACACGCGTGCCTCTGTTTACCTAGCAGTAAGTAGGGATCCGCTTGTTAGTCGATTGGCGGTTCACTTTTCCTGGGGTAATAATCCCTTCAAAAACAATAAAATAATAATGAATTGGTCACTTCAATCTATGATCATTTGTGGGACACTGCTGAACACAATTGGCTGCCCCATTTTGCCAACAAAGTATACAATTAACTTTACAGTGTATCCTGTGAAGCACTTTGGGACGTCTCAAATATGTGATGGGCCAATATAGCAAATGGAGGGACTATTATTATTAGAAAAACATTGTCTATGTTTTAGAGTTAACTTGTAACGTTAAAACCCTTAGGCTTTTAGAATCATTTGAGGAAGCAGTGGTGAGAAGAAAATCCGGATTAGAGCATATCATGCTCCCTAACTGAAAGACACATTGTAACACAAGATGTCTATCACCAGATATTGATTTAGTTGTAAACACTTTTAAATCTAGTGGAAACAAATGCACAGACATTGTGCTGTTTAACATCTAATCTTGTATTACTGCAATTCCACGAAGAAAGGTATCTGTCACTTGCTATCACCTGGATGTTGCCTTACATTCTAGCTACGGATTCCCATTACCTATGATATGTGCTGTTCTACAGGAGATTTAGTAATAATTCTTGCATTTGATGTGGCACTTTATTATGCCAAAGTTCTTTATAGAGATATTTTGACAAATTCAGTATATGTTTGTAAGTACAAGCTATTAATTTCCATTAGCAAAACCATAGTGCCATGATAAACTGATTGAGTTTTTCATATATATCTGGGGGAATGTTAAACCAGTATAATATTGAGTTTTGAATAATACTGTACCATACAAAGTTCCACCTGAATAGACCAAATAGACAAATTAAATCTCATATAACAACTCATCCTGGGAAGGGCATTGAGACTTTTCAAAGATGTGATAAAGCACTATATCAAATAAAAGGTATGAATGAGGTGATGTTGTGCTTTCAAGAAATAGTGACTAGGCAATGACAATACTAACTAAAAAATATTGGTGTCTGAATAAACAATTGAAGTTTTGATCTTGTGCCCTTAAATTATCAGACTTCAGGTAAAATGTGATTCTTCAACTGAAGATATTCCAGCAAGGTGGTCTTGCACCAAGCTCCGTGACCCCATGTCCCCCATTCTCGCCCGACTCCATTGGCTCCCCATCATCCCGAGGATTGAATTCAAGATCCTGGTCCTCATCTTTAAAGTCCTCCATGGCCTTGCCTCACCCTACATCTACGACCTCCTAAGCCACTTCCAACCTGCTCGCTTCCTCTGCTCAGTGGGCTCCAGCCTACTCCATGTCACCTGACCCACCTGCCCCACCATTGGTGGGCAAGCCTTCAGCCTCTCTGACCTCGACCTCTGGAATTCCACCCCGCAATCCCTCCACCAAGCCCCCTCCCTAGCGACGTTGTAGACGTTGTTTAGTGCTTTTTAAGTCAGAGGGATGTGTTGAAGCTCTTCACGGTTCTGGCTATACAAATCCAAGGTTGTGGATTTTGCCTGTTGCGAAGCAGGGTGGAGTTCTAAAGAGCGGACGCAGAATAGTTGAAATTTTGAACAGATCGAACGGAAGATGAAAATCTGACCTCTGCTGGCTGAACAGAGGGAGGGCTCAGGGCAATATGGTTGCAGAGTGTCATAGAAGTAGGATTTCTGTGACCTTCTGCAGCTGAGGCCAGGCCATGGATGGATTTCATCAACAGCAACTCCAATGGCCTGAACAGAAACACTCGGGAGCAGGGAGTCATCCCACTCAGCTGCTATTAACCCTGCAAGCCAATGCCCTAATGGGTAGGGTAGACAAGCAGCATAAAAGCTTGCCAATCAGCAAGATCAATAGCTGAGCTATGCAATTTTAGCTGGTTAGACTCCTGCAGTACTCCAACACACTCTCTGGGTTTCCCAAGCCTTGGCTCTTGCCAACCTGTGCCTAATGCAAGTAGGATGTATCCCTCCAGGGGAGAAAGTGTGTATTTCATTCATCTCTGGGATTTCCATCTTGTAGATGGGATGGAAATCTCAGCTTGGTTTGGATATTCTTAAACATGGTGATGAGTTTCCGGATGTGGCAGACACCTGACTGATCCCCCAAAAGACTGTAACCATTATTAAATAGCCAATCAAGTATTAAAATCTTCAGCAAGATGTCAAGATTTGCAGACTGTTGGGTAAATATTACCCTAGTACCTGTGTTCAGTGTCACCAGAAGCACAGCTGTAGAATGAGCATTCCATCTGTCCCAAACAGATTTCTACCCTCACTAAAAAAGGGTGATTAATGCAGAAATCAGAAAGCAACAGACATCACAGTCATACTACTGTGTAAAACCACAAATTGAAATACTTGCAAGTACAAACAAGCTGTGATGCTTGTGAACTGTTTTAATAAGGGAACTATATTAGAATTATGTAACAGGTAGATATATTGAGAAGTGAATCTTTCATAAATATTCTGCCTACTTGTTTTGTGATACATTTCATACATGAAATTACTTTCTTTATCCAAATGTATATATTTTTTCTTGCTTCTTCACTCTTACTTTTTACGATTGAATTTCAAATTGATTCTTTGATTGTCATTTCTCCTGTTTTACTACAACTGATTCCAATGAAGTTTTAAATATTTTTTAAAGAACAGTTTTAACAGTTTTTGGAAGTCAATTAATTATGAGGGTCAAATAAGCATCCAGTTCTCAAAAAAACTGAAATTAACCAGTGTTCACTGCAGGTTTGCAAAAGCTTTGCACTTGTACTTGATTAAGCATGCCATATTAAGGCCCAGATGAGAAATTTGGAATAGTTCAAATAAATCTGGTTTTCTGCTTTGATTTGCTCAATTACTGGAAGCAATTTCTTCACATATCTATCATTATAAATAAAGAACAAAAGTTGCAGAATTGAAAATGATTTGCAGTGTTTAACACCAATTTGAGTACTCTGCTTATTTGGTAATATAGCTCACCTTCCTTTTTGCCTTGTTTATTGCTTGCATGCAGTGCTTTGATACAGAACAAGTCAAATAACATCCAGGTCTCTTTCAACTTCCCCTGAGACAATGTTAATACTTCCATTCCATCCTCCTCACCCCACTTCCATGCAGACCAATTGTCCCTGATTCATCCCTGCGTTTTCCTTGGAGGTGATATAATTTGTTTTCAGTTCAAAACTTACCTCCCACTGTTTTTAATACAAAAAGTCTAAACCAGCACTTCAAGTGTGATCTACTTGATTTCTAAAGTGACCATAACTCACTTACAGCTGTGCTACCCACAGACTAGACTTTCATGGCTAGCCAGGAGTGCAGTGCTGGGGAAGCTCATGGCACTATTCAAAAGAGTAGGGAGTTTCTCCCAGATAAAATTAACTTTGTAGATATTTGTGAGACTTGGCTGTGCAAAATTTCTCTGCCTAGAAAATATAGCCACTACAATTTATAGTAAATCCTGTGAAGCTCTTGGAGATGTCCTCCTGATGTGAAAGATGTTTTAGCAAAATAATGTACAATGATTACTGTTGATAGTGTTTCTACCCTCTAAACCCTCTGATTGAAGGATAATACATTTTAATGTACTGGAATATAACAATTTATTTATATATGGCACCAATTTCATTCATTAACTTTGTCTGCAACTCATGATTGAGTTGTTTTTATAAACCACTGAAAGTCGGCCACAGAATGCTATGGTACTGGCGTTCCGATTCCCTCTGTGCGTGAAGTACAATTTTACTTCAATCGTTAACTTACTGCTGAGAATAGTATGAAGAATTTATTTTACCTTTCTTTACTGTGTCCACAATTCAATCAATTGTACTTTTTATTGAACCAAAATTGTTTTCATGCCATGTTTCATTTGGTGCTGATGACAAATTCCATCTTACCACTATTAGTACCTCACTCTCAATTAGTCATCAGCTGTATCATCCAACAGTAACCTTAATGTTTCTAGATATAATACATAATGTATTTATTTTATCACTACACCAGAATGTTTCTACAATTTTCAAAGATTATATGGAAGCAATAACTTCAAAGACTTCCAAAATAAAACATAGACTACATTTGTAAATAGAGTCACGAGACAAAAACATAACCATTTGTATCTGGGGTTTGGGTTTCATATCAAAAACAACAACTTGCCTTTTTGTAGTGCTTTTTGCAAAGTGGGGTGTTTTGGTGAGCTTTACGGAATCGGGGTTGGACCTAAGCTTGGGAATGAGGAGGGCAGAGGGAGGGGGCCATTGGCACATTCAAAGAGGTAGGGTTTGAGGACTTAAAGATAGAAAGTGATGGGGGAGGATCAGTGTGGTTAGATGGAGGGTTTCCAGAGATTATGAACATGATACAAAGCTAGTTGGGAGAGTAAGGTCTGAGGATGACACAAAGAGAATGCGACAAGATGTAGATAGACTAGGTGAGTGAGCAAGAAGGTGACAGATGGAATATAATGTGGGGAGGTGTGAAGTTATTCACCTAGGTTGTAAAAACAGAAAAGCAGATTATTTTCTAGAGGGGGAGAGACTAGATAGTGTTAGTGTTCAGAGGGATTTGGGTGTCCTTGGACACCAGCCGCAAAACGTTAGTATGCAGCTACAGCAAGCAACTAGGAAGGCTAATGTCATATTGGCATTCATTGCAAAAGGATTAGAATATAAGAGTAGGGAAGTCCTGCTGGAACTGTATAGGGCCTTAGAATGCACCTAGAATATTGTGTAGTTTTGGTCTCCTTATTTAAGAAAGTATGTGTTCGCCTTAGAGGTGGTGCAGCATAGATTCAGTAGGTTGGTTCCTGGGATGAGGGGGTGGACCTACGAGAATAGGTTGAGCAAACTAGGCCTATTTTCTCTAGAATATAGAAGAATTAGAAGTGACCTTATAGAAACCAATAAGATTCTTAAGGTGCATGACAAAGTAGACAGTAGACTGTTTCGCCTGGTAGGAGAATCTATAACTAGAGGTCACAATTTTAAGATTAAGGGTCAGTCTTTTTGAACAGAGTTGAGGAAACATTTCTTCACCCAGAGGGCAGTGAATTTATGGAATTGTCTACCACAAAAAGGCTGTAGATACTCAGTCCTTGAACATATTCAAGACTGAGATTAATAGACTTCTTATGGATAGAGGGATTAAGGGATTTAAAAAAAAACTTTTTTAACTATGCGGAAAGGCAGGCAGATGGAGTTAGGTTAGAAGATCAGCCATAATCTTATTGAATGGCGGGGCAGGCTCAACGGGCCGAATGGCCTATTCCTGTTCCTAATTCCTATGTTCCTATAAAAATTGAAGGAACATCAGTTGGCAATGTTTCATATTTGCCAATCGATATTCTGAACGTAAGACACATTTTGTTGATGAGGATCATAACCTAATGTTTCACCATCTCCACATTCAGGTTTTATTAATGTTATCTTTATCATTAGTCTATCATGACTATGGTTCAATTTCCTAATGGAAACTGTTCACTGGTGACTGCTGCAGCCTTCAGCCAATTTGAGCATCTATAAAAAATAATTAAGGTTATACCTCAAATGCAATACTGTACATCTATTAGTCTTGTAGATTTACTATAGGCTACATGCACCACCAGCCACCCTATTAGCATCATGGAGTTATATCACTTAGTTATATAGCTTAGTGGTTGGAGTAATCCTTGTATTTTGTCTTGTCAATCTACTTTAACTGTAATGGCTGTTGAGTGGTGTGACTGCAGTTGTCGGTGAACGATTCAGCCAATTTGCACATACCAATGTTCCACAAATAGCTAGAATAATAAGAATTCTTGCATTTGAAATACATTCCTTCATGTTGTGGGGATGTCTCAAAGTGGTTCACAGGATTTACTGAAAAGTGTAGTGTCTGGAATTTTGTAAGGCAACACAGCAGTCAATTTGCACACAGCAACAACGATAACAACAACAAAATTACATTTGTAGAGCACCTTTTATGTTGGGAAGACATCCCAAGGCGCTGAACACTTAGGCAAGACGCAAGCAGCGGGGGAGGGGTCGGGCTTAGGGGAAGCAGACTAGGAGAGGTGGAGAGTTAGGAAGAGAGCAGAAGGCATGGTCGAAGAGGAAGGTCTTGAGACCGACCTTGAAGAAGGAATGGGAAGTAGCAAGGTGAAGGGATTGCGGGATGGAGTTCCAGAGTGTGGGGGCAGAGAGCAATGTAGCCACAAACAGCTATGAACTGAATCATTAATCTTACTTGAGAGTTTGTTAGCCAGAAAACGCTTCCCTTTTTTCAGATAGTGCTATGGGATCTTTCATGTTCACCTGAACAGCCAGAGTGGACCTTGGTTTAGTATCTCACCTGAAGGATTGAAACTCCAATTACTTTATACTAGTGCAATGTTAGCCTGGATCAGTGGTTCGCAACCTTTTTTTTGCTGCGACCCAAATTAACCACCAGTAGGTCCTCGCGACCCAAACTTTTTTTGCTGCGACCTAACTTAGCCTCCAACCGGTCCTCCCATCACTAGGGGGTGATATCATGACTGAAGCTCAGCCAAAACATTATTTCCACCTGTTTTGTGGACTCAGCACAACTCGTAAGTACACTCTTTATACAAATTGGTCGGTGGTGTCGCTTTTTTTTTAGCGTTAAAAGCTTTTTCTTTTAAGTGTTAAAAAGGCATTTTCAACATAAGAAAGGAAAGAAAACAAATTCTCACGACCCGAGTGAGGACCCCTGCAACCCTGATTTGGGTCGGGACCCAAGGTTGGGAACCACTTGACTAGACTGTCAAAACCTGATGTAGGCCTTCAACCCACAACTTTCCGATTCAGTGGTGAGAATGCTGCCAACTGAACCAGACTGATCTCTGTGAAGGTGAGGTGGTGGGGAAGAAAGTTCAGTTGGAGGTGTAGGAAAGAGATTGGAGTGAAGCAAAATCTCAGTCGTTTTCAAAATCAAAACTGGGAAAGAAGGAAATTGTGAGTATTTAATTGCTGTACAATTTATTTTTTAACCAGCTGCATAATTTGCAAAACATGTTATGAAATTATCAATACAAAGTTCAAAATTAATTACAGCTTACGTTAGTAATTCAGTTAATAAACTATTAGTTCCATGTTAGTCCACAGGGATTACATCATCACCAGTCCGAATGATACTTGCATGATGAGAAGCAGGGTTTGCTAATAATTACCACTGGCCTTCATGTCCCACGTAATAAGACATGAGTCATTCTTTAACTAGAGCTAGAGCTTCAATATTGATCACATATCTGCAGAGCTCCTACTTTCTACTTAATAATTGCAAATCTAGAAATTTAATTACATTAGGGTTCCAGTACTGAATGCTTCCAAGGATGTTTAAGGACATCAAATTACCTTTTCTCATGCTAGTCATTTAATTTAAAAGGTGATGAAGTACATCACATATTTATACATTATGTACCTGATTATAATGTACTGACATGCATGTGCTTTAT
The DNA here is from genome assembly GCA_035084275.1 of Hydrolagus colliei. Classification (NCBI taxonomy): domain Eukaryota; kingdom Metazoa; phylum Chordata; class Chondrichthyes; order Chimaeriformes; family Chimaeridae; genus Hydrolagus; species Hydrolagus colliei. The sequence continues at coordinate 87,323,916 of CM068743.1, forward strand.
TGAGTTTAATACTGTTTTAGGGCTGGTTTACAATGTGGGTGTTGTGTTTACTGTTTTATTTATTCTTGCTATTATCCTATTGTTGTCCCAGGTAATCAGAATTTACAATTTATGTTGGCACAGTGAATGGGGATAAATTTGGATAATGGGTGTGATGCCTTTCCTGCTTGAATGGGCCTCTGAAATGCACCATATGGGCTCATATACAAAGTATCACTGCTTGAATGAACTACTGGAAGTGATCTGCTGTCCATGAAGCTATAGTCTCACAAGAATCAATAATTTCAGGAGAGGAGAGCAGGAAATACAAGTATTCCTTGTTAGCGTATTGCCTTGGGGACATCCTCCCGATGTGAAAGGTACTATACAAATGTAATTTTGTTGTTGTTCTTGTAGTGCAATGTTATTTTGATAAAGCGTAATTTTCTTTAGGTGTATTTCAATGATTTTTTTTCTCCCTGAGGGAGAACATCAGTTTATATTGGTAATCGTGGGTGAGCGAGTTGTATTGTTTGTGTTGAACCTGCAGTTCACGGTAGAATGAGATCAGTCTCACTGATTGGCATACTTTGAGTATCTCTTTATTTAAAAAAAAGTTGAATATAGCTGACAAAACAAAATCTTACAGTGACACCAGAGTTGACAAGGGTCTTCATTAATTACTAAGTGCTACTTTCAGTAAAATAAATGCATCTTATTTATTGCACCATAATAATTCACTGTCCTCTCTAGGATGTAGATTGAGTTTACTTTGCGGTGTTTATACTGCTGGGAGCAAGTTATAAATAATCCTTACATTTGATAAAGCACATTTCACAGTAGGAGGATGTCTCAAAATACTTCACAGGGTATAATGTAATGGCTGTCATTTGTTGGCAAGCAAAGCAACCAATTTGCACATAGAAATGTGCCACAAACAATCATGAATTGAATGACTAGTTTTATCTGGCAGGTTGTTGGCCACGACATCCGGACAAACTTTCTTTTCAAGCACCGACCCCTGACTATTCAGCATCTTGGGGCATTCTCCCGACCTGAAAGGCGCTCTATAAATGTAATTTTGTTGTTGTTGTTGAGTGCCAGGGATTTTTTAATGTCCACATGAACAGCAAGATGGCACCTCGGTTTAATATTTCATCTGAAGAATGCCACCTCTAACAATGGAGTGCTCCTCCAGTACTGCAATGGAATGCAACACAAGTGAGTTTAAAGTCGTGATGTGGGCTTGAACCCACAGCTTTTTCAGAGCTGAGAGTATTACCAATTAAGCCAGAATGATATACACAAAGCTTCACTCTCAAAAGCATTATGACGTGTAGCAGGAATTCTGGTTTATCATGTCACCGCTTCACCACATTGAATTGTGGTGAAAAAAAACACTTAATTTTAATGTTTATTATTTAATATTATTTTGTAACCAATTGCAAAATCAGCTATTCAATAACATTTAAATATGGTGTGGCCACGGTTCTTCGCTTATTGTTTTCTTCTTGGAACAACAGCGCAGATATTTATATTTATTTATACTCCCCAAATAATTTATTTTTCAACGAGCTTAAACATTCTTTCTGCAATTAAATATTTTGCAACCAGCTCAGTTAATGTCAGCCTACTTGCTGAGTAAAAGCAGCTTTATCCAGGGGGAAAATTCCTACAATGGAAAATTAATAGCTCAAGAAAATACTCTAGGTTAATTGCAAGTTCCCAGCTCAGAGTAAGCTCTAAGGTTATATCTATTATTCCACTCCCCAAAAAATAGAAACAAGTAATTAATAGTAGAGAAATCTGAAGTTTAACAGTTTTGAAACATGAGCGCAATTCATTATGTGGAATAAAATATATAGCTGGCAATTTTAGAGACTGAATTCTAATCTCCTTTGAAATTAGAAAGTGACAGGAATACATTTTAATTTAGAAAAATACATTGTACATTCCACCAGGTTTATTCTTTTGTCTGACACATGTGGAAACCAAACTTATTCATGCCTTCATCATGTCCAGGCTCAACTCTGCCAATCCCCTGCTTTTTGGCCTCCCAAACGCTTCCTCCATAGGCTGCAGAACTCTACAGTCCATATCCACTCCAGTGTCAAGATCCGCAATCCTATCACCTCCATTCTCACCCAACTCCACTGGCTTCCTATCACATTGTAATTTCTGCCCAACAGTTTTTTGACTGAATTTTGGATTATTATGTCAACATTCCTTCTGCACTGTTTAATTCTTTGTTTGAAGAAAATGCTATAATTTCAAGTAACTTTGAGTACAGATTATTTTAATCTTAGCCACTGAATGAGTCAAGCAAAATATTGCATCAGTGGTGCAACCTCTGCAAAACTGGGGATCAGAAATGCTTTTGACTACAATGAGCAGATTTTGTGATCTGAATATGAATATCTTCCCTCAGTTACAGTATTGATTTTAGACCTGCCAATATCCACATGTTTTAACCTTGCCTCAGGGTACTTGACCCTCAGACCTCCAACATTCTGTGAAATGATAAGCAGTCGTGCATCATCAATAACTGCTTTTAACTCACTTAACACAGGTGGAATTACACTTCACTTCAATGGTTTTCATTTATTGGGCCACTCAGATTTGCTCTCAACGGGAATGGAGCTGATCAGGAATAGACGTTTAACAAACAAGGCCAGAGTAGGTGTTACCATCTCCCATCTCTCTCTCACTTCCCTTTTGGCCTCATTGAGACTGTGCATTGCTAAACTTCTGGAAAATAAGCAGCTTCACTCCCAGCAGTGTAAATACAGCTCCATGAAATTCAACTCACATTTGTTATGAGGGAAGAACTGTTAGGATTGTGAATCCACTATGTATTCATTGCTAATCATGATGTGATGAAAAATACATGTTTCACTCTTTCCAATTACAGTGAAACCTTCATTATCCGGCACCCTCGGGACCTGCCCGGTGCCGGTTGATTAAATATGCCAGATATTCGAGCAGCAAGTTGCCGAAAATCATACACAAACATTAACTTTTTATAAAACATATCATATCAATAATAAACTAAATAATAACAGAATAGTGTACTTACGAATAAAGTATTGCAGCACACTCGGTTAAATGATTAGTAAAAAAGCATTCCAACGTTTGGTAAGTTTAATAAATGCGCATGCATGGCACATGCGCAAAGTGAGCAAACCGCAATTGTCCTGGATCTCCCAAAACAATTGGGAGGTACCGGTTGGTTGAATATGCCGGTTGGTAGGGTACCAGATAAACAAGGTTTTACTGTACTTCTGAACTTATGCACCAAAATCACCATGTGGATCTGTCTTGGGATTTTCTTCCATTGCAGTGACTGTTTTATTTAATTGTTTTTCAAAATGTTGTGACAAGTGCATGACATACCTGCCACTTTTGTTCAATTGTGGATTTGTTCAGTCTCGTGGAATTACTGCAGTGTTTTAAGGATACAGACCTATATTATTCCTTCAGGAGCATCACTTTCTTGTCAACTGCCAGTAACTTAAGGGGGAATATGTAGGCTTTGGCAATGACTTAGAAGTTAATTTGTTTTATAATAATACATAATCCTTGCATATTTGATATAGCATGTTATCATGTAGTTGAGATGTCTCAAATTGCTTCACAGAAAGTGGATTGACTGTATTTTGTGGGTAAAACATGACAGCCATCTGCACCATAGTAGAGTCCCACAAACAGTTGTGGATGCAGTGACCTGAATTTTTGAGGAATTATTATCCTTGGAATCTGATCTGCCATTTAATAATAACTGGATTCCTACTTATTGTAAACAGAGACGTGGAATAAGGAAATTTGTCTAATATCTTGCGCTGCCAGGAAATCAACCTGGGATCTCTTCCTTGAGTGGCGAGCAGGCCAACCACTATGTTACGGGACTCTATAGCACCCTTTATCCCATAAGAAACAGTTCTCTTTGTATTATTCTGGTTTTCTTCAAGGTCCCCCATGTCCTTGCCCCCTTCTACCTCTCTGACCTGCTGACAGCCCTATCAACCTGTCTGCTCCCTTCATTCAGCAGGCTCCGGCCTGCTCTATGTTTCTCGCCCGGGGGGCACTCGATAGTCCAAAGGTTCGATAGTCCGAACACACAAATTTCCTATACCCGGGGTGGTTACAGTAGTTACCGCTCGATAGTCCGAAAATAAGGTTTGTTAATCCGAACATTTGGTGCAATAGTCTGAAGGTTCATTAGTCCAAATGTTAGGGTTAGTGTTAGTGTTACGGTTAGGGTTAGGGGAAGCTTTGGACTAACAAACCTTTGGACTATTGAACCTTCGGACTAATGAACCTTTGGACTATTGGGCGGTAACCCTCTCGCCCAACCCACCCTACCATCGGAGGCTGGGCTTTCAGCCTTTCTGCCCTCATGCTCTGGAACTCCATCCCACAATCTATTCACCCTCTTCCCTCCCTTGCCTCCTTCATCGGTGGTCTCAAGACCTTCCTTTTTGACCATGCCTTCAGCTGCCATCCTACCTCTCTGCCATCCATCATCCCAATATTGCCTTCCATCCTCCCTATACTTTGATCCTGACCCCTGACTGTTCAGCACCTTGGGGCATCCTCCTGACATGAAAGGTACTCTACAAATGATTTTTTTTTTTTTTTTTTAATCAGTATGGTGAGATCCCACTTCCTTAAAAGATGTAGGAACTGTCTTTAATGTTGTTATATCAGGTGAGCAGTGGGTGAGCTATCTGTTTGCCTCTCCTCATTTTTCTTCCACATAATTGCCCAGAAGACTTGAATATATTCATTCCAATTATTGCACCTAGTACATCTAACTAATTGAAATGTAATGGCATTATATCTGAAGGATAAAAGTAGGGAGGTAGTTTCACAATTATAGAACAATTGTGTACAGTAATGGTTGCCACATTACGGCAAAGATATTGATGCACTGGAAAGTACAGAGTAGATTTATTTGGATGTTATCAAGAATGAGTGGCTATAGCTATTAAGGAAGATTGGATAGATGGCAGCTTTTCTCTCCAGAATTGAAATGGTTGAGAGGGGACTTGATAGAGGTGTTTAAGATAACAAAAGGATTTCATGGGGGTGGATATTGATCAGGCTGTTTCCACTTGTATTTGTATCTTGGGATGCCCTCCCAAAGTGAAAGGCGCTCTATAAATGTAATTTTGTTGTTGTTGTTTTTCATTAATTTATAAATGTTTTCACTCATTAGTGAGTGGTTGAATGGTATATTTCCATGCTGTATCATTCTCTGTAGTTCAGTGTGTCCGTTTTTGAGGTATACTATGAGGCTGTACAGAAGGCTCTTTCCCTTTGAACCTATTGTCCCACTATATAGAGTATGTATAGAACATCCATAGAATGTTCTAGTGGAGCTTGAGAAGTTCTAGCCAAGTTCCACTGGTTCACCATCATTGAACAAGTCAATTTCAAGAACCTCACACTTGTTTTCAAATCCCTTCATGCCCTGATACCTCTGACTTGCTTACCCCATAAACTGCTGTCTGCGCTCAACTATTTCCAGCCTTCTGCATGTCTCCTGTGCCCTCCGTTCCACCATCGGTGGTCATACTTTCAGCCACTACTGTCCAGCACTCTGGGAGGCTATCCTGAGTGAGGGGTGCTTTATAAATGCTAGTTGTTGTTGAATTACAACTGATATAGGGTGCTCAAGGGTCTTATTGGAGGTGAGCTGGCGCACAAAATTTTGTTGCTCACAAAATCAGTAGACCAGGTATTTTTACTCAGACAACTAGGACCACACTGACCATTAGGGCATTGGTTTGCAGGGTTATATATTAAGAACAACAACAACTTCGATTTATATAGCGCCCTCCACACCGGATGGCGTCTTAGCTTAACAGCTGAGCTGGATGACTATCTGCCACCAGTGATAGATCTGCCCTTCCAGATCCTGCTGATGAGTCAGATTGGCTGTGTTGTCACCATCAGTGCCTTGGAAAACTGTGGACCTGCCTGCCTCAGGAACCGGGCTACTGAGACTGTTACTGAAGGCTGGCTTAATTACGACATTTCATTGGCATGCATGTCACCCTGCAGCCAGTTCAGCTCCAAGGAGACCCCACTTACTCACTCCCACCTCCCACCCCAAGGAGGATAGTCACTAATATCATCCTGAGTCAAATCCACAAAACTCCAGGCCACGACTGATGACTGACTAGCAATCCTGGCTCATTGACTTGAAGGGTATAAGAATATTGACAGGGATGAGGGCTTTTTTCTAGTCAGCTCCTGATAACCTGTAAGCCAAAGCCTGAATGTTAAGCAACATTTAGCTTTTTTTAAAGTTTTTTTAATTCAATATATGTTATTATCATTAATAATTTACTATATATATATATATATATATATATATATATAAAAAAGCTAACTATATCAGGGACAATGTTGCATTGTGATTAATAGCCCACTGTTGAAGCTGACAATAAGGTTCTTGTAATATTGTCACTGGTGAGATGTTCCGTCAACTTCACTTGCAAAGCTATTTATCATAACTCATGCCTTCAACAGGACATCTTATAAGTGTCACACATACAGTACTGAATACAACATGCTAACAAATGGCTGCCAGGAAGTTACACTCAATTGTTGAATTTTTAAGATCATGAAATGACACTGAATGCCAAGTTGTACATCACAGTGGTTGATTGTAATTATAACTAAACTACTATAATACTGAACAATGTATATTATAACGTGCAATACTGTATTATATACTATAATACTGAATCATGTATATTATAATGTGCTATATTTTATTAATTTCCTCAGAAATGTGCACACTCCGGAGAGAACTGTGATTCATTTTTTAAAAACTGTCAGTTCAATGATACATCCAGCTGACAAAAAGACTGACAATTTAATAGCTTGATGACCTTAAGGAACAGGCAAATGCAACCTTTAACTTAATTATTTGGTCAGATCTCCAGGCTCTGTCTGTTGCAAATGTCATGCTGTTTTTCTATTTTTCTCCATTTGTCATGAAGGAAAATCTGTTGTGACAGCGATTTGTGTGGAAGGTTGAGAGTACCAACTGGAGTAAGCTGCTGATAGTTTTATTAGTCCATGGAGGGAACGTGGTGATTGGCTAATTAAACCTTGTGCAGAGGAATGATCAGCTGATTGACTCAAGAGAAAGATAAATGATTGGCTAATTAGACCTAGGAGATAGGGTGGCGATTGGCTGATTAAATTGTGGATTACTTTGATTGGCTAATTGGACTATAGAGGTCATGAGTTGATTGGATGTATGGCGAAGGAGTGGGTTCAATAATGTTAACCAGGTTTAATTGGCGAAACTTCAACAGTTAAAATGCACACTGTGGAATCACTAGGATTTGGCTTTTGCCAACTGAGCCTATTGCTTTCCAAAATCAGGTTAATAGGGAGAGCTAGCATATTCTTCATTACGGTGTTTCAACAACTTTGATTTATATAGCGCCCTCCACGCCGGACGGCGTCTCAGAGCACTTCACAACAACGGATCCCGGGACCGAGTTAGGGGCAGTGGTAGAAAGGTGACCAAAGATCACCAACTGCAACAGCTGTTAATTGTGTTTGTACGAATTTTGTCGGATGTCATGTTTATATTCCAAGGGTTTGCAGAATAATTTAAATAGAATTTAAATAGAATCTGTTACAGTAATTTAGTCTTTGAGTTGATACAGATTGCTTATAAATATACTGTATATCTCCGCATATAAGGCACACTTTTTTTCAGGTCGGAAGATCTTGAAAGTTGGGGATGCGCCCTATACGCAGATACAAGCAATTTTGAGCCTCGGAAATACAGTAAAAAGGAGGAGCGGCCGGCGCTGTCAGCCGGGGTTTGGTCAGTGTCCGGCAGGGGTTGGGGGGAGCGGGTGACGGGGCTTCGGCCTCGGCCGCCCGGGCAGCGGCAGCAGCAGCGGACTTCAGTGCTGTGCTTACCTTCTGCCGAACCCAGTCTGCCTCCCTCCCTCCCTGCCGCTCTCCCTCCCTCCCTCCCTCCCTGCCGCTCTCCCTCCCTCCCTCCCTCCCTGCCGCTCTCCCTCCCTCCCTCCCTCCCTGCCGCTCTCCCTCCCTCCCTCCCTCCCTGCCGCTCTCCCTCCCTCCCTCCCTCCCTGCCGCTCTCCCTCCCTCCCTCCCTCCCTCCCTGCCGCTCTCCCTCCCTCCCTCCCTCCCTCCCTGCCGCTCTCCCTCCCTCCCTCCCTCCCTCCCTGCCGCTCTCCCTCCCTCCCTCCCTCCCTGCCGCTCTCCCTCCCTCCCTCCCTCCCTGCCGCTCTCCCTCCCGCTCTCCCTCCCTGCCGCTCTCCCTCCCTGCCGCTCTCCCTCCCGCTCTCCCTCCCTGCCGCTCTCCCTCCCTGCCGCTCTCCCTCCCGCTCTCCCTCCCTGCCGCTCTCCCTCCCTCCCTCCCTGCCGCTCTCTCTCCCTCCCTCCCTCCCTCCCTCCCTCCCTCCCTGCCGCTCTCCCTCCCTCCCTCCCTCCCTCCCTCCCTCCCTGCCGCTCTCCCTCCCTCCCTCCCTCCCTCCCTCCCTGCCGCTCTCCCTCCCTCCCTCCCTCCCTGCCGCTCTCTCTCCCTCCCTCCCTCCCTCCCTCCCTGCCGCTCTCCCTCCCTGCCGCTCTCCCTCCCTCCCTCCCTCCCTCCCTCCCTCCCTCCCTCCCTCCCTCCCTCCCTCCCTCCCTCCCTCCCTCCCTCCCTGCCGCTCTCCCTCCCTCCCTCCCTCCCTCCCTGCCGCTCTCCCTCCCTCCCTCCCTGCCGCTCTCCCTCCCTCCCTCCCTCCCTCCCTCCCTGCCGCTCTCCCTCCCTCCCTCCCTCCCTCCCTCCCTCCCTCCCTGCCGCTCTCCCTCCCTCCCTCCCTCCCTCCCTGCCGCCCTCCCTCCCTCCCTGCTGCTCTCCCTCCCTGCCGCTCTCCCTCCCTCCCTCCCTCCCGCTCTCCCTCCCTCCCTCCCGCTCTCCCTCCCTCCCTCCCTCCCTCCCGCTCTCCCTCCCTCCCGCTCTCCCTCCTGCTCTCCCTCCCTCCCGCTCTCCCTCCCTCCCTCCCGCTCTCCCTCCCTCCCTCCCGCTCTCCCTCCCTCCCTCCCGCTCTCCCTCCCGCTCTCCCTCCCTCCCTCCCTGCCTGCCTCACCCTCTCTCTCTCCTGGGCTGCAGGCTTGCCTCTCTCCCTCTCTCTCTCTCTCCCGGGCTGCCGACCTGCCTCTCTCCCCCTCTCTCTCTCCCGGGCTGCCGACCTGCCGCTCTCCCTCCCTCCCTCCCTCCCTGCCTGCGTGCCTGCCTGCCTCTCTCTCTCCCAGGCTGCCGGCCTGCCGCTCTCCCTCCCTCCCTCCCTCCCTCCCGGGCTGCCGGCCTGCCTCTCTCCCCCTCTCTCTCCCGGGCTGCCGGCCTGCCGCTCTCTCTCCCTCTCTCCCTCCCTGGCTGCCTGCGTGCCTGCCTCTCTCTCTCCCTACCTACCTGTCTCTCCTGTCTCTCCTCCCTTCTGCCGGCAATATCATTGAAAATGCTTCCGTTTTTTTTCACCAAGAAAAGGTCAAAAACGGGGGGTGCGCCTTATACCATGTGTGCCTTATATGCGGAGATATACGGTAGTTACTATATTTTATTGTAAATGTTGTGAAGTGCATTGAAACATCTTAATGATGTGATACATTACAATACCAAATGCTAAGATTATTGTTTATCACTTAGTACTATTGTTGGCTCTGTCCATTGACCCTGGGGGTTAATTTGGCTGAACTTCCAGAGCAGGTTGCTACAGTATTGCTTGTGCATATTAGCAGTGTGAAAACTGTTGGAATTGTTTGGCCCAGCTGCCAACAAGTATTGATAGAGGAATCTTTTAACTCTATCTTCAAAAATACAGAGAAATGACAGTTTGAGGTAGGTGTCTTTGCCTCCAGTGTCAGAGAGGACACTACAAAATAAATACAGCCTAAGACTTGGGACACCAGATTAACCCAGAAGAACCTCGTTCTGAGCCAAGATTCAGTGAAAATCAGTGTTGGCAGTGTTCCCTGAGAGAGAGACTTTATTCAGAGTGTTGGACTGCATTGGGCATAATTGTACAAGCTCCAGAATGATGTGCCAATCTTGGTCACTCTGGAAACAGAGGTTAAGCCCTAGGATCCGTCGATATGGAAATTTTCCGATTTAGATATATCGACGGGCTCATATCGAGATATATCGAAATATCGATATTTTCGGGTTTTTCGTACTGCGCATGCGCGCGCGGCGTGTGCATTTGGAGTGCACGCGCGTTCGGAGTGCGCGCGTGTTAGGAGTGTGTGCGCGTTCTGGGTGCGCGCGCATTCGGGGTGCATGCGCATTTGGGGACTATCTCCTCAGGAGGTAAATATCTTTCTCTCTCCGTGTCTCTCACACTCGCTCTCTCCATCCCTTTGTTTTTCTGTCTGTGTCTCTGTGTCTCTCTCCTCTCTCACATCCCCCCCCGTCTCTATCTATCTGTACATTATCACATCCACACCGTCTCTCCCCCCCCCCGCTGCTGTCCCTCTCTCCTCCCCCCCCCGCCCGCTGCCGTCCCTCTCTCCCCACCCTGCCCCTCTCTCCCAACACCCCCACGCCATCTCTCCCCCTCCCACCCCCCCACAGCCGTCTCTCTCCCCCTCCCCCCCAGCCATCTCTCTCCCCCTCCCCCACCCCAGCTGTCTCTCTCCTCCTCCCCCCCCAGCCATCTCTCTCCCCCCCCCCCCCCCCCCCCTACCCCACCCCTTGCATACCTGTATATTGTATTCGAGGACTATGAATACAATATGGCGGCTTTGCACCTTGGTCTGTGCATTGTGCATAGAGATGAGCAATCTGGGTCTTGTAGTTCAGTGTGCGCGCATTCCGATTATTTACCTCGATATATCAACTTTTTGATATATCGATATTTTTAAAATGCCTATATCGGTGTATCGATATGAAAATTAGATTGGATTTTAGTGATATATCGCTGGATCCTATTAAGCACCATATTTTTATTCCAATAGAATCAAATTTCACAATTTGATAAGAAGGCCAATATTCAAAAGATCCTGCTAAATGTGCCTGGATTGTTTTTAAATAGTTTTAAATCATGCATAATTTTAGAGGAAATTTGATTGGATTCTGGACTACCGGTGGTTAACCAAAGCCTTATGCCATACAGTTTTCTTTACAGTGTTGATAAGGTTTGGTGCACTTTAATGACACTTGAATAGATGGATGAGGATCTGTTCCAAGCTGTGATTCTCTGGATAGCTTCATTAGTAGGAAAACAATGGGGAAAAGCTTTCAATCTAGACATTTTGAGCAGTAACTAAATTTTCTAACATTCTTTAATTTGATAATTGACAGCTGTAAGGTGTATTTGAATTACAGCAAGGATTGCCTTGTTATAGGGCATTCAATCCCCAATATTATTCAGTGGCCTGCATCCAGTATCTCTAAGACTTCCTTTGCGAAGAGGTGATATCAGCGATGCTTTCTTTTTGTGCATCAATTTCATTAATAATACAATTTTTATCCTGCTGCTATCAATCATTACATTTTTAAAAGCTTACTGATTACCTCGTGGGTAAATATGCTATTTAATAGCACAAAAGCCCAATAGGCTTTTATCCAGCTCAATGGAAAGAGCACTTGCCTTGCAAGCAAAATACCTGGGTTTGGTTCCATGCAGGGCAGAACCTTGGGTAAGTTTCCTTACTCCACACACTTGATGATAATCCCTCAAAAAAATTGGTCATTTCAATCTATGACTCTTTGTAGGAGGGCCATGCACAATTGGCTGCCCCATTTCACCTGCAAATATATAATTCACTTTATATTATATTCTGTGAAGTCCTTTCAGTCATCTAGAATACATGAAATGTGCTATTACAAATGCAAGGATTATTATTATTTCTACAGTACTTGGTTCAATTTTGGGCACAAATTATACTGTTCCCTTTCTGGTGAGAATTTGTTCAAACCATAATGTATATCATTAGTTCCTGTTATACTTTAGTTCACAGAGAAAATAAATTACAACAATTGCATTTATACACCTGCTTTCAACAACAATAACAACAAAATTACACTTTCACGTCAGAAGGATGTGCTAAGGTGCTGGACAGTCACTGCTTCAAACCCGAGCTGAGGACAAGTGAGGGGGAGGGAAATTGAGGGATTAGGAGTTGCTGACGGGTCCATCGAAGACGAGTGTCTTGAGGCGAGACTTGAAGGAGGCCAGGGAGGGGGTGAGGTGGAGGGACTGCACGATGGAGTTCCAGAGCTTGGGGGCAGAGTGGCTGAAGGCTCGCCTGCCAATGGTGTGGCGGATGGGTCGGGGACGTGGAGCAGACCAGAACCTGATGAACAGATGGGACAGGCAGGTTGGTAAGGGGATAGGAGGTCATGGATGTAGGGTGGGGCAAGGTTGTGGAGGGCTTTAAATGTGAGGAACAGGATCTTGAATTGGATCCTCTGGATGATGGGGAGCCAATGGAGTCCGGCGAGGATGGGGTCACGGAGTTTGGAACGGTAGAGGATATGGGCCACAAAGTTCTAGATTATCTGCAGCCTGTGGAGGGAGGAATTGGGAAGGCCGAAGGCAGGGTGTTTGCATAATTTAGCTGGGGTGTAAGGAAGGCATGAATGAAGGTTTCAGTGGCTTTGGGGGTGAGGTAATGATGGAGTTGCAGAGATGGGGAAAGACAGAGCGAGGCATTGCTTGGATGTGGGGAGGAAAGACAATTGTGGGTTGAACAAGACACCTAGGTGCCTGACTGGCTTGGTGAGGTTCAGTGTGCAACCATGGAGTTTGATGCTGCCAGTGCCTGATGCAAGAAGGCGCTGGTGCGAGCCAATCAGTAGGGCCTCTGTCTTGTTGACATTCAACTGTAGAAAGTTAGCTCTCATCCAGGACTTGATGTCTGACAGACAATCTGCAAGACTATGGTAGTCCTGGAGTCGGAAGATAGAGGCAGATAGACACCCAACCCAATAGAGGTTGGTTGTCATCTGCATACATATGGAAGTTAACCCCATGTCTGGGAGCATGTAGATGTTGAAAAGTAAGGGGCCAAGAATAAAGCCTTGGGGGATGCCACAGGTAACAGTGCAGGGGCTAGAGTAGAAATCGTTGGTGGCAACAAATTGTAGGCGATGAGAGAGGTGGGACTCGAACCAGGCAAGGGCAGGTCTGCAGAGATTGAGGAGGGCAGAGAAGCGATGTCGGAGGATGAAATGGTCGACAGTATCAAAGGCAGTGGAGAGGTCAAGTAAGCAGAGAGAGCCCTGGTAACAGATGTTTAGAATGTCATTAGAGACTTTGCCCGGGGCTGTCTCTGTGCTGTAAGCAGCACGGAAGCCAGATTGAAGGAGTTCGAGGAGGGAATGGTGGGAGAGAAAGGATCGAAGCTGAGAAGCAGCAACTCTTTCCAGGGCCTTGGAGAGGAATGGGAGGTTGGAGATGGGGTGATAGTAGGGATTGGTTGAGAGAAGGTTTTTTTAAGATGGGGATGATGACAGCAGCTGTTAGAGGAGTGGGGATGGTGCTGGTGCATAGGGAGTGGTTGATGACATCAGTTAGCAGGGGGTGCTAGGAGATGGAACTCAGAGATGAGGAGGGAGGTAGGGATGGGTTCAAGGGAGCAGATGGTGAGTTTCATTTTGTGGAGGATAGCAGAGAAGGCGCGGGGAGAGATAGGATGGAAGGTATGTTGGTGGGAGGGAGATAAATCCTGGGGCAGAGGCAGTGGGGAGATCTTAGAGAATGGGATAGAGGTGCCTGATACAAATCCCCTCGATTTTTGATTCAAGGAAGTCCAACATCTCCTCGTTGTTGGCGTTGGAGGATAGGATGGGTGAGACGTGGGAGGGTGGGCGCAGGAGGTGGTTAGTGGTGGAGAAAAGAAGCCTGGGATTGTCCTTTGCCACCAAGATTAAGTTGGAAAAGTAGGAGAACTTGGCGGAGGCTAGGGCGGAGCGGTAGGCCTTGGTATGGTCTAGCCAAATTTGCCAGTGGACCATTAAGTTCAAGTTCAGACAATGCCTCAAAGCACTTCACGTAACTGATTTGGAGCCTGTCTATTTCTGAGTGTGTGGGGGATGTTGTGTCAAGCCAGAGGGACAATGAAATTGGAGTTCCAGAAATTGGAGTTGTTGGCCGAAAATGCATGGGGTTTATTTCTTCTTGAATGGCAATATAATATTGGGAGGTTATTCGCTTCCGATCTGTAACTTGATGCATTATCCAATGCACCATCCAGTGCTGGGTCTATCTATCATCGAATAGATGAAGATCACAGCAGTAAATTTATAATCATTCAGAAAGGGAAGCAATTGAATACCTTCTTCAGAGTTGATCCCAAATAATAAAGTGATGCATGAGATCCTTAAAGCTTGTCAAGCAGTGATAGATAATAAAGCAGTCCACTTATGTGTGTTGTAATAGTCCTTACATCTGATATAGTACTTTACAATTTGGGAGGATGACTTAAGGACATTACTGTACATTTGTAGACAAAATGATACTGCTGTGCACTACTGGCTGCTGTATATCGCTCATAAAATTAATTCCCTTTACAGTGCATTGAGATGATTCAAATACATGAAAAAGCACCATATCAAATGCAAGGATTATTATAATTATTATGGTCTATGTAGCACTAATACAATCAAATGGTTTAGAGCTGATTATTCAGATATAGACCTGTCTACTACAAAGAGAATGCATTACTTTAACATGAAGAAGTTTTGTCTTGGATTTCAAATCTGATGTTCAAACATTTGTCTTTGCAGATATATAAATGGATTAAGGGGAATGGGGATAAGGCAGGTAGCTGGAGTTAGAGTAGAATATCAGCCATGATTGAATGGTGGGGCAGGTATGATGGGCCAATGGCCTACTCCTGCCCCTGTTTCTTATGTTCTTATGTACCCTTCACATGCAGGAGATTTCTGGCACCACGTTCTTTTCTATGGATTAAATTCAGATGACTGAACAAGAATCAGTTAAGTGAGAAATTCTATTTTAGCAAGTGATTGAGCCTACAATAGTATTCAGAAAGACAACCATTGAAAACTGGAACAGCAAGTTAAATCAATTGTTTCCTCTGGTGGTATTGATAGGATAATATCCTACATTAAATAAATCACAATAATCCTGCTGTGCTTCAAAAATCTGCTGAATGATAACTTTAAATAAATCATCATCCTTGGGAGTGGTAGCATCCACTTTTCATTCCAGGTTAGTGATTCTACGGGGAAACAAATTATACTGATCAGGAAAGATATTGACCTTGATGTTTTGAGCCTATTATTGTGAAAACCCCAAGAGCACATTGGCAAGATCAGTAAATTTACAGAACATTAGAGTTTCACTCTGATTTCACCGTGCACGGAAGGGGGTTGGTAAACAAAAAATATCTATTTGCCTCTTGCCTTCTTTCATTGAAACTACTACTATTTATCCAGCACCCGATCAACCGTAACTTCCATATAACTGGCACCTCAAAAAAAAGGTCCGCATTCGAATAACTGGAATTTATCCGGAAAAATGCATTATTAAATTTGTTTTTGCGTTTTGGGCAGAATATCCAGCACGTGCTTTAACCGGCATTGGCCAAGTCCCTAGGGTGCCAGATAAACAGGCTTTTACTGTACTTACCAATGCTGCAATAAAACATTTTCAGGGTTTAACATAAATTGGGCTCTTTTCATAGAATCATAGAAATTTGGCACAAAAGGAGGCCTTTTGGCCCATCTAGTCTGTGCCAGCTCTTTAAAAAGAGCAACTCAATTCCCCTGCCCAGCTCTCTCAACATTACCTAACAGACCTGTTCTCCCTAAATAAAGATCTAATTCTCTTTTAAAAGCTGTTATCGAATCGGCATTCACCACCCTTTCAGGCAATGCATCCCAGATTTGAACAACCTGCTGAGTGAAAAAAATTCTCCTTTGCTCCCCTCTGCTTCATTTTGAAACAATTTTACATCTGTGACCACGAGTCACAGATTCGCCCACCAGTGGAAACTGTTTTTCCTTATTCACCCTGTCAAATCCCCTCATGATTTTATAAACTTCTATTAGGTCTCCTCTCAACCTTCTCTGTTTTAAAGAGAATAAATCTAGCCTATCTAGCCTTTCCTCATAACTGAAGTCCCTCAATCCTGATACCATTCTAATAAACTTTCTTTGCACCCTTTCTAATGCCTTAACATCATTTCCATAGTATGGTGGCCAGAATTGAACACAGTATTCCAGCTGAGGCCTAACCAAAGTTTTATAGAGGTTAGTCAGCACTTCCTGACTTTTGTACTCTATACCCTTATTTATAAATCCTAGTATCCCATATGCCTTCTTAACGGCTTTGTCTACCTGTCCTGCCACCATTAAAGAGTCACTAACACAAATCCCCATGTCTCTCTGTTCCCTCACACTTAAAATTGTAATATGTAGCCTATATTGCCTCCCCTCATTTTTTGTCCCAAAATGTGTCATCTCACACTTCTCTGCATTAAACTTCATCTGCCATGTGTCTGCGCACTTTACCATTTAATCTATATCTTCTTGCAGATAGTTATTATCCTCCTCACTATTTATATTCTCCCTAACTTAGGACAGTCTTGTGTACAAGATGCAATGAAACATTGTTATAAATTTCTGATCGTTCTGGTCTGAAGGCCGGCCATTTCTTTAGCATACAGTCTGACTAGGTATTGAAAAGTGAATTTTGTTTCAATGTTTAAACGCATTCTGTTTTTGCTTTGTCAATCTTGTAGTCTCCAATTTATAAAGAATAAAATTCTGAGCCACTGCTCTGTTCCTTGTGTGTCAGAAGTGAAACAAAGGAACAACAATGATGCCATTCAAAACCTTGCTGACGTGTCAGGCCCGTACGCAGGATTTTTAATGGGGGGGTGCGAATTGCTAGTGATGGGACCAACAATGGCCGGGGGCTTGCGGGCTGCCCCCGAAGCACCCTCGAGGCTCCAACGTTTTACACAGTTTGAGGTCTTATTTAATCGGTTTAGAAGATCGAATATGAACGGTAAATGTTTCATGTCCTTGGTGTTTAAGAGCATCATTATTTATTCAGTGTTTTTATTTTCCCCGGTAGTCCCTGTCTAAATTTTTTGGGAAGCTCGAATGTGTTCGCCGATAAAAGCAAACACGATTGTTGACACGATGATGTAAGGAATGTGAACAAGAAAGTAAATTACAATCCAATTAAACCAGTACAATGACGAATGCTTGATAAATGTATGCGTATAAGAGAAAATGATCATAAACTACAGATTGACAGTAATTAATAAGTTGTTCTGCAATGTTATCCAATTTCTTTCGGACTGTAATGAACAATAATGTAAGAGTAAAGTATGAATTATGTGCTCAGATATTCCAGCAAAGCAAATTTTATAAAAGACAAGAAAATATACAGAAACTGAAAATCAGTGTAAAACAGTTAATTCACACATGTTACAAGCCTGTTATCAGCATTATCCTGAAAATATCGTTGAACTGTGAGCAATAGTGTAGTTAGTTTTTATTTATTTATTTAGAATCAAAATTAAAGGAAGTGACCCATCAAGCAATACTGATCTGAAGAAAAAATACTTGAAAAAATAAGGGAGGGGAAATTAATTCTTTAATAGTGTTCCATATTCGAGACGCCTTGGTGGCTTTGAAGCGAATACGTCAACCACTCTACCAATACCGATTTCCATATTATAATGAATGTGCATTAACGCGAGTGCTGAAAGTCGTTCCTGCGTCATGCTTGCTCGTAGGTAGCTGTGTAATCTGCGTAAAGCACTTGCACTTCGTTCACATTCACAACTTGTTGCAGGAATAGTGCAACACAATCTTAGAAGCACAGAGATATTAGGGAACATGTCATCATCACACTCCATCATTGCTGCTGCTGCCGTGGATGGACGTTGGTCAGAGGATAATGCTAGGAATCTGTGTTTCCATCTGAATAATTCTTGTGGCAACACTTCCGGTGAGTGCATATCTTCTGCGTATAATTCAACTACCTCTTCGAGTGATGGTACATCATCCCCACATAACACTGACGGGACTAATCCCAATAGCCTTGATGAAAGCACCGATAAATCGGAAAACTGTGAGTTAAGCTCAGAATGGATGTGGCTTAGGAATGGAATCACAATGTTTCGACGATAATGCTCCTCAGGTGTAGCTGCAGGCACGTTACTACGCATGGTCTGCCGACCAACAGTCCGTGGCATGGATGGCATGACGTTGACAGCATTAGCCATTCTAACAGCTTGCTTATACGATCTTGAAAATTCGACTTCTACATCATCGCAGAGCACTTTGTATACCGCTTTCACGGTTGAGATCTCACTGTAAGCCTTGATGATGTCTACAGTCTGCCCTTGCAATTTTACTGTTATGCCAGCGAGATGTGACAAGAAGTGATAGATCGTAAGAAATGTCACAATGAAGTCGAAGGAAGTGAGACTTGCCAATAGAGATGCTGCATCACAGCGACTCTTTGGATCCCAACTAGCTTCCCTAAAATCTATGCCACATGATTCGACGTTGGCACCATGAGCAATATTCTCCAATGCTGTAATGTTGTAGATATATGCCTGATAGAAATGAGTATATGCCTCGTGTCTGGCAGCCCATCGTGTCTTGCACAAGTCAAGAAGCCCCTTTCGATGTTTTGTTTGCTCTGGCAAAGCCTTTCTAATAATCGATTGCAGGAGACCATTGCGCTTTGGGCTTGCCAGGAAGAACCAACAGCATGCCTTTAGCTTGTCAATTGTGTTTTTTGTGCGGGGGAGGGAGCATGAATGCGCTATTACCAAGTTTAGGCAATGACCACTACAATGAACGTATACAGCTTTTGGTGACTGCTGTTTTATTCGTCGCTGAACACCAACATTATCGCTTGACATGTTTGCAGCTACTAACATCCACGGATGTTAGTAGCATCAAGGCCCGTCATCTTTAGAAAGTCCAAGATGGTACTGGCGATGACTTCACCGGTGATCCTTGGCAATTTAAGAAAAGACAGAAATTCCTCCCTTATATCTTTATTTCTGTCAACGAAACGGAAACAAAGGGCGAGCTCCTCTTGGTTGCTGCTAGTTACCTCATCAGCAATTACACTAAACCATCGAGCAGCTTTGATTTCATCAATCAAATCACTGCGGATTATATCATGGCCGATGATTGTGATGATATCGTTCTGTATTCTAGGTGAGGTATATGTACAATTCCTATTCGCAAGCCCAATACTATCAAGGTGAGGTCAAAGAACCTCGTCATGCTTCGCAATCATCTGTAGGGCTGCCAGAAAGTTTCCCGGATTACCATTGTAATGTGTGCCGTCACTCGTAACGGTGTTACTTTCCACGACTCTTTCATTATCTCCTCTAAGTGCAATGCAGTGACGTCCACAGAATAATACAGCTTCGGCAACTGTTCTTATGATATGTCGATTTCTTTCAATGTTTTTCTTCTTTTCATCGACCAAACAAATGTCTATCTTATGTTGTGGGTTCGCAACAGAGTCGCGCATTGATGCCGATCTAATCATTGAATTTACGTGATAACCATTTTGTTCATGTTCCTTCGCCTTCTCGTTTAGTTTGTAGAACATGGTAAAGGGTGTATTAACAAATGCCCCCATCCATTTCCTCTCACTTGTTTGGACCATCAGTGCACAGTGAATGCAAAAGGCAGCATCTAATGAAGGACTGTAGACCATCCATTTATAATCTCGCAAGTATCTCATGTTGAACTGGCGCTGACAATGGTGAAGGAACTGTGATGGGAAAATGTAATCTTCAGATGGGATGAAGTGGCTTGTCAAGAGATGGTATTTATATGCAACATCAAGTTTTTCAATTGCATTGGTCAACTCCTCAGGGCTCAGAGTAGCATTTATGATGTTTCCGATATCATTAACGAAATGAGTAGACCTATGTTGTATAATTATAAGGGGCTCGGCAACTTCCTGGTCACTGGAACAGCTTGGTTCACTAACTCCCATCTCATCCTGTATTTCTTGCGATTCCTTAACTGGCTCTTGATCATCAGTCGAACTAAGCCTTTTTTTGACCATCCACTGGTCTAGGGGCTTGCACAGTTTTGCAGCTGCTTTGCGTTTCCGTTCATTTTGCTCTTTGTGACCCATAACGTAGTCTAGGTACTATTTCTTTATGATGACTTCTCACAAAAAAAATTAAGGAAAAACATATGTTCGTCATCAAGTCCACAAACGTTTGCCTATGTATGTAGATAATTTAAATGAAAAGGGAACTACATGGCTTATGACATTTATTTTCATTCCATTAAACTATTTAAAATGATCCGAGATCTAAAGCTAGGATTTTTTTGAGCTGCTATTGAAAGTGTACTCCTATATGGAGCAGAATGCTGGACACTTACGCAAACCTTGACCAGGAGATTAGATGACTCATGAGGTATATACGAGGCTTCTAAGAGATGCCCTGAACGTTTACTGGCGACAGCATCTGACAAATAGTGAGCTATATGGTACACTACCACATTGGTATCACAGACATTACTGCAGAGGCATCTTAGGTTTAGCGGACATAGCTGGAGAAGCCGGGAGGAACTGTCCATAGTCCTACTATCCTATGGGAACCATTGCACGGTCACAGAACACGAGGTAGACCGACTCTAACCTACATCGATACTCTGGAGCGCGATTCGGGTATTGGCAGGCGAGAGTTTTCAGGCTGCATGGAGAGAAGGGATCAGTGGAGAAGTGTGGTTGTCAATGCCCGAGTTCGCTCGATCAGATGATGATGAAACTATTTTTAGGCCAAATTCGTGCGACATTGATGTTTTTTTCACTCTGGGTACAAAATTGAACGTGAAATAAAGTAGCACTGTTTATCTTTGTGGTCATATTGTTTTGCATGCCAGTAGACGTCTCTAAAAGCAATTTTTAATTACAGGAATACATTTTTAATAATATACATCAAATGTGATAATCAAGACAAAACAAGAAACATGATATTTCAGAAACACGCCTATCAAAACTTAAGTCATTTTTACTTACATTTATCAGATTAAAATATGATTTCAGCTTCCACAAAGTGGTGCTACCTTTTTATGTAGTGTAAACGGGATGATTTCCAATTGACACACCACGTAGAATAGGCGCTAAAGCATAGGCCTACGTCCATGAGTATTTCTTTTAAAGATAGGCATTCACGTCCAGCATACAACTTTTTTGTTGGGTTCTCAAAAGCTTTAATTTCTCAGAAGCTTGTAAATATGTTGTCATTGTTTGCTAGCATTACAGTCACACCTCTCAAAACTTGAGTAATTTTTACTTACGGTGATCAGATGAAAAGATGATTTTAACTTCCAGAAGTGGTGCTGTCCCTTGTGGCTGTATACGGGATGATTTCCAAACGAGGATTTGAGTCTTGGCGCCTATGTTTATCCAGTCACGAGTCACAGACTCGCCGCGTCATTGACTCGTCTATCGACGCGGTATGTTTTGGGTAGACGCCGATTCTGGTGTGCGACTCGATAATTTTATATTAATACTAAAACATTCAAAGATGTGTGTTTATAATTAATACATAGTTTTGAAGAACTAATTGTTACACAAATGCTCAATAAATTTACTTGGTATTTAAATTTGATAAAAAATACAATTCTCTACCCCGGAAAATGTGGACCTTTTATAATTTGGGGGGGTGCGTACGCACCCGTCGCACCCCCCTTGCGTACGGGCCTGGTGTGGATAAAACAAATCGAGTTAAATGACTCAAACAGTTGTCACAAAACAGTAAATACCTTTCACTCTTCAATGTAATGTATTGTTCACTGCAGTTACAGGCAGGAAGAGACTTCTAAAGTCCTGTAGCTCAATGGTTAGAGCACTCGCCATATAAGCGAGAGACCTGGGTTTGATTCCAGGCAGGGTGAAATCTTGGGCAAGTTTCCTTACGCCTGATAATAATTCCCCACGCCCCCAAAAAAATGTAGTCACTCAATTCACGACTTTTTGTGGGACACTTCTGTGCACAATTGGCTGCCATGTTTCGCCTACAAATGTACATTCAATTCACTTTACAGTATATTCTGTGAAGTGCTTTGAGATGTCTAGAAGACGTGAAAAGCCCTATATCAATGAAAGGATTGTTGTTATTACTATTATTATTATGTTCAACAAGATGTACTTGTTTGCCTACAAAATAAGTGTTACCAGATGTTACAGTGAAGCTCTTTGATGTGTCCTTCCGATGTGAAAGGAGCCTTATCAAATGGAGGAATCATTTATCATATTTGTGTGGCATTTGCAGCACAGCTATATGGAACAATGCCCAGAGCGGCTCTAAATAGCACCTCTAACAATTTACTACTGAACTGAACTGGAATTAGCTTAAAGTCCCAAGGTGGGTCTTGATTGAATATAACTTTTATACCTAGATATGAGAATGCTAGAGATTGAGCCAGGAGAAGACCCAAGTCCTCCATAGTCCTAGCGTATGAGCTACTATGTCCTATGGAGGTTTCCCTCTCTCCCCATCCCCCACACCCCCACCCTCTAAGGAGTTTATTTCCTTCACTTTTTTCCTAAAGTCATTGGACCCTTTTTCTCATACAATATTTTATTATGGATGTTGGATACCTTCCAGCATGAAATGTCTACAGTTGATGTGTAAGGTCTGGCATTGAATACTGGTGGGATCAAAGGGGACATTATAGTTGAGCGAAATTGTGTCCATATTCTACAATTACAGAATTGTGCAATCAGCAGAGGTTGTTATTTGCTGATTCTGTGAAACACTTATGGTTGGGCACTTATAATTGAATATCAATGCCCTTTGACAAAGATAGCTGTTAACAACAGCAGGCACCATCTCACAGAATAATAATCCTTGCATTTGATATAGCACTTTAACATCTTCTAAATGTCTCAAAGCGCTTCACAGAATATACTGCAAAGTGAATTGACTGTATATTTGTCAGTAAAACATGGCAGCCAATTGCGCACGGCAGTGTCCCACAAACAGTCGGGGATTGAAATGACCCATTTTTTTTAATTGTTTTTTTTATGAGGGATTATTATTATTAGGCATATAAAGTAAGAAAAATTGTCAAAGGTTTCGCCCTGACCTGCTGGGAATTCAGTCTACACAGGATTCCATCTTAACATAGGGATTTGATAATAATTCTTACATTTTTTTAAAGCACCTTGCATGATGGGAGGACATTGCAAAGCACTTCACAGGATACATTTTAAAATGTATTATATATATGTAGGCAAACTCAGTAGCCAATTTGCACGCAGCAATCTATCACAACGAGCCATAAAGTGAAATTTAGTTGTTTTTTCTCTGGAAGGTAACATCGGAGAAACTCCCATTTCTTTCAAATAATTCGATGGGATTGTTACCATCCATCTGAACGTACTGATGGGTGTTCAGTTTAACGTCTCATCCAAAGGGCCTTTGTCAATGCTATGCTTCCTTGAGTGCAGTTTTAAACTAATTGTGTTAAAAATCATGACAGGGCTTAAACCTACATCCGTCTAACTAAGGCGAGAATGTTCCCAACTGAGTTAAGTTAATTGCCAAACATTTGTGCTGGTGCCTAGCCTCATATGCTCCATTCAATTGGAATGCTTACAGTTGGCATCAATAGTGATAGCACTTGAACATTCATACTTCCTCAAGATGGTAGAGGAGGTCCCTTCTACCACCTCCGATGGATCGCCCGTCTCCGGCAATACCTCATCCCAAAAGCCACCTAAACCTTGGTCCGTGCCTTTGTCAACTCTCAGCTGGACTATTGCAATGCCCTCCTCGCCAGTCTCCCCTCCACCACAACCCACAAAATCCAACTGATTCAAAACTCTGCATACTCACCCACACAAGGTTCACTCCCCCATTACCCCAGGCCTTGCCAGACTTCTTTGGCTCCCTGTCCCTGAGAGGATTGACTTCAAGATCCTCACCATTGTTTTCAAGTCCCTCCACTGCTCTGCACCCCCCGTACCTCTCTGATCTCCTCTCTCCCCAAACCAGCACCCGTGGCCTTCGCTCCACTGGGTCTGGCCTCCTCCATGTCCCCCGAATCCTCCACTCCACCCTATGCCACTATGCTCTAAGGCTCTGGAACTCCCTTCCTCATTCCCTTCCTAGTTTCAGGTCCCAGCTCAAGACCTTTCTCTGTGACAGAGCCTTTGGTCACCTTTCCACCCCTGGCCCGGTTCCAGGATCCGCTAATATGAAGCCCTCTGAGACGCTGTCCGGCATGGGGGGGCGCTATATAAATCAAAGTTGTTGTTATAGAGGTCATACGTTTCCAGTGTTGCAAATTCAAGTGATAACCATTCAGTCTATTAAACAATAACATTGTTACCCCCTAAAGTAAGTCTGGACTGTAAAAGATGAGCACATTTAGACTTTATTGCAAAATAAAAATGGTTTTATAAACTCAGTCTTTGGCTAGAAGATTGATCTTACTGATGATGTACTCTGTATGAAATCATCCCTACAGCATATGGTGTTTTTTTTCATTACAACATTTTAACACAGGCAAACTGTGAGTTTGTTCTTTATTGTACAGACCATGCAGTCGGCATTTTATATCTCTCATTTTTACTGAAGAGGCTGACTAAATGTAATGTGTTTCTTATAAAGCTGCATATTTTGCATTAGTACTTAGACATCCTCCTGGGTAACATACAACAGTCTAGCCAAGAAAACTTGTGAAATGTTTTTGCCTCCTTTCCCTGACAACTGGAGTGTATGCTGGGATTCATACCCATTTTAGAAAACATAGATGTGAATCCATAGAGCACTGCAAGAATAGTCAGTTGCCAACACAGCAGGATAGATTAGGAACAAGCTCAAATCACTTACAATATGAGATACTGTTATCAACTGCAACTGCTATTGTTAACAACCCTCTTAATAATCAGAACGCACCAATGTAAACAAATTAGTGAACAATGATGGTTTTAGCTGTGCGCTAATATAGAGCTATATTTCTGACAATTAAAAAAAATTTGATGACAACAACTTGGATGTATATAGCGCCCTCCATGCCAGACAGTGTCTCAGAGCACTTCACAAAGTGGATCCCGGGCCGAGCCAATACTATCAATAAATATCTAAATTTGAATTTGTAACATGTATTGAACATAGAAATGAAAATGGAAACTATTATTCATTTTCTGTGTTTACAAAACCATTTTTTCTCTGCAATAAAGTCTAAATGTGCTCTACACATCTTTTGCACTACAGAGTTACTTTAGGGGGTAAACATCATATATTAATTGACTGAATACATCACTTGAATTTGCAACACTGGAAAGGTATGACCTCTACCGTCTTGAGGAAAATATGAACATTGTTGCGTTTGACAAAATGGTCACTAGATATTTACAGAATTGTATCCGGATGGTGGATGTATACTGAATAAGAACCTTCAAATACAAGTCAGGAATTAAATGTACAGTATCTCATACTTGTTGAATGGAATTTGGTTTCCAGGGAAGGGGAAAGAACATAGATACCATTATTCCATTACCCATCTGAAAAATGTGATGAACAGTTTTACCATGTGATGTGCTGGAGCAAGATGGAGGAAAGCTAAAAGACCGATGGGTACAAACATTGTCATTTTGACATCCGCAGTTATGCTTGTCTAAGCATGGAAATCTTAGAAGGTGCTTTGTATTTACTTTTATAATTAATTAACAGTACAAAACAACAGCAGGTATTGTGAAAAGATAGCTGGTTTCATAATATTGTCAAAAAGTGTTCCAAAATCAGCTATTCTTTTGTTTTCCTTTAAAGTTTTTTCATGTATTGTCTCTCTATCAAAGAAAATATTTGTGCTAAGGCACTATTACATTGTCAGATGGGCTGTTCTTTGGGTGAGATAATAACAAGCTCTCATTTGTTCATGAAATAACTCATAACACTGTTTGAAAAGTAAAGTGTCCCAGTGTCTTGACCAACCATCCTCCAAAATACATAAAACAACAAAATTGCACTTATATAGCGCCTTTCAGGTAGGGAGGATGTCCCAAAGAGCTGAACAGTCAGGTCTGGACCCGAGCAGGTGGGGCACTGTCGGGATAGGGGGGAGGGCAAGGAGAGTGGGAGAGGGGGAAGAGTTAGTTGGGCAGCCAAAGGCTCGGTCGATGCGGAAGGTCTTGAGACCGGCCTTGAAGGAGGAAAGGGAGGAAGCAAAGCGGATGGAGCTCCACATTGTGGGAACAGAGAGGCTGAAAGCATAGATTGTTTACCTCCTGAATGTTTGTGGGACATTGGTGTGTGTAGGGTCCGTCGATATGGAAATTTTCCGATTTAGATATATCGATGGGCTCACATCGAGATACCGAAATATCGATATTTTCAGGTTTTTCGTACTGCGCGTGCACACGCGGTGCGTGCATTTGGAGTGCGTGTGCATTTGGGGCCTATCTCCTCAGGAGGTAAACATCTTTCTTTCTCTGTGTCTCTCACTCTCTCCATCTCTGTGTTTTTCTGTCTGTGTCTCTGTGTCTCTCTCCTCTCTCACATCCCTCCATCTCTATCTATCTGTATATTATCACATCCACCCCGTCTCTCCCCACTCCCCCGCCGTCGTCCCTCTCTCCTCCCTCCGCCCCCCCACCGCGTCCCTCTCTCCCACACCCCCCCATCGTCTCTCTCCCCCAACCACCCCACCCAGCTGTCTCTCTCCCCCTCCCCCCGACCACCATCTCCCTCTCGCGCTCCCCGCCCCAGCTGTCTCTCTCCCCCTCCCCCCTCCTGCCGTCTCTCTCGCCCTCCACCCCCCCAACCATCTCTCTCCCTCCCCTCCCAGCCACCTCTCTCCCCCTCCACCCCTCAGCCGTCTCTCTCCTCCTCCCCCCCCTCAGCCGTCTCTCTCCCCCTCACCCCCCCCAGCCGTCTCTCCACCCCCCCCAACCCTTGCATACCTGTATATTGTATTTGAGGAATATGAATACAATATGGCGGCTTTGCACCTCCGTCTGTGCATTGTGTATAGAGCTGAGCATTCTGGGTCTTGTAGTTCAGTGTGTGCGCGTTCCGATTTTTTCCCTCGATATAATCGATATTTTTGAAATACCTATATCGGCGTATCAATATGAAAATTATATTGGGTTTTAGCGATATATCGATATATCGTCGGACCCTAGGTGTGTGTGATCCCCTTTTATTCTCCTACAAATCTTAACCCCACCTTCAAATACTCTGTTCACTAGACGCTCTCTGAGACACTACCCTGTGTGGAGGGCAACAAGTGAAAGTTGTTGTTGAAAGGTGCTACATGTAAATATAAATTTGGCGAATTTTCATTCTTAAGAGTCTCTATAGCTGTCGTAGATAAATCAGAGCACTGTTAAGTTTGACCTAACCTCAACTGAGCCAAAATGGTATTGCTTAAATTATATCAAAATAATTTAAACTTGCCTTTGTTTAAAATTCTTCCATACAGAATTGTGCGAGTATTTGTATTGACTTTATTTGCCACTGATTAGCCCAGCTGCAAATGACTATCAATCTCTCTCTATAAAAGTTTTGTCTGTCTCTTCTCATCTTGCAGTTGCCCAGAAAATGTCATTTGGAAGTACAACTACCTTATAAATCCAGGACATTTATATACTGGAAATAAGATTTGTTGGAAAGCAAAGCTTTTATGCCATCTGCCCTAATAGCTATTTAGGATCAAACTTTTCAAGATGACATGAATGCCCTTTTTATACCATGGAAGCTGCATTATATTACACTATTAACTGTGTGATTTGGAAAGCAAAACCAAATTTAGATTTCTTTATATAAATCACTCTAACTGAGATCTGAAAGCCATTAACAGCATGTGCAAATCTTCACTAATCAACACTAAACCCAGTTACATTTTTTTAAAGGCTGTGTCTGGCTCTCTCAAAACATTCCTGGGGAGAAATTCCACCCAAATCTAGATATACTTTATTTTTGCAGGATTTGGGAATATCTAGATTTTGGTGAATTCTTTTAAAGCAGCCTAAATTTGTACAATTATTTTATGAACTACAGAAAACCTTCAAAGTGGTGACAACATTTTACAGTTTGCTAAATTCTGGACTACCCCCTACCCACCCCATTACCACCAACAGCTTCTCCTCTAGACCCTGCACAGTCAGCCGTGGTGCCCCCAGGGTTCTGTCCTTGGCATCCTGCTTTTTTATATGTTCATGCTTCCACTTGGTGACATCATACATAGATGTGGTCAACTTCCATACATATCAGGATGACACCCAACTCTACCTTCCTGTCTCTACCCTCAACTTCAGGACCACTGCTGTCTTGACAGACTGCCTGTCAGACATCAAGTACTGGAGGAGAGCTAACTTTCTACAGTTGCATGTCAACAAGACAGAGGACCTCCTGATTGGCTCGCATCAACGCCTTCTTGCATCAGGTACTGGCAGCATCAACCTCCATGGTTGCTCACTCAACCTAACCAAGCCAGTCAGTGTCCTAGGTGTCTTGTTCGATCCTTCATTGTCATTCCTCCCCCACATCCAAGCCATGACTCGTTCTGCCTTCCCTCACCTCTGTAATATTGCCTGACTCCGCAAATCCCTCACCCTTCAGGCCGCTGAAACCTTCATTCATGCCTTCAATACATCCAGGCTCAACTACGCCAATATGCTGCTTGTCAGTCTTCCCAATTCCTCCCTTCATAGGCTGCAGATAATCCAGAATTATGCAGCCCATGTCCTTTACCACTCCAAGCTTCATGACCCCATCTCCCCTATATTCGCCCGAATCCTTTGGCTCCCCAGAGGATACAATTCAAGAAATAAAAACAGTAATCGCTGGGAACATTCAGCAGGAGAAACGAAAAGTGAGTGAATGTTTCAGGTCCATGACCCTTCATCAGAACTGTTCTTCTTTCTCCATAGATGCTGCCTGACCTGCTGAGTGTTCTCAGCAATTTCTGTTTTTGTTTCAGATTTCCAGCGTCTTCCGTATTTTGTGTTTTTGATTCAATTCAAGGTCCTGGTTCTCACAATCAAAGCCCTCAACAGCCTCACTCCACCCTATCTCTGCGACCTCCTAACCCTCTAACAACCTGCCACCCCTTCTGCTCAGCAGACTCTGGCCTGCACCATGTCCCCTGCCCCACCATTGGTGGGCGAGCCTTCAGTCACTCTGCTCCTAACCTCTGGAACTCCATCCCGCAGTCCCTCCGCCTTGCCAGCTCCCTAGACTCCTTCAAGTCCCCCCTCAAGACTCTCCTCTTCGACAGTCCCATTGGTCAACCCAAATTCCCTTTCCCTCGACCATCCCCGACCCGAGCTCAGATCTGAAGCAATGACTGTCCAGCGCCTTGGGACATCCTTCTGATGTGATTATACAAGTGTAATTTTGTTGTTGTCATTTTAAGCTAGCCAGGAATGTTTAAATATATACAATTTTTTATGTTTGAAAAGTTTGTTTCATATTAGCAGTAGTAAAATCTGATTGTAAGTCATTGAACTTTATTATATTCTGAAGTCACAAAATCTAATTTGTGCTGATCCGAAAGTGGGTAGTGATGGGTGTAGGGTGGGGGGAAGCATGGCGGGATGGTGGGGAATGGTGGTGGGGTGGCAAGTCGGAAGAGGTGAGTGAAAGACTTCCAGAGTTTGGGAGAGTGGAGAGGAGGCTGAAAGCACGGCATGGTCTAAATATAAGTTTGAGTGGGTATATCAGTGAAAATCCATTGATTAACTTGCACTTAATTCTGGTTATGGCTATTTTGATAGTTACACTTGGATGAAACAAATACAAACTGTATCTTGAGACATTTGATGACTTTGCTTCAAATGCGTCTCTCACTGCCTTTTGTCATGACCATAACATTGGGCCAAAACTCATGCTGACTGTGTACATCACAATCTTCTCTACTTTTTCATGCCTGTCTGTGAAATACACATTATGAAGCTGATCTTCAATGTGTATGCCGTTTCATTTAATGACAGTCATTTTAGGGCTTTGCAGGAGATGGTGATCCTTTTACTATTTGTTGGCCTGATCACCTACCAAATAAATTATGCTTTTTATGCCCGTTCTTCAGGTTAATGTTAAAGATCCCATGAGTACTAGTCAGAAAGAGAAGGGAGCTTCTCCTGGTGTCCTGGAAATCCCCCAAATAAAATTGGTCACTCACTCCTTGGTTGTTTGTGAGACACTGCTGAGCATAACAGGCTATCATGTTTCACCCACAAAATACACAGGCAATTCACTTTACAGTATATCTTTTGCAACACCTTGAGATGTTTCAACAGGGTGATAAGGTGCTCCATCAAATGTAATTATTATTATTATTTTTTTGAACAAAGTAGCAGAAAACTGTACTATCTGTTAAACCAAGGATGGTTGTCAGTGCCAACGTAATAATGACATATGGCACTTTACCGTACCAAGTATGCTTTGACTAAGGTGAGATGAAGGCTGCAACGTTTGACAGCCAGCTTGGAAGACAGTGATTGACAATATTCTCCTGAGACTATTGCAGTTCACCTTTGTGCCTGGTGTTCCTTTTAAGATGTCAACCAAAAACATCTTTCATGCAAACTAAGTGGTAGGCAATAAGACAGCTGGGGCTTTCTTGAATACTTTCAGACAATCAAGGGAGTCCGTCAAGGCTGGATCTAAAGTAGGCATTACTTTTTGTGGCAGAGCACACTGCATGTTAGTCTTGAAGATTTTGAAGGTACTTCACTGAATGCTGGAGTGCATCAAGTTAGCAATCCATGCTCTGAATATAAACCAGTGGCATCGCTATCAACATCATGATCCCAACAATGTAAATTGTAGCTATCGAGATTAATATTTGTAAACTGATTGGTCTTTTAAGAATGATTGACAGATAATCTTTCAGGGCTTCAAATGATAAAATGTGAAAGGAATGATAGACTGAGTGGAAATGCAGCACCATTTGTATAACATGAATCGTGCAAAAAATAATGTTTTCAGTTCAATGAGTAGCAATAGCAATTTTTTAACAGGTAAAATTATCTTTACATTGACAACATTTGGAATGTGGATTCTCAGTCACAAACCAATGCTCAGAGTCCATTAGTTCTTTTGTGACTGAGAATCCACATTCCAAATGTTCCAAAAGGGAATTGGATTCTTGTTTAAAGAGGATGATTATTAAAGAGTTTGGCAAGTGAGCAGTAGAGTGGGATTAGATTGTTAGGTAAATTGTGTGGTGGAAAAACATTTAAATGCTACTGTGAAACTTTCTCCTGACATGAAATGTGCAATATCACTGTAAATTGTATTATTGTATTGTAAAACACCAGCACAGGTAAGGAGGCTTAACATTTCAAGTTGTCAAAGTGCTGTAAGACCATTTCATTCTAAAATTTAATGGCACCGAATCACAGAAAATTCTAGAAAGATATAGGCTAATAAAGGACAGTCAACATGGATTTGTTAAAGGCAAATCTTGCCTTACAAATCTGATAGAATTTTTTGATGAGGTAACGGAATGGGTGGATAATGGTAGCGCAGTTGATGTAGTTTACATGGACTTTCAAAAGGCATTTGACAAAGTGCCACATGAGAGACTTATTAGGAAATTAAAGGCCCATGGCGTAAAAGGGACAGTGGCAGCGTGGATCCACAACTGGCTGCGAGACAGAAAGCAGAGAGTTGTAGTGAGCGGCTGTTTTTCAGACTGGAGGGAAGTGAGCAGTGGTGTGCCAGAGGGATCAGTTTTGGGACCATTGCTGTTTGTAATCTACATCAATGATGTGGACTTGGGTGTACGGAGTACAGTTTCCAAGTTTGCAGATGACACTAAGTTAGGGAGAATAGTAAATAGTGAGGAGGATAGTAGCCATCTGCAAGAGGATATAGTTAAAGTGGTAAAGTGGGCAGACACATGGCAGATGAAGTTTAATGCAGAGAAGTGTGAGGTGATACATTTTGGGAGAAGAAATGAAGGGAGGCAATATAGGCTAGATAGTACAATTTTAAATGGTGTGAAATAACAGAGAGACCTGGGGATTTGTGTTAGTGACTTGTTGAAGGTGGCAGGACAGGTAGACAAGGCTGTTAAGAAGGCATATGGGATACTAGGCTTTATAAATAGGGGTATAGAGTACAAAAGTCAGGAAGTGCTGACTAACCTCTATAAGACTTTGGTGAGGCCTCAGCTGGAATACTGTGTTCAATTCTGGTCACCACACTACAGAAAGGATGTGAAGACATTGGAAAGGGTACAAAGAAGATTTACTAGGATGGTGCCAGGATTGAGGGACTTCAGCTATGAGGAGAAGCTAGATAGGCTAGGGTTATTCTCTCTGGAGCAGAGAAGATTGAGGGGAGACCTAATAGAGGTTTATAAGATCATGAGGGGTTTCGACAGGGCAAATAGAGAAAAACTATTTCCACTCGTGGGCGAATCTGTGACTCGTGGTCACAGATTTAAAATAGTTTCAAGGCGAAGTAGAGGGGAGCTGAGGAGAATTTTTTTCACTCAGCGAGTTGTTCGAATCTGGAATGCATTGCCTGAAAAGGTGGTGGAGGCTGATTCGATAACAACTTTTAAAAGGGAATTAGATCTTTATTTAGGGAGAACAGGTCTATTAGGCTATGGGGAGCGGGCAGGGCAGTGGGATTGAATCGCTCTTTTCAAAGAGCCGGCACAGACTAGATGGGCCGAATGGCCTCCTTTTGTGCCGTAAAATTCTATGAATCTATAAATCTATGAAAGCATACGGGATACTAGAAGTTATAAATAGGGGCATAGAATACAAAAGTCAGGAGGCTATGATAAATATTTATAAAATGCTGATTAAGGCTCAGTTGAAGTACCGTGTCTGGTTCTGGGCACCACACTTTAGGAAAGATGTTAAGTCTTTGGAGAGGGTACAAAGGAGATTTACCAGGATGGTACCACGAATGAAAGACCTCAGTTATGAGGAGAGGTTAGTAAAACTAGGATTACTCTCCCTAGGATAGAGAAGATTAAGATGGGATTTAATAGAGGTTTTCAACATCATGAGTAGATTTGATAGTTGAACTGGGAAAAACTGTTTTCACTGGAATGTAACCCAATGACATTGATTTAAGATAGTTGTTAAAAGAAACAGAGGGGAGGTTAGAAAAAAAATTCACCCAGCGAGTTGTTCGGATCAAAAATGCACTACCTGAAAGGATCGTGGAAGCTGATTCAATAACAACTTTTAAGAGAGAAGTAGATGGGTATTGGGGGAGGAAAAGATTGCAGGGCTCTGGAGAGAAAGCAGATCAGTGGGATTGAATTGGATAGCTCTTTTCGGAGCCAGCAAGACACAATGAGCCAAATGGCATCCTGTGCTGTGTGATTCTATGATTCTAAGGGCACATAGTCTTAAAATGAGAACCAGTTCATTTAAGAGTGAAATCAGGATGCATTTTTTTCACTCAAAATGTGGTAGAAATCTGGAATTCTCTCCCCAAAAGTCGCAGATGTTTGATCGATCCACACCTTCAAGAGTGAGGTTGATAAATTTTTGATAGGTCAGGGTATTAAGGGATACGGGTAGAAAGCAGAAAATTGGAATTGAAAGCATTAATAGAGGTACAGATGAAACATGATCTAATTAAATGGCGGAACAGTCTTGAAGGGCTGAATGGCCTACTATGTTTCCATGAAAGTGTGGAATCAGAGACTTAATTCCCAAGATGGAATTGATCAATAACTTTTGGCCTGCCATATATTCCATCAAAATTCTATCCTTCGTAAGCTCAGTCCTCACTGTTAGAAAAGTTTATTGAAGAACAGATACGGAACTTCCAGAAATTTCTGAACCATAACTTCAGGATTTTCTGTATTTCAGTTATATCATTCTCAATCTGAAGACTATTAAAACATTCTAGGTACTGCCAAATAAGATGAGTGTTTATTTCCCACACATTTTCCCCAATATAATCTTTGTCAAATCAATCTAAAACTGGAATAAGCAGAAACATTATTTGAAAAGGTCACACTGTCTGAATCTATTCTGCTTGTCAAGCCAAACTGAACCAACTGAAAATTAAGTACTGTACTATAAGCTAAAATTAAGGATTAATTCAATACATTTTAGAAAAACTCCTTTTAGCAAGCAGCATTTTGTTATAAAAATGCTCACTTTGGAAACAAATTAATCGATTGAGAGAAATTATATTTTCAATATCTTTCTGAAGGTAAGATGACTCGGTGTAAATGCTACAATGTACAATTAATAAAAACCTTCACCAAAGTGTGTTACTGACTCCAAACCCTGGGAAGAAATGCCTTTTCTTTTTTGAGGAGTGCCACGGCATCTTTAATGTCCACTTAAACTGAGGTCCCGTCTTACCATTTAACATCTTATCCAAGGACAGTGCCTCCAACAATACGCAGTGTGTTCCCAGCACTACATTGTCAAATATAAACATACATGTTTATATCAATATAATACAATGTTTAATAAAATATCAATTTGATTCCAACCACCACCTTACATTGAAAGCCCTCCATTGCCTCGCCCCACCCTACATCTGCAACCTCCTAACCCCTACCAACCAGCCTGCCTCTGACACTCAGCAGGCTCCGGCCTGTTCCATGTCCCCCGACCTATCCACCCCACCATTGGTGGGCGAGCCTTCAGCCACTCTACCTCCAACCTCTGGAACTCCATCCTGCAGTCCCTCCACCTTGCCTTCTCCCTAGCTTCCTTCAACTCCCTTCAGGACCCTGCTCTTCGATGGTCCCATTGGACAACCCAAATCTACCCACTTTCCCTCCACTTTCTCCATCCCCTATCCAGCTCAGGTGTGAAACAATGACTGCCCAGCGCCTTTGGACATCCTCCTGGACTGAAAGGCACTATGCAAGTGTAATTTTGTTGTCAGTTTTGTTGTTCGGTGTAAATGCTTTACTGTTCAACACTTTGGGACTTCCTCCCAATGTTAACAGTGCTATATAAGTGCAATTTCTTGTTGTTGTCTCACTGCATCGGCCTAGACTGATCAAAGTGAACTCAATGTTCATGAGAAGGGTTTTGATCCCACCATATATTCTTGGTTCCACTTGTGAAGTAGAATTTCATCTCTCATGATTTTTATACTTTGAGGAATGATTGTCAGTGGATTTTTTTTTCTCCAGTAGGTGAGATTATTGTGCTGTGGGGAAGTGGAATGTTGTGCAAAATACACGCTGACATTGGTGTATTGCGCTTATGTCATTTAGGATAACTTGTATATTGTGGTGCTTTGATGAATACATGCACTTTATTTTGTCAGTAATAATACGATAATTTGGGGGAGCTTTTGGGATATGTATTTCAAGCATAGTTTATTGTTAATTAATAGGTTCATATCTATTGAGGTGATGTATTGACATTAATTATAAAATACCGATAATGAGAGTGAAGCATCATTACATGAATATGTTGCTTAATTGAAGAATGATGTATGGGAACTCAAAGATAATGGTGGCACAATGGCACTTTAACATTGAAAATGCTACAGGGACATTCTGAATGTTATTTGTTAAACAGAATAAAATGGCTGTTTGAAATCTGTTTCAGTAACATTTTATTTATATTGGGAGGATATCTTAAATCATCTCACTGGATATTTTGGAGATGAACAAAGTCGCTAATTTGGCACAGATATGTCCCCACAAACAACCATGAAGTGAATGATCAATTTTATCTCATCTTGGGATTTGCTGACTTGTTGGATCTGACCTCCACCTTGTCCCCCGAATCCTCCACTCCACCATCGGTGGCCGTGCCTTCAGCCACTGTGCCCGGAAACTCTGTAACTCCCTCCCTCAATCCCTTCACCTCACGTTACCTTTTCCATTTTCAGGTTGCGCCTGCAAACCTTTCCGTTCAACCGCGCCTATCGTCATCTCCCCATTACCCTTTGCTCAGCCACGGGCTCCGCTATTGTGAAGCACTCTGATACGCCATCTGGCGTGGAGGGTGCTCTATAAATCCAAGTTGTTTTTGTTGATTTATCGTAAAAATTTTCAAATGTTTCCTGAAATTGTAATTTGAGATAATGGGAATGAAACATGAAAAAGGAGCATTAGGAACATATATAGGAATTAGACTTGTTGGCAGATGTCAACTTTAGATCAAACGGTCTCTTTCTGCACTTTACTATAAAAATTAGAATTCATAAAAAGTTTCATATTGTATTACAGATTCAGTATAAATCATTAGTCTATGTAGCTGCACAGAAAATGTGTTGTCATTTGACATGGAGCTGCTGCTCTTCCAGTAATAAAAGAGAAAGTATCCAGTCAGGAGATTGTATAGATTGGAAGAGGTAAAACAAGCATTGAAAGGGCAATATATTCTAGTAATAAAGCCACAGCATTCCTCCCTCACCCTGATTTTGACTCCTATGAATGATCAACCAATAACAACACCAGTGTTAATGAAAATTATTTTAACTAGCAAATGCTAGATAAAACCCTTTAAAAATTCATCCACTAACCAGACTGCAACAAGAAAACCTCAGCTAATATCATTTTCTGTTGTCCAGAAAATACAACATGAGAATTTGAGATAAAATGGAATCCTGTTATAGTTAGTCATTTATACCTAAAATGCTTCCTCTTTCACTCTGCCTTAAGTTACCACTTCCCACTCTCACCCACCCCACCTTGCCTGCCCACTCTGTTCAGCGGGATCCGGTCTGCTCCATGTGCCTCGTCTGACCCGCTCTACCATCGATGCATGGGCTTTCAGCCTCTCTGCCCCCAGCACTTTGGAACTCCATCCCACAGTCCCTTCACCTCGCTTCCTCCTTGGTCTCCTTGAAGGCAGTCTCAAGACCTCCTCTTCGATCGTGCCTTCTGCTGCCCTCCCAACTCTTTTCCTCCCCTGCCCCTCCCCCTTGCTCAGGACTCGACTCCTAACTGTTCAGCACCTTGGGACGTCCTCCAAACGTGAAAGTCACTCTATAAATGTAATTATTGTTGTTGAACTCTCTTGTTCTTCATCTGATCACATCTATGTGCAGTCCTCTGAGATATTATCCTACTTGAAGCGCACTATATAAATGCAAGCTATTGCTAAGATAGATATTTGTCATGAACAATTCTGTTGCTGAATTACATTCAGGTCTTGCTTTGAAAGTGATTATGTTGTGTGACATTTTGTAACTTGAGAGAAGAGAGTTTCTTCCATTGTTCTGTCCAATGATCTCCCCTGAATCACTTCATGGCTGTCTGTGTGACATTGCAATGTACAAACTAGCTATCGTGTTCGCTAAGAGTATACCGTAGTCACAACACTTCACATTAAAATCCTGCAGAGCTTTAAGTTAACTGGATGATTAGATAAGATGCCTCATCAAACCAAGAATCATTCTTATAAAATGAATAATAAATTGCTTTATTTTCCTGCAGCTGAAGATGGATGTGGTGGAACTGTTCAAGGATCCAGTGGCATTGTTTCCAGCCCAAACTTTCCCAGCGAGTACAGCAATAATGCGGACTGCACTTGGACTATTGCTGCAGAGCCTGGTGATACCATCTCCCTCATTTTTACTGATTTTCAGCTTGAAGAAAAGTATGATTACTTAGAAATTGAAGGTTCAGAGCCCCCGCTGATATGGTAAGTAAATCAGTTTTCTAATTCTAGAATTTGTTTCCTTAATTTCAAAGATTATTTGCATAGCGTTGAATATTTTTAAAAAGTATATGGGAATATTGAAACTCTTTATTGACTTGGCATCTCTAATTATTATGCTTGATATCATGCTCTCTGGAATTATGGATTCACAACATTGCAGTGTGCAGGATGTGGTGTTTTTACTAAACTGTTGATACATCAGTTCAGTATTAAGTTAATGGTCTGTAAAATAATAACTAATTAGTAATAATTGAACCAAATACCTGGATTGTAATATTAAATCATGGATATAGCACTGAAAACTAGATTTTAATTAGCTTGTCAACCTACCGGGCCAGCATCTAATTAGCTGATCTATATCAGCAAACCTACAGTGTAAATACATTTATTTTGTTCACATTTGTTCAGCAGTGTTGAGTAAGAAGTTTAAAATATATATATATTATGCCCAGATGCTATAGTTCATTCATAATTCTCACACACAACCTGTGTTTAATTTTACTGGGGTCTAGTATGAAGTTATTTCTAATGGGATTCCTTGATAGGGAATTCAAGGGAGGGCAGTACTTCATGCTTTATCTTTACTGAATATCCTACTGGGATCAAAGATTCACCAGGCCAGGAAATCAAGGCGATATCCTACTACTCTGCAGAGATGGGGCTGAATGCATAAAAATGATCTAAATCTTAGTGACTCCTGATGGAAAATGTGGAAATATGTGGCTCGGGTGAAGACATTATGCTTTCCTGTTGATAACTCTAGCTACCCAACAACAACAACAAAATTGCATGTATATAACGCCTTTCATGTCGGAAGGACGTCCCAAGGCACATACCTGAAGATAGGTCACTCAGTCACTGGGGAGCTGCTGATGCTGCTTGTGGAAGTACACTTCTGTATGATGCACACTGTTTTCAGGAAATGAGACTTAAGTGGAGATTGTTACCCCGCAAAAAAACACAGCAACGTTTTGTTTTTTTAAAAATGAGTGAAATGCATCTAAAATGGGATGAGTTGAAATTGGGCCCTTTTTGATTTATTATTCAAACTTCATTGGCAGTACAGAAGCTGCAAGAAATCCAAGAATATGTTATATGTATGCATTCTGTGATATGAATACTGATTAGATCAACTATTTGCACAAGCTAATTGCACACGAGTAAAAAAGCAATCCCAAGCAAGTTGTATTTTTAAAAATAACTCATACCTGGAAGAGTCCTTTCTCTGTCTTAATATTAATGTTAACAATACAATAGAACTGTCTTCCTTTTTGTGCATATATCACAAATTTTTTTTACAAATGTTTTCTGATGGATTTTACAACCAATCTAGGTTTGACATGGTTTGGTGCATGGGAAAGAGCATGTTTTATTCAATCGGAACATTTTCAAATAGTGACATTTGGTTGTTGGAAATGGATTTGAAAATGTCATATCAATATTCTGCTGCATATTAGGGCACTGAGTGTATTCTTTTCCTTGTCGGCAGCTAGTTCTCATGGGAGTCTCTTGGAAATAATGAGAGTTGCTTCATGACAGTCAGTTTTTGTGAAGCACTTCAAGGCATTCATTCTATGTGAAAGGCAGCATATTACCTCTTGTGGATGTTGTTGACTGTTCACAGAAAATTTCTCCTTCTACCTCTGGAAAACAGCCAATAATGACCAATGCCAAAGGTTAATGTAAGCTTTTGTTTGCAGCTATGGTAAAGTGACATATAAATGTCTGCCATTTAAAAAAAAAGTGTTAGTACATAATTGTATCTGGAAGCAATATATTGTTAATTATATAATCTGGAATTCCACCGATGTTATGTTCAAAATTATTAAAAATAGTGTAAATTTTGACTAAGAGTGAATATCTTTGTGCAAACTGCCTGCCTGCCGCCAGTCGCCTACAAAATAAATAGACACGCCATTTTACAATGTATCCTGTGAAGCACTTTGAAACATCTCAATGACATGATTAGGTGCCATATCAAATGTAAAGATTATTCTACAATATAGCAGGATTAGATCTTGAACTCTAATCTGACATTTACTGAACAACTGTGCAAAGCAATAACATAGTAAATGGGGATGTGTTCCACTTGCAAGAAAACAGCTGCACATTGATGCTAACATGTAACCTTTAGTAAGTATTCAGACGTTGGCACTGCACATAAGGGAGAATATTTTTCCGCTGAAGTTTTGCATGAATTTGTACCTAATGATAACAATAACCTCCAGGAAAATAAATGTCTTCCACTGCCTACTGCTCAAGTGTTAGCACTTGCTGTGGGTCTAGCTTCTGAACTACTATGACAAACCTCAAGTGAATTATCATGACAAGCAAGAAAAGGGGATGAAAACGATTTCACTTACCAGGACAGATTTACTTTAACTCCTCTGGCGGTAGCTGTAAAAATAAGTCGAGCACTAAGATTTGACCAGCCATGTGGACATTTACATGCTGAAAGCAACCAGGTATCAGAGGGTGAAATATTCAAAATTGCAACCAAGCAAATTTATGTGTCACTCAAAGCAAAATCTAAGGCTACAGTTGTACTGCATAAAGAATTCCAGCTTTTATTTTGCAGTTAAGTGTTGAGATCTATACTTATTATTTTGAAACAAACGTGTGTCAAATGTCAAAATAGTTAGTGAACACTTAACAGAAGACAGCTAAGTAAATCTTGCGAAGTCCTTTGAGGATTATTATTACTATTTATTATTATATTATGTGGAGTACTGTAGCTCAGTAGTTAGAGTTGCAAGCAAGAGACCATGGTTCAATTCCAAGCAGGGCAAAACCTTGGACAAGTTTCCTTACTCCACATGCCTGCTAATAATCCCTACAAATAAATTGGTCATTTTAATCCACAATTGTTTGTGGGATACTGTTATGTGCAATTGACTGCCGTGTTTTGCCCACAAATATATGATCAATTCACTTTACAATACAATATAAAGTAAAAGCCTGTTTATTCGGCACCTGATTAACCATAACTTCCGTATAACTGGCATCGCAAAAAAAAGGTCTCCATTCAATTATCCGGAAAAATGCATTGAAAAAAAGTTTTTTTTTGCGTTTCGGCCGAATATCCAGCAGGCGCTTAAACTGGCATTGGCCCGGTTCCGAGGGTGCTGGAAAAATGGGCTTTTACTGTATTCTGTGAAGCTTGTTTAGATGTCTAGAAAATATGAAAAGTGCCATATCAAATGCAAGGATTATTATTATTAAATATATATCAATAATCATAATAGGCATGTGTGTCCACTGTCCATAAGAGCGTTTGATCTTTTGGTGTCCAGTTGATGGTGACATCTTTGTAGTTATTCACCAAGAGGGAAGTACATGTGCATTCATGTAATGAATAACCAATGTAAATTAGTTTTTTGCAATATTAATAAATCATTTTAATTTATTTATTACATAAATAAGAGGTCCTATAATGATTTACATGTGGTTCATAGCTGAATAAATACTACTAATAATAATTTGGTCGCTCAATCCACAACTGCTTGTGGGACACTGTTGTGTGCAATCGGCTGCCATGTTTCGCCCACAAAATATACAGTCAATTCACTTTACAGTATATTGTGTGAAGTGCTTTTGGACATCTCGAAAATATGATAACAACAACAACTTGCATTTATATAGTGCACTCCACAGAGTCTCAGAGCGCTTCACAATAGCGGAGCCTTAGGCCAAGCCAGGGGCAGGAGGAAGGTGACCGTAAGTGCGGTCAGAGAAAGGTTGTCAGGAACTACCTGAAGATGGGGAAGGTGGAGATGTGTTGAGGGAGGGAGTTCCTAAGTTTCGGGGCATAGTGGCTGAAACACGACTGCCAATGGTGGAGCGTAAGGATGAGGCACTATATGAAATGCAAGGATTATTTTTATCTCCACTGTTAGATTTCAAGGAATCAAATGATTGTACAAAACAATCAGATTGAACTCTGCTGTGTTTGGCATTGTGTGAAAATAAATAATAATAAATAAATAATAATCCTTGCATTTGACATAGCATTTTCACGATTTCTATTGTTGATTGAAATGACTAAATTTATTATAATGTTTCTTGAGGGATTATTACCAAGCTTTTGCCCTGCTGGCAATTGAACCCAGGTCTCTCGCTTGTGAGGAGAGTGCACCAACCACTGAAATACAGGACTCCAAATAAGTGGACATACCACAAAGTGTGTTACTCCACTGTGAAATACTGCTGCACTGCGGTGCGTGTGAGAACTATGAAGATGAGTGAGCATTCATGTCACGTTAGCTTGCTGGCAGTATAAAACCACCAACATAAATAGTTAAACAGCGTGACATTAGATTAACTGGTGAATTGATAAGTAAATAAATCCATGCCTTGTGAAACAACTGGTTACCACTCTTAACTATAAAGTTTGTGGAGAGAATCTATATATAAAACATTGCAAACCAAATGTTGTAGAGACAAAAGCCATAATGGAAACCATAAATTATCAGTCGGTATTTTTAGTTGTATTTGTACTTCTTCGATCCTCTTTTTGTCCTGCTCCTGAACCATATATTGACTCCACAATCACCAAGGTCAGCAAGTGATCTGCTCCCAGTCCTCTTCTCTGATACTATCTTGAGCAATAATGTGGATTGAAAGTTGAAAGCACCCTTTATAAGATAATGTATCAGATATATACTGTAGGCAAACTGAAATGGAGGGTTTTAACAATCTGTTTATGCTGCAGAAAGTGAACCTATTACTGTGAATACTACAATAATAATAATCCTTGCATTTGATATAGTGCTTTTCACATCTTCCAGACATCTCAGTGTTTCATAGAATATACTGTAGAGTGAATTGACTGTATATTTATGGGTGAAACGCATCAGTCGATTGTTCAAAGCAGTGTCCCATAAACAGTTGTGGGTTGAAATGAACAATTTATTATTGTTTTATTTTCGAGAGATTATTATCAGGAGTGTGGAGTAAGTAAGCTTGCCCAAGTTTTTTTCCTGCCTGGAATCAAACCCGGTCTCCCGCTTGCAAGATAAGTGCTCTAACCAATAAGCTACAGGATTCTACGCAATGATAATAATCAGCCTGAATCATCTTGTTCTAGTGTCTTGGTGCATTGGATAATATTGTTCTGTGTTTACTTTCACAATCTCATTTAAAATCTTGTACACCTCTATAAGATTTCCACTGAATCATATTTCAAGACAGAAGAGCTCCAGCTTGCCCAATCGTTGCTTATTGCTGGGGATCAAACATGTTGATCTTCTTTGCCTTGCTTCTGCCTTGTGCAGCTCCTTTATGTCACAGTGATTGGAATGAAATGCAGTACTCTAGGTGTGATTTAACAAGAGCACTGTGAATTAAATAAAGTATTTACACTCATAACATCTCTTTTGGGGAGCATAGAGAGAAGTGAAGTTCTGCTCTTTGCTTAGCATTATCTTGAACTGGATTTTTAAAAATATTGCAGTGGAATCTCAGTCAGTAATACTTTTAATAAAATAATGATAAATATTTACATTTGTTATAGGTCCTGTCCCATCAATCCCAAAGTGCATCACCAGATATACTGTAAAGTGCAATGACTGTGCATTTTGTGCATAAATATAGAAGGCAATTGTACGCAAGGGTGTCCAGCAAATAGCTATGAAGTGAATGGCCAATTTCATTTGGGGATTGTTGGCCATGACACTGGGAGAAACACCCTTCTTGTTTTCAATTTTATGCTTTTCTTTACTTCAATCTGAACAAGCAGGTGGATCTTTGGTTTAAGGGAAGCAACTTCAACAATGCAGCGCACATCCACAATGTACATCCACTGGAATGGAGTGTTAGCTTACCGTGTATGAGTCCTGGGCTATGGCTTGAACACTGCAAACCTGTGACACAGAGGTTGCAGTGTTGAAGCCACAGCCCAGG
This sequence comes from Hydrolagus colliei, assembly GCA_035084275.1. Lineage (NCBI taxonomy): Eukaryota > Metazoa > Chordata > Chondrichthyes > Chimaeriformes > Chimaeridae > Hydrolagus > Hydrolagus colliei. The sequence goes on from CM068743.1 coordinate 87,367,403, forward strand.
ACTGTGCTACCACTACCACTAATCCTGCCTGATGTCAACTAGTACAATGGGAAGGGCAAATAGTATTTCAGTATAAAAGGCATCCTCATGAGATCCCATTATTCTTTCCAAGTCTTACACTCGTCAATGAGACCTACAGATGCTGGTGTATCCCCAGTCCTCCAATATGAAGCCATGTCACACAGATTGATAGTTTACATTTTATTGCTCACTCTCTGGCTAATTCATATTGGGCCAGGTTTCTGCTGTGAGTCCATACTGACCAATAAAAGGAATCAGAACATGCATAAATTGTCTATGTAAGAATGTTGTGGCCAGCAGAGAGATGAGACATTCAAAACACCAGTGTGTTCTGGTTCCAAATCCAATCCCAGAGGTGAAAATACAGACTTAAATTACTTTGTGTTCAGCTGCGGATGGATATACCCCAAAACTGCTCTGAGAAAATAAAACTGGTAGTAATAATAATAATCATCCTTGCATTTGAAATAGCACCTTATCACATTTTCTAGATATCTCAAAGCTCTTCACAAAATATACTGTAAAGTGAATGAGCTGTTTATTTTTGGCGATAATCGTGGCAGCTAATTGAGCACAGCAGTGACCCACAAACAGTTGTGGATTAAGTGACCAAACTATTTTTTTTTTTTTTTTTGAAGGCACTATTACCTCCAGAGAAGTGATCCGCCAATTGACTTATGATCGAGTTCTTAATTACTGCTAGGTAAAGAGTGATGTGTGGAGAAAAGAAACTTGCTCATCATTTTGCCTTGCTCGGAAATTGAACCCAGGTTCTCTCAATTGTGAAGCGAATACTCTAACCATTGAGCTATAGGACTCCACAAACATATATGATTATGAAGAAGCTCATCATTGTTCTGTAAGTATCCAATGTCCGAGTGGTGGAGAATAACGCCATTGGCACGGAAGACATGTTTAAGGTGGCGATTGAAAGATGCCCTGTGACATGCCAAACAAATAAATAATGATACAATGCAGCCCAGTCATGACCCGTTTGTTTATAACTTGATTTTAGATGCAATATGGACTCGATTTTGTGCATCCGCATGCAGCCGGCTAAGCCGCCTGCCGGATTTTGCCCTAAAGTGTGCTGGGTCATTACATCATCACTGACTTCAATTTATTTTTACTGAGCATGTGTAAAGAATGAAATTATGTCCCTGGCGACATGTTAACTTAGAAGTTGCCGATTGTAGCATCTCCACTAAAGGAAACAGCACCTCATTTGGGACCATTGGGTGTCACTGACCACATTGCCTTCTTTGTGCATCAAACAGGAAGTAACACAGCAGGAAATGAGCTAGACACCTACCTAACTGCAAGCTGCTGTTGTTGTACCTCTGAAATTGTCTCTCATACTCCGCTATCGTACCCTTGTGTAAGCTGAGGGTTGGAGCACTCGACTTACAAGCGTAAGACCTGTGTTCGAATTAAGGCAGGTCAGAGTTAAACCTTGGGCAAGTTTCCTTACTCCACACGCCTAATAATAGTCCCTCCAAAAAAAAACAATAATAAAGTTGGTCATTGCAATCCACGACTGTTTGTGGAACACAGCTGTTCGCAATTGGCTGCTGCGTTTCACCCACAAATATACAGTCAATTCACTTTGTAGTATATTCTGTGAAGCATTTTGAGATGTCTAGAAGATGTGACAAGCGCTATATCAAATGCAAGCATTATTATTATTTTAAATAGCTTCCACGGTAGCTTTGCAGTATCATAGTGACATTTCAGGCAGCAGTGCATTATTTGGTTCGTCAATCTATCCTGCCCACCTAACTATGGCACAATGCTCAGTTCAGTTTGATGGAGCCTTCACCTGATTAATCTGGATCACTATGATTGAATTACCAATACTGAATCACACATGAATTAAGTAAACTGACATTTGACTCTGGTACATATAACCTTCCAGCACAATCAAATATTGTCATCATGTCATTAATTCTTATACAACAATAACTTATCCCATGTCAGTGTAATAAAATTTTAAGCAAAATCTCGATTGTGAAAGTAGAGAACATGATCATAAGAACATAAGAACATAAGAATTAGGAGCAGGAAAAGGCCTTTCGGAGCCTGCTCCACCATTCAATAAGATCATGGCTGATCTTCTTACCCAACTCTGATTACCTGCCCTATCCCCATATCCCTTAATCCCTCTATTTAAAAAAAATCTATCAGTCTCAGCATTGAAAATGTTCAAGGACTGAGCATCTACAGCCATCTGGGGTAGTGAATTCCATAAATTCACTACCCTCTGAGTGAAGAAATGTTTTCTCAACTCTGTTCTAAAAGGCTGACCCTTAATTTTAAGACTGTGACCCCTGGTTATAGATTCTCCTACCAGGGGAAACAGTCCCTCAGTGTCTACTTTATCTAGCCCTTTAAGAATCTTATATGTTTCAATAAGATCCCCGCTAATTCTTCTGTACTCATCTGCTCCAGACTCCTTTAGCATTGTTGTTTATATATCTGCATTACCAGTGATTTTCCAAGATTGTGGAAAATTCTTCAATTCAATCTTTGGAAACTGATTCTTGGGAAAACTGCAGGCTTAAAAATTATGACCATGCAATATAATGTTTTTAAATGTAAAATGGTGTTGCTGGCTAAGCCTAGAAGGGTTTTGGAGTTTCAGTTATCCATTCACAGGCGTTGTGGGATGAGTTTCATTGATATGAGGTTCCAGGCAGAAACATTCTTATTTTGACTTGAGGAGAGATGCTTCACCGACAGAAGTTTAAAGGGCTTCAAGGGGTTCAGTGTGATGGTCATAGCATGTTTAATAACTAAAAAAGATTACTTCAACCATTTACTAACCCAAATCTATTTGGGTATCGTATTTTTTATACCCACTGATACCCTTTTGATACCCTTACCTTTGATACCCATTGAAATTCATTTGCAAAGGATTGTTTTGTGTATTTTGGGGCAGCTCGCTTATAATAACAACAGCAAAATTACACTTATATAGCGCCTTTCACATTGGGAGGACATCCCAAAGCGCTGGACAGTCAGTGTTTCAGACTGAGCTGGGTTCGGGATTGAGAGGGTGGAGGGAAAGGAGGGGAGGAGGAGATTGAGCAATGGTACCATTGAAGAGGAGGATCTTGAGGCAGGACTTGAAGGAGGTTAAAGCGGAGATGAGGCAGAGGGTCTGCAGAATGGAATTGCGGACACTATAATGTGAATTTGGTTGTGGTTGTACTGTGGACCATAGTGATTGCACATGCTGTGCACAGCTACCTGCACCATCTTTCTTACTGAAACAACCACCTTCTGGGTTATCTGTATATGAATTAGAGAGTAAACATGCATGCACATCGCATGAGGAGATCGCATGGACATGGCTGAGCTGTGATACCTCCTGTGGTACAATATCCTGCTGACAATTCACAATCTGATTCTGCATAAAAGAATGAGTACATTGGTAAAGTGTTGTCAGCACCCTTTGCATTGTACCCCTGATTTCTCATAAAACTGTCAAAACAAAAATGGAAAATTCCATGTAAAGCAATCTAATGTGTTCAGATTATATGCTCAAGCACTTCTCCTGCAAATTTGGATTTGTTTTATGATTGATTTCCATTCCAGTCTATTGCTCATAACAGAGCCATTAATAATAGAAGATTGTGGAGATTTTGAATATTATGTTAGGTATTCCAGACGTCATGTGCATCTGATACCCCACGAGTAACGAAGCCATGAGTGAATTATTAAGAGCTTGCTGCAAAATGAAATGAAGGATGTCTTCAGGTCTCCCACAACATGTTTATAGAACAGAAGTGTCTCTCTGTAGTGAACTGAGCCATAAATGAGAAGATGTTTCTCCCTGGCAAACTCCATGGCAAATGATATTGAAAGCCACTCAACTCTCTCCATCACTTAATGGATATCATCTCAACTAAAAGTGATCTCTGATCATCAGGCTGGAGCCCCTGCAAGCCAGTGTAACAAGCATAGAATCCCCTGCAGGAATTGAATTGTTGTAAGCAAATTGGCTCCTGCACTGCCTTACATAGTCACTGTACTTAAATACATGAAAAATATTACTTAAACCAGTTACTAACTTGCTTATCATTTTGAGATATCCTCCCATCATGAAAGGCACTTTATTATTATTGTGTTCAGGTGGCGTTTTACAGCATCGAGCCTACAGTCCTAATGCCTTTTTCAATAACAATCAGTTGCTTTCCACAAATTGTATAAGCTTCCTCTCAGTTGTACACTGTGAGTTGAATTTTGTGATATTTCATGAGAGACTCAAACTGTTGCACAATGATCTTAAACTTCTTAGTCAAGCTTTACATTTTAATAAGACTTAATGTTGTTTCTACAGCGATTTTTACTCTTAGAGTCCAGAAGCAAACTGAATTTTCTCTCTTTCTGAAAGTAGTTATCTTTCTATGCACTTTAATTTAGCCCAATTCACGTAACATACTTTGCTCCCTCGCTTAATCTATTCAAAATTCATAGGGCTTTAATTATGTCATCCTTGTGATCATGAACAATCCCCCGTTGTCAACTTCATATCCTTCCTCTCACAGAGCCATGTCTTTAAAGACTAACATATTTTCCTCTGAGGAAACATCTGCCCTTTTGTTGACCATCAGACCATCATACAGACAATTCAACTCCTACTGACTTATCCTATCTTTTCTCAAAATTCTACAACATCTGTCTGAAATGTGTGTGTATCCTCTTATATCTATGCTAAGCCTATTGCATCACTTTTGATGTACAGTAGAAAGTTTTAAATTGGTATTGAAAAGCACTCTTGTAGCATATTGTGGAGTTGTTGTGGACATGTAACATGTTGTGCAGTCCTGTAGCTCAGTGGTTAGAGCACGTGTTTTACAAGGGAGAGACATGGGTTTGAATCCAGGCAGTGTAAACCTTGGGCAAGTTTCCTTATTTCACATGCCTAATAATAATAATCCCTTAAAACATAGAATAGTACAGTAAAAGCCTGTTTATTCAGCACTCTCGGGACCTGGCCAGTGCTGGTTAAAGCGCCTGCCAGATATTTGGCTGAAAACCCAACACAATTAAAAAAAAAAAAAAAAAATTACATGTTTAAAAACATAGCATGTTAATAATAGACCAAATAATCATTTATATGATAATATAATACATAAATAATAATAATAATCTTTTTACACACAGTGACCAGGCAGTTCAGAGAGATCTTTAAACTAGTATCCAACGTTTGATATTTCTCGTATTGTTTGGCTGCACAATCAATTTATACCTGACAGATTTTGAGTTGGAAATGTTTGGAGGGATTAGGACAATGACTGAGAGCAGTTGGCGGTGCTGAAAGAATTTAATATTTTCTCCAGTACATCATTTGGATGATTGTTCTGTATAAGAGGACACAAGAGAACACAGAGGAATGGAAAAATAATCTCCGGGGAGAGGAAGAGCTAGGATAATGTAAGGCATCAAATAACACACAAAAAAGTTGTCTTAAAAGCTTCCTGCCCGTAAATGGATTTTTAAAAATAGTTTACAGCTACCTGGAGAAATGTCTGTGTGGATCTCAAATCAATAACAAGGGAAAAAGATAAAACTATGGTATGTATAAAATAATAATAATCCTTGCATTTGATACAGTACATCAAAGTAAATCACAGAATATACTGTAAAGTCAATTGACTGTATATTTTGAGGGTTAAATGTGTAATATATAAGAAAAATGTATTAAATACAAATTATTTCTCATGCACAGAATAGGAAATACAAGTCAGGCTGTTCATTCCTAAAATATGTCTCATAGAAGATATTCAATAGCATACAATATTTTAAATTGGATTAAGAAAGTAAACCTTGAACAATTCTTTTGAATGCATCTCTGATTAAATACTCTGGGATGCCACCCAGCGTAGAGGGTCCTATACAAATGCAAGTTGTTGTTGTTGATTAAAACGCTCTGAGACGCCATTCATTACTAGGCCTGTTCTATTTTCAAAAACCTAACTCTTGGACCTGTCGTAAGTCACCATCATCAGGTATCGACTGCAAAGTGATTCAAGGTTTACTCTATGTAGAGAAAACTGAATAAATGTACATTATTTTTTATGTACTCTACATTCTTTCAATGTGCTTAATTGCCACAGGAGTTTCCTAATATGATGTCTCTTGTCTAATCATCTTTTTTCAACATTGATTTGTAGCTGATTTTTTTCGAAGGAAGGAGACTAATGCTAAGGATTGAGACTGATGTTCCAGTCTATGAAAAACTTTAGGTCAGATTAGAGTTATAAAGAGCAATTTTCAGGACAGATACCAGGAAATATTTATTTATCCATAGGGTAGTTAACAACTAGATCTAGTTACCAGGAAGGGTGGTTAAGAACATTGAACTCAGTTCAAAAACAAATCAATGCTGTGTTGGTAGAATGGATACTGTAGGAAGATTAGATAAAATGGGCTAAAGGGCCTTCTTTATCCTAACCCATCTTGTGAAACATTGTTCCATCAATAACTTGGTTCATTTGCAGAGGAGCTCAAAATTACAGATCAGCACAGCTTGTCTACATGTTATCAATGATAAACAGAATGCAATCAATCCTTGCCAAACTGTAGGATGATGTATCCTGTTTATTACGTCTAACATTTTTGTGATACATGCTATCCATTATTTTAATTAATGGAAAGTGAAACAAACTCAAAAGTTCCCGTGGAGAACAATAGACTGTTCTCTAATTGAATAATCCTGGAGAAAATATGTATAAATTAAAATCCTACACATAATATTTGAATAAAGCAGACATAATTTGTACAATAAAATAGATTGCCAGGTATTTTGCACTTGAGATCAGTAGTACTTTACTTAGACACTTGGAATTCATGATGGTTCCGACAAAGGGTCATGGACCCAAAAGGTTGATTCACTTTCCTTTCTCCATAGGTGCTGCCTGACCTGCTGAGTGTTCCCAGCATTTCAGTTTTTGTTTGAAATTCGCGAGTCAGGTTTGAGCACCCATTCTTGGGAAGTATGTACTAGCTATAAGGGCTGAGCTATGGCTGGGGTTACATTCTTTGAAGCATGGACAGTTAAGGGTAGATTTGATTGAGGTATTTAAAATAATGAAAGGAATTGACAAATTAGATAGTACCTTGGTAGAGGGAACCTTCAATTTAGAACAGGGAATATAGGTCGAAAAGCATTTATTTGTGCCCTCCTAACCCACTACCAACCTGCGGACCCCTCCACTCAGGAAGCTCTGGCCTGCTCTACGTCCCCTGATCCAACTGCCCCACCTTCAGCCACTCTGCTCCCAACCTTTGGAACTCCATCCCGCAGTCCCTCTGCCTCATCTCTCCCTGGCCTCCTTCAAGTCCCACCTCAAGACCCTCCTCATCAACCATCCCATCTGTCACCCCAAATCCCCCCCTTTCCCTCCACCCTCCCCGTCCCCGATCCTAGCTTGGGTCTGACTGTCCAGCGCCTTGGGACATCTTCCTGATTTGAAAGGCGCTATACAAGTGTAATTTTGTTGTTGTTGTTGATATGAATTCTTCTGGCTCAAAGAGCTGCAGAAATAAAATCAATTTGGATGTTTAGAAAAATAAATAAACAGATACACAGGCTCGTGGACGAATTAAGTGGTATGGCAAAAGGACAGGCTATTGGGATGAAAATATCTGATGAGATTAACTAAACTGGTGAAACAAGCTTGATGAGCTGAATTACCTCTTGTTTCTGCTTTCAGTTTTTCTATGTTTTCTAAAATATAAAGAAAAATATATATTTTTTAAACGTTGGCATTTTAATAAACTAGGTCTTCTTATTTCATTTTCAGTACTGATAAAACAAACATCAGTAGAACTGGGATCAGAATTTATGCTAAGATTTAGACAAAGAGATTAAAATATGTTTAGAACCAGCATTTCATAGAATTTTACGGCACAAAAGGAGGCCATTCGGCCCATCCAGTCTGTGCCGGCTCTTTGAAAAGAGCGATTCAATCCCACTGCCCTGCCCGCTCCCCATAGCCTAATAGACCCGTTCTCCCTAAATAAAGATCTAATTCCCTTTTAAAAGTTGTTATCGAATCAGCCTCCACCACCTTTTCAGGCAATGCATTCCAGATTCGAACAACTCGCTGAGTGAAAAAAATTCTCCTCAGCTCCCCTCTACTGCGCCTTGAAACTATTTTAAATCTGTGACCACGAGTCACAGATTCACCCACGAGTGGAAATAGTTTTTCTCTATTTGCCCTGTCGAAACCCCTCATGATCTTATAAACCTCTATTAGGTCTCCCCTCAATCTTCTCTGCTCCAGAGAGAATAACCCTAGCCTATCTAGCCTCTCCTCATAGCTGAAGTCCCTCAATCCTGGCACCATCCTAGTAAATCTTCTTTGTACCCTTTCCAATGCCTTCACATCCTTTCTGTAGTGTGGTGACCAGAATTGAACACAGTATTCCAGCTGAGGCCTCACCAAAGTCCTATAGAGGTTAGTCAGCACTTCCTGACTTTTGTACTCTATACCCCTATTTATAAAGCCTAGTATCCCATATGCCTTCTTAACAGCCTTGTCTACCTGTCCTGCCACCTTCAACGAGTCACTAACACAAATCCCCAGGTCTCTCTGTTCCTTCACACCATTTAAAATTGTACTATCTAGCCTATATTGCCTCCCTTCATTTCTTCTCCCAAAATGCATCACCTCACACTTCTCTGCATTAAACTTCATCTGCCATGTGTCTGCCCACTTTACCAATTTGTCTATATCCTCTTGCAGATGGCTACTATCCTCCTCACTGTTTACTATTCTCCCTAACTTAGTGTCATCTGCAAACTTGGAAACTGTACTCCGTACACCCAAGTCCAGATCATTGATGTAGATTACAAACAGCAATGGTCCCAAAACCGATCCCTGTGGCACACCACTGCTCACTTCCCTCCAATCTGAAAAACAGCCGCTCACTACAACTCTCTGCTTTCTGTCTCGCAGCCAGTTGTGGATCCACGCTGCCACTGTCCCTTTTACGCCATGGGCCTTTAATTTCATAATAAGTCTCTCATGTGGCACTTTGTCAAATGCCTTTTGAAAGTCCATGTAAACAACATCAACTGCGCTACCATTATCCACCCATTCCGTTACCTCATCAAAAAATTCTATCAGATTTGTAAGGCAAGATTTGCCTTTAACAAATCCATGTTGACTGTCCTTTATTAGCCTATACCTTTCTAAGTGAAGATCTACCTTGTCCCTGATTATGGACTCTAGAAGTTTGCCCACTACCGACGTTAGACTGACTGGTCTGTATTTACCAGGCTTGTCCTTCTGCCCCTTTTTATACAAGGGAGTAACATTAGCTATCCTCCAGTCCTCTGGCACGACCCCTGTGTCCAAGGAAGATTGAAAGATCGTGGCCAGAGTCCCTGCTATTTGCTCCCGTGCCTCACTTAGTAACCTAGGGTGCATCCCATCCGGACCAGGTGACTTATCCACTTTGAGCGACGTAGTACCCAAACCTTTTCTGCAAAGCCCACTCAAAGAAGGTATATTGTCACAGTCTTGAATTTCAGTTCATTGAGGATCATGTTTGAGTGCTACAAATGACTTTTCAGACCTTAATCAAGGGATCCAAAGCCTATCTCGAGGATCCAAAGTGAATCAATTTTGAGCTCAGGTTATGTCTCAGGAATATTCCTGTAAATGTGTTTTTTCCATGCTCACAAACGGTGAGGAATGCCTCTCGAAAGACGTCATGTCCAAATATTTGAATATCGTCAAGGTACATTAGATCCATTAGTCATTATGCTACTCTTCACAGCCTATTTAAAAAATATCTTTAAGTGCACTACTGTGACGTATTCCCATTTCCTACATGATGTAATGTTATTTAATCCAAAACACAATACTGTATATATTCACTCAGTACTTTATTCAAATTTTACAAATTTGTAGAATCTCTTTCAAAATCTGCAAGTCCCAACAACAACAACTTGGAATATATAGCCCCATCAGTGCCCCACACCATCCACTCATTCTACTATCTACATTCCATCGACTCATTCTACTGTGGATGGCAGATGTGGTTTAACCTAGACCTTCTCAATATGACAAAAGTTTATCATAGTGTTCGTATAAAGAACACAGATTTTCAGAAGTATTCACTATGATCTACTTCTTTTGATGGACATTAAAATAGCCATGGCATTACTGAAATCACATTGGAGATAAGTTTTTTTGAATGAAACCGCTCTGATCATGACTGAGATTATTAATTCTGCGTTTCACCTGCAACTAATTGGTGGGTAGAGGTGCTTTCTGAACTGCATAAAAATGGTATAAGAAATCAATTTGTATAAACTCCTGAATGGACTGTTGTTTGTCATTAATCTAACACGTAGTACTCTATATATGGATACAGATAAAATAAACGGAATGAGATTACATTCAATAACCAAAGGTGGTGCTTTAAAATATTTACTGTAAATGTACATTTTCTTCAGCTTAAAGAACTAAATTGTGTGATTACAACTTTAGATGAATACCATTATATAGACAATTTATTCTGCTATTGCAATGGAGGAATTTGATTTGTGTATTTTTGTATTCTGATAATAATGACTGAAGGAAAAAAAAACAGAATAATAATTTTGGCACTGAAACCACGACTGATTGTGGGACACTGCTATATGCAATGTTTAGTCTGCATTTTTTTTATTCACAAGAGTACACATTCCACTTTATTCATTTGATAAGCCTATCTTAATCATGGTGCCAGGAATAAATATGTTATTATCTTCATACAATTTACTGAAGTGCTTTAAAATATCTTAAGAGACCTTTGTACCTTGGAGACATTAGGCCAATATACAGAATTCAATCTGATAAATCAGCTCTACTCTATGATATGTCTGCTGTCTCAACATTGCATCTTGAAATGTGCACCCTTATATTATTGATTTCCTCTCTGATCTTTGGTGGTGATTGTCTCTCACTCTCTACAGCTTGGCATCTTGCACTGCAATAGTTAAGCAATCTGAGACAATACCCACTTAACAGGTGTTGTATCAATCCAAGTTGTTGTTGCTTTTAATGATTTTTTTGTAATAAGCATTCACCAGTAGACTTGCTGGCTAGACACAGGGAAATCTCTACATGTAGGTGAAACCAGTTTCATTCAACGTGGGTTGAATTGTCACCATCAATAGCATGCAACTCTAATTGTGGCTTTGAATTCCTTCTCTGTTACTACTACATTTAGGTTGGTTTTATTAGAAAGTAATCTTTTACATATTCTCATCTTACCCCCACCCACCACCACCACCAACCCCACATGCACACACACATCTAGGTGTTTCTGCCATATCAAACAATGGTACAAGGAATTATGTTGCAGGGAATTTCAGACTGGCATCAAGTCCAAGGTTTAACAAAACACAATTTCCACCTTGATGTTCCCAGTTTTGTCTATGTAATTGATCAAGCTAATTGCCAAAGCATGCATTGTACTATAAATGAGACACATTATAGTTACTTGTGATCAAAGAGAAGAGAGAAAAAAAGCAAGATAAAAAAAGTTATAACGTGCACAAATTGGTATGGAGAATCTGTGCCATTCATTAATCTCCCACATCAATTTAGACCATTATTTTAATCATGTTTAACTTAGTTCTCACTTAGTTCTTAGTTAATTTTTATGACATTGCAGTTGAAGAATTAAAACCTTGAGCAGAGGTAGATTAGACAGTATGAAGGGAGCAGTTTATCACTGCTGTCATTTTCCAAAGTGATTCAAAATCATTAAGCATTAATTAAAAAGGTCAACATAACTCAACCTGCCATCATTGCTTATGAAAATGGATTAATATAGCAGAAACATCATGGTTGGGGAACTTGAGAAGAAACTCAATTATTTCAAAACAGAGAATCACTCCTAGGATCTTTCCACTTGCCCTGTATGTTACACTAGTCCTCTACAAAAGAGTGGCACAAATATAACAAAGCTTGATCCTCAACGTTAGTGGAATGAGCCTAATCAATAAAAAATAATGCTTGCATTTGATACAGTGCCTTATCACATCTTCCTGATGTCTCAAAGCACTTCACAGAATATACTGTAAAGTGAATTGACTGTATATTATGTGGGCAAAATGCAGCCAATTGCGCATAGCAGTGTCCCACAAACAGTCTTGGATTTAAATGACCAATTTATTCTCTTTTTTTTCTTGAGGGATTATTATCAGGCATGTGGAGTAAGGAAACTTGACCAAGGTTTCGCCCTGACCTGCCGGGAATCAAACCCAGGACTTTCACTTGCGAGTACTCTAACCACTGAGCTACAGGACTCCAATTTATCCACAAATTTGCAGTATAGCAACAGTCTTCCTATCAATAGGAGCCATGGCAATAATAATAATCATCATAATCCTTGCATTTGATATAGCGCTTTTCACATCTTATCGATTTCTCAAAGCGCTTTCCAGAATACAGTATATTGTAAAGTGAATTTAATGTATATTTCTAGGCGAAACGCGGCAGCCAATTGCACACAGCAGTGTTCCACAAACAGTCGTGGGTTGAAATGACCAACTTGTATTATTGTGTTTTCTCAATAACATTCTCATTCTTTCTTTGTCTCTGTCTCTCTATCTTTGATGCTCCGTCTCTCTGACTCTAGACCTGCACCATACCTGCATTAAATTGCCAAATGAACGACTGCCTTTTGCTACCTGTTCAGTGTCCCCCTTGCAAAAAATCATAAACTCTCACATCTGCTCGCAACGTAGAATTTGTGTTTGGCTTAACCACTGTTCCACCTCACTAATCAGATGTGGCGGATTGGCAGCGTTGCCCTGGATTTCTAAATTCAGGTACCATCGGTATTGTCTATGCAGGTGCACAAAGCAACAGTCTCACAGTGTCAGTAAGTAGCAAAGTGCTTGCATGGAATGGTTCCGAACTAATCAATCAAGTGAGGTTACCTGCAGGTTTGGATTCAGGATTACAGAATAATGTGGGACTGATGTTTGAACCTAAATGAGAAACCATTTAAACAGCCACGTAACAATGTCCATAGGTAAAGCTATCTTATTATGCCAAGAAGGTAATCAGCTTGTAGCACAGAGCTTCCTCTTTGCCTCGCCCCTATTTCTTTAGATAATGAAACAAAATTGATATTGTTTATGAGGGAGGATCAACCACCGCTGAGTCAGAGGGTTGTGGGTTCAAGCCCTAGTCAAGATTAGCAATGGTTAGCAAGCCAGAGCTCTTTAGTCTTGAAACAATATGTCTCAAAGAGGACCTTTTTAACGTATCTAAAATTTAAATGGGATTTTAAAAGTGAACCCTGAATAATACTTCCAGATTCACCAAGACAGCAACACAAGAAGACACAGCTTTAGAATTGCAAAGGGCAATTTCAGGACTGACACAAAGAAGTATTTCTTTACCCAGAGGTAAATTACTGACTCCCGGAACAGATCACCAGCAAGGGTACTTGAGGCAAGGAAGCTTATCTAGTTTTAAAAAAAGAACAGCTTAGTTATGTGATGGGTGGATGGTATGGTGAGTAAACTGCAAGAATGAAATCAGAGATGCCAAAAGGTCTATTTTTTTTGCTAATTAATCTTGTGGTCATGCTAATTATAGTATTGGGAGTGATTTCAATATCTACCTCTTTGTATTTTTGTGTATGGCTAGAAATTGAATGCCTAAAATATTCCATGGTTATAACTTTAAGACGAATTGTAATGACATTGAAGAATATGACCGATTTTGGAGATTTCCAGCATTCAATTTATCCTGCCTTTTTTGCATTCAAAATTGAGTTTGAATTTCATAATTTTCCAAAATTATCTATCATAAATTGTGCCTATATGAGATCCTCTCTTGATTGTATCATTTTCAAAGAGGACTGTTCCATCCTATCCAATCTTTCTAAAATCTGTATCTAAACAACATCCTTGGAAATCTATGCTGCACTCTACAATACTGCAATGTACTTCCTATTGTGTGGTGACTAGAACTGCACAGATTATTCCAAATAATAACCATAATCCATAATAATGATAACAATCCATGCATTAATATAGTGCTTTTAGACATCTCAAAGAGCTTCACAGAATATACTACAGTATTTTGTGAATTGACTGTATATTTGTGGATGGAACATGGCAGCCAATTGGGCATAGCAGTGTCCCACAGACAGTTGTGAATTTAAATGACCAATTTATTATAGATTTTTTTTCTTGAGGGATTATTATCAGGTGTGTGGAGTAAGGAAACTTGCCCAAGGTTTCGCCCTGCCTGGAATTGAACCCAGGTCTCTTACTTGTAAGGCTAGTGCTCTAACCGCTGAGCGACATGACTCCAAATGCAATCTAATCAAGAATTTATATTAATTAAATTTTTAAAATTATCCTCTGATAAATCTTCAAGACATTCATGAAGAATTTGTCAAAATCCGGACATTTTGAAATACTCAAAGTAGAGTGAATCCAAACTCAGATGGAATTTCTACTTTGCCATATTCAAGGAAAAGCTTGAATACCCTGAGTGGATCTTGGGGGAGAAAACCCAGTGTAATTTTCACTGGCCATACACCATGGCATTGAGTCATTCTACTCCTAGAAATATCTCCTTCAGAAATAAACAGTGGTACCACAGCTCAAATGTTACTATGCAATCTGAGTGAGAATGAAATAGTATTTGGCTCTAATTTGTAAATGATACATTGCAATATAGCTCAGTAGGAATGATCAACAGAATACTAGTGACTTTGCAAAGAACAATATGATCAGTATAAAATTGGTCGGTATTGAGTCCTGATGTAAAATCAATATTGATTTGAGGGTGATGTTGTAAGTGTGATAATGCCATAATTCTTTTGAGGTTAGCATCACCAATCATAGAGCCAGATAGGAATGAAGAGAAGTAATAATTTGTTTTATGAATGTAAAGTGTTAAGACTCAATGACTTGTGATGGAAGTTGACATGAAAGGACAATAACAACAACTACTTGCATTTATATAGTACTCTTCACATGGGGCAATGTCTCACAGTGCATTTAACATTGATGGAGCCTGGCAATTGGCCGGGGGAGAAGGTGACCATAAGCACAGTCGAAGAGGGAAGTCTTCAGTCATGATTTGAAAAAGGGAAAGGAGAGTTGGGGGGTCATGAAGTTGGTTGTCTAAAGGTTTCGTTCAGAGAGCAATGCAATTGCCAGCCATAATCACTATAGTTTATGTAATAAAGACAAGTTAAACAAGTTTTGGACTGTTCTTATAATAACACTACTACAGTAAAAGCTTCGTTATCCGACACCTTCAGGACCTGAACGGTGCCGATTAATCAAATATGCCGGATATTCGAGTGGCAAGTTGCTGAAAATCGCTACACAAAATATTAACTTATTTTAAAAATGCCATAATTATAATATACTAAATAATAACAGAATGTTGTATGGATACTTACCAATAAAGCATTCCAGCACACTCAGTAAAATGATTGGTAAAAAAGCATTCCAACGTTCAGTAAGTTTAATAAGTGCGTATGTGCAAAGTGAGCATACTCTTGAGTGTCCCGGATGGCTATGGTATGAGATCCAATTGCTGGAACGGTGAATTGTATTTGGATATACTGGTTGGTTGATCATTCCGGTTGGTTTCAGCGCCTTGGGATGTCCTCTTGACGTGAAAGGCGCTATATAAATGTAAGTTTTGTTGTTGTTGTTGGTTGGGAACCGGATAACCAAGTTTTTACTGTACTACTAATAACAACAACGTTAGTATTCAAATTGAAAAAAATAGTCATTACATTTGACAGAAAATCCTACAAAGCATTTTCTGCCGACAAAAACCCTATATCAAAGGCAAAATTATTCCAGAATTATTGAATGCTGAAATGAAATCGAACTTCCAACTAGTCTTCATCTTGAAAAGTTAAAATAGGAGATATTAAATGCTTAACATAAAAGGAGAACATTCTATAGATCTCCAACAGATCTAATGAAGTCATGTTGGGAACATTTTATCTTTCAAATGAATCTCTTTTGCAATTCACACATGTTTTATTCCAATTTCTTTCATTTTAAGTGTATCTAGGGCGGGTGGGTGGGGGACAAAGGGGATTCGATTATTCCCCTAATTCTGCTATAGATGGCTGGGCACTAAATCCCCAAAATAATTTCAAAAGTAACACAGATGAACTGGCAGATGGAATGGCAGATGGAATGTAAAGCTCTCCCTAGATATACACACTCTTATTCAGCACTGTTTAAGACGCAATGCTATTTTCCTTGGCTCCCAAATTTATGATAGATTTATTAGCTGTTTATTATTACAGTACACTGATTATTAGGCTTTAAAAGGGTCTGCAAAGCCTTGCATTTCTATGGCATCATTCAGATAAAAAGGATGTTTCAAAATAACATATTAACTAGTTTTATTTGTGGTTGTCGGTGACAGGGATTAAACCAAAGAGAATGTACATATTGCTTAGTGTGCTTCAGGATTAAGTGAAGTATTTTATTGATCAATTGCATTGACTCAATTTGAATGAATCAATAATAATTTTGCTACATTGCATTAACAGACCATTTTTATACCTTATTAATGATTCCCTTTCTGATGCCTGCTGTGTATTCTATTGATCAATTTTATACAAGGAATAGGGCTACAATTGCTGATACATTTCATATCCCTTCTGCACCCCTTTTAGGTGACACTCTGTGGGTTGCAGTGTGGAGGTTATTAGCTCATTAGGGCTGAACTACCTCCAAGGTGACATACTTGACAATGAATGGTGGAGTTCAGTTTAGACAATGATCTTGATGGGCTCAGTGGTCTGATTCCAGAGCCAGGCTTGTTCGCATTATTCTTGGCTACTGCTGATGATAGACCAGCCAGCCAGGTTTAGCAGCAGAAACAGGGAGCAGAGATTCTTCTCACTCAGTTCTTGTTAATCATTTGGGTTAAATTCCTGATGAGTAGGCTCCTACCTGGACAAGCAATGCAAAGTTATGTGGTGTTATCTAGTTGAACACAGGCAGCATTCCAAAGTTGATTGTGGGATATCAAAGTGTTGGCTCTTGTGAATTTACTAATAGTACTCTCTGGAATAAAGTAAACATAATCCCTCCATCCAGGGAGAGAGAGTGCAATCGAAACACATTTGTAATTTGCATAGATATGTGAAACTTTCAATCTGGTTTGGATATTCTTAAGCATGGTGATAGGTAATTATACATGTCACACACCCTGCTGACCCCAATAATAGCACAACCATTCAACAATTGAAAATGTTCTTCTGTGTTCCAATCCACAAAACAGCAACAACTGCAGTCATTGTCCATAATCAATTGCAGTTCTGCTAGGAGAATGGAATGGATGAGATAATGTTATTTTTACATGTAACAAAATAAATGTTCTTTTTTCTCATATACAGTGTCTTGGATAAAACTATTGAAACTTCTGGGAGCGGTTTCTAATGTCTCATTCAACTTGTACTGAACAGTTATTTGCATTATCATGATGATTTTAAAAATAAATTGTGAAACAATTATGCTAACAGACTCTGTGATCGGTGAAAGTTATTCCACTTGGTATTCACAGGATAGATGTGTTCTAAATCTGCAAGAACATCCTGTCTTTTAGAGTCAACTGAACACAACTTAGAACAATAAGTCAATCAGACATCCATGTGCATACATAGTCATGTATTTCGCAAAAAAATACTTCTCCACTGTGACAACATTAGCAATTTACCTAACCATAAAATAAAATGCACATATATTAAAAGCATTTTATGGTGCATAGTTTAACAATCAGGCAGCTGTCCTAAGCATTAAAGACTGAGCATCACATTTGCTGTGTACTGCTCATGTCTACCAATTTCCTATCCCAACTCCATGAAGATGAGTTATTTTCATATGTTCTGTATTCCTGAGGGCTGCTGAGTTTTAAGCAGATGGTGTTCTGCTTGGTGAAGATTGTGAAAATATTGAGCTCAGTTTTTAACTTGACACACTTTGCAAGCACCATCTCATTATTCATTTTAGTCTCTGTTATAAAGGATTTTTGCCAAAAATTTGAGTCAGGTTGTCTTCTCTTTGGTGCTCTGATGTTCAAGAGATTGCTGTTCTGCTAATGGAGTGAATTCCATAATGGATTTTGTACATTTCACAAAAAAAGTCCCCTTTCCTATTGTATTTGTAGGCACTGATGTGGATAAAACCAAGAAACATTTTGTCTCTGCTCCAAAACTATTGTAATGAAACTTGGGGTGACCTTCCTTCTTTGGCAAGGATAGGGGCACAGAAATATACAGTGAAATTTCACCCACAAATATACAGTCAATTCACTTTACAGTATATTCTGTGAAGCACTTTGAGACGTCTAGAAGACATGAAAAAGCGCTTTATCAAATGCAAGGTTTTCAAAAATATATAAATACATATATTTATGATTGGGACTACTCCATATTCTTGAGGTTTAAGCATTTCAGGATTGTTACACAATGCTTCCCTTTCCAGGAGTTTATGTTTCATCCAACAGAGAAGAGGAAAACTAGAGACCGCTGTTCAATTTTATAATAAATTATTAATTTTTTTACAGTAAGGTAGAAATATTCAAACTGTTATTTGATAGAGACTTATTTTCTAGGAAAGTGTACATATATTTGAAGATATTATCCTATGTGAAGTATGCAATATAAAGGCATATTGTTATTTATTTGCTAACATTCAACTCAATTTATGCTTATGAATTCCATCATATGGGACTGTTCCCAATATATATCGGGAACAGTCAAACCAGGCACTTCCCAATGTTTCAGCATAAAGTGACAAAAGGCAAACCAAAAAGATTTCTTACCAACTTTTAAAAAAATCTATGTCTTTGTTCTGTTTGGGAATGTTTTAGTACAAAATTACATATTTATGGAACAAATTATTCCACCATGTGACAAAAATCCTCTCTTGTTTTTGCTTATCGTTAAAAGTGAGCCTGGCTCAATTGGTTGCAAACTCACCTCTGAGTCACATTGTGTGTTGGTTGTGAGTTCAAGCCCACATCAGGAATTTGTACTCGCTATCCACGATGACATTCCAATATGGTGCTTGAGTGTGTTGTATTGTTGAGTTGTTGTCCTTTGAATGAGACCTGAATTCAATATCCTGTCTGCCTATTCAGGTAATCATTAAAGATTCTATTGCAACATTAAAAAAAATAGAATTTCTCTGTTCTGGCTGACAATTACACAGCCATTTTTAAAAAAGTTCACAATGCTTGTGGGATAGCTCTGTACAAATTGCTGCATTTGCATACAAAATAAACAGTCACTACACTTCACAGTAATTTCTGGGGTTTAAGACATTTCAATGCAATTCAAGTATTCAGATATCTGTTAAACAAAGATACTCAGTTGACCTCAAAGAGTTTGGTATGAAACATACTGATGTTTTTGTGTTGGGTCAAAATAGCACTATTCCCAATGCATTTTATTCCTTTACTATCATGGGAAATAAGGAACACTTTAGAAATTGCAGTGAAATTTAGCAAAACGTATCACTTGAACTACAATACAACTGTGCCCTGCAAAAGGGATGGTGTCAAGTCAGATTGTTTCCTTGTGCTTATGAAATGCATCAATATACTGTATTCTGTTGCAGCAGCTATTATTCTCATTAAGGAAACAATAATAGCAGTGATGGATTGAATAAGATTTCGCATACACCACTACTGAAATTATTGTAAATTATTCTAGATAGCATACATGAATGTTAGGAACATTATAGGAAGAAACTTCAGTGTATTTTTAAGTAAGGTTAAACTCTGTCAATAAGAAATGCAGGGCAGAATCTAAAGCATTTTCAAATGAAGAAAATAATGCAGTTAAGGTGCTTAGGGTGAAAAAACAATTAAACAACCAACCAGGAATGATGGCTAATCTACAGAGGACTGTGGAGATCACCACTTCGTATAGTTTTTATTACCCCACAGTTTGATCTACAACTTCCCCTCCTTTCCATTTTTTTTTAAAATGGCTAAATATTACTGTGGATTACATTTATATAACACCTTTCACATTGGAGGATGTGCCATTAAATTTAAATAAGAAAATGAAGGCATACTGGAAGAGATCTTATGAACATTGTTGAGAAGCACATCTTTCTTTCAACTTCAAATGATCAGACTAATTGTGTCTTGCAGCAAATGCAAACCAATACAGCTTCTAAACAAATTCTAGCAGCTGGTAACTGAAATAAAACAGCCCCATTGTGTATTGATACCACTCACAGAATGATTAAATTATTCATATTGAAATGTGAAATAAAAACAAACTTAATTCAGGTAACAGTACTTCATGCCAATGGTTTGGATCTTGGAATGAGACTGGCTGCCAGTGAACTTTGTTTCCATTTCATTACACTTAAACAAAAGTATGAAAATGGCAAGAAGGGTAAAAAATTCTGTCAACTTCCTGAGATCAACAATGATTCAGTTACGCTTCTGAAGCAGAGACTTAAATTGGCATTTCAAGCAGACTTTGGTTCATCAGTGCAAATGCTTGGTGGGACATGTCTTGATGGCCTTTGGGCTCAGCCTACATGTCCATGATTCATAACCTTATCACTCACATCCCACCTGGCTCCACCAGAGGATAAAATTCAAAATCCTCATTCTTCGTCTTCAACACCCTCCATAACCTTCCCCCCCACCCCCTATATCTGTGACCCGCTACCTCCACACCACTCTGTCCGCTTCCTCCATTCAGCAGGCACTGGCTGACCCTGACAGCCCCACCATTAATAGTCAGTCTGATAGCCTTTCTGCTCTTTTACTTTGGAACACAGTCTTTTCGTTTCACTCCCTCCCTTTCCCCATTCAATGCCTGCTTCAAGACATTCCTGTTAAAGTGCACCTTCAATCACCTTCCTAACCTTCTCCTTTCATCCCTCTACAGCTCTTGATCAACCCTCAGCTCAGAGTACAAATCCTTGACTATCCAGCAGCTGGGGACATCCTTCCGATGTGCAAGGCACTCTAGAAATGTCATTTGTCGTTGTTTGTTGTTGTTGGCCATCAGTGTTCTGGTCAACTGTTTATAGGCAAATGCAGCTGCTAATTTGTGCTGATTTGACAGAAATGTCCGAGAAATAACCAGAAAATTACTGACCAAATTTAATTGCCGGAATGTCAGCCAGTTCACCAGGATATACTAACCTCTCTTTTTGAAAAGTGTCTTGGAATATTTTGTATCCACCTGAAGAAGCAGGCAAGATCTTGGTTTAAAGTCTCATCTAATGGACAGCATTTCCAGCAATGCATACATTTAACATACTTCCAAGATGTAAAGCCCTTCACTAGGGCTGGAATCTGCATGATTCACTTCAATAATGATTTGTAGTGAAACCAGACATTAAAATGACAGAGCACTTAGTGTAAAGCTGATTATAAATTTAAAAGTAGCTCTTGCACCTCTGTGACAGGCAGTAGGCACATACATTTCTTATAGTGTGTCATTATTTGAAGCAACAGTGACTGATTGCAGTTCAAGGCACCATATTATATAAGTATTACTGTACCAAAATTGGTATTGCACAGAGCATATTAAATATTTCAGTCATCAAAAGCTTGATGGTTTAAAGCACAATCCTGTGATGGTTGAATTTAATACTGCATCGCAGAACTCATTCAAGATTTTATACAACATACAATGCCATACAATTTCATTTTGAAGCATTATAGTTATTTTGGCTGATAAAGAAAATGCATTTTTATGAGTGTTACATGTAAGGATGCTAAGAGATTTGAGCCTACACTGTTTAGATTAGAAAAATCTCAAAATATTGAGGTCAGTGATCAAACTAGACATTTCATACCGCAATCTTTCACCTGTTTTTAATGTGGCTGCTGTTTCTTCCCCGTGATTAAATTACAAGCAATTACTGTAATGTAAGGCTAATTAAGCGATTTTGTTTTTTTTGTCGGAATCAGTCAACTGTCACTTGTAAGTGTTTTAGCACCTTGTTTAGTGAGAAACTGGGAGGATTGGAGTAGATGTAAATGTTGTGCTTTTTTAAGAAACATATTAGTCACAGTGAATAATTAATTGTACTACAACATACATGGTCGCTAAACCTTACAGTATAGCCTGTGAAGTACTGTGCAGAATCCTGCTGCCATGAAAGTTATTGTACAGTATTACCATAATAATTCATCCCATTCAAACAGAAAAAGAATACAGGATAATTTACCACAAGTTGCATACATGAGAGAAGAGGCAATAGAGGTGTGTATATATGTAGTTGGAGTGGAGCGTTTTGGATGGAGAATCATTTGGAGTATAACCACTGGACTTGTAGGGTTGAGTGACTGCTTTTGGTGTTGTAGGGTCTATGTAATTTGATGCAACATTTCATCAAACAGTTCATCTAACTCCCTCTATTGTATAAAATATTACCAGAACCAATATTACCAAAAAGTCTTATGCATTTTGTGCTTTTCATTAGCACAAAATGGCAGTCTCATCCTTCTGCCTGTGTCACCCACCAACACCACCATTCTGTCTGCCTCACCCACCTAACCCTCAGTTCCTACCATATACCCCATCCTGCATTAATTTGCTTCCATCTCTCCTTCCTCCCTCTCATCCACCACCAACTGTTACCTCGAAACCCTCCCCATCCAATTGCTGATCACCCAGCTCCTCCTCCTATGCCCACTGCTGGCACACATGATTAATCAGTCCCTATATCAGGATCAATCCCATTCTCCCTCAGAACCACTGTCATCATACCCCTCCAAAACATAAACGCGATCCCTCCAACCTCGGTCACTACTGTTCTATCTCAAACCTGCCATTCCTTGCAAAAGCTCTTGAATGTGTTGTTGCCAATCAATTTTGTACACACCTCTTCCTTCACACCCTATTCAATCCCCTTCAATATGGCTTCCACCCTGCCTACAGTGCAGAAATAGTGCTTGTGAAAGTCACAAACAATAATAATAATAATAATAATAATCCTTGCATTTGATATAGCGCTTTCCACATCTTATCAACGTCCCAAAGCGCTTCACAGAATATACTGTAAAGTGAATTGACTGTATATATTTGTGGACGAATTGCAGCAGCCAAATTGCACACAGCAGTGTCCCACACACAGTCGTGGATTGAAATGACCAAATTTATTATTGTGTTTTTTTTTGGAGGGATTATTATTAGGCGTGTGGAGTAAGGAAACTTGCCCAAGGTTTCGCCCTGACTTGCCTGAATTCGAACACAGGTCTCCCCAGCTTGGTCTCCCCAGCTTGCAAGACAAGTGCTCTAACCACTGAGCCACAGGAGCTCCACAATATCCTCTCTATCTGTGATCAGGGCTCACTTTGCCGCCTCATCCACCTGGACCTCTCCACCACATTCGACACAGTCGAGCACGTCATCCTCCACCTATCCATTTCAGTGGGTTTGAGTCCTACATCAGAAACCGACAGCAGTACATTTCTACAAATGTTTTTTTCTTCTTGCTTCTGGCTATATGCAGGATAACCCAAGGATCCATCGTTGGCCCCCTTCTTTTGCTCATCTACAAGCTCCCTCTTAGTGATGTCATCTGCAGACACAGAGTTAACTTGTGATATAACCCAACTACTTTTCCACCTGCAGTCCATGCCTTTGTCCCGCGCTCGGGTCCCAACCTGGCTGTTCAGTGCCTTGGGACATCCTCCCGACATGAAAGGCACTCTATAAATGTGCTTTTGTTGTTGTTGTCAACTCTGAGGTGGACTACTCGAACACGCTCCTCACTGATCTAACCACCTCCATCATTCACAAAATTCATCTCATTCAAAACTCTGCCACATTCTCAACCGATCTAAATTTTGTACCTTGATTATCCCAGTCCTTGACAAACCCTGCTGGCTCCTTATTACAGAACAGATCGAGTTCAAGATCCTCACTCTAGTCTTTAAATAACCTCCACTTCTCTGCACCCCATACCTCCCTAATTTCCTCTCTCCTCAAAGCAGTTGTTCCTGCCTCCGCTCCACTGAGACCGGCCTCCTCCTTATCTCCCGAATCCCCCACTCCAACATCGATGGTCGTGCTTTCAGCCACAAAACTTTGGAATTCCCTTCCTCAACCACTTTGGCCATTTATCTTTACCCTCTGCAAGGATTATTATTATCTTATTATATCCACGTCCATCCTATCTTCATGTCGCGCCTGAAGAGCTTTCTTTTTGACCGGGCTAACGGTCACCTTCCCCCTCCCCGTGGCTCAGCCTCATGCTCTGCCATTGTTAAGTGCTCTGTGATACCGTCCCTTGTGCAAGGCACTATATAAACACAAGTTGTTGTTTTGTTACTTTTCTATTTACATTGAAGCCTTGCTCAGAACGCTTTAATTCTCAACAGATCATTCCCCCTGCCTATCATGGCGAAATTGAATTGATGAATTGCAACTGAAAAAGTAATTGGGTGACTAATGAACCAATTTGGCTCTTGAAGTTAACCTCTGTCCTAGCACCAGTTCTGTAAATGACAGAGCATAGAATGGCATTAGGTCACAAAACTGACTGAACGATTGTGTAAACTAGAGTGACTTTGGGAAAGTGAAGACACTTTTATGATATCAATATGCATCTTGATGGGTTCAAGGGAGACAACCTTTCTAATGAATAATGGATTATCTGGCTGATTAGTTCCAAAAGAGAAGAGGTTGGATCGCAAGTTAATTATTTCCATTTCTCTCATTCACTTGTTGCCATGTGTTGGATTTCAACAAGTCAGTGCAAGGATATCAGAGTAAATATTGGTAGTGGATGATATTGATGCAAAGAGAATGTTTTAACAGGTTGGGAATTCAAGTCCCATACCAAGTCATAAACTAGGCTAACACCAATGAAATACTGTCCAGATTTGCAGGAGATGCTAAAATAAGAGCGGTTTAATATAAATCCAGGCAAAGGGCAATATGGAATATGTACTGAATTTTAAAGTCCTTAAGGTATCAGAACAAAAGTGAGATGTCAGGATTTTTAATTGAAATATCATTGATGTATTGTTCTTCGATCATTAAAAAAAAGAGAGAAAACGTTGGAATGGGTTGCTAAGTAGGTTACAAATTTCTCGAGAGGCTATTTAAAATATTTCATTCTTACCTATCCCAATGTCTGCACTTCTTATTTGAAAATGACTTCTCCTCCTGCACCATCATGTGCGACAATCCTCAGGGCTATATTTTCAGTTTTCTCCTTTTTTAATATCCAAATGCTCCCGCTTAGTACAGTAATGTCATCCGTATGCTTAGGGTTACCTTACATATGAATGTGGATAAAATAATATAATAATAATCCTTGCAGTTGATATAGCGTCTTATCACATCTTTGAGACATCTCAAAGAGAATACACTATCAAGTGAATTGACTGCATATTTTGTTGGTGAAATGCAGCAGCCAATTGTATACAGCAGTGTCCCACAAACAGTCATGGATTAAAGAGACCAACTTTTTTTTAAGGAATTATTATTCTCAGAAAAGTGAACTGCCATTCGACTAACAAGTGGGTCCCTACTTACTGCTAGTTAAACAGAGGTGTGTGGAGTAAAGAAACTTGCCCAATGTTTTGCCCTGACAGGAATTGAAACCAGGTCTCTTGATTGAAAAGCAAGTGCTCTAATGACTGTACTACCGGATGACATCTATCTGCCTCTACCCATGATTCCAAAATAACTGCTATTCTGACTGATTGCCTGTCAGTCTTCAAGTCACGAATGAAAGCTAATTTTTCTGTTCTCCTGCTTGGCTCTTGTTAGTATCTTCTCACCTCAGGCACCAATCGCATCAATTTATATGGATGCACACTGCCATGAAAATAATCCCTCAAGAAAACCAATAATAGTTTGGTCTGTTATTAAAGCTCAATCCATGATTGTTTGTTGGTCACATCTGCTCACAATAGGATGCCATGTTTCGTTCACAAATGTTCAGTCAATTCACTTTACAATATATTCTATGAAATGCTTTGAGACATCTAGAAGACGCAAAAAGTGCTATAACAAATGCAAGGATTGTTGTAATCAACCATCAATGGAATCTGTGACATACTTGTCTGTATAATTTAGTGATAGACCAATCAAGCCATTGGTTCCAACCCATCTAATGAATATACTATTGGTGAAACAACAACAAAATTACATTTGTATAGGGCCTTTAATTTTGGGAGGGCAAATTAAGGCACTGGATATTCAATGTTTCAGACCCAAGCTGGAGTCAGGATTGGGGAGGTTGGAGGGAAGGGGGGTGACTGATGGTACAGTTGAAATGGAGGTTCTTGAGGCAGGACTTGAAGGAGGCTAGGGAGGAGGCAAGGCAGAGGGATTGGTAGGGGGTTAGGAGGTTGCAGAGGTAGAGAGAACCAAGGCTTTGGAGGGCTTTAAAGGTGAGGACCAAGATCTTAACTTAAATGATTTGTGTAATGGGAAGCCAGTGAAGACGGGCCAGAATGGATGCGATAGGGTCACTGAGCTTGGTGAGGAAGAGGACAGGGGCTACAGAGTTCTTGATGATCTGCAGCCTAAGGAGGGAGGAGTTGGGGGGCCTGACAACCAGGGTGCTGACATAGCTTGGACACGATGAAGTCATGAATGAGAATTTCAGCAACGACAATAACACCCAAATTACACGTGTATAGCGCCTTTCACGTCAGGAGGACGTCCCAAGGCGCTGGAAGCAGGTTGAGGGGTGAGGTATTGGAAGATGTTGGGTAATGTTGTGGAGGTGAGAGAAGGCAGAGCGGGTCGTGGTGTGGATGTGAGGGAGAAAAGACAGTTGAGAATCAAACAAGACACTTAGGTTTCTGACTGGCTTGGTGAGGTGGAGTGTGCAACCATGGAGGTTGACGCTGTCATTAGCTGAAGTGTCTGAATGAAACATGAAAATTCAAAAAGTATATTCAAATACGTAATCTGTACATGCACATACTTGTTACTGTACACTAGTCTTTCACTTAAACAATGTCTCAATTATGATATCTGATTCAAAGCCCAATGTTTGCAGCCTGCTCACTTACGTGATGGCTGTTGTGTCCATGATAATTGTTAGAAGGAATTGTATAAACCCTTGGGGGAAAATTATCATTGAAGGATTTTGGAAAAGAATAGAGGAAAAGGATTAGTGTAGATTCTGGATGACTCCTGTTGGGAGGAACAATGGTTGTAATGACCTACTTCATATTATTAGACTTTAATGAATTATTAGACTTTAATGAATCGTGCATTAAACTTATGCATGTTAAGAATTCTAGGTCTAATAGAGTACAATTCTTGCTTGGTCTAGATTTACGTTATTATTGTCGCATTACAGAGTATTAACAATTTGTGAACTTCTTAGTCTTTAATTTTTCAACTGATGTTCCTTGAGTTTCTTCTCAGGACTGCCTATCTCCTCTCCTAACCAACATCATTAACCTCTCCATATCCACTGGTACTCTTCCACCCACCTATAGACAGCTGTCACCAACCCCATTCTGAAAAAAAACTTCCCCGCATTATCCTTGCTATCCCGCTCCAGTTCCTTCTCCAACCTCCAACTCTTCTCCAAAGCCTTGGGACGAGTTGTTGCATCCCTGTTTCACTCTTTCCTTTCATTCTTTTAACCTCTCCAATCCATCTTCCTTCCTGCCCACAACACAGAAACAGCCCTGGTCAATGTCTCTAACAGCATTCTATAAATCTGTAATCAGGGCTCTCTGTTTCCTTGTCCTCCTTGATCTTTCTAATGCCTTCAACACTGTTGACCCCTCTATCCTTCTAAACCACGTCTCCTCCCAGCTCAATCTTTGCGGACCTCTATTCCATTGTCTTCACTTTATCGACACTAATGGCTTCTCCTCCAACCCCCACATTGTTAGATATGGCATCCCCCAGGGCTCTGACCTGGCCCTCTCCTTTTCAACATCTATATCGTCTCTCTTGGCGATATCATCTGTAGACATGGGGTCAACATCGATCTGTATGCGGATGTCAACCAACTCTATCTTTCTGCTTTCACCCTCAATTCCAGGACCACTACTGTGTTGACAGACTATCTGTCAGGCCTCACGTCCTGGATGAGAGCAAACTTTCTACACTTGAATGTCAACAAGACTGAGGCACACCTGATTTTCTCAAGGCAGTGCTTCTGGACTACAGTCACTGGCAGCATCAACCTCCAAGGATGCACACTCACCTCACCAAGCTCTTTACCAAGAGCAACCATTCTTCACCAAGCCAGTCAGCAACCTAGATTATCCAGAACACTGCACCAAACTCTGTGACACTATCACCCCCATTTTCGCTGACTCCACTGGCTTCCCATCACTCAGAGGATTGAATTCAAGATCCTGGTCCTCATCTTGAAAGCCCTGCATAGCCTTGCTCCACCTTACATCTGTGACTTCCTAAACCCCTACCAATCTGTCCACTAACTCTGCATGTTCCGTCCTCTGACACCTCTCCCCCACCTCCCACCCTGCAACTTTTGCCTTCATTTGTAGTTTGAATGAAGAGCAACCATCACAATTTGTGTGCAACTGCTAATGGTTGGGTTGACACTGCAGAGTGTGGAATAATGTGCTGGCTGTGCTTTAGAATTAAAGTTATGGAGTATCCTTTCCTTCTAAACGCTCTGAGTAAAAACAAAAGTCCCGCTGTTTGTCCTGGAACTGTTCTTTGCAACACTTCATTCCACTGTTTAGCCAAAAGTATTGTTCTGCGATTGCTCTCAGACAATATTTCAGCAGCGCAATTGGGATAGTGCCGAGTAGATGGAAGGCAATTTCCTGACAGCAAGAGATAGAAGGTTGCACAACGATTAATCTCAGTTTGCTCTTGGGAATCTCCGACAACTGGCTGATGATGAACACTGATGGAGTAGGTCAGCTGGGGAATAATGTGTGACAAGTGCATCCTAAAGGCGAGAATAATGTTTCCTTTAACTCACCCCCTTCCACATACGCACACATTCTAGAAAGCAGCATAAACCTGCAGCCGATCCAATACTTAAATGCTTTTCTTTCAAGTAAATCATCCTCAGACACATGTTTAAGGATAACCAAATCCATATAGGAATTTCACACATTTTCTAGTAAATGTGCTGTGCTCTGTTCTGCTTCCCTCAAGATATCACTACTTGAAATTAGTTCTTCATGGTGCAGCAAAACTCATCTTTATTAATTACTGTCACTTAGCAGAAAGGCAAACAAATTGGTAGCACAGCAGTATACATTTAAAATGTGTGTTAAATGTTGCGTTATCACCAGTTGGGCCTAGAACTCTAAATGTACCAGAAGTAACATGTTGCACATGTTGGCTTGTCAATCTGGCTCAGCGAGTAGCTTTCTCACCTCTGCGTCAGTTCAAGCTCCATGCCTGGACTCTATGACTTGGAGCTTGAACCCACAACCTTCTGACTCAGAGCCAAGTGCCACCAACTGAGCCAGGCTGACATTACCAATAATGTACCCTGAAGACGTGGAACAAATTCAATGAAAAATATGAAAGATAATAATAACTATCATTGCATTTGACATAGCACCTTACCACGTCATTAAAACTAATCAAAGGCATCACGTAAATTACATGATGTTACTGTGTGTCTTTTTGGGGTGAAAATAATACACTGCATTGCATCTTCTACTTCTATCGTATTTCCTGCATTTACATTCTCTTTGGTCAGAATAGTTTTATTATTGGTGCTCAACTCATTGTCTTATCTTCTCTCCCTCTTCTCCATTTAAATGGCTGCATTTTGATTTCAAGATTCTCACTCTTGCCTTCAAATCCCTCCAGTCCTCTGTACCTCACGAACTGTCTGACCTCCTCACAATAGCACCTATTGCCTACACTCTACAGGGTCTGGCTTCCTCCTTGTCCCCTGAATCCTCCGTTCCAGCATAGGTGGCCATGCCTTCAGCCACTATGCCCCGAGGCTCTGGAATTCCCTTCCTCAATCCCTTCACCTCGCCCCCTTTTTTCCCATTTTTAGGTCATGGCTGAAGACCTATCTTTTCGACCATGCTTTTGGTCACTTTTTTCCCCCTCCCCAGGCTCAGCCATGGGATCCATTATTGTGAAGCGCTCTGAAACGTCATCCGGCGTGGAGATAACAGAGTATCAGAATCAAGCCAGCTGTTAGTGGCAGTCTCAGTGGTCCGGTTCCTGAGCTGGGCAGCTTCCCATTAACTCCACCAGGCAAAGCCCTAAAGAGAAAGGTCGTCCTGCCCGGATAAGGAGTGGAGTCTAGTGGAGTCCTGTAGCTCAGGGATTAGAGCACATGCCTTACAAGCGAGAGACCTGGGTTCACTTCCAGGCAGTGTGAAATTCCAGGCAAGATTCCTGTCTATTCTGTCTTCTCTGACTCCATTTGGTCACTCATACGTCAAAGTTAAATAAATGATGACCTACCCTTTGCAAAGCAAATATATGAATGAAACATGCAGTGTTTATTTTCTGTTGGAAAATATTTCTGATGATGAGTAAGAAATATACTGATAAAAATTTTTCTCTTGTTCAGCAGTGTTTTCTTTCAGTTTTCGATACAGTACTATGAAAGGGGTAGTGCTCTGTCAAACGACAAAATAAACACTCACTGTTGACATATTCACAATAGAATGAAGAATCATGAATTGAAGGGAATCACATTCATTGCTTATTCACATTAAAATGGGTGGAGTCCTGTAGCTCAGTAGTTAGAGCAAGCCAGAGACCTATGTTTGATTCCCAACAGGGCAAAACATTTGGCAAGTTTACTTACTCAACGTGTCTAATATAATTCCTCAAGAAAAAAAAACAATAATAAAAAAATTGGTCACTTCAATCCACAACTGTTCATGGGACAGTGCTGTGCGGTCATTAGCTGCTGCATTTCGCCCACAAATATGCAGTTAATTCACTTTACAGTATATTCTGTTAAGCGCTTTGAGACATGTTGAAGATATGAAAAGCACTGTATCAAATGCAAGGATTATTATTATTATTAAATGGCACAAATGCATTGAGAACATATTTACTCGAAGGTGTAATTTTCTGTTTGTTCTGTTTGATATAGCAGTCACTGGATATAACGGTTTTTCCCATTCTGCAGTTGTTAACCCTTCAATTCAAAGCTAAATGGGTGGGGTGATCCAAGCTGGACAAGCAGGTCGCAACCTACCTTCCATAGCTTGTTTAATGGCAAGCTATGCATGTTTAGCTATTTAACTCCAGCAATATCCCAAAGCACATTTTAGTGCCGCAAGTGTATTTCATTCTTGACACAAGAATCTCCACATGAGGTCAACCAAGCAGAATACAGAGATCCACCAAACGGAATATAGGAAGAGCAGGAGAGAACTGAAAAAGGAAATTAGAGGGGCAAAAAGACTGCATGAGAAACAATTAGCAGGTAACATTAAAGGGAACCCCAAAGTATTTTACAAACATATTAAGAGTAAAAGATTGGTCAAGGGTAGGGTGGGGCCAATTAGGGGGAAGTCTTATTGTAGAGGCAGAGGGCATGGCTGATGTACTGAATGAGTACTTTGCCTCTGTCTTCAAGAGAAGAGGATGCAGCCAATGCTACAGTATTGGTGGAGAGGGTAGAATAAATGAATAGGATTAGTATCAACAGAGAGGAAGTACTGAAAAGGTTGATGGCGCTCAAGGTAGATAAGTCACCCGGTCCAGATGGCATACATCCTAGGTTACTAAGGAAAATACGGGAGCAAATAGCAGAGACTCTGACCACAATCTTTCAATCTTCCTTGGAAACAGGGGTGGTGCCAGAGGTCTGGAAGGTTCCAAATGTTAGTCCCCTGTATAAAAAGGGGCAGAAGGACAAACCTGGGAACTACAGGCCAATCAGTGGTTACAGATTTAAAATAGTTAAAATGAAGCAGAGGGGAGCTGAGGAGAAATGTTTTCAATCAGCGGGTTGTTTGAATCTGGAATGCATTGCCTGAAAAGGCGGTGGAGGCCGATTCGATAGCAGCTTTTAAAAGAGAATTAGATCTTTATTTAGGGAGAACAGGTCTGTTAGGTTATGGGGAGAGAGCGGGGCAATGGGATTGAGTTGCTCTTTTCAAAGTGCCGGCAAAGACTAGATGAGCGAAATGTTCTTCTTTTGTGCCATAAAATTCTATGATTCTATGTAGATGGCATACATGGAACTTTCTGTCTGCTTTGGATGCACTTAAGCATGGCCAATGGGTTTCCACATGTGCCATATCTAGCTGACCAAACAAAAATCAATCTGAGCAAATTTCTCCCCAATATAATGGGAAGATGCTAAGGTTGGTATTCTGAAAATATGAGATCACACAGGCTGAAGGACTTTCTTGATTCTGACCTTTCTACCTGGTGACCTTGTGAAACTCTTCCAACTTTGAACTAAGGTTTAGCCGAACAAGGTCTAGTAATGTATAGCAATAAGAGAGCTCCTGAAAAAATCGAAAAAAACGTAGCAGTTTGAAAAAGGACAGATGTATATCCAATATAGTGCAATTTAACAACAATAATAATCCTTGCATTGGCTATAGCACTTTTCACGTCTTCTAGATGTCTCAAAGCGCTTCACAGAATATACTCTAAAGTGAATTGACTGTATATTTGTGGGCAAAACTTGGCAGCCAATTGCGCACAACAGTATCCCACAAACAGTTGTGGATTGAAGTGACCAAATTATTATAGGTTTTGTTTTGGATGGATGATTATCAGGCATGTGGAGTAAGGAAATATGCCTAAGGTTTCACCCTGACCTGCCTGGATTCAAAACACGGGTGTCATGCTTATAAGGCGAGTGCGTTAACCATTGAATTATAGGACTCCCTTAGGAAATGTACCAAATATGTTATGGTTTGAAAACAACATTTTGTGCCATGCAAGTATGTACTTTTCACTGCATAAATGCAGAAAGTAAGATCTTCAAAAATAGATAGATAATTTCACAAAATTACTACTTTCAAATTCTGCATTGTTAATATTTGAAAGATTTTACAACTTCTAAATTCTGAAGAACCATGGTTACAGAATTTATTGAACAGCCATTCAGATTGCAAATGATCTATTTTGTGGATCTGCTCCATTGCATACCAGCCAGGTCATAAACCATTCTCCCTTTTTCTTGTTAAGACAGCTCACTCGTAGGACTGCAGGGGGAACTCTATAAAGCAGCGTGGTTCGACATGTATTATAAACACCATTTGGATTTATATAGTGCCTTTCTCATATCAATGGACTTTATGCTCCCAGAGAGCCACCAGACCCATGGGTGGGAAGGGAAAGTATGTTAAAAACATAAATTTTGAGATGTTCTTTGACTGAGGGAAAGAAGTTAAGATAATCGGCATAGAGTTCCAGAAAGAGGGTACAGAATGCCTGGAAGTCTACCCACTGATGGTGGTGAGGTCAGGGCAGGAAACAGTTAAGCAGATCAATGATCTCTGAGGAAAAGTAACATTATCAGTGAGGTTTGTGTGCCAATGAGAGATGGTTGAAGCTGAAATTGCAAACTCTCTGCAAGTAACAAGGAACTTGTGGCATTGAAATATACAGGATGTTTTGGGTTGACTGGGTGATTTGTCATGATTTTCTTGTGTAACCAATGTTATAAGAAGCTACAGCTTTTTTTCTTCAAGTCATCATGGACTGAACATCTAGTTTTGCTTTTGCTAAATAATATTAGTTCCGCAAAGTAATACATAGCAATTCTGAGGTCAATCCAACAGTACTTGTGGGTAAAGGCTTCACAGCAGCTTTGGGCATTGTGCTGGTTGAGACGACTCAATTTGTCATTAATGCAAGGCTCCTGCTAGCACAGAGCTGCTAATATCCTAAAAGTCCACCATCTGTCACCATGCCAAGACACTAATATCAAAACTAGATCTCTTCTGTTAATGATATTCACAACGCTGAATCTCTTTCAAATGGACATTTGAATACATTTTTCCATCAAATCAAAGGTTGCCCTTGTGGTCAGCTCAACGCTTTCATAGGATTTCTCAATTTAACTAAACAGATTCACCCACAAATATACAGTCAATTCACTTTACAGAATATTCTGTGAAGCACCTTGAGATGGCTAGAAGACTTGAAAGTGCTATATCAAATGCATGGATTATTATTATAGAATTTGATGGACTGCTTTGCAACCTGGTCTATGGACTGTGAAATGCAATGGTTTTGCCATGCCATATCCCTGCAAACATTGCATGTGGTACAATGGACAGGAGGTAGACCTACGCATTCTCTACAGCCTCCAAAATGACTGCTGGTGATGATATTTATAGGGAGCCAATGTGTTACCAAAGCAAAGCCATTGAAGTATACGTCTTCTCCTGCTCAGCCCTTATCAAGTGGTTTACCCTTGATCTTATGTGTCCAAATGCCTCATCCACAATGGGAAACCCCTACCCCCTTGGCATTCCCTATTTTGTGATGCTGCTATTACATACTTTATGGCAGGCAAGAGCAAGAGGAGATTGTTTCTTATGATTGTGCTGACTTCACAAGATCACAAAAATTGGATGGATTGATGGATTGATTGTTTTTAGCCCATTGTGTCTCATCTTTCCCAAATATCTTCCCTACCATTTTCAGAACACAGAATCCATCTTGTTTTGTTATATAATTCTAGTATTCTGATCACCAACCATGATTCTGGTAAACTGTTCAAGTCATTAACTACCCAATGGCTACAGAAAATCTTCCTGGTTTCTGTGCTAAAAATGCTTTTTACCACCCTAAACTTGAGAGTTCATGTTATATGTGGAGTCCTGTAGCTCAGTGGTTAGAGCACTTGGCTCGCAACCGGAAGATCTGGATTCAAGTCCTTGTAGGGCGAAACCTTAGGCAAGTTTCCTTCCTCCACAGTCTAAAAATAATCCCTCAAGAAAAAAACAATACTATCTTTGTCATTCAATCCATGACTATTTGTGGCACAGCTGTATGAGCAATTGGCTGCTGCATTTTGCCAACAAAATATACAGTCAATTCACTTTAAAGTATATTCTGTTAATCGCTATGAGACGTCTAAAAGATGTGAACAGTGCTATATCGAATGCAAAGATTATTATTTGATTATTTTGTATTGTCT
Organism: Hydrolagus colliei; assembly: GCA_035084275.1. Classification (NCBI taxonomy): domain Eukaryota; kingdom Metazoa; phylum Chordata; class Chondrichthyes; order Chimaeriformes; family Chimaeridae; genus Hydrolagus; species Hydrolagus colliei. Next base: position 87,402,510 of record CM068743.1, read on the forward strand.
CCATGCAAATGAACACAAGATATGCTCCTTTGCCATCAAATGAGATCCTCAGCATATCCATCACATGGAGGTACAAAGTATACAATTCAACTTCAGACTTTATTCTGTAATGTGACACAGCAAATAATATTACTTTCACATGTGCTCGAAAAAGGTAATTGTGTTTAAAAATTTAAAACAATTGTTTTTTTTATAGCTAAAGCAAGATTTTGAATTTGTTCTTTGTAAATTTTATTGGATCCCAGAACAATACTAAAACAACCTGCATTCATTTGGCAGCTTCTCACTTTGAGACAATTTCTCAAAGAGTACCATCATTACCAAGACTAGAAGATAGTATTTATTAAAATATTTTAAACTATTTCTGATCACTCCAAACCATATTACAATTCTATAAGAATGGGATACATTTGGCTAAGTCAATTAAACTTGACTTTATTTTGAGTAAAAAAAATTGTTTGGAGCTTGCAAATTAAATAATAATTACTGTACAGTGATATTAGTATTTTCCCATTAATGTGTGACATTTAGAGATGCATTTATTAGACAACAAACAACCTTTTAAATGCAAAAATCGGAACTCAATTAGATTCTGAATAGAAAGTCATTTGTCGGGAGTTTACCCAAATGTGTCTTGCAAGAGTTTTACAGTAAAGATTAGCACTCACTGTAATCTAAGTGAATATTTCCATCTAACCCCTCAAGATTCACACTAAAATGCTCTCAATGAGCAAATGCCTATCTGTGGAAAGCAGTTTACTTTACTTGTGCGCAATAGATTCAGGATTTATGAATATAATAATGGTGATAATTATATTTGAAATGACACGTTTCATGGTTGGGAGGATATCTTACAGTACTTGGAATTTGTTCCAGCCATTGCTCATCTACATGAAGAAAAACTTTCTTACCTCTGCCTTGAAATTGCCATTTACAATGCAAAGCCTATGTCCACTTATTTTAAAACAAGAACAACACAATTACATTTGTCGCAAGGACATCACAAGACACACTTTCTAGTGTCTTTATGCATTTTAAAGTTTTGATCAGTGTTTATTTTTTTCAATCCCATTTACGATTTTGTAGAACTCTATGAGACCCCCCTGAGTCATTTTCTCACAGGGCTGTTTGATGGACTTGGATGCATTTCACAAGCAATTGTGCAATGTCTACGATTTATGCTCTAAAAATGAAGAATTTGACTGCACCACTAATTGACAGACTTTACCAGCCTCTAAATGATAAGAGTTTATCTTCTGATGAAGTAACCAACAAGGGTGTTAGTGGCACATTTCAATTTCTTGGTTGAATTATTACCTCCTGTCACAGAGATTGTATAGAGTTTCCCATTAGTATGTTTTGTGTGATAGGGAAATATAAACTACTGGCAATGGATTGCGACTTTGTATAAATCATGCAGATATTATGTAAAAAGACTATTATTTCTTTAATGTAATCAAAGTGATTACTTCTTTAATGAGCTTGTGTAAGAGATGAACAACAGAGAGGAACATCAAGTATTTATTTGATGTAGTTCTATGCGATTTACCAGAACTGGAATTTGTGCAGAAAGATAACAGGGCACTAAGGTTGATTCATAAATTATGTTACTATATTTCTAAGGTGGTCCATATGTTTCAGCACCTCATGGCAAAGACAGATTACCAATGAGACAGAGGCATCTGTGACATTTCTGAGGGAAACTTTTCTATAAGACGGCCTGACAAATTAGGTCATTTTAATATATAATCATGTGACAAACTGTTCAAGAACATGTACAACATATTAACTTGCCTTCCACTGACCCAACACCTCCAGGAGAATACAAAGCACAGAGCCACTAACGTGATTCCTTTGGAATATAAGTGTTTCAAGAGGTAGATGGCAAAAGTGAGTAAAGTGCAACGGTGAATTGGGTAACCTAAAGAATTTAATGAATACCTGGGTGGAGAAAAGTGATCCATGCCACTTGATCCATTGTTTTTATTATAGACTGAGTTCCATTATTCAAAATGTGCTTGCTTATATGCGTGTGATTTAACATGTGTTGGGCTGTGTTTCGGTTTTGCTCTTGTGAGCAGTTGTTTTGAATTTACAGGGGATATTTAACATGGTAAAGGCCCTTTTAATGTATTCACATATATTTTGACTGGCAAAGGAGAACAAAAAAGTGCAAATTCAATAAATAAGCACAGAAGGAGACAATTTAGCAGTGGTGTGGGGGTGGGGGGAGGAGTTTGGGGGAAATGGATTGGCAACCAATGTCGTTCTATTCATTATTGGGGTAAAGAGTCTCATTAAAGTATTAAGGTACAATAAACACAGCTCTGCTTTGACTGGTTCACTAAACATGATGCTTGCAAAGTCTAATGGACATCCTCAGAGAAAACCAGTGTTCCTACACGGTCATTAATTGTTCATGTTTCTTTTATCAAAACTAAATCAAATGGTAGACTTACACAGGAGAATGGACCTATGCTGGCATGAAGATGGTTCTTCAAATTAAAACAATATATTTTTATACAATTCAATAGGATATTTTTCCCAGTCCTTTCATGTCAGGGGGATGTCTGTTTATGTTTGGGTCAGGCATCCCTACTCACAGTCTAGGCTGACACGCTGACGCTGGAAGAGATCTAAGTTGCCAGAGGTGCTGTCCTTCTAATTTGATGTTAAATCAAAATCCAATCTGCCTGTTTGACAACTGCTTGGATGTTAAAGATTCTATTGGCACTATTCAGAAAGAAAAAATATTTTTTCCCAATGTCTTGGCCATTAAATCTCCCAGATAAAATTGGTCATTCACTTCATGGTTGTTTGTGGGCTATTGCTATTTGCAAATTGGCTATCTGTTCTCCCACAAAGTGCAATATCACAGTTATTCGAGTGAAGCATTTTGAGGAGTTTCAGCAATGTGGAAGGCATGAAATCAAATGCAAGTACTGCATTATTAAATTATTGTTTAGCTTAATTTGCACATTTTGGATTGTTCTCCACATTCAGAGAAGCATGTTTTGAAATCTACAATTTTTTATATTAATGTCTCGTCATATCTTGCATTCATATAGGTAAAATATAATGCTCTGTATCTTTAGACTGCATGTATTTTGATTAAATCCAAAGTAAATTTTTCTTACCATGAATGATTCTATCTTGGCATATCAATCCAACATTGAAGTGCTGAATAAGTCAGTCGAAAACTGCTGACTTGGTAGAATAGAATCCTGTAGGGCCCATTTAGCCATATATTAATTATAATGGGAACATCCGCAGAGTAATGGATATAATCATTGGGATATAGATCCTAAATACTGCCCATGACACATGAGTTAGATGACAATGTTAAAAGCATAGATTCATTAAATCTTCTTTAAGTCTGTACACCCTCGATTGAGAACTGGCATCCTTTCAAGAAATCAGAGGTCAGAAATTAATTTTGAATGTTCTGCAGCTCACATTCCTCTCTGAATAATGTTCCATGATTAAATGATAAAGGCTCACCTTTTGAACATTTAACTGTGTGCGGCATTGCTGTATTCAAATCCTGCAAAGCTCTCTTAAATGCGTTGACGACATAAGGTGATATAAAAAATGAAAGTTGTATTACAGTATGTTATTATCTTTGGCAAACGATAAGCCTTGTTTTAGTTGAAACATATGTTTATCATCTTTAAGCACTACCATGATGTTACCACAGACATACAATGGCTAAAGTAAGTGCTAAAAATTCTAAGGTTTCTGTGAAGATTTTTTTTAACATCATTCATTGATCTGATTTTGTTTATATCAAAATGACTGTTGTTGAAGAGTCACAATACAAATCTGCCGCACATATTGCCCTCATCCTTAAATCCAATATAAGCTTTCACTAGACCCTGCCATGTGTCAGACTCCTTGGGTGGGAAGATCAATAGAAGTAGCCTGTACTTTTATAGCACAGGATCAACCATCAAAACATCTCAAAGCATTTCACAGAAGCTATTGTCCAGGCTAGTAACAAGTAGTAATAATGTAATGTGATGTAGTAATATGTGTACAGTAAGGTCCCACAAACAATCGTCATCTTAAAAGGCAATGTATCACGAAGATTGTTGGCTAGGATATTGAGAGAAACTCCCTTAACTTTTTAAATAATGCCATTAGCAGTTGGGACATCAGGTTAAAGTATCACCCAAAAGAATGGCCTCTCTGCCAATGCAGTACTCCTATTGCACTACACTTGAGTGCTAGTCTAGACTATGAGTGCAAATCGAAATCTGGCCTGATTTTAAATGCTCAGTGTCAAGCTGCCATAGATGGATAGAAATTTAGTATATCCCAAGTTTGAGCAACAGTAGAAAAAATATAGATATAACACGACTCTGAGTGGCATCCAGCATTTCAGTGGAAGCTTACATTCAGGTTGAAGTCGTATACTGCTGTTTCTAATAATAATACAGCAAGAATAATAGTTAAATTTGACTTAATAATAATTATCCTTGCATTTGATATAGCACCTTATCATGATTTTCAGATGTCTCAAAGAGCTTCACAGAATGTATTGTAAAGTGAATTGGCTATATGATTTGTTGGCAAAATGCAGCAGCCAATTGCACACAGCAGTGTTCCACAAACAGTCGTGGATAGAATGACCAAATTATTCTTATTATATTTATAAGTGACTATTCCCCTGGAAAAGGTTTGTTGATTGATGATTTGAGTAACAACAAAATTACATTTGTAGAGTGCCTTGGGATGAAGTCCCAAGGCGCTGAATTGTCAGGTGCAGGGACACAAGCAGTGGCAGGGTGGGTGCAGTGTTGGGATGAGGAAGGGCAGGAAGGTAGAATGGCGACTCAAAGCACGGTCAAAGAGGAGGGTCTTGGTCCTGAAGGAGACAAGGGAGGGAGCAAGGTGAAGGGAATGTGGGATGGAGATCCAACGTATATGGGCAGAGAGGCTGAAGGCCCGGCTGCTGATGGTAGGGTGGGATGGGCGGGAGACATGGAGCAGGCCGGAGCCTGCTGAATGGAGGAAGCGAACAGGTTGATAAGAGGTCAGCAAGTCAGAAAGGTAGGAGGGGCAAGGCCGTGGAGGGCCTTGAAAATGGGTGAGGCAGTGATGGATACAGGCGATGTTATGGAGGTGGTGAATGACTGTGCTGGTCATGGCATGGATTTGGGGAGGAAAGGACAGCTCAGGGTCAACCAAGACATATAGGTTCCTGACTGACTTGGTTAGGTGGAGTGTACATTCATGGATGATGATGCTGCCAGTGCCTGAATTGCAGAGGCACTGGGCGAGCCAATCAGGAGGGCCTCGGTTTGGCTGATGTTCAGCTGTATGAATTTGTCTCATCCAGGACAATAGGTAGTCTGTCAGGACAGCAGCTGTCCTGGAATTGAGGGTGGAGACAGAGAGCTAGATTTGGGTGTCATCCTCATACATATGGAAATTTACCCATGTCTGCGAATGATGCCACCAAGGGTTAAAGAGGTTAAAGAGGAGGGGACTGAGGACAAAGTCCTGAGGAAAACCACACAAGATGGTGTGGGGGCTGGAAGATAAACCATTGACAGTGACAAAGTGGAGATGGTGTAAAAGGTAGGACCTGAACCAGGCAAGGACAAAATCTTGAAGGTTGAGTTGAGAGGAGAGGTTGTGGAGGAGGATTGAGTGGTCCCCGTTGTCGAAGGAGCCAGCGAGGTCGAGGAGGATGAGGAGTCAGAGGGATCCCTGGTCACAGGTGGACAAGATGTCATTTGTGACGTTGACCAGAGCAGTTTCTGGATAAAATCGAGAGATTGATGGTGTCGGAGAATAGGGGGGCAAGGAGGTGGAGCTAGAATTTAAGGAGAGGGATAAGCATGGGGTCAAGGGAGCAGCTATGGGTTTTATGGAGTATATGGTCATGATGAAAGAGGAGGAAGAGACAGGTTGGAAAGTGTCTAAGGAGGGATGGGTAGGGTTTGGAGAATGGCAGGGCGATGGAGAAGGAGTGGCAGTTGGGAGAGTAGCTGAAAGGATTCCTTCGATTTTGGACTCGAGGAAATCCAGCATCTCCTCACAGTGGGAGATAATGGAGAGAATAGGCGAGGTGATGGGGTGGATGGAGGAGCCGGATTGTTGTGGAGAAAATGAGCTTGGGTTGTGCTTCGCCTCCAAGTCATCTTGGAGTAGAAGAACAATTTGGGGTAGGCAAGGGTGCAGCGGTAAGTTTTGCTGTGGTCCATTCATATATACCGGTGGACTGTTAGGCCAGATTTGATCCAGGTGCATTTCACGCTCCGTGCCTCACTGTTGATGGAGCGGAGGTGGCTGGTGAACCAAGATGAGGTTCATGAGTAGTAAACAGTTCAGGAGGTGAAGGATGCAAGGGCATAGAGGGTAGTGGAGAGGGTAGTATGAATGAGAGTGAGGGTGAAGGATAAGTCAGTGTGGGAGATAGGCCAATGGGGGAGACGTTCCGATGACTCCAGGGCTGCGGAAAGGGATTGTGGGGAGATTTGTTTCTAAGGGCGGTACACAATGGAGGTGGGTTTGGTGGCAGTGGGAAGAGAGAATGGGTTTCTACTTACTGTTAGGTAAACAAAGTCGTATGGAGTGGGGAAAATTGGCTAACATTTTGTCCTATTGTTTACTTGAAGGTTACTGATAATCTGCCTAGATGATTTGATATCCACCCAAGCAATGTAAGTAGAACAGGCAGATTACTTTGTTCCACATAAATAAAACAGCAAGATTGCTTTGTCCAATGCATTTGTTTAAGTGATAAATAAAGCAGATTTTATACATAATGTATGCAAGACTGCACATCCAAATAAAAGTTTTTTTAAAAGTTGCTTTAGCGTAAATATCAGAATACAAGTTAGAACTAAAATACTCTCTTACTGTGTAATGAGGCTCCCACCAGTTCTACTCATTTCCATAATTTGTTCCACCTCGGTGATTAATTGTGTGACCAGATTATCCAGTAGTATATGACTTCAACCTGAATGCAATAAACAGATTGCTTCGGTAAATACTGTATGATAGATTCTGAATAATGCAGAAGCATTGCATTTGTTAATTTTTAATGCTCACCTTAACTCAGCTCTATCGGGAAAATCATAGAATTAGCACTCAGGGCAAGTAAAGAAAAAAAATGACAGGTCACTGATCATATATCCCAATTAAAAACAAAAGTTGGTGAAAATGTGGATTTTGTGCAGGAATTGATTGGTACAGTCAGTCCTCTGGATAAGGAGATAGAGCTGCCTGGAATGACAATGTGTGTGCAACAAATTGGCTGAAAAATTCTGTTTTATTATTATTTTTATCAAATGGGATATCAAATGTAAGTTCTACAGGACCACATGTTTCCATTGATTCTAAAAGATTGGTCCCAGGTTTAAAGACGCCTGCTGCCTGTTCGTGGCTTAATATTTGGAATCAATATTATTGCATTGTCTTTCTTGTTTTCAATTGTGCAAAATGCTATTATCAAATCCATTGAGATACATCCAATTTTTCATCACAATATGTATTGATGATCCTGTGGAGCCAGCTAACCAATATTCTTTGGTGATTTTTGAATTGTTTTCACAATGTAGTTTATCTCCTGCAACTGTATCACACTATTTGCAATGCACAGCTGGGGACAAATTCTAACAGGGTCTATCTGGATTTACTCTGTTAAAGTAAAATTTCAGAGCGTTTAAAATCAGGCAGATTGTTCAATTCAGGTCTTCATATCTTAGTTGTGTTTATATGTACAGGTATTCCTCCCCAACTGTGGGATACGTTCCTCTAAACCTCTGCAGTTGGTAAAATCGTGGTTGGAAAATACAGGGCCCTATGGGAAACATGGGGATAGCGGGAGTACGTTTGCTTTTTCGCGGTTGGAAAATGTAGTGCACTGTGAGAAACATGGGGATACAGGGAGCAAGTTCGCGTTTCGTAGAACTTAGCACAAAAAAATACACATGCGGTTATACATGGGGATAGGGGGAGTAAGTTTGGGCACATCTGCAGCAATCCGCGAGGCTGTCTGACTGACTGACTGATCTACGCAGAGAGAGAGAGACACGGAGGGTGGGGTGACATGGAGGGCTGGGGGTGCTGTCTGACTGATCTACAGAGAGAGAGAAATCAATGGAGAAGGTGTGGTGGGTGACACGGTGGGCTGGGGGACTGTCTGACAGACTGACTAATACAGACACAGATAGACAGAGAGAGGGGGAGGGGTGAGTGGGGGGAAGTGAAGGTGAAATTGAGAGAAGGTGAGAGAGAGAAGGTGAGAGAGAGAAGGGGGGTTAGGGGAGGTGGGGTGGGGGAAGAGAGGGGGAAATAGAGAGAAGGTGAGTCAGAGAGAGATATACTTAACACCGAGAGAGAAATCTTCAGATACTGGCAGCCAATGCTCCCAAACCTACTAGCTAGACTGCGGAGAAGTGACAATAAATTCATGTTACTGTATTTACCTTAATCCTAAGAGAGAAGCATTGTCGCTGGTTGATTGCAACATCGCAACTGGGTCCCAGTGCTAAACGCTAGTGCGAAGCAACATCGAGGTTGGTTGATGCAACAGGGTCCTAATGCTAAACGCGAGTGTTAGTGTTAAAACCCATGGATAAGCAAGGGTTATAAGCCCTGGTTAGCAAGGGTTGCACATTTAACAAACCATGGATGTGTGAGTTTCGCGGTTGACGAGGCCGCGGTTGGGGCGGTATACCTGTACTTCCACATTTTGAACAACTGAATTGACTGAATTAAATGATTTGCCAAATTCTGGACTCCCTGAAATGCTAAGAAAATAGAATGCATCTAGTCCTAGGTTTCTACCACTGTAGTCCCCATCTATTTGTTATTGAGATATGTAATAGAAGTAGATGCTGACACTTCACCGTAATTAAATGATTACCAGCAGATCACAAGACTTGGGATATCCTCCCAACGTGAAAGGTGCTATACAAATGTAATTTTGTTCTTGTTGTTGTTGTTAAAGATTGCTTTGATCTATCTCGTTATTCCATAATACCCATTCAACTATCTTCCTTTCACAGCAAAGCAACAAGCTATTTTTAAAATTAGTCCAGCATAACGTGCCTCAACCATCCTTCCTGGCAACATGATTCAATTGTTTGTTTTTTATTTTGCAATAGCTATGTTGTATATTTGTGGAGTATTTACTTTGTAGTAGCTATGTTGTATATTTCTGTAGCTTATGGTTTACTGGTAGGCTCGCCTATGGCAATGCCCTACTTGTTGGCCTACCCAATTCTTCCCTCCACAACCTGCAGATCATCCAAAATTGTGCTGCTCTTGTCCTCTCCTGCACCAGGCTCCGTAATCCCATCACCCCTACCATCGCTCGGCTCCACTGGCTCCCCATTCCCTCATAAGATAGAATTCAAAATCCTCGTTCATGCTTTCAAGTCTCTTCACGGTCTTGCCCCCATCTCAGTAGTTTGTCGAGCTAGGAAGTGGCATGGCCATTGATAGCTTCAAAATTGAGGACAAGGATCTTGGATTCGATCCTCTGGGGGAATGGGGAGCCAATGGAGCTGAGCAAGGGTGGGAGTGATTGGGTCGTGGAGCCTGGTGCGGGAGAGGACACGAGCTGCAGAGTTTTGGCGGATTTGCAGCTTTTGCAGGAAGTGCTAGAAAGGCTAATGAGGCAGTTTCTGTAGTCAAGCCTTAATGTGACGAATGCATGGGTGAGGGTTTCGGTAGCCTAAGGGGTGAGGCAATGACGGAGACTGGTGATATTACAGAGGTGGTAGAAGGCAGTGCTGGTCATGGGCCTTTATGGGGGAGAAAGGACAGTTCAGGCCAACAAGCAAGGCAATGAGTAGATTGCTTTTCTGGAGTTAATAATCCATTCAAAACAGTTTTAAAAATGTAATAATAATAATACGTTGGTGACTCGATCCATGTCTAAATTCACAGATGACACTAAACAAGGTAGGAGAGTGAGCTCTGAGGATGATGCAAAAAGATTGCAACAAGGTATAGATAGGCTAGGGGATTGGGCAGGTAGGTGGCAGATGGAATTTAATGTGGGGAAGTGTGAAATTATTCTCCTAGGTAACAAAAATTAAAAAATGCATTATTTTGTAGAGGGGGAGAGGTTAGATAATGTTAGTATTCAAGAGGATTTCTGTGTCCTTGTACACCAGTCTCAAAAAGTTAGTTTGCAGGCGCAGCAAGCAACTAAGAAGGCAACGGCATGCTAGCGTTCATTTCAAAAGGTTTAGAGTACAAGAATAGGGAAGTCTTGCTGCAACTGTATAGGGCATTGGTGAGACCGCACCTAGAGTATTGTGTGCAGTTTTGGTCTCCTTATTTAAAAAAGGACATACTTGCCCTAGAGGGGGTGCAGTGTAAATTCACTAGGTTAATTCCTGGGATGAGGGGACTGACTTATGAGGGTAGGTTGAATAAACTAAGGCTGTACTCTCTAGAGTACATAAGAATTAGGGGGATTTTATTGATATAAGATTCTTAAATGGATGGATAAAGTAGAAACTGAGGGACTGTTTCCCCTGGTAGGAGAATCTATAACCAGGGGTCACAGTCTTAAAATTAAGGGTTAGTCTTTTAGAACGGAGTTGAGGAAACATTTCTTCACTCAGAGGGTAGAGAATTTATGGAATTCATACCCCAGAAGGCTGAGGATGCTCAGTCCCTAAACATTTTCAAAGCTGAGACTGATAGATTTTTAAAAAACTAGAGGGATTTGGGGATATGGGGATTGGGCAGGTAATTAGAGTTAGGTCAGAAGATCAGCCATGATTTTATTGAATGGCGGGGCAGGCTCGAGGGGCCTAATGACCTACTTCTGCTCCTAATTCTTATGTTCTTATGATCCATGACTGTTTATGGTACACTGCTGTGTGCAATTGACTGCCAGTCTCATATAGAAAATACACAGTTAATTCACTTTACTCTATTTTCTGCGAAGCACTTTGAGAAGTTTTAAAGACTTGATAAGGCACTTTATTGAATACAAGTATTATTATCTGTCCTGAAGTTGCACTTTGCAACTCTCAAACTTTCCTCTTGTTCCATTGTTTTGGAACATCCTAAAGTATTATTGCGGGTTTACTATTTAATTCACTTTAAAATGTAATAAACCTCTACAAGATCATCTTTGAACAGTCTCCTTTCAAGACTGAAAAGCCTCAGCTTGTCTGATCATTGCTCATGGCTCATTCCCCGACGAGAGTCATTGCATTTGGTGAAGACCTTTTAGAAATCACTAGACGTTTGCATGCCAATCCTCTGACTATGAATTGTTTTATTCAGTTAGAAATTCACTGTGTGCACTCTGTAACCATTGACCAGTTTTATCTCACTAGGATACACTCCTTCCACACATGCTACCACACATTTCAGATGCTGTAATATATTCCATTGCTCAAGATAAAGTGGACACAATCCTTCCAGAGCACAAAATGAGCTGTTATTTTTTAACACGCAGATCTTCAGACATCCCACCACATGGACTGAAATGATGTTAATAATATAATAATCCTTGCATTTAATATAGCCCCCGATCACATTGTTGAGACATCTCAAAGTGCTTCATTAAATATATAGAATATAATGTGAAGCGACTGTATTTTTGGGGCAAATCTCAACAGCCAATTGCACACAGCAGTGTCCCACAAACAGTCGTGGATTGAGTGACCAAATTCTAATTATATTTTTAAAAATTGGAGGGATTACTACCCCTGGAAGCAATCCATTATCGACTAACTAGCAGGTTCCCACTTATTGCTAGATAAATATAGATACAGTATGTGGAATAAGGAAACTTGCCTAAGATTTTGCCGTCTCTTTGTCATTTTCTCTTGTAATCTCTCCCTCTGTCTCTCTCTCTCTCTCGCACTCTGTCTCAATTTCTCTCTCCCTCAGTCTCTCCCAGCCTCTTTTTCTCTTTCTCAATCTCTGTGTCTCTCAGTCTTCCCCTCAGTCTCTCTCTCCTCTCTCATTCTCTCTCCCACACAGTCTCTCTGTCTTTCTCATAGACCCAGACATGATAAACCTTGCTTTTGATATAGTATTAATAATGTTAATAATAATAATCCTTGGAGTTGACATAACACTTTTCACATCTTCTAGACATCCCCAAGGTTTTGCCCTGCCTAGAATTGAACCCAGGTTTCTTGTTTGTAAGGCGACTGCTCTAACCACTGAGCTACATGACTCCACATAGTGCCTTAATGTTGAAAGGATATCTTAAAAACAATTGACAAGATTCATTAAAGTATTGTAACTGTGTACATTTGTGGCTGAACACAATCATTACAAAACAAAGGTATTCACAATGACAGATATATCAACAGTGTTTTGCAAATCCCAGTGGTACAGATCTCAATGGGTGTTCCCATGCCACTGGGATCCCCAAGCCAACTAGTGCTAACTTGCGCCTAATACTTTCTGGGATGGGGACGAGTGGTGCATTCCAACAAGGGGAGGGTGTCTATTCCATTCCAGAAATAAAGACATTTTCACGTGCAAATTGTACGCATATGTGGCACTCTGTTTTGAATACTGTCTAGCATAATGATCGGATTCCCTGTGTGTCAGACATCCAGCTGATTATATTTTAAAAATCTCCTAAAGTTGTGAGCATGTCCTGTTTGGTCCATCAATAGATTAAGCTATTAAATGGTTGCAAATTATGTTTATGAACGCAATGGGAGTGCCAATTTTTCAAAACATCCTTCCTTTGGCCCAGAAATGTATTCTACTTAGGAATATAGGAACATAGGAACAGGAGCGGGCCATTCAGCCCTGTCAACTTGTTCCGCCATTTAATTTGATAGAAAGATGCTGTCCAAGCAATAGCTGAACTGGTATCTACTGAAATGTTCAAATATGTTTCATCCGTGACAACTGAAATGCTGAAGATATTCCTTAAAACAATTGGAATAATTTCACTGGCAATTGACATTTCATTATTCCTATGCTATTTCCATACCTCGTGATATGTTGGGTTTGTAGAGTGAGCTTGAATATATCCCAAAATAGAAGCATAGACATTTACAGCCCAGTATTAGACGATTTGCCAATTGTGTCTCAGCTGTCTCTTTTAAAGACATTGGCTGTCTAAAGAAAATGCTGCCACTAGAAATGGCACCCATATCCTGGAAGCCAAATTATTGTTGCCATTCATGCAAGCTTGACAATACTTGAGACAGATAATGGTTCGAACAGCTTTATTCTCCTTTAACAGCCCACTGTCCTGTGACCACCTACTCCACAAGACAGCTCATTTCTTTGTGAACACAGGAGGGTCTCCTTTACAAGTGCAAGGAGCTCCTGTGGGTTAGTTGTGAGAGCACTTGTCTTGCAAGCTGGGAAAACCAAGCTGAGGGACCTGTGTTCAAACCCAGGCAGGTCAGGGCGAAACCTTGGGCAAGTTTCCTTACTCCACACGCCTAATAATAATCCCTCAAAAAAAAAACACGATAATAAAATTGGTCATTTCAATCCACAACTGTTTTGTGGGACATTGCAATTGATTCGCCCACAAATATATACAGTCAATTCACTTTATAGTATATTCTGTAAAGCACTTCAGGATGTCGATAAGATGTGAAAAGCACTATATCAAATGCAAGGATTATTATTATTAAGTCAAGATGGTCAGCCTTTCCACAAGTGAAAATGGAGCAGCTGGAGTCAGGAAATTGTTTGTTTGTACGAGCCATATGTTTTGAATCTCAACTCAAGATCTAGAGTGAAACTCCAATAAAGTGTTGAGGAGTGTTACGGTGTCAGAGGTGCTGTCCTTTGGATAAGAAATTAAACCAAAGTGCCCTCTGCCTGTCCAGGTGTACATTAGAGATCCTATGGCACTATTCAAAAAAGGAAGAGAGTTTCTCCTTCCATGCTTGCTGACAACCCTCCAGATAAAATTGGTCCTTGACTTCATAACTGTTTATAGGATATGCACAAATTAACTAGCATATTTAATGTACTTTGTTAAATAAGTTTAAGATTGGCATAGCTTTTTTCTGCCCTTACCCTCACCCATTCATGGCTCCACAGTTTCTCTCGAAGGCGTGCAAGAATAAGTTTCTGTGGCATCAAATGATCAAGTAAGGTATCACACTTTAAATAGAGATCCTGCAGATGTTTGCTTTTGAAGTCGATGGCTCGGATATCAGTAAGAATGAAAATGTTGTGAAATGTATTGCCAGTTTGCAGTTAGATATATTGGGAATAGCAGGTGGGTAACTACCATGCCAATGTAAGATTGTCTCTGAACAGTTTGATGTGTCTGGGATAAAGATTAATTTTCAAAGGCAACCAACTGTGTTCATTGTAAAACCCTGCATGCATAAAATTCTTGTTTTCATCATTAAATAGATGATTTAGTGACATGATCGATTGGTACTATTGAGAAAAGTTATTGTGGGTAGGGCACTGCATGTTTGAAGTTTTCTAGACACAGTCCTGCACCGTTTTATAGAAATAATTATTATGCATAATTTGGATTTTTTAAAACTGTTTTTCTCAACACATTGCAAACATCTGTATTTGCAATAGTCCACATGTTACTGTATTTATTCTGCATTTAATGTGAGTAACACTGGTTTTCATTTGGAAACTTGTTATAATTAGTTATGCTGTCAGTCTAGTAAACAACTACTGTATTAGGTCATTTTTGAAGGGCAATACACAAATGTGTTTATTTTATGAAAAAATAAACCGTAATCCTCATAACTTCTAGCTATAAAATAAATACAAAATAAATATATCACATGTCTTCAGTAAGCAGGTAATGAGCAACTATGAATATTTGAATGCTCCAATCTTCTGAATACAGCACACTTGATTTGGAAGCATTTCATTTACAATTTATTTACAATTACTTGAAGAATGCAGTGATATTACAAATAATTAGAATTTTTGGGGGTGTCCCAATTGTCTATCTAATTTTCTACCCATGTCTACTCCTGGTCTGGCTTCCCCCTCTATTGTTTTGTTATGATCTCAATACCTTAAGACAAAGGGTGTTCAGCATAAATCAAACATTGTACTTCTTGTTGCTCTACTCCAAGGCGAGACATTGCTTTATTTGCAACTGTTTTAGCAATCGGTCTTCAGAATAAAGAGTAACGTAACACTGTGAAAGTGAATGTTAAAGATCCCATTGCATTATTTGAAAAGAGAAGAGATTTGTTCCTGACTTACATGTCACCAATCCTCCAAATAAAATTGGTGATTCATTTCAGCCCTACAAAATATTCAGTCGTTACACTTTTGAAGCACTTTGAGTTATCTTCCCAACATAACAACAACAACTTGAATGGTAAATACATGCATTCATAACATCAAGACTTTAATATGCAAAATCCCTGCTTGTGGAGCTCAACAACTCCTCCCTCCATAGGCTGTAGATCATGTAGAACTCTGCTGCCCGTGTCCTCTCGCACACTCGGTTCCATGACCCTATCACTCCCACTCTTGACCCACTCCACTAGCTTCCCATTACACAGAGGATACAGTTCAAGATCTTGTACTTCACATCCAAAGTTCTCCATGGCCTTGTTCCCACCTACCTCTGTGACCTCCTAATCCCCTACCAACCTGCCCATTCCCTCCACTCAGTGGGCTGTGGCCTGCTTCACGTCCCCAGTGTTGCCTGCTCCACATTTGGCAGGTGGGCCTTCAGTCACTTTGGCCCCACCCTCTGGAATTCCATCCCTCTGCCTCGCTCCATCCCTTGCCTCCTTCAAGACCCATCTCAAGACCCTCCTCTTCCACTATACATTTCATCACCCTCCTTCCCCCACTGCTCTCTACCCTCCATGATCCCGACATCCAGCTCGAGTCCGAAACACTGATTGCCCAGCATCTTGGGCTGTCCTCTCAACATGAAAGGTGCTATGCAAAGTTAATTTTGTTGTTGTTGTAAATGTAAAGATTATTTATTATTTATTTGAACCTGACACCACAATGTTTGATAGATTTTACAATTATTGAGAAAGTTATGGAGGAGCCACACTAAAAGGCAAAATAGTCTTTTCTCAACTTGAACGTTTGGTATTTTCATGTTTTATATTTCCTTTGGTAAACTTGCAGACTGTTGAATACACTCAAAGCACTTCTATGTTGGTTATTCAAACAAATATTTTTAACTTTGCTGTAGTTCATGTTTATTGGAGAGAATGAGCAAATGAACATTGTTGACATCCTATTTACAAATAAGCCAGAACTCAAGTGTTAAATGCATATGACTGCTGTGCTGCATTATGTCAAATGCTTTCCTGTAAGTGGCTTGTCCGGTTCACACATGGAAGCAAATTTCAGCAAATATATATGTGGACAGAAATGTACATAAAAGCATGAGTCCTTTCTGCATGATAAGGTAAGAAAAAATATAATTATTTTTTCTCAATAGATTTTGGTTTTGGGTTTTACAGGACAATAGATTAACTTTCAAAGAAGTGCTTTGTGCTAATGTCTGGTATTTATAAGTTTGCTTCTGAAACTGCAGCAAACAGTTTTTTTGTGTCACAAATTACTGTGGAACTAAGGTACTGATACGCAACTCAGCTATAAAATTCAGATCCCAGGTAAAGTTAAACCTATTTTAAGATTTATTGGTGAAGATATTCGCCAATTTATTGGTGCATGTTAGATAAGACAAGACGAGAAAATATTTAGGAACTACAAAATGTTGTGATAGCATTACAATGCCTAATAAATCTTAAAATAAATTAGAATTTTTGTTAGATAATAGGTAGCGCAAAAATAAGGCTTTTTGGTCACTCTGTGGCTGGAATTCATCCTGAATGTTTGAATAAAATCCTCTTCTGAAGTGATTGGAAAATTTGGGCTTCCTGCAAATTTGTAATAATTTTCACTTCAGTTTTAAGAAAAATAATAAAATCATAGAAATTTGCAGTCCAGAAAGCCAATTGACTCTTTGAAATTGCACTGGATTAGATTGTGGGGCAACTTTTATATTGCTCTTTTATTTCCATAATGCAATATAATAATAATAATCCCATAAGCATTTCTTTCGTGATGTGAATTTCTCAGTTGCCACCAAAATACTGTATATGATTCTAATACGTGATGTATTGATGCAGTTACTTTAAACTTCTAATTCCTTCAGGGAGAAATTCCACCTGGGTCTAGATTCACTTCATGCACATATTTTGCTGCTGTATTCACCTACAAGATACACAGTTACAATTAACTGTACATCACAATTTATTCTGTGGAACATTTTGAGGTTTCATCCTGATGTGAAAGGTGCTACATCAATTGCAAGGTTTATTATTATTGCTGTATTAGCATAACATTTTAAAGAACTCTGTATTGTCATATCAAATGTATGTTTTCGCCTTTTTCTTATTGCTCTTGAATTTATATTTATATCCTGACTGGCTCTGACAGAAACATTAACACAAAAACATTGTCTTGCCTCATGTACACAATTTTACAGAAATCTTTGTAAATGAAGGTTGACTTTTGCTATTTTTAATCATACATGCTCTCTGTAGTTATTCCATCTTCATTGTAATTGCATATTCAACATCAGACAATTGTGTAAACAATGGTTTCTTGATTCAAATGCAAGAACGCAGGTATTTCATATTGTTGACAGTTAGGCTACACATTGCTGTGAGCCATTCAATTATATAATAGTTTGGCATCACACATTCCCCAATCTTTCTTATGCGGCTGAACTGAACCATGCATAAGGTCCATTATGTCATTCAGTATCATGTATGCATGACGTGGTATACATGGTGACATTTAGCTTAAGCTACAGTCCTGACGTTGAGCAGCATTGTAATGTGAATGAGGTAGCGCTCTTGCCTCTGTGGAGAGTAACCTGCCTTTACTTACTATATGTGGATGCTTCCATGTTCAAACTGCTCCTCTCATTACTGGGCTGTTCAGTTCATCCCTGGACACCGTGAGTGACTGTGCCCAAAATATGAAGCTCGCCATTTGTGATAACTCTACACGAGATAAGTTTGTGACTGGAGTAGTTTGACTCTTGTCACTGATGAGATAAATCAACCTCATAGTGCACAGATCAAATGTGCCAACTACCCTATTCTGCTGTAAACCCTTTGTAGTTCCATTATATAAATGCATAGTCGTAACAGTTACATGATAATCAAATAATCCTTGCATTTTATGCAATGTCTTTCATATCAGGGGAATATCTCAAAGCACTTCACAGAATTTACAGTAAAGAGTAATGTTCTCCTGATGTGATAGGCCCTATATAAATTTGCTGTTTATTTGTAATCATTCTGTATTTTGTCAGCAAAATTTTGAGAATTTTTCATGTCTTGACGCATTGTATCAAATGTAATTATTATTTGATATATATCATAGAATCATAGAATCATAGAATTTTACGGCACAAAAGGAGGACATTCGGCCCATCTAGTCTGTGCCGGCTCTTTGAAAAGAGCGATTCAATCCCACTGCCCTGCCCGCTCCCCATAGCCTAATAGACCCGTTCTCCCTAAATAAATATCTAATTCCCTTTTAAAAGTTGTTATCGAATCAGCCTCCACCACCTTTTCAGGCAATGCATTCCAGATTCAAACAACTCGCTGAGTGAAAAAATTTCTCCTCGGCTCCCCTCTACTGCGCCTTGAAACTATTTTAAATCTGTGACCACGAGTCACAGATTCACCCACGAGTGGAAATAGTTTTTCTCTATTTGCCCTGTCGAAACCCCTCATGATCTTATAAACCTCTATTAGGTCTCCCCTCATTCTTCTCTGCTCCAGAGAGAATAACCCTAGCCTATCTAGCCTCTCCTCATAGCTGAAGTCCCTCAATCCTGGCACCATCCTAGTAAATCTTCGTTGTACCCTTTCCAATGCCTTCACATGCTTTCTGTAGTGTGGTGACCAGAATTGAACACAGTATTCCAGCTGAGGCCTCACCAAAGTCCTATAGAGGTTAGTCAGCACTTCCTGACTTTTGTACTCTATACCCCTATTTATAAAGCCTAGTATCCCATATGCCTTCTTAACAGCCTTGTCTACCTGTCCTGCCACCTTCAACGAGTCACTAACACAAATCCCCAGGTCTCTCTGTTCCCTTACACCATTTAAAATTGTACTATCTAGCCTATATTGCCTCCTTTCATTTCTTCTCCCAAAATGCATCACCTCACACTTCTCTGCATTAAACTTCATCTGCCATGTGTCTGCCCACTTTACCAATTTGTCTATATCCTCTTGCAGATGGCTACTATCCTCCTCACTGTTTACTATTCTCCCTAACTTAGTGTCATCTGCAAACTTGGAAACTGTACTCCGTACACCCAAGTCCAGATCATTGATGTAGATTACAAACAGCAATGGTCCCAAAACCGATCCCTGTGGCACACCACTGCTCACTTCCCTCCAATCTGAAAAACAGCCACTCACTACAACTCTCTGCTTTCTGTCTCGCAGCCAGTTGTGGATCCACGCTGCCACTGTCCCTTTTACGCCATGGGCCTTTAATTTCATAATAAGTCTCTCATATTAATATGCACATTAATATTACATTTCAGGGTTTTTGTGAAATTAAATACTCGCAGCATATCTGACTGAAATCGCTGTAATACAAAAGTATAAATATAAGATATTTATTAACTTCTGTTTCAAACAAACCTAAATGAAGCTATTTCATAACTTTCTTTCAGGAAGCTTCATTAATGGCTCATATGTGAGAGTACAATGTACAGTTGAATGAACCCTTATTTTACCACATACCAAGAGTCCCTCCTGATGTTCTTATAGTCTATCATTGGTAAAGTAAAGGTTAGTTTAGAAACACTCCATATTCCTTAGAATTTGTATGCGGATGGCACCCAATTCTATCTTTCTGCTTTCACCATTCATTCCAGGAACACTGCTGACTGATTGCCTGTCAGAAATCAAACACTGGATGAGAGTTAACTTTCAGTGGTTGAATGTCGACAAGACAGAGGCCCTCCTGCTTGGCTCCCATCTCAACTTCTCACCTCAGGTGCTGACAGCATCAATCTACAAGTTTGCACATCCACATGGAGCCAATGTGGAACTTTGGTGTTGTTTTACACTTAAGTGTATTTTGAACCCTATGTTTGTGCACTGACCCATTCAACTTTCCCCTACCTCTACAATATTGCCCTACCTTTCCACTCAGGACCCCTCAACTTTTATGCTTTCATCGCATTCAGAGTAGACTGCACTAATTCTTTGCTCATCACACTTCCCAACTTGTATCTACACAAGTCACAGGCCATCCATAACTTTGCAACTTTTGTAATAATAATAATAATCTTTACATTTGATATAGCACCTTATCACATCTTCTAGACATTTCAAAGCGCTTCACAGGATATACTCGTGATTGCTGGAAAGGGGAATTGCCCTGGGAGGGGGTTGAGCAATCCAGTTAATCGGGTCAAGGATAAAAAGGCTTTTACTGTATTTTCTGGGTGAAACACAGTAACCAATTGCACACAGCAGTATCCAACAAACAGCCGTGGATTGAAGTGACCCATTTTTTTTGGAGGGATTATTATTAGGCGTGTGGAATAAGAAAATTTGCCCATGGTTTCGCCCTGGCCTGCCTGGAATCGAACCCAGGCCTCTCGCTTGTAAGGCGAGTGCTCTAACCACTGAGCTACAGGACGCTCTTCGAGCCAATCACCCCCAACATCGGCTGGTTCCATTGGTTCCCATTCTCTCAAGATCCTCATCCTCACTTTTCAATGCCTCCAAGGTCGTGCTCCACCTAATGAGACTTTCTTAAACTCTTATCAACCCAGCCACTCCCTCCGCTAAGCTGGCTTGTTTCACATGATCGGCAGTTGGGCTTTCAACCCATTTATTTGGTCCATTCTCCAGAAATCCATCCTGGAGTTCCGTAACCTCGCCCTATTCCCTGCCTCCATCGAAGTCTGTCTCAAAACCTACCTTTTTGATCATGCCTTTGGTCATTTACCACCTCCCACCCGGGTCTCCATCTCCGCCTCCTGGGTCCCCATGCACCTCAATTTCAACCCCCAGCTTGTGTGCAAATCCTCGACTCACCAGTGCCATGGGACACAAATGACACACTAAAAATTTAATTTGTTGTTTTTATAACCATACATGTCTTATGATGTTAAAATTAATGTTCCATATAGACAAGCCCAATGATAGAGATCAAACATGCTTTTTTGGGGGCAGATTCAAATTGCCTTTATGGAACTCCACTGTAGCTGTTTTGTGTTTCCAAATAATTTATTCTACTTTCCATTGAAAATGACACCATTATTCTGCGCTTGCCCATTGGGCTATGGGCAAAAAGCAGGGAAATGGGGTCTCAATAGTTAGCTCCAAAGGGGGAGAATATACTGTAAAGTATATTGACCGCAAATTTTTTGAATGAAATGCAGCAGTTTCCCACAAATAATTGTGAATAGAATAGCCAAACTATTATATATTTTTTTAAATTAAAAAAAGCTATTTTTGAAAATAATGTAAACCACTACTTTACAGAATTTTTTTGTCAAACACTTTGAGATGTAATTACCTTATAAGTTGCTATATCAAATGGAAGTATTTTATACATGTGTTGCTGCATTTCGACAACAAATTCTATTTCTATAGCGCCTTTCACTTCAGTTCAGTCTCTTTCTTCTTATTATTATTTTCACTTATTGTTAGTGAGCATTTGTTGCAATTAGTGAAAAGTGACATGGTGAACTTGCCCCTATCAAAAGGATTATGGACCAGCTCCACAGAATTTCATAAGGGCAAAAGGGGAAAAAAAATCACTCCCCAGAGCTGAAAGAATGTTGCATAGGTCAGTTACCAGCAGTGTTTTATTTATGTGATGGATCCACTGCACTTCATTGCTTGTTAGTTGTTGCTCTTTCTTATTCAGAAAAGAATCCCCATTTAAACAGCCAAACCATTTTCAGGGAAGCACTTAATGTTCACACATGGGCGCGCCCTTTGATTGTTTGAACAATTCAGAATGAGACGATTCTGCTTTAATATAAATCTTTCATTGAAAGCACAGTTTGAAAATGGACAAAAGCACTGTTACAAAACACATTGAGAAATTTGATACTTAAAGATATTTCAATAATGTCAAAGGAACTGATGTGCATATTAAAGAGGTGTACTGCTGAATTTAAAAGTTGTGGATGCTATCCTTGCAGCATTTTTACCATGAAGTTCACAAAAACATAAATTAAATCAGCACAGACTTTACATTATTTATTTTAGTGGGAAACCAACTGTGTTGCTGGGAATACAAATGAGACAGAAACTATTGAACTGATTCACCTCTGCATGGCTTACCAGTGCAAGCATGATTATGTGGAAATATAATGCAATTGCAACTTGTCACACACATTACTTGCATTTGTTTAAAATGCCTGCATAGGTATAGTCTCTTTAGAATGCCGGGACAGTGCAAACAGCTTCTTTTAATCTGCAGTTTACCAGGTGTTCTGGGGTAATGCAATCCATCACAGTAGGATTTGTCAGCTCAGCAGCCACATGGTATGGCTGTGAACACAGATGCACAGCTCAGTGGGATCGCTTTCAGTGAAACTATGGCCCATTGCACTTGGAGCATTGAGATAGCAGTTTGAATTAGATCAGGACACCCTTAGCATGAAAATATATTGACTGAAGAAAAATGTATCCTTACACACTCACTCACCCACCCACCCACCTTGGCCTCTATTTGGAAAATGGAGTTCCAGTCAGCTGTTCTCTAGTGCCAGGTTTAGTCGGTGGGTGAGCCAACATCAGTGTGATGATCTTTCAAAGTTAAGGCTATTCAGACTTTTCCCCCAGGGTGGCAATGTCCCTACTAGCTCTTGGCTGTGGATTAATGAAATGCATCAAGTGAATGGCAGTCAACCGCGAGACCTTCGGGGTTTGGATCTGTGGCTGCAGCGCTGTATGCATTAGGATACAAATATTCTTCTTCTACTGCATTCACTGCCATAAATTCCTCTGGCATAAATAAATGCATGCACAGAATTTAATAAAGTAGATGTGCCAATGTGGACACTGCGTGTGCTCACAATGCTGACATTTTTGTGACCTAACAAAATTAATGATTTTACCATAATGTTTTCTGTAACATGCAAGCAACTACAAATTATACTAATAATAATCATTACAATTGATATGGGGCCTTTTTTATAAAGAGAATGTTGCAAACCTTTCTTACGATTTACTGTGAAGTGTAATAAATGTATTTTATAGGTGTATTCAACAACATGCAGTTGTAAAGAGCATTTCACATTGGGAGGAAGTCCCAAGCAGTTAGAGAGTCGGGGATTTGGACCGAAGAAAGATGTTTGGGATATTCAGCAGCTAAGTTATAAACAGCAATCTCCCACAAACAGAAATTAAGTGAATGGTATTGGGCAGATTTTGACCAAGAAGGTTCTGCTTGTTCAGATGGATGTTAAAGATCATATAGCACTGAAAGGGTGCTATATGATCTTTAACATCCATCTGAACAAGCAGATGGGACCTCATTTTAATGTCCACCAAAGATGGCACCTCCAACAATGCTTCGCTCCTCAGCACTGCATTACATTGTCGACTTAAACCATTGAATTCAAAGTCCCAACATGCGGCTTGAGTGTTACAAATCGTGCCAGATTTTTGACATCCAAAAATATTATGCAAAGAATTGATCTGAAGAACTGGGTAAAGGAGTGCATTGGATCTGCTATTTCAGCACTGGGATCTTGATTTACTAGCTATAAAGGTCACATGTGACTTGAGTTTGGCCAGAATAAATAACCTATTTCCTAGTGGACATGAGTACAAATCACCAATAATTTGGCACAGATGGTACTGAATTGGACATCTTAGATAAAAAAACAACTTTGAGTGATGTAGGAAATGGAAACATAATTCATATTGGTTCAATTTTGAGGTTGGAGTTTAGATGCTCTGTTGGAGCTTTACTCTTCACCAAACTTGTGCTATGGCTGATATGAGAGTGATCATCACTGACACTAGGTGCAAAAAATATTCGGATTCTCAGCACTGACAATCCCATTTTGATGAGCACAAATGTTCACCGAACAATTTATATATATATATATTATTTTTTTCTTTAAATGACTGGCCTAAGGCCAGTTATTTCAGAAAGAGAATTATTATTGTGCTGATCTTCCGCTAAGTGCAGACAGTGTGCATTGGGGTGTGGCATCTCAGCACTGACCCAGCAAGACTCATTCTGCTCAACTCAACTGAGCCAGCTATATGTTGTAATCAATGGAGCATGTCTCAATCACTAACTATTTCAATTCCATACACAATGTTTATGGAATCCTCAACACAACAGTTCTCTCTATGTGTATTTCTATTGCAAAAAAAAACAACCCTCCATACTACAGCCATTCACAGCTGCATAGATGCCTCCCTATGTGAAAGGCGCTCTAGAAGTGTAATTTTGTTATTGTTGTTCTGTTCCACTCAATAAGTTTTGAATATCAAGCAAGGAAGATAATAATTTTAGTGCAAAACTGTACAGAGTAAATCCTTGGCTGGATGTGGCATAAAATTGGACTTGAAATTTGATTTAAAAAAGGAGGTATCTTGCTGAATGGGTAAGCTTTTCAATACCACTTAAAGGGAAATGTAATGATCCTTGCCTTTGATATTTTATATATTTTTGGGGTCAGGTGGTTTTGTCTGATAAACCATGCAGAAACCCATCACCATGCTTGAGTATTCAAACCAATCTGAGATTTCCATGCATCCCACCTACACATGGAAATCCCAGAGATAGATTGTTGGAATAGAATGCACTCTGTGTCTTTGGAGGGATACATCCTACTTACCTAATTCCAGAAAGTACAGATTGGTAAGAGCCAGGCTTCGGGACCCCAGAGTGTGTGTTGGGATTCTCTGGAGTCTATCCAGCTAAATCTACATAGTTTACCATTGATATTGCTGTTTTCCCACTGTTTCCCACTCCTAACCGGTTTGTCTAGTTAGGACATTCGTGATTCCGACTTTCCATTGCCAGGCATACCACCTTAGAGCCAATTGAGCTCCAAGGAGACCCTGGATTTTACTTCCTCTACTAACTCTTCCCCAGGAGGATATAGGTAAATACGCTGGTCGTTTTGTGCTCAGCAAGATTCCACTTACAGCCGAATGCACAATTTCCCTGACGGATTGTTAGGCAGGGCATACACTCACTCTTTTGTTGAATGCTATCATGGGTATCTTTGATATCCACCTGAAGATCAGGCAGCATGACTTTGATTTAATGTCTAATGGAGGATGCTTCTGTCCAGCATTTGCTGGACTGTAAGCCGAGGTTAGGTGCTCATGACTGAATGTGGGGCTTGAACCCATAACCTTCTGTTCAAGAGATGAAAATACTACCAACTGAGATAACAGTTGTTTACAATGTTATGAAAATAATATTGGTACCTCAGAAAACATTCCCTCTGAGGAATGTTGGTATTGAAACAATCTAATAAATAGTCTCCAATCTAGATTATTTATCAGGTCTAATTTGTGATATTTCTTTATATAGTTATTGATTCATGTGATGTGATGTAGGTTGTCAGCCTAGCTCTGTGAGTAGCACTCATACAGTGAGTCAGCCAATTGGTGGATTGAGATGGACATCAGTTCTGTATTGTTGGAGGTGCCATGCTTTGGTTGAGATGTTTACCCAATATCCCGTCTATCTGTTCAATTGAAAAAGAGAAATAAGTTTCTCCTAGTGTCTTGGCCAACAATCTCCCCAGGTGAATTGATCATTCACTTAATATGTGTTTGTGGAATGGTGTTTGCACAAAGTGGCTGCCACATTTACCTTTGTACAACAACAACAAAATTACATTTATAGAGCACCTTTCACGTCCTCCTGACGTGAAAGGTGCTCTATAAATGTGATTTTGTTGTTGTTGTACACAGGGCACAGTCACCACATTTTACAGTGCATCCGTTGAAGAACTATAAAATATTTTGATGATGTGGTTATATCAAAAGGAAATGATTGACACTGTTTTATTATTATGTGCACTATCCAGTATGTACTGTCTTGCTCATTGCTGGTGGGAAGTCACTTTGCTCCCAGTAGGATGAACACAGCATGAGGGTCCCTTTATGCTTAATATTCTCAGACTGACAACTGGATGGCTCCTGGGAGCAGGCATTTTACTGTGAGATCATCCAGTTCAGCTGGATTGACATGGTGAATGAGCAGCGCTGCTCACAATCCACTGTTCCTGTAGGAATTCTTGCTGCAACTGCAATATTACCCTGTCCTGTGTCTACGTTTAGAAGTGCTGTCAGATTTTGTTTCATGAAAAGCCAGCAAGATGGATTTTACATTCATCCTGGGCGTGAATGAAATACAGAATTTGCAGCATTTTGCTGCGTTGGGAGAAAACCCCACTACAACTTACAACATAACTGTCAGAGAAATAGTCCTGTTTTACCATCCTCTGTTTTACACACAGACTAAGCAGCCCAAAATCTTCATGGCCCAATAATGTGTGATTTTAATGATGTACCTATTAGCAATAGCTCACAGGAGGAGATGGCCTCCAGGCAAGGTTTGAGAATCAACCTTTATTATATTACACCATGGACATTAAACTTTTAACTATTTACATTAGTGTCTGATGTTAGTGCTCCTTTAAAAGTGAGGTCCATTATGCAGCCTGCTCTTTTCCGAAATTCAGTGTCTTATCTGCAGAAGGGAACTTGAGCCTTTTTTTCAAATTTTAATTTCAATAGTTTATTCATGAACAAAATCCCCTGTTGGGCATTTTAGGAACATGTGCTTCTGTGAGGTGGAGAAACCAGCTTATGACTTTGACTCCTTTCACTGTCAGGAAGATGCTATTATATCTCCTTCATGAAATGCCTTCTGGGGCTGATGACATTGCTGGGGTCATTTAATACTGTGCCTCTTCACAACAATACTTTTGAGAATTTTAATTCATAAAAAATCATAGCCCTCCATTTTTTAAGTGCCCAAATTCTCTGCCAAAGTTTTATTCCACAGAGACTGAACATAAAATGTTCATGATTATATCATGCTCGTAATAAATAGTGTGAACTGGCAATTTAGTCTTCCCTTTGTGGTTAGAATTATAGAATCATAGAATTTTACGGCGCAAAAGGAGGCCATTTGGCCCATCTAGTCTGTGCCAGCTCTTTGAAAAGAGCAAATCAATCCCACTGCCCAGCTCTCTCCCCATAACCTAACAGACCTGTTCTCCCTAAATACAGATCTGATTCTCATTTAAAAGCTGTTATCAAATCGAAAAGCTGTTATTGAACAGCAAAGGTTGAAATCGTAAGCATAACAATTAGGTTGAAAGCATTTGCAGTCTAAAATTTGGGAACAATTTCTTCTCTGGAAGTAAATTGTTTGGCAAAACGATTCTCTTTTTGCCAAACAATGTGCACCAGAAGAGATCCCCATTCCCATCACTAAAACTGCAATCATACTATTCCGTCAAACTATTAAAGCATCAAGCTGAATCAACCATAACAAAGAGCTTCTCTCAGGATCATTACCAACAAATCCCAGGTAAAATTGGTCATCCGCTTTGTGGCTGTTTGGTGAACCTATCTGGATGCAATTTGGCTGCTGTGTTCATCTACAATTACACAGTCAAGTTACTTTAGAGTAAAATCCGGTGAAGACTTTGGACAACATGATAATTTGCTGTGTATATGTCAAATGGAAGTGTTACCACAATATTTTTATTTATAGTTTATCAATAAATTGATCAATCATATGAGACTGCAAACCATCAAATTCAGTACTTTTTCTGATGGGGTGAATATTACCTCCATAGTTTCCCATAAAAAAATATTTGCTAAAAATATTAATCTGAAATAATTCAGAAATTCTTACTCACACCTTCTGTCCTCTGGTTACTTAATCAGTTCCAGAATTTTTTATGTTATCTCTCTTTGAAGCAACTTTGATAGCATTCAAAATATATAAATCTTACAAATATATCTCATATTTGTAAAACCCTTTGTACAACAATAACAAAATCACATTTATAGAGCACCTTTCACGTTGGGAGGATGTGAAAGGTGCTCTATAAAATGTAATTTTGTTGTTGTTGTACAAATGTTATGTGCATTTTATTGTTTTTTTCCCTGACAAATTCTGGGTTGTGCTCAACAAATCTGAACTCACGATTATGTTGTTGCTGCCATCTAGAGACAAATGCCTTTATTTGCTACAGTGGTTGTAGATCTTGTCCTACCTGATCTTCATTTAAATCCTGTCACAACAGAGCTATTACATTAATTCAAGATGGAACAGATGGAGGGTGCAGTGTATAAACCTGTGCATGAGGTTCACAATATATCACCCTTCATATCAATGAGCACAAAAATTACCCAAGAAAAAGGTGGTAGGAAGCTGGTGTTGTGCAGTTAGGAAATCTGGGATTGTCCAACTCACAGAGAGGTGTTCTGTGTTTTGTTGCTGGAGTATCTGCACTTTGCCCTTAACTCATAACAAATGATATTCAATTGCAAGTCATTGTCTCCCAAATGTATAAGTACCCCTCCCCAACTGTGGGGGATACGAACTTGAAAACCTCCGCGGTTGGTAAAACCGCGGTTGGAAAATACAGGGCCCTATGGAAACATGGGGATAGGAGGAGTACGTTTGCTTTGTCGCGGTTGGAAAATGCAGGGCTCTATGAGGAACATGGGGATAGGGGGAGTAAGTTTGAGCGCATTGGCTGCCAGGAACTGCTACAATCCGCGAGGTTGTCTGACTGACTGATCTACACACAGACAGAGAGAGAGAGAGAAATCAATGGAGAAGGTGGTGTGGTGGGTGACATGGAGAGGGGGATATGTGTAGAAGGTGGTTTGGTGGGTGACACGGAGGGCGATGGATGTGGAGAAGCGACAATAAATTCATGTTATTTACCTTAATCCTAAGAGAGAAGCGACATCGTTGCTGGTTGTTTGCGACATTGCAACTGGGTCCTAGCGCTAAACGACATCGTGGCTGGTTGATGCAACTAGGTCCCAGCGCCAAACGCTCGTGTTAGTGTTAAAACCCATGGATAAGCAAGAGTTAAGCAGTAGTCATTGCCGTGGTTAGCAAAGATTGTCGTAGCGAGCCAACTGTGGATAAGTGAAATTAGTGGTAGAAAAAACCGCGGTTGGAGTGTACCTGTATTAACCTAGGGAGAATGAGCAATGAGTTAAAAGCATTGCACTTAGTGACTTACAGCAGAGTATTTTGTTTCAGACAAATGTATTGTTTAACCTGATTGACTTGTTCTCTTATCCGTGCATCAGGGTGCATTTTTTTTGCAAGCCATTGTAGTTTGGATTCCAATTCACAGGCCACGGGGAGCTGGTATACACTGTGAACACAGTCCCAATGTGAATTCATTACACTGTGAACCAGAATAGTTAAGTGAGGATGGGGCAATGGATAATTGAAGTCCCAATTCGAGTGCCATCTGTCTATGTGTATGTATGTGTGAATGGTCATGTTCTTCCAATAATAGCTGCAATCTTTCCTCAGTGGGCAGGATTTCAAGCAGGAGTAAGATTTATGTGTTCTTTTTCTTGAATTGTTATATCTACTTTCCAATATAATTCCTCATTTTATTTGAATCATAAACACCATCTGGCAGATAGCTAAGGTCTCATTTTGTCTGTTTATCTCATTTTGATTTATATTGCATCAGAGCACAATGACATGTTATCAGTTTGTTGCCTCTTTTATATTAAGGTGGGTAGCGGGTCACATGCTGTCCTGTAAAGGGCCTCCCACCATACCACAACAACAACAAAATTACATTTATAGAGCGCCTTTCACGTCGGGAGGATATCCCAAGACTCTGAAAAGTCAGGGGTGGGGACCCAAGCTAGGATAAGCCCAGGGTGCAGGGGGGAGAGGAATTTGTCAGATGCCAAATGACCAACTAATGACTCTCCTCTTTGAGGGGGAAGTAAGCAGGATCTCCTTGGAGCTGAACTAGCTTCAAAGTGACATGTTTGGCAATGGAATGTCGGAATCATGGCAGGCCTCTGCAGCGGGCTCAGTAGTCCGCTTCCTGAGCTAGGTGGGTCTGCATTATTCCAGGGCACTGCTGATGGCAGCATAGACAGTCTGCTTCATTGACAAGACTTGAAATGGCAGGTACAGGAAATCATCTCATTCAAACTCTGTTAACACTGCAAGACAAAGCTCTAATGGGCAATGAACAGAAGGAGCAGACAGGTTGATTGTGGTTCAGCAAGTCAGAGGGGGCAAGGCAATGGATATTCCTTGAAAGTGAGGATGAGGATCTTGAATTTGATTCTCTGAGGAATGGGGAGCCAATGGAGCTGGGCGAGTATGGGGATGATGTCATGGAGCTTGCTGTGGGAGAGGACATGAGCTGCTGAGTTCAGTATGATCTGCAGCTTGTGGAGGAAAGAGTTGGGGACCGATAAGGTGGGAATTGGTGTAGTTGAGCTTTGTGGTGATAAACACTTGAGTAATGGTTACAATGGCCTGAGGAGTGAAGCACTAGTGGAGATGGGCAGGTTAGGAGAACAATGTGCAAAGCTGAGAAGAAACAACTCTTTCAAGAACCTTGGAGAGGAAAGAGTGGTTGGAGAAGGTTCGACAGCTGGAAAGCAGTGATCTAGGGAAGGTTTCTGCAGGATGGGGGTGATTATAGCTATTTTGAGAGGGATGGCAACAGTGGCAGATGATACGGAGAGATTGATGGTGTCAGAGAATGGAGGGGCAATGAGTTAAGGGGAGCTGGGAGGTAAGGAGATGGTGGAAATCGGGGCAAGGGAGCAGATCGTGTGTTTCATGGTCAATATGGTGATGATGAGAGAGGAGGGGGAGACAGGTTAAAAAATGTGGATGGAGGGATGGGTCGGAGTAGGAGCTTGGGTTGGAGATGGGGAGAAAGTGGCATTTGGGAGGTTAGGAATGCACAGTCACTACATTTTACAGTACATTTTTAAAGTAAATATGATGGAGGGAATTAAAGATAATCTTAACTGGCAGACATATCCAATTAAAATTAAATACTTCACAACATCTATCTTATTGATTGATCTCTGTGAATTTTTTTCCCTTCATGTTGTGAAACACGCTGCTCTAATCACCTAATTCTACAGTTACAGTAAGATGTCTTTCAATAATAATTTGCAGTCGCTACATCAGAAGATTAAGCAAATTAATGTCAAATTACTATACAAAAATACGAATGATGGAGGGTTAAACTTAACAGGAAAGAATAGCGCTCATAGTTTATTATATTGGCAGTGACTACTCACAGGCTCTCTTACAGATGTTTAACCATATTCAGATGAAAGGTGTGTGTGTATGCACCAACATGTTGATGGTAAGTAATGATCCGTTGCTATGCTTGTGCCACATCTTGCATAACATGGATAAAGTTTCTGGTGTAAGACATTCACGTCTCATTCATGCCTTCATAACATCCCACTTCGACTATGCAAATGCCCTGTCTGTTGGCCTTCCCAATTCCTCTCTCCACAGGCTGCAGACAATCCAGAACTCTGCGGCCCGTGTCCTTTACCATTCCAGACTCCATGACCCCATCTCCACCATCCTCGCCTGACTCCATTTACTTCCCATCATCCAGATAATCCAATTCAAGATCCTGGTCCTCACATTTAAAGCCATCCAATCCACAACCTCACCCCACCTACATCCTTGATCTCCTATCCCCTTACCAACCTCCCTCTCCACTCAGGAGGCTCTGGTCTACTCCACATCCGCTGACCCACCCACCCACCGCACTTTTGGAGGTCGAGCCTTTAGCCTCTCTGCCCCGAACCTCTGGAACTCCATCCTGCAGTCCCTCCACCTCATCCCCTCCCTGGCCTCCTTCAAGTCTTGCCTCAAGACTCTCCTCTTCGATGGACCCATTGGCGACTCCTAATCCCCCCTTCCCACCCTCAGTCCTCAACTCGGGTCTGAAGCAGTGACTCTCCGGGGCCTTGGGACATCCTCCTGATGTGAAATATACTACACAAGTGTAATTTTGTTGTTGTTGTTGTTCCACTCAACTCATCAGCAACAGAAAATAAAAATGTATTGTAAGATTAAAAATACACATGGGGTAATTGGACTTTGTGAACACCTTTGACAGGGGTATGGGGTAAAGGGTAGGTCAATTGAAGGATTGCTCTTAAACATGTCACCACAGACCTGATGGCTATATGGCCATCTTCTGTGCTATAAATTTGAATAATTTGAGTAATTCACGCCCTTCCTTTCTATTCCCTTCTCTCTCTTTTGTGGAGTTCTGTAGCTCGGTGGTTAGAGCACTCGCCTGATAAGTAAGAGACTTGGGTTTGACTCCAGGCAGAGCAAACCATTGGGCAACTTTCCTTATTCTACATGCCTAATAATAATCCCTCAAGAAAAACAAATTGGTCACTCAATTCATGACTTTTTGTGGGACACTGCTATGCTCAATTGGTTGCTCAATAGTTGTAATTTGTTGGTGACTCATTGTGTATCACCCTCAAGAAAAAACAGTCAATCACTTTACTATATATTCTGCTAAGTGCTTTGAGACGTCTGGAAGATGTGAAAAGGCTCGACCTCCAAAAGTGCGGTGGGTGGATCAGCGGATGTGGAGTAGACCTGGAAGGTGCTATATCAAATGCAAGGTTTATTACTATTATTATCAAGAATATACTTATTAAAAAGTCCATTACAAACCTCCATAGGTCTGAACTTTCTCATGGATCTTTCCCAAAGACCATTGTCTTAAATATTCTCAGTTAGTATTTCATTTGTACACTAGTTTTCTGTTGTTTAAAAGAACAAGGAAAAACTATCTCCCCAAATTATGCATTGTCAAAAATTCTGCACAATATTAAATTGTTCTGAGATTAAAATTATGGTTTGGTCCTCAGAGGATTGATTCCTCAAGTGCTCCAGGTCCGCGTGAAGGTAGCTATATAAGTGCAAGTTGTTGTAATTTTTTGCTGTTGTTTCAAGTCAAACTGGATTCCCCCTGCACTTTTGGACATTGAGCCCATGTTATGTATTCCCACAAGGTCACTAATTCTCATGCATATTTTAATCAGCATCATTGGTAAATTAGTCAACTTGTGACTCTGCCACCAAACTGGGACATATTGATATAGAAAAATATGTTTTTCAATCATCTTCTTCCATCAATTGAGATGAAGTGTCTGTAACTCTACCAGCTGTATTTGTATCATAAATATACTTGCATTTTATTTGGATAAATTGCCTTGTTAAGTTGCTTAAGAGCTGTTAAATTCTAATTCCTGAACAGGTGTTCAACTTGGCCGCCTTACAAAAATGACATTGAATTGTATCAAGTTACTGTGAAGGAATTAATGTGACTGATATTATTATATCTAAAAATCATGGTTACAAATTGTTTATTGCATATACTTACTGATATAAGGAATGTCTTCCTCATAGTATTGCAATTGAAGAAAACCCTAAAAGAAGGTCATAAAAAGTTATTAGAAGACATTAGAAAACTACTGGTTGGGTATCCTATCATTCCATTGGGGATGCTTCAGAGCACAAATATAGCATCTGGCTCTCATACAAATAAGGCCTTCTTGTCGCCTTAAGTAGCTTGCAGGAGTACCCTCCTATGTTTAGTTTCATGTAATGAAACCTGTGGTTAAATGTTCAATAGTTGTAATTTGTTTGTGACAAACACATCTCTTGGCAGTCTTAAAAACTGTGTAGAAGATGTACACTGACCAGCATGGTAGGCACAGTCCCTGTGCTGCTTTTGTTAATCTTTCCAGTGATAAAATCCTGTAAGCATCAAGGTCCTCCATGATTCATTCAACAGGGAGTTTACTTGTAATGAACAATTTAGGAAGTTTTGCTGCTAACCTATTTCTTGGCTGCAAAAAATGTTGTTGTACCCTTTCATTTGCAATTGGCTTCCATTTTAGAACTTGGTCTCGAAAAGAAGGAAGTTTATCCTGATGTAATTGGTTAACAAACCCCCAAACATAATTGGTTACTCAGTGCATAGTTGATTGTGGGGCACTGCTGTACACAATTGGCTGCCACATTCCTCCCACAAAATATACAGTCACTTTATAGTATATTCTGTGAAGCACTTTTGGACATTTGAACAACTGGAAAAGGTGCTATATCAAATGCAAGAATTGCTATTCTATTATTATTTTGCTCACAAAATACACAGTATATCCTGTGAAGCACTTTGAGACATCTCAACAATGTCATAAGGCACTATATCAATTGAAATAATTATTATTATTTAACATCTGTAGTGCTTCCCCAGCAGTGTCATATTAGACTGTGTGAATGTTGAACCCACAGCCTTCTGACTCTGAGGTGAGAGTGATCCTGGCAGGTTGACAGCTGGCTTAATTGGTAGCTGGTTTCCGATTTAACCTCTCTCCGCACTTTAATGCAGTCTAGGTCAGCTCCACATTTTCAGCCTCTATCTTAGCTGTGACATCTGAAGAAGGATAAAGCAACATTTATATAACTCTACTTCATATCACAGCAGCTGAGTTAAGCCAATATCCTATTTTCTGATACTCAAATGTGCTGTTCTGTGTGCTTAGGCGGATGGGGATTTTTGCACCTAACTTGGATCAACTTGGTTTACAATGCGCCTTGATACAGCAAAAGAATGCTTATGTGTTGGATAAGGGGCAAACTAAAAATAAAAGGTACACTTACAGTAACACCATAGACTACAGTAAAGCAGAAGTGCATACATTTTGTGTCCTAGATATCACTGGAAATTTGGGGAGAGCTGTTGTCCTGCGGTGCATTCAAGTGATGTCAGTGCCACTTCCTGTGTACATAAGCAACAACACAAAATCTCACATATAGCGCCCCTCGTGCAGGATAGCATCCCAGAATGCTTGACATTGGCAGAGCCCAATGCCAAGGACACAGGAACCAGAAATCTGACAAACAGAAAACTCTACCAGTGATCATTTTTATAGCACCCCACTCTAACCCAGGTGTAAGTTAACAAATCTAAACCACTGCTAATGGGTTAGCATTCATTATCGCTGCTAATGGCATTTGGCCGATATAGCATTTCGAAGCTGGGTTAGGAAATTTGCTTTCCAAGACACCTTTTCCAGTATAAGGTTTCTGTATCCTGCTGAGAGCTTTTTAATCATATGATCAGTGGGTAGCCATATTCGGTTGAGTGTTGCAAAAAGGCATCAGCAGAAGAATAGGAAAGTATGTATTATTTCAGTTTACTGACTTAGATTCATAGATTTTAGAATCATAGAATCATAGAATAGAATCATAGAATTTTACGGCACAAAAGGAGGCCATTCGGCCCATCTAGTCTGTGCCGGCTCTTTGAAAAGAGCGATTCAATCCCACTGCCCTGCCCGCTCCCCATAGCCTAATAGACCCGTTCTCCCAAAATAAAGATCTAATTCCCTTTTAAAAGTTGTTATCGAATCAGCCTCCACCACCTTTTCAGGCAATGCATTCCAGATTCGAACAACTCGCTGAGTGAAAAAAATTTCTCCTCAGCTCCCCTCTACTGCGCCTTGAAACTATTATAAATCTGTGACCACGAGTCACAGATTCACCCACGAGTGGAAATAGTTTTTCTCTATTTGCCCTGTCGAAACCCCTCATGATCTTATAAACCTCTATTAGGTCTCCCCTCAATCTTCTCTGCTCCAGAGAGAATAACCCTAGCCTATCTAGCCTCTCCTCATAGCTGAAGTCCCTCAATCCTGGCACCATCCTAGTAAATCTTCGTTGTACCCTTTCCAATGCCTTCACATCCTTTCTGTAGTGTGGTGACCAGAATTGAACACAGTATTCCAGCTGAGGCCTCACCAAAGTCCTATAGAGGTTAGTCAGCACTTCCTGACTTTTGTACTCTATACCCCTATTTATAAAGCCTAGTATCCCATATGCCTTCTTAACAGCCTTGTCTACCTGTCCTGCCACCTTCAACGAGTCACTAACACAAATCCCCAGGTCTCTCTGTTCCTTTACACCATTTAAAATTGTACTATCTAGCCTATATTGCCTCCCTTCATTTCTTCTCCCAAAATGCATCACCTCACACTTCTCTGCATTAAACTTCATCTGCCATGTGTCTGCCCACTTTACCAATTTGTCTATATCCTCTTGCAGATGGTTACTATCCACCTCACTGTTTACTATTCTCCCTAACTTAGTGTCATCTGCAAACTTGGAAACTGTACTCCGTACACCCAAGTCCAGATCATTGATGTAGATTACAAACAGCAATGGTCCCAAAACCGATCCCTGTGGCACACCACTGCTCACTTCCCTCCAATCTGAAAACAGCCGCTCACTACAACTCTCTGCTTTCTGTCTCGCAGCCAGTTGTGGATCCACGCTGCCACTGTCCCTTTTACGCCATGGGCCTTTAATTTCATAATAAGTCTCTCATGTGGCACTTTGTCAAATGCCTTTTGAAAGTCCATGTAAACTACCTCAACTGCGCTACCATTATCCACCCATTCCGTTACCTCATCAAAAAATTCTATCAGATTTGTAAGGCAAGATTTGCCTTTAACAAATCCATGTTGACTGTCCTTTATTAGCCTATATCTTTCTAAGTGAAGATCTACCTTGTCCCTGATTATGGACTCTAGAAGTTTGCCCACTACCGACGTTAGACTGACTGGTCTGTAGTTACCAGGCTTGTCCTTCTGCCCCTTTTTATACAAGGGAGTAACATTTTACGGCACAAAAGGAGGCCATTCGGCCCATCTAGTCTGTGCCGGCTCTTTGAAAAGAGCAATTCAATCCCACTGCCCTGCCCGCTCCCCATAGCCTAATAGACCTGTTCTCCCTAAATAAAGATCTAATTCCCTTTTAAAAGTTGTTATCGAATCAGCCTCCACCACCTTTTCAGGCAATGCATTCCAGATTCGAACAACTCGCTGAGTGAAAACATTTCTTCTCAGCTCCCCTCTACTTCGCCTTGAAACTATTTTAAATCTGTGACCACAAGTCACAGATTCGCCCACGAGTGGAAATTGTTTTTCTCTATTTGCCCTGTCGAAACCCCTCATGATCTTATCAACCTCTATTAGGTCTCCCCTCAATCTTCTCTGCTCCAGAGAGAATAACCCTAGCCTATCTAGTCTCTCCTCATAGCTGAAGTCCCTCAATCCTGGCACCATCCAAGTAAATCTTAATTGTACCCTTTCCAATGTACTTCTATTTATAATCACGGGCATCATTTTCTATTGGCATATTGGCAACATATATATAGGGTCCGTCGATATATCGACCGATATATAGGGTCCGATTTAGATATATTGATGGGCTCATATTGAGATATAACAACAACAACAACAACAATTTAAACTTATAAAGCGCCTTTCACGTCGGGAGGACATCCCAAGGCTCTGCACAGGAGGCGTGTGACCCGAGCTGGGAGGGGAGTGTTCGGGAAGGGGTGAAACACGTAGGGGAGGTCGAAAAGTTTGTGGGGGAACAAAAGGCACGGTCGAAGAGGAAAGTCTTCAAACCGGCCTTGAAAGAGGAAAGGGAGGAAACAAGGTGGAGGAATTGGGGGATGGAATTCCATAGGGTGGGAGCGGAGAAACTGAAGGCCCGGCCTCCGATGGTGGGGCGGTTCGGGCGGGGGGCTTGGAGCAGGCCAAGCCCTGCTGAACGGAGGATCCGGGTGGGCTTATAGGGGGAGAGTAAGTCGGATAAATAGGGCGGGGCAAGGCCATGTAAGGCCTTGAAGGTGAGGACGAGGATCTTGAACTCGATCCTTTGGAGGATGGGGAGCCAGTGGAGACGGGCGAGGGTGGGGGTTATGTGGTCGCGGAGGCGGGTGCAAGATAGTACATGGGTTGCAGAGTTTTGGATGACGTGCAGCCTGTGAATGGAGGAGCTGGGGAGGCCGACAAGGAGAGAGTTTCCGTAGTCCAGCCGTGAGGTGATGTACGCGTGCACGAGTGTTTCGGCAGCATGGGGGGTGAGATAATTGTGGAGCCTGGCAATGTTGCGCAGGTGGAAATAAGCGGTGCCGGTCAAGCCACGGATGTGGGGGAGGAAAGAGAGTTTATGGTTGAATGTGATGCCGAGGTTCCTGACTGGCTTTGTGAGGTGGAGAGTACAGCCTTGGATGTTGATGCTGGCAGCGCCCGATGTGCGGAGGCACTGGTTTGAGCCAATGAGGAGGGCCTCAGTCTTGCTCACGTTCAATTGGAGGAAGTTGTCCCTCGTCCAGGACTCGATGTCGGACAGACATGCTATCAGAACATCGATGGTCTGGGGTTTGAGGGATGAGGTGGAAAGGTACAGTTGCGTGTCGTCCGCATACATGTGGAAATTTACCCCATGTTTGCGGATGGCATCGCTCAGAGGGAGCATGTAAATGGTGAAAATGAGGGGGCCGAGGACAGACACCATGATAAACTGTGCGAGGGTTTGAGGAGAAACCGTTGGAAGATACAAAATGTAGGCGTTGGGTCAGGTAGGAATGGAACCAGTCAAGGACTGTGCCTTGAAGGTTGGGTTGAGGTGGGAGGAAAGACGTTGGAGGAGGATGGTGTGATCGACTGTGTCGAACGCTGCAGACAGGTCAAGGTGGACGAGGAGGCAGAGGGAGCCCTGGTCGCAGGTGGTTAGGATGTCGTTTGTAACATGAACCAGGGCAGTTTCCGTGCTGTGAGCAGGGCGGAAACCTGATTGGAGGGGTTCAAGGAGAGAGTGAGTTGAGAGGAAAGAGTGGAGCTGGGAGGCAACCACTGTTTCAAGGACCGTAAATAAAAAGGGAGGTTGAAGATGGGTCGGTAGCTTGATGGCTGCGACACATGAAGGGAGGGTTTTTGCAGGATAGGGGTGAAAATATCGATATTTTTGGGTTCTTCGTACTGTGCATGCGCGCGCACCCCGAATGCACGCGCATTCGGGGGTGCGCACGCGTTCGGGGTGTGCGCGCCTTTGGGGCCTATCTCCTCAGGATGTAAATATCTTTCTCTCTCTGTGTCTCTCACACTGACTCTCTCCATCTCTGTGTTTTTCTGTCTGTGTCTCTGTGTCTCTCTCCTCTCTCACATCCCCCCATCTCTATCTATCTGTATATTATC
The DNA here is from genome assembly GCA_035084275.1 of Hydrolagus colliei. NCBI lineage: Eukaryota > Metazoa > Chordata > Chondrichthyes > Chimaeriformes > Chimaeridae > Hydrolagus > Hydrolagus colliei. The sequence continues at coordinate 87,441,593 of CM068743.1, forward strand.
ACATCCACCCCGTCTCTCCCCCCCACCATTCCCCCCGCTGCCGTTCCTCTCTCCTCCCCCACCCCCCCCGCCGCCGTCCCTCTCTCCCACCCACCCCCCCGTCGTCTCTCTCCCCCACCACCCACCCCAGCCGTCTCTTTCCCCCTCCCGCTGTCTCTCTCTCCCTCCCCCCCTCAGCCGTCTCTCTCCCCCTCCCCCCCCCCAGCCGTCTCTCTCCCCCTCCACCACCCCAGCCGTCTCTCTCCCCCTCCCCACCCCAGCCGTCTCTCTCCCCTCACCCCTTGCATACCTGTATATTGTATTCTAGGACTATGAATACAATATGGCGGCTTTGAAACTCGGTCTGTGCATTGTGTATAGAGATGAGCATTCTGGGTCTTGTAGTACAGTGTGCGCGCATTCCCATTTTTTCCCTCAATATATTGATTTTTCGATATATCGATATTTTTGAAATGCCTATATCAGCGTATCGATATTAAAATTATATCGGGTTTTAGCTATCTATCGATATATCGCCGGATCCTATTATGCAAGTTTTGTTTACTAAACAACCAATATTTAATACAGTAGTTGGTAATTCATCGTTCCCATAACAGCAAGAGGAGCCAGTACATGCAAGAGGAGCCAGTACATACAAGCCAGGTGTTTCTTGACAAAGCTTTACCAATGCCATTGTTTTTATTGGCATGTCTTTATTCATCAAATAGTTTAATTTTATTCACAAGCCACTGAAAGGGAAATGAGGTATGAAACACAATTTATTGAAAATTTATAGGAGATAGATTTTATCAGTTGCATCCATTATTTATTTGCGGATGAATTCCTTCAACTAAATATTTAAATGAATTGCTATATATTTTGACACACAGCACAAAAGTCACTTTGAAGCTTGGGACTTGTCCATGATATCAGATGTCAGCTTGACTCAGTTGGTTGCTCTCTCATCATGAGACAGAAGATAGTAGATTAAAAGCTCCACATCAGAATTTTGCGCATAGGCTCAGCTACTACTTCAATAATAAAAATAATAATCTTTTGATATAGCATCTTATTATGTTATTGAGACATCTCACATGGCTTAGATTTTACTATGAAGGGTAGTGGTTGTGTGGTCTCTAAGTGAATGTGGCGTTATGACACTATTTGGGAAAGAAAAGCAAGTTTCCCCTGGTGTCCTGGCCTGCAAATCCCCAGATAAAATCAGTGAGTTGTTTGCTGAGTGTTTACGTGATATTGGTGTGCACAATTGATTTGCTGTAGCATGCACCTGCTACAGTTCACAGTAATTTTTGCAATGTGCTTTGAGACAACTTGACCACCTGTAATGTGCTATACCAAATTCAAGGAGTATTATTATTATAAGAAATATTGTTATCAGAGAGCCATCATGTCCATTTGAATTCTTCTGCTCTCATTGAGCGGACTTGGCCAGTTAGGGCTGAACTTCTGGTTGTGGTTCTGAAAATCTCACATTTGAGGTCATGGAGAAAAATGAATCATTATCTGAACAGCGTCCATTACTTAATAATTGTGACAAATTTGCTCCCGACGTCAATATTTTTAGTCTCTTATTGGCGTTGGCAATCTAGTGACAATTGCTTTTGCTGTATGCCTTCAGTTTGGAGCTAGATGAAACATGGTCAAAGTTGCTTAATTCAGTAGACTTCTTGGTTTTAGAGAATAGAGACCTAAATTCTCAAGTGTCTGAACTTAATCAGAAACCAGGCTCAATGAACAAATGGAAACAACAAAGCCCATTGCAACATCCTGCAAAGTTCCTACCTGAATGTGAATATTGCTCTGTATGTTTAACTATTGAAATCAATGAAAGCAATTTTATTTCAGACTTAGGTGGGTGCACAACATGTTTTATTATTACATTTATTTAAAATTCTATATCTCTATTCCATTCATGCTATGGATTTTGTAAAATTATTTTTAAAGTAAACTCAACGACAAATTTCCAATAAAATATATTGGGAAACAATTTATTACATTCAATACATCTCCCATTTTGAACAGCTGAACATTCCTAGATTGATGGTGCATTTCAGATGTGCATTTTAGCTGTGCTATGTTGCCCTCAAGGGAAGTTTTGATACCAGCCATCTACCTAGCGTGGGCTCCAACCTGTGCTTGTTGGATGTAAAATGATAAACTGGGGAGGAAGTAAACAAACTCTTTTTGGAGCTGAACTGGTTCCAAAGCGATATGTTGTCACAATCAGAATCTATCTGTGTGGTCTTGGTAGGCTAGTAGCTTAGCCAGCAGGCTCCAATGTACATCAGAGAAACACTGATGAGCCTGGTGCATCTTGGAAAGGAAAATAAGTCACTTGGAGCAGGGACTCTTCTTACTCAATTCCTGTTTACCTTTCAAGTAAAAGCTCTAATGGATAGGATGATACTAGCTGGATAAGCGGAAATAAAGCTTACCAGATAGTGCTTTCAGTGGCAAACAATCAACTTATTTCTGGTGCATTGCTTTCCAATAAGTATTTTCTGGAATTTCCTAACATAGGTGGAATGCATGGAATTGTTTGGTTTTCGGTATTAATAACCAAGGTGATGGTGTTTTCACTTGTGCCAGACACTCGACTGATCCCCCAAAAGATGAATTGGTGCTAATATATTTCCATTTGTATTTAATATACTCAGATCTCATTTTGATTTCTGTCTTTTCTACCCCACATCTGTGCCATGACTTGCTCTGCCTTCCCCCACCTCTACTGGTTCTGCGACTGCTTCTCCCCTCAATCCGCCAAAACCCTCATCCACACATTTATTGCATCTACATCCTGGTAGAGAAAAGACCTGTGCACGGATCTTAACTCTTTAGGTTCCAAATAACTGATGATACCATATTGGTTGAAGCTTGTTTTATTGTTACTTATGCAAAAACACTATAAGACATTACAAACATAAGCAGAACAATATGACCAGGCGACTGTTGTCACTGGTTCCTTTTCGCCCTGGTAAATGTTCTGGAGAGCGCTCCAACATTCACCACAAAAGATCCATGTCTTATACCCTTTTGCACCTCCTTAATTGGGGTTGTTATTCCTGTTCTCCCATCCGTACCTCATCATAAGTAACTCAGCTAATTGATCACTTGGACATTGTCAAGAAATAGACAGTCTGAAGGCCAGGGTAGTAGGGAGTTGTTATTCAACTCCTCCCTTTATCTTATCCACCTCAGCTTGTACTTGTCCTAATGTGCGCTCTTGCTTTCTTTTCATCCATAAATCCACGTCCTTCAAGGCTACTTTAAACTGAACTAAACCTAAAGTAATTCCTGAAATTCTCTCGTTAGTTAGCAATTTGGGGCATGTGTGTAATAAGGGGGGAACACCTGCAAAAATCTGACTGTTAAGTGTGTGTGTGTGTGTGTGTGTGTGTATGCACAACTATCTATGTGGGTGTCTTAATAATCATATTCTTTACTTCTTATGAAGCAAAGTTTTTAAAATTATATTGCAAAGCATCTATGACAACGACCCGACTATGCCAATGCCCTATGTGATGGCCTTCCCAACTCTCCCCTCCTCAACCTGCAGATCTTTCAGAGCTCTGCAGCTCATGTGCTTACCCACACGAGGCTTTGTGACTCTATCGGCTCCACCCTCACCCAGCTCCACTGGTTCACAAGAAAAGTGGTGAAAGAGGAAGGAGCAGAATAACCCATTCCAGCATCTTGAGTCTGAATCAATAACTGTCCAGTGCCTTGGGACGTCCTTTTGACGTGAAATAGACACTATACAAATGTAATGTTGTTGTTGTTGGAAAGAAAGGACAGGTTGGACGTAAGGCAATATCCAAAGTTGTATAAATTTTGAGAAATAAGTGAAAAGAAGAAATACAGGATCTGTGTATACAAGATCTATGTTTTTACTCACCCTTGTTTCTGATTTATGTGGATACAAATTTAAATATTTGTAACATGTGGGAAAGTCTTTTAAGGAAGTTGCTACTTTTCATTCAGTGGAGTCCTACAGCTCAATGGTTAGAGCACTCGCCTTACATGAGTGAGACCTGTGTTCGAATCCAGGCAGGTCAGGACGAAATGTTGAGCAAGTTTCCTTACTCCACACGCCTAATAATCCCTCCAAAAAAAAACAATAATAAAATTGATCATTTCAATCCACGACTGTTTGTGGGACACAGCTGTGTGTAATTGGCTGCCACATTTCGCCCACAAATATATACTGTCAATTCATTTTTACAGTTTATTCAGTGAAGCGCTTTGAGACGTCTGTCTGGAAGACGTGAAAAACGCTATATCAAATGCAAGGATTATTATTATTATCATTCACTATTTAATAGTCTCATTTGCTTTGAGCATAATTTCAAATTCTTGACATGTGCACAGAATTAAATAAGTTTGAAAACTGTAGTACTGTATTTCAATGTGCCTTAAAATGTGTGGGGAGAAATTCCACTCTGTCTGGATTTACTCTATTAACGTAACATTTCAGAGCATTATTTGATGAGGTGAAACATAATAGACTAGTTAGCAAAATTGAAGCCTCCAAGGTAAAAGGGACAATGGCAGCATGGATATGAAATTGGCTGGGAGATAGAAAGCAGTTCTTCTTCAGATTGGAGGGAAGCACACAGTGGTATCCACCAGGGATTCATATTAAATATGCTGCTCTTTTTGATATATAAATGAGTTAAACTTGGGTACAGAGAGCAACATTTTTAACTTTGCAGATGACACAAAATTTGGGAACATAGTAAACAGTAAGGAGGATGGTAGCAAACTGCAGGACATACAACAACAAAAATTACATTTATAAAGCGACTTTCACGTCAGGAGGACATCCCACATCGCTGGACAATCAGGTCGGGACCCGAGCAGGGGGGGAAGGGTCGGGGTAGGGGGAAGGGAAAGGAGAGTAGGAGAGGGGAGAGAGTTAGGAGAGGAGCAGAAGGCACGGTCGAAGAGGAAGGTCTTGAGATCAGTCTTGAAGGAGGAAAAAGAGGAAGCAAGACGGAGGGATTGCGGGATGGAGTTCCACACTGTGGGAGCAGAGAGGTTGAAAGCCCAGCCACCGATGGTAGAGCGGTTAGGGCTATGGACGTGGAGCAGACCAGAGCCTGCTGAGCAGAGGGGACAGGTGGGCTGATAGGGAGACAGCAGGTCGGAGAGATAGGTGGGGGGGCAAGTCCATGAATGACCTTGAAGGTGAGGACGAGGATCTTGAATTCGATAGTCAGACTGGTGAAATTGCCAGACACATAGGCAGATATGTTTAATGCAGAGAAATATGAGGTGATGCATTTGGGAGGAAGAATGTGGAGAGGAAGTATACACTAAATGGTACAGTTTTAAAGAGGTTTCAGAAGCAGAGAGGTCCCAAAGCGCTAAAACATCAAATGGGCTATGTCAAATATAAAGATTATTATTATTATAGAGAAGTGATTTAACCACATAGGGGTTTACGGATGGTCCAAGGTGGGCAATACGACAGAAATTCTAGTCAGGGATCACATTTGTGGTAGGAGGGATTGGTGTAGATTGAGCCTGACACCAATGTCATGCACAAATTTGGTAAATCGTAGGGATGGGCCAGGGAAATTGATTACAGGTAGTTCAGAACTGGAAGAGAGAATTTGATAATGGATTCCAAGGAGTATGCCTTCTGTCTTGTTAATATTCAACACCAGGAAGTTTGCCATAATTCCAGCCTTGATATCTGACAAACAAACTGTTGATGTAGTTTACATGGACTTTCAAAAGGCATTTGACAAAGTGCCACATGAGAGACTTATTATGAAATTAAAGGCCCATGGCGTAAAAGGGACAGTGGCAGCGTGGCTCCACAACTGGCTGCGAGACAGAAAGCAGAGAGTTGTAGTGAGCGGCTGTTTTTCAGATTGGAGGGAAGTGAGCAGTGGTGTGCCACAGGGATCGGTTTTGGGACCATTGCTGTTTGTAATCTACATCAATGATCTGGACTTGGGTGTACGGAGTACAGTTTCCAAGTTTGCAGATGACACTAAGTTAGGGAGAATAGTAAACAGTGAGGAGGATAGTAGCCATCTGCAAGAGGATATAGACAAATTGGTAAAGTGGGCAGACACATGGCAGATGAAGTTTAATGCAGAGAAGTGTGAGGTGATGCATTTTGGGAGAAGAAATGAAGGGAGGCAATATAGGCTAGATAGTACAATTTTAAATGGTGTAAAGGAACAGAGAGACCTGGGGATTTGTGTTAGTGACTCGTTGAAGGTGGCAGGACAGGTAGACAAGGCTGTTAAGAAGGCATATGGGATACTAGGCTTTATAAATAGGGGTATAGAGTACAAAAGTCAGGAAGTGCTGACTAACCTCTATAGGACTTTGGTGAGGCCTCAGCTGGAATACTGTGTTCAATTCTGGTCACCACACTACAGAAAGCATGTGAAGGCATTGGAAAGGGTACAACGAAGATTTACTAGGATGGTGCCAGGATTGAGGGACGTCAGCTATGAGGAGAGGCTAGATAGGCTAGGGTTATTCTCACTGGAGCAGAGAAGATTGAGGGGAGACCTAATAGAGGTTTATAAGATCATGAGGGGTTTCGACAGGGCAAATAGAGAAAAACTATTTCCACTCGTGGGTGAATCTGTGACTCGTGGTCACAGATTAAAAATAGTTTCAAGGCGCAGTAGAGGGGAGCCGAGGAGAAATTTTTTCACTCAGCGAGTTGTTCGAATCTGGAATGCATTGCCTGAAAAGGTGGTGGAGGCTGATTCGATAACAACTTTTAAAAGGGAATTAGATCTTTATTTAGGGAGAACGGGTCTATTAGGCTATGGGGAGCGGGCAGGGCAGTGGGATTGAATCGCTCTTTTCAAAGAGCCGGCACAGACTAGATGGGCCGAATGGCCTCGTTTTGTGCCGTAAAATTCTATGATTCTATGAGAACATCAGCAAACCTGTAGTCACAGATGAAGGAGAACAACTAGATTTGTGTGACACCTGCATACATGTGGGAGTTTACCCCGTGTGTGGATGATGTCGCTGAGAAGGAGCAGGTAAATAAGGCAAAGGAGAGGGCCACGGATGGAGACTTGGGATACACCACAAGTGACTGGTTGGGATTGGGAGAAAAAAAACATTTGCAAACAAAACACAACTGGGGCATGATGGTTAGACCACTCGCCTTACCAGCGTGAGACCTGTGTTCGAATCCAGGCAGATCAGAGTGAAACCTTGGGCAAGTTTCCTTACTCCACATGCCTAATAATAATCCATCCAAAAAACCCACAATAATGAAAATTGGTAATTTCAATCCACGACTGTTGGTGGGACACTGCTGTGCACAATTGGCTGCTGCGTTTCACCCACAAATATACAGTCAATTCACTTTACAGTATATTCTGTGAAGCGCTTTGAGATGTTAAGATGTGAAAAGCACTATATCAAATGCAATTATTATTAGTGTTATTATTTAAAGACTAACAGAGATGGGGGTGGAGGAAGGCAGGTGAAGGAAGACAAAAGAGAAAATGTGGTTGGGGACAGGAGATGGTCAGTTAAAGGGGTGGTAATAGTGCAAAACAAAGTGAGGTGGATGTGGGAGAGAATTACAACAGAATATGTAGACCAGAGAGAGAAAGATTTAGTCTGGGAAACTGGATGATGTAATAAGGGACACAGAAGAGGAGGAGGGGGAGTGGGAAGGTGAGCTGTTATGGTCTGAAATTGTTGAAATTTTCTTCTTGTTGAGGAGGTACAGATAGGCTGTGCTGGGCAAGTAGGATGGAGGCTGTCGGAGGAAGCTCCCCAGAGGAGATTTGGTCATTGACTGTCTTGATAATGATGGCTTGATGCTCATTTGTGGGGTCGTGGTCTAGGAGAAGGTAGGATAAGTTGTCAGGGATTTGGTATTCAGCCTTTGCCAGATAGAGGTCCTTTCGTCATATGACAACAGTGCCCTCCTTGTCAGCAGGTTTGACAATGATATCATGAATGGTCCTGAGAGAGTGTAGTGTAGCACATTCAGAGAGAGAAAGATAGAGGGAGAAATATTTGAGTGGGAGACGAAAGGTGAAATGGACACGGTCAATGTCATACTGCAGTTCTCAATGAACAGGTCTAGGGAGGGCAAGGGGCCTGAAAACATTTGCATGGTTCAGTCAGCAGTCTGATTCTGATGTTTGAATGAAATTTTATCGATCGCCTTATTCTTGCTTTCTTAACAACAAAATCACATTTCTGGAGTGCCTTTCACGTCAGGAGGACGTTCCAAGATGCAGAGCTCAATCATTGATTTATTTTGATGTTTAAGACAGCAGCCAATAAATCTTACCTTGTAAAACAATCTTATTTTCCTACTCTCATGCACAATTGAGAGCATTTCCAAATATATATCCATTATTGGAATTATGGCCTGTGTACTTAACTACTCATCTATGGATATTCTTCACTGCTTATGTGTTTTGTCACCCTGCATTGGGAGCGACAAGGAAGCAAATATCAACATTCTGAAGTATGAACACAAAGGTTCTGCTCCTGAAATTGACTGCTGCCTTGAAAATATGCACACAATCATAATGGATAATTAGAATAGATTTTGTTGAAAAACAACAATGGCTTTTTGAACATGACGGAAACATGTTGGATGTATAGTTTGCAACGCTCGTCAAACCATTGCAGTTTTGTTGTCAGTTGAATGTTTTAAACTAGGCTGATTATATCCAGTCATTTGAACTTCATGGACGATCTGAAATTGAGTGAAAGGAACTTGCCAAGCAGTCGTCTACGCTGCAGTCACCTTGCATCTTTTAATGTTGCTTTTGGGGAATAATCTTTAAAACAAACTTGATGGTGCTTTTGATTTCAGTGAAGGTGGCTGTCGGTTATGGTTTGTCTCCAGCATATACTTCATTAAAATGATGTTAATGAGTACTCCGAGCAACCATGCTTGAAACCTGTCAAAAGATGATTGGACTTACAAGACAATTAGTCAGTTTGTCAGCTATATCTGTTTCGACAAAGGGAATCAGAAATGGTACACTGTGGCTTCACAAAATTGCTTGGCTGGCTTTTCTGATTATGACTTGTTTTCTTTTTCTTTTCGGAACTTTGACTGCAGATCTGATTTATCTCCACGATTCAAAAAATACTTAAGAAGTGACAGGAAAATCTCATTTCTATCGTACCCAATCCTTTCATAATCACAGCATAAAGCATCTGTGTGACCCAAATACTGTCAGGTTTTCAGGCTTATGTCTTGAAATGTAAGGTTTGGGGAATTTTGGAAAACAGTCTTAAATCTTGGTAGCATTGAGTAAGGAAAAAGAGAAGCCAAATTGTATTAAAAGGGCATGATTGAGCCGAAATAGTGAAGTAATCCTGCCACTTAGAACAATTTGTACAGTTCTTGTTGGCACAGTACAAAAATGATATTGCAGTGATTGAGAAAGTACAGAAGAGGGCAACCCAAATGAATGAGGGCATGACTGGACTATGGGGACAATAAAATAAACTGGGCATATTCACACAGGATAACAAAAGTTTGAGAGGTGTTAAGATAGCAGTTTTTATGATTTTAAAGGGCTGGATAATGTGAACCACGATATGCTGTTTTATTTTGTCCAGGACTGTAGAACCAGTGGACATGACCTGCAATTAAAAGGGGTAAATTCCAAACAAATTTGCAGAACTACTATTTTAGTGAGTGAGTAGGAACTGTATGGAACAGGTTCCCAAGGGAAATAGTGGATCAGAAAATGTTGATTCTTTCAAAATAGATTTCTCTTAGATAATATTATCGTGTGATACAGATTACAGTATGTACATGCGATGTACATGCAATGGCTAGAATGGTGGAAGGCAAATTGAATGGACCTTTGTTTTTCATCCAGCAATTCTTATGTTCTTAAACCATGGTTAATTGAAAAGCTGATTTTCCAAGTTTTTTTTTTAAAAAAATGGAAAGTAGTTCTCCAAATGAAGACTACATTTAAGACTGTCGAATTGAAATTCCATCCAATCGTAAATTTCAATACCCTATACAATGAACTTCCAACCAAGTATATAATTATGTGCTTCAGCTGTTGCAAATGATTGCACAGTAAGCCACAGAAATATAATTTACCATGGATACATAGACAGGAAAGAGTGGAAATTGGCTAAAGTCAATAAAATCCACATATCTCTGTGAAGTAATGTTTCCATTCCACTTCCCACCCAACAATCCTACATGTTTCTTTTCTTGTGAGAAGTGATAACCTTCTTATTAGAAGGTACAGTACACTCCTTGATGCTGAATGCAAATGCAACTTTGGCAATGATTCGCAATGGAATTTCAGAATTAAGTCAGCGCTCTTTGGTAGTCTTTGGAGCCTAGTGTCTGAATCAAATAGATCCACAGTTCTCCAGAGCACTGCTGATACCAAACCAGCCAGCCCAGTTCATTGGTAGAACTTGGAGAAGTAGACCGTTCACTCGGACCACTTTCGTGTCTCCTTCTCCTCTTCCATCCCTCTCTCCACCAAGCTCTCAACTGTACTTTTCCATCCATGAAAAAGTCCCCACCCTGAGACCCTCACAGAGGCCTTCACATCCTCTGACCTCCTACCTCTCTGGTCTTCTACCCACAGCAATCCTGAAGCAGCTGTCCAGCTGCTCCACGATTGCCTCTTCTCCAACTTCAACTCTCTCATCTCTCTCTCTTAAATCCAGGTCCATCTCCAAACCCACCCGCTCCTCCTGGTACAACATTTATCTCCGCACTCTTAAATCCCAAACACAGCTGCTCGAGCGTAGGTGGCAGAAAACTGGTCTCACGGTTCACTACCAACTATGGCTCGAGCATCTCCACAGATACCGCCATTCCCTGTCTCATGCAAAAATGGCCTACTATTCCAACATTATCCTGGAGGCAAACAACAACCCCAAAGTCCTCTTTTCCACCATCTACCACCTCCTCCGTGCAGCTACTCAGGCCTTCTCAATTTTCACTTCAAATGCGAAGTGTGAGGAGGTCATGGCCTTCTTCTCCTCCAAAATCCACAATATCCACCAGGCAGAGTCATCCTCCTGCCTCTCGTCACCCACTACCACCCTCACTCCATCTCTCTCACCCTCCCCGTCATCAGGTCCTACCTCGACCCCCTTCCTACACTCCTTCTCCCCGGTCTCTCTTTCCTCCCTCTCATGCACTCTCACCTCCATGAAGCCAACCTTCTGCTGCCTTGACCCCATCCCCACCAACCTATTGCTCAACCAGCTCCCACTCCTCTGCCCCACTGCTGGCTGATATCATCAACCAGCCACAGGATCAGTCCCTGCCCACCTCAAAACTGCTGCCATCACCCCTCTCCTTAAAAAACCTTCCCTAGATTCCTCAAACCCTAGCCACTACCACCCTATTTCAAACCTACCCTTCCTTTCAAAAGCACTGGAATGCATTGTTGCAAACCAACTCCACGCCCACTCTCCTCCCACTTCCTCTTTGAACCCCTCCAGTCTGGTTTCCTCCCTGCCCGCAGTACAGAGACTACACTTGTGAAAGTCACAAACAACATCATCTCTATCTACGACCAGGGCTCCCTCTGCTTCCAATCCTCCTGGCCTGCCCGCTGCGTTCGACACAGTCGACCATGCCATCCTCCTCCACTGCCTGTCCTTCATCATCCACCTCAATGGGACCACACTTGCCTGGTTTGAGTCCTACCTCACAAACCACCAGCAGTACATCTCCACAAATGGCTTTTCCTCCCAATCTCACCCGGTTACCTGTGGGGTACCCCAGGGATCCATCCTTGGCCCCCTCCTCTTCCTCATCTATACACTCCCTCTTGGGGATGTCATCCACAGACATGGGGCACACTTCCACATGTACGGGATGACACCCAACTCTATTTCTCCACTTCACTTTGCGACCCCCCAATCCCCTGATGTTCTGTCAGCCTGCCTGTCAGACATCAGGACCTGGATGAGCGCAAATTTCTTACAGCTTGAATGCCAAGATGGAGGCCATACTCTTTGGCTCTCGTCAACGTCTCCATTCGCATGGCTCTCACCTCCTCCATCTTCCCGGTCTGCCCCTAAAACTCTCCGAACCTGTGCGCAAACTAGGCATCAGGTTCGACCCCCAGTTGTCCTTCCTGCCTCACATCTGGTCCCTCACTAGCACCGCCTTTTTCCACCTCCAATGGATAGCCTGTCTCCGCCAATATCTCACCCCAAAAGCCGCTGAAACCTAGGTCCATGCCTTTGTCACCTCTCGGCTGGAGTATTCCAATGCCCTACTCGCCAGTCTCCCCTCCTCCACAATTCACAGAGTACAGCTCATTCAGAACTCTGCCGCCCATATTCTCATCTGTACCAAACTTCGCTTCCCCATTACCGCAGTCCTTGCCAGACTTCACTGGCTCCCTATCTCAGAGAGGATCAACTTCAAGATCCTCACCCTTGTCTTCAAATCCCTCCACTCCTCTGCAACCCCCTACCTCCCTCACCTCTCTCCTCAAACCAGCGCCCGTTGCCTTCGCTCCACTGGGTCTGGCCTCCTCCTTGTCCCCCGAATCCTCCGCTCCACTCAGTCACTATGCACTGTGGCTCTGGAATTCCCTTCCTCACTATCTTCGCCTCGCCCCCTCTCTTCTCAGCTTTAGGTCCCAGCTGAAGACCTTCCTCTTCGACTACGCTTTTGGTCACCTTTCTACCCCTGCACCCGGCTCGGTCCCAGGATCCGCTATTGTGAAGTGCCCTGTCACGCCGTCCGGCATGGAGGGTGCTATATAAATCAAAGTTGTTGTTATTGGGGATTCTTCCCACTTAACTCTTGTTAATCCTATAATCCCAAATCCAAAAGAGTAGGGTGATTCTAGCTGGACAAGCATAGGAATGCAACCCATTAGAGTGCTATAGCCCAACATGCATTCTGGGGTCCACAAGCTTCAGCTCTGGCCAATCTGCACTTACCACTATATGGAATTAGCTAAGCAGGGACACAGGGAATTTTTCAATGTGCAGCTGGTGTGCGTATATATACAATATATACACAGTATATATAGATATATCGTATATGAAATTAAAGGCCCATGGCGTAAAAGGGACAGTGGCAGCGTGGATCCACAACTGGCTGCGAGACAGAAAGCAGAGAGTTGTAGTGAGCGGCTGTTTTTCAGATTGGAGGGAAGTGAGCAGTGGTGTGCCACAGGGATCGGTTTTGGGACCATTGCTGTTTGTAATCTACATCAATGATCTGGACTTGGGTGTACGGAGTACAGTTTCCAAGTTTGCAGATGACACTAAGTTAGGGAGAATAGTAAACAGTGAGGAGGATAGTAGCCATCTGCAAGAGGATATAGACAAATTGGTAAAGTGGGCAGACACATGGCAGATGAAGTTTAATGCAGAGAAGTGTGAGGTGATGCATTTTGGGAGAAGAAATGAAGGGAGGCAATATAGGCTAGATAGTACAATTTTAAATGGTGTGAAGGAACAGAGAGACCTGGGGATTTGTGTTAGTGACTCGTTGAAGGTGGCAGGACAGGTAGACAAGGCTGTTAAGAAGGCATATGGGATACTAGGCTTTATAAATAGGGGTATAGAGTACAAAAGTCAGGAAGTGCTGACTAACCTCTATAGGACTTTGGTGAGGCCTCAGCTGGAATACTGTGTTCAATTCTGGTCACCACACTACAGAAAGGATGTGAAGGCATTGGAAAGGGTACAACGAAGATTTACTAGGATGGTGCCAGGATTGAGGGACTTCAGCTATGAGGAGAGGCTAGATAGGCTAGGGTTATTCTCTCTGGAGCAGAGAAGATTGAGGGGAGACCTAATAGAGGTTTATAAGATCATGAGGGGTTTCGACAGGGCAAATAGAGAAAAACTATTTCCACTCGTGGGTGAATCTGTGACTCGTGGTCACAGATTTAAAATAGTTTCAAGGCGCAGTAGAGGGGAGCTGAGGAGAAATTTTTTCACTCAGCGAGTTGTTCGAATCTGGAATGCATTGCCTGAAAAGGTGGTGGAGGCTGATTCGATAACAACTTTTAAAAGGGAATTAGATCTTTATTTAGGGAGAACGGGTCTATTAGGCTATGGGGAGCGGGCAGGGCAATGGGATTGAATCGCTCTTTTCAAAGAGCCGGCACAGACTAGATGGGCCGAATGGCCTCCTTTTGTGCCGTAAAATTCTATGATTCTATGATTCTATGATTCTATGATATACAGTAGACGATTTGCGGTCACCTCGATAATCCAGACATCTCACAATTGCGGGCACATGTTCAGTCTCTTTCATTGTCAATGTTAAAAGATAAGCTGTCTGCTTCAGCAAACCAGGCAACTCACTACTCAAGACAACAATTATTGATTGTGGCCGCTACAGTGCCCTCCTCTGCTACCAATGCTGTACAAACACCCTCCTCCGCTACTAATTTGTACTTGTTGTGGTACGCCCACCCATTTCCTCAACATTGCTAATATGCATGGAGTGGCCTCCGGATGTGCATGCACGTTGCGGGGAGTGTTGGGATTGTGGAAGTGGCGCAAGTAGAAAATCTATTTTGCCTGGAGCCCGCATCCTAACCAGAGTTCCTCTGCCTAATTCTTGGTAAGTGATATAAACATGCCACCACGGAAAAGAGTTGTCCTTACTTGAGAGAGTGAACTTAACCAAAAACAGTGATGGCATACGTCAAAGATGGTTAGCTGTAATCTACGGTTTTGGCAGAACACAAATTGGATGCATTAGCAAAAAGCAGGCTGAATACATGGCAGCTTTTGTTTTAAATGTGACAATGCCTTTATTTTAATGAGATTGCAAAGTACGGATGTTGAATGCTCATCACCCTCATCCATTACCAATGCCATTGACATTACATCAGTGACCCAAATCACTTGACTGTTTCAGTAATCAGGTCACCTCACTAAGTAGATCACATTTGCCCAGTCACTTGAGTGACTAGATTTGTGTATATATATAGGAAATTCTGTCTGGTTTAAAGATGGTGATGGGTTTTCACATGTGCCAGACATGTGTTAACCATCAACAAATCCTCTTGTGAGCCGTTCAGGAAGAGGCAATTCAAGGGCGAACAAAACATATCAATTTTGTGGAGAGTTGATATTTTTCAAGGTGATGCATTAGCCTAGCTCACTCACAAATGATTAAGCACACAGTTGATTGATAGAGGAGAGGATCCAAACAGCTTTCACTGTGCTGGAGTGCATTCTCAAGCGCTCTGAGACGCCGTCTGGCATGGAGGGCGCTATATAAATCAAAGTTGTTGTTGTTGTTCTTAAAATTTATCATGGGTTTTCCTTCCGTCATAATTTCTCTTCAATGTATAAAAGTCAAAATATTGCTTGATTTTAGCAATAAATTTCAATCTTGAGAAATCTGTTTTACGCAAACTCTCATCCCCTGTGTTAATTCTGTATGCTGGTTGACAATAAAATACAATCGATTTTGGAAGTCAAGTTTTCCATTCTCATCTTTAGCTGAAAACTGAGGAATGCAGATATAACGGTTATGCAAGTCCTCACTATAATAAACTTGGAATTCAATCAAGGAGCTCATTGTGTTGTTTGGAGACATGTGGACCAAAATATTCCTGGAGGAAGTGATCTTTATTCTGGAGAGAGAAGGAGAGCTGGAAGGTGGCTTTAATAGTAATTATTGGTGCCAGAGTTTGCTTTCCATTTCTTGTGGCTAAAACTTTGAGAGAGAAATTCTATCTTGTTCCACACCTACTCTTATTTCAAAATGAGCAAAATTCTCAAAGTTAGTCTTCATTCTGAGATCTTAGAAACTGACAGAAAAATATTGTTCAGCTTCAGATCTATCACTGTTCTTAAGTGGCCAGCAAAGCACAATGGGCAGAATGTACTTCTTCAGTGCTGTAAATTTCTGTTCTTGTAACAGGACTCCTTGATGGACTGAAATTCCACCTCGTCTTAACTTTATTTGTCTTAAATTATTTTAGAGAATTGTGGACGATTCTTAAACTCAGTCTTAATTTATGTAGTATAGCAACTTTTGCATTGGGGGGACATTTTGAAACACTTCAAGAATTTAGTGTAAGATGGAATGGCTGTTTATTTTGAGGTATACACAGCAGCCAAGTTGCACACAGCAATATCCCACAAATGGCCGTGAAGTAATGACCAATTTTATTTGAGGGATATTTGGTCAGTACATCAGGAGAGATACATTTCACTTGTCGATTTATACTCAATGGAATCTTTAATGTCTGTCTGATTAAGAAGATGAGACCTCTATTTAACATGTCATTCAAAGAATGGCATTTCGGAAAACACAGGATAACCCCAGCAATATATTGAACTATCTTGTGAGTTTGAATGCTCAGCTGACATGTTAGGGTTACAAGGTGTCAGGCCAGGTATGATAATGATAATATTAATAATTAAAACAATGATTCCAGGAGCTTCACTGGATTTACGGTAAAGGGATTGTGTATTTTTTGTGAGGAATGCAGGAAAATGATAGGCTGAATGTCTTCCTCCTGTGCTGTAAACATTCTGTGATTCATTGTATCATTCTAAACCAGCCATAGAAATTCAAGCCCTTTCAAATTTGATTTTAAACTCATTAATATAATGAACCACTGACAAAATCACCTAGAAATTTAGTTCAGAAGGTGAAAGATTTTGATTTAATAAATTGAATCACCTGTACTGGCTAAGCATGAAAAGCTCAATTTACATTGGCTATAAAGAGCTGATTGAGACAAGGAAATGATTTTGTGCTAATGGTGACACTTCATACAACAACAAAATTACATTATAGAGTACCATTCATGTCGGGAGGATGTCCCAAGGCGCTGAACAGTCAAGGGTCGGGACCCTAGCATGGTTAGGAGCAGGGTAAGGGGGAGGGAAGGGAAAGAGGTGGGAGGATGGCAGAAGGTATAATCGAAAAGGAGGGTCTTGAGGCCAGCCTTGAAGGAGGCAAGGGAGGAAGCGAGGTGAAGCGACTGTTGGATGGAGTTCCAGAGTATTGGGGATAGAGAGGCTGGAGCCCGCTTAATGGAGGGGGCAGGCAGGTTGGTAGGAACTCAGCAGGTCAGAGAGGTAGGAGGGGGCAAGGTCATGGATGGGATGTTGAGGAGAGGTCTGTGGAACTTTAGTCCCAATAGATTGACAAAACAAATCAAATGGGTGAGCATCAAAACAGGAAATTGGTGAGTAGATAAAAAGAACTAACAGAATAAGCAATGTTACAGACAGATATATATATATATATATATATCTATATTTAAAAAAAGGCCTGACGCTTTTGCTTCATAGATCACTAAATATTGGCTGAGGCAAAGCATCATAGAACCAAAGAAACGTATAGCTACAGAAGGCCATCAGCTCACTAGGGACAACATCCAGACCAACACTAGATGGAATTGTGGGCCAGTGAAGTCCATTTTAAATTGTGCAGTACTAAGAGGCTTTCGCAAATATGCACAATTTAATATTTTGCAGAAACTGTAAGCATACAATGTAAAGCCTAGATTAGCATTTACTTATTATTGGTGGTAATGAACATTGGTTTTACTCCATGGGTACTTTTGTGAAACACTGCTCAAGAAGTCAATAATTAATTCATAAGAGTGAATTCAAAAACGACAGGAATGAAGTAATTTGAGTTATTTCCATCTGAGGTACTTGTTTGTTCAGTCACGTGGCTTAAAAATATGATATATAGTACAATGAATTCAATGTGAAAAAAAATTCCACACTCAATTGAATGCCTCAGTATGTGGGTATATAAAACACCACTACAATCTACTGTACTAAGCTTTCAAAGCAAAAATAAATTGCCATAGATCCTTCTATTATGATGATTGGAGAAGCTGCTAAAAGCCATAAATTAGCAGTTATTGGTGTGTTTAATGCATTTATATTTAACAGCTGACCTTGTGCAATGATTAAAATCCTTAAATTCCTTCCAGCTTTCCCTAGAGACTGTCAGTTTCTCTCTGATTTGATTGCCACTGATTCATTTGGATGATAAACATTAAAGTACGAAAATGAATTGATGAAATTGGTAACAAACATATTTCTACGTTTTTTTCTGTTGCAGGTTGTCTGGGATGAATCTGCCTCCACCTATTATCAGCAACAAGAACTGGCTTAGGCTGCACTTTATATCAGACAACAATCACAGGCACAGGGGATATAGTGCTCAGTATCAAGGTAACTTTCAACTTCAGAAGAATATTCACCTTCAGAGAAAACTTTTGTGAGGTCACAAAATGATTCTTGATCGATAATTTCCAATTTGCTGACTTGTCCAGGAAATAATTACTGGATAGGATTTCAAAGTTTAATACCTTTGTTTAAAATGAGAGGCATGCAATAGAATTTTCTTAAATATTGGATATAAACCTGCACGCTACTCGGTATAAAGCACAAACACATTTCTTCCAGTGTAGTTGGTGTAGAGTTTGTTGCTGATACCTGAATAGAGCAGCACCTTTCTTATATCTTCCAATGTCATTGCACAAATAGAACAGACTCATTCATGTTTTCTCTGGTGAACATATAAGTCTTATTGCATTTAGTAATGATTCTCTGATTCTGATCAACTTTTAGTGCAGTTGTGATTTCTGGTGTGACCCTGGACATCTGCGTCAAACCACTGAACTGTACTTGCTGATGTTCCTTGGGGTTTAATGTACTTCGGTTTATGAATTACAATAGTAAATTGCCGCTGCATGCAGAGTGACTTATTATTATCAATGACTTGAGCCCTTTCCAAATTTTGGGCACATCATGCCTTTCACAGTTCCATTATATTATATCTGGCTTTTAGCATGCAGAGTGAATTGGCCATCTGTTGGTTCATTCGGCCATTGAAAATTATGTTCATGAGATCACAGGAAAGGTTCTTTGTTCTTTAATGCATTGTCACTGATTGCTTTTTTTTCAGTTACATCCAAGCAAACAACATTTCTTGAACCAATTACACATTTATGGCAATAAACCTTCATTTGAAATATTAAATGTTGTCTAATTTGTGATGTTCATAAAGTGGCCAATTAATGATTTCTGATAACTGGCCAAGTGCAAAAAAGAATGGAGAGCAAAACATCTCAGCCTTGTTTTGTTTTTGGGCCATTTATTTTTCTTCTTACCTGTTTTTTCAGAAATCATAATGAACTATTTTCAAATATCACAAATTGAATTCCTTTACACCAGCCTTCATTCAACTGATCAATGGTACCTTTTCAAAACTACTGAAATCTCCAAGGTTCTCGACTTCACTCTCACGTATAAACAGACAATCTTCACTGTATCTCACCTGTATAAACCTACTGGATCATTTAGAAGCTTTTAAAATCAATGACCAGAGAAGACCAATTGGGTTTGAATGGTTTGAATAGAATGGTAACTTTTTCCATTACTTTGCTGAAATGCCTCCTTTTTAAAATATTCAGAACTATACATCTAAGAGAATGTTTTCCACTTTGGGTTCAAACTGATTCATGCAGTTGAAGATTCAGGAAGGACCACTTTTCAGCTTGTATGCTTTCTGTAAGATTAGTAAAGCTGTTTAAATGTTTATTCCTGAAAACTTTTAGAATATACTTACTTTTAAAGAAATCTCCAAGATAAATGCCAGATGTGACATTGACACGTCACAACTGATGTGTTGATGTTGATTGCAAAGACAGCATTTGCAATGTATCAAAATTATCAAGCTCAAACAAACATTTGTTGAGATGTGTGTGTCAAGTAACCTTAGAGGTGATCTTGTGAATCAGCTGGTAGGATGTTTAAAGTAGCTCTCTAGAGAAAGAGAGGGAGAGTATTTTACCACAGTTCCACTCATTACTTTGGTGCTGACAACTGTTTGAGCTGCATTGGAAAAGGAAGACTGCCAGGACAGAAAATCCAACAATGGGAATCTTCAACATATCTCCGTCCTATTTGTCAGAACATTTTTGTGATGGATTGCTTGAGTATATGTTTGGTAGCAAGCAAAGAAAGATCATCTCTTTATTTTGTGCTCTACGATGTCTAAATGAGTGGAGTCCAATCGACTGGATAGGACTTGCCTCCTCCTTTACAGAACCCACTGTCTCCAACACAAGAGAGGTTAAATCAGGTTGGTAACCCACTGCAAGACTATATCTGAAAAGCCAAAAGGTTGAGTTGGCTACGGTTATGTTTATACTAGGATGCTCCAGTATCTATACAGAAAATGCAGGATTCCAATGATCCAACGTTCTACAACATTCCTTCTGTTTGTAGTACTCGGTTTAAGACGAGTTATCACCTGGAACTCCCAATACAAGCAAAACTAAGGTGGAATTAACAAGTATTTGAGGAACAATAGATGGTCGATTTCGTTATGGGATATTTGTGGCTCCACCTATGACCATTTCTCTGTGAGCACTCAGCCAAAATTACTAAGTATAACTTTCGTAAGATATCCGCTATTGCATTTCCCTCAAGCTGAGCTTTTATTATCCTACTTTGAAAAGAAACAATTCAACTTGTAAAGACAGTGATTACTTCAAAGTATTTGTAGAATACTAGAAATGGAGTATAATCTCATCCATTATGTTGGAGAATGGTGCCACCATGGAATCAAAGTGAGATGGGCACATTTCTAAATGTGTTTCCCATATAACCTTGCATGAGACTGAGATATATAATGTAGTATTATATTAATTTAGTGGAAAATATAAGTAGATCCATATGTTGTGTTTTGTAGAGATTCAGAAAGAAAGAAGATATGTGACATAAAGAATTTTTCAATTTCCTTTTACTCTCCTCAACTGGCTTTCATTGCCATGATAGGATCAGCTTCCAAATACCAGTCAATACACTGAGTGAAGATCCTTCATGTGATCACCAGGAAGTAGGAAGTATGCACCTTATCATTCTCCTTGCAGGAAACATTTACAATTCAAATTATGAAAAAATCTAAATGAAATATCAGTCTCAAATCTCTGAAATCACATTTGTGAAACGAACAATAATAGTTATTAACCTGGTACTTGATTATATGTGTGTTCTGTGGTGAACAGGGTGAAGAGCAGGTTACAATGAATCGGAACAATGGTTAGGCACATTGAGTTAAACATTTATTTATTGGAAAAACAACAGTGTAAATGACATCTTACACTGGGATCGAAATTTGACTCTCACCCGAGACATCCACAGAGTCGAGATTTCATTGGAGCCTATGAACCATAACAGTGATCCTATGGGGAGAAGCAACCTGAGCATCACTTTTTAAGGTGCCATTTACACTTAATTATTCCAAAGAGCACTGCAGATGAGTTTATTTTTTTTGTATTGTTCATTGTCAATCTTACTAATCTTGAATCTATAGTAAATGTGCGCCCATTCAACTGTGTGGAACCATGCCACGGTCATGATAAAACATTGGTACAATTACTACTGCAGTTGCCCAGAAATGAATATTCCTCAACAAATTAAGTAAATATGCCACGTGATTTATTAGGAAAAGTCCTATGGGGACAATGATGGACTACAGACCTGTGCCTCACAGATTCACTTGGGGGAAAGAAATGGCAGTGATTTTCTGAGTATTGCAGCTACTTTGTTGTTCTGTTTTCATCATAGAAACAAAATACAGTAAAACCCCGTTTATCCACCACCTTCGGGACCTGGCCAATGCTGGTTAAAGCGCCTGCCGGACATTTGGCCGAAAACGCAAAAAATTTTTAAGAAAAATTTCAATGTATTTTTCCGGATAAATTCCGGTTAATTGAATGCTGACTTTTTTTTTGCGATGCCGGTTATATGGAAGTTACGGTTGATCGGGTGCTGGATAAAAGGGCTTTTACTGTAGCTTATTCACATATATTAGTAGAGTTTTTAATTAATTGTAAAAGTGAACATTTCAAACTAATAAATATATTAGTTGCTCACAGGTGCACAAGGACAGTAGAACAAGATGACAGATATTTAGGGATGCAAAGTTCAATTTCAGGACAGACACTAGGAAGGTTTTCTTTACCCAATGGTTAATTAATGACCAGAACAGGTTACCAGAAAGGGTGGCTGAGGCCAGGACTCTGGATGCATTTAAGAAAAGCAGCTTGACGCTGTGAAGGGAAGACAGATGGGTAGTGGGTCTTCTGAAAGGATGAGCTCAGAAAGGGACTTCTTCATCTGGTCCAATCGTTTGATTTGTGTTTTGAGAGAAACCAAAGGCCAGTGGGCTAAAGCTGTCACAAGAAAATTTGCATTCCACCTGCTGCTTGTGTTGTTGCTAGGGGAAGGGCGATTTGTTTACTTTAAAAAAAACACTGTTTGTTTCTCTTTAGGTGCCCCTGTGCCACATAGCATTACTTCACCAAGACAGCAGCCAGGTAACTTTCTCTCCCGATGAAACTCTGTAACTGGCTCCCGGAAGGAACAATGGAACAGGAGAGGCATCTGGGTTCATTTTGTTTCTGAATTGCCCCTTGTCTCCCATGCCCCTCCCCAAATGGTGGGCAAATGATTCAACTCCACTCAATATCCTCACTGAATATCTTAGCCAGATTACTAGCTGGTGGCATGGCATGTTGGCAAGCCTACGCTTTATGTCACCTTAGTGCCCTGTAACTTGAACTTTGGTACCCTGTCATTGGCACATTGTAATTTGTAATTCTAAGCTCCCCAATACTTGCACTCTTTCTCATTCCCTTCACCAAATAATATACTGAAAAGTGAATAGGTTTTCATATCTACAAGAACACATGCAGCCCTCACCTTTCCTATAATTATATACAATGGTTATTATGTTGGCGACTGCGTTTCACCCAAAAAATAAACAGTCAATTCACTTTACAGTATATTCCGTGAAGCGCTTTGAGATGCCTCAAAGACATGATTAGGCATTATATCGAACACAATGATTATTTTCATTACTATTATGACCTGAGTGACTTGAGAGGATTTTTTTTACCATAATCTATATTAACCTTTGTTTGAACCTATAATCTACATCACGTGGAACTTTCCATAAAGCAGATCAATTATTTTATCCCAGTTATGAATCACAAGTATATATTTCACTCCTGCTCCATAAATTGCATGGATTCATCTGAAAACCACATTAACCACATGGTGGGAGAATAATTTCCTCTATCAGGTGGTTCCTATTAAATAAACAGTGTTAAATGGATAGGTAATAATTCTGATGCATGAATCTGCAAAAACTGTTTGACAAAGCTAAACAAAACAATGGCTATGGGGTGAAGTTTGCAGAGCCAACCAGATTTTGAATGTAAATTCTTGAGCCAGCATTTTAATGCTGCTTCACTGGATGCCAATTGAAATAAGTTTGTGTCTCCTCTCCCAAAGCTTTGTCACAATGGTTATATCCATGGATTTGTTTCCACTCTGATACAACCCCTAATGCACAAGGGATTTGTGCACCACTAAGAACTGACTTAATTCAATCTGCACCCTGTTGCCTCCAAAATTTTAAATCAAAGTTCTGCTTGGTTTCTGCAAAACTTTTGTTTAAGTTTAAAAATGCAACAAACGACCAAATGAGTGGAAGATTAACAGTTCATCCTTTTAAAAATTATTTCAAGTTTATGCCACCTTGACAAGGCATTCAATATGATAAATATAGGATAGAATTAAACAGTTACATTGTTATTGTTACATTGAGAATTCAGAACTAGTTACTCACTTTAATTGTTTAATTATATAATATGGCTATTTCAAAGCAGGGATGTGGATATTGTGTTATATATGGGTGGAAATTCCAACTGGATCTATTCATTTGTTTGTGTTGGCTTTTTGATCAATATATAATCTGGATGTTTTTAGATACAGCATTCATTTTGTAGTCAGTTTTCTTCATGTTCTTTCAAGAGCTACAGAAAACTAATTTGTAAGTTAAGACTGCAGACGTTGAAATGTTACATACACTAAATCTACAACAAGCTGCAATGTACCCCTAGAGTGCAAAATTTGACCCAATAAACCCCTGAAGCTTGAGTAAATTAGGACCTATCACAAATTAAATCCAATGCTAGAAACATAGGATAATGTTGTTTTTAAATGGTTCACTTCTATTAACAGTTAGAAGATTGAAACATTCAAATTGTCTCATAGATACTTCCTGACATGTGCTCTCACCTCTTTTACAAGTAAACACGCCAACCATTTACACATGGCAAGATCCAATAAAAAGTTATGAGGTGATGAATTAATTAGGAGAATTGTTAGCTGGGACTGTGAGAAACTCCCTTCTATTCTCAAAGTTTTATGGAATGTTTAGTGTCCATTTGAACAGGCAGTGGAATTCTATTTAATTTATCACGCAAAAGATGTAATCTCCCCAAAAAAACAGTAGCTTCCCAAGTATTATACTGGTATCAGTTTATATTGAAATTCCAGTGGGGTACTTTAGTCTAAATAAAGATTCATTTTTAAGCTTTATAAGAACATTACTAGAATTGCATTGTTTTCAACTATTGTGATTCATTCCACATTGAAGCGAATCACAACATTGATTAATTTTAAAATATTTGCAATTATTGTATGTTTTCTCCTATGAAATTATTTTGGACAGCTTGAATTCCAATAAATCTTCCCTTAAGCCATTTACTTCATTTAATGTACAGCATCGCTGGGGTTTTTATGTGTTAGAAAATATTCCGTCAAAATTAACTATTTTTTGAATTGGTGAGCTGATTTTATTTTCATTTAAAACATTCTCAAAAATATTTAATTAAATGCTATTTGATGTACCCATAAATTAGCATAAATATGTTTCAGAAATAATCTGGCATTATTAAATCAGGAGCAAGTAATATAAAGATACCTCTGACCTACGTATATTCTGTATTTCTAAATACCTAATATAAATGACTTGTGTTAATAATTGTGATAATATTTTCCTTGCCTTAAAATTAATTTTACATGGAACTCTGTTTGATGTTAAACCAAGAGCTGCAGATTTATTATATAGATGGTTAGCTATTTGGCAATCACAAATTATAGCTATATAGCGTCTTTCATGCCTGGGTACTACATTTCAGGATGGATATCATAGCCTTGGAGAGGGTACAGAGGAGATTTTGCCAAAATGGTACCAGGGATGAGAGACTTTAGTTACGTGAAGAGTCTAGAGAAGCTGGGATTGTTCTCCTTAGAGCATAGAAGATTAAGAGGAGATTTAATAGAGGTGTTAAAAATGATGAGGGTTTTGTTAGAGTATATATGGAGAAACTGTTTCACTGGACGTTGGGTCAGTGATCAGGGAACACAAGTTTATGCTAATTGGCAATTAACAGAGGGGAGATGAGAATTTTTTTTTTTGTACAGAGAGCTATGGTCTGGAATGCATTGCCTGAAAATGTGGTGGAATCAGATTCATTAACAAGTTTCAAAAGGGAATTAGATAGTTACTTGAACGGGAACAATTTACAGGAGTATGGAGTGAGAGCGGGTGAATGGGGCTGATTGGATAGCTCTTCCAACGAGCTGGCACAGGCACGATGGGCCGAATGGCTTCAGTCTGTGCTGTAATATTCTACTATTGTATGCTGTCTTAAAATGCTGCACAAGGCAGCCTGAGCTTGAGCTGGAACCATTCGGTAATTAAACGTGTGATTAAAAAGATGAGACAAGTTGGCAACCAATGTGCTGACATACTGCTAATGTATCCAGGCATTGTATTGCTTATTCAATTTGAGTAAAGGGGAGTTTATTGCTTACTAATAATTGATTTACACCAGATTACTTAATCACACCTTCTGTTCCATTGGCATCAGAAACTGGATACACAAAATATTACCTATAAACAGCTCTATAGTAAGGTGCAATACCCAATCCGAAATTAGTTGGAATTATTTAAATCGACCACCTCGACAAGTCCTGTTATGTTGAGAGACATTCTCAGTAGTTTCCCATTGTTCGTAGTAAGGCATATATCTCTTTTTCATCTAAGATACTGGTTTTAAAGCCAATAATGATAAAGACACACACAGAGTTCAAAAGGAGACAGCTATAACCACATTTGGCAGAACTTGACATGTATCATGCAAACAATTCATCAGATATAAAGACTTTTCCCAGACACAATCAACACCATCAAATGAGAAGATTATGTATCTATTGCTACCAGCTCCAGGACAGTATGCTGGCAAAAGAATTGCATAAGATACAAGAATAACTTTTATGAAAAGTTGATAAATTCCCTGAGGAGACTGCAAAGAAACACATCTGTATAGTCAGAGGAATTAACAGCAACATTTGTCAAGTTAACTTTAAAGAGGAATGAACCCTGAAGCCCTATCAGTTTGGTAAGTGCAATAAATATACTGTGTTATCCTTTATATAATACCCCAACCCCTCCCCCACCCACAGTTCAACTAATTGAAAAATATTGCATAAGCTATACTTGAAACAGATTGGCAATGTTAGTTTGTAAAAGTCTAATATACATTGGGGCACAAAATGTGACATGTGAAATAATTATGTGATAAATGTCTCAAGTATAAGAATTGTCAAATCACACATAGCATTTTCAACCCTGTGGTAGCCAACTAGTTGTAAAATTTCTCGTTTGCACTGCACCTGCATGTGTTCTGTTTTGTCATTATGGGTCTACAATAATCATTCTCTGTTTGCACTGTATAGTGGACTCTGAAGTAACATAGTGCATTTGTGTCTCTGCAGAATTGTCTAAATCCAGCTCCACTGCATCCATCCAAAAGCCCAACAACTGTAATCATTTCTGAGAAGCGATGAAGCAAAGATCAATTAACAAAAGAATCTTCAACAGCCACTGAGCAGCTACTGCTCTTTCAATATCCAAATCATTGGAGGGGGTTATGTTCTTCAACATGTAGACAATTGCTCAATGTTTGTGCCAATTTACAATTTGTTAATACACAAATGGACAGCAACATGATGAAACTGTGATATTACACAATGCATTGTATAGTACATTGTTGGTGGAGGCCAAGGCTTTCCAATAAATATTGTTATTGCACCAGCTATCTTCCTTCAGGCTACTTTGAAAACTCCCTCTACTTGTGTTTTCAATTTCCCACGTTAAATACATCAGCAGTTTTAAAACTCACGTAATTTTCTAATTATATTAGTCACATTCATATTTGTGTGAGCCTTTAGCCACTCTGCCCCCAACCACTGGAACTCCATCCCGCAGACACTCTGCCTCACCCCCTCCCTGACCTTCTTCGAGTCCCGCCTCAAGACCCTCCTCTTCAACGGTCCCATTGGTCACCCCAACTTCCCCGCCTTCCCTCCACCCTCCCTGTCCCTGACCCCAGCTTGGGTCTGAAACAATGACTGTCCAGTGCCTTGGGCCTTCCTCCTGATGTGAAAAGTGCTATAGAAGTGTAATTTTGATGTTATATTTTATAATTTTTGAAAAGTCAATTTGATGGAAACATTTTGAAACAAAACAAAAATTGAAAAAAAAGATGTTCTCTCAATGGCAATATGTATCACATCAGCTGATTGAACTCCACCAGTATAATACAATACAAAATGACATTTGTATAGCGCCTTTCACATTATAGGACATCTCGAGATGCTAATCACACTCCAACAGTACCCCTTTACAGATGGTGGGGTCCCCATGCTTTGGCTCTTGCCAACCACACCTTAATATAGTATTTTCAGAAATGAAGTAAGCAAGGTACATCCGTCAGTAAGGTTTGGATATTCTTTTAAGCATGGTAGTGATTTTTATTGTGGGTCAGATATGCATCATAACAAAATAAATGCTAAATTTAACAGTTACTCACATTGAAACATTACTCAGCTTTGTGTTGCTTTGGTCTTGTGAAGTTGTAACTCCACACAATAGAAAAAATGCAAGAATTGCATTAAGGAGGTGCATCCTTATCTTCTAATAAAGGTAAACTGTAGCATCTAATATTAGCCTTTATCATTTAAAATATTTGTCTTGCTTTTTTTTATCAATCCACAAATAATCACAAAGTAGATAGTACAGATATAGTAATCCTTGTTGTGCCATTGGAGGATGGACAGATGATTTTACCTGAAGCCACTGGTTGATGTTTGCCTTAGTTAGACATCTCGTAAGATGTTTGGAGTATGTTTTTTAGAATCCACCACTATTTGTTTGCTTGCTTATTTCAAGAAATGTTCTAGCTTTGATTTGGTTTCTCTAATTTATTGCAAGGGAAGATTTGTAGCTTGATTGTATATATGTTGTGTGGGGATGGTAAAGGAGGAGGATTCTAAGTGTGAATTCTGTTACCTACTATTTCAGGGCACTGAACATCATATTACCACCAACCTAAAGTTTTGATAAAATAAATCAAGCTGCCAGCTTTACTCAGCAAATCCAAAATGAATCCAGGGTATTGATAATATGAAGAAAGCTCTCTGGTGGGTAAATAAGGCAACTGTGAAACAAAGAAAATTGCCAGCATCAGATAGCAAAACATATTTCAGTATCACCATAGGAATCTTCCGGTTTAAAGTATCAACATAAATCAAATTAATATTGTTGAATCCATTTGAAATTGAAACATGTAGTATATTTATTTGATTTTGTCACTACCCGGTTGTCAAAATAAAAAAATTCACTCTGTGCACAGAAGTGTTCATTTTTCAAACCAGAATGTAAAGGTTTTTGCCAATACATTGTTAAATCAATTTCTATCTCTGATTTTTAGATTGTCAGACCAAGCACCAAATGTCCTTGGCAACTTACAGTTCACATGCTACTATTCGAGAACATTTACAAACATTATGCTCATTAAATTTCTAGAAGCAGATGTACCCAAGGAAAACATACTATTCACACAAAGTAAACTTGATACTCACATTGTCTATTTTACTTTGCGCATATTGATACCCTCCTTTCCAGAACTAACAGGGTCAAGTTATAACATCTTCTCACAAGAATAACAATTGCAAAAAGAGTTCCACACTGCAAATATTCCAAAGAATTGATGCAGTCTTGTTCCTGGTATTTGCCATGCCCTCCACAATGGAGAAAGGGAAGCGAAACCGAGTAACATTTTGTTTCAGTGATGTTGCTTTTACTACGGAGATCACTTGTTTAATAATCTTTATATCAGCTGTCATTAGCATTGTGTCTTTGGTTTCTTTCAATTAACTCTGCGTCAACTCAACACTGCAGCCTTTGAAATAATTTCATAATTTTTTTTAAAGTTAATTTGTTTTGCTTTAAGTTGTTTCTTCTGATGTGTATTTTTGTTTGTTTTTTCTAACTAGTGAAAAAGGCCATAGATTTTAAATCTAGAGGAGTTAAATTGTTCCCAGGCAAAGACAACAGCAACAAGTTTTCTATCTGTGAGTCTACCTTTTTGTTACCTTTTCTAGAGGAATAGTGAAATGAGTCTGTGCCGTCTTGTGATGTGTTCTCTGTACTTGTTTGTTGTGCTGTATCCTGTTTGGATGTTTTGTTGCTAGTCATTGTGATGGATACAGCTTTATGACAGTGTGCATGGATAAACGTACTGTACTTGTCTTTGGAACTGAAAATCACTTAATTTGTTTGAAGTCACAGTGGTGAAAACAGCTATTAAAAATATTCGTCAAACACATGACGGAAATCAGGTTTGACTTCTTAAAATATCTTTGCATGATTATTTTGCATGTGGCTCAGGGATTAATGTTTTTCGTCAATAATTACTGCATTTTTATGGATCCCTCTTTCAGAGGTGAGAGTAAAATTAACAAAGCACCACCATGAAATCTTGGAAACTAATTCTTGTAATATCATTTCAATTTAAAATGGTCTGCAAAGCAATTGAGATGCAGACTTAAGATGTCTTGAAATACTATTCCCCCTATTTTAAAATGTAAACCCACACTGATCTAAATTGTGTCGCTTTGACACAAAATTGCAGTAATCTTTGATGGTTAAGTTGTGTTTGTTTCTCAAGTGCATTTAGAAAAAAAGTGTAATGCAGCACTGAGCTTGTTCCATTTTGTGTGAGTTGAACTGCCTGACGGTAAATTAACGCAGAAGAATCTTGCTTTTTTTGACAAGACGTCCAAGTGGTAAATACTATAATAGGAAGGAAATGATTTGGATGGTGTCTCTCTTAGTGAAGGAAGAACTTATTGCAGTAAATTGTTATTTACAAAATTTGGAGGGACCAAATTAAATCAACAGGTATGTATTGTTCATAATTGTTCCTTTGTATAACTGTAACATTAATGATTCAGAATGTCAGGCTTGTTTGAAGCATAGAAATTTAATACCTGGGAAAAATTCCACCTGAGTTCAGATTTACTAAATTTTGAGCTGTGTTTCAGAGGGTCGAGAATTTTGTAAAAATATTTAACAAAGCAGCCTTAATTTTGAAGCCAGTATTCTGTAAGTTCTTTTTAACAAACTACACAAAGTAACTTCAAAATTAAGATGAAATTCAATTGTTTGCCAAATTCTGGATTTTCCAAGAAGTGATTGTAAAAAGAATATATCTAGATCCAGTAACATTTCTCCCAATTGATTGAGAAATCTTGCAATGCGGCTTAGATTTTTCCACAGCTAGACTTCTACAGAAAGGTGTATGAATCATGATTTCATACATTCAAGAGAAAGGTGATCTACAGCGCTTGACAGGAAAGAAAGCATTCCTGTGAACTTACACTCTTGTTCTTCAAGCGTGGCTCCAACTCAAAACACCACTGGAGAACACAGGAAGCAGATGGATAATGTCAATAAAAATAATGCCTGATTTAGTCTGACTATCCTAAAGAGAGAGAAGAGCAATTAGATTGCAGAGATGTACCAGTGATAACAGTAAGGATAAACAATTCCATAGCCACTCTCAAACAACGGTGGTGATTTTATGTGGAGTAATGCATCTTAGCAGGTCTTTCAATTTGCCCACTTTGAAAGTTAAACTTTCTGTAGGTAAAATTAAAATTTAAACAAATCACACCAACCATTAAGATCTAAAGTCAGACTTGGAGCTTATAATTAAAACAAATTAATCCTGAAGTGTAATTCTGTGGTTGTTATTGTTGTATATTGAGTCTTTCTCGTTGGGAAGATATCTCAAAGCACTTCACAGCATTTACTATAAATTGTGGTTACTGTGTACTCCATAGGCAGTTAGCTTTTGCATGGAGATGTCTCACAAACAGCCATCAAATTAATTAAAACATTTTTTGAAGATGGTTGGTCAGAAAACCAGGAGAAATTAATTTTTCTTTCTGGGTGAAGTGAGTGGCATGGTGTCATGGGATTTTTAAAGTCCACATGAATTTTGATTTAACTCTCAAATGAAAGGTGGTACCTCCAAAAATACAGTTTCTAACCATGTGCTCCTCCAGCAGTGATCGGAATAGGAGCCCAGATAATGAGCTCAAAATTCTGACATGTGTCTTGAATAGTGTCTGGCAATATATCGATATATCGGTTATATCGATATAATTTTTCATACCGATACTCCGATATTGGAAATTGGAATGTATCAGTATATCGAAAGATTCGGTATATTAAAAAAATCGGTATATCAACAAAATATCGGTATATCTTCAACAAATGTCACGTTACAGCATGCAGAAAATATACAACCAAAGGTTCAAATGCCCATTACGCTCCCTTAAATGAACAAAAATCCATAGATAGCATTTAACTGACCTTGTCGCATGCATTGCAAACCTCCTGGGCATAGAGCACGCATATTTGAATGCGCACGCATCCCCCTTCTTCCCTTCCCCCCACCACCAAAACAATCAGACATGTGCAGACCGGTCATTCCCCCTCCTCCCACTCCTCCCACTGATTACCATTTCCGTGCATGAACACATTATAAAAAACCCGGTGATATTGATATATCGGTTTATATCGATATGAGCCCACCGATACATCGATATCAGAAAAATTCCATATCGCCGGACCCTAGTCTTGAATCCACAACTTTCTGACTGTGAAGCAAGTGTCAGGCACACACAAAACACCTCACTCCATGGCTGTTTGTGGTACATTGCTGTATGTAAACTGGCTGCTGTGTTTCACCCACAAAATATGTGCTTTGAGACATCTTGACAATGTGATAATGCAAATGCAATGATTATTGTTATTATAGGATCACATTAAGCTTCTAACCAAGTGCCATGATTAATAATAATACGGATGGGTTTCAAGAAAGTTTTGTTACTTTATTTAAATGAAGATATATCATTTGTTAGATGCAAATCAAATGCACAAATCGAACACCCTAAAATCTCATCTGTTGGTTATGTGAGTAGTTAGTAGAGTGAGTTTCACCCTTCCCGAGAGGTGATTTTACATGTGTGTTGGAGCACATTGATGCTCTTTAAGATAGTTTTCTCTGTCGATAGAGTTATCAGCTATATACAAACCGGTAGCTCAGTGGTTAGAGCACTCGCCTTACAAGTGAGAGACCTGTGTTTCAAATCCAGGCAGGTCAGGGCGAAATCTTGTGCAAGTTTCCTTACTCCATACACCTATTAATAATCCCTCCCCAAAAAACCTATAATAAATTTGTCATTTCAATCCACAACTGTTTGTGGGCACTGCTGTGTGCAATTGGCTGCCACATTTTGCCCACAAATATACAGTCAAATTCACTTTTACAGTATTCTGTGAAGCGCTTTGAGACATCTAGAAGAAGTGAAAAGCGCTATATCAAAAGCAAGGAATATGATTATTATTATCTTATTCTGGGCCTCCGGCCTTTTCTTCTCCCTATTCTTTAAAAAAAAGTACAATACAATTTACAGTTCTATATTACTTCATTTCAGAATTATATCCCCAAATGGCTACAACAACAACTTCCGTTTATATAGCGCCCTCCATGCCAGATGGAGTCTCAGAGTGCTTCACAATAGTGGAGCCCGAGGATGAGCTAGGGAGAGGGAAAAGGTGACCGTAGGCATGGGCGAGCAGAAAGGTCTTCAAGTGAGACCTGAAAATGGAAAAGGAGGATTGAGGCAAAGGGATTGAGGCAAAGGGATTGAGGGAGGGAGTGCCAGAATTTTAGGACACAGTGGCTGAAGACACAGCCGCAGATGGTGGAGCAGATGATTCAGGAGACAAAGAGGAGGCCAGACCCAATAGAGCAGAGGCAGCGGGTACTGCTGTGAGGAGAGAGGAGGTTAAAGAGGTAGGGAGGTGCAGAGGCTTGGAGGGATTTAAATACAAGAGTGAGGATCTTGAAGTCAATCTGCTCTGTGACAGGAAGCCAGTGAAGTCTGACAAGGACTGGGGTAATTGAGGAGCGAAGTTTGTTGTGGTTTAGAATGCGGGTGGCAGAGGTCTGTATGAGCTGGAATTTATAAATGGTGGCGGAGGAGAGACTAGCGAGGAGGGCTTTAGAGTAATCCAACCGTGAGGTGACAAAGTCCCAGCTCCTAACCTTACATTCACCCATTCTCTGCTAAAATCCCACCAATCTTCTGCCTAGTTCACAGCAGCAACAGCACTGATCAAAGTCACAAATGGTACAATTACTGTCCGACTCTATGACTCCCTCTGCCACCTTGTCTTACTTGGTATCTCTGCCTCTTTTGATACTTACTGTTAAAACTGCATCCTTCAACATTGTTTCTATTCCTTGATTCATTTCCAAAAATCAATACATTCCTGGTTTCGCTCCAACGTCCATTTTAGAATTAAGTACCTTAATAATAGTAATCCTTGCATTTGACATATTGCTTATCCAAGGTCTTCTAGCCCCATTATTCACCAACACGGTTAACCTGTCCCTTTCATCTGGCATCGTTTTCACTCCCCTCAAAATTGCCACTATCACTCCCACCCTAAAGAAACCTTCCCTTGATGTGTCGCAGCTCTCAAGCTACCAGCACATCTCCAACCTGCCTTTCCAGTCCAAGGTCCTCGATAGAGTGGTTGCCTCCCAGCTCCGCTCTTTCCTCTCAAATTACTCACTCACTCTATGAACCCCTCCAATTAGGTTTCTGCGCTTCCCACAGCATAGAAACTGCTCTGATCAAGGTCACAAATGACACCCTGACCATTTGCAACCAGGGCTCCCTCTACCTCCTCATCCTCCTCGATCTATCCACCGCCTTGACACCGTGGACTATACAATCCTCCTCCACGGCCTCTCCTCCCACCTCAACCTTCAAGGTTCTGTTCTTGATTGGTTCCGGTCGTACCTCTCACACTGCCTTCGTCTCCTCCAATAGCTTTTCCTCCATCTCTTGCACAGTCTCATGTAGCATTCCTCAGGGCTCTGTACTTGGCCTCCTGCTCTTCACCCTCTACATGCTCCCCCTTAGTGACATCATCTGCGGACAAGGGGTAAACATCCTTCAACTAATTGTCAACAAGACTGAGGCCCTCCTGATTGCTTCACATCAGCGCCTCCGCACCTCAGGTGCTGGCAAACTCAACATCCAAGGCTGTACTCTCCATCTCTAGAAGCCAGTCAGAAATCTGGGCATCCTTACTCCCCCAAATCCGCGCCATGACCGGTACTGCATTCCATCACCTCCGCAACACTGCCTCAGCCCTCATGCTGCCGAAACACTTGTGCACACATTCATCACATCAAGGCTCCATTACGGGAACTGTCTCCTTGTCATCTTTCCCAGCTCCTCCCTTCACAAGCTGCAAATTATTCAGAATTCTGCAGCTCATGTATTCTCCTGCACTATGCTCTGCGACCAAATAATTCCCACCTCGCCTGTCTCCACTGGCTCCCCATCTCCCAAAGGATCAAATTCAAGATCCTCGTCCTCACTTTCAAGGCCATTCACGGCCTTGTCCACGCCTATCTCTCCGACCTGCTATCTCCCTATCAGCCTGTCCATCCCCTCCATTCTGCGGGCTCTGGACTTCTCCATGTCCTCCGCTTGAACCGCCCTACCATCGGTGGCCGGGTTTTCAACCTCTCTGCCCCCATACTCTGGAACTCCATTGCGCAATCCCTTCACCTCGCTTCCTCCCTTTCCTCCTTCAAGGATGGTCTCAAGGTCTTCCTCTTCAACCATGCTTTCTGCTGCCCTCCTGTCTCTCCCACCTTTCCTACTCTCCGTCCACCTGCACCAACCCTGACCCTTCTCCCCTTGCTTGGCTCCCGACCTAACTGTTCAGTGCCTTGGGACGTCCTCTCGACATGAAAGGCGCTCTATCAATATAATTTTGTTGTTGTTTTTGTTGTTGCTTTTCATGTCTTCTGGATGTCTCAACTTGCTTCACAGATTATATGGTAAAGTGAATTGACTGTATATTTGTGGGTAAAATGTGGCAGCTAATGGTAGTGCCCAACAAACAGTGGTGTAATGAGTGATCAAATTTCTATTTATTTTATTTTCTTGAGGGATTATTATCAGGCATGTGGAGTAAGGAAACCTATCTTCCCCAATGGTCTCATGCATGAACCAATGATAAATAGATTATGTAATTATTAGATTCAGGCTAGATTACCTTATGGTGTACTGCCAGTATGATCCCAATATTAGATTTATTTGCATTAAGTATGTTATCATTTAATTGCATAACTCTCACGAGTATCCTACCAGTGTTCCAGATACACTTTAGTTGTCAAAGAATCAGGTGAGCAATAAATCAGACTAAAACTAAAGTGAACTGAAATACATATTAAGATCATGTTAATTAACTTAATACCAAAATTTATGGCACTTCAGCAATATTAATGTTATGTGCATAAAGGGGAGGAAATACCCATCCCAAGTGCAACACATCGCCCTTATACATATACTGCCGCTATTGCCTATCCCTTTGTTGTCTCTCTTGTCATGCTGTGATTTATATCTGCAATTGGGCCCACAGTTCATGAGGTAGGTGCTGCTTATCTTATTACATTGTAAAATACAAGTCTCATCTGAAATAGTCTATTACAGTCCAAAGTGAATACATCATCTTGTGGTGAATAAGTGTCCCTATGGATGTGGGGGAACACAGTCATTGTTGTTTGTGTCTATCTGATTGATCCATTAGGGGAAAGCGTAGTTTCCTTTGTATTAGTGATGTGTTTATACAGTAGTATCACTTCTTGTCTTTGAACCGTAAATAGGAAGGGAGTGGTAAGTTGCAGTGATGCATTATTGTATTAGTGGTAATGTAGGTCTTCTTTTGTCGGTAATACAGATTCAAAATGTATTCAATTATTTATCTGTTGTAACTTTACATCAGAAAATAAGGGTAATTTATAAACTCTTCCTATACATTTGGGAATTCAAATTGACATACATTATATTCTGCATGTACTGAACCAGTAGGAATCTTGGAGTGAGGAATCTTTCCACTCAACTACTGTTTAGCGCCTTGGAACGTTCTCCTGTCATGAAAGGTGCTATACAAGTGTAATTTGGTTGTTATTATTGTTGTTGTTTTACCTCCAAGCAATGCGCAGCAGAATAAGTTGTCGAAGGTTACCCAAACAGTACTCTTAATGGTAAGCTTTGTGATTTTGTTGGTTAAACATACACTCTGGGGTTCCCAAGTCTTGGCTCTTGCTAACCTGTACTTAAATCTCTCCAGAATTAGGTTAGTAGTGTAGATCCCTACAGAAAGAGTTCCATTTCTGAAAATTATCCCAGAGTATCATCCCACAAACAGCCATAAAGTATTCAGTTTGAAGAGGAAAATATTGAAAAGTGTCTTTTTCTCCACTGCCCACTCCTCACACTGTTGTATTGCATTAACTTTCATATTTAGGTAGCACATATATATGGAATTCTATCTAGTTTGATACCTGCTTGCGTCAGACACCCAGCTGACCACATAAACACACATTCTTGTCTTCTATTTCTCTACATCTATGCCTTCATATTTCAATTATAATTGAATTTTGTCACATTTGCAACACAAGTAATCCTCAGATTTTCTATTCAAATGAATGCAAGAAAATAAATATCATCCGTATTCATTATTTTCTTCCTTTGATAGTTTGAATCATATTTGTCATCAGTGAAGCAAATATTTTGTAGTTTGTTCATTGTTCTTTCAATGAGCATTAGCAATAATCAAAGTTTTCTTGTTGACAACAATTCCCCCAAATAACATTTGTTATTTCCACTTCATGGCTGTTTGTGGGACACTATATTGTGCAAACTGGCTGCTGTCTTCCTACAACCCCCCGAAACCCCTCACCACCATTTTTTCATTGTAATGCTAATTTTATATCCTTGGTTAATTGTACTAGCCTCATTATCTCTTCATTTTAACCATAATATGACCTACTAAAATGTCTTCCTTAACTCCTGATCCACAAAAATATCAAGATGTTTTGTTCAACCCTAATGCTAGTACTGACAGAGCAGCACTGTGATTGACTTGATGTTGCAATCTGAGATTTCTATCTCACCATTTCTTGTAGGTGAGGTCCTATACAGTGACCTAGTAGTTCTCCTTACATAATCTTCTGTGCCAGTTACACATTAACTGACTGAGGTATCAATGAAATACACAGCTGCTCTAAAACTCACTTAGATGCTGGTGGAAAGCAAAAGTTATCTGCAGTAGACTTCAACAGCAAGTTTAAATTAGTACTATGTGTCAATGCAAACTAATATTATGTTTAAGTATTGCTGTTTGATCTCTGTCCTTGGTTCTCCCCTCTTCAACTCGTACATGCTCCATCTTGGTGACACCATCCATAGACATTGGGTCAACTTCCACATGTATGTGGATGACACCCAACTCTATCTCTCTGCCTCCACCCTCGACTCCAGGACTACTGTTGTCCTGACAGAATGTCTGTAAGATATCAGTTACTGGATTAGAGCTAAGTATCTATGCCCCAAAGGTCACTGAAAACCTCATTCATGCCTTCATCACAGCCCAGCTTGACTACACAAGCTCCCTGCTTGTTGGCCTTCCCAATTTCTCGCTCAACAGGTTGCAGGTAATCCAGAACTCTGTGGTCTGTGTCCTCTACCGCTCCAAGCTTTGTAACCCCATCCCCCCCCCCATCCCCCTCTTCATTGGGTCCCCATAATCGATGGGATACAATTTAAGATCCTGGTCCTCACATTCAAAGCCCTCCACAGCCTCGCCCCACCCTACATCTGTGACCTCCTAACTCCCTACTAAGATGCCCGCCCCCCTCCGCTCAGCAGACTCCAGCTTGATCCTCCTCCCCTGACCTAACCGCCACACCATTGGTGGGCGAGCCTTCAGCCACTCTGCTCCCAACCTATGGAACTTTACACCGCAGTCCCTCTGCCTCGCCTCCTCTCTGGCATCCTTCAAGTCCAGTCTCAAGATCCTCCTGTTTGATGGTGCCATCAGTCACCCCAAATCACCCCATTTCCCTCCACCCTCCCCATCCCCGACCCTAGCTCCGGTCTGAAATAATGATTGTCCAGCACCTTGGAATGTGAAAGGCACTATGCAAGTGTAATTTTGTTGTTGTTGTTGTTGAACGCCAATAGGCTACCATCTGCGCCTTCACATCTCAGTCACTGACAACATCACCATCCAAGAATGCACACTTCACCTCACTGAGCCAGTCTGGAACCTTGGGATCTTGTTTGTCCCTCAAATGTCCTTTCTGCCCTACATCTGAGCCATAATCTGCTCAGTCTTCCCCCAACTCCACAACATGGCTTGGCTCCGCCAATCACTGTTTCTACCCTCAGACTGCCAAATCCATGCATTCATCACCACTGATGGTAGGGGTGGGGTGAACTGGGCAGGGGACGTGGGGACCTGGAGCCTCCAGAGGAAGGGAGTGGACAGGTCAATATGGTGTTAGCAGGTGAATGAGGTAGGAAGGAGCAAGGCCATAGAAGATTTTGAAGGCAATCATGAGGATTTCGAACTTTATCCTTTCCAAAAGTGATGTCTGCAAAAGTGATTGAGTTACTCTCTGCCTGTTTGGGTGGATATTAAAGATCTCATAGCAACATTAGAATATAGGAACATAAGAAGTAGGAGCAGGAGTAGGCCATTTGGCCACTCAAGCCTGCCCTGCCATTTAATAAGATCATGGCTGATCTTCTCTCCTAATTCTGTTTACCTGCCCTTTCCTGTTATCCCTTATTTCCTTTGTTTTTTTAAAAAAAACTTGTCAATCTCAGTCTTTAATATGTTCAATGACTGAGCATCCGCAGCCTTCTAGGGTAGAGAATTCCATAAAATCACTTCTCCCTGAGTGAAGAAATGTTTTCTCAACTCAGTTTTAAAAGGCTGACCTTTAATCCTTTGACTATGACCCCCAGTTTTAGATTCTCCAACCAGTTTCACAACATTTAATCTGTTAAAGCCCTTAA
The DNA here is from genome assembly GCA_035084275.1 of Hydrolagus colliei. NCBI lineage: Eukaryota > Metazoa > Chordata > Chondrichthyes > Chimaeriformes > Chimaeridae > Hydrolagus > Hydrolagus colliei. The sequence continues at coordinate 87,480,767 of CM068743.1, forward strand.
GGTTTCTATAAAATCACCTCTAATTCTTCTATAGTGTAGAGAATATAGACCTAGTTTACTCAACCTCTTCTTGTAGGTCAACCCCCTCATCCCAGGAACCAACATACGCCTCACCGCCTCTAAGGCGAGTGTATCCTTTCTTAGATAAGGAGAACAAAACTGCACACAATATTCTAGGTGTAGCCTCATCAAGGCCCTATACAGTTGCAGCAAGTCTTCACTACTCTTATATTCTAACCCCTTTGCACTGAATGCTAACATGCTGTTAGCCTTTCTAATTGCTTTCTGTATCTGCAAGTTAACTTTTTGTGATTGGTGTACAAGGACACCTAAATCCCTTAGAATACGAACACCATCTAGTCTCTCCAACTCTGGAAAATAATCTTAGGTGAATAACTTCATATACCCTGCCCCTCCCCCCCATTATACTCCATCTGTCACTTGTTTGCTCACTCACTTAACCTGTCTATAGCCCTTTGCATTCTCCTTGTGTCATCCTCACAGCTTACTTTCCCATCTAGCTTTGTATCACCCGCGAAGAAAATAAAAGAGGAGTCCAGTGCCTGAGGTGTTCAAGTCTCTTGAACTCAATCCTTCAGGGATGAGAAGCCAGTGGAGATTATGATAGGATAGAGGTGATAGGATTATGGAGCCTAATGCCAGACAACACACAAGCTCCAGAGTTCTGAATGCTTGTGGATGGAAACGTTGGGATGTCCGTCAAGCAGACTGTTATTGTAATCTAGCCTGGAAGTGATGAATGGAGTTTTTGGGCAATGTTACAATAGGTAGGGGTAACTGGATGTGGGGAATGAAGGACAGTTAAGAATTATTACAACAATGGAGGTTCTGTAATAGCTCCATGAGGGGAGTGAGCAAAACGAGGTACACTTTGAAAGTATTTATTTTAAAAAAGGTGGGAGCAGTTGAGGGATTTATGAAGAGTGCTACATAGAGTAGCGACAGGCAGCTGCATGCTTACTCACTGATTGTGGAGCTGGAGAGTGAAGTGGAGCTGACCAGAGTTGATGGAACACAACAAAGCTGTGATCCACCAAACGGATAAAAAAAATTAAGTGAATAATATTTCTGAATTGAAAATTGAAATTGCTATGGTTGGAGGAACCTAGGTTCTTGCTTACAACTCCCCACATGCCAAGCTCCTGATGGCAAATGGGCTGCCAGTGAGAGACAATCAAAGGAGTCTGGTATCTTATTCTCGTGTATAATTCAAAATCAGAGGTTCTCAGGTACCTCTGAGCATTGAATGCCTTTTCCAGAACCTCGTGACCTGGTTTCTTGCACACTTATTGGATCACAAAAGATACCAGAAGGAAAGCTCTATAAATATACAAGAATATAAGAAGCCCATTGCATTTGTTTTGGTTCCCTCAAGGGTAATCCCCTCAGTCCCCTGTACTGGCTCTCCCCCCATATCCACGTACCTGACTCTTTTAAACATGCTATTTGCCGAGTTCCTTCTTAAAGCTCAAAATGGATTCTGTTTTAATCTCTCTCCTGGCTAGACATTCCATTTCCCAACAATTCTGTGCGTGAACAATATTTTAGTGACATTTGCTTGTTTGATAACTTTTTTTTAATTGATCTTACTCTAATTACTAACTTACTGACCAATGGAACTAATTTCTCCTGACTGACTATCAACATTTTAATGACCTCTTTCAGGTCACCCTTTAACCTTCTTTGTTCCAACAGAAAAAGTCACAGTTTATCCAGTCTCACTTATAGACCAAACCAGTTCCTAATAAATCTCCTCTGCGCACCTTTACATCTTTTCCAAAGTAGGGTGACTAATATGTGACACAATATTATAATTACAGTCTAACTAAAGATTTAATATAAGTTGAAAATTATCTTTTGTCTTTTATATTATTTACTCCTATTTATAAAACCTAAGATTCTGTTAACATTTTACAACTTTGTCCTCCTGCTTTCTCACCTTTGAGAATGTGCACACATTAACCCCAAAGCTACTTTACTCTTCCACCATTTAAATGCCTATCCACCCACTCAACATATACTCCTACCTTATCTTTCAATGAGGTGATCAGATCTTTTGCGGTTTTTACTGAAGGATCACAAAAATGGGTTTAGAGATTGTGTCATTTTGTAACAAATTCAATATTTTCTGCAATTTGTTGGTCCTGGGGAGAACGTTAAGACCCCATAAAACACTATTTCCCGTATTCCGCCCAATCTTAAATTTTACGTTAATGTTTGTAATGCTTATGGCCTTAAGTCTAAGACCATGTGAAATTTGGTCTTCTTTAGTTATCCATTGTTCTCTCCCAGAAGAAAAAAACTATTTAGATATCTGGAGAGGCAAAGGTCAGACTTGAGTAGTGTAATAATAAACATAATAATAATACTTATAGGGATAATTCCTGTCTTTGATATTACACCTTTAATATCAGGAGAATATCTCAAAGCAATTCACAGAATTTATAGTAATGAAAATAACAAGCCTTGCATTTGATATAGTGTAATTCATATTGAGAGAACGGGATACTAAGTTGGAGAATTTATTATAATGTACTATGATTTTCTATTTTGTAGGCAAACATGGCAGTCAATTGGCACAGAGCAACTTCATACAAATCAATGTCCATTATTGCGGGATGTAAATTTTTGGTACGGTCATTTGGAGAAACTGCCTTCACTTTTCAACAGGTGCCACAAAATCTTTTATGTCCATTTCAACAGGCAGATAGGATCTTGGTTTAAAATCTCATCGAAAAAATGACACTTCTAATTATGCAGTGCCCTTTTGAAACTGGAGAGAGCCTAAATGTTCAAAGTCCCAATGTGCCGCTTGAACACACAACCTTCTGACTCAGGTGATATACCTGAGTCAAACTGACACTCAGTATGCTGTTGTCTAGACACATGAGTAATGGTTACTTTGAAGATGTACTGGAGGGCTGCTGGTGCCTGTGGAACTTACCGCTAATGAGACCTCTTTAATTGATGAGCATAGAAAAGAATCATCCAATTAATTTTGATGGTAATGTAAAAAAAGCAGCTATCAATTTTGACACAGTAATATGGAAACCAAAAGGGATAAGATTTGCCTGAAGATCAGTAGTCAAAAATTGTATAAAATGATGAAGTTATGTTGCATATTAAGAAAATTAGTTCATTTCCAACCATGAGACGAAAAGAATCAAAATGATTTTCTCTGAAGTCGGAATCTTTTGATTATTCACTTCATGGATGTTTGTGAGACTTTGCTGACTTTATCTACCACAATTACCGACAGAAGTAAATCTTAGTTACTTTACATACAGTAAATCTTTTGAAGTGTTCTGACGATATGCCGGGGTGTTAGATCAAATGGAAGTTGCAGATTTTAAAGTGCTGCAGTGTGCACAGAGTTTATTCAACAACAACAACCGCATTTATGTAACACCCTCCACACTGGGCGGCGTTGCTGAGCGCTTCAAAATGGCATATCCCATGGCTGAGCCAATGGAAGAGGGAACGTGATTGTCAGCACGGTTGAAGAGAAAGGTCTTCAGGCAGGAGCTGTAGTGAGGGAGTTCCAAACTTTCAGGGGGTAGTGCCTGAAACCACGGCTGCCAATGTTTGAATGGAGGATTTGAGGGACAAGGAGGTGACTGCACCAAGTAAAGCAGAGGCAGCAAGTACTGCAGGAGGTTAGAGAGGTAGGGGTGTGCCAAAGAATGGAGGGATCTAAACACGAGTGAAAATCTTGAATTCATTCCGCTCTGTGACAGGGAGCCAGTGGAGTTTGGGAAGGACTGGGGTAATCGGGGTTTGAGGTGTGGGTGAGAATGCGGGCAGTGGAGTTCTGTATTAGCTGGATTTTATGAATGGTGGTGGAGGGGAAACCGGCGAGGAGGGTGTTGGAGTAGTTAGCTGAGAGGCCCCAAGTTTTGACTCTCATCAACCTGTTCATTTGAAAGATAACAAATATTCTCTGCAAATAGATAAGAATGGTGAACCGTACTAACGAGTACACTCTTGGAGTCCTGTAGCTCAGTGGTTAGAGCACTCACCTTGCAAGCAAGATACCTGTGTTCGATTCCAGGCAAGGCAAAATCTTGGGCAGATTTCTTTATTCCTGATAATAGTCCTTCGAAAAAACAAATAATAAATTGATAATTTCAATCTATGACTGTTTGTGGGACACTGCTTTGCGCAATTGGCTGCTACATTTCGCCCACTAAATATACTGTCAACTCACTTTACAGTAATAATAATAATCCTTGCATTTGATGTAGCGCTTTTCACATTTTATCAACGTCCCAAAGCGCTTCACAGAATATACTGTAAAGTGAATTGACTGTATATTTGTGGGCAAATCGCGGCAGTCAATTGCACACAGCAGTGTCCCACAAATAGTCGTGGATTGAAATGACCAATTTTATTAGTGTGATTTTTTTGGACAGATTATTATTAGGCGTGTGGAGCAAGGAAATGTGCCCAAGCTTTCGTCCTGACCTGCCTGGATTCGAACACAGGTCAACCCAGCTTGGTCTGCCCAGCTTGCAAGACAAGTAATATCTAACCACTAAGCTACAGGAGCTCCAGTATATTAGATGCAAGGATAATTATTATTATTACACATACCATTTCAGAAACTGCAAAATTTGCGTATCTGAAATGTTTTATATATGATATGTGGAATTATATTTAGTTTGGATTCTCAAGCATGGTGATAGTGCCTTTGGATGTCCTCCTCATGTGAAAGGCGCTCTATAAATATAATAATTTTGTTATTGTTGTTGATAGGTTTCCGGATGTATCAGACACCTAGCTGACCAAAAAAAATCTTCCAGTCATGATCATGTGGAGGACTGCTACCCTTGTTACATCTGTCTGATATTCTAGTGCAGAGATAGTCAATTTATGGTCTGCAGTCCTCATTAAGCATTGGGAGATTAGTCATGCGGGCTGCAAATTGGACATCCCTATTCTATAAAATGGAATTTGGTATAAAGTAGACCACTCTAATGTAGTTCAATGATATTTGTGGCTTGGGAACATTCTAACAGAAAGAGATTTTTACTCTGCATTCTGCCAATCAACTGTGCAATCTCTCACACTGAGCAGATTAAAGGTTTCCATGGTAACAAGCTGAGGAGATTTCTTGAGGTTTCTTCCCCCTCTAGCCACTCTGGTTACCTTTGCTATCTATTTATTCTCCTATAGATGATTTCTAATTCAACGACCAAAATATATGTAACTACGGAGAGTTTTCAATCCTTGAATTTGCAATACTTGAGTGCTAGTTATATGTACAATATGTATTGCTTTTAATGATGGTTAGACAACATTTGGTAAATTTTAACAGAATGAATATGATATGAATATGATCAGCATGGTTGTTTCAGATCAGAAATTGCAAATCACAGTGTCATGTAATAGTGAGCAACTGACTGCCACTGAATTTGATTTCTTGTAAATTGTAATGAAGTTGGCTCCTTCAGTTTAGATATGATAAATACCCATCTTGGGAAGGTAAACACATGGGAGAGGCTAGGAGACTTTAACTCGCTTGTGCCTGATCTTTGATTTGTTTGACTTCCATCACTGCAATGGATTGTTTCACTTTAAATTTCATATGACTTTGAAGCCTGGATCTTTTAATTAAGCTGATATCCTATGCATAACTGATAAGGAAAGGAATATAGGTGTATTAATAAAAAAAACAGTGTAAAAACATTTTTCTGGCTAAAACAAGATTTATAATTTTCCCAAAGTTCTGTGCCATATTGAATTTTTAAGGTAGTAGTTTTAAATTGAAGACCACATAAATTTTTGAAATCTCTGGTTTTATGAGGCCTATTGTCTCTTTTAGTCCAAAGGTTGTTGAAAGTGTCTAGATGTGCATGTTGGAGGTTACCAATCATTTTTGTGACAATGCTGCTAATAACAAATTATCTGTAAAATAGTTTCAGTCATGCTGGAACCACAGAAATGTCATCCCTGGAATAAAACTGGTTAGGTATAAAAAAAGATGATTTGTAAAGTTAGATTGATATCTAGAACTTTTTCTCAATTATGTTTTGAGATTGGAGAGATTTATTGCAGAATTTATCTCAGGAAATTAAATAAATTGGAGCAAGTCCATGATAGTACAAATTTGCAAAGAGCAGGCAGAATGGGCTGGATGTCCTCCTGTTAATTTCATTATAATCTGCACCATAGTCTTGGTGAAAGCAATCATAGCCAGGTTTCCTATACTATGGATTAAACATAATTTGCAGTTGGCTGGTATGTCAGACTGTCGGAGATCTATAAAACCAGCAAGAAGTGAAATTGCAGCCAAAAGTAATGCTTGATGTTTCGAGGCTTGGCTGGTCAATCTCCCCAGACTGAATGAGGTAGAAAGGTTTAATCTTAGAAGAGGGGTGTACAGATCCAGCATGAAACAAAGGAGACACATGGAATTCTTTTTGTGAGCCTTGATAGTGAAGCTAGACTATTCTAAGACAGGTGCTATGTTCATTCATGCATACCTTCCACTAGTATTCTTTGGATAATTTATTTCCTTGTAATTGATCAAATGTCCAAATATAACTTTCTTTTATAAAGCACCCTTCACATAGGTAGTGTCTTGGAGTGCTTAAATATAATGAAGGTGAGAAGTGCTTAACTTTGGATCCAAGTTCAACCCAGTAAATCCCAATTTAACACCTTCTATAGGTGCAACAAAATTTACTCATTCTTTCATCCATTCATCAAAGTGTCACTTTGAGTCACTAGGAAAAGAAGAATCACTTCAGTAACCCTCTGCTCCATATAAGTTTTGCACTGGCCTTTCCCAGCCCAAATTCTGAATCTATCTTTCATTTACCATCTTCACATCAGACAGGAATGATATTTATTTCTTCCCATGAAACATCTCTGTTGCATCTTTCAAAACTGATCATTCAAACCTTTCAAAAGTCTCTATGTCATCTTTTGACAATCATTAACTTGCAAAAGATGTGATTACAAGGATATCTTCTAGTCTATTCTATTAATACTTAAAACTGTCCGTCGTATTTACTTCCAGAGTCTTCCTGTATCTTTCATCTTGTGACTTTGGCCTGCTGCATGTCACCCATCCTAAAATTGGTGGTTGGGCCTTCAGCCTCTCTGCCTCCAACCTTTGGAACTCAACCCACAGTATCTTCACCTTGCTTCATCCCTTGCCTCCTTCAAGGCATATCACAGCCATCCTCCTACCATTACCCTCTCTGTCTTCCATCTCTCCGGATCTCAACCCCATGCTTGTGTCCAAATCTCTGACTCTCAAGTACCTTGGGATGTCCTCTCGATGTGAAAGGCACCATACATATGTACAGCTCCTTTCACATCTGGAGGATGTCCCAAGTCGCTGAACAGTCAGGGATCCAGATCTGAACATGGGGGGTGGGGGAGCAGGTGTGGGGGTTAGAAGACCTGAGAAGGATAAGCTCTGCTGTCAATGTTAGGCTTATCTTCAACATCAACAATAGAAGTTCACAGCTCAAATGTGCTTGGAAAATTTGTTCTTATCTGGATATTGTTGATTACCAATATAACAACAACAACTTGGATTTGTTTAGTGTCCTCCATGCCAGACGGTGTCTCAGAGCGCTTCACAATAACGGATCCCGGCGCCGAGATGGGGGAGGCGTAAAAACGTGATCAAAAGTGCAGTTGAAAAGAAAATTTTTTAGGTGCGACCTGAAAATAGGAAAGGAGGGGTCAAGGCGAAAGGAATGAGGGAGGGAGGGAGTAGTGGTTTCCTATGAAGGTACGGCTGCCAATGGTGGAATGGAGGATTCGGGGGACAAGGAGTTGACTAGACCCGGTAGAGCGAAGGCAGTGGGTACTGTTGTGAGGAGAGAGGATGTTAGAGAGGTAAGGGGTGCAGAGGAGTGGAGGGATTTGAATACAGGAGTGAGGATCTTGAAATCGATCCACTCCAAGACAGGTAGCCAGTGAAGTCTGGCAAGGACTGGGGTTACGTTCTTATAAGTTATAAATTCTGTATTTACAAAACATACTACTGAAGAATAGAGTAATACTACAGCATTCTTCAATATCATAAGACTACCTCTTGATCTTAATCTTTTAATACTTCTTGAGTTTTTTTCTCATTTAGTTTCTTACAAATATGAATGTTTCTAACTTTGAGTGGACAACATAATAAGTTTTTAGATGGCCAAGGAATTCAGCAGAAATTCCACTTGTGATTAAGAACGTACAATTTTATAGCATTTTAGCACATTAAGTATGTTATGTTATAACTGGTTTTAGTGCAGCTAATTTAAACTAAACATTTAAACTTAAAATATATTTTGAATTTTTTTAAAAACAATTTCTTAGGAGAGAAATGCATTACTTAATTAAGAAATCCAGGTGATAACATTAAGTACATCGCACACATTATTGCAACTCATGGGCTATCTGTTCCTTAATATAATAATTCTTGCATTTGTTACAGTGTCTTATCATTCTGTCTCAAAGCTCATCACAGAATATATTGTAAAGTGGATTGCCTTTGTATTTTGCGATTTGAGATACTTTGATGGCATGAAAGATGGTATATCAAATGCAAACATTATTACTATTATTAATATATTGGTGGCAGAAACGTTGTCAGATCTTTTTTAAAAAAACGTTTTAAAAGCTACTGTGTACTACCAACTCATAAACGGTATGCATGATCTTATTTTTACACACATAATATAACTTTAAGTTTCAGGTGAGAACAATTAAATGCAGTAGTACAACAGCAGCTTCCTGTTGCAAATTGCAAATGAAGCAATGTCACATTCCTAGTGTTGTATAAAAGGCTATTACATGGAAAGTAGTCTCTGTTATTTGGAAATAAAACATTACTGCAGATTCCATTTGTATGCTATTCGCATCCCCTTTGAGATGCTCCAAGATAAGAACTGAAGCATTGTGGTTCTGGATGAAATGCATCCTTCAATTATTTAATTTAGATATGTAAATAACTCTGCTTAGTGAAAGTGCAAAACAGTGGCTAGGTCATATTTCCAATAGTGCTTTGTTTTGCAACATTCTTGTGCACTTTCTTGCAGCTAGTGAAGAGTCACAATGGCAGATGTCTACAGTCAAGCATTCTTTCAACGTTGTAGCCCCTTGATGTATTTTCTGGAGGCTTTCTGCTGGCCATGGGTTCTATGCTTAAAGCAGGTGCCTTTGTCCAATAGCATGTTAACATGATAATAATCCCTCGAAAAAATAATAATAATTTGCTCACTCAATCTACGACTGTTTGTGAGACACTGCTGTGTGCAATTGGCCGCTGCGTTTCACCCACAAATATACAGTTAATTCACATTTACAGTATATTCTGTGAAGAGCTATGTAATGTCTTGAAGATATGAAAAGCGCTATATCAAATGAGAGGATTATTATTAGTGAATAAGAAGTTTCCACTTCTCTGGCCTCAGGGTCCACCATTTGATGATTGGCTGCATGGCTCCATCTAGTGGCTAGAATTTCAACGACACCCATCACATTCTCGCATCTCCATTGGTGACATATGCACAATGCAGTACATATGTGTCCACACTGTGGGCTAGAGGATGGTGGCAATGCTCTTCCATGCTTAATGTTGAACTATACTTTCCACCAGGAAGGTTACAGGGATTCTGGGTACTTGCCATCCACATAGTGATGGCTCAACAAAACAAAACAAAACATGGTCATTTCAATCCACGACTGTTTGTGAGACACTGATATGCGCAATTGGCTACCCCGTTTGCCCACAAATATATATCAATTCACTTTACAGTATATTCTGTGAAGCGCTTTGAGAGGTCTAGAAGATGTGAAAAGCACTATATCAAATGCAAGGATTATTATTATTATTATTGATAAACGTGCTGAATGGGCATGTAATTGGCAAATTAATTTCAACATAGATGTCAGCTAGTACATTTTAGTAGGTGGAATAAGAAAGTCACATACTGCCTGGATAATGAGAATCTAAACGTGGTAGAGGAACAAAGTGATCTGGGAATACAGATATACAAATTGTTAAAAAATAGCCCACAGGTTAATAAGGCCATAACAAAGCAAACCAGGTATTGGGGTTCATTTCTCAAGGGATATAAATGAAAAGTACCGAAGTTATGCTAAACTTATATTAAACCTTAGTTAGGCCACCCTTGTAGTACTGTGTAGAGTTCTGGTCACCATATTATAGAAAGGATATAAAGGCACTGGAGATGGTGCAAAACATATTTACAAGGATGATATCGGAACTGCAAAGTTATACCTATCAGAAAAAGCTTGGACTCTTTTTCTCTTAAAAAGAGAAGGCTGAGGAGTGACTTGATAAAGGTCTTTAAAATTATTAAAGGTTTTGATAGAGTAGATATAGAGAAGATGTTTCCACTTAAGGAGTGAGATGGTCCAAAACTCAGTCAGCAAGACTGAAGCACTCCTGATTGGCTCGAGTCAGTGCCTCCACACCTCAGGCGCTGGTAGCATCTACATCTATGGCTGCACACTCCATCTCATAAAGCCAGTGAGAAACCTGGGTGTCTTGTTTGACTATGAACTGTCCTTTCTACCCCACATCCGTGCCATCACCTGCCTTCCCACACATCTGTAACATTGTCAGACTCCCATCACTGCCTCATTGCCAGGCTGCCGAAACCCTCAGCGTTCATCACATCAAGACTTGATTATGGAAACTCCCTCTCCATTGGCCGCCTGGTTCTTCTCTTCACAAGCTGCAGATTATCCAGAACTCTGCAGCTCATGTCCTGTCCCACATTAGGCTCTGTGACCACATCACTCCCACCCTCGCCCGGCTTCATTGGCTCCACATCCCCCAGAGGATCGAATTCAAGATCCTCATCCTCACCTTCAAGGCAATTCATGGCCTTGCCCCTTCCCATGCTTCTGACCTGCTGACTCCCTATCAACCTGCCCGCCCCCTCCATTCAGTGGGTTCTGGTCTGCTCCATGTCTCCCGCCTGACCCGCCCTACCATCAGTGGCCAGGCTATCAGCCTCTCTGGAGCTCCATTCCAATATCCCTTTGGCTCGCTTCCACCCATGCCTCCTTCAAGGCTGGTCTCAGGACCCTCCTTCTGCCGCTCTCCAACCTCTCTCCCCCCCCTCCCCCTTACCCTGCCTTTCCCATGCTTGGACCCTGACATCTAACTTTTCAGTGCCTTGAGACGTCCTCCCAAAGTGAAAAGCGTTCTTTAAATGTAATTTTTTGTTATTGTTGTTGTTGAATGTCAAATAAGCAACTTAATTTGGGGGGAGGTAAGTAGGGTCTTCTTTAAGCTGAATTATGATTTTCTATCCACAATTAATGTTGGTTATGGGATAGTTCCGAATGAGGATCATCAAGGCCTCTTCTCCATCTGGACTGCATATGGAGCTAGACTGTGAAAGCCGCTTCAACTCAACATTTTTTTTTGTTCCATCCTTTCCGACATAAAAAACAATAATAATATTAATCCTTGTATTTGATGCTGTGCCATATCATGTTGTCCAAATGTCTCTTCTTGACTAGATTTTTTGTAAAGTTTAGTGATAAAGCAAACCCAGCACCTAATTCTTGCACAGCACTATGGGAACCATGATTGTTGGCCAGGAAATTCCCCTTTATCTTTTTAAGTAGAGCTTTAATGTATTTAATGTCCACCTGAAATGGCAAACAAGACCACAGGTTAATCTCTCATCCAAAGGTTGGCATCACCAACAATGCTGCAACAGTGTAATGTAGACTGTGAGTTCACAATCCTGGTTCAGGGCTTGAAACCATAACCTACAGACTCAGAGTTGAGAGTGCTTCCAAGTAGAGCTTCACAAATTGTGGCATGCCCAGGCCTTGATGCCTGTCAGCTAAGCAGAATATTTGTGGACCTGGAATCAATAATAGAAGTGGAAAACTAGACTTTCATCTGCATGCATTTGGAAATTCAGATGATTTGTCCAAGAGAGAGAAAATAAATGAGGAAAAGCACAAGGCTGAAGTTGGAGTTCTAAGGGGCAGAAATATAAATGTGACTGTGCAAGGATGAGAAGAAAAATCATGGAGGAGACAAAGTGAAAGCTGCGGGTCAAGTAGGAATGGAACTAGGAGACTTCAATCCGACAAAGATCGATGAGGAAGGAGAGGTGATTAAAATCAAATATAGCAGAGACCTTGAGGAGGCATAGGGAGTTCTGGCAGTATCATTAGTGACATAGGAACATTGGACCAGGAGTAGCCCATTCAGCCCTTCAAGCCTATTCTTCCATTTAATTAGATCATGGCAGATATGTACCTCAACTAATCCTTTCAATTCCAATTTTCCACTTTTCCCCATATCCGTTAATTCCCAAACCTACCAAAAATCTATCAACCTAACTCTTGAGATGTGGATGGATCCAGCATCCATGACTTTTTTTTCGGAGAGTGGAGGAGAATTCCAATGTTTTACCTTTGTTTGAGTGAAATAATGCTTCCTGATTTCACTCTTAAATGGCCTAGTTCTAATTTTAAGACTATGTCCTCTTGTTTTGGATTCCCCCATCAGAGCAAAAGCTTCTCTGTATCTACCCTATCGGATCACTTTATCATCAAATTACCACCAACCTTCTAATCTCAAGGGAATACAACAAAAACCTGAAACTGGACTGGGGATATTTCATCTGAAGAACAGCACCACTCCCCTCCCCCCCCCCCCCCCCCCCCAACGTACTGCATTGGTGTACTAGCATAACTCTTATCATGTTAAAACTGAGTCAGCTGCATTGTGTGGTGCACACACGATTTATATTACAATAAAGTTTTATTAATTAGTACGTATTAGATTATTGATAAAACTATTTTATTTTGTTTTACCTGACACAAAATCATTTCCTTCTAGTTCTACTAATCTTTTATTGCAGTTTGTGTAAAGCAGTGCAAAATTGGCATGACAGATTCAGTTCACAGTTAGATTCACCATAAGGCTAGAAGGCATAGTCCGAGATTTTGGAAATTGTTTACGTGACTCGCCGCAGCTTGTATTGTTGCGCTGACAACACATCAATCACATCACCTTGTCGTAAGGTTTAGAGCTATACAATTACTTCATTTTCTAAAAAGTTTGAACTATTCTGATGAATCTGCAACTTTCAAGATGAAACAAGAAATTGAGGTTTTGATCTGTTGCAGCTGTATTCAGAATACTGACTTCATCACATGGGATATTGCTTTCTTCAAAAGTGGTTCCTTTCAAGAAATATTGGGATCAATTTTACACTAGCATTTAACTGAATTTCTTAAGTCTGAAAGTCTGACATCACCCATGCAAACACAGCTCCTATTTGATTTAGTTTCAATTGGGATTTATTTTGAGTCATGGCACATGTGACATGGTCTTAATTATTGGAAGTGGTACTGTTTCTCGATCGAGCATCATCACAGAATTAGATCATTACCCTTAAAAGTTGGGTCAAATAGTTATACCTTGTATAAATAAGGTACTTTTGTGTAGGCGTTCAAGTGCAATTTGCAATATATTTTATAATTGGGATATCTATCCTGTGATGAATGTCAAAAGATGTCTAATTTGTAAATTGTTTAATTGGAATTTCTGAAAGACTGCCACAACAGGATAGAGAGGAAACAATCTGAATTTGTAAAATTGAAAGGGCTTTTAATAATCACAATTACAATATAATTTGTCATATCATGTTATCAAATATCTCAAACCATTCAGAGTTGACTGTAAAATGTAGTTCTGTTGATTTGTAAGTCAACACTGCAGCCAATTTATACACATCATTGTCTTACACCCAATCATGAAGTCAGTGATCAACTTTATCTGGTGCATCATCAGCCAGGACATGGGGAGAAACTCCTTTCTGTTTTTTAGTAATGCTTTGGAATTGTTCATGTGCATCTCAACAGGCTCACAAAACATCAAAAAAACTTTTCATCCAAAGGATATTTGCAAATAATTGGAGCTCCTGAAGCTCAGTGGTTAGAGCACTCACCTTACAAGCGTGAGACCAGTGTTCGAATCCAGGCATATCAGGGCGAAACCTTGGGCAAGTTTCCTTACTCCACACACCTAATAATAATCTGTCCAAAGAAGAAGCCACAATAATAGAAATTGGTCATTTCAATTCACGATTGTTTGTGGGACACTACTGTGCGCAAATGGCTGCTGCATTTCGCCCACAAAAATAGTCAATTCACTTTACAATATACTCTGTGAAGCACTTTGAGACGTTGATAAGATGTGAAAACAGGTGTATCAATTTCAAGGATTATTATTATTATGTCTTATGTGTTGAACATGAATCCCTTGGAAACCAGAAATAAGTACTTTCAAAGTAAATTTGATGTGATATGTTGCAATAATCCGTTGTACATAAATGATAAGAAGTGTGCCAGGTTCTGACAACCAGTTCTGCCACATAAACTGCTCAGCAATGTAATAGAACCATCCGATAAAGTGAACAGCAAATGTTATTAAAACATAAACACCCCAAAGTGATTTGGAGTAGCATTCTCCTGACACTTGGATGACCACTGTAAACCAGTGCTGTTTTTCTACACATTTTGTTTTTACACACTATGTCAACTGAGCCTTTCAGAAAGATTAATAGCTTCTAATAACCTTGTTATTTATTGTCTAAGTGGAAAAAAAGCTAATCCTAAATAAACTAAACTATTTTAGCTTCTGATGCATATTCTCATGTCACCCTCTTTCCTCTCACAAAAACTTCAATCTCTCTGAGGCCATTGCTCCCTTTTCCATACTACTCACTTATCACTCTCTAAGTAGGGAATGCAAGGTTGATACTATGGAGGGATTTCAGCATGAAAAAGAAGATCTCGAACCACTCCCCCAGAGATGGGCAGTCACTAGAGCTGAGCGAGGTGGGATTTTAAGTGTAAAGTTTTAACAAAGAGTTTGTTAAAGGAGAGGACATGGGTTGTAGACTGGAGACTTTTTGTTCTGGATAGTCTGCAGCTTGTATCAGGAAGAGCAACAAGCACAACATTGGCATAGTGAAGCCTGAATGTGCCTAACCTGTGGTTGAGGATCCCAAGGGGAGAGAGAGGTAGGCAATGTTTTGGAGATGACGGAAAGTTGAGAGAATAAAAGAACAGATATAGGGTTTGAAGAACAGTTGGGATTAAAACAAAGGAACCAAAGTTCCACACCAATATAGCAACACGAGGTGCAATGCCTAAATTATGTATACCACACCTCAGGTGATATTTGAACGTAATGTTTTCAAACAAGATCATATTAGGGTGTGCCAAATTTAATGTAGCACTTCACTTATTTAGTATTTTTTTAAAAATCACAAACAGAAGTTTTGTGTTGGAAAAGTTACCTTCTTGAATTCTAGTTTTATTCTGTAGTAAAGTTTATCCATTATTAGTTTTGAAAACTAGTAAATGATGTGTGCTGTGCTTCAACTTTTACCCTTCGGCTAGTCCAGATGATCAAATTCAAGATCCTTGTCCTTTAATACTGTGAGTTTCTATTTTATTTAGAAGTCTCTTATGTGGCACTTTGTCAACTGCCTTTTGAAAATCCAGGCAAACTATGTCCTCTGCATTATCTGCATCCACCCTCTCAGTCACTTCAACAATAAATTCTAATCGGTTTGTCAGACACCATCTACCTTTAACAAATCCATGTTAACTGTCCGTTATTAACCCCTATTTCTCTAAGTGATAATTTATATTGTCCCGGATTATAGTCTCCAGAAGTTTCCATACTACTGATATTAGGTTGATTGGCCTGTAGTTTCCAGGTTTATCCTTCTGCCCCTTTTTGTACAGGGAAGTAATATTTGCAACCCACCAGTCCTCTGTCACCACTCCAGTGTCCAAAGAAGATTGAAAGATTGTGGCCAGAGCCTCTGCAATTTCCATCCTTACTTCTCTCAGTAACTTAGGACACATCCCATCTGGACCAGGTGACTTATCTATGTTGAGCACTGACATCCTTTTTGGTACCTCCTCTCCGTTCATTTTTATCATATCCAATTTCTGTTCACATACCTATGATACTGTGTCATTGGTTGCATTGTCTGATTTTGTGAAGACAGATGCCAAAGTATTCATTCACTTTATTGGTAAAAACTAAACATGAGGCAATAACACATATTAGATTATTGCAAAAAGAAATGAATTGCTTTTTTTTAACAATAGCTGGGAGCATTTCTTTTTTGGTGACGGTGGACAGCAACGAGGCTACGGGAGCTCTCAGGGCTCAGTACTGCACACAGACCCAGAGAGGGTGAGACACATATACAGAGACATAGAGAGAGGCACACACACACTTACAGACAAAGAGAAACACTCACACTCAGAGACACACATACACAGAGATAGAGAGAAAAACATATTTCTACATACTCACATGCTTTCTACATACTCACAAACATACATACTCACAAACACAGAGAGACATATACATTCTCAGAGAGAGACACACACTCATATAGACACTCACAAACACATAGCGAGACACACACAGGAATACCCACAAACACACAGAGAGGGAGACACAGATATATTCACATAGACAGTCACAAACAGAAAAATAGATAGACACACAGACACACTCACAGATGTTCAGACAGACACTCACAAATGCATATAGAGAGATATATACACAGACAATCATACACACAGTCTCTTTCACGCATTCACACACAAACACACAAACAATCACAACGGAGGGGACTTTTGCATCGCGCAAACATGCCCCGAGCCGCCCTGCCCATAGTGACGTCAGGTAATCAGCCGGGAGGACCGCGGGCCTACATTAATAGTGGTTTTATAGCAGCCTTAGGGAGTTTGTAGCGGATTCCGAAGCAAAAGTGCAGCCACACCTTTCTATTGGTCCAGCCGATGAACAATGATTGAACAAGCCAGTCTAGTCTTGAAAGAATACTAATTAAAGGGCACCTAATAGAAGTATACAATGTTTAAAATGGATTTGCAGTTTGAGAAAAAATAAATATATACTTTATGATGTACCAAGACAATAGATTAAAAGGATATAGGTTTGGAGTTGTATCAAGCAATTTCATGACAGATATCAGGAATTTTATTTTTCCTCAGAGAGTAATTAACAACTGGAACAGGTTGTCAGGGAATGTGCAGAGGCCAGAACACAGGTTGCATTTAAAAATCAGCTTCAGGTTGTGATGGGGAGAGTGGGTGTTTTAGGAAGAATGAAAAGAACCGATCTTGTGAACTGCATTCCAGAAACCTTCAGCCTTGGACCTTCCCTCCCTGCCTTTCTATCAAAAAAACAACCTGAAGGCCTACCTTTTTTACTTTGCGTTTGACTACTTTTTTCCCTCTCCCATCCATCACCCTGCTCAGGCTCTCGGTCAAACTGGTGTGAAGTGGATGAGACATCTTCCTGACAGCAATGTATAAATATAAATTGTAATTGTTGTAAGATTGAATATCTCTTTCAAGAATTGCTGATGATGAAACTTAGTACTTTCAGATTTTTCTTGTGGTGCTTGCTTTTTTTTAATAGAGATGCTTTGGCTTGAGGACAGAGCAACTTAATTTCTATAGCTGTATTAGATCTGGGATAGTCTAAAATTCCTTTTTTTATATACATTGACACATTCAACAATTGGCCTATCAGCAAAATTACTTTGGCATCTGATCTGAGCAAAGATATCCATGATACTATTTAGCATTTAATTCCCACAAAAATTATATTGGTATGAAAACTGTTACACAATGTAATGACCTCAAGGAATATAACAACAACTTTGATTTACATAGCTTCCCCACCACGCCGGACGACGTCTCAGAGCGCTTTATGCATTCTTGGAAATGTCCCAGTCAATGACTGATCTGGGGAACCCTTTCCCTTCCCCATTGTTGGCATTTCAGTTGCGAAGTGCCCCAGAAAATATTTTTGTAAGCAAACATGAAAGCCAACTTGTACAAGGTAATTTCCTACAAACAGCCTCACCATGAATGACCAAGTTTATTTGGTGGATTGTTGGCCAGGACACCAAGAGAATCTCCCCTCTCTTTTTGATTACTGCTATTGGATCATGAATGTACACTTGAATAGGCAGATTGAACTGTGGTTTAACATCTAATTTGAAGGACTGCACCTCCAAATATCTAGCAAACCCCAGCACTGCATTCATGTGTCAATCTAGTCTAGAAATTCACAGCCCCAATGTGGCGCTCCATTGCTCTTCAACCCCCCTCTCAGAGCCCAGTCTAGTGGGACGAGGGATGAAGAGCAATGGAGCCCCACATTGGGGCTGTGAATTTCTAGACTAGTCTTCTCCTTGATATATTGAATGGCTCATGGATACAGCAAATTCTGAAGAAGATTAGGGACAGGCAGAAGGGGAAATAAGCATTATGTTGCAATTTAGGATTCATTCGCTTAAATATAACCAGAGGATTGGTTTCAGATGCTTTTTGTGACCTATGAGTTGGTGCCCGTGTTGTATATCTCTTATTCGTGGACAGGGTCCATTTTGAACAATCTCCTGCTTGATGGCCTGAAGGTAACTGCAACTTTAGAAGATTTAATCCTATTGAAAATTTCCAGGCATTATCTGGAGGCAATGCTTGCATTAGCCAGTGATATATACAAAGTGGGTAGCAACAGCTTCTTGGTAACGAGGCCAAAGTCATTGTAGTCAAAATGCCCACAAACTAGTGCTAAGTGAACAGGCTTTGTTCGAAAATTGAGATATCCCTGAGGCACAAGGAATCAATGATTCCAGGTCTTATGACCCGCAAAGCTTCAACTAACAAATCTGTGACTTTCAGCAACTGTAAAAGATTAGATTCTATTAAGATGCAGATAGTGTATAGTCACCAACAAACCTATATCAATATTATATACCCTGGTGGAAGACATGAGTGCTTCTTCAGTAAGCTTATTCCATTGACTCAGCATTTTGAAAGGATAGGTATTTGCTCTTATAGGTTATGGGCTTTTTCTGTGGTTTATGATGTTGCTTATTCATCCTTGTTCCCACAGGAGATAGCATTTAACTGGGAATTTATAGCAACAACATTTTACATGGAGAAATGTTTACGCCGATTAAATCAGCATTTCTGGTGCCTGGGTATGCAATATGCGCAACATAACATTGCCATTCAGAGATAGCTGGTTATGTTATGAGTTGATGCTGCCATGTAGGCATTAGTGGTGAAGCTCAGGTTCCCAAGAGTTTATAGAACCTGGAAGGTAAATGAAGCAAAAACGTATAAAGGAATTCTTCCATTGAGGAAAAGCACCTTTTATAAACGGATTTAATGATTTCAGGTCAGCAGAAATATCCCTTTTTCTGATTTCATTTGGGTTTTGTTCCCAGAATATGACTTTGTTGTTTAATATGGTTTTGCTTCTGGTAAAGAAATACATAAAAACATATTGTGTGTGGAACACTGCTGTGTGCAATTAGCTACCGTGTTTCACCCACAAAATATACAGTCAATTAACTTTACAGTATATTCTGTGAAGCACTTTGCGACATCTCGAAGATGTGATCAGTGACTTTATCAAATGCAAGGATTATTATTTTTACTACTATTATTAGGTTCATAGTTTCCTGTGCAGTCTCTGTAGTTGTTGTAGGTTCAGTGTTCACAAATGTTACACCATCTGCAAATTGCAGCTCTCAGCCAACCACGACAAGTTGCACTTTCTGCAGAGCCTGTGCCAATGCCTTTTGGGCCTATTTACTGATTTACTTCTGCAGCTTCCCACAGAACTGAGTGCGAGTAACTGTGTCTCTGCTCGGATTGTAACTTCCCTTTGCACGGCTGCCTGCAAATGCTGACCTAAAGATAAGCCATGTGATTGATAGATTACGGCTTGGTTGACTCCATATCGAGAAACCCTAGAAATTATATTGATCTCCACATTGAGGTTCAAGTCTTACCTCTTTGCCCTTACAGTCATTTCCCAATGTGAAAAGTAATGTATAAATGTAAAATTGTATTGTATCATGTTGATTTTGTGATTTAGGAGTGAAAGCAAGAATGTAATGATCTAAAAATAGACCATGAATTGTGTCCCACAAACAGTCATGGATTCAGTGACCAAATCATTATTGTTTTAGTATTTAATCTAAGTACTGTACTTCAAGTTATTATTGTTTTAGTACTTCATCTTCTTTTGTCAAGGAAGAGTGGGTTAATGGACAGGAGACTTCATCTCCTGTCCATTAACCCACACTTCTTTGACAAAAAAATGCTGGTGTAAATTTTGCACTCCACTGACACTCTCCTGGGATCAGTTAAATGTGCAAACTTGTGATTTTCATTAGGGCCAGTCTGTTGCTAAGTGCAGCTTTTGGAAGTACAGTACCTTGTGTTTCTTACTGAACATTACATTGAATTGTACTAAGTCCACATTAACAATAGAGAGTTTATGGGAGAAATTAAACTGGTGTCCAGATCTACTCCTGTATCATTTCAGAGTCTTCAAAATGCAACAAATTCTTATAATTTTTAATTTTGAAAGTGTTTTCTGAGAATTTCTTTGAATAAAATTTCCACACCATGGTTAGTGTGGCTTGGTATATACCTTACATAAGTTTTTGATTTGGCCATCACTGCTCTAAAATGTTGCATAAATTGAGTGAAACTAGACTCAAGTTGAATTTCTCCCCTAATTAGGATGCATTAGCTAATTAAGACAATGAAGAGTCCTTTAAACGGTTTCTACATTTTACATAAATCCAAAGTGAACTGCACATCCAAAGGGTGCCCCAGAGCCTTGGGTGCACATTTGTAACAATTGTATGCAGTAACACTTCTCAGGTAATTCCTGCAGTCTATAATATTGTAATAATCTTCCTTCATCAAAGTCTTATCTGTGTCTTGATGCATCTCCAAGGACGTCACATGATTTACTGTAAAGTGTTGTAACAGTTTATTTGTGCATAACAACGACCCATATATAACCATGAAATGAACAATCATTTTTTGGGGGGAACCAGAAATATGAAACTGCATGTCCTCCATAACTTATTCCACTTTCTATTTCTCCCCAAGCTTTTTTTAATCACTGAACACATTTTTCTTCAAGATTGCCCGAGGTAACAACTCCATAGGAATCTACCACTGAAATCACAATTTAATTGTGCTCATCGGCGACAATTCAATATGTCGATGTATCTCACATACATTGGAAGTTTAAAAAAAGTTAATTAACAGTGCTCTTACAATCAATCAACCCACCAAATTTTAGATATAAACCCTAGCTGCATTTTGTTTAGCAAAATGGACAATTTTGCATTCAGACTGAGCTCCCAAAATGAGTTTGCAACAGTGAGGGAGCAGCTTAAAGTTTTAGAAGTCTACTGACCTCTAGTGGATCGAACTACCCAGCTGCAGATAGATTGAGATGAAGGGGTAGAGGGAGGGAGTTGAAGATTCCAAGCTCATAGTGGATGATGGCTTGACCACCATGTTGCCACAGAGAGGGTGGGGGACATGCTCCCTACCCAAGTTAGCCAAGAGGAAGCAGCAAGCAGGAATGGGATAGAAGATTGGGTTATGAAGAGATTTATAGAAGATCGTAAGCTCTTCGAAGTCAATATGTTGGGAAATAGGGGACTAGTGGGTGACCATTGATGTAATATCCACATGGTTTGGTACAGGTGTGCATTTTGGCAGTGAGGATTCGGATAAGTTGGATCTAGATTTAGATTATTTATAGTATGGAAGAAATAGAGGTGTTCTTATAGAAACCTAAAGATTCTTAAGGGGCTTGATAGAGTAGACAATAAGAGACTGCTTCCTGTGGTAGGAGAACCTATATCTAGGGGTCATAGTCTTAAAATTGAGGGTCAGACTTTTCGAGCAGAGATGAGGAAACATTTCTTCACTCAGAGGGTAGTGAATTTATGGAATTCTCTACCTCAAAAGGCTGCAGATGCTCAGGCCTTGAACATATTCAAGAATGAGATTGATAGATTTATAATTAATAGAGGGATTAAGGGATATGGAGATAAGGCAGGCAGATAGAGTTAAACTAGGAGATCAGCCATATTGAATGGCAGGGCAGGCTCAAGGAGCTGAATGGCATACTCCTGCTCCTAATTCCCATATTTCTATGTTCCTAAGTGGAGCTTCTCGATTGTGGAACTAGAGAGATGGTGAGCAGTGTGTTTGAAATGTCTAGGCAGGAGGTAACGAAGGTAATGAACATGGGTTTCAGTGGCATTTAACGTGTGATAGGGGTGGAAGTGGGCAATGTGGCTGACGTGAATGTGGCTGTCTTGGTCATGGACATAATGGGAGGAATGTAGGAGAGCTGAGGGTTGTACAAGACACAACAACAACAATAAAATTACTTTTGTACATTTGTAGAGCACCTTTTATGTCAGGAGAATGCCCCAAGGCACTAAACAGTCAGGGTTCAGGACAAGAGCATGATGGGGGATGGGTTGGATGGGGCAGGGTTGATGCTGAGATTGCACATTTTTTTGGTGAGTTTGAGAAAATCAGAGCTGGAAGAGAGGAAACGACAATAACAGCTGACATAAGTTGACTGCACAGATCATTGGAACTGAAGAACGAGGAAAGTCCCATATAATGCATTGTGTGATTATGACAAATACATTAACTACTTTTGTTTGTGTTCTTTAAAGCAAAATAGGACCAAGATATTTAGCAATTTACATGCTTTTTTTTTACTCTGTAAATCACCATCTTTGATGTTTCTTATTTTTGAAGATAACTTTAGGGAAGTTTTAATGAGCAGTTTAGAAAGTCCCGTACATCACCATAGTAGATCACCATAGAATACTAAGTTTGACGGTGATACTTATCAAGAACTCAACACATTTTGGAGGTTTCATTAGCATAATTTTAAATTACATTGGAGTAGAAGAAAAGTTTCTAACAGCTACCATAGAGCTGTATTCTATAAACGTTGTTATGCTTGTGTAAATGCTTTGTTAAGTGCCAGACACATAGTTTTGCATTTACAGATATACTGTTTACATTACGCATTTATTTACATATCTGGCAAACTGATTCATGACTATGCAAAATTTAGAATTGATAGGTAAAATAAATAGTATTCAAGACATTTGATTTGCCATTAAATATAATGACAGTGTTTGTCTCTGTTTTTATGTTGCAGTGAATGAGGGTGGAATAAAGCAAGCATCCAACTCCTGCCCAGATCCTGGAGAGCCAGAACATGGAGAAATAATCGGTTTGGATTTTAGGTATGCAAATGTTTCGCTAGTGTAGATTGCTTTACTTACTGTAGTTTAAACCACAATAATACTTTTTTTTTTAAAAAAACCCTCCAATTAACTGCTTGTTAATTCCTACATTTCCTTTATAATACTTGAGTTCTTTAATAAATATATGGATAAGGGAGGGATTAAGATTGAATTGAGCTCCTTGCTCTGTGAGCCTGTGTGGATTTGATGGGCCCTCCTGCATTTTATGTTTCTACATTTCCTGTGGTATAAAATAATTGATCAGTTTAGGGATATGTGAAGAGGGTGGGATGTGAGGTTGGAACACTTGGATGAGTGTAGAAACAAGCTCACTACTGAAATGCCTCCTTTGATTTTTATACTGATTACTTTTGTATAAAAATGCATCTAAAACAGTTCTACCTATATACATAACAACCAAAACTCAAAGCTTCAATTGTTGAGGAGGGGTGCTCAGACTGACTCTGATCTTTCCCACACTGAGCGCGAAACAGGTGACCATTCTGTTGTCAGTCTGGCTCAGACTGACATCTGCCTATTACCGTGTTATAATTGAATGCAAGCTGTGAGTTCAAAGTCCCAATGTGGGACTTGAAAGCATACCGTTCAGAGGGAAAGTGCAACTAATTGTGCCAGGCTACGGCCTAATACTTTCCCCATGTGTTGCTAAATGAAATATACAAATGAAATAAACAAAAATATTGTTTAGACCACAATTTGGATGATTATCCTTTTAATACCGTATATAGAAAACGTAATCAAAGTCATATCTCTGCAGAGTCACAGCTGGGACTCTACATGAAGCTGTTTAATTTCACTATTTGTTAAATATCTCTGACGAAAGAACAGCTTTAATTGTTTTGTACACTGGAGGAAAAACCGTTGGAAGAAATGAAGTGAAGTAGGGAAAGATGACAGAAACTTGGTCAATTTCTTATCCCAAATATTTAAAATCTTGAAGCTTTCTTGTCAATAAAATACCACATTATGCTGAGCCATTCTCTTATTATCAGTGAATTAATCAATAATGATGAAAGCACTTTGAAGAGCTTTAACCTACCTCTCAATGTGTGAAGGATGAGTATAAATAGTATTGTACTGAAAGTCAAAATAATATTCTTGTCTCGTGTATTAAATTTTAAAGTTGCAATATATACAATTTACAAATGGTGTGCATCCTTTTTCAGCCTGGGTTCCAGTGACTTGCCCAGAATGTGATCATAACTATGAATGTGCAAAATAACTTGTCAGAATTTGACAAGAAATTCTTGTTTGCATTTCACTGTCATAAACACAATGGAGTGAAAAATTCAATTTCTGATGTTAATTATCACAAGTGATAGATATCGCAACATTCACAATTGTATCCTTTGAGGCAGTTGACAACAGAATCACTGTAACTGTGAATCTGCTGTCCATCCCCCTACCACCATTTAAATTTTAATGGTTGCGTCCAAAGCTGCTTGTTACAGTCTTTGTGTTTTTAGTTCATGTAACAGCAGTTAACAGGATACTGTCAAGGAGCAAAGGTGATGATAATTAAATAATTATTTTTACATGTGATAAAGTGCCTTTCAATTGAGAGGACATAACTCAAAAGAGTTTAACAGAGTATGTTGTAAAATCTAGTGACTGTGTATTTGGTAGGTGAACATAACTGTCAATTCATGCACAAGAATGTCCCACAAACAGCAATGCAGTGAATGACCCAATTTTTTTGGTGGCTTGTTGGCCAGTACACTGGGAGAAACTTCTTTATCTTTTTGAATTGTACCACAGGATCTTTAATGTAGGTGCGAGCATACAGACAGGACCTGAATTTAATGTTTAATGTGTAGGACAACTCTGAATTGGTTGAAGGGAGAAGCCGCTCTCCAAGGGCTAGAGTGATATTTACAATAATGTAATAATCCTTGCAATTTATCTTGTCGTTCAGATCACAAACATGCCATTTTGTATTCCCCCACGCTCAATTAAAAAAAATTATGAACATTCCACCAGCTGTTCACTGTTTGTGTTTAGTTAAATTATACATGTTCTTATTGTACTGAAAAAGCAAAGTAATACTTACTTTCCTAATTTCTCTCAATAGTCTTGGAGCTACAATTCAGTTCACGTGTGATGAAGATTTTGTGCTACAGGGATCCAAAAATATTACCTGTCAAAGGATTGCTGACGTTTTTGCAGCCTGGAGTGACCACAGACCAGTCTGTAAAGGTATAGTTACTTACACCACACTCTGTACTTTGTTAATATTTTATAGGAAAATTGAAATCTCTGGTGCATAAAAACGTATTGCCACAATAGGTGAAGCAACGTACTTAAGAGATTACCATTGTCCATTGGGAGATTTATCTCACAATGTTTATTATATCAAAACAAGGAATCAAATTTCAGATAAAGGGGTGCCAAATATTTATAGCTTTCAAGAACACAATATTTACAATACTGTTCCATTATATCAGCTGATGGAGTCTTGTATTTCAATGGTTAGAGCACTCAGTTTACAAGAGAGAGATCTGGATTCAATTCCAAGCAGGGTGAAATCATGGGCAAGTTTCCTTACTCCACATGCCTGATAATAATCTCTTGAAATAAATAATTGGTTATTTCAATCATTATGGGACACTACTGTGCGCAATTAGCTGCTTTGTTTCTCCCATATATATACAGTCAATTCGCTTTATTGTGAAGCACTTTGCGACATCTATAATACGTGAAAGTGCTATATCAAATGCAAGGATTATTATTATTTCTTTAAATTCTTATCGAAAAGTAAATACTCAAGCCTGGACCTGCAAATAGTATTAGTAGGGAGACAAAGTGATCTATTTGCAAAATGCACCAACAAGGAGCCAGAAGCTTTTTTTCTGGGAACTTCCTCTGTCCAATCTGTTTTAAGAGTAGTAATTAGTGTAGCATACACGATGCACTTAAATACTGTTAAATATACGTAAGTGTTGTGTACGGTTCCCAGATGGTTTGGTGAATGGAGGCAATGCCATGAAGATCTAGTTTCATGTTGGGACTAAAACCTTACTCTTCGACTATGTTTATGGCTGTGTAAGTTGTTGTTGTTTTGGATGTAACTGTTTAAATCATTTTGCAGAATCTCTTGCCCCTGTTCATCACTATTCACTATATTTCCTGTCTTGATAGAATCCACAAATGTTATACTTTATCACCTTTATCCAAGTGAAGGTCAAAATATATATGGAACAAAATAGATTCAACCAAATCAGTCTAAGAAGGGGATACAAGTCCTGTAACTCTCCACAATACTAATCCATTTTTGCTTCACTTTTGCTCTGGAAAAATAAACCATTGGATTTGTCTATTTTAATGATAATCTATGAGGCTTTGCTTCTTGGCATTGATAGTGCCATTGTGTTGTATGTATTATTTGATTTGTCCATTAAAGTACCTCATTTGAGAGATTGACGTTTTTTTCTTCTCTGAGGTTACAAGGTCTCCAAATTAACTACAATTATTACGTGATTTGGATCATATAAACCAGTTAATTATCTATCATTCATTGGATTGTTCAGGAGAAAAGAGTTGCTTTTTGATCCCTCTCCCAACCAAATGTGCTGGTACTGATTTTTGAATAGTTTGGATATGGTACAAGAAATATTGTAGTTCACAAAAGAGTCAGAAGTGTTTGGGTTCAAACTCCTTATCAAGTATTTGAACTGAGGCAGTCTAGACTGACAGTCAAAATACAGTGAGAGGAGCTGCCCATTGAATATATTTTTATGTGGAAGTTGAAGATCCAAAGGCACGATTAAAAAATAAAACAGTTTTTCAATTTTCCAGGCCAATAATCACCCAGATGAAACAAAAAAAATTAGCAGGTAACATTAAAGGCAACCCTAAGGTATTTTACAGATACATCAAGAATAAAACGTGAATCAAAGATAGGGTGGGGCCAATGAGGCGGAAATCAATTATGGAGGCTGATATACTGAATGAGGACTTTGCATCTGTCTTCACAAAAGAAGAGAATGCAGCCAATGCCACAATATTGGAGGAGAGGGTTGAGAAATTGTATAGGATAAGTATAAACAGAAAGGAAGTACTAAAATAGTTGATGGTGCTCAAGGAAGATATGTCACCTGGTCTGGAAGGGATGCATTCTAGGTTACTAAGGGAAGTAAGGGTGCAAATAGCAGAGGCTCTGGCCAATCTTTCAATCTTCCTTGGACACAAGAGGTGCCAGAAGACTGAAGGGTTGCTTTTGTTACATCCCGGCTCAATTATGCTAATGCCCTGCTTTTCCGCCTTCCCAATTCCTCCCTCCACAGGTTGCAAATGATCCAGAACTCTATGACCCATGTCCTCTAATGCTCCAAGCTCCGTGACCCCATCTCCTACATCCTCACCTGACTACATTGGCTACCCATCATCCAAAGGATCCAATTCAAGATCCTGGTCTGCCCATTTAAAGCCCCCTAAAACTTCACCACCCTACATTCATGACCTTCTAACCGCCAACCAATCTGCCTGCCCCTCCGCTCAGCAATGCTGGCTAGTTCCACATGCCCCGACACACTCGGCCCACCATTGGTAAGTGAGCCTTTAAACACTCTGCCCCCAACCTCCATCCCACAGTCCCTCCACCTCGCCCCCTCCCTGGCTTCTTTCAAGTCCCGCCCTTAAGACTCTTCTCTTTGATGTTCCCATCGGCAACTCTGAATACCTTCCTTCGCTCCCCTGTCCCAAGCTTGGGTCTGAAACAATGAATGACCAGCGCCTCGGGGCATCCTCCTGATGTGAAAAGCTATATAAGTGTAATTTTGTTCTTATTGTTGTTGTTATTCCCCTGTACAAAAAGGGGCAGAAGTACGAACCTAGAAACTACAGGCCAATCAGCCTAACATCAGCAGTACGCAAACTTCTGGAAACTATTAATCCGGGATAAAATAAATCTTCACTTAGAAAAATATGGGTTAATAAAGGACAGCCAGCACGGATTTGTTAAAGGCAAATCTTGACTAACAAACCAGGCAGAGTTTTTTGATGAGGTCACAGAGAGGGTAGATGAAGGTAGTGCATGTGATGTAGTTTTTATGAAACGCTCTGAGACGCCATCCGGCGTGGAGAGCGCTGTATAAATCAAAGCTGTTGTTGCTTGTTGTTGTTGTTTTACGGACTTTCAAAAGGCATTTGACAAAGTGGCATATAAGAGACCTGTAAGGAAAATAGTAGCCCACAGTATTAAAGGGACATTGGCAACATGGATCCAGAACTGGCTGGAAGACAGAAAGCAGAGAGTTGTGGTGAACAATTGTTTTTCTGACAGGAGGGAAGTATCCATTGGAGTCTCTCAGGGATCGGTATTGGTAACACTGCTCTTTTTAATTTATATAAAGTATCTGGACTTGGATAGAGGGAGTGCCATTTCTACGTTTGCAGACGATACAAAGTTAGGAAAAGTAGTAAGTAGTGAGGAGGATAGTAGCCAACTGCAAGAGGACATATGTAGAATGGTAAAATGGGCAGACATATGGCAGATGAATTTTAATGTGGAGAAATGCGAGGTGATGCATTTTGGGAGGAAGAATGAGGAGAGGTAATATAGGCTAGATAGTACAATCTTAAGGTGGGTGAAGGAACAGAGAGACCAGGGGGTTTATGTAAGTAAATCTTTAAAGGTGGAAGGACATGTAGTTAAGCTGTTAAAAAAAGCATATGGGATAATAGGCTTTATAAATAGGTGCATAGAGTACAAAAGTCAGGAAGTTATGATTAACCTGTATAAAATGCTGGTAAGGCCTCAACTAGAGTACTGTGTTCAGTTATGGGCACCACACTTTAGGAAGGATGTTAAGGTATTGGAAAGGGTGCAGAGGAGATTTACAAGGATACTATCAGGAATGAGGGACTTTGGTTTTGAGAAAAGGCTGGAGAGGCTAGAATTATTCTCATTGGATTACAGATGGTTACGAGGAGACCTAATAGAGGTTTTCAAAATCATGAGGGGATTTGATAAGGTAAACAGGGAAAATCTGTTTTCACTGGTGGCTGTTTCTGTGACTCAAGGTCACAGATTTACAATAGTTTCTAAAAGAAGCAGAGGGGAGGTGAGGAGAAATTTTTTCAAGCAGCGAGTTTTCGAATGTGGAATACATTGCCTGAAAGGGTGGTGAGATCAATTTGATAACTTTTAATCCCTTATCCATGCATTCGTCACATCAAGGCTCAACTATGGAAACTCCCTCCACATCAACCTTCTGGTTTCTTCCCTTCACAAGCTGCAAATCATCCAGAACTCTGCAGCTCGTGTCCTCACCCGCACCAAGCTCCGTGACTATATCACTTCCACCCTCACCCGGTGCCATTGGCTCCCCATCCCTCAGAGGATCAAATTCAAGATCCTCACCTTCACATCCATACACAGCCTTGCCGTCCCCTACCTCTCCCACCTGCTGTTCCGCTATGAACCTCCCCATCCATTCTGTTCAGCAGGCTCTGGCCTGCTCCATGTTCCCCGCCTGACCTGCCCTACCATTGGTGGACGGGCTTTCAGCCTCTCTGCCCCCACATTCTGGAACTTCATTCCGCAGGCTCTTTGCCTTGCTCCCTCACTCGCCTCCTTCAAGGCCAGTCTCAAGACCCTCCTCTTCAACCATGCCTTCTGCTGCCCTCCCAACTCTCTCTCTCCCCTCCTAATTCTCTCCCGCCCCTTCTCCCTACCCTTCCGCTCTCCCTGCTCGGGTACCGACCTGACTGTTCAGTGGCTTGGGATGTCCCCCCGACGTGAAAGGCGCTCTATAAATGTATTTTGTTGTTGTTGATGTTGTTGTTGTTAAAAGAGAGGTGGATGGTTATTTGGGAAGGATGGGTTCGCGGGGTTATGGGGAGAGAGCCAAAGTTTGGGATTGACTTTGAATAGCTCTTTTCAAAGTGGTGGCACAGACATGATAGGTCAAATGGCCTCCTTTTTTGCTGTAACACTATGACTTCATGACTCTAGTCACTTTGTGCCGGTTTTGTGGGGCAATGCTCTATGCAAATGAGCTGCTGTGTTCACCTACAAATACTACACTTTACTGTGAATCATGTGAAATGCTTTGATACATTCTCCTGAGATGCAATACTGTATACATTGTAAGGATTGTTTTATAATCAGGACACTACACAACACTAATCACTTTTCGATTCACATTTGTACACTGTTTCATGTACAGCACAAACAAGGTATTGCAATCATTGGAAGGACTGACATGAATCTAAATTTAAAGAGTATTAAGCTTTTAGTAAGGCATGTTTATAACATTACATATTATAATACACATAAAATATGCATCTCAAAGTCTTTTTTTTTTTTTTGCCAGTGAAATAGATTTTTCTTCACAAGAAAATCCATTCATGCTGCATCTTTATGATAAACAAGCTAATGAAGGTGAAGCTCATTTGAAAGACCATCTTATTCAACGGCTGCTTTCATAACAATCTTCCCTCCAGTAGTTCATGCTAATGTGCTCTGTGATAAGAATGAATGAATAAAAAATTAATTAAAAAAAACTTACAAGTTCATCACTACATCAAATATTGGTTACCCATCAACGCCTCCTTTAGGATGTTGATCAAATGCAAGGAGCATTATTAGTATTGATGGATAACCAATATTTGGCCTATATTTGAACTAGCCCTATATTTTCTAGGACAATGGTTTTCAACCTTTTTCAGTAATGTACCTCTTGTTAATTTTCAACATTATCACATACACCCACCCAACACATACACACATACAACCCCCCCCTCATTCCACTTGCATTTTATTACCAAGCTTTTCTTATAAAACAAAATATCTTGCACAAACAACCCAAGAAGAATAACAATTAAATATACAATTTGGAAGGCTATAAAATGCTAAATAAGAGAGCTAAATAAATCAATATACTGTCATCTGTACCCTCTGGAATTAATTTTGTACTCCCTGGGATACATGTAACCCTGGTTAAGAACTGCTGCTCTAGGATATAGGAGAAATAGAGATAATCTTATAGAAACCAATAAGATTAGGAAGGGACAGAGTAGCCAGTGTGAGACTGTTTCCCCTGGTTGTAGAATCTAAAACTAGGGGTCATGGTCTCAAAATTAAGATCAGCCTTTTCAAACAGAGTTGAGGATATATTTCTTCACTCAGAGGGTAGTGAATTTTTGGAATTATCTACCCCAGAAGGCAGTGGATGCTCAATCCTTGAACATATTCAAGACTGAAATTAGTAGATTTCTAATGAATAGAGGGATTAAAGGATATGGGGATAGTGCAGGTAAATGGAATTAGGTTAGAAGATCAGTCGTGATCTTATTGAATGGCGGAGCAGGATTAAGGGGCTGAATGACCTATTTCTGTTCCGAGACCTATTTCTGCTCTTATTTCTTATGTTCTTATGCTCTTTAGGTGAGGCGATAATGCAATTATGTTACTTCAATACTCTGAGCTAAATTTACCACCACCAACAACAACTTTGATTTATATAGCGCCCTCCACACCGGAGGTGTCTCAGAGCACTTTACAATAGCGGATCCCGGGACCGAGCCAAGGGCAGGGGCAGAAAGGTGATCAAAAGCGTGGTCGAAGAGAAAGGTTTTCAGCTGTGACCTGAAACTGGGAAGAGAGGGGCGAGGCGAAGGGAGTGAGGAAGGGAGTTCCAGAGCCTCGGGGCGTAGTGGCTGAAGGCACGGCCGCCGAGGGTGGAGCAGAGGATTCAGGGACATGGAGGAGGCCAGACCCAGAGGAGCGAAGGCAGCAGGTGCTGGGTTGTGGGGAGAGGATATTAGAGAGATAGGGGGGTGCAGAGGAGTAGAGAGATTTGAAAACAAGGGTGAGGATCTTAAAGTCGATTCTCTCTGGGATAGGCAGCCAGTGAAGTTTGGCAAGCACTGTGGTAATGGGGGAATGAAGCTTGGAGTGGGTGAGTATGCGGGCGGCAGAGTTTTGGATTAGCTGGATTTTGTGGATTGTGGTGGAGGGGAGACCGGAGACCATACCACTGGTATGGTATCCTTGAAAATCGACAGTGGACTGTAGATATGTAGAGGAATTGCTCTGTTTTCATTGGAAGAGAGAAGTGGACCTGCTGGATGTGTACAAAATTATGTCAGGTTTCAACAGGATGAAAAGGGAGGAATTATTTCCACTGGGAGGAGTCGGGGACATAGATATGATAGCCGCAATAATGGCAAAAGGAGATTTCAGTAACTTATTTTCCTCACAGAAAGTTGTTGGGTTTTGAGAATGTAGTCTTTTCCTCTTGTGATAAGTGATGTACCACTCTATCCTATAAAATAATTGAAATAAGATTAATCACTTTCACATATTGTCTATTTGCTCTTTTTATATTTCACTTTTATAGTAGTCTTGTGTAATTTCTGTAGTGAATCAATGCTCTACTTGTGTGTAAATCTGTTTTTAGGGCTGTCAATTGAATTCTGAGCCATGCTCCAATATTTACCTGCAGGAGGTGACATCAGGATACAATCAATGGCAACAGCTGTTATATAAGTGGGCTAGCTCAGTGGTTAGAGCACTTGCTTTACAAGCATGAGACTTGTGTACAAAACCAGGCAGGTCAGGGTGAAACCTTGGGCAAGTTTCCTTACTCCACATGGCTGATAATAATCCGATTCAAAGTGTTCAAATTGAATACAATTATGTTTCAAAGTCTTTGTACAATCCTTTACTCCCCTAATGTTAAAATTAACATCTTATTCCTGTCTCTTATCAATCAAGTTGCTAATTCAAAATATTTTATGACTGCAATGTCTCAACAAGTCTATGGGATAAAATGAGAATCATTTTCAAGAATAGGAGGCAAATTATATTTGTGGATAAGTGATACAATAGGTACGAAACACAATCCTCTTGTCTCTGCGAGATGGGATTTTATTCATTCCAGGCTGATTGCACAGTCCTCCTTATCTGGAGGCAAAATCATGGTGAAATTGACATTCTGGTCTCTATTGTTGGTGGTTGGGTCAATGAAACACATAAGTACTCAATGGACGATCACTAAACGTATTAAATGATTGTCTGGATCTCAGTCCTTGCTGCTTTCCAAACATTTGTCTTTGCTGCCATTCTGAACCAAGGCTCCATGTCATGTCTTTCATTTATTTGATGTCAGGCTTCAGAACCTATTTATACTTTCCCAATCACATAGAATGATGTAGTTGTGCAGATACCAGATGAATTTGAAACATTTCTTAAAACAATACTTAAACAACGGCCTCTGATATTTAAGAGAAAAAAAAATATTGAATTCACCCAGGTTTGGTTGGTCCCACTCTTGCCTCTGAGTTAGTCATTGTGGGTTGAACTCCCCCCACTGTATCACTGAATTTGCAATCTAGTTTAATGTTCCAAAACAGAGAGTGTTAGGGTGCGTGCTGCATTTCAGGATATACCATCCTTCGGATCAGATGTTAAGCTTGCATCTGCTGTTTAAGATTCCATGACATTATTTGAGATTGCAAGAGAGTGTATGACAAATAGTTGTGGCACATTGCTGTGCATTAATTAGTGGCTGCATTTGCATACAAATACAGTCTCTACATTTTTCTGTAAATCCTGCAAAATGTTTTTGGACGTGTTGGTTATGGGTTAGTGCGCTACTTGAAATGTAAAGATTATTATTTGTGTTGACTCTTGAGCCTTCTATATCTTTTCATGGGTCTCATTGTTAGTTTGTTTTAGCAGATGCTGAATTTAATTTTGGGTTGGTAAGAGGAGAAATCGTCTTTCTCATTAAGAATATATATTTATTTGGTGGAATTGCATTGCAGTTATTGATTGGGTCTATTGATTTCCTACCATTATCTGCTAAACTTTATGGTGCCATTAAGCTTGTATTTGTTTGCACTTGGCTGTTCCTAGTGTTAAATTAACCCATGAACCCAAATACTAGTGAAAGCTTGTGTTTATAAAGTGGTTCATGTCTGGATTATTCATGTAAGGCTTTGTTTCAAAGCAGATAAGGCTTTCAACAATTTGCTTTATCTATCATGTTAAGCATCTAATATCTGTGTAAAAACCCCTCTGAAATGCTTTTTTTTAGCTTGAAAAACCCCATCTTATCTAATTATTCTATGTACATTATCTTACTAACACTTGCATTAGCCGTGTTTTCCTCTGGAGCCTGAGCAGCCCCTTTATGTTGTGGCAGCCAAACATGTATACATATATACACTTATACATCTCAAACATCTTTCCACTCCCCAGCTGAATTTACTGTGATGCCCAATGTGTACTGCAAATCAGTATCTCTTCTTCCCTGAGTAGAGTTCCAAATGTGACTGGCTCTTTCATTACATTAACCAATCCCAAATCACAATTTTATTTCACATAATTTGCTGCTCTCCATCAACTGAGCTTAGCATTTGGTCGCTCTGCCCCAAGCTCTCTTCAGCTGTATCCTTGTGACTCTCTGCTTTCTCTTCTCCTGATCCGTTATGGAAACCCGCCTTAAAACTTCTTTCCTTGACTTAGCTCTCAAATACATTCCCACTCCCTTCAAACTTGATAACCTAGTCAGGTCAGAGAAGTTTTTGAATATACTATACTATAGTCAATCTAAAGACACCATCAATCCAAGTCCCATCACAATTACCCTAATCATGCCTCACCCAATGCTAATGAACCATACTGTGCAGAACACGTCATCAGGCAGAGATATAGACACCAAGTACATTTAACTTCTCCCTCTCTCATCTTGGAAATTAGGGTCCGGGATATGGAAATTTTCTGATATCGATATATCGGTGGGCTCATATCGATATATACCGATATATCAATATTTCTGTTTTTTTAGTACTGTGCATGCGCGCGCATTCAGGGGTACGCATGCATTCAGGGTGCGCACGCATTCCGGTGTGCGTGCGCATTCAGTTGTGAAATCGCCGGAAACGATATACCGAAATTTACGATATACCAATATATTATTTTATACTGAATTTTTCGATATATCAATATATTTTAAATTCCAATATCGGCATATCGATATGAAAAATTATATCGATATAACCGATATATTGATATATTTCTGGACATTATCGGAAATGTAAACTGAATTGTAATATTCCAACTTCTGGTTGTGATCAGTTAACAGAAATCAAACTTACAATATTCTTGTCATGTATACCTTAATGCTGTAATTGTGGTGGGTCTGCCACAAAACAGCAATGATAATAGTAATGCAATAATAATTTCTATATATTTGATACAGCACCTTTCACAATGAGAGATTGTCTCAAAGCACTTTTACAGGGTGTACTCTTATGTGCAGCAACTGTGCATTTTAGAGGCGAATACAGTAGCCTATTTGTGCATATCATGATCTCGCAGTCAGCCATGAAGTGAATGGACAATTTTTATTTTTTATCTGCGGAAATTGTTGCCCAGGACATATCGATATATCGGTTATACCCGATATAATTTTCATATCGATATGCCGATATAGACATTTGAAAAATATCGATATATTGCAAAATCGATATATCGAGGTAAAAAATCGGAATGCGCGCACACTGAACTACAAGACCCAGAATGCTCATCTCTATACACAATGCACAGACCGAGGTGCAAAGCCGCCATATTGTATTCATAGTCCTGGAATACAATATACAATATAATGCAAGAGGTGAGGGGAGAGAGACGGCTGGGGGTGGGGGGGGGGGGGGGTGAGAGAGGAGAGAGACACAGAGACACAGACAGAAAAACATAGAGATGGAGAGAGTGAGTGTGAGAGACACAGAGAGAGAGAGAGATATTTACCTCCTGAGGAGATAGGCCCCAAATGCGAGTGCACCTCACGACACATGCGCGGTACAAAAAACCTGAAAATATCGATATGTCGGTATATCTCGATATGAGCCCATCGATATATCTAAATCGGAAAATTTCCATATCGACGGACCCTAGTGGATACAATATATTTTTCTTTTAATAGTGCCATGGGATCTGTTGCATAATGCTTTAACAACATAAGTGGCAATTGACTATGAAGGATGGAAGTATAAAAGGATTCTCGGAAGAGTGACTTGCAGATTTTCAGAGGTTGATTTGTAGAGTTTGATTAAAAGACTGAGTGAATATACATTATGTTTTGAATTAAATAACATTACATGGTGTCAGAGTGAATACGAAAACTGGAGTGAAACTGACTACGAGATGGAATATACTGACTGAAAATGCAGAGAGAAGCAGAATTAAATCCATACCAAGGTATGTGCAGATACCAAGACCACTGCAGTTGGTTGGAAGTTTAAGGCACAATTGGCAAAGGTTTGAAAAAGACTTTAAAATTTTGGAATTAGCAGTAAACATAATGAAACTGCCTCAGGAACAGCAGTCTGCAATATTTTTGAATGTAGCAAGGGAAGCAAGGGAATATTTTGCAACCCTCGAAAGAGATGTGGACATGCGATTGAATGAGCTAATGAATATTATGCAGGAACGATGCTGTGGAAAAAAATAACATGACAATTGACCGATTTAAGTTTGGAACAAGAAAGCAGGGACCCACATAATCATTTAATCAGTACTATGCGATACTGAGAACCCTCAGTAAAAATTGCAACTAAGGAGCATTAAGAGACAAAATGATACGTGACCAAATAGTAGTTGTAATAAACGATACGAGATTGAGAGGAAAGCTTTTGAGAAAAGAAGACCTGATGTAAGAATCGGCAATGGAGATGAGGATTGAAGAGGTGACAAAAATAAATATTAGAGAGGTGGAGAGGTAATTAAGAGGAATAATAGTCTACATTGTAAAACTAAAAGCTTATACTCGATAAGGATTGGAAGATATAATAAAAATGAGAATATTAAAAAGAATTGGGAATGTAAAAATAGAGGAAAGTGAACCAAGGGAGACAGAAGAAATAGTAGAACAATATAAACAGATGTTGATGTCCAGAAAATTAAGAGATGGGTTAATATAGTAGGAAACAAAATTTAGACCATAGTTATAGAGACAAAGAAACAAGAGCAAACAGAAGGAAAAAAACATTTTTAAATGGAGGAGCCGTATGGTTTCAGAGAAAAGACCTAAAAACGGAAGGCTAGATCAGAGGAAATATTTGGGTAAAAGATAAGAACCCCAGATCTTATTGCGTAAAAGATGAAAAACCAAAGATATTTAGACAAACATCATGGGAGATCAAACAAAGAACAGTAAAGAAATTACAGGACAAAAGGAAAAACAACAATAATAACACTTTATAGCGCCTTTCACATCAGGAGGACATCCCTAGACGCTGGACAGTCACTGTGTCAGACCTGAACTGGGCACTGGGGAGTGGGGGAGGGAAGAGGGTGATAAGGAGTTGCCAATGGGACCATTAGAAGGAAGAGCAAGAAATGGCAGAAACTGGGAGAACAACCAGATGCAGAAGAGAAATAAAAAAACCCACAAAGAATGTTAGAACATCATTGAAAAAAGAAAGGAAAAACTAAAAGAAGGAAGATGTTGCATATTGCTCCAACGACATAAGTGGCAATTGAATATGGAGGATGCAAGTATAAAACGATTCTGGGAAGAGTGATTTGCAGATTTTGAAAAAGGTTGATTTGTACAGTTCGAATAAGTTTTGGATTATATAACAGTACGGGATCTTTATAATTCATCTAGACAGGCTAAAAAGAATTAATGTTAAAGTCTTGTCTGGAGTTGGTACTTCCAATAATACAGTGCTACTCTGCCATTCCCGTGAAAGGCAGTCTAGACTATGAGCACAAATTTCCAACATGGAACCCACATAATTTCGGAACCCACAACGGAACCATTAACCTTCCGAATATGAAGCAAGATTTCTAATTGTGTTTTCAAATGTAGCAAATTTCACCCCAATAGACGGTTTTACACAATTTGTCCAATCGATTCTGCCACATAGCATTCAGGTCAGCAGTTACTTGTTTCAGTTCAGCAGCAGGCAGTTAACGTTGGTTAATTTTCGTGTTCAAATACCAGACTCAGTAAGTTGTAATTCATTTCACGGTTGCTTAATTTCCTTGTTCACTGTTGTTTTGTGCTGTCTCTGGTAGTTATTGATTTCTTAGACTGTATTTAGACTGCTCAACCAAGTGGACTGATTGTTTCAAACCTAATTCCAATTCACAGTGTTTTGTGGTTGGTTGTTCTCCATTTTTTTTCAGTCAAATGCTTGAACTTAGTTTGCTTGATTGCATACCTATAGAATGTTTTTGGACTGGGTCATTTTATTTGTTTTCTTCTTATATTGTCTGCAGCTTTTCATGTTGTCTGTTGATGATCAGAAAAGATGAGTTTGATGAAATTTAATCTCAAACTAGGGTTTTGACAGGGTAAACTGAGAAGACCTATTTCCACCAGTGGATGAGTCAGTGACTAGAGGTAATTGTTAGAAGGAGAGTCAAAGGAAGAGCGAAAGGAGAGCTTTGTTTTTTTTCATGCTAGTGGAGCCAATGTCCATTGTTGGTTTCAAGAGGAAAGTAATCAGTTATATGAGGTGTACAAGAACAACAACAAAATTGCACTTATATAGCGCCTTTCACGTCGGGAGGACGTTCCAAAGCGCTGAACAGTCTTGTCGGGACCCGAGCGGGGGATAGCGGGTGGAGGAGGGTCGAAGTAGGGGGAAGGGGAAGGAGAGTTAGTGGGGCAGCCAAAGGTGCGGTCGAAGTGGAAGGACTTGAGACTGGCCTTGAAGGAGGAAAGGGAGGAATCGAGGTGGAAGGGCTGCGGGATGGAGTTCCACAGTGTGTGAGCAGAGAGGCTGAAAGCCCGGCCGCCAAGGGTTGGGTGGTTAGGGCGGTGGTTGCAGAGCAGGCCTGAGTCTGCTGAACGGAGGGTGCGGGCAGGCTGTTAGGGAGACAGTAGGTGAGAGAGATAGGTGTGGGCAAGGCTGTCAATGGCCTTGAAAGTGAGGACAAGGATGTTGAATTTTATCCTCTGGGTGACTGGGAGTCAGTGGAGATGGGCGAGGGTGGGAGTGATGTGGTTATGAAGCCTGGTACGGGAGTACACGAGCTGCAAAGGTCTGAATGATCTGCAGCCTGTGAAGCAAGGAGCTGGGGAGACCGACGAGGAGAGAGTTCCCGTTGTCAAGCCTCAAAGTGATAAAGGTGTGGACGAGGGTTTCAGCGGCGTCAGGGGTGAGGTAGTGGCGGAGTCTATCAATATTGCGGAGGTGATGGAAGGCCTCAGGTGTCATCCTCGTACCCGTGGAAATTTACCCCATGTCTACAGATGATATCGCCCAGGGGGAGAGTGTAGAGGGTGAAGAGCAGGGGGCCAAGGACAGAGCCCTGGGGAACGCTGCATGCAGGGAGAAGCCATTGGAAGAGATGAAGTGAAGGCGGTGGGAGAGATAGGATCGGAACCATTCGAGGACAGATCCTTGCAGTTTGAGGAGGGAGGAGAGGCGGTGGAGGAGGATACTGTAGTCCATGTTATCGAAGGCAGTGGATAGGTCGAGGAGGCAGAGGGAGCCCTGGTCACAGATGGTGTAGAGAGTTAAAGAAGTGTAG
This sequence comes from Hydrolagus colliei, assembly GCA_035084275.1. NCBI lineage: Eukaryota > Metazoa > Chordata > Chondrichthyes > Chimaeriformes > Chimaeridae > Hydrolagus > Hydrolagus colliei. The sequence goes on from CM068743.1 coordinate 87,520,499, forward strand.
GGTTGGGCAGAACATTAGGATTGAATGAATGCTTTTCTATGAGAACTAATGAAGACTCAATGTGCTAATTGCTGTTTCCAGTGATATAAGTGTCTCTCAATGAGTATTCTATGAGCATTGATGGTGGGATTCCATCTCTTTGGATCAGTTACACAATGTCATAGACTTGGACCTGAAACTGCTCTATTCATTAAAAATGGGCAAAAGTTCAAAGGGTTTTTCATGAGTTAAACTAATGTAGATGCCACCTTCAGAAGTGTCAAGCTTTTTACAGCATCTAAGTAAGCCAATTGACTTTGGCAACAAAGCTTGTATGGAGTGCGAAGCAATGCCATAACCACCATCACACAGATTGGTTCAGATAAAGTAGGCCCTCCAGCCCACTTGATCTCATTGTTCCACAGTATCTAATCTACCATCATCATAATCAGGCTGTTTCTTTTTTTAACAATGAGTCCATATGTCCTTTCAGGCAACCTGCTCCAATTGTTAATTATCTTCTGGATAAAGACATACAGTACTTCCTTTTTTTTCCTGGTATCTGTCGTGAAATTGCTGTGTGCAATTCAATAAATGTGCCTTTATGTTCTGCTGACCTAGGATGATTTCAACATCCCATTTAAAATTTGGATACTTCTATAAGGTCATCTCTGAGACATTCCCTTTGAAGGCTGAATAACCAAAGCATGTCTAATTGTTGCTCATAAAAGTCATACAATAAGCTCAAGGAAAGAAACAAAAAGGAAATTTCAGTTAGACAAGCAAAAGACAATAGTGATGTTGAGCAAGAAGTTTGATTCAATCACTATCACTTCACAATAAAAACCTTATCTTCAGTAGATATGATTCTGATTATTGTTATTATGCTTAAGATTATGATTATTATTATCGTAGCAAAAAATATATATTGAACAATCTCCTTCAGCTGGAAACTAAAAGTAATATTTACACTGCAATTATATCTGACTGTAAAGTTTAATGACCATGTGTTTGCTGGCAAACATGGTAACCAAATTGTGCATTGAAACTGTCTGTTGAGTTTTCCCTTATCCAACAGCCTGCCTGAAATTCTAACATCAGCACACAAATAAAATAGAAAGCTTCAGACACAGAGTTTTTATTCTTCACCAATATTTTTTTTCCTTTTTGTTGTTTTAAACTTGGAATCCTTGAAATACATCACACAGATGTCAACAAGCTGAGAATTCCTGCTTCATAGTCCTGCAAATATCCATAGATGTTATGTGTACACAAATGGTTCTCTGCTCAGCATTTACTCTGTAGCAGTCACTTAACTTAAGTTAACTTCCATTTCCAAAGGCTAAGGGAGTTGTTCATTTCATGGTTCTTTAGTTTTGATGTTCACTTTTTTTTCCCCCTGAAGCTATCTCTCGGTTATTGATTTTTAAGTCTGTACTGAATGTCCCTATCCTGATCGACATACAGCAATAAAAGCACTTAGATATAAGATCAAAACTTTGGTTGTTCATTTTGTGCAAGTGATGCACATTATTATTAACTCCCGATGTTATTCGACTTGAGCCAATGATTTTCTATGGAAATAGCAAATTGTTTGTAAATGGGCGGGGTGCTTGGGGGAGGGGAGGATAAGAGATTAGATTTAGATGGATAATGTGATGGATTGCTGCATGCCAATTGACTGTTGCCTCCAAATACAATAGTCACTAGACAGTAGTGGGTTTTCATTGGATTCTGTGCCTCTATTTCCTTCAGAGAGGTTTGAATATATGACAATTGGCAACATGCGGGGAAACATTTCATAAAGGTCTAGATATTTTAATACAGCATGTCAGAGTGCCCAGAATTTGTTTAACAAATTCTTAACTTGACTTTGTTAACTTAACTGTGAAGCTGCTTTTTCTGTAATTCTTAAAATAACTTGCAATTGGTAACAATCTGTGTGGCGCGTTACTAGGTTGTGGGTTCAAATCTCACTTTGTAACCTTGGATTCGTCACCTGGCTGACATTCTCATGCAGTGCTGGAGAGGAGCCCTGCATTATCAATAGAGCTGTGTTTCAAATGAAGTGTTCAAACAACATTATTACATCACATTTGTAAAGCGTCTTTCATGTCGAGAGGACCTGACATGAAAAGTGCTGGACATTTGGGATTTGGAACTGATCTAATTTGCCTATTCAGATAGATGTTAAAGATCCTTTGTGAATATTACAAAAAATGAGGAGTATCTCCTGGTGTCCTGGCTAACAATCCTAAAGATGAAATTGGTTGTTTGTGCGACATTGCACGCCGCAAATTTGGTTTTACATTCACATAAATTTGCAATAACTTTACTTAATTTCAAATCCCATCAAGGATTTTGAGACACACTCCAAGCATGAAATATTAATAATATTTCATATCTATATTAATAGAATATCTATATTAAATGCAAGAAATATTACATTTAAAAGTCTCAGCTAAGTGTTTGTAACCGTAGAAAAACAGCAAATAATTTGTCCCCACTGCCTGTAGTCAATAACTGTTGCGTTGTCAAAACTGTTACCCAAATCTTAGCCACCAGTCATCATTATTGTTACCTTGGGTCTCTTTACATCACTTGTCAGTTGGTCATATTCTTGCAGCTCAGTCAGAAAGTTAAAGAAAATAAGTGCAGACCCATTAGAACATGCATCACTAAACATGTGATTAATTCATTTATTATTTGAATGTGAATGCATGCAGTAGCCTGTCTCACTTCCATTGTGCATATGCAACACCCCAAAGTAATGCCAGTGGTGATGATATAACAGAGAAGTCAAGTTTTTCTTTGCGAAGTAGCTGCCTTGTAGGTAGGAAATGGGCAAATATGTCATGAAATCAGCTATTATGGCCTTGTTATAAAGAGGGATGGGATTCTATTGACCCCAACCACCAACTTATTATAAGACTCTACTGCGATGCATAGTGTAACTCACTTTGAGATCTACGGATTGTGCATCTTGCAGTAAAACAATTGTCTGATGGAGTACTGTTTTCAAAAAAAAATATGGCCCGGCGATAAGATCAGTTTGTTTCAGTGGAAGTTAAATGAAAATTGAAGATTGTCGGTCAAGAAAAATAATTGCTTTTGTCATCTCAAGGGGAAAAAAGTGACCTTTTTTAATTAAAGAAAATGCTGTTCAGTAAGATTTGCTTGCAGGAATAACAACAAAGCAACAACAAAATTACATTTATATACGTCCTTGCATGTTGCGAAATTACTAACCTCATGTAATAATAAGAATCGTTGCATTTGATATAGCACTTTTTACATCTTCTAGACCTATACGCTTGTATCAAGGTCAGCTCAGCATTATTCAGGTTTTTTTTTGCCTATAAATTATAGTATGTTGAGTATTATCCTCCAACTTAAGGTTCTGCTATTTAACACATCCTGGATGAAGCTGTATGCATTCATGATAATCATGTAATCATGCTCTTTACTGTTCCTGTGAGATAACTTACTTTATCAAATGCTAACAGATCTCTTACACTATTCTCAGAGCTGAGAGGTTGTGTAACAAGATCTTCTTAACAACAAAAAGGCCATTATTATAACTGTCAATCAGAAACTAAGGCCTTCACAGAAGAGTGAGTACACATACCCTGTTGCAGAATCAGAAGTAGAAGTTTGGAGACAACTAGTAATATTTCAAACAATCCTTGCATTTGATACAGTGCTTTTCATGTCAGTATGACTCAAAATACCTCAGAACTTCTGTAATTTGTAGTGACTGTGTATTTGTGCAGGGTAAATGTGAGAGACAATTTTGTAAACACCAGTTTAGGCAGTAAGAGCAGCTACAAATTTCACTCTAATGTTTCATTTATCAATCAACCCAAAGATATAAAAGAGAAGGGAGTTTCTTCCAATGCCTTGCCAACAGTTCCATAGGGATGACCATTATTATTTCTTATTGCTGCTGTTGTTCCCAACTGTCCACCATCGGTGGCAGTGTTCTCAGATCACTCCACCACCAAACTCTGCAGCTTGTGCCTCAATCCCTTGACCTTGACCCTACAGGTCACACTTGAAGAACTTTAAGTTTGACCACTGTCACCTCACACTCTTACCCTGGCTCGGCATCAGACCGCGCCACTGTTAATCACACTGACACGCAACCCTACATAAAGGGTGTTAAATCAATGCAACATAGTTATACCTTAGGGTAAAACAACAACAACTTCAATTGATATAGCGCTCTCCATGCTGGATGGTGTCTCAGAGCGCTTCACAATCATGGATCCCGGGCCCGAGCCAGGGGGAAAAAGATGACCGAAGGCACAGTCAAACAGAAAGGTCTTTAGCCGAGACCTTAAATTAGGAAGAGAGGGAGCAAGCTGAAGGGAGTGAGGAAGGGAGTTCCAGAGTTTTGGGACATAGCGGCTAAAGGTGAAGCGGAGTTTTCGGGGGAAAAGGAGGAGACCTAGAACCAGAGGAATAAAGGCAACGGATGATGTTTTGGGGAAGAGAGGAGGACAGTGAGGTAGAGGGGTGCAGAGGAGTGGAGAGATTTGAAGAAAAGAGTGAGGATCTTGAAATCGATCCTCTCCGGGACAGGGAGCCAGTGAAGTCTGGCAAGGACTGGAATAATGGGGGAGCGAAGTTTGGTGTGGGTGAGAACACAGGCAGCAGAGTTCTGAATGAACTGGATTTTATGGATTGTGGTGGAGGGGAGACCAGTGAGGAGGGCATTTGCATAGTCCAGCCGAGAGGTGACAAAGGCATGGACCAAAGTTTCATCTGCTTTTGGGGAAGGTATTGCTGGAGACGGGCAATACGTTGGAAGTGGAATTCAGCGGTGCTGGTGAGGGATTAGATGTGGGGAGGAAGGACAGTTGGCGGTCAAACCTGATACCAAGGTTGCGTACCGGTTCGGAGAGTTTTAGGGGCAGGTTGGGTAGGTGGAGTAGGTGAGAGCTGTGTGAATGAAGATGATGACGAGAGCCAAACAGTATGGCTTCCATTTTGTCAACATTCAAGTGCAGGAAATTCGTACTAATCCAGCTTCTTATGTCTGACAGGCAGGCTGACAGAACATCAGGGGACTGGGGGACGCAAAGTGAGGTGGAGAAATAAAGTTGGGTATCATCTGCATACATGTGGAAGTGTACTCCATGTCTGCGGATGACATCACTAAGGGGGAGCATATAGATTAGGAAGAGGAAGGGGCCAAGGATGAATCCTTGGGGTATCCCACAGGTAACTGGATGAGAGCAGGAGGAAAAGCCATTTGTGGTGATGTACTGTTTGCGGTTTGTAAGGTAGGACTCGAACCAGGTGAGTGTGGTCCCACTGAGGTGAATGATGGAGGATAGGCGGTGGAAGAGGATGGCGTGGTCGACTGTGTCGAACGGGGCTGAGTTCCAGGAGGATAAGGAGGCAGAGGGAGCCCTGGTCACAGATAGGGAAGTCAGCGCTTGTGAATTTCACAAGCTCAGTCTCTGTACTGTGGACGGGGCAGAAACCAGACGGGATTCGAAAAGGGAGTGGGAGGAGTGGTGGGCACGGAATTGCTTGGCAACAATGCATTCAAGTACTTTGGAAAGGAAGGGCAGGTTAGAAATCAGGTGGTTGTGGCTAGGGTTAGAGGGATCTAGGTTAGGTTTTTGAGGAGGGCAGGTGATGATGGGAGTTTTGAGGGGGCAGGGACTTATCCTGTGGAGAGGGACTGATTTACAATGTCAGCCAGCAGTGGGCAGAGGAGGGGTAGCTGGTATCCCAGTAAGTTGTTGGGAAGGGGGTCGAGGCAGCAGATGGTGGGCTTCATTTTGGTGATGGTGGAAGAGAGGGAGGAATGAGAGATGGGGAAGAAGGATTGTAGAAATGGGGTTGTGATAGAAGCAGATGATGAGGAGGGTGTGGAGGATGAAATGGGGGTGGTGGTGGTGGGCAATGAGAGGCAGGAGAATGAGGCTGCTTGGTGGATAATGTGGATTTTGGAGGAGAAGACCTCCCACATCATTCTTCTTACTTGTTGGACATTTGATTGCCTGTTCAGATATCCTGCATTAACATTAAAACAAACTTTTCACATCTTCTAGATATCTCAAGGCACTTTACAGAGTACACTGTATATTTTTTGTGGGCAAAACGCAGCAGCTAATTTTACTTAGCAGTATTCCACAAACAGTCGTCGATATAAGTGATCAATTTTTGTTTTAGGGATTATTATCAGATGTGTGGAATCAGGAAAGTTGCCCCATGTTTTGCACTGCTGGGACTCGAACCACCGTTTAGTGCTCCAACCACCAAGTTACAGGACTCCACGTTAAAAAAAACGTTGCTTTTATTGTGGTATGCCACTAGCTGACATTCAATGTGTGTAGGTTAGCAAGTGAAATGTCATGATTCGTATCCAATTCAATCCAGATTACTTTAAAAAAATGGTCACTCAATCTAGTACTGTTGTGGGACACTACTGTGCACAATTGGCTGCGGTGTTTCACCCACAAAATATACAGTCAATTTACTTTACAGGATACACTATGAAGTACTTTGAGATGTCTCGAAGACATATGGAACTATATCAAACACAAGGATTATCATTATATTACAATGAAGCTGCTCACATGGCATTAAATTGTATCTATAATAACCGCACAGTCTTATCTGTATCATAAGTGGTTGCAGATTATGTTTGCAGTGCACAAAGCCATGGAGTTTCATTCAGCCACTGAATAAATAGCATTTAATTTTAATATCTCTTTCACAGATGTTCAGAGTTCTTTATTGAATCAGATTGATGTAGTCCTTTGTGCATATTATCTATTTTCTGTTAAGACTTTGCTGTAAAGACTTTTCCATTTATGGTTTTTAATATCAGTAGTTCATTCAAATAAGATTTTTTGGCAAAGGTAATATTCCAGCTTATAAACCTTATGAGGCCGCAAAAAATAGCTAATTACTACAATCATTTTGTTAATATAATTTTACATTTTATAATGGGAAATCCTATGATGGAGATGCAGAAGAGATTGCTAGTTTTATTGACCATAGTCCCTATATTTTTAAGATTGACTTCTGATAAAAGCCACAAATAACCCATGGATAGAAATTTTCATTTGGAATGCAACTAGAGAAGTCTGTCGGACCCACAGTAGATCAAGTCTGCACAAAAATGTTTTATGCCCTTTATTGACCATTAAATTCCACACAATTCATCGTGGTGAAAAGGCAGCTAAACTTTCCTCGTTCCTGATTAAGCAAGATAACTTTCTATATTTTAATCAGATAGCTAACAATAACATTATTTTCCCTGCTTAATTGTAAAAGTATTCAGTGGGCATTAGAAATGGTACTTCAAGAAGAAGAATAAACAGGTTACAAAGTGCTTCTCCTTCACGTCAATGTCAGGACATTGACTTGTGAGAATCCAACCCTGAGATCAGGTGCTAGTTATCATTTTGTCATACTGATGTGTGGTTTTGAACCTGTATTTCCTCATAATGAAATTTCGAAAGTTAGAATTCCATAGAAAGTTGCAGCGTGGAAACAGGCCATGCAGCCTAACTTGTCCATGCTGGTATGTATACTCCAGGGGAGCCTCCAGCCATCCTATTTAGTTCTATAAACTGATCCCTCATGAAAGCATCAAGTTTCCTCTTAAATATATTCATACTTCTTGCCTCAAGGGCAACTTCTGGCAATGAATTCCACATTCTCTGTGAAAAGTGTACCATCTACATCTGCTACTAGCTATCTTATATTTATGTCCCCTTGTTTTTCACTCACCAATAAGTGGAAAGAGACTGTTAATGCTGACCTTATCAAATAATTTCATAATTTCAAACTCAGTACTGTACTACTTTTCAGTCAGACATTGAGTGAGACATTTATGTCTTCAGCATTTGAGGCATGAATATATAATAATAACAACAATAATAATATATTACTTTTTATATTATAGCACCATTCACATTAATACTATTATTAATAATATTACCTTTCACATTGGGAGAACGTCTCACTTTGCTGGATATAGTATCAAGTGGAGTGGATGTACATTTTGTAGGTGAAAGCGGTAGCTAATCTAAGCATAGAAAGTCCTATAACCAGCCGTGGGATGGCATGCCTATTTGTGAGGTTAAAATGAAGTCCCAATAATATAACCTTATATTTACCACTACAATTCCACACTCCACTGTTTACCTAACAAAAATGAACCTGGTTGTTAGTCGATTGGTCAATTTTATGGGAATAATAATTCCTTAACAAAAAATGTGGTCACTCAATCCATGACTGTTTGTGGGACACTGCTGTGTGGAATTTGCTGTCGTGTTTTGCCCAAAAAATAAACAGTCAATTCACTTTACAGTAAATTCTGTGAAGTGTTTTGAGATATCTAGAAGACATGGTAAGATGCTGTATCACAACATTGTTGATGAAAATCTATTAATTCAAAGATTAATTTCACTGATAAGTTTTTCATTTCAAAGAATGTGTTGGAATGTAAATATTATAAAATATATTATATAATAAAAGAAGGAGGCTTGATTATAATTAGCTCTGATGTCAATTTTGAATTCAATTTGGGTTTGAAGATTCAAGTCTATTAACATGTGGATTCAAACAGCCAAAATCATTGTGATGCAGACCCTTGAAGGAAGAGTATCAGCTCCAGAACATATTCAACTATCTTTCTCATTCAAACATTATGGGATTAAAATATTTCAATATTGATACATCATGAAAGTATCATTATATTACTGTGAATCAGGACCTAGTCACAAAGTTTTTTAATTTAAAATTAGGTGCCTCGCATAGCCTCTTCCAAACATTCAAAGCAAATCTCTATTATATAATATGCCCAAAGTTCTATATTATATATATTTTTTAAATTAAGTACAATAAATAGGCAAACTGATTTTGGAACTAATCAAATTTTACTGGAATCCATCAAAAGGATTACATATACCACTTTGTAATGTGCTTTTGCATTGCTTATTCAGATCTCCTGCTCCACTTACCTTATCTCAATATCTTAAATGACAATTGCCATTTATCTTGCTCATTTCAAGAGAGAGCATCTCAAAGTACTTCACAAAAATAACCGGGAACCTGAGCTAATGATAGTTAAGGGGGAAGGGTATAGGCTGGGCAGGAAGTGAACAAATGCGCAATAAAAAGAAATGCCTGAAGGTGGGTTCTGAAGGCGAGGAGAAAAGGACATGGATTTCCTCATGCTTCATTTTTTGAATGTATCCCTGATCATTCAAGAAATTTGAATCCTCAAACCAGGAGACCTCCTGGGTTACACAATGAGTCACAAAACGTGGTATTTTCAAATAAAGCAATTCAGTAACACGATTACGTCTGCCATTTCAACTTGAAGGAACGTTGTTCAAATTATGTTGCAGAGAACCTCCAGTGAACTGATGTGATGTATTTCCAGATTCCTTAATTCTAGAATCTAAGGGGGCAAATTGTAGTGAATATTCTTTGCAGTAAGATCCTTTGAAGCATTTGGGACACGATAAAATGGAATATCACGTATCAAAAGCTTCACAGAAATTTATTGTCAAATGAAGTGACTATGTATTTGCATGCCAAATTCCACTGGAGAATTGGGGATTGAGATTTGTTGTACAGAGTACATTTAACATTTCAGAGCAAACACAGTTTGACAAATTGTTGATTCAGTCCCAACTTTGAATAGCTTTTGTGTATTTCGTAAAGGAACTTACAGGAAGACAACATCATTAATAAAGCACATTTAAGCATTTAAGTTCTTATTGTTTCAAAAAGTAGAAGCGACCAACTTCAACTTGTAATTTTTCTCTCTGTGTGATAGCAGTTAGTGATATCAATTCTAATAGGGAGAGCAAGAATATCAGATTGGAGCTAACTGTTAGCAGAGATAGAGGTGACCAGGCAGCAGAAATAGGCTGGTGGATAATCTCACTTTATTTTTGAAGTCTGTTACAGCAACAGTATTTATTTTGATTTGAGATAGATGGTAAGCTTCAGGAGTGATTCCCTGTGTGACACTCTCCTCACAATCCTCTCTGACCTCAGTCAGTGCCAATAGTAGTACAATATAATATCAAACATAAAATATCTCAACAGCCTTAAGGAATCTGTCGAGGACCAGCGATACAATTTTTTTCCGAACTCCTTGCGTGATGTGAATAGCTCAGTAACACAAAGCATTGAATTGTTGGTATCAATTCTGCTGGTCAGCTTGCTCGACCCACAATGGAGATGGTAATGAAGGATCAAATAACAATTCTGAACTGCTGGGGATCAATTCCCCCACTGGGTAGCATTTATCAATCCAGAATTCAGCAAATGCTCAATGGAGCCTTAATTTTAAGGATAAGAACACAAGAAACAGGAGGAGTAGGCTATTTGGTCCCTCGAGCCTGCTCCACCATTTAATAGTATAATCAAGGCTGATCTTCTAACCTAATTCAATTACCTGCCCTATCCCCATATTTTTTAATCTGTTTATCTATTCGAAATCTATCAATCTCAGTCTTGAATATGTTCAAGCTCTGAGCATCCACAGCCATCTGGGGTAGAGAACTCCATAAACTCACTACCTTCTGAGTGAAGAAATGTTTGCTGAACTCTGTTCGAAAAGGCTGACCTTAATCTTGAGACTATAACCCTTAGTTTTGGATACTGCAAACAGGGGAAACAGTCTCACAACATGCACCTGTCAAGGCCCTTAAGGTTTGATAAAATCACCTCTATTTTTTCTATATTCTAGAGAATATAGGCCCAATTTACTCAACCTATTCTCACAGGTCAATCCCCTCATCCCAGGAACCAACCTAGTGAATCTACGCTGCACCCACTCTGAGGCGAGTATGTCTTTTCAAAAAAACTGCACACAATATTCTGGGTGTGGTCTCACCAATGCCCTATACAATTGCAGCAATGTACCCCTACTCCTGTCTAACCCTTTTGCAATAATGCCAACATGCCATTCACCTTCCTAGTTGCTTGCTTTACCTGTATACTAACATGTTTGCGACTGGTATACAAGGACACCCAAATCCCTCTGAACACTAACACTTTCTAGTCTCTCCCCTTCTAGAAAATAATTCACTTTTCTGTTTACTACCGATGTGAATAACTTCACACTTCCATCTGCCACCTACCTGCCCACTCACCTAAGCTGTGAATTATCCCTTTGAATTATTTTGGGTCATCCTAACAGCTTACTCTCCCACGTAGCTTCTTAGCATCTGCAAATTTAGCTGTGTTGAGCTCTATTTCCTCATCTAAATCATTGATATAAACTGTAAATAGTTGAGGCCCAAGCAGTGGTCCTTGTGGCACTCCACTATAATAATGATAATAATAATCATAATCATCATAATAATAATCCTTGCATTTGATATAGCGCTTTTCACTAGTCACCTCCTGCCAATTTGAGAAGGACCCGTTTATCCCTACTCTCTGCTTTCTTCCTGATACCACGCTCCAATCCATGCTAATACATTACCTTTAATTCCATCTGATGTAACAGCCTATTATGTGGCACCTTGTTGAATGCCTTCTGAAAGCCCAAATACAGTACATCTACTGGTTCCCCCCTATCTAGTCTGCGAGCTATATCCTCAAAAAGCTCCCTTTCATTAAGCCAAGTTGACTCTGCTTAATCATATTATGATTTTCTAAGTACCCCATGAAAACATCCTTGATTATAGATTCTAGAATTTGCCCTACCACCGATATCAGACTAACTGACCTATAGTTCCCCATTTCTTTCCCCCTACCCTTTTTATACAGTGGTGTTACATTTATGACCTTCCAATCAATGGGATCTGCTCCAGAATTCAAGGAATTTTGGAAGATCAAAAACAAAGCATTCACTATCTCTGCAGCCATCTCTTTTAAAACCCTAGGATGAAGGGGGGTTACCGTATTAGCTTTTAAACCCACCAATTTCCCTAGAACAATATTTTTAAAATGTTAATTTCTTTATCCCTCACTATCACTAGCTTCTTGGTTCCCCTCTATTTTCGGTAAGTTATCAGTGTCTTCTAATGTGAAGACACAAACAAAATATTTATTTTATAATTCTGCCATTTCTTTATTCCCCATTATAATTTCTCCTGACTTTGCCTACAACAGACCTACATTCACTTTAGATAGTCTCTTCCTTTTTATATATTTGTAGAAACTCTTACATTCTGTCTTTATGTTCCTAGCTAGTTTACCCTCATATTCCATTTTCTCCCTCTTAATCAGTTTTTTGGTTTTCCTTTGTTGATCCCTAAAGCCCTTCCAATCCTCAGGTTTACTGCTCTTTTGCCCGTATTATATGCCTCTTTAGATTTAATATTCCCTAACTTCCCTAGTTAGCCATGGTTGACACATTTTCCCGTGGTGTTTTTATTCCTCAAGGGAATATGTGATCACAGTGAATTATGCATTATATCCTTAAACGTTTCCCAATTGTAGTCTACTGTCATGACTTTTAATCTAATTTCCCAGTCTATTTTAGCCAAATCTTCTCTCATACTTGCAAAGTTTTCTTTCTTTAAAATTAGATGTTAAATCCTTCCTTTCTACTGTTTTTATCTCATCCTTTAGAGCAGGGATATTTAACCTGGTGGTAATTACTCATTTCGTTTGCAGGGTTGGTACTACTGGACACCAGTGGTTTGGTTTGTCTGTATTTCTTTACCGTGTTGTTGGCTAGCTCAAGGGGTAACAGTGATGAAATGGTTAAATACGACTGCTATAGAGACAGTAAAAGGAAAATTAACATTAATATTTATAATCCTTGCTTTTAAGATAATGGCTTATCATTTCTGACTATCTCAAAGGGCTTCAATCCCTTTGTTTTCTGTAAAGGAAGTTACAACAACAACAAAATTACACTTGTATAGCGCTTTTCACATCAGTAGGCATCTCAAAGCGCTGGACAGTCAATTGTTTTAGACCCAAGCTGAGGTTAAGGATAGGGAGTGTGAGAGAAAGCGGGATATTAGGGGTGACTGATGGGATCGTCGAAGAGGGGGGATCTGAGGCGGGAATTGAAGGAAGCTAGGAAGGGACAAGGTGGAAGGACTGTGGGGATGGAGTTCCAGAGGTTGGGGCAGAGTGGTTGAGGACTTGCCCGCCAATGGGGTGGTTGGGTTGGGGTGGGTGGGTTGGGTGGGGTCAGTGGGGGAAGGGACAAAGTAGGGGGAAGGGGAAGGAGAGTGGGAGAGGGGGAAGAGTTAGTGGGGCAGCCAAAGGCATAGTCAAAGACAGGGCCGTACGCAGGATTTTTAATGGGGGGGTGCGAATTGCTAGTGATGGGACCAACAATTGCCGGGGGCTTGCGGGTTGCCCCCGAAGCACCCTCGAGGCTCCGACGTTTTACACAGTTTGAGGTCTTATTTAATCGGTTCAGAAGATCAGGAGATTAGGTGACTCATGAGGTATATACCAGGCTTCTAAGAGACGCCCTGAACGTTTACTGGCGACAGCATCTGACAAATAGTGAGCTATATGGTACACTACCACACTGGTATCACAGACATTACTGCAGAGACGTCGTAGGTTTAGCGGACATAGGTGGAGAAGCCGGGAGGAAACTGTCCGTAGTGCTACTATCCTATGGAAACCATTGCACGGTCACAGAACACGAGGTAGACCGACCCTAACCTACATCGATACTCTGGAGCGCGATTGGGGTATTGGCAGGCGGGAGTTGTCAGGCTGCATGGAGAGAAGGGATCAGTGGAGAAGTGTGGTTGTCAATGCCCGAGTTCGCTCGATCAGATGATGGTGAAACTATTTTAATGCCAAATTCGTGCGACATTGATGTTTTTTCACTCTGGGTACAAAACTGAATGTGAAATAAAGTAGCATTGTTTATATTTGCGGTCATATGTTTTTTGCATGCCAGTGGACGTCTCTAAAAGCAATTTTTAATTACAGGAATACATTTTTAATAATATAAATTGAATGTGATAATCAAGACAAAACAAGAAACATGATATTTCAGAAACACGCCTATCAAAACTTAAGTCATTTTTACTTACATTTATCAGATTAAAATACGATTTCAGCTTCCACAAAGTGGTGCTACCTTTTTATGTAGTGACTGTATATGGGATGATTTCCGATTGACACACCACGTAGACATAGGCGTTAAAGCATAGGCCTACGTCCATGAGTATCTTTTTTAAGGATAGGCATTCCCGTCCAGACACATATAACTTTTTTGTTGGGTTCTCAAAAGCTTTAAGTTCTCAGAAGCTTGTAAATATGTTGTCATTGTTTGCTAGCATTACAGTCACACCTCTCAAAACTTGAGCAATTTTTACTTACGGTGATCAGATGAAAAGATGATTTTAGCTTCCAGTAGTGGTGCTACCCTCGTGGCTGTTTACGGGATGATTTCCAAACGAGGATGGGTTTGAGTCTTGGCGCCTATGTTTATCCAATCACGAGTCACAGACTCGCCGCGTCATGGACTGGTCTATCCACGCGGTATGTTTTGGGGAGACGCCGATTCTGGTGTGCGACTCGATCATTTTATATTAATACTAAAACATTCAAAGATGTGTGTTTACAATTTATACATAGTTTTGAAGAACTGATTGTTACACAAATGCTCAATAAATTTACTTTACTTGGTATTTAAATTTCATAAAAAATACAATTCTCTACCCCGGAAAATGTGGACCTTTTATAATTTGGGGGGGGGTGCGTACGCACCCGTCGCACCCCCCCTGCGTACGGGCCTGAAAGAGGAAGGTCTTGAGACTGGCCTTGAAGGAGGAAAGGGAGGAAACAAAGTGGAGGGGCTGCGGGATGGAGTTCCACAGTGTGGGAGCAGAGAGGCTGAAAGCTCGGCCACCGATGGTTGCGCGGTTAGGACAGTGGGCGCAGAGCTGGCCTGAATCTGCTGAACAGAGGGTAAGGGCAGGCTGATAGGGAGAAAGTAGGTCAGAGAGATAGGCGGGGGCAAGTCTGTGAATGGCCTTGAAAGTGAGGACAAGGATCTTGAATTCGATCCTCTGGGTGACAGGGAGCCAATGGAGACGGGCAAGGTTGGGAGTGATGTGATCGCGAAGCCTGGTACGGGAGATTACACAAGCTGCAGAGTTCGAAATGATCTGCAGCCTGTGAAGGGAGGTTCAGACTGGGTGGAATTTGTGGCCAGCGATATCTTAACTACATTTGTTCATGTTGTGTGGGTACACACATTTCAATTAAGTTTTTGTGGTAGTACAAATAACATTAATCTGCTCAATAATCTGCTTAGTGAATAGAAACACAAGGATGAATTGTGAAAATATTGTCTTAGAGATTGCACTTTATTTTCAACCACAATAACTACAGTGAATTCACCTTATAAAATTCACTTTGCTGGTCTGACTCATTCCTGTCTCCCCAAATCCCTTGTGCTTTTCACCTTACAAAAACTGCTGCACAATTTAATCCTTCGGTTGAGACATGAAGAACATAAGAATTTGCTAGGTGAAAAAAGACCAAATTCTATCTACTTCACCTTACACCATTCTGGCAATTGCTTGACACGTCATGTCCCAAATTATATACTGTACTGTATCACAAGATATTATTTTTCTGGTAGAAATCTATCTAATTTGTTCTTTCTGCCTCCACCGTCTCCCTGGGGTTCCTGTTTCATAAGTTTACTACTGTGCTTGTGATTTTTTGCTCCAGACCATTTATAAAGATGTTAAACAAAGGACGAACTATAACAGACCCCTGTGGACCCCTGAGGAACTCCACTGGTAATATCCTCCCAGCCTGATGACGTTCCCTGTACCACCACCTTCTGGGTTCATTCAGTCAGCCAATTATGTATCCATTGCAAGATACATCCTCTGATTGAATTGCAAGATACTGTACTTCCATTAAACCGAAGTCCTGTCAGTCCGTTCAGAAAAAGAGAAGCTGATTTACTCCCAGTGTCTTGGCCAACAATCCACCAAATAAAAATTATGTATCATTTTGTGGCTATTTGTAGGACATTGTTGTGCACAAATTGGCCATTACATTCATCTCCAAAATACTCAGTTACTATACTTTACATGAAAATTTGAAAGCACCTTTGTGACATCCTTGTTATATGAAAGATTGCATATCAAATTCAAGGATTGTGAATACTGTTAATGTACAGAATTTGTTATGAAAAATACTTTCCAATATCCAAAATTCTGCACAATCTTTTAAGTTCTTGAAGAATTTGGAGTCTTTGATTTCAGTTTAGTTGTTGCGACTTGCATTTTTTTAAATGAATCAACTGAAGACGTAATAATAATAATACCTTGCATTTGATTTATTTTGCCTTATCACATCTTTGAGATGTCCCAAACTACTTTGGTGTTACGGTGTCATGCTGCTGATTTAAAATAATCTATATAATGATCTCACAGGTGCAAATTGAGGCCATGTTATTTTTATGTTAACTGGGCAAATTCGGTACAAATAAATGAAAATCAGTTCTCTCTAGATAGAAATTACTATTTTTGTTGGTTAATGCTTCTTCTGCTGTCACTGGCGAACTTAAGGTTGTTGTTTTTCTCTTTCAGTAAAGACCTGTGGGATTAATCTCCAAGGTCCAACTGGTAGCTTTATGTCTCCCAACTTCCCCTTTCAATATGACAGCAATGCTCAATGCGTCTGGATAATTACAGCAACAAGCCCTAATAAGGTAGGTAAAATTCCAAAGCAACATCTGTGTCTAAGAAGGTCAATAAAATGAGTAATGTCACATGCTTTCATTTTTGTAAACAAATCATTACTCAACATTAATATTCTCTGTCAAATGATCTGTCTAATCTGTACGTGTGATATGCATCGCAATTTAGATACACATATTGTGAATTATAAATGTTACAAACCACGGACATACATTTAAGACAGGATGCCTTCCAGTTGGTCACTGTCATCTTACTGCTTATTTTATTGTTGTGATGTGAAGAAATAAAAGTTTACCTAGATAGTGCACGGTTCCAGAGTTTGGGGGCAGAGAGACTGAAAGCCTGGCCACAATGGTAGGGTGGGTCAGGTGGGAGACATGGAGCAGACCGGAGCCCAATGAATGGAGTGGGTGGACAGGTTATTAGTTCAATGACACTTTGAATGGGATATTGGACAGAAAATAGTGTCAGCCTTGCTCAGTGGTTGCTACTGAGTCAGAGGTTGTGTGTTGAAGCTGCATCTCAGAACTTGGAATCACAATCCAGTGGAGTTTTGGAGATGCATTTCATTGATGGAGGGGCTGTCCTATGAATCAGATATTAAACCTAGGTCCCGTCTGCCTGATCAGTGATTCAATGGCACTATTCAAAAAGAGAAAGGATCTGTGTGTCCTGGCCAACAAACTTCCCAAATATTAGAGGTCACTCACTCCAGCTTGTTGGATAATGCCATGCGCAAAGTGGCTATCACATTTTGTCAAAAATTACATTAAATCCACTTTACAGAATATCCTGTGAAGCACTTTGGGGTATCTCAATGACTTGATAAAGCTCTATTTCAAATGTAAGGATAATTATATTAAAAAGCAGTTGTGATATAAAGTGTATTGTCTGAAGGAAAATCTGTTTACAAGGACAGTCAACACTTCTGCATTTGTTTATTTTCTATTGTGATCAAGGTTGTTGCCACTTTCCCCCACTGAGCCATATTAAACTGAAACACATTCCTCAAATAAGATCTTAGATTCCACCATCCCTTCCCACGGTAACCATGTTCCCACCCAACTCTGGTAAAAGATGGCCTGGATTCCAACTCACAACTGTCTGAGTATCTGAGTAAATCTAGTGAGTGTTCCTAGATCCACATTTCCATTTTCACTGCTTCATTTTGTGAGGACATATCAACCTTTGACCTGCTAATCCCAGCCAACGGAGGGCCAAAGGCATAGTTATTCTACCACTAGCTCCATATGGCACAAATGAATCATGGGGAGGTATCCCTACCCAACCAATTCTCAAAAGGTGTGCACTGGCAGGCACACAAACCAAATAATAAATTATATGAACAGATTCTACCCTTAATCTGAGCTAAAAGGTTGAGTGCTTCTGCATTCACATTGTGTGTGTGCAGAAAAGCAGCCTGCAATAAAATGGCTGACTTCTGGGCAATCAGGTTGCTATCAATGTCAAGGCCATTGTGAGTACCCAGCAGGCATGAGGTGACAAAGGCAGTAATCTGAAGTCCTTGAAGTTTCAATTTTTCTCGTCCTCACCTACAAGGCCTTGCACGGCCTTGCCCCATCCTACCTAGCCGATCTACTCTCCCCCTACACGCCCACCCGGACCCTCCGTTCAACAGGACTTGGCCTGCTCCAAGACCCCCGCCCGAACCGCCCCACCATCGGAGGCCGGGCCTTCAGTTTCTCTGCTCCCACCTTATGGAATGCCATCCCTCAATCCCTCCGTTTCGCCTCTTCCCTTTCATCTTTCAAGGCCGATTTGAAGACTTTCCTCTTCGATCGTGCCTTTTGTTCCACCCCAAACTCTTTTACCTCCCCTTCGTGTTTCACCCCTTCCCAAACACTCCCCTCCCAGCTCGGGTCACACGCCTCTTGCTTAGCGCCTTGGGACGTCCTCCCGACGTGAAAGGCGCTATATAAATGTAAATTGTTGTTGTTGTTGGCTTTTGGTTAGCCAATCAATATTCCACACATCTTAGATATTTGGGTTTGGTTAGGATAGTGTCATGATTCACCAATAAATCAAGCTAAGAGTGAACCCACAATTGTAAAGAAGCATTCTATGATTGGATTCCACTGAGTGCATTTGATTTGCGTATACGTATGTTGCTGCCTATATGAATTGGGATCTAGGTTGCTATACCAAATGTTGATCAGACTAGTTTCTCACACTGACATTCATTCAGTCAAATGAAACAAACAGAGATACACGTGTGTCAATCACACATAAAGTAAATGGATAAAATTGCTAAAAACACAATGTATAAGATTTGTTAAAGCAGCCGGAGCTCAAATGTTTCTCCCAGGAAGAACAGAATGCTATCATTTGTCAGCGTTAAGAGGTTCTGTTGTAATCCATGTTCTCCTGATCATAACCATGAAGAAAAATTGGTCTTTTCCCTTCAAGAATTTCACACATAGACAGGGTAATTTTCAGTATAGCAATGTTTCTTGATGCTTGACAAGAGGCTGATTGCATAGTGTTTGTTTTTTGAGGATATAACAATATTGAAGTATGAGAGCACAGTACTTTGGAGGAACTCTATTTCCATTCGGTACATTTCTGTGGAATCAAAAGAAAAACATTAGGGCCCCTATTACAGCATTTCAAAAATATTTATCATCCAGTACAGTTGTTGTGTTTGTTGTAGGCACAGAAGCTAGTTTGCACACATCAAAATACCCAAAACAGTCAAGAGGTGAATAACCTATTTATCTGGAGAAATGTTGTCTGAAACACCGAGAGAAGCTCTCTTCAGTTTTGGAATAATCAACAACAATAAATTGTACTTATATAGCAGCTTTCACATCAGGAAAATTTCCCCCAAGCTCCAAGACAGTTGAGGGATTGCACATGACCTGGTGGTGGGATGAGACTATAGAACAACAACAAAATTACATACGTATAGCGCCTTTCACATCAGGAGGATGTCCCAAGGTACTGGAAAGACAGTATTTTGGACCCGAACTGGAACTCGGGTTTGGGGAGGGTGGAGGTTGATCAAAAGCATGGTCAAAAAGGAGGGCTTTGAAGTGGGTCATGGGATGAGGCGAGGCAGAGGGATGGCAGAATAGAGTTCCAGAGGTTGGGGACAGTGTGGCTGGAGGAGAGGTCACCATCAACTGAGTCAAGAGAGAAGACAGGTTGGTAAGGGGTTAGGAGGTCACAGAGGTAGGCCATATCGAGACCATGAAGGTGAGGACCAGAATCTTGAACAGTATCCTCTGTGGAATTGGGCAAGGATGCGGGGTGGGTTTAGGTCACAGAACCTTGTGTGGGAGTGGACACAGGTTGCAGAATTCTGAATGACCTGCAGATTAGTAGATCGACTAATTAGTAGATCATTTTTCCAGGGGTAATAATTCCTTCAAAAAATAATCGGGCACTGAATCCATGAGTGCTATGCACAATTGGCTGCCACATTTCGGCAACAAAATAAACAGTCAATTCACTTTATGATATATTCTGTGAAACGCTTTGAGATGTCTTGGGCCCTTTGAGATGTCTGATTACATCAATGTACATCTGAGATTGAGTTGATTTTGATCCCACTACTGGAAAATACAATATTTGTGAGACAGAGGATTGTGACTGTGAAAATGAGACAGAGGACTGTGCACTGGAGGTCAAAACAAACTGGGTTGTTTAAACAGACCAGACCAGACAAACAGACTTGGGAAATAAAGACATTTAGGTGTATGGAGAAAAGTCAGAGTAAAAAGATCTGTTGCGGTTTGATACAATTTAATTTACACTAAATGTTTGGAGCAGGTTCAATGGCTGCATGGCCTCCACCAGTTCTATCAGTGGTTTGCATGACATGAACTAACTCTAAAATACACTCAGGGCTGCAAAATGCCTGGCAAATTGTTCCTGCATCTGATGAAGCAGAAACTTTGCATTTTTTATCTGTGGTACAACCTAACCAGTTCTGTGGTGCAATTTAATGTTTTCAAAAAAGGTACTCGGGAGATAGAATATCATCTCATGGGTTGTAACTGTGTGTGGTTGGGAGACCGAATAACCTCCAGATGTTTTTTTCTCTTTATACACTGGAGTGTTGTATCCCAGAAGAACCAAAAATTGCATTGTTATTACTCTTTCTTTGGAACTGAAGATCCAATAATTTGTTTTAATAAAAGCTACATTAAACCTTTGAGGTTTTATGAGTGACCCTCAGAGCAGGATAGGTTGCTGTCTCTTTAAGTGATTTATTTCCAACTTCATTATTATTCCCGAATCAACTAATATTCTCCAGCAAAGTAAGATACATAAATTGAATATTTTTTAAAAAATGAATAAAGAAAGATATGGAGAACTCTGCTTTCATCCACTCTCTCCTGATTTGTAGGCAAAAGTGTACCAGCTAACCAGGATGATACATTTTGGAACTGAATTATTGAGTGTGAAGATTGTAAGATGTAATAATTTTCACTGTCAATGTTACATTCTGTATGGTTAATGTTCAGTTAAAGGTGTGCGTCTCCTACCATCTACCCACCCACCCACCCCTCTCCCCACCCTCCCACACCACACAAACAAATATAGATACATACGGTACTTTACCTGAGCAGACTTCCCAACTCATTCCTCCACATGGTGTAGACCATCCAGAACACCGTAGCTCATATTCACTTGTGCACTATCGAGCCTTTCATCCCAAATATGCTTGGCTTCATTGGCTCCCAATCCCCTAATGAATGGAGTTCACGATCCTCGTCCTCACTTTTAATGCCCTCCGTGGTTCTGCTCAGCTACCTCTGCTGCCTTCTTAAACTGTATTAACCTGCCTGCTCCCTTCACTCTGCACATACTGAGCTACTTGTGCAGTCCTGCAGCTCAGTGGTTAGAGCCCTTGCCTTACAAGCATGAGGCATATGTTCGAATCCAGGCTGGTCAGACATAACCTTACTCCACATGCAAGTTTCCTTACTCCACATGCCTATTAATAATCTCTCCAAGTATACAATCGATTCACTTTACAGTATATAATGTGATGTGCTTTGAGACGTCTAGAAGACGTGAAAAGCACTATTTCTAAATGCAAGGATTAGGCAAGAATTATTATTTATTATTATCCTCAATTCAAGGATGAATAATGTCCTGACAGACTGCTTATCAGACATCAAGTCCTGGATGACAGACAACGTTTTACAGCTGAACATCGGGAAGACCAAGGCCATCCTGATAGG
Source organism: Hydrolagus colliei (assembly GCA_035084275.1). Lineage (NCBI taxonomy): Eukaryota > Metazoa > Chordata > Chondrichthyes > Chimaeriformes > Chimaeridae > Hydrolagus > Hydrolagus colliei. Next base: position 87,542,340 of record CM068743.1, read on the forward strand.
CTTGTGCCAGCGCCTCTGAACCTCAGGCAATGCCAGGATCAGCATCCATGGATACATGCTTCACCTAACCAAGCCAGGCAGGAACCTAGATGGCCTGTTTGACCCTGAATTGTCCTTTCTTCCCCTGAACTGTCCTTTCTTCCCCTGAACTGTCTTTTCTTCCTCATATCCATGCCATGACAATCACTGCCTTCCACCGCCTCTGCAACATTGCCTATCAATACCCTTACACACGCGTTTGTCAAGGCTAGAATATGGCAATTCCCTCCTTGTCGGCCTCCTCAACTTTACCCTCCATGAGCTGCAGATCATCCAAGACTCTGCAGCTTATTTCCTCTCCCACACCAGGCTCCATGACCCCATCACCCCCATCCTTGCCTGGCTCCACTGGCTCCCAATATCTCAGATGATTGAATTCAAGATTCTCATTCTCTTTCAAGGCTCTCCACCGCCATGCCCCATCCTACCTCTCTGATCTGCTGACCACCCATCTTAGGTCCCTCCGTTCAGCAGGCTCCGGCCTGCTCCATGTCCCCTGCCCTACCAATGGTGGCTAGGCTTTCAGCCTCTCTGCCCCACATTCTGGAACTCTATCCCACAATCCTTTCGCCTCGTTCCCTCCCTTGCCTCCTTCAAGGCCAGACCCTCCGTTTTGACTGTGTCTTCAGCTGCCATCCACCTCTATGTCCTCCCTGATCTCATCCCTGCCCCTCATCACACCCGTGCCCCCTCCCGAAATTTCCGAGCAGTACAAGAGTTAAAAGTGCCACAAAGTGTGATGTACATGAATGAAAATGTACATTATTTATACAGTCTGAAATGTCTTTCCTTTATTATTTATGTCACTAAGAAGAAAAACTAATGATTTTTTAGACATTTCAAGAAGTATTGCAGAGTGTTATGCTTCTCTTGTCAACCCCCTGCCTCTTTCTTTTGCCAATTACCTTCCATTCTTCTCTGCTAAAACTGAAGTTTATTTTTGGGATTATGGTTTCCTTGATGCCAATTGCTAATACATGAGCTCATTCAATCACTGAGAATGAATTATAATTCTTACGTTTGATATACAGCTTTTCATATCACAAGGATGTCTTGAAATGGTTCACAGAATTTACTGCAAACTGTAGTTTACGGTATTTAAACTTGCTGCACGTAGAGTACTGCTGCAATAATAATAACAATAATCCTTGCATTTGACATCGTGCTTTTCACATCTTTTAGACAGAATATACTGTACATTGAAGTGACTATATATATATGGGTGAAATGTGGCAGACAGTTCGCACAGCAATATCGCACAAACAGTCATGGATTGAAATTATTGACTGAGGGATTATTATTATCAGGCATGTGGAGTAAAAAAGTTTGCCCAAGGTTTCGCCTCCAAGATGCTATCCCGCACAAAGGTTTTCTATGAAAATGTCTATGTTTTTGTTGTAGTGACTGTGTATTTTGTAGATGAATGTGCAGCTAATTTTGCACACAGCAGTGAACCAAAAGAAGCCAGGAAATTAAAGAATCAATTTTACCAAGAGGATAATTGGCCAGGACACTTATCAAATAGTGTCACAAATCTTTATCGCTCACTTGAGTAGGCAGATGTGACCTTGTCACCTCCAACAATGCACCTCTCCGTCAGCTTTGGAGTGTCAATGTAAAATGTGAATTCAACTTAAGGCATGGGGCTTCAAATCACAGCCTTTTGACATATAGATGAAAGTGTAATCAACAAAGTCAAGCTGATGCCCTCTGAATGTCTGTGCAAGGATGCATCTCAGCCAAGCCTAATACTTTTTCTCACACAATATCCACACACAGGCACATTCTAACAATGTGTTGGTGGCTAGAGATCAGCCATACCAGAATTCCATTTATATAATGCTTTCACATATGATAACATCTTGGAGCATTTTACTAAGATAGAAGTAATATCCTGAGCCCTTATCCCTTCCCCTTACAACAACAAAATTACATTGATAGAGGGCCTTTCACGTCGAGAGGACATCCCAAGGCACTGAACATTCAGGAATCAGGACCCGAGCAAGGGGGAGGGGCAGGGTGGGGTGGGGGAATGGAAGGGAGAAAGTTGGGAGGGTGGCAGAAGGCACGATCGAAAAGGACGGCCTTGAGAGCGGCCTTGAAGGAGGCAAGGGAGAAGTGAGGCAAAGGGTCTGTGGGATGGAGGGCATTAAATCCAATTGCTGTAAACTTAACCACTATGCTGATTGAGATCACCTAGGCCCAGGTTAGAATTCAAGCCTCATTAATTGACTTTTATTGGCTTAGTGTGGGCTTATTGTTCCATAGGGCCTCCACTCTGTATTCTGCAGGGAAGCAGAATTCATCTTATTGTAATTATCTCGATTTAACCGGACTAGAAAATTAAACATTAGCAAAATTACCAAATTGTGCCTAATTTAAATAGAATCTTTAATTGTTTACTATAAAGATGCTAACATCAATATATTTAAATTGACGCCTGCTTCTCAATCTACTTACAAACACAAATGGATTTGCAACTTCTTCTGTCAGCGGTGTTCATTTCCTGACATCATATAAGGTAGAGAAGAAGATGGTCTGATTGGCAGTACATGAGTTTCAACTGTACAGTCACAGTGAAACATCAGCATTTGATGTTAGTGTCAATTATGATTGAAAATATTTTGGTGGGCAAGGAGAGGGAAAATGGAACATGATGTTTTGCTTTATTACAAACAAAATCTGGGCTTTTACCTCTGGGATCTGGATTTGAGCCCACTCCTAAATGATAGAATTGTAGCCTTCTCTCTCTACCGACATTGAGTCCTGGACGAGGGGCAACTTCCTCCAATTGAACGTGAGCAAGACCGAGGCATTCCTGATTGGCTCAAGCCAGTGCCTCCGCACATCGGGCGCTGCCAGCCTCAACATCCAAGACTGTACTCTCCACCTCACAAAGCCAGTCAGGAACCTTGGCATCACGTTCGACCATAAACTCTTCTTCCTCCCCCACATCCGTGCCTTGACCAGCACCGCTTATTTCCACCTGTGCAACATTGCTAGGCTCTGCAACTATCTCACCCCCCATGCTGCCGAAACACTCGTGCACGCGTACATCACCTCACAGCTGGACTACGGAAACTCCCTCCTCGTCGGCCTTCCCAGCTCCTCCATTCACAGGCTGCAGGTCATCCAAAACTCTGCAGCCCGTGTAATATCCCACACCTGCCTCCGTGACCACATAACCCCACCCTCGCCCGTCTCCACTGGCTCCCCATCCCCCAGAGGATTGAGTTCAAGATCCTTGTCCTCATTTTCAAGGCCTTACAAGGCCTTGCCCTGCCCTATCTATCCGATCTACTCTCCCCCTATAAGCCCACCCGGACCCTCCATTCAGCAGGACTTGGTTTGCTCCAAGCCCCCCGCCCGAACCGCCCCACCATTGGAGGCCGGGCCTTCAGTTTCTCCGCTCCCACCCTATGGAATTCCATCCCCCAATCCCTCCGCCTTGTTTCCTCCCTTTCCTCTTTCAAGGCCGGTTTGAAGACTTTCCTTTTCGACCGTGCCTTCTGTTCCCCCCCCTAATTTTTCGACCTCCCCCACATTTTTGTACCCCCTCCCGTACACTCCCCACCCAGCTCGGGTCACACACCTCCTGTGCAGCGCCTTGGGACGTCCTCCCGACGTGAAAGGCACTCTATAAGTCTAATTTGTTGTTGTTGCTGTTGTTTTTACCTTTCTACCTTATCATAAGGCTCCATGTCAAGGAGCATTCCCAGTATCCTGGGATATCCTCATTATTGAGATATCTCAAAGTTCTTCACAGAATATACTGCCAAGTAAATTGATGATATTTTGTGGGCAAACTAGTTTTATTATTGAAAGTGAGATGAAGCTGAGCAAACTGAAATAATTATTAGCTGAATGGAAACTGATATCGGGAGAAACTCCCTTGTTTCCTCCACCTCCCCTGTGGTGCCTTGGAGTGCCAGTTGAGAGTCTTGAGGTTGTTCATTGCCCAAAGCAGGGCAGGAACCACCAACTTTCTGATTCAGAGGTCTGAGTACCACCAACTCACAACTACATTTGAAAATGTATTCAAATGGAAGCATTACTGCCACATGGACTTTTATGTCATTCTCAAGAAGCTGCTTAACAGATAGATTGTGACAAAGCTTTGTTGCAATGGATAATTCAGTTGCATTCTCCATGACGCATCCTGCATACATGAAAGGCTCTATATATTTGTAAATTGTATTTTGGGGATTTTACTTGTAATGATGATAAGTTTTGCATTTGATAAAGCGTGTTTCACATCCAAGAGCCCTTCACAGGATTTCTGTGAAGTGGCTGACTGTTTCATGGGCATTCACCCAATTAAGCATAGCAATGTTCCACAAAGAGATATGAAATGAATAACTAATTTAATTTGGTGGACTCTTTGCAAGGATACCAGGATTAATTCCCTTCTCTTTTTGAATAATCCCGTTGGATCTTTAACATTAACCTTAACAGGCAGTGAGGACCCCCGGACCAGATTGGAATGTTATTTTAGATGAGTTTGAGTCCCAACTCGCAGTTTGAAATCACAAGAACCCTGTGACTCAGAGGGGAGAATGATATCAATCAGGTCAGGCTGGCACACCATTGTTATCTTATGTCTTTCTCTTGCTCACAACTGACTGTTCCCCTCCAAATGTTCATCTCTTAGTGGGGAATCATCACCTCTAATTCTGACTACCAATCATATTATCAGCGCCAATTGACAATTTCCCCTGGGTCCTTAACACTACCTTAAGTCACCGTTAAATACAAAAATGTTTATTGAATGTTCTCATTACTCAGAGAAATGGAAGGACCCTGCAAGAGTTACATCTTAAGAGGTGCAATTTGAATAATAATGCGCAATTACTGCAATCTAAAAACCTGTTTCGACATTCCTATAAATCTCCTTTTTTATTACGTGTGTAACCTGTAACTAATTTATGTGCTGAATGATGAATCTGGCAGACATTATGCTCTTAAGTGTTCAGAATGTTCAACTATTTGACAAGTACCATACACGAGTAAAAAGATGATTGGATTTTTTTATAATGTCAAACTGGAAATGAAGGGATTATTTTCCACTTGTCAGTAAACTTTATGAATTTGGTTTTGAAAGGGAAACTTATGGTAAATGCAGAGGTTTCTAAACTCAGTAAATTTCCCAGGAAACTTCTATTAACCAAAGATGGTGTGCTGCTTCAGTTCAGAAAAAAGAGTGTGGAGGAAAAACTTTCAGCTAACTTATTATACACAAAACAATGTATTGGCTGGATTACAAGGGCATCCTTCATGCCTTACAGGAATAAGCAGTCTGGTTAATTTAGGGTTCAAATCACGTTTGTCATTGACCCAGCAGTTGGCTTTTTTTAAAGTATACATGAATTTGACAGTATGTCCACAAGGCACCTGTTCTACAAATGAACCCATATTACAGCAGAGTTCTATAACTGAGTTCTACTGCCTATACAAATCCCCCCTCAGGAATATATCAATATACAGTATCAGAATACATATATGCATAACTACTTGAAAGCAACAGAGAGATTTCCCAGGATACTACGGACTACAGGCCCCAACGTCAGAAACTGCAACCTCAACCTGCATTAGCAGGTTTCTTATTGCAGCAAAAGGGAGGTGAGCTTCATGTGTTGAATGCATCCAGACTGAGAGTGGGAAAGTAATTGTGAGATGTGCAGGGAAGAAATGGAGTCCTATAGCTCGGTGGTTAGAGCACTCACCTTGGAAGCAAGAGACCTGGGTTCAATCCCAGGCAGGGCAAGTTTCTTTGCTCCACATGCCTGATAATAATCCCTTGAAAAACACACAATAATAAATTGGTCATTTCAACCCTTGACTGTTTGTGGGACACTGCTGTGCAGAATTGGCAGCTGCGTTTCACCCATAAATATAGTCAATTCACTTAACAGTATCTTCTGTAAAGTGCTTTGAGATGGAAGATAAATTGAGATAATCTGCTCCTCCAGACTTTATGCTATTAGGAGTAGATGAAGTTCACTCTTCTTAGTGAAATTTCATGTAAATTAAGGAACTCAACATCTAAATGCCCCTCGGTGACACCATCCCCAGACATGTATGCAGATGACAGCCATCGCTCTTGACACTATCCTCGATTCCAGGATAGTGTTGATTGTTGATTGATTGACTGTGGAACATCAGGTCCTGAATGAGTTTTAACTTGCTACATATCAATGTCCTGTTGACGTTGAGATGTAGAATGGTGACATTAAGATGCTTGATAATAAAATAATAAATAATAATCCTTGCATTTGAATTAGCACTTTCCACATCTTATCAACATCCCAAAGCGCTTCACAGAATATACTAACGTGAATTGACTGTATATATTTGTGGGCAAATCACGACAGCCAATTGCACACAGCTGTATCCCACATACATTCGTGGATTGAAATGACCAATTTTATTATTGTGGGTTTTTTTGGAGGGATTATTATTAGGCGTGTGGAGTAAGGAAACTTTCCCAAGGTTTCGCCCTGACCTGCCTGGATTTGAACACAGGTCTCCCCAGCTTGGTCTCCTCACCTTGCAAGACAAATGCTCTAACCACCGAGCCACAGGAGCTCTACGGATATCTTCACTTTCACATCCCTCCACGATCTTAACCCACATTATCTTTGTGGCTTCCTGCAACCCACACATTCTCTCTCTGCTCAGCATACTACCTTAGAGCAAACTAGCAAACTATTTCCTGTAAAGGCAGAAGAGGGGTTAAAGATTAACGTCAAGCATATAAATAAAGTGTGGAACTGGGTAGATCACTTTCTTCAAATAGAAAACAGATGGAATTTCTCAAGTTTGTAAAGAAAGGTTACAACTGAACAATGAAGTGCAAGAGTCAATCACTTTTATTTTACTACATTAATGACTTAAAGAGGTGGACCAAATAACGGTGAACGATGGAGTAAAATTTTGATGCACTTAAATATGATGAACATGTGAAAAAGAATTATTTGGAAACAAATGTTGAAAGACAAAGTTATACAAGTTATACAGTAAAGAGATCACATGGTTACTATGGATAAATCTTTGAAACAAAGTGGTTTAAATGCAGCAAGAAATGACTGCATTGATACTATTTGGAGAATAGTGCATACTAGGGTCCGTCGATATGGAAATTTTCCGATTTAAATATATCGATTGGCTCCTATCGAGATATACCGAAATCTTGATATTTTGGGGGTTTTCGTACTGCGCATGCAAGTGCGGCGCGCGCATTCCGGGTGCGTGCGCGCATTGGGGGCCTATCTCCTCAGGAGGTAAATATATTTCTCTCTCTGTGTCTCTCACTCTCTCCATCCCTGTGTTTTTCTCTCTATCTCTGTGTCTCTCTCACATCCCCCACATTTCTATCTATCTGTATATTATCACATCCACCCCATCTCTCTCCCCCACCGCCCGCTGTCTCTCTCCCACTCCCCCCCCTTCAACCCCACCCCCCTCCCCCCGGCCGTTTCTCTCTCTCCCCCCCCCCCCCCCCCCCCCAGCCGTCTCTCTCCCTCCCCCAGCCGTTTCTCTCCCCCTCACCCCCGCCCCCAGCCGTCTCTCTCCCCCTCACCCCCCCCCCCCCCCCCAGGATTTTCTCCCCCCACCACCCCTTGCATACCTGTATATTGTATTCGAGGACTATGAATACAATATGACGGCTTTGCACCTCGGTCTGTCCATTGTGTATAGAGATGAGCATTCTGGGTCTTGTAGTTCAGTGTGCGCGCATTCTGATTTCTTACCTCGATTTATCGATATTTTTGAAATGCCTATATCGGCGTATCGATATGAAAACTATATCGGGTTTTAGCGATGTATCAAAATATCGCTGGACCCTCGTGCATACCATCTGGAGAAACAGGCTGTAGTTATTTAATTGTGGCAATACTGCTATTACCCTTGGGAAGCCATGGCAGATTGTTCCAGGTTTCAGAAATTTAAGTGACAAAAAAAGATTAAGGAAGCTGGTCTTGATTGCCTTGAAAAAGACAAGCCAAATAAGTTTTTGTTGTACGTTTGTGGGCAAATCACATTGATTTTGGGGAATGTGCAATGCAGATGGAAGCTGTGGCGATGCGATTAACACTCCTGATTTTACCTTTAAGTGTATCTAAGACATAAATCACTCTGGATTCTCACCCCCACATTATACTCAGTTTTCAGGTTGCCTGTTAGTATCTCACCCACAATGTTTCGTTGTCATTCAATTTAAAATCATGCTGCTCTATCTAGATTTATCTTGGGCCACAAGATGTGACTCTGATCAAATGAATGATGGTGTCCATAATGATTAGTCGCAACAATTTTGTTTTGTTGTTCTAAATGTTGGGTCGAATTGCCAGTCAGTAGTACTAGCTACTCAGTTAAATTGTTGTGACTAATAAATGACGGCTATATCACATGATTTTATCTGCAGGGTCATCAATTATACATGGTACATTAATTAATCAATCAAACCTATTGTCATGAATGCAACTCTGGACAAGTTAGTCTTGTTATTTTACTCAACATATCTGTAAAACGTATAGGGAATTTCACAGTTTTCTTCATCTTGATCAGCTGTACTTTTTTGTTCAACCAGCAGAACAAAAATTTACATCTTGAGTAATGACAATTTGGGAGATCCCATCCTACCTTGTCCCAATAGAAGGCAAACACCATATTACAACAGGAAATAATTGGGGAAACCCATCCCTAACTCAGAGTTCTGCACCTGAGGTTTCCAATGTAAAACTGTGTGCAAATATGTTTTTTTAACATTACATCAGCATTAGAACATTGAAGAAAAAGCATAAATCTGACTGCTAAGAGCAACCATGCTTAATGTTCTTAGAAGTAAACATATTTTTAAGTATCATTTGAGAATTTTTAGAAAACATTTTTTCACTATGTTTGTATTTATTTTATCCATAGACTATGTTCTGCTATGTTCCAGAAGGACATATTTGTAAACTAACCAGGTGACCCATATAGTATAATTAGATTGCATGCTTATTTGCATGATTTGTAACCATTTTTAGATTGTTTGTGCCCCTGAGGGCAGTGTGCACATGATTATTTGCACACTCAGCTGGGAACAGAATTCCATCTGGTTATGTACAAAGTAAAAGGAAAGAAAAATGTAATTGTATGATGTTCCTTATCATTACAGTGGCACCATTTGTGTTTTTTATTCTTACTATTCTCTTAATCTGACATTTGGATATGATGAAAACATTAGCATACTGTATAGTATGAGAATACCTAACAAAAAGGGCAGAGGAAATGGAAGTGTGGAAGCAAAATTAAAGTGATATCCTCTGGGGCAAGAAGGAACCTGTATTGAGTGAAATCTAAGAATGATATTTCTATCTTGCATTTAATAAAGCACCTAATCACATAGATAAAATGTCTCAAAGGACTTCAACAGATTTACTGTATAGTATCGGAACTGCATTTTTAGGCAAATGTGGCAAAGATTGTTCCACACAGACAAGTTTGTGCACAGCAATGTTTCCAAAACAGCAAGCTACATCACAGAGTGCTGGATAATATAACTGTTAACTTTTTTTAATAAATACAATCTTGTGAGATTTTTCTCATCTCATCTCTGTTTTAACTGCAATGCCCAGTATTAATTTATATACTTTCTCCCATAAATATACAGTCAATTTTCTTTACAGTATATTCTGTGAGGCGCTTTGAGACTTCTAGAAGATGTGAAAAGCACTATATCAAATGCAAGGATTATTATTATTCTAAAAAGGACCACATTGCCATTCACTAATTTATTCCATTGTTGCATTCTTTGCTGTTGGGAAGTTATGATGAAGATACTAACAAATTCTTATAACTTGGTTCAGTGTCTGCTATCCAATCAGCATAGATTTTTTTTGATACGGCACAAAAGGAGGCTATTCGGCCTATCTAGCCTGTGCCGGCTCTTTGAACAGAGCAACTCAATCCCACTGATTCGCCCACCAGTGGAAACAGTCTTTCACTATTCACCCTGTCAAAACCTTTGATAATCTTATAAACCTCTATTAGGTCTCCTCTCAATCTTCTTTGTTCTAGAGAGAATAAGCCTAGCCTGTCTAGTCTTTCCTCGTAGCTGAAGTCCCTCATTCCTGGTACCATCCTAGTAAATCTCCTCTGCACCTTTTCTAATGCCTTAATATCCTTCCTAAAGTGTGGTGACCAGAATTGTACACAGTACTCCAGCTGAGGCCTAACCAAAGTCCTATCAGCACTTCCTGACTTTTGTATTCTATACACCTATTTATAAAGTCTAGTATCCCATATGCCTTCTTAATGGCTTCGTCTTCCTGTCCTGCCACTTTCAAAGAGTCACTAACACAAATCCCCAGGTCTCTCTGTTCCTTCACACTCTTTAACATTGTACTATCTAGCCTACATTACCTCCCCTCATTTCTTCTCCCAAAGTGTATCACCTCACACTTTTCTTTATTAAATTTCATCTGCCATGTGTCTGCCCACTTTACCATTTTATGTATATCCTCTTGCAGATGGCTACTATCCTCCTCACTATACTATTCTTGCTAACTTAGTATCATCTGTAAATTTGGAAACCGTACTCCCTAAACCCAAATCCAAATCATTAATGTATATTAAAAAGAGCACTGGACCCAAAACTGATCCCTGGGGGACGCCACTGCACACTTCCCCCCAGTCTGAAAAGCAGTCACTCACCACAACTCTCTGCTTTCTATCTCGCAGCCAGTTGTGGATCCACGCTACCACTGTCCCTTTAACGCCGTGGGCCTCTATTTTTCTAATAAGCCTCTCACTTTGTCAAATGCCTTTTGAAAGTCCATGTAAACTACATCAACTGCGCTGCCCTCGTCCACCCATTCTGTTACATATTTGTATTTTTTTTATCAGATTTGTGAGGCAAGATTTGCCTTTAACAAATCCATACTGGCTATCCTTTATCAGCCTATATTTTTCTAAGTGAAGATCTAACTTGTCCCTGATTATAGACTAGAAGTTTGCCCACTACTGTCATTGACTGACTGGCCTGTAGTTCCCATGTTTGTCCTTCTGCCTCTTTTTGTACAGGGGAGTAACATTAGCAACCCTCCAGTCCTCTGGTACCTCCCCTGTATCCAAGGAAGATTGAAAGATTGTGGCCAGAGTCTCTGCTAATTGCTCCCATACTTCCCTTAGTAACCTAGGATGCATCCCATCCGGACCGGGCGACTTATCTACCTTGAGCGCCGTCAACCTTTTTAGTACTTCCTCTCTGGTTATGCTTATCTTATCCATTTCTACTATACTCTCCTCCAATACTGTGACATTGGCTGCATCTTCTTCTCTTGTGAAGAAAGAGGAAAAGTACTCATTCAGTACATCAGCCATGCCCTCTGCCTCCACAATAAGATTTCCTCCTTGGTCCCTAATTGGCCCCACCCTACCTTTGACCAATCTTTTACCCTTAATAAGTTTGTAAAATACCTTAGGATTCCCTTTAATGTTACGTGCTAATTGTTCCTCATGCAGTCTTTTTGCCCCTCTAATTTCCTTTTTCAGTTCTCTCCTGCACTTCCTATATTCCGATTGGTTGAATTCTGTATTCTGGGCCTGACGCTTATCATAAGCCTCCTTTTTTTACTTTATTTTCACCCCAATTGCCCTAGTCTTCCAGGGAGGTTTGGATGCCCTACATTTTACCTTTGTTGGAATGTTTCTAACCTGTGCCCGAATTATCTCTTCCTTGAAAACTGCCCACTGCTTGTTAGCCGTTTTACCTGCCAATCTTTCTTTCCAGTCCACCTTGGCTAGGTCCTGCTTTAGCTCACTGAAATTAGCCTTCTTCCAGTTGAGTGTCTTCAGTGTTCCCTATCCCTTTCCATAATTACACTGAACCATTTAATGGATGACTACCGTTTAATTAAAAAGTAGTTGATATAAATTAATATTTAGTTATGTTTTAGACAGTAGCAACCTGTCAGATATCAAGTCCTGGATCAGTTCTAAGTTGCTTCAGTTGAATGTTAATGAGACTTCAGCTCCTTGTCACCTTAGACCAGTGGCTTCCAAACTTTAAATAGTGGCGTCCCTCCTAACCCAGCAAAGTTTTTGTTGCACACCCTCTCCTTCACATTGAATCATTTTCGCAAATGATAACAGCAAATTCAATATTTTCTTTTCATGTATTTAATCCCTTTTCAAAGTATTAATAAAAAAATCAAATTGTTAAAAATTTTTATTAAATGAAAAATATTATTCAAATTGTGAAACCAATTACAGTACAGGTAATTACACTTACAATTTACAACACTTAGAATTTGTTAGTGTAATGTGTGAGCTTGCTTTACAGCGCAGAGTTTCTCACTGACTTCCGGCCTGGCTGACTCACTCGCAGCCCGCCTGACTCACTCCCAGTTCTAGCGCCTGTGTGCCCTCTTTCCACACGCTGGCGATCGATGTATTAGCAAATGTCACAACATTAAGTGAGGTTTACCTGTAATAAGAAGAATAGTGGCTACACGCCCCCCCCCCTCCCCCCCGCAGCCAACGGTACGCACCTCCCAAGGGAGGCACGCCCTACAGTTTGGAAACCACTGCCTTAACCAGTGACTTTATTAACCTGTACAGGTGCTCACTCCACCTCAGGGTTAATTTAAAGGTTAATCTAAATTTCTGACCCTGTGATGAAGTAAGGACTGACAAAAATGTTGTACAAATATATACATGTTTATTAATTCAGGTTAGCAATAGCAAGTATTAAAAGAATACATCACAATAATGCTTACATAACAATGCCCAGTTCACAATTATTTCAATTGATCTAACCAAATGCTGTAGAAGAGCTAGAATAGTAAGGTCTAATTTAATGTCCATCTTAATCCAAATATATGTCCATCAAAAGGTATCCAAGTATTGTTGTACAGTTTTTATTTTGATATCCAAAATTATCCATGTATTTTACTGGTACAGATTCGATAGGCTGAATTACCTCCTTTTATGCCATAAGATTCAATTGTATGTTCAGTCATGCAAAAGTATTTAGGTATTATTGTATGTTCAATTTGATCACTCAAAAGCATTCAGATATCATGGCACTTCCAATTTGATCCCTCTCCTTCAATTCTTTCTTTTAATTCTCTTATGAATCGATCCATGTTTATACAGTTCATTAGGTGACTGTTCACCCATTGCCTGTTTCAAGATGGTTCCTTGGTAAAAACAAATTCAACACAGCTCTCTCCACCTGCAGACATTTTTCTGTAAGAAAATTACTGACAGGGACAGTTTGTTGTTTATAAATAGTCTTTCGCTTCTCCTCCTTGAGCAGGATTTTTTGTAGCTGGTCACAACCAGCTAACTTCATATGAGATTGAACATATGTCTCAAGTATAAACATCACAAAAATAATTAGAGATATTATTTAATACATTAAGTACAGAAACTTACACTATCCTTGTTTAACTCTCCATTTCCCTTCCCCCACCCTCCGTCAAATTCAAGATTGTCATTCACACTCTCAAATCCCTTTGTTGACTTTCTCCTTCATAGCTCTACAAACTCATGCTTCCCTACTCATTGGACCACTTGACTTTTCTCAGCTAAAGTCTTCTTTCATGTCTCTCACCCGCTTGCCCCACCATTGGTAGGTGAGCTTTTTACCTTTCTGCCCTACTCTCTGGAACTCCCACCACCTTGCTCTCTCTCTACCCCCTCTAAAGAATGCCTAAAGATTCATTTCAAAATTGTAAACTTATACAGGAGAAAGGAGCAAGGGGTATGTATTGCTCCCTGAGAAAAATGACTTGCACACAGAGTATGCAATTGGCTTTCTGTGTAAAACACCAAATATTATGGATATTACTTTTAAAATTGAGTCACTGAGTCACATGGCTGCAAAATACACACACAATACATGCAAAATACACTTCATCCTGTGAAGTGCTTTGAGAAGTCTTAATGCCATCTCAAGAAATGCAAGGTATGGGTGACACAAGTATTTAAGAGCTTGGACTAGATTGACTGGATCAACAACTTGTACTTATATAGCACCCTCCACACAGAATATTGTCTCTGAGCACTCAACAGTGGCAGAGCCTGAATCTGTGCTTGAGGAGACCCCAGGTGCCCATAAGCACAGTTGAAGAGGGAAATTTTCAATTGGGACCTGAAATAGGGGAGGGAGGAAACAAGGTGGAGAGATTTAGGGCGAGTATTCCAGAGTTTTAGGGCATAGTGTCTGAAATGGGGACAGAGGGAGCAAGGGATGAACAGGAAGCAGGTTCCAATCAAACGGCGGTGGTGGAATGGGGAGTGAGGAGGTCAGAAAGGTGCCAGGGAGTGACTGGATTTAAACACGAGTTGAGCTTAGGATCTTGATGTTGATCCATTTGGTGATGGGAAGTTAGTGGAGCCTGGTCACAACTGGTGAGATGCATGCGACAGAGTTTTGAAAGAGCTGGATCTTTTGAACGGTGCAGCTAGAGAGACCAGCGAGGAGTATGCCTTCCTCACATGTCATTTACCAGCAAGAGTGATAATTATAAAACTAGTACAGGGAATAGAATTATAGAGGATGGGTCTTCTTCCTGATGCTGTTCGGGAAGTTATGTTCATGACTAAATAGAGATTTGGGGTGATTGAATTGAATTAAATGATTCATGGCAGCATTTCTTTATCAATATGACTTACTTAAAACAAACTTAAAAAAAAGCTATGATTCCAAGTTGCATCAGTGAACCACATCTGGAGACACCATTGCTGGTGTCATGTAATGATATTGTAGCAATATTAAAACTAATTTAAAAGTGTACATATCATAGAGCCCTTGAATGTTACCACAATAAAACAACAACAACATTGAACAGCCCATTAGGCCCATTTTGTGGCCCAAAATATCAATATTCCATAACAGATCCAATGTGTATAGTTTATTGCTGCTAAATATGGTGTGAAACACAGCATTTTTCACTGAACTTCTAAATTCAGGACATTGATGTTAAATTTACCCCTCCCCCACCCCACCCCCTCCCACCAACCCATGTTTTCAGTATAATGGTTTACAATAAAAATTTCTGCACTAACTGGATGGACCTGTGGTGTTACATCCCATTTTCACCTATAGTGCTACTGTGCATTCAAGTAATACTGTAGTTGACTATGGCCACTTTGAGTAGTCTGTCAAAATCCATCAGATATTTTTAATAAAAAAGAAACACCAGGCTCAGAGTTTGAACTTGCCCAATGCGCCTGACCTTTGCTTTTAATGAAAATAAAAAGGATTCTCAGTTCAAGAAAACCAACCCTAAACTTGACAAAACCGGGAGAGAAACCAGGTTTTGTACTGTTCAACTGCCCAAGGCTCAGTAACTGCACTGCTTCAGATCCATGTTCGATTTCAATGGTTGACTGTAAATCAGGCCATTCAAAGAGATTCATGTGAATATTACACCTGAAAGGTCAGAATCCTTTATTATTCACTTAAAGCTGTAATTCATTCCATAACCTCAGGCTGCAGAGTTGTGTTCTCTATAGTTGAAACAAGTTCCAGCAACAGTCCTTTATAATCACAAGGTTTGTCCAGGATGGAGTTCATTAGATTCAATGACTGGTTAGGACTCATTTAATCATAATCTACCATATTGCAAGAAACTGAGTCAATCCTGGCATGTGTTAGGCATTTGGTAGCACTCTCGAGATTAACTCTACATAGGGATACCCTATCTTTCCTTTTGCCTGACACAAGAGGAAACTCGTCATCATGCTATATGTCCAAACCAGACCTAGAGAACGATACATGCCATGTTATATTGAAATTCTCTCATCTGGAATGGAAAGTTCATTCTCTCTCCAGAGAGATGCAGCCCCATGCTTACCTAATTCCAGAGAGTATTAAGTTACCTTTCACGGATCAAGTAATGTGTAGAATTTAAACGGCATGGGCTCAAGAAAGCTGTGTGGCATTTCATCTTCAGAATCGTTCTCCCAAATAATCTTACACTTCAACATGTTTTTCAATGACATTCAATTGAGAGAGAGTTAAATTCTCTCAGTGTGATGTTCTATGGAAATGACATTTCTGACCTCCTGCTATCAGAGGTGTTGGAGCATGAACAAAGTCAGCACGACATCTTATTGTTGCAACTTTGGTGAGGCAATATTCTTTCAATACCCATCACTTACACCTGCCAAACATAAGTACATGTACCAAAAGTGACAGTGGAGAAATGTTAGGGCAAGAGAAAAATTAACTAACTGTGTTGTGGATAGAACTGTGTTCACAAAACCAGAAATTGGTACAGTTCCAAAATCTTTGTAGTTTTACTTTCGCTAAACTTTTTTAATCAAATGATCCTGCTTCTATGTTTGTAACCATAACAACATTTGAAACCATTTGAGCCTCACATTTTGTATCCCTGATATGTCTTTTGAGAAAAAATGTCAGCCCATTAATGGTTAGTGATTGGGGAAGCTCATTGTCATTCATTAACAGCATCCAAACCAAACTACCGGAAGTATTATGTATGCATTGAAATTTCCATTAGTTTAGAATGGAATTCACACTTGCTCCCCAGATGGACGTACCCTACTCACCTAATCCTCAGAAGTAACTGGTTCGCCCGAGGCAACCTTGCAGGCATTGAGTATGTGTTCTGCTGGAGTTTGACCAGAAAAAGCAATGATATTGGTCATTGTGACAACTACCAGGCATAAATATAATCATTGCAAGATGCTTTGAGTCTGAGCAAGTTGTGTGATAACTTTCTTTTAATCATTGAGTGTCAGGAAGTTATATAATGTTAATAACATCTTTAAATTTTCTCTGTTTTAACACCAGGTTATCCAGATTGATTTTGAAGATTTTGATTTAGAGATTGGTTATGACACTCTGACAATCGGTGATGGAGGTGAAGTTGGTGACCCCACAACAATACTGCATGTGTAAGTGTTACAGTGAATCATTCAACATCCTTATCTGATCTCTCTCTATCTGTCTTCTAGTTCTACCTCATAATCCTATCTCTTCAACCATATTTATAGTCGCCTCCTTCCCCCGCTACCCTAGTCAATGTGCACACTGCTATTGTAAAGACTTTGGGATGTCATTCAATGTGAATGACACTATATAATGCAACTTGTTATTAAGTAGTCATATTTCCAGGTGCTGTCTCTTGTAATATCAGGTTGGCTTCTGAATTTACACACAGGGCTTTGGAAATAATTTAATTCACTCGAATATTGCCTTGGAGTTCAGACATAAGGCATCTGATTTATACTAAAATAAGCAGTGGAAATAGATTTATGCTTACGTTGATCAAGGGAAAACAATAACAAGATTGAGATGGTAGAGCAGAGACTAGTCACAAATTGGACACATTTCATCGGAATAATACCAAAGGTGCACAATCTGACCTATTTCCTAAGCGACAGGTGATCTTAACAAAGTTAGCATTCAAATGCCTCCAATAAATCAATATCTCAAAATTGTCTCAAAGCCCTTCACAAAGTTGCATACATCCTTAGCAGAAAAGTAAGACATTTTCAGAAACTGATGAATGGCACAGATCTATACTTTCTCTACATTATTCGGCTTGGCTTAGCTTGACTATTTATATTAGGAACTCGCAAGAAGCCAGATTATATTCAGTGAAAGAGATAAGCACAGAGGGTTGTTAGCATGAGGAATTCTGTCATTCTGAAGCCTCTGCATCCTTACTTAATGCTTCTGTTATAAAATGTGAAAGGCTGAGGAGAAACTTGGCTGAAAGGATATTATGGAATGAAGACAAGCTGCTTATTAAATGTGATTGATGATCAATTAGTTGATTTCAAATGACATATTAAATTCAGAACCTGAAGCTTAAAATACAATCTAATCTCAATCTGTAAAACCATTTTGTTTTTAAATTTAAGACTATATAAAATTCTTAAATTTTGCCTTAATTCGGAAGCTAAATCTTTTCAAGACAGATTTTTACAAATTTCCAACTACTTAAACATTAAGATATCATGATCTTAAAAGCTACATCCTAGTAGTATTGTGGGCTCATCTATCATAAGAACATAAGAAAACAGGAGCAAGAGGCAGTCATTCAGCCCATTGAGCCTCTTGCACCAGTTTATTTGATCTTGTCAAAAATATTAATTACAATATCCTTTCACTAAGCCATTAAATATCTCTATTATTAAAATATTTACCTTGCTGTCTTCCTTTCAATACTGTCAAACACTCTATTCTTTTCCACCACCTCTCCTCTCACTTGGTCGCATCCTCATCAATCTATACATGCTCACAATCGGCAATGTCGTCAGTGGGCATGGGGTCAATTTTCAAATGTGCTGATGACACCCAACTTAATCTCGCCAACTCCACCCTTGACTCCAAGACTGTTGATATTATGGCAAATTGTCTGTCTAATATCAAGTCCTGGACGAGAGCCAACTTCCTGCAGCTCAATGTTGGCAAGACAGAGGCCCTCCTTCTTGACTCCTGGCAGTGCCTCCTCAACTCAGCCGCTGACATTATCAGTATTGATGGCTGCACTCTTGAACTCGCTGAGCCAATAGCAAACCTAGGTGTCCTTTTCAACTTCCAGCTATACTTCAATCAACATCTCTTTCCCCACGCTCTGGAACTCTATCCCATAATCCCTCCAACTCACCCACTTTCTTTCCTCCTTCAAGTCCTGTCTAATGAGCTGCCTCTTCAGCCACCCTCCCAACCCTGCCTGCCCTCCACCCCTCTTATCCCAACTCACAGCTCAGATCCAAAAAAGCCCTGACTGTCCAGCACCCTGGTACGTCCTTCTGACATGAATGGCACTATAGAAATAAAATTTTGTTGCTGTTGTTATTAAACACACCTGATGATTCTTCCTCAATACCTATCTAGAACAGCAGTCCATAACATCATAAACAACAAAATTACATTTCTAGAGCGCCTTTCACATCGGGAGGACGTCACAAAGCACGGAACAGTCAGGTCTGAACCAGAGCAAGGAGGAGGGGCAGGATAGTGGGGAGGGGAAGGATAGAGTTGGGAGGGTTGCAGAAGGCGTGATCGAAGAGGAGGGTCTTGAGACCAACCTTCAAGGAGGCAAGGGAAGAAGCAAGACAAAGGGACTGTGGGATGGAGTTCTAGAGTATGGGGGCAGAGAGGCTGAAAGCCAATCCACCGATGGTAGGGTTGGTCAGGTGGGGACATGGATAGGAGGGGGGCAAGGCCGTGCGTGGCCTTGAAAGTGAGGATGAGGATTTTGAATTCAATTATCTGGGCGATGGGGAGGCAGGTGAGGATGGGAGTGATGTGGTCGTGGAGTTTGGTGCGAGAGGACATGAGTTGCAGAGTTTGGGATGATCTGCAGCTTGTGAAAGGAAGAGCTTGGAAAGCTGACGAGGAGGGAGTTTCCATAGTTGAGACTTGATGTGACGAATGCAAGGACAAGAGATTTGGCAGCCTGAGTGGTGAGGCAGTGGCAGAGTCTGGCGATGTTGCGAAGGTGATAGAAGGCAGTACTAGTCATGGTGCGTATGTGGGGGAGGAAGGACAGTTCAGGGTCGAATAAGACACCCAGTTCCTGGCTGGCTTTGAGAGGTGAAGAGTGCAGCCTTGGTTGCTGATGGGGTGCGGAGGCACTGAAGCGAGCCAATCAGGAGGGCCTCAGTCTTGCAATTGGAGAAAGTTGTCTCTCGTCCAGTATTTGATGTCAGCCAGGCAGTCATGACCACAGTAGTCCTGGATTTGTGGGCGGAAGCAAAAAGGTAAAGTTGGGTGTTATCCGCATACAAGTGGAAATTTACCCCATGTTGGCAGACGATGTCACCAAGAGGTAGCGTGTAGAGGGTGAAGAAGAGAGGACCAAAGACAGAGGCCTGAGCAACGCTGCATGAGACAGTGAGGGGCTGGAGGAAATGCCGTTGGCGGACAAAAAGTGGAGGTGGTGTGAAAGATAGGACCGGAACCAGTCAAGGATAAAATCTTGAATGTTGAGTTGCGAGGAGAGGCGGTGGAGGATGATTGTGCGGTACACGGTATAAATCTCTGTGTGAAGAAATACTTTGTGATCTCAGTTCTAACTGTCTTAGAAAATATAAGAAGGATGAATCGAACATAGAGAAAGTCAATTTAAGACTATTTTCATATTTGCCAGATTCTAGATGGTAGAATATTGGGCCCTATAAATGATCTTTGGTGATTGGGTAACAAATGGGTTAATTAGGAGTCTTCCTTCTGATAGCTGGGCAGTAATCTATTTTATTCCCTAGCCATGGGCTAGGTTTGTGCATGAAAAATGCCTGATTCTGTCAGGTAATTGAAAGCTGCTTTTGTGGAACAATACCCAGCTTCAGGTACGCTCTTTGGGAGAAAAGAGATTAGATAATAAAATAGATGTATTACCTAAATTCTGAACAATACAGCATGGATTTTCATCGAATTATGGGTGATCATAGTTGTTTGATAAACAAATTGTTTTTCACATTATTGATATTATCTGAAACTACTGAATACAGTTTTGAATCATCCTTTCCAATATATTATATAACCAGATTCTCAACTTGAGCGAAGATCAGAGAATGACACAACATAGAAACACACAATTTGGACCAACTTGTATTACACTGCATGACTCACCAACCCCTCCTATTCTCATCTGTTTCCTTCCCTCTCGTGTATGCATTAAATGATGTCTTACAAATATTGATGCTATTTGCTTGAAGCACAGCTTCTGGCAATGAATTCCACACTGCTTTCTGCATAAATAGAAGATCTGTGCTGTTTAGCGTTTATTTTCTCGTTTGGCAATAATTAATTTTAAACACATAAAAACACCGTACTCTTGCTACAAGGTTTTTTTTTGAAAGAGAAAGCAAAAACATAATGCTTCCAGTCTGACTTTCAACTTGGCTATTTATTTTTCCATTTATATCTTATTGCCTCCAGGCTGACAGGCAGCTTTGTCCCAGATCTCATTGTAAGCAAGAGCAGCCAGATGTGGTTACATCTGCAAACAGATGAAAGCATTGGATCAGTTGGCTTCAAGATAAACTTCAAAGGTAAAATTATGAAAAGCTTGATGCACAACAGCAAATGTAATTAATGTTGTTCATATTCTGTGTTTCGATGATATTCTATCTTGTGTGCGCCAAAGGAAGACTTCCACTGCTCCCACCTGAACTGTGAGTAGACTCATTATTTGGAAAACCTGAGAATGACTTGATATGTGCTAACACATGTTTCTTGGTCTACCTGAGGAAATCTAGAGAGTCACAAGCCCTGAAAATAACAAAAAGGACTCAGTACCAGCCCACATAGTGTAAAATAACATCAGGTCAGGAGAGTGTATGATTAGCAGACAATGTTATGAACAGATGCTCACATTTTTCAAAACAGTGATAAGGGTGGAAAATGCTAATTGTCACTTTGCCATAATATATTTACACACAGACATATGTATATATTCGTAAACTTGTATTCCTCAAACCTAAGTGATTTGCAAAATTCTGAGTATACTTCAGATGTGTAATTTAGCTTCGAAACAAAAAGAAATACATATGTATAATGCCTTGTATATTAGGAGAACGTCCCAAGGCGCTGGATAGACAGTATTCTGGAACCGAGCTGGGGATAGGGTTTAGAGAGAATGAAGGGCATGGGGGCCAAGGAGGTTGAATGAAAGCATGGTCGAAAAGGAGGGCCTTCAGATGGATCTGGAAGGAGGTAAAGGCTGAGGCAAGGCGGAGTGGCTGCAGTTTCAGAGGCTATAAGCAGAGCGGCTGAACGCCCGTCAATGATGGAGCGGGCAAGGTGGGGACGTCAACTAGCTTGGGACCCGCTGAATGGAGGGAGCAGGCAGGTTTGTAGGGGGTTGGATGTCGGAGAGGTAGGAGTGAGCAAGACCATGAGGGCTTTGAAGCTGAGGACCAGGAACTTGAACTATATCCTTTGTGTGATGGGAAGCCAATGGAGTCAGGAGAGGAGGGTGAGGGGGGATGGGGCGGGGGGTTGGGGTTTAGTGGGTAGAGTGATATGATCATGAAACCTTGTGCAGGAGTCCTGTAGCTCAGTGGGTAGAGCACTCGCCTTTCAAGCGTGAGACCTGTGTTCGAATCCCGGCAGGTCAGTGCGAAACCTTGGGAAAGTTTCCATACTCCACAAGCCTAATCATAATGCCTCAAAAAAACGCACAATAATAAAATTGGTCGTTTCAATCCACAAATGTTTGTGGGACACTGCTGTACACAATTGGCTGCAGCGTATTGCGGCAATTCATTTTACAGTATATTCTGTGAAGCGCTTTGAGACATCTAGAAGATATTATTATAATAAGGCATGATCTACAAAGTTCTGGATGATCTGCAGCCTGTGGCCTGTGATGTGAGACAGTAGCAGAGCTGGCAATGTTGCAGTGGTTGGGGAAGGAAGAACAGGTCATTGTATGGATGTGGGATAGAAAGAATAGTTGGGGGTTGAAGAAGATGCTACGGTTCCAGACTGGCTTAGTGAGATGGAGTGTGCACCCATGGATGCACACTCCATCTTCTTGACATTCAACTGAAGAAAGTGAGCTTTCATCCGGCACTTGATGTCTGGCTGGTATTCTATCAAGGCAGCAGTGAACTGGAGTCAATGGTGGAGGCAGAGATATACAGCTGGGTGTCATACACATATATATGGAAGTTAATCAATATGCATACATGATATCACCAAGAGGGAGCATGAAGATGTTGAAGAGGAGTGGACTAGTATGGAGCCCTGTGGAATGCCACTTGAGATGGTGTGGAAGCTAGAGGAAAAAACGTTTGTGGACATGATGTGGAGGTAGTGTGAGAGGATAGAACTAAACCATTCAAGTACAGAACCATGAAGGTTGAGGTAAGAAGAAAAACGATGGATGAGGCCAATGTCAAAAGCAGCAGAGATGGGTAGAATGTAATGTGCCACTTTGACTAGTGCTTTTTCTGCTTGGGCGTGGCATGGAAATCTGATTGGAGGGATTCATAAAGGGAATGGCAGAGGAGGAGAAAGCAAAGCCGGGAGACTAAATTAAAGAGTGAATCAGCAGTCCCCTCCATTCATAATGGATGAAGACAGAGTCATTATGGGCAAGGAGATGCAATTACTTGGACTTCAGTAAGTTTACCAGTTGTGGTGATTGGTGTTTGGAATAGTGAATTCCCAGCACACACCCAGGGTTGGTAAATTTGTTTACCATTTTTAAAATTCAACTATACAAGTCGTGAATTTGATGAATATTTTAGTGTATCAGTTGTCCACATTGTCACCTTGACAATAACACATATTGTGGCTCATTTTTTCCCAAACCCTCCAAACGTATGTGAAGTTCCAAAAAGAGAATCACTTTTCTTTCTGTATGTCTTCATAAAATCAACAATCAATACAAAATAAATCAAATGTTACAGCATACCGTACTTCCTTCTTTATATTATCCCAACACAGTGTTAAACTTAATTCATGACATATTCCATTTCATTCATATCAAGGTTCTGGCTTCTAACTTTGCACTTAAGCTTCATATTGAAGGTCCCTTGGTCTAATGTGGAAATCCACCTCGTGAGGGTTCAAATCTGCGCTATTTGAATGACCAACTTGTGATTGTGAAACAAAATCAGAAGTTGCTGGGGAAACTCAGCAGGTCAGGCAGCATCCATGGAGAAAGGAAAAAGTCAATGTTTCGGGTCTACAACCCTTCGTCAGCCACGCCGTGGGTTGTAGACCCGAAACGTTGACTCTTTTTCCTTTCTCCATGGATGCTGCCTGAACTGCTGAGTTTCCCCAGCAACTTTTGTTTTTGTTTCAGATTCCCAGCATCTGTAGTATTTTGTACTTGTATTTATAACTAGTGATTGTCTTCCTTGGGGGATGTAAGTAGGGTTTTCTTGGTGCTGAACTGACTCCAAGGTGACAAAAGGTAAATAATGAACGATGCGTTTGATATGGAGCTTTTCACATCTTCTAAATGTCTCAAAGCGCTTCCGAGAATATACTGTAAAGTGAATTGACTGTACATTTGTGGGCTACTGGATCTGGCCTCCTCCTTCTCCCCCAAATCCAGCATTCCACCATTGACTGTGTGCCTTCAGCCACTAAGCTCCAAGACTGTGGACCTCCCTCTATCACTCCCTTCACCTCGCGCCCTCCTTTCCTACTTTCAGGTTGCACCTAAAGCATTCTTTTCAACCATGCTTTTGGTCACCTTTTTCTCCCTTCCCCTGGCTCAACCCCGGAATCCACTTTGTGAAGTGCTCTGAGATGCTGTCTGGCATGGAGGGTGCTATATAAATCCAAGTTGTTGTTGTTGTTGAAATGCTGCAGCCAATGGTGCAGAGCAGTTTCTCACAAACAGTCATTGATTGAATGACCCAATTTTTTTGTGGATTATTATCCCCAGCAAAGGAATCAGCAATCGACAAACAACTGGGTACCTACTTATTGCTAGGTAAACAAAGGCATGTGAAGTTAGGAAACTTGCCCAGCATTTTTCCCTGACAGGAATAGAATGCAGGTCTTTCATTTGCGAGGTGAGTGCTCTCCACAGGAGAGCTACAGGACTCCATAATGAAGTTATAGAACATGCCTGGCTACGGTTCCTGAATCAAATTAGGAACTCCATTTAACTCTAATTGAAAACTTGAGAAAAATAACCAATTCATATAACTGATATGCCGAATGGAAATTGCTACATTATAGAATGCTCTTTAGAAACTGGTGAAAGTATACTTTTCGATCTGAGTAGAGCGAGCTTACCTCTAGAATGAACAATAACAGAAATAAAAATTACATTTGTATAGTTCCTTTCGAGTTGGTAGGATGTCCCAAAGTGCTGGGAACTTTTTCTACATGTAACCTCAGAGGTTCTGAATCTATTTGTATGACTGTTAGAATCTCCAACTTTGGCATTAATTTAGTTTGATATTTGGATGATCCAATTACATTTACATAATTCATTAGAGAATGCCAAATTGGTAACTATGAAATATCCGTATTTGAAATCCTGAAAAGTCAGGGAATTAAACAGTTAAGACTGAATTTTTATGGTTTCTTTGACATGTGGGTGAAGTATTCTATTCTATATTTTATCATAAAATATTTCATTTACACAGTGGAGTAAATTATCTTTAAAGAAGAAATGTGTTGAGTCTTGATGTACCTTGTCTCCCAATGCCTCGAGGTGCTGCTTTTGTTATGTAAAGCAGTGGTATGAATCAATACTAATAAACTCATGAATATGGATTTACAGCATTCTGTGTATAAGCATGCCAGAATCCTGGAGGGCTATTGGGAGGAAAGTGTTGTTACAAGATGTAGCAGAAGTTCTGTAGCTATCTCTTACTCAGGGTAAAAGTGTAAGCATTTTTTTAAATATAAAGATAATTCTATTTAAATCCCTAACTGGAGTGTTAGTAGGAAGAATCTGTATGTGCATCAACAGCTGTATTGGCAATGAGCACTTCACCCCAATACTGATTCCTTAAGATAAATATATTGAGTGTCCCTGAATTTGACTGTATGTTTCATTTAAAGTTGCACTTTTCGTGGACACAACTGCGACGTTGAGCGAGCACTAAGTATATAGTTTTTTTTATTTATAGATGAATTGGTCAAAAAGTTTCAATCAAAGAATTTTTTTAGAAAATGTTTTTATATGCTGACTCGACATGTCATAATGCTGCTTCATACTTTGGCACCTATTTGTCAAAAATAGACTTTCTTCTCCGTCTGTTTCCTCAGAGTTATGAATTGATTTAATGTTTTAAACATTATTGCTTTGAACATCGTTGATAAAAGCAAACCAATTATTGATGTCCATAAAGATAGTCTGTTAGCTAAAACAAAAAAGGATGAAATTGCACAAAACTACTCCCAAGACATTGTCTATAGGAACAAAATAGGGGATACCTTGGAATGAGCTGAAGGCATTAATCTCACCTCAGGACTACAAACATGATTTGGAACTGCTCAGATGATTCTCCAGGGGATGATGATTCCTGCTGGGCTCTTCCATCAGATGACTTCCATGAGATATTTTAAGCACCTCCACACCTCCCTCCATAGGTTGCAGATCATTCAGAACTCTGCAGCCTATGTCCTCTCCCGCACGAGGCTCCATGATCCTATCATGCCCATCCTCGCCCCACTCCACTGGCTTCTCATCACACAGAGGATACAGTTTAAGATCCTGGTCCTCATCTTCAAAACCATTGATGGCCTTGCTCCCCTCTATCTCTGTGACCTTCTAACCTACCCGATCTCTCTCCACTCTGCCTACTTCAAGACAGGCAGACCTTCTGCATCTCTGCCCCAACCTTTGGAATTATATTAAAACTGAGTCCTCTGGTTGCCTACCCATCTACCAGAGGAAACCATTTCTCCCTATCTACATTATCAACAGCCCTCATCATTTTGAACACCTATTATTCTCAACTTTCTCTGCTCTAAGGAGGATAATCTCAGCCTCTCAAGTCTCCCCACATACCTATAGTCCTCTATCTCTGGTATAATTCTTGTAAATCTTATCTGTAAGGCCCTGGCATCCTTCCTAAAATTTGTTGCCCAGAGTTGGACACACAACTGCAACTAAACCAGCGATTTGTAAAGGTTCAACTTCCTTGCTCTTATGCTGTATGCCTCCATTGATAAAGCCAAGGATCATATATGCTTTTTTAACCATTTTGTGAACATGTACTGCCACATTCAAAGATTTGTATATGTGAACCTCCAGGTCTCTCTGTTCCTGCACTCTCTTTAACATTCTACAATTAATCTTTTGTTGCCTCTCCTCATTCCTACTCTAAAAATGGATCACTTCACAGTTCTCTACATTAGATTCCATTGCCCATGTGTCTGCCCATTTCACCAGCCTGTCTATGTTCTCCTGCAGTCTGCTACTAATCCTCACTGTTTGCCACATTTCCAGATTTTGTGAAATCTGCAAACTTTTATATTTTTCTCTCAATGCCAGTTCACATCATTAATATATATTGAAAAGAGCAGTGGCCCTTATACCGGAAATTCTGCTTCAATAGAGTGTTTCAGGCTCAGTTATGAATGTAAAAAGAGCATGAGATGAAAGTCATCTCAAATACTGCTCATTTTTATTAAATCAATCATTGAGAAAGCACAAAGTATTTACTTATATTCTTCAGGCCCATCACTCCTTCTGGTTTTATCTGTTAAGTGATTCAGTCCCGAATGACTCAAACTAAGCAAAGTCCTTTTTGCATAATTTAGCTGCAGCTATTTTTCTAGCATTCATTGAAATGAACCAGACCTTCTCGTGTGATGTCCAGATCCATCAACAAACTAGGTAGTTTACAGTGATAACTAACTACATGTTTCTGTGGAGATACCTCAATACACTGCTGGTATAATGAAGAGCTATCAAATTAAACAGAATTCTTTAACTATCCCATGCCTGTAAAGATGATGCATTTTAATTAAATATGAGAATAGGTTACACTTCAGGATGCTGTGTTTTGGAAGTGCTTTGGAATTGAATATAAAGGAACTACTTAATCACTGTCTAATTTCACCACTGAAGCTTTTAGTGAGCCCCTATAATGATTAAATTTGGATTTCAGATCACACATGGTCATAATTAATCTGCTAACATGATACAAAAGCAATTTAACAATATGCTTACATTTGTAAAATGTAAATGTAAAATTTTATGTCATATAACATTGTTGAATTATTTCAAAACATTTCACAAGATTTTATTTAAAATTGCAGTGGCTGTGTCAGCCAATTTTACACAATGTCCCACAAACAGCTATGAAATGAGTAACCAGTTTCATCTGGGGAATAAAATCTGGCCCCAATAGAATTTGGAGATATTCCCTTCTTTTTTTCAATAGAGCCCATAGGTTCCTTCATGGCAGACGGGGCCTCAGTTTAACCTCTCATTCAGTGGATATCACCTCCGACAATGCAACGCTTTGCCCAACACTGTGTTAGAATGTTAGCATGATATAGGACTGTCACCCACACCTTCTAACGCAGAATAGGAGAGGAAATAAATACAATAGAAAGGTTACTTGCAGAATCAGAATAGATATAGGATTTTAAGTATTTAATTTTAATATCTATTATTGTGTTTATTTAATTGTTTAGAGTTTATGTTATAGCAGTGAGTACATCTTGAGTGATAAGTCACTCCATCTCATCCCCTTCTCCCCACTTTAAAGCCCACCTTAAGAATCTTTCAACTGTACTTTTGATCACACCTCCCTCCTTATCTCCCTCCACACCAACTTTGGCTCCTTTCTACAACCACCAATGTGAGAGGCAATCCATAAATGTAATTGTTGGTTTGAGTTGCTTTATTGCTGTAATATTAATATGAGCTTGAAATGTACAGACAGTTGTCCCCTAGTCCTCCTGATGTGAAAAGCGCTATACAAGTGTAATTTTGTTGTTTTGTTGCAGTATGGAACTGGTAGTACAGGACATGTATAATCGTTCTACATCTGTCTATTCTTGACATTTCGTTCTCCACTGAACTCTGTTGGAATTCTATACCAAACACTTTCTGCTCAATAGCTTTCAATTTTGTTGAAAACGCAAATCCTCTAAAACCATCCATTACCTAATCTCAGCTCCAATATCAAGGGAAGGAATGTTACTATCTCATAATAATCCTTCCATTTGATAAAGCTCCTGATTGTCATGTGGTCTCGAAAGTGCTTCAGAGTAATAAATGTAGAATATAGTGACTATGTAGTCAAAGGCATCAGATAATAAGCACACAACAACATCCTGAAACACCCAGGAGGTTAACTAGCATTTCTAACTTGAGGATTGTTGTGTGTGATCCTGGAAGAAAATTATCTTCTCTTTTTGAATTTTCACATGTTCTTTCAAATTCACCTGAACAGGCAACGGGACCTAATTTAGATATTTCAGGAAATGCAGCACTGCCCTGGAGTATCATTCTGTTACATAAACTCAAAGTCCCTGATGCACTACTCATTCGAGTAGTGCATCCTTTTGACCTAGAGGCGAGAGTGTTAGCAACTGAACCGGGCTGACATATTCTCACTTCCACGTTTCACAGTGTACCAGAAAATGCTTGTAATCTGACAGATGATCTTTCTCTCACCTCTGGTTTCCAAACACTCTCTCACTTTTCTTTTTTGAGATTATTTATCTTGGTAATGGTCAGAGGTGCTTTTTGCTGTTTTTCTTGTCTACTGATAATCATCCCACTGGAAGCGCGCCTCTTCTTGCACGCTCAATGTGATTACATCCACAGTTATTTCACAATCTTTTATTCATTCTTTCCGCAATAATTATGGGACCCATTTCCCCAGTACTTAAGCCAGATGGCAATAGTTCACTGGTAGTTCAAGTAACACTTTTTAAAAGAGCACACAACTGGGTAGAAATATCACCTAGGTCTAGATTTACTTTTTTAACATAACATTTCAGTGGCCAGAATTTGTGAGATTCTGAACACTGAACCCATTTTTTATTCAAATGAATTTATTTCAAGAACTGCAGAAAATGGGCTTCAGAGATAACACCACATGCAACAATTAGAAATATTATCCAGCATGCAAGGATAACATTTAAACAGTCTAGTGCTGCAAGCTGCAGCAAGGGGCACATTATCTTAATCAGATAAGCTTCCAATTTAAATCAGGTTGGTCCAATTTACTTGTTGTAGTGTAACAGCAAACTCAAGGATAGAGTTGGATCTGACTTTCATTTTGAGGTACGTAAATTTCATATTTGTGTCAGACATAGGGTTGGCATATTGTCATGTATATGGGAATGTAATATGAACAATAATCTGGCCAGCAATCCTCCCAGTCAAACTAAAGACTTAGGTTATCATTCTTCCTTTTTAGTACGTGAAGTAACATGAACAATGTGTCAACAGATGTTAAGCTATTAATACAGTTTGAACACTGCATGAGATATCTGCCAACTGTTCAAGTCCAATAGCAACCGAAGATGCCACTGACTGCTATGCACCAAGCTGAATGGCAAAAGCTTTGTTTGATGCTGAAATCAGACATTGCTCAAGGATAGTCTGTTTGACTAGAGCCTTTATGTGATGTTCCCAGTAGGATGGAGTTAACCACTTCAACATTTTTACAGTTAGCAAAGTAAAAATATGTTTGGCACATGGTGCTACCAGTTTGCAAACTGGTAGTTTTTAAATTGGTGAGTGACATTGCATTCCAAAGAATGAATGGTCAAAACATGATTTTGTTTTCCCCTTGTGAGCTGTTATGACAGGTTTTTCAAATATTTTCTCCCATTTCTAGATGTATTTGACATATTAGATGAGGATATTGAAACTTTTTGATGCACTTTACATGGTGTAGTGTACATTGAAGATTTGACCTACCCTCCCACTTTCCCTCCAATTCACAATGCTCAGCCGTTAGTGTCAAGCATTTTGAGATATCTACCCAATAACAATGATGCTATATAAATGTTAATTGTATTGTATTTTGTGGCTTTTGTTATGAAGACAATTGCTTCGATTTATCTATGTTAGCAACATGACAGCAGTGGGATAAATGATCAACCTTCAGCTTTTTATTTGGTGTATTTCAATCAGGTGGAATATTGACTGAAACAACATAATAATTTTGGTCTCTTCTTCAAAGTAGTATCTTAGAATCTCTGACACATACCTGATTTATTAGAGCATAACGCAAGAGCTTGATCACTGTCTCGCCTACATGATGAGTGCAATACTGCAACAGGAGCCTCAGCTTGGGATCTGAGCTAATTTTTTGTTGGCAAATCAGTAGCCTTCTGACAAGAGAGCTACCAACTAAGCCAGTTAGACCTTCAGAATTGCATATATAATTTCTACAGGTATGGTTAAAGTGGTTTTTGAAATAATCATAAAATAATTTTGTCCACCAGAAATAAATCAACAATATGAACTCTTTGATGCCAGATTTATTCAGTGAGCTGGAGTTCTGTAGGTCATCCAGCTAAGTTTAACTCTATTCTGATGCATTTGCCTTTTTTTTTAGTAAAAGGTAAAATTAGGTGCCAGCCTGGTTTATTTGCGAGACCTCTTATCTCTGAATTAGAAGTTGAACTATATCAATGCCATCTTTGGAAGAGACGTTAATCAGAGGTCATGTATGTATCTGTTCAGGTGGAAGTTAACAATCTCATGGCACTATTTGCAAATAGGCTGGGAGTTGCTCCTAGTATCCCTTGCCAACAATCTTCCAAATAAAATAAATCATTCACTTTATAGCTGTTTGTAGGACATTGCTTTGCACAAATGGACTGCTGTAATCACCTGCAAAAATACAGACACTGTTTTATTGCAAAACTATTTGAGGCATCATTCCAATATAGAAAGTGTTATATCAAATGAAGGATTATAATTTCTATTCAGAGATTTGTGAATACATTTGTTTCTAAATGTTCTGTATGTTTGGGGGTTGGTATGAATTTACAATATTTGCCACTGTCTTGACACCATTCTGTTGAAATACAGTAGGGGGACAAACAGTAGCTTGTTCTTGCCTTGTTCAGTTATGAATAAATCACAGACAACTTAGCTTGTATGACAGAATTATAGGAAGCTGCAATAATAGCAAAAGATGACAGATGGGCCTGAAGGCCACAACCATTTGCATAATGTAATGTAAATTCATGATCCGTGAACATAAACAGCTATCACTAGGCTACGGACTTAGCCTCCCATATCTGAGTTCATATCTTACATCAGACAGTAAAATGGATTTGAGACACAAACCTCCCTGACACTATTTTTTTGTGAGGTTGGAATATGAAATTTCATATAGTGTGCACTTTATTCCTCATCTCCAATCTGAAAATGACTCTTCCATAGCTAACTTCAGCTTTGTGCTACTGAAACACTCCGTATAGTCAGTCCCTTACAGTAGTTCAATGATGTGCTTAATAAGACTGAATATATCAGACCTGCTGTCTGATTTCAATGTTGGATCCTGCTTTATGCCCCTGTTACCTCAGGATAACCCACTGGGTTTGATTGTTCAAGGTACAATACACTGGATCTCTTTCGGTGTGTTTCTGCCTGAGCAGATCTGAAAAATCATAAAACAGCTCAAAGGACAACACATGCTGTCCTTGTGATAGTTATCGCTGGTGAGTGACAATTATCATAAACTGTAGTCCATTCCTCTCCAACGCTGTTAACTCTCATTTTAACATGCTTGTCCCTTGAGTCAGAAAGTTGCAGGTAGAAAACCCCAAGTCAGGATTGAAGCTAATATAGTCTCGATTTGTACTCCAATAAAGTGCTCTTTGTTGGAGGTGCCATCCATCAGATGAGACATTAATTCGAGGCCACATCTGCTTATTCAGGTTGTCATAGTATCTTATCTCTTTTCTTTACGTGTGACTTGCGTGCTCCTTTCAGATGTCACAATGCTTCAATTCTCAATTTTGTCAAAGATACGAGCCCAGTCAAAGCAATGCTCCACAACGCATTATTTCTCTCAATTATTATTATTTATTTTGACAAGTACCAGTAAACAATAACTTTCTTGAATGTTGGTCAATGACACAAAAACAACAACAACAACAACAATTTACATTTATAGAGCGCCTTTCACGTCGGGAGGACGTGAAACAGTACATATAGCACATCTGCAATACCTTAACTAAGCATTAACAATACTTTATGCACAGTAAATGTTGGTAGGGGCTTTAAGAACAAATTTTAATTTTAATCAATCAGGAAATTTTATATTTAACAGCTACTAGATCAACGGAGCCTCCATGAACAAAGACCTCTTGGGAAAGACAGAAAATATAATTTAACCCATTTTTACCTGTTCTTGGAAGGTTTTAGAATCTGATTGGTTAGAAGTGTTAGTTCAGGTGATAATCCAACTCCTTACTCTCTTCCCATAATTTAGCTCAACCACCTCCTTTATTCCCCCAATTTAGTCCATGTGATCTTTAGAACCAAAAATGGAATTCAAAGGTTATTTTGTC
The DNA here is from genome assembly GCA_035084275.1 of Hydrolagus colliei. Classification (NCBI taxonomy): domain Eukaryota; kingdom Metazoa; phylum Chordata; class Chondrichthyes; order Chimaeriformes; family Chimaeridae; genus Hydrolagus; species Hydrolagus colliei. The sequence continues at coordinate 87,575,344 of CM068743.1, forward strand.
CAATAAAATTTAATCCTTTATTTAGCCAATCTTATTTCTAAACTGGTTCCTTGACACTTTGGAGGCCTATGGTTAACCCAGACGCCCTGGAGACACCAATCTATTTCTTCCATCAAGCCTCCTTTATGCTGGTCGAACACAGTGCCATTTGTGAATGCGAATATATTGATAAGCTAAGTAATTTTTAGACTCATGATTATATATATTTTTTAAACAGTCCCTCAGAAGAATGCCACTGTGACCCATCATATTGAACCCAAATTCACCTCTGGCCCAGTAGTGTTTTTTTAAAAAAATTATGTCTTTTAATTGTACTTCTTGTTTTAACAACAAAATTACATTTGTATAGCGCATTTCACATCAGAAGGGAGTCCCAAGGCGCTGGACAATCAGAATTTCAGACTTGAGTTGGGGTCAGGAGCGATGAGATTAGAAGGAACGGAGGAGATTTGGGGTCATCGATAGGACTGTCGAAGAAGAGAGCTAAGACGGGATTTGAAGGAGACCAGGGAGGGGGCGAGGCAGAGGAACTATGGGATGGAACTCAGAGGTTAGTTGCTGATGGCTGAAGGTGGTTGAAGGTTCGCCCATCGATGGTGGCGTGTGGGTTGGGGACATGGAGCAGGCCGCAGTCCACTGAGAGGAGGGAGTGGATAGGTTGGTAGGGGCTTAGGAAATTAGAAAAGTAATGTGGGGCAAGGTCGTGGAGGGCTTTTAAGGCGAGGACCAGGATAATGAATTGAATCCTCTGGGTGATGGGGTGCCAATGGAGTTGGGCAAAAGTAGGGGAGATGGGTTTGTGGAGTTTGGAATGGTGGAGGACACGTGCCGCAGAGTTCTGGATGATCTGCAACATATGGAGGGAGAAATTGGGAAGACCAACAATAAGGGCATTGGAGTAGTCGAGCCTGGATGTTAGGGTCCGTCGATATGTAAATTTTCTGATTTAGATATATCGATGGGCTAACTTCTTCAGTCTGTCCTCATAGCTAAGGTTCCCCATTCCTGGTATAATTCTCGTGAATCTCCTCTGCACCCTTTCCAGTGCCTTAATGTCCTTCCTGAAATAAGGTGCCCAGAACTGGACGTAGTACTCCAGTTGAGGCCTAACCAGTGTTTTGTATAGATTAACCATAACCTCCCTACTCTTATACTCTATGCCCCTACTAATAAAGCTCAGTACACCAAATGCCTTTTTTACTGACTTATCTATTTGCCCTGCTACCTTTAATGATTCACTTACTTGAACCCCCAGATCTTTCTGTACGTTCACCCCTCTAAAGATTGAGCTACCAGTTGTTGTCAAATTGGCTTCCACTTCCCTTTCCAGATTCAAACAACTCGCTGTGTGAAAAATATCTCTTCACCTCCCTTCTGTTTCATTTAACAACTAGGGTCCGTCGATATAGAAATTTTCCGATTAAATATATCGATGGGCTCATATCGAGATATACCGAAATATCGATATTTTCGGGTTTTTCGTACTGCGCATGCATGCGCGCATTCGGAGTACGCGTGCGTTCCGGGTGCGCATGCGTCCCGGGTGCGCGTGCATTCCGGGTGCGCGCGCATTCTGGGCCTAACTTCTCAGGAGGTAAATATCTTTCTCTCTCTGTGTCTCTCACTCTCTCCATCTCTTGTGTTTTTCTGTCTGTGTGTCTCTGTGTCTCTCTCCCTCTCTCCTCTCTCACATCCCCCCCATCTCTATCTATCTGTATATTATCACATCCACCCCGTCTCTTCCCGCCACCCCCGCCATCCCTCTCTCGCACCCCCCACCCCCGTCGTCTCTCTCCCCCACGACCCCCCCAGTCGTCTGTTTCTCCCTCCCCCCCCACCGTCTCTCTCTCCCTCCCCCCCCCTGCCATCTCTCTCACCCCCCCAGCCGTCTTTCTCCCCCAGCTGTCTCTCTCCTCCTCCCCCCAGCCGTCTCCCTCCCCCTCTCCACCCCGCCAGCCATCTCTCTCCCCCCCCCCAGCCATCTCTCTCCCCCACCCCAGCCGTCTTTCTCCCCCAGCTGTCTCTCTCCTCCTCCCCCCAGCCGTCTCTCTCCCCCTCTTCTCCCCGCCAGCCGTCTCTCTCTCCCCCCCCAGCTGTCTCTCCCCCCCAAAGCCGTCTCTCTCCCCCTCCCCCCAGCCGTCTCTCTCCCCCTCCCCCCAGCCGTCTCTCTCCCCCTCTCCTCCCCCCCCCAGCCGTCTCTCTCCCCCCCCCAGCCGTCTCTCTCCCCCACCCCAGCCGTCTCTCTCCCCCTCCCCCCAGCCGTCTCTCTCCCCATCTCCCCCCACCCAGCCGTCTCTCTCCCCCTCTCCCCCCACCCAGCCGTCTCTCTCCCCCTCTCCCCCCGCCAGCCGTCTCTCTCCCCCTCTCCCCCCACCCAGCCGTCTCTCTCCCCCTCTCCCCCCGCCAGCCGCCTCTCTCCCCCTCCACCCAGCCGTATCTCTCCCCCTCCCCCCAGCCGTCTCTCTCCCCCTCTTCCCCCCCAGCCGTCTCTCTCACCCTACCCCCAGCCATCTCTCTCCCCCTCCCCCCAGCCATCTCTCTCCCCCTTACCACCCCCCAGCCGTCTCTCTCCCCCTCACATCCCCCCCCCCCCTCGCCCCCCAGCCGTCTCTCTCACCCCCCAGCCCTTGCATACCTATATATTGTATTCGAGGACTGTGAATACAATATGGCGGCTTTGCACCTCGGTCTGGGCATTGTGTATAGAGATGAGCATTCTGGGTCTTGTAGTTCAGTGTGCTCGCATCCCGATTTTTTACCTCGATATATCGTTTTTTCGATATATCAATATTTTTAAATGGTCTATATCGGCGTATCGATATGAAAATTATATCGGGTTTTAGCGATATATCGATATATCGCCGGACCCTATTAACAACTATTTTAAATTGGTGTCCCGGGGTTACCTACCCACTCGCAAGTTGAAATAGTTTTGTCTTGTTTTCCCTATGAAATGTCCAAATCATTTTGAATCTCCTCTTAACTTTCTCTACTCCAAAGAGAATAATCCTATCCTGATAACTGAAGTACCTCATTCCTAGTACTCTTCTCCTTTGTACTCTCTCAAATTCTCTGATATAATTCCTAAAGTGTAGTGCTAAGAACTGAACAATGTACTGCCAGCTGAGATCTAGGCAATGTTTTATATAGGCTCATCATAACTTCCTAACTTTTGTATTGTATGCCGCTATTTATAAACTAGTATCCAGGTGCTTCTTCAACAGCATTATCTACCTCTCTTGCCACGTTCAAAAGTTTACTTATATGAAGCCCCATGTCTCTGTGTTCCTTCACCTTCAATGAGACTCGAACATTTAGCTTATGATGCCTCTCCTCATTCTTCCTCCCAAAATGCATTACTTCACATTTATTCACGTTAAACTTCATCTGCCACCTGTCTGCCCATTTTCCTACTCTGTCTATGTCTTCTTGCAGTATGCTACTATCCTCCTGACTGTTTGCTGCTTTTTCTAGTTTTGTAACATTTGCTCCCAGCAAAAGTGTTTGCAATTTTTTTTGTGCATTATGTTTTCTTTTGCTTTTTTCAAATTGATTTACTTTGCTTAACATATCCTGATGTTGTACTTGTTTCAGACATTAATGGATTGAAAGCAATCTCTATGAAGCCAGATTTGTTTTGATCAGCAGGGTAATTGTCACCATGCTTAACATTAATCCTTGTAGTTAATATATCACCTTTCATACAGATAGGATAAGCTATTGTCTACTAAATATAAGAATATTTACAACTTAGAAGGTGAATATTTCTCATGTTGTTATGGCCAACAATCCCTTAGCTACAATTATTTATTCACTTCATGACTGCTTGTGGGACAATGTTCTATGCATCATTGGCTGTCATATTCACCCACAAATACAATAATAATTATCCTTGCATTGGATATAGTGCCTCATCGTGTCATTTAGACATCTCAAAGCGCTTCACAGAATATACTGTAAAGTGACTGAATATTTTTTGGCCGAAAATATCTGCACTTTACAGTAAATTATGTGCAACATATGTCCTCTCCACATGAAAAATGCTCAAATATAAGGACTATTATTCTACTATGGAATAGCTGTTAGAACATTACAAAACATTTTACGGCATAAATAGAATCATTATTCTGTTATGTGTTGCTAGTAGCAACAATCCTTAATGAAAAGAGATTAAATATTTTAGATAGCTTCACTGAACTGTAGCTGTAAAAGGAGCCAAGCCTAAGTTTTGAGCAAACACACCTTGAATTTTGTGTTATTATCTATATAAAATCACAAGATATATTTGGATGAAAAAGGTCATTTGGCTCACTTGATCCCATCCTTCCAGAATACCACCACACTCCTCTCCCCACAATCACAGTATCAAGATGTGTTCAGAGCCTTGGGCTGTCCTCCCGATGTGAAAGGCGCTTCACAAATGTAATGGTATTGTTGTTATAACAAGTCCAGTGTGCTGGCCTTTCTGGCAGGCTATTACAGGTCGATAATGAATGCCCTCTAAATAAAAATAAATTCCCGGTTTCTTTTCTGACATTGCCATTGGGAAATCTACACCTCTACTTCTCTTTTGGTAAATCTGAATTCTTGCTTGGGGTTTACTTTTCAATTTCATTTGAACTCTTATTTACCAAGAACCATAGAAATTTATAACACAGAAGAATGCCATTGTTAAAAAAAAACTATTTCAGTCCCATTTACCTAACCTTCCCCCATTGCCTTTATAAAATTTACTTTGAGATGTTTTTTTTTCCAAGATTGAATTGAAATGTACAGTTATGTTTCTTGTGAACCACACAAAAATATACCATATGAGGGTAGCACTTGAGTTGAAATTCTGCATGCAGGCATGTCGTGCCTTTTGGCTATTGTAATTGCAATTTTGTCTCTGGTCAGAAGAATTCAAGATCCTCGTCCTCACTTTCAAGGCCATTCATGGCCTTGCCCCCTCCTATCTCTCCGACCTGCTGTCCCCCTATGAACCTGCCCACCCCCTCTGTTCAGCAAGCTCCGGTTTGCTCCATGTCCCCCGCCTGACCCACCCTACCATCGGTGGACGAGCTTTCAGCTTCTCCGCCCTCACAATCTGGAACCCCCTCCCACAGTCCCTTCACCTTGCTTCCTCCCTTGCCTCCCTCAAGGCCGATCTCAAGACCCTCCTCCTCGATCATGCCTTCTGCCGCTCTCCCAACTCTCTTCCTCCCCTCCTTACTCTCTCCCACCCCTCCTAACTCTGTCCTGCCCCTCCTAACTCTCTCTCACCCCTCCCCTCTACCCTGCCTCTCTCAACAACAACAACTTGGATTCATGTAGTACTCTCCACGTCTCAGAGTGCTCTCAGAGCACTCTCCCTTGCTTGGGTCCTTACCTAACTGTTCAGCACCCTGGGACGTCCTCCCGACATGAAAGGCACTCTAGAAATGTAATTTTATTGTTTTGTTGTTGTGAAGCCCTAATTACAGACTCAGACTAATATAGACTAAGGTGCCACTCCATGACAACAATAACTTGCATTTATATAGCAACCCTCATGTAGCATAGCTTTCCAGAGTGTTTTATGCAGTGCTGGGAGTGTGCTGCATTGTTGAATATGCGTCCTTCTGATGAAACATTAAACCAAAGCCTTGTCAGCCTATTCAGATAGACATTAAGATCTCATAGTACTATTCAAAAAGAGAAGGGAATTTTCCCTTGTGTCCTGAACAACAATCCCCCAAATAAAATTGGTCATTCACTTTATGGCGGTTTGTGGGACATATCAGTTTGGAAATTGATGTTATGTTTGCCAGCGAAACATAGTTACAGCGCTTTACGGTATATCCTGTGAGATACTTTGGGATATCATCCTGATATGAAAGATGATGTACCAAATATAAGGATTATTATTAATATGGAACTTGTCCAATGCTAAAACTAATTTAGACAATATATATTTGAACGTCACAGCTCTATTTAAGCTTGTCACTGGTAATTTTTGCACTGTGCCAGTAAATGACCAATTAACAGATGCAGTTCAAAGGTAGTCAATTGCTTCCTCTACACTGCTTTGCTGGAAAAGTAATAGGAAGGTATGTGCAAGTCATTGGGCTGTTTTCTCCTATTAAGTTGACCAACCTGAATGTATGTATTTTGACAACTCCAGACATAATATATGCATGAACCAAAATTAAAATTATTATTGAAGCAGTAATGTTTAAATTAAACATTGAACAAACTTAGTGCATATGTTTTAATGAGTGATAAGCCATGTCATTATTCATTTTGAACACAAGGCCTAGTGTACTGCGTTAAGCTGTAACTTTGTGCTAGAAAAGAAAATGTTCTAAACCGAACTCATGTCTAGTTTTTAGACAATAATAATAATCTTTGCATTTGATAGTTCAAGACATCTCAGAAAGCTACATAATTTACTGTAAAGTATTTTGTGTGGTAAGCACAACCTACAAATTCCAACTGAAATGCAAAGCTGTTTTTATATCATTCTTAAAAAATTTAAGATTTTGCTAAAATTTGCAGTCCAAATTATGAACAAAGGTGTCTGACTTCTAGACGGTGACATTTTTATTGTCTGATTTTTATTCCCTTTGGCCATTAGACTTTTTAAATTACTGTTTTTGTTGTGTTATGAATAACACAAAATTGTCAATTTATAATATTAATACAGCAACAATCCTTGTATTTGATGTACGGCCTTTCATGTTGGAAAAACATCGCAAAGAGCTTCACATGATTTAACTGTAAAGTTCTACCCACAAAAATTTACAGTTAATCCACTCTCCAGTCTACCCTGTGAATGTCTTGGAGACATCTCGGTGAAGTGATAATGCGCTATATCAAATCCCAAAATATTATTAATAAAGTGTATTGAGTCCATCTTATAGGTGATTTTGTGTTGTTTAAAGTTGTCTGATGAGAACTCAGTGGATAAAATAGCAGAAAGTTGATTAGTTTTCAAGAATTAATAAAGTATAACAGCAGCTAAAACAATTTCTTGCGATTTTGTGTAAAGTCTGCTGTTTTGTTGTAATGAGAATAAATAACAGTAATTTGTTTTGATCTGCTGGGTGTATTTAACATATACGCCAACCAATCCTTATGCTCAAAGGTTTCACAACGATGTGCATTTCTATACGTCCCTCCTGCAGGGTAGAGACGCAGAGTGTCCAGCAAGGATTGATTCTAACCATACATGTCTCAATATCCTGAGTGGATGCATTATAGTGGGATGTCATATAGAAAGGATTCAAGCAATCCATATTTAGCAGCTCATTGATGTCACAAAGCTTGCTGCAGTATTGGCATTTTGCCACAAGGTATCACCAGTGCTTTAAGTATAACATACTTTACACTACAGAATGATCTGGAGAATTAGGTAGGAATTTGGGGGAGTCCAAATTATCCGCATGCTGCTGGATTGAAGACTATTATTTTAAAACCCAAGATTGTGCTTTATTAATTTTTTTAAAGTCAGTCTAAATTGGCAATTTCTGACAAATCTTTGATAGCATTGAAGATAATGAGCTTCCATTTCAACAATCAGTTCGAAACTTTCCCACATTCTTAAATTTCTAAGAAAATAGTTTTAAACTTAAATGCAAGGGAATTTCATGCCTGTGATCCTAACTTACAGTGAACTTTATAGAATATTACAACAACAAAACAGATCATTTAATCTGTCTACACTGTGCCGTTTTTTATACTCTACATAATAAAAATAATAATCCTTCCATTTGATATAGCACCTTTCACAACTTCTGGATGTCTCAAAGTGCCGCACAGATTATACTGTAAAATGAATTGACTGTATATTTGTGGGCAAAGTTGGCACAGCAGTGTCCCACAAACAGTCATGGAATAAATTACCAAATTATTATTATTATTATTTTCTTGAGGGGTCATTTTTAAGTGTGTGGAATAGGGAAACTTGCCCAAGGTTTCGCTCTGCTGGGAATCAAACCCGGGTCTCTCGCTTGCAAGGCGAATGCTCTAACAAAAGTGCTCCAGGACTTCACAAGCACTCAACTTTTATATTTGTGTCTCTTATACCCCACTATTCCCTTCTTTCTCATGTGTGTATAAAGTTTCCACATAATGCAATGTTAATTTATAGACTGTATCTTGACATTGCATGGTTTAGTTCACATTACATGGAATGGTTCCAAAATGTTCTAAAAATAGACTTCGACATTAGACACAATTTAAGAATTTTCCACTATTCTATACAATATGAAACTTACTGACAAAGTGGTCTTCCACTCTTAAACTACATAGATCTTGGGCTCAGGCCTGACAATCTTAACATAATCCCACTGTGGTATGTAACCAGATATACATACATAATAGCAAAAACATCTCTACAGGATATGTTAGACAAGACAGCCCCAATAAACTGTGCTGCATCCTAACCATCCATAATTAATGCAGTAAAAAAAGGTACCAAATATATTAAGCTACACTAAACATAGAATAATGCAGAAAGCAATACAATCTCAGGATCTCGAACACATTTTTAAACTAGTTCAACTCATAAGGAGCTACTATGTTCCATAAACTAAATGTAGCAAATTTTCTGTAGTTGTGGCTGCTTTCCTGTTACTGTACTGTATTTTGCTAAATGTTTAGTTACAAATAGTTGCAATTAAACCATCCCCTTTTCTGTGACCATCTGATCTGCCTGTTCTTTGGCAATTTTGCCCCACTTTGTTTTTAATGTTATTGATACTTCTATCTAGTTTTGTTGCAGTTGTCCCTTTTATTTCACAACATTAACAACAACAACAACAAAATTACATTTATACAGCGCCTTTCACGTCGGGAGGACGTTCCAAGGCGCAAACAGTTAGGTCGGGACCCAAGCAGGGGTAGTGTAGGGGTAGGGGGAAGGAGAATAGGAGAGGGGGAATTAGAAAGGGAGCAGAAGACATGGTCGAAGAGGAAGATCTTGAAACCGGCCTTAAAGGAGGAAAAGGAGGAAGCGAGGTGTAAGGATTGCGGGATAGAGTTCCAGAGTGTGGGAGCAGACTTTTTAACATCTATTTAACCCATCATCTCTTGCCCTCTCCCCCATTTTCTTCTTTGTCTTCTTGCCCTGCCTCTCCCTCTCTACATGCCCCAGTTCTGCATATCCAACTGACCCAGGAACTGAGTTATCAAGACGGCCACAGGATTGGCTTGATTTTCAACAACAACAAAATTACACTTGTATTGCGCCTATCACATCAGGGGGATGTCCCAAGGCACTGGACAGTCACTGCTTCAGACATGACTGAGGGACAGGGAAGGAGGAGGGAAAGGGGATATTAGGAGCTGCCAATGGGACCATCAAAGGTCCATTGAGTCTTGAGGCAAGACTTGAAGGAGGCCAAGGAGGGGGCGAGGCAGAGGGACTGCTGGATGGAGTTCCAGAGGTTGGGAGAAGAGTGGCTAAAGGCTCGCCCGCCAATGGTGGGGTGGGTGGTTCGGGGGACATGGAGCAGGCCAGAGCCTACAGAGCGGAGGGTATGGGCAGGTTGGTAAGGGGTTAGAAGGTCATGGATCTAGGGTAGGGCAAGGTTGTGGAGGGCTTTAAATGTGAGGAACAGGATCTTGAATTGGATCCTCTGGATGATGGGGAGCCAGTGGAGTTTGGTGAGATGGGGGAGATGGGGGTCATGGAGTTTGTAACAGTAGAGGACACAGGCCGCAGAGTTCTGGATTATCTGCAGCCTGTGGAAGAAGGAACTGGGGAGGCCGACCAGCAGGGAATTTGCATAGGCGAGTCGGGATGTAATGAAGGCATGAATGAGGGTTTCAACAGCTTTGGGGGTGAGGTAATGTTGCTGAAATGGGGAAAGGCAGAGGGAGTAATTGCTTGGATATGGGGGAGGAAAGACAGTTGAGACTCCAACATGTGAAAGTTAACACGGGATGATGTCACCAAGTGGGAGCATGTAAATGTTGAAATGTAAGAGGCCAAGGACAGAGCCCTGGGGATGCCACATGTGCGGGGATTGGAAGAGAAGCCATTGATGGCAATAAAATGTAGATGATGAGACAAGTAGGAGTCGAACCAGGCAAGAGCAGGTCCGCGGAGGTTGAGGTGGGAGGAGAGGTGGTGTAGGAGGATGGAATGGTCGATAGTGTCGAAGGCAGCGGAGAGGTCAAGGAGGACAAGGAGCCAGAGAGATCCATGGACACAGAGTTTAGAATGTTGTTAGAGACTTTGACCAGGACTGTCTCCTATTCTATTTACAACCAATGTCACCTGGGAGCCAGGTGAATCCCAAGGAAATGCCCTGCTGGAAAATTATTCTTGCAAAATAGAAGTTACAGTTTGTTAAAATTGGTCATTTAGTTTCATCCTCATGATCTATCTGAAAAGATCTGTTCCAAAAATAATACAAGGATATTCTGTGTAATAAATACCTTCTGTAAAAAGCCTGTTTATCTGGTACACTTGGGACCTGGCCATTGCCGGTTAAAGCACGTGCCGGATATTCAGCCGAAAACACACACACAAAAAAAAGATTTTTTCCGGATAAATCCCGTTTAATCGAATGCAAACTTTTTTTTTGATGCGCCAGTTATAAGGAAGTTACGGTTGATCAGGTCACGGATAAACAGGTTTTTACTGTAAATATCTAAATTAAATAAATATAATTTTATTACATTTTGGCAGTGCTTTACTGTTTTCTTGTAGTTTATACAATAAAAGATACAAACAAAATTACATCTGACTATTTCATCATATAGGTGTTTAAGTTTAAGAATAATTCAATAAGGTGGACCTTGATACGTTGTTTCCACTTGTTGTTTGCCTCCAATAAATTAGAGTGAGTTTAAGCAGAAGGTTGGTAAGAATGCGTAAATAATTTCTGGAAGATATGATTGAAGCAAAAAGGGTCAGTGTATTGGTGCATGCATGATGAAGGAAAAAGAGTTGTATAGAAGAGAGGCTTAGGAGAAGTGAGGGCTTGTGTAGTGTTTCTCTGCTTTATCCTTCTATGTAACTATGCTTTAAACAGGTAACAATGCTTGAAATAATTTTTATAATTTTTGTATCAAAACCTTAGCTGTCTGCAATAGAATAGCAATCATCTTCCCAACTAACTGATTTGAATGAATAAAGCCATGTGTTGGGCAATGGAACAAAACTCAATTTCACAAACACTCCAATCAATTGAAATGTCCAGCATGCCTCCTATGTTTGTGATGCGGTGAACTGAGCATAATGTGAACTGGCAGCAAATCTAGCCTGGCACCGGTCTTCAAATGTTTAGTGGAGAATTTGTGAGTGAAAGGTAATCATCTTTTGCAATAAAATGAAACAAAAGTGCTGCTCACAATTATCTCAATCCCATCACCAGCTGTATTTTTAGTGAATTTGATACTATGTTAAAAAATGCATTAAAAAAAAACTTCACTCCATGGTGGTTTTTTGTTACAATCAAATAGTTTAAAAAATTAAGCTTTGAAGAATTTTGATGTTTGTGTGTCATTGATCAGCAAGAGAATCATATAAATGAAAAAGTCTTTAAAATGAATAACGCAGTGCAAATTTTTTTAAAATTGTCAGATAAAGAAATCTTGGCAAAATTCTAATACTGATCATTGCATTGGAAATAAATCCTTTCATGTCAGAAATATTTCAAAGTTCTTCATAGAATTCACTGTAAAGAGAATGGATTTTCTGCTGCATGTGACAGCATATACACCACACCAGTGTCCCACATACAGCCATGCAGTGAATGACCAATATTATTTGGGAAATTGGTGGTCAGAACACCAGGAGAAACTCCTTTCACTTTTCATATAATATTACAGGATCTTGAACATCCATTTGAACAGGCAAACCAGACCTCTGTTTCAAATCAAGGGAGCGCAATCTTCTTTGGTGATCTCCTTTGGATTACCTCTATCATCACCACAGAATATTACAACCTCAGTCGGGCAAGAGTAGTAAATGGATAGCCCAGATGTGTGTGCCATGGTGATGAAATCCTGCTTTGTGCAGTAAGATTAGATGACAAAGAAAATTAGAGATTTCCCGGACCAATTGTCTCTATTAAATGCATTGATTGATGTTTTCCACATTGGTTCCACTAAACACTGTGAACCACATGGGTTGACAGCAATTTTGCTGCTTTGAATTTTAAGTATACAATATATCTTAACCAAAACAATTTTGCTTGTTACTCTCTGTCACTATTCATGTGCTATTTAAACTGATGGCCAAAAAGTAGCCCACTTGGACTAATTCTGCCTTAAAGATATGGGGGAAAGTATGACCTTGATAACATCACCGTCTTAAGATTATTTAGCTAATTTGTGACAGCCTGTACTGTAACAAACACAAGTGATAACTTATTGTTGGTTATTACTTGAACGCATTTAATTTTCACTTACAGTAAATTGTGAATATGATAGAATCATAAAAACATAGCAATTTACAACAAAGCGATAGCCTATTCGCCTATCCAATCTACATAACTTTCAGAGAAAGTTGTTAATTCAGTCCCACTGCTCTGCCTCATCACCATACCCTTTCAGTTTCTATCCCTCTACTTGACGAGTTCACTCTTGAACCCCACATTAGACTTCTAACCGCCTCTATCACCTTATTTGGCAGGACATTCCACTACCTCACAACCCATTGAGTGAAAAAAGCCATGCTCTCCATTTGTTCTTCTTGTGATTATCTTATATTTATGACCTCTAATCACCGACTCCACTACTAATAGGAACAAACTCTCCATATTCACCACATCAAAACCCTCTTTATTTTGTACAAGTGAATTACATGAAAATTATTCAAAGTTACTTCAGTCGCATAAATAAAGCCTGTTGCAAGCTGACTCAAGTAGCACGAGAAGTATTAAACTTGGTGGTAGTCGTGGTGGGAGTGTTGCACAATTGAGTGCAGGCATTGAACTTAGTGACAAAACATGTGTTTGTTTTCTGTTAACATTATGAAAGAGAGTGCTGGCCCTTGAGTAACAATAGAACACAACTAATGACATCATCACAATTCAGATGAAGGTAAAATAGGCAACAATTGAAAACAATTATTGTCCTGTGCTTTTTCGGTGAAAAGAATGTGGAGCACAAAAAACATTTGTTTGGAGATTAACTCTAACTGGGACTTCAAAGATAATTGGACTACAGTATATTGATCTCTGTAATTTTTGTGTGCACTATTCCGTAGAAAAGCAAAATTTAACAATGGTGGTGAATTTTGCAAACATACTGTGCATTTTCGTCAATCTGACTATTTTTTCTGATTGTGGAATTGTTGTTGACATGTCTCTGTTAACTTAATGACTCTTTATGAATAATCCTTTGTACTAACACAGATTTTATTCCCTGGCTTGTACCAAGATTAGTTAAAAATTAACGTCTCCTTTCTCAACCTCTCCCTCCACATCCATTCTACCACCCACGATCATGACGAACCGCTTGACCTGGTGATCACCTGGGGCCTCAGTGTCTCAGATGTCACCATCATTGATAAGGCCATCCCTGACCACCATTTCATCTCCTTCAACTCCTCTATTCCTCTTCCCATTGCCTACAAACCTACCACCATCTTCTACCACCCATGAAAGATTATCTCCCCACAATCTCTCTCTGCTGCCTTCGAGTCCCTTGAACTCCTCCACCTCTGGTCCACCACCTGCAATGACCCATCCTCTGCACTTACTTTGTTCGATAACACCCTCTCCACTTACTCGATGCCATTGCCCCCCTCACTTCCTGATCTGCCTCCTACTCTCAAACCTCACCATGGTTCACCATCCACCTCTGCTCACTCAAGGGCCAGATGTGCACTTGGCTCAAATCCAACATAAATGTCATTCTCAAAGTACGAAATCTTGCTCGCATTACTGAGGTTCTGTACTAAATTCAGGACAAACTCAGCTATCTGAATAACCAGTTCCTAGAATGGAGAGATAGACATTTCTGAAATAGAATTATCTCATCATTCATGTTTTACTGTAGTCTTAAGTGGTTTTATCATCGAAAATCATTCATGTCAAGTTAGGTGAAAATCAGACTGCTAGACAGCACACCTGTAGTCTTTGTATAGCTCACATATGACTTTGTTGAGCATATCTCAGATATAAATGTGATGGTTATCAATACGTAATGAATTTGTAGGCCTTTTACATGTAAAATGGTCAGATATTTGTTTCACTTTGCAGTTTAGTTGTCAACATGTCTAGATGTTGACAACTAAATCTAGATATATAGATTCTAAAAAAAAATCGTACTCGTGTTTTCTGTTTATATTTATTGATTATTCACTTCATTTTGTTCTGGGACTATGCTGTGTTGCATATTGGCTGCCTAAACAAACACACAGTCATTACAGTTTATCGTGAATCCTGCAAAGTACTTTTTAGGTCATTCCACTGTGAAACGCAGTATGTCAAATACAAGGATTATTCATAGAATCATAGAATCTTGCAACACAGCTCCACCCTTGCCTCTGCCAAATCTTCCTCTATACCAGTGGTTCCCAACCTTTTTTTGCTGCAACCCTAAATTCGCCACCAACAAGGCCTCTCAACCTTTTGGGGGTGACTGCGTGACTGAAGCGAAGCTCAGCCAAGACAATATCTCCTTTTTTGTGGACTCAGCGCAACTCGCTAGTACGGTCTTTCATACAAATTGGTTGGTTGGTCGGGCATTTTTCAGCATTAAAAAAGAAAAAAAAAGAAAATTCTGATGACCCTTCGCGACCCTACTGAGGACCCCCGTGACACTGATTTGGGTCATGACCCGAGGTTGGGAACCACTGTTCTACACCAAGATAATCTCTGAAGCCAAGGATAACACCAGGCTCTGTCCTGGCTCTCTCCTTTTCAGCATCTACATGCTGGATGGTGACATCATCCACAGACATTGGGACAACTTCCATGTGTATATGGGAGACATCCAACTCTATCTCTCTGTCTCCACTCTTGATTCCAGGACTAGTGCTGTCCTGATTGTCTGACTATCAGACATCAAGTCCTGAGTGAGAGCTAACTTTCTACATTTGGATGACAATAATACTGAAGCCCTCTTGATTGGCTCTGCCAGCACCTTTGCACCTCAGGCATTGGCAGCATCAAACTCCACAGATGCATATTACCCCTCACCAGCCCAGTCAGGAACTTAGGTGTCTTGTTCAGTCCTCAACTATTTTTTTAGCCCACATCCATGCCATAACCCACTCTGTCATCCCTCACTTCTGCAACATTGCCTGAATTTGCCACTACCTCACTCCTCAGACCGCTGAAACTCTCATTCATGCCTTTGTTACGTCAAGGCTCAACTATACCAATACCTTGTTTATCAACCTCCCCAATTGCTTTCTCCATATGCTACAACTCATCCAGATCTCTGCAGCACTTCTCTACTCCCGAACCAGGCTCTGCGAACCTATCACTCCCAACCTTGACTGATTCCATTGATTTCCCATTATAGGATTCAATTCAAGATCCTGGTTCTTTCCTCCAGAGCCTTCGATGGTCGTCCTTCCCAACCACCTCTGTGGCGTCCTAAACCCCTGCCAACCTGCCTGTTCCCTCATCTCAGCTAGCTCTGGCCCCCTTCACTTCCCGAGCCTCACGCACCCCACTATCAGTGGATGAGCCTTCAGCCCCTCTGCCCGCAACCTTTGGAATTCCATCCAGCTATCCTTCTGCCTCACCCCCACCCTACCCTCCTTCAAATCCCATCTCAAGACCCTTCTCTTTGACCTGATCTTTCCCCACCCAAAACACTGAAACACTGACTGTTCAACATCTTGGGACATCTTCCCGACATGATAGGTGCTGTGCAAACGTTTTTGTTATTGTTGTTCTTTGATCATCTAATTTTGTCTTTGCTAGAGGAAAATCCTCAGAAAGAGAAATATTGTACTCTTTATGTGTTGGAATGGAAACCAATAAGCAACCCCCACCTTTTAATTCTAGAACATGTAATTGAGAAGGTTTCTAATACTTTGGACACATTAATATCTTTAATAATGAATATATTAAAGCATAGAAGGATGGTCAAAGGAATGGTGGGGCCAATGTGGGACCAAAAAGGAAAACTTCTTCTTGGGGCAATCTGGTAATGAATGAGCAATTTGCATCAGTCTTCACAAAGAGAATGCTGCCAATATGACGAGGTAGAAAAATTGGATAGGATACAAATAAATAAAGATGTGGTACTTAACAGCGCTCAAAGTAGAAAAGTCATCTGCTTCCAATAGGATGCATCCTAGATTTGTGAAGGAAGCTAGGGTGGAAATAGCGGAGGCTCTGGTCGCAATGTTTCTATTCTTCTTGTATATGGATGAAGTGCTTGAGGACTGGAGGGTTGCTAATGTTACACCCATGTTCAAAAAACGGGAGGGAGATAAACCTGGCCAAACAGCGGTGGTGGGAAAACTTCTAGAAACCATAATCTGGAAAAAAAAAAAATTGCACTGAGAAAAATATAAGTTAATTAATGACAGTCAACACAGATTTGTTACAGACAAACTTAAGCACGTTGGGATGTCCTCTTGACGTCAAAAGCACTACACAAATGTAATTTTGTTGATCTTGCATTATTTGATGATATAATAGTTGAAGGCTGTTGAAGATAGTAGTTGATGTTGTGTAAATTGACTTTCACATGTCCTCGGAGTGATGGTGGTTACTGATGGCACAGTCGAAGAGGAGGGTCTATACACTATACAGTGTAATGATCTATACAGTGTAGTGACTGTATATTTTACAGGCAAATTGGCAATCAATGTGTAGAGCAACAAGTGTAATGGGGAATTGACACATCCACAGATCAGTTGATAATTAAAATGCTGCCTGGCCACATTGTTCAAGAATATGTTAATTATCCAATATTAATTAACATGTGCAAGCTCATATTTCTGCCACTATATTTTGTAAAAGAAACAAGCCAGTCTGTTTCAGAACACAACATGTTTGAGAACGTGTTTCATGAACATGGATCCAAAGAAGCTAATTTATTTACCGTGAATCATTTAGAGTGAAATATTTTGTTTGCAGTTAAATTAAGAATGCTATTACAGTATAAGTTTATTTTCATGAAGCAAACACAGAAATGTCTCCATATGGGTTATAATAAGCTGTGGATCTTTACAATGTTGGGGATGACTTTTTGCAAAGATGAAAAGGGCACATGACTTCATTTTATGCTGGTAGATGTAGGTTAGCTGATGCAGATGCACAGATATAATGACAAGTTTCTGCTGACCTCATTAACAAATTAACTTTCCATTATCGTAATAATACCTTTTACATATATTTTAAAATATATTAATCACAAAAGCATGATTGCAAAATATCTTCCTGAGCATAGATGGAGCCACTGTATGGTGTTGCCTCAGATACTTTGTTCTTAGCACTTTGTGTTGGTCAGATGGGTGTTGGGACATCCTCCAGACATGAAGGGCACTATACAAGTGTAATTTTGTTGTTGGTGACACATGAAGAAACCCAATGCTGTGCTTAAGAGAATCTGAACCAAACCAAGTGTTTCACATATATCTGCCACCTACTTGTGGAGGTTTCTCTGTGTCTGCAATGGAATGAATACTCTCTCCCAGAAGGAGAATGAATGGAATTATTGTATTCTCACCCTAGATAGTTCATGTAAGTCCTTCCATTTCATTGGACAAGTAGAAACATTTTGAAGATCTTTCATCTTGTAGGCGCTTTAATTAGGGAATTGGTGTATGTTCAACAATAAATACTATAACTGCAACAATTATGTTCTTCGATGCAGAGCAAATGAGTCTAACTAACTTCTGCAAAGGAGCAATACTGGTGAAAGCCATTATTCACATAATAGTAATTATACTATCAGCTGCTTTTGTGCCAACCTATAACACTTATTTATTTTATAAAACCTCCAGTGGTGTCACATTCTGTGATATAGAGGCCATCTTTTCAGCCCAATCACCCCATGCTTGAAATTACTTTTCTCTTAATACGTGTTCATTTATTTTATGCCTTTTTAAGGAGTTTTAATGCTAAAATCTTCCATTGATGCCTGTGTGGATCTACACATTAGTAATCTAACCAATGGAAATCTTATTTATGTTCTTTGTTTTGACAGTGAAAATATAATGTGATATGTTAGTGACTGGTTTGGTGCTACAACAATTTTCTTGTAATATTCTGAGAATAAAAAACAAACGGACACAGTAGTTTATTTTAAATTAGGAATTAACATTACAAACATTTGCAGAATCAATAGAATCTCTAAAAGCTAACTGTAAACTAATTATTTATGGCTCACCGGACAGAGTAATTTGAACAACATAATCACAACTATTAGTGTGTCTATTGATTATTTGTGTTTTTCATATACAGTAACTAATTTTCTCCTTAACTGATAATTAAAATAGTCGTCTATGTAGTTGTTTATTTTCAGTCACTTAACTCATTAGCTTATAAGTTATTTCATGTTTATTACATTCACTGTATTTTTTTGGTCGGTCGGGTATCTGACATATCGTGGAACCCCACTTTGCTTAACAGTATCTAAACCAGAATTAATAATAATAATCCTTGTATTTGATATAGTGCTTTACACGTCTTCTAGATGTCTCAAAGCGCTTCACAGAATACAACAACAACAACAACAAAATTGCACTTATATAGCACCTTTCACATCAGGAGGACGTCCCAAAGCGCTGAACAGTCAGGTCGGGACCCAAGCAGTGGGTGAGGGTCAGGGTAGGAGGAAGGAGAGGGGGAAGAGTTAGTGGGGCAGCCAAAGGCGCGGTCGAAGAGGAAGGTCTTGAGACTGGCCTTGAAGGAGGAAAGGGAGGAAGCAAGGCAGAGGGGCTGCAGGATGGAGTTCCACAGTGTGGGAGCAGAGAGGCTGAAAGCCCGGCCGCCGATGGTAGGGGGGTTAGGGTGGTGGACGCAGAGCAGGCCTGAGTCTGTTGAATGGAGTGGGCGGGCAGGCTGAGAGGGAGACAGCAGGTCAGAGAGATAGGGGCAAGGCTGTGAATGGTCTTGAAGGTGAGGACAATCTTGAATTCGATCCTCTGGGGGATGGGGAGCCAGTGGAGACGGGCGAGGGTAGGAGTGATATGGTCGGGGAGCCGAGTGCGGGAGAGTATACGAGCTGCAGAATTCTGAATGGTCTGCAGCCTGTGAAGGGAGGAGCTGGGATGGCCGACGAGGAGAAAGTTCCGATAGTCAAGCCTAGATGTGACGAAGGCATGTATAAGCGGCGAAGGCATGAATATACTGTATAGTGAATTGACTGTATACATGAGGGTGAAACGCGGCATCCAAATGCGCAAAGCAGTGACCCACAAACAATCTTGGATTGAAATGACCAATGTATTGAGTTTTTTGAGGGGTATTTATTATTAGGTGTGTGGAGTAAGGAAACTTGCCCAAGGTTTCACCATGCTTGGAATTGAAAATACTTGTAAAGCGAGAGCTGTAACCACTGAGCTACAGGACTACACAATGCAAGTTCAATGTACTGTATATCCCACTTAGATATAGAAATTTCTCTGTATCTGGAAGGATACACCAAGTTTATCTAATTACAGATAATATTGGACTTGGAACAGTGAAAGTAAGTATGTTTGGACCACAGAATGTGCGTTAAAGGTTTGCTGGAGTTTAATGAGCTAAAGCTGGATAACTTGCCATTGAGAACAATAGACTGATGGTTTTAGCACAGAATTACAGAAGCAGTTTAAAAAAACACACGGATAAAACCCTGTTTTTACCTACAGGCTATTTTTATTCACATGAAAGGCAGAGGAGTATTGTATTTTATATCCTAATATTGTACTTTGAGGGTCGTGATTGATTTTTGTTATTTCACCAGCAGCTTCATTGTTTGATGGAAATTAAAACAATTGATTTTTTACTGTTCCTTTCGTTCATTATTGATACTGAGTTTTCTTTTCTGGCTAAAGTGAAACAATTTCTTCCCAAGACGGGGATACGCATGATACTGCAAATAAGTTGAATTAGTATTGCAGTACATACCTTGGCTGCAATAGATTGGTGGTGTTTGCCATTGTACACAAGGTGTGTTGCCTGTGATAATCAATAACATTCAAAACCAGAAGGAAAAAGTAACATATTCATCTCTGTTTGCCATTGAAATGTTGGGGTCAAAATTGTGATATTCCTAAATACATTCAGTTCCTTAATTATCAACAACGATAATTGAGGAACACTTTGCTGGCTAAGAAATGTCCTCAATTAAAAATAGGGCACAGTGTTAGTAACAATCCCACAGTTATGAAAAAGTACAGAACTTTACTGTGTGTGAATGTGTGTGTGCTCGTTTTAGTACAGCTTTGAAAATTACAGTAATTGTGTTCCTACCGGTTTACTGTAGAACTCTCTTTGGTACATATTTTTCCTAGCAAATGCTGGAGCAGACAAATTACTATGGCTTCAGGCGAGGTGTTCTCCTTGGATTGTAAAGGCCACATCAGTAGTTAATGAGTACCAGTAGTTGTGAATCATCCTTCTTTGCTGAGTATTTGTAGGTGAAATGTAACACTGGCAAAAGAACAATGCCTTATAGTTAGGAATTGTATATAACCCAGGCAAAGCTCTGCAGAGTATTTGTCAAAGCTTCTTAGCACCACAAGTCCGTGTTTTTGCAATGTGGTATTTACTATATGTATATCATACATTTCTGTTCGGAATTTAAGAAGTTAAAAACAGGAGTATGTCATTATTTCCAACAAGTCTTCCCACCATTTTCAAAGATCATGGCCAATCCACAGCAGAAATCCATCTCCATTATCCACACTTTATATTTCTTGATACCCTGTCTACAAAGTATTTATCCATTTACTTTTTCAAATCTTTATTTGATTGCCTGAGTGAATTCAACACTTTCACCACCCACTGCATGGATAAAAAAGTGTCTTTGAAGCAAGTCACATAGTGCAATGCAATGAATAGGCACATTGTACTTAAAACTTTGACACCTAGGTTGGAATTAATTCCCCAAACTGTTAAATTCAGGTTGACATGACTATCCCAGAGTGTGTGTTCAACACCAACAACAACAATAAAATTACATTTGTGTAGCACCTTTCACTTCAGGAGGATGTCCCAAGGCGTTCAGGTTCTGCTGGAAGTCAACCAGTAACTGTTATTTCCACAACAAATGCATATTGAATATGCAAGGCTTCATTGGATACTACTGCGCCCTTGGGTTCAGCACATATTCCAGCAGTGGACTCTGGATGGCACCTGGATATTTGCCTTTATACTATTCTGCCCCTTCAACATTGTATTCCCGAAAGATTAACTCCTCTTCCACACCACTTATTCTGCATATGTGGACTCAAGATACACTTGCAAAGTCTTCCTGAATAGTGTAAACACAAGACAAACCAGATGTTTCCAGGCAAGCTTTCTAGGCAAAGCTAAGTTTATTTATAAAAGCAGAATGGCAAAACATAACTCAGCAATGCTATGGATGTCCCTTAAACATACACTGTGTTAAACAAACAAAAAAAAATTATACTTGTATAGTGCCTTTCACATCAGGAGAACATCCCAAGGCACTGGGCAGTCGCTGCTTCAGACCTGAGCTGGACAGGGGAGGAAAGGGAAGGGGGGAACCATCTTTTGTTTGAATGTAAAAAATGACGTTTTCAACTACAGTTATGATGAGATCATGTTTGTTCAGATAACTGGAAGAATAAATCTCCCTGCTCACCTTTGGTATAGTTTTTTCCTGGAAACTGGAACAAACATGCCTTTCGCCTGTCTCAGAAAAGGCCCTGTGTTCAGTTCAGTTGCTTGTTAGTTGATCTCACGCCTCTGAAACAGAAGGTTGTGGATGCAAGACACATGTTGGCACTTTGAGCTCAAAGTAGGCTTCATTCCAATATAGCGTGGAGAGGGCTGTCCTTTGGAGGATATGTTAAACTAGGTCAGCCTGTCTGTTCAGCTAGTCATTAAAGATCCTGGCATAGTATTTGAAAAGATGTCTAGTTTATTTGATGCCCTGACCAACAAAAGTACCAATTTCATTTCATAATGCACCTTTTGTGTTAACTGACAATTAATAGAATAAGAATACACACAATACAAATTGTAGCAGCTAAAATAAAATTGGATGAAAAATTTAGAAAATTATAACACCAAAAAATTATAGATTCATAGATTCATAGATTCATAGAATTTTACGGCACAAAAGGAGGCCATTCGGCCCATCTAGTCTGTGCCGGCTCTTTGAAAAGAGCAATTTAATCCCACTGCCCTGCCCGCTCCCCATAGCCTAATAGACCTGTTCTCCCAAAATAAAGATCTAATTCCCTTTTAAAAGTTGTTATTGAATCAGCCTCCACCACCTTTTCAGGCAATGCATTCCAGATTCGAACAACTCGCTGAGTGAAAAAATTTCTCCTCAGCTCCCCTCTACTTCGCCTTGAAACTATTTTAAATCTGTGACCACGAGTCACAGATGATATCACTCCTACCTGTTCAATAGGAGTTATGAGCTTGTTTGGAGTATGGTTGCCATGGTAAGCATTATTTTGGTGATTGGTTGTTTGGGAAGTATTGTCATAGGTTTTGGCTTTTATGGGAATAGCTTTGGTGGGTTACCGGGCCATTTGTGCAAAACCTGGAACTGTTGGGAAGTGTGCATCTAATGCCTCCCTTAGCAACTGTCCATGCCTCCCCAGGTTGATGCATAATTTGAAAACTTTTGATCTTGACTGTCAATGCAATACAATGCTGAGGCTGTGAACTCAAAGTTCTTGAATCCACAATCATCTCTCTCAGAATTGAAAATACTACTAACTAAACCTTACATTACCACCATTTTTTGTAAAATAAACAATTAGCTCAATATCAAAATATTAGTAATAATCCTTGCATTGATAGACTGTCTTATTACGTCTTCAATACGTCTCAAAGTGTTTCACGGAATATATTGTAAAGTGAACTGACTGCATATTTTGTTGGTGAAACAGAATAGCTAGACGTAGGGAATAGGTAAGTAAGTGGACAAGGTTATAGACTATTAGGTTATTGTACTGTCATATATTAAACCTGTTTTTGTATCAGGGTTTATTAATCTTATCAATTTACAACAATTTACTTTTCATATATTGGGTTCATGTTAAAAAAATATTTTAACACATTAGAAAATAAGAATTATGAGAAATGAAGTGAATGTTGCTACATAGGCAAATTGCTATTTAAAAAATAATAAAATTCTGTATTCAGTAGAAGTTTGGTTATCCGGTACCCATTGCCGTTTTATCAAATAAGCTGGATATTCGAGTGGCAAGTTCCCGAAAATCCTACACAAAAAATTTACTTATTTTAAAACATACCATATTCATAATAGATTAAATAATAACAGAATATTGTATGGATACTTACCAATAAAGCATTCCAGCATACTCGGTAAAATGATCGGTAAAGTAAAAATTCCAGCGTTCGTTAAGTTTAATAAGTACGCATGCGCACACATTGCACATATGCGCAAAGTGAGCATTCTCGTGGGTGTCCCGGATGGCTCCAGTATGAGATCCATTTGCTGTAATGGTGAATTGTATTGGGAGATACCGGTTGGTTGAGCATTCTGGTTGGTTGGGTGCCGGTAATCAAGCTTCTACTGTAATACTTTTCATTAACAGCTTAGACCTCTGCAAAAGATAATCGAGGATTTTTAAAATGATTTCCTTTGTGGATTTTTTTGTATAGAAACTGAAATGTTAACATTTTCTTCCAGAAGAAGTGGATTTTCAATAGGAAATATACAGAAAATAAAACAATAAAGCAGCAATTCCAGCATCTATCTGTGTATTCATAATTACTGAGAACATATGCTGATAGCCAGAGGATTCTGCTAGATCAATAAATTACTTTTGCACAGATGGAAAAGAAGTCTGTTTAATCAGCCTAAAGACTTAAACAAGATTTTTTTTTAGTAGTGCTATGTCAGTCATAGCCAAGTTAATTTGAGATCATTCACAAATTAAAAAAAGCACAGAAACACTTATATATTGCATATGTTGGGATAATAAAAGCTGTTTCAAACAAAATTGCCAATTATTGTGTTAAATCTAAAGAACATTGATTTTTCCATCTATTTCTAAAAGCGAGTCATGCATATGAACCTAACCCTCTCGAGACTCACTCCCTCACCGCATTCCTTCGCTTCTTCCCTCATCTTCTCGACTGGCCCCATTTTCGCGATTGTTTGTGGGGACACTGCTGTGCACAATTTGGCTGCCGCGTTTCGCCCACAAGTATACAGTCGACTTTCCTGCTTTTCTTCCCCCTGCCTCAACCCCTCCCCTTTTGCTTCTTTACCCCCTTTTGCCCCTAATCCCACTTCCATGACTGATTGTGGGACACTGCTGTGCGCAATTTGGCTGCCACGTTTCGCCCACTAATATACAGTTACTTTTCCTACTATTCTTCATCCTGCCCTGATCCTTCCCACCCTGCTCTTGTCCTACCTAACTGTACAGCGCCTTGGGACGTCCTCTCAACGTGAAAGGCGCTATATAAATGTAAGTTTTGTTGTTTGTTTGTTTGTCTGCCTGTCTGCCTGCCTGCCTGCCTGCCTGCCTCCCTGCCTCCCTCCCTGCCTCCCTCCCTCCCTCCCTCCCTCCCTCCCTCCCTCCGTCACCTTGTTCCCTCCCTTCTAGCCTCATTTACTCACTCCCTCACCTCGTTCCCTCCCTTTCTCACCTCATTCAATCTCTTCCCTTGCATTCTTCCCTCCATACATCACCTCATTCCCTCACTCACTCACTCACTTCATTCCCTCCATCGCTCACTTAGTTCCCTGCCTCACTGCCTTCCTCAAGATTATCTGCTTGACAATGCTCTGAGTTATGTTTACTCTCCCTTAGCTCCTAACCCCAGTTTGGGTCCCCAGCGAGTATTGTTAAGCACTTTGTAACATCCTCCTGACATAAAAGATGCTATATAAATGTAAATTTTTATTGTTTACTAGATGGATCAAAAACCAATCCTAAAATTTCTGTGTTGCTAGCTTTGATTCCCATTAACAGTTCCAATCATTGTTCCTATCCCAGAGATGCTGTTCCTGCACAGTTATATGGGATACTCAATGAATTAAGTCAGAATTCTCAGAAATTATACTGAACCGGCAATTGAAATCCATGGTTTGCAGAAATCGTCAGGCCCGACTATCAGTCGAAAGTTGGGTGACTACCAGGGTTTAGGAATGAGGCAAAAATAAGTGATGGTTCAAAAAAACATTTGAGAATGCGTAGAATTACACAGATTATACAGCATCGAGACTAGTAAATATTAGTGTACATGAGACTCCATCTCTTAATTTCCTCCCATAAAACCATCTGTTTCCTTATATAATAATATAAAATAATAATAATAATCCTTGCATTTGATATAGCACTTTCCACATCTTATCAACGTCCCAAAGCGCTTCACAGAATATACTGTAAAGTGAATTGACTGTATATATTTGTGGGCGAATCGCTGCAGCCAATTGTGCATAGCAGTGTCCCACAAACAGTCGTGGATAAAATGACCAATTTTATTATTGTTTTTTTTTTTGGAGGGATTATTAATAGGCATGTGGAGTAAGGAAACTTGCCCAAGGTTTCACCCTGACCTGCCTGGATTCGAACACAGGTCTCCCCAGCTTGGTTTCCCCAGCTTGCTAGACAAATGCTCCAACCACTAAGCCACAGGAGCTCCTTCTCCCTACTGAACACATCAGGCTTCCTCTCAAATAAATTCAAACGAAATGCTTTTTACACAGCTTTTGGTAGTGAATTCCATATTTCCCAATAAAAATGGGTCACTCGCTCTGTGGCTGTTTGTGGGACAATACTGTGTGCAATCTGTCTGGCACACCTTGCCCATAAAATATAGCCAATCCACTTTACAGTATATCCTGTGAAGTATGTTGAGACATCTCAGTGATGTGGTAAGGCGTTATATCAAATGTACAAATTCTTATTATATTATTTCACCATCATCAAGTCAAGAAATTCATCATAAATTATTTTTCAGATCTGCTTCTGTCCATGCCCTGCCCCCAACCCCCAACCCCCCCCCCCCCCCCCAGTTTTGGACTCACGAACAATAGCAAACGGACTGAAGACACACTTGAAGAGGAAAGTTTCCTCGTGTATTTTGATCTCATTGCAGTAAATAATATCACAGCTGCACAATTTGTATGCATGTCCACTTCAGTTTGACACTCAGACACTCAATAGGCTAACAACTGGATTCCTACATACTGTGGGTAAAAACAGAGTTGTGTGCAGTAAGGAAACATGTGGAGTGAGTCCCCACCAACCTGCCCGCTCCCTCTGTTCAGCGGGCTCTGATCTGCTCCATATGTTCTGCCTTACCATCATTGTTCCTATCCCGTTGGCCGGGCCTCCAGCTTCTCTGTCCTAACACTCTGGATCTCCATCTCACAGTCCCTTTCCCTCGCTTCCTCTTTTGCTTCCTTCAATGCCAGTCTCAAGACCCTCCTTTTCGGTCATGCCTTCAGCCACTCTCGCAACTTGCCTTACAAATCTGATAGAATTTTTTGATGAGGTAACGGAACGGGTGGATAATGGTAGCGCAGTTGATGTAGTTTACATGGACTTTCAAAAGGCATTTGACAAAGTGCCACATGAGAGACTTATTATGAAATTAAAGGCCCATGGCGTAAAAGGGACAGTGGCAGCGTGGATCCACAACTGGCTGCGAGACAGAAAGCAGAGAGTTGTAGTGAGCGGCTGTTTTTCAGATTGGAGGGAAGTGAGCAGTGGTGTGCCACAGGGATCGGTTTTGGGACCATTGCTGTTTGTAATCTACATCAATGATCTGGACTTGGGTGTACGGAGTACAGTTTCCAAGTTTGCAGATGACACTAAGTTAGGGAGAATAGTAAACAGTGAGGAGGATAGTAGCCATCTGCAAGAGGATATAGACAAATTGGTAAAGTGGGCAGACACATGGCAGATGAAGTTTAATGCAGAGAAGTGTGAGGTGATGCATTTTGGGAGAAGAAATGAAGGGAGGCAATATAGGCTAGATAGTACAATTTTAAATGGTGTAAAGGAACAGAGAGACCTGGGGATTTGTGTTAGTGACTCGTTGAAGGTGGCAGGACAGGTAGACAAGGCTGTTAAGAAGGCATATGGGATACTAGGCTTTATAAATAGGGGTATAGAGTACAAAAGTCAGGAAGTGCTGACTAACCTCTATAGGACTTTGGTGAGGCCTCAGCTGGAATACTGTGTTCAATTCTGGTCACCACACTACAGAAAGGATGTGAAGGCATTGGAAAGGGTACAACGAAGATTTACTAGGATGGTGCCAGGATTGAGGGACTTCAGCTATGAGGAGAGGCTAGATAGGCTAGGGTTATTCTCTCTGGAGCAGAGAAGATTGAGGGGAGACCTAATAGAGGTTTATAAGATCATGAGGGGTTTCGACAGGGCAAATAGAGAAAAACTATTTCCACTCGTGGGTGAATCTGTGACTCGTGGTCACAGATTTAAAATAGTTTCAAGGCGCAGTAGAGGGGAGCTGAGGAGAAATTTTTTCACTCAGCGAGTTGTTCGAATCTGGAATGCATTGCCTGAAAAGGTGGTGGAGGCTGATTCGATAACAACTTTTAAAAGGGAATTAGATCTTTATTTAGGGAGAACGGGTCTATTAGGCTATGGGGAGCGGGCAGGGCAGTGGGATTGAATCGCTCTTTTCAAAGAGCCGGCACAGACTAGATGGGCCGAATGGCCTCCTTTTGTGCCGTAAAATTCTATGATTCTATGATTCTATGAACTCTCTGCCTCCCCTTTCCCCTTACCCTTTTCCTCCCCCATGCTCGGTTCCCGACACCTGACTGTTCAGTGCCTTGGAACATCCTCCCGACATGAAAGGTGCTCTATGAATGTAATTTTGTTATGTTCTAACTAATATGCAATGGGGCCTCACAAATAAATGTGATCACTCACTTCATGACAGTTTGTATGGGACATTGCTCTCACTATACTGTAAGGTAAATCCTCTTAAACATATTTGTCTTCCTAAAAAGCATTATATCAAAGGCAAGGATTATTACTATTATTACAATCCAATGATAACAGTTGACAGCAATGGAGATCATTTCTAATTGCAGCTATCAAGTGTAAAATGCTTTGAAATCTATTGTTTTGGGAATGATATAAACTATCCCCAGATTAATTAGCATGGTTCATGTATTTTATCCTTTCATGTTAATGTTATCAAAGATTAATATAATATTGAATGAGGAAGTCCCTGGAAGTTGCTCCAGGGCATGTCATGAAACATTGTTCTCTGTTTTGTTGTTTACATTTACTCTTCCTTCCTGCTTTTTGTTCCATTCTGTTGATCTTCTTTTCTGATGTTTTTACTTCTGTTCTTAGAAGTTTGTTTTTGAATCTATTTTTCTAACTGAGTTTTTGGTCTTTGCCTCCTTCTCTACTTCAGCTCCTGCTATTTTGCAGAGAGGACATGTGGCAGAGTTCTGTGATTGTTTGAATTGATATATTCTTAAGAATTGCTGTTATTATTATTAGCTAGTTTATGGCTTTTGTGAGTGTTTATTTTAAATGCAGAAGAAATGGGTTTGTTGATCTTCTGAAGTTCTTACTTCATTCTCACAGAGATTGATGAAGAAAGCTGTGGTGATCCAGGCACTCCACTCTATGGCATGCGTGACACAGATGGCCTTTTGAATGGGAATATTTTGAGGTTTCGGTGTTTGCCTGGATTTGAGCTGATCGGAGAAAAGTCCTTACTTTGCCAAGACAACAACCAATGGTCTGCAAATATACCAATTTGCATCTGTGAGTATTACAGTTTAACTTTCATTTTTGCTAACTTTCAACAAAACTGGTTAGAATATAAATAAGAATGAAAAGCCTGGCTCAACGCACAGAGGTAACATATGAAGTAATAAATAAATGATTCCAAAACACAAAATACTGCAGATGCTGGAAATCTGAAACAAAAACAGAGAGAGCTGGGAAAACTCAGCAGGTCAGGCAGCATCTATGGAGAAAGGAAAGTGAGTCAACATTTCAGGTCCACAATCCAGCTCTCTCTGTTTTCATTAACGGATTCCAGGCTGACTTCTGAACGTAATAATTGGTCAAAATTCTGCCCTACTTTTATTTCAATCGAATTCAAATTCATTTCAAATGTTCTTGGCATTGACTTAGACAAGATGCAATTTTAGGCCATCTTCATCTGAATTAGAAGGAGAAATGCCTGCAATTTTTAACTTTGTAGTTTTGAATAGACTACAAACTACCACAATGATACTGATACAAATGGATATATTCATAATAGGAGCATGAGTTCCTCACCACAACAACAAACAACCACAACGTTGCATTCAAAGGGCACCTTTCACGTCGGGAGGACCCACCACCACTGATTTTACAGGCCATTTTAAAAAAAGTTACTGCCTTTCAGTGTTTTAAAATAGAAAGATCTATTCAGATGTTGTACTTTCATGGTCCACCACTGCTTACATTGACAAGCTATGTGCTTTTAACTGTTTTAATTAATGGATTCCATCTTGTATCAGGTATTCAAGTCTTCCCCTGGCCAACAATTGCCCAAATAAAATTATTTCACGTCAGTTTGTGGGACATTACTGTGAACAAATTATCTTTCACTTACCAAAACACACAGTCATGTATTTTGGTGGCTAGATCAAATGGTAAGGCTTCTATGTTATTGTTGGTAAGGCATTGTCTTACATAATTGGAAAACCATCACCATGTTTAAGAATATCCAAATCTTAATTCTACACATATCACCTACATACGGAAATGTTTGTGCATTGGAATGAAATACACATACCCTCCTTACTTACCTAATTATGAAGAATATTAGCCCCAGGTTGGCAAGAGCCAAGGCTTTTAGATGCCAGAGGGTACTGCTGGAGTGTAACCATCCAAACATGCATAGCTTATCATTGAAAGCACTGTCTGACCAGCTTTCACACTGCTTATCCAGCTGGGATAATACTACACATCAGAGCTTGGCTTGCAGGGTAATAGGAGATGAGCGGAAAGAATCCTGCCCCCGGTGACCAGTTTGCCTTTTCAAGTCTTCTTGATCAACTAGGCTGGCTGGCTGTCTTCAACTGTGCCCTGGGGTAGTAGTGTGCTGCCTGATTCAGAAATCAGACTACAGAAACTACCACAGAGCATTATGATTTAATTTTATATGGTTCTGGTTTGTATGGCTCAATGAATACTATGCAGTGCATTATTCCACACCCTCACCTGCTCCCTTAACCCTATCTCTACCCATCTCCTTACCTCCCAGCTCCACCTGTTCACCTCTTTGCTCTCAGACCTCGTCAACCTTTCCATGTCAACTGGCACCATTGCAAAAACATTACCTGTCATTACCTTCAGTCCTATAAAAAACCTTCCTGCACCCTTCACTGCTTATAAATTACTATCACTTCTCCATTCTCCTCTTGCTTTTGAAGGTCCTTGAAAGAGTTGTTACTTCCCAGCTTCACTCCTTTCTCTTCTGCTTTTCCCTTTTCAAATCCCTCCAATTGGATTTTCATGCTGCCTATAGTACACAAACATCCCTGGTCAAGCTGACAATTGACATTCTGTACATCTGAGAATCAGGGCTCACTCTGTCTCCTCGTCACTACCTGAAGATGGGGAAGGAGGGGTGAGGTGAAGGGTTTGAGGGAGGAAGTTCCAATTTTTCGGTGTGGTGGCGTGGAGGATTCGGGGGACATGGAGGAGATCGGATCCAGTAGAACAGTAGCAGCGGATACTGCTGTGAGGAGAGAGGAGGTAAGAGAGATAGGGGTGTTGCCGAAGAATCAAGGATTGGGGTAATCAGGGTACACAGTTTGGTTTGGGTGAGAATGCTGGCAGCGGAGTTTTGGAGTCGGTGAATAACCTAGGCATCTTGTTTGACCCTCAACTGTCCTTTCTCTTCCACATCCATGCCATGAAAGGATCTGCCTTCCCCCACCTCTGCAACATTGCCCGACTCCTCCAGTGCCTCAAGCCTCAGGCCACCAAAACTTCATGCATGCCTTCATTACAATCAGGCTTGCTTGTGTCATTTCTATGCTTGTTAGCCTTCCCAACTCTTCCCTCCACAAGCTGCAGGTCATCCAGAACTCTACAATTCATGTCCTCTCCTGAATCAGTCTCCGTGATGTCCATCACACCCACACTCGCCCTGCTCTACTGGCTCCCCATTCCTCCCCATTCCATGACTGTTTGTGGGACACTGCTGTATGCAATTTGGCTGCTGCGTTTTGCCCACAAATATACAGTCAATTTTCCTAGACTTTTTCATCCTGCCCCGACCCTTCCCTCCCTGCTCTTGTCCCTACCTAACTGTACAGCGCCTTGGGACGTCCTCTCGACGTGAAAGGCGCTATGTAAATTAAGTATTGATTGATTTGATTGATAAGATCGAGTTCAGAATTCTTATCCTCACCTTCAAGGTCCTCTGTGGCCTTGCCCCCTCCTAACTTTCTAACCTGCTGACTCCTTATCAACCTGTTTGCTCCCCTACCCAGCCTGTCCAACCATCATAGGTTGGGCAGAAGGTTGGACCTTCTGCCGCTATGACCGCACTATCTGGAACTCCATCCCATATCCCCTTCACAGCGATCCCTCCCTTGCATTCTATAAGGCATGCCTCAAGACCCTCCTCTTCGACCGTGCCTTTCTCCACCCTCTCTGCCCTCTACTGTTCCTGATCCCAACTCCCGCTCGGGTTCCTAATCCCTAACTGTTCAGCATCTTGGGATGTACTCCAGATGTGAAAAGCACTTTGGAAATGTAATTTTCTATTACATTATATACTCTGAATCATAGGTAGTAATGTTCATTGATTTATACAGTAGAAAACATGCAATATGCCATGACTACTGATAATTATCAAATGAGCAAAAACTGTGTTCAAAAACAGTCACTGTTTATCACTGGCTTCAGAAGTGCCACTTTGCAGAAATACTGCCATATTTTTGACTATGTTTGTTTAAAAGATTTTGTGTTTGATTTTGTGCCTGTAACATTGGGAATATTTTAACAAAAACAATAAAATTACATTTGTATAGTGCCTCTTACATTAGATGGACATCCCAAGGCACTGGGCAGTCAATGTTTTGGATGCAAGCTGGGGCCAGGATTGGGATGGGTAGAGTGAATGTGGGGGAAAGGGGGTTGACCAAAGCACTTGTACTAATGACGTGAATTTAGTGATAGTTTATTTGTAACTGTATGTGGCAGCCAATTTCTCCGAAGCAATATTCCTCCAATAGCCATGCAATGAAAGATATTTTTTTGATCTAGGGCTATTTGGCCAGGACACTGGGGGAAACTCCCTTCTCTTTCTGAATAACAGTGCAATATCTTCAACATCCACCTGAACAGATGGGGTTTGAGTGTCATGGGATACTGGTTTAAATCAATTGGTGTAGGATTGGAGACAGGAAACATGCCCCCTGAGCAGAAATCTAAAATAGCAGCACAGGATGAAACCAGTTCAAGACCCAACTGTTGTGTTGAAGAGGGAGAAATGTTCACATTATATTCTGTGCATAATTATTGCCTAAAGCTATTATGTTCTTAACAGATTCAATGAAGCCTAGCATTTTTCAACCTCATGAAGTGGTTATTAATTTGCTGAGATGTGTCACACTCAGTACTATTTTGACTTGGATGTCTCATATAATAGTTATATTCTCACATGCAATTTCAAAGTTTAGAACCTCTGAAATCAAAGACTGAACATTAATGTGAAAATCTACTCCGCAAAACCGCCTGGGGCCAGGTTTTATATAGTCTTTGCTATAAATGGGATGGATTTTCTATCCATCTTTAATTGTGAATACCATTTGGTATTGCAGAGTTATGCAGACTCAAAATTGGAGAAAGCCTTCCAAACTAATTGAACATAAAACCTTTAAAAGGAGAGATGAAACATGCTTGCCACATGTCTGGGCTGGATGGAATCCTTGCTAATATTGCTGAGATTACCAATAATTCATGAATGGAGAAATAAAATAATTTATTTGTCAGGGCCTTACATTTACTGCTGTTGTAGAACTAATTCAGAAGTTATTTTTAATTTCTAATCTATCTTTCATGCTGTCCAATGTCTTTATTATTGCATCAATTTGGGGAGCTGCAAAAGACTGTTTAAATCCTTCCACTGCAGCCAAAGACCCCATTGTTTCTCTGTATTGTGGCATGCTATATTTATTGCAAAATTACAGGCAGCTATTGGTTGTCTTAATCAATTTACAGTGAGGGATGTAATAAAACAATTATACAACAATTGCCAAACTTGGAGAAAATATATAATGTGCCGTAAAATCTTTAAGCATATTTGTTGTTTGGCGCGTCCAATGTATCTTTTATTGTTGTCTCCACTAAGGAACAACCATGTGTGCTGTATGCCGAAACGTTTTTGGAGTGAAAAGTATGTGATGTGATATTTATCACCCATGACAAATACTTTAAATGAGACTAGTAAAAATATTAATATTAATAGTGATAATCCTTGCATTTTATGTCATAACTCATATTGTTCATATTGTTGAGAATATATTGGAAAGTCTGATTGTGTATTTTGTGCCTGATCGACCCAGAAGCATAATTACTTAATAATTAGTTGGTGATTTGATAACCAACAGGTTGGGTTTATGCCCTCACAAGGTGGAAATTATATTGGTTGGTGAGATCAAATGCTGAATGAGCTGCTTCAGATCCAGTTATTTCTGTAGAGTTGTATGGGAGTCAAATCCACAGACAGTCTTTGGTTATTGGCTGGCTCTGCCAGCCAAATTTATGAACAACGTTAATCAATTAGGAAAAATGTCAACAACAACACTAACAAAATTACATTTGTACAGCGCCTTTCACGTCAGGAGGAGTCCCAAGGCACTGGACAGTTACTGATTCAGTTCTGAGTGTTGTGGGTAAGGGGTGTGGGCTTGGGGGGAGGGGCTATAAGGAGTTGCCGATGGATCCTTCAAAGAGGAGAGTCTTGAGGCGAGACTTGAAGGAGGCCAGGGAGAGGGCAAGGCGGAGGGACTTTGAGATGGAGTTCCAGAGGTTGGGGGCAGAGTGGCTGAAGGGAGTAGGAGGTCACAAATGTAGGGTGGGGGCATATATAGGGTACAGAAGAGATTCACAAGAATGGTAACAGGAGTTAGAGGATTTACTTGCAAGGGGAACTGGTGCTGTTTTTGTTAGAGCAGAGAATGCTTAGAAAAAACTGGATTAAGAATGTTCAAAATCACGAGGGGCTTTGGTCATATAAAAAGGTGAACCAACTTTCTCTGGTTGATGAGTCAGAAATTCGAGGGTCTTAAAACTTAATGTAGGGAGACGATAGCATATTTATCTTTATATATTTTTGCAATCTATGTAAAAAATAGCTTTACCTCGCAGAAGTATTGTTTGTGAATGTCTGTATAGCAGGGGTAAATTGATAATAATAAGAAAAGGTGAGTGTATCGTGGTTGTTAAACCATTTGAGCTGTCTGCATGGTTTACCAGAATGAATCTCCGCTTTCCTGTGGTGCCATGACAGACAATTATTTTGAAGTGAGTGTTTATATAATCATAATAATAATTGCATTTAACATAATGCTTTTCATGTTGTCGAGACGTTTCAAAGCGCTTCCACAATTTACTGTAAAGTGCTGTTACTATGTGCATTTTGGAAACTGGTGACACTGGACCTGAAATTGCTACTTTTAATGTTTCCTGTTTTGAATGCATTTTTACTTTTACAGTCCCTTGTTTGTCCAACTTTACTGACCCGATTGGAACAGTGCTGTCACCTGACTACCCCGAAGGCTATAACAACAATATGAACTGTGTCTGGCTGATCATTGCAGATTGGGGCAGTCGAATCCATCTTTCCTTCAATGATTTTGACCTGGAATCTCAGTTTGACTTCCTTGCCATAAAGGATGGAGAATCAGTTGATTCACCCATGTTGGGAACCTTCAGCGGATCCGAGGTTCCTTCTCATCTCACCAGCAACAATCATATACTACGGTTGGAATTTCAGGCTGACCACTCCATGTCGGGCCGCGGATTTAACATCACCTATAGTGGTATGTTTACCTTTTTCTATACTTTGTGGTAGGGTCCGTCGATATGGAAATTTTCCGATTTAGATATATCGATCAGCTCATATCGAGATATACCGAAATATCGATATTTTCGGGGGTTTCGTACTGCGCATGTGCGCGTGGCTCGCGCATTCCGGGTGCGCGCGCATTCCAGGCCTATCTCCTCAGGAGGTAAATATATTTCTCTCTCTGTGTCTCTCACTCTCTCCATCTCTGTGTTTTTCTGTGTCTTTATGTCTCTCTCACAGCCCCCCCATCTCTATCTATCTGTATATTATCACATCCACCCCATCTCTCACCCCCCCCCCCCGCCGTTTGTATCCCTCCCCCGCCGCCGTCACTCTCCCCCCCCACCCCCCCAAGCCATCTCTCTCTCCGCCCACCCCCCACCAGCCATCACTCTCCCCACCCACCCACCCCACCAGCCATCTCTCTCCCCCCACCAGCCATCTCTCTCCACCCCACCCCCCCAGCCGTCTCTCTCCCCTCCCCACCACCCCCAGCCGTCTCTCTCCCCACGTCACTACCCCCAGGCGTCTCTCTCTCCCCCCACTCCCCACAGCCGTCTCTCTCCCCCCCACCCCCCCCCCACCAGCCGTCTCTCTCCCCCCCACACACCACCCCCAGCCTTCTCTCCCCCCCCCCCCCCCCCCACACATCACTTGCATAGCTGTATATTGTATTCGAGGACTATGAATACAATATGACAGCTTTGCATCTTGGTCTGTGCATTGTGTATAGAGATGAGCATTCTGTGTCTTGCAGTTCAATGTGCGCGCATTCCGATTTTTCGATATATCGATATTTTTGAAATGCCTGTATCAGCATATCAATATGAAAATTATATCGGTTTTTAGCGATATATCGATATATCGCCGGACCCTACTTGGTGGGTATGTTTAATGATCGCTTATGACAGCAGCATTTATTAAATCTCTGGAAATGGTAAACCCTATTTTGGATATTCAAAACAAAAAAAACTGGAAAGTAAATATAACTTGCAGTTGTCATTTTTGTTGAGATAAGATTGAAAAATACCTAGCAAATGAATCTCAACATAAAAGTGACATCCATTGAGCAAGCTATAGGATACAGATGAGTTTCTCTGCACCCACTGCCATAGCTTTGAGGGGTGAGCAAGTAATTCATGACAACACCAATGTGCTGGTGTGAACACATTGCTTGCATTCTACCTGTCCTTCCTCAGTGTCTTTTACGTGTGTACATTGATTGTCAAACACATACGGGGTGTCTGGATAGCCAGGAGGAGATGAGCATAGAATTGGTTTCTGGCATTCTTTAGCAAATAGCAAGTTATGGGGAGGACAGGGATAGGACATGGTCTAAATAGATCTAAAATGTGAGATGTCAAATAAATTCAGAAAGGATTACCAGTTATCAAATTGTGTGGCAATTAGATGTGGATCACACCGACACTCATGAATTTCAGCCCAATCGCATACCAGCTGCTTAGAGAATAGCTCCTGTAGATCAGTCTGATTCACAGTCTATTGTCAGGATTCAGTATTTAGAAATGCTTTTTCAATCCTGCATTTTTGACACTATAGTCCTATAGCTCAGTGGCTAGAGTACTCACCTTGCAAGTAAGTGACCTTGGTTCAGTTCCCAGCAGGGCGAAACCTTGGGAGGTTTCCTTACTCCACACGCCTAATAATAATCCCTCAAGAAAAAAAACCCAATAAACAATTGGTCACTGCATTCCATGACTGTTTGTGGAACACTGCTATACGCAATTGGCTGCTGCATTTCGTCCACAAATATACAGTCAATTCACTTTACAGTATATTCTATGAAGTACTTTGAGACGTGAAAAGCTCCCACCCTATGGAATTTCATGCCCCAATCCCTCCGCCTTGTTTCCTCCCTTTCCTCATTCAAGGCCGGTTTGAAGACTTTCCTCTTCGACCGTGCCTTTTATTCCCCCCCGAACTTTTCGACCTCCCCTACGTGTTTCCCCCTTCCCGAACACTCCCCTCCCAGTTCGGGTCACACGCCTCCTGTGCAGTGCCTTGGGATGTCCTCCCGACGTGAAAGGCGCTTTATAAGTTTAAATTGTTGTTGTTTTTGTTGTTGTTGTTGTATCAAATGCAAGGATTATTATTATGCTTGAGCCATCCACCTTTCTATACCTTGTACATGAGGGCAGCAATAAGTGGCTCTCTTCAATGTGATACCTGGCAAATGAAGCTGAAAGTGTGTCATTTTAGGTCAACAGTTGTGGCCATACTATCCTAAAAGGTTGTCAGTAGTATTACTGCATTCATTCAAATTATATCAAATCTGACAAATGTCAACTTATCTTGTACTTATTACCAATGGAGTTGCCACAGGCTTGGCCTTCTTAATATGCCTCCTTGTTTTGTTCTGCTTTTCTTTGTTTGAAGTACATGTGAGGTGGCTTCTCTTTTCATGCATGCTGTCAGGAGAGAAATGGTGCTCTGATCACTTGTTGAAATAGAGTTCATAAAGATGAGATTCTGTGCTGTAAAAACAAATTGATTATAGTACTAATTAATTTCAGTAAAATATCTATTATTTCATCATCGCATCAGGAAATCATTGCAATTTTAACATTGAGACAAGTGTAATTTTGTTGTTGTTGAAACTGAATATAGCTGTAAAAAGAGGATATGTCAGTAATTGTATGTCATAGGCTTTACATATGTCAAAGGTATCAAAATGCTGAATAGCACCTCTGTAATTGAAATGAACGCTCTACATACCACACTAGTGATATTCTGTTTTAAAGTAAAAAAAACAAAAATGTTATAGAAATTAATTAATCTAAGTTTAATTTCCTTGAATTAAACTTAGTTTAATTTCCTTGTACTGTCCTAGGAAACTGATGTAAATGGACCTGTAGAGGATTGCCAATGTGGGATCTATGTCTTTCCAGTTGACAATTTTTCACTTTGTGCTATTGAATTGTTGTGCAGCAGCAATGCTTATTGGCTATTTTTTTGTCAGAGGACAGGAATATTAAGGTAACACAGATGCCTCCAGACTTAACATGGAATTGCCCAATGTCCACAATTTGTTACAAGTTAGTGTCCTATTGAGGCAGTGTGGTTGAGGCAATATTATTAAACAATGAGAGCAAAGTTTGAGCAGTTAGTTGATGAACATCTATTCGGGATCCAGCTGTGTTACTGCCTTTAAACATACTAATGTTGTCTCTTATTCTGGACAACATCCAGAAGTATATACAGTATATTTGCTGTAAAAAAAATTAAACCTGCAAAACATATGTGTATTCTCTCCTTTGGAAGACCTTTTTGTACATAGTTTCAAAAGCACTAACCGAGGTAGCAGTGGTGTGTAGTGTTGGGATTCTGTGGAAGAAAATTGCTTTTTGACTAAAAGTATAATGAAAAAGAAAAGACTGGTTTTAAAAGGGGAGGTGTGAAAGGCGCTCTAAAAGTGTAATTTTGTTGTTGTTGAGAGGGGGTTGAGGCAGAGACTACAGGATGGAGTTCCAGAGAGTGGGGGCAGAATGGCTGAAAGCTTATCTCGCAATGATGTTCGCACATACTATCTTCGATTCCAGGCAGGGCAGAACCTTACTCCTAAATTTCCTTACTCCACATGACTAATAATAATCCCTAAAAAAATGTTTTTTAAAAAACTGCTCATTTCAATTCATGACTGTTTGTGGGACACTGCTGTGTGTTATTGGCATGTATTGCAACTGCTGATGTAAATTGATGTGTTCTGTACTTGTTTTTATCTTGTATGATGGGGGTTGGAAAATCCAACGCAAATAGATAAACCACATTGTAAATGACATGAAAGATAGGTTAAGGACTAAGTCTGTCTCAAGCAGCTTTGAGGTGCTCTTGGGTCACAGCAGTGTTCTTGTGATTCAGCGTAACCCACTTGAATCCTTGCCTGATATGTGCTATAGCCTGAGGTATTTTCCTAGAGTTTGTGCTATTTATTCTGGAGATTTCCTGTTCAGACTTTTTTTTAACTTATGTTGTACATTATTTGGCAAATTAATATTCTTACTGACAAGGACGAGTGTCAATTTCAAAGCATTACAAATATTTAAATATTTCCATTTATTTTCTAGCATTTGGACACAATGAGTGCCCTGACCCTGGAATTCCCATAAATGGCCGACGCTTTGGTGACAACTTTCAGTTGGGAAACTCTGTGTCTGTCCTATGTGAAGAAGGATTCATCAAAACACAAGGGACAGAAACCATATCTTGTGCATTACAGGAAGGAAAGGTCATGTGGAGTGGTCCCATTCCCAAATGTGAAGGTATTTGAAAGGAGTTTGGTAAAATGTACGAGCCTATCAAGCATGTATTCCAATACTGTTTAATTCCTACAAGAGCAACACTGTTCTTACACGCAGATGCCATGCACCCAGAATGTTTGGATGATCATTTGAATCTGCATGGCATTGATTGATAACTTTGATGACAAGTTATTTCAGAAAAATTACACATATACATAGAAAAAATAATGCATTCAATGGGCACTGGTTGCCTTGTAGTAGTTAAAATTGCATTTACGTTGAATTGAGGCTGAGACAGAAGTGGGAAAGAAAGTTGTGGCAGATGGACAAGAGGTGACCCTGTTTAATGTTGATAATATTTGTGTAGAATACACTGGTGAATGTAGTCATTTCAATTCCACAAAAGTGTTTTTGTTAGTGACAAACATTCTGAATTTTAGATATTGCAGTACACGAGAGTTGGAACACTTAATGTGTTTCATTGATTTCGGTTCCTGTTTGGTGTCAATAACAGGCTGTTGCCAGCAAGAGACCTCAAAAGTAGTGATGTGCACATTTACGTTGTCAGTAACCTATTGACACATACTGAATGATTCCTCGTTTCTTAGCTCCATTTGTATATTTACTACTAATCAATGTTCTAAGCCACACTGTAACAAACTAACACAAAGCTTTACAGCTTGGATTCCATGCTTCATATAATAGGTTGGTTCATGGGGGTCACTGAAGATTAACTAGAAATCTTTTAACTTGTTAACTGTTTAAAGCTTTGAAAGCTTACACTAAATTGTATAAGAGGGGGTTGTCTTTCCAGAAAGAATTTGGTGTACGCTTGACTGTACAAGATAGTGCTAACATCATCCATGCTGTGAAGTTGTCATAGTGATGTTCCAATGAAAAGGACAGGTTCTTCCAGACCATTTTATTGTTGAGATTAATAATCAATTGTTTGCTTATATTTCAAGCCTGTGCTTTTTGTTGAATGCCTTATCCTGTATTTACAGTGAAACATTTGAATTTAGGTACAAATCTCTGCCCTTCTTTTAGCTCCATGTGGTGGCCACTTTTCTTCTCC
Organism: Hydrolagus colliei; assembly: GCA_035084275.1. Classification (NCBI taxonomy): domain Eukaryota; kingdom Metazoa; phylum Chordata; class Chondrichthyes; order Chimaeriformes; family Chimaeridae; genus Hydrolagus; species Hydrolagus colliei. The sequence continues at coordinate 87,615,816 of CM068743.1, forward strand.
CAATGGCATAATCCTGTCGCCAGGCTGGCCTGGATATTATAAAGACTCTCAGAATTGTGAGTGGGTGATTGAAGCAGAACCAGGACATTCCATCAAAATAACATTTGAAAGGTCTTTCACAAGCTTTTATTACTTTGCGTTTCTTGTATGACTATGTTAACATGCAAAACAATTCTGTGTATTTTGGTTGTGATTGAATTTGCATAATGTTGTCCTCAAGAGAGGAAAGTTTAGTGTTGATATCTTAGATAAGTGAATTGCTAATTTTTGCCATTTTGTCTATTTGAAACAGTAGCATTTACCATTAATATTTTGCCAGATAGCAGACATTACATGGAGTATCAGTTATGTGTTATGCCCATAAAGTTATAACTATATTACTTTGTTAGCATTTTGCTTTACAATGCAGGAGAATCTAGCGTTTTCTCTTTACCTTATCAATGAATCTGTTACTTTGCTTCCCTTTAGAAGAAGCATGATCATTAATTAATTTGTATGATTGGTTAAATCTGTTTGGATAAGGTTGCTATGAGATTAGCCTGTAGCTCTATAGTACTTATTTGAACTGTAGAATCATGACTTATTTAAAATGAACTTAAATCTTTCTCCCCATAGGTTCCAAACTGAAGTTAATTATGATGTTCTAGAGATTCACGATGGATCAAATCTTCTTTCCCCTCTTCTTGGCACTTTTAATGGCACACAAGTTCCACAGTTTCTATTTAGCAGCACCAATTATTTTTACCTTCTCTTTTCAACGGACAACAGTCGCTCTAACATTGGTTTTAAGATTCATTATGAAAGTAAGTGTCGCTCAGTTCCGAGTCCTCGGCTTCAGCGCCTGCCAGTTGTCTAAAGTTCCTTGAGACACCCTCTCAATGTGATAAGCACTATATAAATGTATAGTCTATTGTTCTGAACATGGATGGCTTGTGGAGAGGTTAGCAGTGGCAAATAGCAACTTTTGTGTAAACAACAACAACAAAATTACACTGGAATAGCATATTTCACGTGAGGAGGACGTCCCATGGCGCTGGACAGTCAGTGCTTCAGACCCAAGCTGAGGACAGGGAGGGGGACAGGGAAGGTGTTGATTGGGAGTTGCCGATGTGTCCATTGAAGAGGAGAGTATTGAGGCGAGACTTGAAGGAGCTCCTCTAGCTCAGTGGTTGGACCACTTACCTTACAAGCGTGAGACCTGTGTTCGAATCCAGGCAGATCAGGGCGAAACTTTGGGAAAGTTTCCTTACTCCACGTGCTTAATAATAATCTCTCCGAAAAAACACAATAATAAAATTGGTCATTTCAATCTAACACTGCTTGTGGGACACTGCCATGCGCAATTGGTTGTTATGTTTCACCCACAAATATACAGTCAATTCACTTTACAGTATATTCTATGAAGTGCTTTGAGACATCATTAAGATGTGAAAAGCGCTATATCAAATGCAAGGATTATTATTATTATAAGGAGGCAAGGGTGGGGGCGAGGTGGAGGGACTGCAGGATAGAGTTCCAGAGGTTGGGGGAAGAGTGGTTCAAGGCTCGCTCACCAATGGTGGGGCAGGTGAGTTGGGGGATGTGGTTCAGGCTAGAGCCTGCTGAACGGCAGGTTGATAAGGGGATAGGAGGTCATGGATGTAGGGTGGGGTGAGATTTAGGAAGGCTTTAAATGTGAGGAACAGGATTTTGAATTGGATCCTCTGGATGATGGGAAGCCAATGGAGTCGGGTGAGGATGGCGGAGACGGGGTCATGGAGTTTGGAACAGTAGAGGACATGGGCCACAGAGTTCTGGATTATCTGCAGCCTGTGGAGGGAGGAATTGGGAAGGCTGACCAGCGGGGCATAATCGTTTGCATAGTCGAGTCGGGATATAATGAAGGCGTGAATGAGGATTCACAGTTTATTCACTTTGCTTCATATTTTCCTTTACCCCCTGCAGGTGTTGCAGTTGATACATACTCATGCATGGATCCAGGTATACCTGTTAATGGGCATCGATATGGCCAAGAGTTTTCAATAGGTTCAAAGGTGACATTCAGCTGTGAACCTGGCTATACACTGGGACATGAAGATCCGCTGATATGTGAAAAAAACCATTGGTGGAATCATCCATTGCCAAGTTGTGATGGTAAGGAACCACTGTAAAATTACACTTTAACCTTGTGTCTTTAAATATAATTCATGGTTTTGTTGAAAATTGACATTAGATTGCCATGAGAATTATTATAATAACTATTGTCAGAATAATATTATGACCTTGGTTTTGAAGGGGTTTGTAGACCAATGAGAGGATCTTGAAGCCTATTCTATGACAAGCACTGCTGCAATCACAGCTTCCAGCATTGAGTTACATGTACTCACGCACTCTGAGCATAAACACGTGAAGGGCACTATATAAATACAAGTTGGTGTTGTTCTCGTCAAAGCTACAATATCTTGCTACTAGAGTCTAGGGAACGGCGATATGGGAATTATCCGATATATCCATATCAGTTGGCTCATATCGAGATATACCGAAATATCGACATTTTCAGTTTTTTCGTACTGCGCATGCGCGCGCATCGGAGTGCGCGCGCATTCCGGGTGCGTGCGCATTCGGGGCCTATCTTCTCAGGAGGTACATATCTTTCTCTGTGTCTCTCACTCTCTCCATCTCTGTGTTTTTCTGTCTGTGTCTCTCTATGTCTCTCTCCCTCTCTCCTCTCTCACATCCCACCCCATCTCTATCTATCTGTATATTATCACATCCACCCCATCTCTCCCCCCACCCCCCCCCCGTCCCTCTCTTGCACCCCCCACCCCCGTCGTCTCTCTCCCCCACCACCCCCCCAGCCGTCTCTTTCTCCCTCCCCACCCCCGCCCCGCCGTCTCTCTCTCCCTCCCCCCCCAGCCGTCTCTCTCCCCCTCTCCCCCCCAGCCATCTCTCTCCCCCTCTCCCCCCAGCCATCTCTCTCCCCCTCTCCCGCCCCCAGCCGTCTCTCTCCCCCTCTCCCCCCCCAGCCGTCTCTCTCCCCCTCTCCCCCCCCCAGCAGTCTCTCTCCCCTCTCCACCCCCCCAGCCGTCTATCTCCCCCTCCCCCCAGCCGTCTCTCTCCCCCTCTCCTCCTCCCCCCAGCCGTCTCTCTCCCCCTCTCCTCCCCCCTCAGCCGTCTCTCCCCCTCTCCTCCTCCCCCCAGCCGTCTCTCTCCCCCTCTCCTCCCCCCTCAGCCGTCTCTCCCCCTCTCCTCCCCCCTCAGCCGTCTCTCCCCCTCTCCTCCCCACCCCAGCCGTCTCTCTCCCCCTCTCCTCCCCCCCCCATCTCTCTCCCCCTCTCGCCCCCAAGCCATCTATCTCCCCCTCCCCCCAGCCGTCTCTCTCCCCCTCACCCCGCCCCCCAGCCATCTCTCTCCCCTTTCATATCTCTCTCTTTCATATCGTATCGATATGAAAATCATATCGGGTTTTAGCGATATACCGATATATCGCCGTTCCCTACTAGGGTCCGGCGACATATTGCTAAAACCCGATACAATTTTCATATCGATACGCCGATATAGGCATTTCAAAAATATTGATATACCGAAAATTCGATATATCGAGGTAAAAAATCGGAATGCGCGCACACTGAACTACAAGACCCAGAATACTCATCTCTATACACAATGCACAGACCGAGGTGCAAAGCCGCCATATTGTATTCATAGTCCTCGAATACAATATACAGGTATGCAAGGGCTGGGGGGGGAGAGAAGGCGGGGGGTGGGGTGAGGGGGAGAGAGATGGCTAGGGGGGTGGGGGGAGAGAGATGGCTGTGGGGGGGGAGAGAGACGGGTGGGGGTGGGGAGAGAGACGGCTGGGGTGGGTGGGCGTAGAGAGACGGCTGGGGGCGGGTGGGTGTGGGGAGAGAGACGGCTGGTGGGGGGGGGGGGTAGGGGGGAGAGAGAGATGGCTGGCTGGGGGTTGGAGGGGGAGAGAGACGGCTGGGGGTGTGTGGGGGGGGGAGAGAGATGGCTGGGGGGGGGAGAGAGAGATGGCAGGTGGGTGGGGGGGGGAAAGAGATGGCTGGTGGGGGGGGAAGAGAGATGGCTGGGGGGGGTGGAGGGGAGAGAGAGACGGCGGGGGGAGTGGGGGGAAAGAGACGGCTGGGTGGGGGGGAGAGAGACAGCTGGGGGGGTGGGGGGAGAGACAGGGTGGATGTGATAATATACAGATAGATAGAGATGGGGGGGATGTGAGAGAGACACAGACAGAAAAACACAGAGATGGAGAGAGTGAGAGACACAGAGAGAGAAAGATATTTACCTCCGAAGGAGATAGGCCCCGAATGCGCGCGCACCTGGAACGCGCACGCACGTGGAATGCGCGCGCACTCCGAATGTGCGCGCCATGTGCGCATGCGCAGTACGAAAAATCTGAAAATATCGATATTTCGGTATATCTCGATAAGAGCCCATCGATATATCTAAATCTGAAAATTTCCATATCGACGGACCCTACTTGCTACTATATATTGTTGTTGTTAAAATGGAAAAAGCTAAATATAGTTTAATATTCAGGAAGATACTGTTAACTTTAATAGTTGAAGTGCTTCACAGTCAGTGCCTTGGGATATCCTTTCGACGTGAAAGGTGATATACAAATGTAATTTGTTGTTCTGCAAGAGAGAATGTCGCAACTGTTTATCAATGATGGAAATTTTGAGTAAAGCAAACCAATTATTGGATGACACCTTTCTACAATTGAGCCTATTTTTTCACCTAGTACAGTAATACTGTACAACTGCACAATCCTTAATTGAGTGCAATAAATTCAGTTTCAATGTTTTTTACTAAGTGCATTTTAGTGTTGCTTGAGAATAATTCAATTAATTGCAGTTTGGGCTCAAATTATCAGACAGAACTGATTATTTTAATCACCTTCTTGCTCTTGGATAAATTTCAATACATGTCTCTGGAGATGATAGTGCTAAACTTTGCAATACATGCATTATGGCCGTAAAGGATTCAAGCGCACCAGTTCAGGGATTATTCACTGTATTTCACTGTGCCTGCATAATATTTAATGGCTCATTTGTGGTAGTTTATACTGATGATGAAAAAAATAATGGTGGGACATCTTTTTATATCGAACACTGAGTGTTGAACTCTCATCTGGAAGACAGATCCCATCTTAAATTGCTGGAAGTGATAAAATATAATTTAGTTTGTGATCGATAAGAGTGTGTACAGACTATATTTTATGCTTTCTGTCCTCAGTACATGACATTAAATAAATTGAGGGGGATCCTGCAAGGGTAACAGTAATGGTTCATAGTGTGAAAATAGAAGCACGTATCATTCCCTCCTCGAACCCCTGCAATCTGGCTTCCATACTGCCCACAGTATGGAGACAGCCCTGGTCAAAGTCTCTGATGACATTTTCAACATCCGCGATCAGGGCTCTCTCTGCATCCTTGTCCTCCTCGACCAATCTGCTGTCTTTGACACTGTCGACCACTCCATCCTCCTACACAGCCTCTCCTCCCAGCTCAGTGGAGTCCATTAGCTTAGTGGTTAGAGCACTCGCCTTACAACAGCAACAACAAAATTACACTTTCATGTCGGGAGGACGTCCCAAGGTCCTGAACATTCAGGTCAGGCCCCGAGTATGGGAGAGGGGCAGGGTAGGGGGGAGATCTGTGTTCGAATCCAGGCAGGTCAGGGAGAAACATTGGGCAAGTTTCCTTACTCCAAACGCCTAATAATAATCTCTCCAAAAAAAAAACAATAATAAAATTGGACATGTCAATCCACGACTGTTTGCGGGACACTGCTGTGTCCCACAAATAGCCAATCATCCAGCCCCCGCACTGTATTGCCACCTATGGCCCCAGGGCCCTGTCTTTGACCCCTGCTTTTCAAATTTACATATTCCCCCTGGGTGACATCATCCACAACTTCCACATGTATGCAGATGACTCCCAAATATATTTTTATGCCTATACCCTCGACTCCAGGACTACTACCATTCTGACAAGACTGTCTGACAGACACCAAGTCCTGGATGAGAGCTAACTTTCTACAGTTGAATGTCAACAAGACAGAGGCCCTACCGATTGGCTTGTGCCACTGCCTTCATGCATCGGGCGCTAGCAGCATCAATCTCCATGGTTGCTCAATCTTGCATACTCGACCTCACCAAGCCAGTCAGGAACCTAGGTGCCTTAATAGAATTTTTAATAGAATTTTACGGCACAAAAGGAAGCCATTCGGCCCATCTGATCTGTTCCGGCTCTTTGAAAAGAGCGATTCAATCCCACTGCCCTGCCCGCTCCCCATACCCTAATAGACCTGTTCTCTCTAAATAAAGATCTAATTCCCTTTTAAAAGTTGTTATCGAATCAGCCTCCACCACCTTTTCAGGCAATGCATTCCAGATTCGAACAACTCGCTGAGTGAAAAAATTTCTCCTCAGCTCCCCTCTACTTCGCCTTGAAACTATTTTAAATCTGTGACCACGAGTCACAGATTCACCCACGAGTGGAAATAGTTTTTCTCTATTTGCCCTGTCGAAACCCCTCATGATCTTATAAACCTCTATTAGGTCTCCCCTCAACCTTCTCTGCTCCAGAGAGAATAACCCTAGCCTATCTAGCCTCTCCTCATAGCTGAAGTCCCTCAATCCTGGCACCACCTTGTTGCATCCTCAACTGTGTTTCCTCCACCACACCCAAGCAGTGACTCGCTGTACCTCTGTAATATTGCCCGACTCCTCCATTACCTTATCCCCATGGCCGCTGAAACCCTCATTCACACCTTCATTACATCCCGGCTTAACTACGCAAAAACTTGTCCGACGTCATTAGCCCCCATCATCCAAAGGATCCAATTCAAGATCCTGGTGCATACATTCAAATCCCTCCACGGCCTCATCCCGCCCTACATATGTGACCTCCTAACCCCCTACCAACCTGCCCGACCCTCCGCTCAGCAGTCTCTGGCCTGTTCCATGACCCCCGACCCACACCCCACCATTGGTGGGCGAGCCTTTAGCCATTGTGCGGCCAACCTCTGGAATGCCATCCTGCAGTCCCTCCACATCGCCCCCTCCCTTGCCTCCTTCAAGTCCCGCCTCTAGACTCTCTTCAATGGTCCCATCGGTCAATCCAAATCCCCCTCTTTTCCCTCCACCCTCCTTGTCCCCAGATTGGGTCTGAAAGAAAAACTGTTCAGCACCTTGAGACGTCCTCCTGACCTGAAAGGCACTATACAAGTGTAATTTTGTTGTTGTTGTTGTTGTCATAAATATTTGTTGCATTTGGAATAGCATCTTATCATGTTGTCTAAAAGACTTCAAGCATTTCACAGAATCTTATTGTAAAGTGCAGTGACTATATTTGTAAGCCTATGCGGCTGTCAATTTTTACACAATACTGTCCTGTATCACTCTTGAAGTGACTCACCAATTTTATTTGGGGTAGTATTGGTCAGGATATGAAGAGAGACACAATTATTTTTGTGCTAACAGACAATATGTTGGCAGCACCTTCGGACGACCTCCCAACGTGAAAGGCATTCTATAAATGTAATTTTGGTGTTGTTGTGTTGTTTTGTTGATATGTTAACTTGGAGTCAATGTCTTGCTAGTCAGTTTAATATGTAAGAATTTTCCTGTTAGAAATGTGATTTATGTGGTGAGGTTATACCTCAACAGTATTGCAAATTCTGGAATCCACTAAAACTTGGCTCTTGCTTACTATTCTGCAGCAGTAGGTAGTGCACCCCTCCAAGGACAATAGTGTGTGCACCATTTCAGACACATGGACACAATTGATGTGTCACCCAGGCTCAGTTGATAGAAATCTCACCCTTGTATCAGACAGTTGTGATTCAATCTCCACATTGGAACTTGGAATTCATATAATCTTGGCTGAATTTCCAGTGTAGTTCCAGAAGATGTGCAGTATTATTGGAGGTGATGTTCTTTGGAAGAGACACACAGGCCCTGTCTACCTGTTGAGGTGGACATTCCAGATCCTATCTCATTTTTTGAAAAGTATCTGCTGGTATCCTGATCAACAATACTCAGGATAATATTGCACATTCACACTATGGTTGTTAATGGGACATTGCTGTGTGTAAATTGGCTGCTATATTTGCTCACAAATACTGTATGCAGTCACCCCACTTTACAGTAAATCATGCAATGCACTTTGTGATATCCACCTGATATGAAAGATGATATATCAAATGTGAAGATTGTTGCCTTAAAATACTTCCTTTATAGCTGACATTCATATGTGGAAGTCTCAGTCTGATTTGGATACTCTTAAGCAAGGTTGATGGGATACCTGATACCTGCAGGTATCAGGCACTTCAAAAAAAGTGAATTATTCAAATCTTCAAATGTATCAGGTAAAAGTAATTCAAAGTTAATATTAATAATAATAATAATCCTTACATTTGATATAGGCCCTTATCAAATCTTCTAGATATCTCAAAGCAAATCACAAAATAAACTTTAAATTATAGTGATTGTATATTTTGCTTATGAAATATTAGGATGAGGTTATGTAATATTGGAGTCATGATATACAATATTAGGGTCACATTGTGCTGGATTCATTTATTTTAATAGAAAAGGAATATTAATCGGCTTCAATGAATATCATGTGTTTCTCCAACCAAAGACATGCAAGTCGAACTTCCTGCCATTATATTCTTCGATATTAACCAGCACTACTGGTTGTACACTAGTTTTCACAAATTGTACAATTCTGAAAACAATCCTATAATACTGTTTACTCCGACTGAACTGGTAAACTAAGGATTTAATTGTTTCTTAGTACCTCCCAATCACATGGTGACCTTCATGCAACATTTTCCCAAGCAATCTGTGCTGATATCTCTGCTGCCTTCCCTTTGCAAGGAATTTGTTTTGCTTCATCAGTTCTCCTGCCATAGGCAAATTGGCTTTTGTGGTGTGATAAAGCCTATGTTGCCTGGCCAACCATTTCAACAATACACCAGTTTGTTCACACACTTTATTTCCTTCTAGGCAAACATGATTATTTCTGATGAACTTGATACTTTCAATAATTGTTAAACTAAATATCATCCTCTTAACAGGATTTTTTTATTTCTTCTCTTTACATTGTACAGTGGACTAGGTATCTCTACAGTATGTCAGCGAAATCATTGTCAGAATTACGTTAATATTTTGTGCTGAAAATTACAGCCAATATTGGTCTTCAAATTGTTTTAGTTAAACATAACTAGCTCCTCTATGTCACTGTCCACTAAATGGTTGTCTGATGCACACTGTGACTGATGTCAATGACTGTAAGTGTGTGACTTCATCAGGTAAACCCGGCCTGACATCATTACATATGCCAGGAACAGCACATGAGCCGGGCATGAAGACAATCTATTGTATTTATTGTTGGATGTGTGCTGCAGAGGTTGATGTTGTCAGTCAGCATTGCGTATGTTAGCCATACAATTATTTTAATGTGTCTCACCTTTCAGTGCTGGCTCTTTACTGATGAAACTAAATTTCAGCCATACATACCCAGACATTACAAACTCATGCTTGGAGCAACATTCAAGTGACATTTTGTAAGATAATGGTGTAGAATAATATAGTAAAAGCCTGTTTATCCATGACCCGATCAACCGTAACTTCCGTTTAACCGGCACCTCAAAAAAAAAGGTCCCCATTCTAATAACCGGATCTTATCCAGCACAATCACGGTGACACATTTTTTCCCCCTAGTATCGGTACTTCAGAATACTGCTACTAGTGCCTGAAGGTGGCGCTACTGTTTTTTCCCTTCACATCAGTATTTTGGCTTGCCGCTAGTGGAGCCTTAAAGTCGCGCTGCCATTTTTTCCCCTCACGTCGGCCATTGTAGAAGATAGACACCGTACACCTGTATCCCAGTATCATGGCTTCAAACCAGGCATTTACCAGTAAAGGTGATTTTTAGGTGAATTTTTAGGTGTATTTTTAGGTGAATAACAAAGGTCTGTTATTATCTGTCATTATATAGTCTATTGTTAATATGGTATGTGCTAAAATAAGTTTTAAAAAAATTTGTGTTGAATTTTCGGCGTCAGATCCGCCCGAATATCCAGCATGTCATTTAACTGGCATTGGCCAGGTCCCGAGGGTGCAGGCTAAATGGGCTTTTACTGTCCTACTAATAATAATTGTATCTGGTGCAGTGTCTTATCATGTTTGAAAGACGTTTCAAAGAGCTTCACAGAATTTACTATGAAGTGGAATGACTGGATTTTTTAGGCAAATTGGCAGCACAATCAAATGTGCAATTGTGCACAGTAAAGTCCCGCAAACAGCCATGAAACAATTGTCAATTGTATTTGGGAAACTGTTGGCCAGGAACCCTGGAAAAATTCCTTTCACTTTTAAAATTGTGCCATGGGATATTTAACGTCCACTTGAACAGTTAGCTAGGACCACAGTTTAACTTCACATCTGTAAGACAGGATATTTAACAATACAACACACTTCAGCACTGCCCTGGAGGATCAGCTTGTACTGTGAGATCAAGTCCCGACATGCGATTTGGACCCACAACCTTCTGATTCAGAGGTGAGGCTACAACCTGAGATTGATAGATTTCTTGTTGATAAAAGGATTAAGGGATATGTGGATAAGGCGGGTAGGTGGAGTTAGAATAGATCATCCATAATCTTATTAAATGGCGGGGCAGGCTCAGGGGGCCGAATGGCTTACTCCTGCTCCTAATTCTTATGTTCTTATGTACCACTGCTATCATTGAGCTAACATTTGTTTTCAGCCCCAATAAAAGTCATGGATACCTAATATGCATTTTCTATTGTTTTTTTAAAAGGCAAAATAATAGTTTTTATTTGGGGTTAAAAATGATTTTACAAATATCATGGATTCTGTGCCTTTTCTGTCTATATACAGTACATATATATATATATATACATATATATATATACAATTCATTATTGATTCAGTAACAGTCTTAAAAAATCAACACATTTCATTCAAATGATTCAGGATAAACGTCTACTTTCTCTCACCAATTACATCTCCCTTCTATGGGTTTGAAGGACTTTGACTGTTTTTACCTTCCCTGGAGCTATGATTCCATCTGTCATGTAACTCAATTGGCCATTATCCATGGATGTTGGCAGTGACAACCATGAGGGGAAGAGGTTTGAGATCAACCCTCAACCTGTCCTTATCTAACATCAATGCATGAGTGTAAGCATTTTAATTCTTCTTACCTTCCACTTCTGTATGGTTCTATCTGGTATTTAAACCAATGGCCATAATCTATGGCTGAGGTTTGATAGAGAGAAAGGATAGTATGATGGACTGAAGTGGAGAAGCTAGTGTGTGTGGTGTCTTAGGCTGAGTTTAATCCTGCTTTCATCTGATATTAGCACACAGTCACCAGGGTTATTCAGTAGCAAATTTGATAGGGAACTCCTGGCTGATTTTCTCCTCTCGAAAGCTTGACATTGAGTGTACTGCCTTGGCACCATATGGCTGCAATAGCTAAAAACAACTAACTCAGCATTTACTGCAGATTGAATCTGGGAACCTCTGGATTTATAATTCGATCAAATAAATTATTTGATCCATTAAGAAATTCAATATTGATTAGTTCTAACAATTTTCTTTTACGCTTGGAATATATAAAAGCGTAAAATTCTATATTTTCATTTTTAAGATGAAGCCTGTCATAAGCATAAAAAATCTCACTAATAACCATTTGCACTGTCATTAAGCAGTCATAAAAGATTTATCACTCTTTCACATTTTCCCCGAAATTTATGTTGCACAATAAAATCCTCAGTGATTCTGATTATGTTCCTTACATCCTAGAAATTTAGTAAATTAATGTTATAATCCCTTTGCAAATTGCAAAATATAGCAACTGCTGAGCTATCAGAATCACATATTCACCTTAGAGCAGAAACCAGCCACAGATTGTTCACACAGTACTTATTGCTAAGCATTTTTCAAAACCATTTCCTATTTAGTTAGATATTTATTTGGTCACTACATTCCAGAGGGTGATCAATGTCGCCAACATGTTTGAGTCAGCATTTGGAGCCAGGCTGGAATAACAAAATTCTCTGATCTCAGCAACAATCAAATGATCGGACTTCATCATCCATAATTAACCTGTAAAAAAGGGAAGAGAACAAAAAAAAGGCTAATGCTGCCTATCCTTCACTTAATATTGGGAACTGGAACATATAATTTGTCGAAACCATGAATATAAAATCTTTTAATCTGTCAACAACATCATTATATTTAGAGCACCCTTCACGTCGGGAGGACGTCCCAAGGCGCTGAACAGTCAGATCAGGACCCAAGCAAGTGGGAGGGGCAGGGCAGTGGGGAGGGCAGGAAGAGAGTTGAGAGGGGAGGGAGAGAGTTGGAAGGGCGTCAGAAGGCATGATCGGAGAGGAGGGTCTTGAGACCGGCCTTGAAGGAGGCATGGGAGGAAGCAAGGCAGAGGGATTGTGGGATAGAGTTCCAGAGTTTGGGGACAGAGAGGCTGAAAGTCCATCCACTTGTGGTAGGGCAGGTTGAACGGAGCAGACCGGAGCCTGCTGAACGGATTTTAGTTCAGTACAGCAACACCTTCACATGTCCCAGAATGCTTTATGGTGGCTAGTAGTTGAAAAATTATTATTGTCAATATAACATGCTCCACAGAATATATTGTAAAGTGGAGTGACTGTGTATGATGAAGGTGAATGCGGCAGCCAATTTGACACAGCAATAATGCACAAACAACAATGGAGTAAATGACCTAAATGATTGTTGGCGAGGACACTGTGACAAATTCCTTCCTCCCCTGACAATACGAGTTCAAATTCCTGACACTGGGACAAAAGGCATTCAAATCTACAGTGCAAAAAAGAAATTGTTTGGCCCTTTGAGTCCGCACCAGCTCACAGGAGATTGCTTAAATCCCACCACTCCACCTTATCCCCATACACCTTCAAGGGCATCTCTTTCATATGCTTGTTTACAACAACAACAACTTCGATTTATATAGCGCCCTCCACGACGGACGGCGTCTCAGAGCGGCGTCTCTTGAAAGCTATAATTAACTCATAGCAGGAAGGTGGAAGGTGAACTAGATAGACCTTGGTCTTTTTTCATCTAGCTTGTCCTGTGTTCTTATGATTCTGCCCCCACTACTCTACATCTCCCAAATTCTCTGGATGAAAAATTCCTCCTATATTTTCCATTTGCTCTTCTTGTGGGTATTTTATAATTATGTCCCCTAGTTACTGACTCCCAAATCCCCCCTTAACAATAACAACAACAAAAAAATTATATTTGTACATCGCTTTTAACATCAGGAGGATGTTCTTTTTGGTATCCTTCCGACCTTCTGTGCTGCAATGAAAACAGGTCCAGCTTCCCCAATCTCCTCAGAACTGTAATCCCTCATCCTCAGAAATATTCTAGTAAACCTTCTCTGCGCTCCTTGTAATGCATTAACATCTTTCCTGAAGTGAGATGCCCAGACCACAACACAATACTTTATTCAGTTGCAGTCTACAGTGATTCATACAAATTTAGTTTTACTCTATATAGTATACCCAAACTAACCAATAAATTCATTGTTAGTGATATAATTAATATTGTAAATAATTATCTGTTATAACAATATGATAATAATACTCACATTTGCTACACCCTTTTATCAGGAACATTAAGACTTTATGATCTCAAAGCCAACATACAGCCTTTTGATCTGGAGGTGATTCATCATTGAGTGTTAATCATTGAACAGTATGAAATTAGCAACATTTTAATATAACTGTGTCGTCACAAAAAATGTGTTGTAAAATATCACAGATTCCATCCACTAATCTTTAATTCTTTACCAACTTCATTGTAAAATAAAAGTCTTATTATGTTTAGCATGGAGGTACAGTACAATACATTTCTGTTCCCCATAATTCATGAAACTACTGTAGTTTGTAAACCTTTCAGGTGTTTTTCATAATTGTTAATAGTGTGTTGTGGCTCACTATTACCTCGTTAATAAGTCCAGTCAATATAGTTGATAACCAAAGACAGTTCAGGACAGGCGGCCTGGCTCATTAGCAGGATATGGTGAGAGCAGAAATACGTTCCACTTAGCTCCCGTTAATCGTGTAAGTCAAAACCCTGAAGGTTAGGGTGGCAATAAGCAGTGGGAAGCTTGTCAGACAATCCTATCATTGATGAGCTTTGTGATTTTACCTGGTTTAAATTCCAATGTGCACTTTGCGGACCCCATGTTTAGCTCTTACTAACATGCACCTAATAATCTCTGGAATTAGGTAAACCCGGACTAATTTATTTCCAAATACAGAACTTTTCAAGGATGGATGGTACCCATATGTGTAACTCTCAGCCTTGTTTGAATACTTTTAATTATGATGCTGGTTTATTGCTTGTTTCATTTCCAGCCACTTGGGGTAGGCACACTTTGTTGAGTTCCCGATATTGGTATACATGGTGGCCTTGAATGGATAAAATTAGGTGGAAGTTACTTGGTGGAGAGCTATAAACAACCAAATTTATTTCATGTCAATAACACCTTTTGCCCACAAAATATGCAGTCAATTCACTTCACAGTATATCTCATGAAGCACTTTATAATCGTTCTGTATTCTGTTGATTAAATAATACATTAAGTGCTGATTTACAGTGATGCTACTTCTTATCATCATCATCATAATCCTTGCATTTTATATTGTGTCTCATCATGCTGTTGAAATGTATCAAATCACTTCACAGAATATAGTGTAAAATGAATTAACATTCTGTATTCTGTAGGATCCATCGATATGGAAATTTTCCGATATCAATATATCGGTGGGCTCTAGTGTCCGGCAATATATCGATATATCAATATAATTTTTCTTATCGATATGCCGATATTGGAAATCCAAATATATCGATATATCGAAAAATTCGATATAAAAAACTATTGGTATATCGCAAATATCGGTATATCGTGTCCAGCGATATATTGATATATCGGTTATATCAGTATAATGCAAACTGTTTCAACTTACCTTGTCGCCAGCATTGCGCATCCGAATGTGCGCGCACACCAGAATGCGCGCGCACCCCCAAATGCGCGCATACCTCCGAATGCGCGCGCATGCGCGGTATAGAGAAAAGAAAATATTGATATATCGGTAAATATCAATATGAGCCCACCGATATATCGATATCGGGAAATTTCCATATCAACGGACACTAGTGGGCTCATATCGGATTTTTTATACTGCGTATGCGTGCGCATTCGGTGGTGCGCGCACATTCCGATATGCGTGCGCATTCCATGCTCTAGGCCCAGGAGGTTTGCAATGCCGGCGACAAGGTTTGCTTTATACTGATATAACCAATATATCGATATATCGCCGGACAAGATATACCGATATTTGCTGTATACCGTTTTTTTTATTATATAGAATTTTTCGATATATCGATATATTTGAATTTCCAATATCGGCATACCAGTATGAAAAATTATACCAATATAACCGATATATTGATATATCGCCAGACACTAGTATTCTGTATTCTTTGGCTTTTTATTCAGTGTTCTGTTTCCAACATAAAACAAGTGAAATAATTTGAATCGTAATTGGTGCTCTATGACGCGGTGTTCTGTTTTAAGTTTTAAAATTCTGCCACTATCAAGTTCTTTGGGATGCTACTCCAGTGAAGGGCACTGCTTAAATGCAAGTTGTTGTTATAAATGCTCAACAATTTATTATTCTCGTTAGCTTGGGGAATTGAGGATGAGGGTGAAACGCTACATTATCTTTGAAAACAAATGGCTGTACTCCCCCTCACCTCTGCAACTTCATAACTCCCTACTGACATGCCTACATCCTCCACTCAGCAGGCTCCAGCCTGCTTCACGGTTCCCGCCTCGCCTGCCACACTATTGGCGGGGGCGTCTTCAGCCACTCTGTCCCCAACTACTGGAACTCGATTCCACCGTCCATCCACTGCATCCAGTCCCTTGCATCTTTCAAGACACATCTGAAGACCCTCCTGTTCAACTATGCCATTGATCACCTACTTCACTCCCCCTCCTCACCACTCTGTTATTGTTATGTGGTATTAAATGCTCAAGATTATTTCAGTACATATATTGTTCCAGGTAGCAAGTGAACGCTGTTTCCTTTCACCTGTCTAGGTAGATGCAAACCCAAATCCCAAAGCTTAAAAGACATTATGTTAATCAACTCAGTTTCTTCTTAGATATGCTCAATTTAAGGAATATACACTGGCCTATTAAGTCTAAACCTCTTCAATAACATTCGTATTCATTGTACATCTTTTTAATAACTTAATGGGCAAACGCGAAGTTTTATATGTATACATATTCATAAGCAAATATGTGCAATTTTGCAGTTAATGTAAGTTTAGCAATCACAAGCCTCTGGAGTTAGTAGTCAATTAAAGGATTTATGATGCTATTAAAAAAAAAATTTGAATGCATTTGCTGAAATACAATGAATTGTGCTCTTTCTGATATGCCTTTATAATAATGTGTATTTTCCAACATAAAGAAATAATGAAAAGTTGGCTATGTTTAACAAATGATAAATATTTGCATTCCTCCCAGCAGTTAACACATGATTAGCACGTACCAAATATCACCTATCTGAGTACACAGGGTCTGTTTTTCATGTGCCTTTCATGCATTAGTAACCTGGAGTCACTGGCCCAGGTAAGATGGTTAAGTTTGCAGAAGACACCAAGCTGAAGGGAACTGTGGAATCAGAGGAGGCAGCAAAGATCCTACAAAGACACAAAAAACAGAAGTTGCTTGGGAAACTCAGCTGGCCAGGCAGCATCCATGGAGAAAGGAAAAAAGACTCAACGTTTCGGGTCTACAACCCTTCATCAGAACTGGGGCCGGTTGTTAGTTCTGACGAAGGGTTATAGATCCGGAACATTGACTCTTTTTCCTTTCTCCATGGATGCTGCCTGACCTGCTGAGTTTCCCCAGCAACTTCTGTTTTTGTTTCAGATTCCCAGCATCTATAATATTTTGTGTTTTATCCTACAAAGCCAGCTTGATAGATATGCCAGAGGTGATAATTGGACAAATATTGTTTAAAATGGGCCTTAATACAGGAAGTAAGAATAGCTAATGCATGTACTTGATGGGTGGGATAGAACTTGCAACAGGAAGCAGAAAAAGATCTAGAGGTATTTGTTGACTCATCAACCACAGTATCAAAACAGTGTGAACCAGAAATAAACAAGACAAACAGGATGCTGGACTCCAATGATAAATTAGTTGAGCTCAGATCCCCAGACAGCATAGCACACAGTTTTTGTCCTAAGACATGAGGACCAGACCCTAGGAGCAGTGCAGCATAGATCAACAAGGATGATCTCCAGTTAAAGGAAATGGGTTATGAGCAAATCTTAAACAAATTAAGATTTTCATTTTGGAGTAATGCAAGGATTATTAATCATCTGGTGATACTCCCATGTGATACAGCATCTTATCATATGGTGCACATTTGCTTGTATGAGTAAATTCCCCCGAATCCTCCGCTCCACCTTCGGCGGCCGTGCCTTCAGCCACTACGCCCCGAGGCTCTGGAACTCCTTTCCTCACTCCCTTCGCTTCGTCCCCTCTCTTCCCAGTTTCAGGTCACAGCTGAAGACCTTTCTCTTTGACAGGGCTTTTGGTCACCTTTCTGCCCCTGCCCCAGGCTCGGTCCCGGGATCCGCTACTGTAAAGCGCTCTGAGACGCCATCTGGCGTGGAGGGCGCTATATAAATTGAAGTTGTTGTTGTAAATTTTGTTTGTAACACATTGAGGGAATGGGTCTAAGGCCATCATTTCCTTCTGTGTCTCTGAGTAATAAAAACTGATGATCATGAATATTATTTTCATTATCTAGCTGTAATCCATAGTTTTAGCTAAGCATTATATCAGTCAATTCAAATGTAATTTCATCCAATTGTCAATTTGAACTTCTTTCTTCCATCAGTCATGCATAGTCTCCAAACAAGGCAGAGTTAGGAGTCTCATAATCATAGCATTTGGTTTCCACCAATGTCAGACATCCAAGCTGATGAACAAAAAACGGTCCTAAAATAACTACATAAAATATCCATGTGTGGAAACTTAATCTAAAAGTTGCATTTAAAATTTAAATGCATAAAAGTGAGAAAGTAATAAATTGAGTTTAGGGCAGGAATATAATTAAAGACACTAGCTTTTCTACATAAAATGAAGTCTTAATTTCCCTTCTATCTTCTTCCAGTCATGTTAGAACATATTACACTGTATCCACTAAGTTGTTTGAGGGGTTTAATGAATGGAATTACCTCCAGTTCATTCATTAATTACAGTTCTGAATGTCTTTTTACCACCTGAGGCAGAGCAATATTGAATAAATTATTAGACTTCCGCAAACTATCCTGCATTTTTGGTGTAGTGATTTGGCTCTCCATCTGTAGTCCATTTTCTGATAAATATAATTTTATGATCTTATTTCATGTCTGCCATTTAGAATGTTAAAACAATGTGTGCCAATATTTCTCAACAGAAGTTGCAGGGCACATGATTGCAGTCAAACAAAGCAAGTTGCTGGACCAAGTGGATGTTTTGCTAATGTTAATCTGAATCACTGCCACTTGCCAAATTTAAAAATATCAAACATTCAAAGCATGGTCTTTCACCTAACTTGAACATTTCCTTTTTATGAGTTCAGATTATTGTCTTCTAGTTTTCAGCCAATTTATCTCAAAAGCAGGGTTTGTTTGACTAATTACTACTACGCTGCCTCATAAGGTAGTGGAATAAAGTGCAGGACATTATTATTATATTTGATATAGCACTGTATCTATTGTTAAAACATCTTAAAGCACTTCACAATGTTTATTGTAAAGTTGTTTAAGGGGTTTAATGAATGGAATTCCCTCCAGTTCATTCATTAATTACAGATCTGAATGTCCTCTTACTAATGCTCATTGTTTTGTAGGCCATCTAGGCAGCCAATTTGGATGCAGGAATGTCCCACAAATAGTGAGAAAATGAATGATTAATTATGTAAAAATAATCGTCATATTTGATATAGCATATTATCACCTCATTGAGATGTCGCAAAGCACTTCACAGAATTGGATTGACTATGCATTTTGCGGGCAATATACAGTATTAAATTGCACAAAGCAGTATTCCACAAACATAAATTTAAGGGAATTGTGGACAAAACACTTGGACTGCTCCTTCATTCATCAAATGATTCCATTGAATTTTTAACACATTACACATGCACCCATGTCTATAAATTATTTCACACCTTAACACTACTCTATCTGTATGATCTTCTGCGCCACCTGATGGACTTAACCACTTTCCAGCATTTCTCTCCATTTACAACTGAATTTACAACTGAATTGTAAGGCTGGGTGAAGCAGGTCACTGAATATAGTCTTTAAAAAAATCTTGTTGCTTTTACAAAAAGATGGTAGGGCAGGTATATGGAAGGATCAGATCAAATGAGCTGAAGAGCCTTCTTCATTCCAGTCCTGATCTTACGAATAGTGCAATGTAAAGCTAAATAATGTTGGCTTGTACTTTCCCATTTTGTCTCAGACATTGGGATGTCAGAATGCAGTGATGCTTTCTGACCAATAATCCAATTCACTCTTGATGCCACCTAAGAAGCTGTGCGGTAGGGCTAGAGAAGCACAATTTGCAGTAATTGCTGGAACAATTCACTGGGAGTGATTCCGATGCATAATCAGGGATTATGGAGACTTGAGACGTTTGCACGAATTGCCAGGCACTGATCGTATTACATCTGTTACCCAAAAAAGAAAACACAGGGGAGTTAAAAATATAATCATATTTGACTCACTGAAGCAAATTACTTCCAGAAAAAAGTATCCGTACACTGATCTGTAAATACAGGGAGTGTATCACTTGTGGTAATGATAGGTGTTAGTAAGATACTGTTAGTTAAAATCCAATTTAAATTTAAATAACCCCTGACTTGGATGCTTATGTAGATTATAATCAGTCTTCACTTGTGCACTAATGCAAATGGTAACAGAATTACAACTTGTTAGAATCTTCTATGTACTTACATTTTAACTTCTTTTTTTTCATATCTAGCTCTATGTGGTGGAGATATTCAAGGACCAAGTGGGACCATTTTATCCCCGGGTTACCCTGACTTTTACCCAAATTCATTAAACTGCACATGGACTGTGGAGGTTTCCCATGGAAAAGGTAATGAAACTACATGTACAAGGATTTTGATTGAGTTTCTGCCTTTAATCTGTGTGTTTGCATTCTTGTCATGTAGCTAATTTTGAGTTGAAAAGGAAAGTATTTTGTAATAATGAGTTGGAAGATTTACTGAAAATGACAGTTATTTGAGATTAAACAGGTCAATTTTATTCCATAAGTACAACATTAATTTAATTGCTAGCACATTGGATTCAGCAGGGAGAATAACAAAGATTTATATTACTTGTAAATATGTGAACAATGTGCTGGGTCAAGCAGAATTCTTGGTTGATCTGGTATTAAGGTTTACATGCTTGAATTATTTTGGGATCTTGAGGGGGTAGGCGATATATTAGATTGTGGACGCAGTAGGTCATGGTGGGGTAACAGGTGTCAACAAATTTGCATGATCCTGATTCCTAGCCTTGCACAACTAATTGAATCATTGAACCAGGACAGTTACAGCCCTTTCAAAAGATGATGTCTGCACTGGTGTTGTTTTTGCAACATAAATTACTTACTTTAAACCCACTCTCCTGTTCATCCAACTTTAATGTACCTCCCCTTCAAATATTTATCTCAGTGGTGGCCAACCTTTAGAAATTTCTGTGAGCCAACAAAATAATTTTTAGAGATTGAATATTTCTGGATTGGGTATCATAAATTAAGGAATATTCAAACAAGAAAAACTGGAAACAAACTTTTGATCAAACACAGACTTACCTAAACTTGTGTGAATGTTCTAGGGTCCCTTTATGACAGTCATATAGGCCACATCTGGCCTGCAGGCCAAAGATTGACCACCATCCACTGTCTGATTCCCATTTAGAGATATGCATCGACTGTGCTTCAAAAATCAGAAGTTTGTCAGTGTAAGCCTAACATTGATTTGTGGGTCTCATAATCTAGGTTGACACCAATACAATGTTCAGGAATGCTCCCTCCGTATCTCAGGCTGACAGCATCACCCTTGATGGGTACACTCCACACCTCACAGAGCCAATATGGAACCTCGGTTTCCCGTTCAACCGTCAACTGTCCTTCATTCACCACCTCCGCAACATTGCTCAACTCCACCACTGTCTCTCGCCACAGGCTGAAGAGATACCCATTGATGCATTCATCCTAATGAGGCTGGACTACGCAAACTCCCTTCTTGTTGCCCTCCCCCAAATCCTCCTTCCACGTAACACCGGGCCTCTCAGCACATTGTCTGAGGCACACTTTGTCTGATTAAGAGTTACCTGGATCAGGAGCAGATTTAATTCAAAAGTAACCCTATAAACCCCATCCTCGCCAGACACCACTGGCACCCTATCACACAGAGGATACAATTCAGTATCCTGGTTCACACATTCAAAGCCCTCCACAGGCGTGCTCCTTTCTATGTCTGTAACCTCCTAACCCCCTGATTCCTCCACTCAGCAGGCTTTGGCCTGCTCCATGTCCTCCGCCTGTCCAGCCCCGCCAGTGGCTGGCAGGCCTTTGGCCTCTCTGCCGCCACCCTCTAGAACTCCACCCCACAGTCCCTCCCTTGCTCCCTCCCTTACCTTCTTCAAGACCAGTCTCTGGACCCTCCTCTTTGACCCTGCCTTCAGCCACCCACGTACAACAACAACAACAACAACAACAAATTGCACTTTTATAGCGCCTTTCACGTCGAGAGGACATCCCAAGGCACTGCACAGGAGGCGTGTGACCCGAGCTGGGAGGGGAGTATTCGGGAGGGGGTAAGAAACGTAGGGGAGGTCGAAGAATTAGGGGGGGAACAGAAGGCATGGTCGAAAAGGAAAGTCTTCAAACCGGCCTTGAAAGAGGAAACGGAGGAAAGAAGGTGGAGGGATTGGAGGATGGAGTTCCAAAGGGTGGGAGCGGAAAAACTGAAGGCCTGGCCTCCGATGGTGGGGTGGTTTGGGCGGGGGGCTTGGAGCAAGCCAAGTCCTGCTGAACAGAGGGTCCGGGTGGGCTTGTAGGGTGAGAGTAGGTCGGAAAGATAGGCTGGGGGCAAGGCCATGTAAGGCCTTGAAGGTGAGGACGAGGATCTTGAACTTGATCCTCTGTGGGATGGGGAGCCATTGTAGACGGACGAGGGTGGGGGTTATGTGGTCGCAGAGGCGGGTGCAGGATAGTACACGGGCTGCAGACTTTTGGATGATCTGCAGCCTGTGAATGGAGGAGCTGGGGAGGCCGACAAGGAGAGAGTTCCCATAGTCCAGCCGTGAGGTGATGTCCGTGTGCATGGGTGTTTCGGCAGCGTGGGGAGTGAGATAGTTGTGGGGAGTGAGATAGTTGTACCCCCATCCTCCCACCTTCCAACCCTCCTGATCCAAACTATCAGCTCGGGTATGGATCCCTGACTGTCCAGTGCCTTGAAACATCCTCCTGACATGAAAGGCACTGTACAAATATAATTTGTTGTTGGAGATACTGTCTTATGACGGAGACATATAATGAAGTCCAGTCTTCTGTTCAAGTGGATATTAAAGATTACCCAGCACTGTTCAAAAATATAATGGGAGTTCTCCCAGTGTCATAGACAATCATTTCCTCCAAAATAATTGTCATCATTTCATGGCTGTCTGTGACGCACTACTCTGTGCAAATTGGCTATTTTGTTCACCTATAAATACAGTCTCTATACTTTATTGTAAAATCCTGTGATGTGATGTGAGATGTCCTCCTGACATAAAAGACAGAATACCAAATCAAGGATTATCATTATTATTACATCTCTTTCTGCTTCATTTCAAGAAGAAATAATCAATTCAGTTAATAGATATCTAATGCTTGGTGGTAATAGCCAAAAACAGAATTAACTTTCAATGGAGATTGTACGGTACTCTGTATTTCCAAATGCAGCCTCTTATTTTGTTATTAAAGACACACTATTTTGAAGTCTTAAATAAGTAGAAACAGTGAACGGGAAAAAACAATTCCGTTTATAGCAACAGCAATTTTATATTTATAAAATGTAAAAACTTGGAGCTTAATGGTTCTGTCACAACCTGTACCAAGAAAAGGTGGCCAACTTGAATGCATCAAAGTATCTTCGTTCAGTTTTTTTTGCAGTGTATGCAGAAATACTCTTTCACATAAAAGCTTTCCATGAAATTGGCTGGATTAGTGTAACTATCTTGGGAGGATAGTCAATAAAAGGATTGAATAATCTGCAGTAATTTAATAATCAATATCAACCACTGATATCAGCCAAGATTGTGTAAGCTTCTTTGGAATTAAATCTGCTCATGATCCAGATACACTTAATCAGACAAAATGTGCCTCATACAATGTAAGCAACTTTGTTCAGCCATCAGTGATCAGACAGTGACATTTTAAAGTTGCTAGTTCCACTTGATTTTGGAAAGCTTTTCTCCCTGGTGTTGAGCGATGTTTACTTGGTTCACACACTGTTGCCTTAAAAATCCCTCAATTTTTTTTTAAAAAAATTGGTCATTTCAATCCACGACTGTTTGTGGGACACTGCTGTGTGCAATTGGCTGTCACATTTCGCCCACAAATATAGTCAATTCGCTTTACAGTATATTCTGTGAAGCGCTTTGTAACATCTAGAAGACATGAAAAGTGTTATATCAAATGAGGGATTGATATAATCCACTTTATAGTAAATCCTGTGAAGCACTTGAAGACATCTCAACAACTTGATAAGGAACTATATCATATGCAAGTACAGTAGAAGCCCATTTATCCGGCACCCGCGGGACCTGGCCAATGCCGGATAAAGCGCCTGCTGGTTATTCGGGCGGCCCGCGGCCGAAAACCCACTACAAAAAATTTAAGTTCTTTTAACACACCATACACACCAGACTAAGCAATAACAGATAATAACAGAATATTATATTGGCATCCATTGCCAAAACCACTCTCCTGAGCTTCTCACATTCACTGATTGAGGTCTACAGTCCAGCGACCCTTACAATAATAATAATAATCCTTGCATTTGATATAGTGCTTTCCACATCTTATCAATCGGTTCACATGGCTGCCAAAATGTGCCCCCTTCCCCCAAACATTTGCGCAAGTTAGGTAAGTCTGTGTATGATCAGTAGTGTATTTTCATTTTTTTCTTGATGGAGCATAAATGAAGAAAAATTTGATCTAGAAAATGTATTTTGTTGGCTATCACTAGGCTAGAGAAAATCCTGATTTGCGACATGAAGCAGGAAAGAGATTCTGCAAAATGTCGAAATGACATGTTGCTCTATCTCGCCAATTTACCCCAGTCAGTAAAGTCCATCCAACATGAGATTAAAATATTCTGTTGTGTTTGTCTGGTTGAAAATTGCAGAAAACATAAACCAATCCAAGACTTTAAACCTGCGTTCCATCTGCATTATTAGCATCTCCATTTCTATTGGATCAACAGGAGAATTAAGTAGCTGGCAAGTAAATTAGATCCAGACCTTGACAAGGACATGCTCCTTTACCTGAGACCAATTTTAATAGTGGTGTGAGAGATGTGACAAGATGAAACTCAGTAATTATGTTTATATAGAGCTGTATTGAAAAATTTAAAATGAACATGCTGCTTTTTCTAAACTGAATTATCAATGATAGTCTCTTGCTCTTCTAAATTTTTCAATGACAACCCTTTAGTGAAGTGAGAAAAAATCCACAATTTGTATATCTCACATAAATGTCATGAAATTATTAGTCTCACACTCCTGTCGTAAGTGATGGATCAAATCATCAATGGTTCTTCCATAAACAGATGGGTGTCTGCTAATTAGTTGTGTGGTGAAGGTACTCCTCACATCAGTACCCGCTGCCTCAACTCAACTGGGTCCAGCCTCCTCCTGGTCCCCCATATCCTCTGCTCCTCTATTGGCGACCGTGCTTTCAGCCACTTTGTCCCGAACTTTGGAACTCCCTCGCCCCACCCCCTCCTTTCTTATCTTCAGGTTGCGTCTGAAGAACTTTCCCTTTATCCATGCTTATGGTCACCTTCCCCCACCATCTGGCTCAGCCTCAGGCTCTGCCATTGTGAAGTGCTCTGAGACACCACCCAGTGTGGAGGGCACTATATAAATGCTGTTGTTTTAGAGTTTAGTGAGCACTGACGAGAATCACTGTTGCATGCATTTATTGCCAGTTACAAACCATCAGTCACTGCATTTTTTCAGCCTTGTTGGCAAAATCATGACAATGCAGAATGAACATTTATACCCTCCCAGCAAAGAAAGTAGGAGGCATTCAACCGTTTTTCCAATACGGAGCAGAATTTGTCAAATTGGTTAATTTTGGTGAAAATACAAAGGAGCAACATGCGAAGAAAGAAGCTTGTGCTTTGGAAAAAAGGAACATCATGTCATAATGTGCCTCCGCTGTGCTGGGGTCTAATTTGCATGATTTTATAACAAGTTGCTTAATAAGAAATCTTTTTTGTAGGAAATAATTTCTAAGGCTTTGAATATGTCGAACAATGGATCCAAATAGGACAATTTTGCTTCATATTCATCCTTGCAAATTTTTAAAGATTAATTTTTACATTGTGATGTTTATGTTATGTAAACACAGTGAAAGTGGGTATTTGTGTTCCATAATACAAATTCTGTTGGTTAATAGCATTATTTGTGCAAGGGCATTTTGTAAATGTAATGCTGCACCATAGACAATATGAAAGACGATTAGCTTATGGCTGCATTTTAACTGACCAGCAGTTCTTATAAGAACTACAGTAGATAGTATGTATTAATAATCTTGTATCATACATCTCATCACATGATGGAACATGTCTTTGTATTTATAGAACATGATAGCTATGGGGGAGAAACTCCCTTCTCTTTTGAAGTATTGGAACAGAATCTTTAACATCCATCTTAAATAGGGCTGGCGGAACCTCTGTGGATTTACATCTCTACTGCAAGGTGGCATATCTGACAATTCAGCACTCTGCCCAGGACAGCACTGGAGCGTTGGCCTAGACTGAACTCAGAATCTTACGGTTCGAAAGGCGAGAGTACTAGCAGCTGAGCCAGACTGACACAAGCATCCCCACACAGTCGTTAATGGTTTTATCTAATTTTGTTTCTGTAGGCGTGGAGTTCACCTTTCACACCTTCCATTTGGAGGATCTACACGACTACTTTCTCATCACAGAAAACGGCAGCTTTACCCATGCCCTAGCACGGTTGACTGGCTCAGAAATTATTGCACCAATTAATGCCGGTCTCTACGGAAATTTCAAGGCTCAATTGCGTTTCATCTCAGACTTTTCAATATCGTACGAAGGATTCAATATTACGTTTTCTGGTAAGCGAAGTGACTCATGAGGTACAAGTCATTAATCTAAGAAATTGCTGTATATGAAAGTAATTGCTTTTAATTTTAACATAACTATTTTTGAAAGTCATATATTCGATGGTTTATACTCTTACTTAAAAGAGTGACGCATGTGCTTAAAATGTGTTTCTGAATGTTTTTCCGGGTTAATTTTGATAGAATACAACCTGGAACCCTGCGAAGACCCGGGCATCCCATCTTATGGCAACCGTATTGGAACAACCTTTGGTATTGGTGACTCCTTGATGTTTTCCTGTAGCTCGGGTTACCGCCTTGAAGGTGCACCCCAGATCTCGTGTCTCGGAGGTGGCCGTCGTGTATGGAGTGCACCTCTGCC
This sequence comes from Hydrolagus colliei, assembly GCA_035084275.1. Lineage (NCBI taxonomy): Eukaryota > Metazoa > Chordata > Chondrichthyes > Chimaeriformes > Chimaeridae > Hydrolagus > Hydrolagus colliei. The sequence goes on from CM068743.1 coordinate 87,642,723, forward strand.
AAGGTGTGTGGGTACGTGGTCAGCTGCTTTCGTTTGCTTGAACATGTAGTCGTTGTTTATGGAATTGTTTGGTTCCTGGCATGCACGTGGTAAGCAGAAATTAAGTCACCTGAATGTCCAACAGAAATTTTTGTGCAATAGACAACAATACTGAAAAAACAATAATAAAAAATTTCATTTTAATACACAAATGTTTGTGTGAAACTGTTGTACGCAATTGGCTGCCTCGTTTCACCCACAAATATACAGTCAATTCACTTTACAGTATATTCTGTGAAGTGCTTTGAGAAGTCTAGAAGACGTGAAGAGCGATGTATCAAATGCTAGGATTATTATCATAATAATTCAATAATAATAATCCTGGCATTTTATTTAGTGTATTATCACATCGATGAGCCCTTCACTTGAGTTGACTGTAAACTGTAGTGATTACGTTTTTGCAGTCAATTTGTGCACAGCATGGTTACACAAACTGCCATGATTTGGGTAGAAATTAAAAACAGCTTGATTTTTTTTGGGAGGGGCTTGGAAGGGGTGGTGGGGTGGGGTTGCTTGGTGGCCAGGAAACCAGGAGAATAGCCCTTATGTTAATATATTAGTGTGCAATTTTTAATATCCACTTGAATAGACAAACAGGACCTTCCTTTAAGTTTCATCCAAAGCATAGATATCTATTCATAGTTAAAAAATTGTCGACTGAAATTCAGCAATCTGTGTTGTCTAGGTGGTTGTGGATTAAATAGCAATTGCTTTACCACTTTCAAAACCAGGCAGCTGTAGGTACACTAATGAGAGACTGTAATTAAAGATTTAGAGCTGAGAAAATGGCTCTCCTTAAGGGGGGGTGGGGGGGGGGGGGGTGGGGGGGGAGAGGAAGAAAATAGAGTTTAGAGTTGAAAATTGCCATTTAACAGTAACACCAAAACCAGATTACATTAAAATGCCAATCGATTATTTTGGGAGCTTGACAAAATGGGTTATGCCTTCTAAGATCCTCGTCCTCACCTACAAGGCCTTGCACGGCCTTGCCCCATCCTACCTAGCCGATCTACTCTCCCCCTACACGCCCACCCGCACCCTCCGTTCAACAGGACTTGGCCTGCTCCAAGCCCCCCGCCCGAACCGCCCCACCATCGGAGGCTGGGCCTTCAGTTTCTCTGCTCCCACCTTATGGAATGCCATCCCCCAATCCCTCCGTTTCGCCTCTTCCCTTTCCTCTTTCAAGGCCGATTTGAAGACTTTCCTCTTCGATCGTGCCTTTTGTTCCACCCCAAACTCTTTTACCTCCCCTTCGTGTTTCACCCCTTCCCAAACACTCCCCTCCCAGCTCGGGTCACACGCTATATAAATGTAAATTGTTGTTGTTGTTGTTGTTATTGTGTTAAGAAATTTATGAACAGCTGATACTACAGGAGGCAAAAAAAATCTGTTCCAGCAACAAAATGATTATGAACAGGAGGACTGAGTTTATGTTTCATGCTCCTTTGGCTGGGGCTCTATAGATTTCCGCATGTGCATAAGTAATTCTATGAACGGATCTTCGATAACCAGAGTAATATTTTAATATTAGATAAGAGGCAGCCACATAAATCTTCTCTTTAATGTTTTTGAATAGTTCCTTTGATATATTAAGGGACCTCTCTGAGCAGAGCCTCAATTGTTATGCATTGCTTGGTTTCAAATGCAAGGTTTATTATAATGAAGTGATGAAAGTCTATGTACTGCTGAAGCCAACTCCTTAACAAGGCCTTGTTTCCAAGTTCCTGAATAAATCACATTAAATTTGTGCCTCTGAATTTATACGATATATTTCCTAATAAGTGGATGCAAAAGGTAAATGTAAGAAAATAACTATTGAATCCTTATTGATCAAAATTGTAAAAATACATGCCTCTGAGTCAAGATTGTGGTATTGCTAAACGTATCCCATTCCTTAATTAAGGAACTAAGGAATTAACAGGCAAAGTATGTTTTGAATTTCCATCTCTTTTCTCACTGGCGACATGAATCTTTCCACTCAGATTCTGACGAACTTGCCAGACAGAGCTCTATTTGGGTAAGGTTGACAAACAGCAGGAAGCTTGTCAAGCAGTGCAGTCAACAATAGTAATAATAACAAATTACATTTGAATAGCCCCTTTCATGATGATATGAGCTGCAGAGTTTTGAATAATCTACATCTTGTGGAGCGTAGAGTAGAGAAGTGCGACAACAACATTACATCTGTATAGTAAGCACGGAGATGACATAATCGAGGCTGAATGTGATGAATGTATGGCTGAGTTTCTCAGCAGCTTGTGAGGAGAGTCATTGGCCGAAGTGGAGTCCTGTAGATTAGTGGTTAGAGCACTCGACATGCAAGCAAGAGACCTGGGTTCAATTCCTGGCAGGGCGAAATGTTAAGCATGGTTTCTTACTTCACATGCCTCAGTTTACCTAGCAGTAAGTAGGAACCCGGTTGTCAGTTGATTGGCTGATCACTTTTCTGGAATAATTGTAAAATTTAAAAAAATTGTCTCTCAATCCACAACTGTTTGTGGGAAACTGGTGTACGCAATCGGCTGCCATGTTTCACCCACAAAGTATATAGTTAATTAATTTTACAGTATATTCTGTGAATTGATTTAAAACAACAACAACAACAATTTACATTTATAGAGCGCCTTTCACGTCGGGAGGACGTCCCAAGGCGCTGAACAGGAGGCGTGTGACCCGAGCTGGGAGGGGAGTGTTTGGGAAGGGGTGAAACACGAAGGGGAGGTAAAAGAGTTTGGGGTGGAACAAAAGGTACAATCGAAGAGGAAAGTCTTCAAACCGGCCTTGAAAGAGGAAAGGGAAGAGACGAAACGGAGGGATTGAGGGATGGCATTCCATAAATTGGGAGTGGAGAAACTGAAGTTCCGGCCTCCGATGGTGGGGCGGTTCGGGCGGGGGGCTTGGAGCAGGCCAAGTCCTGTTGAATGGAGGGTCCGGGTGGGCGTGTAGGGGGAGAGTAGATCGGCTAGGTAGGATGGGGCAAGGCCGTGTAAGGCCTTGTAGGTGAGGACGAGGATCTTAAATTCGATCCTCTGGAGGATGGGGAGCCAGTGGAGACGGGCGAGGGTGGGGGTTATGTGGTCGCGGAGGCGGGTGCGAGATAGTACACGGGCTGCAGAGTTTTGGATGGCCTGCAGCCTATGAATGGAGGAACTGGGGAGGCCGACTAGGAGAGAATTTCTGTAGTCCAGCCTTGAGGTGATATATGCATGCACAAGTGTTTCGGCAGCGAAAACATTTAAAAACATTTCAAAGACATGATAAGGTGCTATATCAATTGCAAGGATTATTATAAGTAGACGATATTGCGGACATGGTGGAAGGTAGATGAGTTGGATGTGGGAAAGGAAAGTTGAAGCTCACACAAAACACCAAGATTCCATACTGGCTCAATGTTCTATGGAGTGCATCGATGAATGGTGATGCTGTCACCATCCAATATGTGGAGGTGTTGATGGGAGTCAATCAGGAGAGCCTCAATTTAGTTGACATTCAACTGAAGAAAGTTAAATCTCATCCAGGACTTGATGTCTGACAGACATTCTGCCACAACAGCAGTGGTCCTACATTCAAAGATGGAGGTAGAGAGATAGAGTTGGGCATCATCCCCATACATATAGAAGCTAATCCCATGTCAGCGGGTGATATCACCAAGTGGAAGCAGTACATATTGAAGAGAAGAAGACTGAGGACAGTCCCCTGAGAAATGCTGGTGTGGTGGCTGGAGGGGAATCCATTCATGGACATAAATGGAAATGATGGTACAAGCTATGTGATTTAAAATGGTTAATCTCCAGCACTACACCAAAGCACATGGCAATGCATGGTTAATCTCTGCATACACCAATACACACCAATCCCCAAGCATTAACTCACTAACCCGCACTGAGTAGTTTCTAGAATTAGATAAGGAAAGTGTGTTTCTTCTGGGAGAGTGCGCACATTCTATTCCAGAAGCAGGAGATATCTGTGAGTAGGTGTCATGCATGGAATTGTCTATGATGTGGATATTCTATAGCTTGACGATGGATTTTGGCAACAAAGTGTCAGACACCTGGATAACCAAAACTAAACCCCCCTTCACCTTCTGAATCATGGTTGTGCTCAAATCTGAGCCATGATCCTGGTTTACTGCTCAGCAGGGGCTGCTGTTTTCTAAGGTGATGCAGCATTTCTATTCAGGTGCCTTTTAACCAGACAATGCATTTAATGATTATCCTGTAAAGAGGAATTAACAGGTTGCAATGTAGAATTCAAAATATCAAATGGGGCCAATAAATATCTTGCAAGCCCCATGCTTACATATTTATAGGCCACCTGAATCCCTGTCATTTTGTCAGCCTTGTTGCATGTAATTCTGGTCTACATTATGCCTCAAGGAAAAACACCCCTCCACATCACTATCATGATGTTGGAAGCTTGCTGAGTGAATTTGCAGCCATGCTTTGCCCACAAAATATGCAGTTAATCCACTTTACAGAATATTCTGTGAAGCACTTTGAGTTGAATCGAAGACGTGATAAGATGCTATATGAAATGCAAGGATTATTATTATTGTAATATTTCTGTAAACCAGAGCCACACTGCAACTCATCTGGTTGACAGCAACAAAGTACATTTATATAGCACCCATCAAGTTGGGAGGAAGTCCCAAGGCAATTCTCTGGATTAAATACCTGTACTGTAACTATCAAATAATTAATGATAATATCTTTAGTTTGTGTAGCTAGTCCTTAACACTCACTAGCTCCCTCGGCTTTCCTTTCAGTTAATACATGAGCTGCTAGTTGCATCACAATATAAATTATACTCACTTAAATGTCATTCTTCCTTGTTCACTATATATCTGAATGCTATGTTTGAGAGATTGCTGGACATCCAGACCATTATGTTGGATTTAAAACATGTATTTCTCTCTCTGCAGCTGAATGTGGGACATCTGTAAAAAGCAACGAGGGAATCCTGCTATCCCCCAATTATCCTATGAACTATGAAAACCATCATGAATGTGTGTATAGCATTCAGGTTCAAACAGGCAAAGGCATCAATATTTCAGCCAGGACGTTTCAGCTGGCAAATGGAGACTCTCTTAAGGTAGGACTGTCAAAACATTCAAATATCCACGAATCATTAAAATATATCCAGTTTCTTTTCAGTTTACACACGAGCTGCTCATTGCCTCAGAAAAGAGGCTTTTTTATTATTATTAATGCGACAAATGTAACAATGGATTTAGTGTTGCAGTGTCGATGGCCATGAAATGATCCCACGTGCATCAAAGTTGATCAGTGGCTTTGATAATAAATAATAATCATCATTGCAATTACAACTTTCTTACATCTTCGAGATGTCTGAAGCACTTCACAGAATATACTGTAAAGTGAATTTACTGTATGTTTGTGGATGAAATGCGGAAACCAAGTGATCATGTTCAATGTCCCCAGCGTGGAAATGTGCAAACATCCACTTGCCAAAGCAACATTGTTCTTCTGTCAAGTCACTCTGTAACTTCGCCTAATTTACACCCGATTTAATTTTAAAAATAATAATAAATTGGTCACTCAACAACAGTAACAACAACTTCGATTTATATAGCATCCTCCACGCCGGACGGCGTCTCAGAGCTCTTCACAATAGCAGATCCCGGGACCGAGCCAGGGGCAGGGGTAGAAAGGTGACCAAAGGCACTCAATACATAATTATTTGTGGGATAGTGCTATACCCAATTGTCTGCTGTGTTTTGCCAACAAAATATTTGTCAATTCACAATGTATTATACTCTGAAGCGCTTTGAGACAACTGAAAGATGTGATAAGGCACTGTATCAAAAAGAAGCATCGGTGATTGAAGCTTGTAAAGGTACATACATACTCATTCTCTTCAATCATGAACTACTGCGTCAAAGCAGTAAAAGTACCATTTCACCATCGTAAAACACACAGTCAACCGTTGAACACATTTCAGGCTTTTTTGGTTGATAATGAAAAATTGGATTTTTGGACAGGGAGAGTGAAAGAAAACACATTATTCCAACAGTTTTGCAAAAATATATTTTTTTCCCTCTGCACCGTGCAAAATTCCTCTTTCTTGCCTATCAATCCCCCAGCCCACACACATTTTCAATAAACAGAACTATATATATATGTATACTGTAATATGCATGTAAAAAACATCTACACCTACATGGTGAATATCAAACGTTTTCAGAGGCACACATGAAATAAATGGAAGGTGACATACCCAATAAATACAGCACAATTTACACCATTTCCCATTTTTCACTGTCAATTTCACGTTTCTGTTTGCTCGAATGGGACAGACTCCATCTGATTTTACAGATTTTAGAGCAGATTTGAAACACAGATTGAAATTATCATTGGTTTCAGTTAATTTCATTGAGTTCATTTATGATCTGGGAAATATTGTAAGTACATTTAATTTTGTTTGACAGAGTAATGACAGATTAGCTCCAATCAGCACTGGACAGGTGGTAAACAAAATAATTTTTCAGCAGTTAAATGGTTAAAATGCTCAGTAGGGAAAAAGTAACCCTGCAGTAATCTACGTTGAAATTAAAGAGTTAGTCATAAGGCATAAACACACATACTTAGGATCCCAAGTCTTGACACTTGTCAACCTGTATTCAATGCTTATAGCACACGTCTCGTAAGCGAGAGACTTGGGTTTGATTCCCACCAACAACAACAACAACTTTGATTTATATAACGCCCTCTACGCCAGACGGCGTCTCAGAGCGCTTTTCATCAGAGTGAAATGTTGAGCAAGTTTCCTTACTCCATTGCATCAGGGTAAAAATTATTGTCTCGACTTAATGAAATGTGGATGAGTGCTCAGTAGTCAATAAATATGTCCATACTAAATTTGTGTGAACTACTACATGCTCCACTTATTAACATTAATTAATACAGCATTAAGCATTCCATGAAAATGTAACGCTTGTGTAGAGAGCTTGGTAGCTGTATTTTCTGACAGATTGCATTTTGCAACGTGAATTGCCAGATCAATTAACTTGAAATTGCATTATCATATTAGTTTCTAATTGAAGTGGTATTGTATGGGCAGTGGCTCACACAAACTCATTCTGTTTCTATCCTTAAATAAAACAACATCGGAAGCCAGAGTGCTGATCAAGAAATCAGTATCACCTTGGCTCAGTTGGTTAGCACTCTTCCCTCCGCACCAGAAGGTTGTGGGTTCAAGATCATGTCAAGGCTTTGAACTCATATTGTCTTGGCTGACACTTTGTATTGTTCAGGCATCACATCAATCAAACATAATAAGCTTGGTATTAAGGATATTAATTTACATACTTTATGCGCCCTTTGAAAAAATAAATTAGCGATTATTAATTATTTTAATGCAAGTTTCCAATTTAATGGCAAACCTCTTGTGCGATGCTGAACAGGATCTCCTTGGACCTGATGTGATCCCCAAGGTGATGTGCTTGGCAATGGAGTGCAGTAATAGAAACAAGTCTCCGTGGCTCTCAGTTCTGATTCCTGAGCCAGTAATGTTTGTATTGTTTGTATTTACTGTCTCGATCTTTCAATCAAGACAGTAAACTGCAGTCCTGTCTAACTTAAGGGTGGAAGTTGAAAAATGTCAGCATTTTTAATAAATAACATTTGGATTTGATATAACACCTTTATAACACCTTTTGTATTGGAAAAACAACTCAAAGCACTTCGGAGGATTAACTGTAAAGTGTATCTGTGTATTCCCCATTGCACTAATGTAGTCTAATATGTAGTTCTTATTAAAATAAATTGAAAAAATCAACTTTAGTCTTAAGATATCTGATTGTAAGACCAAGTTGAGCATTTCAAATTGAATAAACTATAAAGAGCAGTGAAACATGAATTTTTATCGTCACTCGTAAAATGCACACTACCTTGTGGGAAAATTAAAATTACATTTCACTCCTTGGAATGCATCCTGTGTCTCAATCAATATGTATGGAATTGCTAACTTTTAATGTAATCTGAGGAAAAAAAGGCAACAAGCAAATAATGTCACCTTATGATTTATGGGAATTTGTGAAGATTAAGAAACTAAGCCATAATTCTGTCCGGCAAGCTCCTCGCTTTTTGTCCAACCAGGACTATTATACTTATTAGGGCTTTGGCTATTCATAAAAGCGAAAGTGGTATTGTCCACTCTTCATATCCACTCCCATTGTCCACTCTTCATATCCAAATCCTGACAATGAACTAAGTTGGCTAGTCTGCCACCAGCAGTGTCCTGGAATTCTGTAGGTTTACTGGCTCAGGAATCAGAACTGAGAGCCACGGAGACTTGTTTCTATTCCTGCACTCCATTGCCAAGCACATCACCTTGGGGATCACATCAGGTCCAAGGAGATCCTGTACAGCATCGCACAAGAGGTTTGCCATTAAATTGGAAACTTGCATTAAAATAATTAATAATCGCTAATTTATTTTTTCAAAGGGCGCATAAAGTATGTAAATTAATATCCTTAATACCAAGCTTATTATGTTTGATTGATGTGATGCCTGAACCATCTCTTCCACCCCCTCCCCCCCCACCCCCCACCTTTTTAAGATTGCTCAATAACCTACTTTATGTAAACCATTTATCAGCGAAATAACGTATTGTTACATATAAACCCAATATGTTGCAAGCAAATAATGTATTGGTGAGATTTTGAAGATACCAGTGGAACTATTCATATTTTTTTTATACAGGCACTGACAAAATTATATTACAAACCAGGTTAAATTGATTCTTAGGTTGCAACTAAATCCTGCAAGAAAAATGGTCATACCTTGTTCTGGTGAAAGCCTGGTACACAAACCCAATATGTTGCAGGCATCCATGTACTTTGATATATATTTACACTCAAGAAAAGATCACAAATTCAGCTTAGACTCTTTGACTATTGAATTATTTGGTGAACCCTTGAGATGTTTGGTCAAATCAATCCATATCTTGAGCCATTATATTTTTTAAGTTAAAGAAAACAATTCCAGTGAAACTAAATCCTAAGTACTTTGAGATTGCCCTCATGACATGAAAGGTGCTATTGCAATTTTCACATCACTTCTGTTCAATATAAAATGTCTAGATAGAGAGAAAAATTCAATTACTTTGTCTAAGGAAGGAGTAATTTGCAAAGCAGTAAGTTGCTAATTAATTCATAGAAATATCCTCAATATCCATCTTACCCACCATCCATAAACACTAGATAATTATAAAACTCTTCTGATGGCTTCTATTTCTGCATGCTCGTCTTCTCGTTCCTCACCAGTCTTGCTGTCTCCTTGTCTCCGTATGGATTAAGCTCAACCAACCTCACATTGGCCCTCTTCTCATTCCAGTCACTCCCTATTTCTATGAACTTCTCCCACCTCCTTCCTCTGAGGATCAGTAACAACATTACATTTACAGAGCACCTGACACGTCAAGAGGATGTCTCAAGCTGCTGAACAGTCAGGTCGGGACTTGAGCAAGGGGCAGGGGCAGGTAGGTGGGAGGAAAGGAAGGGAAGGGAGAGAGTTGGCACGACAGCAGAAGGTATGATGGAAGAGGAGGGTCTTGAGACCAGCCTTGAAGGATGCAAGGGAGGAAGCAAGGTGAATGGACTGTGGGATGGAGTTCCAGAGTGTGTGGGCAGAGAATCGAAAAGCCCATCCACCCATAGTAGGGTGGGTCGTGCGGGGGACATGGAGCAGACCAGAGACCACCAAACAGAGGGGGTGGATAGGTTCATAGGGAATTAGCAGGTTGGAGAGATAGGAGGGGGAAAGGCCATGAATGGCCTTGAAAGTGAGAACAATGATCTTGAGTTACATCCTCTGGGGGTTGGGGAGCCAATGTCAGGCATCTTGCCTGACAAATCTGATATTTGATGAGGTACTGGAATGGGAGGATGAAGATAGTGGAGTTGATGTAGTTTATATGGACTTTCAAAAGGCATTTGACCAAGTGCCACATCAAAGGCTTAGAAGGAAAATGAAGCCCACAGCATTAAAGTGACAGTGGCAGCATGGATCCAGAACTGGCTGGGAGACAGAAAGTAGAGACTTGTAGTGAACGGCTGTTTTTCTGACTGGAGGGAAGTGTACAGTGGTATCCCCCAGGGATCGGTGTTGGGACCACTGCTCTTTTTAATTTATATTGATGATCTGGACTTGGATATTGGGAGTACCATTTCCAAGTTTGCAGATGACACAAAGTTAGGAAAAATACAAAATAGTGAGGAGGATAGTAACCATCTTCAAGAAGATATAGACAGAATTATAAAATGGGCAGACACATGGCAGATAAAAGTTTATGTGGAGAAATGTGAGGAGATGCATTTTGGGAGGAGAAATGAGGCAAGGCAATATAGGCTAGATAGTACAACTTTAATGGGTGTGAAAGAACACAAAGACCTGGGGGTTTGTATGAGTGATTCTTTAAAAGTGGCAGGACAGGCAGACAAGGCTGTTAAAAAAGCATACGGAATACTAGGCTTTATAAATAGGGGCATAGAGTACAAAAGTCAGGAAGTTCTGACCAACCTCTATAAAACTTTAGTTAGGCCTCAGCTAGAGCACTGTGTTCATTTCTGGTCACCACACTTTAGGAAGTATGTTAAGGCATTGGAAAGGGTGCAGAGGAGATTTACTGGGATGGTACCAGGAATGAGGGACTTCAGTTATGAGGAAATGCTAGAGAGGCTAGGTTTATTCTCATTGGAGCAGAGAAGGTTACAAGGAGACCTAATAGAGGTTTTCAAGATCATGAGGGGATTCAATAGGGTAAACAGGGAAAACTGTTTCCACTGGTGGGCGTGTCAGTGACTCAAGGTCACAGATTTAAAATAGTTTCTAAAAGAAGCAGAGGGGAGGTGAGGTGAAATATTTTCACTCAGCGAGTTGTTTGAATCTGGAAAACATTGCCTGAAAAAAGTGGTGGCGACCGATTTGATAACAACTCTTAAAAGAGAGGTAGACGTTTATTTGGGGAGGATGTTTTTGCGCGGTTATGGAGAGAGAGCTGGGGAGTGGGATTGAATTGCTCTTTTCAAAGAGCCAGCACAGACTCGATGGGCTGAATGACCTACTTTTGTGCCGCAAGATTCTATGATTCTATGATCTGCAGTTTGTAAAGGGAAGAGCGGGAAGGCCGACGAGGAGGGATTTCCATAGACGAGCCTTGATATGACACATGCGTGGATGAGGGTTTCAGCAGCCTGAGGGTAGAGGTAGTGGCAGAGTCTGGCAATGTTACGGAGATGGTGGAAGGCAGTGCTGGTCATGGCGCGGATGTGTGGGAGGAAGGGCAGTTCAGGATCAAACAAGACACCCAGGTTTCTGACTGGCTTTGAGAGATGGAGTGTTCAGCCTTGGATGCTGATGCTGCCAGCGCCTGAGTTGCAGAGGCACTCACATGAGTCAATCAGTTGGGCCTCCTTCTTGCGGACGTTCAACTGGAGAAACTTGTCCCCCATCTAGGAATCAACATCAGTCAGGCAGGCAGTCAGGACTCTGGTAGCCTTGGAGTTGAGAGTAGAAGCAGAAAGGTAGATTTGGGTGTCATATGGAAATTTAATCCATGTCTGCATATGATATCATTGAGGGGTACCATCTAGAGAGTGAAGAGGAGGTGACCAAGGATAGAGCCCTGAGGAACACTGCATGAGATGGTGTGGGGACTGGAAGGACACTCATTGGTGGACACAAAGTGGAGATGATGTGAAAGATAGGAGATCCCCCATTGGACTTGTTACATGTCCTCTGCCCTTATCTGCACCACAATCAGTGGCCAAATCTTTGCCCTCAAATCTCCAGAACTCAACATCTTTTTTTCACTTTCTTTGTCTTTTTGTCATATCTTAAATCCTACCTCTTTGTCTTCTCTTCATCTCCCTCCCTCACCACCATTTCCCCCTGCTTGGTATGACAATGACATTGTCACTTTGCACACATCAGTTTCCCACAAAAAGCACAAAGTGAATGACCATTTTTTTTCAGGGGATAACTGGCTAGGACACCAGAGGAAACTCTCTATTCTAAGCAAAACTAGATACCAATAACTATAATCCATTGTAAATACAACCTGCTGTAAATAAATATTTAAGATCCTAGTTCTCATCTACAAATGCCTCTGCAGCCTCAACCCAAAATATAATCCATGTAATATTATAGCCAGAAATTTGGTAAGTAGCAAAGAAACCAGAGCCTTGCCATAAATACTTGTTAAGAAATATTGCTAATTTAACCTCCAATGTTATAAAAATAATATTTCCTTGAAGAACAGATGTTTATTTTAATATTTATCATGCTATAAGATGAAGTGGGCCTCAGGTACTGCAGAAAGTGATGCTTCCTCTCCAGAGAAATCATAGATTTTGGGGGAAAAAATGAATTGTTCTGAATCTGTACACTTAACGGTAACAACTAAATCATTTTACTGAACCCTCCCAAAATATTCTAAAAGTGGAATGTTCGAGTCTCATTTTTGTTTGGTAAAATGCTCAGAGGTCACAGAACAAAATCTAGCAATTGTAACTTCAGCCCCAAAACAAGAAGGTTAATGCAGTGAGGTTGGATCTGTTTCTCCCGTGAAAATCTTAATGTTGTCATATCATAAAGTACCTTCAATCACTCTGCCCCCAATCTCTGGAACTCCATCCCAAAGACCCTCCGCCTCGCCCCCTCCCTGGCCTCCTCCAAGTCTCACCTCAAGACTCTCCTCTTCGATGGATCCATCGGCAACTCCTTCCTCCCCCCCACCACCCCCATCCCTCCCCTCATCCCCCCCTGTCCTCAGCTCGGGTCTGAAGCAGTAACTGTCCAGCACCTTGGGACGTCCTCTTGACCTTAATTTTGTTGTTGTTATTGTCAATATTGATATTTTAGATTTTCAGCAGCATATATCATGAGAGAGAAAACAAATTGCTTGGAATTCAGTTTCCCAAAGGGGAAATTGAGCGAGAATGGGTGAGATGGGCTTAGGGTGCTTAGAGTGATAGAGCACCTGGGCCGCAGAGTTCTGGATGATCTGCAGCCGATGGAGTGAGGAGTTGGGAAGGCAGACAAGCAGGGCATTGGCATAATTGAGCTTGGATGTGATAAAGGCACGAATTAGAGTTTCAGTAGCATCAGAGTTGGGCAATGTTGTAGATGTGAGGGAAGGCAGAGTGGGTCGTGGCTTGGATGTGAAGGAGAAAATTTGAGAATGAAGAGGCAAAAACCACTCGTTTCACATATTACAATACAAAATTATGGTAATATAGCGCTTTTCAGATTGGGAGAACGTTCCAAGGTGCTGGACAGTTCAGGATTTTAAGCTGAGTAGGGATTTTAGGAACAGTGAGGGTGGGGGATAGGAGAGTAGCTGAAGACTCAGTCGAAGAGGAGAGTCTAGAAGTATGCCTCAAAGGAGGCAATGGAGGGAGCGAGGCCAAGGGAATATGGGATTGAATTCCAAAGGGAGCTGGAGAACTAATTGGCGATCATGGTGTGAGCTGGGCCAGGTTGTGGAGCAGGGCACAGTCTGCTGAGCGGATGGAGAGTACAGATTGATATGGGATCTTGCCACAGATCTCAGATATATAATAATATAATAGAAGAATAAGTCAAAATTATACAGTGCCCTTGATGGGGGATATTTTCCGAGTGCTTAATCATCACGGGGCTTCCTGGTACCGAAGAGAAAAGCGAGGTAAGCATTGGCAAGGTCTAAAAGGAAAGTCTTGAGGTGTAACTTAAAAACAAGCAAATAGGAGGTGATTAAGGCAAATAATTCCAGATAATAAAGAAGAAGTTTGCATTTGGTGCACTGATTTTAACAAACCTTTCCAAGATTCTTAGTGAAAGAATTTCACTGGGTTTTACTGTAAACTGAAGTGACTCTTTATTTGTAGGTGAAATATATTGATATCTCTCTCTCCCTGTCTGATGTATTGATTTGTGATTATCTTTTCTGATGTTGCAGAGATGAAAAAGTATATAATGTTGAAAATAGTGGAAACAATGATTTTGGGTGATAAGCAAGCAACAGCTTTGAAACAGTGAAAACAACAACAACAAAATTGCACTTATATAGTGCCATTCACGTCGGGAGGACGTCCCAAAGCGCTGAACATTCTGGTCGGGACCTGAGCGGGGATGGGAGTGGGTGGGTGGGGAGGATCGAAGTAGGGGGAAGGGGAAGGAGAATGGGAGAGGGGGAAGAGTTAGTGGGGCAGCCATAGGTGCAGTCGAAGAGGAAGGTCTTGAGACCGGCCTTGAAAGAGGAAAGGGAGGAAGCAAGGCGGAGGAGCTGCGGGATGGAATTCTACAGTGTGGGAGCAGAGAGGCTGAAAGCCCGGCCGCCGATGGTTGGGCGGTTAGGGCGATGGATGCGGAGCAGGCCTGAGTCTGCAGAATGGAGGGTACGGGCAGGCCGAAAGGGAGACAGTAGGTCAGAGAGATAGGCAGGGGAAAGGCTGTGAATGGCCTTGAAAGTGAGGACAAGGATCTTGAATTTGAGATTGCCTCATGTTTCTCTTGTGTGGCAAAGGTTTAATAGAACGTTTCTCCTTGGGGATTTATTTGAATGCAGAATGGATAAGTTAGACTTACCTGTATTTTTTTCAAACATTCACAATTTATGTTGATTTTATAACGTTTTTCATTCTGAAAATGAATTCCTTATTTTTTGCATATTTCTTGGGATATAATTGGATTAACCACATGTAACCTCCAGTTAGTCTCATGTCATGGATAAACTGTAAAGATTTCTGTTCAATGTTCACTTGTTCAGTATTTTGCAAATGAATACAGGATACATGGATTACGTTATTATTTCTGCAACCTAAATCAGTTTTATCTGATGACATCGATGTAAAACTCAGAAGTCTGCAGAATAGCCTAAAAACTCTAAGATATGATTCTTTGCACATTCAATGTACCATCTTTGCACATTCAATGGATACCATCAGAGAATAGGTGTGCTCTTGTATATAATGTTGGGACATCCTCCTGATATGAAAGGTGCTAAACAAATATAATTTTGTTGTTTCTGTTGTTGTTGCACACAAATACTAATCCTCTTTGGATAGCATTTGATGCCTTCAAGCAGTGATTCTGGTATCTTCAAGGCTTTGCCTATCCAAGTTAAATGTGGACTGCTGAGTAAATTTACCATTGAAATGGCTTCACTTTGAACTACAGTACTGCATACAGTAAACCAAACCATGCCAATGAACAACAACTTGCATTTGTATACTGGCTTTATATATATTGGATAGTATTTTACAGCACTTGACAAGGATAATGTTAGATGCTGAAGGGAGTGGGGAGTTGACCACAGAGTTCACTGTGGTCACTATAGATTTTTAAATACTGTAGATTGAAAGAGAAGGTGCTGGAGCGGTGTGTAAGAGGGAGGGAGTTCCAAATATTAGAGGTGAAATTACTCATAGCACATCTACTGATGATGGAGCGGGCAGGGCAGGGGACATACAGCAAGCTTGAGTTTGCTGAGTGGAAGGGCTCAGTGGAAGTTGGCGAAAATCATAGATGGAGATGTGCTCGGGCATGAAGGAAGAGGACTTAAACTGTTTACGATATCATTTTACTGGAGGTTAAGAACAATCTGATTTCCACCCATTGAGTGAAGATAATGTCATACATGTTTGTGACTAATGCCAAGACTGTGAAGACCAGTCTTGCATCCATAGGAAACACATTTTGCTAAAATGATTGAAGAATATAATCAAATTTACATTTTTGTAGTGTTTTATCGAATTGAAACATCTCAAAGAGCTTCATACGGGTCATTTATGTTTGTCTTGGGGAAACAAATGTGCCATCCTTTTGTTCTGGCAAAATTCACCTGGAAAATATACAATTACCACACTTCACTGTATATGCTGGAAGTCTTTTGAGGTATCCTAGTAAGATGAAAGGAGCTATCATAATAAGATAATAATAATCCTTTAATTTGATATTGTGCTTTTCACATCTTCTAGGCGTCTCAAAGTGTTGCACAGAGTATACTGTAAAGTGAATTGACAGTATATTTGTGGACAAAATGCGGCCACCAAACAGTCACTGATTAACATCACCAATTTATTGTTTTTTTTCTTGAGGGGCTATTATCAGGCATGTGGAGTAAGGAAACCCGCCGAAGGTTTTACCCTGCCGGGTATCGAACCCACATCTCTCGCTTGTGATATGAGTGTTCTAACTGAGCTACAGAACTCCACAAAAGATGCAACAAGTTAACTTCTTTAACCAATAACACTGAGATGTTTGTTTCGCACTTCCAATTAAAAAGATTGACAGTCTTATTGATGAATGATATTTCACATATTGAACTGCTCAAGTTATTCAATGCTTCTTCCCCTCTAGATTCTTTGCAATCCAGTATTTGGAGCAGCCTGTCACAAATACTTTTCAAAATGTGCACTTCAATTCAATTCTACCACTGAGATATGGAGCCCCATTTGGTTAAAGACAGAATACCCAAAGTGGCTGAAAAGCAATATCAAAAAAATATCAAAAGCAAGGATTACTTTTATTATTTCTAAGGGTACCACAGACAACCTTAATCCAATGATCAATCATATGTCTGAAGGTTTGTTGACCAAGAGCAACCACCTCGCTGCTTCAGTGATAAGAGAGTTGAAAGACAGGAAGCAGCCATGGAAAACACTTTGTGGAGGAATTGGCCCTGTGGAGTTGTAAGCCTTTTGAAATTGGGCTTTTTTTTTTCATCTGCAGGCTTTGTTTCTGTGAGGAATTTGAATAACAACAAGGATTCAAGTTTGTTTCCTTGAAGGGCTACTTATCTGTTGTATCTTGTGGAGCTGTCATACTGCACTATGACCATAACATAGGAAATGTAACAAAGTTGCATTTACTCACCTTTAGTTGCATTATACTTCCACAGCTGTTCTGTGTTTTGCAGAGGTGAAACTATAATTTATCTCCTTCTGATAGGTCTACGATGGAAAAGATGGCACCACTCACCTCCTGGGTGCTTACACCGGCACGGGGATGATGGGATTGACTTTGACCAGCACATCCAATCAACTGTGGTTGGAGTTCAACACAGACTCCAAAGAAACTGATGAAGGATTTCAGCTTGTTTACACTGGTGAGTGCTTCAGCAAAACATCTTGGTACCATTATGGTCAAGGGAGCTCATTACATTTCTGTGCAACAACCAGATGTTTGTCAACACACACACACTGGGTTGCAGGTGGAATTTTATAATAATCATAGAGCTACACTGGATAACATAATTTTTCTTTAAGTCTAAGCCGTTTATATAAAATGTTGTCTATATATTCTCAGAAAGGAAAAAACAGTGAAATAAAACATTAAGTCTAGGCTGCAGAACAAATAGGGCCTGAGTTCAGGGTTGAGAAGATCAATTTCAGTACAGATACAGAGAAGTATTTATTTGTATAATTAGTGACTCAAAATGGTTATCAAGAAGGGTGGCTATGGCAGGGCTGCTAGACTAATTCAAGCAACTACCATGTTGTAATGGGACAGTAGTTTGGGCATTCAAGAGAGTTAGACAAGCAGCAGGACACTTGGCAGGCATCTCAATAGCAAGTTATGCAGTTTTACTTGGAAAAAGTCCCAACAGTATCCCAATGCAGTCCAGTTGCAGACATAAATAAATCTCCATTTATAGGTGATGTAGATGGAACTCTCAGGCAGGTTTGAATAATCAGACATATTGATGAGTTTCCGCATGTGCCAGACACCAGCTGACCAAAGGAAAACATGTTCTTGTTTTGTAAAATAAACACTGCAAGAGAATTTTGGCTTCTATGTATGTCCAGTTTTCTTTTAGTTTGCGTCAGGAATGGATAACAGTCACAGTTCCATTGTCTGCCTAGTTGCTATTCTTCATAATCCTGGAAAATATCTGTGAATGGCAGTGAGGTAAAACGCAGCTATGGAAATGTAAAGATGCGTTCATGGATATTTGTAGATAATAAGGATAGCATAATTGATTTGTGAATTAATAACTTTGACTTGAAAGCTTAATTTATGAACTACTGAATCTGGGTAACCTCAGTGAGGAATCAAAGCCTCCCAGAGTAATCAACAATTAAGATGTAGAGAATTGTTAAAATAGAATAAAATTAAAAACTCATGAGGTCTTTTTACAAACAATTTGCAATTGAAGCAAATTAGCATTTTACGTTTAGAGGTCAAGCCGAATGAAGATAATTTCTAGGACAATAAACATGAGCTCTGCCAGAATTTGTTTGTATGTTTGTGTTGGAGCTAAAGCGACAATAGAGTTGAGAGGGTTTGAGTATAATTGATTTGTTATTGAATGTCAGACAAACTTAATTGTTTTTGTTTTGGTGATGTAAACATGAAACAGTGCATTACAGTATTTGGTTTGAAAAGCAATCACTCAAAGCTATTGTTGGTTTAAGCATATCTATTGACCAACTAGTGTCTGACCTCCTTGGAGAGAAGGTAAGCAAGCTTTTTATTTAGAGCTGAGTTGCTTCCAAAGTAATTTCACAATCCTATCAATCCTCTGCAGGAATCTCAGTATTCTCATTCCAGAGCTAGGCTCGTGCTCCAGAGCACGACTGATCACAGAACTGCCAGACTGGCTGATCAAATGATTTACTAAGAGCATGGATTTTGCCTATTCAGCTCTTGTTAAACATGTAAGCCAAAAAGGAAGATGCTAGGCTTATTGTAGTCGGACAAGCAATCAGAAGTTTATCAGACATGACTTTTGTTTGCAAATTATGCATTTTTTAGCTGGTTAAACTCGGGTCCTCTTAACATTGGCTTTTGGCCACCTGTTCCAAATCCTCTCTAGAATCAGAAGTGTTTTGTAACAGAGTGAATCTGGACACAAGTGAAAGTTCCCAGGAGGCTCTTTATCTACATTCTAAAATAAGACAAAGCACCATTACTTTTGTAAGTGTTGGCGTGTCCTCATAGTAACCCGTAAATGTACTGACAAAAGTCTGTTGAGACTGTGACTGGTCAGTCAAGTCAGGATTTTAAAATTCAAAACCACAAATATTTTCAAAGGTAAAATGAAAAAGCTGCATATGTTTGCCAAATTTTTTGGCTAGTTTCCTTACCCCACACACCTCTGTTTACCTAGCTGTAAGTCAGAAACAAGTTGTCAATCAGTTGGCAGATTGCTTTCTGGACGTAATAATTACTTCAAAATATTTTTAAAACATAATTGGTCATTCAGTCCAAGACTGTTTGTGGAACATTACTGTGAGAAATTGGCTGTCACGTTTCCCCTACATATAAACTGTCAATTCATATTACAATATATTCTGTGAAGTGCTTTGAGACGTCTAGAAGACATGAAAAGCGCTATATGAAATGCAAGGATTATTATCAGCTGGCCGAAATTGGTTGTCACATTCAGCCACCGTTAACAATGCATTACAATTTGGAGTAAATCCTACTGAAAGCTGTAGGATGTTTTATGACATGGTAAGGGACTATATCAAATGCAAGGATGATTCTTGTTATTATTAATAATGTAATTGATTTCATCAAGATAAAAGGTTAAAGGAGCCGTGAAGAATAACTGTATAAATTGTTCAAAAGCAGAGTACTTGAGTAGACATTAAAAGAGATTGTTCCCTTAAGCCATACTATTTTGTACAGGAGAATGTAAAATTAAATATTTTACCCAATAAATAATGTGGTGCTGCAATACTTCTGTGGGTTTTTTTTCAAATCTGAAGATTCATTCTCAGCTTATTTTTTGGTCAAAAAGATAAATCTCCTTGTTTATCAAGTGATTTGTCTCCACGTTTTGAAGCTATATGCACTGACAGTTCTGATCATGATTGGATTATATCTGTTTTGGTTCGGTGACTCTTCCGTTCTCCTATTACAGGTTTTGAGCTCTCTCACTGTGAAGATCCTGGTGTGCCTCAGTTCGGTTACAAAATCAGTGACCAGGGCCATTTTGCTGGCAGCACTATTTCTTATGGCTGTAATCCAGGGTATACTCTACATGGAAGCAGCCTTCTGAAGTGTATGACTGGAGAAAGAAGAGCTTGGGATTATCCCCTTCCATCATGCATTGGTATGGAACTTGGTTGTCATCTTTTCAACATGTATAACCAAAGGGAAATGTTTAATGCAGATCAATGTAAGGACTACAATGCATTGGCTGAGGTGTATACTAATCTTTCATGGGAGATAACATTTATTTTTCCAAAGCTTTGCTTTGAATGCGTGGGGAGTGACACAGAAAACTACAGTATGGCAAGGAGTTTCACCACATGGCTGGTGTGATATATATCCAATTATTGGAATAATGTTTGCACAACAAAGATTACTTATTAAGAAATCTTGTTATGAGATATCATAATAACGTAAGAATTTGCGAGGTAAAGAAGATCAAGGCCCAACTAGTTCACCTTCCACCATCCTGTCAGTCGCTTGACACGTTATTCCAAACTATGTACTGTATCTTGAGATATTATTTTCTAGCATAAACCTAGCTAACTTATTCTTGAAACAAACAATAATGGTTGCTTCCACTGTCTCCCTAGGGAGCCTGTTCCATTGGTTTACTATTCACTCACTGACGCAGTGTTTCTGCAAATTGTTCTGAAATTCCCCCTTTGAATCGCGTGTCCTCTAGATCTACTGGATCTACAAGATAAAATAGCATACTGTGGTCTACATTATCTATTCCCTTCAAATACAATTGGGTATTCTCTCCACGCTTATTTTGGGGGCATTGCTGTGTGCAAACTGGCTGCTGCATTCATCCACTTTAAATATACCCTGTGAGGCACCTGAGATGAAATAATTCATATACAGTAGAAGCCTGTTTATCCGGCACCCGTGGGACCTGACCAATGCCGGTTAAAGCGCCTGCCGGATACACGGGCGGCCCGCGGCTGAAAACCAACTACAAAAAAATTTAAGTTATTTTACCACACACCATACACACCAGACTAAGTAATAACAGATAATAACATAATATTATATTGGTACGTATTGTTAAAACTACTCTCTTGCACTTCTCACCTTTACTGATTGAGGTTTACAGTCCAGCGATTCTTTTTTAAATGGAGAACGCCAAGCAGGTGAAAAAAACGGCAGCGCGGTTTTAAAGTCGCATGACTTTACTAGCTGCAAGTCGATAGCCCTAGACTCTACTAGCGGCAAATGAAATATTGCACCTGTGCGACAATGTGGGTTATCGGCTAGCGTTATTGGCTTGTCGCTAATATGAGTTTAAAATCATATGCGCTCTGTTTTTGTCACCTGCTTCATTTTAAAAATAATCGCTGGACTATAAACCTCAACCGCAGCATCATGGCTTCAAGCGCAGCATCTATCAGCACAGGCAAAAAGCGCAAGAAAGTAGTTTTAACAATAAGTACCAATACAATATTCTGTCATTATGTTATTATTTATGCATTTACAAATGCTCCACTGCTATTGTTCCGGATAAATTCCGGTTTATCGAATGGGGACGTTTTATTGGCGTGCTGGTTATACGGAAGTGCCGGTGCATTGAGTCACAGATAAACGGGCTTCTACCGTAGTAAGGTGTTATATAAATACAAAGGTTATTATTAAAATTGGGGAAAAATTCTAATTGAGTCTAAATTTATTCTATCTAGGTAGCATTTCGGACTGTTCAATATTTTGAAATTGTTCAATTCATTCTTATCCTTGATGGTTTTGTGCAGTTTCTTAAATGTAGCAGAAAAAAGACAGCTTCAAAATTAAGGCTGTGTTAGGGAATTTTGCCAGATTCTAGATGTTGTAAAATGTTACATACATAATCTACAAGTAATTGGAATTTCTTCCCATATATTGTGCCATTATACAGTTAACTGATATAGTATTGTTTTTGTGTCAGCTGAGTGTGGAGGCCAGTTCAAAGGCGAATCATCCGGAAGAATCCTATCCCCTGGCTACCCATTCCCATATGACAACAATCTTCGTTGCATCTGGACGATAGAAATGGATTCAGGAAATATCATCAGGTACCATTGCTGTTTTCAGTAAAACAATAAAATGAGAGTAAATTCATCCAAAGTGTCATTTGTTGTCTTATTAATGGATTGATTAACAGCTAGTGCAACACAATTCATTGCAATGTTTGTATAAATCACTTAAACTCTCAAAGCACTGGTGAGCAATTAATACTACATTTATACTTGTCAATTTAATATGCTTTCTGCATAGTGTCTTTCGGGCAGACACTTAGTGGATTCACAAAATCCAGCCTGATTCTGCATTTTTGAGGTGTTGTGCGAAGGTCCAGTCTATCTGTTGGGGGTAAACAATAAAATCTTATCACACTATTTGATAAGAGGAAGGAAATTCACCCTGGCTTACAATATCCTTATAAAATTAGCCGTTCACATTTTTGTTGGAGGACATTACTTATTAATAACCATGTTTCCAGGCCTCAAATGGTTAACTGAAATAAAATGTATGTTACAAACAATTAGCGTTTGGAATCCCATTCAAGAATGTCAAAAATTAGAACCCAGTATACTTTCATAATCCTCTTGTGAAGTATGAATTGTGCTCCGTGTTTTTATTTATTTTTACATCTTTTTGCAGTCTCCAACTTCTTGCTTTTGATACGGAGGCATCTCATGATATCTTGCGAGTGTGGGATGGTCCTCCTGAGAATGAGATGCTTCTGAAAGAATTGAGTGGATCACTCATCCCTGATAGCATCCACAGCACACTCAACATTGTTACAATCCAGTTTGATACAGATTTCTTCATAAGCAAATCTGGATTTGCTGTGCAGTTCTCAAGTAAGTATCTATTTGTCCTCAAAACTAATTAACTAGTATGAGATACAATCCCTGCAATATTCAGAAGTCAGCAACAATAGTGGGCTACTCTATGACTGCTAACAGCAAATAATACAGCAGTGTTAAGCTCAACCAATGTGTTCAACTGATTTGAATTCCACTGAATGTTAGTCGGTAGCTTTTTCACAAAAGATGGAAAAATGTCTTTATCCATGGGTTAGGGTATAGAGTACTCTGGAAAAGCAGTGGATCAAGAAGAACCCATAATAGCTTTTACAAAGGAATTTAAGAAACATTGGAAAATATATATATTTTAAAAAGGTACGGGGTATGGTGGGGTATGGTGGGGTGGTGGGGAGGCAAGAGAATAGGACTAACAGACAGATCTTAAAGTGATCTTAGAGGCTTCCAGGACTCTTTGCTGAAAATACCATGTATCTATGAATGCCTGACCAGTGATGCCCAAATTCTTGGACTTTTGAGATTATTTATTACCAATCATAAATTTCACATCACAATTCATATGTATGGAAAAATAAATGGTTTTGCACTGTTTCAATAACGCACTTGAGGGAAATTCCACTAAGGTCTAGATTTACTCCTCGGTACGTCCTCCTGATGTGAAAGGCACTCCAGAAATGTAATTTTGTTGTTGTTGTACTCTATCAATGTAGCATTTTAGAATGCCCAGAACCTACTTAATTGTCAAATGTAGCTTTAATATTTAAATTATTTTTCTACAGCTTAAAATAACTAATTGCAAGCTAACTTGGAAATATGCGTATATTTAAAAATTTGTTGAATTCTGGACACTGAAACATTAAATTAATTGAGTATTTCTATATCCAGGCAAACTTTTTTGTTCAGTTTTGCTGCTGATCAATTTTGCACTATTTTCAAATAAATGTTTATTTATAATGGGCATTGTCATACACATGCTCTCTTCCAGATTTGGAAATACAAGCAAAACCGATGCTGTGTGTTTTATATCCATATTAATTTAATGATAGATCAGACACACAGAGACATTGTAGGTAATTCATGCTATGATGTGCTTTGTTCTGTTGTAGAGTTCCTAAAAATCTTATTTTTGTTCACACTCTTCCTTACTTATCCCACGATTCAATAAAACAGAGAATTACACACCAATATAAAGAGCTGAAACTTACATTGTTTTTAATTGTGTATTGTTTACAATCCAACTGTTCTGAATACATCAATGTGTTCAAACACTATCAGTTGAAGGGATTATTGTCAGTACAACCTCTAAGCCTTCCCTTTGACATTCTCTCTAAACTGTCTGCCATGGTTGGTTGCTTTCTTACTATTGTGAGTTGTGTTGCAGTTAATCTGTTGAATGTCTTCCCATCCCATTGAAAACCTTCCTGTTTCCTATTATTCTTTCTGCAGCCCAAAACAATGAATCCCCTCAAGCATGCTACGAATTTGTGCACAGTGCATCTCTGGATTTGAAATTCTTCTGTAATCCCTTTTTGAAAATTAACTATTAAATGGCAGAGCATTAATGTGAACTTTTTTTGTTAGAAGGTGCAAGCCAAAATCTGAGTTCTAGCTGAAGTTTGCCTCTTATTTAATTTGTTGTATTACATTGCAGAATATGCTTTAATCAATGCAAATCGATACTCTACAATACAACTTATATGTGTGCAGCATCTTCCATGTTAGGAGGACGGCTCAAAGAGCTTGACAATGCTGGTTGAGCTCCCAAGCTGGGGGTGGGAGCAGAAGTGGGTGGGTGTGGGGAAGGGAAAGCTGATCGAAAGAGGTGTCCAAAAGGTAAGTGTTATGATGTGCCTTAAATAATGGAAGGGAAGAACTGAGTCAGTTGAATTCTGGGATTTCAATTCCTGACCCTGATAGGTCGAGGGTACACAAGGTCATCAGAACTTGGATGGACACTGGAGGCAGGGACTCTTTGCACTAGCTCCTGTTAACACTGCCATGCAAAGCCCTAATGGGTAAGTTGATCCTAGCTGGACAAGCAGCTTTGAGGTGGTACCATCGTGTAATACATGGAAATGGTTCAGCAAGCATAGCTCTCGAGCAACGTCTGCAATGATGTAAAATGCCACTATATGGTCAACTGGTTGTTTCTTGTAACTTGGAGAGATGAATGAACCTGTCATGTTTGTGGAACAGTGCATCAGTTATCTCAGTAACAAAGGTAGACACGGTACTTTGATCAGTTATACTGTAATCTCCCCTTCTGGTGCCTGGCCCAAGGGTTTAAAAAAAAGCAAACAAATTGATGACTGTTGAAAGTTAGCCTTAGGCAGAATAATTGTAATTGCAAAGCACACGTCCAAATCTGTAGCAAACATGATAGAGGTGGTTGATTATTAAAGCATTTGACAAGGTAGACATGGATATGTTTCCACTTGGTGATGAGTCCAAAATTAAGGGGCATCGATATAATATAACTAGTAATATATTTTTTAAAAATTAGTTTTTGAGGAAACCATTTACACAAAGAATGGTGAGAATATGGCATCCACTTCCATTATGTAATCTTTCTGCTATTCAAGAAATTTGTTACATTTTTATAATGGAACTTGGTATAATGTGTGTGTGTGGTGGTGGGGGGGAAGGGAGGGCTTGGGGAGAAAAGTATTACATAATTTTGCAGTCAATTATGTGAGAGAGTAAATCATCCTGGTGTCATGGTCACCAATCCTCCGATAAAATTAATCATTCAGGCCACAGCTGTTTGTGGGACATTGTGGTGTGCTACTAAGTTCTCCTAAAAAAAAACTGTCAATAAAACTTTACATTAAATCATGTGAAGTGCTTTGAGACATCCTCCTTATGAGAAATATTTTATATCAAACAAAAGGAATTGCTTGAACGGGAAGTACATTACTACTGATCCCATTGTCTGCATGTTCTTTTTTGTGATGTTAAATATTGGAGATGAAACTTGAATATGTGGAATATATTCCTAAATATTAAATCCTGCTAATAACCTGTGTAACACTGACCTGAGGGTGGTAACGTCATACGTCAGAGGAGACTCCCTAGATCAGCTCAATGCACATCGGGT
Organism: Hydrolagus colliei; assembly: GCA_035084275.1. NCBI lineage: Eukaryota > Metazoa > Chordata > Chondrichthyes > Chimaeriformes > Chimaeridae > Hydrolagus > Hydrolagus colliei. Next base: position 87,668,606 of record CM068743.1, read on the forward strand.
TACCAGCAAGATTCATTATCTGGGTATCCGCTGCAAAACCAGGTTGTAATTTAGACCTCGGAATGTCTCTCACATCGTATTTGAACTGAAGAAAGCAATTTGTTTTATGTTTTCACTATAAAATTGAATTGATGAGGGTTGAAGACACTGCAGTTTTGAAAATTACTATAGAGCCAGTTCTTCAAGAATGCTGAATGGACCATAATTTTTTAGATGAAGCAGAATTAATTTGTACCATGTTGATGATCAATATTAGCATCACTTACTGGTGCTTTGTCCTTCAGGCGTACAATATGTCTTAAAATTTTTAAATTTTCCACAGCAAATAAATTATTGTATCAATAATCTAATCTCTTAACACTTAGGCTCGGTGGCTACAGCTTGCCGTGACCCTGGTGTTCCCATGAACGGGAGTAGAAACGGAGATGGCAGAGAACCTGGAGATACAGTCATCTTCCAGTGTGATGCTGGTTATGAGCTTCAGGGAGAGGAGAAAATTACCTGCATTCAAGTGGACAATAGATACTTCTGGCAGCCCAGCCCACCATTCTGCATTGGTAAATTCTATATCTAAATTCTTTTAAGTGTTAAATATTAGGCAATGGGATAATGTCCCAGCATCTTGGGAAGTCCTCTGACATGAGAGGTAGTATATAAATATAATTTGAATGTTGTTTGCTGATTGGGGATGACTAGCTCAGTTTATTTGGGACAAATAAACGAGTTGGAGATTTAACTTAAATTCCCTTTAAAAAAAATCAATTTTATTAGTTCCCTATGGTTATGACTACAGATCAGCCGATAATAGTTAGTCTACATTATTTCTGTTTTATGACTGGAAAACAGTATTTTTTGGACAGTAACGTTTTGCACACTGTGTATAAATACAATAATCAAGTTTTCGGTAAGGTGCTATTGGATACTGTGAAACATTACTCCAGCAAAGAACTAATGTGATATGTGATTTAATGGTATTATATCCCGGGATATTCTGCTCCTGGAAATTGCCATGAAATGGAGAACATTACTTAAAATATCATCCTTCAAAAGATGCTTCTGCCTTTAGAAATTCACTGTTAGGTCAAAGAATATTGAACATATTCAACTCTGATATCCTATGGTGTGAAAATGATCAACAATGATAATTATCATATCACATATGTCACTTTTCGCCTGAAAGCAAATGCGTGGGTGAGAGAAAATATACAAGAGAATAATAGTTATTTTGGAAAAAAAACCAATAAGCATTACTTCATAATATTTAGTAGAATTATAAAGATGCTTGTGTATTTTGTTTTACTACTATTTCATATGCTAGCCTGGCTCAGTTGGTAGCATGCCTGCCTCTAAATGAGAAATTTGTGGGTCCAAACCCAGTGTTTATAGTAGTGTGCGGTGATGTATCGATATATAGGTGATATATCTTTTCATATCGATATGCCAATATTGGAAATTCAAACATATCAGTATATCGAAAAATTCGATATATAAAAAAAATCAGTATATCGCAAATATCGGTATATCGTGTCCGGCGATATATCGGTTATATCGGTATAAAGCAAACTTTTTCAACTTACTTTGTATATATCGGTATATATCGATATGAGCCCACCAATATATCAATATCGGAAAATTTCCATATCGACGGACCCTAGTTGTTAAACATTGAGCTCACAGTCCAGGATGACACTCCAAGCAGTGCTTGGGGAGTGTTACATTGTTGGAGTTCCGTTCTCTGGATGAGAAATTATAGCGAGACCCCATCTACCTGTTCAAGTGGATATTAAAGATCACATGGTGCTATTTGAAAAGAGAATTATGTTTTTCCTGGCCTGCTGAATAATTCCCCCAGATAAAATTAATCAATCACTTAATGGTTGATTGTGAGACTTTTCTATGTACTAAGTGACTACCACACACTCCTACAAATACATAGTCACAATATTAAACAGTATATCATGTGAAGCACTTAGATATGATTTGATGACGTGATCAGGTAAATAAAATCCAAGAATCATTATATTTATAAAATTTAATGATATTTTGCTTAATTATTCAATGTTGAGACATCAGCAGAAATCAGTTGGAAGAATATATTGATTTCAATTACTTTTGAGAACAGAATTATCACAGTTATTGGGGTACTTCATTAATCATATCATTTTGACTGCTTTAACTGTTAATTCAGTTTGCTCACAGTGTTGAACTCAATAACCCTTCCAAGTCAGTTCCCTGGGTGATGTAATAAGTGGCCACTGTGAATATAAGTTTCATATTAATTAGAAGGTGCCCCAGTGGTTTAATTTCCCAAAGTGTATTCATGGTTACATTCATTTTTAACATTGGTTTGAATCATCACATGGTTCTCCTGTGCATTAATACATAAAGGTGACAATGACTTCAGTTATCTCTTGGATCAGTGACTCATATCACCCTTTAAAATGTTGTAAAACGAAAAATTAACTGAGTGGGAAATTAATTGCACTATGCAAATGGAATGACATGAGCACCGAAGCAACCAGTGATAATAATTGTATCTCTGCCAATATTAATTTGCCTCCTGCCCAATGTTGGATTTAAAACCAGTTTACCCCTTAAATATCAAAGAAACTCAGTATATGAACAGATAGATTGAACAATAAGATGGAAGTGAAGAAAACATTATTCTGATTTGTTCTTTGTTGGCGTAATAACTTGATTTTGCTTGCATTATTGGCTGGAATTTCATCCAAACAATTTCATGCATTGTCAATCTGGCAATGCAGCAATATCTGTCTAGAAAACGCCCTAATATGCAGCTTGAACCTATAAAGCTCCTGTGGCTTAGTGGTTAAAACGCTTGTCTTGCAAGCTGGGGAGACCAAGCTGGGGAGACCTGTGTTCAAATTCCGGCAGGTCAGGGCAAAACCTTGGGCAAGTTTCCTTACTCCACATGCCTAATAAAATAATCCATCCCCCAAAAAACACAATAATATAATTGGTCATTTAAATCCACGATTGTTTGTGGGACACTGCTGTGCATAATTGGCTGCTGCGATTCGCCCACAAATACAGTCAATTCACTTTACAGTATATTCTGTGAAGCGCTTTGGGACGTCAATAAGATGTGAAAAGCGCTATATCGAATGCAAGGATTATTATTATATTTATTATTATAAGGGAATAGAGGAGAATGGAAAGGGATTTGGAGTGATGCAGGTTTCTTCACATACTCATACATATTTGAATTTTTAATAGAGTTTGCACAAATTGAGACTTGTCTTTAATTTTTCAGCACCATGTGGAGGAAATCTGACAAGTTCTTCAGGATTCATTCTGTCCCCGAACTACCCACATCCATATCCCCATGGCAAAGACTGTGACTGGACCATCTCCGTTAACAGTGACTACATCATATCCCTGATGTTCATTAGGTAATTGTGCTTGCCTCTTAAACTAGAGGTGTGTGTGTGTTATAATAGATGGTACAATTGCCAACAAATTGAATAACAACAACAACAGAATTACATTTGTTAGTAACTTTCACGTCGGGAGGACAATTCAGTCACTTCACAGAAAAAATACGATGAAGCACTTTGAGATGTTTGAGTTATGTGATATGATACAATTACAAATGCAAGGATTATTATTATCATTATTCAGTGATTTCTGAGACTTGTTAATCCATCAACCTGATGAATAAATACAAGCACACTACAGTAGGTGCTGTTACACCCTGCCATAGATTTACCAACAGGTGATGGTAAAAAGTTAAATTCCACCACCCTCATCTTTTAAAATTGTACCATCAGATATCGATAGATTTGCTAAGAGGCAAATAATAGCCTACAACCAATGGATTGATTAAGATTAATTAATTTAAGATTTAAGATTAAATCTATTTGCTCTACTGATGAGAAGCAGAATACCTCACACAACCTATTCCTGTGATTTTTCTCAAATAACATGATGGTTTAATTAACTTAGTGATATCTGTTTGATACCACCCTTTCGCCCACAAATATACAGTCAATTCATTTTACAGTATATTCTGTGAAGCGCTTTGGGACGTCAATAACGTGAAAAGTGCTATATCAAATGCAAGGATTATTATTATTATTTTCATAATGCAACCTTTAGAATGTAGGACTATGGAAAAGTCACTGAGGATATTATGGGTGAGTGTGTGCTCTCATGTATCTCTGATCTGTCTAATTTCATTGCAATTTAATTTTGTTAAGTAACCCTCGGTGGTAATGTTTGTAGACTAATCCTGACATAATCACTGGATGTTTTCTTTGTGGATAATAGCATTGGTTGCCGGCTGATTCTGGTCAACCTTGTGCAGTTGGAAGCACTCTCTTGCCTCTGAGTAAAAGGCTGCGAGTTCAAGCTCATATTAGGAGTTGGAACTCACAGTCAATGCTGGTATTTCAATGCAGTGTTGTAGTTATTTTGTTGAAGGTGCTGTCCTCTCAGTGGAGACATTCAACTTGGATCCCATCTGACTTTTGATAAGATGGACTTAAAGATCCTATAGTGCTAATTAACAAAAAGCAGAACATTTCTCACAGGATCCCAGCCAATAATTCCCCAAATAAAAAGTTAGTAATTCCCTTTGTAATTGTTTGTGAGACTGGACTATGCACAAATTGGTTCCTATGTTTATCTACAAATACAATTATTGCATTTTTCCATAACTATTGTAAAGAGCTTTGAGACATCCTACTGATGTGAATGATGTTAAATTAAATGCAAGGAAGTATTAATATACATGCAGATTATGAAAACACTTTCTGGGCATCTTATACAGATGTGTGCATATGTTTTAAAATAGATTTCAAAAACAGTGCAATATATAAATGATTTCAAAATGAGATGGAAATAAGATACTTGACCTTAGATAGCTAATTTCAATCTGTTTTGCTGTATTGCAGAATTAAATTAATTGTGACACTTAATTAATTGTGACTTGTCACATTGATATACTGGAATGTGCAAATATGAGAAATTAGATGGCTAAGCCGGATGAAGGACTAATAAATACCTGCTTACTTATACTGCTAAGGACCTCTTCAGGATTTGGGCTGGTTTGTTTGATGACATGGCTGCATCACCAAGTCTCATTAATTAGCTTGTCCAATCATTCAACTCTCAAATTTGCTAAACTTTTGTCCTCATTCCCAGGGAGACTTTACATTACCACCTGCCTAGAAGTTGTTTTTAGACATGGTTCTCATTTCATGGATCAAACATGGTTATCTATACCCTCTTTACTCCAATTGACTTTCACACTCTGTCGGGTATCCTCCCATCAATGTCAATTCCTCCCAGCATGAAATGTGCTTTATAATAATAATAATAATAATTCTTGCATTTGAAATAGCACTTTTCACATCTTCTAGATGTCTCAATGCGCTTAACAGAAAATGCTATAGAGTGAATTGGTTGTATATATACGAGCAAAAAAAAGGTGAATTGTATTGTTAAGGGTTAAATGTACTATTGTTTGCAGATACAGTTACAACATGTCACAGAAAAATCATGTGACGCTCTTTGAGACAATTTGAAGTAATGAGGTGCTATATCAAATGCAAATATTACTATCAAGATTTAAACCGAGAACATCCCTATTCCACAACTGTTGAGTAATGAAAGTGTTGACTTTCTAACTAAATATCAATATATAAGGATATATTTTTATTGGTCAGTTGCATGCTACAAAACTCTACACATGTATGCCACATACCTAATACCTAATGATAGCAGGTACCAGGAGATACTTGCACTTCACTTAGTGAGCAAAATAATTTAACATAAAATGTCTGAGTGCTGCCATCAGTGTCCTGCTCACAGGTTAAAAACACACATCCCATGGCTACCTATACAGCAAATTCTTAACCAGTCAATGTGGGTGCTTGTATCAGTTGGAAATGTGTAGCTTACCAGGTGTGAGTTACTTCTTTATGAATAAACCTGATGTGTGGCCTCATGTTACTGTTCACAACTCTAAACCTTTTGTCGAATTGCCGAACTATTTGAACATATTGCTCTTGGTTTATTTTCTCTATTGAACATCTTTAACAATGCCCCATATCAGTCTCTATCAAACTTTGTATCTTATATAATTCTATAAGCTTTCAACATTTACCTTGTTGTTCCTCATCGTACTGTACATCCTTGCTACATCTCCATACATGTCAAATATCTTCTTGATCTGCCTACCCTACATCTGTTATCTCCTTCAATCTCACTGTGCCTATTCTGCTCACTCCACTTTGCAAACATCAACCTGCATCATGTCCAATACCTGCTCTGCCTTCAAACATTTTGCCCCAGCTCCCTGAAACCATATCACAGAACCCCTCTACCTCACCTTGCCTCCTTCCTCTCTGCAGTCAAAACTCACCTTCCCAGCTTTACTCCTTTCTCTCTCGCCACTCCCTCCTCGAACCCCCGCAATCTGGCTTCTGTGCTGCTCACAGTACAGAGATAGTCCTGTTCAAAGTCTCTAACGACATGCCAAATATATGAGATCAGGGCTCTCTCTGCCTCTTTGTCCTCCTTCACCTCTCTGTTGCCTTCAACACCCTTGACCACGTCATCCTCATTTTCCGCCTCTCCTTCCAGCTCAATCTATGCAGACCTGCTTTTGCCTGGTCTGACTCCTACCTTTCTCACCATCTCTACTCTGTCGCCTCCAATGGCTTCCCTTCTAGCGCCTGCACTGTCACCTGTGGGATCCCCTTGGCCTTGGCCCCCAACTTTTTAATATCGACATGCTCCCCTTTGACGATATCATCAGCAGACATGAGGTCAACTTCCATATATATGCGGATGACACCTATCTCTACCTTTCTGCCTCTACCCTCGACTCCAAGACTATTACTGTTCTGTCAGACATAAAATCCTGGATGAGAGCTAACTTTCTACAGTTAAATATTAACAAGACAGTGTCCCTACTGATTGGCTCGCACCAATGCATTCACGCATCAGGCGCTGGCAGCATCAACCTCCATGGTTGTTCACTCAACCTCACCCAGCCAGTCAAGAATCTAGATGTCTTGTTTGATCCTAAATGGTCTTTCCTCCCCCACATCCAAGCAATGACTCGCTCTGTCTTCCCTCACCTACACAATATTGCCCGACTCCACCATTACCTTACCCCCAAGGCCACTGAAACCCTCATTCATGCCTTCGTTACATCCTGGCTTGATTACCCAAACATCCTCCTCGTCGGCCTTCCCAATTCCTCCCTCCACAGTTTTCAGAAAATCCAGAACTCTGCGGTCCATGTCCTCTACTGCTCCAAGCTCCGTGACCGCCATTTCCCCCATCCTTGCCCAAATCCATTGGCTCCCCATCATCCAGAGGACCCAATTCAAGATTCTGGTCCTCAGATTTAAAGCCCTTAATGGCTTCACCCCACCCTACAACTGTGACCTTCTAACCCCACCAACCTGCCCACCCCCTCCACCCAGCAGGCTCTAGCCTGCTTCATGTCCCCCAACCCTCCCATCCCACCATTGGCAGGTGAGCCTTTAGCCACTCTGCCCCCAATCTCTGGAACTACATCCCGCAATCCCTCTGCCTCACCCACTCCCTGGCCTCTTTCATCCCATCTCAAGACCCTCCTCTTTGATGGTCCCATCAGTCACCCACAATCCCAATCTTTTCCCTCCCCCCTCCCTGTCCCTGGCTCAGATCTGAAACAATGACTGTCCAACGCCTTGAGGCATCCTCCTGATATGAAAGGCACTATACAAGTGTAATTTTGTGGTTGTGGTTGTTGTTTAAACCTATCCCTTTGACTGAGTTTTCTGTGAGCTTTTCCCTCCTCCTAAAGCTTGGACAACCAAAGAGCGGTGAGAAGTGCTATTAGACATCCTCTTTATGTGCAATTTGCTATACATCACCTATGGGACATCCTCCCAACATGAAAGGTGCTCTATGAATGTAATTTTATTGTTGTTATACAAATGTAAATTATTATTCAGGGCACAGAGAAGCATTTCTCTACGTAGTCTGTGAGAGCTTGAAGATGGTGAGGCTTTCCTGTTTGTTTATGAATACATTTGTGACTACCTTCACACCTACATTGCCCCAATTTGTTCCACCACATGCCTATTGATTTAATTTCGGGAGGATGTCTTATCTGTACTAAATTAATTCCAAGCACTTAACCGATGCACATGATTGAGTACTTGTTTCTCTGCTCTTGGTCGCTGCTCGCTGCCCCACATCAGTGTAGTGTTTGAAACAATTACCATAATCTGTGTATTTTGCTTCTATTCTCTGTATCCCTTCTTTGTTCACACAGCAGTGTGGCTGCCAGCAAAAGTGTCTGTACTCTTTTTAGATGCTAATGTGTTCAGTTCTTTACTGAGTTGCTGACAATATCACTGTCAATAAGAGGTTGTGTTCAAGGATGAGGGGCAGCAACTGGAAACCAGAGAATTACCACAGTGTAGGCGAGACTATGATACAGTCATTGACCCTCAGTTGCTATTGCTATCACACCTTGCCATAAACTGCTATTGTGCTTCACTGCAACACGTTAGAATTTCATGGATCGCAAACTATAATACAGTTCTAAAGTCAAAAAGGTTGTGGCTTTGGAGAAGAGAAATTACTGCAAATTTCTTCTCAGACATCAAACTGTATTTAATGGACTGATAAATTCCTATTCCCAGATACGGGTACAATTTGAAATGTTTCTACTTACAAGTTCCTGGACCATGTTGTTGTGTATTATTCGTACAGAGGACTGAATTGCTGTATTCACAACTCACTTTTAAGCTTCTTTTCACAAGTTCTTCACTCGTTTGACATGTTTTAAACATTCTCACAGTAAGAAACTTGGCAGTGCAACAAGTAGGAAAATTATCCTTTTTTTCCTGGACTCCAGTCAGCCTAATGGGATGGAAGACTTGTCACTCTGTTGGTTGTAAGAGTGTGATTTAAAATATGTGTCTTGTTTCATAGTTGGGCATTAAATTATGCCTCACTTGTAATGTGGCTGCAGAACACTGAACCCAAATTGCTGTCATGGGGTTTGGTTGTTGGGAGAATTGTTGTCACGGGGTTTAAATGTCAGGAGAGCTGCTTTGTGGGGACACAGCCAATCCCATGAAACCAAGGACTGTTGGGAAATATGCAACTGCCTTCCTGAGGGAGATATCCACCAGTGTTCGAAAACCTCTGTTTAAAGGAATCTTTTCGGTGATCTTTACCCTGACCCTATTTCACGGAGTTATCAGGTGTATTTATTTACCATTTGCCCAGATCTAGGGGGCACCAAATCAATACTTTATACAGCTGCTTCATTCTATATTAATATTTCACTGTATATGGTTCTCTGTGTAGACCAGGGTCCGGCGATATATCGATATATCGGTTATATCTGATATAATTTTCATATCGATATGCCGATATAAACATTTCAAAAATATAAATATATCTAAAAAGTCGATACATCGAAAAAACCGGAATGCGCGCGCACTGAACTACAAGACCCAGAATGCTCATCTCTATACACAATGCACAGACCGAGGTGCAAACCACTATATTGTATTCATAGTCCTCGAATACAATATACAGGTATGGGTGGGTGTTGGGGAGAGAGAGACAGCAGGGGGGAAAGGGTGGGGGGAGAGAGAGACAGTGGGGGGGATGGTGGGGGAGAGAGAGACAGCGGGCGGGGGGGGGGGGGGAGAGATGGGGGTGAGAGACGGGGGGATGTGATAATATACAGATAGACAGATAGAGATGCGGGGTGTGTGAGAGAGGAGAGAGACACAGAGACACAGACAGAAAAACACGGAGATGGAGAGAGTGAGTGTGAGAGACACAGAGAGAGAGAGATATTTACCTCCTGATGAGATAGGCCCCGAATGTGCGCGCTCCTCGCGCCGCGCGTGCTTGCGCATTACGAGAAACCCAAAAATATTGATATATCGGTATATCTCGATATGAGCCCATCGATATATCTAAATCGGAAAATTTCCATATCGACGGACCCTAGTGTAGACATGATCTCTGTGAATTACTGCTCACTGACTTCCAATTCTCTTATTTTCAAAACCAAATATTTGCTCAATGTGAAGCAGTAATTTTACCGTATTTTCTGGCTAAAAGCAGCTCATCCTAGTTTATCGCTGCTTTTCTTGTTTTTTGAACTGTCATTTTGATGCTAGGTGGGATACTGCCATCACAATTTACAAACACAGATCTGAATAAGGAGATTGAAATCTTATCACATACTACTACTACGAGTAATAATTGTTGCACTTGATACAGTACCTTATCATGTTGTTGAGATGTCTCAAAGCACTTCACCGAATATTCTACAAAATGGATTGACTGTGTATTTTCTGGGCGAAACATGGCAGCCAATTGTGTACAGCAGTGTACCACAATCCAAGTCATGGATTGAGCAACCAATCTTCTTTTTGAAGGGATTATTACCCCCGAACAGCGATCTCCCAATCACATAACAACTGGGTTCCTAATCATTGTGAGGAAAACAGAGGAGTAGGTAATAAGGAAACTTGCTTAAAGTTTCGCCCTGAACGGGAATCAAATCTGTATTGCTTGCCACTCGCCACTCAGATATATCCATACACCCTGTATGGATTTAAAATTATTTAGTGTGCAACAACAAATTGTCTAATTATAATCCATATCAGATGGATGTCCCAAAGACAGTCAAGAGTTTACTCTCAAAATCAAGACTGGATTTAATTGGGGTAAACTGTTGGTGCATGTGTGCTATATTGAGTAATACATATAACATCTGGAATCCTGATTTAGGTTTCACTCATTCTGATAGAACAATGTTTACTACCCGACACCTGTAACTTTATATTATTCAAAATGTTAGTAACTCTTTGAATTTGATATAGACTTTTATCATGTCATTGAGACACCTCTTTAAAGGATTTCACTGTGAAGTGTAATCACAGTGAATTCCTTGGCCAACCTGGCAGCCACACAGCAATACTCCACTAACAATCATGAAGTGAATGATCATTTTTAACTGGGGGATTATTCACCAGACCATTAAATTAGTTTGGGCAGTTTCAATCCAATTCTCTGTTAACACACACGAGGAACACAAAATAGCTACAATTTTGGAACAATTTGGTACTAAATTTGCAAACTCGAGTTGCAGATTATTATTAGTCCACTAGAATTATAATTGATATTTAATCTTTGTGGGCTAGTCGTGATTTCTGATTTTTTGTGGTTATCTTCAGAAAAGGGGTCTTGTGTTGGCTAATTGAGGAGAAGATATTCATGAGGACAATAGGAACTGCCCCCACTATAAGAGAAACAAACTGTAAGCAATTTCTGGAGAATCTAGGGTTCTTTGGTTTTGAAAGGAGATGGCTCAAAGTGGATCTTTAAAGGGTTATGTAGCAATGTAATGGGATTGAGAGTCATCTCAGAACAATACTTTCAGAACCACTGAGTCAGCAGAACAAGAGGACACCATTTTAGAATTGCAAGGGGCAATTTCAGGACAGATAGCAGGGAGCATTCTTACGAAGAGAGCAGTTAACTGAATGGAAAAAGTTTTCAGGAAGGTTTGTTGAGGCCAGGGTCTTAGTCTCATTTTTTTTTAAAATCACTTGATGACATGGGAAGTATTCGGAAGGATGAGATAAAATTAGTTGAATTACTTCTTCATTTGATCTAAGCTGGTGACCTTATATTCTCTGGTGATTTGGATTTTTACCAATGGCTTTAGTAACATTCAATATCTATGGCGAAAACTCTAATAAATGAAAATCCCAAATATTTAGATCAGTTATTTTGCATCCCCAGACTCATTGGATCTGACGATATGTCTAACAACAATCTAACTCTTATCTACAAAACTACCGAATAATTCTACAAAGCTCATAGTACTCATTCGTCTAATACTGGGGACAAGAAAGAGGGAGATAAGAAGGGAGAGTGAATGGTGGAGAGAGAGAGAAGAGTGGGAGAGATAGGGTGGGGGAGAGTTTAGAGGGCAAGTGAGAGAGTGGAAGAATGTAAGAGGTAGGAAATGAGCAGAAGGAGGAGAGGAAACAAGAGAACAGGAAGGCTTGAATAGACAGGCACATTTACGATTTGATGTGAGGTGTGTACTGAACAAACCCTGAGTAAGTTCATGCAGTAAATGCTGTTAAATTATTGCTTTCATCCTGGATAACAGCAGGAAATTTCAGTTGGGCTCTTATTTCAGTCCAAAGAATCTTCCTGTATAATATCCCAAACCTGTTTTCAAGGCAGCGGATAAGAGTACGTATTCTTAGTTCCAAATAATGCTGTACTAATTAATTTTTTTCACCTGGTGAATGGAGTGGGAATTCTACAACAAAGTGCAAATTTGTAATTTACAAATAAACTTATCATCATAGCCGCTGGAAACATTTTATTAGTTTAGATTACTGTGCAAGATGGTTCAAGTGATAAGTATTGGCCATTCTTTCAACGAATGGCCAAAGAAAACCACAACAAGCGAGTTGGAAATACAAGGAGGCATTAAGCTTGTGGACACTGTTCAAATGCCTTGCTTAGAATGCATTAGATAAGACACAGTTTTATGCTGCTAAACCTTAGGGAATTGTGAATATTGGAAAATAATGTCTCCTCTTGAGCGGATGAACTTTCTGCCTTTACAGTTTCAGCATGGAACCCAATTATGACTTCCTGTACCTGTATGATGGAGCAGACAGCAACAGCCCTCTGATTGGCAGCTTTCAGGACAATAAGCTACCTGATCGGATTGAGAGCAGTTCGAACACCATGAACTTGGCCTTTCGAAGTGATGGCTCAGTTAGCTTTTCAGGCTTTCACATAGAATACACAGGTGGGTGCAATTGCTTTGAGATTTACCTGTGTTTTATTTTGAATTGTTAATCTATTTAGATAATTAACAGCAATTTACATTTTTAGCACACTTCACATGAAGTAATGGCTTACCTTAAGAATTTTGTTTTTATGTTACGTTTCACCCACAAATATACAGTCAATTTTCCTACTCTTCTTCAACTTGCCCTGAACTCCCCCACTCCCCACCTTTGCTCTTGTCTCTACCTAACTGTACAGCGCCTTGGGACGTCTTCTCGACGTAAAAGGTGCTATATCAATGTAAGTTTGGATTGATTGATTGATGAACCCAGTTGAATTGGGGAAGATAAAATGTGCCCATTTATTAAGAAGAATTAATAAATCTGGGAATTAGTTTGTATGTAATGATAATAATAGTCTAATGAATTAAACAGTGACAGTGTATATAGTGGTAATGTTACAATTGAGAATTGATCTGATGATGGCTCAGCGGGGACATTGTGTAGCCATAGCCACCAGTATCCACCTCTGCATTAATTCCCAGTTAACTCCTCTGCCTGTTCCTCCAAGAATAACAAAATTACATTTTTGTAATGTCTTTCACATCGGAAGAATGTCCCAAGGTGCTGAAGTCTGTTATCTTCTTACCTACCTGTCTACTGGGCCTATGAGACTCTAAGGGCTAAGAGCAAAAAAAAACTTTAAATCCAGGGAGAAAACAATGGCTCGTCTACATTGCCCTGCCACTTGACTTTTCAGTTTGATAATCCATCAATTGCTTATTTCATGGGTCAATTTTCTTCCCCTGTTTTCTGATTACTTTTATCTTTCAATCACCTTTTGGGGTATTTCCCTGCAATGGTTATGATACTGTAATTCTGCTCCTCCAGATTATCAGTTTGATAAATTGTCCACAGTTATGTGTTGAATAAATGAATGTTATCTCCGCAATAAGTCTAGTGACAGATTCACCTGTGTATCAATTCAGAGTTGCTGATTGCAAAGGAGATCTAGTTTTCCACTGTTATTAAATTCTATCAATATTTTTCTGGTGGTAGAAAAGAAAGGGGAACATTTGATTCATGTAACCCGTTTTTGCATTCAAATAGAAAATCTGAAACCATCAATTGGCTCAAAAGTTTCATTTGAAAGTGAAATTACCTGTTTTCTCCAAGTGACACGTACAATGTTTTTGAAATAATTGGAACAAAATGGCAATACTGGCTCTGGTAACTTGCATCACAATGCATTAAAAGGAATCAGAAGGGTTTGTTATTTAAAGATGCCAATTGTTAATGCATGATATTCATTGAAGCCTGAATATTTTAATACAAAGCAAACGTTTCTATTCTAAGCAAATGCACAATAACTACAACACAGATATTAATGATTCTGATTGTTTCTGCCTATTTAGCAAAACTACGAGAGTCATGTTTTGATCCTGGGAACATTATGAATGGCACCAGGTTGGGAACTGATTTCAAGCTAGGATCTACAGTTACATATTATTGTGATGCGGGCTATGTTCTGCAAGGATACTCCACTCTTACATGCATAATGGGAGATGATGGAAGACCTGGATGGAACAGAGCGTTGCCAAGTTGCCATGGTAAGGTTCGTTTGATTGTTAATGATGATTGTTTTAGGCTGGGTTTGAACAATAAATGTTGAGACAACCGAAAACTGTAAAAAGCAGCATGAACTTCAAGATATTCATCCACATATTTAAATTCCTCCACATCCTCACCCCATACCTCTGTGACTTCCTACCATCCAGCCAATTGTTTGAAGTGTTTTGAAACATCCTCCCAACATGAAAGGCATTTTGATGGTGAATTGTTGGGTATTCCATATGATATTTAAAATCTAATTTTGCACCTTTACATTGGCACAGTCAATGCTGCAAATGATAATGATGAAAATTACATCTACTAGTGTTAAAGCAAATGGGTATTGACGAATAAATGTTCTGCATTGTGCATGTTGAAATCAGCATCCACCTGTTCACAGATTAAAAATGGGTTATAAATCAAAATCAATCAGAATTTTAAAAAGTCCACATTAGCACCATGCTATGTTTTGCTGAACCGTCTTAGCTGAGAAAGCTGCATATATTATGAATGTCCTCACTGCGAAGACAGTGCTGTATTGAGTAGAAAATTTCCATATGAAGAAATAATCCTTGAAATCAATGTCAGGATGTTTTCTCAAAGTGTGGTA
Source organism: Hydrolagus colliei (assembly GCA_035084275.1). NCBI lineage: Eukaryota > Metazoa > Chordata > Chondrichthyes > Chimaeriformes > Chimaeridae > Hydrolagus > Hydrolagus colliei. The sequence goes on from CM068743.1 coordinate 87,683,648, forward strand.
CAGGCTTTCCTGTAAAGTATAGTCACTATGTATCAGTAGATGAGCAGAGCAAATGTTAAATGTTAAGCAAGTGATGTTATTAGGGTACATCGATGGGGGAATTTTCCGATATCGATATATCGGTGGGCTCATATAGATATATTCCGATATATCGATATTTCTGGGCCTTTTTATACTGCGCATGCGCGCGCATTCGGAGGTACGCGCGCATTCCGATGTGTGCGCGCATTTGGGGGTGTGCGTGCATTCCAGTGTGGTCGCGCATTCGGATGTGCGTGCGCATTCCAATATGCGCACGCATTCCGGGCTCTAGGCCCAGGAGGTTGCAATGCCAAGGTATGACAATGACAAGGTAAGGTGAAAAAGTTTGCTTTATACCGATAATACTGATATATCGCCGGAAACGATATACCAATATTTACGATATATTTTTTCATATTGAATTTTTCGATATATCGATATATTGTAAATTTCGATATCGGCATATCAAAATAAATTATATCGATATAACCAATATATCAATATATCGCCGGACCCTAAATGTTATACATCTTAGGGACCTTTAATCATCAGTTAAAATAATAATAATAGCATTTTATACAGTGCCTTATTACATTATTGAAACATTTCAAAACATTTCATAGGAATTCATGTAAAATGTATTTTGTAAGTGAATGCAGCAGCCAATTTGGGCACTTGTCACTGTCTTACACTATCCACAAATCGGGTGGATAATTATTTATAATTATTTATCTTTATCATTTATCTTTTGCCCTTGATACCTGCTTTGGACTTTGCCTCCACCATTTATTGATAGGACATTTCACATCCCTAAAACAATGCAGGCTTATCATTGGCTTTTTCTTAGAGTGTTTCAATGCAGGGAAAAAGGAACAAGATAAAGGGATTTGGGGAATACATGTAATATACAGTACTTACATACTGGAGGATAGTGGATGTGATCTCAATTATCAAAGCAAGAGTCAAATGTGAACCAATTATATGTACATCGCTTCCAACAGTAGTTGGGAAAATGCTAAAAGCGTTATACAAAATGCTACCAGTGCTCATCTAAACACCACATAAGTTAGAAGAGGAGATCCACGTGATTTTGTAACACCATTTCACAATATTGCTGAAATTCTTTGAGAGTTATAACTAAATTAAATGGACTGGGGCTGCCAACGAGATATTCTTTTCTTGGAAAATCATCAAGAATTTCCATTATGTTTTGTCTACAAAATTAATTTAGTTAATGGCAAATTAGCGCAGTGGATTGTAAACTATCCTAGCAAGATGTGGTTGACAAATAGAAAATTGTCTGTGCCTAATAGATGTTCAAGACTGTCTCCTGTTGTTTATGCTATTTATCAAAACTATGGAACAGAGTTCTCATATTATTGCAAAAAAATGCTGACCATTTGAAGTTCTGAGGTCAAAGGATGAATATATGATGGATTGATTACTTGAAACAATTCAAAAAGCAATTTAGAATGGCAGGAAGTTTTAATGACTAAGTGTTGGATGTTGATGTATTTTAGTGTCCTCCATGATTAAAATTTTTTCCAGGAAGTAGTCATTCAACAGGTTCATTATTTCCTGTTCATTCTCTTTTCTACCTGTTTGAATCCTTTAAACATTTTAATGTGTTTTCTGACTACCTGCTTGCTCTGGTACTGTTGAAATTTGGTATAGCATTCACCACTATGTCCATTTCCAGTTCTTTCTTGGCTTCGCTTATCTCTTTTTTTGGGGTTACCTCTTCATGAACAAATACTCTAAAAGTTCAAGGTATTTCATTGTAAACATGGGAATAAGAGGGATCTTTGACCAAGTCTTTAAAATATTGGCTTGGATAATGTAGTTAATGCCTAACTATGCAATGCTTTAAAAGGAAAATGAAGGCATACAAGCTTTTTAAAAAGTCACAAGCGTCAATGAAGATGAGGGTTTAGTGTTATCTATATAGTTCAATTAATTTGTGAAAAGATTCCCAGAGAGGCAATTAATGACAAGCTGGTTCATTCATTAAAATAATAATAATCCTAGCTTGTGATATAGCACTTTGCATGTCTTCTCAACATCTCAAAGCGCTTCACAGAATATACTGAGAATGCGAGATTAGTTCAATTCCCGGCAGATCAGGTCAGGGCAAATTTCCTTACTCCACACACACACACACACACACACACACACACAGGCCTGATAATAATCCCTAAAAAAAAAAATAATAAATTGGTTACTTCAATTCACGACTGTTTGTTGGGCACTGCTTTGCTCAATTGGGTGCCACCTTTTCCCCACAAAACATACAGTCAATTCACTTCACAGTAGGGTCCGGCGATATATCGATATATCGCTAAAACCTGATATAATTTTCATATCGATACACTGATATAGGCATTTCAAAAATATCAATATATCGAAAAGTCGATATATTGATATGAGGTAAAAAATCGGAATGCGCGCACACTGAACTACAAGACCCAGAATGCTCATCTCTATACACAATGCACAGACCGAGGTGCAAAGCTGCCATATTGTATTCATAGTCCTCGAATACAATATACAGGTATGCAAGGGGTGGGGGGTGAGAGAGATGGCTGGGGGTGGGGGGAGGGGGAGAGAGATGGCTGGGGGTGTGAGGGAGAGAGGGACGGCGGGGGTGGGGGAGCGGGAGAGAGACGGCGTGGGTGGTGGTAGAGAGGGATGGCGGCAGGGGTGGGGGGAGAAACGGGGTCGATGTGATAATATACAGATAGATAGAGATGGGGGGGATGTGAGAGAGGAGAGAGACACAGAGACACAGACAGAAAAACACAGAGATGGAGAGAGTGAGTGTGAGAGACACACAGAGAGAAATATATTTACCTCCTGAGGAGATAGGCCCCGAATGCGCACGCACCCCGAATGCGTGTGCCACGCGCGCATGCGCAGTACGAAAAACCAAAAAATATCGATATTTCGGTATATCTCGATATGAGCCCGTCGATATATCTAAATCGGAAAATTTCCATATCGACGGACCCTACTTCGCAGTATATTCTGTGAAGAAGTTTGAGATGTCTGGAAGATGGGCAAAGCACTATATCAAATACAAGGATTGTTACTATTTATTATTGTGTACGGTATGTGGGAAAAAAGGTCTAATGGCCGGGTTATTCTATCTTGTAAAGTTTAAATCAGGAATTGACTGTGCCAAGATATGTGTTTCCATGTTGGCCCACAGCCTATCTGCTTTCTGCTCCTCTCTTTTCACTGCCTGCATGCTTGCATTAAACGACATCTGCTAAACAGGTGTTTGTAAAACATGAAGGAGGGACTCCACCTGCTCGCTAGAGTGAGCCAGAGCTCCGTGGGTAGTCAATGAAGATATCAGCCACTTAAATGTTGCTTTATCTGCACTGTTGTACATGTCAACAGAACCATGCTGCAGTCTTCTGGAGTGAGTTATGACCGGGAGACAGGTTTTAGATTCAATTTTATTTGTATTACATTATTCCGTACAATATGCCCACAGAAAGAACAATGTCGCTGTAAACATGCATCTGTGTGAAATCTGGCAAAATACTTTAGAGCAGATAACTTTTCCACTTTTCCAGTTTTCCCACTATAATTCAGTGAAGACAAATGGTTCAAGAATCAATCATACGTCTTATACAGCAAGCAGCAATCTATTTATTGAACTACCCCACCCCCACCAACCCATTTTATTTGGTATATGCATATTCATGCTCACATTGATCAACAATCCATCAAATGAAATTAGTCATTTGCTTCTTGGCTGTTTGTGGGACATTGCTGTGTGCAAATTGGCTGTCACATTCAGTCTCAAATATACAGGTACAATGTAAAATGGTGAGACATCCTCCTGATGTGAAAGGTACTGTATCAAATATAAGGATTACAGTATTCACAGAGCATGATACTGAAATATCACTGTATTCTGTGACAGAAATAACAATGTTATCCAGTAAAGAATTCTGAATAATTCTGGCTATATTTCTAGTAAATGTTGAGGAGTAGCATACAGTGTAGTTTAAGTTGCACGTGTGTGTTTTTAACTCACTCTTACTCGTGATCATGACACTTGATAGCAATTACATGATGTATACTTGTATTGTGATGCACAATATTTTTGGCGCTGTATCAAATACAATTTTGTTTAGATATAAAGGTTTATTATGTGAGCTATGTAAATTTTTCTGCACTTCCTCTAACCCAGATAGAGAAATCAAATTTGAATAATGAGTATGGCAGTATGATAAGTACAGTATTCAAAGTCACATTTCAAAATGCTGGTCATGTTTAAGAAACAGCTTGATGTTGGGTTGCGCAAACATTAGGTGGATATTTGAGAAGGATGATATCAAGTACAGCTTTGTTCATTTGATTCTTTTGTGATTTTATGAATACCGAGTAGATAATCTAAAGCAATGTTTAGTGGTTGGTAGAGTCGATTGTGCAATGTTTAAATTGCAATTTGTAACAGGAAAATAAAACAGATTGTCTTCATTAGACAACCTAGGTCACAATGGGGAGATGTATTAAGTAGGGTATCTCACGGGACTGTGATCCCTCTTGTTCTTCGTATAAATTAATGACCTAGATTTCCAGCAGACCCAGTTTAAGATAATTAAATTAGCAAATAACACAAATTATTTGGAGGAAAAGGAACTGAGGAATCCTAGGAGATAGTAAAGGTCTTACAAAATGAGTTTACCATGATCTGCTGGCAGTGCAAACTGATTTTGTCTCTGGTCCTTAAAGAAAGCTTAGAGGTCTGAGAAGGTTTAAATAAACATTGTTTGTGTTGTCCTATAGCCAATTACATAAGTATCTGTTTGATAATGGTTATAAAAATTATAACAATTAGTAGAGTGCTGTATCCAAGCTAACTTTTAAATGCAAATAATTCTTAGATATTGGTGAAATAGATTTAAGGTCTCAGTATGCTGACAATGGCATAGTTTGATGCTCAGCTGAGAGAAAAAGGAGGATCATAGACACAATTGAAGATGAAAGTCTTGAGACATGCAAGGTGTGACGGTAGAGAGGCAAGGTGGAGGGATTGAGCCAGGTGTTGCAGAGGTTTGGGCATAGTGGCTCAAAGCATGATGCGGACCATAGGGGTCGGGGAGAGTGCAGGAATGTCTGAGCCAGCCAATTAAAGAAGATATTTAGACAGATGGGATATAAATTATCCATTTGCTTCTTATGGGGGTAGGTAATAAATGTGGTGTCTGTGGGGTCTATACTGCACCTCTCATGTTCCTCTGTATATTAATGGAAGTTGTAAGATGGTTAATTGTGAAAATGACACAGAGTTAAGGGAAATTGTTGAATTGGAGGAGGAAGCAAAGGTCTTACAAAGAGTACTTGCTAGAATACCCACATGGATTGATACCTGGCAAGTGAAATTGGTACAGGTAAATATACCAATTTCAAAGGAAATGTACTGCATGAATCAGAGAAAGCTCGACAATGGGGAAGCTGAAAGACATCTAGGGATGATAGATTACTTACCACTCACCATCTGAAAACAATGTAAGGCTGCAATATCCAAGATAAACTAATGCTGGTCTATTTTGCTTGTTCAGTTAAGTTCAGTTCCCCAGACATTATACTCAGTGGAACGTTATTGAGGTGTGTAAAATTTTAAATGGGATTGGAAAAAAATGCTGAACTAATACTTTAGTATGTAGCAAGACAATAGAACAAGATGAAAAGATTTAGTGCGGTAAAGGGAATTTCAGGATAGACAACAGGAAGCTTTTCTTTACTCAGAGCATAATTAATGACTGGAACAAATTGCCAGATCCCAGGAATCACTTTAAAAATTAGTTTGAAGCTTGATGGGATAGAAGGAGGACGAGATGAAATAGACCGAAACATCTTCTTCTGAATCAATCTTATGATTGATACATGACCCCCAAATAGCAACAATGATCACAGACTTATCATGCATACAAAAACAACAGCAATATATATTTACATAACACCCTACACAGAGAATGATATTTCAGATCACTTCACGAAGACGGAGATAGATATCAAATAGTGGAGAAGTGGGAGGTCACTATCAATCCAGTTGAAGAGACAGATACAGTATTTAGGTGCAATTTAAAAAGAGATTGTGAATGTGTACAACAAAGGAGTAGAGGGAAGCGATTTCAGAGATAAGGATTGGAGCAGCTTTATATACAGATATATAGGATGACCGCAGATTTATATGGCAACTTTACATGTCATGTTTGCCTACATCAACAGGAAAAAAAGTGATGTCAATAGGATATGCCTTTATTCTGCATTAAAATCTTCAGTTGCTTCACCATGCAAATGACAAGCATTAGTTTGTATTTAGAATTGTATGGATTAAAAATAGGTGTTATGCTTTCAACATTGGATAGAGCTTTCATCAGTCTTTTGGGAAAATAGACTCTCAGCAACTAATGACAAATCAAGTTATTTAGAATGTTATAATTGTCTTTTGAATGTTAATTTGGGAAATTATGTCAGTTTTAAAGAACAAATGTGAAGCAGCAGTTGCACAATAGACTCAATTTTATTGATTTGGGAGAAAAAAACATGCGGGAAAATGCAACATATTATTTAATTGTGAATAAACCAACCAAGTATTCATTAGATTGTGGATTTAAAAGAATCATAAATTAATTGAATGGAGATTTGGAAATACAACAACAACAAAATTACATTTATAGAGATCCCTTCATGCCGGGAAGACATCCCAAGGCATTGAAATAATGAACATAATTATCAAAAAGCTCCTAAGACTAAAAATTCTGAATTGATGTTTTAATCTTAGTATTTGCATTTAATATTTATAACTAAATGGTTCGTAATACAGTATATTCAAAAAGGTATATACGCATATAGAGTAATGCCAAATCCTCAGAAAGAATCTCACATTTTCGCTTGCTCAAAGCAAGATGTTTTTTTCTGGAATTAGGGAGTCTAAAATGCTGGATTTCTAATAGGATTTTGTGTTAGTGGGATATTTCACTTTAAGTATCCCCTCTAGGATACTTACAGTGAAATAAGTATCACAGGAATTACACTCTGACACAATCGGCTTCTGAAGCAAGCAACCTGCAGATTGATGGGAATTTTAATAGTATTCCTTTTCAAGAATATACATTTTGAAACTAGCATGTGATCTTTATTGTCCACTTGAACAGACAGACGAGACCTTGGTTTAATCCAAAGTGCTACCACTTCCAGCTATGTACACAGCACCAGTACTGCACTGGAGTATCAGCGTAGACAAGTACTTTTACAATTTGGCACAAAAAAATTCAAAGGTAAAATTTCCAAGTACATAATGTTGATTTCCTTTGCCTTAGGAAAAGCAGCTAAAATGTGATTACATGCGGTAGAATGCCACAACCTGTCCCAAAAATTACGAAAGAGGATTCCTTAAATATAGGGTCAGAGCTGCACCAGTTCTTGCATCTAACAACCTGTCAACTGACTGATTTGCAAACAGGCTCACAGCCAATCCCGATTGCAAAAGATTCACTCTGCAATCCATAAATGGCATCATCCGCAGACATGGGATAAATTTTCACATGTATGCAGATGCCACCCAACTGTATCTCTCTGCCTCTACCCTCAATTCCAGGACTACTGGTGTCCTGACAGACATCAATTCCTGGATGAGAGACAACTTTCTATATCTGAACGTCATCAAAACCAAGGCCTCCTGATTGGCTCGTGCCAGTGCCTCCACACCTCAGGCACTGGCAGCATTAGCATCCACGGATGCACACACCACCTAACCAAGCAAGTAAGGAACCTGGATACCTTGTTTGACAGGGCCTTTCTCCCCCAAATATGTGCCATGACCACCACCGCCTTCCACCACTTATGCAACATTGTCCATCTCCGTCATTGCCTCACTCCTCAGGCTGCTGAAACTATTACACACTCCTATCACGCTAAGGCTCAACTACGGTAACTCCTTCGTTGTCAGCCTCCCCAACTTTTCCCTTCACAAGCTGCAGATCATCCAAAACTCTGAAGCTCGTGTCTTCTCCTAATGGGTTCATGGAGCACCAGGCTCCATTACCTCATCACTCCCACCCTTGGCTCCATTGGCTATGAGAGGATCAAATTCAAGGTCCTTCCCTTACTTTCAAGTCCCACCATGGCCTTGCCTCTCCTACCTCTCTGACCTGCTAACCCCTATCAAACTTTTCTCTTCGACTACGCCTTTGGTCAGCTTTCTAACCCTCCCCTGGCTCGGTCCTGGGATCTGCTACTGTGAAGCGCTCTGAGACGCTGTCCAGCGTGGAGAAACGCTATATAAATCAAAGTTGTTGTTGTTGTCCACTCCCTCTGAGTGTCTCAGAGGGATTGTGTGATTGAGGTCCAGAATGTAGGCAGAGATGCTGATTGCCCAACCATCAATGGTGGGGGGGGAAGTGCGCGAGACCCGAAACAGGCTGGTGTCCGTCGAGGGGAGGGAGAAGACAAGCTGATATGAGGTTATGTTGTCAGAGATGTAGGAGTATCAAGACCGTAGAGGTCCTTGAGAATAATAAGAAGAATGTTGTTCTTGATTCTCTGACGAATGGGGAGCCAGTGAATTCGGGCAAGAACAGGATTGATAGATTCCCAGAGCTTGGTGTGGGAGAGGATCTGAGCTTCAGAGTTCTGAATAATCTGCAAAAGGGAAACAGTTTTCATATGCATGGACAGGTTGTAGAAATAGATGAAAAAATTATGTTTTTTAACATATTGACTTTCTGATGAAATCTTTACCTTCTTCCAGCTTCAAAATAAATTATCTGGAAATGTAGAGAACCAGTCAGTCTGGGGGCATCAAAATATATATGTCCTTGCTGGCTATTGATGGATCAGCCTTATTGAAGTTTTACTTAGCGAACTTGATTAAATACTTTCTGAAAAAATCAAAATAATTTGTAACTACTGGAGATCCATTACTTTAATTACTTTCTCAATGTGACTAATTTGACCAATTGCTTCTAAATCCAGGCTGACAATTCCTATAGCAAGCATACTCTTTGAATTAGTTTGAATTGTAAGATTTGTGAATGAAATGGACACAGTCAGAAAACAGGTCTGAAACTGATTTGGTCTATGATTTTAGTCATGTAAGTAATAAAGGGAAAGCAATTAATTTTGAGTCAGTATTCAGCAACATTGCCAGCAAGGCAAGATTATCCTACTGCTAAAGGTTAATGTGTTCTAATTATTTGCATTCCATAACAGTGGACAGTCTTTCAGATTAAAATCAAAATGATCCTCGCATTTGATATTGCATGTTCCATGTTGGGAGGACAAAGTGTCAAACTGTTTCACGGGACTTACAGTAACGTGTTGTGCTTGTATTTCATAAGATAACAAGAAAGCCAATTTTCCCATAGTAGTGTCTCACAAACAGCCACAATGTTAATGACCAATTTTATCTTGGGGATTGTTGACCATGACTTTCTCCTTTTGAAAAGTGTCATGGGACGTTGAACATCCACCTGAATGGGCAGACACAATCTTGGTTCACTATCTGATATAAAGGATGGCATCTCTGACAATACAGATCTCCCTCATCATCGCACTGGAGTATTAGAGTTTAGGAGCTCAATGTCCCGATATGGGGCTTGAATCTGCAATCTTCTAATTCAGAGAGTGCTGCCACTGAATCAGGCTCCTCCAAGTGAAAATTACGGGCTAATATATTATTTAACTTTTTTTCACCTTATCGTTTTACAAAGGTTCTTAAAATAATCATATGATTTGTTTTGCAAAATTGATGCATTATCAATTGACTGTAGTCCCTATTATACATTGGTGTAGTATTACAGTTACAGCATTTACTGTCAAGAAATTGTGACATCTTGTGGCAAATATTAGGCTCTGCACCAGCTATTGACAGTTTTCTCAGTAAAAATAAATAGGGACTCTGTCAAGATATTGCTTTAATCTAAAAGTACAGTATTTACTTTTAAAACAAAGATTAAGATTTTGACAATATCCTCTTCCTTGTATTCAAAACACAACACGTAACCGACCTACGTATGTGACCTTTTACACTCTTAGCTACAAATGTCACCCTTGCAAGTCAGTCTATTTAGTGAACACCAACACTTCCCACATCACTTACTTGATCTACACCACTAGCAATGGGTGAACTTTCAATCATTTTTCCTCCGCTATCCGGAATTCCACCAGAGTTCCTCCATCTGATCCCCTTCCTCCTCATTTTTAAAACCTAAGGAGTTAGGTGTCATCCACATATATATGTGGAAATTTAGCCCATGTCTACGGATGATGTCACTAAGGGGGAGAATGTACAGGGTGAAGAGAAGGGGACAAAGTACAGAGCACTGAGGAACACTGCCCGAGATGGTGCGAGGACTGGAAGAAAAAACGTTGGCAGACATGAAGATTGAGAGGCAATTATTATCTTTAAGATTCTAAGGGTGCAAGTCAATACAGGTCTTGACAGGCTGTTTCAACTTGTCCAGAATAGTAGAACCAGAGGCTACGGCCTATGATTGAAGGTAATAAATTCTGAACGAATCTAAGCAAACAGTTTCAGTGAGCAAGTAGTGAACCTGTGGAACAGGCGCCACAGGCAGATGGTTGAAGCAGGAAGTGTTGATTCTTTCAAACACAGATTAGATCGTTTTCTTTTGGGAAGTACTGTAACATTATGAGATATAGTACCTAGCTAGTTCGGAACATATGTGCATGCAACCGTCAGGAATGCAGAAGGTGAGCTAGATATTGTCAACTAGATTTCTTATGTTCTGATGTTGTTGAACACATTTCCCTCTGCCTTCCTTAGATACCTTTCCCCCACTCCCAAAAGCCAGTGCTATGTTCGCCCCTGTTAAGCACTTTGAGAGTCCTACTGATGTGAAATGTGCTATGTCAATATTATTGGAAAGCAATTCCTTCACCTCTTCAAATGAACACAAAATTCAAAATACATAGCTATTAAGAGATAATTAATATTTATGTATATATTTTACTGCATCGTGTGCACCTGTCTTTTTAGATTGTGATAGTGAGCATCTCCACTAAGCAGTACATCTTGGCATTCATCCTTGCCGAGTCATCTAAGTGTGAAAAAAATCAATGAAGCAGCTACTTTGTCAGAATGAATGGAAATGGTCTGTTCAAAACAAATTCTAAGACTCTTATGTTCCTTTGTATGTACCTATCAGGGAATCGAGACAAATAAATATTGTCGCTTCCATCACCAAAGCTGTGCTGCTATCAAATATCATCTCCTATATTGGGTGTAGAACTATATTGAACTGAAACTGAGGCATGCAGCTATCATAGAGCACAGTATCTGAGGGACTTTTAACCGATGACTCACATCACACACACAATGAGCTTTCAAGAAAGTATGGTACAGATACACATGACTTCTTTCTAAGCAGATTACCAAGGAAGCATATCTGTTCACCTCTGGGACATGGGTTTCAATCCAACTCAAAGGAAAGATAATTGATCTGGTGACTCTGAGACCTGAAAGAGATGGATTTGGACAAGTTGGCATTCACTTTTAAAAAAGATAATTTGTCCATTTTACCCAGAGAAACCATAGCAAGAATGTGTGATACTGGTGACATTGAAACTGGGATAGTTTAGTATCATAGTTCATTGGGTACCCCATTTGAGCCAATTTAGCAGTGTATTTGCTATTGCAGTAAAAACCCATTTATCCGGCACCCTCGGGACCTGGTCAATGCCAGTTAAATGGCATGCTGGATATTCGGGCGGCAAGTTGCTGAAAACCCAACACAGAAAAAATAAACTTCTTTTTAAACATACCATATTAATAATAGACTAAATAATAACAGAATATTGTATGGATCCTTACCAATAAAGCAATACATATCGATTACAGTCTGTAAATACAGCACATAATCACAAACCAAACTTCTACAATGGTGGACGGAAGAGTTTTTTCTTCTTAAAGGGGCACTGTCAGTTTTTCCCCTTTTTTTTCTTTCTATCTTTCTCTCCCTCCTTCCCTCTCTCTCTCTTTCAAACACACACTCAGTCAGTCTGGCATCTCAATGGCTACAAACCCAAGCCCCGTCCACTCTTCTCATTTTCCATCTAAATTAATCAACTCATCCCCACTCTCTCTTTCCCCCACCTCTCTCTCCCCCTCCCACTCCTCCCTATTTATCCCCCCATCTTCCCCCCCTCCACCCTCTCTCTCCCTGCCTCTCTCTCCTTCTCCCACCCCACCCCACCAAAACAGTGTATAAACCCATGATACAGTCAGGCTACATTGAGGGTGGGTCAAAAGTCTGCCTGTAGTATATTCAATGACATTACAGTAAAAGCCCATTTATTCGTGACCCGATCAACCATAACTTCCGTATAAGTTTCCCTTTCTCTCTGTCAGAGAGAGAGGGAAAGAAAGAAAGGGGAAATGATAGAAAGAGAGAGGGAAAGATAGAGAGGAAGGAAGGAGAGGGAGAGGAAAAACAGTGTCGTTTTAAGAAGAAAAACCGGAAGTGCCACTACCGGCAGCATTCAGAATTAATCGTACTGTACCCTAGTGCAACAATCAATTCATTAAATGAGCCACTGTGATTGTGTCAGATAAGATCTGGTTGATTGAATAGGGACCTTTTTTTTTGAGTGCCGGTTATACGGAAGTTATGGTTGATCGGGTCACGGATAAATGAGCTTTTACTGTAATGTCATTGAATGTACTGGAGGCAGACTTTTGACCACCCTCATAATTCTCTATTGCATTTACTAGGAAATCCGGTAAACTATTTGTTTCTTATTGTTAGTTAGTTGATACCAGATATTCTAACTTCATAAAAAGCTGATAACCATTCAACAACAGTCAAAACAAGCACAAAACTACATGGATATTGCTGGTAGGAAAATGTTTGGTTAGGGCTGCAGGAGCTGGTTGCCTCCATCATATTTAATGTGATTATAATAATCCTTGTAATTAATATTGCGTCTTTCAAGTTGTGAGGCGATAAATCTCACAGGATTTATTGTAAAATTTGACTAATGTTTGATCAATATCAAATGTGCTGCAAATTAATTTGTGACATCAAGATCCAAAATGGAACAAAGGCAAAATATGCATTATTTTTGTTCAGCAACAATTTGTTTACATTCAGTTAGCAGGAGAATGTTTCAAACAGACCTAGAGATTACTAGAAGCCCTTACTGTGATTGGGGACAGTTGAGGGAGGCAGAAACTTGACCAAAAGAACAATCAAGAGGAATGGTAGATTTAATTCTGTGTAGCACTTCAACTAAAGAGGAAGTGGGAGCACTAAAGCAGTTCAAAAATATTGAGCTAGTACAAAAATCTCTCAGACAGAATTTTTTTTTATATATCTGTTCTGAGATTTGCTCATTTTTAAGAATAAAACTGGAGTGGGATTGTTTTCATTCAGCAACATTGATTCATTTATTTATTAATTTCACATCTTCACTTCTGAGTTCAGATGCTATCCCCCGAAGTAATGTACCATTGTATCTTTGATCGGCTCTGTCTTGACAAATGTTTAAACTTTATGGAAATACCATAGTATGAGAATGTACTCAACCATTAAGTGAGTATATACAGAGAGTTGTTCAGATCTGGAATCCGTAGCCTGAAAGAGTGGCGGAAGCCGATTCGATAACAGCTTTTAAGAGAGAAGTAGTTAATTATTTTGGGACGACAAGTTTGCAGGGCTCTGGGGAGAGTTCAGAGGAGTGGGATTGATTTGGATTTCTTTTTCCAAAGACCTGGCATAGACACGAGGGTTTGAATGACTTCCTTTTGAGCTGTATAATTCTGTGATTCTTTGATTCTTAAGTATTCACAGGGAAAATACAACTCTTTATGTGTAAATAATTTGTTCTAAGTTTTAAGGTGATGAATATGTCCTCCTCATCCTTCTGGACTCTCCTCTGTGTTTGACACAGTTGACCACACCATCCGCTTTTACATAATTTTAACTAGTGAATTGAACCTGTTCGCAATATTGGCAAAATGAATATTGAATCACCAGCTCTTAGCATCATCGAAGATCTGAACTTTACCTTGGGGGAATTTCAGGGACCCTGCAATTAATGTTCAGTCTAGCAAGACAAGCCCCAGATGGAGACCAAGGATTTTACTGACAATGTGCCTATCAATACCATTACACCGTTCTAGCCAATTACGAGAATCCAAAACTGTCCCACAGGAAGGCATATGGATCATCAATAACCAAGAGTTCAGCTTTTGAAATAGAGAAGAGTTAACCAAAACCATTCTAGTAGCAGTAAAGATTTGCATTGCTGGAAGGACTGTACAAGCTTGTTGTTGATTTAGCACTGGTAAATATGAGGTGAGTGTAATGTTCTAACAGACATCATCTTGGATCTTCCAGATGAGTGAAACAGTAATTCATGAGTTGATAAGTAAGTAAGTTTTTTGTGCAGAATGGCTTCAAGTTTAATATTCATCTTCAGTACCGCTATATTCTTTTGCATTGGTTTTAACAAATGCTCTCTGCATATTGAGTTCAGCCTTGTAATTCTACAACACGATGCTTAATGTGCTTCTAATGCTCCTCACAGTGAGGAGTTGCCTACATTGTCGCAGAACTCATGCCAATGCAATGCAATTATCCTGACCCATTGCATTGTGATGTTAGATTCAATTACTTTCCCATTTAGAATACAGCTACCTGGGGCAACCTAATATTGCAGTATGTGCTCAGTGGAGAATGGAGCATGACAACCTCTGGCAGTGTATGCAGCACAGACCAACCTAAATAAATCACTGCCTGTCTGTGCAGCACAGGCCAAAGGAAGTAATTCACTGCTTGTGTGTGTACCATAGACATATGAAAGGAGTCTTTGTGACACATTGTGTCTATGCCTCTTTTTCTAAGTAGGTGCTTTATTTCGAAAAAAAAATGCACGGTCACTATTCTTTGCGGTATATCCTGTTAAAAACTTTGAGAGATCCTCCTGACCTGAAAAACATTATATCAAATGCAAGGATTTTTATTATTAGCATTATTTATAGCTCTTTTCCCATACATCTTAATATTTCAACTGGATGCTGGAGGATCATAGCAGGATAGATATCAAGTTGAAGGCTTGTATATATCAAGTGGAAGACTGATGAGAATGGATAAAAGACATTCAGTAACAACGGAACAAAGTAAATCTCTGCATATCTGTGCAAACAGGACGGATCATGTCAGCAAGTACATCTTGAAGTACAGCTGATGTGATAAATTGCTGCACAGCTTTTTTTGAGTATCAATATCTTTAATTCAGCAGAGATTTCAGAAGTTTTTATTTATAAAGTTTGGATTCTTGAATGTCTAGTTGAAGTAACCTGGCTTGTCCCAATATACATTTGTGGGCATCATACCCAGGTTGATTTTCAAGTGTGTGGTTATACTGTTGGATAGCAAACTGATTGGTACTAAGAGTTGTGTGGTGTAGCTCTGTAAATCTGGTTTATCTTTCCTGCCCGATATTATACAACCTCAGTTCTGTCAGGAAACAAAAACTCGATTTTGAGGTTCTCATCTTAGTAATGCTCAGAGCATCAAGTAATTAATGGATAATAGTTTAATGATATCAAAGAGTCCATTCCAAAATCAATTTGATTAACATCATTAAAAAAAATTGAAAGCTGTTGGGGGGTGCAATTGGGTTTTCACCAGACTACATTGTAGCCTTATAATGAAACAAACTTAGAATGAAACAGGTGATGTCACCCTTTGGTGCTGTCAGCAAAAGAGCTCCAATAGGGTTGGCAGTCGCTTAGAACTAATTGATATTGCATGTTTGGCAATGATTCATCCAGTGGCAAATATCCAGTATTGATATAGCATAAAAGATTTTAACTATACTGCTCTATTTCCAACAGAGTAAAAAGTTGGGAAAGTTTCCTTACTCCACACACCTCTGTTTACCTATTAGTAGGTAGGAACCTGGTTGTTAGTCGATTATTTTATTCAGCCACTTCTGTGCCAATTGTTAATCTCTTAGTGTTATCATCATTAAATAAAAGCACTCAGAGCATCTCTTAGTTGAAACCCAGAAAGACTTTTTGTGTGTGTTGGATCTAATCATCAATGCCAACTTCAAACTTTGTTTTTTTTATGAAATTCAACTACAGTACGTACACTTTGAGAAGAATACTGAGCCTTCAACCTTTGTGATGTTGTTATTGTTGTTGGCTGGCATTGTGAAGGCAACCAACTCTACCTGAGGCAAAATGAGGCAAAAGAAAAATGATTTTTTTGCAACCAAAAAGTAGTTTTTTACACTCGCACCTCTCCCTTTACACCCTGTTATTATTATTATTTGAACCCCTCCAGACTGGCTTCTGCCCTGCCCACAGTACAGTGACTGCACTTGTGAAACTCACAAACAATGTCCTCTCTATCTGTGAACAGAGCTCTCTCTGCCTCCTTGAATTCTTGAACTCTCTGCCGCCCTCGATAGGGTCGATCATGCCATCCTCCTTCACTGCCTGTCCTCCGTCATCCACCTCAGTGTGGGGCCGCACTCGCTTGGTTCGAATCTGACCACACAAACCGCCAGCACTACATCTCTGCAAACAGCTTTTCTTCTCGCTTTCACCCAGTCACCTTTGGGGTATCCCAAGGATCCATCCTTGGCCCACTTCTCTTCCTTATCTACATGTTATCTCCTTGGGTAAACTTGCACATGTATGTGAATGACACCCAAATCTACTTTTCCACCTCAAATTGCAACCCCCCCAGTCCCCTGATGTTCTGTCAATTTGTCTGGATAAGTGTAAAGTTCCTGCACCTAAACATTGACAAGACGGAAGCTATACTCTTTGGCTTTCGTCAACGTCTTCAGTCCCACAGCTCTCAGCTCCTCCACCTTCCCAACCAGCCCCTAAAACTAACCTAAGCATCAGGTTTGACCCCATTTATCCTTCCTACGACATATTCAGTCCCTCACCAGCACCATCTTCTTCCACATCCTCCACATTGCCAGTCTCCATCAATACCTCACCCCAAAAGCTGCCCAAACCCTGGTTTATGCTTTTGTCGCCTCTTGGCTGACTACTCCAATGCCCTACTCGTCGGTTTCACCTCCACCACCGTTCATAAAATCCAGCTCATACAGAACTCCGCCGACTGCATTCTTACCCGAACCAAAATTCGGTCCCCGATTACCCCAGTCCTCGCCGGATTTCACTGGCTTCCTGTTACAGAGTGGATCGACTTCAAGATCCTCACTCTTTAAATTAAATCCCTCCACTCCTCTGCAACCCCCTATCTCTCTAACCTCCTCTCTTCTCACAGCAGTACCCACTGCCTCCACTCTTCTGGGTCTAGCCTCCTCCTTGTCACCCAAATCCTTCGCTCCAACATCGGCGGCTGTGTTTTCAGCCACTATGCCCCAAAACTCTGGGACTCCCTCCCTCAATCCTTTCATCTAACCTCCTCCTTTTCCATCTTCAGTTTGCACCCGAATAACTTTCTGTTCGACTGCATCTACGGTCATCTTCCCCCTTCCCCTGACTCAGCCCCAGTCTCTGGTATTGTGAAATACTCTGAGATGCGGTCTGGCATGGGGGTGTGGGAGGGGTGCTATATAAATGCTAATTGTTGTTATTGTTCTTGACTTGAATGTTCCTTTTACCAGGAATTCAATACATTTAGCCATCAAATTGTTCATATTTGGAGTAACATTTTTCAATTATGATTAATATTTGTAAATATAAATGTCTTTTTCAGCTCCATGTGGAAGCCGATCTACAGGTTCTGATGGTACTGTTTTATCACCAAATTACCCCAGAAATTATAGCATTGGGCACAATTGCATTTACTCTATCACAGTTCCAAGAGAGTTTGGTAAGTTTCAATGATTTTTTACTATGTGCTGAATTGCATATGATGCATGTTCTAGTTTGATGACAATAAATTTAGTTTTTTGTTGAAGCAAAAACAAATCAATTTCTTATAAATATTAACAATACTTTTTATACAATGTCTTTCACTTCTCCAGTAAATCGAAAGATAATGACCCATTAAACATTTTAACTGCTGCTAAATGAAATAAAACACATTAGTTTGAACACTAATAGTATTCTGATTGTGATTAAAAAGATATAGAAGAAGGACACAGATACCGGCTTAGAAAAAGAAACTGAGCAGAGAATTCTGTTAGTTTACAGAGAATGGTTAAAATGCAGAATAGACTTCCCAAGCTGGTGGTGCTGGGGGCATTTTGTGTCAGCACATTCAACAGGGAATTCAATAGCTCTTTGGTGAAGATAATGATTGAAAGATCTAAGAGATACATAAGATTATTTATTAATGTTTATGATGGTTTAGTACATTCCTGTTGTTAACAACATTGCTGAGGGACTTGGAAAGCTACTCAATTTGATGTATATTAATCAATTGAATGATCAACAACAACAACAACTTGCTGACCACCTCGAACAATTCACCATTTACATGCTAAAACCATCCTGTCTCACGCTACTTTAATACAACTAACCGCTACACTATTGGTGGACGACTTGTCAGCTATTCTGTTCCTGCTCTTGAAATTCCACCCCCGAGTCCCTTTCACTCACACCATCTTCCCCTCATTTAAGGAATCTCTCAAAATGTACCTCTTTAACCTTTGGCTTCGGTCATCTTTCTCCTCCCCATCCTCCACATCTCATACCCCCAGTACAGTCCCCAGCTAGCACTGCAATATCCTGCAAACATAAAAGGTGCTATAAGTGTAAATTGTGATGTATTGTGTAAAAGTTTTTTTTCCAAGAGGCAACTAGTACAGTAAAATGTTTGTTTTCCCAGCTCTATGTTGGACCTCCTCTTATGTCCTGCACATACAGGATAATTTGGGGGAGAATCACAGTTCAAACAGCTAAAAGTAACAGTGTCCCCTCAAAATCTGGAAATTAATGTTTCTGTAAACAATATTTGCATAGAGGGGATAACCCTTAAAAATCCAATATGATACACAAAGGTTTTGTGATGCTTAACACAATGATGAAAATATGTTCAAAGGTATGCAGAATATTAGCAATATCTTGCTCATTATATCTCTCCTCTCTCTTTATCAAAACATAGAATTATTTCAGCTCCTCTCAGCAGTCAAGTTTCCGTTTTGTTCCTTGATATTGGCATGCTAATTAATTTATAATAATATAAATAATAATAATCCTTACATTTATATAATGCTTTCCACATCTTATCGACGTCTCAAAGTGCTTCACAGAATGCAACAAATTAAGCAAGATAAAACAAATTAAAGAATTTGGCTTCAAAGGCTTAAAACAGTATAGATAATTAAACTATTTTATTAGACTGATCTGACATTCATTCCTGTTCTATCCCTGACAGTTAAATGCAAGCTGCTTCTTCCTGTCATCGCTTCCTGTAATAGATCAGGAGAAATTTGATGGATGCACCACATTTCTACTTCATTGCGGTCACCTCACATTTATGTGAATGTGACTCGTGCTTCAAAATCCCATTTTATTTTGGGGGGACAAAAATGCGAAAGCTATGAAGTGAGGTTATTTCTCTCTCCCACTTAAATTATTTGTTAAAAATGTGCTGTTCTTTGCCTTTTTTAATGTTTCATTACTCTGCTCTATAGAATAATGGCAATGCTATTTCACAAAATGACAGCCTCAGGACCAAAGATAAATGATTCACATAAGTCTGGTAGCTACCCAAGCCAGCAGTCTTTTGTAAACACATGCTTAACTCATAATTTCTCGTAACCTTGTGCTGACATTTAAATGACTGATAACTGTTAAGCATTGGAAAGTGGAATCATTAGCATATGATTAGCATATACGGTGATATATTCCTCATTTTGAAGTTCTCTAAATGAATGATTTTTAAACATCTGACTATTAATGAGAAAGTAAAGCATCAATTGCCGGCAAGAATATAGATTTGTATATATTACCACCCATGATGGAAATACACTTACTCAGGGGAAGTCATTTTGGAGTCCTGTAGCTCAGTGGTTTGAACACTTGCCTTACAAGTGTGAGACCTGTGTTTGAATCCAGGCAGATCAGGGCAATACCTTGGTCAAGGTTCCTTACTCCACAGGCGTAATAATAATCCCTCAAAAAAAAACAATAATAAAATTGGTCATTTCAATCCACGACTGTTTGTGGGATACTGCTGTGCGCAATTGGCTGCCATGTTTTGCCCACAAATATACAGTCTATTCACTTTACAGTATATTCTGTGAAGTGCTTTGAGACGTCTAGAAGACGTGAAAAGCGCTATATCAAATGCAAGGATTATTATTTTCTTCAAAGCTTGGGCCGTAGCTTTCTGGAAGAGGGTAGTGCAACTGCAAGCTTCTTTAAAGAGCTTGGTGAGTCTATAATCATTAACGGATCGAAAAGAGCATTTTGGAGTAACTTCATCACACAGAGTCTAGGGAGAATAATAATAATAATTCTTGCATTTCATCTAGTGCTTTTCATGTCTTCTAGATGTTTCAAAGCACTTAACAGTTTACTATAAAGTGAATTCACTGTATTTTTTGTGGGCAGCTAATTGTGTACAGCAGTGTACCACAACAGTTGTAGATTGTAATTACCAATTTTTTTGGAGGGATTATTATTAGGCATGTGGAGTAAAGAAACATGCCCAAACTTTCACCCTGTCTGGAATCGAACCCAGGTCTCTCGCTTACAATCACTGAGCTTCAGGACTCCACAATATGAAAGTCACTGTCCAAAATGGTAGATGAAACAGATAATAGAGATGCATCTAAGAGAAATCTAGATATATACATGATTGAGAAGCTTATGAGAGGCAGTACAGAGTTGGAGTAAACACATATGGTTTGCAAACACCAGTACAGGCTAGTTAGGCTAAATGGCTTGTTTCCGTGCTGAACAGTTCGTCAATCTACATAAACCGCACATATTTCCCAGTGTTAGAACACTGTTGAAATTCCATATGATTCAATCCAGCGCCATTAAGGGGCATGGTGTGACTTCAGTCTCATCTCTCTCTACACTCGCTGCTTGAGCCCCCTCTGTCGGGTTTTCACCTTGCCATCAGCAAGCTTGTCAAAATCACAAGGACATTTTCTCTACTACACAATCTAGGCATCCAGTTCGATCACCAGATGTCCTTACTCCGTCCTGACAAGGACCACCTCTGCCATGTTGCCAGCCTCTGACCATATCTTATCCTAAATGCTCCAAACCCTCATGCATCAATTTTTCACCTCCTGCCTGGATTACTGCAACATACTCCTCACTGGGCTCCCCATCTCTATCATATAGAAGATCCAGCTGATCAAGAACTGCAGCCCATATACTGACCTGGACCAAACTCCTTACCCACATCTTATCAATTCTGGCAAGGATCCACTGGCTCCCCATCAGCAAATAGATTGACTTCAAGTTCCTTACACTCATGTTCAAATCCTTGGCACCTCCCTACATTTCTGACCATTGCACTTCCCAATCCACCAACTGATGTCTCCGTTCAACTGGTACCGGCTTCCTAGGGTCCGTCGATATATCAATATATCGGTTATATCCGATATTATTTTCATATCAATATGCCGATATTGAAATTTTAAATATATTGATATATCGAAAAATTCAATATAAAAATATATTGGTGCCTTGTCGCCGGCATTGCAACCTAGAGCATGGAATGCGCGCGCACATCCGAATGCGCGTGCACTGAACTACAAGACCCAGAATGCTCATCTCTACACAATGCACAGACTGAGGTGCAAGCTGTCATATTGTATTCGTAGTCATCAAATACAATATACAGGCATACAAGGACTGGGGGGAGAGGGAGGGAGAGACAGGGGGTGGGGTGGGGGAGACCGGGGTGGGGGGCGAGAGGGAGGGGGAGACCGGGGTTGGGGGGGAGAGGGAGGGAGGAGGAGACCAGACAGAGAGACACAGAGAGAGAGAGATGGAGAGAGTGAGTGTGAGAGACACACAGAGAGAGAGATATTTACCTCCTGAGGAGATAGGCCCTGAATGCGCGTGCACCTCCGAATGCGCGCGCGCGCACCACCGAATGCGCGCGCGCATGCGCAGTACAAAAAACCCAATATATCAGTATATATCGATATGAGCCCATCAATATATCTAAATCGGAAAATTTCCATATTGACGGACCCTACGGCTTCCTACGCATCCCTCACACCCCCTGCCCCACCATCAGCTACCTTGCCTCCTCTCTTCCCCTTTCCAAGTCACGCCTGAAAACCTTCTTGAACCGTGCTTACAGCCACAAGCCCCCAACCCCACCAACCCCCTATCCCAGCTTGGAGTCAGGCTCTGAGATGTTACCAGGCATTGAGGGTGCTATATAAGTGCAAGTTGTTGTTGTTTTGTACCCACTGGGAACTTTCACATTGTGAAGTCACCAGATAACTGGTAAGTCATTGTACATGCCCCCAGAAAGCAGATAGCTTCTCCAGTTAAATAATAGCTGGTATCTCCAAGGCACATTGGAAATGATTGCCCAGACTATTTGATAGCATTCACACCTGCATTATAATTAAAACACTAATATAACAGGGCTTCTTCTCTATCAGGATATAGGTTTATATTAGTGCTCCAGCATTCCTGACTGGCTCTATTGATGGTTTATTTTACGTTAAGGAGCACTGTGCTGGTTGTCTGGTTGTGATGGCTTTAATACCCACCAGTTCATCGTTCTTTGTTGAGCACTCACAAATACAAGATTAATATCTATTTGCTTATTATCCCCGAAGGCGAAGCCTTACAAATGTGTCATTTGCAGGAATTCATCAATCCTTCTCATCTGAGATTGCACGGCTCTTCGTGAACAATAAAAACTGTTGTAAATTTGGAAGGCGAAGACGAGTTAACTCTTGTTCTTCCTTCCTTTTGTGTAATGTCGAGCAATTTGCGGTCAGTATTTAGACATATGGAACATTTTTTTTTAACATATATCTTGACATATCAAGCCAGGCAATGCAAAGCCAGGAACTGTAAAGTATTAGAGAATAATTGATTATTACAGAAGCCACTGAACGAGGAGAACATGACACTGAAATGTTAATTGAACTCTTTGATCTATTCAAATGTCCGTAAAGCAACTGCTTCGTGTGAAAGTGACCTTTATGTGATGCAAGGTCCAAGAGGGATCTGTAGTCCATGTTGAAAAGTCCATGTAAATAGGGGCTACAATAGAGCCACTGCAAATATACTTGGGACCTGAGATTGGAGGTGTGTTGGAGGTATGGTGGTCAGAAATTAGTCACAGGACTCTAGTACTTCATTGAAGCAATCATTATCCATGTGTGTGCCTTGGCAGTGAGTACCGACAAGCTATTTGATTTGTAGGCCATCATATCCAAGGCCCATTGTGCCTTTGCTGACTAATGTTAATTACGTCAGAAAACAATCATGAGGAGGAAGCTGGATGATTTGCCTCATCTCTATCCCCAAAGTCTCAAGAGTAGTTACAGCACCAGATTGGTTCTAATATTGAGGGTACCCTGCAATTGCATTTCTCTTGTATGTTTCATGTTTTTCCCATACAGTTGAGTTTTAAACCATTGAAATTGTTAGCTTGGGATTTATGTTATTATTATTATTATTATTCTGTGCATTGTTTTTTTCATCATTGATATGCCAACGATTTGTGTGAGCAGATTTCCTCATACTCTCATTGTCTAGACTTTCACTGCTCTGTAATGTGGGCTTACAAGTTACCAATTACAGTAGAAGCCCGTTTATCTAGCACCCTCGGGACCTGGTTAAAGCGCCTGCCGGATATTCGGCAGAACCCCAATACAGTAAAAAAAAAGTATATCAATAATACACTAAATAATAATTTATATGATAATATAATATATAAATAATAATAATAATCCTTTTACACGCAGCGATCAAGCAATCAGAGAGATCTTTAAACTAGTGCAAAGGTTACACGTCTGAATGACACTGTTCTCATTGGAGACAGAAGAGAGGAAAGCAAACGTGTTATTGAGAAAGCAGAGTGAGCGGCGGCCGCTCAATTCAGTTAACTTTCTTTCCAAAAAGCCTTGCGATGCCTATGTGTGTGTGTGCACTAAATTGAAACACTGCACTCTGTAAAACGAGCATTGCAGGGATGAGTCTTTTTTATTAAAATAAAAGCCAATGAATTGATCTACAAGCTTTGCTCAGGGTGGGTGTGTGTTTTGCTGTTTTGTGGCTAAATTAAATCTAAATTAATCAACTGATTATCTGCCTCTCTCAAAGAGTACACTCCGAAGAGTGCATTGCTTTACAGTACCGGTAGCATTCTGAGCGAGCACCACCATCAGGCACCTAGTAGCAGCATTCCAAAATACTGACACAACACAAAACACCAAGAAAATGCATTTTTCTGGATAACTTCCGGTTTATCGAAAGCGGACCTTTTTTTTGCGGTGCCGGTTATACGGAAGTTACGGTTGATTGGGTCACGGATAAATGGGCTTCTACTGTATCTTGCTTGTAATGGTCTATCGCTGGCTTAGAGTGCCTTACATGAGCTGACAGTCTGTTGAAAAGATACAGCAAACACAAACCAGGCAGTTTTCAGATTTAGCTTACTACTCATTTGATTTTCAAAAGACCAAATGTAAAGCAAGAGAAAAAAAGACGACAACAACCAGTGGCTAAAATACCAGAGTTTTCACACTTGGCAAGAAAAACAACAGTTTTTGATGGATTCATTTACCGTTTTGTAGATCGGACGCATGTTTTTGATCTCTGAGTTCAATTAAGTAAAAAAGCCCTTTCTTGCGAGTTGCTGCATTATCTCTTCTCTTGGGCTTGTTGAAATTATGAAGTTTCTCCTGCCAAGTAAAGCATAATAAAACACTGTGGATTCTTAAACATATTCCTAACACATCATCATATGAAACAAGCTACAACTTGTAGGACAGTGTCAGCTATGTACTGCAATATAAGAAATTGAGCCCTTCCAGTATGTCTTTGAAGTCTAGATATTGGAACATCAAAGTGCAGGAAATTATTCTCCACTGAAGTGAGATCACTTGCTTCCCTCAAATGATGGGGAATTTTGTTTTGCATATCCCAAATATGACATTCCAGTCAGGCTTGACATCAAACAATTAACAACTTTCCTTGTAGATAAGTTAACATGTGTAATGTTGTCAAAGGATCTCAAAGAGCTTCACAGGATTGCACTTTTAAATTGGGTGACTGTATTTGTCAACAGGGTGGTATGACAACCTTGCACAATGATGCTCAACTTCAGTCAAATGGCCAATTTGGGAAGCCAATGGCACAGAAAAATATTATTTGAACCCATGGTAGCCATTCAAGTAGCCAGCTCTCCAATTAACCCTCATGCAAAGTTTGTATTGTGAAATGGATTCAAAACAGGTTCAAACTGTCAGTCGACACCTGGCACATTCAATGCAATTGGAGTAGATTAAGCTTCCTGTCATAATGTAATCTCAGCAGTTCCTGGCTTCTTTTTAAAGTGATTTCTTACAGTGACAGTTGCCCTCAATTTGTCTGACTTTTAGCCTGCTGTACATTTTAATCCTTCTGAGCTTTCCAACTT
Source organism: Hydrolagus colliei (assembly GCA_035084275.1). NCBI lineage: Eukaryota > Metazoa > Chordata > Chondrichthyes > Chimaeriformes > Chimaeridae > Hydrolagus > Hydrolagus colliei. The sequence goes on from CM068743.1 coordinate 87,709,237, forward strand.
GTGACAGGTAACATAATATATATTTTTTGGCACAAGCATGGGACAATTGAATCATAGCTTGGGTTATCTGAAGTTTTCCTGCAGATAAAAGTGTGGGGAAGTTGAAGTTTAGCTTTCAACCTGACAACCTTCCAAATGTCAATTTGAATACCAGTGCCAGGAAATGGAGCAAAATCACAGTACATCAATATGGATGCTTATGTTGGATTTCAGATTGCATGACCTTTCTCTTTACCAGCCCACACAACCACACTGCAGATTCCCTTCAATCATTTTCAAAGATACAAATACATAGTTGTCACTTTTTCAGCCCCACTCACTGCAAGTCAGTTACATGTGGCAGCACACTTATAATAATGTAATAATCCTTACATTTCACAAAGTGTCTTATCATGTGTTCGAGACATGATACAGTATTATGCAATACCAATGGGACCAATTTGCATGAATTGGATTCCTTATCAAGAAATCCCATTGGGAATTGCTGTTAATTTTATATGTGTGTGTATATATATATACAGATAGTTATGAATTAGAACTCATTATTTCTGTTATGTGGTATTATTTTTCATAGAATCAGAATTATACAGCACAGAAGGAGGCCGTTCGGCTCATCATGTCTCTGCCGAGTTTGAAAACAGCTTCCCAAATCAACTCCACTCTCCTCATAGCACTCCAAACCTGTCCTCCACAAATACTTATTTACTTCTCTCTTGAAAGTCATTCACCGCAGTTTCAGGCAATGCATTCCAGATCTGAACAACTTGCCACATGAAAAAAATTCTCCACACCTCACCTCTGTTTCTTTTAACAACTATTTTAAATTGGTGTCCACGGTTTACCGACCCACTCATTAGCTTTGCTTAGCAATAGCAGTCCTTTTTAGGAGAGAACCATGAGAGTGGTTTGAGGTATACATAACTGTTAACTTTTCAATTGAATCTCTGACTGTACTGTTTCTAACTCTGTTCTTTCTCCTCTCCTCTGATACCTGCTGGCTTTGTCACAGTGGTGTTTGGTCAGTTTGTCTTCTTCCAGACGTCCCTCCATGATGTAGTTGACATATATGATGGACCCACCCAGCAGGCATCTCTCTTGACCTCGCTTTCAGGGTCACATTCAGGTGGGGACCATTGCCATGCTTAATGTTTTGAAATATTTTTCTTCTTCAACAGAAATACAAATCTCTTTCCATTTACTAGGCTACATTCCAGTTGCATTAAAGCTATGACTCCAGCTAGGAGCCATTGGCATCATTTTTAATTTGAATCCATCACTCTCTGCTCTGAGCTAATTTGACAGATTTTCAATGAAGAACTTGAAGAAATAATCATAATAATAATCTTTGCATTTGGCATAAGCATCTCCTTAGGTCAGCAGAACATCTCAAAACACTTCATGGGATACACTGTCAAACCTGTTTAAGCAGCCACCCCCATTCAGTGACCAATCTCTCTTATCAACTACTCTATAACACCCTGTATAGTTTGAACCCTTATACAAAGATCACTTTGGCCCAGTTCCCTGAGTGGTTGTTGAAGACAGGTTTAACTAGTATAAATTATAGTGACTATATTTTGTAGGCAAACACAGCAGCATAAAGTGAATAATTAATTTGTTTGGGGGATTGTTGGCCAGGATACCAAAATAAACTGTTTTCAATATAATTAGTGAGTTCCCTTATCCATGGTGTTGAAATAATTCTACTCAGCAAAAAAACACAGAATTATAGAGCAGAGATTGCCCCAAATATAGGTAGCAGTGCAACAGATGGACTGTAATAAAGGAATCATAATGCTTGGGTCTATTATACTCGTTAAGTAAATTATATGAGCCACTAACAAACATGTATAAACACAGGTATAGAGAGAATAAACTGCCGTTCATTGTATAACTTATAACCAATAAAAAGTGGGAAAATATTTTTCATTGATTATTAATTAATTGTTTTAGTAAGGGTACTGCTAGTGCAATCCTTCAATATACATAATCTTTGTCTGGTTCATATGCAACACATAATATATATACTATTTATATTCAATGAACACCCCACTGTGTTGAAAGGTCTTGGTTCCGCTTGCATTCCAAATTCTCTAGCTCAAATTCACTTTACGAGGATGAAACAAAAACACATTTGGGAAATCTTAAATGTCCACAGTTTTTTTTAAAAAAACAACACAGCTGAGCCTTCATCATCATTATTTTAGAAGTCTGATTATTGAGGGCTGTGCTGAGGTGTTTGTGAAACATAGATCAATGAACAGTTATTGAAGGCTAGACTAAACTTTCCTGTACAATTTAGGTTTGGAAATCGGTGGTATGATGGTTGAGCAATAGGAAGTAGCATCACAAACAAATAACACAATTCTCTGGCTTTATCTAATAATAATCCTTGCATTTGATATAGCGCATTTCACGTAATTAGATGTCACAAAACACTTCACAAAATATGCTGAAAAGTGAATTGACTGTACATTTGTGGGTGGAACGTGGCAGCCAATTGCGCACAGCGGTGTCCCACAAACAGTTGTGGATTGAAGTGACCAATTTTGTTGTTGTTTTTTCTCTTGAGGGATTATTATTAGGTGTATGGAGTAAGGAAACCTGACCAAGGTTTTGCCCTGCCTGGAATCAAACCCAGGTCATGCACTTGCAAGGTGAGTGCTCTAACCACTGTGCTAAAGGACTCCTGTTTAAAGCCTCACTGACAATAAAAATAGGATTGTCTGTCTACCTTGGAACTTCCTGCCTGAATCTCTCCAACTTTCCCCCTCCTCATCTTGACTCAGTTCACCTCTGAGTCAGATTGTTGTGTGTTCAAGCCCCACTTCAAAACTTTGAACTCATGCAATCATGGCTTACACTCCAGTTCTGGGGAAGTTTTGCATTGTTAGATATGCTGTCCTTTGTTTGAGACACTCAACTGAGGCCCCATCTGCGTATTAAAATAGAGAATAAAGATTTTATGGCACTATTTAATGAAAGAGGGTTCCTCACAGCTAAAATTATGGAATGAACTGTGGCCCATCTGTTTGTCCAGGTGGATGTTAATATCTCATAGAGCGTCACTTTATAGCTGTTTATGGGACATTGCAATGTGCAATTTGGCTACTGTGTTTGCCTACAAAATACATAATCATTACACTTTTCAGTAAATCCCATAAAGTATTTTGGAGACATTTTTCAACTATTTTACATGTAAGCATTATAATTATTATGAAACAACTCAGATCAGTAAATTGTGTATGCGTTAAGGGACAATACTAATGTCTATGAAAAAGTAATGTTTCTATATTCCTCTTTTCTAGGAGAGTCTCTCCCTTTAAGTTCCGGTAACCAGATTACTATCAAGTTTACCTCAGTTGGTCCAGAAACAGCCAAAGGGTTTCATTTTGTTTATCAAGGTAGGTAACATTTTGGAAGGTTGTCACTGTTTAACTAAATATGAGAAATGAAATAGAGCAACATTAGAACTGATGGAAAAGATGATTTACTTTACATACATTATCATCAGAATGCAAAGTTTAACTTAGTGAGTGATCATAATTAAATGCTACCTCCTTCGATGTATCAATCAAAGACTCGTTATATCTGTCCCCAACTCCCATCTCTACACATGTATTTCATCACAATGGCTGAACCCCAAAGACTACTAAGACTATTGCAACAACACATAATCAGTAACGTAAAACTAACTTATGACAGCTTTAACCCAGCTCACTTTCCTTATTAGTGGGTGAACAATCTATCGCTTGGTGACTTCTGCTTCATGTTTATAGGAAGATTTCAATGTTAATCATCGGGATATCAGCTTTTCTTGACTGTTTATCACATCACACATCATATTTTATACCACAAAATGTACAGATCTGCCATCATAGTTCCAAATGGTTATCCAGTACCCTCAGCAGCTGATTGTTAATCTTTTATCCCAAAGCATACTAACTCTAAATTCAAAGTTTGATTGACTTCACCATTTACTTGAGTTCATTGGTTCTCCACTGGATCTCAAAACAAGGGAAATCTGATAAGAACATAAGAATAAGGAGCAGGAGTAGGCCATTCAGCTCTTCTAGCCTGCCCCGCCATTCAATAAGATCATGGCTGATCTTCTAAACTAACTCCCCTGCCCGCCTTATCCCCATATCCTTTAATCCCTTTATCTATAAGAAATCTGTCAATTTCAGTCTTGAATATGTTCAAGGACTGAGCATCTACAACCTTTTGGGGTAGAGAATTCCATAAATTCTGAGTGAAGACGTTTTTCATGAACTCAGTGTAAAAAGGCTGACCCCTAATTTTAAGACTATGACCCCTAGTTATAGTTTCTCCAACCAGGGGACACAGTCTCCCACTATCTATTCTATCATTCTCTCTTAAAAAAACTACTAAAGCCCATTCCAGGTAAACAGTTTGAGCCAAAAGATACCTCATCCCATGGATCCAGACATGATTCCTATCTATATAGCATAGTTGACTGTCATTGTTTAAATATTTACTGGTAAATTATTTCAGCACTTAAAATGTTAACTTAATTTTTCTTCAATATCTATTGACCGTAACTATTCCATTGGAATGTATTCAGCTGTTCCAAGGACCAGTGCAACCCAGTGCAGCTCTGTACCCGAGCCAAGGTTTGGGAAAAGAATTGGAAACAGTTTTGCAGTTGGTTCAATGATTTTATTTGAATGCAATCCTGGCTACATACTGCGTGGTTCACCAGGGATTAGATGTGAATCTGTCCCAAATGCCTTAGCTCAATGGAACGACTCTCTGCCCAACTGTATTGGTGAGTATGGACACAATCTTTCAACAGAATGAGCAGATTACAAAGGAAAGACATCTTAGTAAAACTGGGTGGATTTCTCAATACTTTGTCAATAGATGCATCTGTTATAAAACATTAGTTTTCATCCATATTCCAAACTATTAGAAGCCTTAGCAATGCCAAATTATTTCATTGGGTTCACTCATGAGCATATGTATTTGTTTCCAAATGCCCAAATGCTTTTTCTTTACCTCTCTTTAAAAAGTAAGTTACAAACAATAAGACACATTTCAGAAGCAAAATACAACTAAGTGGAACATTCACATGATTTTACACTACAGCTTGCACTTGATCAGAATGATAAAACACATTAAAACATTGTATTTTAGATTGTAAATCAAAGCAACAAAAGAGAGTAGGATAGTAAAATGGTTTTGACAATTATTATTTATGGCAACTTCAGATATATTGCACAATGAATCGATATTAAGATCCTCACACTCATTACCCAAATCACTTCATGCCCAAACACATTTCTACCTTTCCAACCTGCTTATTACCCCCATTCCAATACACACAGCCTTTGTTCAGCTGGATCTGCATATGGAGATTAAATTGTGCCAAAGGAACTTTAATATCCACCTGAATATCTAAAGATAGCACTTAAACATTGCATCACCGTTCCCTCCTCCCTTCACTGCATTGGAATGACAGATCAGTTAATACGAGTTCCAAGGCGAGGAGGAGCATGAACCACAAACCTCTGATGTACATTTTACCATTTAGAGCAAACAAAGAGTGGAAACAAAAACATAAATCGCTAGGAGATCTCAGCATATCAGGCAGCATTTATGAAAAAAGGAAAGTTAGTCAATATTTTGGGTCCATGATCCTTTGTCAGAACTGAGGATATTTAGAGGGAGAGGCCTTTAAGGACTAACAGAGAGTGGGGAGGCAGGGCAAGGAAGTCAAAGGAGTACAGTATATGAGAAACATTGCAATGAGGTGGTGAATGCACATCCTACCGACATGAATGTAATTTGGTTGTTGTATCAAATGTAAGGATTATTATTATTATTAACAATGTGATAATTCAAGTCACAATTTTTCCGCCATACTCATCACAGTGATATAATTTGCCAATGGTACCTGGCAAGGGTGGATTGAACCTAGAACAAAAGGCTTGTTTCTTTCTTTCATTTAAGGAATGTATCGTGAACATTTACAAAGATATATTTTTAGCAAACGGTAGTATTTGCTTCTGATGATGTGTGATGCACATTAAATATTAATATACCAGAAGGATAACATTGAGGTTGACATTAAATGTAGTGACTGGCAATTGAGGATTATAAATAATAATAATAATAATAATAATGAATTTGATGTAGCGCTTTTCACGACTTTTAGAACATCTCAAAGCAGGATATACTGTAAAGTGAATTGTAAAGTGAATATATTTGTGGGCAAAACATGGCAGCCAATTGCACACAATAGTGTCCCACAAAAACAGTCATGGATTGAATGACCAAATTATTATTGATTTTTTTTTCCTTGAGGGATTATTATTAGGCATGTGGAATACAAAACCTGGCCCAAGGTTTCGCTCTGCCGGGAATCAAATCCATTCTGTTGAGAAGCTAGTATTATCTATGTTACTAAACATAATGCTGACTAGAATTTCAACTCTGCACTTTAAAGGAAACAAGACGTTTTATTAAAACAGACATTTAAAGTGGGAACAAAATATTGCTGCACTTTATGGCTATATTTTATACCCAGCTAATCTAAAATTGTAACCATTGGGTTCTGCAGGGTGTATTGCTGGAAGTTTCAAATTAGCTGCGGCTTTCCAATGTGGGATGGACCTAAACTTTTACTGTGATGTATAATGTACCTGGAGCATTTTGCAGATTTTGTTAAATAGTGCACAAAACACATCAATAACTTTGTATTTTCCTGAAGCAAAACTGGATAGATTCAATTTGAAACTTTGGTTGCTCATTTATAACACAGATGCATTACTTAGATTCAACAAAAATATGTGTGTCTTCATAATCTCATTAACTGGAATTGTTACAGGCATCAAAGTTTATGCTGGTCTGATCTAAATATAATAGTCTATTATGCTGAATCAACATGTAGACATAGTTATGGTTGATATCTAAACTGAAGATTGTATCTAATATTATCATGTTATAAAATATATATTACACCTGGCTGATTTCTAACAAAATGAGCATATTGTTATTGCAATTCCTTTATCCCTCTGAATGTTCAGAGTGAGTAAAGAACAGAGGAAGGTATTGACTGTATTTCACTTCTCTCTGGGTTTAGAAATTGAAGTTGTCATGCATTGTGTTTTCACAAAATCCTTGACCAGTTTAAAAACTACACCAAACATCATTGTGTCTCCTGCTTAAATGCACACCAATCTTACTGTCAGATATTCTTAGTTTCTCCATTTGTGTTGCCTTCTAGTGCCCTGTGGTGGAATTTTAACTAGGCGCACAGGATCCATCCTGTCTCCTGGTTATCCTGAACCATACAACAATAATTTGAATTGTGTCTGGAAAATCATAGTGCCAGAAGGTGCAGGCATACAAGTAAGACGACTGTATTCCTTATTCTGATTAAATGTGTCTAAGCTTTTCTATTTCTGCTTTATATTATGCCATCGCATCACTTCAATACAGATTTGTGGATATTAAGACAGAAATGGAGTCAACTTTCACATATACGTGGATAACACCCACCTGTATCACTTTGCCTCCACCCTTGACTCCAGGACCACTGCTGTCTTGACAGACTGTCTGTCAGACATCAAGTCCTGGATGAGAGATAACATTCTTCAGTTGAACGTAAACAAGTCGAAGACCCTCCTGATTGGTTCCCGTCAGTGTCTTCACATCTCGAGTGCTGACAGCATCACCATCCATGGATATATGCTCCATCTCATTAAGCCAGTATGGAATCCTGGCATCTTGTTCAACACTCAACTACCCTTTCCACCCCGCATCCCGGTCTTGACCTGCTCTGTCTGCCCCCAACTCTGCAACATTACTGGGATCTGCCCCTGTCACATGCTACCAGCCAACAAACAACAACAACTTGTATTTATATAGTGCCCTCTATGCCGGGTGGAGTCTTAGGGTACTTCATAATGGCTGAGCCCGAAGCTGCACACACGGTCAAAGAGAAAGGTTGAAACTTTCATACTTGCATTTATAACATCCAGCCGTACTATGCAAACTCCTTGCTTGTTGGATTCTCCATCAACCTGTCCACAGAATGCAGAACTCATCCAGAACTCTGCAGCTTGTGTCCTCTCTCACACTACGCTCCGTGACCATATCATACCCACCCTCACCTGACTCCACTGGTTTCCCATCACACAGAGAATACAGTTCAAGATCCTAGTCTGCATCTTCAAGGCCCTCCATGCTCTCGCTCCCCCGACCTCTGTGACTTCCTAACCCCCTACCAACCTGCCCGTTCCCACCGTTAGATCGGCTCTGGCCTGCTTCACATCCACTTCTTCGCCCACCCCATCATTGGCAGGCAGCCGTCAGCCATTCTCCCCCCACCCTCTAGAACTCTTTTACGCAATCCGTCCTCTTCGCCCATCCTTCGACTGCTTCAAGACCCATCCCAAGGCCTCTTTGACCATGCTTTCGATCAACCTCCTTTGTCCACTGCCCTTCACCCTCCCCAATCCCTACCTCCAGCTTGAATTCTGAATATTGTCTGCCCAGGACTTTGGGACGTCCTTCCGACATTAAAGGTGCTCTATAAATGTAATTATGTTGTTGTTGGCACATCCTTTAAAATACAGTAACTATACTTTGCAGTAAATCCTATGAAGTATCTTGACACATTTTGACAATAGAGGGTACTATATCAAATGGAAGGTTTTTAAAATTATTTTTCCCTTGCCCCTGGGTATTTTTCATTAACTCTTTAGAAGAGAAGGTCCAATTATTTGCAATAAAATTTATATTTATAGCTTTCTGGGTAGCTTTCTGAGTAGTGTACTCCAGTGCGATTCAAAGTGGCATTAATTGCTTTTTTAAAAAATCATGAATGTTTGTTTTTTCAGATTCATGTATTAAGCTTTGCAACGGAGCACAATTGGGATTCTTTAGACCTTCATGATGGGGTTGATACTAATGCTCCGAGACTTGGAAGCTATTCAGGTAAGAAGAACGAAGGAGCATTCTAGTTAAAGTAAATGCATTTTTTTAAAAAAGTTTTGTAATTTGAAATCCATATGCCTAAGGAGAAGATGCTCTCTTTTCTGGCCAGATTTTTCACTTACAACACACCATTGTTAAATGAAAAAAAAGTTATTTTAACTATATCATTTTTATCTGGCTGATCTTGTCAATCTATTTTATAATGTTCCTTTCGTTTTTTTTAATGTTTAAAGTAATTTACTCTCCAGCATTCTTCATCCATTTAGAAGATTGAAAAAACCTTTAAATAGGGCTCTTCACTCACTTATATAATTGTAAGGCTGTGTGTGTAAGAAAAATATATATATATGTTTTGAGTGAGAAGAAAGATGTTGATCGGAGGCAGGGGAGAAGGGAGAAGGCTTACAGAATTGGTAAACAAAATTAAGAATCTGGAAGCTCTAGATTTATTTTCTTCTCATATTCTCCTTAGGAACTACAATACCAGCACTGATAAACAGCACGTCTAATAATCTCTACGTGAACTTTCAGTCGGACATCAGTGTATCTGCTGCAGGCTTTCACCTTGAGTATACAGGTAATATAGTATTATGTAAATTTGAGGGTTCAGTCATGTATGTAGTGCCTGCCTTTCATGTCAGGAGGCTGCCCTGATGTGTATCAAGGTGTGAAAGACTATATCAAATTATTATTATAGATATTAAATAAGATTATTGTTGGCATTCACTTACAGATAAGTCAAGATTTTAAAAAAGGCAGCACATACTAAACTAACCACATAGCCGATTACTTTTCCTGGAAGAAGTCTAATGATTCAAACTCCTTAGTTATTACATTTATTTTCAAGTTAGATTTATTCAGCAGCCTAGAAGTATATGTTGCCTGTTGTCATTAATTCCTATTAGTTACACTCCACTTTAAAAATTGCCAAAGTCATCTATCTTATAGTGTCCTGACAGACTCCCTGTAAGACATCAAGTCTTGGATGAGAGACAACTTTCTACAGCTGAAGTCAGCAAGACCGAGGTCCTCCTATTTGCTTGCACCAGTGCCTCCGCACCTCAGGCATTGGTAGCATTAGTATCCATGGATGCACACTCCCGCTCACCAAGCCAGTCAGGAACCTGGATGTCTTGTTCGACCGTCAATTGTCCTTTCTCCTCCGTATCTATGCTATGACAATGCCATGTGGATTCCTTTCGCTCAGTGGTTAGAGCACTCACCTCACAAGCGAGAGATCTGGATTAGATTCCCGGCAGGGCAAAACCTTATGTAAATTTCCTTACTCCAAACGCCTAATAATAATCCCTCACAAAAAGCAATAATAATTTGGTCGCTCAATCAATGACTGTTTGTGGGACCCTGCTGTTTGCCGTGTTTAGCTCACAAATATACAGTCAATTCACTTTACAGTATACTCTGTGAGGTGCTTTGAGATGCCTAGAAGACATGGAAAGCACTATAACAAACGCAAGGATTATTATTATTGTGACCAGCTCTGCCTTCCACCGCATCTGCAACATTGCCTCACTCTGCCACTGCCTCACCCCTCAGGTTGCTGAAACCCTCATGCATGCATTTGTCACCTCAACACTTAACTATGGAAACTCCCTCCTTGTTGGCCTCTCCAACTCTTTCCTCCACAAGCTGAGGATCACATCCAAAACTCTGCAGCTTGTGCCCTATCCCTCACCAGGCTCTCTGACCCCATAAACCCCAATCTCGCCTGGCTCCATTGGCTCCCTATCCCTCAGAGGATTGAATTCAAAATTCTCCTCTTCACTTTCAAGTCCATCTACAGCCTTGCCCCCTCCTACCTCTCTTACCTGCTGACCACTAACAACTCTCTGTTCAGCAGACCCCAGACTGTGGCATGTCCTCCGCACAACCTTCCCTACCATCGGCGGCTGGGTAGTTAGTTATTTATCTACCCCCACCCTTTGAAACTCCATCCCACAATCCCTTTGCCTTGCTCCCTCCCTTGTCTCCTTCGTGGCCCAATTCAAGACCCTCCTTTTCGACCGTGGCTTCAGATGCCCTCCTACCTCTCTGCCCTCCCTCATCCCAATTCTCCCCACTTTCTACGCTCAGGTCCTGACCCCCTGACTGTTCAGCACTTTGGGATGTCCTCCTGATGTGAAATGCACTCTACAAAAATAATTTTGTTGTTGTCATCAGACAAAAATATGTGTTTCAGGCAGTAATTCCTAGTATCTGAAGTGCAGTGCAACACAAGTCAATGTCCATGGCAGTGGTTAATGGAAATTATTGTTTTGCAGCTATTGGATTGGATTCTTGTCCAGAACCAGTTACTCCCAGCAATGGAATCAAAACTGGAGACAGATACTTAGTTGGAGATGTGGTATCATTTCAGTGTGATCAGGGATACTCTCTTCAGGTAAACAATTTAGTATCATATTAAACAGCATACAAATGTACACAAGCCTTTCTATTAAGAGTCAAAGATACTACAGGTTGTTTATGTGCATTCCTCAAACTGGCCAAATATCTGATATTCAAAGGTGGAATACCCAACTTTCTAAGATTGATGCTTCCTTGTGAATCATATGCAATGTTGCTTAACATTTTGCAAGCATTGCTATACTAGTCCCAGTGTCTCAGCAACAAAATCACACAGCAGCTTCTGCCAGAAGATATCCATAGTGTAACAGAGAGTGAGAACTGGCAGTATGGAAGTCTACTAAGATGGATTCTTGCAGTACATCTGACAGGAGGGCAGTGCCTGTGTGCTTTAAGGCTATGAGTGGGTTTTCTGCCAAATGATTGTTTCTGAACTTAAAAAAGGAGGTCTCTGGACTAAATGAAGGCTGAGACCTTGCCGCTTAGCCAGGACAGAAAGGTTAGGTGTCTTTTTCCCTGTTAGAGTTAACAGCCCATGTTTCTCTATGTTTAGCTTAAGCTGCACATTTTGAGTGCTATAGCTGAGTGGTTAGAGCAGTAGCCTTGCAAACAAGAGACCTGGATTTGATTCGCAGCAGGACAAAATGTTGGGCAAGTTTCCTTACCCCACATGCCTGTTTACTTAGCAGTAATTAGGAACTCGGTTGCTATTTAATTGGTGTATCACTTTCCAGGGGTAATAATTCCTTCAAAAAAGTAATAGTAATATATTGGTTACTCAATCCACGGCTGTTTGTCTGACATTGCTGAGTGCAATTGGCTGCCACAATTTGCCCACAAAATAGTCCATTCACATTACAGTATATTCTATGATGTACTTTGAGACATCTTCAAGACATGATAAGGTGCTAAATCAAATGCAAGTACAGGTACCCTGCCCCAACCATGGCCTCGTCAACAGCTAAACTCACATACTAACGATTTGCTAAATACGACAACCCTTGCTAACCACGCAATGGTTATTGCTTAACCCTTGATTATCCATGGGTTTTAACACTAACACTAGCGTTTAGCGCTAGGACCCAGTTGCATCAACCAGCTTCGCGCTAGCTTCTGGCGCTAGGACCCAGTTGTGATGTCGCAATCAACCAGCGAGATGTCGCTTCTCTTTTAGGATTAGGGTAAACCTCCGTTGATTTCTCTCTCTCTCTGTGTCTGTGACTCTGTGACTGCAGATCCTGGCAGCCAATGCTCCCAAACTTACTCCCCCTATCCCCATGACACCCACCACACTGCCTTCTGCACCCCACCCCCCACACTCTGTGTCACGCATCACACCAACTTCTGCACCCCCCCGACCACACCACCACCCGTGTCACCCACCATGATTTCTCTCTCTCTCTCTCTCTCTCTCTCTCTCTCTCTCTCTCTCTATCTATCTCTCTCTCTCTCTGTGTCTGTGTGTAGATCAGTCAGTCAGACAGCCTCGCGGATTGCTGCAGATCCTGGCAGCCAAACTTCTCCCCCTATCCCCACGTTTCCCATAGGGCCCTGTACTTTCCAAGCGCGGTTTTACCCCAACCACGGAGGTTTTCAAGAATGTATCCACCGATTTTCATAAGTGTATCCAACACTTGGTTGGGGAGGGATACCTGTATTATCATTAAATTGTTTTATCCCATAATCCCGTGCACTTATGTGTTTCCTTGTTATGCATACTTTTGTTCCTTAAAAGTCATGCTTATAGCATCTTCTTCTACTTAATGATTCTGCATTTGAAATAATTGGGTTAAAACTGCTCTATGTTTTGCATTAATTCTTAGTCTGCTGCAATATGAGGCTAATAATTAAAATCAGTCAATAATTAATAATAATAACAGTCATTAATAATAATGCTGTTCCCTTTGGCACCCAATCCACTCACACACACCATATACATACACACACTCTTTCTCTCTCTCTGTTGGATAAACTTATGCATGGTGATAGTTTTTTTGTGGGTGTCATACACCTAGTTGACCAAAACAAGATCACAGCATCACAAATTTGGTTAGGACAAAGAAGTCCATCCTCGCTTCCAATATCATCCATATAACCTAGACTCCCGTCACAACATCAAGCAATTTTTTAAAATGAATCCAGTATCATGCCTCTAACCACCCTTCCTGGAAACCTGTTCTAGTTGCTAATTACCCACTAAGTAAAGAAAAACCTTTTGGTATTTGTCTAAAATTGCTCTCTGTACTGGAAACCTATATCCTCTTGTTCTACTGGGTTGATGTTTCCTACAGTATTGTTGTGAGTTTATTCTTTCAATCCCTTTCAAAATGTTACACAACAACAATTTGTTGTTATTGTACACATCTACAGGAACCCTTCTAATAAAGCTGCAATTAACAGCTATGTAAGAGCTAATTATCTCAATTGTTAATAAGCACACAACAGATCACAAATTTTCCTTGAACAATTTTTGTATTTGTAAGAGATTTGGGAATAAAATGTAGTGTTTTCCTCAGGGGCATTCTCATATAACATGTATGCCAGGACCAGTGAGGAGGTGGAATTATCCTATTCCCATGTGTATAGGTAAGTGTGTTCATACCTCGTGAAAGTGAATCATTTGATTTCTGACTTACATTATTTATGTAAATTGTATTTGAGATTTATAATTTTCACATGAGGCATAACGCTGAAGGGGGAATTTACTCTTCATTTAAATAAATAACTTGTTTGGCTGTAGGAGCACTCTCAGCGCTGCCTCAGAAGATTATAGGTTCTGTCACTCTAAGGTCAGGCTTTTGGCACTGTTAATTGCTCTGAGACTCTACCCTGCATGGAGGGTGCTATATAGTTCAAGTTGTTGTTGTAGTTTCAAGCAGTTTGAGTGGTTTCAATACCAAATGCAATGACTATTATTTTATAACAAACAAAATCCGTGACATGATTCACAAAGCCAACAACACCTATCACTAGATGGCAGCACCCCTCTCCAGGCATGTGGACTGTGAACTCTGATCTGGTAAAATGTACCTTAAAATGATGGAAGCTATTGTTCTTGAGTTTGACGGATGAAAATGTTGCTCCACACACCTCAGCATTATTTGTTTACCCATTGCTTTGTTACACTGAATTCCAGTGCATATTGTTGCAAGTATCCATCTGTTTTTGCAGCCCAGTGCGGTGGTGCTCTGACTGATTTCAGTGGAGTTGTTCTTAGCCCTGGCTTTCCTGGGAACTACCCAAGCAGTTTAGATTGCACTTGGACCATAAAGCTTCCTGTTGGGTTTGGTAAGTCTGGAGACATTTATTGGTTGATGTGTCACTATTTCCCCACACAGCAGCTGTCTGAATGGTGAGTTGTCTGCATGACTGAGAAATTCATACTTGATGTTTCATTGCATTTTGGGGGGTCACACTATGAAGTTCATGAACAGAATAACAGAACGCACATTTGCTTGACAAATCTCTGGATCTGTAATTATTTTTTAAACATTTATTGGGATATTGGGAGAGTCGGAGGAACAACCCACTTGTAGTGTTGAGCCTGGGGGCTATTTAAGGTTTTTACACATGCTCAATAGATAACATCTGACCAGAAGCAATGTGAGATCCCCCTCATGCTTTTTTCTGTCTGAGGTACAATAGCATTTTATAATTGTTACTTACATCAATAGGGTCATGGATTTTTTAAAAAGCCACATAAGAGGAAAACAAGTAAGCTGCATTTTGTTTAATATTTCCTCCCTACCCCTCCCGGACTGTTTAGCACAGAGAAATCACGAATCTACATCCAGCGAAGCCAGGATATATCCCAAAACAGAAACTTAATTTATAAGAATATCATCCTTATTTTGCCTACAAATACACAGTGCAAACACTTTACAGTAAATCCTGTGAAGCACTTTGAGATGTTGTCAGCTGCAATATAAAATGCAACAGCTTATTATTGTTTATTCAGTGTGCCATCAATAATATATTGTTTCAATTCACATACTGTAAAGAAGGTAATTCATTTATTTCCTTTGATCTTGTTGCAATTGATAGGTGTGCACTTGCACTTTGTCAACTTTTCCACGGAATTGATCCACGATTACATGGAAGTCCGGAGTGGGTCTGCAACCATTGGGACAGTAATCGGTAGATTTAGTGGTCCTCAGGTACCAGCACCACTGTTCAGCACAACTCATCAAACAACCATGTATTTTTGCAGTGACTACTCTCAGAACAAGCAGGGTTTCCGCATCATTTATCAAGGTAAGGAACGAAAAGCAAAAATATAAGGGAATCATCTTCCCCCTTCCTTTGCCCCTCCCTCACCCAATTATGTCCAATGATTGTTTCTACCCATACTGTTCTCTATAAAAATACAGTGTCACTACACTTTCTAGGGAATCCTTTGAAGTGCTTTGAGACACCTTCCCGATGCGAATCACATTTTATCAAGGATTATTTGTTATTTTTTTTTATCATCAGGGGTTGTTAATTGAGTGCAGCTAATGCAGGATATTGGCTTACTCCACCTGGTATGCTGGTAGCTGCATTCACAATCTGACTCCAGGATTTAGAAACAGGTTACAACAATGTCTTGATTTCCAAAATAATACTGATTATTTTTCAAATTGAGAACTAGCAGTTCTCTACTACTGCTAGAACTAGCAAAGTGCAACAGTTGGGGTGAATGTTAATTTCACAGGCTTTGAATAGGAATATATGAATGAATGGAAATAAACAGTGTGTCTGAAACAATGTGATATCACATTGAATTTGTCATGACTTGTCGCAAATTTCACCTCAAGACCCTATTATATATTTCCATATACTATCAGATACCTGGTAGTTTATATGAATGCAAATTAATGGCCATTTATTTTGATTATTCCCAATAGCACTGGAAGCACATCTGTGCTCTTTACTAACTGCTTGCTGTATTTCACAGTTGAGCTTTGTGAACTCATCACAGGGGAATTTCAGGGGTTGTAAGTGATGCTGGACTTATATAGAACAGGCAGTTGTGCACATTGAAAAAGGAAACGTGGAAGTCAGAGATGAGCAAGGAATGAATTAACCACGTTCATCATAAAATCCATGGGTTTCACGGTGATATACATAAGATTGTGGCAGTGTCTGCATTAGGGTATTTACAAACCAGACTTGTTGCATTAACTGCAATTTTCAATTTGTTACTGAAATGTGTAGCAGGCATATCACACATTCTACATTAGCAATATCCCAAATAAGCAAAACATTTAACATCAACTTTTTACTTGCTAAATTCGGAATTGTGAGCTGTACCTAATTAAAAAAATACATAATTTCTACACTTTATACAAAAATCTATTAACTACTTTTAGACATTTTAACAACATAAGGCACTATACCACATGTGAGGACTATTTAATAAGATCATGGCTGATCTAATATCCTAATTCTATTTACTCACCCCATACCGTACTTTCAATAATCTTGTTTACCTTTTCTCTCTGCCAGTTCTCCTGTTTCATTCCTTTACTACAAGAGGAACTCTTGATTACAAGATCTGGAACCAAAGTCATTCTAGCTCCTGACTGATCTAACACATTAGAATATAAGAAATGGGATCAAGGGGTATGGGGATAGAGCCGGTCAATGGAATTAGGATAGACGATCAGCCATAATCTTATTAAATAGCACGGCAGGCTCAAGGCACCGAATGGCCTATTCCTTATGTTCTTAAATGCTCGACAAATAAAAAAAACAAGGTCCAGCTAGTTCAGTGGTTCCCAACCTTTTTTTGCTGTGACACTAAATTGGCCACCAACAGACCTTAGTTGGCGACTGCTCGACTGAAGCGAAGCTCAGCCAAGATGATATCTCCGTCTCTTTTGTGGACTCAGAGCAACGCATTAGTACGGTCTTTCATACAACTTGGTCGGTGGTGTCGCCTCGGGCACTTTTCAGCATTAAAGAAGCATTTTAAGCATTAAAAAAAAGCAACAACAAAAAATTCTGATGACCCTTTGCGACCTTCCTGAGGACCCCCGCGACCCTGATTTGGGTCGGGACCCAAGGTTGGGAACACTGCTTTAGTTTGCCTTCCACCTTCTGGGCAGTCCCACGTGCATATTTCCTAAACTACCCATTATACTACTCCTAACACATTTTAAGATGTATGTGTCAGACTCCCAGCTGACCAAAACAATCTTTAATTTGGAAGCCTTAAAATGAAGACAGAGAATGTTCACATCTCAGAGGAGCTTGCTGAACTAGTGAAGGGAGATGAATTAACATGCACGGTTAAAATGACTTGACTACAGACCATTGTCTTGATTTATTTCCCTCACACAATTGAGACTGTTAATTCTTCCAAAGCAATTCCACTCACTTTGTTTCATTTTGCAAATCAAGGGATGCCGTTGGGGAAAAGAAGATCATTAGAATCAGTAATAATTTGTGACTGTTTTAGAGTGGAGAGCTGATTGTGGTGCTTTAAGTGTAGAGGTTGTTAATGAATTGTTTGCTAATCTACATTCTGAAATAAAACAGATTTGGGCTGGTTCAGTTGGTAACATTCAACTTTGAATAAGAAGTTCATAGATTGTCAGGGATGCCATTTGGCTGTGAGACATTAAGCTAATTTCCCACATGTTCAGGTGGATGTTCAAGATTCCGTGGCACTATTCAAAGGAAAATAAGTCTACAAGTATCCTGACCAAGAATTCACCCAGTTAAAATTGATCATTTACATCATGGTTGTTTGTGGGACATTGCTGTGCATACATTTTGATCGCCTACAATTACACAGTCACTACACGTCACACAAAACCATTTGAAGTTCTTTGAGACATTGTGATAATGTGTTGAGGCTCTACATCAAATGCAAGGATGACTGTTATTATAGAACTGAGTTTTTTTGAAAGCAGAGTTATATCTGAGCTAAATCTATAAAACAATAACAAGGGAGATAAAATGACATCAGCCGACATAGGCTGAGCACGACTCCATCAGGTGAGATTCAGGCAAAATCAACAGGATATGTTTGTATGCATTGCGCTTAACTGACATCTGTGGGGGACTATTAAAATATTTCACTGTGTACCCCTACAGTTAGAGGATTGCTTTATCGGTGTACATGCTTCCCATTAAGCAAATATTCATGAATATACATGGAGTGAATAAGTGACTGAGCAGATGTTTCCTTGAACAAATATTCTCACTTTCAGGCTCTGAAAGTGCAGGGAAGAAGTGTGAACATATCTCCCATTTAAATAGTGCATAGAAAGGTCAACCTAATTCAGTTGAATAGTGCATAGAAGGTCAACCTGGCTCGCCTCTGAGTTGTGGGTTGAAGCCCCAATTGATTTAAATTTAGTTGACACTCCAGATGCTGTCTTCTGAAGAGATGTTGAAATGAAATCCTGTTTGTCTGTTCAGATGGGCACTAAAAATCCCATGACTATTTCAAAAGAGTTAGGAGTTTATCCTGTTTCCTGGCTAGCTTTTGGCTGTTTTTTGGAAATTGCTGTAAACATATTATCTCTATTGTACACCTCTATTATTCACCTTTAAAATACAGTCAGTACACTTTACATTATATTCCAAGAAGTGCTTTGAGACATCCTCCTGCTGCAAGACATACCGTACTACATGTAAGGAATATTACAATTAATAACATATGCTAATCTGCATGCTAGTCGCTATGAAGCTCCTTTGGAGCTTCTGTAGCTCTGTGGTTAGAGCGCTCACCTCACAAGCGTGAGAACTGTGTTCAAATCTAGGCAGATCAGGGTGAAACCTTGGGCAAGTTTCCTTACTCCACACGCCTAATAATAATCCGTACTAAAAAAATTATAAAATTGGTCATTTCAATCCACGACTGTTTGTGGGACACTGCTGTGCACAATTGCCTGCTGCATTTCGCCCACAAATATATAGTCAATTCACTTTCAATTATACAGTATTCTGTGAAGTGCATTGAGATGTCGATAAGATGTGAAAAGCACGATATCAAATGCAAGGATTATTATTATTATGATTATTATTATGAATAGCCTCCCTCCAGAACACATGCAGACTTATCTGAAGAGTTTCCAAGACGCATTTTTATATGGATGGTCTTAACCCTGGTTGTTAATTCCTCTGAGACAGAATGCAGTCAAATTGTAAGAGGTTGACAAACAATCAATGCTTCAGGGAACAAAAGTTGGAAAGAAAGAGTAGAATTAAAATAAATCTTTAACTTGCATGACTTTAAAATTAATTTATTTCCCTCCACTTCGAAGCATAGAAAAGGACAGACAAACTGCTGATTTCTTTGAACAGGCACTGAACAGGATGAGGAATTCCCATCGTTTTGATGCTGAATGAGTCAAACGATGAGCTAAAGTTGGCTAAGCATAGGAAGTTCCCTTGTTCGAGACCAAGCTTCTTGCTGAGTGTATGAAAGAGGAGG
Source organism: Hydrolagus colliei (assembly GCA_035084275.1). Taxonomy (NCBI): domain Eukaryota; kingdom Metazoa; phylum Chordata; class Chondrichthyes; order Chimaeriformes; family Chimaeridae; genus Hydrolagus; species Hydrolagus colliei. The sequence continues at coordinate 87,728,990 of CM068743.1, forward strand.
CAGAATTCGCCATGCGGGATTCATTGAATGGGATACATTTTAAGAATCAGTGATTTGGAACTCAAGAGGTTTCTATATCTGGTCAGAACTAAACACTGACCGGCTGCATTCAGTGATGAGACTTCCTATTAAACTGTTAGAACTGCACTTTAAAGTATTGCAGGCCTATATATTGCAGTGTTGCTGGTTGACATATTACAGTATTTATCTTAACTGCTATATGGAAGGTCTTAAAATCAGTTTTCACAAGATATGACATCTTTCAAATTTTAGAGCTTTCAGCCATGCACTACACATCTCAATACAATCATCTCACTAGACATACATTGTTATACATTATACATTTGTGTGCAATGGAATGTCTGAATCAAGCCAGTAGTCTGTGATGTTCTCGGTTGACCGATTTCCCAAGCCCAGTCGGTTGGTGGTATTCCAGGCCATGGCTGATGGCAGACTGGAATCTCCATGTGTAGGTGGGATACCTGGAAATCTTTGGAATGCTGGAATGCTTTGGAATTATGGTGATGAGGTTTTGCACATGTTAGACAACTGGCTGACCAAACATATGTTTCAGAATCAATCTTTGAGCTCCCAGCTGATGACTACGAAAGCACAAAATGCTGTCATCCACTGCAAGTCAACCAGCAGCTTATAGAGAATGATAGATTATTGCTTGAAAATTGCAATTTAATAACATTCGCAGTATTCCTTATCTAATCTGGTGTAAACCATTAGATGGCAGCACATATCTTTCAGGTAGATTTCTTCACTTCTAGATCCAAGTGATCATGGTGCAAGTGTCCCCTGTTTTGTTGAATTTTGGTAGAGAAATGTTATTTCTTCAATGTTAGAGTTAATAACCTTTTTGTGTATGGGGACATTTCCTGCTCTCTCTATCCTGTTTTGAAAAGTAGAGTAAAAGTTTGTTTATCTGGCACCCGTAGGACCTGGCCAACCACCGCCTCCTCTTCGCCACCACCAACCAGCTCCTCCACCAACCCCATCTCGCTTCGCAGATCCTCTCCTCAAACGCACGTTGCGAGGAGATGTTGGACTTCCTCGAGTCCAAAATCGAGAGAATCCGCTCTGCGGTTTCCTCCCCCCACCTCTCCTCCACCGCTGCCCCTCCATCCACTATTCCAACCCCCACCCACACCCCCTTTCATACTTTTATCGCCACCTCCCCGTCTTCAGTCACAAAAATAATCACCTCCATGAAACCCACCACGAGTTCACTGGACCCCATTCCCACCTCCCTCCTCCGCACCCAACTCCACCTTCTGGCCCCACTCATCTCTGACACCATCAACCTTTCCCTCTCCTCAGGCACCGTCCCTACCTCCTTTAAAACAGCCACCATCACCCCTATCCTGAAAAAACTCTCCCTTGATGCGTCGCAGCCATCAAGCTACCGACCCATCTCCAAACCTCCCGTTTTTATCCTTGAAAGGGTGGTTGCCTCCCAGCTCCACTCTTTCCTTTCAACTCACTCACTCCTTGAACCCCTCCAATCAGGTTTCCGCCCTGCTCACAGCACGGAAACTGCCCTGGTTAAGGTCACAAACGACATCCTAACCGCCTGCGACCAGGGCTCCCTCTGCCTCCTCGTCCTCCTTGACCTGTCTGCTCCATTCGACACAGTCGATCACACCATCCTCCTCCAACGTTTTTCCTCCCACCTCAACCTTCAAGGCACAGTCCTTGACTGGTTCCATTCCTACCTGACCCACCGCTTACATTTTGTTTCTTCCAAAGGTTTCTCCTTAAACCGTCGCACAGTTTTTCATGGTGTCCCCCATGGCTCTGTCCTCGCCCCCCTCCTTTTCACCATTTACACGCTCCCTCTGGACGATGTCATCCGCAAACATGGGGTAAATTTCCACATGTATGCGGACGACACCCAACTGTACCTTTCCGCCTCATCCCTCAACCCCCAAACCATCGATGTTCTGACAGCATGTCTGTCTGGCATCGAGTCCTGGATGAGGGACAACTTCCACCAATTGAACGTGAGCAAGACCGAGGCCCTCCTGATTGGCTCAAGCCAGCACCTCCGCACATCGGGCGCTGCCAGCCACAATATCCAAGGCTGTACTCTCCACCTCACAAAGCCAGTCAGGAACCTCGGCATCACGTTCGACCATAAACTCTCCTTCCTCCCCCCACCCACATCCGTGCCTTGACCGGCACCGCTTATTTCCATCAGTGCAACATTGCCAGGCTCCGCAATTATCTCACCCCCCACGCTGCTGAAACACTTGTGCACGCGTACATCACCTCACGGCTGGACTACGGAAACTCTCTCCTCGTTGGCCTGCCCAGCTCCTCCATTCACAGGCTGCAGGTCATCCAAAACTCTTCAGCCCATGTACTATCCCGCACCTTTCTCCGTGACCACATAACCCCACCCTCGCCCTTCTCCACTGGCTCCCCATCCTCCAGAGGATCGAGTTCAAGATCCTCGTCCTCACCTTCAAGGCCTTACACGGCCTTGCCCCGCCCTATTTATCCGACTTACTCACCCCCTATAAGCCCACTCGGACCCTCTGTTCAGCAGGGCTTGGCCTGCTCCAAGCCCCCTGCCCGAACCGCCCCACCATCGGAGGCCGGGCCTTCAGTTTCTGCGCTCTCACTCTATGGAATTCCTTCCCACAATCCCTCCGCCTTGTTTCCTCCCTTTCCTCTTTCAAGGCCGGTTTGAAGACTTTCCTCTTCGATCGTGCCTTTTGTTCCCACCCGAACTTTTCAACCTCCCCTACGTGTTTCACCCCTTCACGAACACTCCCCTCCCAGCTCGGGTCACACGCCTCCTGTGCAGCGCCTTGGGACGTCCTCCCGACGTGAAAGGTGCTTTATAAGTTTACATTGTTGTTGTTGATGATTAAAGCGCCTGCCGGATATTCAGGTCAGCTGCCGAAAACCCACCACAAAAAAATTAAAGGTCTTTTAACACACACCATACACACCAGTCTAAATATTAACAGAATATTGTATTGGTACTTTATTGTACCAATTTCACCTTCACTGGTAGATGCTGCGCTTGAAGCCATGATGCTGCAGTTGAGGTTTACAGTCCTGCGATTCTTTTTGCAATGGAGGATGCCATGCGGGTGAAAAAAATGGCAACGCGACTTTAAAGCATTACTAGCGGCAAGCCGATAACCCTGCACGACAAATGCTCCACTGCTATTGTTCCAGATAAGTTCCGGTTGATTGAATGTCAACCAACGACTGGTTGACATTATCAACCAGTCATTTATTTGGGTGTGCCGGTTATACGAAAGTGCCAGTTCATCGAGTCATGGATAAATGGGCTTCTACTGTAATTTTTAATGAACGTCCTTTCCAGTATCCGCTTTATATTTCCTGTTTTCATTTCATTGGTTCTTCTCAAATTGACATTACTTTTAAAGGGATATCCCACAATGAATATTAGGTGTCCAAAATATTAGGGTTAATAGTTTGCACAAACTCAAATTGCACTCCAATAATATTTGAAAAATTCACCAGTGACCAAAAGATTCCATCAATTACCCACTTGAAATTTTCTACATTTTGCTGGCTCATGATTCATGATTCAAATCACGAAAGCATTGTCTTGAATTTATTTTGTCTTTCCCCCACCACCGTACCAAAGAGGATCAAGAAATCGGAGTTAGCTAGGAACAACAAATTGTTAATAGCTGCAAGGGAGCTGGTAATATTACACGCTGTGAATCGGTTCATTGAAGTGCAGATTTTTAAATTAGATTTAGGTTGAGTACAGTTTTGATGTGCACAAATGAATTAATGGAGTCAGAAAACACTTTGGCAAATAAGGTTAATAGCCGAAGGAATTGGAGGAAATTGTAACAAAACTTGTATCTGGTCTTATTAATTTTGTGTGTTCTTCAGGAAAAATAAAGCCAATGGAAATAGAGCCTTTTTTTTCTTTATCTGATATATGTGTAAAACCCATCACCATGCTTAAGGATTTTGGATATTCTTGAGCACGGTGATGGATTCCACATGTGTCAGATTCCCTGTTGATCAAAATAATAATAATCCTTGCATTTGATATAGTGCCTTATTACATCTTCTAGGCATTTCAAAGCACTTCACAGAATACATTGTAAAGTGAATCGATTTTACATTTTTTAGGCAAAATGTGGCAGTACAGCCATGTTCCACAAACAGTCGTGGATTGAGTGACCAATTTATTGTTATTTATTACCCTGGAAAGCGATCAGATTTATGCTTTTTGGTGGACTGAGAGTAAAGTTTATTCCATATAATCAACAACAAACTGTGCATATATAGGTTATTTACTGTGTAGTTGAAGTAAAGATTACTTTGCCAGCTATGTATCATGTGAAACCAAAATTATTTGTCATGCCCACCCAACTGACACTATTTTTATATTTTGTGTTGCAGCGTACCAACTTCAGAGCTGCCCTGACCCTCGTCCATTTAGAAATGGGTTTGTCATTGGGTACGACTTGTCTGTGGGACGCACCATCTCGTTTGAGTGCTTGCCCGGTTACACTTTAAATGGAGAGGCAGCACTCACTTGCCTTCACGGTGTCAGTCGTAACTGGAACCACCCAGTGCCGAGATGTGAGGGTAAGAAATGAAACAAGAATTGCTAACTTTCCCTGTATGCGAGTTTGATGTCTGTCTGTTTGGTCATTTAGTGATACTTCACTAGTCCACTGATATCATGCACTAATTTCTGAAGGATTTAAAGCACCTCTGTTGCGAATGCAATATCCAGAGGACTTTTGCACTGCATGGTTAACTATTTATCTTTTCAATTTTTTCTTAAAGAATTGTCGAAAGCCAACTTCCAAATTAATGCTGAATTTAAGCAACGTTTGCAAAATTTGACATTTTATGTCACTATCTTAAGTTAAGGAATAAGACGTTTAGACCAGTAACATTTCCGTGTTATTTTTATTTCTTGAAAACAAATGTGAGGAAGGTTAAAAAGATCTAATTTTCATGAAAGATGAATCATCCAGAAATGTTTGCAAGTGTCAACCTTTGTTTTATGGATTGATTACGTCTTTTACCTTGTTGACTTGAATACATACACTCTGAAATCTGAATATAGTAAACATTATTGATGTAGCGAATACATCTTGTTTTGTTTTCTTGCAGCACTATGTGGAGGCAATATTACAGCACTAAATGGCACTATTTACTCCCCTGGGTATCCTGACGAGTACCCAATCTTCCAAGATTGTTTTTGGATTGTTAAAGTCCCCCCAGGCAATGGAATCTACATCAACTTTACTGTCTTGCAAACAGAACCTATATACGACTTCATTACAGTGTGGTAGGCCAATAAATATTCTCTACTGATTCAATGTTAACTGTGGTAAAATGACACACAGTAGTGATATAACGTTATTGTTATTGTGCATTTACTTTCCCAGTACATTTCTTGATGAGAAGCTGCATCCCTAAGCTAGTTAGCAGTGAACGAAAATAAATGCAGAATTTACAACAGCTGGCTGTTTGTCAAAAAGCAATGCCGCCGATGTTCTTTTGTCACTCATAGCATTAATTATTGTATATCACAACAAGAAATGAACTAGCGGGGCAACATTAGGTAAGCAGGATCCAATAGTAAAATCATTAGTAGACATCCAGCCTGACATACAATTCCTAGAAATAGACACATTGGACAATTTTGTAGTTGGGCCTTTAACATCAATAAAAAATTACCTTTAAATTATGCCTTTCACGTAGGGAGCTTCACTTAGTTTTCAGGGAGCTTGATTGGGGACGCTGGGAGAAAGCTAAGGAGGGAAGGATAGGTTGCCAGAAAGGTTAGTTGTGGGGGGCAAAGCAGAGGGATTCCTGGGGAAACATTCAGAGATTGCACAGACGAGCTGATGGCTTACTGAGAGACAACGGGATGGAGAAGGTAGGAATGTGAAGGATGACAGTGTTTGCTGAGTGATGGGAATGGCCCGGGCAGTGGGGTTGAATCAGGCCGTGGAGCCTTCAGATCAATCCTTTTAAATTTGTTCTGTTCATTTCAATGTGTTATCTGTTCAAACATACATTTTGAATTTCTTTCCGTCTCCTTTTCCATTACAATGGAATTTATTTGCATTATGATATTTAAAAAGGAACATTCTGCATTTACTTGTGTACCATCAAAATGTTTCCAACTTACAGAAGGACCATTCCATTGAAATTTATTCTGTCCACTTTCTGATCACCTTAAATATAGCTAATGCTCAGAAGGAACAACATATTCCAAACTTTTAAACATAACTTCTCACAAATGCTGTGAAGTAGAATTATTATCCATTCTCAATGCAACCTCAATCAATATTTTCCATTAAATGGGTATAAAGGGCATATATATAATGTATATGTATATATATAGTAAATACTGTATATAATATTTTGAAAAGTGGTGGTAATGCTAGAATATTTAGATACTATCAATTTCTTTTGTATTATTTCTGTAACAACAAATTGCATTTATACAGTACCCCTTGTATAGAATAGTAATGCACTGCAAATTTTCAAGAAAGTTAGTCTGTAATTTGAATATTATGATGCATCATTAATCCCAAACTGTAGTTCTTCATTATATTTCAGTGGTATGAAAAAATATTATTGACACAGGGCAGCAATCTATATAAAGTGTTGTCATGAGCTGCTGGGCATGAGCAATACGTGGAGGGAAGAAATGCCAAATTCAGAATACACAATATAATAATGAAATTCATTGGAAATACATTATAAATATTGTATTCCAAAAAAGTTGAGCAATTCATCACACCAAGTATCAAAGTAATACTCCATTTGATGCTTCAGTGAATTTGTTTTAAACAGTGCTGTGCCTCATGTCTCGGTGTGCATTTGCAATGTATCACCTGAAAAAATCCCTTATAAACAGTAATTGAATTTAATGCAGTGTTTGAACAAATTGGAATCCAAAGCTGCAGTTTGGATTGAAATCTATTGTTGTTTAAATAATGTTTATTGACAGCTTGAGGTATTGTTTTCTTGTAAGCGGACAGACTTGAATGGGCAGAGGTGCTGTATGGAGTGATCTGAAAGCAGTTTGAAATTACCACCCAGATATGGCAATTAGGAGTTAGATTTGATTGGAATGGTACTGTTCATTCCTATTGTTAGTTAAATAAGGTTTATTGGCAGCTTGATGTATTGAATATAAGCATTATCTAATTTGAACCTGCAAGATGCAAACAAAAAGCAAATCTTTATAGCCCACAATGCTTTTTCTATTTGCATTTATTATAGGTGCAAAATACAATGAAGTTTTAACTTTTTTCGCTTTACTTGCGTTTCATTTTATGTTTTTGCTGTTTTAATTCCCTTCTCACCCAGACGTTCAGGCTGCTGTAACTTCTCTCAGTACAGTTCTTGAAGGGAACACACCGTCTGTTTTCTTGGAAGGCCTGAATAATCCACTAGGAATTGAGTGTAAATAAGATTGAAAAGGAAGATGTTTAGGCGGGATTGTGAAGGTCGGGAGAGAGAGTAAAGCGGAGGGTTTGAGGGAGACTATTTCAGAGTTTCAGGGTGTGGTGGATGCAGGCGTGGCCACCGATGGTGGAGTGGATGGCAAATAAACAGGAGGCCAGAACCAGCTGAGCAGAGGCAGCATGTGGTGGGGGTAAGGGGTTAGCAAATCAGATAGTTAAAGTAATGTCAGGGTTTGAAGGGATTTGAAAACGAATAAGATAATTTAGAAATTGATCTGTTTGGTAATTGGGAGCTTGTGGATCCTGGCAATGGTGTGAAGGGGTTACAGAATTTTGTGCCAATGAGTATCCAGAAATAAAGCGGTTCTGGTCAGGGAATCTCCAAGGAAACAGACTAGGAAAATCCCCTGGATACAATTGTTCATTCACTTGATGGACAGCCTCCCAAAGTGAAAGGGGCTATATAAAATATAAGGGTTGGTATGAGAATACTGATGGGGGACCTTTTGGGTGGAATTATCAACGAAGACTGTGTGAGTTCAAAGTCGTGACATGAGGCCTGAACCCACAAACATCGGAGACATCACTGCCAATCACCTGAGCTAGGTGGATACTGATGTGGACCAAAGGCCTGAGGAAGTGATGATTAAGTGATGGAGAAGAAGAAAATGAGCATTGAGAAAGTTCAGTTGTGTTACGTTACTGCAGACATTTTGAAAACAAATCAGTCAAAGATTGAGAAAAGGCAGCTGATTAGATTGAATCCTGGATACTCTTCTGCAAAACACTTTGTACCCCCAGCACACCAGTCTTTGCCAGGCTCCATTGGCTCCCAATTACAAGTCAATTAATTCAATATTTATTCAGCAATCACTGGATTTAAATACAGTGATTTTTGTACTAATACTGAATGCATTGAACAAATATTTTGTTTAGTCATGTCAGCAAAGTAATTCTAAATGTGGTCCAGTACTTAAATGGTTAAAATTCATTAAGAGACTGCTGAGGACCAAGTAGAATTCACATGGATTCTGCCCATTTTGCAAAAGGTTGTTAGCCAGAAATCTGAAACAAATGGTTGTCCTTAGGTAATTTAAGAATGATTAAAATAATAATCATTACATTTGATATTGTGTCTTTTACATTGAGGGGAGATCTCAAACCTTTTTCCAGAGCTTACTATAAATTGTGGGGACTGTATTTTATAGGTAATCAAAATATTAATCAAAAGGGCAGAAGGGCAATACGAGTAGGTTGGTATGCTTACCAATTACATGAATTCTGTGATTTACACATGAAAGTAGAGCCTACGATTGGCTCCTGTGAAATGAATATTTGGAAAGAGTAGATTCCATAGAAAAAAAATGATCAAGGGAAAAATATATATATTTACTTGGGATCAAATAAGATGAAGGCTGGTGAATGCGCTCCACAGATAAAGGAGATAATATACTTAAATAGTAAGACAACCAAACTGAAAGTTACTTGGAAAATATGTACACATTAGCAATACCAATAAACTAATAGTGATAAGGGTGTCAGCTTTGTACAAATGTAAAAAATGTTTTGAAGGAAAGCACTATATGAATATTTCTTTGTCGTTTTAAATATGGATTGCACTGGAACTGAATTGAGTACAAGTGTTACAAAGTGGTATCTCAAAAGAAGACAGGCAGAAAGAATGTGTAGGGCATAGCAAGAAGATTATTATCTAGAGAGAGGAAACATTGATGTGTGTACTGGGGAGAAGATTGTGGTGCACAACACCTGCACAGTAAAAAAATAACAAAAAGAGATGTAAAAGGGTAAGGCAGAGGAATGGTGAGCACCAGGGTGAGTACAAGGCACTGCACGGATGAGAAGGGCAGAGGAAAGAGTGTGTCAGGAAATTATAAATCTGCTTCTGAAGTTGAGGGGACAGATGGATGAGTCCCACAACTACACCCTTACCTCCATCCTTTCAAAAGCTCCATAGTGAAAGTGGATGAGCACATGGATGGAGTTTGCATTGTGCTAAAACATAACTGGTGATATTCAAGCCTAATAGGAAGAATTCAAGCAATTCCTTAGAAAGTCCAATCCTGATGAAAGTCAACAAATCCAAAGTCTATGCACTTGTGGTGTGGCAGGACATGACAGAGGAGAGAGAAATAGGTTGCATTTTGGCCTTAAATGTTTTTCTAATACTCTTTAAGGAAGTGGACCACCAGATGATGCTTGTGGAGGCATCAGAAGAGACCAAAGCCACTAGTGCTGTGTTGCAACCAGGTTAAGAGAGTGTGAATGGGCCAGGTCCTTGCATCCTTGCTTTGGAGTCCCATCTCCCACCTAAGGCTGCCAAACGCTGGCAGAGTTAGCACTTTGTTTGGATGATTTTGATTCAAACTGAGATTGCACCAGGGGCTGAGATGGACCATGTCCAGGGCCACCTTCACATTCATTCACAAGTGTTGACATGCACATGATCCTAAAAGGTGTTTATATGCCAATTGGCAAAGCTACTTGTCTAAATCCATTCCTATCCATTTCGTATACCCTACCCATAGGCAACTACAATAGTAAACAAAGTTAGTCTGACTTTCCTGTAGCAAATAGTGTTTAGTGCTGCTGTGGACATTACGTGCCAATGGTGAATATGGTATGGATCAGTCCTGCTAGACAATTCAGGCCATCTAATATACAATATAATTTACATTTATTCCAGCAGCTTTCATGTTAGGAGGATGTCTCAACATGCTTTACATAGAAAGCTTGGCATTCCGAGCCCATCTTGCTGTGTATGATCAACACTTCAGTTCACCTCAACAGCAATAATAACTTGCATTTAACAACAACAACTTGCATTTGTACTGTATGAATCATGTAGCAAACATCTCATTAGTACTTAATTAATGTTCAACATGTCATTTGAAGTCCCATGTGCTTTAATCTCAATTTCTGTTTTCAATAAGGAGAGACATTGTTGTTGATGGTGAGGGTGTGAATATTTGGCAGTTACAGGTGAATTGGCAGTTTTATACTTGGAACTGCTAAATAAGAAATAGGAAATTCAGAATCCCCAGTGAAATAATTACTACTTTCATGTTTTGAGTCAGTTTCAGAAGAGCAGCATATTTTTCTTAGTCTATCTTTCAGCTAAGAATTCATTGCTTTTTGTTTCTTGCAAATTGATTTATTTTGCAAAATATGTTACTTTGGGCAAATAATGTAATTCATTGAAAAATGTCATTCAAACCTGAGAATCGAGACACCGACAAATAAAAGTTTGATACTTTTACATCTTATTTAACACTAGCTACACACTTGCAATCAAATAATCCAATATGGTTTGTAGATTTCAGTGATACCACTAACAAACCATTTAACATGCCATAACAACAACAACAAAAAATTATATTAATAGAGTGCCTTTTACGTCTGGAAGACGTCCATAAACAATGAGTGTACACCTTAAGCAAAACTGCCATACATGTGCGATGAACTTGTTTGGGTCATAACTCATGAAAGATAGAAGATCCTATCACAGAGTCATAGCTCATGAAAGATAGATCTTATCAAAGCTATGCTAGCAAAGCGGTTTACTATGTAATCTAGCCTATCCTTGAGTTATTGCAATGCAGCCGTTGCTATTCTTTTTTTTAATCGGCCTTCTTTTGTCTGCCATTCTTTTATCTGACACTAAGGCAGCTTTATCTTATTCCTGCCTCTGAGTGTGTGCTGCATGGGTGCATGTGCAAGTACGTAAGTGGTGCATGATGCATGATGCAACAGCGCCACTGGGAGTTGGCGCCGCCACCAGGTGTAACTGGAGCAAAAAGCCCAAAGCTGTCTTATGTGTGTGATGAACTTGTTTAGGTCATAACTTATCAATGATAGATTATCCCGAAAATATACCCATGATACTCCTAAATGGAAGGCCTTTTCTGAAGAGATATAAATCGTGTCTCTATATTATTGAGATCTTGACAGACACACAGACAGACATTGTCATTTAATTAGCATACAGAAAAAGATAGAAGAAGAAGATAAAGGTGCAGCAAAGTACAATATCCACAAAAATCAGGATTTTTATATGTATATGTCAAGTCCTCCATTGACCCAGATTGGACGTTTACACTTCCTGTTCCAATTAAATCACCTTTTTCATTATAACTTGTGTCACATCCATAGGTGGATAGTGGCTCACACAGATGCATGGTGTCCTACAAAAAAAATGTTGTTAACAGTATTAATTTGCTGCAAATGCCTACAAACAGTAAAAACATTGCCCAAGGTGATGTTAGAGAAATAAAATATTCTCATGAAAAGTCTGTAGTGTAGTTGGGTTGTAGTATAATACATCACTACAAAAATTGTAGTGCGTTGCACCGCGACTACGGTCAATTTTACAGCAGTACAAACATTGTAATAAATTATGCTCCTATTTCCCCAAGGTGGAGTTGTATCAATTGATTCACAACAGGCAAAGATCATGATGATGTCTATTTCTCTCCTTCAGGGATGGACCAGATCAGACTGCGCCACAGATTGGACAATTTAGCGGAAATACAGCTCTGGAGTCTGTCTATAGTACATTAAACCAGATCTTGATCAAATTCCACAGTGACTTTACAACAAATGGCTTTTTTGTCCTCAGTTACCATGGTTAGTTTCTGTGGCAGTGAATTCATGCATCTCTTTCGCATAAATTGAACCAAGTCCTGATTAATGCTTTACCTTACAGTTGAATGAGCTGCTAGTTCTTGCACTTTCCTGTAGCTTTATTCCAACCCACTATGTAATTACAGGGTAAAATATGCAGTATATGATGTGATAATTATCCAGTGACTGAATATGCAATCTTTTTTGTTCTGCTCTAAATAATTGTGGGCTGACACCTCTTTCACCTCCCCCTCAAATTCTGGAGAATGGTTTCTCTCTCAGGCTTTTCACAACTGAATTCATGCCATGTTGTATTTTAACAAGTTGCCAAGCCTCCAAAACAGCTTTTTATCTTCGTTTTTTAGCGTTAAAATTATATTTAGGCGTCTATCTGTCTGGCAATGGTGCACAAGATCTGTGTTCACTCCTGCCGGAAATGGAAGATTTTCGCATTTGGTCTCTTAGCTCAGTGGCTCTGTCGCTCAGTGATTAGAGCACTCGCCTTACAAGCGAGAAACCTGGGTTCTTCATTTCCAGGCAGGGCAAAACCTTGGACAAGTTTCCTTCCTTCACACGCCTAATAATGATCCCTCAAAAAAATAATAAATTATCAAATGCAAGGATTATTATTGTTATTCTGTCAATGCCCTTTGAGATATCTCGAAGACATGATATGGAGCTATTTCAAATGTAAGGATTATTGTTAAGATAGGGGGTTGTAAAGCAGTAGCTAAATGCAACATACTTTCGCTATTAACACTGACAGTTACTTCAACTGGAGTCTGGCCAAACTTTATGCTGAAGTCAGTGGGTGTTCACCCCTAGAACCAATCAATAATTAGACTGTTTTTAGACCACAGTTTTCAGTAGTAGGATAATTATCACTGATGTTAATTGTCATCAGTGATCACACATTGGATTTCAGACCCCATCATTTCTAATTGCGGGGGATTGCTAACATTTTGTTATCTGTTTGTCTAGCAGGAGAGCATAATTGCATTGGAAATGGAACCCAGAGTTCTTGTACTTAAGCAGCGCTACAGTGCCTCTGGTTAAATTAATGGTGTAATGGGTTACTCTTATAGGGCACAAGAAAGAATGGGCATCGTCAAATCTGTTCACAAGGTTTTCAATAGAACAGGGCTTCCTGAGAATCCGGAATCCATGGTTCTTGTATGCAAAGGATAACTTTGCTTAAAAAATGCAGGTCATTGAATCTAAAAGTCAGTAATTTACTTTCCTTTATGGCTCAGAGTGATTGATGTAGAACTTTCACATTGTATACTCAACTGGTAAACATTTTTAGTTGAAATACATTAGAATATATAGCACAGAAATAGGCCAGAAATTGCCCCAACTGGTCTATACCCATGATTATACTCCACATGAGCCTCCTTCTGCCCTTCCTCAACTAAGCTACAAGTATAACCTTCTATTCTTTTCTCTTTCATGTACCTATCTAGTTTCCCCTTAAATACACTGCCTATCCTATTTGCCTCAACAACTCCTTGCGGTAGCAAGTTTCACAATTCCCACTACTGACTGCGTAAATAAATTCCTTCTAACTTCCCCATATGATATATTATAGTATATACAAAATAAGGCATTGAGAATATCTGCAGAACATTGAAAATGAAGCAACTGAATTAAAGAAGGCAACTGAATGAAGCATTCATTGACTTAATTGTGAATTGTTTTGTTTGAAAGCCTAGCACTAAACATTTCCAAACTGTTTTAAAGGGAATTCCTTCTCAAGTAGCGAAAAATAGTGGAAACCCATAGTGGAAATAGTGATCTATTAATAAAACACTGTTGATATTTAACGTTAACTAACAGTTTGTGTCATTATAGATGGGTAAACTTTATGCAATTTGCCTCTCAATTGTGTTTCTTAAATTTCTGCAGCGTATCAGCTACGTGTCTGCCAACCTCCAACAGAGCTGATCAATGTGCAGCGTCTGACTGAGGATGAGGAATTTGAAATAGGTATGTTTCCATTCTTGTTGTCGTTTGTCCATGTGTTTATCACCTTCCCTAATTTATGATTGAAATAAATCTTTTCAATTTAATATATTGCAAACAGCGAATTAATTTAAAGTAGCTCTGTTTTGAAGTTTTACAAACATTGTAAGTTTTTCTTCCTAAAAAAAAGCAGATAGATAGAAAGTGATATTCTATTAGGAATAATTAGTAATCAAAGTAGAAACGAGTTTCTTCAAAGCCCAAAAGGTCTCCAAATAAAATTAATTGGCTGTTGTGTTAACCTACAGAAATACATTACAGCACGACATATTGGATATATATATATACTGTATATTGGAGTCCTGTAGCTCAATGGTTAGAGCACTCGCCTTACAAGCATGAGACCTGTGTTCATATCCAGGTAGGGCAAAACCTTGGGCAAGTTTTCTTACTCCACACGTCTACTAATAATCCCTCAAAAGAAAAGTGCTTTCAATCCACAACTGTTTATGGGACACCGCTGCGCGCGATTAGCTGCCACATTTAGCCCACAAATATACAGTCAATTCACTTTACAGTGTATTCTGTGAAGCGCTTTGAGACATCAAGAAGATGTGAAAGCGCTATATCAAATGGAAGGATTATTATTATTATATTGTAGTGAATCCTGTGAATCACTTCGAGATGCCTTCCGAAAATGCAAGGATTAAATTTGTTACTCAGTTGTTCAATACAGTATATAGGTTTATTGTTAAACTCTTATGCAATTCATCAGAAATCTGTAATCATCGCGAGCCTCCCTGTTGTTGAGTTTTTAAATAACGGTAACAAACTTACATTTGTGAAGTGCCTTTCACATTGGTAGGATGTCTCAAGACATTGAACAGTCAGCAATCAGGACCCGTGATTAGGGGGGAGGGTTGGAGTGAGGGAGATCAGAGGGCATAAGAGGGGGCATGAAGGCATGGTCAAAAAGGAGGGTCTTGAGTCGTGCCTTGAAGGAGGCAAAAGAGGGATCAAGATAAAGGGATTGTGGGATGGAGTTCCAAAGAGTGGGGGCAGAGAGGCTGGAAGCCTGGCTGCCTATAGTAGAGTAGGTCGGGCAGGAGACATGGACCAGGCTAGACCCTGCTAGGCGGAGGGTGCATGTAAGTTGATAGGAGTCAAGATTGCAGAGATGTAGGAGGGGGCAAGGCCATGGAGGGCCTTGAATGTGGGGATGAGGATTATGAGTTGTATCCTCTGAGGGATCTGCAGCTTGTGGAGGGGAGACATGGAGAAGCCGACAAGGAGGGATTTTCTGTAGTGACAAATGTGTGTGTGAGGGTTTCAACGGTCTGAGGGGTGATGTTCTGGTGGAATCAGGCAATGCTGTGGAGGTGGGGGACGGCGGATCGGGTCATGGCATGGATATGGAGGAGAAAGGATGGTTGAGGGTTGAATTGGCTTGCTGAGGTGGGGAGGTAAGCCAGATACTGAATGTGATAATTGAAAAAAAAAACTTTGTAACATTTTGAACTCCTACGAGATAGTGGGGCTGTTCTAGTTTCCCTTAAAGCCAGTCTGCTTTATATTCCAAAGAATAACTTGCTGCCGAATGAAACATATTGCCAGTGACAGGTCTAAATTATGCAAGGATCCATTTGAAAGTTGTTTTCAATGGTAATAATTGTTTTTTAACATGGCTTCCGTGAACCTTAAAGCAACTAACTTTGTAATATTTTGAATTTTTAAAATTAGTTATGAAAATTACCATAACTATTTCCCTATGTTAGAAGTACAGCGACATTTGAAAATGTGGAAATATGTTGCCCCAAGCAAGGAGTCTGTAAGTTCTCCAGTAGGTCTGATTTCATGGCAGTTCTGCAGCGCTGATTGATGTTGATTGCCAGAGGTGTGTCTATTGTAGACGTGTATAAATCATATATACTTTTAAAGTAGTTTGATTTAAATTTTAAATATTGTTATGATGGCAGCATACCTTCACCATATGGCAGACTGGGACTAAGATTTGTTTAAAGCCCGTTGAAAAGGAAACATTTAAATTTATATTCAAATTGGAACCTCTTACCAAAGGAGAGAAAATGGAATCCAAAATGTTATTTCCGTTCAAGCTCCGACTTTGTGTCTGACAGTATAAAATTATGGGAGCTATATGTTGAGAGTTATTGTTAGTTTACGGGAAGGGCTTGGGGGTGCTGCTTCAGAAATAGACAGATCGCTAATCTAATTTTTAATTTGAGGTGCTGTTGCTGGGTTTGAGAGAGAGAGCGAGAAACACAGCAATGGGTGTGAAACATAAGAACCTTCAGAGCAGAAAAATACCACTCCTTTCTTTCAAACCAGTTCCAGGTTTATCAAACTATTCTCCTTGTCATGAATCCTCCATCATTAACAATGGATCAGATTCTGTATTGAAGCTGATCATATTGTCCAGTGATTTCTCCGTCTTGCTTCATAGCCATGTCCAATACATAACCATGGGGATATTTCTATTCCAATGCTGCTGTCCATGTTGGAAATCAATAACAACCTACATTTATATAGTGCCTCTATTTGCAGGGCAATGTCCCGAAAAGTTAAATCAGATCAACATTTGATTGAGGCTAAAACCAGGATATTGATTTAATTCAAAATGCAAAGTACTGCAGATGCTGGAAATCTGAAACAAAAACAGATATCTCGGGGAACACTCAGCAGGTTAGGCAGCATCTATGGAGAAAGAAAAAGTGAGTTAACATTTCTGGTCCAAGACCCTTCGACAAACTGGGGCACGTTGGGAGGGAGAGGCTTTTAAGGACTGCCAGAGAGGCAGATGCAGGGCGAGGATTTTTCTTCATTTATAAGAATAATAATAATCCTTGCATTTGATATAATATTTTTCTAGATGCCTCAAAGTGCTTCACAGAATATACTGTAAAGTGAATTGACTAAATATTGTGGGCAAAGCGAGACAGCCAATTGCACATAGCAGTGTCCTACAAACAGTCATGAATTGAAATAACCATTTTCTTATGTTATTTTTAGAGATTAGGCATGTTGAGTAAGAAAACGTACCCAAAATGTTCCCTTGCCAGGAATCAAACCCAGGTCTCTGACTTGTGAGGCAAGTGCTCTAACCACGGAGCTACAGGGCTCCACAAGGACTATGTTTAGTTTCAAGATAGGGTAGAATCAGTATTGGCCTTGTTCATTATCAACTTGTCTTTCTTGAAAACAAAGCATTGGAAATGTTTTTACCTGTTTATTTTCCCCTATCATCTCCTATGGTTTCTGCTGTTTTCCTGTTTCCTTGCACACAGCAATACTGTACTACATTTTCACAAACCAGAACTCATCTGTGACAAGGATGTCCTTCGGGCACATCCGCTTGTGCCTCTAATTTTGTGTGGTTGTTCTGCAGCCTAGTCAATCTCTATGTCAAAAAACATTTCATAATTGCTTCATGCAGAGAAAACAATGAGTTGAAAAGGTGCTCTTCAGGAAAGCAATAACACTTTATTGCTGGATAAAGTGTCTTGCAACATAAACTGTCTTATGTAGGCACTCCATGTATTCCAATTCCAACTAATGAGACCACCTATCTCAAACCTGCCACTGCGCAACACTGTGTGACCTATCCTGCATGATGGGCGCTATATAAATACAAACAAAACACAAATGCTATATAAATACAAACAAAACAAAATACAGATGCTGGAAATCTGAAACAAAAACAGCACAGAAGTTGCTGGGAAAACTCAGCAGGTCAGGCAGCAGCATCCATGGAGCTTTCCTTTCTCCATGGTTGCTGCCTGACCTGATGAGTTTTCCCAGCATCTTCTGTGTGTGCTATATAAATACAAGTTTGCTCCTCTTGTTGCGAACAGCCCAAAGCCGGGATGTCATGAGTCCACATGATATACGATATTCCCCCATTTGTCACTGTTTACGTTATGGGGCATTTCTCCCAGCAGATGTTTTCCAGTAAATCTACAGCTTTCTGAATAAGCACTTTTGCAACTTCAGTGCATATATGTTTATTTGCTTGCCAGTAAGTCTGGCAACTTTGATGATCTGCATTTTAGGAAAATTCCATTGATAGCTATAACGTGTCATTCATTCTACTTAAGAGTCAAAAGAGTAATTGAAATCCTGCCAAGCTTTTTATATCTGATTATATTAGGTCTAAGAAGCAGGAATCAGAACAGCATAATGAATGATGATTTTCTATTCAATTTAAAAGCAGCTTCTGTGATTATCTCAAAAACTACTTGCAGGATTTTGTTTTTTGAACATAAGATTTTTTTTTAGCAATTTATTGTTGGTGAGATTTCAACTAATTGTGTGCGGCCAAAATGTTTTTTGAGCAATGTTTGAAATATGAGCATAAAGTAGTCAAATCCTTTTGAAAGTAATAATAATCCTTACACTTGATATAGCACTTTTCACATCTTCTAGAAGGCTGAAAGTGCTTCACAGAATATACCATAAAGAGATTTGACTATGTATGTTGGTGAACCACGGCAGTCAGTTGCGCACATCAGTGTCCCATAAACACTCGTGGATTGAAGTGACCCATTGATTATTCATAGATTCATAGATTCGTAGAATTTTACGGCACAAAAGGAGGCCATTCGGCCCATCTAGTCTGTCCCGGCTCTTTGAAAAGAGCGATTCAATCCCACTGCCCTGCCCGCTCCCCATAGCCTAATAGACCTGTTCTCCCTAAATAAAGATCTAATTCCCTTTTAAAAGTTGTTATCGAATCAGCCTCCACCACAATTGAGGAATTATTATTACATAAGAAATAGGAGCAGGAGTAGGCAATTCATCCCCTCAAGCCTGCCCCTCCATTTAATAAGATCATGGCTGATCTTCTAACCTAATTACATTTACCCACCCTATTCCCATATCCCTTAATCCCTCTATCCTTTAGAAATCTATCAATCTCAGTCTTGAATATGTTCAAGGACCTAGCAACCACAGCCTTCTGGGGTAGAGAATTCCATAAATTCACTATCCTCTGAGTGAAGAAATGTTTCCTCAACTCTGTTCGAAAAGGCTGACCCATAATCTTGAGACAGTGACCCCTAGTCACTGCCAAAAAAGGCAAACAGTCTCCCACTGTCTACTCTATCAAGCCCCTTAAGAATCTTACAGGTTTCTATAAGATCACCTCTAATTCTTCTATATTCTGGAGAATATAGGCCTTGTTTACACAACCTATCCTCATAGGTCAACCCTCTCATCCCAGGAAACATCTTAATGAATCTACAGTGCCCCCCTCTAAGATGAGTATGTCCTTTCTTAAATAAGGAGATCAAAATTACACACAATATTCTAGGTGTATTATAAGGCGTGTGGAGTAAGGAAACATGCCCGAGGTTTCACCCTGTATGGACTTGAACCCAGGTCTCTTGCTTGTAAGATGAGAGATCTAACCACTGAGCTACTGGACTCTACACGTCCCTCTTATAAAATGTAACTGAATCTACATTCATTTTAATTAAATTTTACACTCTAATGTTGTGCCTCACACTAAGTCCAAAGTCGCAAGCACACTCCCATTGGAGTTTATAGAATTTGGCAGGCTCGTGAGAGGGATGGTTAGTGTGAGGCACAACATTAGAATGTAAAATTAAATTACAGTATAATGAATGTAGATTCAGTTACATTTAAGTAGAATAACCCATTTGCTAAATAATTTGGATGACTGGCTTTGTATGATTCTTGGATGTAAATAATAATCCTGGCATTTGATACAGTGCTTTTCACGTCTTCTAGATGTCTCAAATTGCTTTACACTATATACTGTAAAGTGAATTGACTGTATATTTGTGGGCAAAACACGGCACCTAATTGTGCACAGCAGTATCCCACAAACGGTCATGAATTGAAATGACCAATTTGTTATTGTTTGATTGGAGGGATTTTTATTAAGCTTGTGGAGTAAGGAATCTTGCCCAATAATTTGCCCTACCGGGATTCGAACACAGGTCTCATGCTTGTAAGGCGCATGCTCTAACCACTGAGCTACAGGACTCCACAAAACAGTGTTACTTGGATAATAACTGAATCTAACAGCAATAGAGAGTCCTAACAACATATGTGTTCTGGATTCACACTGATTTGGATGCTCAGAAGATCCATTTTATGCAACTGGAATTTCAGACACATATTAGTAATGTATTTAGATCCAAGGCACAAAAGGAAAAATATTGTGGCAAAATATATTTTTCTCCATTGTTTGCATTCAAATTCAGATCAATGGTTACCACTTATGGCTATGTGAGCTAAATATCAAGTGCAGGAGAAACATTGAAATGTCACAAGTGCTTTTTTATTTTACAGGAGACATCATAAGATACCAATGTCTGCCAGGATTCACACTGATCGGTAGTGAAATTGTTACTTGCCGGCTTGGAGAACGTTTGCAAATGGATGGAGTTCCTCCATCTTGTCAAGGTGCGTGCTTCAAGTTAATGAATGAAAATAAGCAGTTACATTCTGATGCATTTCTAAATCGATCGTATATAAGTACATATCGTTGTATAATTATCATCCATTTAGTTGAGAGCTGACCAGTTTGCTGCCATCAATGTGTCATCTGTTAGATTCTATTTGCACTTGATAGGACGGGGTGGTGTTTGTGGTTGTGGGGGCCGGGCGGTGAGGTACAAATTGGGGGTATTCGGTTTCTAACAGCATGATAGTTGTATTGTTTTAATTCTGTTGAATTACAATATTTAAAACGTCGGTGAAAAATACAAGTGTGTGAAGTCTTTTCCAGGAAACTAAAGCTTATCTGAAATTGAATATTGAATGTATTTTCAAATGATAAAGAAAACAATCAATTTATTCATATGTAAAAATTCTAATTGCTATAATCTTTTTAAGTAGTTGAATTCTTTTAAACAGCTTTCTGTTCTTCTGCTGCTTTCCCTATGAATTCAACAAAACACATGCTTTACTTTGTAGTAACATAAATAATAAGGACTGTGATGCTCTAAAGAGACTGTGCCGTGAAATCTGCATGGCAATCGAAGAAGAAAGGTTTTCAGGATTTATCTGAAGCCCTTTTCTGGCTTCTAGCTGTCTCAAAGCGCTTCACAGAATATATTGTAAAGGAAATTGACTGTTTATTTGTGCATGAGATGCAGCAGCCATTTGCAGATCAGTGATGTGGCACTTGCCTCACAAGAGAGAAATCTAGGTTTAATTCCCAGTAGGGCAAAACCACGGGCAAGTTTAATTTACTCCACACGCTTGATGATAATCCATTAAAAAAATCAATAACAAATTGGTCACTTCAATCTATGACTGTTTGTGGGACACTGCTGTGTGCAATTGGCTGCTGCGATTTGCCCAGAAATATACAGTCAATCATTTTATAGTATATTTTGTGAAGCGGTTTGAGACATCTGGAAGACTTGAAAAGCGCATGTCAAATGCAAGGATTATTATTGTTATAATAACATCAGCAAACAGAGCACGTAAATAAGGAATAGAAGGGGGCCAAGGATGGAGCCTTGGGCTGTGCCATAGGTGACTGGACAGTATGTGAGGAAAAATAATGCAGGAAAGCTGCAAAAAGTGAGAAAATAGGCTGCAAAATCACACAATGAAAATTACCTGTGGATCATATGAGCAATTGACGACACCCAATTTTGTTTTGCAGCACAAATTGTTCCTCCTGTGAAAATATTGGGTGAG
The DNA here is from genome assembly GCA_035084275.1 of Hydrolagus colliei. NCBI lineage: Eukaryota > Metazoa > Chordata > Chondrichthyes > Chimaeriformes > Chimaeridae > Hydrolagus > Hydrolagus colliei. The sequence goes on from CM068743.1 coordinate 87,750,742, forward strand.
GTCCCTTACATCATTAAAATGGCACAGACACCCATCACAGAGCAGCTCCAGGCAAAATGTTAGATTGCCCTGACTCATTGTTTTATGTTTTATTGGCAAACCACTGGAGCCCAGTTCTGTATCTCCTTTATGACATGTATTAGGTTGTTGAGATGAATTTTGAGAGTGTTTTTAAGGCACTTTGGGGATCAAACTGTTCCAACCGCTGAGTGCAGCAGCTTTGACTATATGTTCTTGGAGTCAGGAAATTTCCATTATAACACAAAGTGCAGCATTAAGAATTTGTGTTTGCTCTTTTTCCTTCATGTACTAACAAGAACACAAGGAAGGGTCTCACCAACTCTAGTATTTTGTAACACAATTTTTAAAAAATAGGCGCAAATATAGACAACTGTTCTCCTGTCCGTAAGTGCCAGTTGAATATTTAAAGTAAATCTTTTTTTTAAAAAGGTAAGGCCTGATATTTCTATTTGATGCTTATGAAAATAATTGCTAGATACAATGTTCTGAATGTTGTTGGCTGAGCAATCATAATAAGTAGATTTAAATGGTCTTAAAAATGCTCATGAAATATTTTGTGTTCATTTTCAGTGCTATGTCCAGCCAATGAAATCCGAACTGACTCAACAGGTGTTATCCTGAGCCCTGACTATCCAGAGAGCTACCCTAACTTCCAGACCTGTGCTTGGAACATCATTGTGGAAAAGGGTTACAGTATCACCTTATTGTTTGAGTTCTTCCAGACAGAAAAAGAGTTTGATGAGCTGGAGGTTTTTGACGGTAATTTAAATCTCACAAAACAACATTCAACTTGCAAACTAAATATTTTATTATTTTAGATTTAGTTCTACATATCTCAGTGTCAACCTCACACTTGAATTGTTCATTCAGTAACTGAAGAGTTACACAGAATTCCTTAACTCAATGTTAGGAGGGTAGATTCAGGGTTACAAAGAGCAATTGCAGAACAAATATCAAATAAATACTCTATTTATTTGTTGAGAAGATAATTAACGAGTGGAAGTGGTACCAGGAAAGGTTGTTGAGGACAGGGCATTTAAGAATTTGTTATATTCTGGACACTTGGAAATGCTAAGAATAAAAGGAAATCCGGACACAGATGTCACTTCTTCTGCATTATCTGTCTCTAAGCCAGCATATTTTTGAACTGCGGCAGACTTAGAAGATGTGTATTGAAGAATGAAAGTTTAAATTGCACCTACCCCAAACCAAATCCAATGCTAGTAAGTATGTTCTGCCCAGAGTTATTGTGGGGAGAGAAATAATAATATAAAAAATCTCATAATTCCAGTAGGCTACAGAGAAGTGCCACTGAAGAATTTATCCAACTCACCAAACCTCAAGATGAATTGGCTTCTACAATTGTATCTTTGATCTTTAGCAATTCTCAATGGAACGATTTGTGCAATTTTCCAAATACATGAACTGTAGGAGTTAGCAACCCGAGATACTCACCAGCGATATTTTAAACCCTCTTTATTTATAAGGAACGCTTACTGCAATTGGTGAAACTGCCAAACAAAGTTTATGAAAGCATTCCATGGGACTTAAAGGTTCTGCAGCTTGTGCAACATCACATTGGCTCAATCATTTAATTCCAAAAGTGCTACTTATCACATCATTGAGGAAGGCAATTGGTCAATAAATAACACATTAACTAACCTTAGATGTGCTTGAGATGAACCCTCATTACCTTACACAATGTTTGCTTTTTTGACTCTGGTGAAACGTACCACAAAACAAATTTGAGCAAGAGCATTTTCAAAGGCACCACGGAGCAGCTCCATTGCAAAAACAAGTGACTTTGTCTTAATCATTGAACAGAGTGTAGGAGGTGAGATTCAACAAAAACCCATTATGAATTGATACATCACTGGAAAGAAAATGTCCTATGATCCAATAAGTACTGATGTGATAATGATCGTCAGTGATATGTACCACCATTGCTTGATACAATGTAACTCCAGTAAATCAGGTTGATGAATATTTTGGATGCCTTGATGTAAAACATGCATGATGGAATTCTGTTTAATCATTGCTTGAAAAACCATTTTGTGGGAAAATGTAATATTGCACATATAAGTGGATTTGTTGATGACTTCTTGATTCAAACTGAATTGAAGAATATTATTCAATTCTGCACAAGCTTGCACTTTAAGAAAAAAAAGTCTTACTACCAAGGCTGGGTGAATTTGGGGCCTTTAAACTATCTTGTTTAAATCAAGATAAAAATGTAATGCTCAAACCACTTCATAAAAACACATACTTTATTAACAGCAACAACAAAATTACACTTTTATAGCGCCTTTCACGTCAGGAGGACCTCCCAAGGTGCTGGATTAACAAAGATATATTACAAGATTATGACAGAGGTTTCCTTTCCATCCTGATGTAGATATAACAAATGTGTCTTCCAGCATTGATGCCTTTATTCAGCATTGCCTACAGTTCCACTTCTTGGTTTACCACGTCCTCATAATATGCAGTTGCATCTGCATATCAAAATTCCAGACTCCAGACTGTGGAGGGAATTAACTTTTCACAGCACAAGCTCAAAAACTGAGACTATTTGCTCCCCAAACTATAAATGGATCGCTGAATTTGGATCATTCAAGCTTACATTCAGAGGATCCAAGTTTTTTGACCATTTGTATCCAAATTAAGAACCTTATGAACTTGTTTGAGCATTAACTTATACCATTGATTTAGATGAATACAATTTATAACCTCACATCAGATATGTGAGCACACACACCAGCACTCACAGTTGGTACTTACAAATCAAAGTAGAAATATAATAGATAGTCATATATCAAAGAAGGTCATCTTATCCAATGGGTTAAATCTTCAAATTGTAATTTGCTTTAAAATCTGAGGGAACAGAGAATTTGTCCATTGCTGTTGTTTGTGTTTGTTAGATGTGTATCTTCTAGCATTGTCATTGTTTCAGATCTATTTTCTATGTTTTCTCTTTCTTAATTACATGTGAGCCATGTATTGTAAATCACATGATTGTTGAATTATTTTAAGTAGCGTTTATTTGGTATTTAATTCAGGGGCAGGATAACCTCAGACTTTTTAAAAATACATCCAGATGTCATTGAGTGAAATGGACTTACATCAACGTTGTTTGGATATAATTAAAAAGAGATGCTTTAGGCAAATAAATGCAATTTAAATGCTAATTGCAAACATGTCTGTGCATTGGCATGACCACTTTGTTTATGGAATACATAACCAAATAGGCAGACACTGTGGATAGATTCATAATTTTGATCCTAGTAAACAACAAATTCCTATTGTATATTAATTTTGCCGATGCACATTAAGCATGCGTGGTTCTGACATGTTATTCCATACTGGAAATGGTTTCCATCCACATGCATAGAATTACAAAGTTTGTGTGGTGATGGGTTTCCATAGGTTTTGGACACTTGACTGACCAAAACGATGCAAGTTGTAATAACGTAGAACCAACCTCTTATATGATATCAGAAATCATACATAAACTATACAGTCATCCGCCCAGAACTGGTATAATGTATACATTTCTGTTTGCTGTGATATAAAGGGATGGCTCATTCCATAGACGTAGTTCAGAACAGCAATAAGGAAGAATCATAATATTAGAGGAATGAGCTATGTGCAATGATAAAACAAGCTTTCAGGTTTCAAAGAATACATCTCAGAAGAGATCTTATATATGTGATTTAAAATGGGATTGAACACATGAACCCAGAACAATACTTTTGGATAAACAAAGACAGTAGAACAAGAGGACTTCTTTAAAGTTACTATGGGAAAATTCAGAGCAGACAATTGGAAATATCTTTACCTAGAAGATAATTATTGATAAATATATTTCCAGAAAGAATGGTTGAGATCATGATTGGAATCATTTACGAAATAGCTTAGGGATGTGATAGTTGGAGGGAAGTGGGATATTCGGGAAGCACGAGGTCTATTAGAACCATATTTCAACAACAACAAAATTACATTTGTAGAGCATCTTTCACGTTGGGATGACTTCCCAAGGTGCTGAACAGTCAGGGGTTCAGGGGTCAGGACCCGATAGGGATATTGGGGTGGGGGGACGGTTAGGATGAGGGGGTGTAGAGAGGTGAGAGAGCAACTGAAGGCACGGTCGAAGAGGTGGGTCTTGAGACCGGCCTTGAAAGAGGCAAGGTAGGGAGCAAGGTAAAGGGATTGTGGGATGGAGTTCCAAAGTGTAGGGGCAGAGATACTGATAGGGGGTCAACAGGTTAGAGAGGTAGCAGGGGGCAAGGCTGTGGAGGGCTTTGAAAGTTGAAGAACCTGTCTCCCCTAGCCCCACCCCCCAGCCACCACACTTTGTTAATAATTCTCCACATTGTCAATACCTGCAACTCCTTATAATTCCTACTGCTATTACCTCACTAGGTTTTTCACCTTGCATATTCATTTCAGGACATGAAAGTGAAAAGCGTGATGTTCGTTGACATTGGTCAACATTGGCGACAACAGTAGGAATTATAACGTCAATGTGAAATATTATTAACAAAGTGAAGGGTGGGTGTCGGCAGGAGGCAGTGTGTTATTCCTCGAGTCTTTTTTTGAGACTCAGAATTATTAGTACTGCATTTGATTATAAATTTCTGCCTTTTAAATGCCATTAGGTCAGATAATCCATCATCAAATCTGATTGATCATTGTGTCATTTCTCTCAATTACCACTTTTGTTTTAATACACACACATAATCCAAGGCAAATGGACATTTTAACATTTGTAACATAGTTTCCATCAATATCATTTTTTTTAAATACACTGATTCATACTTTATACTTCACATTGCATAACACTGGGGACTGGTATAAACTAGTACTCTATCTCAGAGCACTGCACAATATATTACATGTTCAGAACTACAAATTCAGGTAATTGTGAACTAAAATCTCACATTGAAATAGATCAGACATTTTTCAATTAAAAAGACTGAGGGACATGATTTACACATGTTATGCTATATTATAGCATATCATTTTTGGGGACAAAATGTAGCACTAAGACTGTTAGTAGAATTTTAGAAGAAATAATCTAGTTTGAAGCAATATGTCATAAGAGGATAAAAACATAGGGTAATAAATAGCACAATTCTTCAACTTTCAACAGTTGACTTTCTTGCAGCTGTGTGATTCATAGTAAATGCTGGAAATGCAAAGCTATTAGTCTCAGATTGTAATTTGCTTGCCTCTAGTTTCATTCGTGTTGAAGGCATTGTTTCCCTTTGATTCTAGATTACATTGTGCAACTCATTTATTCATCATTAAAATGCACTGTTTTTTCTCATTTTAATTAAGTGCACAGTCTATTACAGCTCTGTGTTGGTTCTCTGAACTAATCAGTCTGTTTCTATTAAGGTCCAAACAGCCACAGCTCTCTACTGAGCTCCCTTAGTGGTGACTACCCTTCCCCCTTCAATATAACCAGTAACAACCATCAACTTTTTCTCCGCTGGTCAGCTGATCATGCCACCAACAAGAAAGGCTTCCGTATCAGATATGTTGGTAAGTTGTCAGGTTTTTATGCACCCTCGAAACTTAGCCTAACATGAATTTGGAAAGATGCTTTGCTGAATATGAAATATTTTGCTCCCAGCTCTTTACTGCAGCACTCCAGAGTCCCCACCCCATGGCTTAATTCTCAGCCAGACAGGTGGACATCTGAACAGTGCAGTGCGTTGGGCTTGCGAACGCGGTTACCGACTTATTGGGAAGAGCACTGCAACATGCAGGAAAACAGAATATGGATATTACACATGGGATGAGCCTGTGCCGGCATGTCAAGGTAAATATAGCTGAATATGAGAAATTTGAATGCCAAACCAATGAGATCTTTATCTGAGCAACAAATTTAATTTGTATTTTGCCTTTCACTTCAGGAGGATGTCCCAAGATGCTCTATCTGCTCATGCTACAAAAGTGAATGTGCTAATTAATAGTTATGGTATCCTGTGCATGTTTTACAACTGGAGATGTTGTTAAATGTACTGAGCACGTATCATAACACTTTCATAATAATAATCACCATAATAATAATACTTGCTCTAGTTATAGCATCTTACCCCATTGGAAGGTTGTCTCACATTGTTTTACAGGAATTACAGTGAATACCCAGTTTTAGAGTGTTAGGTACAGATTAGTACATATCAAATCTTAGGAACCTCAGAATGTGCGTAATGGAGTTCAACCATTGAAAACTGCATAGATTGTCATTGAGAACACTGACAAGCTACCCACTGTTTGTCCAGCTAGGAACACCATATCCATTAGGATTTCAGCTAGGAGGGTTTGCAGTAGCTGAGTTGGAAGAATCCATGTTGTTAATGACTGGTTTGCCCCTCCAAATCTTGCCCACGTGATAAGTGAGCAGATCTGTTATCACCAGTGACCTGCAGTTCTGCAGCCTGGCCTTCCTTAGGAAATAGACTACGGAGACCACCACAATCATTAACATGATAACAACATTCCATTATCAAGCACATATTTGAACCTTGGTGCAGGTGTGCTGTCAATGTCTGGCAATAGTTTAGGCTGTTGTTCAATAAGCAATACCACAAAATGTGCTTTTTTATTTTGTTTCAGCAATATCATGCGGTGCTCCTAAAGCCCCAATGAATGGAGGAGGGTTTGCAACAGATTATTCAGTAAACACACGCGTCAACTACTTTTGTAATGAGGGCTATAGACTTTTATCAAAAGAGTATGGCAGTGCTGTATGCCAACAGGATGGTATATGGAGCAATCATAATAGACCACCACGATGTGTGGGTAAGTTGCTTTGGCTATTTATGGTGAGTTTACATTTAGACTACATTTGGATCAAAGAAGATTTGTATTAAAAGTAACCCTCATAAATATAATGATCATTTGCTACCCGACAAAGTTTAAGTTGTAAAATTATTACAAATTGGAAGCTAATTCCACATTCACTATCATTAGAGTTAATGCAAATCTACAACTGACCTTATGCAGGTAGATTTTTTAAAAGTGTTATACAGTAAACAGTGGTTTAGACAGTAAACAGTGACCCACTGTCTACATTTTGTATCCTCCAATAGTTTTTCCTCAAACCCCCGTACAGTCTCTCATGGCGTCCTCCAGGGCTCTGTTCTTGGCCTCCTCCTTTTCACCATATACATGCTCCCTCTGGGCAATGTCATCCGCAAACATGGGGTAAACTTCCACATGTACGAGGACGACACCCAGCTGTACCTATCTGCCTCATCCCTCAACCCCCAGACCATCGATGTTCTGACAGCATATTTGTCCGACATCGAGTCCTGGATGAGGGACAATTTCCTCCAATTGAACGTGACCAAGACCGAGGCCCTCCTGATTGGCTCAAGCCAGTGCCTCCGCACATCGGGCACTGCCAGCATCAACATCCAAGGCTGTACTCTCCACCTCACAAAGCCAGTCAGGAACGTCGGCATTACGTTCGACCCCAAACTCTCCTTCCTCCCCCACATCCGCACCACCTATTTCCACCTGCGCAACATTGCCAGGCTCCGCAACTATCTCACTCCCCACGCTGCCGAAACACTCGTGCACGCGTACATCACCTCACGGCTGGACTATGGGAACTCTCTCCTTGTCAGCCTCCCCTGCTCCTCCATTCACAGGCTGCAGGTCATCCAAAACTCTGCAGCCCGTGTACTATCCCACACCCGCCTCCACGACCACATAACCCCCACCCTCGCCTGTCTCCATTGGCTCCCCATCCCCCAAAGGATCAAGTTCAAGATCTTCGTCCTCACCTTCAAGGCCTTACACGGCCTTGCCCCGCCCTATCTTTCCGACCTACTCTCCCCCTACAAGCCCACCCGGACCCTCCGTTCAGCAGGACTTGGCTTGCTCCAAGCCGCCCGCCCAAACCGCCCCACCATCGGAGGCCGGGCCTTCAGTTTTTCTGCTCCCACCCTTTGGAACTCCATCCCCCAATCCCTCCGCCTTGTTTCCTCCCTTTCCTCTTTCAAGGCCGGTTTGAAGACTTTCCTTTTCGACCGTGCCTTCTGTTCCCCCACTAATCTTTCGACCTCCCCTATGTTTCTTACCCCCTCCCGAACACTCCCCTCCCAGCTTGGGTCACACGCCTCCTGTGCAGCGCCTTGGGACGTCCTCCCGACGTGAAAGGCGCTCTATAAGTGCAATTTGTTGTTGTTGTTGGTTAAAAGCACTGTTGTAAATATTAAAGTTCCACTCTGAGTGTCCTACAGGTTGTGTTGTTATGTGCAGTAATTCTAAGAACAATTGCTCTTTAATCACGTACATTCATGTAATTAAAAATTGTAGAAGTTGCTCTTTAAATCTGCAGTAAGGTGTAAATTGGCTTAGGTCTGTTCTTGTACACATCTTTATATTCCACTAAAAGAAAATCTTCCTTTCCCCTTTTAAAAATTAAACAATTACAAAAGATTACAAACAATTCTCTTAATAATGTTTGGACTGTAAATCCAATTAAAGTTATTGAGGATATTGGTCTGGGAGATTTGCTGAAGATTGGTGTTACTGTATCAATCACTCATCTGAAGCTGCTTTCAAATGCTTCTGTAATCTAGTTGAGTAACTGAAACACTGCTCGCATCTTTCTCTTCTGCAGATACTGAGAGGAGCTGGGACTTATTTCTAAACCACTCCCTCAAATTAGCAATTCATAATACTGTATATTATTTCTATAGAGCAAGCATTAGAAGTGTTTCAGTGATAAATGTCATCAGATGATGCATTGCCGCCTGGTACAGAGACTTCAGTTTAATGTGAATTTCAGTTTTCCCAAGTATTCGATTAAAATTATTGTTTTTTCTCTGTTCAAAGTCATAACATGCCGCAGCATTGGTTCTTTCACAATGGAGCATGGGAGCTGGCGAATAGTGAATGGTTCACATTACGAATTTGGAACAAAGGTTGTCTTCAGCTGTGACCCTGGTTACTTTCGAGTTGGACCAACCACTATCAAATGTCTGGCTAATGGCACCTGGAGCTGGGGGAATGAGAGGCCACACTGTCAGAGTAAATATTGCTCCACACTTCTTTCTTCCATCCAATGGTGAAGCACTTTGAGTCATTTAAGACAAAATAACGAAGGACAATATTAAATGCAAGGATTATTATTCAGCCTTATTATTGTTCCGATTATCACATATTCTTTTTATATCTTGGTGTTTCTGGTACAGAAAGACTTGGCCATTCACCCAGAGTTCTCAATTGAAACAGGTTACTGATATTTCAATAAATCTTGCAAAACATTAACAACAACAAATTGCATTTATATAACACCTTTCATGTTGGAAGGACATCCCATTAATACCCCCCTGCGCTGCTCACACCCAATCCTCTAATCCATCCCCCACCCCCTCTTCAAAATTGACATTGGTGCTTTTAGCCTTTATACTCCAAATCTCTGAAACGCCTTGCCTGAATCCTTCCATCGTGTCCCTTCCTTGCATTCAATATTGTCGCCTATCAAAAAAGAGTTTGACCATGTGTTTTGTGGGCTAAACCAATGTGCATTTATGCAGAATCCTTCATGTGAATTCATGCACTCAAAAGCGCTTAACAGTGGTGTGGCTTGATGCCGAACCAGAAAGGGAGAGGCAGTGATTGAAGACAGCAACAACTTGAATTTAAATGGCCTCTTTCACATAGATTTAGTGTCCCAGAGCTCTTGTTAGTGGTGGAATCTGACCCCAAGCATGGGGGGAGAGGGAATTGAGAGGTGGCCAAAAGCATAATCAAAAAGGAAGGTCTTTAGGCGAAAGTAGGGAGTGAGTTAAAGAGGAATGTCTTCAGGTGTGATTTGAAGACAGACAAAAGATGATGAGTTATTGGTAAAGAGATGTACATTTTCTTATTTTCCTTCTCTAGTCATTTCTTGTGGTGAACTGGGCCATCCTCCCAATGGAAGAAAGATTGGAACTCAGATAACGTATGGAGCAACAGCCATCTTAACCTGCGACTTGGGCTACATACTGGTTGGTTCAACTGTCAGAGAATGCCTGGCATCTGGACTCTGGAGTGGAAGTGATACTAGATGTTTAGGTATGAATGTAGCCTTTGATATAGATGAAAAGAATAACATGTTTACTATTTGTAACAAAATCAGACTTCACCTATTAGCATTGCCATATTAGTATGGTATAATTGGTAAAGTGTTGAAAATATAAAATGTTCAGTTAAAGATGTTGGAAGCGTTTCTGGTCTTAAGGCTCAAAGTTGTTGCTTTGTCTTTTGTTTGTACCTTGAAGCTGGACACTGTGGAGTTCCAGAGCCAATAGTCAATGGTCAGGTGGTGGGTGAGAATTATGGCTATCGAGACACAGTTGTTTACCAGTGCAATCATGGATTCCGACTAATTGGTTCATCCGTACGGATATGCCAGCAAGATCATAACTGGTCTGGACAACTTCCAACCTGTGTGCGTAAGTAAGCATGCTGAGCTACTACTAATTTCCAAAGGAGCCATACAAAGAAATCATCTAAATACTATCCTTACCAAGCAGTTGTAAAAATATGACTGCAAAATATCAGTGGGTGGGAACTTATAAAAAGACCCTGCCTGATGTTCTGACTTGTTTCATATTATTCTGTGAGAGCTGTTGTCTCAATATGCCACTGTGCACAAGATATTTGAGTAAAACAAACTTTGGAGGCAGAAAGATTCAAAATGTTAAACAGAAATAAGTCACTACTTTGGATGTTTCACAGCTGATTGATGTCACAAAAGGTCCCAGACTAGAGCTACTAGTTTTCTGAACAGACAGCCTGGAGCTGTTCATCTTATTAATTGGTAGTTATGATTGTTTATTGGTATTAATTATTATCTACAACAACAATGTGTATTTATATAGTGCCCCTCACGCAAGGTAACGTCACAGAGTGATTGGCAATTTTGGAGTACGACGTCTAGCTGGTTGGTGACCATAGGCATGGTCGAAGGGATAAAGAGGTACCAGAGCATGATGAGATTTGAAAATGGGTGTGAAATTGATCCATTTGGCAATAGCGAACCAGTGGAGCCTGGCTAGAATTGGTGTGATGGGGGATACAGTGTTTCGTGGAGTTTCAATTGATTTGTATTGTAGGATTCAAGTAATCAAGGATAATTGATGGGAGCATAAAAATTCCAGGTCATAAGATGAGACCCCCACCCCCAACCACACACACCTGTAGATAATCAAGCTATTGCTGAACTAGCACTGTGTTGGAGAAACAAGTGAAACATTGCCACATCAAGTGATTCATAGTTAAAGATTAACATTCTTGAGGAAACCATCAAGCTGGATAATTAGTTTTCATTTGGAAGAAATCAGTCATTGGAACTTGGTTTCTTCCCACTCAGCTCTTGGTAACCCTGTGAGCCTTGATGGTGCAGAGTTGTCCAATCTGAATAATCATAGAATCTTACGGCATAAAAGATCATTCAGCCCATCGAGTCTGTGCCGGCTCTTTGAAAAGAGCAATTCCATCCTACTTCCCAGCTCTTTCCCCAAAACTGCGCAAACTCGTCTTCCCGAAATAAATGTCTACCTCTCTTTTAAAAGTTGTTATTGAATCAGCCTCCACTGCCTTTTCAGGCAATGCATTCCAGATTCAAACAATTTGCAGAGAGAAAACATTTCTCCTCTCCTCCACTCTGCTTGTTTTATAAACTATTTTAAATCTGACCTCGAGTCACTGACACACCCACCAGAGGAAACAGTTTTTTTTCCCTTGTTTACCCTATCAAATTCCCTCATGATCTTGAAAACCTCTATTAGGTCTCCTCGTAACCTTTTCTGCTCCATGAGAATAAACCTAGCGTCTCTAGCCTTTCCTCATAACTCAAGTCCCTCATTCCTGGTACCATCCTGGTAAATCTCCTCTGCACCCTTTCCAATGCCTTAACATTCTTCCTAAAGTGTAGTGACCAGAATTGAACACAGTACTCCGGCTGAGGCCTAACCAAAGTTTTATAGAGGTTAGTCAGAACTTCCTGATCTTTGTACTGTATGCCCCTATTTATAAAGCCTAGTATCCCGTATGCTTTTTTTTAACAACCATGTCTATCTATCCTGCCACCTCCAAAGAATCACTTACACAAAACCCCAGGTCTCTCTGTTCCTTCGCACCGCTTGAAATTGTACTATCTAGCCTATATTGCCTCCCCTCATTTCTCCTCCCAAAATGCAACACTTCACATTTCTCCACATTAAATTTAATCTGACATGTGTCTGCCCATTTTGCCATTCTGTTCATATCGTCTTGCAGATGGCTGCTATCTTTCTCACTATTTATTATTTTTCCTAACTTTGTGTCATCCGCAAACTTGGAAATGGTACTTCCTATACCCAAGTCCAGATCGTTAATATAAATTAAACAGAGCAGATCACAGATGTCTGCATTCAATTGTTCCTGATTTTCTCTAGTTCCTTATTTTGTATGTTTTTTTCACTCGGAATGATCACATCAATGATACTGATGCATGTAAAATCTAGATATTTTTATGCGGCAGGAAACTTACCATTACTGTGATAACCACCTCTGGTTAAACTCCAGCAGTATACTGGGATCTCTAAGCTTTGTTTTTTGCCAACTTACATCTAACTCTCCAATTGTTTTGCAGTCATTCCTCTTTACAGTATACCCTGTGAAGCATGTTGATATGTTTCAATGACATAAGGTGCTATATCATCTGCAAGGATTATTATTATTTTATAATTATACCTTTCAAAATAACTACTTGCTGCAGGAGGTGGACATTTTGTACACCAGGTACCTTGACAAGTCATTTCTGCATTTCTGAATTGTCTTATTAACCGTTCCATTGCACCAATGATTATAGGAACTATGTTTATCTTGTACTGCCACAGACGTTTGCATTCAATTGTTCCTGATTTTCTCCAGTTCCCTATTTTGTAAGTTTTTTTTCATGAGGAATGGCCACATCAATGATACTGATGCATGTAAAATATAGATTTTTTTTACAATGGTCTCTTATGGATTAATGTTCTATTTGTATGCATTGATGGGTTCCAGATTATTGTGATATTATGTTTGCTGGTTGATGTTCATATCAGTTGGTATTTACTTCAATATCAATCTTAACAGATTGAACATATTTAGTTACGTGCAATATCAATTCACTTATTCAGTTAGGAGTGGACATGATGGCATATGTGGTCTATTTTTTCTGGTGTTTGATGGCATATTCAGCATTTTGGATCAATGTTTTTCTTCAAACTTTCATTTTTATAATAATTGGTGGTAACAGATAGATTTTATGCAGATATTATCAGTTTTTGTTTTGCCCATTCAATTCCCATTAGTCAACAGGCTGCAGCTTTGGTTATTATTAGGTTATATTATTATTATTCATGTTCACTGACAGTTGATAAGTAAACAAACCTTGTGGACATGTTATCAGCCCTGTGCAAAGCCCATGTTTACCTTGTGATTCAAGAACCAAAAATGAGAAAAAAAAGTGATAAGGAAAGCAAATTGCATGATTTCTAGTTAAGAAAATATTGAATAATGCATCACAGGGAGGACAGTTACATGATAAATAATATTTTACAAGGAATTGCACACCGTGAAGATTTCACAGTGTTCTTTTTATGTCATGTGCAGGAATAAATATGTGCTCCTGGGTCCAACTGAGCCAATTTCATTAAGGAGGAACATTTTCTTTTGCGGGAGGTAAATAAGGTCAAAAGAAAAATGATGTGAGATTAGTACTTGAACATTAGCATTGACATTTATAGTCTACTGTGTTTATCCCGCTATAAAAAAAAACCTTCCTTATAAATCAAGGCACAACTGGAGCCCATCAGGTCACATAATTAATGATGCTGAAAAATTGTCTGATGTTTTGTGGCATCAGCTGTTTTCCACCACTGTAAACAGTGAGTGGAAAGTAAAGTTACTTACCACCAGTCTCTGTGGAGGTCTCTGTGAATCAAATGTTCGCAAATTAACATGGAGTTATGATCTTGCTAATTTATTTCTAAAATAATTTATGAAATCCTTTTTCCTGACAATAAGTGACGAGATGTTCAGGATACAGGTAACTACTTCTCTGTCAAACTCACATGGCCGTCTTACACAAGATATTTGTGAGAATCGCATCAAAAAATTCCACCTCTCAATTGCTATATTCAGCAGCCATTTGCTGTTTAATTGCACAAAGTTTACAAAACATTTTAATTTCTGAAACTGGCCAAACTGCAAATTTTAACTACTCATTGGAAAAAAAATACCCTTGAAATAAACATGTTTAATATAGAAAGCATTATGTATACACACACACAGCAACATCAGTAGCAACCCACTAGCAAAATGAGGTGAAATTGAATTAGAATTTGGAGAGAGATTGAATTTGGATTGAGGGAGAAATATTGATAAACATTCCAGCTTTGCAGTGACGCTGCTGTGAAGTGATGTGGTCCAACACATTTTGTCAGCTGTCCTCTGAGCCCAAGGCCCAGAGGGTAAAGCTCAGCAAAGCTTTGGGGAAATGGGAATTTATTGACCGTGAAATTTGGATGTGGTGGAAGCAGTATGGTAAATGTGTCACAAACAATCTTTTTCCCTTTATGTCATCCTCTCCACGGCCCAGCAGATGCTCCTTTCACTTGCCAGCTTTGTGCAACTTCATACATCACAAAAACAAATTCTGATGCTTGCTCCTGGGTAACATCAGAGATCAGACACCAGACACTTTTATCACAGAAGGTTACTTAAAAGGGAAAAATTATAAATATATTATCCAGAAGTCACCTCTATTATTCCCCAGGAGACTGAACAAGACAGAGTTCTAATATATTCATAAACACTGTCATCATCACTACTTTCTGCTGAGCTGCCAAACTTCATCACATGTGGGCTGATGGATTCAGTCTCTTGCCACACTGGGATTTTAAGATGCAACTGTCACAACAAAGAGCGCATCTAGGCACAAGACTGTTGGCCAGTTTGAAGGCCTGTCATCATAATAACAATTATGCATGAACACACATCACAGTAGAACAAGCTGACTGTCTCACTTCACACAACTGCTCTTAAACATTTTGCTGTTGCATATCAGAAAGTGCACGGCAAGCATAGTAGGTTTCTACATTCTGTGATTGATTATGATGGAAACTTTCTGTTCAGGACAGTTATTAGACAAGTATACTTTCTCTTTTTGATCATCTGTGTGTCTGACACATACGTAAATCTATCACATGTTTAAGAGGACCCAAACAAGAAAATCCACGTGTGTTATGTTATGTAATATAGAAATTTCTATGTGTCTGGAATGGAATGTATTCTCTCCCGAGAGGGATGCACCTATTTTGAGAGTATTTGCTGAATCCCAAGAATTGGGGACCTCAGAATATAGGGGAGATTGCTGCAGTTTAACTAAAACTGCATAACTTGCAGTTGTGTACCCTGCCTGGTAAGTTTCCTATTGCATTTCGAGGGCCATGCTACCAATTGGGGTTTTGGCTTATAAAGTTAACAGGAGCCAAGTGGAAGGAACCGTGCTCCAAGTAACAGTTTTGCCCTTTCAAACCTGTTGAAAGTCAGGCTGGCTGGTCAGTGATCAGCAGCACCCATGGATTATTACAGGCTCATCTGACTCAAACTACCAGAAGAGAATTAACTCCATCACCAAAGATGTCATCTCAGAGTCAGTTGACCTCCAAAGATAGACTACTCACCTCTCACCCACCCCCCACACATCTTTCAGGGAACAATCAACATTAATGATTGATTATCTCAGTATTTTCCAAATTTTCAATCCACAACAAATCAAATTTAAAGTTCTGATCCTAACTTTTAAATCTCTTATGGGTTCAGCTCCACCCTACCCCTGTGACCTCCTGCAACCCGAGCGACCCAGCTTCACAGCAAAACTAGCTGGCTTCATGTCCTTCACCTGATCAGTCCTACCATTGGTGGGAAGCTTTTGAGATGTCCTCCACTGTACTATAATGTATTTCAGGTATCTTTGTAATTTTTTCCTAGCGATTAGCTGTGGTCACCCGGGCAATCCAATCTATGGAAAAACCTCAGGAAATGGTTTCAATCTCAATGACATTGTATCGTTTTTGTGTAATACTGGATACGTGATGGAGGGACCATCCAGGGCTCAATGCCGGGCAAACAGACAGTGGAGTAATTCTGCACCAATATGCAGAGGTGAGTTCAGAGAACCATTGAGATTAAAACATCACTAGTACAAGTGACGTTGAGAAACGTAGTGCTGTATCACAATGAGACAAAATGATGGATGATAAGGACAAGTACCTTTTTGGATTCCATAGTAGGCACGTCGAAAAGCATGTGAGCATACACATACAAAGTCCCACAGTACCTCTAACTTTCGTGAAATTATTATAAACAGTCGCTGTTGGCCCAGTTGTTCTCATCCTTCAAAGCATCAAATTGTATTTTAGATGAGTCCAACATCCTGGTCTCAACTGACCTTCTTGGCAGTCTGTTCCAGTCATTAATTATTTTGGGGATAAAGAAATAGTTCCTTTGTCTATTATGAAATTGCCTGAAATTTGCAAACTAAACTTATCCTCTTGTTCTATTGTTGATGCATATTTCTTGCACAGCCCCACTGTGAACCACATCTTGTGTTCAAGAAACAAGAGGTGTATTTCTGGCCCTGTGATTGTGACTGAATGAACCCCTTAGCTCCTCTCCCATAATTTGAACTGTACTTGCACCTGATTGACCAGCAATCTGATCTGCCCTCATTCTTGTTTGACCTTGAGTTGGATTAATGGGAGTGAAAATGCAATATTTGAAAAACAGATTTGATAAATATTGAATGTGCTGTCAAATCTGGTTTCAAAGACAAATCTAATTTTTCATCTCTTCCTGGAGACAGGCTATGGGATATGAATTATTTGCTTTAATTATGCATTTTTGTAAAATGTAAGTGTAAAACTTGTCAATCATTTTTTAAATATCCACTGTATTTATTGGCTAGTGGTGAACTGTTCAGATCCTGGAATTCCTGGAAATTCTATTCGGGAGAGTAAGATAGAACATGGAAACTTCACCTTTGGCTCAATGGTCTTCTATGACTGCAACCCTGGCTATTTTCTGTTTGGATCTTCCGTGCTAACTTGCCAGTCCAATGGATACTGGGATAAACCGCTGCCTGAGTGTACACGTAAGTGTGCATTACCTATTATAAAACTCACAAAGATACTACGGTTAAATAATAATGAACACACATTAAGACAAATATGGTGTAATATATGTAGAGATTCTGGATTTATTTTATGATTAGGATTTGCATTTCAGCATGTCAACCTGTTGTAACTACTTTGATACTTGGATGTAAATATCGTACATTGATTATTGTTACTTTGGATGTAAATATTGTATGGGAACTCACAGATTGAATTGTGTTGATTTCTTCCTTTCAACAGTGGTTGACTGCAGCCATCCTGGCATTCCTCCAAATGTAATTTTATCTGGTGATAAATTCACATTTGGTTCAACTGTTCATTACTCTTGTCTTGGCAAACGATTGCTTATGGGCCCATCAACACGTAGCTGTCAGATGAATGGACACTGGAGTGGTTCGATGCCTCACTGTTCTGGTAAGACAGCTGTATGTTCTTATATAGAAGATGAATTACTGATGCTTTTTTGCTTGTATAAATGCATATGTAATACAAAGAAATATTGGTGCCCTTAATTATGTGAATAACAACCAGTGAAACATAAACAATGGTTTCACAAGTTGCAAAGTGGACACTGTGCTACCCAAACCTATTTTGCTACGAGCAATGAATCATTTGGAGTTCAGTTTGCTCAATGAAATTGACTTGTATATTTGATCGCCATTCATTATAAAGCCTATGGAAAGTGGCACTGGGAGATTTTCAGGGTCAGGTGATTAAATGTAGTACAATGGTGGGCAACCCCAGGTCTGCGAGCCAAAAGTGGCCCACCGAACATTCCCACTAGTCTGGGTAACTATGGTAACTATGTGTCAAATCAATATTTTGTTGGCTGAGTAGCGTATTGATGGTGTGGCCATTAATCAAGAAATATTCCATCACGGAAAATGTATTTGGTTGTCCGTCCAAAAAGATCGTCCAACACTGTATTGCCACAAGAATTACAATTGCATAGCAGCTTTGATGTTGGGACAACATCTCAAAGTACTATGCTACATATAGTCTTAAGGCTACCATCACTACAGTTGCCAACCAATTCACAATTTAAATCAGAAAAAATATCTGCCTCTCTTTTTGTAATACCTGTGAAGCACTTTAAGAAGTTCTTCGGACCTGAGTGGAGCTACAGGTATATCAAATGCTTTTCTTTAATCAAATATTAGATTATTTATTATTAAGGCAAACATTGAAGGTAGTTTTAAAAGCAAATTGGATACTTTTTTGGCAGTGAAAGGGATTGAGGAAATATGTGATGAGGAAAGATAGTACAGTATTTGGAAATGCGACTGGTCCTGTGGATTGCATTGGTCTTTGCTGATCCTGCATATTCCTGCGTTGAATCACATATTCACTACTAAGGGAGGAAAAAATATTGCAATCCATTTTGAAGTTTGTTACTTTTCAATCTATTTCCTCTGGTTGAATGCTCACATATTGAGTCAAATAGTCTCTTTATATCAACATCAAATACCCATTATGTAAAGATCTGCATCTTTTCTTCAAGGAAAGCAAGTCAAGTTCTGCAGAAAATTCCATGACTGGGTAGAGTAACAAAGAAAAGAATATTGCAATATTTCTTAACAGAATTTTAGGTTGAAACTCCACCTGTATCTCACCTCACTTTTTTTAAATATAACGTAGTATTTCAGAGCATCCAGATTTTGACAATTTTTTAAAATTCAGTCCAAGAAGTCCTAGCTTCAAAATTATAACAACTACTTACATATTTGGTCACTTCAATCCATGACTCTTTGTGGGACACTGTAGTGCTCAGTTGGCTGCCACATTTCACCCACAAAATGTGTAGTCAATTCACTTGACATTATATTCTATGAAGCGCTTTGAAACATCTCGAAGACGAGTTAAGGCTCTACATTAAATTCAAGGATTATTATCATTATTTCTTCTATTATATATGCTTCATGCAGCATAGTGTCTCAGAACAGTGTACACAGGTGGGATTGGACACCGAGCAAGAGAGAAAGGGTAATAGACAGGTGACCATAGGCTATGGGTCTCTAACCCGTTAATCGACTCCTGGGTGACAACTCACACATGCTGAATTAAAACAACAGGTATGAGTGATATTTATTGCAGTTAACATTACAATTTATATTTTGATTTCCATGTGCATGAAATACTTGATGCACCTGGCTTCATTTTCAATTTGACTCAATAACAACACAATTCTATCACTTTGTCTGCTTGTCTTTTTGATCAAGTGCAATAATGCCACCTAGTGGTTATTAACCAGTTGGAAATCTCTGCTGTAGCCAAGTTAAACACAGAGAGAGAGGGTGAGGTGGAAAGATTGAGGCAGGAAATTCCAAAGGTAAGGGCCATAGTAGAGTTAGGCTATATTTAAGAATTTGCCAAATTCTAAACATTAAAAAATCAACATGAATAGAGCAAACCAAGACCCAGGTTGGAATTTCTGCTCCTTAATGTGTTAATTAACATATCAAATCTGGTCAGAAAGATTATCTGTCACAGTCATGTGAGCCCCTCCCATCTCAGTATGATTGTTGGACCATATCAGTCAGATTGCAGTTCTGATTTTGCTAGCAGCATTTCATTCCCACCTCTCACGCTACTCAAACTGTGGTTATAGTCACAAATAAATCAATCCACAATGTAATTTTTACTTTCCTGACTCTCCAAATTGAATAAGTACTATAGCACAGTAAAAACTCGTTTATCTGGCACCCACGGGACCTGGCCAATGCCGGTTAAAGCACGTACCGGATATTCAGTTGAAAACACACCAAAAAAGTTGCCCAACATTTTGCTCTGCTAAGGAATCAAACCCAGGGCCTCTCACTTGCGAGGCAAGTGCTCTAACCACTAAACTACAGTACTTCATATCCTGTACCATATTTATTAGTCATGAACGCAAAATACTGCAGATGTTGGAAATCTGAACCAGAAATTGCAGGGAACCTTTCGCAATTCAGGCAGCATCTATGAAAAGTGAACAATGTTTTGGGTCCATGACCCTCTGAACCAGTCGTGGACCTGAAACGTTGACTCACTTTTCCTTTCTCCATAGATGCTGCCTGACCTGCTGAGTGTTCCCAGCAATTTCTGTTTTTGTTGTATATTTACTAGTGTTGTGTTGACATAACTTGAAGTCTTAGTTCTATTATCATGTGACATAAGAGACTTTCATATTTGAAACCCTATTTTCACACAACTTTCCATTTTTTCATTGCTTAACTGAAGCATCACTATGATGAGGCACAGTAAGAGATGTAATATGTTTCAGATTTTATCAACAGCTTGTAAAAAAAAGAGTCCTGGGAGCTTAATAAGATCCTTTGAAATTGCTATATTTGTGAAGGCTTAATGTACCGTATGTTATTCGAGGTTGAAGATACGAGGAAGTTGACAGTTTGTTCAGAGACTTTTTTTCCAGACAATCGCCAGTTTGGGAATTTTTAAAATCATGAAAATAAAATTCTGTGTTCACAAGCTTGAAAGCATAATTAAAATAAATAAAATTTGTGACTATTGACAAATTAACATAAAACACAGATAAAAATTAACAAAGTGAATAATCTGCGACCTTCTGGCTGGTATTGTAACAAAATAGGATGACAATATACCTAGTTACAATAAATGAAAGACAACCTGAAAGACTATATAAATGTAAATTGTTGCTGTTGTCGTTTCGTAGTATGTTTCCAGCACCAGAATTGCAGACAATTTAAATTGCATTATTTAGCACAATGAAATAACTTAAGTAACAGTTTGTGTGGAGCATAAGCTCTGGCATAGTTCAATTGGGCTGAATGGACTGTTTCTGTGCTGGATATTCTAATGTATAAAAAAAAGCAGAATTGCGGCAATGGACTGCTCATAAAGTACAGTGAAATTACTTTGATGTAGCGCAGCTTTGAAAAGTTATTAACCATGTTTATGTTCACAATCTCCCAGTGAGTAAATCCAAATTAGTATCCCTCTCGACAAACCAACAGTCCCATTGATTCAATGGCTAGTCCTGTTTTATTGACAGGATACAGTCAATATCTACACTGAAACTCCATCTGAGTGCCCAAAAAAGGAAACTCACCAAACCCAGTTTTCAAATCTCTTCATATAAATGGAACGATTTCCTGATGGTAATTGAGTCTGAGACTTTAGATGATGGTTATAATTTGGTTCATTCTCACAATTCATGATGTGTGGATTAGAGCTCATAATGCTCACAGGTGTTTCCATTCTTTCTGACATAAATTAGTTGATATTTCTAGTAAACTGCTGCAACAAGTCAAATGATTAGACCCTTTCAGAAATCACATGATTCTAAATGTGCATGTCTTCCAGCCTGCTGATCATATCAACCCATGTTACTTTCACCTGTGGGTTAGTCAAACATCTGATCAACTGAAAACAGTTAAAGGAATAATGTAAATGTTGCATTTACAACCATGTTTGCATACTTTATATCAGTACAAAAGCATTAGGGAGTTGAAAAGAGTAATTTAATCTGCAGGCCGAGTAGAAAATTCATGTGCTACTCTCTCGTGTCTGGATTGAGCAGAACGTCTCATGATTGTAGCTAAAGTATCCAGATTTCTTTATACAGCTTTATTTTCTCTTCGAAACAACTTCCAATCCTACTACAAATGATCATTATTTGAATGCTATTCATCCTATTGGCAGGAAAGCCTACAGACACTTTACCTGCAGAAATCCCACTGCCTTGCCCCTGGATTCTCAGTTTTCAGCATGCCTGAAGACCACTTCTTTCACTGTGGTTTCGGCCTGTTCCCTTCCAATTTGGGTCAGTCTTAAACTTGGTTCTAACCCCCTCTGGGCGCAGCTATGCTACCAAAATTACTAGTGATGCCACCAGCTGTACCAATTTTTGACCACAACTTTAGTCAACGTGACAACTCATCATAATAAACTTGTATTTGATTTAGCACCTTATCACGTTATCGATATACTGTTGTAATTATCCATCCCCCAGGGCTCTGTCCTTGGCCCCACCTTTTCACCATTTACACGCTCCCTCTGGGCGATGTCATCCGCAAACATGGGGTAAATTTCCACATGTATGCGGATGACACCAAGCTGTACCTTTCTGCCTCATCCCTCAACCCCCAGACCATCGATGTTCTGACAGCATGTCTGTCCGACATTGAGTCCTGGATGAGGGACAACTTCCTCCAATTGAACGTGAGCCAGACCGAGGTCCTCCTGATTGGCTCAAGCCAGTGCCTCCGCACATCGGGCGCTGCCAGCCTCAACACCCAAGGGTGTACTCTCCACCTCACAAAGCCAATCAGGAACCTCGGCATCACGTTCGACCAAAAACTCTCCTTCCTCCCCCACATCCGTGCCTTGACCGGCACCGCTTATTTCCACCTACGCAACATTGCCAGGCTCCACAACTATCTCACCCCCCACGCTGCCGAAACATTCATGAACGCATACATCACCTCACGGCTGGACTACGGAAACTCTTTCCTCGTCGGCCTCCCCAGCTCCTCCATTCACAGGCTGCAGGTCATTCAAAACTCTACAGCCCGTGTACTATCCCGCACCCACCTCCGTGACCACATAACCCCCACCCTCGCCCGTCTCCACTGGCTCCCCATCCTCCAGAGGATCAAGTTCAAGATCCTTGTCCTCACCTTCAAGGCCTTACATGGCCTTGCCCTGCCCTATTTAACTGATTTACTCTCCCCCTATAAGCCCACCCGGACCCTCCGTTCAGCGGGAATTGGCCTGCTCCAAGCCCCCCGCTCGAACCACCCCACCATCGGAGGCCGGGCCTTCAGTTTCTCCGCTCTCACCCTGTGGAATTCCATCCCCCAATCCCTCCGCCTTGTTTCTTCCCTTTCCTGTTTCAAGGCTGGTTTGAAGATTTTCCTCTTCGACCGTGCCTTTTGTTCCCCCCTGAATTTTTCGACTTCCCCTATGTGTTTCACCCCTTCCCGAACACTCCACTCCCAGCTCGGGTCACACGCCTCCTGTGCAGCGCCTTGGGACGTCCTCCCGACATGAAAGGTGCTTTATAAGTTAGAGTTGTTGTTGTTCCATTTGATGTAGCGCTTTTCACATCTTCTAGATATCTCAAAACATTTCACACAATAAATATTTACACTGTAGAGTGAATTGACTGTCTATATGTGGGCAAAACATGGCAGCTAATTGCACACAGCAGTGTCCCACTAACTAATATGGGTTGAAGTAACCTTTTTTTTTGGTGATAGTGAGTGTGTGTCTTGTTTGATCCTCAACTGTCATTCCTCATTCAACCCATGACTTGCACTGCCTTTCCTGCACCTTCGCAACATTGCCTGACTCAGCCACTACCTCACCCCTCAGGCCACTGAAACTCTCATTCATGCCTTCTTTGCGTCCAGACTCGACTATGCCAACACCCTGTTTGTCAGGCTTCCCAATTCCTCCAAAATCTGCAGATAATCCAGAACTCTGCAGCCTGTGTCCTCTTCCGCTCCAAGCTCTGTGACCCCATCTCCCCCATTCTTGCGCAACTCCATTGGCTCCCCATCAACTAGAAGATTCATTTCAAGATCGTGCTCCTCACCTTCAAAGCCATCCATGGCCTCACCCCATCCTACCTGATAGACCTCCTAACCCCCTACCAATCTGTCCGCTCCCTCCACTTAGCAGGCTCCAGCTTTGTGCTATGTCCCCTGACCCCCCCATCGGTGTGCATGCCTTCAGCCACTCTGCCCCTAACCTTTGGAATTCCATCCCACAGTCCCACCACCTTGCCCCCTCCCTGGCCTTCTTCAAGTTCCACCTCACGACACTCCACTTTGATGGTTCCATCGGTCACCCCAGATCCCCTCCTCTCCCTCCACCTTCCCTGTTCCCGACCCCAGCTCTGGCCTGAAACATTGACTGTCCAGTGCCTTGGGACGTTATTCCTGATGTGAAAGGCTCTGTAAAAATGTAATGGTATTGTTGTTATGTGCATGGTGTTGTATCACTCACAAAGCATTTCATTTGATATGTCTCGAAGCATTTCACAGGCTTCCCAGTAAGGTATGGTGAATGTATATTTGTGGGTGAATACCAGCCATACTGTCACATCTTTCACCCCCAGCATGTTCACAGCCCCTTGTCCCATCATGTTTGTGTCAGTGCTTCCCACCTTTGAAAAATCATCCCTTGCTTTTCCCTTGTGACCATCATTATTCAATTCCTCAAAGAGTCAACGCGAAATACTACACAACAAAAGTGAACCTGCAACAGCAAGTGAGTTACAGAGATAGATTATCCAGTTACAGCAAGAACATTTCTAATATTATTGTAAACTCTAGTAGAATAGTCAGAGAAAGCTAGAAATCAACTTAAGACATTTCCCAATCTGGAATGACCTGAACGTTTCCAAACACTTTATTCCTACAATTTTGGAGTGAACTTTGAAAGTAAACAATGGGTAGTGATAAAAAGCCATACTTAAAATTGTGCTCTGGCGCAGCACTTTATTCTTCCTTTTTGGCTGCAATTGGTATAAAATTGCTTTGCAATCCTGTGTGCAAGACATTGTTTTGTTGGTTGAACCTGGTAATGAACTCTTGTTTCTGTGTTGCAGGAGATGCAGCGGGGATGTGTGGAGACCCAGGACCCCCTGCCCATGGTTCCAGGAATGAGAGTGATTTCAGGATTAAAAGCGTTGTGCGCTTTTCATGCCCGACTGGTTATATTTTGCATGGCTCTGTCAAAAGGACTTGTCTCCCAAATAGTACCTGGTCGGGAAGGCAACCAGAATGCAAGGGTAAGTGGTGCTACAACATGCTCATTTTGATACTCAGTTAATGTGATATTTTACTACTTTCTGCCAATTTTGAGTACTTCAGGATAAGAGGTAATGTAAACTAATTGTCAAGTGACAAACTATGGGAATGACACCCATTCTAAAATTTGCTTGTGGATAAACTCTAACATTGATGTTATTTGCAGTAAAATGGAGTGAAATTTGCAGTAATTTCCTTTTGCTAAACAAGAAATGGTGAGTCGCATCTGAGAAAAATTGATTCCTACCTGAGGGGGAAGGGACATAGAGGGATATGGGTGAATGGAAATGGAGGCTTCTGTGCAGCGCAATCACCAGCACAACTGATTGGGTTGTTGGATCAAATATTTACCCGCACAAAACTCCCTACACCAATTATACCAGGTCTTGCCAGGCTCCTCTATTGCTGAATGAATCAATTTCAATATACTCATATACATTTTCAAATCCCTTCGTGCCCTGACACTTTCTACTTCTATGACCTACTTACCAGCAGCCCACTGTGTCCACTTGAATGGATCCAGCCTTCTACATTTTGTAGACAACTGTTTTATAGCTGAACATCATCAAGACCAAAGCCTTCCTGATTGGCTCTCATCAGAACCTCCACACCTCACTGATTGTCAGTATCAGCATCCATGGATGCACGCTCAAACAGCTCACCAAACCAGTCGGAACGTGGGCATCTTGTTCAACCCTCAACTGTCTTTCCTTCGCCCATACTCGTGCCGTGACCAGCACTGCATTCCACTACCGCGACAACATTGCCCGACTTCGCCATTGCCTCACAGTGCATGCCTCACACCTCAGGCCGCCAAAACCCTCTTATATGCATTTATCACAACAAAATTACTTTTTTTTTTGAGCGCCTTTCATGACAGGAGGAGATAGAGAGTTGATAGTGTTGACTGTTTGTCAGCAATATTATTCCTAAGTTTTTATTGTGACCTATACTTTCATTTCAATTAATCTGCAGCATTGAATACACTTCACCCTTCCACCATTGAAGAAGTAAGATTGATATCCTGCAAAGTCAAGGAATAACGCACCAAAAGCGACTGCCATTTTTCAAACTAAGGCCATAAACTATTGCTCCAAGGACAAAAGCAGTGACTTTTCAATATGTCATATTTTAACACAGACTTGATTACTTTAGTAACCCAAGAGGACAGAAGTTTACCAATTAAATATGAAAACTGCTGGCAGTATTTTTGTTATTACACCCTTGGGCTACATAATTTATAATATGTGAATGTTTTCACCAAAATTGAGCTTCAGAAAGTGTGTGCTTTGTGACATTAGTCAGCGATAGCCTCTCCTTATCCTGCTGACAATATACAGTGTTGTCATCAATTGACATTTAGCAGACAACAATACAAATGCGTTGTTCACAGTGATGACTGATCTGCCATTCCCAGGTACTTTTTCCTTTCAATAACCTTGTTTATTCCACTGCCACGTGTTTTTGCCCAAGATTACTCTGTCATATGACAAGCCTCATCAAAGTGTCTGCCTCATTGTGCCATTAGCACAAATGGTGTGTTCTATCAAAACTAGGATTCAATTAAGTCTGCTGTGGGTGTAAGTGACTGACAACAAATTGAGATAGCTTTGTGGATTGTTTGTGAGACTATGTGCAACAAAGCTACCACATACACCCACAAAACAGACATATACTGCACTTTATAATATAACCTGTGAAGCATTTTCGTATGGCCTCCCAACATGTAAGGCCCAATACCAAATACAGTATAAGGATTTTTATTATAACTTATTCAGTATTTCTTCCTTGTTTTTATTTTAGTTTCTGCTTGTGCTTCTGAGAGGAATCATTGTTCATTGCAGTCTTTTTTTTCTACAATATCAGTTTAATTGTTTTAGTGATTACAGAATAGTTTATCAACAACAGGCACTGGGGGAACCATTTAATAAAATGTATTAAAATATAATCCTTACAATTTAGTGATGAAAGATCAAAGCAAGCTCCAAGCAGCATGTGCCTCTCATATGGTTAAGGATGCTAATTGTAATAACGTTTGATAGTCTTCATATCTTTAAAACTCAATGCAATCGGTCCATTCACAACACATAATAAAGTCTATAACTGGAACAAACGAAAAGTGTCAGAAATAAATTTGAGCTTTCAAACTAATAATCGGTTAATAAAACAAAGTGGGAAATAATGATGTGATGTATAATGTGCACAAAACTAAACTTAAATGTTTTTTTATTTGAGGACATGATGGAAAGAAGAGACAATGTTCATTCTTTGACTTTTCTCTCAAAAAATATTACAAGAATAATTAACATACACATTTAACTGTAGAATTCCAATGTTAACAAGAATAAATGTAGCAGAATGATACCTGATAAAATGATATGAAATATTGTCAGCATAAATGTTACTACTGTTTAGTTTTAACCAACGTGTCAACCTGGCCTAGCTATTAACACTCTTGCCTCAGAACTCTATGATTCAAAACCCATGTTGCAATGTTGAGCTCGCATTCTAGGCTGACACTCCAATACAACGTTGGTGGAGGACTTCATTGTCAGAGGTGCAGTCCTTCGGATGAGCCATTAAACTGGGGTCTAATTTGCCTGTTTAGATCAGTTGTTAAGGCTTTTTATGCACTGTTGAAAAACAGCATAGAGATTTTCCTATTGCCCTATGCAATATTCCCCCAATTAGTCATTCACTTTCCGGTTGTTATAAAAGTCTGATATGTTCTTGAGTTGAGAGTTTATCTCCTAAATCATCGTGAGGTACCCTGATTTATGGAAATTTCGTTGCTACACTTGCTGACAAAATATTTGCTGACACTTCACTTTCCAGTAAATCCTGTGAAATGCTTTGTGATGCCTCCCTCATGTGCAAAATTGAAAAATTAACATTAGGAATACCATTTTTTTCAGTCTATACATTAGCCATCCCACATCGATATTGTTGGACATTATCATTTAATAATTCACCTGCAAGTAAAGTGTTTGCTTTACAGTAAATCCTGTGAAGAGCTTTGAGATGTTTGATGACATAAATAAGTGCTATATCGAAACAAGGATTATTAATACTGGGGTGAAAATTGTACTATGTTATGATTATCAACAGTGATTATTATCACAGAAAATTCAGATGAGTTTTTGAATTGAGAGGTTGTCTCCTGATTTACCATAATGTATGGTGTTCTTTGTGGAAGATTCCATTTGCCCCAAGATGTGTTTTCATCAGTGACAAGGTGCTAGTAATGTTAGCACTTTCATAAAGTGTGCCATTTCCAAGTTTGGACTTAGCTATTTTGATAAGGTCAGGGGTGTAGAAGGTTGATCACACCTCTGACCAGCCTTCAACAGAATTTTCTGTGAACAGTGTGGTTTCGAGGCACATATAGAATTATTGCTTACCCTGTTAGCACACTTTAACTCCATCATATCATGCAGGCAGACAAGAACATATCTCTGGCTATATTGCTGAGTTATGCATGCACCCTTTTTTCTTTAAAAAAAAGCCTTGTCTGTGCATGTTTGTATTACATTATTCAACGTAATTTTCTCTTCAATTCCGCTGTTGGCACTCTTGTTTACAAAATCAAAGGCTACGATAGCAGTGCTTGTTCTTATCATTTAATTTGCCATGCCCTCACAAGCAGTATTTAATTGAGTAATACACTTTCTGAAGAATGTCAGAAAATCAATTCTGCTGTTTTAGTTGAAAAGAGATTTCTCCGTGTTACTTGAAAAATAAAAGGTTATTTTTCTTTTGTTATCAGATTGTTTCCTTTATTCCTTTCTCAGTAAATTGAACTTCTCCAACCACTCATACTTCAACAAATTTGCAGTGAATCTGTAGCAAATATAAATCAAATCAACTTTGACCCAAATAATGTACCTTGTGCATAATAGTTTAATAACAATATTCTTGGAGGTTTTTTCACTATATTTCTATAAATGTGACATATAGTTATGTTACAGAAAAGTTGTGAAACCAGGGATTTCGCAACATGTGAAAAAGTGATCTACGCAGTTAATAGGGGGTAGAGAATGGCCCCAGGAACATCCTTGGTGTTTTCAACGATAGAGATTTGGACTCTGACCAGGATAGCAGTTAAGTCCAACATTTTGAGGGGTGACTATTCTAGGAACCAATTTTAACTCCTGCCCACAATGATTGTCAACAGGGATCAGAAGAAGTCAGTGTCACTCCATGAAGCTGTCATTGTCCAATCTATTTGTGGTGGACAAGGCTTTACGAAGTGCAACTGCAGTCAGCAGAAATGTTGTAAATGCTTCAAAGCAAGGCTAAAGTGTAACTCCCTGTGTCATGGAAGCCTCACTTGTGTTAGTAAACGAACATTTGACTCATCAGTGAATGAAATGTCACATGAAGTTTATGGTGAATAAAATAAAATGTTTCATTATTGGCTCTTTATTAGTTGATAAGACTAACAAGAGTCAAGGAAAGGTTATCAGTATGATGTTCATTGTTTTCATGAAATCCCTGACTCCTAATTTAAATGATTTCATGATTGCACACGTTTAATGAAAATTTCAGGGATTTCACAAAATCCCTGTTTCACAACTTTACTGTAACATATATATACTTTACCGTAACATCATCACCTTGGGACATCCTCCAGATGTGAAAGATGCTATATAAGTGTAATTTTGTTGTTGTTCTACATAATGATGTCAAATTACAGTGTTAAGTTTACGCTTGTTGATTCTTGATTGAGAAGTCTGATTTTATTCCTGGCAATTTATTGCCATCACTTTCACAATACGATATTTTAAATTGTGCATTTTCCTCTTCTAGACTTATCTTTGTCATGTTGGTTTGACATATTTTATAATTCAGAGACAAGTAATAATTAATTAAGCATAAAAAGTGTGAGTGTATATTTGATGCAGATAAATTGAGATAGGATAGACCAGGATAGCAGTTATCTATGCTATAGATAACTTTGGCATAATGCCAAAGATTAAATTCATCAATCTTCCAATCTAGCCTCAATTTAGCAAGACAACAAGTGTATGTGACAGCATGCATGTGTGGACATACGTTTACATTCATGGACTTTGTTTACATTTCCTTTCTAGGTTATAAAGGTAAACCATCATAGGAAGACAAAATCCTCCTTGGTGTAGATTCACTTTTTTTTAATGGAGCATGTTTAGAGCTTTCAGAATTTTATATCTTGTTGAATTCAGTCTTACCTTTCAAGTTGGTTTTCTATAAATCTTAAAAGAAACTTACAAAAGAACAGCTTCAAAATAAGCCTGTGTTTGAAAATCTGCAAAATCCTGCACAATTTAGAATACTGTACATTATTAGTAGAGTAAATTAAGTGGGAATTGTGCCATTGAACATGCTTTCTTCCTTGCTCGGTGATTTTGCATTGTTTTAGCAGAACACTTTGAGATGTTAATCCCACATGAATGAAGGGCAAGTTGTTATTCCTATGAGTTCAGGCTTTTTCACACAATGTAAGGTAAACACATTTGACTACCTCTGTTATTAAGATGACCCCTTTGAGGAAACCTTTCAGCCAATTAGATTTCATCAGTCACATAATGGGTGATTACAAGTTAGTTCTAATTAATCTGAACTGAGAACAATTTGGTTCTTGGAAATAACTTTTAATGCCTAATTTGTGCTGTGCAGATCATTGCCAAGACTCAAATATAAATCAGGTTTAAAATTGAGCAATTCCACTACTCCAACATCAGTAGGAAGTGCTGTCTGAATGGAATCAATGCCATCAATTGAGGTGTAAAGAATTTGCAGTGCAGTTGATTCCAGAAGCACCTTTTATCTCACAGGACTAATGTTCAATGTTTATGTTTAGTTACTGACCTACTAAGCTCTCTATAATTCCAGAAGGCTCAATTTTGGGAGCCTTAAATCCGGATTACCTTCTGCATCACTGTTTGTGGAAGGGATCCCAAATGGCTTAAATAGAAACTAAGTATTAAATAACATTTTTGAAGGAACTGATATAAAAAATATAATTGTGTACGAGTATTCTGATTTTTTAAAATAACACATATTGACATTCTTGCTTCTCTCAATTTTAGCAGACAAAATGTCCAACCATTTATTCTGGAATAGTGTAAAAGGGGGAAATGCTTTCTCCAGAATAACTGGGGGATATTTAGTCTTTAACTTCAATAAATCTGATGAACGAGAAGACCATATAGCACAGAAAATGTGAAAGGGTTTGAAAGAATTATTCATTAAACGCTCTTAGTGGATTTCTCCACTCTGCTCTCCACAAGCTATAGACCATCCAGAACTCTGTGATTCATGTCCTCTTCTACATTGGGCTCCACAAGCTTACCACACCCATCCTTACCTCACTTTACTGGCTCCCTATCCCCCATAGGATTGAGTTCAATCAACATCTTCATCCTCACATTTAAATCCCTGCACTGTCTTGCTCCACCCTATCCCTGTGACCTTCTTAAACTCGCAAACCCTGATTTGCTTCATGTCCCCCTCACTGCCTGCTGCACCATCAGCACTCGTGCTTTCAGTTTATCTGCCCCTACTCTCCATCCTAGCATCCCTCCTCCTTGCCCTATCCTTGTCTCCTCCAAGATCTGTCTCAAGACCTTTCTGTTTGACCACACCGTTGGTCATATTTCCCTTCACCCATTTGCCACCCCTTTGATCACAGCCTCTCTCAAATCCAAACATTATCTTGAGAGCAGAGCTTTGAATGTCCAGCCCCTTGGGACTTCCTCCCAAGTTGAAAGCTGCTATAGAAATGCTGTTGTTGTAGGTGATTTGAGGACATGAATTTGAGATTGTAACTAGAGGAGTGAAAGGAGAGGTTCCGATGAACTTATTTTCCATGAGGTTGTCAGGACATAAAAGATTTGTCAGTGGTGGCTATTAGATCAGAATTGACCAGGATGTTTACAAGAAGCAAATGCATGCATTGCAAAGGTATTGGAGGATATGGGCAAAGAGTAGAACATTGTGATTAGGATACCATACCTTCTCGGAGGAGGAAATACATTTTTTAAATGAAAAAAAAAGTCAAATGGCCTCCTACTGTGTCCTACTTTTCTAAAGTCTTCTTTATAACAGGAAGATAAACAGTGGTATGCCATCATTACCTAACAGGCATTCTATTTATGCTGTGAATTTAAACTAAAACTGAATGTGTCTTGGACACCAGAAGACTGTTTCTTTTGACTTGGTGGTGAATCCAGAACAGGGGGGCATAAATATAATATAGCTAGTAATAGATATAGACCCAATGGGGAGTTTAGGAGGAAATTCTTCATGCAGAGTGTGGTGTATGTGAAACTCACTGCTGAAAACCGTGGTTAAGGAAGTATGTCTGACAATATGTCCTGCTATTTGTCCAGGTTGGACAACCCTACCTATAAAGGCTTTGACTTGCAGTTAACAGGAGCAGAGCGGGAGGATTCCCTGTCCTCAGTGACTGGTCTGAGTCCTTCTGATGAGCCAGGTTGACTGTGCTGTCATCAGCAGTGCCCTGGAATACTGCTTCCCCCAGCAGTGCATTGGAATATTACCTTAGACTATGTGAGTGTAAGTCTCAATGTGAGACTTGCACACACAACTTTCTGACTCAGAGGCATGACACTGTTATATTTCAGAACATCCAGAATCTGGAAACATTTTAAATATAGCTTTTAATTTTTAATCTAAATTTCTGTAAGTTCCTTTGAAGAAAAACAGCTTAAAAGTCAAGGCTGAATTCAACCATTTGCCAAATTCTGGATTTTATGTTTTTTTAAATAGAATGAATGTAGAATATCTCTCCATAGACTGTTTACCCTAAATATGAGAGGGGAGGGTTTAAAGATTAATTATAAATCTGTGTGATGCTTTCTCTAACATAAAATGCAATTTATTAATGTCTTATTGATTGTGATATAGTTGAGTCCCAAGATTAGACAGTGGATGCTGACAGCTGGCAGGTTTATATAGTATATTTGCATTGTGACTGACATTCTCTGCATACTTTGAATGGATGTTTCTATTGCTTCAATAAATGTTCTTGTGGAACTATTAAATGATTACAGCTGTGAATTGTGGCAACCCAGGGACGACAGCTAATGGGAGAGTGTTTCGCATTGATGGAACAACATATTCCAACTCTGTAACGTATTCATGTCTGGAGGGATACCTGCTGACTGGCTCAGCTACACGACAATGCACAGTCAATGGAACATGGTCTGGTAATTTACCTAATTGCACAAGTAAGTCAAAAAATGTTTCCTGGCTAGAAGAAAAACATAATTCTTGCATTAATCAGTTAGTTTGTATGTTGAGAGTTTGTAATTACTGAGGGAATTGGCTAATTTCTGAATTACAACATGCACAATTTCTCTCACAGCCTCCGACAATTTCACCTGTACTATATAATAATGTAATTTACCTGGGCACTGCATTATCGTTTTACGATATGGCATAAAAGAGTGAAAAGGTGCAGTGAGGTTCAATCATTGCTACATAGAGTTTGATAATTGGTAGTAAATTGGCAGCATTTCATATCGTGGTTCACTGTAATAATTAACGCATTGAAAGCACACTCCAGGGCAATTCTGATGACAGACTCGCCAGCTTGGCTTATCGGCAGGACTTAGAGATCAGCTGCTGAGAGCAGGGAGCAAATTCTTCCCATTCAGCTCTTCTTAATCGTGTAAACTAAAGCCCTAATTGGTAGGATGGTCCTTGTTGTGCAAGCAGCAGGAAGCTTGCCAAACAGTGACAATGGCAAGCTGTGTGGTTCTAGCTCATTAAACTCCAGCAGTATCCCAACATACATTCTAGGGTCCCCAGGCCTCGGCTTTCTCCAACCAACAACTAATAGTTTCAGGAATTAGATAAGCAGGTTGCAGTCTATATTAGTTAGAGTGACATTTCTGTTTGTAATTGGTATACATATATCCATTATGTCTAAGATGATACTCTTAAGAGTGGAGATGGGTTTCCACATGCTGACCCAACGAATTGTTTATGAAATGCCGATAATTTCACCTCCTTATTGTGAGGGGATAATCAACCTTATTTTGCCAAGACTTCACCTGATAGCACTTGCTCAGTTTACAACTGATCCTTAAGTTTATATCAATATCTTAGCTATGTGCATATGTAAAGGGAATTTGTCTAAATGCATCACCACAATCTTGGTGAATGGTCTGTTGTGCAACGTGCACTATATGTTTTTAATTTGTGATTTAATTATAAGTAAAACAGCTTAACTTTGTTGCATTGATTCCACATACAAATTATAATCGGAAATGTTTCTTTTTTAGTAATCAGCTGTGGAGATCCTGGTGTGCCAGCGAGTGGGATGAGGCTGGGGGATGAATTTACAGTGGGACAAAATGTCACTTATTTGTGCCAGCCAGGATACACAATGGATTCCAAGGGTTCCAATATCCGCACTTGCACTGGCAATGGAACCTGGACTGGATCAATGCCATTTTGTAAAGGTAACAGTAGCATAACATGTGTTCGAAGCACTCTGAGACGCCATCCGGCGTGGAGGGCGCTATATAAATCAGAAAGAGTGGTTGCTTCCCAGCTCCGCTCCTTCCTTTCAACTCACTCACTCCTTGAACCCCTCCAATCAGGTTTCCGCCCTGCTCACAGCACGGAAACTACCCTGGTCAAGGTTACAAACGACATCCTAACCGCCTGTGACCAGGGCTCCCTCTGCCTCCTCGTCCTCCTTGACCTGCCTGCTGCGTTCGACACAGTCGATCACACCATCCTCATCCAACGTCTTTCCTCCCACCTCAACCTTCAAGGCACAGTCCTTGACTGGTTCCATTCCTACCTGACCCACCGCCTACATTTTGTATCTTCTAATGTTTTCTCCTCAAACCCCCGCACAGTTTTTCATGGCATCCCCTAAGGCTCTGTCCTTGGCCCCCTCCTTTTCACCATTTACACACTCCCTCTGGGCGATGTCATCCGCAAACATGGGGTAAATTTCCACATGTATGCGGATGACATCCAACTTTACCTCTCAGCCTCATCCCTCAACCCCCAGACCATTGATGTTCTGACAGCATGTCTGTCTGACATCGAGTCCTGGACAAGGGACAACTTCCTCCAATTGAATGTGAGAAAGACAGAGGCCCTCCTGATTGGCTGAAGCCAGCGCCTCCGCACATCGGGCGCTGCCAGCCTCAACATCCAAGGCTGTGCTTTCCACCTCACAAAGCCAGTCAGGAACCTCGGCATCACGTTCAACGATAAACTCTCCTTCCTCCCCCACATCTGCGCTTTGACCGGCACCGCCTATTTCCACCTGCGCAACATTGCCAGGCTCCGCAACTATCTCACCCCCCACGCTGCCGAAACACTCGTGCACACGTACATCACAGCTGGACTACGGAAACTCTCTCCTCGTCGGCCTCCCCAGCTCCTCCATTCACAGGCTGCAGGTCATCCAAAACTCTGCAGCCCGTGTACTATCCCACACCCGCCTCCATGACCACATAATCCACACCCTCGCCCGTCTCTACTGCCTCCCCATCCCCCAGAGGATCGAGTTCAAAATCCTTGTCCTCGTTTTCAAAGCCTTACACGGCCTTGCCCCGCCCTAACTATCCGATGTACTCTCCCCCTATAAGCGCACCTGGACCCTCCGTTCAGCAGGACTTGGTTTGCTCCAAGCCCCCCGCCCGAACGCCCCACCAATGGAGGCCGGGCCTTCTGCTTCTCCGCTCCCACCCTATGGAATTCCATCCCTCAATCCCTTCGCCTTGTTTCTTCCCTTTCCTCTTTCAAGGCCGGTTTGAAGACTTTCCATTTCGTCCGTGCATTTTGTTCCCCCCCCTAATTTTTTGACCTCCCCCACGTTTTTTACCCCATCCCGTTTTACACTCCCCTCCCAGCTCGGGTCACACGCCTTCTGTGCAGTGCCTTGGGACATTGTCCCGTCGTGAAATACGCTCTATAAATCTAATTTGTTGTTGTTGTTGAGACACCATTCTTTAGGTGAGATATTAAACTGAGATCCCATATGCCTGTTCAGGTGGGTGTTAAAGATTCCATGGCTCTATTCAAAAAGGGAAGGGAGTTTCCCCCGGTGTCCTGACCCACATTACCTCTTATAAAATTGGGCACTCACTCTGTGGTTGTTTGTAGAACATAGTTGACTTCACAATGTTTGTTGTGGAGCACTTTCAGATATAACAACATCAATCCAAACTAGCTTTGTGGTGGCAAACTTTCATAGCAACGTTCCTTTTTGATCCGTTAATGTTGACTTTTCCTATTATTGTGAAGGAGAATTTACCAACTAATTCACCCACTAATAGGGATTGTGAGCTGTCTTTCCCCAGTTAGTTTTCCCCTGCTGATGGATGACAATATAATAATAATTGTTGCATTTGTTATAGCACCTTATCACTTTGTGAAGATATCTCAAAGTGACTCACAGAATATACTGTAAAACACTGTATATTGTGGGCAAAATGATATGCTGTTGCATTGGTAATCCAAAATGACGTGATAATACTCTGACTTCCCCCATAAGTAGTAAGAGTTCCAAAAAAAGATTAATTTGGGTGGAAAAAGGCATTTGGGACTGGATGGATTGCTGTTTCATTATGCCAGTCCAGACCACCTTTTGTGCTTTCTATGATGCAATCTAATCGATGGTGAATTTCATCTGAACATGTACTTGTTGCTGCTTTTAATTATTAAAATATGACTAACTTGTAACACAAGTCTTGTACTGTGGCAATTGTCCATGCAATGAACGACAGAGTGAAGCAGTGTAACTAATGTTGTATGCATGCTCACATCACTGTAGTGGTATCTTTTGAATTAATGTGACTTGACAATGAATAGATTTGGACATTGAGGCCAGTATGCTACTTATTGTAACTGAACCTGATGCATCCCAACATTTGATACAAGCATATAAAGTACAGGTATCCCCTACTTAACGAAGGGGATAGGGACTTCAAAACACCTCGTTAAGCGAAAATTGCATTAAGCGGGCGGGAGGGAGGTCCCTACTGTGTTTTCGTGCATGAAAGAAATTGTTCCCAGTATTGCCTTGCGCTAGCCTAGTGCCTAGCGCTAACATTTCCGGTGTACCAGCGATGGTATAAGAGAGGTACAACTGCTATTGAAGACAGGGAGAGAGAGTTAAAGATTAAGAGACTGAGACAGAGAGAGAGACTGTGAGTGAGATTGTGACAGCGAGAGACTCAAACAGAGAGAGAGAAAGAGACACAGAAAGAGAGAGAGACACAGAGAGACTGGGACAGAGAAAGAGACACAGAGAGACTGGGACAGAGAGAGACTGTGACAGAGAGAGATAGAGAGAGAGAAAGAGACACAGAGAGAGAGACACAGACAGAGGGAGACTGAGAGAGAGAGAGACAGACAGACAGACAGTGCGTCCTACCGCTTAAGCTCTCCCCATACTGCAGCGCTTTCTCTTGGATTAGGTGATGCTGAAGTAAGTGTGTGTATGTATGTGCGCTTGTGTCGTGGACGCTGCCGGGAAACAAGACGTGCGCGAGATTTAAACTTTCGTTATAGCGAGCGCAGCCTTCGCTAAGTGCATAGGGGGGTACAAATAGAAACCCTCATTATAGTGAAGTTTTCTTAACAGGAAGAAAGCGGGGGCCAGCTGTACATGTATTCTGTTTTATGCACAGTGCCAGCTATTCATACCAAGACGATTCATACCAAGAATTGAGTATCTATGAGACATATTTCAAAATCAAAGGAAATCCAATTGTCTTGGTGGGCCAGGTGTACTGTTTTTGTAATAAACTGTTATTGTTAAAGAATTGACACATAGTTAATCTTATTGCAGGAGTTATCTGCTCATCTCCGCCTCAGATTTCAAATGGAAAAATGGAAGGAACAAACTTTGACTGGGGTTCAAGCATCAGCTACAGCTGCTCTCCAGGATATGAGCTGTCTTTCCCTGCTATCCTCACCTGTGTGGGGAATGGAACTTGGAAAGGAGACGTACCACAGTGTTTGCGTGAGTAAATGTTGAGATCTTCAGAATGATGACAGAGCCAATAGACATGAAATAATCTGTTGGGTCAGAATGTCTTTGTTACAAAAATTATATTCACTTATTTATGTTACTAAAGTTTAAAAAGGAAAAATTAGCAGCTTTCCTACCAAGCAGAGCTAAACATTGGGCAAGCTTTCTTACTCCACACCCTCTGTTTACCTATCAGTAACTAGGAACCCAGTTATTAGTTGATTGGCAGATTGCTTTTTAGAGGGTAATAATCCATTAAAAAATATATACGGTCAATTCACTTTACAACGTATTCTGTGAAGCACTTTGTCTTGAAGACATGATAAGGCAATATCACATGCAAGGATTATTATTATGTTATATGTAAAACTGATGATCTTTCAAGATTTTGCGTAATATATTTTGGTGAAAAGTACTATCTGTGAGGGAATAATAATAATAATAATTCCATTTATATATTGCTATTGGAGCTTTAAAATCCACCGAGAAATGGGAGTACAGATTAACATTTTATCCAAATTATGTCACTTTGGACAATGCAGTCCTCCCTCAGCAATAACATTGATATACAATTATAATAGGCTTGATAAATTAATATATTGTTTAAAATTCTGCCCTGATGATAGTTAAACATCAATATAGTCTGTGCATGAGAGTCCCTTACTCCCAAATTTTGTCACAACGGATGAGCCTGAAGCCAACTTGTAACACACACTTGAGAATTTTCAATGATGTGATAATTAAGGGTTTTTAATGCAGCACTTCATCTGAGGAAATAAACTTAGTATTCAGATTTATGTTAAAGGATCAATGCTTCAATATTAATCCTTACATATGTGATATTTGAAATTTTACATAATCATTTTTTGTCCAGTGTTCATAATGTGACCTACATTAGTTGGTAATTGACAGCACCCAATTTGTTAGCATCATTCTCTTTGAAATGTTGATTGACCTCCAGTTTATTTGCAACAAAGCACTGGAATATATACCAGCCTGGTTTAGATTGGTGCCTCACTCGTGCCTCTGAAGTTTATGGATTCAAGCCCACATCAGGACTTTGAACTAATTATCTAGGCTGACAGCACGTTGCTGTACTGAATAACTGGAAGTGCTATCCTTCAGATGGGATGTTAAACAAAGGTCACATCTATCTGTTCAGATTAACATTAAAAATCCCATCATACTAGTTCAAAAGAGAATTATCTTTCTCCCTGTCTCATGGCAAACAATCCCCTAGATAAAATTGATCATTCACTTCATGGATGGTTGTGGGATAATGTCTGTGTGTAAATTGGTTCCCAAGTTTGCCCACACAATACACAGTCACTACACTTTACGGCAAAATCCTGCGAAGTACTTAGAAAGATTTCAATATTGTGATAAGATGTTATATCAAATATAAGTATTAATTAATATCTTACTTACTATCACTTCATATAATTATTTCCAAGAATTTAAACCAGCCTCAGAGATGTAATCAGCACATCGAGCTCCAAAATCAGTCACTCATAAGAGAGTGATGATTCGATCTTTCAAGATGCTATCGCTAAATAAAACCAACTAGATACAGTAAAGTAACGTCCTTCCTACTTCTTCTGACAAGTCAGAACAACCATTTCAATACATCAAAGAGCAGAGCTCTCAAATATTCCTCCCTCAACTACATTCATTAAAGCACATTGTTCATTACAGTTTGTGGAATCATAGTGGTGCTGACAGCTGCCAATTGTAATTGCTTAACACTTAACAACAGTTCTGTAAAGTAATTATTATTGTCTGTAGGGAATCCCCTGCACATCATATAACATAATAGAGGACAAGTGAACATGACTAAATGCCCTTTGGATGTCTGTTTTACTGAGGTGTTTGCTTGTCTTCTCATGGATGTTACCACCCCCACCCACAACATAATTTAGAAAGAAAATATTTTTTTCTCTGATATCCCAGCTGACTAATTTCCAAATTAATCAGTCATTCACCTACGTGTGAGACATTGGCTTGTATAAATGGTTGTTGCAAGACAATCACTATTGTAAAGAGAAATTTAGACAATTTATTTTGACAAAAAAGGCACTTTAAAAATGCAACTTGTTTCTATAATTTTAAATATAGGTGTATGCCAGGCTCAGCTGGCAAGAACTCTCACCACTGAATCAGAAGGTTGTGGGTTAAGGATCATTGGAATTTTGTACTAAAGTCTAGGCTGACACCGCAGGGCAGTGCTGGGATTGTGCAATATTGCAGCAAGATGTGAGGTTACCGCTTGCCTGATCAGGTGGATGTTAAAGATCCCATTGTACTTTTTGAAAAGAAAAAGGAATTTCTACCCCAAATAAAATTCTTCATGACTGTTTGTGTAATATTACTCTGTGCAAAATTGACTGTTGTACTTGCTGTAAATCCTGTGAAGCACTTTAAGATGTCCCAATGTGAAAGACACTAAATCAAATGGAAGGATTATTTTTAATGCATTCAATGTATGTTCCTTATCTAAACTGATTTTCCCTGCATTGTACAGCAAAATTCTGTGGGGATCCCGGGGTACCAGCACATGGAAGAAGAGAAGGAAAGAGCTTCATCTACCAATCAGAGGTCTTATTTAGGTGCAACTCTCCCTTTGTTCTGGTGGGTTCAAGTACCAGAATTTGCCAGGCAGATGGAACCTGGAGTGGCTCACAACCGCGTTGCATAGGTACATAAACAAGTTAAATTCCAGGCAGTAGTTATTTAATTTTTTTGTTTATTCTGTAGCACAGGTGTTCTACGACTTGCAGACCTTTATAAAATACTCAATTGGATAGAGAAAGTAAACTGAGAACAATACTTTCAGATAACTTAAGACATCAGAACAAGAGAACATAGGGTTGTAATGGGAAATTTTAGTAGGCATACCAAAAACAAGGGTAATTAACAGCTGGAATAGATTTGTAGGAAAAGTAGTTGAGCCCAGAATATTGGACTATTTTAAAGAGTCGGCTTGATACTGTATTTTTGAAGGATTTGGTCCAGTTAATTGCAGAGTAATTCAAGAGCACTTGACAGTGGTGGCAGGGTCTCTCCATCTGTATCTCTCCTTTATAATCTTCTGATTTGAATCAAGCTCCTACAGCTCAGTCGGTAAAACCACTACTTGTGAAATGGAAACAAATAAGAACAGATTCAGTGTGTAAGACTGAAGAGGATTATATGCGGTGGGGGGATAGAAATCAACTCAGCTTCTTGCTCCCATTACTTGTGCAGTCACTCTTGCTGGTAGGTATGAATGATGATTGAAGACAGGATTAGGTTCAGTTGTTGAAATTCTTGTCAAGATTCACTGGTTTTACTCAGCCACAAACAATGACCATTTCACATCAAAGGGTTGCGAGGTGTATAGATCCACACAATTTATTAAGTCAGCAACTCTGCGATCAGAAGAGAGAAAAGTGGATTAAGTGTAAAAAAAAAGAAAATTTCCTTTAGAAAAGCATTATCTCTTTTAAAAGTTACAAAATAATAATTTGTTGATTTGAGAAGCATTGCCAGATTCCAATTAAAATTTGAATTTTGTACTAGAACCAGAAAAAAAGTCCAAATATTTATTGTTTTCCCTTTCAGAACCTACACATACAATGTGTGAAAATCCAGGAACCCCGCGACATGGGACACAAAATAATACATTTGGCTACCAAGTGAGTAAACAACATGTGATTTTACATGAATATCTGGTGTCTATAACCTACTAGAGTACATCTATATGCACTATGTTTCACATAAAAAGTCTCAAATGTTCCAAACAAAATGTAGTGATGAATCCACTGAACCAGGAAATAAGAGATAAAAAGATTTTAACTAAAGGCACAATTGAAGATAGATGTTTCAAGGAGGTTTTTCTCAAGGTAGAGCAAAGGGGGAGTAATTTGGGAGGAGTGTTGAGAGGACAAAAGCAAGTTTGCTAAAAGCTCAGGCATCATTTGTCAAGGAAAAGAAAGGGAGAAGCAAGCCTTAAATCACAGTCAAACCTGTGAATGATGTGATTTCCAGTGAAGATTCCATTTACATGGGAAGAATAATATTTCATTCCTCTTGGGTTTATTATTTTACCAACCAAAACTTATATCACACCAGTTCTAGCTCCACTGGTTCTATATCACCGAACAGATCAATTTTAAGATACTGTACTCACATTTTACCTCTCTCACCTGCAAACCATAAGTCCATGCCTCCACTCAATTGACTCCGGGCTTTTGCATGTCTCTCTTGCTCTCCATTCCACCATTGGTGGCTGAACTTTCAACCACTATGCCCCAAAGCTCTAGAACACACTTCCTCCATCCCTCTGGCTTTCCTCTTCCTCCCCCATCTTCAGGTCGCCCCTTAAGACCTTCCTATTCAACCATGCACACAGTCACCTCCCCCCACCTCTCTGGCTTGGCATTGTGCTCTACCTCTCCACCCCCACCACCTGAGGAGTGCTACATAAATGCAAGTTGCTGCTATATAGTGGTTTTCACATGGAATAAAGTACTTTTCAGGAACAGTGTGGAAACCCAAAATGAGCAAAGTTGGAAGTAAAGACAGAAACGAGGCAGGGTGTTAATGTTGCCAGTGGGACTGTAGGAGAATATGGAACAATCATAATAGATCATGTAGGGACTGGACATCAAACAATGGAAACTCTAATGATACAATACAACAACATTTTGCATTTAAATAACGATAAAAGTAGTAGTACATATTGATGTATTCGATCATTCTTCAGAACTCCATGTAAATATGCTTATACATCAGGTGCAATTCTTAACTTTTTTTATTTGAAGAGATCTCACCTTTCAAGTCAATGGTTTGTGGCAAAAGAAAGTTGGCATTGTGTATCAGCATTTACTATGTCAAGATAACTCCAATCATTATAAAATAACTTCATCTTATTACACAATATGTACTAGTACTGAGATTTGGAGTTTGTAAAATGAATATAAAGATATTGATGCAATGCTTAACGAATAATAGAGCACATCTAGGTTAGGCTGAGATCATCTCAGTACTGGATCAACTTCAAGTATTTGGAAGAAAAATGTCAGCAAAATATCACCAATTTAAAGATTAATTCTGTCAGAAGAAATCGCTTTAAACATATTGGATACAGCAAAGATCAGAGCATTGCAGGAAAGCAAAACCCCTGAAAGGTGTGGATTCCTATTTTGCAGACTTCTTTAAAAAAGTCTTGAAACAGTATTTTATATTCCACCCTCATGATTAACAGGAAAATAATCTTTCTAATTAGCCCCATTGAATTAGAAGTCATAATCAGTTCTACATTTTCTAATGTACTTGCGATAGCAGTCCGAGGACATACTGCTGTCATCCAAAGCTTGGCCTATAACTATGTAAAATTCCCCATATTATTTCAATTCAGCAATTTCATTATAGCTTTGGATTTAGAAACTCTGTTCAGAGATTGTGCTGAAGTGCTTAAGGAATAATTTGTCCCTGGTGATTTAGACTACTTTCACTCCAGGATGTGTGTGAAGGGATCCTCATGGATTACAGTCATTAAAAAATTTCACATATGTCAGCAACTTTTAAGATTCATTTTGTAGAAAGGATTAAAGCATTATCTGGAAAATCAGGGAATTACATAAAAGGCACCAGCCTCAAAAGAATTTTGCCTCAGTCCAATCATTCTCCTTTTAGAATCTGAGAAATCAGTAGTTGTTGCTTGTGATTAAGGGCATCAGAAACTGCTAATCCATTCTCCAGGTTTTCATGTTCTTCAATTTAAACATTGTGCATCACCACAAATGTCACCAATTTTTTTCTCTTATCCCTGCCCCTGAAAAAATTTACATATAACGTGCATTGAAAAAGAATTCTCCAGTTTAGCTCTGTTCACCGGGCCTCTCGCCAGAGAGATGGGAAACCAGAAGGTCGCAGATTCAAGCCACATACCAGGACTTCACAAGATTGGTTCAGAGGAAGAAGCCTCTTTGGCATAATTGTGCATCACCAAAAATGTCATCCTTCCAGAAACCCTGGCCAACTGTCCTTCCATCACAGTATCAAACTATTGTTTTAATGAGTCCAATGTCCTGGTCTCAACCATCCTTACTGACAACCAATCCCAGTCATTAAACATCCTCCGGTAAAGATAAACATTTTGGTGTCTGTAATGAGATTACCCTTTGCAATTCTAATATATCAAGCCGCTAATGTAGTTTCACTATTCAACTTCAATACTGAGGTTAAGATTAGTTATCTCATAGCTCTATTACCATCAGGCTACTGAATACTATTGCTATTTGTGACATGGAGTCTATCTAAGAAACCTTATTGAAATCCTAGAGGTCGGACCTCTATATTCAACCTCCACCTAAACTCCCTTTGCACCACATCCTCAGACTTCACTGCCCTCCTCTCCTCCCTAAACCTCACCCTCCACATCAACTCGCAGACCCACAACCGTGTCCATCCCTTCAAACCCATCATCACACATGACATTGACATTTACAACCTGTGCATCACAGATAAAGCCATCTTGGTCCATTTCCTCATCTCCTTCGCCCCTTGCATCTAAGCCCTCAATTATACTTTTCTGCCCATAAAAAAGTCTTCCCTGAGCCCCTCACAAAGGCTCTCTCATTCTCAGATCCCCTAACCCTCTGGCCGTCCACCCACAATGATCCTGA
Organism: Hydrolagus colliei; assembly: GCA_035084275.1. Classification (NCBI taxonomy): domain Eukaryota; kingdom Metazoa; phylum Chordata; class Chondrichthyes; order Chimaeriformes; family Chimaeridae; genus Hydrolagus; species Hydrolagus colliei. Next base: position 87,795,431 of record CM068743.1, read on the forward strand.
AGCAGCCATCCAGCTGCTCCATGATCGCATCTCCTCCACATTCAACTCCCTCATCCCATCACCAGATGTAGCATGAGCAACTTTGCTGCTACCACCTTTCCCTGTCAAAAGCAAAAATAGTGCTCTTAACCTCATTCTGGAGGCCAAAAACTTCAAGAGTCAATTCCCCACCCCTCCTCCATGTGCCCCCTCACGCACCCTCAATCAGCTCATCCAACACCAAACGCGAAGAGATGCACTTTATTAACTCCAAAATTTATAACATCCACCTGGCAACCTCATCCATCTGCCCCATGTTGTTCACTAGCATCCCCTTACCGACCCTGTCCTCATCTCCTACCACAACCCCAATCCTATATTCTTTCTCCCCCATCTCCCCATCCACCCTTTCATCCACCAGCAACACAATAAAACCCGCCACCTTCTGCATCGACCTCCTCCCCAACCAATTGCTGATCACCCAACACCCCTTCCTCTGCCCGCTGCTGGCATACACCATTCACCAGCCCTTCTCCTCAGGATCAGTCCCATTCCCTCTCAAAACTGCCATCATTAACCCCCTACTTAAAAAATTTAACTCCATGCCTTTGTCACCTCTCAGCGGGATTACTCTAACTTCTTCCTCACTTGTCTTCCCTCTTCCACCAACCACAAAATTAAGCTCATACAAAACTCTGCTGCCCGGATTCTCACCTGTACCAAACTTTGTAATGCGATTACCCCAGTTCTTGCCACAATGCATTGGCTCCCTGTCACAGACCTGAATGACTTAAAGATCATCACTCTTATGTTTAAATCCCTCCACTCCTCTACACCACCCTACCTATCTAACTTCCTCTCTCCTCATAGTACTACTCTCTGCCTCTGCTCTACCTGGATCTTGGCTCCTCCTGGTTCCCCAAATCCTCTGTTCTATGATAAGCAGCTGTGTTTTCATCCACTATGCCCCAAAACGTAGGAAATCTTTCCCACAACCCCTTGAACTCATTGCCTCCTTTCCCATTTTCAGGTTGCACCTGAAAACCTTTCTCTTCAACTGTGGTTACAGTCGGTCACCTACCCCCTCCCACTGGCTTGGCCTTGGGCTCTGTCATTATGTAGTTCTCTGAGACACTGCCCAGAGTGGAGGGGACTACATGAATCCAACAACAACAACTTCAATTTATATAGCCCCCTCTAGGGAACGGCGATATATCGGTATATCGCTAAAACCCGATATGATTTTCATATCGGTATGCCGATATAGACATTTTAAAAATACCGATATATCGAAAAACGATATATCGAGGTAAAAAATCTGGATGCGAGCACAATCAACTACAAGACCCAGAATGCTCATCTCTATACACAATGCACAGACCGAGGTGCAAAGCCGCCATCTTGTATTCATAGTCCTCGAATACAATATACAGGTATGCAAGGGGTGGGCGGAGAGAGACGGCTGTGGGTGGGGGGGTGACGGGGAGAGAGACTGCTGGGGGGGGTGAGGGGGAGAGAGATGGCTGGGGGGGGTTGAGGGAGAGAGAGACGGCTGGGGGGAGGGGGAGATAGATGGCTGGGGGGGGGAGAGGGGGAGAGAGACGGCTGGGGGGGGGGGGAGAGGGGGAGAGAGATGGCTGGGGGGGGAGGAGAGGGGGAGAGACGGCTGGGGTGAGAGGAGAGGGGGAGAGAGACGGCTGGGAGGAGGAGGAGAGGGGGAGAGAGACGGCTGGGGGGAGGGGGAGATAGATGGCTGGGGGGGGAGAGTGGAGAGAGACGGCTGGGGGGGGAGAGGGGGAGAGAGACGGCTGGGGAGGGTAGGGGGGGAGAGAGACGGCTGTGGGGGAGAGGGGGAGAGAGATGGCTGGGGGGGAGAGGGGGAGAGAGATGGCTGGGGGGAAGAGGGGGACAGAGATGGCTGGGGGTGGCGAGGAGTGGGGGAGAGAGACGGCTGGGGGGAGGGGGAGAGAGACTGCTGTGGGGGGGAGGGAGAGAGAGACGGCGAGGGGGAGGGTTAGGAGAGGGGGAGAGAGAAGGCTGGGGGGAGGGGGAGAGAGATGGCTGGGGGGGGAGGGAGAGAGAGACGGCGGGGGAGGGGAGGGAGAAAGAGACGGCTGGGGGGGGGGGGTGGGGGAGAGAGACGATGGGGGTTGGGGGTGCGAGAGAGGGATGGCGGTGGGGGGGGGGGGGTGGGGGGAGAGACGGGGTGGATGTGATAATATACAGATAGATAGCGATGGGGGGGGATGTGAGAGAGGAGAGAGGGAGAGAGACATCGAGAGACACAGACAGAAAAACACAGAGATGGAGAGAGTGAGAGACACAGAGAGAGATATTTACCTCCTGAGAAGATAGGCCCCGAATGCGGGCGCACCCGGAATGCACGCGCACTCCGATGCGCGCGCGCATGCGCAGTACGAAAAAACTGAAAATATCGGTATTTTGGTATATCTCGATATGAGCCAACCGATATATCCATATCCGGAAAATTCCCATATTGCCGTTCCCTAGCGCCCTCCACGCTGGACGGCGTCTCAGAGCGCTTCACAATAGCAGATCCCGGGATCGAGCCTGGGGCAGGAGTAGAAAGGTGACCAAAGGCGTGGTTGAAGAGAAAGGTCTCCAGCTGGGACCTGAGAATGAGAAAAGAGGGGGCAAGACGAAGGTAGTGAGGGAGGGAATTCCAGAGCCTTGGGGCATAGTGGCTGAAGGCCTGGCTGCCGAGGGTGGAGTGGAGGATTCAGGGGACATGGAGGAGGCCAGACCTGGTGGAGGGAAGGCAATGGGAGCTAGTTTGAGGAGAGAGGAGGTCAGAGAGGTAGGGGGGTGCAGAGGAGTGGAGGGATTTGAAAACAAGGGTGAGGATCTTGGATCCTCTCGGGGATAGGGAGTCAGTGAAGTCTGGCAAGGACTGGAGTAATGGGGGAGCAAAGTTTGGTGCGGGTGAGTGTGCGGGTGGCAGAGTTTTGGATGAGTTGGATTTTATGGATTGTGGCGGAGGTGAGACTGGCAAGGAGCGCATTTGAATAGTCCAGCCATGAGGTGATGAAGGCATTCAGCTGCAAGAAATTTGTGTTCATCCATCCCTTGATGTCTGAAAGGCAGGCTGACACTATATCAGGGGACTGGGGGTCGCAAAGTGAAGTGGAGAAATAGAGTTGGTGGTCATCCGTGTACATGTGGAAGTGTGCCCCATGTCTGCGGATGACATCCCCTAGAGGGAGCATATAGATGAGGAAAAGGAGGGGGTCATGGATGAATCCCTGGGGTACCCCATAGGTAACTGGGTAAGAGTGGGAGGAAAAAACGTTTGTGGAGATGTACTGCTGGCGGTTAGTGAGGTAGGACTCGAACCAGGTGAGTGCAGTCCCACTGAGATGGATGACAGAGGACAGGCGGTGCAGGAGGATGGTGTGGTCGACTGTGTCGAACGCAACGGACATCCAGGAGGATAAGGAGGCAGAGGGAGCCCTGGTCGCAGACAGAGAGGACGTTGTTTGTGACTTTCACAATCGCAGTCTCTGTACTGTGGGCAGGGCAGAAACCGGACTGGAAGGGTTCGGAGAGGGAGTGGGAGGAGAGGTGGGCGCGGAGTTGGTTGGCAACAACATGTTCCAGTGCTTTTGAAAGGGAGAGCAGGTTAGAAATAGGGCAGTAGTGGCTAGGGTTTGAGAGATCTAGTGAGGGTTTCTTAAGGAGGGGGTGATTGCAGCAGTTTTGAAAGGGGCAGGGACTGATCCCGTGGAGAGGGACTGGTTGATGATAACAGTCATCAGTAGGCAGAAGAGGGGAAGCTGGGTGAGCATTAGGTTGGTGGGGATGGGGTCGAGGCAGCAGGTGGTTGGCTCAAGGAGGTGAGTGCATGAGAGTGAGGTGAGAGTGCGTGAGAGGGAGGAAGGAGAGACTAGGGAGAAGGAGTGTAGGAAGGGGGCCGAGGTAGGAGTTGATGACCGGGAGGGTGAGACGGATAGGATGCGGGTGGTAGAGGGTGACAAGAGGCAGGAGGATGAGGCTGCCTGGCGGATATTTTGGATTTTTGAGGAAAAGAAATCCATGATCTCCTCGCACTTCGCATTTGAAGTGAAGATTGAGGAGGCCTGAGGGGTTGCACAGAGGAAGTGGTGGGTGGTGGAAAAGAGGACTTTGGGATTGTTGTTTGCCTCCAGGATAATGTTGGAATAGTAAGCCGTTTTTGCTCGACACAAAGAACGGCGGTAGCTATGGAGATGCTCGAGCCACAGTTGGTGGTGAACCGTGAGGCCGGTTTTCTGCCACCTGCGCTCGAGCAGCCAGGTTTGGGTTTTTAGGGAGCGGAGATCAGTGTTGTACCAGGGGGAGCAGGTGGGATTCGAGATAGATCTGGATTTAAGCGGGACGAGAGAGTTGAAAGTGAAGGAGAGGCAATCGTGGAGCAGTTGGACAGCTGCTTCAGGATCACTGTGGGTGGAAGACCAGAGGAGTAGGAGGTCGGAGGATGTGAGGGCCTCTGTGAGGGTCTCAGGGGGGAGACTTTTTCAAGGGCGGAAAAGTACAGTTGAGTGCTTAGTGGAGGAGAGAGGGATGGAAGAGGAGAAGGAGAGAAAATAGTGGTCCGATATGGCCTTCTTCGAAATACTGAGTTCGGAGATGTCAGGGCCATGGGTGATAATGAGGTCAAGAGTGTGGCCATGGTTGTGGGTCAGAGAGTCAATGTGGAGGGTGAGGTTTAGGGAGGAGAGCAGGGCAGTGAAGTCGGAAGAGGTGGTGCAGGGAGAGTTTAGGTGAAGGTTGAAGTCGCCCATGATGAGCAGATGTTCAGAGCAGAGTGACAGGGAGGAGAGCAGAGTGGAGATATTGGAGAGGAAAGAGTTAGGGTGTTTAGGAGGCTGATGGAGCAGAAGGATTTTTAAGGAAAGAGAAGGATGGTCGAGCATGAGGTGCTCGAAGGAGGGGAAACAGCCAGAGGAATAGGAGGAGAGACTAAGGGAGGCGTTGGAGATGATGGCCACCCCGCCGCAGCATTGGTTGGGGCGGGGGGTACGGTGGAAGGTGAAGCTTGGAGGGGAGGCCTCAACTAGAGGCACAGAGTCATTGGGAGAGAGTCAGGTTTCTGTAAGCCCAAGATTATCAATGTTCTTATCCAAGATGAGGTCATAGATAGTGAGGGCTTTGTTGGAAAGGGAACTGACTTTCTGCAGGGCAGTGCAGATGGGTTTGCTGGATGGGGGAGCAGAGAGTGGTGCGGAGAGGATCTGAGGGTGTATAGGGGTTGGTGTGGGGAGAGAGGAATGAGGGAATGGGGAGGGTACCTATGACACAGGGCTAAGTAGTGTTTGCTTTGAGGAGGCGGTTTGAGTGGAGAGAGTGGATGATCAGACAGTTGGGGTGGCTGCTCCGGGACACCCAGCGCCTGGTGCCACGATGGGCCTGACGGAAGAGCCCAGACTGGAGCATAGGGAAGCGGTGATGGGGGGCAGGAGGGAGGGGGGGTGGGGGGGGGTGTTGGGCGGAGGGAGAGTAGGACAGAGTTAGATTAGCGGATAGAGGTGAATGGGAAGAGAGACATTTAGGGTGGTGGGGGAGGCTCGGGTCGAGGTGGCAGCCAAAGCGCACACGCAGAGACCAGGAGTGAGCGATCAGTGAGGCAGCATTAGCCCCCGGGCTGTGTGGGCAGTGGTGGGTGGGGGGGGGGGGGGGGGGGGCTGATTGTGACAGCACTGTTTAGATTTTCCCTGCTGGGTCTTGCTTATTTTCAGTCTCTCCTCCTCCCCCCTCTCCCACCTCTCCCCCTTCTCCTGGCTGCTCTCTCCACACTGCTCTTTTATGCCCAGTGCTCGGACAGGGCTCCTGCCCCCTCCTGTCTCTCCACATTGTTATTGTTGTTTTATATATGGAGACCTTCATTTGCAGTTCTGGGACTTTCACAAATGGGAAGAACAACACAAATGTTGTTCTTCAGAGCAAGACTCACAAGTCTGTGGTACTCAACTTTTCCTGGAAGCACTAAAGAATATTGCTAATGTGCTGTTTCAATTTCTATTAAGTTCTTCATGACAGAAATGCCAATCGCTTCAATTAGAATTTTTCGGGAAAAGAAAGGATTTATCGTGGGCCATTGCTTTGATGTCTCAAGCTTAGAATAGAACATGAGAAGGAATATTAAAAAGGACCAAATAGCGTTTTGTTAATGAGATGTAACAGCGATTTAAAAACAACTTTTAGAAGCGTAGCTCATGATTGTCCATTTTCCAATCATATTGTAGTGATTTGTTCTGCACAATACAATTTAGGCTTTTACTTTGTTTCGGTTATTTGTTCAAATATAATGGTATCAAAATCAAACTGGAAACAATTAAGAGCTAGCTACACCTCTCAGTGAACAGTAAACAAGACAATGTAATGCTTGGTAATGTTTGCACACCTGCCAGTAACCGATGGTTAAAATTTATTCTACTGTATTCTGATTGCATTTCCATCTATGGAAATGGCAGCACAGGATTTGGTAAAACCTTAAATTGTACCTCATCTCAGTCTGTAAAACAATTCTATCTTAAATTTTAAGAAGGTCCAGAATTGTATAACACTCTTAATTTCAGTGTTAATTTGGAAACTTTTTTTTAAAGACAGCCAGCTTCCAAGTTGAGAATGATTTTTCTTTCAAAATTTCATACAATCTTAAATTTTAAGACAAAATGTTATTAAGAGTTATTAAGTTATTAAATGTTATCAAGACTATGATGGTTTTCAGGTCTCCAGAAAGCTAAGATTTTTTTGGATCAATATATCATTGACAAGTAAGAAAACACCTTCAGCCTTTAATGAAAGGAGAAACAACAACAGCATTACACTTGTATAGCGCTTTTCATGTCAGGTAGACATCCCAAGGCACTGGACAGTCATTGTTTCAGACCCAAGCTGGGGTCGGGGAGGTTGGAGGGAATGTGGGTGATTTGGGGTGACCGACGGGACTGTCGAAGAAGAGGGTTTTGAGGCGGGACTTGGGGAGGCCAGGGAGGGGGCGATGCAGAGGGACTATAGGATGGTGTTCCAGAGGTTGGTGGCAGAGTGGCCAAAGCCTCTCCCGCCAACGGTGGAGCCAGTGGTTCGGGGGACATGGTGCAGGCCACAGTCTTCTTAGCAGACAAGCGGGCAGGTTGGTAGGGGTTTAGGAGGCAGTTGATTTTGGGTGGGGCAAAGCCATGGAGGGCTTTGAACGTGAGGACCAGGATCTTGAATTGGATCCTCTGGATGATGGGGTGCCAATGGAGTTGGGTGAGGATGGGGAAAATGGGGACATGAAGCTTGGAGTGCAGAGTTATGGATTATCTGGAACCTGTGGAGGGATTAGTTGGGAATGCTGACAAGCAGGGTGTAATCGACCCCGGATGGGATGAAAGCATGAATGAGGGTTTCAGCAATATTGTGGAGGTGAGGGAAGGCAGAGCAGGTCATTGCTTGTATGTGGGAGAGGAAGGACAGTTGAGGATCGAACAAGACACTTAGGTTCCTGACTGGCTTGGGGAGGATGAGTGTGCAACCTTGGAAGTTGATGCTGCTAGCGCCTGATGAGTGAAGGGGCCTCTGTCTTGTTGACATTCAGTTTTAGAAAGTTAGTTCTCTTCCATTACTTGATGTCTGACAGAAAGGCTTAGATTTTAAAAAAAGCAAGGCATAGAAATGCTAGGAATATGTTGTGATAAATACTGAAGTGGTTTTGGCTGCATGTGGTTTTCAAAACACAGCCTTGCATTATCTTCCTGCTGTGTGTGAGGCTGAGGTCTAGAAATGGAATGTTACTTTGGAGAGACTCGCCAGCTAACATGAAGGCTGAAATAAAATGTGGATTGCAAGTAATATCACTGGCTTCTTACTACAGGATCAAGAGTCTTGGAACATGAGCAATGTTTTCTCTCTCTCTCTTTCTCTCCTGTTTCCTAGGATTTAGATCACTAGATAGGAATCCCACACATAAATCTGATAATCAGATACTTTGGTGTCCGAGTGACTTATTTTCCTCAAGATGTTTACATTCACAGAAGCTGGCTCCTAATTAGGATAAGGAGTTGCTGGTGGCTCTCCTTGTAATCGATAAGTAGGGAACCAGGTTTCCTTCAAGAGCACAATTAATTCATCCAGCTGGCGGCTTCAGACTTTGGAGTTGATAAGTGGAGAGATAAGAATTTAGAATTCCCTCAGCCCCAACTGTAAATGGCTATGGGTAATCATTAATTGCTCCATCCTCAACCAAGGATTAAAACTAATCCCTTTTACACTGGCCAGAAAGAGAAAGTCTCTCTCCCAAAAAAGACGTCCAAAATATTCAGACACTTGTCGAACCATCAATATGAGAGGGAAGAATATTTTGTGGAACACAATTGACACGTCTTTGCTCACTCTCACGTGTACAAGCATGATCTGGGATTGTGCTTTGAAGGTGCAAAATTATATTTGATCTTTTATCATTTCTCTTCAAACAAAGTGAAGTACCAATTCAAGTTAGATTTTACACACGTATTGTGCCCAAACACATTTCCTTCACAGACTGAAGGACCCTGCAATACAAACTCTCGCATCGCAGACTCTCCTGCACCAAGCTGCCTGACCCTGGCTCCCCCATTCTCGCCCAACTCCATTGACTTATGATTCTATTCAAGATCCTGGTCTTCACCTTTAAATCCCTCCATGGCCTTGCTCCACCCTATATCTTGTAACTTGTAACCCCCACCAACCGGTCCACCCCACCATTGGCGGGCAAGCCTTCAGCCACTCTGCCCCCAACCTTTGCAATTCTTCTGCCTTGCGCTCTCCCTAGCCTCCTTCACGTCCTGCCTCAAGACCCTCCTCTTCAACCGTGCCATCAGTCACCCCCTTACCCTCCTTTCCCTCAGCCCTCCTCGAACCCAACCCTTGAATCTGAAACACTGACTGTCCAGCGCATTGGAACATCCTCCCGACATGAAATGTACTATACAAATGTAATTTTCTTCTGTTGATGCTCCTAGAAATATCATGTAATGTTTTTCTGGGTCTCTCCTCCATGTGTGAGATACAGGACTGAGCTGCTGGCTGGATTTGCTGCAATGAGAAAGAAACAAAAAGTGCCTTTTCAGCTTTCTCCTTTAATTTGTGGTTAAATCAAAAGTAAATTGTGCAGCACGTTAGTCAAAGATGAGGTTTGGCAAAAAGCAACAAGGCTGGACCAAATTGAAAAGATGGGCCAGGCATTGATGATTTTCTATATAGTAACAATCATCATTGCATTTGGTAAAGTGCCTAATCACATTGTTGAGACATCCCAAAGCACTTAATCGAACAGACTCACAGTGTATTTTGGGGGTGAAAATGCAGCTGTCAATTGCACACAGTGCAAGTGTCCCACAAACTACAGTAAAAGCCTATTAATCCAGCACCCTCAGGACTTGGTCAATGCCAGTTAAACTGCATGCCGGATATTCGGGCGGCCAGCTGCTGAAAACCCAACACAAAAAACATTTTCTTTTAAAAAAATCAATTTTTAAACATACCATATTAATAATAGACTAAGTAATAACAGAATATTGTATGGATACTTAGCAATAAAGCAATAAATATCAATTATACTCTAAACACAGCACACAACCAAAGGGGTACCTATTTTTTTCTTTCTCTTTCTCTTTCCATTTCTCTCTCTTTCACACACACACACACACAGTCAGTCTGGAATCTCAATGGCCCCAAACCCAACCTCCCTCCATTCCTCTAATTTTCCATCTAAATTAGTTGACTCACCCCCTCTCTCTTTCCTCTCCTCTTCCCCACCTCTCTCTCTTTCCCATCTCCTTTCCCTCTCTTTCTTCCCCCACTTTCCCTCTCTTTCTCCCCCTCCTCTGTCCCTCGCTCCCCCGCCTCATCCCCACCCTCTCTCTCTCCCTGTCTCTCAAAACTGGAAATGCACTACCGGCACTATTCAGAGCTACTCTGTGAGGGAAAAAAACAGCAGCGCCACCTTCAGGCACTAGTAGCAGCATTCCGAAATACTGATACGAGGGGAAACAAATGCGTCACAGAGATTGTGCGAGATAAGATCCGGTTAATCGAATGGGGACTTTTTTTTTTGAGGTGCCGGTTACACAGAAGTTACAGTTGATCGGATGACTGAATCAAATTTATTTATTTATTTTCTTTGGAGGGATTATTATCCTCAGATGCCGGTCATCAATTGACCAACAACAACCTATTTATTGGTAGGTAAATAGCGGCATGTGGAGTAAGGAAACTTGCCTAATATTTTGTCCTGTCTGAGAATCAAACTTGAAACCATATTTTCTCGCTAGCGAGGTGAGCTCGCTAACCACTAGGCTAGGGGACTTCGGGACTTTGCTTTCAATGTATTGCTCTGTATATTTTATAGGTGGGAAGTGTGGTTCAATTTCACTGTAAGAAGGGCCATTTGCTGCAAGGATCTACATCTCGGATTTGCCTTTCTGATCTCACCTGGAGCGGCATTCAGCCAGAGTGTATACGTAAGTAAATAAATTCAGAAGAATTCAGCTATAATAATAATAGTTAATTGCAAAGGACTGTTTATTGTACATTGTACTGTTTATTGTACATTTACAATTGGTTATCAAAGATTGTATACAGGCTAATGACAAAATGTTAGTGTCTTTCACCTCAGGAGGATGTTTTCAAAGTGTTTCTTACTGCTGTCTGGGAGCTGAAAGTGGGGGTAGATGGGGTAGGGGGTCAACGTAACTGAAATCATGGTCCAAAAGATAGGTCTCATGGTAGGCTCTCAAGATAGGAAATTATAATGTACCCAAGATTTATTTGTTAAAATGAGAGTTGTAAAAATAGTATTTTCAAACAGAAAGCCGTTACCATTGTAGAGACTGAATGAAATAGGTTTGAAACCTTTTCTTGTGGAAGCAGAGGGAAATGGGCAACCTTCACTCCTGGAAAAAACTATTAACTGTCAAGTATGCAATATTTATTTTCAGAGGAGGGGGCAGCAAGCAGCCCACAGTTTTTGAAATTTTATTTTCCTCATTCAAATTTTGATCTGGTTTCAATGAAACAAGGAGAGATTCTACCACTCCAGTCCAAATACTCTAAAAGTCATGTAAGGTTGGGGTGGGGAAGAGAGGGGGGCACACCCTAAACTGTTGGGGAAGGTGTTTTTATGGACTTTTATTAACTGGGTTTGGGGGCATATGATATTACTGGTAATAATTAACACATCACATACCTCATTCCCCACTTTTTTTTACAGTCAGTAATGTTAAGCTGCAGGCATTCTTTTTCACACGTGCCAAAGCCCATCCACTGTGTGCTATTCCTGAGTAATAGCTCTCCTGCTATTGCAGAGAGACTGCTGAAACCCACTGTCGCCAAAGAGATGTATGTTTTGTTTGAACATTTTTTTGAACACTTTTGTAAAGGTCAGCCCGCTCTGTTAAGATTTATGCACAGTGGTGAATTAAACAAAAACCCATTACTGTCACTGATGACTTTACTCTTATCTTATCTCTTTTGTGTATTCTCCATGTTGCTTCCCTTGCTTCCCTTACCTGAGATAATAATAATAATAATATTTAATGATTATAATTACCTCATTCAGAAGCAGGATAACAGCCAGTTCTGACCCTTTATACGTGCTTGTCTTCAGCTAACTACTCAAAGAAGCAGAGAAGTAGTCAAAGGCAACTATCCTCTTTGAAGTTTTGTTTAATTCCTTCCTAATTGGTAAAATTAGGAACAGACCCATTATTTTTGTGTTCCAAGACTTTCCTCACACTTTCGCATTTTACAAAAATCTCATTGGCTATTTTGTAACTGCCACACATTCCATTTCATTGGCATCCATTTTCGTTCTGAAAATTTTGACCGCCAGAGTGCTCAATTCAGTGAAGAGATCAATTCTATAATAAACGTTTTTTGCACTTGATACATAGCTTCTCATGTAAAAATGTCTCAAATTGCTTATGAGTAACAACAACAACAAAATTACATTTGCAGAGTGTCTTTCATGTCAGGAGGACTTCACAAGGCCCTGAAGAGTTAGGGGTCAGGACCCGAGCATGGGTGGCTGGCAGATTTGGGGCGAATCTAGTTGTTTTGAGGGGGATGGGAATGGTGCCAGATGATAGAGTGATTGACGGTATCCAAGGGTAGAGGGGCAAGGAGGTAGAGCTGGGTGGTAAGTAGAGCTTGTGCATGGGGTCAAATAAGCAGGTTTTGTGCTTCACGGTCAAAATGGTGGTGGTGATGACAGAGGAGGTGGAAACCAGTTCAAAATTGTGGAAGGAGGGATGGTTAGGGGTGGGACTATGGTGGGGGTAAATGGGGAGCGAGTGGAGTGTGAAAGGGCAGTGGCAGCTTAACTGATTCACTTCATTTTGGACTCAGAAATCTAGCATCTCCTCACAGTCAGTGACTATGAAGTGTCATACCTCTGTACTTGGAGGCGAACTCGCCAGATAATTTGCACGGCACAATGTTCAAGAAACAGCCACAAAAAGAAATGACTAATTGTGTTTGGGAAATTTTGGCCAAGACTGTTGAAGAGAAACATGATTTTACCCAGTAATTAATCATTTTCTTTTGTAAGCGTGTTGAAATACCTTAAACTCCAGGGGATGACATATTTGTTCAGGAAATGAGACCAGCTGAAAAAAAATACTGCTTTTATTTTTCTGCAAGTTGTTATCTCTTTTCACTAACTGGTACAAATGTTATCATTACAGCTCACAGTTGCAAACAGCCAGAGACACCTGTCCATGCTGATGTAGTTGGCATGGACCTACCTTCGTTGGGCTACATCCTCCTGTACACCTGCCAACCTGGCTTCTTCTTGGCAGGAGGATCAGAGCATAGAGTGTGCAGGTCTGATGGGACATGGACAGGGAAGGCGCCGGTCTGTCATGGTAAGCATTAACCCGGTTCACAAAAGCCGCAAATTACAAGTAATCTCTGCATTGGTCAACTCAGCAAGGAATCAGTCCTCATTCCACATACATCATAGTTGCACTAACTGCAAGTAATTGTAGCTTTCTGTTATGCGTGTCTCATTCTTCATCCCAGAACTGCCATAAAAGATAAATGGAAGCTTTGCAGAGTCAATTTGCTGAGTACTAAATAACGCGTAACATGTATAGTTACAGTGAACATATGGTGAGTATATGAAATATGTGAAATATTAGCTAATATTCCTATTGTCCTGGTGTGGGAGAGGACATGAGCTGCAGAGTTTTGGATGATCTGCATCAGACTCTGTCATTGTTAAGTGCTCCAAGTCGTTAACCTGCAGCTTGTGGAGGGAAGAGTTGGGGAGGCAGTCAAGGAGGGAGTTGCATAGTCAAGCCTAGAGGTGACAAACTCAAGTGTAAGATTTTCAGTAGCCTGCGAGGCAGTGACGGAGAAGGGCAATGTTGTGGAGGTGATGGAAGGCGTTGCTGGTCATGTCACGGATATGGGGGAGAAAGGACAGCTCAGGTACCTGACTAGCTTGGTTAGGTGGAGTGTGCATCCATGGAATTTGATGCTGCCAATGCCTGAGGTGCGGAGGAGTGCCGCAAGCCAGTTAGGAGAGCCTCGGTTTTCGTAACGTTGAGCTGTAGAAAGTTGTGTCTCATCTAGGACTTGATGTCTGACAGGCAGTCTGTCAGGACAGCAGTAGTCTAAGAATTGAGGGTGGAGGCAGCAAGGTAGAGTTGAGTGTCATCCGCATACATGCGAAAATTTACCGAGGATAAACCCCTAAGGAACACCACTCGAGACTGTGTGGGCGCTGGAAAAGGAAACACTGCCATAGACAAAGTGGAGATGGTGTGAGAGGTAGGACCTGAACCAGTCAAGGACAGAACCTTGAAGGTTGAGGTTAGAGGAGAGGTAGTGGATTGATAATACATTGATAATGTCAATGTATTGTATAAATACAATCAATCCTGGGAAGCACCTTTCAACAATGTGACAAAACGCTGCATCAGATGCAAGGATTTTTGTTGTTATTCTTCAAGGCCTTCAATTATCTCTGGCCTGGATACAGTGATTCAAACCATGTCTGAAAATTAAGATTAATAGATAGAATTTAAAAACTGCCCTGTAATAGGTCATTTGTGATACTCACTGACAAAATTAATTGAGTTTGAAAATGCCTTAATAATAATAATACTCCTTGCATTTGATATAGTGCTTTCCATGTCATCTCGATGTCTCAAAACACTTCACAGAATATACTGGAAAGTGAATTTACTATTTTTTTGTTATTATCGAATGTCTCATTTTCCCCCTAAGAAATTGATTTCTACAGATGCTTCTCTGCATCATTTTGTGAATGAGTTTTAAAATGAATGGTGACTGTTTTTACAAAAGCCTGTTTAGAACTAACCTGTTGGAAATGGGGCAGAAAACATTTATTTTTTATTTTAATAGCTGGTTCAAAGAGATCAGAGAAAAGTAGCAGACCTTCAATTGGAACACCAAGCCCGAAACTGAATGGTGAGTGTTTCATTAAAATCACAACAGATTTCTTTTCATCGTTGTCCTGATATTGATGTTACCATTTGTGGATTTATCAGTACATTTAAACTTGTTTTGTGTTAACACAAATGTTTTTTTGATTTGGCAGAAATATTAACTGCAAACACATAAAAGAGCACTGGAAGGCACAACAAAATCAATATGGATGCAACTTTTTAATGAGTCATTCAACCCATCATGTCCAGTTTTATTTGAGGGATAATTGGCCATGGCAGCATGAGAAACTCCCGTGTATTTTTGAATAGAGATTTGGAATACTTAACATCCACCAGAACAGGCAGACATGTCCTTGGTTTAATGTCACATCGAAAGAATGGTACCTTCAACAGTTTGGAACTCCCCAGCACTGCATTAATTAGGAGTTCAAATTCCTAACCTCTGACCTAAGGGATGAGAGTGGCAGTGAACAAAGCTTGACAAACATCTATGTAGATGTTGGAGCATGAAGTATCTCTTCTCAGTATCTTTGAAGATCAAGCAATAGGATCCTGGTTCAGTGGTTTCTGTGGGGCGCGCGTCCCTTGAGGGCTAGTGGGGTGGAGGGTGCGCGGGGCCTTTTGGCGGGAGAGCCTTAAAATAACAAAGAAAGAAGCAGAGGAGTTGGTGATGGAGCCCAAGCGCCTGTCTCTCCCCCCCCCCACCTCCACTCTCTCTTCTCACCCTATCCATTGAAGACCAGTGCAGTACCTGTTGTCCCCCACTCGGATGCAGTCCGAATTATCCCCCCCACCACCGAGTCTCAGCCTCTCTACTGAACAACAACAACAACAACAAATTACATTTATAGAGCGCCTTTCACGTCGGGAGGACGTCCCAAGGCGCTGCACAGGAGGCGTGTGACCCGAGCTGAGAGGGGAGTGTTTGGGAAAGGGTGAAACACGAAGGGGAGGTCAAAGAGTTTGGGGTGGAACAGAAGGCACGATCGAAGAGGAAAGTCTTCAAACCGGCCTTGAAAGAGGAAAGGGAAGAAACGGAACGGAGGGATTGAGGGATGGCATTCCATAGGGTGGGAGCGGAGAAACTGAAGGCCCGGCCTCCGATGGTGGGGCGGTTCGGGCGGGGGGCTTGGAGCAGGCCAAGTCCTGTTGAACGGAGGGTCCGGGTGGGCTTGTAGGGGGAAAGTAGATTGGTTATATGGGGCGGGGCAAGGCCGTGTAAGGCCTTGTAGGTGAGGACGAGGATCTTGAACTCGATCCTCTGGAGAATGGGGAGCCAATGGAGATGAGCGAGGGTGGGGGTTATGTGGTCGCGGAGGCGGGTGCGGGATAGTACACATGCTGCAGAGTTTTGGATGACCTGCAGCCTGTGAATGGAGGAACTGAAGAGGCTGATGAGGAGAGAGTTTCCGTAGTCCAGCCGTGAGGTGATGTATGCGTGCACGAGTGTTTCAGCAGCGCGGGGGGTAAGATAATTGCGGAGCCTGGCAATATTGCGCAGGTGGAAATAAGCGGTGCCGGTCAAGGCGCGGGTGTGGGGGAGGAAGGAAAGTTTTTGATCGAACATGATGCCGAGGTTCCTGATTGGCTTTGTGAGGTGGAGAGTGCAGCCTTGGATGTTGAGGCTGGCAGCGCCCGATGTGCGGAGGCACTGGCTTGAGCCAATCAGGAGGGCCTCGGTCTTACTCACGTTCAATTGCAAAAAATTGTCCCTCGTCCAGGACTCGATGTCGGACAGACATGCTGTCAGAACATCGATGGTCTGGGGGTTGAGGGATGAGGCAGAAAGGTACAGTTGGGTATCGTCCGCACACATGTGGAAATTTACCCCATGTTTGCGGATGACGTCGCCCAGAGGGAGCGTGTAAAGGGTGAAAAGGAGGGGGCCTAAAACACAGCCCTGAGGGACGCCGTGAGAAACTGTGCGGGGGTTTGAAGAAAAACCATTGGAAGAAACAAAATGTCAAATAGGTGGGTCAGATAGGAATGGAACCAGTCAAGGACTGTGCCTTGAAGGTTGAGGTGGGAGGAAAGACGTTGAAGGAGGATGGTGTGATCGACTGTCGAACACAGCAGACAGGTCAAGGAGGACGAGGAGGCAAATGGAGCCCTAGTCACAGGCGGTTAGGATGTCATTTGTAACCTTAACCAGTGCAGTTTCTGTGCTATGAATTGGGCGGAAACTTGATTGGAGGGGTTCAAAAAGTGAGTGAGTTGAAAGGAAAGAGCGGAGCTGGGAGGCAACCACTCTTTCAAGGTCCTTGGATAAAAACGGGAGGTTGGAGATGGGTCGATAACGTGATGGTTGCGACGCATCAAGGGAGGGTTTCTTCAGGATAGGGGTAATGGTGGCTGTTTTAAGGGAGGTAGGGATGGTGCCTGAGGAGAGGGAAAGGTTAATGGTGTCAGAAATGAGCGGGGCTAACAAATGGAGCTGGGTGCGGAGGAGGGGTGTGGGGATGGGGTCCAATGAGCACGTGGTGAGTTTCATGGAGGTAATTATTTTTGTGACTGAAAGCGGGGTGGTGGGGTTGAAAGTGTGAAATGGGGGGTGAGTAGGGGTTGAGGTAACTGATGAGGGCGCGGAGGTGGAGGAGTGGTGGGGGGAGGAAACCGCAGAGCGGATTTTCTCAATTTTGGACTCGATGAAGTCCAGCATCTCCTCACAATGATCGTTTGAGGAGAGGATCTGCGAGGTGAGGCGGGGGGGGGCGGAGGAACTGGTTGGTGGTGGCGAAGAGGAGGCGGTGGTTGTCCTTCGCTTCCAGGATTATCCTGGAGTAGAAGGCTGATTTGGCGGTGGCTAGGGTGGAGCGGTAAAATTTGATGCGGTCCAGCCAGATTTGCCGGTGGACCATGAGGCCAGATTTGAGCTAGGTGCGTTCAACTGCTCTCACTTGGCTTTTGAGGGAATAGAGGTGAGTTGTGCAGTACTTGTCCCCACCGGGGTACCAGATAACAAAGCTTTTACTGAATTGGTTTCACAATTTTAATAATGTTTTTTAATTTACCATTTTTTAACAATTTAATGTTTTTGTTAGTACTGTACATTTTTTAAAAAACTGATTAAAAACAGGTAAAGAAAATATTGAATTTGCTGTTATCATTAGCGAAAATTATTCAACGTGAAGGAAGTGGTGGGGGGAGAGGGGGGTGCAACAAAAACTTTGCTGAGTTAGAGGTCACTGCTATTTAAAGTGTAGAAGCCACTGGCCTAGCTTGACTCAGCAACCAAACATTGACTCTGGTGCTGGTAAACATGTACTTTTATGCTGCATTTGTTGTGCCATGAATAAAGATAGCAGCCAAGTCATTTTGAAAAATACTCCGATAGAGCATACTATGTTGCCAAAGTTGGGGTGGGGAGGATCGGATTTCAAGTGAATCAATAATTCCCAACTGAAATTGAATTGAAATTCCACTATTTCATACAACAGATTTACTATGACAACAAAATCTGTTCATAATTTAGCAAATTCCACCTCATTGTGCTTAAAATCCTCTGTTGTAATGTTTCCCTCCGTCCAAAAAATAATAATCCGTCCACAAAAACTACAATAAATTGTTTTTTTCAATTCATGATAGTTTGTGGGACACTGCTGTGCACAATTGGCTGTCGTGTTTCGCCCACAAATATACAATTAATGAAATTTACAGTATATTCTGTGAATCGCTTTGAGATGTCTAGAAGACGTGAAAAGCACTATATCAAAACGCAAGCATTATTATTTTATACTTCATCGGCGAATTAAAATATATTAATGTTGCACTAATATTTTGTTCCGTTGCACTTTAGTTTTGTTGAGTTCATTGCTAACACTTCTATTCATTTTGTACAGTTCCAGATGATGTATTTGCCCCACATTACATTTGGAAAGGATCTTACAATTACAAAGGACAGAAGCAGCCGATGACATTGACAGTCACCAGCTACAACATATCGACAGGCAGAGTAAACGCAACACTGACAAACAGCAACATGGAACTTCAGCTTTCAGGTACATTTCTGTCAAATGTTAACTCTGAATGAATCTCCTCAGAGCAATAAATGTGTAGATTCCATTCTGATTCAAAATTAAATGGATAAGTTTTAAAACAAACAATCCCCGAGATGAAATAGATTTTCGCTTCATGGGGAGAATAACAAATTACATTTTGTTTAATTGCATTGCATGGTACTTTGTGAGACATTGCTGCGTGCAAATTGACTGTTGTGCTTACCTACAAAAGTATACAGCTCCTACACTAAACCCTCTTAAGTGTTTTTAGACATCCTCCCAATGTGAATCCAACAAAATTAGATTTATATAGCTTCTTTCACATTAGCAGACATCCAAAAGCACTTAACCATGCAGTCCGAGCGTCTGAGCTGGGTTGGGAGCCAAAGATGGTGAAGGGGGCAAAATGACTAAAAGAGCAGTCAAAGAAAAACCGAAAAAGATGAGGGAAGAGAGTGAGTCCAGTATAGAGTTCCAGAGAGTGGAGGCAGAATGGCTGAAAACCTGTATACTGATGGTGGTGGTAGGGAATATGAAGCAGGCCGGTGCTCACCAAGTGAAGAATTATTAGGTTTGTGGAACATTGCTGTATGCAAATTCACTGCCACATTCGACTCCAGAAATATAAAGTCACTGCACTTTATAGTAAACCCTATCAAGTAAAGTGCATTGAATGCAAGGAGTATTAGGTAATTGAACATGGATACCTTGCTGTGCATTTTCTCAAATGGCAAATATGGGAGCATGAAAGACATAATAAAAATTCTTGAGTTTGACTTAGAGAACAGTGTGTGAGAAGATTCAATTACCACATGTAAAGATGGTAAGACGTTGTAAATATAAGCCATGGAGGAGATTACAAATATCACAATTTTGGATCCATAGTGGAAAAACCTGAAATAAGTATTTGAAAATCCTGCAATAAAAAATGTCTTTCAGAATTGATTCCATACTTATCTGATGTTATTAAAGTACATTTTCCATCAATTTTTAATAACTGGCTGTGGGTGTGAACAATCCTCTCCCATTCGTTTCTCACTTCAGAATTATGATTCTTAACAATACAAAGCTACACAGATTGAAGAAACTACTCTGATGTATTTGGACGTCAATACATTTATATTTGTGTCTTTCACATTTTAGGTATCTACAAAAGTCAGGAAGCGCGACTTATGCTTTTGATGCACAAAGTGAAAACTGCAGGTCAAGCTTCTGCAAGCAAGATTAAAGACAAGTGGGCTATGGATGGTTATGTAAGTATCCAGCCACAAACTACCTCAGTTGGCTTAGCCCAGCTGACTAATTTCTTATTGAATGTCTGTCTAATTTATCAGCAACGCGTACAAACTAATCAAACATAAAATGCTAAAGATGTCACAATCACAAACAAGATCATCACCAATATACAATAATAGTGCTCTTATTCTCTTATTTCATTTACCCTGAATGGAATGAATAGTTCTCAATAGTAATCTTGTATATTTTATACTAATACCAAGAAAAACATCTGTAGATATAAAGAACTTCTCCCAGAGGGAATCACATGGACATCATACTGATCATAAGGAACTCATCTCAGAGCTGAGATTGCCTTGGAGCTTAGTGCTGGATGGTTTGGCATAGATGGGCTTCTCTGGCAGAGATGTACTTAATGTATCATGAGTATCAATGGGCTGTTCAACTGAATGGAGTTCATTTCAGCTGAGTCACAAAATCCCATCTTGTGACTCAGTGGTTAGAGCGCTCTTGGAGACCTGGGTTTGATTCCCGGCAGGCCGAAACCTTAGGCAAGTTTCCTTACTCCACACGCCTAATAATAATCCCTCAATAAAAAACAATAATAATTTGGTCACTTGTTCCACGACTGTATGTGGGATACTGCTGTGCACAATTGTCTCCCACGTTTCGCCACAAATATAGAGTCAATTCACTTTACAGGATATTCTGTGAAGCGCTTTGAGATGTCTGGAACATGTGCAAAACGCTATATCAAATGAAAGGATTATTATCGGTATTATTACTATGTGTGCTCTGAGACAAGTTGCATTAGGACAGATCGGGGGGTGCGTGGGGTGAAGACCCTGGACGTTCTAGGCCTCTATGGCTCAGTATCGTATTGGGCGTTGGGCTTTAGTAACTCAGGGGAGCTGGATATTTTTCTTATCGGAGTGTTGCATCAGCTCACCGGCTGCTATCAATTGATGTGCGTATGTTCTTAAATAGCAAGAATGCAAAACCATTCATGAGCTGTTGTAAATTATTTAAATCTATGTTAAATCACTGCACACATCTCTGAATAACAGCAACAAATAAAAAGAAGGAAACGGGGAAGGAAGCCAGAGGCTGAGTGCCTCTTACCTGCCCATAACCCTCTATGTACATCCAACAGGACGCTTCTGTTAATCAGTTTCAGGTACAGCTGAACACTAAAATGCACTGTACAAAGAACATGAAGTCCAGTGGGACTATCTTCAGTGCCTTTTGCTTCCAACTGTCATGCTAAAACAGTGCAGATCTTGTCTCCTGTGTGGTGCAGCAAACTACCATGGATTTACATCATTAATACAGCAGCTGATAAAAGACTTTCCATTATTTCTGTTTAGAACCAGAATGTAATTTGCCAGGTACTTCAATTCATAACAGCTGGTGGCCTACCTTCAAGCTGTCACTACAAAAAGCTCTGCAACTGTTTCCGCTGCAGTTGACAGCAGCTTTGTGGTGAAGGGGATATTTTAACTGCAAAATTATTTTCATGTTTGCTCATAACTGAGTTGGGCATTAAGCTAGATGGCCAACTAGTGAGTTGACTAATTGTTATTCTCTCGAGTAGACAAAAGCTGTTTCATCCAGACACGTATCCATTGATGTCAAGATCGTGAACATACTAAATTCAGTTCTTGAGATCTAATTTGTGCTGTTTCAGATTTCTTCATATGAAACATGTAGTTATCCGATTTCTAAAATATGCAAAATTCTGATGAATTCATTCTAAAATATCAAATATACATTTTCAGCACACTCGTCGGTAGAAATTCCATTGTTACTCTTAATTATATGATATGTTGAAGCTGGATTTCTGAAGGTTTCTTTTAAGAAGCTATAGAAAACTGAATTCCACACTTTGACCAATTCTGCACACCCTGAAACATCATGCTAGTGGAGTCATTCTAGATCCACATGGAATTCCTACCCATTCATCAAATGTTTCAGTGATTCAATAATTACACATAGCATATTAAGAAAACTGTTAAGAAATAGTGCAGATTAATTCCACTATGACTACTAATATTAATTTGTTTTCACCAGGTTTCTGCTGAACCTGACGGGGCCACATATGTTTTTCAAGGATTTATACAGGGTGAAGATTATGGGCAGTTTGGATTGCAGAGATTAGGTAAATCGTGCTCCTTGAATAAAGTAAATTCACAGCTATGCACACTTTTAATTAAGGAATGATCCCGTGTTGTTCCAGGTAATATGAGCTGAACAGTTGTTCAGTGATCATCATTATTTTTATTAAGAATAATAATCATTGCATTTCATATAGTGCCTTTCCCATCAGGAGGATGCCTCAAAGTGGTTCAAATGGTTCAGTGACGGTATTTTTGTAGGTGTAACACTGCAGCTAATTGATGCACAGCAATCTTCCCACAAACAATCATGGTCAGTGAAAGACCAATATTGTCTGGGGAATTGTTGGCTAGCACATTGGGAGAAACTCCCTTCACTCTATGAATAGGCAAATGTGGCAGCCAATTTGCATATAGTAATTCATGTTCTACAAACAACCATGTATGTATGGTGGTATCTAGCTGGTTTTCTAATTGCTTTGATTTTTAAATATAAAATATGTTTTTGAGAAAACTGATCAAATTGCAATTTTAAAAGCTGTCAACATCAGAATCATTGCAAGTCTTATAGGCATCCCTTGTGGGTAGTTTATTTTGTTATTCCTCTCATTTGCCACACATTCTCAGGGTGAATGAGTAGAAAGGTGACTTATTCTTTGGTGATCACCCTGGAACATGGCTAGGAGGTATAACTGAACTTAGCCCCTTTCCTTTCAACTTTCATCTGTAACTTGACCAATACATTTTGCTTAAAAATATACAATCACTGTACTTTATAGTAATATCCTGTGATGCACTTTGAGAGATGATGAGGCACTATATCAAATACTGAACAAGGATTACTGATATTATTGGAGTTCACTGAATGACATTGTGGAATTGTGATTGCATCCTCCAGGCTAACATGAATCTCATAACCCAGCACTTTGTGGGATCACATACCTGCTCCATTATCTGCCCCAGTCCAGGACAACTGCTTTGAAGAAAGCATACGTTTGTATCATGAATTAAGACATAATTTTCCTATAGATATTAGTGTCCCAATTGTTATTTTATGTCCAGGCATTTATGGTATCATAGAATACATGCATTGGTAACAAGGGAAAATGCTGTAACTCGTTTCTACTGTAACAGACTAGCATATCTCAGGTCAAACTTCCAATGCATTACTGTCACATTATAAAGGATAATGAAAAGGTCATGAAATCCAAAGAATTTCTCTTGCAGGTGAATTTACAACATTTGAACATGGCTTATTAAGTTTTGTCTAAGGAAAAAACAGTAATATTTATGATTAAGATGACATTCTCACTGGTATATTTCCATATCTATCATTCCCTTTCAGCAACTGATTAATCATTCACTTTAAAGGTTTGGATCCTGTCCAATTCCTGTCCAAAATTCTGCTACACCATGTAGTTCACAAGGTTTCAGAAACTAATTGTGGTTGAATTGCTCATATAGTGCATTTTGCAGTCTGTTGTGGACAGTACATGAGGAGCACGCAGTACTGACCCTTATTTAACTCCACATGAAGGTACAAGTACACAAACGCAGTGACTTCAGCTCAAAACAAGTGACAATAATTGACAAGCCTAGATTCCTCTCACATGAGCAATTTAATTGTCTGTCAAACATTGTAGTGCAGCAAATGAAATCTTTTTGAGTCTGATAAGAATTTGCGATAGGGTTCATCGATACAGTACAATATCAAATACTGCAGATGCTTAATGATTAATTTGTTGTTTCTGAGACTGGAAAACAATAAAATAAATGTTCTAATTTTTGTTAGCCTCTCGATTGCATGGCCTTACAGATTAAAATGTATTCTGTAGTTTGAAGAAAGTAGGTGGATAAGGTGCAAAAATTCATCATAGATTTGATGTGACATTACCTTAAAAATGTGATAAACTGTTTCAGTTTTCACCCCAACTGGTGATAAGATTGATAACAGTTAGCTTTGTTGGCCCCAATTTTATTTTATCTCTCCCTCATGTGAACACTTCATTAAAGTGCTAAACACAGTGAAAGAAGTTTGAATGTAATGCTGGACCCTCTGGTGCTGTAGAATTCATCCCCCTTTCATACTGTGAGTTAGATTCCAGAGCACAGCTACAGCTTTGAACATGTTGAGTTGATTGGAAACCACTAGTGGCAACTTTCAGCTATGGTCACCAAACCCACCCTCTTCGCTCAACTGGCTCCTGAATGTCTTGTCCACTCTACTCCACTCCACCATCAACGGGCATGTTTCAGTCAGGCCTGAAGATCTTCCTCTTTGATTGTGTCTACAGTCACCTCTCTCTCTTCTCGACAAAACATTAAGCTCCACCATCGCTCTGAATAAAATTGTCATTCACTTTATAGTAAATGTTTTCAGGTACATTGAGACATGCTTAGAAACATATAAATCTACAACACAGAAAGAGACCCTTTTTATTTGGTCGGCTGGATGTCATAGATACACAGTAATTAGATTTCAGACTCATTTTAGCTTCTTATTTTACTATGGATGATTTTCAATGATTACTTCAACATACATACACACACATATATAGTATATATACATTGGGTCACCAAACCCACCCCCTTATCTATAAATGTAATATAAGCAAATTATTCTTAATATGGTATCTGGTATTAAAACGTAAAAGCAACTATTACATTGTGTACTTCAAGCCCCATGATGGGATATTGAGATCATAGTCTTCATTGATAATTCAAGACCGCTGCATTGTCAGAGTTGCCAACCGTTGGATGAGATGGTAAAACAGGATTTTGTCTAGCTGTTCAGGTGGTTTTTAAGGATCCCATAGCACTATTCAAAAAAGAAAGGGAGTTAGTATGGTATCTGGTATCTCAGAAACAATTGGTCACTCACTTCACGGCTTCACTTTGTGTTATTCCTGTGTGCAAATTTGCTGCTGTGTGTACCTGCAAATACAGTCACTATATTGTACACTAATTTGTATTAAAGGGTTTAAAATGTCCTCGTGATGCGAAGCATGCCATATCCAAAATATAACAACATGGTCACTACACTATAGTAAAATCCTGTGATGTGTGATGTGCTTTGAGATGTTTCGACAATGTGATGAGATGTTATTCCAAGCACAAAGCTACTGCTGATTATTGATATTATGTAGGCTGTAATAGATTTTTGTTTTTAATGTAGGTATCTTGCCTCATTCATTTTGCAACATATTTGTAACACATAGCTGTTTTGCTGTATACCTTATGCTTGCTTCTTTATTTCCACTACAGGTTTGAACTCATCTCACAATTCAAATTCTCCCAGCCAACCACACGGTACAAATAGCAGTTCTGTGGCCATCGCCATCCTCGTGCCTTTTTTTGCTCTTATCTTTGCAGGATTCGGGTTTTACCTTTACAAACAAAGGTTGGTGCTTTCTGGCATTCTGCAAGTATTATCACAGTAAAGTCAATTCACTTTACAGTATACAGTATTCTGTGAAGCACTTTGAGATAAGGCACTATTATCAAACGCAAGGATTATTATTAAAACCACTCGTGTATCAAGGAATATCTTATAACGTCAATATGAACTCTCATGTCCAAAAATAAGTATTTTAAACTCTACAAGAACAAAAGATTTTAAACCTTCAATTTTATTTGATCTATTATTATTATCTATAAATTCAAGAATTATTAACATTATTACCCCTTCCTCTCTCGTCTCTTTTGCTCCCATTGTCTCTTTTCCATTATTTTAATTTCCATAATATATTATTCTATCCAAATCAATGATGTGAGTAAAAAAAAACAAGCCATGTGCACACATCTCAATGCTTTGTAGAAAATCATTCCCAGTGTAATTTAAAAAAAAACTACTCCAGTTATTCAATGTTTGTTTATTTTCTTGATTTAACTATTTTCATTGATTATTACATGCAAAGATTATTGCATTATTATTATTTAGATGTTGGCCTGGCTCAGATAATACAATTTTGTCAGACTTTTGTGAGTTTCAAGGATGACGTCAGACTTAATCAAAGCTGATAATGCAGTGTATTGCATCTGCAATATTGTTTCAATGTATCTTAACCAGAATTGTGCTTAGCTATATGCAGTACACAGTAGTTGGAATAACATAACAAACCAGAATTCTGGTTTTGATACTTATAAGAATGGTAATGGGTTTCCCATGTTTCATTCACCCAGCTGACCGAAACAATCTTACTTCTCAACCTGATCTCATGCTCTCTTGACATTCACACATTCACATTTTTCACCTAATCAAACATGAACAGGAATCTTGGCTGATTATTATTCCTTAGGGCCGAGATGCACTAAATTGAATTCTTAGTCACCAACTGAGATTAAATAACTCAGCACAAACAAGAGACTAAACCTGGAAGCTTCTAACTCTGTTACTCAGTTTCATTTTCAGCAGTAGATTAACTAACTAAGCCATTAGTTGAGCTGCGCTTTGCTTGTTTATTTTTAAAATGAGAATTTAAATCACTGATCACAGGAAAAGCTCAAACAGCACAATATACAAACTCTGGAATTACACAAAAAGAAATGCTTAATTAGGATCATTAGATCCTGTGTTTAAAAGCATAGTCTTTAACTTAATTTGAGCAATTAATAATAACATCTAGGCTGATCTAGGCTTTGTCATGAAGGATATTTAATTACCACAGTCACACCTCAATTAACAAGAATTCTAAATGTACTGTTTTGTTAAATGAGACTAACACACAAGCATTTGTGTTTGCCTTGGAGTTGCAAAAAAAGTGAGGAGAGGGTTTATAAAATGGAATTGATCAATTTTTGCTAATAAATTTCAGTGACTGACAAGAAGCATCAATTTTACAGAATTGGTGGACAGGAGGTGTCTTTCTGTGGTGTAGCCAGGTTTTACAACAGTGACATTTCTGCAAATATTCTATGCTATCGTGCTCTGCACTCAGATTTGAAGCAATAACTTTTCTCCCTTTCTTTACAGGACTGCTCCCAAGACACAATACACTGGTTGTTCTGTACACGAGAACAACAATGGTCAAGCAGCTTTTGAAAATCCAATGTATGACACAAATGCGAAGTCTGCAGAAGGCAAAGCGGTTCGATTTGACCCCAACCTTAACACAGTCTGTACAATGGTATAAGGCAGGAATATTGTTTGACTCCATAGCCTGATACACATCTAGCGCTTTGCATCCTTGGAACATCTAGAATTTGACTAAAACCCATTTATGTACAATGCACATTTGGTCTACTGCTACTTAAAGCACACTTTTCAGGAATTTAATGTGTCAGATTTATCTGAAGAATCGGAAAAGAACATGTTTGTGTGGCTCATCCAGTTTGGAACAGATTTGTTCTTCGTGCTTGTGCTGGAGAGCTTTTCCAGCAACCTTAGCTGCACTCCAAGAGTGCCACACTTTTTTTCAAAAAAGATAAATCCTAATAACTTCTCAGAAGAGTACTGCAGATACTGGAGGAGTGTCCGACCTCTGTTTCCAACATCACAATAAAACTGGAGCTAGGAATTTGGCATGAAAGTTGGGACACTGAAAATGTAACAAAGACCATGAAGTACTGTATATTCACAATTGTCACAGGTTTTGCTTTCTGATGCGTGTAAAAAAAAATCTTTATAAGGAACAAATGCAAAACTAATTTTAAATACCTGAACTGTAATGCAGCCAACAATGTACTCACTCAGCAGATTTCCAGAGAACACGAATGACCAGTCCATTTTGATTGCCCAAGAAACCTCTTCATCTGTTTAATTTTTTTCATGTTTTTGATTTGAATTTGTATTCTTTGTACAAAATGTTGAATTCGTGCCACAGAATAAAATGAGAAATATTTATTCTATATATTCATATTTTCAAGTAACACATATGCATGATATGTTGCATGTTTCTTTATTATTTGATTGCTCAATTGTGTTTTTTTTACACACATGCAGCAAATCATTTTATTTATTGTCCAATAATGTATGTTTACTACCGTTGGGTCGGGATGCTTTCAACATAATGTGACCTATGATGTGCATGTCATGAGTTTTGCACTATCGAGGCCCATGATATTACAGGTGTGCCCATTATATCAAGCACATTAGGTTTTATTTGAAACTGATTGAGGTTTGTCAGGTGAAAAATTGTCCATTACAGATTGCGACTGCAAAGGGCAACACCAGAGCTGGCAGGTTTTTGTGCCCAATTCTCTCATTATCAAACACACATACTTTTTCCCATTGCATATCTATGCTTTGAACTTTTTGTGCTTTAGCAAGTTTGTCTGCTGGTATGAGTCACATTTCTTGTATGAAATGAGTGATTGTGATTTGTCTGAAAGCTCAGATGTTTCATTTGCTGCGCTATCTGCAGTCTTGCTCCACATGAATCCTACAATTTCTATTGGTCACCTTTTTAACATTTGCCTTAAAGAGTAGAGGCGGGACGCACTAAACATTGCGGTAGCAACAAGTCTCTACCTTCTGTCTCTACTTGACATTGTTCATGTTCATAACTCATCTGAATGCACACAAAAAAAGCGTGTCTTATCTCTGTCTGAGAAAGATTGCAGAAAAGTATTCAACGGAGAAACAATCAAAATAAAGTAGTCTGTTTCATTTTATGAAAAAAAATCATAGATGGAGATAGTATTATTGTTGTAACTGTAATGTGTGCCTACCAAAAATGAACTGAATTTAAGGTTGTTACTGCTAGATTATAAATCCTATGGGTGTTATTCCTTTTTTTAGGCAAAAACTTAGTACTGGGCTTTAAGGCCCCCATCTCCTCCCTTCACCTTGAATCCACAAAAGTCAAATACATTCAAATGTAAGAATTTCACAATGCATCTGAATCTGCATCATAATTAATGGCAATTGTTTTTCTTAAATTGTCTTATGTACTTTCCTGCTTGCCCAGGTTTGTATTCTTTAAATGATTGCAATAAACAAAGTATGTCCACTGAAATTAGAACAAACCTTAAATTGTACCTGAAACAAATTTCACGTACATCTCTTTACTCCTCTGTATCATGTTTATTATAATTAGATGCATAAAAATTTCTTTTGTAAAGAAATATATTTTTATGATAAAAATTTGTAAAATGTATGGATCTATGATGTAAATTTTCAATACATTGTAAAAAAATAAATGGCTAAATGCTTTGGTATATTTTGTTTATTTAGAGTACTCTCTAAAGGGTCCTTTCCAGCACCAGACTACATGAACACATGACGCTTATCATTGCCAGGCAACCAGTGGATTGAATTCAAAGTCCTTTTTCTTACTTTTAAATGTCTCCATGGCCATTGCTTCAACTCAGTAAACACTAATTTGCTTCATGTCCTCCTGCCCTCACACACACGCGCACACACATACATATCTGTGTTTCCAGCTATTCAGACCTTATTCTCTGGAATTCCATCCTGCTTCATCCTTTCCTGCATTGACAAAAACTCACCTTAAAACCTATACCATGATTTTGCCCACCTTTACTCCGCTCACTCTGCTTCCCCAAAGCTTGAGCTCCCAGTGTGAAACTCTTCTTCTCGACATAAAAGGTGGTGTATAAATAAAAATTGTATATTCTGACATCCCAGAAACTGATGTTAGTCTGGTCTTTTTTATTTAAAGTTGTTTTTTTCTTGATGTTCTTCAGATACAATGACTTGTGTCCATTAATAGATCACAACAGTTGCTTTATCTCTGTAATAAGAAAGATAAAAGCTGCAGCTTTACCCTGATGATTCTGTAATCAGCAGGGTGAAGATTCAAACCTGTAATTGTTAATTAGCAGTGGTGACAATTATCACACTTAATAAATGCAGCCTTTGAAGCCACTCAATGCAAGATACTCAAAAACAAAAGACTTATTCTCCCACTCCCATAGCATAATTTATTTGGCTAGGATTTGTTTTGGTCAGGTGAGCATCTGATACACGTGGAGACCATCACCATGCTTAAGGGTACTAAACATTCCTAAAAAATGTCTTCATAATAAATCAAATTAACTTGGTCACTCAATCCACGACTGCTTCTGGGACACTACCGTATGCAATTTCCCCAAAAATATTCAGCCAATTCAAAATATTCTGTGAAGCGCTTTGAGATTTGAGACATCTCAATGTTGTGTTATCGTGCTGTATCAAATGCAAAGATTATAAGAGTATCCAAATCAGAGTTGCATGGAAACTTCCCTTTGTCTTTTATCAAATGACTTTTTCCCGGAAAATAAAATAACACATGCCTGTGGTTAGCCAACAAAATAAATTTTCCTGATGGAATATTTCTTGATTTATGCCATAAATACAATGATACAGCATGGAAACTGGCCATTTGGCCTGGTTATTACTACAACAACAACGATACTACATTTATATATGTACTGTATAGTGCTTTTCATGTCGGGAAAAAATGTTATTATAGTATTAGTATTTCCTTATATGCATCTAACCTGTTAAAGACTCAACCTCTTTGATTGCACTGTCCGTCATTATTCTGATTCTCATTTCCCTCGAATACCACCCACTCCTTGGGTGCCCATCCAGCACCATGAATGCACTGTGGGATATCCTCCCTACATAAAAGCAGTACAGTAACCCCCTGTTTGTCCTACAAATGTATAAGTGACTGCAGTACATTATTGACATGTTTGTGAGCAATCATGGAACTGTGATGAAATTGTTCAGAATCTGTCGTGAAAATTAATAACTTTTTTATCAGCAGTGAATTCTATTGATGGGGCAACATATCTATTAAGTGAAAGAATAATGTAGTTTACTCATTGAAACAATAAAGCAAAACCATTGCCATTTCATATATTCTATGTGATACTTTTCACAAAAAGGGGGAATATTTTGGTGTTTCTTTTTAGTCTACCTCCAACCAAATCAGTTTTGTAATTTAATTAGGGCATAATAGTGACAACTACCATTAGTTGTGTTTGATATGTGGCCATTTTTATCCTAAAAGGAACTCCAAATGTAATTTTCCAGTGAATGAAGTGGACTATCTATAATTTGGCATGATGAATGTCTACTTTTCAAATGTGTCAGTCTATTGGGATATTGAGATAATAATGGGATTATCAGTGTTGAATTCTTAGCATTGTTGCCCTGGCCCGCACAGTTAGTGGAAGAAGTCACTCAAATGACATCTCCAGGGCTGGAATCACTACAAATAAAATGCAAATGAGGGAGTTTGAAATATGAGTGAAAATTGCAACTTTCTTGAAAATTCCACCCTGGTTGCAGCATTGACTTAGTTTGAATAATAATAATACATAATAATAATCTTTGCATTTGATATACTGCTTTTCAGGTCTTCTAGGCATCTGAAAGTGCTTCACAGAATATATTGTGGAGTGACTTGATTGTATATTTGTGGGCAAACCATGGCAGCCAATTGCACACAGCAGTGTCCCACAAACAGTCATGGGTTGAAATGACCAATCTTTTTTTTTTTAGGGATTATTATCAGGCGTGTGAAGTAAGAAAACTTGCCCAAAGTTTTGTACTGCCTGGAGTCAAACCCAGGTCTCTCGCTTGGAAGGTGAGCGCTCTAGGACTCCACTGTGTCTCAAGTACTGAATTTCAATCTTCAGAGAGAAGAGTGAATCAAGATCACAACGGATGTTTGTGGGAAGAAATTCCTGCAGCTCATTTGGTCTCATCCAAACACCTACCCTACCATCTTCCAACTACTACTTGGATTTCTATATAGGGCCCTCCACGCCATCTCAGAGTGCCAATTGCAGTATCAACATTATTTTACCTCACTATCCTGGTCTCAACCATCCTACTTAGTAACATTGTTTCAGTTGTTAGTTTCCTACTGGATAGAGAACATTCTCTGGTGTCTATCTGGATTGCAATACTAAACCCGTGTCTTCTTCTTGTCTAGGTGCGACTGAAAGTATTGTTCTCTTGAACCATTTATCAGAAGTGGGAATGGAGGCTTGACCCCATTATTCTTCCCTTGCGTTATTTAAGAGGATGCTATGACATTGGTTAAAGTGTGTGAAAAAAAATGATGAACTACAGAAAATCCAGGAACTGAATCATATTTTGATTGCCTTCTGGCGTGACTGAAGCACAGAGCAGGTGTCAGTAATTGATCTGCTGCCAGGTATCACACAGGAAATAGCAGAGATCATTGTTACAATTTGGAAAGGCAGACTGTAACAAGAATACTTTGGCTTATGTGTTAAAGGAAAGTGGCCAAACAGATGTTTGACATCGCAAATCAAAAGATGACATGTGCAAGGTTGGAAG
This sequence comes from Hydrolagus colliei, assembly GCA_035084275.1. NCBI lineage: Eukaryota > Metazoa > Chordata > Chondrichthyes > Chimaeriformes > Chimaeridae > Hydrolagus > Hydrolagus colliei. The sequence continues at coordinate 87,827,454 of CM068743.1, forward strand.
ACAAATCTATACTGCTGGTGCGAAGAGTGATGTTTACCTTGTGTCCAGAACTGGGAGTGTATAGCTGCTTTGTGAAAGCTTCTGACCAGTTACTAATTAATGATCAGTGTTTACCCCCAGATGCTATTAATTTAGTACCAGGAAATGCATCATCATTGTTTCTCATCATTGGCTTTGCACAGTGCTAAAAAAGCCAAGTATATAATTTGGAATTACAGGGCAGATGGCAGAAGACAAATTTATGCATGAATAATAATGGAGTAAAAGCACACAGGCCATTTTAGAACATGAAAGCAGTTGTTTACTTGCAGATTTTTTGTTACCCTTTGTCTCCTTATGAACATAAGCACCACTATGGATCTTTCATTTGGTGTTCAATAGATGTTGGCCTGCAGATTTTGGACAAGTCTATGAATTTTGCTGTGTGATTGGACACATTTCTAAAGTAGGCATGTTTATATAATTGGAAACCCAGTAGGATTTGGACAAGTGGGCATTTAATTGGGATTAAACTGTTTAACAACTTGAAATGTTTACCTGATTCGATTCAAGAAAACATTGTAAAAAAAAGTAACTTATCTTTTTTTCATAAAAGCATGTTTCAACTAGTTGAGGATGTTGATCCTACCAAAAAGGTAGAATAAACAATTAATTTTACAGAGCTCCTGCAAAGTTGCACAAGCTTGCAAAACAGACTTGGAGTGAATTACTAGTCCACACTTATTTAGTACAGCAGATTGGCATATCTCAGAGATAATTTTCTCTCTTGTCAGGAATGGTGTCATGTGATATGGAGAGTGACCTTTACAATGGGAATGGTGATTAACATTACATAATACATGTGATTTTGCTGCTAATCCTTTCTTGTCCAGTATGCAAATTAATGGGAGCATTTCTTCTCTTGTATATTCACACAGTATCAAACACATTCCAATCAATCAATCAATTAATCAATCAATCAATCAATCCTTACATTTATTTAGAGCCTTTCACGTCGAGAGGACGTCCCAAGGCGTTGTACAGTTAGGTAGGGACAAGAGCAGGGGAGCAGTGGTCAGGGCAGTACGAAGAAGAGTAGGAAAATTGACTGTATATTTATGGGAGAAATGAGGCAGTCAAATTGTGCACAGCAATGTTCCACAAACAGTCATGGAAGTGGGATTAAGGGAAATGGGGGGGAAAAGATGAAGGGTTGAGGCAGAGGGAAAGAGAGCAGGAAAGCCGACCGTATACTTGTGAGCGAAACGCAGCAGTCAAATTGCGCACAGCAGTGTCCCACAAACAGTCGCAGAAATGGGGCCAGTGGAGAAAGGGGGAAAAGAGGGCAAGGGGGGGGGAAGGAGGGAAAGGTGGTGTAGAGCAAGCTCAGGGAGGAAGAGGGGGGAGAAAGGGAGAAAAGAGGGTAAAGGGAGAGAGAGGGAAAGATGGGTGGGGGGCAAGATCAGGGAGAAAAGGGGGGCAAGAGGGAAGAGGGAGAAAAGGGGAAAATGGGGAAGAGAAAGTGGGGAAAGGGGGTGAGGGAAGAAGAGGGAGGAAAGGCCAGGGGCAAGAGGGGGGGGGGGAATCAAACAACAACAATAAACTACAAAAGCAACAATATTAACAATAAAACACAATACCAATCAACAAGTAACAATAATCCAGCAACTGCTCTTTCTCCCTGCCACCCACCCGGACGATCTTCAAAACGGCGGGAAACAGGGTCCAGGGTGGCAACAGGCCTGAAAACCGACCGACTCCTCAGCTGGTGTATCTGGCGACTTGGTGACGGCCCTGGTACTCGGACTTGGCGTGTCTGGCCAGCTCGCACAGCAGCAGCAGCAGCCCGATCGCCATCCAGATCTCCCGCAACAAGATGATCCGCTGCTTGCAGCTCCGGACCAGGTGAAAGGCCTCTCTGGGGAACAGCCCGAAGTCGTCACCATCGAGCGAGTTCACATCGCCCATGGCCGCTGTCGACGAAATGCCCATATTCAGGCATACCTGCCCCAGCCCCCCACAGATGCACAGTGTGATGTGGTGTGTTGCTCTGCATCCTGTACATCGGCCCAAATCTCAGTAGCGGGTTCGGTGGCGGTTGTAGAATAAATTATCTGGGATGGTGATGCAGACAGATTGTGTTAGTAAATTTAAGAGATTAATGAAGAGTTTTCCAGTGAAGGCATGTATTCAGTGTTGTATATCAGTGCCAGATTCCTGATTTTCATGGAACAAAAGTATTGAGTTATAAAGTGTAATTAATACCTGTATTTCCAAAACAGTTTGCATAAAATTTATTATAAAATATCACATTTTTATATTTTATTTTGTTTTGGGGATTGCCAAATGTAGTACACATCTACTTTCAGGTCATGCATGGTTGTTTGTGGGGTACATTGTTGTGTGCTCAATTTTTCTGCTGCATTCACTTACAAACACACATTTTGGGATGTCCTCCTGACTTGGAAATTACAAGGATTTTAATTGATATGGTCCTTGGTTTCTGCCATCTTAACTTGATATGACATTTCGCTAGACTGAACATCAAGAAAGCTTTCCCACAAAAATGGATAATTTTCTAAGTTTGCTTCAATTCTGAGGAGAAAATATTGAAACATCACAATCTGGTGTTGTTAAACTGATGGTCCTCAATTTCCACTATGATCAGTAAGCATCAGCAATATTTCAGAAAACAGTGTGACTTTTTTCTATTGCCAGGTAACCAAACATCCTTGTTCCCAAGTACCAATGATATACAATTGCCAAAGAGGCTGAGGGAAACAATGACTTTGTAGAAAAAGTTGTGAACTGGTAGAAATAGGATCTAATATCTTCGTATGTAGTTGACGTCAGCTATCTGCATTTGATTAAATTCTTGTCTTGAAATAACATGGTATCATGCAGTCAAGACACCTCAAAGTACTTCACAGGATTTAAAGTAACATGTAGTGACTGTGTGTTTTCCAGGGAAACAGAATGCGTACAAAACGTAAGTTGTTGCTTGTGTGTATATTGGCAGTGAATATCAGGAGGAAGTGTAGAGAATGTCATGAATGAGTCTGAACTGTCCCACCCCACTGCTCCATCCAGGGATTGTTGTAAAGGGAGTAGAAATCCTGGCTGATACTCCCCCTCTCTAATGCTGGGAATTTCTATTGACTGAATTCTAACTGCAGAGATTGGGGCAAAATTTGTAGGATTCCTAATTCCATATTTTGACTTATAAACCATTTTTGACCTACAGCAAGAATGTGCCTGTGTAAAATCAGTTGTCTGAGTTTTTTTTCACTTGAAAGGCATTAACTGACGAAGAGAAGCCAGAAGCAAGTGGATCAGAGGTCAGATGTGGAAGGTGCAATGAGCAAAAGTTAATTTTTAAGGTGTTAATTATGGAGATGGTTACAAAATGTAGTGTTGTTGTTTCTGGAAACAACAACACTACATTTTGTAGTGAAAATTAGTCAACATTTTGGGTCCACAAAGTTCTAATGGAGGGTTGTGGACCTGAAACGTTGACTTCCTTTCCTTTCTCCATAGATGGTGCATGATGTGTTGAGTGTTCCCAGCGATTTCTGTTTCTGTTTCAGACTTCCAGCAATGTAATATTAGCAGGTTAAACTCCAGAAGTACTGCAACATATTATCTGGGATCCTCAAGTCTTGGATGTTGCCAACCTATGCTTAATACTCTCTGAAATTAGGTTAGTGCAGAATACATTCAATTCCATACACAGTAAAATGTCAATGTGCAAGTAACACATACATGTGGAAATCTCAGTATGGTTTGGACTCGCCTGTGTTTCTTTATCAGTCACCTGGCTAACCACAAAAAAAAGGATACAGAAGGATATTTAACTCCAGCGGAAAACAAAACTTAGAAACTTGATCAATGGAAAAAGTTTGCCTTTTTGCACTGAAACTGATAATTCATTGGTGGAGTTGACCTTCATTCTCCTGCTCTCACGCCTCATAAGTCTTTATATGTTCTCCACAAGACAATTGTATCTTGAAACATGAAGCTAAGCACTGCTTTGTCAAATTCAGGAGCACATTTATCACACAAAAAATGTTCAGCATGACTAACTATCTCCCTAATGGATCTCTGGGTCAGAAGTGATGACTGTGGATTGTTGGTCTAGAAACTGCAGAGACATTTTCTTAGAATGTCATCAGCGTTCAAGTGAACTTTTAAAATGGCTTATCTCTACCTCAAGGTGACTTGTCACCAGGATTGTAAAACCACGAGTGATCACAAGTACTAAACTTCCTGTTTAGTTGCTGGTCATTTTATTTTTATTAAGCAATTACAAGCTTCTTATGCTGCATTAACTGCTTCAATAAGAAGTTATGTTTGCAACTGACTTTGACGATTCAATTTCCATTTAGTATTTGACAATAACATGCTGTTGAGTCATGTGATGCCTGCAAAAGCTTCAATGTCTTAGCCTTAACATCCCTTTGTCTTAAAATGTTGGATATTTCTTCAATTCACCCTTTATTCGGATGCAAAAGTTCAGAATTTAAAATCCCCCAAAATGTTGCACTGTCATGTTTTGAAGAGAATGGTCTTCAGTCTAATCCATGAGATTGCTTGGGCTTCAGAACTTTAAATTCTATGATATCATCATCAATTGCTCTCTTATTCACAGAACAAGGGAGGAGCGAGTGTGAGAATGGTCTTAGACTGGATGATCTGGAGAGTAACACCAATGTACCCTCAATGCAGTCATGCCCAATTGTTGTGATAATTCAGGTTTGACGTTGTGACACATGGATTGGTGGAGGCGGGGTTTTGTATTCGAGTGTGAAACTTGTAACTTTCGGGCGCGAAGACCCTGCAGGATCACGCACCTGCCTGGAGGGTATAGTTGGGAATGATTGGAGGAAGAGCATTGTCCATGAGGTGTGCACGTGAAGGTCGGGGAGGGGCGAAAAGGGTTATAAGGGCAAGACATGCGGTCATTCGGCCCTTTTCTTCGTCCGACCTCGCCGGGGAGTATATCTCCATAATTACTGCGATTCGGGGCTTGACTTAAACTGTTGTATACTTGGTCGTTTAGTGTCAACCCTAACGGGTGAATCTGAATAAACAAACCTGCTTTTACAAAGAGATGTTCTGTATGAACTGATTGATCGGAGGTTGGCCATAACCTAATTTTCAATCAGTTAATCGAATCTCTAACACAATCCATGCTCCATGGCCTGGAAGTTGCCCTTGTGGTTGCTGAACATTCACAACTGTCTAGGTGAGTCTGTTTTAAATCAATGTTTTGTTTTCTTGAATAACAAATGTAAATTTATTTTTCTGGCTAACCTTAAAAAGTGTTGCCATCATTGCCTTAATTAATCGAATGGTCTGTTTCTATAAGGAAACCTTCAATGATTGTAACAAAGTGTTGTTATTGTGTTCTTGCTACTGTTGCTGCTGCTGAAGCCATCTTTTACCAGCCACTAAATTGATGAGTCTATGGAGGGACTTGATTGCGAGGACAGAGATCTTGAATTCAATCTGCTGAGGGACAATAATAACAATCCTTTCACTTGATATAGCGCCATACAACATCTTCAAGCCATCTCAAAGTGCTTCACTGTATTCACAGAACATGCAATCACAGAGAGCATATGGCTATCTCACCATAGGAGGGAGCAAGCTTGAGGAAAAAAAATGTGGGAGAAATTCCACCTGGATCTAGACTGGGATGTTTTTCTTAACATTTCAGAGCAGGCAATTTTTGGACAATTATAAAATTTATTCTTGGAAGTTGTTTTCTGTACTTTTTTAAAATACTTGGGCAAAAATTTGATTCCCTAGAAATTCTAAGAGGTAAATTAATGCATAGATTTTAACTGTTACCCAAAGGATAAAATGCAGCATAGAGTTGAGAGCTGATCATGGAATGTAGAAACAACCGAAGAGATGGTTACTTTGTTTTTAATCTATCTATTCAGTTGTTTCATAATCACAAAGGTGCAGTCTTTTAAATACAGTACTGTACCATGTTTTACTGGACATAGCTATCTGTACAGAAGACAATACTGGAGCTTGCCTATTCTAAATGTTCTCAAAGGGTTTCCATTAACCGCATTATTGAATTATCAATTCAGCAAACCCACCTGTATGGAGGTTAATGACTGTGCAGACATTTCTAATAATGGTGTGGGAGAGTGATGATTGTATTGTTTAGTACAACATTGCGAACAAAATGCAATTTGCCTGTGATCCTCTTATCTAAAGTTGTCAGTAACAGCTGATTTAGAAAATTAGCTTATATCAATAACTCCTTTTACACTCACTATGGATTATGGAGTCCGATATACTGTACACCATTTCTTAACAAATTTCTTAAACAAATGTGAAAATGTCAGGGCGATATAAGAAGAGTCAATGCATTTACTTTTTTGGGAGTAAATGTATTTACTTATTTGTATCAATATCACTCAGCCACTTTTTATCACAAATCATCATTCTTGTCCTGCATAAATTTGCATATGTGCAATAGGTTTCTAAACAGCAAATCTGCTTATCTTTAGTACATTTGTTTTTTTGCAAAACAAACATTTACTACACAGAAGAAGGCCTTTCAATCCATCATATCTGTGTCAGCTTCCTTCAATAAGCCTTTCAGTTCTATTTACCTGTCCTTTCCCCTGTAGCTAATTATTTTTCAGTTATTTGCCAAGTTCTAGATGAAAGTCATTATGGATTCTGCCTTAACCCCTGGTCCCGGTAGGGCATTTCATATCATAACTACTACAACAAAATTACATTCGAATGAGCCTTACATTCCCCCCCGAACCCCCCCCCCAGCCGTCTCTTTCCCCTCCATCCCCCCCCAGCCGTCTCTCTCTCCAACCCCCCACCCAACCGTCTCTCTCCCCCTCACCCCCCCCACCAAGCCGTCTCTCTCCCATTCATCCCTCCCCCCCCCCCACAGCCTTCTCTCGCCCCACCCACCCCTTGCATACCTGTATATTGTATTCGAGGACTATGAATACAATATGGCGGCTTTGCACCTCGGTCTGTGCATTGTGTATAGAGATGAGCATTCTGGGTCTTGTAGTTCAGTGTGCGCGCATTCCAATTTTTCACCTCGATATATCGATTGTTCGATATATCGATATTTTTGAATTGCCTGTATCGGTGTATCGATATGAAAATCATATCGGGTTTTAGCGATATATCGATATATCGCCGGATCCTACTACATACACATGGAAGTTGACTCCATGTCTGCAGATGATGTCACCAAGGGGAGCATATAGATGTTGAAAAGGAGAGGGTCAAGGAAGGAGTCCTGAGGAACACATATGACAGTGATGGAGGAGAAGCCATTGACGGCAACAACATGGAGACCGTTGGAGAGGTAAGATTCCAAAAGGGCAAATACAGGTTGAGGAGATTGAACTAAGAAGAACGATGGTGGAGGGGAATAGAGTGGTCGATAGTGTCAAAGGCAGCAGAGAAGTTGAGGAGGACAAGAAAGCAGATATAGCTCTTGTCGCAGATGTTCAGAATGTCAATAGACACTTTAACCAGGGATGTTTCCATGCTGTGGGCTGCATGGAAACTGGATTGGAATAGTTCAAAGAGGGAATGGTGGGAAAGAATGAAGCTGGGACGTGAAAACTCATTCCAGGGCCTTGGAGAGTAAAGGAAGGTTGGAGATGGAGTGGTAGCTGGAGTGTAGGGTTGGGTCCAGGGAAGGATTTCTCAGGATGGAGGTGATGAAAGCTCTTTTCAGGCATGTGGGAATAGTCCCAGTGGATGAAGAGAGGTTAATGATATTGGTTAGGAGAAGAGCTAGATGTTGGAGCTGGGCAGTGAGAAGGGAGAGGTGGATGGGTTTGAGGAAGCAGAGGTTGGGCTTCATTTTGGAGATGATGGAGGTGAGGGAGGAGGGAGAGATCAGTTCATAGGTGTATGGAGTGGGAGATGATGGGGAGTGGGTCATCAGTCTGAGGTAATGAGTGAATAGCGTTGGATGGGGTAGAGTTAGTCCAAAAGATCCCCTCGATTTTGGATTTGAGCAAGTCCAGTATTTCCTTGGACCTTGGAGGCCAGATGGATGAGGCATGGGAGGTGGAGGAGGTGGTTATTGATGAATAAGACAAGCCTGGGCTTATCCTTGTCCTCAAAGATCATCTACACAGTGCATGAAAAAAAACTCTCCAAACCTCCTCATTTGGTCGCTTATTATCATCTTAAATTGATACCTTTTTTTCCCTGACTCACCAAAAGTGAAACTGATTTCTCCCTAATCAACCTACTAAAACTCCCCATAATTGTAAAGACCTTTATCCCAAACTTTTTGTTCTAGCAGAAGTACCCAGGATCCGTTATTGTGAAGCGCTCTGAGACGCCATCCGCCATGGAGGGCACTATGTAAATCGAAGTTGTTGTTGTTAGTTGGTGTTCTATTCCCATTTCCTCTAGCCTCCATTCATTGGCCAAACCACTCATCCTGGCACCCCCCTGGTAAATATTAGTACTAAAAGGAAAACAGAAATCACTGGGAACACTCAGTGGGTCAACGTTTCGGGTCCATGACCCTTCGTCAGAACGGAGGGTTTGATGATGGGTCCTGGACCAGAAATGTGACTCACTTTCCTTTCTTCACAGATGCTGCTTGACCTGCTGAGTGTTCCCAGTGATTTCTGTTTTGGTTTCAGACTTCCAGCATCTGCAGTATTTTGTGTTTTGTTAATAATAATACTAATCCTTACATCTAGTTGCATCCATTAATAAACCCCCAGCTAAAATCAATCATTTACTTCATGGATGATTGTCGAACATTGCTATGTGAAATTAGCTGCCACATCCACAAATAAAACAAATATGTTGTATACTACATTGTATTCTGGTTTGAGATTTCCTCTAAAATGAAAGGCATTACATTAAATGCAAAAATTATTAATTTTAGAAAATCAATCTGGATACATTACAGTGAACCTCTTTAACCATGTACAAATATTCTGAGACTAAAGCAGTGAAATGAAACCTTTTTGATGAGAAATGAATGTGGGTAGCAATTATGTGTGGTGGATCAGTGGTTAATGTCCTTTTCCTATTATAGCTCAATTAGTGTAATCTAATTAAAAATATGACTTAATTGGTTAGTTATGCTTCAGTTTGTGCAGAATGAATATAATGTTCTGCTGAACCCAAGCAACCTCCGAAGTACAGCTGTAGTTTGACAAATTCCTTATGTCCAATTATTGCTTTTGCAGTCTCACACCAATTCAGTTTCACTCCAATCTCAATTGATAATTTCAGAATAGGGCCAACACCCACCTTCCAGATTTCTCCAATGGGTGAAGTAATCTTCAAAAACTGAATATTATTTGCATTTTTGACTTTCTTCATTGGTCTCAAAATTAAGCTGAGCTGCAATATCGGGATATGTTTCTTTGATATCTGAAGTGTCCAAGAAAAATTAGTGTGTGCCATGTATGCATGTGCACGCATGTGCGTGTGTTAACCCTTCTCCAAAACAAACCATCTCCTCTGTCCACCCTCCCACGCCTCATGCATCCTATCCTCCAACTAAAACTGCGAAGAGATGCTGGACATCCACGACACAAAAATTGAGGGGATCCATTCAACCATCTCCACCCCGTCCACCAATAACCCCCCCCCCCCATTAACTCTCCCTCTGGTTCAGCCCACTTCCACCCTCCATTAATACCTTTGACACTATCTCTCTCTCTCTACCCTGTGCTTTCATCCACAAAATGAAACCCATCACCTGCTCCTCGACCCCATCCCCACCTCTCTCTTTTTCTTCCAGTTCCACCTGTTAACACCCCTTAAAACTGACATTGTCAACCTCTCACTATCCACCGGCAATGTTGCTGCCCCTCTAAAAACAGCTGTCATCGTCCAAACTGAAAAAACCTTGGCTAGACCATCCTACTCTCAAGCGACCAACCCATCTCCAAACTTGCATTCCTCTGTAAGGCCTGAAATGAGCCGTTGCTTCCCAGCTTTGCTGCTTTCTCTCTTGCCATTCCCTCTTCGAACCCCTACAATCCGGTTTCCATGCTGCCCATAGCATGGAGACAGACCTGGTCAAAGACTCTAACAGCATTTTAAATATCTGTGATCAGAGCTCTCTCTGCCTCCGTGTGCTCAACTTCTCTGCTGCCTTCGACACTGTCAATCACACCATCCTCCTCCTCCCACATGGCCTCTCAGCCCAGCACAATTTTCATGGATCTGACCTCACCTGGTTCAACTCTTAACTTTCTCATGGTCACAGATTTAAAATAGTTTCAAACATAAGCAGAGGGGAGCTGAGGAGAAGTTTTTCAATCAGTGGGTTGTTCGAATCTGGAATGCATTGCCTGAAAAGGTGATGGAAGCCAATTCAATACCAGCTTTTAAAAGAGAATTAGATATTTGTTTAGGGAGAACAAATCTGTTAGGTTATGGGGAGAGAGCTGGCCAGTGGGATTGAGTTACTCTTTTGAAAGAGCCGGCGCAGACTAAATGGGCCGAATGGCCTCCTTTTGTGCTGTAAAATTCTATGATTCTTTGATTCTATGATTGTAAAGAATAATCTGCTTTATTGTTTTTACCCCTAGCTGGATGACTTCACACTTCCTTAGATTATATTTCATCTGCCACCTACCTGCCCATTCACCTAGTCTATCTATATCGTGCTGCATTTTTTAAATGTGAGCCTCGGTGTTTACTCTCCCTCCTAATTTAGTGTCATCCGCCAATTTGGATATTTTAAGTTTGATGTCCTCATCTAGATTGTTGATGTAGATTGTAAATAGTTGAGGCCCAAGCACTGATTCCTGTGGCACTCCACTAGTCACATCCCATCAACCTGAGAAGAATGTGTTTATCCCTACTCTTTGTTTTCTTCTCGTTAGCCATTCTTCAATCCATGTTAATATATTTCCCCCAATTCCATAGGCCCCTATCTTTTGGATCAACCTTTTATGCCGCACCTTATCGAATGCCTTTTGGAAATCCAAATACACTACTTCCACTGATTCCCCCCTATCTAATCTACTTGATACATCCTCAAAAAAATCTAAAAGCTTTGACAATCTTGTCATGTATGTAGATGACACCCAACTCTATTTTACTGCCTCTACCCTCGACTCCAGGACCACTGTTGACCTGACAAACTGTTTGGCAAACATCGAGTTCTGGATGAGAGCTAACATTCTACAGTTGAATGTCAGCAAGACTGAAGCCCTCCTAATTGGCTTATACCAGCACCTTCACACAACAGGCACTGGCATCACCAACCTCCATGGTTGCACACTCCACCTCACCAAGCCAGTCAGGAACCTAGGTGTCTTACTCAATCCTCAACTGTCGTTCCTCCCCCACATCCAAGCTATGACCTTCTCTGCCTTCCCTCACCTCCACAATGTTTCCCGACTCCGCCATTACCTCACTCCTCAGGCTGCTGAAATCCTCATTCACGCCTTCATCACATCCAGGCTTGACTATACCAATGCCATGCTTTTCGGCCTTCCCAGTTGCTCCCTCCATAGACTGCAGATAATCCAGAACTCTTCGGCCGATGTCCTCTACTGCTCCAACTATATGACCCCATCGCCCCCATTCTTGTCCAATTCCATTGGCTCTCCATCACCCAGAGGATTAAATTCATTATCCTGGTCCTCACTTTCAAAGCCTTCCATGGCCTCATCACACCCTACCTCTACAACCTCCTAACCCCCTACCAACCTGCCCACCCCCCACTCAACAGGTTCCAGCCTGCTTCATGTCACATGATCCACATGCCCCACCATTGGTGGGCAAGCCTTCAGCCACTCTGCCCCATGTCTCTGGAAATCCATTCTGCAGTCCCTTTACTTAGCCCCCTCCCTAATATCCTTCAGGTCCCACCTATAGACCCTCCTCTTCAAAGGTCCCATCGTTCACCCCAAACACCCCCTTTTCCCTCCACCCTCCATCCCCGAACTCAATTCGGGTCTGAAACGTTGATTGTCCAGCATCTGGAAATGTCCTGCTGATGTGAAAGGCACAAAACAAGTGTGTTGTTGTTGTTGTTGTGTTGGTTGTAAGGGCAATTTTCCAAGAGAATCATACTCTGATAGTGCTGATGAGTTTATTGTGCTGTGGAGACGGATGCTTTCAGAAGAAACAGTTTAATGCTTGGCTAAAACTCTACCACTTAAATTACCACAGTAATAATTAAGAATTTTGAGACGGTTAGATGTACAATTCATGCCCAAACTGCCAATATTGATCAGATGATATTTTGTTGTCGTGTTTTATTTCCTTTATTCTTGTTTCCAATTTTGACACGTTTTAAAGGAACACTGCTGAACAGAACAATGTGCACCAAGCTTTTCCTGGTTTGCAAATGGGTTTGTACACACCCTTGTTGTATTCCAAGAGGTGACTTTTTTCTCATGTCACTGATTCGCAGCTGCACATCATGACATTGAAATCAAAATTTAGGATGATAACTCAATGCAGTGCTGGGGGAGGGTAGTGTTGTCGGAGTTGCAGTATGAATGGTCTTCAGATGTAAAACAAAGTCCCATCTCTCTGTTTAGGTGAACGTTAAAGATATAATACTAATAATAATAATCCTTGCATTTGATATATCCCTTTTCACGTCTTCACAACATCTCACTATATCACTGTTTGAAAAGAGAACATTGTTTCTCTTGGAGTTCTGCCCAATAAATCACCAGATTAAATTGGTCATTTTTTAATTGCTGCTTGTTGAACATTTCTGTGACAAATTTGGTTCCAGTGTTTGCCTCGAGATACACAATGAAGACATTTGATACTTCTCTGATATGATAACGTGCCATATGAAATTCAAGAATTATTATAATTATTATTTGGTGCAATTAAAGCATGATAATTTCATCAATATTATCTGGGCAATTCAAACCTCTCCAAATATTTTAACTTAAAGTAAAAATTGGGGAAAAAATTTATGGGTCGTTAAAACCAGCCAGCTAACAGACATTCTGTGTGATGCCTCAGTTAAAATAAAGACACTTTTCACTCTCAGCTTAAAAAGCTTTTAACTTTATTATCGGTCACAAACTCCAACCTCCATTTCCTATCATTCCTCTCTAGACTTTTAAGTTGCAATATGTCCTCCCATTAGATCTACTCCGTCATATGTTTTAAATTGGATTACCCTAACAACAGTTGACCATTTTATATCTGACTAACGTCACTCATTGAAGCTACACTTGCATCCAAAGGATCCAATGCAGAATGTAAATTGACACACAAACACACATTTTATCTTCATCTATACTCATGTGGGAGGATTCGTGTGGGAGGACTTGCGCTTTAAAAATATAATATTGGTGCCACAGCTCAGCTTTAGTCTGTGTTTTTCATTTTCTTCCCATTGCTTGGCTATGTGTATGTTCTGTGATGCAGGATGCCACAACACCATGATCAACTGGCCCGGCCACCAGGTGTAACACCAGCAAAAAACGCACAACTGAAAATAACCTGTGAACGATAGGAGATACCTGAAAACAAATAGGCCCATAACACAGGAGACGACAGGAAAGGATGGATTAAAGAGCTATTTATGTGGTAAATGGAGGGTGAGGGTTGCAACAAAACTGGAGCGAAAAGTTGTTAATAGAATTAAACAAAGTGGGGTGAAATTGTATGAAAGAGGTAACTTTTAAATAGTTGGAGTCATATAGAGTATCAGCACACTTCCCAGTGGAATCAATATTGATTCCACTGAATCTATAGACTCATTTTTAAGAATAAGTTAAGATGTTTATATTACTTAATAAACCTTATATTACTTAAAACACAACTGTATTGGTTGTCTCCATCTGAACCTCTTACAGGTGGAGCTGGACTTGAAAGGAAATCGTTTCTGTGTAGTTCTCTGAAGAGATTTAGAAACATCATCTGTGGAAAGATTTAAAAATGCCATTCATTTTGAACTATCAATGAACTGTAAATATGCTTGAAACATAGCAATCTGGAAAATATTATTATTAAGAACCGGCAACATGCATTTATTAAAGGAAGGCCATGCTTGAAAAACCTTATTGAATCCTTTGAAGATGTAATCATTAAAGGAGACAAGAGAGACACAGAGTAGATAGATACTACATACTAAATAGTGAGGAGGATAGTAGCCATCTGCAAGAAGATATACACCAAATAGTAAAATGGGCAGACACATGGCAGATGAAATTTAATATAAAGAAATGTGAGGTGATGCAGTTTGGGAAGAGAAATGAGAGGAGGCAATATAGGCTAGATAGTACAATTTTAAGGGGGTATGAAGGAACAGGGAGACCTGGGGGATTTATGTAAGTGATTCTTTGAAGGTGGCAGGACAGGTAGGACTGTTAAAAAAAAGCATATGGGATACTAGGCTTTATAAATAGAGGCATCGAGTACAAAAGTCAGGAATTTCTGACCAACCTATATAAAACTTTGGTAAAGCCTCAGCTAGAGTACTGTGTTCAATTCTAGTCACCACACTTTAGGAAGGATGTTAAGGCATTGGACAGAGTGCAGATGAGATTTACCAGGATGGTAGCAAGAATGAGGGACTTCAGTTATTAGGAAAGGCTAGAGAGGCTAGGTTTTTTCTCATTGGAGCAGAGAAGATTACAAGGAGACCTAATAGACATTTTCAAGATCATGAGGGGATTCGACAGAGTAAACAGGGAAAAACTGTTTCCACTGGTGGGTGTATCAGTGACTTGTGATCACAGATTTAAAATATTTTTAAAAAGAAGCAGAGGGGAGGTGAAGCGAAATTGGTTCATTCAGTGAGTTGTTCGAATCTGGAATGCATTGCCTGAAAAGGTGGTGGAGTCCGATTCGATAACAACTTTTAAAAGAGAGGTAGACATTTGTTTGGGTAGGATGGGTTTGCACGGTTATGGGGAGAGAGTTGGGGAGTGCGATTGAATTGCTCTTTTAAAAGTGCTGGCACAGACTCGATGGGCCGAATGGCCTCCTTTTCAGAGCCCGCTGAACATTCACCACAACTCTCTGCTTTCTTGTCTCCCAGCCAGTTCTGGATCCATGTTGCCACTGTCCCTTTAACGCCATGGGTTTCTATTTTCCTTATGAGCCTTTTATGTGGCACTTTGTCAAATGCCTTTTGAAAATCCATATAAACTACATCAACTGCACTACCCTCATCCACCCTTTCCGTTACCTCTTCAAAAAACTCTTATCAGATTTACTAGACAAGATTTGCCTTTAACAAATTCTTCACTTTTGGAGAACAGATTCTTGATGTCAGATTTCCCTCCATCCCATCTTTCATCATTTTAATGTAATACATGCATTTTAACTATTAGAATACTATTAAGTCTTCCATGTAATCAGATGTCTAATTTGTCCAGTTTATTTAATCAAAGCTTTGTTTCAAGTCATGAGTAATACACACAGAGGGGCTTCTATAACCATGCAATCTTTTCAATTTTGGCTCCCTCTCAAATTTTGGGGAATATTTTTCTACATTATCCCTTTTGTTTGCACACAGATTTCAAATTCAATTCACTGTGAGGTGGTGAGACCTGCTCTCAGGTTTTTCCGCATTGGCCTGACTCAGTTAGCAGCACTCTTCAAAGTCAAAACGTTGTGGGTTTGAACCCATGATAGCACTTTAAAATTGCTATTCTCTCAGGCTATACATCTATAAAAAAAACATATATAAATCAAAATTCACAAACAAAATGAGAAATGAAAAAAATTGAATGCTAAAAAATCTGACACGAGCAGAAAGTCAGTTAATAGTAAATAATCCTTTCATTTGATATAGTACCTTACTGTGTCATTGAAATGACTCAAAGTGTTTCACAGGATTTACTGCAAATTGTAGTGATTTTGTATCAGTGCCAGTGTCAGTTTAAATTATGTGTGAGTTCCTATGTGAGGTATCTTGGG
Source organism: Hydrolagus colliei (assembly GCA_035084275.1). NCBI lineage: Eukaryota > Metazoa > Chordata > Chondrichthyes > Chimaeriformes > Chimaeridae > Hydrolagus > Hydrolagus colliei. The sequence goes on from CM068743.1 coordinate 87,843,339, forward strand.
ACAACGTCCTGATATGAAAGGTACTATACAAATGTAATTTGTTGTTGTTGGTGGTGGTGTAGCTTGAAACCATAACTTTTTGACTGAGGTGAGAGTAAAAAAGTTATGGTTTCAAGCTACATCAAGCCATTAAAACATGCAGGAGACAGCAAACTTTTGGTAGTATTTGGTTATGGTTGAGAAAGTAGATAATCTCAAGGATTATTGTAGAAAATATGGCCAAAAATTGCATTTGTAGAGCGCCTTTCATGTTGGGAGAATATTTCATGATGCTGAACAGTTAGGTGTCAAGAACCGAGCATGGGGTGGGCAGGGTTGGGATGAGGAAGGGCTGGGAGGTAGGAGTGCGGCTGAAGGAACGATTAAAAAGGAGGGTCTTGAGTCGGGCCTTGAAGTAGGCATTGGAGGGAGCAGGGCAAAGTGATTGTAGGATGGAGTTCAGGGGGTGGGGATAGATAGGCTGAAAGCTTGGCTTCCAATGTTAGGGTAGGTCAGGTGGGAGACATGGAGCCTACTGAATGGAGGGAATGGGTGGACAGGTTGGTAGGAGTTACCATGGGGGAAAGGCTGTGGAGAGCATTGCAATTGAGGATGAGGATTTAGAATTCTATCCTTTGAGAAATGGGGAGCCAGTGGAGCTGGACACGGGGATGATGGGGTCACAATTTAACACTGGAAATACGTTTGTGCCCAGTTGTTGATATTGAATAATACAAAACATTAGTGTCTACAAAAAGCATTAGGAATGCTCATCAGGACTATCAGCCTCGGAAAGACAAGGAACGTCTGACATTCTATGAGAGACCATTCATCAGTAGTAGAAAGGCTGTGATGCAAATGTTCATTGAAAGGCTCTGAGGACTTCTTGTTGGGAGGGCTCCTTGTTGGAGTCCATACATGTGTGCGTTGAGCTTATTTAGGTCATAATAAGAATTCCTGAAAAAATATATTCCCATAATACTTCCCCTTGCAGGACACTTCTGATTTTGTGTCTCTACATCAATTGATGATTGTGCTTTTGGTGGACAGACAGATGTATTTGTCTATTAGTATCGGTAGATTCTATAGATAGACTCTCATTCATGCCCTTAACTCATCCAGGCTCAACAATACCAATACCCTACTTGTTGGCCTTCCCAGCTCCTTCTTCCATAGGCTATAGATCATACGGAACTCTACAGCCCTTGTTTTCTCTCGCACCAAGCTCTGTGACCCTATCTTGCCCATTCTCGCTCCATGTCCCCTGACCCACCATCAGTTGGTGAGCCTTCAGCCACTCTGCACCAAAGCTTTGGAATTCCCTCTTGCCTCCTTCAAGTGAAGTTTCAAGACCCTTATCTTCAACCATGCCATCGGTCATCCCCCTTCCCGTACCTTCACTCTACCCTCCCCGATCCCAGCTCGCGTCTGAAACACTGTGTCCAGCACTTTGGGGCATCTTCCCAATGTGAAAGGCGCTATACAAATGTAATTTTGTTATATTAATCAATTTGTCATGTTCTTTAAATCAATTAACAGAACTACTTTGAATGTATTCTGAATCTCATTGAGTGTGCTGATTTCAACTTTCCTCAAAGTAGACTATTTTACTTCAGCTGATCTTGTAACACCAACTTGTTTGCAAGACCTTTGATGCTTGGAAGTGTTGACTTCCCTTTCAGTTATTCCTGTGCCATCGTCTGGTGCAGAAACAATGGCAATTTTCCCAACTATCAGTAGCAGATGGCTGCTTTCAACAATGACACTTAAAATGGGTAACCTTCTGTCAAAGTGGCAGGGAAGCAGCAGGCTGCAGGTGGAATGGCTCCAGGCAGCAATGGAACATATTGCAGCATTTTTAGCACAGGCAAGCCAAAACCAGAAGTCTGAATAATCTGTTAGCTGCAACTTGAACTTTATCAAAAATATATACACCCAAGTCCTCTCACTTGCGAGGTAAGTGCTCTGACCACTAAGGACCCCACTTCTATGCAACAGAAGGGGAACACATTTGTGTTCAACTTGGCTCAGTTGGTAGCATTCTTGCCTAAGTTTCAGAAGAATCAAACCCCATGATGAAAATCTGAACTTATAATGTAGGATGACACTCCAATTGAGTACAGCATTGGTGTTCTTCAGCTTAAACATTAAACTGAAGTCCATGGTGCCTGTTGGAAGTTAAAGAGAGGGAGTTTCTCATTGGTCCAGGCTCGCAATCCTGCAAGTTCATTCCAGGTGGAATTGTTTCCCATATGTTTGGGTGCATGTAGAATATAAGGGCAAGTTTAGAATAACAAGTATTGGGAGAATTATTCAATGGCACTAGGTTATTTTGCTAGTGAAGAGCACTACAATAGAAGTAAGACTGCAAGGGAATAAAGTAAAAACTGGCCTATTACAACACAATGGGATTTCAATTCAATATGTTTGCAAAATATTTTGAAAACCACCAACAATGACAAACTTGCATTTATACTGTGCCTTTCATTTGGGGTAGCATCTTGGAGAGTTTAAATCATGTATCCAAGGGCAAAATAGCCAGAACATCCTTCTGTTGATAACTTTGCTTTCCCCTTGCAGATAGATACATTTTGCGTTATTAAAATGTTGCTAGTTTTTTTTAATAATAAAATCAAGGTTTGCATGAATATATTTACAGTGAACCTAATGGAGCAAAATTAATTCATGCTGAGCAGCTTCCAAGGACTTTATTCATATCTAATCCATTTTAAATAGCATAGAGATTAAACACCCTTATGTCAGGAAAAGAGTACAAAAATAATTAATGCATTAAATGTCATTATTCTCTTATTGATATCATAGACTAGATAGTTAACTTGTCTAGACAGTGCATCACGTGACTTCCCCCATCACACTGAAAAGTTACAACCTATTTTGAAAGGAAACCTCACAAAGCTCCTCAGCCTAAAATTGATTACATTCATAGAAAGCTATAGAGACAGTCTCTTCTGAATTGCCATCAGAGGTATCTAATGAATGGGTAACTGAAATGAAATAAATACTAAAAAGCAACTGATGCAAGAGGGAAAGAGAGGAAGGGTTGGAATCATATTGAAAGAGGGAAGAGGAAGACAAGAGAGACAGGGAGAGAATGAGCAAAAGGGAGAGAGAGAAAAGATGGAAGAGAAAGAGATTGGCTCGCAGAGAGGCAGCAACTGCTGCTTAAACTCCAAACTGGTGGAACGATCGCTCAATGGGAAGGGGTTGCTCAAGCTGCAGATGAAAAGATTGTGGCGCTGGTCTCAGGCATTTCATGCTGAGATGTATTGGCTGTCAGGAAGCTCAAACCCTTGTTGAATGTTGATCAACCAACTAGTGACTATCTTTCTTAGGGGGTGGGAGAGGAGGTGATTGGGGTCTCCTTTGAGATGAACTGGCTCCAAGGTGTCATGTTTGGCAAAGGAGTGTTGGAATTGAGCCAGCCCTCTGTGGCTCACTGCTGGTGACAGCACAGACAATCTGGCTGATTGGCAGGACATGGAAGGGCAGAACAGTCACTGGGGCATGGAATACTCCTGCTCAGTTGCCCTTAACCCTACAAGACAAAGCCCTAATGTATAGTGTGGTCCTATATGGTCAAATGTCGGGAAAACTTGCCATATACCGCTATCGATGACAAGCTCTGCAGTTTCAGCTGGTTAGATTTCAGCAGTACCTCAGTGCAGTTCCTCGTGCCAACTGATGCCAAATGCTTTCCAGAATGTACCTCTCCATTCTGGAATCCCTATGTGTAGGTGGATTCATGGAATTTTCAGGCAAGTTTGGATACTCTTAAGCATGATGATGGGTTGCCACGTGACAGACACCCAGCTATCCAAAAAAAAACTGCAGGATAATTACAGTCAATCGAGATAATGAAATGTTGGTCTGAAAAAGGTGGTGTTTCATATCAGATGTGATTTGAAATATTGCATTTTACACTGAATCGTTTATTACTGCATTTCAATACCACTGTGGTTTTGCTATAGAAGCATCAATGTTTGCTTAGAAAATTTAGTCACTACAATCAATCAATCAATCAAAACTCACATTTATATAGCGCCTTTCACATCGAGAGGACATCCCAAGATGCTGAACAATCAGGGGTCAGGACCTGAACAGGGGGAGTGGGGCAGAATTGGGATGAGGGTGGGCAGAGAGCTAGGGGAGTGGCTCAAGACACGGTCAAAAAGGAGGGTCTTGAGACTATATTTGAATGAGGCAAGGGAGGGAGCGAGGTGGAGGGATTGTGCAATAGAGTAAAAAATATGGGGCAGAGAGGCTAAAATTCTGGCCACCAATGGTTGGGTGGGAGCGGCTGGGATTTGCAAAATGAGCGCTCTATTAAGTGGTAGCAAGTAGAGATTGTGGACTGACATCAACACATACAGAATAAGATTTTAAAATGATACTTAAATTAATAGACATGGAAACAATATTAGAGAAATTATGTTTGGTGGAGGGTCAAATGAATGATTCATCTGGAAATGATTCTCACTACAATAATGGAAATGGGTTCACCAAAACAGGATTGCGATTCCATTCAATTTCATGGCAAGTGAATTACCACATTAGAATGTTTCACTGTATATGGAGCCTCATAGTTGGATCTCAATGAAAGCTTTTTTGATTCCATATACAGTAGAAGCCCATTTATTTGTGACCCGATCAACCGTAACTTCCGTATAACCGGTACCGCAAAAAAAAAAGGTCCGCATTTGATAAACCAGAATTTATCCAGAAAAATGCATTTTTATGGTGTTTTCTGTTGCGTCAGTATTTTGGAATGCTGCTACTAGGCGCCTGATGGTGGTGCTAGCTCAGAATGCTACCGGTACTGTAAAGCAATGCACTCTCCGGAATGTACTCTTTGAGAGGCAGAGTGGGGTGAGTTGATTAATTTAGATTTAATTTAGCCACAAAACAACAAAACACACAGTCACCCTGAGCAAAGCTTGCAGATCAATTCATTGGCTTTTATTTTAATAAAAAAGACTCATCTCTGCAATACTCATTTTACAGAGTGCAGTGTTTCAAGTTGGTGCGCACACACGCGCGCACACACACACACACACACAGGCATCGCAAGACTTTTTGGAATGAAAGTTAACTGAACTGAGCGGCCGCCGCTCACTCATTGTTTTCTCAATAACACAAGCTTTCCTCTCTTCTGCCCCTATTGAGAACAGTGTCATTCAGACATGTAACTTTTGCACTAACTTAAACTGCCTGGTCGCTGTGTGTCAAATGATTATAATTATTATTTGTACATTATATTATCTTATAAATTATTATTTAGTCTATTATTGATGTGCTATGTTCTTAAAAATTTAATTTTTTTTAATTAATATTTTTTTTGTGTTGGGTTTTCTGCCAAATATCCGGCAGGCGCTTTAACCGGCACTGGTCAGGTCCTGAGGGTGCCGAATAAATGGGCTTTTACTGTATATGGTGCTTGCCTTTCTTGCAATATTTCAGTGTTAATGTCTACTGACAGGCAGCACATATTATAAATAAGAATCTTTGCATTTGATATAGCACTTTTCATGTCTTCTAGACATCTCAAAGCACTTGACAGAATATACTGTAAAGTGAATTGACTGTATATTTGTGGGCACAATTTTGCTTTTGTAGTAAAATTAGTTCAGTAAAGACCACCTTAAAGCAGACTAATAAATTCAATAGGAAAAAAAAGTCCATTTGGATCTTGATTCTCTCTATTTCTGTAGCATTTTAGAGTGGCCCCAATTGTTAAATTCAATCTTGTCTTTCAAGTCAAATTTCTTAGTTCTGATAGAAATTCAACTTCAAAAATAAAGCTGAATTCAGAAATTAACTCACCAATTAGGCGGAGTTGAAATGCTATGCAAATAGAGTAAATTTAGATCCAGGTGGAATTTCTCCCCTGCACATCTGACAAAATGTCTTGCATCTTTCCTCTAGGGAACTGGTTTGGCTGTAGTGAAATTGTATTTGGTTTACGTGCTAGAAGTGCTTTTCTTTTGATTAAAAAGCATGCTGTGTTGCACATTTCATTACTATACCCACTCTGCACGACTGGGTAGTTATGTTAAATAGCAGATGATCATAATAATAAATGATAATCCTTACATTTGATATAGCCTCTTTCATGCTGCTAGAATGACTCAAACGATTCACAAGAATTACTATAATGGATAGTGACTGTGTACTTTGTAGGCAAACATAGCAGTCAATTGGAAGTCAGGTAATATCACAAAACCACGAAGTGAATAACCATTTGTATCTGGGGATTGCTGGACAGACCACCGAAAGAAATCCCTTTCTCTTTCTTTTCGAACAATGTCATGGCATCTGAAAAATCTAGCTGAACGGTCAGATACGAGCTTGGTTTAACGAAAAACACATAAGATGATGACCTCTTGATAATGCAACATTTCTTCATCACCTATGTACCAAAATAGTTATGGTTTCCAGAAATCTTCAGAAATATTTGTAAAATAAAATGATGGACATTTGACAATTTACTGCAAAAAATATAAAATTGATATCATCCAGATATTACAAATGACAATTTACAAATTGTAACAACATAAAATAAGTAAATACCGTATATCTCCGCGTATAAGGCGCACTTTTTTGCACGTCGGAAGATCTCGAAAGTTGGGGGTGCGCCCTATACGCAGATACAAGAAATTTTGAGCCTCGGAAATACAGTAAACAGGAGGGGCGGCCGGCGCGCTGTCAGCCGGGGTTTGGTCAGTGTCCAGCGGGGGTTGGGAGGAGCGGGTGACGGGGCTTCGGCCTCGGCCGCCGGGACAGCGGCAGCAGCAGCGGACTTCAGTGCTGTGCCTGCTGCCTGCCTTCTGCCAAACCCAGTCTGCCTGCCTCCCTCCCTGCCGCTCTCTCTCCCGTTTGCCTGCCTCTCCCTCCCTCCCTCCCTCCCTGCCTGCTTCCCTCTCTCCCTGCCTGCGTGCCTGCCTGCCTCTCTCCCTCTCTCTCTCTCCCTCCCTGCCTGCCTGCCTCTCTCCCTCTCTCTCTCCCTGCCTGCCTGCGTGCCTGCCTGCCTCTCTCCCTCTCTGGCTGCCGGCCTGCCTCTCTCCCTCTCTCTCTCCCTGGCTGCCGGCCTGCCTCTCTCCCTCTCTCCCTGCCTGCCTGCCTGCCTGCTTCCCTCCCTCCCTCCCTGCCTGCGTGCCTGCCTGCCTCTCTCCCTCTCTCTCTCCCTGGCTGCCTGCCTGCTTCCCTCCCTCCCTCTCTCCCTCCCTGCCTGCCTCCCTCCATCCCTGCCTCCCTCTCTGCCTGCCTGCCTCTCTCTCTCTCCCCCTACCTACCTGTCTCTCCTGTCTCTCCTCCCTTCTGCCGGCAATATCATTGAAAATGCTTCCGTTTTTTTTCACCAAGAAAAGGTCAAAAGTGGGGGGGTGCGCCTTATACGCGGGTGCGCCTTATACGCGGAGATATACAGTATGCTGCTTCGGGCAACCTTTCTGATGAACAAAAGAACATATGCCAGTCTTTTGTGGAATCCTGTAGTTTAGTGGCTGGAGTGCTCACGTCACAAACATGAAGACCTGAGTTGGATTCTGAAATTAGGCAAGTTTCCTTTCCACACACACCTCTATTCACCTAGTAATAAGTAGGAACCCAGTTCTTAGTTGATTGGTGGATTGCTTTTCCAGGGCAAATAATACCTTTAAAAATAATTTCCTACAATATACGTTATCCAGCTGTATATTGCCTAATTTAACATCTTCGTCTTGAACCATAAATTCCAGGCTGATCTATTTTAATCTGCAAGAGACAGTGGAACAATCTTGTTATACCAATAATAATTGCATTTGATATAGTGCCTTAGCATGTCTTTGAGACATCTTAAGGCATTTCACAGAATATACTGTACAGGGATTTGACTGTATATTTTGTGGGTGAAATGTGGCAGGCAATTTTACACAGAGGTCTCCTACAAGCCGTCTTGGATTGCGTGACCAAATTGTTTGTAGGTGGGTGGGTGGGTAGGTAGGTAGTTAGATAGGTGGGTATGTGGGTGGGTGGGTATTTGATGTATTAAATTTTTAAAAATTATAATTTTTAAAAACAAGCTTAAAAATAATGTAGCATAAAATTTCCTTAATTTGATAACAGATGAAAGATAATTAGAGAAATAGATTTCCTGTGTGATACAATCAAAATGACAATACCGTGGAGTTAAAACTCTAGCGCTTGCAAACAAAACGCAACAAATTTGAGACAGGGAAGCAGAGATAACAATTCCTGTACCTTAGTTGTTTAAGCATCTGCCTCATAAACGACAGGTCCTAGATTCATTCCCGTCAGGACAACATGGTGGCCATGTTTCCTCACTCCATACGCCTGTTTACCGATAAGTAAATAGGAACACAGTTGTTCATCAATTGGCAGATCGCTTTTCAGGGGTTAATAATTCCTTCAAAATAAATACAAATAATTTGGTCACTCAATACAAGGCTGTTTGTTGGACATCTCTGCATGTAATTGGTTGCTGCATTTCACCCACAAAATACAGTCAGTTCACTTTATATACTCTGTGAAGCGTTTGAGACACCTCGGAAATGAAAGATGCAGATTTAAGAAAAACGATCATAATGTAAAAGCAGTGGTCCACTGCACTGTATTGCAGTATCATTAACAACAACAACAATTTGTAGAGTACAGTGTCTTTCATGTCAGGGGTCCACACCTGGCTTAGAATACAAGTTCAAAGTCCTGATGTAGGGCATGAATCCTCAACCCACTGAATTAGGGATGAAAGTGCTACCAGCTGAGCTAAGTAGATAACGTGGAATAGCCAGCAAAGAAAGCAGCTGATTCTGTGTCAATTGATTCCTTTAAAATAGAACTAGATAATTATCTGCTTAGAAACAGAATTCGCAAGAGAAGTTCAGATAAAGAACAAATCCTGGTAATTCTTTCTATTTGTCAAATTACTCTCTGGAGCCTATCCTGCAACTTCCCCTTTACATATATTTTCACAGAATGTTCAAAGTTTCATCACTGAGCAAATACTCATGTTGCACCCACCGACCCACCCCAATTCTTTTGATACAAGTGTACTTAACATCCCCCAAATTGATTATTCACTTAAGGGCTGTTTACAGGTCATTGCTATGCACAAGTTGGGCTGCCGCATTCTACACAAGTACACAATCATTACACTTCAGAGTCAAATTTCTGTGAAGCTCTTTGAGACATTAAAGATGTGCTGAAGCTTTTCATCAAAATACAAATATTATTATTCATAATAATTTTCTTTCATCACTCTATGAATTTGGTAACTGACTGATCCTTCAAGAAGTGCAGAATTGTTTGACCATTTACGCAAATGCAAAAACTGGTAACTGGCTCCATGTTCCAGTGTACCCTCTCCTGGAATACTAAGCTGTGGTGTAATGGACAATAATGATCACAATAATCCTGTATTTGATATAGCATTTTATCTGAGCATGACTAACAGTGGGCATCTTCACCATCAATTCACTTGTTACATAAATAAATTGAAGCTTGGGGGAATTTTTCCCCAGTGGTCTTACAGGGTTACAGTAGGTGGAATGTTGAGCCTCAGGATACTGTAGTGTGATACAGTGGCTGGTTTTGATAGAAATACCTTGCTCTTTCAATGTTTAATTGAAGACTAGTCATCCCTAGTATAGGTATAACAGAGTTCACAATGAAGAGGTGAAGTCTACTCGTGCAGTTGTTTTGTACATTTACAGAAGGACATTTAAAGGTTATCATTTACTATGGTTTGTTGGACAAGATAACCTTATTGAGAGAGCCTATATGCTACAATTTATACATTCCACTTATAACTTCTGAAACAGGACGTTTTGATGGCAGACATACCTTCTCCTAAACTCTACGAATTGAAATTTCCACACGTTTTTCCCAGCTGAATTATCCACCTTCTAAATTCAGAATAATATATAGTGTGTCTGAACTTGAGGATATACAAGACTCCCTATAATGATGTAAGATGCCATTCATATATTGCCACCAGCTGATGCAGCAGTGGTGAAAACTTCCTGCAATTATGAGTAATAGTGTATTACTAATTGTCCCATCCTTAGCTCCCAATGAAGGAAGCTTGTTTAAATACCTTTTTAAGGTTTCAATTTCCCTTGGCATTCCTGTTACCCAGATAATAAAGTGAGGAACAACTGCAGTAAAGTAAGAAGAATCAAGTAAATTGCTTCACCCCATCTAATCACATTGAGACACCCAATCTTAAAACCTTAACCACAAGTAATGGCTATTCCCACTGATAGCTGACAATAGAGGAAAAGTTAACTAATAACCGTGGTAATTATGATTTTAGTGGTATCCTCAATGGAGAAATGATAATAAAGTAAACAAAATATATAGTCGGCCCATGATCTATCTCCAAAGCATTTGAATAGACTAGCTTTGCCAATGGTTGTGAGAAGATGCATTGAAAGGGATTAACACAAAACTGGCTCCAGCAATTAATTTAGCAAATAATTTAATATAAAAGCAAACCATTGATAAAATATTTTTAGCATACAGTTAGATAAGTCAATTAAAATACAACACATCCTCTTGTAGTTTTTTTGAGGTTACATATTACATATGTAATACATGTATATTTTGTCCTTTGAAATTCATATTTTGCAACAATCTTTCATGTTGGAAAGGCTTCAAACAATGAAAAACAAACTCGTAACATAAGTTGGGATAATTTATTCAACATTTAATTCTTAATTTATTTCACAATTCTGTTGTACAAACAGAATATTGGGAACAAAAACCCTTATTTTATTTACAAGGAACACAATAGTGATTTTGTAATTCCTTTTGTTATCAGATCTTCAATATATATATATAATCTACTGGCCATTCATCTCAACAAATCCCTTGTCTGGATAAAATCATGAACAAAGAAACTGAGTTGATACAAGAAATATCCTCACAACAAAGTGACAAAATTGAAGTTCCAATTGTTTACCTCAGGAGTAGCACTGCAAAACCAAGGTGCAGTTCCTTTTCTCCTTTCAGGAGATGGTTAAGGTAACTAAGAAGATAATAGTAATAATCTTTTCCTTTGAAATAGCACCTTTGCACCTGGAGTATGACTCGCAACACTTCGTAGCATTTATTGCAATCTGTAGTGACTGTGTAAAGTACAGGCGGATGAGGCAGGCAATCTATGCACAGTTGTGTCTCACAAATGGCCATAATGTGAATGATCAATATTATCTGAGGCCACACACAGGGAGAAACTCTCTTCTGTTTTTCAATCGTGACATGGGATTCTTAACGTCCACCTAAAACACAAGGACTTGGTTAAATGCCTTATCTGAAGGACACTTCTGACAATTCAGCTCCGTCCCAGCACCACACTGGTGTGTTAGCCTGGACTATTAGTTCAATGTCTGCTACCAACAGATCTCTTGGAGCAAGGTAGCAAAATTGAGGTTTAAGTCAAAATCAACTCATTTCAGCCAAAATGTAGGAGCCACAAAACACAAAAGCAAGGCCAATACTATTGCTTTAGATTAGTTCAGTGACAGAAATCTCACTACCAGACAGACCTGATTTCTTATCTAGGATATGGAATGTCAGGCATGTGTCTCCTTTTTATTAAAGGAGTTCAATGAAAGTGCAAGTCAGTAAATTGATCAGATTTAGTTATTTGTTATTTTGGGATGAAAAATGTCATGTTTCATAATCGCTATATTACACCTGGTATGATCTATAAGTCAAGGAGCAAAACATCAGATGGAAATAAACAATCAGCTGTTATTGTTATCCCTGAAATTCCTCCACTTTTATATTCCATCATAAGTCTGCTACCATTTGTCACCTGAGTATTTTCAACCTTTGCTTCAGTATTCAGTTCAATATGTACTCAAAGTCAAGAAAACAATCTTTGACTTCTGTTCACCAAGGTGTATACGTGAAGTCCTGTAACTCAGTGGCTAGAGCACTCGCCTTACAAACAAGAGACCTAGGTTTGATGCCAGGCAGGGCAAAACCTTGGGGAAGTTTCCTTACTCCACACGCCTGATAATAATTCTTCAAAAAAAAACATAATAAATAAGTAATTTTTAATCCACGGCTGTTGGTGGGATACTGCTGTGCACAATTGGCTGTCGTGTTTCACCCACAAATATACAGTTAATTTCACTTCATATTCTGTGAAGCACTTTGAGACGTCTAGAAAACATGGAAAGTCTATATCAAATGCAAGGATTATTATTATTAATTATATTTAACAATGTGGGTATATTAGAGCAAAATAAATAGCATAGTCTATAGATGAGTGTTAATGTGCTCTAATTTAACAGGTTTGCAGTTAGTGGTATAAAACTGCCTGTTGTTGGAGACAAATTTTATGTATCTTGTTCAATTAACAAGTCACAAAATTGGATAGAAACAGCACTTCCAATATGAGACCTCTGCAAACCACTGAGATCCCATTCCCCTGCAAACTCATTCCACTATCACTGACCTGCTGCATGCCCACAATTCACTCTGGGGATAAGCCTTTAGCTACTTGCATTACCATTATCTGCAACTCTCTCCCAATGTCCCTGCCCCTACTTTCTCTGCTTCCAAATAGAAAATAAAGGCCTATAACTTTCACTATGCCTTTGGGCACCTTCCTCAACTTCCGAAGTGAAACACGCTGTAACAAATGTAAGGATTATTAATACTGCAGTGTGTACTCAGACCTCAGTATCCTGTGCCACAATACTATTATTATAATAATTTTATCCATATTCAGTAAAAGGCCATTTATCCATGACCCGATCAACAGTAACTTCCGTATAACACGGCCACTCAAAAAAAAGGTTCCCATTCGATTAACCAGTCTTATCTGACACAATCGCTATGGCACATTTAATGAGTCAATTGTTGCACTAGAGTACAGTATGATTAGTTCTGAATGCTGCCGATAGTGTCACTTCTGGTCTTTCTTCTTAAAGGGGCAGACTCCTTTTTCTTTCTCTCCCTCTTTTTCTTTTTCTCTCTCTCGCTCTCTTTCCTTCCTCTCTATCTCTCCCTTTCTCTTTCTATCTCTTCCCCTTTCTTTTTTTTCCCTCTCTCTATGATGAATAGTACGTATTGCCTGTGTAACCTGATGGTATCGTAGGTTTATACACTGTTTTGTTGGGGGTGGGGTGGGAGGAGAAAGAGGCAGGGAGAGAGAGAGAGGGTGGGGACGGGAAGAGGGAAAGAGTGGGGGAAAGAAAGAGAGGGAAAGAGGGGTTGAGAAAGAGAGAGGAGCAGGAGGAGAGAGAGAGAGGGGGTGAGTTGATTAATTTAGATGGAAAATGAGAGGAGTGGAGGGGGTTGGGTTTGGATCCATTGAGATGCCAGACTGAATGAGTGTGTGTGAAAGAGAGAGAGGAGGGAGAGAAAGAAAGGAAAAAGCAAGAGTACCCCTTTAAGAGAAAATAAACTCTTCCGTCCGCCATTGTAGAAGTTTGCTTTGTGATTGTATGCTGTGTTTATAGACTGTAATTAATATTTATTGCTTTATTGGTAAGTATCTATATAATATTCTGTTATTATTTAGTCTATTATCAATATGGTATGTTTCAAAAAAATGTATTTTAATTTTTTTTGTGTTGGGTTTTCAGCAGCTGGCCGCCCGAATATCCAGCACACGGTTTAATTGGCATTGGCCAGATCCCGAGGGTGCCAGATAAACAAGCATTCACAGTAATAAGCCAATGATCTACTGCAGTGTGCATTATTTTACCATATTTCAGTGTGTTCCTACTTCAGAAAGTGTCTGGGAATCGTTATCTGGAATGACAGATAAATTGACTTCATAAATGTGCACTATTTGTTACCCCTGAACTGAAAGTTGCCAGATTTCCTTTAAAACAACATTGGGAATAAGAACCTTCTCCTGAAGAAAGCCCCATCGAGTGTTAACCAACACTGTCATGTTGCTTACACATTTCCAAACCAATTCTTCTCTCAGGTAACATTATAGAAATAAATTTGTGCCATCAATAGACCAAAAAATTAACAAAGAATAAGTAAAGAAACACACTTGAAAATTGGGGTTAACTTCAATGTCCAAGATCTTGTATATCTGTAGGCTTGTCTGCAGATAACGGGATTAAATGCTATGCATTGAATATACTAATGTAATAGATGTTCTGGTCACATTTTATTGTAATAATTTATAGCAATATTTTGGAATCCATTCACAATTCATGGTTTCATCTATCAAAACAGCCTGCAAGTTATTTTGTGCACTACTTCGAAATTCATTTTTGAATACATCATACTAAAGCAGCTTCAGTTCCTATTTTGTGAATGAGATGTTAAACTTTTTGTAATACTGAGCTGGGTTCACAATGAAGTATTTTCCCCTCTATTCATTGGTATTAAGTAAGCCATGCCATTGAGTTGCAGCTCGAGAATATTAAGGTGGCTGGCATCTTACAAACTTGTCTTGTAAAGTTCATCTCATCATTGCTGAGGCTACATTGGACTAAGGGTACTTTTTTAGTTTAATTTGCTTCTCCTTGATTTATACAAATGTAATTTTATTGTTATATACTGATCTAGCAGGAAATACATTAAGATACAAGAAATAAAGCTCAGTTTTAAAATGAGCCTAGTCTCCAGCTTCAACTTTTTTTTCCCAGTAACCTTTCCAGGTTGTTAATTACTCTGGGTAAAAATATATTTTCTAGTGCACGTCATTAAATAGTCTTCTTGTTCAGCTATACTTTCATGATCTCATTTAAAATCTTATGTATCTCACAAAGCTCTCCTTTGAGGCATCTCTTGTCTTCTCTTGAAGACGCCTAACTTTTCTAATTGCTGTTCATAGTTCACAGATTGGGAATCATCATTTTGCTTTCCTTTGCACTAATTTTAGAGATCCTGTCTGCCTGTTCAGGTGGATGCTAAAAGATCCCATGGCACCAATCAAAAAGTGAAGGATGTATTCTCTTGGTGTCCTGGTCAACAATCACCTAAATAAAATTGATCATTTATTTCATGGCTATTTGTTGTATGCAAATTGTTTTATGCATTTCATTACAAATACACAATCACTACACTTCAGAGAACAGAAAATCTCTGTGAAGTGCTTTGAGGCAATTTGATATTAAAATGACCTTTATCAAATTCAAGGATTATTATTGTGCTATTTTGTTAATTTATTGGATTGTGGTTAACCACCCAGTAAATTAATGAAATAACACAATAATAATCACAATAGTAGAAATTTTGTGTCCTGTCCTGTAATATTACATATGTGTGTGTCCCTCAGTACCAGGAATGTCCCAAACTGGTCAGATACCAGAGGCAGGAATACGTGTATATCTGCCGAAAGTGTAAGGATTAAGAGAGTAATGTTGAGTGTATAAATTAAGCATGGATCCAAGAAAAATAAGTCCAAAATGGATGAAAATATCATTTTAAATTAGAATAAATAAGATAAAACAGATTGTAGAAACGCTGCCAGGAAAAAGTAGGAAGAGAACTCTGGGAAATGAATAGGGATTTGATAATGTAGCTTCTAATGGTATTAGATGATGATGTTCTATGCCCTCACAGTTAGGGCACTACAATGATGTGAGTGGAGTATGACATTTCCCATTTTAAATGCACATTATTAATCCCCAACCATACTGAGACGCATATAATACTTAAGGCATGAATGGAGTGGACGCTAAAATCTTCTTCCACAATCAAAAGATCAGAAAGAGAGGGACGCTTATTTATGATTAATTAATCAATATTGACAGCAAAGGCATGTTAATTTCCATTTATCAATAAATAAATTGTGGAGTTCTGTAGTTAGTGGTTGGAGCACTTGTCTCGCAAGTCAGAGGACCTGGGTTTGATTCTCGACAGAGTGAAGGATTGAGCTAATTTGTTTACACCATATGCATCAGATTACCTAACAGTAGTGTCTGACGATATATCGATATATCGGTTATATCAGTATAGTTTTACATATCGATATACCGATATCGGAAATTTTAATATATCAGTATATCTAAAAATTTGGTATGAAAAACAATATCGGTATAGCCACAAAATATTGGTATATCGTCAATGAATGCCACATTACAGCATACAAAAAATATACAACCAAAGGTTCAAATGCCCATTACGCTCAGTTAAACTAACAAACAACCATAGATAACATTTAACTGACCTTGTCGCCGGCATCGCAAACCTCCTGGGCGTAAAGCACGCATATCTGAATGCACGCACATCCCCCTTCTTCCCTTCCCCCCACACCAAACACAATCAGACATGCGCGGACTGGTCATTCCCCCTCCTCCCACTAAACACCATTTCCACGCATGCGCACAAGATAAAAACCCGGTGATATCGATATATCGGTATATATCAATATTGGAAAATTTCCATATCGATGGACCCTACCTAACAGTAGGTAAGAAACTAGTTGTTAGTCGATTGGCGCATCTCTGTAATATAAGTAATAATAATAGTTAAGTTACTCAATCCATTGTGAGATACTGCTGTGTGCAATTGGCTGCTGCTTTTTGCCCACAAGCATACAATGACAACAGCAAAAATTATACTAATATCGCGCCTTTCACAATCAATTCACTTCACAATATATTCTGCGAAGCACCTTGAGACAGTTAGAAGGCATGAAAGGTCAACTGCAACAATTATTATGATTATTATAAATAATGATTAATAATCCTTGCATTTAGTATGACGTTCTTTCACATCAGATGGAGGAGGTCGCAAAGTGCTTCACAAGATATACCGCAAAGTGAGGTGACAATGTTGTGGGCAATCATACAATTTTTTTGTGAACAAATATAGGGCATGATATTGTTGGTATCAAAGGCGCAGCAATTGTAATGGTTCCTTGTAGAGTTTTCCCACTGGCTAAGTTTAGATCTCGGCTGTTGGCTTTCAAACAAAACTTGTCCAATTAAATTGCTGCTTTGGACAAGTTTTCTTCAAATAGAAATAATCTTTACAACCTCCAAGTAACCTTTGCAATCTCTTATTTCATGCTGTCACTTAGCAAGAATGTCTGTGATTAAAAATGATAATAATCCTTGCATTTGATAGAGCATTTTTCACGTCTTCTAGACGTGAAAAATGGTCTCAAAGCTCTTCACAGAATGGTCTGTAAAGTGAATTGACTGTATATTTGAGGGCGAAACGCGGGAACCAATTGCACATAGCAGTGTCCCACAAACAGTGGTGGATTGAAATGACCAATTTATTATTGTTTTGTTTTTTGAGGGATAATTATCAAGCATGTGTGTGGAGTAAGGAAACTTACCCAAGGTTACATCCTGACCTGTAATGTGTTGTTGGTTGGAGAGAAACTGAGGTGGGGAGAAAATTCTGAGCCCCTACTTTCCCACATTTCATTCTCCTACCTGTTAACAGCAGAGATTTCTGATGTGTGCTCTAGTCTTCCAGCAGAAGATCATGCTGAGTGATCAGGAACAATTATTTCACAGTTTCACCACACTCAAGCACAGTTTTTTTTTTGACGTTTTCAAATTGAACTGGAATTATAGTTATAATAGATTAATGAAGTTTCAATGCTTCCATTCTTTGAAGAGTGAATAGGAGGCTCTTGATCCTAAATAATGAAAGAAGTATCATACCCGCACCTCCATAGCCAATTAATATGACAAAATTGCTGAAGACAGTGTGTCACGGTGCTCTAATCAGCATGTTTTTACCTTTCATCAATATAATAAGTGAGAACACCATGCAACTGTGCAATGTGTAGCTTGTTAAAAGCCACTGTAGTTATCAGTGACATTTGTTGTGTATATAATATGGAAAGCTGGATATTTCCATTTTTAATTGTGTCTAATTAGCTTCTGTTGCCCATTACTTTCAAAGCTTATTTTTGCTGTACTTGTTCACCCTTGTGCTAACTACCATCAATAAAATAATTATCATCAAATTATCTTGTTTCGTTTAATGTTCTATCAGACTGAGGTTGAAAAGACTTGTGTGAGAAATATATATTGCAATATCTTTTCAAATGTCTTAAAAGATGTATTTTGATACAGAATCCCTGGTCACTGCTCTTAATCTCCCAATTAACAAAGATCGTTCTGTCGATTGCATCCCAGAAAACAATCAAGCTGAAAACAATGCTTCATTGGTTTGTTCTGATTAATACTATAAAAAAGCAAAAGACATTTTGGGTCCTGATTCATCTCTCATTCTTATACTGTGTTAACACTGCTGGAAGCAAATCCATTAAAGAAAATCCGAGTGCAAAGCCCTCAAATCCACATCTAATTGCAATGTTGCCAATGGGAGAATTTACAGTCTATTTTTGGTTGCATAGCATGTACCAAATGCAAAACACTGATATTGAATGTTATTTATTAATGCATTAAAGAGCCAGGCAAATGATCAACACTTTAATAACATTAAATAATCATACTTTGAAATCTCCAGAGTAGATCAATGGTTCTCTAAGATCCTCCATTTGTTGTTGGGATCAATCAACTTGCATTGGACTACGTATTGGTAGTACCTGAACTAATTGACACTAACTCTCATTTTAAAGAGATCTACTATTTCCTTTTGCTTGGAATCCTAGATTTATTTGAAAACAAATCTCTTCATTTGCACTATAACAATGAGTCAAGCGATCACAAATTATTTTGTTTTAGGCTGAACTTTTTTCAAATATAACATTTTAAAACTCTTATAGAGTAATTGGTCAAGGTTCTGTGGGTATAGATGTGCGTAATAGAAAGGTAGAGCATAGAAACTTTGCATCACCTATTACTTCTGACAAATGTGTATCCTTGAAACTTATATAATGCTTGCTCACAGCAAAATAATTATGAGACATGTTCTTTGCTTATTGAGGTAGACACCCACAACGCTCATTAGCAAAAAACTAATAACAAGAATGTAGATGTGTACAGGAGCCCTCACATAGACTTTCGTCTGAGCAAAGGAGAAGGGAAAGGGAAATAATTAGATCACTCTCAAACACACAACATCAAGCCTGATTTTCACAAGTGACAACCAATTAATAGCAATACAGAATGTTTTATACATGTTTTAAGGTAGTCCATGAATTATGCCTTAATGTATAAATCTCTGCATGCAACAACAACAACAAAGTCACATTTGAAAAATGCCTTTCATGTCAGGATGATGTACCAAGCACTGGACAATCATTGTTTTGGACCTGAGCTGGGTGTCGGGATCAGGGAGGGTGGAGGGTGGGGGAGGGGTGGAGGTTGGCGAAGGATGATGATCAAAGGCACGGTCGAATAGGAGGGTGTTGAGATGGGCACTGAAGGAGGTAGGGAGGGGATCAAGTTGGAGGGACCGCGGGATGGAGTTCCAGAGACTGAGGGCAGAGTGACTAATGGTCCAGCCGCCAATTGTAGCATGAGAGAAGCGGGAGATGAAGTAGGCCAGAGCCCACTGACCGGAGGGTGTGGACAGGTTGGTGGAAGTTAGGAGATCACAGACATAGGGGGAAGCAAGACCATGGAGGGCTTTGAGTGTGATGACCAGGATCTTCAACTGTATCCTCTATGCGATGGAAAGCCAGTGGAGTTAGGCAAGAATGGGAGTGATAGGGTCACAGAGCCTGTGGCTCTGGAGAGGAGATGAGCTGCAGTGTTTTGGATGATCTACACACATTGAAGGGAGCAGTTGTAGAGGCTGACAAGCAGGGAGATTGCATAGTGAAGCTTGGATGTTAACAATGCATGTTGGAGAATTTCAGCAGCTTGCAGTGTGAGACAGTAGTAGGCCTGGGCAGTGTTGCCAAGCTGGGGAAAGGCAGAATGGGTTATAGCATAGGTGTGGGGTAGAAACAATAGTTGAGGGTCAAACAAGACACTAAGGTTTGGATCTGGCTCAGTTAGGTGACTCTACACTGCCCCAAAAGCTGCTAATATTTTCCTTTTGCTAAAAAAAAGTTAGATTGTATAGTTAATAATTGGTCATTCACTTCACAGCTGTTTGTAGAACATCTGGATGCTGGAGTCACTGAGAAAATACTAACAATAATCCTTGCATTTGATAAAGCACATTTTACATCTTCAAGATTTCTCAAAGCGCTTCACAGAATATACTGTAAAGTGAATTGATTGTATAAGTGTGGTCAAAACGCAGCAGCCAATCGTGCACAGCAGTGTCCCACGACCAGTCACGGATTGAAATGACCCAATTTTTTTAAAGGGATTATTAAGTGGAGTAAGGAAACTTGCCCAAGGTTTCGCCCTTTGGGAATTGAAAATGCACATTCACTACAATTTACTTTAAATTCTGTGAAATGCTTTGTGATGTCTTCATGCTATATTAAATGCAAGGATTATTATATCAGAAAATCAAATCTCCCTGTCTTTCAAAGATATCTTTCCTTTAATTACAAAATGCTTCTACTTTGTCTCAATAAAATTAAATTAGCGAGGAAGAGATTTCTCAGTGTGTATCCTGACTCAGGTCTCTTCACACTACAGCTGAAGGCTTTATTACTGAACAGCTAATCACTTTGATGTCACCACTGGACTTTTATTAAGAAATAATTTGTTCCCGATTACCTGAGAATTCTGCAGCCAGGATACAATCAAAACAGATTAATGGCTTTGCTTTCTGAGCACTTACACAACATGCTGCCAATCAGGGTCAGCAATAGTGTTCACTGAAAGAAAATAATGGGTTGAAGGGAACATTTTTGGTTTATTCACTGAACTGCCCGTAAAGGACAGCTGCTATATGTTTTGAGTTTGTTTGGAGTGAGTAATTTCCTTAGCTGGTTGCAGAGAAATCAGACTATTAATCTTTGTATGTTTATGTTGTAATTTTCAATTTGACTGAATTAAATTTGTACCCAAATAGGCAGTGAAACAACTCATCAACTGTTTTTTTTCCCCTACCTCCATTTGATTATTATGGGCTACCATAAGTCTCCATCCTTGGCCACGTTTTTTTCCTTATCTACAGGTTAACTCTCAGTGATGTCATATGCAGATATGGTCCACTTCCTTCCTACCATTCTACCCCACATTGCTGCCTAATCAGGACAGCTTTTTTCCACATCCGGCACTTTGCCATTCTTTGTCCATACCTCAGAACCAAAGTAGGCAAAATCCTCATCCATAACCTTCGTCACTTCCCAGTTGGACTCCACCAATGCTGAGCTAAATTAACTGCCATGTATCATCTACAAAATATACAATCAATTCACTTTACAGTATATTTTCTTAAGTACTTTGAGCTGTCTCAAAAACATCATAATGAGCTATGTTAAATGCAAGGATTATTATTATCAGTAATAAAATGAGTAGACATTAATATTCATTTTGATTTAGCTCAAATCCACCCAGGGTTCAAATCAAGAATGCAATCTTGTTGTCAGTGGTTGAATGCAGTGAGAAAATCTCGATTGATGACATAATAACTTGTTCCATGTCTCTGATGCAATAGCAAACACATTTGAAGGTATATCATATCTTCTGGAATGCATCTATCCCAATTTCAAGGAATGAGGGCCCTAAGATGTACAGGGTACAATATAAATGAAAGTTGTTGACAACTTTTTGAATTTCACCAAAACAGCATAATTAACACCATGCCTGACAAAGTGGGTTGAAAATTAATCTTAGAATAAACTATCCATGTTACGCATGTTAAGGCAGCTTCTTTGTTTCTCTGCTAACACAGCTGCCGCAGTTCTAAAGCTAATGATGTATGTACAAATCAGGATAGTTTTCCAATTGTTGCAAAACTGCATTTTTCTAAGGTGAAGGCATGGCTGATGTGTCTTTGAGAGAATTAAGAGCTGAATTAGTTTGAAAAAGTACATCAACGCTCACACATCTCCAGTCAGATGGTAATATGACAAAAGACTAAAGATAATGTGTTAGTGGGCACCTGAATTGAAATACTTCTCAGTGACTATAATTCTTTTACTTTCTGATTTGTGCATTGGGTGGACTTCATTTGGGGATTTTTTGGGATGATAATAATAATAATCCTTGCATTTGATGTAGCATTTTTCACGTCTTCTAGATGTCTCGAAGTGCTTCACAGAATATACTGTAAAGTGAAATGACTGTATATTTGTGGGCAAAACGCAGCAGGCAATTGGGCGCAGCATTGTCCCACAAACAATCGTGGATTGAATTGACCGATTTATTATTGTGTTATTTTGAGGGATTATTATCAGGTGTGTGGGGTAAGAAAACTTGCCCGAGGTTTACCCTGCCTGGAATTGAACCCTGGTCTCCCGTAAGGCGAGTGCTGTAACCATTGAGCTACAGGAAATGATCTCACGCATCCTCATATAATTTGGAGGCTCATTAAACCTCGGTTTCTTTGATTCTTTAGTTAAGCACTTGTTTTATAATTTTTTATCTGTTTTTGGAGGTATTTTCAGTTTCAAGAGCACAGAAGATGCAGCCTCATACCCACTTTGTGCTTTGTTTATGCCAGATGTTTGCTCTCGAATAGCTGCCAAATCATGACGATTTGGTGCCAAAGATGCATGATAAATAGATCATCAGAAATTCAACATTTCTTAAACAATTAGAAAAACAATGCAACACATAGAGATGTACTTGAGAATTTTTTTTCTCCATTCGAAATAATTAATTTGCTTATTCATTTGAAGAAAGACTGGCATGTTTGCTGACCTATATGCTGAGCTTTGAAAAAAAATCCAGATCATTCCTTAATTATAATTCCTTAAGATATAGTGATAAGTACTGTCACTGAGGCTTATCTGATAACAATAGTAACAAAAAGTTACTTTCTGTGGAATTGTTTGCCATTTCCTAACTGGGCTTTTCCCCTTGATCATCATACTATTCCAATGATCACCCATCTCCTGCACTCAAATTTCTCAGGTAACAAACACGTCTTGCAACATACTGTAATACGTACACAAAAAAAACACAATGACTCTGGTAGATACTCTCACCTCCAATCATTGTAATGGTTAAAATAAATACATTTTTCCTGCTCTAAGTACGAGTAATAATATAGTATTGGAGAATAGAGATAGTGAATGTTATTTCTTGACACATTTTCGTTATGGTGTAATTGGCCTTTCATGGAGATATTAAATGTAATCCTGTGATAGTGCTGGGAAAAGCAATTTAACCAGGGAGTCTGCAAATTCCATAATGTACATCCATTGCAGTTATTATAAAAATGCCATTGTACTTTCAGCATTCATGTTATTTTTACTCAAGCGCAAAGGCAATTTTAAGAGCTTGTTTTTTATTTGCAGTTTAAAGTGGATATTGTGTATGTTGCCAGTTCTGGGTGACATTGCAACATACATTCGGTGTACTGAATTGAAACTGGTGATAATCAGCACATCATCAGAAACTCTGCTCGTGTGCTGTCCAGGTTAATAATCAGTGAAGCCACCCCAACCCTTCCAACTTTGTCAAAATAATTGAGTCCTAAGCAATTTGAGGTAGTCACCATGCTGGTCTATATCTACTTTGAATCTAAACAGGCTAAATACTGCAGAAGCTGGAAATCTGAAACAAAAACAGAAGTCGCTGGGAACACTCAACAGGTCAGGCAGCATCTATGGAGAAAGGAAAGTGAATCAGCATTTTGGGTCCATGACCTATCTTCAGAACATAGTTGACTCACTTTCCTTTCCCCATAGATGCTGCCTGACCTGCTGAGTGTTTCCAGCAACTTCCGTGACTATGCTTTGTTGGACAAAGACAGTGCAACAAGAGGGTTAGAGTTGCAAAGACATCCAGGACAGGCATCAGAAAATATGTATTTACCCAGAAGGTAATTAATGACTAGAAGGAAGGGTGAGTGAGGCCAGAACATTGAACTCATTCTTTAAAATAAACTAGATGATGCTCTGTGAAGTCTTCTGGAAGGGTGAGATAATCGCTACTAAGAAGGGCGGTCAGGCCACTGGACTAGAGTATAAACTGTGGGTTGTGGATAGGAAAGAAGTTGAGTTGTTATTTTTGAAAGGTAACATTAAATGGGATAAAGCACTTCATCTTTACTGCTATTGTTATCTTATGATTTTCATGTTATTTATGGAAAAAATGTTCAATGGTAGTTATGTGAACATTTTCGAGTAAGTGTTCTCCACCTGTTTTCAGTAAAGTGTGAAGGTGGGCGTATTATGCTTGAGTCTTGTCCCCACTTGATCTGTGAAATACATCCAGCACAACGATTATACATTAATTCCTTCCAATTATGTCTGTGGGGAGCATTCAGAGTGCTCTCTTGTTAATTGTCCTGGATAAGTGCAATATCATCCTGGTACATTAAATAAGACCAGTGACTGTAACTGCTTAGATAGCTTTGAGCCAACAGAGTTTTTACAAGATACAAGATGTTTTCTAGACTCCTAAGTATGGTTATGGGATTCTAACACCTGGCTGACAAAGTTACACTACACCAGTCTACACTGCAGAAATAAGATAATCTTCTTGCTTTGTTGGCAATCTTGAGGCAGTTCTGCTCACAACTTGAACAACTTATGGAAGGTTAACAAATAATAATCAATTACTATCTAACTAATGTAACATTCTTTTGTTTTTCCCAAACCATGATGAAGAAGGAATACAGGGTAATGGAAGGGAAATAATAATAATCCTTGCATTTGGTGTTGCATTTTATCATGTCTTCGAGATGTCCCAAAGGTTTCACACAACATATTGTAAAGAGAATTGACTATATTTTGTGGGTGATACACAGCAGCCAATTGTGCACAAGTAGTCAAGGATTTGAGTGACCAATTAATTTTTAAGGAATTATTACCCCTGTTGCCATTCAACCAACAGAAACAACCTGTTTGATACTTATTGTTAGGTAAACAGAGGTGTGTTAGGTAAACAGAGGTGTGTTTAGTAAGGAAACTTTTTTCCATGGCGGCAAGGAAACCAAGATCCCTTGATTGTGAGGTGAATGCTCTAACCACTGAGATACAGGACTCAGTGAATAGGGGTGGGAGATTCATTTGGAGCATGAACATTGGCTGAAACCAGTTGGGCTGAATCTTTGTGCTGTAACGTTGTGTATAATTGTATGTCACTTCATTTTTGGTGTTTAAATTAGATGCCTGTTTTATGTGGTCCTAATTCAATGTGATGTAGAGCGGTAAGAATAAATTGGATATCTTGCTCCAACTGACTGCACCGTAAAATCACCCTTGGCAATATAAATGTATAATAGCTTATCATCATCTACGTTTGTTGTGGAACTGGTCCACATATCTTGTATTTCCACAACTATTGAGAAAAAAATCATAGAATTATACAGTCCAGTAGGAGGCCTTTTGGCTCATAGTGTTTGTGCCAGTTCTTTAGAAAGAGCTGTTCAAATCAATCCCAACATAGCTCTCTCCCCATATCTCTGCAAACTCTTCCTCCCCAAATAATTATATAAAATAAAAATCTTCCAACTCCAGTCCTATCAGAGGCTTTTCGATTTTCACAAGCACTGGTGGTCAGCCTCAATGATGGAGCAAACAGAACTACAGCTCACAGACTGGGCATTTGCTAGTTCAAATATTTTGTTGTGCTTAATTTTGGGCTCTGTTAATCCTCGTGTTGCTGCACTGGGAGATTAAATTTGTCACAGTCTTTCTGGGAATCAAGAGGGGAAATCCAGCCAAATTCTTGCTCCTGGTCCTTCTACATCACCCTGTGATGGTTTTGCGCTTCTGTAGCAACCAGGTGGGAAGTGGTCAGACATGGCTATGACACAACGTAGTCCAGACCAGGAGCAGAGAGAGATATGCCAGTGGAGAGAAAAGAATAATATAATATTATTATATCATAATAATCATTGATACACTGGCGCTAATAATAAGACTATTCAAAAATGGTTGGACAAAACACATTAGGAGTTATAATAGTAATCATTTGTTAATAAGTAAATATAATTAATGAATAATAATAATGTGTTTTGTTCAACCATTTTTTCATTACTCCACATGCATGTGTTTACTTAGCAGTAAAATGTGAACCCTTTTTTAGTCAATAGCGGATCGCATTTCCGGGGGTAATAAATAAAAGTAGTAATAATTTGGTCATTCAGTCAACAAGTGTTGGGGGGACACTGCTGTGCTGTGCACAATTGGCTGCTGCATTTCACCTATAAATAAGCAGGCTCAAGGGCCCGAATGGCCTCTTCCTGCTACTACTCCTTATGTTCTTATGTTTACAGTATATTCAGTGAAGTGCTTTGAGACATCTAGAAGATGTGATAGGCTTTTGATGTCAGGAAGATGTCCTAAAGTGTTTCACAGTATATACTATAAAATGTAGTGACTGTGTGTATTTTTAGGTCAAATATATCAGTCAATTTGTGCACAGCAATGTTGCAGTCTTTGGTGCTCACGTTTCCACAGTTCAATGTTGAAACAGACATTAAACAAGATAAACGGGACATGGGACTAGGTTGTCAATTCAGTTGAATTCTGATCCCCAGAAGACATGCTCAAGTTGAAGATTGCTCTGGTCACGCTGTTCCTCCAGTATGAGTAAAGTTCTGAACACCACAAGGTAGGATCTAACCTGGTGTTTCCTCCATTTTTGCTATCTAATCTAATTATTCTCTTCTGCTTACGTCCCATTCAGTTTAATATTTCCCTTTGTCAAACAGGTTTAAAAAGTCAGGGCTTTCAACTACTCCAGGATGCACAGCAGAATTGTTGCACCAGTAGAAGACTGTTGATGGCCTGCTGTCCAAGCTTCTGGCCTTGCAAAAGGATGAATTGAGCTATCAGCACATTGAAAAATGTTTTGTAGGGCATCTGGAGGCTAATCTGCAGCTCCCTGAACCAGAAAAGTATCATTTCTGTCTGGTTACTTAGTGTGTCTTCTGGATTTCAGTTATTCTAAGCCTCCATCTCTCATTGAAATCGATAGAATTAGGCTGGGAGGTATGGGGCCATTCTCTTAACCATTTTCACAAGAATTGATTTGGAGAGAGGCAGAGACAGAAAATGTCAGAGCTCCACAAACAGGAAAAGCAATAAAATTACATGGTAAATTTGTGATTTTTGTGTATTATATACAGAGAGAGGGAGGGGGGAAATTGATGTAGTACTTTGTACATAAAATATATATAATAAATAATAATAATCCTCGCATTTGATATAGTGTTTTATCACTTCTTACAGACGCCTCGAAGAGCTTTACAGAGTCCACAGTAAAACGAATTGGCAAGTTACAAATTGGAAAATGCTCTGTTGGTACTACTAGTCCGTGATGACGTTTACAATAATAACAAATTTACATTGAAATACAGTAAAACATGTACAAATTATTAATTATATAATCGTCAAAATCCCATTCAGTTTCCTACAAAAAAATGCTTTGCGCTAGTCATATTGTATAATTTGGATAATTGGTTATATCCTAACAGTTTCTTGGTCCCAAATAACCCTAAATCCTATCTAAATCATCTCATATTTGTAATACCACTAGCATACGTACCAATTGCATTGAAAAACACATGCGCAGTGTTCCATTGAAAAAGGTTGGGGAACAAAGTCTTGACCTGCCGCCCACATTCTCACTCGTACCAAACTTCGCTCCCTGATTACCCCAGTCCTTGCCAGACTTCACTGGCTTCCTGTCTTGGAGGGGATCAATTTCAAGATCCTCACTCTTGCTTTCAAATCCCTCCACTACTCTGCACCCCACTACCTCTCTCATCACAACAGTACCCGTTGCCTTCGCTCTACCGGGTTTGGCCTCCTCCTGGTCCCTGAATACTCAATTCCACCATTGGCAGCCGTGCGTTCAGTCAATATGCCTCGAGGCTCTGGAACTCCCTTCCTCACTCCCTTCACCTCACCCCTTCCTTTCTAATTTTCAGGTCACGCCTAAAGACTTTTCTTTTCAACCACACTTTTGGTCACCTTTTTCCCCTCCCCCTGGCTCAGCCCCAGGATCCGTTATTTTGAAGTGTTCTGAGACGCTGTCTGGCATAGAGTGCGCTATATACATCTAAGTTGTTGTTGTTATTGTAGTGGCTGCAGTGATGAAGCACTCAATGCAAAGTACAGTATACTCCATTGAAACAAGTGCAGAAAACAAGGTCTTGATCGGTCATCATAGCAGAAGGTAATTCAGGTGAAACTAAACACAAACTGGTGACAAGGAGCTTGTACTTGTTTACTGCATTTGTTACGACTTTGTCCTATCAAATTTGACTAGCACATAACTTTACATATGTCATATATGATACGACTTATGCAAGTTTGCCTGTATGTCATATGTCCTGACTGATATGACTTATGCAAGTTAACCTTTGGCGCATTTCAATTCAAGAGCCTCCACTACTGCAATTCCGTTCTCTCATACCCCTCTATACTCCGTCCTGCATTTATCAAATTTCCACTTTAATTTGTTGTTGCTTTTTTTTCCTGAATCACATCTTAAGGAGTCCACCCACTAAGTTTAAGTCATTCCTCTTAAACTCCCTTTGAGGTTATAATATTGGCTATTTTATAGTTAGTCTCCTCATTTTGAACTCACCAGCAACCAGAAACAACCAATTAATGTCTACCTGGTTGAATCTTTCATAATTGTATGCACCTTTATCAGATCCCGTCTATCAATTGTCTCACCTGGAGAGAGTAACTTGTCCAAATTGTCCAAATATTGGAACCTTATCCTCCAAACACTCTTAGCAACATCATACTCTCAAACATTCATACTCTTGTATTTCTCAGTTTAATTCAGCACATTTGGCACCTTTCACTCAAATTTGTTTTAGCAGTGAGTGACTGCAGTAGAGAGAGAAAACAGTGAAACCACAATCATTTGTACAGCGTCAAGTTATCTAAAAGAGATCGGAAAACAAGAAGAGAAATTGGATAATAATGAAAGATAATGGTCTAAGAAGTGGAGTTGGTTTCCTGAAATACAAATCTACTATCTACAAATACTTGATATAAACTAACATACATAAGAAACGTACAAATTAATTAATGAAACAAAAGCTATGTGACTAGTTAAGTTATGTGTACTGTTGTATTTTACATCCATAGAATCTGAGAAATGCATGGCAGAAAAGAAGGCCACTCAGTCCATAGTAGCTCCTGGCTCTTTGAAAGAGCAATCCATTCAGTCCCATTTACTGCACTTGCCTTTTCACTGTACATCTGCAAGTTACTCCTTTTTAGATAACCTGATTTAACAACTGCACATTATGGGATCCATTACACACATTTGTGCTAATGGCAGGCTATTCCACACCCTACCAACACTTAGTTTATTTTCAATAGTTTTGAAGAGACTTAAGGAAATTACAACCATTTAATAGATGGCTGATCTGCAGCCTCAGACATGATTGAATTCACCGGAGAAGACACATTCTGCACTTTTTCATACTTTGCATGCAGGTGTCTATTAGTATCTGTGGAAAGAAGCTGTAATTGCTAATGTGATTCCTTTCAGGAACTGATAGACACACACACTCAGTACTCAGTACGCAAAAGTACAATTCAGGTGATTCCCAATATAGAATTTATTATGCAAATTTGTGGTAATGGCAGTGCATAGACATTCATTGCAGTGTAGAAATGTTTTACCTATTATCATTATTAATATATTCCCAAACAGGCTTTCTGCAAGTTTCCGCAGATGACTATTTGACACTTATGTTCCCTATTCACTGACTCCCTGCATTTTTGAGCAGTGAATTACTTCAGTTAAGCCCTGGAGTTCAATGCAGTCATTTGCTCAGAATATGTCATTCAGAGGGACCAGGAGTGAAATTCACCTGTTTGTGCACTGTACATTTGTGTGGAGAGATTTTTTTTTCATGTACTTGTGTTGCATATGTTTAATGTCATGTTGTAAACTGATCTTCTGTACTTCACTGATTGAGATGAGCGAATATCTTTGGAACAAACATAACATTAGGTGTTTAGGCTGTTTGTTTTGCCCATTGAACATTTTTCAAACATCTTCATACCATTCATTTGTTTTCAATTCACAGATCATATCATACCCAGATAAATGATATATGGTTTGAAGTAGGCCCGTTAGCCTATTGCTATGCTATCTGTGACTAACACCATGCTGTGTTACTTCCAGCAGTATAAAATATACTTTGTCATTTCTGAATCCATCAGATAATCAATTCATCACTTCACTTCTCATTTCCAGTCAATATTTGCATCTTCTTTTTATGCTCAGGGCTCAACTGAAACTCAAGCCTGCACTACAAGTCTTTAAAAACAGATGAAACAGCCAGTAAATAGGCATCAACCAATCCACTGATTGTATGTACTATGTGGGGGATTCAGTCTGTTTGTTAAGTTTACAAGAATTGGTCACACACAGAGGGAAGAACTCACTACAATGGGACTCTCCTCTTGCAATTGTGCACAACAGTGTCTCACAAACAGTCGTGGATTGAAATGACCAATTTTTTTTATTCTTGAGGAATTCTTACCAGGTTTGTGGAATTATGAAACTTGACAAGATTTTTCCCTGCTGGGAATCAAACCCAGGTCTCTCACTTGTGAGGCAAGTGCTCTAAACACTGAGCTGCAGAACTCCAAATGAAGTGTGTTATTTATAAGTTTATGTAACTTGTTAACATTATTCAATATTGCAGTCTCTTTTTGTAGCACTTGGCAAAAACTACCATTAGGTAGTGTTTTCCTCACTCAATTTCCAACTAACTGCTTTCCCTCGAGATGTTATTCACTCAGAAGCACTAGCTTGACTTAAACCATTTAATTGCCACATAACAACAAATTAACAACAACAAATTACATTTATAGAGCGCCTTTCACGTCGGGAGGATGTCCCAAGGCGCTGCACAGGAGGCATATGACCCGAGCTGTGAGGGGAGTGTTTGGGAAGGGGTAAAACACGAAGGGGAGGTTGAAGAGGTCTGGGTGGAACAAAAGGCACAATCGAAGAGGAAAGTCTTCAAACCAGCCTTGAAAGAGGAAAGGGAAGAAACGAGATGGAGGGATTGAGGGATGGCATTCCATAGGGTGGGAGCGGAGAAACTGAAGGCCCGGCCTCCGATGGTGGGGCGGTTCGGGCGGGGGGCTTGGAGCAGGCCAAGTCCTGTTGAGCGGAGGGTCCGGGTGGGCTTGTAGGGGGAAAGTAGATCGGTTAAATAGGGCGGGGTAAGGCCGTGTAAGGCCTTGTAGGTGAGGACGAGGATCTTGAACTCGATCCTTTGGAGGATGGGGAGCCAGTGGAGATGGGCGAGGGTGGGGGTTATGTGGTCGCGGAGGTGGGTGCGGGATAGTACACGGGCTGCAGAGTTTTGGATGACCTGCAGCCTGTGAATGGAGGAACTGGGGAGGCCGACGTACATGCTGTGATGCAATTGAACAGTGATATGCATTTAATGCACTTGTTACAATCAAGTGTATTTGTGTGCATATAAAAATAAACATGAGTTATAATTAAGTATAGCATGCTTTAACTGCAATAAGTACCCAAACCAATTTCCCAGCACAGTTATTAATATTTCTTCAAAAAAGTAAAATTATTAACTGTATTCTCACTGTACGAAATCTACATTTAATTTGTTCCCTTGTCCAAGGACTTGTTTGCCAATTGTAGCTTGATCATCTAGCAGAGTCAATAACAACAACAACAAAATTACACGTATATAACGCCTTTCACGTCAGGAGGACGTCCCAAGGCGCTGGACAGTCATTGTTTCAGACCTAAGCTGGGGATGGGGGGGAAGAGGGAAGTGTGGGGATTAGGAGTTGCAGATGGGACCATCAAATCGGAGGGTCTTGAGGCAGGACTTGAAGGAGGCCAGGGAGGAGGTAAGGCAAAGGGACTGCGGGATGGAGTTCTAGAGGTTGGGGTCAGAGTGGCTAATGGTTCATCTGGCAATGGTGAGGTGGGTGGGTCGGGGGAGATGTGGAGCATCTCAGAGCCTGCTGAGTGGAGGGGGCAGGCAGGTTGGTAGGGGGTTAGAAGGTCACGGAGGTAGGGTGGGGTGAAGTTATGGAGGGCTTTAAATGTGAGGATCAGGATCTTGAATTGGATCCTTTGGATCAACAAACAACAAAATTACATTTATAGAGCTACTTTCACATCAGGAGGTCATCCCAAGGCACTAAAAGAGGAGGAAATTTGACAGGAGTGGGGCTCCTTCATAGGATGTATCCATTTTCTCAGTGGCCGAGACTAGCTAATAGCCTTGTTATCACTTATAGATGCATTCGTATCTAGTTCAGAACTATAATTTCTCCTCTTTTCACTTCCACCGAGCTCAGATGCCTACAGTATAGCACTTTGATGCCCTTCTGATATGAAAGGCACATTATAAACATATATTTCATGGTATGGCTATAATAATCTAACCAATTAACTTAAAGAGAATTTAATGATACTAACTTCTGATAATAATCTATAATAATCCTAACATTTGCGATAGTGCCGTTCAACTAAAAGTATTTTACAGGATACAATGTCATGTGCAATGGTTGTGTGTTTGTGGAAAATCAGCATAAAATGCTGAATTGATACCTATTAATGAGTGACTTGTTGACTAGTGGTACTATATTCCATATATTGTTTAATTTTAAACTTCATTAAGATCACTGCTAATTTACAATAGTTAAATCTTGGCACAACCATATTACAAGCATATCATCTAGAGAATGGCCCAACATTATGAATTGAGCAGTGGGTTCAATAGGGAACATGTTCCTCTGTCTTTTCCCCAGAGGCTGCTCACTGCTAACCACAATGAGTGCCCAGACCTTTATTCCCCCACTCTGCCATCTCTAGCACCAACAGTCTCCCGCAGGCTGACCATGTCCAACTAATCTGCTGCCTCCTGTCTTTGCGTACGCATTTTGGCTGCCGTCCCAGACCTGAACTGGCCCTCCCTCAAAATGCCCCTCTCCCTGCAACTCTCCCACTCATCCTGCTTTCTCACCACCCTCCTCGTCTCCTATCCCCACTTAAGCACCCAAATCTTACCTCTGCTCCAGCCTAGGAATCCTCCGCCAGACTTATTGTTGCACGGTGTTGGCTGTCCAACAGCAGCCACACTGACAGCCCCATTTCCCACTATTGCTGCAAGCCACACAAGACTCAGAACATGGGGGCCAACCTCTCCTCCCTCAACCACATACCCACTCTCCCTACCATCCAATCCAGTACCATTTTCCAACCCACACATCCCCCTGCCAACCGTTCCCTCCACATCAGCCTTGAAAATGTCCACTCTCTCTGCAACAAGACCCTGGCTGTCAACGATCTCACCTTCGATGAGAACGTTGATATCATGGCCCTCACAGAAACCTGGATCACCCCAGGTGACAAACCCCCTCTTGTAGGCTACACAATTCGGCCATACCTCCCACCATGCTCCATGCCCCAACCCTCATTCAAAATTCTCCTCATTTACCTCCCCCCAAAATCCTATCCCACCTTCATCTTCCATATCTCCACCCTCCTAGCTTCCCTTTGCCTCTGTTCTCATTGCATCATCATACTCAGCAACTTCACCAATCTTTTCACCCCCTCTTGCTCCACCACCTCAGACTTCTTCACCCTCCTCTCTTCTCTCAAATTGGCCCTCAACATCCATTCTGCAACCCATGTTCAAGGCCACCCGCTTGACCTGGTGATT
Source organism: Hydrolagus colliei (assembly GCA_035084275.1). NCBI lineage: Eukaryota > Metazoa > Chordata > Chondrichthyes > Chimaeriformes > Chimaeridae > Hydrolagus > Hydrolagus colliei. The sequence goes on from CM068743.1 coordinate 87,876,918, forward strand.
AACCAGGGCCTCAGTATCTCGGATGTCACAACGCCGACAGGGCCATCTCCGAACACCATTTTATCTCCCTCAACTACTCCCCTTCTGTCCTCCCTCCTGCATAGACCCATCCTCTGCACTTACTCTCCTCCACAAAACCCTCTCCACTACACTCGACAACCTTGTCCCCTTCACCTCCCGAAACACCTCTTATTCTTGGACCACACCCTGGTTTACCAGCCACCTCCATTTGCATAAGGGCCAGGTGCAGGCCACCGAATGCACTTGGCTCAAATCCAGCTGAATGGTCTACCGCCATATCTGGCCAGAATGCATGAAAATTTACCACTCCGCCAAATCATCCTTCGACACCAGGAGAATCGTGGAGGCAAAGGGCAACCCTAGGCTCCTATTGTACACCACAAACCGGCTCCTCCGCCCTCCCCGCTACACCTCAGAGATACTTTCCTCCAATTCCCACTGTGAGGAGATGCTGGATTTCCTCAATTCCAAAATTGAGGGAATCTGCTCAGCTGTCACCATCCCTGCAACTTATAGCCCTTTCCCCCCTCCCTACCACACTTCTACTCATCCCTCCTTGCACACCTTTGAATCTGTCTCCCCCTCCTCTGTCAACACCATCATATCCATGTGAAACTCACCACCACCTTCCACACTCCCTCAAAACAACCACTATCAACCCACTCTGAAGAAAATGTCACTTGAAGCAACGCAGCTTTCAAACTATCGGCCCACCTCTAACCTCCCTTTTCTATCCAAGGTCCTTCGAGGAATCGTTACCTCCCAGTTTCGCTCTTTCCTCTCCCTCTACAAGCCCCTCCATTCTAGCTTCCATTCTGCCTACAGCACAGAAACTGCTTTAGTCAAAGTCACGAATGATATCATGACTATTTGTAGAGAGGTCTCCCACTGCCACCTCCTACTCTTCGACTTATCAGCAGCCTTTGACACCATTCAATCTTCCTCCATCACCTCTCCTCCCACCTCAACCTTCGAGGTTCCGTCCTTGACTGATTCAGCTCCTATTTTTCGCACCATCTCCACTTTGTGTCTGCTAATGGCTTTTCTTATAGCCCCCGCACCGTCTCTTGCGGCGTTCCTCAGGGCTCTGTCCTTGGTCCCCTCCTTTTCACCCTTTAGATGCTTGTGCTCGGTGACCTCATCCTCAGACATGGAGTACATTTCCACATGTCTGCAGATGACACCCAACTCTACCTCCACTTCCACCCTCAACCCCAAGTCTACCGGTGTCCTGCCTGTCTGTCCGACATCGAATCCTGCTCAAGGGACAACATTCTTCAGCTCTAGGTCAGCAATACTGAGGCCCTCCTGATTGGCTCATGTCAGCGGCTCCTCACCTCAAGGCACTGGTAGAATCAGCTTCCACGGCTGGCTGCACACTCCATCTCACAAAGCCAGTCGAGAATCTGGGAGTCTAGTTTGACCCTGAACTATCCATTCTCCTTACATTCACAGCCTTTGCCCCTTCTTACCTCTCCGACCTGCTGACTCCCTACCAACCTGCCCGGCCCCTCCGTTTAATGGACTCCTGCTGCTCCATGTCTCTCGCCCAATCTGCTCTACCATCAGTGGCCAGGTTTTCAGCTTCTCTATCCCCACACTCTGGAACTCCATTCCTCATTCCCTGTGCATTCCTTCCTCCCTTGCCTCCTTCAAGGCTGGTCTCAAGACCCTCCTTTTTGATTGTGCCTTCCGCACTCTCTCTCTCTACATTTCACTCTACCCTGCCACTCCCCGATGCTCAGTTCCTGACCCCTAACTGTTCAGTGTCTTGGTGCATCCTCCGGATATGAAAGGCGGTCTATAAATGTAATTTTTTTTTTGTTGTTGATGTTCCTTGAATTTAAGTATTCGTACTTTTCACCCAATTTGGTATTAAGAGCACCATCTCCCACACTTGCTTTCATTTTCTTGAGAAGGGTTAAACCTTCATGAGATAGATCTAGCAGGCATGGCTATGACCGAGAAAAATGTTTCTGGACTCAATTTATTCTCATTTATTTAATGACAGAATAATAGTTCAGATTAGCTACAGCATGACAATCATGTAGAATTTTGCTTTCTTGAACTTCCTATCTTCCGTTTGAAGCCCTTCCTAATTAAAGCTACCTCAAGCTAAACCAAAACTTTGAAATGTGTTAAAAAAAAAAACTTTCTGAATAATATTTCTGTCTGAAGATGTTTGGATCTCATGAGCAGGTGGAGAATTGATTCCAAATCAATGAGTTCATTTGGCAGCTACTAGCTATGTCATAGTTCTCATAGCAGCTCCCAAATGTGCTACTCTTTATACTTGTGGAATGACTTTGAACAGACCTCTCCATCTCTTGGCTGATCAGCATTCAGATTCCGTGGGTATTAGCTTTTCCCCACTTAACCTTTGCTTACTCTATAATCCGCAACACATCTGCAATACTCTTGGTACTTGGAATTATTGTCTTCCCTTCAGTTACTACTGTGGCATCACCTGCTGCTCAAACCAACAACATTTTCCTAACTACCAGGGGCAGATGGTTACTTTCATCAATGGCACACAAAACGGGCAGCCTTCCATGGCAGTATCTGGGGAGCGGCAGGCTGTAAATGGAATTGCTCCAGACAGCATTGAGGAAGATACTGAGTATATTAAAGTCAGTGTGAAAAACGGAAGGAGGAACTAACTTTCCAAAGCTACAATTGTGACTGACCAAGGAGGAATCAACTTTCAGAATGTGAAGCCTGCCAATAATTGTGGGAATAACAGTTACATGAATTGTTATATGTTTACCTTTATTTCCACTTTTAAAATATTTGTGGATATTTAACGGTCATATTTGTAGGTGCATTTTTGCTTAACATAGTATTGTTTTGAGTGGTGACGAAATGTGAGGTAGAATGCATGTATTGCCATCATTTATCTTCAGTGTGCGAATATTTGTTTATCTCTGTAAAAACTTTGTCAATTTGTGATGCCCTTCTTAAGTGGAAAATGCTTTGATGTATAAGTTAAATGATATTTATGCATACAAGTTCTATAAATCTGCTAATGTTTTCCCTTTCTGTTATTTGTCATTAAGACATTATGGTATCTGGCCTGACATGTAATAAAGCTATATTGACCCTGAAGTTCTGATGTGTTAACGTCTTCCCGACGTGAAAGGTGCCATACAAACATAATTTTGTTGTTGGTGGTACTTGGAAAACCAACCACTTTCTGCTTCAGCAGTGAGAAAGCTACCAATTGAGCCAGGCTGACAATCATGTGTTGATACTCTGACCTGAGATGAGTTTTCACTGCAACACCTATGTTGCATTCCCATTTCTGTGTACTGTATTGAGGGAGAGGTTCAGATCAATGTTTGCTTCATTGATCTCATTCTTTCAAAATACCAATGCAAATATCTTTCCCCAACTTCAATGCATCTCAAATGAATTATTGAATTTGGCACTGATGCAAGAATCAAAGAATAATTTTATGTAATTTACTAATATCCACCAAGATATGAATGGGCATTGGGAATTAGGCCTGTACTGTAATAGAAATTATAGGCAGTTATCTTCACAATTTGAAAAACCCTTGAAATAATCAATTGAAAGAGATGCAATGTCCTTCACAGAATTATCAATTTCAAAATATAAAGTATTGTGTGAAATATAAATTAAAAAAAACAATTAATTAAGCATGTATTGTTGCACACAGAGTGTTAAGCAACTATTAATTAGAGCAATACTTTAAAAGGAACAGTTGATTCAGGTCAGATTAATTCCTCATACACCCTAAAATCTTGGCTTTAAGAGTAACTTAAACAAATGAATGTGTAGAGGCAGATAAATGGAGGTGTCATTGTATTCACTTCCCACTTACTGCAAGGTAGAACAACAACAACAACAACAAATTACATTTATAGAGCGCCTTTCACGTCGGGAGGACGTCCCAAGGCGCTGCACAGGAGGTGTGTGACCCGAGCTGAGAGGGGAGTGTTTGGGAAGGGGTGAAACACGAAGTCCAGCCGTGAGGTGATGTATGCGTGCACGAGTGTTTCGGCAGCGTGGGGGGTAAGATAGTTGCGGAGCCTGGCAATGTTGCGCAGAATATGCCATTGCAGGTATCAAGAGCACTTCAAACCACATTTTTTTTACCAGACCAGAGTAAATCTAACAGTGAATGAGTACAAGTAAATAAACACTCCTACTTTGGTGGATTAAAGAAGTGTGATAAAATGTATGGAATAGAACGAATTAACTGAATTCATGGTAACTGAGTAAAACATGTAATGCTTATCATGATAATTACTACCCATGATAAATTTCACACCATCTGCTGCATATGTTTTACCCTTTACATTATAATTGAACAGTTCACGTGAAATAAGCATCTCAAGCTTAGAGTTGGATTTGGTTTAAGAAACACCAATGCACTGAAGATAGTGTTGGGCCAAATACAGAATGTTGTTTCCTTCAGTTACTGCAGTGTTTGATTATGGAAAGGAGCAGAAAGAATGAATCATGCAGATGTATGAGAGAAGAGTAGGCCTTACTCGTGAGATTGGCTAGCCAGGACTCCAATAAACTATAATGCCAAACTTTAACAAAGGAACAAGTTGAAGACATAGGCTCACAGGGGAGATAATTACTTAAGTATAGAATGTTTAGATACATCCTCAATGACTAGAAATATTCTGCCTATGGCTGTCAAAGGCCCGCTGGTCATTATGTTTTGGCCATTGGGTTTTTCAGAGCTTCAGAAAAGAATTATCACTGTGTTGGTGGAGGCAATATATTCACCAATATACAGAGGTTGAATGATGATTTTTTCCAGAAAGTTAGCAGGTTTCCTGTGTGTCCAGAAAAATGAAGAAACAAATAGCCACACTACAAGGATATTTGTGATATTTTCTTAGAATTTGTAGCATGGTTGATTGTAACTATGGGGACAAAGAGGAGCCAGTTATCTTTCCAATAATTGAAGTCAACCAAGAGAACTTCCAGATGTTCAAGATGAGGTGTATAGAACATGAATTACTGTACTTGAGGAATTTCTGAGATGGGGTGCATGTGTATGGGTGTGGGGGGTGTGGGATATCTATGCACAAGTTTCCTCCCAGAGATTTGGTATGTCTGGAGGATTCTACAATGGATACCTTTTGTTGGATTTGTGGAACATATGGACTTGATGGCATGAATGGCCTCACATATAGATTGCTTTATATCTTTACCACCAGCTTCTTTCAACCATCAACGGTAGCAACAACAACAAATGGCACTTATAAAATGCCTTTCAGATCGGGAGGACGTCTGAAAGCACTGAACAGTCAGGTCGGGACCCAAGCGGGGGTGGAGTGGGAGGGAGGGTCGGGGTAGGGGGATGGGGAAGGAGAGTGGGAGAGGGGGAAGTGTTAATGGGGCAGCCGAAGGATAGTTCGGGGTCAAACAAGACGCCCAGATTCCTGATTGGCTTTGAGAGGTGGAGAGAGCTGCCTTGATGTTGTCAGCGCTAGAGGTGCGGAGGCGCTGACGTGAGCCAATCAGAAGGGCTTCCATCTTGTTGATGTTGAGTTGCAGGGAATTTGCCCTCATTCAGGACTCAATGTCAGACAGACATGCAGTCAGAACGCCATTGGTCCTGGAATCGATGGTTGACGTGGATAGGTAGAGTTGGGTGTCATCCGCATGCATGTGGAAATTTACCCTATGTCTGCGGATGATGTCGCCCAGGGAGAGAGTGTAGAGGGTGAAGAGCAGGAGGCCAAGGACAGAACCCTGGGGAACGCTGCATGCGACTGTGCAGGGGCTGGAGGAGAAGCCTTTGGAGGACACAAAGTGAAGGCGGTGGGAGAGATAGGACCGGAACCATTTGAGGACAGAGCCTTGCGGGTTGAGGAGAGAGGAGAGGCGGTGGTCCACGGTAGGGAAGGCAGCAGACAGGTCGAGGTGGACAAGGAGTCAGAGGGAGCCCTGGTCAAAGATAGTCAGGACAGGCACCACAGAGCACCAAAATTCCGCATTGACTTAATATTTATTCTTAAAATGTCCGATTCTTAAATCATTCTAGATTTAGAAGCTATACCTTTTTGCAGTTCTTTTAAAAATAGTTTACATTGAATTCATGAATTTTCCACAATTCCATTTAACTTGAAATAAAATAAACTCACAGTTAAGGACTGGGTGGAAAGAGGGGGCTTTAGGGATGAGTTTCCAGTATTCCAAAACTAGTCTCCATGGCAGCACATATTCCTTATAAAGATATTTTTTTCCCCCATGCACTCTTTTGAAGGAAAAGAAGCATTACACAAAATGTGGTGTATGGATCCATCTAGAGGCTTGTAGAGTAATTGAGTTGGATTTTATCGGTATGTTTCAATGTTATTTCCAAGCAAAAGTATAGAGAGTAATTTTACCGGGATCTAGATTCATTCTATTGTTGTAGCATTTTAAATCATCCAGCGTTTGTCAAATTCCTAATTATGGAATTAATTTTGAAGCCGGTTTTCCTTCAATTCTCTTAAGAAACTACAGAAAACAAGGAATTAATTCAACAGTAAATCTACACCTAAGGTATGTGTTTCCTCCCATGGATTGGAAATAGCTGTTAGCAATGTTAAGCTGGAATGTTCATTCAATTTTTTTTTCAAGTTTCAGTTTGTGAGGATTTTAAGTACTGTACGAAAGTGTTTCACATAGCAACAACATGACATGAGAACCACATAAAATGATAGAAACAGGAACCTATAGAACTATAAAAGGCCATTGCAACAAATGTGGCCACTCCCAGCATTAGATATATTTTATTTATTTATATCTCAAATGAGCTTCCTAACAATCACTATACAGTATTTTATGCCAAGTGAAGAGGGAGTGTGATATTTAGCCTTAGGATAGATATTTGTCACAATAATATATTGATGTGCCAGAGTGTTGAAAGCATTGTGCTTCAAAATAACTTGGACTCCAGTGGCAAATATAAATGAAATGAATTTAAATGAAAAGCCATCAAGGCTAAAAAAAAAAGGTATCTGCTGAGTCAAAGAAAAGCACTCAAAACTGTAATTACAACTACTGAGAAATGTCCCTAAAATGCCAGTTTGCAGCTCAGTACTAGATGAGATGGATAGAACATTTTAATGAAAGGCTATAGAGATATCAGTGGTATTAGATTCAGACAGGTGCAAAGACACTGGATTTATTATGCACCATGTGTACAACATAATAAAATAACAGTCAATCATCTGGCGCTTTATCTGATTGAAATATTTTAAGGGAAGTCCTAGATTTTTTCAAGTTAAGTGTAGTGGCAGTATATTTGCAGGCAAATACCCTAGCCAGTTTGTACACAAAAATATCACTCAAACAATGAAATGCACAAAAATATCACTCAAACTCATGCAATGAAATTAATGATTAATTTTGTTTCGGGGATTTGGAAAAAAAACTCCCAGGAACCAGAAGAAAACTCCCATCTCTTTTCAAATAGTGCCATGGGATCTTTAACATCCAAGTGAATGGGACCACCTTGCATTTGAAGCTGTATTTTGCTCACATCTGCAAATGGAGAATTACAGTTATTCTTAATTAGGCAAATTGAATCCAAATAAAATAATTAATTCATGGTAGAATTCGCAGTCATTGGTTATCAATCACATAATTATCAAAACCTGTAATTCCCAATTTGCACATGGCACATAATACAGCTGCATTTATACATGGTTTAAACATTGTGCATAATATGTCAACATTAAATTAATAAAATAAGTTTAACAAAACATTGATTCTCCTACAAGAATCAATTAGACAAATACAGTAATTAATTTGGAGCAATATTAGAAGTTGCAGGGATAGGCACAGACTGTAATATATAGCATTCCAGAACACCCACTAGTTTTAATGCTGCTGAGGTTGGGCTGTGATAAACAAATCATGTCTGATTGTTGAAGGTGTATCAATGGATACATTTCTGTAATTTATACAAGGTAGGTTTGTAGTGTCTGTGGGACAAATGAGCTTGATGACTTTTGGGGGTTTTGTGTTCATGTTCATTTTTAAGAGAACAATAATATTACTTTTATATAGCACCTTTCATGTCGAAATAACATCCTAAGGCACTGGACAATCAATGTTTCAGAAGCAAGCTGGGGTCGAGGTCGGGGTGGGAAGAGGAACGGAGGATATTTGGATTGATGGGACCAATGTAGAGGAGGTCTTGAGGTGGGACTTGAATGAGGCTAGGGAGTGGGTGAGCGGAGGGACTACGGGATGGAGTTCCAGAGGTTGGGGGCAGAATGGCTGAAGGCTCGCCTGCCAATGGTCAGTCAGGGGGTGTGGAGCAGCCCGAAGCCTGCTGAGCGGAGGGTGCGGGTAGGTTGGTAAGGGGTTAGGTGGTCACAGATGTAAGGTGGGGTGAGGCCATGTAGGACTTTGAATGTTAGGAGAGTCTGCTGGATGGAATTACAGAGGTTAGGGGAAGAGAGGCTGAATGCTTGCACACCGATGATGGGGTGGGAGGGTCGGGCGACATGCTGGAGCATCCTGAGTGGTGCGGGAGGCTGGATGGTAGTGGGTTTGGAGGTCGCAGAGGTATGTGGGGTGAGGCCATGTAGGGCTTTGAACATGTGGAACAACATCTTGAGTTGAATCATCTGTGTGAAATGGGGAGCCAATGGAATCAGGTGATTGTAATGCGGACAGAATGGAGTTGTTTGGCAAATTGGTCACCAATCTGCGTTTGGTCTTCCATGTAGAGGATACCTCACCATGAGCAGCTGATGCAATATACTACATTGGTGGTGGTACATGTAAATCGCTGTCTCACATAAAAACTGTGCTTGGGACCTTAGACAGAACTTTGGGAAGAGGACAAAGGGCAGAAATTGCACCTCCTATGCTGGCATGGGAGGGTACAGCAAATACACTCCTGACCTATCGGTTTTGTGCCATTTCAACTCTCCTTCCCACTCGCAGTCTGTGTTTTTTTAATTCTGTTTTGTTTGGGATTTCCAGCATCTGCAGTATTTAATGTTTTGTTTTATTGGTGTGGTCGAGTCTGGATGCAATTGAGGCATGAATAAGGGTTTCAGTGGCCAGAGGGGTGAGGTAGTGGCGGAGTCGGGCAATGTTGTAGAGGTGAGGGAAGGCAGAACGGGTCATGCCTTGGATGTGGGAGGAAAGACAGATGAGGATTAAACAAGACACTTAGGTTACTGACTAATTTGGAGAGGTGGAATGTGAAACCATGGACGTTTATGTGTGAATGCGCTTGCACGAGCCAATCAGGTCTTGTTGACATCCAACTACAGAAAATTTGCTCTCATCCAGGAATTGATGATTAACAGGCAGTCTGTTAGGACAGCAGTGGTTCTGGAATTGAGGGTAGTAGGAGAAAACTAGAGTTAGATGTCATCCACATACAGGTGGAAGTTGACCCAATGTCTGCAGATGATGTCATGAAGAGGGAGCATATAGATATTGAAAAGTAGGGGTTCAAGGACAGAGCCCTGTGGGATGCCACAGGTGACAGTGCGGGGGCTGGAGGAGAAGACATTGGTGGTGACAAAGTGGAGATGTTGAGAAAGATAAGAATCGAACCAGGTGAGGGCAGGACCATGAACATTGAGCTAGTAGGAGAGGCAGTGTAGGAGGATGGAGTGGTCAACAGTGTCAAAGGCAGCAGAGAGGTCAAGGAGGACAAGGAGGCAGAGAGAGCCCTGATCGCTGATGTTTAATATGTTGTTATAGATTATATAGCTGTCTCTGTGATATAAGCAGCACGGAAACTGGATTGTATTTTCACAAATGTATGAAGAATGGGCATATCTCATAACAGATGTGATAAATTGTGTCGATGATACTGATCTATTTGAGAGACTTTGCTTTCATTTTGAAATTTGTCAAGTGCATTAAATTATCTCATTGGAAACATGAAGATCTGTGATATTTTCTAAAGGAGAACATTAACTTAAACATTATAGTTGAATGCAATCTGTGTTCGTATCATTGTTGGTTGGTTTGAGTTCAATTGTTCCAACCTATTTCCAATTATTATTGTGTTATTCGCTGTTCTGTGCATATACAAAAGACTGTAGGAAATGAACTGTCACACTTCATTGTCCCAGGGTGAATTGTGCATCTGTTCTCCCAGAGACTATGGTAATGACCATGAAACAAACTAAAAGGGCTGATGGTGACAAATGAAAATTAGAAAATGAGTTCACTTAATTCCTGCAGATTGTTCAACCACAAGCTCTTTTGAAGAACTTATTTCACCCTTTGCTTGGTCAGAGTCTTATTTAGGCCAAAACATAGGGTAGATTTTTTTAAAAAGGTTTCTCTATTCTCTTTCATAGAAACTGTGCTGTAAGACTGATGCAAAATCAATTAATTGAATCGGAAATGCGTTTTGTAATAGAAAGCACCAGGTGATGATTAATGGGGAATATTCCACACTGTGGGTAATAATAATGATCATTTTGTCACTCAATCCACGACTGTTGTAAGGCACTGCTGTGTGCAATTGGCTGCTGTATTTCGCCCACGAATATAGAGACAACTCATTTTACAGTATGTTCTGTAAAGCAGTGGTTTCCAAACTGTGGGGCGTGCCTCCCTTGTGGGGCACGTACAAATTGCTGTGGGGGTGCGGAGCTTTAGAGTTTCCAGCCCCTGATTGTGTGTGAAGCCGAGGCGGAGCCAAGGCGGAACCTCTTGGTCAAAGAGGAAGATTTTGAGAAGTGCCTTGAAGGAGGCAAGGGAGGGAGCAAGTCAAAGGGAATGTGGGATGTAGTTTGATAGAGTGAAGGTGGAGCAGGCTGGGTGGGAGTTGTGGAACAGGCCACAGTCTGCTGAGCGGAGGGAGCAGACAGGTTGATATGGGAACAGAGCGAGGAGTAAGGATGAGGATTTTTAATTCTATCCTCTGGGGGATTAATATAATATGAATTTATAGTATTCATAAGGATCTTGATCAATTGAACAAATGGAAAATAAATGGCAATTGAATGTCTCTGTGGATAATTGTAACGTTATTTGTATTTGAATAAGAAATAGCAAGCGTATGTATCCTGGCGAATGAGAAAAGGATCAAAAGATTTGAACATGATGTTAAAGGAACATATCCTGTCTAGGTGAAGCTGTTAACAATGAGGACAAGGTAGGGAATGAGGCCTGCAATTTCTCATGGTATTTTAGGTTTATTGCTATTCTTTTGTCAGAGTATTTGGGAGGTAAATTTGTAAGACTTTTATATATATATGAAATCAATCCATTCAGCGATGAGAAGCTAGTGGAGCCTAACTAGAACTAGTGTGATTAATGTAAATAAGAAATCATACATTACTCCATCCCTTGTATTCTTCATCAATTTATTCATAAACCAGTGATCTAATGTTTGGACTACACAAACTCCTTTGTTTATTACACATATTCACTACTCTCACTTGAAGTTAAGCTACATTCTTCTGAGCCCATTTGTCGAATCTGTGACCAAGCATAACAGTATTAGGGTTCATGCCTAAAAATAATCCGTCAAAAAAATGCTATCATAAATTGGTCATTTCAATCCATGACTGTTTGTGGGACACTACTGTGCACAATTGACTGCCGGGTTTTGCCCACAAATATACAGTCAATTCACTTTACAGTATATGCTGTTAAGCGCTTTGAGATGTCCAGAAAACTGAAAAGCGCTATATCAAATGCAAGGATTATTATTATTATTATATATTGGCCAACCTACTTTGGCTGTAAATTCCCCAGCTCTTCTTTATACTGATTGCCGACAATCCAGAATTTTCCAGCTCATGCCATTTCTCAGGCTCCGCTGGCCTATCCCCGAGCAGATGGAGTTTGTGGCAAGAGTCGTATGCTTGGTCTGAATGCAGAGAAAGAGACAGAATTCAGAGTAAAGTTATGCTTTTGCCCACCCATAAGTAAGCAGTAAAGGAGCGTCAGTAAGATTCTATTGGTACTTTGATATATTTTGCCCTGACAAAAAGGTGTATATTTATGTTCTTCTTCACCATCCATCCCCAGGAAATTTTGGAACCTAATTTTTAAAAATGTATTTAAGATGTCCATTGTGTGAAACAATCCAATGGATAGTCCCATTGCTGGCAACCCAAAATCAATTCACAATTATACCCAAATACATACTGTGGTACTGGTGTTTGCCATTGGAAGCTATCCTGTTACTCAGGGCAAATCAGTTTAAGTTGAGCATTACCACCTAATCACCATTATTATAAGTGTTCTGTAGCATAAATTGGCTAGATTGATTACATAAAGTTGAACAATACTTCAGTGATAAGGCGTTATATCAAATGTAAGTTTTGTTATTATCATAACCTCCTTGTGAAATCCTCCCAGAAGACCATGCAAGTTGGTAGAATAGATTGTAAGATCAATGTTGCCCATTTCTTGAGGGATTTGTGTGCATGATGTCGTTGATTTACAAAGCTCTAATTTATTAAGAAACCCATCAAGATGTGCATTGTGGTCTTAGATACTTTGTTTTCTGCCTTGTAACTTCATATTTAGGTTGTCGAGTGCTGAATAATGTTTGTTACAAATGGCAAAAATGAAACAAAGTTTGAATTTGATAAATTCTCTTACACTGGCTGATGTACCATAAAGTGCATCAGTCTTTACGGGTACATTGAGAAATTGACATACTTCATTCTTCAAATCTAAAATTCCTTTCAAGCAATTTCCTAGATTTAGCCAACGTACTTCTGAGTGCAGCTGGAAATCACCAGCATCCAGATCTTAAAGATAAGGAAAGATAAAATCAGTGGGTTTGTTAATGATCGATTGCCTCCTTTTATAAGATTTATACACTTTGTTACTGTTCATTTCATTATTGAACAAGAGTGACTTTCACAGAGTGACGCCCGGTGTATAATACAATATAACTCTGGGTAGTCAATTCCTTTATTTAGAAGCCACCTGACAAATCATAGAATATTTCAGCACAGAAGGTGGCCATTTGGCCCATCATGCATCTTTTAACAAGCTACCCAATCAATCCAACTGTCCAGCTCTTTCCCCATAACTTTGCATTTTTTTTCCTTTTTGACTACATATCCAATTCTCTTTTGAAAGTTGTTAGCAAATACATTTCCACCCTTTCAGGCAGTGCCTTTCAGACTACAAGAACTCTGGGTTTTTTTTAAAAAAAGTCTCCTCATCTCCCCTTTGGTTCTTTTGCCAATTATCTCGAATCTATGTTCTTTGGTTACTGACCAAACTGCCGGTGGAAACAATTTCTCCCTATCTACTCTATCAAAACCATTCATAATTTTGAACACCTTTATGAAATCTCTCCTTAACTTTCACTGCTCTAAGGAGAGCAATTTCTACTCTCTGCAAGTAAAGTCCATGATCCCTAAAGTCACTGTCCCTAAAGTTACTCACTCTCAACAGACCCCAGTTCTGACGAAGGGTCATGGACCGAAAACGTTCACTCACTTTTCCTTTCTCCATAGATGCTGCCTGACCTACTGAGTGTTCCCAGTGATTTCTGTTTTTATTTCAGCTTTCCAGCATCTGCAGTACTTTGCATTAAAGTTCCTGAACCCTGGTATCATTATGGTAAATCTCCTCTGCAACCTATCCAAGGCCTTGATATCCAACTGACAGTGCAGTGCCCAGAATTGGACACAATGTTCCAGCTGTAGCCTAACCAGTGCTTTATAAATGTTTAGCAGAACTTTCATGCTTTTTTACTCTATGCCACTACTAATAAATCCAAGAACCCATTTTATTTTTTAACTGCGCTATCAATTTGTCCTGACTTCTTCAAATACCTGTGTATGTGAACCCCCTGATCTCTCTGCTCTGTACCCTCTTTTAAAGCTGTACCATTTAGAGTATATTACCTCACCTCATTCTTCCTCTCAAAATGCATCATCTCACACTTCTCTGGATTAAATGTCATCTGCCCATGTGTTTGCCCATTTCACCAGTCTGTCTTTTCCTCCTGCAGTCTGCTACCATCCTCCTTGTGGTTTACTACATTCCCAACTTTTGTATGATCTGCAAACTTAAAAATGTTGCATTCTATACCCAAGTCCAAGTCATTTTTTAATGAAATAAACAGAGATGTTAATACCAACTCCCAAGAGACACCACTGTGTATTCCCTCCAGTCTAAAAAACAACCATTTGCCACTACCCTCTGCTTTCTGTCTGCAAGCCAATTTTGTATCCACGCTGCCATTTCCCTTTTCTCCCACGGGCTTTAATTTAGCCAACTAGTTTATAATGTGGCACCTTATCAAATGATTTGTTTACACATCCACACATATATGTGCCCATATTTTACTGCTGCTGAGGTTTTATCAAAATCGTCATTTTTTCAACCACATTTTTTACAGCTTCATAAATATCTGAACCCTTGATAGTACTGTGAAATGAAACTAATGCCAACAGTTCTTTATGATCAATAAAATCATTTCACTGATGAAAATTAGCAGCTGAGCTTTGTGAGTTACATCAATACTTCATCTAACACCAATGAAAAATAAGAACACTGTGAAATAATACTTCAAACTCCAATACTTCAACTGATTCAAACTCCCATTGACCTGTGAACTGATCTCCTTATCTCTCCTAGTAATGGTTTGTTTCGATAAAGGTAAAGATTCTAACCAAACCCCGCTCGGGTCCTAATTGCTTGTTTGTTCGGGGCCTTGTGATGTCATCCTGATATGAAAGGCACTTTACAAATGTTATTTTATACTTTTTTGTTATTCTGTGGGACTGTGAAAGGAGGTCACTATTCAAATCTAGGAAGAAAAATGTAGTGTGAGAATTCATATCCACCACACTCCCTGCTGAGCTTTTTTTTTAATAAATTTCACCTGCAGACTGACTTTCACACTCCCAAGGCTTACATCATGGTGCACAGAAGCCCATGCAAGTATTTCATTGATGGCACTTCCCAGAGGCAGTTCCCAGAGTAGGCTGCGTGATGGAAATCCAAACACTCGCAGTCACCATCACTTGAATGAGAATACATGTTGTGAAGCTCTATCCTATTCTGTGGTTGTGTTCAGCCTAGAAGACTAGCATTTCATACAGCACATTATCAATCATCGAGGCATCACAAAGCGCTTCACGGGATGCACTATAAAGTGTAGTGAATGTGTGTTTTGTTGGCAATCCTTGTGCTTTGAAGTTTGCACATCAACAACTTGTAGCTGCTTACTGGAATCACATCTTCATAAATGGATTTTTGACAAGATTAGTTTGTGTGTTGCTTGGGGAATCCTGCAGCTCAGTGATTAGAACATTCTCCTTGCAAGCGAGAGACCTGGATTTGATTCCCAGTAGGGGCAAAACCTTAGGCAAGTTCCTTACTCCATATGTCTGATAATAATCCCTAAAGAGTACAACAATAAATTGTTGACTTCAATCGACGACTGTTTGTGGAATTGGTTGCCGCATTGTGTCCACAAATATACAATCAATTCACTTCACAGTACATACTGTGAAGCACTTTCAGACAAATAAAAGTTGTAAGAAGTGCTATATCAAATGCAAGCATTATTATTATTATTTACACGTCTGAATTTGGGTTGGAAAGATACCTCACAAAACTGCAAGGGGCTAATTTGGAACAGAACATTGTTGTGCCTTGTCTGTTTGTGTCACAAACTCAGACCCCTGGGTATGGACGAGTTCTATATGACTGTTTTACTCAGTTTGGGTTATTGCACAGACAATATTTACGCTGAGTATTGAGTAATTCCTCACACCTAACAGAAAAGTCAGAGTTCTGGTCTTATTCTGAGGCTGGTGTAATGTTGAACACTTAGTCGTATTCTCCCGTAAAATTATTATTTAAGCGTCTACAAATATTTATAGAGATCATAGATTTACAGCGTCTTTCATGCAAGTGCTTGAACAAAAAAAGAATAACTGTTACAGGTAGAGGTAGTATTACTTTGGCTATTTCTTCACTGCTGAGGTCTTGTTCCCTCTATCAGTTCCCAGAGCAGACACTCCAAGGAAAGCAGTCATCTTTCCAGTCAGCTTAACCTATGTTTTTCCCCATTCTCTCATTTTCATAACTCTCCCCTTTCATGTTCTACCCCTCCTTCTGATATACTTACTAAAACAACAACAATAAAATTTCACTTGTATAGCACCTTTCATGTCAGGAGGACATCCCAAGGCGCTGGATAGTGATTGTTTCAGAGACCCGTGCAGGGGTCGGGGACAGGCAAGGTCGAGGGAAAGTGGGGGATTTGGGGTAATCGGTGGGACCATCTAAGAGGAGGATATTGAGCCAGGACTTGAAGGAGGCCAGGGAGGGGGCAAGGTGGAAGAACTGCGGGATGGAGTTCCAGAGGTTGGGGAGAGAGTGGCTGATTGCTCACCCGCCAATGGTGCGGTGGGTGGGTAGGGGCGAAGGCTGGAGCCTACTGAGCGGAGGGGCGGGCAAGTCGGTAGGGGTTAGGTAGTCGCAGATGTAGGGTGGGGGGAGGCCGTGAAGGGCTTTGAATGTGAGGACCAGGATCTTGAATTGATCTGGGACATGAGAAACCACCATTGTCTGGGTGATGGGGAGCTAATGGAGTCAGGCAAGGATGGGGGAGATGGGGTTCACGGATCTTGGAGCGGTAGAGGACACAGGTTGGAAAGTTCTGGATTATCTGCAACCTGTGGAGGGAGGGAGGAATTGGGAAGGTTTACAAGCAGGTCATTTGCATAATCGAGTCGCGATGTAATAAAGGCATGAATGAGGGTTTCAATGGCCTTGGAGGTAAGTTAATGGTGGAGTTGGGCAATATTGTGGAAAGGCACAATAAAAAAAATTTGATAGGCACAATGATAATGATTTGTGTTGATTACTAGAGTATAACACTGGGAACGAAGAGCACATTGATTAGTTTGTCAAAAATGACAATGGTGGTTTCTCATGCCTCTCTCTGGATGAAACCTTAATAATGCTCATAGACAATCCCATGCTAACTGCTTTAAATGTATTACTCTGCAGTGAAGTAAGGACTGACAGAAATGTTGCACTAAACTATAAATGGTTATTAATTCAGACTATGTTATGTGTAGTTAAAGAATACACCACAATGATGCTTACATATTGACGCATGGTTTGCAATGATTTAAGTCTAACTAAATGCTGCAGTAGAAATAGACAAAAAATGTTCAATTCAATATCCATTTTAATGTGTCCTTTTTAATCCAAATACAGCATATATGTCCATCAAAATGTATCCAAGTATTGTATTATCATCCAAAATTATCCAGCTATTGTTGTATGTTCAAAATGTAATCGGGTCTTATGGCGCTTCCAATTTGATCATATGTAAGTATCCAGGCGTCATGGCACGTCCAATTCTATTATTGCATGTCCAATTCAATCCCGCTCCTTCTTCGATTCTTTCTTCTGATTCTCCTCTGACTGAATCTCCATTGATACTCTTTGTTTATTATTTGCATTTGATATAGCACCTTATTATGTCTTCGAGATGTCTCAAAGCGCAGAATATACTGTAAAATGAACTAACTGTATACTTTGCGGGTGAATCGCAGCAGCCAATTGCACACAGCAATGTTCCAAACAAAGACAGAAGCCGCCGGGAACACTCAGCGGGTCAGGAGAAAGGAGAGGACTCACTTTCCTTTCTCCATAAAATCTGCCTGACCTGCTGAGTGTTCCCTGTGATTGTTTTCAGCATATACAGTATTTTGCAAGTGTCCCAAACATTCATCGATTGGGTGAACAAATTATTATTATTTTTTAAAAGGGTTTATTGTCCCCGGAAAAAGCGATCCACAATCAGCCGAATTCCTACTTACCGCTAGGTAAACAGAGGCAAGTGAATCATTGGGTGAGAGAAAATCATGCAAATTCCATACTGGATGACTCATAATGTCTCCTCATAATTGATTATAGTTATTTCCTACTTCATTAACCTGTAGTGAATTAGACTTTTAATGGTTATGACCCATAGTGGCAGTTTATTTGCACTTCTAGCGTCAAAGAAAAAAAAACAAGTGTACAGCAATTTGTAAGGTTTGTAATTTGTAATGTGCTGCTGAATTCAGGCTGGGTTACGACTAATGATAATTTGATGCTTCTCTGTAAGGAGTAATATGGAAAATGCTTAGTACCAATTTCTTTGTCATTCCTGTTTCCTGGATTGTTGGCACAATGTATATTTTGTAATTTAACTTTACATATTATTATATATATCAGACTAAAGTTCCAGTGCATTGGGATGTCCTCCTGACATGAAATGCACTACACAATTTTCTTGTTGTTGTTGTGGTTGTAAAGTTGAATCCTAGTAAAATAGTATTACATTAATCCACATAAAATACACAGCATATATACATTAAGGTTCAATCATGCTTTTATCATCTCCCACTTTGATTTTTCCAATGCACTCATCATTCTCCCCAACTCCACTGTAAACACTGGGGTGTCCTCCCGACATGAAAGGCCCTCTATAAATGTAATTTTGCTGTTGGTGTTGTTGTTGCAAACAAGGTCCAAATTATCCCAAACTTTGAATTTCATGTGGAGTCTGGTAGCTCAGTCATCAGAGCACTTGCCTAGCAAGCGAGATACCAGGGTTTCAGCACATGCTGTGGCTCCAAAAATAACTCAGAAATCTTATTCTCCACTGCACACCATCTCCTCCAGGCCTTAAGAAGGCCTCAGTCTTGTTGATATTCAATTGAAGAAAGTTAGCTCTCATCCAGGACTTGATGTCTGACAGATACTCTGACAAGGCAGCAGTGGTGCTGGGATCAAGGTTGGAGGCAGATA
The DNA here is from genome assembly GCA_035084275.1 of Hydrolagus colliei. Taxonomy (NCBI): domain Eukaryota; kingdom Metazoa; phylum Chordata; class Chondrichthyes; order Chimaeriformes; family Chimaeridae; genus Hydrolagus; species Hydrolagus colliei. The sequence continues at coordinate 87,895,704 of CM068743.1, forward strand.
GATACAGTTCAAGGGGTCATCCATGTATATTTGGAAGTTGACCCCTGAGTGTGGATAATAATAATAATAAAATAATAATAATAATCCCTTCATATAGATGGCATTTTTCACATCTTCTAGGCATTTCAAAGTTCTTCACAGAATATACTGTAAAGTGAATTGGTGGTATATATTTGGGCCAAAAAAAAGTGTCATCAAGAGGCAGCATGTAGCTATTGAAAAGGAGAAAACTAAGGGCAGAGCCCTGAGGAATGCCTCACAAAATGGTGTGGAGACTAGAAGAAAACCGTTTCTGTAGATGAAGTTGAAGTGTGATGAAAGGCATGAACTGAACCATTCAAGAACAGAAACATGAAGTTTGAGGTGAGAGGAGAGGTAGTGAATGAGGATATAGTGGTAAACCATGTTGAATGCAGCAGAGAGATCATGGAGGACGAGGAAGCAGAGGAGCCCTTCTTGCAGATAAACCGGATATCATCTGTTACTTTGAGCAGAGCTGTTTCTGTGCTGTGGGCAGCACGGAAATCTGATTAAAGGGGTTTGTATCATATCACGCCCACAACTATAATTTTCTGTGTTCTGATGGGTAGGAAACATACTTAATTTATGTGTTTCTGTATCCTTTTCACACAAAGACACATGTGAGTGACGTTATAGCAGATATGAACAATTTGTTTTTATGTGGTGTGTACAAGTGCATACCATACTGGATATGTGAAAGTCAACTGTATAGTGTACAAAAGTTCAGATAAGATATCCATGTTCATCTGGTTTACAGTCAGTCCCACAGAGATACAATGTACCAGATTTACCATCTTAAAATGCCTTTCTCACATGGCATTTCTAATAGGACCCATCTAACTCTGGCTGCTTCTGCACTGAATGGAAATCTAAATCTTTACCTTTGCTGGAATTCGATTAAAAATCTTGTTCACATCTACGTAATCGGTTTATGTAAATCACATAATAAGATTGGAAGGAGTGAAATCGAGTGTAGCTGAAATGTGCAGTAACCGAGAACAGAGCTACAGATAAGATAATACGATAATAAGATAATATGATAATATGATAAGAAATAAACCCAGAACACCCTGCACCAATTAGTAGAACCTGTAATGGGATAAAATGTTCCATATTATAACATAGTGCAAAAAAAAATAATAGGCAAGGTATCTGATACAAGGATTACCATTATTATCCAAATCAGCTTGAGTAGATAGTGATCCTCAGAATGATCTTCTTACATTAGGTATTTTTCTTTTAGGAAATAACATCATAGGGTATAGTACACTGGCAGTTTGGGATAAATAGGCATGTGACCTCCAGGAAGGTGAACAAGATGGACCCTGGTCATTTTTCATGGAGCTCCTACAGCTCAGTGGTTAGAGCATTCGCCTTACAAGTGTTCGAATCCAGGCAGGTCAGGGCGAAACCTTGGGCAAGTTTCCTTACACCACATGCCTAATAATAATCCGTCAAAAAAAAATTATAATAAAAATTGGTCATTTCAATCCACGACTGTTTGTGGGACATTGCTGTGCACAATCGGGTGCCCACAAATATACAGTCAATTCACTTTACTGTATATTCTGTGAAGTGCTTTGAAATGTCTAGAAGACCATTGTGAAAAGTAGTATATCAAATGCAAGGATTATTATTATTATTTATATTTTTTATATTCTTTCAAAGAGCCGTCACGGGCATGATGGGCTGAATGGTCTCTTCTGTGCTGAAACATTGTATGACAAAATGTTGTTTTAGACTAAGAATAAGTGTATGTATGTATTATTATTTTCACATCTATGCATTATATGTGTGAAATACTCCCTAAGAGTAGTTTGTCATTGACGACCTGAAAAGACCCAAGGTAGATTGAAACAGTGATATTCAAGGACCATTGACTCATATTGCTGCCTTCATTCTATCCCATAATTGAAAATGTGATAAAGGTGACATCAAAATACAATCTTTACTTCCCTAACTTTTTTGGACTTTAATGGAGATCTCCATTTTACTGTTACTCTTAGTATACATTATACTCCTGTAAGCATTTTAAGTAGAATACTTGAAACATTCCTGAACAATATTTAAAGAGAGATGGACAAATTAGGTGCAAGGATTGGCACACAGCCACAACACAATTGTAAACACTCAAGTGAAGCAGACTCAGCTGAATATAAAGCATGAAGCTTACCTGATGCCAGGAAAGTTGTGCACTGTAGTGATGAATATGGCCATTTGCTACAGCGTTGTAGAGCTTTGACAGCAAACAATGTACATGCATTAGGATCAAAAAGCATTGACATGAAAAATTAATTGTGTGAAGTGATCATTTAATCATTTGTAGAGGTGTTTCAAGGAGGCTTTGGGAGATATCACCAGCACAGATTAGTTGGGCCAAATGGCCCGTTTCAATAATTTATGGCATTCTATGCAATTCTACATCGGCTGTACTAGGCTGGGTCAACACTTTGAACTCATATACTTGAAACTGACATTCCAATGAAATAACCCCAGTGGTGTGCTATGTTGCTGAAGGTGCTGTCCTATTGATAAGACAATCAATTGTGCCTCATCCAGGTGGATGTTATATATTTCATGGCACTATTCAAAAAGAGAAGGGAGTAATGCAGCCAATAATTTTCCCAAATGAAAATGGGTGATTCATGTAAAGGCTGCCAGTGGGTCAGTGTGCAAGTTGCCAAGCTTGTCTAGAAAATATAAAAAATCAGTAGCCTCAGCAGTAAATCCAGTGAAGCACTTTGAGACATTGCGATGACATGATAAATTGACATCAAATGCAACGATTATTATTATTGCTATTTTGTTACTATTTTCATGGCAAAGATATAATTATCACTGGTTAGGAACTATCACATGACAGAAGTAGACTCCAGTGTGATTTAAGCTGTTCCAGGCCCTGTTTTGCCTCTGTGTTGCTGCTGAAACCAAATTTTGATATTGAATCTTTTCAACATCTGCATGCTTGGTGACATAATCCGCAGACATTGGGTCAACTTCCACATATATGTGGATGACATCCAATTCTATCTTTCTGCCTCTACCCTCGACTCCAGGATCACCTCTGTCCAGACAGACTGCTTGTCAGACATCAAGTCCTGGATGAGAGCTAACTTTCTACAGCTGAATGTCAACAACACCGAGGCCCTCCTGATTGGTTCGCGCCAATGCCTTCACACATCAGGCACTGGCAGCATCAACCTCCATAGTTGCACACTCAACCTCACCAAGCCAGTCAGGAACCCAGGTATCTTGTTTGATCCTCAACTATTTTTCCTCCCCCATATCCAAGCTATATACCGCTCTTCCTTCCCACCCCTTCCTCTCAGCAGAATCAGGCCTGCTCCACATCCCCTGACCCACCCGCCCTTCCATCGGCCGACGAGCCTTCATCCACTCTGCCCCTAATCTCCGGAATTCCATCCTAGAGGCTCACCATCTCACCCCCTCCCTAGCCTCCTTCAAGTCCCACCTCAAGATCCTCTACATTGACAGATCCATTGGTCACCACATCCGTCCTTTCCCTCCACCCTCCCTGTTCCTGGCCCCGGCTCAGGTCTGAAACATTGACTTTCCAACGGCTTGGGACATCTTCCCAATGTGAAAGGTGCTATACAAGTGTAATTTTGCTGTTGTTGTTGAACCACTGCCAGAAGTTGCAGGGATCCAGCTGACAAACATGCAAAACAAACACAGCATTAATTCACAAGTAAAGTAGATTAAGAACAGCTTAAACCTTAAATGGTGATCATAATGCTCAAGGGAAGAATAGGAAAATGATTGAGGGTACTTTCCTTAAATTTCTATTTGCTGCAGAATATAGATGAGAAATGTATACAGTATGGTGTAATTTGCAAGTTGACAGTTGTTGACATTCCCTGATGAATGCAAATCTAATCAAAACATCACTCAATGATAAAGCATTCAATCCTACATTAGGTACTGCCTTGTTATGCATTATATTTATTAAATACTGTACTCTCTTCCACAACCACATCTTTGTAGCATACTGTACTTTCACTTGTTTTAGTCTATTCATGTTAATTTATGTAGAATTAACTTCTGTTCACATTTTTCACTCTGCCTATGCTGCCAACAGCCACAACCCATTATTCCCTTGGTGAAACATCCTTTCCATTTTCTTTGCTTAATTTCTCTCTGATCTTTGCAAAGTATCACTTGGTATTGAATTGTTGTCAACCACCAGGACTTTCAAAGTTCTGGTTGATGTGTCTCTAGTTATTGGAAGAGTGCTTCATGAATAAAATTATTAATAAGGAATGCATTAACTAGTGATTATCCTCTTGGCGGTGGGCAGTGTGGGGAGGGGAAGATAAGCAGGGTTTCTTCGTAGTGGTTCTAGACAATTGAATGCCAGGATCAAGTCAACCTGCCTGCGGCATTCCCAGTAGACTAATTCCTGAGTCAAACAGGTCTGCAATGCTCAAGGCACTGCTGATTTTACTGCAAATTATCAGTGCAATAATCATCAATGAACAGCACACCTTAAAAAGTAAATAACGGTAGTTTCTTGATTGGTAATACAGATAGCATGAATTGTAAAGGTATGCACACAGCAAATAATATGATAAACTGACAGTAAACTAAACAATAATACTAATAATGCTTGCATTTGACAAAATGCTTTTCATGTCTTCTAGGCTTCTCAAAGTGCTTCACAGAATATACTGTAAAGTGAATTGACTCTATATTTGTGAGCTAAACGTGCCAGCCAACTGCGTACAGCAGTGTCCCACAAACAGTCATGGACTGAAATTACGAATTCTGAGGGATTATTATTAGGCATGTGGAGTAAGGAAACTTGCCCAAGGTTACTCTCTGCCTGGAATTGAACACAGGTCTCTCACTTGTAAGACGAATGCTCTAACCATGGAGCTACAGACTCCAATAAGAGTGCTATAACCATGGAGCTACAAGACTCCAAGTATGATCACACACGAATATGCAACAATTGATGCTTAGAAGACATTGCTCAATTGCTTTTAACTAACGTTAATAATCCATGTGCTCATGTATGGATGCGTAAATGTGTAATATACTACCGGGTTCTGGCTGTCAGTCAAGAAGCAACACTTCAATGTCCGGTCTGTCCCTCGGTTGGTATATTTCTTTGCCTCTCTGCCCTATCCTGCTTGTTCTTTACTCAATCTTCATAGTTCTCCCTCTCTCTGTCAGGTTGTGCTTTGGGTTAATTGGTTGAATCAATAATCTTCTTGACAGACGATCTAGGCTCCTCTCTATCTGGACTCAACCATTTGGTGTTCAGTCACCCAAGCACCAGTACCGTCTGATCGCAAAAGGCAGCTGGATTCTTGGTAGCGCAAGTCTCTGATAGTCTGACTCTTGATGTTGGCTGATTGCTTGACCCCCAAACAACCAGACCTTTCCTGTTCCTCTCCGTTGGCTTGCCATCCTGCTGCGTCCTGCCCTCTTGCTAGCCTGACCTTTGGCTCTCCTGCTCGTTCATAGCATTACCCCTGCTCCCTCTTTTTTAAGCCACGTGGTTTTTGCTTAAACAGTGTATGCTGGAGAATGATTCTCTGACTTTCTATGTTTGTTCTCTCATTTGTAACAATTTTCCCACTCTAAACTAATTAGATTATAATACCTGTTCATCTTTTGGTCTACTTTCTTGCTTCTTTCTCTTCAGTCACAGATAAGAATCCCATCTACCGCAGGACATACAGAATACAACAGCACTCCTCTCATGCTGTCTAGCCTATTCACTGAGCTTATCCCTGTGTAGGTGGCATACATTTGTGGAACTCTTAGTCTGGTTTGGATACTTTTACACATGGTGATAGGTTACTGTATGGGTCAGACACCATTAAGAAATATTGCAGCTGAGATGCCAGTATCTCCAGCTATGAGAATAATTCTGAACCACTTACAATTTTCAACCTTTCAGAATTTCAGAATTTGAGTATTCATAGATAGAGAAGACCGTGCAGTCCACTGCCAAACTAATGCACTCTCAACCAAATCTAGTCGAGCAAAGCTCCCGAAAATGCAACTAACTTACAAGCTACATTCTTCATTCCCGATTGCTTTCTTACCGTGATGTGACATTTCATGTTCCCAGCAGCTCACAGATTGATAGTGGAATGCTGCGCACCTTAGAGCTTATCAAATTGAGCTGAATGAGAGGGTATTACCACACCTCAACCATAACAACCTTCTATTTTATTAATCATGTGTCATGAGCTGACCGTTATGTACCATTAAGTTTTTGGAAATGAAATCTAATTCTCACTGATATGTGTGTAGACTGTCTGTTGGCTCGTGCCTACAGATAATAGAATACCGGTGAGGATAATTTTTCATTCTATATTGGTGTTTTAGTCATGATCAAAACTATAACATAATGTGTCCATATCAGTTAATAAAATAAAACATTTAATTCAACACCTCTGAATATGATGCAGAAATAAATGGTAAAAGCATTCAGCTTGCAAGTGAGATGACCCAGATTTGACTCCCGAGCAAGACAAACTCTTATGTAAGTTTGCTTACTCTACACGTCTGTTTCCCAGCAATAGGTAGGAACCTGGTTCAAACGCCTCTTGTTTAGCGCCTTGGGACGTCCTCCCGACGTGAAAGGCGCTATATAAATGTAAATTGTTGTTGTTGTTGTTGTTGTTGGTTGTTAGTTGATTGGTCGATAGCTTTTCTCCAGGTAACAATCAAATTTTTTTAAAATTGCCACTCAATTAATGACTGTTGGGACACTGCTATGCGCAATTGACTGTTGTGTTTCCCCTACAAAATTTGTTTCACACTATCTTTGGTAAAGCATTGTTAGATATCTCAATGACATGATAAGGCACTATATCAAATTATTAAATTGCTTTACAAAAGAGACAAGTGTACTGAGTATCTGAGTGGTATCCAACATGAATGATAAATGAGCAGCCCTCAGAACCTAGGAGGCAACCAGGCAAATTAAATGGTATGAACAGCCTTTACAAAGTAAGTCATGAAGACTCTAGTTTATTCCTGCTACTGGAAATAGTCAAGAGTTAATGAAAAGTAAGCGGCAGAAAACATTAGCGGAAGCAATTGCATCCTGACATTCTTTATAGTTCCGATGGCTACTACCTGTATTACTCCCAAAGGGGTTGACATTTTTTTTTAAAAAGCAATGTGAATAAACAGCTATGAAGCAAATGACCAAATAATATTTGGGAGATTATGTTTTTTAAAAGAAAAACTTTGATTGACTCTAAAGTTATCAAAAAGGACAACCGATTAATCAGCAATTTGAATGGATACCCAAGTTGTACCTTATTGTCTGTTAATATCTAATGGGCAGTGTAGCTCATTTCCATTTACACAGCTCTCACCTCCTCCACCTTTCCGGTCTGCCCCTAAAACTCTCCGAACCTGTGTGCAACCTTGGCTTCAGGTTCGACCCCCAACTGTCCTTCCACCTCCACATCCGGTCCCTCACCAGCAATGCCTTCTTCTCCCTTCGAAGGATCGCCCGTCTCTGGCAATACTTTACCCCAAAAGTCGCTGAAACCTTGGTCCATGCCTTTATCACCTCTTGGCTGGAGTATTGCAACGCCCTCCTCTCTGGTCTCCCCTCCACCACAATCCACAAAATCCAGCTGATCAAAACTCTGCCGCACACATACTCACCCGCACCAAACTTCGCTCCCCCATTATCCCAGTCCTTGCCAGACTTCACTGGCTTCCTGTCCCTGAGAGGATCGACTTCAAGATCCTCATCCTTGTTTTCAAATCCCACTCCTCTGCACCCCGCTACCTCTCTGATCTCCTCTCTCCCCAAACCAGCACCCGCAGCCTTCGCTCCACCGGGTCTGGCCTCCTCCTTGTCCCCCAAATCCACCGGTCTACCTTCGGCAACCATGCCTTCAGCTACTATGCCCCGAGGCTCTGGAACTCTCTTCCTCACTCCCTTCGCCTCGACCCCTCTCTTCCCTGTTTCAGATCACAGCTAAACACCTTTCTCTTCGACCGCGCCTTTGGTCACCTTTTCACCCCTGCCCCTGGCTCAGTCCTGGGATCCGCTACTGTGAAGCATTCTAAGATGCTGTCCGTTCTGGAGGGCGCTATATAAATCATAGTTGTTCTCGTTGTTATTTTGAAGCTTTATATGAAGCGCTTACTTCGGTAAACAATATGTATAGGAAAATGGAATGATTGAGAACAAAATGATGAGCTACACATAGAATCCATTCCACTGTAGCCTCTATTTTGTGTTGTCTAGCACGTTGTAGTTTTCTCTAACTATCTGCAACACAGGCAGAAAGCTCTTGAGTTTTTATTGGTGCTCCAAAATATATCACAATTTTGAACTGATTTTTACCAAATTTAACAGTGGCTTTCACTTATAGTTGCTCAAGCCTCCCCCATCCCATTAGATTCAAAAAGGAAACTCCAAATATGTCAGGATTTTTATTTTATCAAGTAAAAGTGGATGCAGTAGAGCAACACTGTGCTGTTATGCCACTACCTCACCGCTCAGGCTGCTGAAACCCTCTTTCATGCCTTCGTTACATCCAGGCTCAACTAACCCTGCTTGTCAGCCTCCACAATTCCTCTCTTCACAGGTTGCAGATCATTCAGACCTGCAGCCCATGTCGTCTGCTACATCAAGCTCCGTGACCCCATCTCCACCATTCTCGCCCACTTCCATTGGCTCACCATCACCCAGAGGATTCAATTCAAGATCCTGGTCCTCAACGTAAAAGCCCTCTATGGTCTCGCTCCACCCTACCTTTGCAAACTCCTAACTCCTTACCAACTCTGTATCACTCCCTCCAGTCAGTGGGCTCCGGCCTGCTTCATGTCTCTCGACCCACCCGCACTACCATCGGCAGGGAAACCTTCAGCCACTCTGCCCCTAACCACTGGAATTCCATCCTGCAATCCCTCCACCTCACCCCCTCCATGGCCTCCTTCATGTCCTGCCTCAAGACTATCCTCTTCAACGATCCCATCAGTCACCTCAAATCCCGTCCTTTCCCTCCACTCTCCCCAATCCTGACCCTACCTCGGGTCTGAAACATTGACTGTCCAGTGCTTTGGGACATCCTCCCGATATAAAAGATGCTATACAAGTGTAATTTTGTTGTTGTTGTAAGATTATACTTCAGGCATAATGGTTTGGTACTGCTAGATTAGAGAGTATCTTTTACATTATTACGCTGTTTGTAGAGGAAAGTAAGTAGTGTTGAATAGTAAGAATGTTGGGCTAGATGAATATTCTGCAGATTTTATTGAATTTTCTCTGGAGATCAGGGAATACCCTTTTGTTTGAATACTAATTCTGTCAGCCTAGCTTAGTTGTTAGCACTCTTGCCTTTGATTCAGAAGGTTGTGGATTCAAGCCCTACATCTGGATTTGGAATTCATTGTCTAGGTTGGTACACAAAGGCTGGGGGGCATGTACTACAATGTTGGATGTGCTGATGAAATGTTACATTGGGCTCCCATCTATTGTTTCATATTAACCTTTAGCATCTCTTACTGCTATTTGAAAAAATAAATGAGTTCCTCCCTGGGTTCTAGCCAATAATTTCCAAAATAATATTGGATATTTGCTTCATAGGTGTTTGTGGGACAATGCTCTGTGCATGTTAGAATCCTCCATCCATGAAATGGATCAAATATCCATTTCCAATTAATCCTACATCAAATATTTGGTCTGCAATAATTATTATTATTATTAAGATTGGACAGAGTATGGAAAATCCTTCAATTTAGTGAGTAAACTGATTATCTATAGTGAGTCCTGATTCATGACAATGAGTGCAAATAGTAGGCTCTCTCTCTAATGTCGTGACTAAACTCAGCTTTGGTCTCTTCTTCACCTGTGGACTGAAATTCAATTCTGCAATTACAAGCAGCCAATGTTGCAAATGTGATTTTATCATTTGAAACCTACATTGTCAAAGTTGGAATGCATGGCAGTGGCTAGAATTGTTACCCCCTGTTTGACTTCCCATTTTCAAAGGCAGAACATCTATTTATGTTTCTGCTTAATTACCTGGAAACTAGTTATTTGTACTAACAGATGGGTTTCTGAAATCTGATTTGATCCCATTATCTATGACCATTCAGTGTTTTTATCAGGCTATTGTGCTGACTCCGGAAGCATAAGATGAAGAATTAGATAACTCATCAATGGTATGAGGATTCTCTGAAACCTTACATTGTTTGCGTGGTTGGGAAGGAGGTTAAATTTCCCTTAGTCCCCAAACTGGGAAGTTTAAAGTATTAAGGTAATGTTATACCTTAATTTGACATTTTGATCCAATAATTGGCTATTCGCAGCAAGAAATGCAGCCCCATTATCTATGCTATTGGACTTTTAAAAAATATTAATATTTAGATCTCAGAAGCTAACAGGCTAAAGGTTAATATAACATGCATGGAAACTACACAATAAGACAGAAGAGGAATTTGGCAGTCAGAATGCAAAGACTTGAAGGAGCTAAGGTTTTCAATTTCCCCTGGAATTAATGTTGATCTAACTACTGTATTTCAAGAAATGGTTCTGGATCTGATCCTATGTTCACTTTTGTTGTTCACATGTTATTAACAATCTGGTGGGCCTAATTAATGCTAGTTTTTGTAATTATCTGTATTGGCAAAGAAAATAGTACATTTTAAAAGGACCTGAACAGGAAATGCATTGATGGCTATTATGAGATAGGTGGATGATAATATAAATAACTCTTACATTTGATATAGAGCCTCATCACATCAGTGAAACACAAGATGTTTATTTTGAATTGTGGTGATTATCCACGGTGTAGTCAAAATGTAGTGTGGTGACCATGTATTTTATATAATGCGCTGACTATTCAATGGTGGTGCATGGTTTGTAAGGGCAAGCAAATCTTTTACACAATAAAATTTTAATGCACTTGGCTAATAATGTTACAATGAATAATTTGATAAACATATAAGGAAAAAATAATTAATTTTGTTACATGCTAATTATAATGAAGAAAGATGGCCTAGAATGTGCTGTGTGAAGCAAAAGACAGATGAGCCTAGAAATTGACCAGTTACAGATAATGCAGTGGATGTGTGGCAAAAATATTTTACAGTAACAATGTTGGTATTCTTCAATTTTATCATGTCTGTCATTGTTCCTGTAGTGTACGATTTCAGGAAGAAAATCCAGCATTCCGTATTGCCACGTTCTTCAAAGAACAGTGCTACAAAATAGACAAATCTATATTTGCCTAAAATATACACGGTGACTCCACTTTACAGAAACATCCAGTGAAGGAAGTGCTGTGAAATTCCCTCCAACTTGAAAGGGAGTATATCAAATACAAGGATATTTATCAATATTTGCTGTGTACCTGATAACTACCAAAAATCTCTAAGGCAGCCATATTTATTGGAAAAGCAGTCTATGATAACATAGATTTCCTAGGGATTTGGAAATTCATTATGAAAATTGCAATTTGTAATTGAAGCATCTCTGAAAAGACACTTGCTTGTTTTGAAAGAAACCAAGGTCTAATATGGCAAGGAAATTTATGATGAGATGTACTAGAAAGATCTAAGTTATGTCTGGCAATTACATTGGTATTATTAAAAGTTCAAGACATCTATAAAAGGTTAAGCTTGAAATATCATTGTCCTTCTAAAATCATTGCACAGCATTCTCAGATGGAAACAAATGGTTGGAAGCCAATATTGTATTTTAATTAAGTCTGTCAGGAGCAGGGAAATAGATACGGAATATTTGCAAGGTAAGCATTATCATCATAAGGATGCTTTGATTGTTGAGTCTGAAGAACAAGGGATTGTCTATGACTGACTGCTGGTTTATTAAACAGTTTTAAATGATTTCACATTCAAGGTCCAGGAAAAGAAGTGTCTCAAGCAGAAATTTAAAGAAAAAGAGCGAAAATCAACAAAAGAATGGTGCACAAGAACAAATGAGGACAAATTCATGTTTCCATTAGGTAGATGTATGGATAATAAAGAACGTTTATGTATTACGGTTGGAAACTTTAATGACAACAGATCATAGAGAAATGACAGCACTGAAAGGTCATTCAGCCCTTTGAGCCAATGATGGTGTTAGCTCCTCCCATGGAACTATCTACTGTAATATTACTTGACTGCTCCCTGGAATATTACAAAATGATAACTATTCTTTCAGGAAAACACATTATGAAGAAGCTCAATGCTGTGAAATGTGCTTCCTGCAGAATCCACATTTGGCAATGGGAGCATAGACATTGGGCATGCTTGCATTCTTGACACCAATATTATAACTAAAGATTGTTCATCAACTGGCACACAGTCACACACATCACTGTTTTGAAAAATTACAATTACAACGCCTGGTCCTCTCATTTAAGGCCCTCCACAAACATGTCCCACCCTACAGCTGTGACCTCCTAACCCCTTACCAATCCGCCCGCCCCCTCCGTTCAGCAGGATTCCATTCCTACTTTTTTTCAGCTGAACAGAGGGTTTCCCTTTTATCCATTTTTCTGCTTATTGACGACCTTATTATTTCTACACTATGCCTACACTAATTGGCTACAAATTCAAGAAGTAAGCATTACTCTTGATTTCACATAATAGCCATTTGCTTTTATACTTGGGATTCTGAGGCACTGTTGATGCCTGCCTAGTTTATTGGCAAAAATTCTAGGAGAAGACCAGTAACTAGGAGTTTGAATCCTACATACTTGGCTTCTATTAATTTTAGCCGGAGAAGCAGCAGAAATCTAGACAAATATTGTGGTTAATGACAAGCTTCTAAAAGTTTTAGCTGACTAACCTCTTCTAGCAGCTTGAAGTTTACACACTATGTTGCTCAAGTCTTGTATATTGCTAACCCACATCTACTATACTTAATGGGATTAAAAAATAAGGTGCTTTCCTCTGGAGATACAGATGTGCATTCCACTCCAAATGAATAGAAATTTTCAACAATGGAAATTTTCATGAATATGCATTAATTATAAGCTTCATGTGGGTTGCTGCATATGTCAGATCAACTGACATATTGATGTCAATATGTCATTGACATATTGACAATGGCTGATCAAATAAAATTAACTGAGTTTCAACATACACAATCTGGAATGTTTCATGGAATTTGCAGCTAAATCATCTATAAAAGGATTGTACATTGATTGAGCTGCAAATGGACAATTCCTTCTATAATGTGGAGTCCTGTAGCTCAGTGTTTATAGCAATTGCCTTCCAAATGAGAGACCTGGCTTCAATTCCCAGTAGCGCAAAACGGTGGGCAAGTTTCCATATTCCACATGCATATTTACCTAGCAGTAAGTAGGAATTCAGTTGTTAGTTGATTGGTGGATCCATTTCCCAAGGTTAATAATTCCTTAAAAATTATATATATATATATTGGTCAGTCAATCCACGACTGTTTGTGGGACACTGATGTGCACAGTGGGCTGCCGCATTTCACCCACAAAATGCAGTCAATTCACCCTCGTCTTCAAATCCCTCCAATCTTCTGCACCCCCCTACCTTTCTGACCTCCTCTCTCCTCAAACCAGCACCCATTGCCTTCGCTCCACTGGGTCTGGCCTCCTCCATGTCCCCCAAATCTTCTGCTCCACCCTAGGCGGGTGGAGCATAGTGGTTGAAGGCCATGCCTTCAACCACTATGCCCCGAGACTCTGGAATTCCCTTCCTCACTCCCTTCACCTCACCCCCTCTTTTCCCAGTTTCAGGTCCCAGCTGAAGACCTTTCTCCTTGACCGCGTCTTTGGTCACCTTTCTACCCCTGCCCCTGGCTCGGTACCGGGATCCGCTTTTGTGAAGCTCTCTGAGACGCTGTCCGGCATGGAGTGTGCCATATGAATCTAAGTTGTTGTTGTTGACAGCCATAATATTGTTAATACCTCATTGATTGATAATAAGCTGAGTAATAACATCAATGTTGAAAGAAAGTGTTCAAGTGTTTGGATGTGTATGAAGAATCTGAAAACCTAAATGGTAGATCCACAAAGCATTTGGCAAAGAAATTGTAAAATATGGCACTTAAGACCTTTTAAATTAAAAACAATAAAATAATGTGGAGTTTACCCCACAACTGCTCAGGAAAAGACTTTTGTGATCATTTCACATAGAAGTGTATTACAGCGAGATTAATCTCACAGCTTGTTGCATCAATTGAGTTCACTGCACATTTGTTTCCATGCATGGTAGTGGAGGAATCTTTGGTATATTTTGCACCAAGGAGCCACTTATGCCACCTTGATTAAAATTTTGGCCTCAGATAGACCAAAGACAGACTGATTGTACCATAAAATACAAGTTATCTTAATGTTCACCACCAGTGATTTTTGGCAGAACTGCTCCTTTTCAGCAGATGGTTATATTTCTGATTTGGTTGATGGTCTATAAATGATATGCTATTGCAGAAAGTGTACTATTGGTTTATAATGTGCACTATATATACTGGCATCTACAGACCCGCCGTGCATGACTGAGAATATATGAGAATGATTACTTAACTGGTAACTTCCTGAAAAGTGAATTTCTATTGCTTCTTTGTGAGAAAATATTGAAAGGAAAATGTTCTTCAACAGAACATGATGATGAATGTGAGTGAGATTAATAGCCCAGTTACAATACAGGCACCAGTTTGACTTCATGTCTGCAGTAGAATGATCAGAGCTGGCAGGCTGGTAGTTATATTGCCACCTACTCATTCCCTCTTATTCTGGGCCAAATGCAACAGAAGCTGAGATTTGGGAATTAACTTGTGTAGCATTTTGCTAACCACCATCCGAATCATGGTATTTTTTTTTCCAGATGAGGCATATTTGGATATCACCCTGATAAAGAGCAGGGTTGATCTAAGCACCATTTCATAATGTTAATAATCTTAGGAATGTAATGTAACATTTTTATTTTAACATTTGTTTAAAGTTATCTGTCAGTTTGGATCATTTGATAGCACCCTCACCTCTAAATGACAACGTTAGGGTCCAAACTCCCTATAAGGTTTTAGTGGGTTCATAGTCTGGGCTCCAATGGAATGCTGGAGGAGCATTACATTGTTGAGGTGTTTTAGATGAATTGATCAATAATTATAATAATAATCCTTGCATTTGATATATTCACTGAATATACTGTAAAGTGAATTGACTATACAGTATTGTGTATACATGGGCAAAATGTGGCAACCAATCGGGCACAGCAGCATCCCACAAACAGTCGTGGATTGAAATGACCAATTTTTTTCAGGGATTATTATGAGGCGTGTGGAATAAGGAAACTTGCCCAAGGTTTAGCCCTGCCTGGAATTGAACCCAAGTCTCTCGCTTGTAAGTGGCTTCAACCAGTGAGCTACAGGAATCCATAAACTGAATAGATTAGTCATTCATTTATTGGCTGTTTGTGAAATATTTGTGTGTGCAAATTCTCTGTGGGGATTGTCTACAAACACATGGAAACTATGAAATTACATTTTAACCATTTCTACGACATCAAATGCAAAAGGTACTATCATTAATACAATCATGTTTGTTAGCCATTAGCTGCAGCTAGACTACGGTGATTGTTAAATTGGTAACATCTGAAGAAATCTTGAATCACTCTAAATTGGATGTGGGGATCACCAAACAGCAAATCCTACAAGAGTTTAAATTGGTTTGACATGAAAACAACATTCAGGTGGAGCAAACCAAATTGTGTAGGTTGACCCCAAACTTTGAAAACAAACTATTCTTTAAGTATTCATGACCAAAACATGTCATGGAAAAGGTCTTTTGAAGAGTTGAACCACAAATTTGCAATCATGCTCATACATTTTGTTTGCCACGATAACAAATGTTCTGATGTAAGTTCAAGTGACTAGCAAACTGATCTTGTTGTGATCTGAGTTCACGCTACTTCAACTCAGTGTAGCAAAGCTATTAGTAGGGTAGAAACAAGCTTCACTATGACTTTTGATTTGTCAGTCTGACAATTCATAAACAGTTGATGTTTATGGTTGGCCTGGCTTTTAGTAATTGCAACTACCATTTGCCCTACAAATAATAATATAAAACTGCTGTCTTCAAACTGTATCAACAACTAAAATACATTCCAGACACACAATGCAAAGCTTTCTATAACCTGCTCCAAAAACATGCTTTAATTCCATGCTAAATACCCCACCCACCATCGCCACCATTTATTTTACTTCAAACCCTGATTGGCAACAGAAAAAATTGTGTTCTAGTTGTGTTATATGTGAAGAGACATTTCAACATGATAAACTACTCTAAAAATGCCTGCTCTCTTGCATTAGATTGTACTGCATCTGAACCCAAGTGCAAGGGATGAAAGGAAAGGATTTGTCTGTTGTTTTATCTCCCTTCCCCCCCAACCACCCACCTCCTCAATGAATGGCAAGATCACAAGCTGAGGTCCTTTTGTTATTAACTACAAGATAATTATTGTCGCCTATCCATTCTTTTCATTGTTTGTTAATTAAATAATAAACCTTACATTTGATATAGTGCCTTTCAAGTCGAGAGGACATCTCAAAATATTTTAGAGGATATACTGCAAAGTGTTGTGACTGTTTCGTGGGTGAATGCAGCAATCACAACAAGATTACATTTATAAATCGCTCTTCACATCGGGAGGACGTCCCAAGACGCTGCACAGTCAGGTTAGGATCCGAGCAAGGCAGTGGGGCAGGGTATTGGGAGAGAGGAGGGAGGGGAGGGAGAGAGTTGGGAGGGCAGTAGAAGGCATGATTGCAGTGGAGGGTCTTGAGACTGGCTTTGAAGGAATCAAGGGAGGGAGCGAAGTGAAGGGACTGTTGGATGGAGTTCCAGAGTGTTTGGACAGAGAAGCTGAAAGCCTGTGTACCGATGATAGGCTGGGTCGGGCGGGGGACATGGAGCATACCGGAACCCACTGTACATAGGGGGCGGACAGGTTCATAGGGAAGTCAGAGAGATAGGAGGGTGAATGGCCTTGAAAGTAAGGATGCAGATCAGCAGCCAATTTGTGCAAAGCAATGTCCTGCAAACAACAATGAATGACCAATTTTATCTAAGGGATTGACTTTCAATACCAATGTGAAAGAACAAGCTTGGATCATAAGTCTTATTGACTTAATATTTGATATGCACTTCCCCAAATTGTTTCTCTCTATATTAATCATTTAAAAATCCCATTTTATCCTCACACATTTGATGCATTTGAAAAAATACATCAGCAATAACTCAGATTACTCTGTATACCTCTGAATATCTCTATATTGTATTTCCATATTGGTCTTACATTGCAAATACATGTACTTAGCCTGAACATACGCTTGCATGCATTTGCCTAATTTTGAGAAATCACTTGTAACATGAAATTTATGTTTTCAAATCAAGCTATTTAGCGGAAACTGTAATCATATATACATTTCACTAAACATTTATGCAGTAATTTCATTTGCCATGTATACACTGTGTGCTGAGATTTGTTGTAATTAATTTGTAGGAAAAAAATATTTCTTAAATCACATTTTAAATCACATCAGCTATTAAATTTACCAGATGTTTGAATTGTAAATAACAACATAATTAGAATAGATCAAAATATTTCAATGCATTGCCTTTTAGTTCGTTATGGTGTGTCAGCCTGACTCAAGAGGTATCACTCTTGCCTCTGAGCCGGTAGTTTCTGGGTTCCAGCCCCACTTCAGTATTCTGATAGCTATCTGAGCATCACTGTGGTCTACAAATGGGCTACCATGTTTGCCAACAAAATACACAATCACTGCATTTCACAGAAAATCCTGTGAAGTGCGTGGAAATGTCCGACCACAATTATTGAAGTCACTACATGAAATGCACATTTTTTAAATTATTACATAGGTTTTAAAGAGAAACTACCCAACAATACCCACTAATAATAAATGTTTTCAGTTGTAATGAAACGAGTGGCTTCATCCCTCATATCTTCATATTCAGAAAAATGTCATAATCAATATTGGTGTCCAACAATGAGCTCTATATATCTCTAAATTACTCATAAGGTCCAAAAACGAACTAATCATTCGTTAACATAGAAACTTCAGTGTGGATTACTGTTGATATTATCATCTGATTCTTGGTTAAAGTTGTGGAGTCCAGTAGCTTTGTGGTTAGAGCACTAGTCTTACAAGTGGGAGACCTGTGTTCGAATTCAGACAGGTCAGGCTGAAACCTTGGGCAAGTTTCTTTACTCCACTTGCCTAATAATAATCCATAAAAAAAAACCTAAAATAAATTGGTCATTTCAATCCATGCCTGTTTGGCTGTGTGAAATTGGCTGCCGTGTTTCGCCCACAAATATACAGTCAATTCAATTTATAGTATATTCTGTGAAGTGTTTTGAGACATCTCGAAGTCATGAAAAGCACTATATCAAATGCAAGGATTATTATTATTAATGCAGAAAACATTGCATTTAAACTCAACATTTATTGAAAGCTCAGAGATCTAGAATTGACAACAGAAGTAACTGGCAGGTCTTTTTAATCATGTTATTTAATAACAAGTGTCACAATCCTAAAAGGTGGTGATGGTATGATAATACATTCTGATCATTGTTGGGATATAATGTTCTTACAATACTAACCAACGCAAACCCCTCTTCATGTATTTGCCAGAATTATGAAAGTGGAAAAGTAATATTTCATAACAGATTGATTGTGATAGTTATCGTATTTACATTGTTATGAACTTTTTAGACAAATATGTATTTATGCTACATTGAAGGATAGAGGATAAAGTATGAAAAGTCCAATTTGAATTGAGCTGATTTGGCTTTACGCGTAAAAGTAAATATTTATTGAGTTTGAATTGCAGGGTCAAAGATAGACCAGTTTATAATCATGATAGCAGTTCCCTCTATCACCAACATCATGCAATATTTACCAGGTCTGATCGTGGTATTGGCAACTCATGCTCCAAGACAATCAATTCAGAACTTTGCAAACCATTTAATGAGAAACAGCACCAATGTGTTAGACTACACAGTAGTGTAACGATTCAGCAGTCTACGAACAAATTGAGTTAGGATCAGTTATCTCCTTTAAAATAACCTCTGTAAGCGTACATGATAACTTTATATGAAGCATGGAGAAAAAATGCATGGTAGATCATTTAAAAAAATCATTTTCACGGTTGGAAGATATTGTATACAGATTTAACAAAGATAAACAATAGATGTGGTATATAATATACACACACACTTAATAAACCCCTGTCACACTCACAGAGCTACAGTTGTAACATAATAATAATACTAATAATAATAATCCTTGTATTTGAATTAGTGCTTTTCACATCCTTTCGATGTTTCAAAGTGCTTCACAGAATATACTATAAAGTAAATTGACTGTATATTTGTGGGTGAAACATGGCAGCCAATTGCACACAGCAGTGCCCACAAACAGTCGTGAATTGAAAATGACCAATTTTTATTATAGTGTTGTTTTTTGGACGGATTATTATTAGGAGTGTGGAGTACAGAAACTTGCCCAAGTTTTCGCCCTGACCTGCCTAGATTCAAACACAGGTCTCACGCTTGTAAGGCAAGTGCTCTAAATACTGAGCTACAAGAGCTCCATCTCTCTGCATTACATCTCTCAATGCCCCAACCTCTCTCCATGCCTTTTCTATTTCTTTCTTCCCCCAAGTACACATTTACTTTTCTGTTTTGAACTCTGGATAGTCAGATATAGAAAGTATACTGCATTGAGATATCATGTGTCATATGTTCCTAAACAAAGTAAAAATGGCAGGAGTTATAATTATTCCTCAACTAGAGGTGAAGCTGCCCCTGAAGCATAAAACCAGAAAAAAAATTGATTAAATCACCGCTTTCAAGTTGCCTCTGTCCATTTCTTTATCCTCCTATTTAGAATGGAACTCGTTAGTAAAAATAATCCATATACAAAACTATTTATATGTTCTGCTTTCACCTTAAATCCATTTATGTGATTTAGAAGATCGGCAGTATTAATACTTCAAAAAAGATGCTGCCTTTCTCGTAGCACAGTTGAATAAGTGGTTGAGTAAATGAGGCCCAGTCAATACCATTGAAGCTCCGTGCTTGATAAGCTAATCTGAGTCATGGGAAAGGGGAATAGGGAAAGGGGGACTTACAGATCATATTTAGTCTTAGTATCTGGGAAAAGAGATATTCAGCTAGAATTCCCATATTTGAGACCTGAATCCTGCAACATGCTAGTGCATTATTGTCATAGTTTTTCAATATAAGATAGTGTCGAATTTCTAAAACAAAGTCTAATATTCAATCGGAATTTGAAAGCCACTATTTTGTGGTCTTTTAAAAAAAAAAGTGTAATCCTCTAGATAAATTGGTTATTTAGGGAATATTATTATTATTATTTACATCATGTTTGTTTGTGGGACCGGTTTAATGCAAAAAAGGTGTTTGCTCACTCCAAACTCTGTGTGCACATTTTGGCTGTTGCCCTGGCACGAACTGCTTCCCACTGGAAATGCTCCTCCTCCTACCTCACCTCTATCTGCTACTCCCACTCTGTCTTTCTCTCCCACTGCCTTCTCAGCCTTCTCACTCTCCTGGACACCACCATTATTTCCATCTGCTCCAGACTGGGAATCCTCCACCGGATAGCGTTGGCTGTCCCAGAGCAAACACCCCAACTATCCCATTGTGCACTCTCTTCGCACAAACTGCCTCCAAAAGGCAACTACCACTTCTCCCTTCCTAACCCATTCCCTCTGCAACTCTCGCCCCTCCTCAAACTCCACAATCATCTGTTCCCCACGACCCCAAATCCTCTCCATACCATTCACTCCTTCATTTCACCCCCCCATCAGACAACTTATCTGCATTTCCCTACAAAAATCCGCTCCCTCTCCAATAAAGCCCTCACTATCCATGACTTCATCCTGGATGAGGACATCGATATTCTCAGGCTTTCGAAAACCTGGCTCTCCCCCATCCCCCTAGTTGAGCCTCCCCTCCTGACTACAATTTTCTTCCACTGTGGTATCTCCGCTCTCCTCTCATCCCTGTCTGTCTGCTCAGAATGCCTTATCATAATGGACGATTTCAACCTCCACCTAAATGCCCCTTGCAACACATACTCAGATTTCACTGCCCCCTCCCCTCCTGCATAAACCTCACCCTCCCCATCAACTCACTGACCCACAACCTGGCTACCCTCTTAACCTCATCTTCACACATGGCTTCTGACATTTCTGACCTGTGCATCACATCCAAGGCCATCTTGGACCACTTCTCCTCTCACATTCCACTCTCCTCCAACAAGCCCTCACTTTTTACCACATGCTAAAGGCTCCCCACCAAGACTCTGGCAAAGGCCATCTTATCCCCAGACCTCCTATCCCTCCATCAGCCGTCAAGCTGTTCCATGATCGCCTTTCCTCCACAATCAACTCTCGTGTTCCCCTGAAATAAAGGACCATCTCCAAGCTCACCCGCTCCACCTGGTACAACAGCCATCTCCCATCCTTAAATACCCAAACCCGCCTCACAGTCCACCACCAGCTGTGGCTCAACCACCTTCACACTTCTTGCCGTTCTCTGCCAGAAGCAAAACGTGCACACTAATCAAATATCATCCTGGAGGCCAAAAACAACTCTCAAATCTTATTCTACACCACCCACCAACTTCTCTGTGTGCCCCTCAAGCACCCTCAATGATCACATTGAGCATCCTTACCTCCAAAATTGATAACATCCACACTCACTGACCAGTACTGCTTTCTTCAGTCTCAGCCAATGGCCAATCTCCATCAATTATTCACCCCTAAAGTTGCCCAAACCCTTGTTAATGCCTTTGTCAAATCTCAGCTAGGCCATTCTAATGCCCTCCTCACTGCTCGCCCCTCCTCCACTATTCACAAAATTCAGCTCATCTAACACTCTGCTGCCCATAATCTCAACCACACCAATCTTTGTACCTCAATTACTCCAGTGCTTGCCAAACTCCCCCACTGTCACAGAACAAATCGACTACAAAATCCTCACTCTAGTGTTTAAATCCCTCCATTCATCGGCTCCGCCCTATCTTTCTAATCTCCTTTCTCCTCACAGCAGTACTCCTTGTTTCCGCTCTACTGGGTCCGGGCTCCTCCTTGTCCCCCGAATCCTGCACTCCACCACAAGTAGCCATGCTGTCAGCCACTAAGCGGTGAAACTTGCAACTCACTCCCTCAACCCATTTGCCTTGCTCCCTCCTTCCCCATTTTCAACTCACACACGAAGACCTTTCCTTTTGACCATGCCTCTGGTCACCTTTCCACTCCCACTTGCTTTGCCTTGGGCTCCGCTATTGATAAGCGCACTGAGATGCCACCTGGCATGGAGGGCGCTTTATAAATGCAAGTTATTATTGTTGCACATTTGCTACAATTGATTGCAATTACCTGTGAAGCGCTTGAAGATGTTTCAACTTTCTGAATACTATAAATGCAACTATTAATGTTATTAATACGTGAGCCTGAACTGTGAGTGCTAGCAGACTCTTTACGATGCATGGGGAATAGACAAGCGGGGTGCTTGAGGAGATGAAGTGTTGCCAAATGCTTGGCAACAGAATGTTAGAATCAATGCCAACAACGTGCATTTATTTAGCACCCTCCAGCAGGATAGCATCTCGCTAGCCTTGTGCCTGATGCAGGCAGGTCCACAATACTCCAGAGCACTGCTACAGGTAGACTTTCCATCCTGGCTCATTAGCAGGTCGTAGAAGGTTAGACAGGGAGCAGTGATTCTTCCTACTCAGCTCCATTTAATCATGAAAGCCAAAACACAATTATATGGGGTGATCCTAGCAAGACAAACAACAACAACTTGCATTTGTTGCATCTTTCATGTCGGGAGAACGTCCCAAAGCGCTTGATAATGAAGTGTTTTAATTCTATATTAAATAAAATTTTATTCAATTGGTGCAGTGAGTTAATCTAAAGCAGTGAGAAGCTTGGCAGATTCTGTGGTAGGTTATGTGGATTTAACTCGTTAAACTTCATCAATACCCAGCTGATGAAAAAATAATAATTCTTACTTTTGATATAGGGCCTTTCATGTCAGGAGGATGTCTCAAAGCACTTCATCGAGTATACTGTAGGATGTAGTGACTGTATTTGTAGGTGAACATGGCAGCTAATTTGCCCACAACCATAAAGTGAATGACCATTTGTACTTGGGGTATTCTTTGCCAGGACATCCGATGATCTGATTGATGTGCTAGTCACGGAAAATTTACGAATATGACAGATTACGTACAGTATTACCAGCATAATTAAAACCATATCCGTTACAATGAGGTGTCAGTGCGAATGAATAATGATTGTAGGATAATGTAGTTACCAGACCAAACAAGAAATACAAATTCAAGGCTGTGAAGTAATGAACCAGTTGTCATTGTAATTTGTTCTTTATTTGCTATTTTTGGGTGAAGGGTTTTGCCTCTGAATGAAAAAATGTTATGAATCTCTGAGCCCAATGTAACCCAATCAATGGGAGAAGCTATGGTAACACTTCGGCAAGTCTTGGATTTTATTTGGAATGTGCATTCTAGCTTCAAGATTCATGTAAAAATTAATTGATTTGCAAACATCCTGTCTTACATGTTCTGTATTTTTTATTGTTTCCCAGTCTGAGCTCAGTGTTTGGCTGAAATAAAAATTGAAAGTTCAGATAATAATAATAATATTATTTGATGTAAATGTCTTCTAGATGTCTCAAAGTGCTTCAAGGAATATACTGTAAAGTTAATTGACTGTATATTGGTGCGATGAAGCAGGGCAGCCAATTGCATACAGCAGTGTCCCACATACAGTCGTGGATTGAAATTACCAATTTTTTTTTTTTTTTTTCGAGGTATTATTAAGCGTGTGGTGTAAATAAACTTGCCGAACTGTCATGTAAATAGGACAAAATTTCTTGCTGAGTCCATACTTCATAGGGCATTGCTCATCAACCCTGGAAGCTCCAAACATGTGGAACAATGAAAACTTTATTCATTAGGCTGTTTTCTCTAGGTTTGAACTTCACTCGCACAAAAAGGCTCTAACATGAGCACCAGGGCTTCATCAGTGAACATTACACTACACTGTTACATTAGATCTGGTATCGTCAGACCCTATCAATATTAAAACTTTGATTCCACCCAACTGACCAATATGCTACACACCTTGGAATATCCAATCCACTGCTTGCTGTTCCGCTTCCAATTCCAGGAATATAAATTTAAAGTAACATCTGCACTCAATGGAGTAAAAAAAGCAATATATGTTCCAGATGGTATTTGAAATGGCAAAATCTGTTTAACACCATTATTATAATAATAATACTTGGGTTTGATAAATCACCCAATCACACAATTGAGATATTTGCTTGATTTCATGGCAAACCACAACATTAAGTTGCTTACAGCCATGTCCCACAAATAACCGTGGAGTGAGTAACACATTTTATTTGGGGGATTGATGATCAGAACATTCTGAGAAACTGCCTTTTCTTTTCAAATGGTGCATTGAGATCTTTGACCTCCACCTGAACAGGCAGATCACACTTTGGCTTAACATCTCATCCAAAGTACAGCGTCTCCAATAATGCAACACAAACATCCCAGTATTACAATACTGGAGGCAAGAATGTTACCATTGTACCTGGCTGACATCACATGTGGCTTTTTAGCATTACTTTGCAATTTATTTAGTGTGGTTAACAAACTCTAAATTACCTGTGAACTGCTTCTTGCAAAAGACTCCAGTTTGTAATAAACCTTTGTAATAAAACTGCTCCAGTCACAATTCCTCTGGGATTCCATATACTGTATTGTCACATTTCACATTTCACCAAATCATATCTGTTTGAGTGTCATATATGAATCTCAGAGCCAATATTATTACAATGTATTAGCCACATGAATGTGGAAAGATTTACCTATCAGAAATGGATGGTTGATGCTAACCGGATCTAGCAGCAGCGTACTTGAAAACATGCGCAAACATTGGGCAGATTTTATCCATTTAGGAGTTATGTAACTTGTGCCGCATCACTGATATAAAAACCACATTTTAGTCAAGTTTTATCTAAATATTTTATTCACTGATACAGAATATTAATATTTACTTCTGTGTTGAAGGAAGTGGTCTACATCAAAGGAATCTGAAAGGTTTTGTATAACCTTCATAATAGTGAAACAATTATTGCACTTGATATAGAGCTTTCTTACACGGCATCCCCAGGACTCTGTCATTGGCACCCTACTTTTTAACATCTACATGCTCCCCCTTGGTGACATCATCCACAGACATGGGGTTAACTTCCACATGTATGCGGATGACACTCAACTCTTGTCTTTCTGCCTCTACCCTTGACTCCAGGACTACTACTGTTCTGACAGACTCTGTCAGCCATCAAGTCCTGTATGAAAGCTAACTTTTTACAGTTGAATGTGAACTAGACAGAGGCTCTACTGATAGGCTCGTGCCAGTGCCTGCGCCTAGCAGGCGCTGACAGCATCAACCTCCATAGTTGTTCACTCGACCTCACCAAGCCAGTCAGGAATCTAGTTGTCTTCTTTGATCCTTAACTGTCTTTCCTCCCCACATCCAAGCAATGACTCACTCTGCCTTCCCGTACCTCCACAATATTCCCAACTCTGTCTTTACTTTAAGGCCGCTGAAACACTCATTCAAACCTTCATTACATCCTGGCTTGACTACCCAAATGCCCTGCTTATCGGCCTTCCCAATTACTTCCTCCATGGGTTGCAGATAATACAGAAATCAGCGGCCCATGTCCTCTACTGCTCTAAACTTCATGACCCCATTTCCCCCATCATCACCTGACTCCATTGGCCCCCCATCATCCAGAGGAACCAATTCAAGATTCTTGTCCTCACATTCAAAGCTCTCCACAACTTGACCCCACCCTACATCCGTGACCTGCTAACAACCCCGCGAGCCCCTTCCACTCAGCAGGGCTCCGGCCTGCTCCATGTCCCCAAGCCACCCACCCCACCATTGGTGGGTGAGCCTTGAGCCATTCTGCTCTCACCTCTGAAACTCCATCCCGCAGTCCCTCCACCTCGCCCCCTTCCTGGTCTCCTTCAAGTCTCACCTCAAGCCCGTCCTTTTCTACAGTCCTATCAATCACTCCAAATCCCCCCTTTTCCTCCACCCTCTCTGTCTCCAGCTTGGGTCTGAAACAATGATTGTCCAGTGCCTTGGGACGTCCTCCTGACGTGCAAACCACCGTACAAGTAGAATTTTTTTGTTATTGTTGTTCCAGCTAGGACGAAACCGTGGGCAACCTTCCTTACTCCACATGCCTGTTAATAATCCCTCAAAAAAATGGTTCATTTCAATCCACAATTGTTTGTGGGACACTGATATGCGCAATTGGCTGCCGCATTTGGTCCATAAATATATAATCAATTCACTTTACAGTATATTCTGTGACGTGCTTTGTGATGTCTAGAAGACGTGAAAAGTGCTATATCAAATGCAAGGATTATTACTAATACTTAATCCACAACTCTTTGTGTGAAACTGTGTATACATTTGGCTACTGCATTTTGCCCACAAAACATACTTTACAGAATATTTTTATTGTTTGTTTTATTCTTAAGTGATTATTTCACCTGCAAATATACAGTCAATTAACTTTACAGTATATTCTGTGAAGTGCTTTGAGGGATCTAGAAGACGTGAAAAGCAATATCAAATGCAAAGATTAATACAGTATTGTATTCTGTGAAGCAGTTTGAGACATCGAACATCGAAAAGGTGAGAAAAGAAGCTATATAAAATGTAATTGCAAGTATTATAATCTATTGAATATGATTACCAATTTGGGCTGATGTCGCTTAAAGTAACACCAATCACTTCCTTCTACTAATCAAGCAGATAGGGTGCATATCAATAATAAAATTAAAACAAACTGGCTGAAATTCTACTTAGGAAGCTTGTGAGACCATTTTTATCTTAAAATTAAATGTTAGTTTCCTTATAAATAAAATAAGAATTTATTATTTTACTAATTTTATAACACACCAAACTGTGTTCTTACAATGAAAACTGAAGCACAATGCACACAGAACCTCATACCCATCATGTCTTCCAATCTTCTGCTGATTGGTGTATGGTAGGTATGGTGGGGGGCTAGTGGGGGGTATAGGCACTCATATCCTGCTGAGTGACAGTGGAAAAAATAATTACATAGAATATTGTATCATGGAAACAGGCCCTTTGTCCAAATTGGATAGCATTTATACTCTACCCTCCAAATCCCCTTTATATCCTTCTCCCTCATGTATGCTTTGGTTTGCCGAGATGCAAAAAGCAGTAACCATTGGCAACGCCCTACCATCAAAGTTGGTACAGTGTGGCCAACAGAGGAGTTGGTGAGGGATCAGGGGAGAATCATACAGGTTGGGGATGGATGTGGTCGGGTAAAGTAGTTAGCGAGTCAGTGATCCCACAGTTGCCATGGTCATATATTGAGTTTCTAATCTAGCAAATTTATAGGAGACATCAAGAAGCACTGTCCTCTCGCTGAGGTCATACTCTGTTGTCTCACTATCAGATAATCAGGCTCTTTTACTCAGGCATAGATTACAGTAATTGCCTAATCATTGTGTTATCAATTTTCTAACAGAATATTGTTTTTTTTCAATTGAGGATTTGAACTCTCCACTATGAGTCTTGTCATCACTGCAACTGAACCATCAAATTAGTAAATGGACTTTAATTGGAAGTGATGGTTTCTGCAGCATGGAATGTAATGAAGGAAGTGCAGCAATTTAGCAATGGTCTTAGATTAAGAATAGAAGCAGATGCAATATAGCTAATGGGGTGGATCAGGAGGCTGCACATAGCCTGCCACTCATATAAATAAATTCTTAACTCTCTTTGATCCTGTATTAGATAATTAATGTGGTGCAGCTCAGGTGTGCTTGACAGGAGGGTTTATACAAGTGGTTGAGGTGGGTGATTGATATGGTTGGTTGGTATTTCAACAGGGTGAATTTTTGCTATATGAGTGGCATCAATATTTGAACACCTACAAAGCACCTTACTGTGAATCATGATTTATCTGCATGCTGTATTGTATTTCTAATCCCCTTCATTATGGCAATAAATAAAGGGAACACTGTGTTAATCAAATGTAAATTCAGTTATGAAATTCATATTCACTGTAGACTATAACTTTCATGTATTGTGGCTTGTGCTTTTTTCCACGCATAATACTGTATTAGCATTTAATTTTCAGTATTTCTTAATGGGATTCCTTACTAAAGAATCCCATGAGAATTCCTTTTGTACACCACACAGGAAGTAGAATTCCCATGGGAGGCTTGGTGTATCTCTTACTACTTAAAAGAAGATCTTTTGCATAAATCTGGTTCCTTACTCAGCAACACCATTAAGAAATACTGCAAATTAGACAGTAATATTTAATAAATAAGGTTAAGAAAAACATTCCAATGTAAAGATTACCATAGCTCCATGGTAACTGAAAAGTGTCTCTCAATATCTACCTGCTCAGCAGTGTCACCAACAGGCACAATGCTGCACACACAACTTTTAGGAATGCATTGTGAATGAACTGTACAAAACATGGAATTCATAGCTAAGATAATTCTAGAGTCATTATTTAAAATTTGCAGGAAGATTCCTTTTTAAGAATGTGCCAATGGAAGTAGCAGTCAATAAAATAACATGGGTAGCAGCACCCACTAATTTATCACTGCATCTTTTCAGTGGAATATTAAATTGGGCTGACCCTCCTAACCTTGCACTAGAAAGTTCTCGCAGGATTACTATATTATCTTGCCGTGTCCACTGAGTCAATCAATATAGATGCATCTTTGAGAAACCTCTGTTCCCAGTCAAATAAATCTCTATTGATGTCTCCATTACGTACTCTCTCTCTGTCTGCCTTTAAATCTTGCATAAAAGAGTGACTATCTCCTTGAGCTGACTCCAAGGTGTGTGCTTGGCAACAGAATGTCAGATTCAAATAAACTTTGTTGTGGGTCTTGACAGTCCAGTTCCAGAGCCAGGCAAGTCTGCAGTACTCTAGAACACTGCTGATTACAGTCCACCTCACCTGGCTTATCAGTAGGACTTGAAAGCACAGACTGGTGGCAGGGATTCTTCACATTCAGCTTCTGTTAACTCTGCTAACCCAATGGTGGACAATATGTATAGGCACCTAACAAAATACATTTTCTTGATTGAATATTTCCTGTTTATGCCATGAATCAAGACATTTAATCAGGAAAAAAATTATAACACCCCAGGTAGCAAGCCCATGTGGGACCCATATGGGCATGGATCAACCCAATTTGTCCCATATGGGGCCCATAAGAGGTTGCTACCTGGGACAGTACTAATCGAACATGGACTTACCTGGACTTGTGCAATTTTGGGGTTTAGGGGTTAGGGGTTTTCTTTCTTGATGACTGCAGGGTCAGCCACTTCCAGCTGATGGTCCACAGTTAGCTACAACCACCTGAATAGTTAAGGTGGTCCTAGCTGGAAATGCAGTGGAAATGTTCATTATACAGTTGCCTATCCCTACCTTTTTGACTACGCCCAGTCACCTCTTCCTTCTCCTTTGTTTGTGAATTGGCAAGACACATTATCTTATATAATATAGATGGATATTTTTGTTGTTGTTTAAGTGTAAAGAAATCTCTCTGAATCTTGTGCATTTTACATTTGCAAACAACTCTATGTTGCCTATGTTGGCATGTGCTTGATTCTTGCATATTCTTCTCCCTTAGTTTAGGAAAACATGTAAATAAGAAATCCGAGATTCATTTAAAAGTTTTCCTTCCCATTTCCTTTTAATTCAGTTTCTATGCATATCATAAACTAGAAGGCCAGTGGGCCTGGCCAACAACAACAACAATAAAATTATATTTGTAGAGCAGCTTTCATATCGGGAGAATACAAAGCATTGAACAATCATTCCTGCAGATAAAATTGTCCTTTACTTAATCACTTTTGTGGGACATTGCTTTATGCAAATTGACTGCTGTGTTCGCCTATAAATATGGAGTTACTACACTTCACTGTAAAATTCTATTAAGTCCTTTGAGACATTTGGTTGTTGTAATATCTCAACTGCAAATAGTATTATTTTCTTTTATTTGTTTAACTTAAAAAGGACAGATTTTGATACTGAAACTCATACCACATTTTGAATGTGTGGATGCTTTCTATGAACAATGAAGGGCATAACAACTCCCAGCCATGTGAAATATGCTGTAGATAATTCAGGGCTGTTCTCTTCCATCTTAGGCATTTGAGACACAACCAAGCACATTGTGCCTATTGAACTGGAAGAACCAAGGATTGCAAGGGAAAACGCAAGTGTTATTCATTAAATCTGTCATATAAGAGAAAGTATTTTTCTTTATCAGCTTTTTACCTTCCTTTTTCTGCCTGCTTTTTCCATTTTACTCCTCTCCTGAA
Organism: Hydrolagus colliei; assembly: GCA_035084275.1. Classification (NCBI taxonomy): domain Eukaryota; kingdom Metazoa; phylum Chordata; class Chondrichthyes; order Chimaeriformes; family Chimaeridae; genus Hydrolagus; species Hydrolagus colliei. Next base: position 87,926,225 of record CM068743.1, read on the forward strand.
GGCATTGATTCTTACCAGTGCTGTTCCACTGTCACTGGCTTCCCTTCAGTGCCTCATCCAATTCGCCATTTTACAAATGTAACCCTTTGCTGGTGAGCTGTCTGATGATAATAATAATGACTCATCTGCCCCACCATCGGTGATCAGGGCTTCAGCCTATCTGTCAAACTCTATCCCTTTGGAACTCCATCCCAAAGTCCAAATTGACTGTTCAGAATCTTAAAGGAAACATTGTAAAGTGGAGTGACTGTGTACGTTGTGGGCTAACATTGAAATTCAATGAACAGACAGCCAGAGTCTCATCTTAAATTCTCATCTGAAGAATGGCATCTCTGACAAACAGCACACCCCCAGCACTGTGTTGGATTATTATCTTAGATTACATAAATTCAAAATCCCGATTTAGAAGAAAATTGGAGATTAGGGAATTGCTCCCACGAAAACAAATTGCTGGTGTCACAAATCAAAAAAATTGTTATGACTTGCCTGCATTGATAACTTATTTACGGCAAAGCTATACTGGGCATCAGAATTGGACAATCATTTTGAACAGGATCACTTTTGAAAACTGCTGGCAGATGTTGATTCCTCTTTAAAAGGAAATTGAATATTGCTCTTCTGTAATACTCAGTGCAAATGTACAATTTGCTGGGCTCACACACATGAATGAAATATAATGATAGCATCGTTGCATTTCAGGATTTTTGCAGCAAATGCCAATCGCCCACACACACCTTACCTTGCATTTTCTCTTTTAGTGCTGCGAGTAAGGCCATGTCGCTCCTAATTTTATTGTACTGTATTCAACTAAGGTTTGTGTGTATAAAGCATTGTAATCAAGCGTTAATTATTTTAATATTATTAAATATCTTGAATGCAATAACAAAGCCAGTTGATCACACTTGCCTGTTATGTCCATTGTACTGCCTGAATGTTATCAATAACATCACAGGGCGAATAAACAAAATACAATTCACACCATTCACATTTATTCTGCAAAGAAATTGCATGGTTTATATTGTGTGTCCAGCAATGTATTTTGCTTACAAATGTCTATCATAACGGTAGCATAAGTCACGTTTACACTCACTGACCTAGTTGCTAGTTTGGATGCATTAAATTAGTTGTAATGTTTGGCAACATTTTGAGTTAAGTCAATCCTATATAAGAAAGAAAACAGTACAGAAAAAATCTTAGAGCTGGGATTTGAATCCAACATTGATACAAAGTCATTGCCTGTATCACACTATCAGATTGTAGGATAGCGAATCCTACTGTGACAATCCTAATCTTGTACATATCTAATATGTTAGATCAATGTTTATATTATGCTTTATGAATCATACAAACCATAATTTAACTGAGAAATATCTTGAGGATGTCTTCTCTGCATGGAAGACACTATATAAGTTCAAGTTGTTGTACTTCTTTCACAACATCTGCATGCAGATATTAGGTCTGCTTATATGTGCTTTCAAATAACAGGTGGAATGCAATATTTCTCAAACATTTAAAAAAATGCTTCCAATAGGCTGTTAAAGGGTTTGTGGTGATGACATGATGGTGTGTATTTAAAGAGTTTGACGCTTATTTAAGCACTTGATCAAGTGCAGCTCATATGTTTGATGACACTTCAAAATGCCAAATGGCTTCCTGAAAGTTAGTTAAAGACCATTGAACCTTCTATTATGTGCATTTGAAAGATATGCTGAAGAAGGTGAGGTTGTTTTGCACTGTGCACACTGTGTGGACAAAGCGCTATTCTGTTTCATTTGGTAAACTTCACATATCTATCCCTGTGGGTTTATAAATTATACAAAATTTATTTTAATATTAGTTTATGTGTAACATTTATTGTAAATATAAAGTTTCAAAGCAACTTGTTTTTGAAAAAGGCACGTAGGAATAAATTTAGGAATAGTATGTAAAGCGCAGCAGTGGATTTTTTACATGGAGTGTATAGATCAGAACCCCCGAGCTGCAACTTGCAAGTAATAGTGAAGAGAGGAGAATTTCTAGATAATAAAAATAATGTCACTACCTTATAAGATAAGGTAATCATTAACCATATGTTTTTACCAACTTAATTTTACTAGCTTCTTTGCAGAATTTTTTAATTGGACATTTCAGTAAAATGCTCATCCAACTTTAGTTCAACAAAGGCCAAGTTTAATTTTAATTATTTATCATTCTCGAACTTTGTCTTCAAGCTTTGTATTTTTACTGTGTCCAAAGAATGTTAAAATTAACTGTAAATTAACAACAAGCCAGTACTTCATAAAGCTGAACAAATTGAGAAAAAAATAAAAGTTAGATTGAATTGCAAAATTCTTTTGAATGTTTTGTGTTGCAGTTAAAAATAATAATAATCCTTGCAATTGATATATCGCTTTTCATCTCTTCTAGACAACAACAACAACAAAAATTGCACTGATATAGTGCCTTTCACGTCGGGAGGACGTCCCAAAGTGCTGAACAGTCTGGTTGGGACCCGAGCGGGGGGTGGGGGGTGGGTGGGTTTAGACATCTCAAGGTGCTTCACACAATATACTGTAAAGTGAATTATCTGAATATGTTGTGGAAGAAACGCAGCAGTCAATTGCGCATTGTGATGTCTCACAAACAGTTGTGGATTGAAATAACAATTTTTTTGTGTGGGATTATTATCAGACATGTGGAATAGGGAAACTTGCCCAAGGTTTCACCCTGCCTGAAATTGAACCCAGCTTCACTTACTTGCAAGGTGAGTGCTCTAACCAATTGGTGCTCTAGCCACTTCACTGTAAACTGAATTAACTGTATATTTGTGGATGAAATATGGCAGCCAATTGCACACAGCAGTGTTCCACAGACTGTTGTGGATTGAGTGACCAAATTGTTATTAGGTTTTTATTTTGGAGGTATTTTTATCAGAGTACAAAAATACACAAACCAAATTCCTCCATTACAATAGTAGAAGCAATAGGCTGACTGAAATATATAATGGTGTTCATTTAAAGTTATGATCACACAATTTAGTTCTTGAAACTGAAGAAAATGTACAACGTAAAAATCTGCAACCAAACCCCAAAAATATTTATTCTGTACATTCTTACATTGATATTTAATACATTATAATCCCAAGCAGACAATATTATATCCAACTCCACTTAAATGACAAAATACTGGATTGTTATGTTGCAGTTAGTGTTTGCATATTTTTGGGAAGGTAAAATATATAGGAAGTTAAACGAAATGAGCATAGATCAACAATTTATATTGTTCTTTATAACTACTGTATAAAACTTTGCTATAAATGCAAAACTATTTAAACAGCAATCACAACAGTATATCTATAGGATATATTATAAAGCACTACCTCTGGTTATTGAATGTAGTCTCGTTCATTGTATTTTATTTGTATCCATATATACAGGTACCCTGACCCAACCACGGCCTCGTCAACCATTAAAATCACTTACCCACAGTTTGCTAAATGCGATAATCCTTGCTAACCACGCAATGGTTATTGCTTAACGCTTGCTTATCCATGGGTTTTACCACTAACACTAGCATTTTGCGCTAGGACCCAGTTGCATCAACCAGCTTCGTACTACCGTCTGGCACTAGGACCCAGTTGCGATGTCGCAATCAACCAGCGAAATGTCGCTTCTCTTTTAGGATTAAGGTAAATCTCTGTTGATTTCTCTCTCTCTCTCTATCTCTCTCTCTCTCTGTTTGTGTCTCTCTGTTTGCAGATCCTGGCAGCCAATGCTCCCAAACTTACTCCCCCTATCCCCATGTCACCCACCACACCATCTACTGCACACCCAACCCCCACCCTCTGTGTCACCCACCTTTTCCATTGATTTCTCTCGCTCTCTCTCTGCCTGTGTGTAGATCAGTCAGTCAGTCAGACAGCCTCACGGATTGCTGCAGATCCTGGCAGCCAATGCTCCCAATCTTACTCCCCCTATCCCCATGTCATCTACCACAGAACCTTCTGCACAACCCCCCACCCCACCCTCACCCTCTGTGTCACCCACCATGATTTATCTCTCTCTGTGTGTGTCTGTATGTAGATCAGTCAGTCAGATAGCCTCGTGAATTGCTGCAGATCCTGGCAGCCAAACCTATTCCCCCTATCCCCATGTTTGCCATAGGGCCCTGCATTTTCCAACCACGACAAAGCAAACATACTCCCTCTATACCCATGTTTCCCATGAGCCCTGTTTTACCAACCACAGAGGTTTTCAGGAACGTATCCCCTGTGGTTGGGGAGGGATACCTGTACAACATTTTAGTGATGAGCAACAGTTCATTCAGGAGTTATAGAGATTTATTTATTTTCCCTTTATTTTGTAGTTCAGGGAGTACCTCTACCCTTGTGGAGTCCTGTAGCTCAGTGGTTAGAACACTCTCTTTACAAGGGAGAGACATGGGTTCAATTCCAGGCAGGATGAAACTTTGGGCAAGTTTCCTTATTAGATAAAGTGACTAGTCAAACATTTAAGGATGACTAATGAGATGTTCCTACTGTGGTCTTTGCAGATTACACTTAAAAAGAAATGGCACTCTGAAGTTCCTATGGATGAAAGACATCTTGGAATGCAGGTGAAACAAAGAAAATGTTGTATCAAATTTGATTTGTTGATGGGAGGTAGTTGCTTCTCAATAAATTCCATCACCCAGAGGATTCAATTCAAGATACTGGTCCTCACATTTCAAAGCCCTCCACAACCTCGCCCCGCTCTACATCTGCGACATCCTAACCCCCGACGAATCTGCCTGCACCATCCGCTCAGCAAGCTCTGGCCTACTCCATATCCCCCGACCCACCCGCCCCGCCATTGGCGGCAGAGCCATCCACCACCCCAACCTCTGAAACTCCATCCCACAGTCCTTCCACCTCGCCCCTCCCTGGCCTCCTTCAAGTCCCGCCTTAAGACCATCCTCTTCGACGATCCCATTGGTCACCCCAAATCGTCCTCTTTCCCTCCATCTTCCCCATCCTCAACCCCAGCTCAGATATGAAACAATGACTGCCAGTGCCTTGGGACATCCTGTGATGTGAAAGGTGATATACTAGTGTAATTTTGTTGTTGTTGTTGATGTTCATCATTTCCTGGGGAGAATACATCATGACCGAGTGGGTCTTAAAATTTAAATTGTTTGGATTAATGATAGTGTTTAACTGCTGAGCAGGGAATAACCAAACATTAGGGGCACTAAAGGGTCAGCATTCCAGTGACAGTGAAGAACATGAATTTCTTTGTTTGAATCATTAGCTGCTGTCTGTGATAAAGAATCCCAAAGAGGAAGCCAACAGCTAAGACAAATCATTCCTCCCTATTTTTGACGTGTTGTTAAACCTATATACTGTACAATGACAGATCTCTTCTCTGAGAAAATCCTCCCAAAATAATCATATGTGATGGTATTCCATTCTTAACTCATCTAGTATTGCTTTAATACTTTCTGCTAAATTTTTAATGCTCATCAGCATCTGGATTAAGGCCAATAATATCAAACTATAAATGCATTGGTAATGTCATGTTTAGTGTTACTGGAGTAATAGATGCATGTGGGCAAATTTATTTCACATGTGGAGTCTTGGTACTAGCCAGTGTTTTTGCCAGCCGTGCACAGTGTCTCCTAATCCTCTATAAATGTAATTTTGTTGTTGTTGTTGTTGTTGTTGTTGTTGTTTAATCCATGTAGAAAGTGGCACAGACATGTTGTTGCCACACATACAAGTCCAAAGCGAGCAGCTGAACAAAGGGCCAGCAGCTTGCACAGCAGGAAGGATAGTTAGTCAGACCACGTTGCCTCCCTCCCTTCACTGCCCACTCTGTCCCTCGAGCTCACTCTCAGAAAATCCATTTGAATTCAACCTTCAGCCATCCCTAGCCTTGTTCCCAGCCTTGTCCTCCAATTTGTACATTGCAATGTTCCGCAAACAACCATGAAATGAATCTGCACACATTTTCTGGAGAATTCTTGGGAGAAACTCACTTTTCCATTTGAATAGTGACACAGGTTTTTTAACTTCCAGGTGAACAGGCAGACCAGACTTTGGTGTACAGTTTCATCCAAAACATGGCATCTCAACAATTCGACACTCCTGCAGCACCAGATTAGAGGTTCATTGTAAAGTTATGGGACTATCCGACATGGGACTTGAACCCACAAGCTTCTGGCAAGAGGAGGCAAAAGTGCTATCCACTGAGCCAGGCTGATGCATAATATGGGACAGGATGAAAACAATTAATCTCAGCAAAGTAAAAGTGAAAATATTTCTTCCCGAAACCATAAATGTAAAATTTATTTTGGTGCTAGATGGGCGAACAGGTGGACAGACAAAGGTAAAGAGCTGCATGAAATAATAAAGTGGCAGAGTGTCTCACAGTGATGCCTACATTTCTATGCAGCAAAATTCCATCTGAGACTAGATTTACTTTATTAATGCAGGATTTCAGAGTGTCCAGAATTTGGCAAATTTATTAATTCAATCTTTATTTCTAAAGCTGTTTTTGTGTAAATTCTCTTGAAATTGGAAAAATGAATCTGGACACTGAAACATTTCATCAATAGAATAAATTTAGTTGGAATGTTTACCCTCATGAGTATGGTATCGATTTTATAATGTTTGTTATTCTTAACACTTCCACAGGATTTTGTTTCCATGCTTATTCCGCATTAAATATTTATATAGCTGTATCCTTTTTTCCCTTTACAACGGAAGTTTATAGTGGATAAATTGGCTTCAGGGCATCAATATACAGTAGTGTTGTTTGAAATTTTTAAGAGGATTATGATGGTTATTTCCCAAGTTTCTATCCTGAATTTCTTACTTATATTATAATTCTGCTTTAAACAACTTTAGCCTGAGTTTGTTATACCTGGTGTATACACTCTGAAGGTGCCACTTTGAAAGTAAGCAGAATTTCACTGTGCTTCCAACAGAATGCAAATCTTAAAGAAAGAATTCCCTGGGTTCTTTACATCAGTCTTTAAAGAAGAGGGGACCTTACAGAGAAATACAAATATTTTAAATGCAATTGAGAAACAAAACACAGAAAAATATTTTCAGGTGCACCAAGACAGTAAGGCAACATTTAGGATTGCAAAGGGTAATTTCAGGACAGATGCAAAGAAATATTCCATAACACAGAGGATAATTAATGGTGGAACTGGTCACCATGAAGTGTGGCTGAGGACGGGACAGCAATCCAGTTGGAAAAGTAGCTTGATGGTTGTATTAGAAATATGGTTCTATCAGAAAGATATTCTGGAAGGATGAAGTCAAATGGACCCTATGGCCCTTTTGTCTGAACTGATCTTTTGATCTTTCATTTTCTGTTTAATAAATCATGTTTCATTGGGGGTCTTTTTAAAGCTCATCTGGTTCCAAGGTGACATGCTTGGGAAACTGGAGAGACAAAACATAGACAGGCAGTTTTCAATAATAGATGGAATGATGCAATGTTTCAGATCTCCTAAAACATTTCATAATTACTGAACCCCACTCCCATCTACCCTCTTCAAGCCCACCCCCTCCCCATTTTCGTATTCTCTGGTGCGCACTGTAACCTCTCCCCTTCCCCCCGGCTTGGAGTTGTGCTATGCTACTGTCAAGTGCACTGGGAGGATACCCTGCCTGATGAGTGCAACATAAATGTAGTTTTTTGTAGTTGATTTTTACTGCAGTAACTTAGATGGACATCTAATAACAAACAAGACATTTGACTCCATGTTGTGGAACATCAAGCATTTTTAACTGAACAGTACATCTGTGCTTTTATTGCTGCATTACTGTTTCCAAAATGATAGCCAAGCATCTGATGCTGAATATTTATCATTCATGTGTATAGATACTTAATTCCTACTGAAGAGAGCAGATAAGCCAGGGAGTAAAATGAATGCAGAAGATAGCAGGGATATATGCGAAATCCTCTTGAGGTAATGAGAAATTGATGCCTGCTTTGTAGACACGGGGGAACAGAAGCAGCAGAACAGTGTTGAAGCCTCTTAGGAAGCTGCAGTCAGATTAGCACATGAATGAAACAAAGTTTACTCAGCTTTTGGCGGAAAAACAACTGAAATGTTCCAATGATTAAACACCAGCACCATGCCATTTGTTATGGGAAATATAACTGCTTTCCACTGCAGCAGCAATCACGCTTCTGAACAGAATTGTCGACGGTGGTATTGGTGAATGCAGGCTAGGAGGGAATTGCAACATAAATGAAATAATTGCAACTCAGTTTATTAAAAAAATCTGTTATTATGGAATCCATATGGTTATGGAATTATATTATGGATATAATTCCATAACTATATGGAATATAGTTATTGGTTGGAGCACTCATATTGCAGGCGAGAACACCTGGGTTCAAATCCTGGGCAGAGTGAAATGTTAGGCAAATTTGCTTACTCCACACACCTCTGTTTACCACAGCAGTAAGTAGGAAAGCAGTCATTATTTGATTGGCAGATTGCTTTTCCTGGAGTAATAATGGCGTATTTGTTTTAAAATGTGGTCACTCAGTCTCTAACAGTTTGTGGGATATAGTACAAATACCATAATATAGTCAATTCACTTTATATTATATTCTGTAGAGAATTTGAGAAATGTTGTCGAATGTAAGGATTATTACTATTAAAATAAGTAGCTTGTGATTATGTTATGCTATGTAAATATCTAAAGTTTATCAATATGTGAGCTGTCAGCCTGTTTTAGTCTGTTGCACTATTGCCTCTGATACAGAAGGGTGGGTACAAATCCCACATCAGGAACTTTCAGCTCATGGTCTAGGCTGACACTCCAGCACAGTGATGAGAGGTGTTGCATTGTTGGCATTGTTGCCCTACAGAAATGATGTTAAATTGAAGTTCTGTATATGTGTTCAAGTGGACGTTCAAGTGCACATTGCACTATATGAAAAGTGAAAGAAGCTTTTCCTAGTATCCTGGAAATCACCCAAATAATATCAGTCATAATAATAAATAATAATCTTTGCATTTGATGTAGTGATGACATCCTAACCGCCTGCGACCAGGGCTCCCTATGCCTCCTCGTCCTCCTTGACCTGTCTGCAGCGTTCGACACAGTCGATCACACCATCCTCCTCCAACGTCTTTCCTCCCACCTCAACCTTCAAGGCACAGCCCTTGACTGGTTCCATTCCTACCTGACCCACCGCCTACATTTTGTATCTTCCAACGGTTTCTCCTCAAACTCCCGCACAGTTTCTCATGGCGTCCCCCAGGGCTCTGTCCTCGGCCCCCTCCTTTTTACCATTTACACGCTCCCTCTGGGCGATGTCATCCGCAAACATGGGGTAAATTTCCACATGTATGCGGACGACACCCAATTGTACCTTTCTGCCTCATCCCTCAACCCCCAGACCATCGATGTTCTGACAGCATGTCTGTCCAACATTGAGTTCTGGACGAGGGACAACTTCCTCCAATTGAACGTGAGCAAGACCGAGGCCCTCTTGATTGGCTCAAGCCAGCGCCTCCGCACATCTGGCGCTGCCAGCCTTAACATCCAACTCTCCACCTCACAAAGCCAGTCAGGAACCTCGGACCATAAACTCTCCTTCCTCCCCCACATCCGTGCCTTGACCGGCACCGCTTATTTCCACCTTCGCAACATTGTCAGGCTCCGCAGCTATCTCACCCCCCGCGCTGCCAAAACACTCGTGCACGCATACATCACCTCACGGCTGGACTACAGAAACTCTCTCCTCGACTCCAAAGTGGAGATGAAATTTCTAGCCCATGTGATATTTAATACATGGAATGGGCAAGAAATTGATTCACCCCCATCCATTCCACCCCCCAAATAAGAAAGTATCAGTAAATCCCAGATCACCTCAATGGACTTGTCAATCATTGGTTTTGATTTCTTGAATGCAGGATACCAGACTAAAAAAACCTTATCTGAAACAGCTTCTCTGGGCTTATTCACAGGATACTACCCTAGATTCAATAAGGAACACATTATGTTTAATTCTCATGCTAAACACAGTCTTTTCTTGGTGAATTTTATGAATCTTACAGTAAGTAGGAGAATTGTCTATCAATATATTCAAAATAAAATAACAATGTAAATATGTTCTGCATGGCATTTAGATAGCAATAATTGCATCAAAAACAGAGTTCCTTCCAAATAACATTTAATACAGTTGGCCCTCGCTGAACGTGAGGGTTACATTCCTGGAAAACAGCGCACTGAGTAAAATCGCGTAAGGTAAGCTTAATAAGTAATGGGAAAAAAGGGTTAGGGGAATCCATCCACAGGCTATCCAACCTCAAACCTCCAGGCACATCCACACCCGACCAACACAAAGTACGTACTGAGGCGGGCTACAGCCGGCTGGCCCACTCTCCCTGCTTGTCACTCTCCCCGCTCTCACTGACTCACTGGAGACAATAAAACAATGGAGACAATTATACTACAACAGCTTGGCTAAATTATTTTACCTTTGGTCCTGAAAGTGTTAGGAGACTCTCTCTTTCTCTCTCTGCCTCTTCTGTTTACCATGCAATGCCATCAGCTTGCTCCGAGACTGAGGAATCATCGGACTTAGGCGGCGTCCTCCCAAATGCGCATACGCGCAGGGCTAGCCAGTGCATATTAGGGTCCGTCGATATGGAAATTTTCTGATTTAGATATATCGATGGGCTCATATCGAGATATATCGAAATATCGATATTTTCGGGTTTTTAGTACTGCGCATGCGCGCGCAACGCGCGCATACCGAGTGCGCGCGCATATGGAGTGCGTGCGCGTTCGGGGTGCGTGCGCATTCGGGGCCTATCTCCTCAGGAGATAAATATATTTCTCTCTCTGTGTCTCTCACTCTCTCCATCTCTGTGTTTTTCTGTCTGTGTCTCTGTGTCTCTCTCACATCCCCCCCATCTCAATCTATCTGTATATTATCATATCCACCTGTCTCTCCCCACACCCCCCCCAGCCAACTCTCTCCCACCCACACACCCCCACAGCATCTCCCTGCCCCTCCCACCCCCCAGCTGTCTCTCCCCCCCCCCAGCTGTCTCTCCCCCCCCCCAACTCCCCCAACCGTCTCTCTCCCCCTCACCCCCCCACAGCCGTCTCTCCCCACCCCCACCCCCCCAGCCGTCTCTCTCCTCCTCCCCCTCCCCCCACCAGCCGTTCCTATCCCCCTCCCCCCACAGCCGTCTCTCTCCCCCTCACCCCCACCCCAGCCGTCTCTCTCCCTCCCACCCCCCCCAGCCGTCTCTCTCCCCCTCACCTCCCCCCAGCCATCTCTCTCCCCCTCAACCCCCCCCGCCCCACCCAGCCGTCTCTCTCCCCACCAACCCCTTGCATACCTGTATATTGTATTCGAGGACTATGAATACAATATGGCGTCTTTGCACCTTGGTCTGTGCATTGTGTATAGAGATGAGCATTCTGGGTCTTGTAGTTCAGTGTGCGGCATTCCGATTTTTAACTCGATATAGCGTTTTTTCGATATATCGATATTTTTAAATGCCTATATCGGCGTATCGATATGAAAATTATATCGGGTTTTAGTGATATATCGATATATCGCCGGACCCTAGTGCATATATGCAAATGTTACTTGCATTACGCAATAAAAGGGTTGCATTTGTTTCTTTGCATACAGGCAAATCCACACTCGAGAAAGTCGCGTTCGGTAAAGGTTGACTGTACTCCAAGGATTAGATACGTTTGTTTTTAATAATTCATACATCTAAAATGCTGCTCAGTTTTTAGCTCTATTGTGTTTTTTTAAATCAAAATCTCAGTAGAGGTTGCATTCTTAGAATCTCTTATTTTTACTTTTGACCTTCAGACTTTGGAAGAGGGTAAGATATAAGTCAAGGATTCAATTTAGGTTTTACCAGATATTGATTTGCATGCCTCCTTGAGAAACGATATGATCTTCTCACAGGGAGCCATACAAATAATAGTAATGTGTTCACTCAATCCACAACTCTTTGTTGGACACTGCTGTGCACAATTGGCTGCTGCATTTCACCCATAAAATGTCAATCCATTTTACTGTATATTCTCTGATGCTCTTTGAGACCTCTCAACAACATAAAAATGTGCTGTATCAAGCACAAGGATTGTTATTATGATCTGTGTAGGTTATTGAACTCACAGTCCAGTATGATACTCCAATATGGTGTTGTGGAGAGGTGCATTGTCAGTAGTGCTGTCCTTGAGCCGTTAAACTAACGTCTGCTGTTCAGATTTTCTTGACAAGAATAGGGAAATATTCTATGTTATCTGACAACCAATCTCACTGTGGTTTGTGGGTCATTGATGTCTGCAATTAGCTGCTGCTACATCTTATAGGAAATCCTGTAAACCACATTGTGATGTTTCAACAATGTCATCAGATGCTCAATGAAATGCAAAGATTATTATCATTGGATTGATGCATATATTTGTGGTAGAATCATCAGTTTAGTATGAAATAAGCACAATAGGTTAATGTATTCAGGAACCTAGGTGTCATGTTCGACCCTCAACTGTCTTTCCTCCCAAACATCCAAGCAATGACTTGCTCTGGCCTTTCCTCATCTCAGCAACATTGCCTGACTCCGCCACAACCTCACCCCTAAAGCCACTGAAACCCTCATTCATGCCTTCATTACATCCTGGCTCGATTATGCAAATGCCCTGCTGGTTGAGCTTCCCAATTCCTCCTTCCATAGGCTGCAGATTATCCAGAACTCTGCAGCCCACGTCCTCTACCGTTCTGAACTCCGTGACCCCATCCTCACCTGACTCCATTGGCTCCCCATCATCCAGAGGATCCAATTCAAGATCCTGGTCCTCACATTTAAAGCCCGCCACAATCTCACCCCACCCTACATCCGTGACCTCCTATCCACTTACCAACCTGCCCGCCACCTTTGCTCAGCAGGCTCTGGCCTGCTCCACGTCCCCCGACCCACCCACCCCACCATTAGCTGGCGAGCCTTCAGCCACTCTGCCCCCAACCTTTGCAACTCCATCCTGCAGTCCCTTCGCTTTGCCCTCTCCCTGGCCTCCTTCAAGTCTCGCCTTAAGACTCTCTTCGATGGATCCCTCTGCAACTCATAATTACCCCCTTCCGTCACCTCCTGTCTTCACCTCGGGTCTGAAGTCGCGACTGTCTAGCTCCTTGGGACATCCTCCTGTTGTAAAAGACACTATACAAGTGTAATTTTGATGTTGTTAGTGATATTCAAACCCTAGAGAGAAAAAATATTGAATACAGACGAGACAGAATTTATCCAACTTTCAACACTCTGAATTTAATTTCATTGTAAATGTAAAAATCAGTGCAGAATCAGAATGTTTGCCACCAAGGTCGGTATAATATACAGAGACTGAAGCATCTTCCGTCCACTTTCCACCCAAATTCTCCAGCTGCTATTTGTCTTTAACTGTTGAGCTGTAGAATATCCAAAGTTCAGTCTTTAGGGTTGGATTTCAGAAATTCATTTATTGATGGATCACTGCCTTCCATAAATATTTTTTTTTGCCATGGAGATTACTTTAGCTATAAGAAACTACTTTACTTCCACTTTATATCCTGACTTCAGAATTGTTGGCAGAATATGTGTGCAATAATCAGTGAATAAAATAAAAGTACTCAAATTATACTGTTTGCTTTTTTTTGCATACATAACAAAATCAACAGAATGAGACCCAATCCAGATCACTTTGAGCACAATCAATTAGTAGGAATAAAGCTATTTCATTAAAGACATGTATGTTGACCTTATCTATTTTAACACTTTGTTATATGATGTAATCATCATAAGAATAATATCCTTAGATTTGTTGGAAGCAGGGGCCGGTTATAAATTTCAATCAATCCCCAGTTTTCCCAGCTCAATAATTCATATTGGAATACACCTTTTACAATGACTGTACTGTGAAATAAATAAAAAAAATAGTTGTCCATTATTATCAGTCCATGTCATCCTCTATGTTCCTCAAACTTTTCTCTATTCCCACACACTCTCTTTCACTCTCCACTCCCTCTTCAGCTGATCGTCGCTTTCACACTTCTCTTACATGGCATTTCCTCCAATGTCTTTTCTCTCTCTGCAACCCCTCACCCCCCCCACCACCCACAGCACAGAAGAGCAAAACAGTTTTGACAAGATGATATGCCTTGTGACACATTTTATCAGTATTCTGCTTGCTCTTAATATCACAGAACCCCTCACCTCAGTGCCAGGTCTGTGATGTCAAATATGGTTGGTGTTTCAAGGGCATCAATAAGTTTACAAATGATTCCATTCATCCTTGTACCTCATCAGAATATATACCTTTTAAAACTGATCAACCTCTTAGTAAAGCACCTTGTCCAATATAACCCCTTACTGTTAACATTGTCAGTATGGTCACCAGTTGAGTAACAGTAATAGTATTCCTTGCATTGATAAAGTGCAAGGAATAATTGCACTTTATCTTGCACATCTTCTAGACATCTGAAAGCATTTCACAGAATATATTGTAAAGTGAATTGACTGCAAATATTGTGACCGAAATGCGGCAGCGAATTGCACGCAGCAATGTCCCACAAACAGTTGTGGATTGAAGAGACCAATTTACTATTGATTGTTGTTTGGTGAGGGATTATTATCAGGTTTGTGGAGTAAGGAAATTTGCCTAAGGTTTCACCCTGCTGGGAAGCTGCTGGGTAAAGCTTTAATACCAGCAGTTTATGCCTTATGGTGTTGTATTGCTTTGAAAGTGTTTAAGCTGAGCCTTCAACCTTTTCATTAATATTTGAAGCTTTTATTTATACATCTCTCTTTATCGTGAACAATGTTTGCTTTCATCATTTTTGAAACATTTGTTCATTTGTATTTGCCGTAGTATTACATTGTCTACCTGCTTTCTAAATCTGTTTAGATGAATCCCAGTCAGTCTTTAGGTTATGTGCCAACAACTTATCCTGCCATCTGGTTGTGTGTAAATCATCCTTCCTGTACGATTACATTCTTTTGCCAAAAACTTCAAGTTGTCTTCTAATGCTATTTTTCTTTCCTTTTCGTATAATTTTTAAACAAAACCAAAATTAATTGCACAAAGAATTACATAGAGTCTAGCAGCTCCAAAGCAGAGTATATCCAGCCCAACTAGTCTGTATTAATGTGTACACTCCACACAACCCTTCACCCCTCTGCAATATACTTTTGAAAAATCAGGAAAAACTAGCCTGCCACTGTGTGTGTGCAAGGAAAGAATTATCCAGCATTCAGTATGGGTGATTCCATTATGTTTAGAAAATGTATGGAAAACATATATTTTCAGAATCTCACATTCTACTGCTAATCTGCTAAAAGTTTAAGATGATTTATGGTCTATATCGCTAAATATATATCGCTAAATCCCGATATAATTTTCATATCGATATGCCGATATAGGCATTCCAAAAATATCAATGTATCGAAAAGTCGATATATCGAGGTGAAAAATCAGAATGCGCGCACACTGATCTACAAGATCCAGAATGCTCATCTCTATACACAATGCACAGACCGAGGTGCAAAGCCCCCATATTGTATTCATAGTCCTCGAATACAATATACAGGTATGCAAGGGGTGGGGAGGGGAGAGACGGCTGAGATGGGGGTGAGGGTGAGAGAGACGGCTGGGGGGGGGAGGGGGAGGGAGACGGCTGGGGAGGTGGAGTGGGAGAGAGATGGCTGGGGGGGGAAGGGGGATGAGGAGAGAGACGGCTGGGGGGGCAGAGGGGGAGAGAGACAGCTGTGGGGGGGGAGGGGGAGAGAAACGGTTGGGGGGGAGGGGGAGAGAGATGGCTGGTGGGGGGGAGGGGGAGAGAGACGACGGGGGTGGGGGGTGGGAGAGAGGGACGGCGGCTGGAGGAGAGACGAACGGCGGCAGGGGGGGGATGGGTGAGGGGAGAGACGGGGTGGATGTGATAATATACAGATAGATAGAGATGGGGGGGCTTGTGAGAGAGGACAGAGACAAAGAGAGGAAAACACAGAGATGGAGAGAGTCAGAGACACAGAGAGAGAAAGATATTTACCTCCTGAGGAGATAGGCCCCGAATGCATGCGCACCCGGAATGCGCGTGCACCCCGAATGCGCTCGCCCCGCGCGCACGCGGGGTACAAAAAGCACGAAAATATCGATATTTCAGTATATCTCGATATGAGCCCATCGATATATCTAAATCGGAAAATTTCCATATCGACGGACCCTAATGTCCCAGCAACAATGGCCAATGGCCAAGCTCGTTCATAACTTGATTTGAATTAGCCCTATGAAGCTTTCTTGATGACACTTAAAACTAAAGGATTTGCTCACTGAGAGAATAAGCTAAAATGTTCCACATGGAAAATCTTTTGGGTGGAGGGGAAAAGGACATCAGTTCATTGTTTTTGTGTTTCTGTTTGTGAAGAAAAGTACCCAAATCAAATGGTCTGTAAAATGTTCAATATTTCTACTTTTAATTATTTTATTTGTCACTTTTAATATCTGTCTATACATATTCATAAACCTAAACCTATACAACCCCCAATAAATGCATTCATATGACACCTTTTACATGGGGTAACAACACAGAGTACTTAATTTGGCCCCAAGTGGAAGAAGTTTCATATAGCTGTTGGAATTGAAAATATAATTTAATAAAAATGCATTGATATGTTTTGACAATGAATTAAAAGTTGCTCCTAAACTCTTTTAGATCATTTAGTGTCTTTCTCATACTTATGACTCTTTGTATGTGACTCACCAGCAACTAATTAACCTGATCATTCTTTTCATGACTCAGTGGCATTGAACTGTCTATTCTCCCTCTGAGTTAGGTATTTATTTTGATCCTATCTGCGCTTAACTACCGCAAAGCAGAATCATTATGATTGGCACTCCGAAAATAAGTCCCTTGATATCTGTGTATTCCAGACTTGATTTAACTGGAAGAGTGTGGGAGGGACTGTCACTTTTATTGGGTTAGTTGACAGTTCAAATTAAAATAATTTTGAAAGGCATTCACATTCACATCTATTGTTCAGTTATTTGTGATGCCTGTAAACCAGAAGAAATGTCAGTTTGAAGCACTTTGATGTTTCTTCAGGACCTGATTAAAATAAAAGTGAAATACTGCGATCAAAAATGTAACATGTGGTAGGATTATTATGAGAGTGACCAAAAATTGTGATCAAATTGTAATGGTTTAATGTATTTTCATGAAGCAGCAGTGAAGTAAGGACTGACACAAATATTGTACAATTAATTTTGATTAATAATGGTTATAGGTAATTAAAAGAACACTTCCAATTATGCTTACATATCCACATATACTATAATTTACAATGAGTTAAGTTGATCAAACCAAATGTTATGGGAGAAATGGAGGAGCAATGTCTAATTTAATGTCCCATTTGAACACAAATACAAGTCCTCAAAAGATACTATACAACAAGTACTGTATTGTTGTATAGTTTCCATTACTATTTTACCCAAAAATATCCAGGTAGTATCATACTATTCCCAGTTTGATATCACCAAAATTAACCAGGAATTATTGCACATTTAGAGTTCTTTAGCTTGTAGTGTTGATCTTCCTTCTTTAGAACCTGGAATATGGCTAGTGACTCCGGTTCCAATTTCTTCCTTCTCTTTCAAATCGATTTTCATTTATACTGTTGATTAGGTGACCTTTCACCTTCTTTCTTTTGCAAGATGGTTCCTTTGTGAAAACAAATGCAACATAGTTTTTCTCTCCATCTGTAGACCATTTTCCCATGACTTTTATAAAATTACTATATTTGGTGTCCTTGGGTAACCGACCCACGCACAGCAGAAACAGTCTCTCCTTGTTCACTCTATCAGATGCCCTCATAATTTGAAAACTTCTATTAAGTCTCCCAGCATCTAACGACATGCTCCTGACATGAAAGGTGCTATACAAATGTAATTTTGTTCTTGTTTTAACCTTCGCTTCTCCAAGGAGAATAATCCTAGTTTCTCTCGTCTCTCCTGATAACTAAAATCCTTCATTCCTGGTACCATCCTGGTATATTTTGTTTGCACCCCCTCTAATACCTTGACAACCTTCGTAAAGTGTGGTGCCCAGAGCTTAACATAGGTGAAACCTAAGCAGATTAAAGAGGAGCATCGTAGCTTCCTGAATTTTTATTTCTATGCCCCTATTTATAAAGGCTAGTATGTTTTTTAAACAACCGTATGTTTTGTTTTAACAACCTTGTCTACCTGTCCTGCCACATTCAAGGTTTATTTACATAAACCCCCAGATCTCTTTATTCATTTACCCACTTTAAGAATGAACCATCTACCTTATATTGCCTCTCTACATTATTCCTCCCGAAATGTATCACTTTGCATTTCTCCACCTTAAACTTCACCTGCCATGTGCCTTTTTACTAGTTAGTCTAAGTACTTTTGCAGTCTGCTGCTATTGCCCTCACCATTTACACTTTGTCATAGCCTAGTATCACTTATAAACCTGAATATTCATTCCCGATATCCAAGTCCAAGTCACCTACATACATCAAAAATACCAGTGGCTCCATTGGTCCCAACCCTGACCACTTGGAACAGTTCTCCTCCCAATGTAAAAGGCGCTATACAAATGTAATTTTGTTTTGTTGTTATTGGAAGATCTTTGCAAACGAGTTGAAAGATAATCTACTACTCACTTGAATCTGCATTTTGGAGTGAAGCAGAAAGGCGAAATGGAATTAAATCTATTCCAAGATGCATTTGTGTAAGAAATCATTTTAATTTAATAAATAAATTGATCAGTTGTCTCTGCGATTCTTGTTCATTACCACTTTTATCCAGAATTAATTGAAAATTCATTGCTGTAATCTGTCAGGTAATCTGACAAGTAATTATTGGATGTCATCTAATTAGGACAGTTGCATATACACAAGGGAATGAGAAATACAACTTTCAATGGGATAATTATTACTGGTAATATCAGTAAAGTCCAGTTATAACACACTTGACTATGTAGCAAAAACACATAGTCTGTGGAACCCATTAATTGCATGTGTGCTAAGCCCCTTGGCCTTTACTTGTCACATTTGGATCATTTGGATAAAGGAGCAAGTATTGTGTCATTGTAAACTTCCAACTTCAGTGAGTTGCTTAACTTTTCATATCAAATTTGCCAGCAAACACACAACAACAATAACAACACAATTACAACAACAAAAATAAATTTATAGAGCATCTTTCAAATCGGGAGGATGCCTCAAGGAGCTGAACAGTCAGTGGTCGGGACCCGAGCTTGGGGGTGGGGAAGGATACGGAGGAGTGGATGGAGAGAGGTGGCAAGGCGGTAGAAGATACGATCGAAAAGGAGGGTCTTGAGACCAGCCTTGAAAGAGGAAGGAGGCAAGGGAGGAGCAAAGCGAAGGGACTGTGGGATGGTGTTCCAGAGTGTGCAGGGTGGTAGGGGGAGAGGCTGAAAGTCCAACCACTGATGGGAGGGTGGGCCAGCCAGGAGACATGGAGCAGATCAGAGCTCATTGAATGGAGGTAGCGGGCAGGTTGGTAAGGAGACAGCAGGTTGGAGAGGTAGTAAGGGCCAAGGCCATGAATGTCCTTGAAAATGAGGTCGATGATCTTGAATTCAATCATCTGGGGCATGGGGAGCCAATGGGACTGGTCGAGGATTGATGGGGTCACAGAGCCTGGTGCAGGAGAGGATCATCTAAAACTCTACAGCTCGTGAAGGGAAGAGCTTGGAAGGCCTACAAGGATTGAGTTTCCTTAGTCAAGCCTTGATAATAATAATATAATAATCCTTGCATTTGATATAGCGCTTTTCACATCTTATCGACATCTTAAATCACTTCACAAATATACTGTAAAGTGAATTGACTGTATATTTGTGGGCAAAACACGCCAGCCACCTGCACACAACAGTGTCCCACAAACATTTTGTGGATTGAAATGACCAATTTTTATTATTGTGATTTTTTTTGGACGGATTATTATTAGGCATAGGAAACTTGCCCAAGTTTTCACATGTCTCAACAACAACAACTTTGATTTATATATCGCCCTCCACGCCGGACAGAGTCTCACACTTGTAAGGCATGATGTGACGAATGCATGGTGAAGGTTTCAGCAGAATGAGGGGTGAGAGGCAGTGGTAGAGGCAGTGATCTGACAACATTACAAAGATTGTGGAAGGCAGTGCTGGTAATGGGGTGGATGTAGGTTAGAAAGGACAGTTCAGTGTTAAACAAACCACCGAGTTCCTCACTAGCTTCATGAGATGGAGTGTGCAGCCATGGATGCTGATATTGCAGTGTGTGGAGGCACTGATGCAAGCCAATCAGGAGGGCCCCAGTCTTGCTGATGTTCAGTTGAAGAAAGTTGCCCCTCATCCAGGACTCGATGTCAGACAAGCAGGCAGTCAGGTCTCCGATAGTCCTGGAGTTGAGGTTGGAAGCGAAGAGGTAGAGGTGGATATCATCTGTGTGCATCGGGAAATTTACCCCATGCCTGTGGATGATGTCACTGAGGAGGAGCATGTAGAGGGTGAAGAGGAGTGGAATACTACATAAATGCGGGGGCTGGAAGAAAAGCTGTTCGCAGACACTGTGTAGAGATGGGGGGAAAAATAAGACCGGAACCAGTCAAGGACAGAACCTTGAAGGTTGAATTGGGAGAAGAGGTGGTGGAGGAGGATTTGATAGTCTACGGTGTCAAAGGCGGAAGATAAGTCAAGGATGTCAAGGAAGCAGATGGAGGCCCTGGTCACAAATGGTCAAGATATCATTTGTTTCCTTGACCAGAGCAGTTTCCATTCTGTGGGCATAGAGCCACACCCACCCACAGTATAATAAATCCAGCGAAGCACCTTTGAGGCATTTTCCCAAGATGAATGGCATTTTATGAAATACAAGTATACTGTATTATTATTTTAAAACATTGCATCATTACTGACCTACATTGAAAGCCAAATGATGGAAGTTGGCAAATAAACTTGCTGACTGTAGAAGTAGAATAATTAACCCTTGCAGAAATTGTACACATTGGCAGGTGGCTGATATTTGGGGATTCTATCCATATACACATAAATGGAAACTGCGAATGGGAATTGCATTCTCTCTGGAATGGAAAGTGTCTACCTGGAGGGAAACATCTTGCTTACCTAATTCTGGTGAGTATTTGGTGTATCTATGGAAATAGCATGCTGTTGGCTGAGTGGCTACCTGCAGTTGACTTGCATTTTAGGCTCTCTAAGCTTGTGATCATCCATGGTTCCACCAGTCTCTCCTGACAGCGACCTAGCCCCAGTTGTGTTTTTCCTGCTGTATAGGAGCCATAATTCCTTGTCAACTCTATATCAGGATCAGAGACCAATTAACTTGTACTAACAATAACAACAAAATACACTTGTATAGCGCCTTTCACATCAGCATCACATCCCAAGGCGCTGACTAAGTATGGTTCTTGCAAGCAGCCTCTTCACAAGGAATATTCCAAGTGTATTTTCAACCCATCTCTAACAATCTAAACTGGTAATATTTTAAAACAATAGTTTGAACTTCCATTGTTTTTTTTAGCTCTTCTAACATCAATCTGTTCATGGCCAGGAGGCAATTTCTTTATCAGGTCTAAAGCAAACATGCACTGAAGTGGAACTTCCCTCTCACAGACATGCAACATTTGTTGACACTCCTGCAGAGATCATTGTCCATTGGAGCAACTTTCTGCTAATGCAGCAGAGCAGATTTTATTTGCTCACATGCTCAAAATGTTCTGGTTCGGCAGCTACACAAGAATTAGAGCCAAGACTAATCTCTGCTCTCTCCTAATGAGGAGGCTAGTGTTTGGTCTTGAGAGAGAAAACAATCTGCTACATATGGGGCCTGTTGGCATTTCTAGTGACCTATCTTTGAATGTTCGCTTTGCTCTGGCAGTGTAAAGCATAATAAGCCCAGCACATCATTAGAATTGTTTCTGTCTTCACTATCTTCCTCTGCAAATCTGTCCTGCTACCATTCTCTACCCACTCCAGGTCACGATCAAAAGCCAAGCCATTAGCAACACTGCTCTTAATTCTGCCCTGTGTACCCACTCTATCTGTCTATTAATCCCACCTAAACAGTGGCTTTCAACTTTGCCTGTGGGTACCTCCAATTCTTTGTGATGTACTCTGAGTCCTTATCCTTTGCAGTGCTATAAAATTGCAAGATGTTACTATAGACTAAGTGCTATAATAGAATAGGGAAGAGTAATAGAAAACATCAAATATTGCAACCTCCTCAAGAGGATTTTTTTTTTTTAACTTTTAGATCACTTAAGAATTAGTTTCAGTAGACTCCTTACTAGTGATCAGTTTTGGATTTCAGTCCAGTGTCAACAGAGATTATAAAATCACGAAAAAGAGAATCTTAGAAAAAAGTTAAATAAGAGTGCATGCTGGCTGGTTCACAACAAATTTAGCCACTGTAAAAATCATTAACTTCAGAAAGTGAGATTCTTAATTTGTTGTTCATTTTACCAAGCGTGTGCTCAGGACTCTAAACTCACAGTTTAGGTTTGATAATATGGTAACAATGTTGGAAGAGCGCAGCATTGTCAAAGTACTGTCTTATTAATTATACTCAAAACCAACATCCAATCTACCTATTCAGGTGAATATTAAAGATTCCTTATCACTATTCATTAAGAGAAGATAGGTTCTCCCAATGTTCTGGCCAGCAATCCTCCATATACTGTAGGTGATGATAAAAGTAATCATAATCCTTGCATTTGATATTGTGCCTTTTCATGTCAGAAGGATGTCTTGAAGCACTTCACAGCATTTTTCCACAAATGTAATAATTGTATTTTATAGGCACACAATGTCACACAAGGTCAGCCTAGCTTGTCAAAGCACAAAAGTCATCATTAACCTGTGCCAAATACTGAACATTTTCAGGAATACTCTCCAGAATTAGATAATCAATATGTGTTTATGTGTCTGGAGGGGGGGGAGGGCGGGGTGGGGGGTGGGGAGGTTGGAGTGGGGAGGTTTGGATACTCTTAAGCATGGTGATGGGTTTCCATGTGTGTCAGACACACAATGGATCCCCCAAAAAACTTATGATCAATAGAAGTTGGGGATTTCTCATTATTCGTGCAAGTTGCAAACACAAGTTTCCAAGGACATGGTTGAAAGCAACACTTAATTGATGTTGGAAGCCAATTAATTAGGAAATCTAATTTCTCTCTGAGGCTTAGCAAATGTCTTGACATAACATGTTGCTCTGAATTGACCCCACTACGTGCCATAACTTATACCACAGTTTGTAGAGTACTTTAGCTACGACAGACTATATTGAATAATCTGCATCATCATACGAAAATATGAATACAAATAGTTAAAAGGAACACAAGTGGAAATTGCCCCACAAGAACATATTATAATAACAACAACACCTTGCATTTTTATATAGCCCTTCATGCTGGGTGGCATGTCAGAGCACTTCACAATGGTGGAGCTCGAGGCCGAAGTGGGGGGAGGGGAAAGGTGACCAGTTCCTCGGTCCTGAATGTCTCCATTTCACAATGGATGTTCAGTTGCTCTACACCTCTACCCCCCACAAGGACAGCCTGCAGGCCCTCCGGTTCCACCTTGAACAATGGCAAAACCAGTCTCCATCCACCACCACCCTCCTCCGCCTGGCTGAACTTGTTCTGACATTGAACAACTTCACATTCAATTCAACCACTTCCTTCAAATAAAATATTCACTATGGGAACCCACATGGGTCCCAGATACACCTGCACATTTTTGGCCACCTGGAATACTCCTTATTCCGGATCTACTCAGGCCCACTCCCTGACCTCTTCCTCATGTACATTGACGACTGTGTCGGGGCCGCTTATTGCTCGCACAGTGAGCTAGAAGCATTTCTAAACTTTGCCTCCACCTTCCACCCATCCATAAAATTCACATGGACCATCTCTGACTCTTCCCTTCCTCGATTTCACCATCTCCACATTAGGCAACTGCCTGTCAACAGACAGTTTCTACAAACCCACTAACTCCCACAGCTACCTTGAGTACACCTCTTGCAAAGATGCCATCCCATTTTCCCAGTTCCTCCACCTCACCTGCTCTAACAATGCAACTTTCCATGCCAGGGCGGCCGAAATGTCCTAATTTTTCCTCGACCGAGGATTGCCACTAGTGATAGTGAAGGCCCTTGATGGTGTCTGCCCGATTTCCCGCACCTCTGCCCTCACCCCTTCCCTCCATCCCGGAACCGTGACATGAGATACTTATTTTGTATGTTTACTGGTCTAGTTTTCTGATAAAGACTACAATGCACACATCATAAACTATGGTATGCAAAATAAAGAGTTACATTTTAGCAATGCAATTTTATACTCTGCGCACACACACACACAACATGATAGATTTATTGTTTGAAATGTGTTGTTCAAGCAGATGGAAGCAATAAGTACGATCTTTGGAATAAAAAGCTAATGTTCCATGGTTCATGCATATACAGTACAATGAGTTATCAATATAACCATCAAAGCTTATCTTATTGTATAT
The DNA here is from genome assembly GCA_035084275.1 of Hydrolagus colliei. Classification (NCBI taxonomy): domain Eukaryota; kingdom Metazoa; phylum Chordata; class Chondrichthyes; order Chimaeriformes; family Chimaeridae; genus Hydrolagus; species Hydrolagus colliei. The sequence continues at coordinate 87,950,788 of CM068743.1, forward strand.
TTCAAAGAAAAGTAAATGCCTACTAACCTTACGTTTCGTAGATTCTTTATATTTTGCCAACATTTTCATTATTGTTTTTCAATGTGAAGCCTAAGCACCAAGAATAACCTGCCATAAACTGGAAAATGATAAAATAGAACATATTATTATTATTTTCAGTGAAAATCAATCAACTCATCACTTGCTGTGTTTCACACAAAATGTAATACAAGGGGTATTACAGTCTGTCATTTAATATTATTATATAACATATTGGAGATGATGCAACCAATTTTATTGAGATTATTTAAAACTTCAATTATTAAAATCATATTGGAAATGACATATTGGTTTATGACATAAACATTACATAGAGACTGATTATGGAAGAACTCAATAAATATGCAATCTGAAATCCCACACAGTAAGACCATTTTGTAAGACCATTTTGTCTTAGAATTTAAAATTGTCTGATTTGTTGTAAATGTTTAAACATTTTAACTGCAAATTTTTTAAAAGACCTACAGGAAATAATAATTTCTTCCAAAATAATAATGAATTTAAGAATTCTATGTTCCTTTCAATTTTAAAACCGAATACAGGCTGATAAGGTGGAATTTAAGCATTCCTTCAAGACCCGTCTCAAGACCCTCCTCTTTGACCATGCCTTTGATCACCCTCCCTCCCCCTTCCCCAATCGCATACCCCAGCTAGGGTTCGAAACACTGATTGTCCAGTGTCTTGGTAGGAAGGTGCTATACTAATGTAATTTTGTTGTTGTTAAATCTATTCCTGTATAACAGTGCTCGGGTGGTCAATTGCCATGATGTGTCTACTGGCTTTCGTACATGCAATTGGTTTGGAACAAGATATTTAATTATTTATAATGGAATGGAAAGAGTTTTTATTTACAGATAAATGTAAAATTTTCAGTGTTTCAGAATGCATGGTAATTATGATAAGGAATGTGATACATAACACCACAAATTTCACTCAAATGTTTTAAATTACACAACTATTATTAAATGCAATAATAATCCTTACATTTGATATAGCACTTTTCATGTCTTCTAAATGTCTCAAAGCGCTTCCTAGATTATACTGTGGATTCAATTGACTGTATATTCGTGAGCGATTTGCGGCAGGTTGTTTGCGCACAGCTGCATCCCATAAACAGTTGTGGATTGAAGGCACTAATTAATTTTTTTTATTGTGGGATTATTATCAGGCATGTGGAGTAGCAAAACGTGCTTGAGGTTTTGCATTTCTGGGAACCTGCCCGCCCCCTCCATTCAGCGGGCTCCAGTCTGCTCCATGTCTCCCATCCAACCCACTCTACTATCGGTGGCTAGGCTTTCAGCCTCTCTGCCCCCCACTCTAGATCTCCATCACGCAGCCCCTTCATCTCACTTCCTCCCTTGCCTCTTTCAAGGCCGACCTCAAGACCATCCTGTTCGATTGTGCCTTCTGTCACCTTCCCACCTCTCTCCATCCTCTCCCCCCTTTCCTGCTCCTCCCTCATGCTCGGGTACTGACCTCTGACTGTTCAGCACATTTGGGACATCCTCCCGATGTGAAAGTCTCTAGTTTGTGTTCTAGTTTGTGTTCTTGTTATTGAATCCAGATCACTCGCTTGCATTATATGTTAGTTGTCATACGTCTCAAATATCAATTTGTTGCTAAATGTGTGGGAATGCATTTCAGGGAGTGTTACACATATTGTCTTGGCAAGATTTCCCATTAGCACCACAGTCTGTCACAGGTGATGTGCATAGTGCTCACCAGAATGTTTCCCCACAGTTACCTACACCAGGCAATGAAAGATTGGCCATGAGCTTGATATTGGAGCTCCTGCCCCCTGCCATCTCCATCACAATTCCCCCAACGCTTAAAAAAAAATCAGCTTGGGTGGTATCCCACAGAACTGATATTCCAAAACTGCTGTAAGTGGTTACAGGCCAAACTGTGATAACATCGATGGGGATAGGGTTATATCTGTCATCCAAATCGACTGGACCTGTAGACAGACCTCAGTGATCAATGTTGTAATAATTATCAACGAAATCAACAACTTCTACAGTATATATTCAAAAATTCCTGATAATTTGTTCTTCAAAAAGAAAAGGGCTCACTAATACGTTATCCATAATGGTGAATTAGCCACATATACATAAATAAATGACAGCAAAGATGACTTAGTTGGTAGTGACAAGTTAAGCCTGGGTTGAGCTATCAGCAACTCACTGTAGGATAACGTCTTTGAATTTGCAGTGACAGTGTTGGACATTGAGCATGGAGAACGAGTGGGGAGATGCCCAAAGCTATGGTTGAAGATGCAAGCTTTTAGCCAGTATGTAAGGAGATAGAGATTGGACAGGATGGAAAAATAGAGGGAAGGAGTTCCAGTGATGAAAGATGTAGTAAGTAAAGGCTCAGTCATTGGCGGTGACTCAGAGGGGACAGGAAGCGTGATAAATGTAATTAATGATAAGAAGCACATCACAGGTACCAAAGTCCACTGATTTAAACAAACTATAATTATCTAATGTTCCTTGCACTAATGAACTTGTGGAAATCAGTATATTAAACATTACTGTTCTATTGAAATAAAATGTCATTAAGATGTGGGATTCTGAGCAAATAATTGAATTTAGATATAAATGCTTTTGCATTAAATCTTATTGTGACCAAAACCTATGGATGACAACAGTGGAACAAATTACTGTATTTCTTTCTATATTCTTTCCTTACAGGAGTCCTGCTGTTTATTGTTTAGAGCTCTCGCCTTGCAAGCGAGATGCCTGGGTTTGATGCCCGGCAGATCAGCTCAAAACCTTGGAAGTTTCCTTACTCCACGCACCTGATAATAATCCCTCAAAAAACACAATAATTTGGTCACTCAAGTTATGACTGTAGCTGCCACATTTCGCCCACAAAATATACATTCAATTCACTTAACAGTATATTCTGTGAGGCACTTTGAAACATCTAGAAGACATGAAAAGTAGTATAAAAAAATGCAAGGATTATTATTCTATCCTAATATTTTATCTAGTTTATTTGAATACTAAGAATCTTGCCCTATTAAAAATGATACTGGCAAATTTATAATAATAATAATAATAGGCACTGTGTTTCATATAACACCTTTCATGTTGGAATGATGTGTTAAAGTGCTTCATGAGATTTACTGTAAAATACAATGACTAGGCTGTAGTGGTTTCAGCTCAATGATCCAGAACTCTAGGATCCAGCTAAATTTGTCACTTGTGAGCAGTGTAAAGGGGAATGCACTCTGTACGACAGTAAAGTAATATTAAAATAATTCAGTCATGAAAATAATACTGAAATGAATGCTTAGGTAATTACATGCTGATCAAAATAAGCATTGGTGCAGAGGAAGCATTTGTAACAATTTAGTGCATGTGTGCCTTGATTATTGAACCATTCAAGATCCTTTATAAATGTGAACTATTGTTTTTATTGTTCATTTTAAAATAACAAAACAAGACATACAGATAGGAGCATAAGCTTCTGAGCAATTCTTGGAAATAATAACATAAAGACCCATTTCATATTCCACCCCAGCAGAATCGGGTTATGTAATTACTTTTACAATAAATATATGCACTGTCAGGTACTGTCTGGAAGTGATTTGATTTGTATTATTATATGATTTTTTTAATTGATATTAGAAATATGCTGTATCTTCACACAGAAATGTCAGGTTGCTTTTAGAAAGGAAGAATCAAAGGTATAATCTCGCAACACTTCTGTTTTCCCACAGCTGATAACTTTTATTTGTGCCAATGTGAAAGAGCTGCAATGTCACACTGAAATGAATTCTGTGTACTAAGGACGGGATATGGGCGTTATTTCAGGAGAAAAGCATGGTTGATCTGAATAGGATTTCATTTGGTCAGTCAGATCTTTAAACCTATTTGTAAACATGTGTCACCATTCTTAAGAGTATCCAAACCAAATTCAACATTTGAAAACCACTTATACATAGGAATACTTCTGTGGTGGAATAGAATTTTCACAAGCACCATAGAGGGATGACCCCTGGTTGTCTAATTCCAGAGAGTGGTAGGTATAGATTGACAAGCGTCAAGGCTGGGGGAGCTCATACTGCTGTAGTTTAATCAGCTAAATCACATTACTTACTATTGGGAGCACTATCTGGCAAGCTTCTTGCTGCTTGTCCATGTAAGATAACTCTAGCTGTTAGAGCTTTGACTTGCAGGGATAACGGGAGGCAGGGGGAAACATTTCTTAATCTTTCCCTCTATGCTCCACTGATGAATTTGCTTGACTAGTCTGTCATCAGTAGTGCCCAAGCATAAAGTGGACACACTTCTCTCGCAATTACTAAGTCCCTCACAGAGGATGAACTTAATTCTTACATTCCATGCCAAACACATCACCTTGCAGTCAACTCAGCTATAAGCAGATCCCTCATACATCTCCTTTTTCCTCCCTCCAAACCGAGGTCTGAGTAGTGGGGATGGGAGGTATGGATTGGATCATTAGGCCTTGGTTAATTTGGCAGTCCAGAACATAACTTATACAAATATTTTGCCCCAGAGCAGTGTGTGTGGAGCAATTTATACAAAGATATCAATTGCATAGTTGAATATTCTGTGTGTACAGCTAGTTTTCAGATTATTATTTTTGAAAGGTTATTTCATATAATCTGGATCACTTAATTTATTTTTCTGCAAACAGAGTTCAATATATAACAACTTTTAACAACTTTTAAAAGGGAATTAGATCTTTATTTAAGGAGAACAGGTCTATTAGGCTATGGGGAGCGGGCAGGGCAGTGGGATTGAATCGCTCTTTTCAAAGAGCCGGCACCGACTAGATGGGCCGAATGGCCTCCTTTTGTGCTGTAAAATTCTATGAATCTATTGTGCATTACATACAAGATACATCGAAGATCTTTACAAAGGGATTGTACACTGAACATCTTGTGTATTATTATTTGCAATATAGATGCACAAGGAAAATACTCAAGAGTGAAATAATTGTGAGCAGAGATTTTCCTGGAATGTACTGTAAAAATAAAATCCAAACTGAATAAAACCTGAAAAAAAGCCTAATCATAACTGCATCCAAACATTCGCCCACAAAATCATGATTTCTCAATTTTACAGTATACACTTATGTACTGTATTATGTGAAGTGCTTTGAGACTTCCTTCTGAAATGAAAGTTGTTACATCAAATGCATGGATTATTATTACAGTACCATGATTATTATTATTATTATTATAAATAGGGATGTATTCAAGCTCTGTGATTCAAACTGATGTTGTCTTTTTGAAGCAGATCTGCTCAGATTGCAGAAGATGTATCTGGTCCATGCCTAAGTGACATAATTAGTGAAATCACGGCCTATGAATTGCAAATACAGATTTAAATGACATAATTAATATGTAAGCGACACTTCCCATTTCCCACCTTTATCTAACCAAGACTGAGCGTCATGTGATAATAATTAGCAATTAAATCCACAGTTAGTGGATCACTAATGACTGTTGCAGGTGAACAGGATGATCAATTATGTCAGAAACAATAAAGAGTTAAAATCTATGATGTTTGATCTTCTATTTATTTTATTCAGAAACGCACTACAGAAATATCGACGACAAAAGACCACTCTATCTGATACAATTGGCCCCTCACCCCACCCAACTCTGTAAATATTAATCAACCCAGTATCACACTCTGCACTCTGACCTCAGGAACATAGCAATTTGAGTGCTGGATTACAAGCTATTTGAACTCAACAAAAACAATAGGTAAAGATGGATTCTCAGTTAAGAAAAGCACATCAGTGAGAGTTTCAACAACATAACCATTGTTGAGATAACAATAATGAATAATAATCTTTGCACTTGATACATCTTCAAGACGTCTTAAAGCGTTTCACAGAATATACTGTCAAGTTAATTTGACTATATATTTTGTTGCCAAAGTCTAGCAGCCAATTGTCCCCAACAGTGTACCACAAACAGTCCGGATTTATTGAACAAATTTGTTTTTTTGAAAGGTTGATGTGCCGTCTTTCAAAAGAGATGTTAAACAAAGGGCCCATGTACCTGTTCAAGTGGATGTTAAAAATCGTATCGGACTGTTCAAGAAGAGAATGGAGTTTTTCTCTGTGTCCGGGACAACGATCTTCTAGATAAAATTGATCATTCAATTCATGGCTGTTTGTGGGACATTGTGCAAATTGGTTGCAACATTTGCCTAATATACACAATCACTGTATTCTGCAATAATGCTCGTGAAATACTCAGAGACATTCTCCTGACATAAAAGACACATCCAATCTGGGAATATTATTAAAAACCATCACATGGCATAGCCATGTAGGACAATGGCAGCAGCTTTATCACTTGTGAGCCATCACTCTGCCATGCATTCCACAGACTGAGTAAAGAAAAGAATAACGTTTCAGTTCAAGTTTTTTTTAAATTTAGCTTTTCACTGACTGTGGGCAGTTCTATCGATACCAATTTAGTAAGAGATTATATTGGCAACATCAACAAAATTATCGGGTGAGGAATAATAAAAATTCTCTGGTAAGAACAAGAAAGCATTAAATACAAAATGTGTCAGTTAAGGGAAAAGTTGAATCACCTCTCATCTGATACTGAAAATTATAGAAAAAAAAATCCACCCGTATATAGGTTTACTTCCTATATGTTAAATTTCACTATATAAAGAATTCAGCAAATGGCTGAGTTTAAATTTAACTTTGAAGGCAGTTCTCTGAATGCCTTAAATAACTTACAGAAAACTGGTTTCAGAATGAAGGCTTTACTTAACGATCAGCCAAATTGTGGAAAGTCTGAATTGGTACATAAAGAGAGTAACTCTGGACCCAAGTGGAATTTCTTCCAAATCCAATTTAGTGACAATTATAGACATTTACGAACAATCAGGGCTATATATATATATTACAAAATTTAAGTGATTTAAATGGAATGTGTGAAGTTATATTATAATTGGACATCACATCAAATATTTCATAATTCAAAGAAAATTATTTAAGATCCAGAATTGGAGGCTGATCGACTAACTGTGAACCCCTTATAATAAATAATAATAATCCTTGCATTTGATATAGTGCTCCTTCCCTTGCTTCCTTCAAGACCGGTCTCAAGACCCTTCTTTCTGACTGTGCCTTCTGTCCCCCTCCTACTACTCTACCCTCCCTCATCCCAACCCTGCCCATGCCCCCTCTCCCCCCCACTAAGGTCCTGACCCCTGACTGTTCAGCACCTTGGGATGTCCTCCTGACGTGAAAGGCGCTCTATAATTTTGTTGTTGTTGAAGTGCCTTATCACGTCTTCGACACATCCCAAAGCATTTCACATAATATATTGTAAAGTGAATTGACTGTATATTTTGTGGGTGAAATAACCTTTGGGTTACACAACACAGTTTTCACAGTTTTCAAGAGCTGTAATTTTTTTTGTGTAAATGAGATTGATCATGAGTTTCAAAACACAAAAATACTACAAATGCTGGGAATCTGATGAAGGATTGTAGACCCAAAACGTTGACTCTTTTTCCTTTCTCCATGGATGCTGCCTGACCTGCTGAGTTTCCCCAGCAACTTCTGTTTTTGTTTTGATCATGAGTTTGTCCTGATAACTAATTACTGTTCTTTTCTTTGAGTTACAGCACAGTGTAGATCTTGACAAGAGAAAGTCAAAAACGATAACACCAATTACATTTGAAAACAAACAAATCAAACCAAATTCTTACAAATTAATCTTGCAAATAAATCCATTACCATATAACACAAGCAGACATGACAAATATGTACTGTGATGCATTCATAAATGTTAAACTAGAAAACCATGCAGTATCCTTGCAATAGCAAAGTAATAAGCCATCTGTTATGACATTTATTTTCCCTAACATCTGCAGTTACATCATGTGTGTGCTGGCACTAGATATCCTTGAGCATCATACCATCTGGCTGCTTAGTCTCTCTTTTTTAAAGTTTAGAACAAGGTGTTTTTTTTCTGTTCCTAAGAGGTATTGATCATCTGCTATGTCACTGTGTAAATAAAGATGAATATTAGTGTGTCTGAAATACAAATCTGAATTAATCACACCAGAAATGGTTGGAACACTGGAACACTGTAAAGAAAATGTCCATGGGATTTCAGGATATTTCTAGCTCAGTGGTTAGAGCACTTGCTTCGCAAGCGAGAGACCTGGGTTCGATTCCTGGCAAGGCAAAATCTTGGACAAGTTTCCTTACTCCACACACCTGATAATCCTTTCACTTCCATCCTCAACTGTGGGACACTGCTGTGCGCAATTGTCTGCCACGTTTCGCACGCAAAGATACAGTATATTATGTGAGGTGCTTTGAGACATGTGAAAAGATGTGAAAAGTGCTATATCAAATGCAAGGATTATTATTCTTAAATGTTCCAGCCAAGGTTGTATTGGTGATCTATATGTAGCAAATGGTGTAGTGTATTCCTGCTGATATCACCTGTAGTGAGCTGGAACTCAGTGTTGCCTCTTTAAAGTATCAACCAATCCAAGTCACAATTATTAGCGATTGGAAATCATTACAAGGCAAAATCAGATTTAAATGTGTACAAGACAGTCAACTAAGCATTTAAATTTTGTAGGAAGTAGTATAATCACAGGTTGGCTGAAGCTTTTATGTTAAGAAAATAGAGGGATGATAAAGAGGAACGTAAGCTGTGATAAATGTAAATTGTTGTTGTTGTTGTGATGAGAAGACTGGGGTAGAAAAAGTAAAGAGATAGGGTGGCATTTGCAGATGAAAAGATTTAAAGGTGAAGCATTTACACTAACTTTCAAACTCTGAACTGATATTTTCACCAATGGTAACTTAATTCCCTTTAACTTTCAAACACATTCTGTCTTCACCTCCATCTTAACTATTGTACTCTATTTATGTAGCATCAGCTGTACGTAAAATAATTAAATCCCAGTTCATCTTTCCTTCTGCTCTGCTTGAGCCATGCCCCCTTCCAATAAACTTGTTTTCCTCATGTTCACAAATTAAATCTGAAATGTAACCCCGAGAAATTTGCAAGAGCCAAGACTTTGGGACCGCACAATGCTTTGGGATATTGCTGAAGTTTAATCAGATATTTACCACTGCTAATCCAGCTCTCATATGCTGCTCACTCCTTACAACTTTGGCATGATTTTATAATGATTGTACATTTTGTTTGATCGGTCAGGTCCATTTATATTAATGTGGAACAATATTAAAAGAGAAGCAAATTTCTAGGGAGAATTTTCTTCTGTGTAAAGTCATTTGTGGAAACCTGTAGCTAAGTGGTTAGAGCACTCGCCTTACAAGCGAGACACTTGGGTTAAATTCCCGATAGGGTGAAATCTTGGGCAAGTTTCCTTACTCCACACGTCTAACAATAATCCCTCAAAAAACAAGAATAATTTGGTCCTTTAAATCCAAAACTGTTTGTGGGACACTGATGTGTGCACTTGGCTGCCATGTTTCGCCCACAAATATACAGTCAATTCACTTTCCAATATATTTTGTGAAGTGCTTGAAACATCTAGAAGACATGCAAACCGCTGTATCATATGCAATGATTATTATTAATTATAATCGATTTCTCAACTCCTCACTTCTTCTGCCCCATTAATGGTGGCAAAGTCTTCAACCACCGTGAATCTCATCCTGTGGGAACTGTAATATTTTGGCATATCCAGAATTAGTCAAGTTCTTAAATTCATTTAAAAAAAATTTCAGTGAGTTTTATTTTAATAAACTACAATAAAACAGCTTAAAAGTTAAGAATGAATTGTGCCATTTGCCAAATAGTGGACGGACTGAAATTCTATGTTCATAGAATAAAACTGGATCTAGGTAGAATTTTAATTCAGCAATTCCTACTAATACTGCCATTGAGGTAAGGAAGTTGAGTTTTCTCAAAGCAAACATATCAGAATTTAAAGAATGTAGACTGAATGCTGAGAAGAGAAAAAAGAATGGGAAATGAGTTAGTTATAAATTGTGTATTAACATTTTTCTGAAAATTTGCATAAGCTTTGATTTTCATCTTTCAATCATAAATAATTTCATTGTCAATTTAAAACAAAATATTGGGCTATACATTATTTATTTATTGTTTTTTTTTCTTTCAGAGATTAATTAAAATAACTCCTATCCAGAGAGGCTTCTTCAGCTAACACAGAATGCTCAAGAAAGCAACAGTACAGTTGGAAATATACAAGATGCATTTAAAATATTAATATGCTTCATGGCATAGTGGTCATACATAAATAACTGTTTTAAACAAAACAATCTGATCGAGAAGTTGCAAACTTTTTACCCTTAGATTGTTCGATCAGTTAGCCATGATTAACTGCTTTTATTTATCTTCAGTTCACATATTGTAATGATCAATATTACACAAACTTCACAAACAATAAGTGATGACTAAAAAACGGTTGCTTGGTGACTTACTCCAAGAAATTATCCATACAATAGGATTGATAGCCAAATGGGAACTTGCTGTACTAATAGAGAGGGGATGTCGGACATCAGACAGGGAGTGTCTTTAATTATGCATTGAAAATTACATTGAATCTTTGGTCTCTAGTGGTGCAGAGCAGTGACAGAAGGTACCATCTTAGATGTTCTGAACCTATTAATGAAATTGCTCTTTCTCGGTATTTTGAAATTTGAAACCAATTTTCCCCATGAAGCAGTTAATGGGAAGTGCACCCATCCAAGAAAATACATGGTTAGGATCCAAACTTGAATTCCTAATTCAACTTTGTGTCACTTCCCTCCAAATAACGAAATACCACAAAAGTTTCATCATGTGAAGTAATGAGTAGATTTCAAGAGTAGAAGTACAGTGGAGTCAATCCTTTGAAAGCAACTTTTCGTTGGGAAAATAAATAATTAACTTTTGAGTGGACTCAATATCATAAGAGTATTCCAGGATTGAGTGGTGTAATGACCTAGTCATAGATACAATAATTCTTGCCATAAAGGTTCAAACAAAATGCAATAAGGGATTAACTAGTGACATATATATCAATGAAGAGAAATCGATATGTGGAGAAAATTGATTCTGTATCAGAACATGCTTCTATCAGTATTGATGTTAAATTGAACAGACTGTACAACAATAAAGAGATTATGGTTTCTAGTGGTTGGGACATAAGTATAACAGCAAGGTGAACAAGAATACAATAATGCTGAATTGCCATTTCTGAATTTCAACAAGGTCAGTTCTCAATCTTAGCTGGGCAGCAGGGGAAGGGAGAAGGAAGCACATCTCAAAGTGAGAGGGTGCTTTGAAGGGTATGTCAACCTTCAGGCACTTGAAAACAGAGCTGCAACAGAGACCAAGGGATTCTCCCACTGTCATTCTCCCACTGTCTCAAGTAAATCAATGTATGTTGTATGGATAAAGACGTAGAAATCATGGGGATGATAGGAAATCAACATGGTGACCTGGATCATGAGATGAGTTTGATTTGAATACAATGATAATGCTTGGAAACTACATTGGATAATAACAACAACAACAAAATCACACTTGTTATAGAGCCTTTCACATCAGGTATTTGAAATTTCAGAATTTGAATCTGAAATAACGTATTTGAAATTTACAGTGTATTCACACTATTTATTCCTAATAATAATCACTCAAATAAAAACAACAATTCGGTCATTTCAATTCATGACTGTTTGTGGGACACTGCTGTGCACAATTGGCTGCCACGTTCTGCCCACAAGTATACAGTCAATTCACTTTACAGTATACTCTGTCAAGCGCTTTGAGACGTCTAGAAGACGTAAAAATTCAGGGATTATAATTATTATTCTGTGAAGCACTTTGAGATGTTTCAAAGATATGATAAGGTGCTATATGAAATGCAAGGATTATTATTACTATTATTATAGTTTTTTGTAAGTCAGATAAATGTTAAATGATTGCACTTTAAAATGGTTGGAGAAGGGGTGGGGGGAGAATCATATTTTTAAGTGAAGTAGAGTGTCCTTAAAATCTCAACACCAAAGTCTGCCGAGAGTTTTTAAAATATTAATTGCCTGTCAAAATGCCCTCCTTTCTGAGTCAATCTTTAAAAATGTCTAACATGCCCTAAAAGACTCAGTATCAGTTCAGCTGTCCTTGCAGTTGTCAAAGCTGTCAATCAAATAATAAGCTCCATTGGTTTCTGAAGTACTGTATTTTAACAATAACCACAGTGGAATTTAGCTCATCTTCCAAATATTCATTGAAATTCAATGATTTTTTTTATCAATGCAATTGGTTTACTATCTAAAACACAGATGAGCTGACCGAGATAATAATGCATTGAAAATTGTTTGTACAGTATTTCACTTGTGAATTATTTTAAATTATCTAACATTGCGACTTTTTCTCATCCTAGAACTACTGCTGCAAGATGCAAATTAGGAATATCAATTATATTGACATTATTTTGATGTCAATCCTTAGTACACCAAGAGAATAGAGAAACATTCAGTTTATTTAATGGAATTCTGCAGATCGCTGGAGTCTGTCTGAATTCAATAATCTGGTTTTAAAACACAATGCCAAATTTGAAAGCAAATCCACAGGAATTACTGCAATTAAACCTAGAATGCAAAACAATTGTCTAATATGTAGTTGTGTCTTACTCACAAGATCTTAGCTCTTGTGCCTCGTCTGTGCTCAGTGAGCTGACCTCGCAGATCCTGTCCTCAAACGTTCGTTGTGAGGAGATGCTGGACTTCCTCGAGTCCAAAATTGAGAAAATCCGCTCTGCGGTTTCCTCCCCCCACCACTCCTCCACCTCCGCGCCCTCATCAGCTACCTCAACCCCTACTCACCCCCCATTTCACACTTTCAACCCCACCACCCCGCTTTCAGTCACAAAAACAATTACCTCCATGAAACCCACCAAGTGCTCAGTGGACCCCATCCCCACCCCCCTCCTCCGCACCCAGCTCCATTTGTTAGCCCCACTCATTTCTGACACCATTAACCTTTCCCTCTCCTCAGGCACCATCCCTACCTTCCTTAAAACAGCCACCATCACCCCTATCCTGAAGAAACCCTCCCTTGATGCGTCGCAACCATGAAGTTATCGACCCATATCCAACCTCCCGTTTCTATCCAAGGTCCTTGAAAGAGTGATTGCCTCCCAGCTCCGCTCTTTCTTTTCAACTCACTCACTTTTTGAACACCTCCAATCAGGTTTCCGCCCTATCCACAGCACAGAAACTGCCCTGGTCAAGGTCACAAATGACATCCTAACCGCCTGTGACCAGGGCTCCCTCTGCCTCCTCGTCCTCCTTGACCTGTCTGCTGCGTTCGACACAGTCGATCACACCATCCTCCTTCAACGTCTTTCCTCCCACCTCAACCTTCAAGGCACAGTCCTTGACTGGTTCCATTCTTATTTGACCCACCGTTTACATTTTGTTTCTTCCAACGGTTTTTCTTCAAACCCCCGCACAGTTTCTCACGGCGTCCCTCAGGGCTCTGTTTTAGGTCCCCTCCTTTTCACCCTTTACACGCTCCCTCTGGGCGACGTCATCAGCAAACATGGGGTAAATTTCCACGTGTATGCGGACGACACCCAGTTGTACCTTTCTGCCTCATCCCTCAACCCCTGACCATCGATGTTCTGACAGCATGTCTGTCCGACATCGAGTCCTGGACGAGGAACAACTTTTTGCAATTGAACGTGAGTAAGACCGAGGCCCTCCTGATTGGCTCAAGCCAGCGCCTCCGCACATCGGGCACTGCCAGCCTCAATATCCAAGGATGCACTCTCCACCTCACAAAGCCAATCAGGAACCTCGGCATCATGTTCGATCAAAAACTTTCCTTCCTCCCTCACATCCGCGCCTTGACCGGCACCGCTTATTTCCACCTGCGCAACATTGCCAGGCTCCGCAACTATCTCACCCCCCGCGCTGCCGAAACACTCGTGCACGCATACATCACCTCACGGCTGGACGACGGAAACTCTCTCCTCGTCGGCCTCCCCAGTTCCTCCATTCACAGGCTGCAGGTCATCCAAAACTCTGCAGCCCGTGTACTATCCCGCACCCGCCTCCGCGCCCACATAACCCCCACCCTCGCCCGTCTCCACTGGCTCCCCATGCTCCAGAGGATCGAGTTCAAGATCCTCGTCCTCACCTACAAGGCCTTACACGGCCTTGCCCCGCCCTATTTAACCGATCTACTCTCCCCCTACACGCCCACCCGGACCCTCCGTTCAACAGGACTTGGCCTGCTCCAAGCCCCCCGCCCGAACCGCCCCACCATCGGAGGCCGGGCCTTCAGTTTCTCCGCTCCCACCCTATGGAATGCCATCCCTCAATCCCTCCGTTTTGTTTCTTCCCTTTCCTCTTTCAAGGCCGGTTTGAAGACTTTCCTCTTCGATCGTGCCTTTTGTTCCACCCCGAACTTTTTTACCTCCCCTTCGTGTTTCACCCCTTCCCAAACACTCCCCTCTCAGCTCGGGTCACACGCCTCCTGTGCAGCGCCTTGGGACGTCCTCCCGATGTGAAAGGCGCTCTATAAATGTAATTTGTTGTTGTTGTTGTTGTTGATCTCATTTCAGGGTAGCTGTAGTGATGTTGTAATCTCCTGTTGCTGTTCAGTGACAGCTGTTTGAAAGTAAACAAGTGAAGTGTTCTTGTGGAGATAGTATCACACTTGGTTCCTACCATTTCAGAACATGCAAACTGTGACAAATTATTTTCTTTAGTCTTAAATTAGATTGCCACAGTGGATCCATATTTAAATATGATTGTATGCATTCATAATGATGGTAATAGTAATAACATGTTCATTTAAAGTAACACCTTTCATTTTGGGAGCATGTTTTGAAGCAATGTACAAGATATAGTATAAATTGTATGACTGTATCTTCTAGTTGAAGGTGACTGCCCAAAAACCTCTGTATATCAGAACCTGTCTTGGTGTTTTGGTGACACTGGCTGACAAGTTCAGAGAGGCTCCAATGGATACAGAGATTTTCTTTATTTAAAAAAATTGCTGTGATGCCTGCATGGGAATATTGGCATTACTCCAGGCAGCTTGAATTTCAAATATATATAACATATATTTAAATATAGATGTTGATCAAGTTGGCAGATAGCTTTATTTAAAAAAAATCATGTGGGCTATTATCCTGTTAATTATGAATCGGTTGTGACTATATTCAGTATAGTTTGTGTATACTTTGTGTATACTTGTATACTTTGTGGAGTCCTGTAGCTTAGTGGTTAGTGTGAGATTGTAAAAAAAATAATTTATGCCCAGATGTAATTTTATACTTTTTATACTTTTAACCAATTAACAAAATGAATAAAAACTAGCGCTCGGGAAACGCAGACTCGGCACAATGCCAGCTGCATCCTTATCTGAGTATTTCACAGGAGCAGGGAAACAGTAACTTCACACCTTGAAATAAAAGAGACATTGTCTAAACCAGACACCATCTGGAGATAAGCTTGTTCTTACCTGAATCATCCCCAAACCTGGGCCCCTTTTCTTTATTTACTTACTTTGTGTTATAAAGTTTAAAAGTTACATTCTTGTAAGATAAACTTTAGAAATATATCTTGTGTGATTCAGACAACAATAACACTTAGCATATGAAAGACTAATCAGTAGATAACATTTAACCTTGTTAGACATGGATTGATTGATGTCACCATTCGAATAGTTGTTGGCGCCAAATGATTGATAAAACTTTTGTAACTGCCTTTGTGTGTACTGAAAACCTCAGCCCTTTTTGGGTATAAAAAGGCTGCATTAACTGACCACCGGGCTGCTCATTTTTTTGACTGTCCGGTGCTCTTCTTAGAGACTGTTGACTTCTGGGAATCAGCTCTTGCTAGCAAACAAACTTTACATGCTCTTATCCATGGTGTATGGTCTGTTTGCCAGACAACGGTTGGGATGAACGAAAAGTTCAACTTCACATTTGGCGCTGCGAGCAGGGTCTCAAAACGTTACATCAATGAACGAGGAGTTGAATAAGAGGTCGAACAATTGTCGGAGAACAGCATCCGAGAAACAGGCCAACAAGGCAAGATATAATATCTGTCAAACCTTGATTTCTCATATGTTGTTTTTAAACAAATGTAACCCACGACTATCGAAACAGTAAAAATCGCAGTCAAGTGTAGTGACTGTATTTACAGGCAAATGCTGCAGCCACTGTTTTGTACAGTTTGAGGCGAGCCTGCATGCGGAGGAGGATTGAGAAATGACATGACACAACCCAGTAAACAGCATGCTGGTACATGTAGTCTGCTTGCGAATGATGAGCAGCATGGGACCTAGGACTTAGAAAGGATTTAAGGATGAGTGCATTACCAGGATTAAGTATCAAATTAAGTAACCGCCGCCACCGCAACCGCTACCACAATCGCCACCGAAACCGCTACCAAGATTTGGGCCGCTTGTATAGAATGCAGGATGCAGAGCTACACACACCGTGTGTCTGCAGGGAACTGGGGCAGGTCCGCCTGAACACGGGCATTTCGTCGGCGGCAGCCATGGGCGAGGTGAACTCACTCAACGATGTGTTCGGGTGGTTTCCACTGCGAGGCCTTTCACCTGGTCCAGTGCTGCAAGTGGCAGATCATCTCGTTGCAGGAGATCCGGATGGCGATCGGGCTGCTGCTGCTGTGAGAACTGGCCAGACACGCTGTGTCCAAGGTACCAGGGCCGTCACCAAGTTGCCAGGTACACCACCTGAGTAACCTGTCGGTTTTCGGGCCTGCCGCCACACACTGGGCCCTGTTTCTTGCCATTTCGAAGATGTTCCGGGCGGGCGGCGGGGAGAAGGAGCGGTTGCTGGACTATTCTTAGTTGTTGATTGTTATTTTTATTGTTAATATTGTTGCTTTTGTTGTTTATTGTTGTTAATTTTGTTGTTTATTATTGTTGTTTGATTCCCCCACCCTTGCCCCTGGCCTTTCCCCCCCTTTTTCTTCCCTTGCTCCCTTTTCCCCACGTTCTCTTCCCCCTTTTCCCCTTCTCTCCCTCTTCCCTCTTGCCCACCTTTATCCCTGATTTTGCCCCCCCATTCACCTTTCCCTCCCTTTCTCCTTTGCTCCCCCTTTCTCGCCCCTCTTCCTCCCTGACCTTGCTCTACACCACCTTTCCCTCCCTCTCCCCCCTTGCCCCCTTTCTCCTCTGGCCCCATCTCTGCAACTGTTTGTGGGACACTGCTGTGCCCAATTTGGTTGCCGCTTTCGCCCACAAGTATACAGTCGGCTTTCCTTCTCTCCTTGCCCCTGCCCAGACCCCTCCCCTTGACATCTTTTCCCCCCCATTTCCCTTAATCCCACTTCCATGACTGTTTGTGGGTCACTGCTGTGCGCAATTTGGCTGCCTCCCACAAATATACAGTCAATTTTCCTACTCTTCTTTATCCTGCTCCAACCACACCCCCTCTGCTCTTGTCCCTACCTAACTGTACAGCGCCTTGGGACGTCCTCTCGACGTGAAAGGCACTATATAAATGTAAGTTTTGATTGATTGAAAAGAACCGTTAAGATACATCAGTTGGAGGTAAAAATATGGTGGAAGACGTTACTAAAAATATATAAATTAGTTTTTTTTTAAAAACTGACTTGAACGAATGTTACAAGTGTGAGACATGTGTTCAAGTCCAGATAGATCAGGGCGTACTGTACCTTGGGCAAGTTTCCTTACTCTTCATGCCTTATAATAATCCCTCCCCAAAAAAACACAATAATGAGATTGGTCATTTCAATCCATGACTGTTTGTGGGACACTGCTATGCACAATTGACTGTTGTATTTCGCCAACAAATATACAGTCAATTTACTTTACAGTGTATACTTTACAGTATCTTCTGTGAAGCGCTTTTAGACGTCGTTAAGATGTGAAAAACGCTATATCAAATGCAAGGATTTTAATTTTTTTTATTATTTATGTCTGTAGAATTTTCGCATTTTTTAGATCTGAAACATACTGTAGTTATTTGAGGATTTTGCTGTTAGTTGTTAACAATTTTAATATTTCTTAACCTTTAAAAATTATTCAACCTTTCATTTTTGTAATAAATGGCGCAGATCAGACCTTTCACCCGGTGATGTGATGGATCTTCTCCGAGTCCATCTAGAACTTTGCCTCAGTGAGAAACTGCATTCTGATTTCAGATCTGTGTCACTGAAAGTAACTTTTGGTCTATTGCAAAAGTACAGCAATACTTAATATTTTAATGGTATATGTGGTACAGCATGTGTGACTGAAGGGTCTGGCATTTTGGTGCAGAAACAGAATGACTTGATATGACATAGACCTAAGTGAAACTAATTGCAGTCTCTCGACAGTTTGAATTGCTAACTTGCAGCAGCTTTTACATGACTACTTTACCTGTCTGCCTGGAGAAAATTGAAATGACATCTTCATGAAGGTCACAATTTGATCAACATTTTCTTTGTTAAGGAAATCTCTCAGGACTAAATATTTCAATATTACCATGTATTGCTAGCCATGTCATTAATTGGAGATTGTTGCCAGCTATACTATTCAATTTACATGCAAAAGGTAAACTTATTGGGTGGCAGGAGGAAAGGAGAAATGTAATATGTGATGTGTAACTATGTCACATTTCCCTTACAGCATTATATTATTGCGAAACAATTACAAATGTAAATTTTAGCTCCATCTAAGATTTTTTCCAAAGTTAATATAAAACAAATATGAATTATAGACTTTCAGTAGCATCAGTTAGTAAGACAACAGAGGATCAAGCAAATCTAAAGTTTAAATATTGAGGCTTGAGAGAGTATAGGGTTTGAGTGTAGGTTGTTGTCTTGAGCTCATAGTCTAGGCTGCCAATCTAGTCTAGTACGTGACTGTATTGTAGTGCTGTATTGTCTGAGATGTCAATCTACGAATGAAACAGTAAACTACGGTGTTTTGTGTGTTCTTCCAATGGATGTTTAACATCTCATTCCTCCACTTGAAAACACAAGGAAGGTTCTACAACACTACAACAAAATAGATTTTTTTCATGCAGCATGTGGGAAATAATAACCCTTTTATGTCATAACCAAATGACAATCACCTATCTGAGAAATAACTGAGGTAGGCTTTGATCTGCTATGTTTGTACTACTGAAAGATTCTCGTTTAAAAGAAAGAACATTTGCATGGAGCATTTCTGGCAAACCTGAGCATAGTTTCCACATTGATTATTTTTCTTATTATATTTTATTATTTAATCATTCAATTTCTCCTGAGAACAAGGGAAAGTGCAGCAGGCTTGAGTGCGGCAATGTCTGTACAGTTTAAATTACTTTTTGTTGTGTTCCTGAATGTAAGAGTGACACAACTAATTCACTGCCTAGTGATTTTTGAGGTTCACTGGAGCTGAGCTGTAATTAGTTTGCACATTCCAGATCAGCCCTGTCTTAATTGTGTAGAAATAAGCGCTGATAAGGAACATGGGAGGTCATTATAGGTATTGACATTGTTGTGTAAACCAAGTTGTTCTGTAAAGTTCAAGTTTGATCTAAATGGCTTTCCCAATAGCTGATGTTCCAAAATGCTGTAGGTGTGATTTGTGACCTTAATCAATGATGATTTCTGAAGAACTGTTAATGGCAAACCTTAGTAATGAGAAATTGATTTTCTGGTACCACTGAAGTTGTATTACAATTGCCTCAGTAACTTTCTGGACTGAGCAATCAGACTTTGAGAGTCCAGGGCTTAAAACTGTGATGATAAATACAAAACATCATATGTTTTGCTACCCTCTCCATCTTGACGATTTTATATATCGATCTCCTTTAGTAGTGCATATTTGTTACAATTGTAAATAATAATAATAACCCTTGGATTTGATATAGCGCTTTCCACGTCTTCTAGAAGTCTCAAAGAACTTCACAGAATATACGGTAAAGTGAATTTACTGTATATTTGTGGGCAAAACATGGCAGCCAAGTGGGCATAGTAGTGCCCCACAAACAGTTGTGTATTGAAATGGCCAGTTTATTATATTTTTCTTCAGGTATTATTATTAGGTGTGTGGATTAAGGTATTATTATCAGGTGTGTGGATTAAGGAAACTTGGCCAAGGTTTCACCCTGCCAGGAATCACCTTAGGTTTCTCACTTGCAAGGCGAGTGCTCTAAACACTGATCTACAGGACTCCATGGTCAAATCAGGTTTGAGTTGGTGCCCTTTAGCAGAACACAATTTACAGTGCAATGGTATCAACTCTGTCTTCTCCTCTCCCCTACTTGGCATCCAACTTTATCAGCACCTTGCAAAGTCCTCCTGATGTAATAAGCCCTATACAAATGCCCTATACAGTTAATTCACATTACAGTGTATCCCGTAAAGCGCTTAGAGACATCTAGAAGATGTGATGAGGGTCTATAACAAATGCAAGGATTATTATTGTCATTATTATCACAAACGTATTTTCTTATTTCTGTTGTTAACATTGTGCAGCACTCCGACGCATTATCCTATGTAGAGGATACTCTCTAAATGCAAGTTGTTGTTGGATGGCCTCAAGGTGAGTTAGTGCCCTTTAGAGAAACTCAACACTGTAATGGTATCAGTGGATCCTATGTACATTTCCCTCAAGCAAGGATTAACACCCACATCTATTGCTTGTTTGAGAATTTGTATTAAGATGGCACTCTTTACCCAGTCAAAGGCTTTACTGCTCGTGACGTGAAAGGCGCTATACAAGTGTAATTTTGTTGTTGTCGTTAATGTGCAATTACAGTAAGTTGCTACTTGAAACAAGCAAGTTGAGGATTATCTGGAGCCTTGGGATGTCCTCCTCCTGTGGTGAAAGGTACTATATAAATATATTTTTGCATTGTTGTATTATATGGAGTAAATCCCTGGCACTGTATCATTGTATCCAATGACTCAACTATCTATGGTATTTGGGAACTATACCAGTGATAACAATCTGAAGTATCCTGATATTGTCATATATTATTTATTCCAAACCCAAAATGTGAACAAGCAATGGAAAGTGATATGAGGAATGTGAATATACTCATTAGGTATCTCAATTACTAGATGCTGTGGAGGAAAACTTGGATACTTTTATATTTTATATTATATATTTTATACTAATTTTATACAATATTTTATACTAATTGTTCCATGATGCCCCGTGATATTGATATTACAATTCAGTCCAATTTACATGTATATAGCTCCTTTCATGGGCAGATATCTTGAAGAGTTTAACACTGCTGCTTTGGTGGGTGTTGAAGATGGGACAATTATGCTTTGATAGCCAAAATTTAGCTTAATTCTGCAAACATCTTCCTTTTAAATTATGTTTCTTCAGCAAGGAACTGATCTTTTAATTTGATGTTGTGCCTTTCTCATCTGGATGATGTCTCAAAGTTCCTGACAGGATTTATTGTAATGTGTAGTGACTGTGCATTATGAGGAGACTGAGAAGCTAATTTCAGCCCTACAAACCACCTTGAAGTGAATGCAATGTTTTTCGAGAGGAATGTTGACTAGGAGAAACTCACTTTCTATTCAATTAGTACATGGGATTTTTAGCATCCACCTGAACCAGCAGATCAATTTTATGTCTTATCTGAAGGAAGTCACCTCCTTAATGACATTGCCATGTCAGCCTCAGGGTACCCTCAGCACTGTATTGTCAACCTAGACTATGAGCTAACATAATTTAATTTAATTTTGAATTCATTTTCTTTAGTTAATATTGAATTAATATGTGAGTAAAAAGTTTCCTTAGGCCACTTTAATAAAATAAGAATCTTATTCTTGAGGGAACAACTGCCTATTAAAATGCTAATCTGGCTTGCTGTAGAGGTTATTATGGGGTCAATACATTACGATATACACATACAGTACTGTACCAGATTATTAAAGTGGAAAAAGGAGTGGAGGAGTCACAAATACAGGTACTCCTTCAGAACGAGTTTAACTGGAAGTATATCACACCAAAGCACAGGAAATTTACTATAATATCAAACAATCTACTTCCAGAACACAGTAGACAGGATAATTTGTTAATAATAATAATAATAATCCTTGCATTTGATATAGCGCTTTTTACGTCTATGAGACATCTCAAAGCACTTCACAGAATATACTGTAAAGCGAATTGACTGTATATTTGTGGGCTAAACACAGCAACCAATTGCACAGAGCAATCATAGAATCATAGAATTTTACGACACAAAAGGAGGCCATTTGATCCATCTAGTCTGTGCCGGCTCTGAAAAGAGCAACTCAATCCCATTGCCCAGCTCTTTCCCCATAACCTAACAAACCTGTTCTCCCTAAATAAAGATCTATTTCTCTTTTAATAGCTGTTATTGAATCGGCCTCCACCACCTTTTCAGGCAATGCATTTCAGATTCAAACAACCCGCTGAGTGAAAAACATTCTCCTCAGCTCCCATCTGCTTTGTTTTGAAACTATTTTAAATCTGGGACCACGAGTCACAGATTTGTCCACCAGTGGAAACAGTTTTTCCTTATTCACCCTGTCGAATCCCCTGATGATTTTATAAAGTTCTATTAGGTCTACCTGTCCTGCCATCTTCAAAGAGTCACTAACACAAATCCCCAGGTCTCTCTGTTCCCTCTCACCCCTTAAAATGGTACTATCTAGCCTAAATTGCCTCCCCTCATTTCTTCTCTCAAAATGTATCACCTCACACTTCTCTGCATTAAACTTCATCTGCCATGCGTCTGCCCACTTTACCATTTTATCTATATCTTTTTGCAGATGGTTACTATCCTCCTCATTATTTACTATTCTCCCTAACTTAGTATAATCTGCCAACTTGGAAACTGCTCCCTACACCCAAGTCCAGATCATTAATATATATTTAAAACAGTAGTGGTCCCAAAACCGATCCCTGGGAGATGCCACTGCATACTTCCCTCTGAAAAACAGCTGCTCACCACAACTCTCTGCTTTCTGTCTCGCAGCCAGTTGTGGATCCATGCTGCCACTGTCCCTTTAACGCTGTGGGCCTCTACTTTCCTAATAAGCCTCTCATGCAGCACTTTGTCAAATGCCTTTTGAAAGTCCATGTAAACTACATTAACTGCGCTACCCTCGTCCACCCATTCCATTACCTCATCGAACAATTCTATCAGATTTGTAAGGCAAGATTTACCTTCAACAAATTCATGCTGGCTGTCCTTTATTACCCTATATCTTTCTAAGTGAAGATCTATCTTGTCTCTGATTATAGACTCTAGAAGTTTGCTCACTACCAATGTTAGACTGACTGGCCTGTAGTTCCCAATGTACCACAAACAGTCGTGGATTGAAACGATCAATTTATTAGTGTTTATTAATAGGTGTCTGGAGTAAGGAAACTTGCCCAAGGTTTTGCCCTGCCTGGATTTGAACATAGGTCTCACGCTTGTAAGGCGAGGGCTCTAACCACTGAGCTACAGGACTCCACACATAAATTGTGGTTTACGTTTATTGTAAAATAATTTTAACTGGATCCCATTTTATGGAATTACACATAAGAACAGAAATAAATGGTCAGGAATTACAAAGTGAGGCAATGGCAATTGTGAATTACTTGCAATTTGGGAATTAAATAAATGTACATCTCGTCAAGGAGAACAAATTATTCCTGAGTAGTACTCAATTACAGTTAATGTAATAAACAAGGCAGAAATAAACATGTCCAATTACATTAGTAATGTACCTTAGAGTTCTGTTTTAATTGATTCTGCTTCTCCTGGACCTCTCGGTCAGATTTCTTAGTGAGTTGCTCGGAAAATTGACTTTCCTGGTCATTGTCTCCCACACATAATTCCTACTTTACAATACCTAATTGACTCCTTCCGAGTGTTAGATTTATTCAAATCATGCATCAATTATTCGGCTTAGTGAGATCCGGTGTTAATCACCTGATGGATTGAACTCTCAGAGTATGAAAACATGAATATAGATAGAGATTGGGTGAAAGTATTGGGAGACAAAACCAACATTTGCACGTTAGATTGAGACCATAATTAAACAATTTGAAAACATCCACTGTGTGGTACTTTATTCTTTGTGGATTTGTAATTTAGCATCCACCACACCACCAACACATCCCATGACAATTGAAGAATAACATTTATTAGTGCTCTCGGTACATTCATAGGGAATCATTCCTTTCTCATTATGGCTTCAGCAATTTGGCCAATGCAAAATTCTAGATTTTCTATTATATTTTCTTATTTCATGTATTATATTTGTTGTATTATTTTATGACATGATTATTTGCTAGTCCAGTTTGACACCCTATTGTGATTCTAGGAGCAAACAATCTGTTTTGTTTGCTTATTTACCTTTGTCTGTATTTTAATAAACTTGCGCTTTCGCATTGAGGAATACTTTGAGGTAAGTCATGAAGGGTTACGTCCTGAGAAGGGAGAACTCGCACTGTGACCAAATGCACCTTATAATAGCTGTATCCTGTGAAAGCATAGCATTTGGGAGTTTATTCTCCATTTGCTTTACAAAAGAGGGAGAGATTGGCACTATGTGGTGTATTAATCAGTGGACTCCATAGGCATTAAGGGTATATACAGTTATGTTGATACTGTCGTAACCCAACATCCTGAGCAAGCCACTGACTGTTTCTAGTACCCCACAGAGTTTTCTTCTAAAACTTGCTTTCCTTAAATCAAAAGAAGAACTCATTATTCATCCAATGACATGGAGTGCTTTGTGAACATAAGGTAATTAAGAACATAAGGCAGTTTACCATCTTTCATCACAAAGTACTAAGAATGTCTTGAAGCAATGAAAAGCTTCTCTGTCAATCCTATCTACTTAAATTTTCAGATGGCTATTTAGCCACCCAAGGGAGAGAAAAAGACTAGATAGTTCCTAACCAAGCTTGTTCAAACAATAATTCGCTGAGGGGAATTCTCAGTCTTGTTTGGATACTCTTAAGCATGGAATTCCACATGTGTCAGACACATGGTTGACCCAAACAAAAATGTTTCAATATACTGAAGTGTCAAGACCTTGTCTTTGCATGTATTAGGTAGAATATTAATAATAATAATCCTTGCATTTGATATAGTGCCTTATTATGTCTTCAAAACATCTCAAATCACTTTAAAGTGTACACTATAGTTTGAGGGCAAAATGCGGAGCCAAGTGCAACAGTTGTGGATTGAGCATCGAGAGGACATTTCAAAGTACTTCACAGCGGATACTGTGAACTGCATCTGCTGTAATTAGACATTTATTTGGGGAGGATGAGTTTGCGCGGTTATGGGGAGAGAGCTGGGGAGTGGGATTAAATTGCTCTTCTTAAAGAGCCGGCACAGACTTGATGGGCCGAATGGCTCCTTTTGTGCCGTAAGATTCTATGATTGTAGTGACGTAGGTGAATGTTGGAAGCCAATTTGTTCACATCAATTTCTCTCAAACAGCAATAATAAAAATTATAATCCTTGCATTTGATATAGCACTTTTCTCATCTTCTAGACATCTCAAAGCGCTTCACAGAATATAGTGTAAAGTGAATTGACAGTATATTTGTGGGCAAAACGCGGCAGCCAATTGCACATAGCAGTGTCCCACAAACAGTCGTGGATTGAAATGACCAATTTATCATTGTTTTTTGGAAGGATTATTATTAAGCGTGTGGAGTAAACATAATTCAAAAGAAAGATATTAGCAGATATTTTGCAAAATTTTGGCTATCAAAGCAAAACTGTCACTGACTTCTATGTTCTATGTTCTAAGTTTTATGGTGCATTATTAAATTAACTTGCCCAAGGTTCTGCCTTGCCTGGAAACAAATCCAGATTTCTCATTTGAAACAACAACAACAGCAGCAAAATTACATTAGTAGAGCACCTTTCACGTCGGGAGGATACCCCAAGGCGCTGAACAGTCAGGTTGGGACTCGAGTGAGGGAGCAGGACAGGGTAGGAGTGAGGGGCAGAAGAGAACTAGGAGTGAAGGGAGAGAGTTGGGAGGGCACAAGAAGGCAAATCGAAGAAGTTGGTCTTCAGACTGGCCTTGAAAGAAACAAGGGAGGAGGCCAGGCAAAGAGACTGTGTGATGGAGTTCCAGAGTGTAGGGGCAGAGAAGCTGAAAGATCATCCACCGATGGTAGGGCAGATTGGTCGGGGGACATGGAGCAGACCGGAGTCCACTGGGGGATGGAGAGCCAAAGTTGGTGGGCGAGGGTGGGAGTGATGAGGTTGCGGAGCTTGGTGCGGGAGAGGCCATGAGCTGCAGAGTTCTGGCTGATCTGCAGCTTGTGAAGGGAACAATCAGAAAGGCCAACCAGGAGGGAGTTACCATAGTTGAAACTTGATGTGACGAATGCATGGACAAGGACTTCAGCAGCCTGAGGGCTGAGGCAGTGGCATTGTTACGAAGGTGAGTGCTGTAACCACTGAGCTGCAGGACTACAATGAAATGAATGAACAGTTTTGTCTAGGATTGTGGCCAAGGCAGTAGGAGAAATTCCCTTCTCTTTTGGTATAGCACCATGGGATATTTAATGTCCACCTGAAAAGGCAGACGGGACTTTGATTTAATACTCAGTCAAAGTACGGCATCTCCACTATGGCCCAGAGCTGTATTTAGAATATCGGCCAAAAAGATAAATGTTTGCAAATCCATAACCTTCTGACTCACAGAAGAGAGAGCTACCAACTGAGTCAGGCAGACAGCTTTATAAAAGTTATTGTTATACTTTATCAATGTTCAAATCTTGTTCCACACAAAAAATTAAATGCACATTTATTTTGGGAGATTATAAACAAACGCCTTGTTGCCAAATTGTGTTTTGATTCAATCATTTTGTTTCATCTCATGGGAATGCTTAACATATCTCTCAATGGGTTATGAATTCACAGATCACCATAGAAATAATCTGATTTTAGAAGAACAAAACACATTGACATTTCTTGTCAAGCAGTTCCATTAGAACATAGAAACTGATGAAATGACAGATACAGTAATGTTTAGAAATGACTTACAAATCATAATATGATTTATGGTATCTATGGGAGTGATTTCCCAAATGGCAGAAATAATCTAGGGTTTAAAGGTGCATTTGGGTCATATTGACACTTCAATGCAGGTTCTGCTAAAGGTTTAATAGGACAATAAAACAAGATATATATTTTGTTGGGCTAACATTAGCTTGCTTCATGTCTGCTGCCAAATGTGCCCCCACCATAAGGCATTCCTTCCTCCTCATTGCAGCTTCATCTCAAAGTCCCTCTGTGTCATCCCTCCTTCTGCATGTTTAAAGCTTACTTTAACACCTCCATCTTCAACATCACTTTAGGTTACTTTCATCCCCACCCGATCAGAAGTGCTTCAAGACATCCTCCTGATGTGAAATTATCTATGTAAATGTAAGTTGTTGTTGTACACTGCCAGACTAAAAAAAATCCATCCCATAATTTATGGGAAGGGATTAAATAAAATTTGATCGAAGAGAGTGGAGGGCAGGGAAGAAGGGTGATGGAAAGCACGGTTAGAAGATGAGGGTCTTGAGATAGGTCTTGAAGGAGGCAAGGGAAGGTGAGAAGTGGTGTGTCTGCAGAATGGAGTTCCAGAGGATCAGGTACAGAGTGGCTGAATGCCTGACCAATAATGGGTGCGGCAGGGGACATGAAACAGGCTGGAACCCGCTGAGCGAAATGATTGGCTAGGTTGGTAGAGAGTCAGGAGGTCTTCTAGATAATGGGGAGGGGCACATTTGGAAGGCTAACAAGCAGGGAATTTGCATAGTGAAGCCTTGATGTTACAAATGCATGTATAAGGGTTTTGGCAGCCTGCAATGTGAAGCAGTGGAGGATCCAGACAATGTTGCATAGGTGGAGGAAGGCAGAGACATGCATGACATGGATGTGAGTAGAAACGAGAGTTGAGGGTCAAACAAGATGCTAAGGTTCCAGACTGGCTCCTTGAGGCGTAGTGTCACAAAATTCTATTTTTTAAATACTGTAGCAAGTGTGGAATTTGGCAACTTGATGAATTTAGCCTTAATTTTGGAGTTGATTCTCCAAACTTTATGAAATAAATCGACAGAAAACTGATTCAAAATTAAGACTGGAACTAAGAATTTTTCTTAATTCTGTGCAATAGTTAATTTAAGTTAAATTTACAGTACAGTATATTCTGGGAAGGGCTTTGAGACATCTAGAAGATGTGAAATGCAAGGATTATTGTTAATGTTGCAATTTAAGACAAAACTTTCTTCAGGGCTAAGAAGAGATGAAACTTCAGGCCTTATAGATATGTAATCTAGTGGCTCAAAAAATGGTGCCTCCCAGCACTGTAGGAAGTGTAATGACTGCCACTGCCAAGCACTCTGGGACTCAACCCGACATGAAGGGTGCTATATTAATGTAAGTTGTTGCTGAATGCAGAAAGTGAAATTCTGATGAAGTCTCCCTCATCTCCCCACCTGCCCTCCACCCTCCCCAATCCCTACCCCCAGCTCGGGTCCAGAATACTGTCTTTTCAACATCTTGGGATGTTCACCTGATGTGAAAAGTGTTATACCAATGCAGTTTTGTTCTAGTTGACTCCTGAGACAGATTAAAACTCAGGTGAAGATGCCAAGATAATTGTCACAAAACTAAATAAATGAAGGGCAGGATTACAATTTAATTCTGTTACTTTAGTGATGATTTGCAGACAGATGATAGTTTCCAATTAGGTCATTTCAGTAAGTGATGCTGATATTACTTCTAATTAAATATGACAATCTGTTTTTCCTAGTATGTAACTTTCATTTAGTGAAGTAATCTTGTTAGCTTCAGCATATCCATTAAAAGGATGGAAATCTAATTCTCTATGTTCCATTACAGACTATGAATTTCTAAAATGTGGTCACTTTTGATTCTTTGCTGTATGACTGGACCCATGTAAGAAATCAAATAGATTTTATTTGGTTACTCAAAGGTCTGTTCAGTTTAATATTTCACATTTCACATCCAGTCCCTTACCAGCACCGCTTTCTTCCATCTCCGACACATTGCCGGGCTCCGCCAATATCTCACCCCAAAAGCTGCCAAAACCCTGGTCCATGCCTTTGTCACCTCTCAGCTGGACTACTCCAATGCTCTCCTCGCCGGTCTCCTTTCTGCCACCATTCATAAAATCCAGGTTATTAAAAATTCCACTGCCTGCATTCTCAAACTTCACTCCCCGATTACCCCAGTCCTTGCCAGACTCCACAGCCTTTCTGTCGCAGAGCCGATCGATTTCAAGATCCTCACTTTTTTATTCAAATCCCTCCACTCCTCTGCACCCCCTACCTGTCTGACCTCCTCTCTCCTCACAACTGTATCTGTTGCCTTCACTCTACTGGATCTTTCGACCGCACTTTTTTTCACCTTTTTCCCGCTCCCCTTGGCTCGGTCAGAGGATCCATTTTGTGAAGTGCTCTGAGATGCTGTCTGGCATGGAGGGAGCTATATAAATCCAAGTTGTTGTTGTTGTAAAGTACAGGGAGCAGAATCAGCAGAGACTACAATCATAAATCCCAGTGTCGACCTTCAACTAACAAGCTTCTGACTCAGAGGCAAGAATACCAAAACAATATTTTATTAGATAATATTTAATATTTAATAATATTAGATAATATTTAATAAACAATTCTTTCTTTTTATAAGATATTTATTGTATTTATTTTATAAAATACTATTTTAAAAAAATTGGTCACTCAATTAACGACTGTTTGAGAGACAATCCTGTGTGCAATTGTGTTATGTGTTCTGTTCTTATGTGTTAGGTAATTTCAACTTAGAGTATATTCTGTGAAGTGCGTTGAGATGTCTTGAAGGCATGATTAGGTGCTGATGGAATGATTATTATTACACTACTGACTGAGTGAGTGTGCGTCTGATAATTAAATAATTGTAGCTTTCTCCTCCAGAATCCGAAGTACTGTAATAACTTATAATGGTCATATAATTTGCATAGATTTACATTTATGGACAGAAACAATTAGCATGTCGGTAGTCATTCTCCTCATGAGTCTCCACCCACTGTTTACTCCCTCCTGTATCCTTCTATTCCCTACTCTGTCATGTGTACATTTAGTTTATCACAAATGCTTGAAATGCATCACATGCATACAAATGAGATTGAACAGATTTTTGGTGGTGAGTCCAGGAACAACCTCTCTTATCATATAGAAAGCACTGTGAAATGGAACATATCATTAATGTCATTGTTCCCTATATGAGAAAAGTGGGACAGATAGTGGCGTTTTAAATCAGATTTGCTATTCATATATAGTGTTTCAAAACATAAACATAAACACAAAATAATCGTCACCGATACAAACAAGCTGAATAATCAAAACAAGAATGTACCCAGATGTAAGACAGACCTTGTTTTTTTCATATAGAGTATCCATGGCAACCAACATAATTATTTCAGGGTTAAATATATGATATGTTTCAAATCTAACTGTGAAATGCTCTTATCAGGTGCACAAAGTTGAAGACATCTTTTGTTTCATACAATGTGATACAATGCTACATTTTTGTCTAAGACACTGTCATGATTAATAGAGACTTCCGCAGTCAGAAACAACAGAGTTTACCTCTGGGGTCCTTGCAGTCAAAATCAAACAAGTCAGGTGCTGGCATAAGTCATCGGGAAGCTTTGATGTAAATTAATCATAACAACAACAACAACAACAAATTACATTTATAGAGCGCCTTTCACGTCGGGAGGACATCCCAAGGTGCTGTACAGGAGGCGTGTGACCCGAGCTGAGAGGGGAGTGTTTGGGAAGGGGTAAAACACATAAGTGCAGACTAGGGAACGGCGATTAATCGGTTTTTCGATTAAACCCGATATGATTTTCAGATCGGTATGCCGATATGGTGATTCTAAAAAAACCGTTATATCGAGAGATTTGATTTTAAAAATATACATCGATATATTTTTAATATCGTTCCTGGCAATATATCAATATTGTTGGTATTATCAGTGCAATGCGATCTTTTCCAGCTTACCTTGTCGCCGGCATTGCAACCTCCTAGACCTAGAGCATGGAATGCGCGTACATTCGGTGCGCGCGCACAATTAACGGGCGCGCACATCCGATGCGCGCGCACACTTTACTGTGTATACTCGACGTGAGTCGTGGCGTCTTAACAAAGTCGCATCGCTGAAAATTGTAGTTTGAAAATTTACCTTTCTCATCATGGGGAAAAGAAGCCCCGTATGGGACTACTTTGAAAACAATGCAGTCAGTAATGGTGTGTATAGATGTACAGTTTGCAAGGTCTTGGTTAAGACATCTGATTCGAGCACGAGCAACCTGGGACATCACATTAAGCAGCACCACCCCGCCCAGCACGCTGCCCTCAGAGCGAGTCACTGCTGTGTGTGTCTAGTCAGACACACACAGCAGTGATAATCTGGCTTCTAACTCTAACAGTCAGACTGTCTGTCTCTCTCTTTTCTATTGTAATAGATCTCATTTACACGTGGACATTACATGCAAGTTTCAAGCAAGAAATGAAGGAGAATAAATCTCTAGATTTAGTTTTTGGTGTGTGTGTGTGTTCTATTTTGTGTTTAGAGATGGAGGGAGAGAAGGAGAGGGGGAAAGTTGGGAGAGAAGGAGAGAGGAAGAGAGGAGAGGGAGGGAGAGAATGAGAGGGGGAAAGGAGGGAGAGAAGGAGCGAGGGGAAAGGAGGGAGAGAAGGAGAGAGGTGAGGGAGGGAGAGAGAGAAGGAGAGGGGTAAAGTTGGGAGAGAAGAAGAGAGAAGAGGGAGGGAGAGAAGGAGAGGGTGAAAGGAGGGAGAGAAGGAGCGAGGGGAAAGGAGGGAGAGAAGGAGATAGGAAGAGAGGAGAGGGAGGGAGGGAGAGAAGGAGAGGGGGAAAGGAGGGAGAGAAGGAGCGAGGAGGGAGAGAAGGAGAGAGGGGAGGGAGGGAGAGGGGGAAAGTTGGGAGAGAGGAAGAGAGGAGAGGGAGGGAGAGAAGGAGCGAGGGGAAAGGAGGGAGAGAAGGAGCGAGGGGAAAGGAGGGAGAGAAGGAGAGAGGGGAGGGAGGGAGAGAAGGAGCGAGGGGAAAGAAGGAGGGAGAGAAGGAGAGAGGGGAGGGAGGGAGGGAGGGAGAGAAGGAGAGAGGGGAGGGAGCGAGGGAGATAAGGAGAGGGGGAAAGGAGGGAGAGGAGACAGGGAGGAGGGAGAGGAGAGAGGGAGAGTGGAGGGGGATAATTCAACAGACCTTGACACCAACATTACAAACTTTCTGGACCTAGAGCACGCATTTCGAAATGTGCGTGCACCGCGACTGCGCGCGCATCGTCAGTGCGGACGCACCGTCAATGCGCGCGCACCGCGACTCAGCGCGCACCATAAATGCGCGCGCGCCATCAATGCACGCGCACTTCGAATGCACGCGCATGCGCAGTATAAACACTCGATAGATCGGTTTAAGCAGGTATGAGCCAACCGATATATCCATATCCGGAAAAATCCCATATCGCCGTTCCCTAGTGCAGACAGACAGAAACTATTCCTCTCAATAAGCTATTTGGTTAGATTGAAAGCATAGAAAGCCTAATTTATTTCAACAACAAAACAATTGCAGAACATAATTCATATCATTCTTGTACTTCCTTAATCATTTTCAATTTGATGTGTGGGAAATAGTGAGCTAGCAGTGCAAACCCAGAGATGAGAAAGTTCTCAGAACTAAATTATGGATTGATGAAACCTTCAAGTACACAAATAATAATTAATAATAATAATATTTAACATTCATCATTGGATTTTGGTTATTGCCTCAAGAAACCTCAAAGTGCTTCACACAACATACTGTAAAGTGGAGTGAGTGGAGTTGGTGAATATGGCAGCCAATTTGCACACAGCAATGTTACACAAAAACTCATGGAGTAAATTGACTAATTTTATTTGGGGGATTGTTGGCCAGGACACTGGGAGAAATTTTCTTCTCTTTCTGACTAGTGTCATAGAATCTTAACATTTACCTGGACAGTTAGATGGGACCTTGGTTTAATAACTCATCTGAAGGACGGCATGTCTGGCAATACAGCAATCCTAACACAGCATTCTGTGGAAGCCACAACAGCTTCACTAAATTAAAGAGAAGCCCTTCTCCACATGACAATTTATCACAGCATCCAGGATGAAGCAATAAAAGTTACACCTGCCAATAGCCGCAATATCCTGAGATAAATACACAAACATTTAAGCGTCAGCCTGGCTCAAGTGTCAGCACTCTCACTTTTGAGACAGGAGGTTGAAACTGCATATCAGGACATTGAGCTCACAGTCTGAACTGACAAACCAGCACGCGACTGGGGAACCACTGTATAGTTAGAGATGCTATCCCACATTTTCAAGCGAATAGTATGAGTCGAAAAGAGAAGGGACTTCCTATTGATGCTGTGGCCAACAATTCCGCCGAATGAAATCGGTTGTCATATGATGGCTATTTGTGGAATCTTGCTGTGCACAGATTGGCAGCTACATGACCAATAAATAATAATAATAATAATAATCCTATAATAATTATTATTAATAATGCTATAATAATAGCATTTTTCACATATTCTAGCTGTCTCAAAGTGCTTCACAGAATATACTGTTAAGTGAATTGCCTGTATATTTGTGAGCAAAACGTGGTGGTCAATTGCGCACAGCAGTGTCCCACAAACAGTCGCAGATTGAAATGACCAATTTTATTATTGTGTTTTTTTTTGAGGGTTCATTATTAGGTGTGTGGAGTAAGGAAACTTGCCCAAGGTTTCATCCTGACCTGCCTGGATTCGAACACAGGTCACACGCTTGTAAGGCGAGTGCTCTAACCACTGAGCTACAGTACAACCGGAATGCAACATACACACATAGTTAAAGCATCAGTTAATTGTAATCAAAATTATCCATGATTACCATGTGACCGTAAGCTGGGTGCATGTGGGAGATTGTGGGGGCAGCCTGGAAGCCAGAACATTCTGCCCAAGATTGGAGTATACTTCCAGTTCAGCTCTCGCTCTACCCTTTCAGCTCTCTCGGCTGGATGACATTTCTATTGCTGTGGTGGTAGCTGCAGGACAGATTGTTCATTCTCTTTCTCTCACTTTCCCTCTAGGCAGTGTCTCTGCTGCCGTAGCCGTAGATGCAGGACACTCTCACTCTTTCTCTCTTTTCCTCTGCACAGTGTCTCTGCTGCTGTAGCAGTAGATTTAGCACACTCTCACTTTCTCTCCCTCGTCAGCCTCGGCACTGTTCTCTTTCCTCCCTTCACAAGGTCTTGGTAGACACCCTTTGTCACTTAGTCAGTTAGTCTGCTTGATGGAAACTCTTTGCCTCGTCCCGTGCAACTCGTCAGTTGATTAACGTGATCAACTGGATTAGTGATTTGGCTGCTGGTCTCTGAATCCCAGTTTAGAGCCTACACAGATTATACCTTATGTGCCCAAGCTCTTTTTTCCTGTTCTCCTGCTCTTCTACTGAAGAGTCTACTGGCTGAAGAGTCAATTGATTGAATCCTTTTCTAGTTCCTATTCTTACACCTTTTATCAGTGTCCGGGCAATAACCTGGTCCTTCCTACATGTCTCGCTTCTCGGTACCTGATTGTGACCTTTTGGTCTTCTTCATTGAGTTAACCAGTCAGCATTCTCATTCTCACTTGAGGGCTTCTGTCCTGCGAATTCTATTAATTTTAGTGGAATACCCTTGGCTTGTTATTCCTTGCCCTCTCCTGCTCAGAAAAACTGTTACTGTAACGTATCTCCCTGTACCAACCTTCCTTGTACTCTGTCCTTGAACTAGTCTCTCCGTTATTTTTCTGGTTACTTTCTCTCTGTTCATTATCCTACTCTCCTGATATCGTCTGGTCTCATCCAGTCTGCTGAGATCTGCTGACTCGAGTTGTCCCTGGGTCTCATGGCTTGATCAAGGCTTTACTACCCATAATGCTTATGACAACCATTACATACATTCAAAGTTTACATTGAATTAAACCATCATTTTTAAGGTTCAATAACTACGATAACAACTTCTTAATATAAGTTAGTAAACATACATGTTTCACTGTTAACCCTCAACAATTCCCCACCTCATCCCCAGTACACTGTCCTCTTTTGGGCAACTGTACTCAACAGTATATCTCACAAGTCATATCAGTCGGGATCATAACATTTAAAATACTTACAGAAGGTTTGATTTGCTTGCAAATGGAAATTCGTATAAAATTTGATTTAATCAATAATCTATACTGCGCAGAATTCAATGCAGCTGATAAGTACACGCAGTACTTCATCACAACAACCGGTAAGTGCATGGGTCAAGACTACAGTTCCTGCGATTCAATGCAGGTAGCCAGCAATTGTTCATGTGCTGACAGATCAGGAAGACATTTCTCAAGATTGATTCAATGCAGCCGGTAAGTGCAGGCGTAATGGAGGATAGTGGAGTGGCGTACGAATTAAGAGGTGATTAACATGAATAGTGCAAAGAAATCTAAGTGGTTCTGAAAGGGAACTGCATGGGTCTTGTGTGCATGTACGACTTAGGCAATTTGTTTGATTCATAACTAAGTGAGTTTTATTGTATTTACACCATAAAGAAATCTGCCATTCGTAAGATATTGCTGCTTTATTCTTCCCACATGGTTAACAGCCATTTCTAACCCGATTAAATCGCCTACAAAATACAGTCATCAGTCGTCGCAGTTTACAGTAAATCCTGTAAAGTGCTTTGAGATGCAAGGAGAACTCAAAATAAATACAAGGATTATTGTCATCATCAACCTATGTCCTAGTAACCTTC
Organism: Hydrolagus colliei; assembly: GCA_035084275.1. Lineage (NCBI taxonomy): Eukaryota > Metazoa > Chordata > Chondrichthyes > Chimaeriformes > Chimaeridae > Hydrolagus > Hydrolagus colliei. The sequence continues at coordinate 87,986,632 of CM068743.1, forward strand.
CAATCTTCCCTTTAGAGGAACAAAAATTGGACATGCACGATAATATTTACAACAAATAACTTTATTGCTATTTTATTTGGTTTGTGTTGTTTTCACAGTTGTTCAGTTTTAACAATGGTTAAATACTTGTTTTTCTGATGACAATACTTATTTCATGAGTCAAACCAATGAAAAATTAAATTTTCCCTCAAGGCAGATGCAGGTAAATTGGTCTCACGATTCCTTCACCTTTGATCAATACTTCCATCAGCTGCCAGATATAACAAGCAAACCTCATTGGACATGTAGCAGATGTTGGGCTCTCATGTGATCAAGCCCACACATCAGTGCTGAGGTGAAAAGTGCACTCTTTGCTGCTTCATCATCCAATTCTGAGGCTTAATATTGTCTCTGAAGAGAATTGCTCGACTACCATCATCTGTAAACAAATTGTTTAAATTGAGTTTCTTATGAATTCATTGACAAGCTCTGGACTGTAGCATTGTTTAAACCTGAATTCAAATTAAATTGATCAGATTAAAGAAAACCGCTGGCTATTCAGAAAACCGCAAAAAATTAAATTTATACTTGTCATTCATCACATCTTGCCTGACAATGGAGGTATTGATTTTTTTATCCTCCCATGATTGTGGTGGGTAGCGAAGAAAGAACTGGCAAATAGTTGAATAGTATTAGGGAAGCTAAACGCAGACTATGCAAGAAATTATTCTGTTGTATCCTCTAATATGAATATTGCTTGGTTAATATAAGCTGTGTGTGTATACTACGGTGAACTTTGGTGTGGCTTGCAGCCAATCTGAGAAGGTGAAAGATAGGAAAACAGAATGGTCAGCACACTATTCCAGTTACCATAGCCACTATTTTCAGTTGGCAATGACACAAAGGTATATGTCCTCGGCATTTTCAGTATCAAAGATACTCTGAGACCAAGTTACCTGTCCATCCTGTATTTTTGTCCTGTGTTTGGCACTATCAACCATTCCATTCTCCTTCACTGTCTCACTTTCTACTAACCTCCTGAAAAAACCCTCCCTTGATGCATTGCAGCCATAAAGCTACCGACCCATCTCCAACCTCCTGTTTTTATCTAAGGTCCTTGAAAGAGTGGTTGCCTCCAAGCTCCGCTCTTTCCTCTCAACTCACTCACTCCTTGAACCCCTCCAATCAGGTTTCCGCCCTGCTCACAGCATGGAAACGGCCCTGGTTAAGGTTACAAACGACATCCTAACCACCTGCGACCAGGGCTCCCTCTGCTTCCTCGTCCTCCTTGACCTGTCTGCTGCGCTCGACACAGTCGATCACACCATCCTCCTCCAACGTAGGGTCCGTCGATACGGAAATTTTCAATTTAGATATATCGATGGGCTCATATCGAGATATACCGAAATATCGATATTTTCGGGTTTTTCGTACTGCGCATGAGCGCGCATGCATTCGGAGTGCACGCGCATTCGGGGCCTATCTCCTCAGGAAGTAAATATATTTCTCTCTCTGTGTCTCTCATTGTCTCCATCTCTGTGTTTTTCTGTCTGTGTGTCTCTGTCTCTCTCTCCTCTCTCACATCCCCCCCATCTCTATCTATCTGTATATTATTATCACATCCACCCCGTGCCTCCTCCGCCCCCACCCCCCCCGCCGTCCCTCTCTCGCACCCCCCACCCCCGTCGTCTCTCTCCCCCACCACCCCCCTAGCTGTCTCTTTCTCCCTCACTCCCCCCAGCCGTCTCTCTCCCCCTCCCCCCAGCCGTCACTCTCCCCCTCTCTCCTCACCCCCCAGCCATCTCTCTCCCCCTCCCCCCAGCCATCTCTCTCCCCCCCCAGCCGTCTCTCTCCCCCTCCCCACAGCCGTCTCTCTCCCCCTCCCCCCAGCCGTCTCTCTCCCCCTGTCCCCCCAACTGTCTCTCTCCCCCCAGCCGTCTCTCTCCCCCACTCCCCCCAGCCGTCTCTCTCCCCCTCCCCCCAGCCATCTCTCTCCCCGTCCCCCCAGCCGTCTCTCTCCCCCTGTCCCCCCAGCCATCTCTCTCCCCCTCTCCCCCAGCCGTCTCTCTCCCCCTCTCCCCCAGCCGTCTCTCTCCCCCTCCCCACAGCCGTCTCTCTCTCCGTCTCCCCACAGCCGTCTCTCTCCCCCACCCCCCAGCCGTCTCTCTCCCCCTCCCCCCAGCCGTCTCTCTCTCCCTCTCCCCACAGCCGTCTCTCTCCCCCACCCCCCCAGCCGTCTCTTCCCCCCCGCCCACACCCCACCCCTTGCTTACCTGTATATTGTATTCGAGGACTATGAATACAATATGGCGGCTTTGCACCTCGGTCTGTGCATTGTGTATAGAGATGAGCATTCTGGGTCTTGTAGTTCAGTGAGCGGTATTCCGATTTTTTACTTCGATATATCGATTTTTTGAAATGTCTATATCGGCATATCGATATGATAATTATATCGGGTTTTAGTGATATATCGATATATCGCCGGACCCTACTCCAACGTCTTTCCTCCCATCTCAACCTTCAAGGCACAGTCCTTGACTGGTTCCATTCCTACCTGACACACCGCCTACATATTGTATCTTCCAATGGTTTCTCCTCAAACCCCCGCACAGTTTCTCATGGCGTCCCCCAGGGCTCTGTCCTCGGCCACCTCCTTTTCACCATTTACACGCTTCCTTTGGGCAATGTCATCCGCAAACATGGGGTAAATTTCCACATGTATGCGGACGACACCCAACTGTACCTTTCCGCCTCATCCCTCAACCCCCAGACCATCGATGTTATGACAGCATGTCTGCCTGACATTGAGTCCTGGATGAGGGACAACTTCCTCCAATTGAACGTGAGCAAGACCGAGGCCCTCCTGATTGGCTTAAGCCAGCGCCTCCACACATCGGGCGCTGCCAGCCTCAACATCCAAGGCTGTACTCTCCACCTCACAAAGCCAATCAGGAACCTCGGCTTCACGTTCGACCATAAACTCTCCTTCCTCCCCCACATCCGTGCCTTGACCGGCACCGCTTATTTCCACCTACGCAACATTGCCAGGCTCCGCAACTATCTCACCCACCATGCTGCCGAAACACTCGTGCGCGCATACATCACCTCACAGCTGGACTACGGAAACTCTCTCCTCGTCGGTCGCCCAGCTCCTACATTCACAGGCTGCAGGTCATCCAAAACTCTGCAGCCCGTGTTCTATCCCGCACCCGCCTCCGCGACTACATAACCGCCACCCTCGCCCGTCTCCACTGGCTCCCCATCCTCCAGAGGATCGAGTTCAAGATCCTCGTCCTCACCTTCAAGGCCTTATATGGCCCTGCCCCGCCCTATTTAACCGATTTACTCTCCCCCTATAAGTCCACCCGGACCCTCCATTCAGCAAGGCTTGGCCTGCTCCAAACCCCCGCCCGAACCGCCCCACCATCGGAGGCCGGGCCTTCAGTTTCTCCGCTCCCACCCTGTGGAATTCCATCCCCCAATCCCTCTGCCTTGTTTCCTCCCTTCCCTCTTTCAAGGCTGGTTTGAAGACTTTCCTCTTCGACCGTGCCTTTTGTTCCTCCCCGAACGTTTCGACCTCCCCTACGTGTTTCACCCCTTCCCGAACTCTCCCCTCCCAGCTCGGGTCACATGCCTCCTGTGCAGCGCCTTGGGATGTCCTCCCGATGTGAAAGGCACTTTATAAGTTTAAATTGTTGTTAATTGTTGATACTATGCACATCAGTTATATTACACTCCCTTGTTTCAAATGGCTTCTCTCCCAACCTCTGCACATACACCGTTTATTTCCTTGCTAGGCAATCACGTTGTCTTTATTAAATTATTTAAGAAGTTTGTCCAATGTAGAAGCACAAGATTAGTGCATGTTGTTGAGTGTTATTACCAGCAGGGATTTGCTATTTGCCATACAGAATTCCTCTAAGCAAATCCAGATGATGAATTTCACTCTCAATCCTATTGTCCTTTTTTATTGATATGTGTTAGACTTTTGACTTCCATGTTATTTATTTTGACTCAGGGTTTCTGATTAAAACACAGCACTGTGTTAGCTAGTCAGATTTATCATTTCAACCCACTGTTCACTTTCTCTATGTGTTTGTTCCTCTACAGCATTGAATGTACCTTGAGTACATACTCAATAAACCATTATCTGCATGGGGAATTTTGTTTTATTCAAATCATTTCCATACAAATCCTCAGATATCTTCTACTACAATTGTAGCTTAGTATTAGTATTCAGTATTGTGGTTTTATAGGTGTATTTACTGTATTTATGCCCACAATTGTCATACAATTAATAGTATTTATTGTGACATTTTTGTACGTTCGCATACTTTCACATATATCGTAGTGGAGAAATGCATTACATGTCTCTATTTATCAAATATGTTTTGAAATCTCCTTTGCACACTATCTAAAATTCACAGGTGCATGGCTGCTTATCTGCGACAACAGAAAGCTGTGTCCCACTGTTACAACAAAACAACAACAACAAAATTACATTTGTATAGCGCTTTTCACATCAGAAGGACGTCCCAAGGTGCTGGAATATTAATATTACAATCGTAAGAGAAAACTAATGTAAAGCATATTCATACAGAAGTCTTTAAAAATTCCCCTGGAAGCCTAATTCCATTGTTCTTAACCTGGACCCAATCCAGTTGCTCTGCATAGAGCTGCTATGGCATTTCATAGTGCTACATATTCAATTTGTGAATACAAAGCACATATTTTGTCTGGACAAAAGAACAGCAAATTGCAAAATGATCTTACTAAACTACCAAATCATACTTTCAAAAAACTGTTTTTGAGCCCCAACAAGATATGATTACACATACTGAAAAATTCCATTTTGTCTACTAAGGTCTATTGCTGAGTTGAATATATCATAAATGCATAGGCAGGGTTGGAGAGCTGGTGTAACAGAGTTTGCCTCTTTTGTCATACCTTGGTCTGCAAACTGAAACTTTAATTCAAAACATTTAGATTTGCTTGAATGCTATAAAATGAGTGATTAATGTAGACCTGGGTCATTTTCATTTGGAATTTAATTTAGAATTTTAATTTTTAATGGAAGGCAAGCAGACAGTTCTGATTTAATTACTTCACACCGAGTGGTGAATATGTAGAGCAGACATTCTGGAGATACTATCAGCAAATTTTGTCAGGCCATTCACAAAGAGATTATGTTTATTTTTCTCAAAGATAATTACTGTACTAAGTTTTATCAGAGATAGAGTAATATGTGTATTTTTGTTTGCTTTAGGACTGACCAAATTGTCGATTCCAGTTCAGTATATTTCTATGGCATTTTGATATATAACCATGCATCAATATAGCTTTGTTTAAAACATACAGAGGTAGAAATTATATTGGAGTGTTAAATGTTAAAGCAATTTTTCTGTAAGTTAACTTAAACAATTATACAAAATGGGCTGCTGGTTAAAACTGACTTCAATAATTTGCTAAATTCAGCTCATTTAGAAATATTCTATTAAAAGAGTAAATCTAGACACAGGTGGTTGTAAAGTTATTTAATCCACAAAACGCAATGTAGATTCATTCAGTCTTTTAATTAAAACTTTACAAGTCACCCTCTTTCAAATCATTCTCTTTCACATTCTCTTTCAAATCTGCAAGTCATTCTTCCCAGAATCCTATCAGAAAAAGAAACATGATCACTAGGAACAACCAGCAGGTCAGGCAAAATCTATAGATGTTGACTTTCTGGTTGCTCCCAGCGATTCCCAGCGATTTTTGTTTTTGTTTCAGATTTCCAGCATCAGCAGTATTTTGCGTTTTTAATTTCAGAAAGATGTTGGCTGAATGTGGGAAAAAGGTTTTGTAGGCATTAGTTTTCATGGATCATTTTATCGGTGTGAAAATCTGTAAAGTTTCTTCAATTAGAATTTGTCTGTTAGCTGTGATAGCTACAATAAGTTTATTATTATTATATCTGGTGCCAGGAATGGTACAGGGAGCATTTTTTTTAAAAAAAAAGCTTAATGCTGTAGTGAGAGGACAGTATTCTGGAGGATGGGTTAAATGGAGGAATCCATCTCTCTTGCACATAAAAATACAGGCTCCGCAACTATCTCACTCCCCACGCTGCCGAAACACTCGTGCACGCGTACATCACCTCACGGCTGGACTATGGAAACTCTCTCCTTGTCGGCCTCCCCAGCTCCTCCATTCACAGGCTGCAGATCATCCAAAACTCTGCAGCCAGTGTACTATCCCGCACCCGCCTCCGCGACCACATAACCCCCACCCTCGCCCGTCTCCATTGGCTCCCCATCCCCCAAACGATCGAGTTCAAGATCCTCATCCTCACCTTCAAGGCCTTACACGGCCTTGCCCCGCCCTAACTTTCCAACCTACTCTCCCCCTACAAGCCCACCCGGACCCTCCGTTCAGCAGGACTTGGCTTGCTCCAAGCCCCCCGCCTGAACCGCTCCACCATCGGAGGCCGGGCCTTCAGTTTTTCTGCTCCCACCCTTTGGAACTCCATTCCCCAATCCCTCCGCATTGTTTCCTCCCTTTCCTCTTTCAAGGCCAGTTTGAAGACTTTCCTTTTCGACCGTGCCTTCTGTTCCCCCCTAATTCTTCAACCTCCCCTACGTTTCTTACCCCCTCAAGAACACTCCCCTCCCAGCTCGGGTCACACGCCTCCTGTGCAGCGCCTTGGGACGTCCTCCCAACGTGAAAGGCGCTCAATAGTGCGATTTGTTGTTGTTGTAATAATCTTTACATTTGGTAGGACATGTCAAAGCACTTCACAGTATATACTGTAATGTTTACTGTTTTGTGGATAATTGTAATGTGGATGACTGCATTTGCAGGGCTATGGGGAGAGAGCAGGGAGTGAGAATTATTTGGATAGCTCTTTTAAAAGAGCCACCACAGACACAATGGGCCAAAAGGCCTCTTTCTGTGTTGATTGTTCCATGATTCCACAAACCAAATAATCTGTGTGCAGAACATCATTGATTGGTAAAGTGAAGCAATGTATCTGTTGTGGAACAAAATTATGTGTTTTGTATTTAAATGTTAGAGTTTACATTGTTCACTGCTGCACATTCCTTTTTTTTTATCCACCTTAACCAGTTAAAATCAAGGATGGTTAGCCAGAAAACAGGAAAAACTCTAATTTCTTCCTATTTCTTTCATAGCGTCCTGTGGCAAACATCATGTCATTTCTGAAAGGAACAAACAATTTATTTTAATATTAACCTCATTTATGTAGTGGACGACTACATGGCATTTCTTCAATTCCTGCCACATTAACCTGACTTTATTATAGTTTGGAAGGTGTAAATTGTTCTATGCAAGATAGTTTTTAAATTAATAGAGCACATTTTCCAGATATTCAGAGTTACTGTTACACAATTGTCTTTTGCAAAAAAACATTTTTTTTCTAAAGAGTAGCTTCTCAATATCTTACTGTAGCCATCTATCTTTCAGAAGAGTCCTGTAGGGCATATTAAAAAGAGAAATGGTAAATACCATCAAACAAATAGCAAGGCTAGTCTTGTGGCATTGAGAAAGTCAGAATGTAAAATAACAAACTGATTCACATATCACAGATTCCTATAATTATATTATTTTTAATATAAAAGATTTAGCAAAAATATTTCTTGTGGTAACTGTTTCTTATCAATGGTGCATAGATTCTTCCCATTCAGCTGTTCTTAAACCTGCAGGTCAGAATGGTCTTAGCAGGACAGTACTCTCAATGCCAAGTTATATGGTTTTATTTGATTAAACTCCAGTTGTATTCTAACACACATACACAGATGAGTGAAATTGAGGGGTAGAGTAATGGAGTTCTAGAGGCTAGGGATGCAGTATCTGAAACTTTGGCCAACAACAACTTCCACATTGGAATAATCCACACAGGAGGTGACAAACACATGCACCAGGGTATCAGTTGCAGTTGGGGTAAGGCACAGTCAGAGGTGAGGTGAGCAATGTGGAGAGGTGGAAGTAGGTGGTCCTGGTTAGCGACTGGATGTGTGGGGGGAAGGACTCGATCTAAGTGAGTCTTAGAGGAAAGAAGGGGGAAGAGAGGTGGTGGAGGAGGATGGCATGGTTGACTGTGTAGAACGTGGCAGAGAGATCCAGGAAGACGAGGAGGCAGAGGGAGCCATGGTCACAGATACAGTGAATGTTGTTTGTGACTTGGACAACACTGTCTCTGTGCTGTGGGAAGGGTGAAAACCAGACTGCAAGAGCTCGAGGAAGGAGTGGAGGGAGAAGTGTGACCGAAGATGACCTGCAACAATGTGTTCTAGGACTTTGGCAAGGAAGGATAAATCGGACATGGGATGGCAGTGAGAGAGATTAGGCAGATTGAGGGTGTTTTTTTTGAGTAGGGATGTGATGAGAGTTGTTTTCAGGGGGAGTGGAACAGAGCCTGAGGAGAGAGACTGGTTGAATGTGTCAGCCAGCAGAGGGGAGTGAAGAGCTGAGTGACCAGCAGCTGGGTGGGGAGGAGGTCAATGCAGCAGGTGGTGAACTTCAGATGCTTGAGAGGGAGGAGGGAGAACTGGGAGCAAAGGAGTGCAAGGTGGGGAAAATGGCGGGAGCTGTGGTGGAGGGAGATGGTAATGTGGAGGTTTGCGTGGATAGAATGGGGTATGGGGGAGGACAACCAAACAGATGTTTTCAATGTTTGCACAAAGAAGTCTAGGACCTTGTTGCACTAGATGACTGATATGAGGATAGAGGGAGATTCAGAGGGTTCACAGAGGAGGTGATGGATGGTGGCAAACAGCATATTTGGGTTGTTGCATACCTCTAGGATGACTTTGATTAAAATTGACTTCTCCAATGATGGGTGGTAGATAGAGTGATAGGGATAGAGATAGGGTGGTTGATAGAGTGATAGGGAGTTTGCTGGGGTGAGGAGATTTATATGTGAGGGTTACGCTTTCTGATATGATTCATACCCTGATTTGTTGTTCTGAGTAGCAATTTGCAGTGGTGACCGAAGAATCCTTAAACTGCATTTGAACACGTCCATGTACCACCATCCATAAGCAACAGCTCAAATAAAACTCGCCACCTGAATTATATCTTCCATCAAATACTGCATGCTTATCACCCCAGTCCCCGCTGTGATAGTCAACAATTTCGCAAATAAACTTGATTATTCAATCCATGGTCATTTCAATGTTGTACTCAAGCAAGTTGCCTTATTTGCCTATAAAATGAAAACAAATGCCTATAAAATACACTAATTGCATATTACAATAAATCCACTGAAACACTTGAAATATTTTCCAATTATAAAATACTCTATATCATAATGCAAGGCTTTATTTGCAAAACTGTTGACTAGGACACAGAGAAAACTTCCTTCTCTTTTCAAGTTGGATAATGAGATCTTTAAGGGTGATTATTTCTTATTTCATGAGAGGGCCGACCAGAGGACTCCAAAATGCAATTTGGGCTAATTGCCCATCAGCTACCTATAATTAATTAATCATTTTGGATCGAAGCTGGGCATCAGAATCAGTGGGTGGTGCAGAGCAGGGGTTGAACCAGGTTGAAGCCCACTCACCGGAGGGCAGGTTGGTAAGTGGTTAGGAAGTCACAGAGGTAGAGGGGTGTAAGGCTGTGGAAGTCTTTGTATGTGAGGACCAGGACCATGAACTGTATCCCATATATGATGAGAAGCCAGTGGAGTCAGCGAGGTTGGGCTGATAGGGTCACAGTGCCTGATTGTTTGGTTATATCATTAAGGGACCTCTGTGAAATTTGGTGTTGGAACATGGAAGTACAGGAAGAGGAGGCTATTCAACTAATTCAGCCTGTTCCACCAGTTTGTTTTATCTTTACAGATCTTTTAACACACATTATAGATATATTACAAAAATATTTTACAGAAAGCATCTGGATGAAAACTACGCTGCTTAGCACAATAATAGTGCTGAATTTTCAACAACCCTTTTGCCCTGACTTAACTTGGAGCTTTGCCAGATCAGACAAGATTAACAAGGTTTCTAGGGGATAATTCTCTGAATGTTGAGACCAGTAGTGGACAAAACGAACTTCTGAATCTCTGCTGGCTGGTAAATTTTCCAACCAGTATAGATTGACTTTAAGGCTTCATAACCCGTTCTATCATGTTACTGTTTTAGTTTTTCACAGGAGTTACTTTTTTTCAGTGTTCTCTTTCTGCTGGACACTACTCATGCCAGATAATAACTTTAATCACATATTCTGTATTACTGCAGTACAGTATATTCAATGCAAGTCATGCTTGTCACATCGAGGACCTTCCAAGGCCACAATTCGTCTTCTTTGGATTGCCTGCCACCAGAGAACGGCTAGGGTTGAGGCAATTCATGATCGCACTTATCCTTTGTGGGTCTTTTCCCAATCTGGCACTTGACCAAGCAGTTTGTTACAAGAAGAAGTACCTAGTAAATTCTTAAATTCTATATCATGGTAACTCAGAGATCCTTGTTGTAGTCAAGATAAGTTTGAGTGACTAGAGTACAAAAAGGTCACCATCTGCTTGTGTCTCATCTATCTCAAGATGAACTTTACAGTCTGTGTCGGTGATAGCACACCTCTTTAATCTTCAGACAAATTGCCTTCTGTGCATCTTTGACATGTTTGTAAACTAAAAAACCACAGAAAACAATGTCCCCAGTGACTCAAGGCTTATTGAGGTCTTATAAAACTTTATGTGTTCGGAGGTGTTGCGGAGCTCTGGTTTGAGTGAAGATTGGTGAGGAAGAATGCACTGCAAAAAATCAGAGACCAAAACGAATATTTCAAATGGGATATTTTCTTGAATTTCAAAATATGAGAAATTGTTCATCTCTCTTCTGGTTTTTGGAAAATCCAAAACTCAGTTGCTCTATTTTCCAATCCAAGTATTATGACAAGAATTGACTAGTACACTGTGGTTTTATTAGAATCACCCAATTTTGAACCAGATGGTGGCTGGAATATGAAAAGATATGAAATGTACCATCGAGTAAGTCACATATTTTCTATAACATAACATTCTGTCCAAATATAAGCATCTTAAAGATGTGATAAGATGCTACATTAAATGCAAGGATTATCATTATCCTGTTATCATGCATGTTACCACTATATGATGACACAATAGTTTTCAGAACTTTCAAAGAAACTACAGAATGAATATTCCTTCATGTACAGTAATTACTACTGAAAAGTATATTTGAGATTCACTGAATGGTATGGTTTATACCAATAAGCAAACAGATAGTTATCGCTCAAAATAAATTTAAAATAATAAATCGGTCATTTCAATCCTCTTCTGTTTTGTGGCACACTGCTGTGCGAAATTGGCTGCCACATTTCACCCACAAATATAGTCAATTCACTTTACAGTATACCCCGTGAAGCATTTTTAGACATCTAGAAGACGTGTAAAGTGTTTTCTCAAATGCAAGGATTATTATTATTATTCACTGTTGATTTCCATTGCAGACAAACACAGGATAGACTCATGTAAAAAGGTCAAAACATAGTAACCATAGAAACCATAGAAATTTGTGGCACAGTAGAAGGCCATTGGGCCCATTGTGTCTGTGCTATCACCCTCAAGTGCAATCCTTTCATACCCATTCACCTCACTTTCCCCATACACTGTAGCACATTTTCACATTTTCAGGTACTTGTCTAGATCCCTCTTGAAGGCCCAAATTACTCAACCACAGTTTACAGCAGGGCATTCCATATCCTAATCACTCTGCTTGAGAACTTAAGGGAATTGCATTGCTAAAGGTGCCATCCTTTTTGTTAAACTAAAGCTGATGGTGACCTGATCAACTGGAAATTAGATTTTTTCTTAAGTGGGGATGCTAAAAATAGCTAACATTTTTGTCATTAGGTCAATTGCAACATCATTTCCTATTTACATGTGTACATCAGCAGGAAGTGATTCTAAACTGACTAAGGCATAAGTCATCCATCTAGCATGAACAGCTTGTTGGCATCTGGGAAATGAGCGGATAGATTGTACGCATGCACAATGAATCAAACCCCCAGAACAAGCATGCTATAAGCAAAAAACATAAATCACTGGGAACACTCAGCAGGTCATGCAGCATCTATGGAGAAAGGAAAAGTGAGTCAACATTTTGGATTGACGACTATACATCAGAACAGGGTCTGCTTGTTTCAGATTTCCAGCATCTGCAGTATTTTGTGTTTTTGTATGTTATGAGCAAACTTGTGCTTCTGTGAAATGTGTCATAAAGCGGCTGTAGTGCACATGAGAAGCACTTTGAGATGTCTTGCCAACATCAGAGTGTTATCAGATACAGGGATTCTTTATTATTGCATTGTAGAGTAATTAAGGACAGCAACATTTCACAATGTACTGTATATAGAAACTCTGGCTTCATGATTAATGAACTGCAAATGATGAACAAGCTTGCTAGAGTTTGGGCCATATTTGCTGAAAGGGGTATTGGATGCATGGCCACTCATTTCAATGTTACATTATCCTAACATAAATTCCACCTGCTATGTCACTACCAGCATTCATTTCTCGTCTGATCTGAGTGCTTGATAATTCAGAATTTGTAGCATGATTAGAACTATTTGGATTCCTTCATCATAATTATTGATTTAATTGATATCTATGGTTTACAAGTGTAAAATCTTTACAACCATGCTCAAGCGATGCTGGAAACACAATACAACACGGTTGTTATAGTAACAGACCCAAAGGGATTCATTCTTTGTTCTATTGGAAGTGAGAAAGGGAATTACAGAGGCTATGCAAGTATTTACATCAATGATAACTAATAATTGTATCTCAAGCATCTCAAATATCTCAAAGTCAATGTCGATCACTGAGCCAGATGGGAACAACAGGGAGGTGGTGGTGGGGAGAAGCATTGAAGAAGCACATGACGAGATATTGTATTTAAAGCAGCGAGAGAAAACACAAGCAAAGGTGGTGTGCCATTTCATCCTTCCAGAATACTTGCCGTCTGTCCTCCCATCACTGCGTCAAGCTACTTTTTAATTAGATCAGAGTCCTGACCTCTACCACCTTTTCTGGCAACCTGTTCCAGTTGCTGATTAGCCTCTGGTTAAATGCTGATCACTCAGCCACTGATTGTGGGACAGAGGAAACAAGGCCTGAGCAGATTCAAATCTATGGCATGCAAGACATGAATGTGGAAGTAAACCACTACACTTGGTCAAAGAAACACAGAATAGTGGTTGAGCTGGCAAATTCTGAGGTTAAATGATTAAACATGTTATCTTTTCTTGACTGAGTAGTGGATGGATTTTGGCTCCTCTCAGCAGATCAATATAGGGAACACAATTTTCCTCCCAAATAGCTCATCTCCAACTCAGTGGAAAGGAAGAAATGACTTCACTTGGAGGGATGTACTGCCACCAGGTGGTTACATTCTATTGATGTTAAATAAAGAATTCTACAAATTTACGTGTGGCTATATTTAATGTCCTAACCTACTTTGCAGCAGCTCTGTGTAGCTAGAATGACTGCATCAATGTCTTTATTTTTCTGACCAAAAGAATACCAGTATCCATGCAGCTCATCAAGATTAGCCTGGAGTATCAGCTTCTTGGTAGCCAAGAGCTAAGAAGATGTGTTCTACTCTGGAGAAGCCTTCTTTGTATCTTTGGTGTTTTACTCAGTTGAAAGCACTTTTATCTCTGAATAAGAATGTTGTGCATTTAATTTCCATTTCAGCTCACAGTCCAGTCCAACACAATGTTGGGGAGCGCTGCATTTTTGGAGGTAATGTTGTTTGGATGAAATGTGAAAAGTGTGCCTCTTCAGTGGACTTGAAAAAATTCTGCGTCAATATTCTTATTCAAATAATTTTTTTCAGGGATTTTGACAAACAATTCCCCAGACAAAGTTGTTCGTAGGACATCTAGAAGATGTGAAAAGTGCTATATTAAATACAAGGATTATTATTTGTTTTGTACTAATTATCTGACACATTTGCCTACTGAATACAGGAAACACCTGATAACTCATCACTCCAAGGTAAAGGGCTCAATGATGAGATATGTAAAGTGGCGAGTTGGGCAAATGTATCAATAAATAATTCCTTGCCAGACTTCACTGGCTCCCTGGCTCAGAGTGGATCGACTTCAATATCCTCGCTCTTGTGTTCAAATCCCTCCACTCCTCTGCATCCCCTACATCTCTAACCTCCTCTTTTTCACAACAGTGCTCATTGCCACCGTTCTACCAGGTCTGGCCTACTCTTTGTCCCCCAAATCCTTCATTCTACCATCGGCAGCTGTGCCTTCAGCCACTACACCCTGAAGCTCTGGAACTCACTTCCTTTGCCTCGTCCCCTCCTTTCCCATCTTCAGGTCGCACCTGAAAACTTTTCTGTTTGACCACGCCTTTGGTCCTTTACCCTGGCTCGGCCCCAGGATTCACTTTGTGGAGGGTGTTATATAAATCCAAGTTGTTGTTTTTGAATGTGGTTGGGATGTTGACAACATAATGTCTTCACTGATAGTGACAAGTTAAGCACTCTGGGAAGGTACCATCTGTGTGCCATTCACCTATGCCAACTCACTGCTTATCAGTCTTCCAAGCACTTCCCTCCACAAGTTCTATTTTAATAATGTGTTGAAATACTGAAAAGGAAGAGGAGGTGACCAGAGGCACATTTGAAGAAGTAGGTTTTAAATGTGATGTAAAGGCATATATAGAGAGTGTGTGAGAAGGAGAGGAAGAGGTCTGTGAATTCCTCTTTTGGAATTTTGATATCGTAAGAAGTAACTGGCATTTTTTTCAGTTACCTGAAAAGCTACCTGTTCATCATTGCTGTGTGAAAATTCGATACAAAATACATAGTGAATAACCTTTACAGTAAAACTTGTGAAACACTTTGTGATATTTGGATGAAGTGATATGGTGGCATATCAAGTGCAAGAAGTATTATCATTATCATGTAGGAGGAAGACACAAATGAATCCAAGGCAAGGAAACGATTCCATTTACAAACACTAAATATAACCAGAATTATAAAGGTTAAACATAGAGTAATGAACTGCAGAATGCTTTTGTACACATACTATATGACTATTACAACAAGGTAAAAAAAATCAATTACCAAAGTAACTGCTCAAGATAAGCAAATGAATATACAGAACAATCCATTTCACTAACTGCTGCCATGAATATTATAGGGACAACTTTTGCACATTGTAGGCATACTTTAAAAGTATAATATAATAATCCTTGCATTTGACATAGCGCCTTATCAGGTCTTCGAGACATCTCAAAGCGCTTCACAGAATATACTGTAAAGTATATTTACTGTATATTTTATGAGCGGATCACAGTAAACAATTGCACACAGCATTGTCCCACAAACAGTCAGGAATTGAGTGACCAAATATTATTTTTTTTGGAAGGGATTATTATCCCCAGAGAAGCAATCCGCCAATCAACTAACAACCAGTTTCTTACTTACTGCTAGGTAAACAGAAACTTGTGGAGTAAGGAAACTTGCCCCAAACCCAGGCCCTCTCACGTGTGAGCCGAGTATTCTAACCACTAAACTACTGCACTCCACAGAATGGAGTAATAATAAAAATAAATGTTGCAGTTGCTATAGTGCCTTATCACATTATTGAGGCATCTCAAAGCGCTTCAAAGAATAGACCATAAAGTGAATTGACAGTGAGTAGAGAGCAAACACTACTTACATCAGGTGCCAGACTCTGTACTGCACTGTAAGTTTGTGGTGATGTTATTACCTTCCATCTGGAACAGTTGGCTGTCATCTTCCCAGGCCATGAGAGATATTTTACAGGTACTTTGCCTTCCTGCTCAAGAATTCACAATCCCTATCGTGCTATACTTAGCTGCTGGAAACCTTTGCAGGTCATTAATTTATTTTCAATCTCTTGTCCACAATTCTGGCCACTTTCCAGGTTTGTTAACTGCCTTGATAAAAAAAAACTTAATGCCTCTGATCAGTGCCAGCAATGGCTCAGTTGTCAGCACTCTTGTCTCTGAGTCAAAAAAGGTTGTGAGTTTAATTCCCATGTAAAATGTTTGAACTCAGAAGCTAAGCTGGCACTGCCATACTGCACTGAGTTGCATTGTCAAAAGAGTCACCCTTTAGATGAGATGTCAAATCAAGATCCCTTCTGTCTGTTCAGTTGAAAGTACCCATGGCACTATTCAAAATGAGAAGGTAGCTTCTCTTTGTATCTTGACCAACAATTCCCCAAATAAAATTGGATATTTCAGGACTGCAATATCATTCATGTCAAGTAGATGTCTCAAGACAATTCATGGGATTTATTGTAAATTGGTAGTATCTGTATATTTTGTAGGTGGATCTGGAGACCAACTTGAGCACTGCATTGTTCCATGAATGGTCATGGGGTGAATTACAAATATTATCTGTGCTGCAAATTCCCATACTATGCAAAATTAAGAGCCTTTTGCTTACATATGTTGCACACTGACTACTGAGGATTAATTTCTGTTTTAAAAGCCACTTTTTAGCAGATGCTGGCAGATTACAATACAAAGAAAAACTTGACATTATGTCTGAGCTATGTGGACAATAGCTATGATATTTAATTCTGCAAAATGGAATTCAGAATATGTATTGTAATTTAAACCATCCCTCACAAAAGAAGAACCCAGGGCAGGCTTGCTTGCTATCCACTTGGTTTTCTGAAGAAACCAATAACACCGAAAACAAAGAAAACTTGATTTGATTATATTCCGTTCAGAAACATTTTTTTTTCAAAGTCATCATAACAGAAATAAATATTCCATAGATAGCTGACCTTGAATTGTGAGAACATGTATACATTCTCACTAAGTGCCAGACTATTTGTTTCAAACCAATAACATTTTCTTGAACAATAGATTTTTAAAATTCTATCTGAATCTTTTTGGGGGGAGTTTCTACTCTACAGTTCATTTTATTGCTTGGAAATAAAGGCTGAAAACTGTCAAGATATTTCATTCCAACTGCCCTTCTCCTCAGCATGTATTGATTTAACAGTTAAATGACTTCCACGGATAAAACTTCCATGCAAATTCTCTATCAATTAAATAATTGAAAAGTAACAGAATCAGGACATGAAATGTAACAAGAGCTTTATTAAAACAGAAACAAAATTCTGCGGGCCCTTTTGTGGTGTAAACGTTGCTACATTATTCAAATAGAATTCTTAATCTATCATCATTAACAGGGAAGGGCATGTTCAAAGCAATTTTATTTTTCTATTGAAATTCTGTCCTTTCGGAGGATTGCAAGCCCAGTGCTAATAAATGATAAGGTGGTCAGGGTACTGAATTAATAAGCCACAGGTTACTGTTCAAATGAGATCTCAAATGCGATCAAATGTACTGTTCAGTTTGCATTTGGAACAGATTACTTAAATGAATCATTCTTTCATTTTAGTTACTGCTGCTTTCAAACATAGATATTCATCTCTTGGAACCTGTGTGGCAAGCTGAAGCTCTCCTTGTTAGAAATATATTTTCAACTTAACACAGAGACTGGTACTGAATCATAGCATTTAAAAACCTTTGCAATGTAAGGAGTACCATCTCATAATCAAGTCATTGTTCCACTGCACAATGTTGTGTGACATACACAAAATATCAGTTTGCTAGACATTTGACAAGCAGAATATACAGAGACAACTACTCCACTTAACAGAAATTACTTTGAAGCACTTTGAGATGTTTGAATGAAGGCAACAACAACAATAGCATCAACAACACAATTATATTTGTAGAGCTCCTTTCACATCAGAAGGATATTCCAAGACATTAAACAATTGTTGGGTCAGGACCCGAGCATGGGAGATGTGGGGGTTGGAGGGGCAGGGTTGGGATAAGCAAGAGGAGAGACATAAGAAGGTGGGCTGAAGGCACAGTCTAAAAGGAGGGTCTTGAGATGCTGTGAAGGAGGCAAGGGAGGGAGCAAGGCAAAGGGATTGTGGAGTTCCAAAGGGTGGAGCAGAGAGGCTGAAAGCCCGGCCACCAATGGCAGGACGGGTCAGGTGGGAGACATGGAGCATGCCGGAGTGTGCTTAATGGAGGGAGTGGACAGGTTGATATGGGGGTCAAAAGTTGGGCAAAGATATGGAGGGCTTTGAAAGTGATGATGAGGATTTTGAATTCTATTCTCTGAGGGATGGTGAGCCAGTGGAGCCGGGCGAGGGTGGGGTTGAACCTGGTGTGAGAGAAGACACGAGCTGCAGAGTATTGGATGATCTGCAGCTTGTGGAAGGAAGAGTTGGGGAGGCCGACAAGGAGGAAGTTTCCGTAGTCGAGTCTTGAGTTGACATATGTTTGAGGAGAAGGAACTATATCAAATGCAAGGATTATTATCATTAAAACTGCCTCAAAAAACATTTTTTTTGTGTGAAAAGTCATGTTATGAGATAATGAAAATTTTCAGTTTCAAATATATGTTTTTTTTGTAAATATGTATACTGTATTTAAAATACAGTATAGCACTTACTCTCTTTCGAAAGAGAATTTTTATTGACCCTTTGGCTTTTGGACTTAGAAAATATAAAATTGGTCATTTCAATCCACGACTGTTTGTGAGACACTGTTGTGCATAATTGGCTGCTGCGTTTCACCTAAAAATATAAAGTCAATTCACTTTCCAGTATATTCTGTGAAGCGCTTTGAGATGTCTAGAAGACATAAAAAGAACCATATTAAATGCACGGATTATTATTATTATTACTAACCTAATTTTATTATGTAGATATGTGTATTTTCTTACAGAAATGTCAGGATTAGATGAATGCTTTATCTATATAATCAAAAGTCATAATTAGAGTGAACTCTCCAGGGAGAGACACCAGGATATTTACATGTGTGGGTGGCATTCATATGTGGAATTCTCAGTCTGGTTTGGATATTATTGCGTACTGTATGCTGGTGGTTCCCACACGTGTCAGACAGCAACCAAAACTGCAATATGCAAAGTTAATATATATCACTACTTCAGTATTAACCTGCAAAGGAATGTTTGAATCCATGGAGTTTCATGTTATTCAGTAGTTCAGAAAATGTTAGCATGAAAATGTAATGCAGAAGATAAATAGGGTGAATGAGGCTTAAATATTCATTCTGGCTTCCAGCTAAAGAAAACTGATATCTTTCACAATATTTTCTGCAAATAAGATTTTATTTGAAAGCAATTGGAATTAAATTGTTCTTCCTGCTAGAAGCCAATGTAAAGTTATTGTGTGACTGGGGTATCTTTCTCCCTGCTGAATTTCTTCTTACAAGCTTTGAGTTGCTTCATTGCCAGGAAAAGAGTTGGCAAAGCAGAGTTATGTTCTAGCCTCTGTTACTATAGTCAATTGTTCCTTCAGGTATTTAAAAAATGTCAGATGTTTCATAGTTGCCTCCTCACTAGCTTTTTCAATTAGCACTAACTAACACAATTGTATTTCTTACATCGACATTTAGAAATGCTCATGAGATCTTATTTAGCATGCTTTGAGAAATTTGTTAAAAGTTTGTTAAAACATCTCAAATTATGTAGAATTGAAAATAGTAATCTTTTAATAGTACCTTTCACATTGAGAGGATGTCTCAAAGCACTTCACAGTAATTACAGCAAGCTGCAGTGACTCTGTGTCTTGTTGATGAATGTACAGCCAATTTGTGCAGAAATTTGGCCAACAAATAAGCATGAAGGAAATGCCTAATTTTATTTGGGGCGAAGAGGATGGGTATTGTTGACCAGGACAAAAGGAGAAATTCCCTTATGGTTTAAACTAATGTGACAGAATCATTAACATTCACATGAACAGGCAGACTGGGCCTTAGTTTAACATCTCATTGAGAAGAGAGCATCTGTAAAAATGCAGCACAACCTCAGTACGTACTGCATTAAAGCATCAGTCTAGACAATATAAATTCAAAGTCTTGACGTGAGATTTTTGACTCAGAGGAGAGAGAGCTGCCAATCAAGCCAGTGTCAAGTGCAATTTTACATAGTTTATGCTGGTGTTCATACGCCTCCACCCATTCTAATTCCCTCTCCTATGCCCCTTTGTACCTTTCTCCTTCAAGTAAGATCCACGTTTCATCTCAAAAATGTTGATGCTTTTTTGTTTTCTGCCAGTGAGTTCCAAATTCTAATCACATTCCGCTGAATTCCCTATTAGATCTGCTACTGACTAACATTCATGCATTATGTTTTGGAATCACCAATATGTAGAAACAACCTATCAACATCTAATTTACGGAATCCTTCATAATCTTATCCTGAATTAGTTACTGACGGAAATATAGTAATCCAATTACTGTAGTTGCTAGGAATGATCTTAGCAAAGGCTATTCCTTTCTCATGTTGTCTACATATTCTCTCCACACTCTCTTCTGCCCTCACTTTAGTTCATTTCTTTTGATATTTGTTTAATGCCATTTTTCAATCTACACAGATGTCTTTCATTTTAATCCCTTGATAGTGAGTGACATTTTTACAACCCGCCATGAGATTTCATAATTGTTTTTTTATTTAACCTGCAGCATCTCCGGTTTGCTATTCGACATTACTGAAATGACCATGACCTTATCATATGTGGGAATGGAGAAGGATACTGTATGAGGCTAGTGCTTTTTGAGGTTTTAGTAATCTTCCTTTATTCAAACACAATAAAACAAATATTCAGTTTGTAGGAGACGTAATCTTCTTTTTATTTTCCCATTATCATGACTGCTTGAATAACTGGAGAAAAATCAGGGGAGCATCCCATAGGAAACAGGAACTACAGAAAACAGGGAAAATTATGTTCAGATCATAACAAATTACATTTATATAGTGCACTTCAAGGACAAGGACAACAGGGAAAATGATGTTCAGATCATAATAAATTACATTTATATAGTGCACTTCAAGCACTTATCAAAGCTTCACAAAATGCCAAATAAGGAAGAAGTGGTGAAAGGGAAGTGACCTCTTTGTCAAAAAGGTGGCCTTTTAGGTGACAAGCGCTTTGAGACGCCGTCCGGCGTGGAGGGCGTCTCAAAGCGCTTGTCACCTAAAAGGCCACCTTAGAGATTAAGCTATATAAATCAAAGTTGTTGTTGTTGTTGAGTGAAAGAGCAGGGTATCAAGGAATACAAGGAATACACTCTAATCCTTTCAAATAGTGCAACTTAATGTCCACCTGCATAGGTAAATAGAACCTCGTCCTAACATATCATCTGACCTATATCATCATACCTCCATCTCTGCATTGAAGCACCAGTGTAGACTATGAGTTTCAAGTCACTGCATAAAATTTCAGCCCACTATCTTCTGACTCTGGGACAAACATTCCGAGACCTCACCCTGCATTAGAGGTGCTATACAACTGCAGGTTATTGTTATTGTTTTACTCTTTGCAACTCCATTCCACATTCCCTTCATCTCGTTCCCTCCCTTATCTCTTTCAAGGTACATCTCAAGATTTTCTAATAGAACTCTTCGTTTGGGCACCACCTGATCCCAACACACCTGTTTGAGTCCTAATCCCTGACTGTTCAGCATCCTGTAATTTTGTATTTTGTATTGTACTCTTGGCCCTGAGTTGTGGTTGACTCAGGGACAAGCACTATCAACTGAGAACCCATTAAAGACTAAGTAAGGATTTAATCATACAGCTTCTGATTTCCCCAGAGGGTTTTCTCACAATCAGATGTCCACTTGCCAGTTTAAAAGAAACAGGGAACTGACCTATATGATCAATTTCTCTGTGTAGGATGAGAAAGTGGTTGTAGCTCATTTTAGCAATTATATTGAAGTACAATATATTACAAATGTTGCCTATTGTCTTCTTGTAGCTAGGCTTTAATTACTTATAATCATATGAACGGCAGCTAAATTATACTATGTCTTAACCAATTTCCTTATTACAAAAGAATATGAATTTATATTTATATAACTCTGCTCGTGTCAAAGGGACATCCAAACAAATTTATAATCTGAAGGAATCTGAATGACAGAAATAGGTCCTCCTTCTGGATATATCTATAATGCCAGCCACAGGAACTTTGCTGCCTTTAATCTATTGTATTTTTGGAACAGAGTTCTTACAGGTCAAAAGGAATTCTAATGGGATTGAATCATAGATTATTCTGCTCCTTTTCTACTACAGCAGGTATACAAATTGCACAGATTATAACACCACACACATGGTTGTCTTTGTTCTCTATGGTCCCACAATCGTCTATACATATCCATGAGCGGTGCAGCACGGAATCCAGTTAAGGAATGCTGTAGAATAGGCCCTAAGAAAGAAAATGATTAAACGTGATCCCTTTGATGGTCTTTTTATCTGACAGGGCATGTTAACATTGAATCAAACAGCTCTAAGGACAAAGGCAAACAAATGAATCTGACAGCGAGATTAATCTACTCTGTTTGCTAACCAAAAACCCATCAATTACTCTCCATCAATGATATATTTGTAGGCTTTACGTGTACCCTGCTCAAAAGCTGAAGCTGCAGGAGCTTCCTTTCCATATCATGTCAGAGGTAACTACTGCTTGTGAGGAGCAATGCATGATTTCTATATCATCCATATACAACAACAAAATTGCATTTGTATAGCTCCCTTCACATCAGGAGGACATCCCAAAGTGCTAGAGAGTCAGTGTTTCGGACCCAAGCTGGGGTTGGGATTGGGGCGGGTGGGGGGAAAGGAGGGAATGGGAGGGTGACCAATGGCAGGGTAAATGTGGAGCTCCTGTAGCTTAGTGGTTAGAGCACTTGTCTTTCAAGCTGTGGAGACCAAGCTGGGGAGACCTGTATTCGAATCCAGGCAGGTCAGGGCGAAACCTTGGGCAAGTTTCCTTACTCCACACGCCTAATAATAATCTGTCCAAAAAAATCCACAATAATAAAATTGGTCATTTCAATCCATGACTATTTGTGGGACACTGCTGTGTGCAATTGGCTGCTGTGTTTCGCCCACAAATATACAGTCAATTCACTTTACAGTATATTATGTGTAACGCTTTGGGACGTCGATAAGATGTGAAAAGCGCTATATCAAGTGCAAGGATTATTATTATTATTAAAAGAGGAGGATCTTGAAGGAGGCCAGGGATGGGGCAAGGTGAAGGGATTGCAGAATGGAATTCCAAAGGTTGGAGGCAGAGTGGCTGAAGGCTTGCCCGCCAATGGCAGAGCGGGTGGGTCGGGGGACATGGAGCAGGCCATAGCCCGCTGAGCGGAGGGAGCGGGTAGGTTGGTAGTGAATTAGGAGGATGCAGAGTTAAGGAGGAGCAAGGCCACAGAGGGCTCATAGGTGAGGACAAGGATCTTGAATTGAAACTTCTGAGTGATGGGGAGCTGGTGAATACAGGCGAGAATTGGGGTAACAGGCTCGTGGAGCTTGTTTCGGGAAGGAACACAGGCTGTAAAGTTTTGGATGATCTACAGCATATAGATGGAAGAATTATGCAGGCTGCTGGTATAGTCAAGCCTGGAAATGATGAAGGCGTGAATGAGAGTTTCTGCGACCTGAAGGGGTTAGGTAGTGACAAAGTTGGGCAATGTGGCGTAGGTGAGGGGATGCAGAGCAGGTCATGGCATGGATGTGGAGTAAGAAAGACAGTTGAGGATGAAACAAGACTCCCAGGTTCCTACTGGCTTGGTGAGATAGAGTGCATCCATGCAGGTTGATGCTGCCAAAGCCTGATGTGTGGAAGTGCTGGCGCAAGCCAGTCGGGGCGGGGGTAGGTGGGTAGAAGCTTAGTATTATTGACATTCAACCATAGAAAGTTGTCTCTCATCCAGTACTTGATGTCTGTCAGGTAGTCTGTCAAGACAGCAGTGATCCTAGAATTGAGGGTGGAGGCAGAAAATAAAGTCTGCATACATCTCCATGTCATCTGCATACATATAGAAGTTGGCCCATGTCTGCGGATAATGTCGCCAAAGGGGAGCATATAGATGTTGAAAAGGAGAGGCCCAAAGCCAGAGCCCTGGGGATGCCACACAAGATGTTGCGGGGGATGGAGGAGAAGCGTTAGTGACAATAAAGTGGAGATGGTGGGAGAGTTAAGATTCAAACCAGGCAAGGGAAAATTCGCAAATATTGAGCTGAGAGGCGATTCGGTGCAGGAGAGGCTGTACATTGCTCCCGTGATTGCTTGAAATACTAGGACAATGAATACTGGCTGCTATTCTTTAGAATCACATATAAATCCTGAGTTACATCTCTTCTGCAGAAACACAGACTACATAGGTTACAGTTTTGCTCCCCAATAATTGACATGAAACCATGAACTATGCAGCACTGGATAAGAGTTGACTGTCAGGTGATAACTAACTGTTTCACCTCCCTAAACTAAGGATGAACAATTTGCAGAGCTGATGGTGTTGTAAAATTCAACTCTAGCTCAATCTCCTGGATTAGTCATGGCTAATGGTGATAATAATCCTTGAATTTGATATGGCTCTGTAACATGTCATTAAAAAGTACTTCACAGGATTTTATTGTAAAGTATAGTGAACATATATTTGTTGACATGTAAGGCAATTGGGCAGTGTCTCACATACAGCCATGAAGTAAATAAACAAAGGCTATGCCATAAACCAGCATGATGTTAAGTATGCAAACAATTCTCAATAGGACTGCAGAAGAGAATTATTTGAATAATAAGTCATTAACTTCTGGTTATGAGAGGAAGAAAATCAACGTTCTGCAGTGTTGAATTGAGTATAAAGTCTGTGCATTGTTCATGAATTTATAGTACAGTAATATAATAATAAGAACTTGAACGAGAACTATTATAAGCAAGGGGGATGTTCAGTTGTGAACTAGCTCTCATCCTTCTCCGAAGTTGAATCTTATAAGTTTGAAAATTTAGTGGAATAAATATATTTAGTCTTATTTCTGCTAAAAACGGAATGTACCTATGTTGAAGGGAAACTACATCCACTTAGCTACCCAAGAATGCATTGTGACTGATTGAAAAGTTGGGTGACAGAACTGCTGCTGGGCTCCGAAGGCATGAAACAACAGCTCAGACATCACTCTTCATCCACTCTTTCTTCTGCTTATCACCTCTCCACAGCAGTGTGGCGAAGACTGGCAACATTGTATTTGGGAGGTAGGAATGTGTCCCATCACCTTGGCACCATGCAAATAGAAAGTGTTTCAACACAGAGTCACGGAGCTTTGGACAAGGGTTCTGCTCAGTGATTCCATATAATGAGTTTTTTAAATGTCTTGTAAAACTGAAATTCATAGAGGGTTATTCTCTGCTTGTCAGTAGCATTCCGGGTCGTTGCTGATATATATTTATAATAGGATTTCTACATTATAAGTGTATACTACCAAAGGTTGGTGAATGTATTGACAAGGGTGAATAACCCTGATAGGCACAATAAAAATGAAATGACATTCATCACTTGAATTCATAAACTGGCCAAACTAGTTTTTAAACAGTATACTGTACTTTGTTTGGCTTTGAACTGCAACTGAAGACCTTTGCCTTGGACACCGCTTACAATCACCATCCCCCTCCCACTGGCTCGGTCTCAGGCTCTGCTATTGCAAAAGACTCTGAGATTCTGTCCAGCATGGAGGGCACTATATAAATACAAGTTGTTGTTGTTGCTGAGATCCAAAGCCTGAGATTATAAACTGTAGTCTGCTATGATCTGTAGAGTCTTTTGATTTCTATGATTTTTTCTTATTTACAACAACACTAATAAAATTACACTTATTTAGCACCTTTCACGTCGGGAGGATGTCCCAAAGTGCTGAACAGTCAGGTAGCGACCCGAGTGGGGGTGGGGGCGAGGGCCGGGCTAGGGGGAAGGGGAAGGAGAGTGGGAAAGGGAGAAGAGTTAGGGGGAGAGCTGAAGGCGCGGTTGAAGAGGAAGGTCTTGAGACCGGCCTTGAAGGAGGAAGGGGAGGAACCAAGGTAGAGGGGCTGCTAGATGGAGTTCCATAATGTGGAGGCAGAGAGGCTGAAAGCCCGGTCATCTGCAGCTTGTGAAGGGAGGAGGAGCTGGGAAGGCCAACAATGAGAGAGCAGATTATCAGAAGATTGGAACATAGTCCCGGCATGAATAGCACTATATAAATGCAACTTGTTATTGTTTATATTGGTTTATTCTAGCTGCACATATTTCTAGGTTAGTTGCTCGAACAAAAAAAATATTGGCTGAACCAGGAGAGAATACAATTATTGTCTACTTAGTGCCTTATTTCACATGTGTGAATAAAACAATTTTTTTCCACATTGTTGAATTTGCAGCAGATGATCTCATCATGCCTGAGGCTGCATGGATAGTGGGAGCTCAGTTCATACTGTTATGGTTCCATCTTTAGGAACTGATAGTTACTCAGGCTGCTATTAGCCAATAAATGTGTTCAAAACATTGTTGTTCTATGTATGACTTCCCAACATGGCTTCGGGATTTCAAACAGCAGCTCCTGCAATCTAGGACAAAGAGTAACCCCAAAGTTGGGCAATATACTGAGGGTGGAGAAAGTTACGTCTGAGAAAGTAAAAGACTGAGTTCTGAACCTATTTCTCTACATTTTTCAGAATGACTATAAAGAATGTTGGAGCATTGGATAAGTGTTGTTCTCACCAACAATCTCTCCCTATCATCTGGCACCATTCCCTTCTCCCTAAAAACAGCTATGATCACCCTAATCATGAGAAAAACATGCAGCAAGTTATTTGAATCTAGAATGCATTGCCTGAAAGGGTGATGGAGGCCAATTCAATAACAACTTTTGAAAGAGAGGTGGATGATTATTTGGGGAGAACCAGTTGTGGGGTTATAGGGAGAGAGCCGGGGAGTGCGATTGACTTGAATAACTCTTTTCAAAGAACCGGCAGACTTGATGGGCTGAATAGCCTCCTTTTGTGCTGAAATATTCTATGATTCTATGATTGAACCTTCATGGACCCATCCCTGCTTTCAAACTACCGGCCCATCTCCAACCTTCAATTTCTTTCATGGTCCTTATAAAAGTTGTTGCTTTCCAGCTACGCTCATTCCTCTCCTACTACTTCCTTCACAAACCCCACCAATCAGATTTCCGTGCTGTGAGCAGTCACAAAAACTGCTCTTGTCAAAATGACAAATTATATCCTGCCCATCTGTGACCAAGGTTTGAGCTGCCTCCTAATCCTCCTCGACCTCTCTATTACTTTCAATACCATGGACCACACCATCCTCCTCCACTGCCTTTCCTCTCACCTAAACCTTCAAGGTTTTGTCCTTGAATGGTTCTGGTCTTATTTCTCACACAGTCTCCAAATTTGTCCCTGCAACATTTTCTCTTCCAGCCCAACGCAAAATCTCCAATTTAGTATTCCTCGGGGCTCTGTCCTCAGTCTCTCTTCTTCATCATCTACATGTTTGCCTTTGGTGACATCTTTGGTAGAGATGTGATCAATTTATACATGTTTGCAGATGGCACCCAACTCTATCTATCTGCCTCCACACTTGATTCTAGGACAAGTGAAGTTCTGACAAATTGTATGTCAGACATCAAGTCCTGGAGGAGAACCAACTTTCTATAGATGAATGTCAACAAGACTTAGGCCCTCTTGATTGGCTCATGCCAGCACATCTACTCTTCAGGCACTGGCAGCATCACCTCCACAGATGCTCACCCATATCCATACCACAAACTGCTCTACCTTCTACCATCTATGCAACATTGCCCAACTGCCACTGCCTCACCATTCAGGCTGCTGAAACTCTCAAATATGTTTTAGTCACCTCAAGGCTCAACTACGGAAACTCCCTCCTTTTTGATCTCCCCAACTCTTCCCTCCACAAGTTGCAGATAATCTGGAGCTCAAATCCTCTCTCGCACCAGGCCAACGTGAGCCCGGCTCCACTGGCTCCTCATCCTCCAGAGGATTGAGTTCAAGATCCTCGTCCTCACATTCAAGGCCTTACACGGCCTTGCCCCGCCCTATTTATCCGACTTACTCTCCCCCTACAAGCCCACCCGGACCCTCCATTCAGCAGGACTTGGCCTACTCCAAGCCCCCTGCCCGAACCGCCCCACCATCGGAGGCCGGGCCTTCAGCTTCTCCGCTCCCACCCTATGGAAATCCATCCCCAATCCCTCCGCCTTGTTTCTTTCCGTTCCTCTTTCAAGGCCGGTTTGAAGACTTTCCTCTTCGAACTTTTGTTCCTTCCTGAACACTCCCCTCCCAGCTCGGGTCACACGCCTCCTGTGCAGCACCTTGGGATGTCCTCCCGACGTGAAAGGTGCTTTATAAGTTTACAGTGTTGTTGTTGTTGAGGATACAATTCAAAATCCTCGTCCTCACTTTCTAGGAACCCATGGATGTGCTCCCATTCCACCCCCCCCCCCACCCCCCCAGCACCCCCCACCACTTCTCTGACTTGCTAAATATATTGTCTGCTCCCTCTGCTTAGCAGGCTCTATCTTCAACAACAACAACTTCGATTTATATAGCGCCCTCCATGCCGGATGGAGTCTCAGAGAGCTTCACAGTAATGGATCCTGGGACCGAGCAAGAGGCAGGGGTAGAAAGGTGACCAAAGGCATGGTTGAAGAGAAAGGTCTTTAGTTGTGACCCGAAACTGGGAAGAGAGGGGTGAAGGGAGTGAGGAAGGGAGTTCCAGAGCCTAGGGGCATAATGGCTGAAGGCACGGCCACCGAGGGTGGAGTGGAGGATTCGGGGGACCTGGAGGAGGCCAGACCCGGTGGAGCAAAGGTAGCACGTGCTAGTTTGGGGAGAGAGGAGATCAGAGAGGTAGGGGTGTGCAGAGGAGTGGAGGGATTTGAAAACAAGGGTGAGGATCTTTCTCCCGATCTGCCCTAGTTTCAGTGGACTGACTTTCAGACTCACTGCCCCACCTTTTGGAACTCCATACTCCAAAATTCCTTCACTTAGCTCCTACCCTTGCCTCCTTCAAGGCATGGCTCAGTGTAAGATCTGTAATTAATGTGTCAAATTAATATCTCAATGATATTAACAATATGCGTACATTTGAGACATGTGACTGGCTTCGCAGTGAACGGAACTGGTAATGGCTGATTTTGCAGCTCGAGAGACAGCTGTGTCAGTTAAAAACAAGCTGTTGAGTTCAGGCCTCATCTGTAACTTTTCAATGGAGAAATTATCTGCAGCTGGAACGACAGCTGTGTTAGTTCAAAACAAGCTGTTGACTTTCTCACAGCAGACAACTAAGTTTGGAAATAAAGAAGACAAGTGTAACCAATGAAGAAGAGAGACACTCCACAATCAATGGGAATGAAGAGGGAAAAGGAAAGCTCAAGACTTAGACCACTGCCAATACCTTTATCGACGCTCTCAAACTAAGCAACATTACCGCAGTAACTGAACATTGTTTTGCTGATCGAATGATTAGTTATGCAGCAGTACCTAATACCTTTTGGTGGATATTGAATGGGATGAAATTGGACTTTTCTTCTCCATCTCTTTTGCAACATTGGTTTGGTCACCCTAACCATTGAGAGAATCGAACACCCAGGTAGCAAGCCCATGTGGGGCCCATATGGGCATGGATCAACCCCAATTTGTCCCATATGGGGCCCACATGGGCTTGCTGCATGAGGCAGGGATACGTAAGAATTATTGCATTGTATTCTTTTAATCACTAATAGTATTATGAGCCGGAATTAACAAACATTTATGTTTGTTTTGTACAACATTTGTGTCGCTCTGTAGTTCACTGCAGGGTCACAACTAAAATTGATCCTTACTTTACGACCCTCCTCTTATGTTCGAACAGAGTTGAGGAAACATTTCTTCACTCAGAGGGTAGTGAATTAATGGAATTCTCTACCCAAGGAGGCTGTGGATGCTCAGCCCTTGAACATATTCAGGACTAAGATTGATAGATTTCTAATGGATAGAGAGATTAAAGATTATGGGGTTAGGGCGGGTAAATGGAATTTGGTTAAAAGATCAGCAATGATCCTATAAAATGGTGGAGCAGGCTCGATGGGCTAAATCGCCTACTCCTGCTCATGTTTCTTATGTTCTTATATTCTTATGTACACCATGAATGGCGTAGAACGTGCCAATGGAGAAGGTGAAAGATATCGACAGTGGGGGGGTTTGACTCATCACTGAATATGTCAAACAGTGTGAGGCAGTCACTAACAAGGTAAACAAGAAGCAGAGATATATTACAAAATAATTGAGTGTTGTGGTCAGGAATATTACTAAATAATTGAGTGTTGTGGTCAGGAATATGTTTCCACATATGTTAAGGTAATGGTTATTTTAATTCCCAGTGTTAGAGGAATGAGAAATGCGTAACGGTTAGTCTAGCTCTGAGACGCAGTCCGGCATGGAGGGCTTTATATAAATTGAAGTTGTTGTTGTTTACCAAAGAAAGCCCCCAGCTTTTGAATATTAGAAGTGAATTCAGCCCACAGCACAAAATATCTCCCTGAATCTGATGGAGTTACACCATTATTTCTTGCATAGCATTAAGATTTACTAAAAACCAAATGTTACATATAGTATCTATCTTCTCATATATTCAAAACATCTCAAAGTGCTTCACAGGATTTTTTATTCCTCACATTCCTCGCCTGCCATCCCTCTTTCATGAGCCAAATCAGATAAAATGTTATACAGGTATCCCCTGATTTACGACAGGGTTATGTTCCTGAAAAATATCACACAAATCAAAATGTCATAAATTGGAACGCGATTCCCATGCAGTCCCATTATATAACCCGAGATGCGTTCTTTTCACAAAATCTTCGGACCTTAAATCCACTAAATAACATGTAAAGCATACAAAATAACACACAAAATAATACATATAGGCAAGAAGGGGTACTTGGGGTAACTGTACAGAACTGTACTTTAGTACTGATTAAATTACTGTAATACTGATGTGGCGTGGTGTCGCTTCAAAATTAGCTGGCTTTTAAACAATGACGTAACGACATGCTATTGGCCAGCTCAAATTCTTGGATACACTTATACGACTGCAATTTTACTGCAAAATACACTATGTACTGCGCATGCGCAAAAAAGATGCTACAATTGTTTTGTCGTTAAAACAAAACCAAATGTTGTATATCGATAAAAAGGTAATAAAAAATTATGTTAGTTAAATCGAAACAGTGTAAATAGAACTGTCGTAAATCAGAGGATACCTGTACTATCAAGATCTAGATCATAGCGAATATCATTTTTCAGCGATAGTCAATAGCTTTTTAAAAAGAGAGAATAAACCAAATTGATTGAGCTTTCAATTAAAAACTATTAAGTGCTGATGAAAAATGTCAATGGATTCATAAGTGGCCCAAAGCAATTATTTTAAGGTTTGAATAATATATCAGAAATGTTTTATACATTGTGCTCTGTTCATTCTGTATTTTAAGCAATTGCTTAAATTTTTATATGCAAGAAGACCATGAAACACTGTTACTTTAACCTTTAAGCAATTGTTTATTGATTTGCACGAGTAGTTTTGGAGAAAAGACAGATGGAATGACTGAAAAAAAACAGATGCTGACAGTTGTGTTCTAATTTATTTATTCTAGGTTTTAGCTACAACAGAAGCTCCGAAGCCACAGAATAAAATAAGCTTTGTTCTTTCAATGCTAATAAATAGTTTCTAATTCATTGCAACTAAATAACAAATTACATTTATAGAGCGCCTTTCATGTCGGGAGGACATCCCAAGGCGCTGCACAGGAGGCGTGTGACCCGAGCTGAGAGGGGAGTGTTTGGGAAGGGGTGAAACATGAAGGGGAGGTAGGAAAGTTCGGGGTGGAACAAAAGGCACGATCGAAGAGGAAAGTCTTCAAACCGGCCTTGAAAGAGGAAAGGGAAGAAACGAAACGGAGGGATTGAGGGATGGCATTCCTTAGGGTGGGAGCGTAGAAACTGAAGGCCCGGCCTCCGATGGTGGGGCGGTTCGGGCGGGGGGCTTGGAGCAGGCCAAGTCCTGTTGAACGGAGGGTCCAAGAGGGCTTGTAGGGGGAAAGTAGATCGGTTAAATAGGGCGGTGCAAGGCTGTGTAAGGCCTTGTAGGTGAGGACGAGGATCTTGAACTCGATCCTCTGGAGGATGGGGAGCCAGTGGAGACGGGCGAGGGTGGGGGTTATATGGTCGCGGAGGCGGGTGCGGGATAGTACACGGGCTGCAGAGTTTTGGATGACCTGCAGCCTGTGAATGGATCAACTCGGGAGGCCGACGAGGAGAGAGTTTCCGTAGTCCAGCCGTGAGGTGATGTATGCGTGCACGAGTGTTTCGGCAGTGCGGGGGGTGAGATAGTTGCGGAGCCTGGCAATATTGCGCAGGTGGAAATAAGCAGTGCCGGTCAAGGCGCGGATGTGGGGGAGGAAGGAAAGTTTTTGATCAAACATGATGCCGAGGTTCCTGATTGGCTTTGTGAGGTGGAGAGTGCAGCCTTGGATGTTGAGGCTGGCAGCGCCCGATGTGCGGAGGCGCTTGGCTTGAGCCAATCAGGAGGGCCTCGGTCTTACTCACGTTCAATTGCAAAAAGTTGTCCCTCGTCCAGGACTCGATGTTGGACAGACATGCTGTCAGAGCATCGATGGTCTGGGGGTTGAGGGATGAGGCAGAAAGGTACAACTGGGTGTCGTCCGCATACATGTGGAAATTTACCCCATGTTTGCGGATGACGTCGCCCAGAGGGAGCGTGTAAAGGGTGAAAAGGAGGGGGCCTAAAACAGAGCCCTGAGGGACGCCGTGAGAAACTGTGCGGGGGTTTGAAGAAAAACCGTTGGAAGAAACAAAATGTAAACGGTGGGTCAGGTAGGAATGGAACCAGTCAAGGACTGTGCCTTGAAGGTTGAGGTGGGAGGAAAGACGTTGAAGGAGGATGGTGTGATCGACTGTGTCGAACGCAGCAGATAGGTCAAGGAGGACGAGGAGGCAGAGGGAGCCCTGGTCACAGGCGGTTAGGATGTCATTTGTAACCTTAACCAGGGCAGTTTCTGTGCTGTGGATAGGGCGGAAACTTGATTGGAGGGGTTCAAAAAGTGAGTGAGTTGAAAGGAAAGAGCGGAGTTGGGAGGCAACCACTCTTTCAAGGACCTTGGATAAAAACGGGAGGTTGGAGATGGGTCGATAACTTGATGGTTGCGACGCATCAAGGGAGGGTTTCTTCAGGATAGGGGTGATGGTGGCTGTTTTAAGGGAGGTAGGGACGATGCCTGAGTAGAGGGAAAGGTTAATGGTGTCAGAAATACATGTAACTAAGTAAATGTCTGTGCCTGTTGAATTATCCTCTCCAATAATCTCCCAGATAAAAATGGTTATCTGTTCATGACTGCTTGTGGGACATAATTGTGCACAAATTAATTACCATAGTCACCTACAAAATATACAACCACTATACAGTAAATTCCTGCAAGCACTTTGAAAAATCCACTTAATGTGAAAGATTTCTATATTATGCATTGATTATTTTACGATCCAATGAGGCCCGTTTACTTCACCTTGAAATAACATTGAATAACAATATTTTGTTGGAATATGACTCCCCCTTAATAATGTACTTAATACCCTTTTATTCCTTTCAAATACCAACAAACATGAATTTTAAAGTTAAAATGATGGAATGCACAAATCTGCAAAATAAATTCTGTTTATTGTTACTGGCTTGGTACAAAGTCAACAGAAAATGTGGGCAGCAAGACATAAATGTTTTCTAGCATAATAAATGCTCCATTAACCCAAGTTCAC
The DNA here is from genome assembly GCA_035084275.1 of Hydrolagus colliei. NCBI lineage: Eukaryota > Metazoa > Chordata > Chondrichthyes > Chimaeriformes > Chimaeridae > Hydrolagus > Hydrolagus colliei. Next base: position 88,020,335 of record CM068743.1, read on the forward strand.
AACTAATGGTCATGTGGCATCTGGAACTGAGGAACAGTATTAAAGGTGAAGGAATAGATTTTTGTAGAGAGACACAGCACAGAATGTTTTACCTCTTATTCAATATAACTATTTTCTTTGTACAGATTGAAACAAACAAGACAGTACAGTAGATTGTTTGGAGAGATGCTCTGCTCTTGGTCCTTTTCTGCTCAAGTTGTCAAAGGTCTTAAGCTGTTTTGAAAACTGAAATTACTTCTGACAGACAGATTTTACATATTGTACTATGATTAATACCACTGAAAGAAGCAAATATGAGACTGCATGAAATAACGTGTTAGAAACAATACGGTTTCAAAGCAAGTTGCTTTCAAATTAATATCCTAGTAACATTAATTAACATGAATTATGCAAATATTAGCAATACATAACCCATTTTAAAAATGCAAACCCACTCAAATATTGTTTCAAAATATACTATGCACAGATGCAAAATGAAATAATATTTACCCATATGTGCCCATAAACTAATCACGTTATTTTCTTGTGAATCATAAAAAGTCATAAACTATGTTTCATTTACTGCTTTCAAAGCCTCTCCTAATTATACCTTGCTCCATACAAAATATATAAAGTCCATAGAAGCCCCATGTTCACCTATAAAATACAGTCACTATCCTCTAGTAAATCCTGTGATGCTGTGAGACATTTTGACCATCTGTTAAGGACTAAATACAGGATTATCAATTGCAAGGTTTATTAGTATCATTTAAAAGCCAATAAAATAAATTTCAATATCAATTTGTTTCACCCACAAAATACAGTCCCTACATTGTACAATATATTCTATGAAGCGCTTTCAGATGTCGCAGAGATGTGATATGACACTGTATCAAATGTAAATATTATTGTTGTCATTATTATCATAATCCACTTGTGTCCTGAAGGAACATATCCATTGTAATTAATTGGACATGAGCGGGATATCTCAGGATGTCAGTGCTACTCAATAGGCCCTCAATTTGCCTTTGTACTGGGAAGAATATTATAATCCTTACATTTTATACAGCGCTTTTCACATCTTCTAAATGCCTCAAAGTGCTTCACAGAATATATTGTGTACTGTAGACTGAATTGACTGCATATAATTGAATAGAGATAGGACACCTCCAACCTGAAACTGCTTACAGTCTTCAAAGATGTAAAACAGGGGAATGAACATGTCCTCCACTTTCACCAAAGTGGGGAAGGTAGGAGCCTCCCTACATCCTCCTATACTTCCTGTCCTCGATACTCAAAATAAGATTTCTAGTACGTCTATCCACATCTTTACAGCAGCTTTATGTATATACAATGGGGTTCAGACCCTTCCCCCACCCCCTAAACCCCCACCCCCACACATACTGCTTTAATTGACTGGACCTAAACATGTTGTGGCATCTCAGTTAAGACAATTCATTCAGTTTTCACAGTTTGGTTGTCGTAATATGTATCTGAAGTTATCATGGTTCAGTGGATTGGTCTAATGTTTACATCTTTCTTTTCAAATCAAACAGGACCAAATGACATGAATGATGAAATCAGACAACAAGAATTGTTACTTCGGATAATAGGATTTTGAGACGACAGTCACTTTGTGCAGTTGGGATAAAATAGAAAGGTGGTGTGATGATAAATGGTGTGAAGCTATTGAATGCTATGCAATAAATACAACAAACAAACAAACAAACAAAACTTACATTTATATAGCGCCTTTCACGTCGAGAGGATGTCCCAAGGCGCTGTACAGTCAGGTAGGACAAGAGCAGGGTGGGAAGGATCAGGGCAGGATGAAGAATAGTAGGAAAAGTAACTGTATATTAGTGGGCGAAACGTGGCAGCCAAATTGCGCACAGCAGTGTCCCACAATCAGTCATGGAAGTGGGACTAGGGGCAAAAGGGGGTAAAGAAGCAAAAGGGGAGGGGTCGAGGCAGGGGGAAGAAAAGCAGGAAAGTCGACTGTATACTTGTGGGCAAAACGCGGCAGCCAAATTGCGCACAGCAGTGTCCCCACAAACAATCGCGAAAATGGGGCCAGGGGAGAAAGGGGGAAAAGAGGGTAAGGGGGGAGAGGGAGGGAAAGGTGGGATGGGTTAGGGTTAGGGAGGAAGAGGGGAGAGGTAAGGAAGAGAGGGAGGGAAAGATGAGTGTGGGCAAGATCAGGAAGAGGGAAGAGGGAGGGGAAAAGGGAGGAGAGAAAGTGGGGAAAGGGAGTGAGGGAAGAAGAAGATGGGGGCAGGGGTGGGGGGAATCAAACAACAATAATAAAAAACAAAAGCAATAATATTAACAACAAAAGCAGTAACAAACAACAACCAACAATCGTCCAGCAACCACTCCTTGTCCTCGCCGCCCGCCTGGATGATCCCTGAAATGGCGGGAAAAAAAAGGGCCCAGTGTGGTGTCAGGCCCCAAAACCGACCGGCTCCTCAGTCAGTGAACCCGACTTACTGCAATCATAATCCAAATTACTGCAAACACTCGGTGGTGCACTATATATAAATATATTGTAATTAGAAACACTGTAACTGGAAACAAAGGCTATAATACTGGATAAAAACAACAATTTGTATTTATATAGTGCTCTTCACATGGGGTAACTTTCCGGAGTGCTTAAGTGCAGCCCGTAGGAAAAAAACAGTTGTGACTTTTATATGAAGATGCAAATTTGCATCTCTTGCATCCCATCCGACAAAAGCATGGAAAATAATCCATAGATAATGGTTTCATGAGTGCCAGAAAAGCACAGCCACAAAATCAATGTAGAAATAAAAACTTATTTTTCAATATACGTTAACTATGATATATATGTGTCTGTGGTTTGGATTTGACCATATTTCATGATTATAAAATAAATGCCGACATACATATCATTCTTAATTTGCGTTTCTGAGTTCACTTTAGGAATAAAACATCAATACCAAACCATTTCATTTTGCTTTGACTAAATAACCACCCAATATCAGGCTTGGCCTTTGTCCCAAACTGCTCACAGGACCTGATCTGGTATAACTGTTATTTTATTATTTTTTATTTCAATAACAAAACAGCCTTACACTGGATCAGGAACGTTAACCGAACATTGATTCAATCTGATATGGAACATAATGATCTGATTGGCAATATCACTATGAACATCTGGGTTCCCAAGACAAGTCACGTTGATGTGGTTTTCTTTAATCCATGCATATTTAATAGGGTCCTCCATCATACCTTCAATAATGTATAGACAAATGTTCAATATAAAGTTGTAGAAACAATTTTTCACATATTGATTTATCTTTTCCTAAATAATCTTTACAGAAATACTAGGAGTGATGATGCATTGAGCTAAATGTTACAACATTATTTGATATTCAGGTGCAAGTGACATCATTTAAATCTTCCACAGATCCAAAGAGAGGACCATCAATGGCGATTCTAACAAAATTCTCACTATGTACTTCCTTCGACTTTCATCAATGAAGAAAATGATTAGGATTCAGCAATGTTTGATCAGCTTTGAATTGACCTAACACTTAGTATTAGAGCAGGAATTTAGAATTCCCCATCCATCACAAGCTTTATTCAGAATTATAATTGTTCTAGAAATAATGCTCAAAAAGAAATAGACGGTTGGATTTACTAACATATTCTGTGTTCCTGACTGAAACATTGCAACACCTTAACTCTGCACATAAAGTCTGCTGGTAAACAAATCTTCTGAGCTGGCCCACAATTCTCCTAGATAAAGTTTTGTTAGACATTATTATGCATCAATTTGCTGTTGTGTTCACCACCAAAATACATAGTCACTCAACAATAAATCCTGTGATGTGCTTTGCAAATGAAAGGAGTGTAGCCTTGCCAAAGCTAATATATATATATTTAAGTGACTAAGGGAAGAGCTTTTGGCTTATAAAACCTGACACTTTAAAAAAATTTGCAAAGCCAATCCAGCCAATTGTGGACTTCACCCCCACCCACTCTATTTCCTGGGGCAAAAGATTTCCATAAAAATGATTTGATTTCCAAAGATAATCACATAACACTTTGTTGATTACTCCACACCAATAGGAAAGAAAGCATTTTGCTCATTTGGAATATTTGCTCAATTCAGTCTGCATTAACCTCTAACACTGGTGGAGGCTTATGACGAGTATAAATACCAACATGGACTTGTTGGACTGAATGGCCTGTTTCCATTCAGCAATTAATTGTTTTTTTTTCAATGTGATAAAGTACCTTAGAATCACAGCATCATTGAAATTTATGGCACAGAAGGAGGCCATTTGGCTCATTGAGTTTGCACCAACTCAAAAAGTAAAACTTTTGTTCAATCACACTTCCCTGCCTTATCTACAATCGCCTCAAACCTCTATCTTTCATACACCTGTCTAATTCCCTGTGTAATATTGCATTGGACTCTGCCTCTACCACCTTAACGTATGTCATTGGAATTATTGTAATGTTTAGTAACTGCATTTGTTGGCAAATGTAGCAGCTGATTTGTGCAGAGCAATGCCCTACAAACAATCGCTTTAAATCCCAAATCTCCAGTGAAGATATCCTCTGCTGTGTCTAAGATATTACTTTATGATACGGTTTGGTTGAGTTTTCTTTAAACAAAATTAACCATGTACTAGGGTCCGGCGATATATCGATATATCGCTAAAACCCGATATAATTTTCAAATCGATACGCCGATATAGACATTACAAAAATATCGCTGTATCGAAAAGTCGATATATCGAGGTGAAAAATTGGAATGCGCGCACACTGAACAACAACACCCAGAATGCTCATCTCTATACACAATGCACAGACCGAGGTGCAAAGCCGCCATATTGTATTCATAGTCCTCGAATACAATATATACAATATACAAGGTATGCAAGGGGTGGGGGGTGGGGGAGATGGCTGGGGGGGTGGGTGGGATGGAGAGAGACGGCTGGGGGTGGGGGGGAGAGAGACGGTTGGTGGGGGGTGGGGGGGAGAGAGAGACGGCGGGGGGGAGGGGGAAAGAGATGGCTGAGGGGGGGAAAGAGACGGCGGGGGGGGGGGGGTTGGAGGGAGAGAGACGGCTGGGGGGGTGGGGGATGGAGAGACAGCGGGGGGGTGGAGAGGCGGGGTGGATGTGATAATATACAGATAGATAGAGATGGGGGGGATGTGAGAGAGACACAGACAGAAAAACACAGAGATGGAGAGAGTGAGAGACACAGAGAGAAATATATTTACCTCCTGAGGAGATAGGCCCCGAATGTGCGCGCACTCCAAATGCGCGCGCACTCCAAATGCGCGCGCTGCACGCGCATGCGCAGTACGAAAAACCTGAAAATATCGATATTTTGGTATATCTCGATATGAGCCCATCGATATATCTAAATCGGAAAATTTCCATATCGACGGACCCTACCATGTACTCTCTATTACTACTTTGACAATTTAAATCAATAGACTCCTTCCATTAACACCTGAATTGTAATTTTAAAGATGAGAATTAAATTGACCTCAATCTTTTTATCCCATTAGAAAATAAGCTGTGCTGTATGAAGCCATAACTCAACCATTAGAGCTCCACGTCCAGAATTATTAATTTTTATCCTCTCTGAGCCCTCAGTAGCACATTGCCCTTTTGATGGTAGCATGCCCAAAATCTATACAGTATTGGCCCTGTCAGTGATCCATTTAAGGTTGGAATAATTTCTGTTGACATATAGTCAAATTCCTTCAAGACAAAGCCAATTCTTCGATTATCTTTGCTGACAGCTGCTTCACATTGACTGGAAATGGAGGAAATGTTGCCAGGGCCTTGAACCTTGATCCTGGATATTTTGATTTCCTCTTCTTTAATGACCATAAGTCATATTGTCAGTAACCATGTAATTTAACTAAAGTGACTTTGTAATGCTCAGAACACTTATCAACAATAATAATCCTTGCATTTTATATAGAAATAATAATTTTGAAACATCTCAAAATGGCCACACTGGCGATTGGTGTCCAAACTAGTGGGAATCTGTAGGAAAAAAAGAAGATGGGTCCGTGTACTGTATTTGGTAGACAACCATATCACACTGAAATGCCTCAAAGCCCTTCACAGGAACTACTGTGAAGTGAAGTACAGTGTTGATCTACCACACTATCGTACATTATAGATTGTATGAAACATGACAACAAATTTACAAACAGCAACATTCCACCAATAGCCACGAGGTGAATGATCCATTTATCCAGAGGATTCCTGGCATGCTTTTTTACATGGACATTTGCATCCCTGACTTTGCTTACATACCCAGTTCAGTTAATCATACCAGTTAGAAGTTTCTTATGGAATAAGTATATCAGTTGAGATATAGCAGGAATCACCTATCCCTCCGCAGCCGCAGAATTGATTTTATTTTAAGATTATTTCTCTATATATTTTTAAACCAAAATGATCATAGTTCTATGAATATGTACTGTCAAAAACAGTCTGGAATAATAAGCAATATGTGTAAGAAAGCTATGATTCTTCACAGAAACTCCACTCGCGTAAAGATTTATTCTATTAAAAGAAGCATCCCTCAAATAAAGCCTACAATATTAAAATTGGTCATTTCAATCCATGACTGCTTGTGAGACCTGCTGTGCACAATTGGCTGCTGTGTTTCACCCACAAATGTACAGTTAATTCACTTTAGAGTAGATTCTGTGAAGTGCTTTGAGACGTCTAGAAGACGTGAAAAGTGCTATACCAAAATGCAAGGATTATTATTATTATAGTTCGGATTGTCCAGAGCTCAAGATCCTCCTGTTCAATTGTGCATTCTGTCACCCTCCCACCTCTCTCCCTCGTCTCCCCACTACCCTGCTGCTCCCCCGTACTCAGTTCCTGACCCCTCACTCAGCGCTTTTTGACATGAAAGGTGCTCTATAAATGTAATTTTGTTGTTGTTGTACTACGTTTCACAAATAATAGTATCTGTCTCAAGGAACATGAAACACTTATATTATTAACTTGTCCCATTACAAATTTCTACAGTTTAGATCCCAATATAGACTAGCAGAGAAGGATACGTGGAAGCAAAAAAAAACATGTTGGTGAATTAACAGTCATGTAATTCCAAGGGATACAGTTAAAGTATAGATTAATGAATACGTAATGTGGTACTGGGCATAGGTTTAAAAAAAGGGGACATAACATCATTAAATCTGATTGACAGCCAACTAGGAAAAAAGGTCAAGAGGGTTGTGTGAATTCATACTGCTTATATTGTCAATAAAACCAAACACAGGGGAAACTATGGTTTACTAATAGTAAAATGAATGCTTTCTACTGTCATTTGCACTTATGCCATGTAAAAGTATGTGTTTGACATAGCCTTTTTAATTAAATATTGTGGGGATATCACAGACAATATTTACATGTTAAAATAAGGTGACAGTTTACAGATTGCAGTGAAACAATATATTATGAATTTCATTTGGCTAACATTCAGAGATTAGAACATTTTCAAATGATATTTTAATATAGAATCTTACGTCCAGCTGGAAAAATAGCTTCGGGAAACGATTCACAGAAAGCTGCTGTTATGTTATTGCCTCAAGATCAATTATGAGGAATTTATTTTAGCTGCACTGTCTGAATGGAAGAAGCTGCAAAATAATAACTTCTACTTTCTTTCACTTTTGAAGGTTATCACAGTCAGATGCTATGTAAAGTAATGATCACCCAGAGTGCTTCGCAAACAGTTCACCAGTAAATACCCTCCCTTTTAGCTTCAGTCCTTTGGGACCTGACCGCAGCAGATGCTCCAGAATATTATACATAGTCAGTTATTTTCCTGCCAAATATACACTTGAGCACTGAAAGTGGGAAAATCCAGATAAGGCATTTTATGTAGAACTTGATATTCTTATATTATAATTACGTGCGTGCTTTCCAGATGAACCAAAAGGTTTACTTTGCTTCTCCAATTGCATCAGGAAATCTAAGGCTCCTGCAAATTGAGTTAAATAAAGTTCAGATATTACTATTTATGTCACATTTAGGGTCTGAACTTCCATTCACTGTGGCTCAGCCCCACGCATCCCTCGCTCATCAACCTAGCGTGTATCAGCATGGGAGTGTGATAGGTAGGTCATGTCTGGTTAATCTAATTGAAAATGAGAGGAAATGCCGTTTGCAGAGATGTAGTGCTGGTGGTTTGTGAGGTAGGATTTGAACCAAGCGAGTGCCATCCCACTGAAGTTGATGACTGTGTTAAAGGCAGCAGAGAGGTCCAGGAGGACAAGGAGGAACAATTAGCCCTGGTATAGCCCACAGATAGAGAGGACATTGTTTGCGACTTTCACAAGCGCAGTCTCTATACTGTTGGCAGGGCGGAAGCAGGACTACAGGGGTTCAAATAGGATGTGGGGAGAAAGGTGTGCGCAGAGTTGGTTGGAAACAACATGTTCTAAGACTTTTGCAGTGAAGGGCGGGCTAGAGATAGGGTGGCAGTGGCTGAGGTTATAGGGATCGAGGCTAGGTCTTTCAAGGAGGGTGGTGATGAGGGTTGGGGGGATGCACTCATCCTGAGGAGAAGGATTGATTAATGGTGCCTGCCAGCAGTGGACAGAGGAGAGGGTGCTGGGTGATCAGCAAGTTGGTGGGAAGGGGTTCGAGGCAGTAGGTGTTGGATCTCATCCACCATCACCACTATGAAGTGGTGATGGTGGATGAGATGGGGGAAGGAGAGATGGGGAAGAAGGAATGTAGGATGGGGGTCATGGTAGGAACTAAGGACAGGGTGGGTGAGGGAGACGGAATGAGGCTTGTGGTGGACGACAAGGGGCAGGAGGATGCGGCTGCCAGGCGGATGTTATTGATTTTGGTGGTAAGTAAGATCAATGACCTCTTCGCACTTGGCGTTGGATGTGAAGATTGAGGATGCTTGAGGGGGCGCATGGAGGAGGTGGATGGGTGGTGAGAAACATTACTACATATTGCCAGCAGTATGAATGTCAGTAAAAAAGACAAACATGTAGTTATTTGGGGGAAACAAAAAAATACAATATTACTGTTGGTAGTGAGAATCTGAGATGAAGTATATTGTTTGACATAAAAAGTAATATCTGAACTTAAAAAGTAATTAACTCAATTTGAAGGTGCCTTAGATTTCCTGATGTTGCTATTAGAGCAGCAAAGTAAATATTTTGTTTCATCTGGAAAGCAGCAAGTAATTATAATATAAGAGTATCAAGTTCTACAGAGAATGCCTTATCTGGATTTTCCCACTTTCAGTGCTCAAAGTGTATATTTGGCAGGAAAATAACAAACCAGAGAGAAGACAGCCGCGAGCATTAGCCGGAGAATAGGACCTGGGGGATTGCAGGGCTGAGGTGGGGATCAGGGTGGGCTCGGCTGAGATGGGTAATAAACCCTTGAGCAATAAATTAAAGTCCATCTGCTGAGGCATGGGAATCCAGAGAGAATAAAGCACACAAACTATTCATAAACTTGTATAATGTAAATTTATAATGCACAAAATGATTTGCTGATAGGCAAGGAGAGAACTCTGGCTTCAATATTTAACAAAACAACTTTGGAATTAACAAAGATAATATTTTCTATTTTATTGGTTTATAATATTTAGTGGCATCCTGTAATTCAGGTTAGAGCACTCGCCTTACAAGCGAGAGACCTGGGTTCAATTCCAGGCGGGACAAAACATTTGGCAAGTTTCCTTACTCCACACGCCTGATGTGAATAATCGCCCAAAAAAACAAACAATAATAAATTGGTCATTTCAATCCTTAACTGTTTGTGGGACACTGCTGTGTGCGATTGGCTGCCACATTTCGCCCACAAACTATAGAATCAATTTACTTTACAATATATTCTATGAAGTGCTTTGTGATGTCCAGAAGACGTGAAAAATGCTGTATCAAAAGTGCTAAATGCAAGGATTATTACTATTATTATTATCATCATCATTATTTTGCCCAGTCACCTGCGGGGTAGCCCTAGGATCCATCCTTGGCCTCATTCTCTTCCTCATTTACATGCTCCCTCTTGGTGATGTCATCTGCAGACATGGGGCAAACTTCCACATGTATGCGGATGACATCCAACTCTACTTTTCCACCTCAAATAGTGACCCCCCAGTCCCCTGATGTTCTATCAGCTTGTCTGTCAGTCATCAAGAGCTGGATGAGCACAATCTTCTTGCAGCTAAATATTGACAAGAAGAAAGCCCTATTCTTTGTCTCTCATTGACGTCTTCAATCTCACGGCTCTCACCTCCTGCACCTACCTGACTTGCCCCTAAAACTCTCTGAACCCATACGCAACCTAGGCATCAGGTTCGACTCCCAATTATCCTTCCTCCTCCACATCCAGTCCCTCACCAGCAAGGCCTTCTTGTATCTCTGCCACATTACCCATCTCTGCCAATATCTCACCCCAAAAGCTGCCGAAACCTGGTCCATGCCTTTGTTACCTGTCAGCTGGACTACTCTCAATGCTCTCCTCACCGTTCTCCCCTTTGCCTCATTCACAAAATCCAGCTCCTACAGAACTCTGCTGCCTGCATCTCACCCGAACCAAACTTCACTCCCCGATTACCCCAGTCCTCGCCAGACTTCACTCGCTCCCTGTTACAGAGTGGATCAACTTCAAGATCCTCTCTTGTATTTAAATCCCTCTACTCCTCTGCAACCTCCTACCTCTCTTACCTCCTCTTTCCTCACAGTAGTACCCGCTGCCTCCGCTCTACTGGGTCTGATCTCCTTTGTTCCCCGAATCCTAGTCCCCACAATCAGCAGCCTTTCCTTCAGCCACTACGCCCCAAAACTTTGGATCTCCAACCCTCAATCCCTTCACCTCACCCCCTTGTTTTCCATTTTCAGGTGGCGCCTGAGATCTTTCTATTCGACCACATCTACAGTTACCTAACCCCCCCCTCTGGCTTGGCCCCCTTATCCTATTTCATATGGTAAAAAGTATCTTGATGTGACAATGGGATGCAGTGGTGTTTTGGGGGAGTGGATTGGATCAGGCAAAGGAATTTATTGATCTAAACAAATCTTGTTTAGATGAAGAAATTGAGTTAGAGCCATTGTAAAACATTCTAATCTTTTGAGTTAGAGCCATTGTAAAACATTCTATCCTGAAAATTTGGAGAGAAACACTGAAATAATTCCTCCCAATCAACATTCTAATGCTTAAAGACCTAGAGTAATTTGAGCAATCACTGTAAAATAATCATACTCTCAATAAGTCCACTCTTGGGAATATTATGCCAAGTCAGCTTCTTTCCTGCTAACAAACACAGTGAGAATTTTTTGTTACATTTGCAAGCTTCAGACTATGAACATTAAACTTAAACATTTGGACTTCAAAATAAAACTAAAGATAATAAGCATAAGTTGCAACTTCATCAATGTGAACATAATATTTCATCAACCTACCCAATCTGAAAGCACCCCCACCAAACAAAAAAAAAATCACAGTGTGCCCTTCACTTTCTGCATGACGTGTATTCTGTGTATGTTAGGAGCTAGAGTTCCCAATTGTTTTAAAGTGCTCCGTAAGTGAACATAGTGGTAAAATAGCCATCCTCACAAGATACCAAGATGGATTAAAGTGAAGAATGCTGTTTGGCCCCTCCAGAATAGATGTAAAAATGACAACAAATTACATTTCTATAGTTCTATATCAATGAAAATTGTACTGTACTTATAAATACAATGCAAATACACAATCACTACACTTATCCATAGTTACTTGTTGAAATGTTTTGGTGATTTTATTAAAGACACTGTATCAAATTCACAGATTATTGGTGTAACAATAAATAATCCATGCACTTGATATAATGCCTTACCATATCATTGAGACGTCTCCAAGAGCTTCACTTAATATACTGTAACAACAACAACAAAATTACATTTATAGAGCGCCTTTCGTGTCGGGAGGATGTCCTAAGGCGTTGAACAGTTAGGGTCGGGACCTGAGCAAAAAGGGGTGGGGGGTTGGGGATAGGGGAAAGAAGAGTAAGAGAAGGGGGAGAGTTAGGAAGGGAGCAGAAGGTGTGGTCGAATATGAAGGTCTTGAGATCGGCCTTGAAGGAGGAGAGGGAGGAAGCAAGGCGAAGGGACTGTAGGATGGAGTTCCAGAGTGTGGGGGCAGAGATGCTGAAAGCCCGGCCACCGATGGTAGGGCGGTTCGGGCGAGGGACATGGAGCAGGCCAGAGCCCACTGAACAGAGGGGATGGGCAGGCTGATAGGTCGGAGAGATAGGCGAGGGCAAGGCCATGAATGGCCTTGAAAGTGAGGAAGGGGATCTTGAATTCGATCCTCTAGGAGATGGAGAGCCAGTGGAGACGGGCGAGAGTGGGAGTGATGTGGTTGCTGAGCCTACTGTAGGAGAGTACACGAGCTGCAGAGTTCTGAATAATCTGTAGCTTGTGAAGGCAGGACCTGGGAAGGCTGACGAGTGTGTTGACTGTGTATTTTGTGCTCTAATAACCAGTAAAGTCTCAGGACAGACCTTGGGAAGATAGGTTTGTTTGAGAACAATGGTCTCTGGTAAATAGCTGTGGAAAATTCTGTGTAATTCTAATTTATATTTGTGAATCAATATCTGCCTCTGTCACGTGTCAGTAACTTTGTCTCTAGTTTCTCTTGGTCACTTTCTGTACCTTTTCCCTCCTTTGTCTCTACTAGCTCCTGTCCTAGACACCCCCCAAAACACTTTTCTTTATCACTCCCCATTTCTGTCCTTATTTTGGTCATTTCCTCCTGTGCAGCACCTTGGGACGTCCTCCTGACGTGAAAGGCGCTCTATAAATGTAATTTGTTGTTGTTGTCTCCATCCCTTCTCCCCAGCTCTCCACCACCTCATGTCTCTATCCACCTCACTGTCACTTCCTTCCCTCCTTCAAATAGACCCACTTTATTTATCTCTGTGTCCATTTTGTGTGCTTTCCCTGTGAGTAATATATTGTCTCATTTTCCTTTGTCTCTCAATATCGCTCACAGTTGCCTCTTCCCCTTCCATCACACAATCACTCTTTCCTCTATCACTCATAGGCTCTAATTCTCAGCACAGTTCTTCACAATATGTGAGTGTTTGTTTCTGTGATATTGATTTTATAAATTGTGAGAGTGGACTGATCGTTGGGACTTAGCCAAAGTCAAAATGGATGGTTTTGATTGACAGGAGTTCTTTTTGTGTTTCTCTCAAAATGATATAAATTTGTCAAAATGATTCTATGTCCCCAAATACGCTGAAATTGAGTCATTTATAACCTTTGACTCAATCTTTGTTGATGGAAGTGGCAAAAATCTGAAAAACATAACCAAAATTCTATATAGAGATTTTATTTGAATCCTCTTAACATTGCTCCTCTGAAGTTTCTTTCCTCTCTTGTGCCTCTCAAGCTCAAGCCAATATTGTGGAGGTGAGGAAATGCAGAGTACGTCATGGCATGGATGTGAGATAGAAAGGATTGTTGACGGTCGAACAAGACACCAAAGTTCTGAACTGCCTCAGTGAAGTGAAGTGTGCATCCATGGACGGTGATGTTATCAGCGCCTGAGATGTGGAGACATTGACGGGAGCCAATCAGGAGGGCCTTGGGCTTGTTGCCATTCAAATGACAGTCAAGATGGTTGCCTTAATGGTACTTCCTGTGTAATGTTGAAACTGAAATTTACACCCTCCTACAATGACACATGAATCTCAGGTGTTATCCATCTATTCAGGTTGACATTAGAGATCATGTGGACATATTCTAAAACAGGAAGAAGTTTCTCTCATTGTCCTGACCCAAGATAAAATTGGTCATTCACTTGATGACTCTTTGTTGGATATTAGTGTGCAAAAGTTTGATGCCATGCTTCATCTACAAAATACACAATCACTACTCCACAAGAAACCTGAAACACTATAAGACATCCGTCTCATGTGAAAGGCATGATATCAAATATTATTATAGGAATATCGTTAAAAAGAAATTTAACAAGCGCTAACTACATTCATAAACAAGTGACCATGTCAATAACAGATTACAAAACTGCAAAAAGAGTTTCAAGATATAAATGTGACTTCACATGTGATTAAATTTTGTAGGTATTAGCAGGATAAAAGAATAAAAAAACATGGTGAATAAACAGTGAAGAAAAACTAGGTAAATCCAATGCAACATTTTGTTCAAAAGGAGATAGAATGGGAAAAATAGACAAGGCAGGTAATCAACTTTAATGACTTCAAACTGAAATTATACTGTGGTATTGTTATCTGTGCTCACCAGATTTCAAAATGGCATTTATTTCTTGCTGGTCTCAGTGAGTTAACATTTGGGGTTAAATGGGAAAGTCTATTTCTAATCTAAATGTTATATATAAGAAGCTCCAATTAGTAATGTTAATTACAGTTATTTCTTATTAGCATCATGATTTGATATCATTGGGTACATATCATTAGAATAATTCGTAGAAATAAAAAGAAAAGTACTTTAAAGCTGAATTTATAAATGTATTAAATAGACAGCATCTGAAAAAGAAACAGATTGATGATTTATTTTAGTCATTGTGATGCTTCTATTTTGGAGGCCAGCTCACCTTTTGTGTATGCAAGGATTTTTTTTATTTCCAAACTGTCTGCATTAACTCTTAATAAGCATAATTATATTGTACGGAGAATAAATATACGGGGAAAAATTCTACTTTGGTTCAGAATGAATTACTCTGGTTCCTTTACATATCAGAGTGTTCACAATTCTTAAACATTGCTCCTATTTTATAGTTTGTTTGAACAACTACAGATAAATGGCTTCAAAGTTCAGAATGGATTCATGGATTCATGGAAATACAGCAAATACATTATTTATAGAGGCCTAATCTCTCTCCATCTGGCTTCCACTCACATGCATTACCAATAGAGGATGCCGAAGAAAGACCAGGAGCAAGAATCTGGTCTGATTTTCTTCCCCTAACAGTGGGAAAGCCAGATATCGCACCTGAGACCATACAGCCTATATTAAACCAAGATGAGAACCAGAAAGCTACTGAATTGCAAGTTGCAGTTCTAACCCTGGCCATCAGGGCTGCCTGCCCCTGAAGTGCCGTCTTTGGATATGTTGGCTCGTAGTTAAGCACTGCTTTCCTCTCCAGTGCTTTGGGAGAAAGTAAGAAACATAATTATTACATCATATAATTATTTATCCTGTTATCACATGGTTATAGATGATGCTTTTCCAAATCCCTGGCACTGCATTTTGCTCATTTAACTTTTAATATAAATAGTTAAAAGAGTTGCAAGTTAATGGGGTAACAAACTCAGATTTGATGTATTTATAGAGAAACATTCTATCTGCGTATTTTAAGAACTACAGAAAATCTATTTAAAAGTTAACAATAATCTGTGCATTGGATACACAGGTACCCCACCCAACCGTGTTTTTTTCTACCGCTAATTTCACTTATCCACGGTTGGCTCGCTGCGACAACCCTTGCTAACCACGGCAATGGTTATTGTTTAATTCTTGCTTATCCACGGGTTTTAACACTAACACTAGCGTTTTTGCGCTAGGACCCAGTTGCATCAACCAGCCATGATGTCACTTCGCGCTAGCGTCTGGCGCTAGGACCCAGTTGCGATGTCGCAATCAATCAGCGAGATGTCACTTCTCTCTTAGGATTAAGGTAAATAACATGAATTTATTGTCACTTCTCCACATCCTCCCCTCTCCGTGTCACCTACCACACCACCTTCTCCCCCACCACCCCCTCTGTGTCACCCACCCACCACACCACTTTCACCCCCCCCACCTCTGCGTCACCCACCACACCACTTTCTCCACCACCCCCCCGTGTCACCACCCACCACACCACTTTCTCCACCGCCCACCACACCACCTTCTCCGTTGATTTCTCTTTCTCTGTCTGTGTGTAGATCACTCAGTCAGACAGCCTTGCGGATTGCTGTAGATCCTGGCAGCCAATGCGCCCAAACTTACTCCCCCTATCCCCATGTTTTCCATAGCGTCCTGCATTTTCCAATCGTGGCAAAGCAAACGTACTCTCCCTATTCCCATGTTTCCCATACGGCCCTGTATTTTCCAACCGCGGTTTTACCAGGTTTTCAGGAACATATCCCCCGCAGTTGGGGAGAAGTACCTGTAATGCCTTATCACATCTTTGAGATGTCTCAAAGCACTTAACAAAATATACTGTCAAGTGGAATTCATGCATATTTGTGGGCATCAGTCAATTACACATAGCAGTGTCCACAGTCATGGATTGAGTGACCACATTTTTAAAAGTGGGATTATTATACCCCAAAAGTGATCCATCAATTGGCTAACAACCAGGTTCCTACTTACTATTGTACTAGGTTACAGTCGGTGTGTGGAATAAGGAAACTTGCCTAACATTTCTTCCAGCCAGAGAATCGAACCCAGGTCCACACACATGTGAGGGACGTGCGCTAACCACAGTACCCCATTAAGAATGAGGTACCTCACTTTTCCATAAAACTCAATTTTTAATTGCATTTTCAATATTCTGGCCACTTTGAAATCCACACTGATTAAAATGGTTGAAATTCCATTTGGCCCATGAGCTCACAGTTCAGGCTGACACTCCAGCACATTTTTGAGGAAACGGTTCATTGGTGTATTTTGTGGATGAGACATTGAATCAACATCTGATTCACTGTACAGAGGGACATTAATGATTTACTATTTGAAAGAAAAATAGGTGTTCTTTTTCTTTATGCTGTCCAACAATCCTAATCATTGATTGTGGGACTCTCAAGTCTGGAAACAGGATGCTTCATTTGCGTACAAATATACAGTCACTATTCCTGATAACAATTACCTATGAGTAGGGTCCGGCGATATATCGATATAATGCTAAAACTCGATATAATTTTCATATCGATATGCCGATATAGGCATTTCAAAAATATCGATATATCGAAAAGTCGATATACAAAAAATCGGAATGCGCGCACAATGAACTACAAGACCCAGAATGCTCATCTCTATGCACAATGCACAGACCGAGGTGCAAAGCCGCCATATTGTATTCATAGTCCTCGAATACAATATACAGGTATGCAAGGACTGGGGGGGTGGGGGGGGGAGAGAGATGGCTGGTGGGGGAGGGGGAGAGAGATGGCTGGGGTGGGGGGGGTGAGGGGGAGAGAGACAGCTGGGGGTGGAAGGGGGAGAGAGACGGCTGGGGGGGGAGGGGGAGAGAGACAGCTGGGGGGGGGAGAGAGACGGCGGGGGGTGGGAGAGAGGGACCCTACTCATATCCGGCACCATCAGGACCTGGCCAATGCTGGTTAAACGACATGCCGGATATTCAGGTGTATCCGACGCTGAAAACCCAACACCATTTTTTAAAACTTATTTTAACACATACCATATTAATAATAGACTACTAGCGGGAAGCCAAAATACCAATGCAAGGGGACAAAAATGCAGCATTTCGAAATACCGATATGAGGGGAAAAAAATGCGCCACCGCGGTTGTGCCGGATAAGATCTGGTTATTCGAACGGGGACCTTTTCTTCAGGTGACAGTTATACGGAAGTTACGGTTGATCGGGTCACGGATAAATGGGCTTCTACTGCATTATTTTTTTGGGGAGGGATTATTATTAGGTGTGTGGACTAAGGAAACTTGCCCAAGGCTTCGCCCTGAACTGCCTGGATTCGAACATAAGTCTCACGCTTGTAAGGCGAGTGCTCTAACCATTGAGCTACAAGATTCTTTGCATCCAGTATTACCACCAAGTCTTATCTTGTAAAACAATTTTGATTGGCAAGTTGAGATTGGATTCAACTAAGTTTAGGAGTAATTTATTTGTTAAGATTTGAAATCTCGCTCTCAAGAGAAAACTAAATTTACGGACTTTCTGCAAGTACGCAAGTTCTTATATTTTAGGAGAAAAAGCTTGTATGTGTTAATACCAAGTGGAATTTCAGGCCATATGTAATTCTAACCATGTTATAATGTTTGTACTTAATATATTACAATTAATCATAGACATGTTAAATGGTAGGCATATAAAATATAATAATAATTTACCATCAAATAATTTCAGAATAAGGCTACGGTTACCTCAAACTTGATTATTTGTTCTTAGTATTAACTAATTTCATTTTGTACACAAAGTAATGCTCACAAATAATAAACTGAGTTACCGTTGGTAAACTGATACTCTGACTAATGGACAATTATTTTGATGACAAAAATGGACAATTATTTTGATGACAAAAATGTAAAAATATTACATTGTACAAAATGGCAGGAAATATAGTAAATTGACATAAATGCCCTTTTCAGTCTACAATCAACTCTCATCACGGTTACACAAAACCTGATTCTCTTCTGGTCTCAGTGTGTATGTTGAGCACTTGCTGTTGTGTTAGAATTTAGCATAAATCATTCCCCAGATGTGTCTGGAGCAAAAGTTGCATTATTTGCAATCAAACCATTTATTTTTCCCATGAACAGAATTCAGCAATGACATAATAGTGTAACAGAAAAATACTCTGTGTTTTGAATCCCACGGGACTTTTACCCTGCATTTTTTGTCTATTCTTTTCTCGTTGTTCTCTGTTACGCCACAGACCAACTCCTCAATGTAAGATTGCAATTTAAAAATGTTATGTCCTCCAGAAGACACTTTATTAACTCTTAAATTACAAACGGAACAACAACCACAAAATTACATTTAATAGAGCGCCTTTCACTTCGGGAGGACACTCCAAGGCACAGAAGAGCAACAATGTTGGTATAGTGGATAGTGCCTCAGCTTACAGACAAGAGTTTGAATCCTGATCTGTGCTGAGTTTGAAGATCACAGCCAGAGCTGCTTTTGGTGGCTAAATTGGCAAAGTTAGGGAAAGGAAAACAGTCAGGAACCCTTTGAATCTAAAGCACCCTCTAGTGGTTGTGTGTATATGTGGCAGTGAAGTGGGTCAAGGTTAAAGTTGCCTGGGATGCCCACTGTGGGTCGGTGGCTGGCTGTTAAGCTTCACACCATTCACAATGGTCACTTGACAGGGTAACGAGGGTAGCAGTTGGTAAGAACTGGATGTAAAGACAGAGATCAAAGGCAAGAGAAGAAAAGTCAGACAGGTTTCCACCTCCTGGTCATAACCAGCACCTCCTGCTAGAAAGTGCACCATTATGTACATGCATCATCATATCAAAACCTACTGCTCCACTCTAGCCTCCACCAACTTGTCCTTTGACTCCAGGATAATACTAGAGGTGAAGGAAAACCTTGGTTTCTGTTCTCCATGACAAACCAGCTCCTCCGCCTTCCCCACCACACCTTGCAGATCCTTTCCTCCAATTTCCTCTGTGAGGAGATGCTGGATTTCCTCGAGTCCAGAATCAAGGGAATACGCTAAGCTGTCACCGCCCTTCCAACTTCTACCCCCTCCCCAACTCATTCCTACATTGTAACTCCTATCCATCCCTCCTTCCACACCTTCGAACCAGTCTTCCCATCATCTGTCATCACCACCATATCCTCCATGAAACCCACCACCTGCTGCCTGGACCCCAATCCCCACACCTCTCCTTACCTCCCAGCTCCACTTCCTTGCCCCATGACTTGCTGACACAGTCAACCTGTCCATTTTACCTGGCATCATTCCCACCCCTTTCAAAATAGCCACTATCACCCCCATCTTTAAGAAACCTTTACTTAATGTGATGCAGCTTTCAAGCAACCAGCTTGTCTCCAACCTCTATTTCTGTCAAAGGAGCTTGTAAGAGTCATTGCCTCACAGCTTCGCTTCTTTCTTTTATCCCACTCCTTCCATGAGCTCCTCCAATCGGGCTTCTGTACTGCCCACTAGGGTCCATTGATATGGAAATTTTCCAATATTGGTGGGCTCATTTGGATATATACTGATGTATCCGTTTTTTTTAATACTGTGCATGCGCGCGCTTTCGGAGGTGTGTGCGCATTCAGGGGTGCACGCGCATTCCGTGCTCTAGGCCCAGGAGGTTTGCAATGCCGGCGACAAGGTAAGTTGGAAATGTTCGCATTATACTGATAATACCGATAATACTGGAAATGATATACCGATATTTGCGATATACAGATTTTTCGATATACCGATATATTTTAAATTCCGATATCGGCATATCGATATGAAAAATTATATCGATATAACCGATACATCGATATATCGCCGGACACTAGGGTCCACCAACGGCTTTGCCTCCAACGCCGCACCGACTCACGTGACATTCCCCAGGGCTCTATCCTTGGTCCCCTCCTCTTCACCCTCTACATGCTCCCCTTTCGGTGACATCATCCGCAGACATGGGGTAAATTTCCACATGTATGCGGATGACACCCAACTACACCTTTCCGCTTCCACCCTCAACTCCAGGACTACCAGCGTCTTGACTGCCTGCCTATCTGACATTGAGTCCTGAATGAGAGATAACTTTCTCCAGTTGAATGTCTGCAAGACTGAGTCCCTCCTGATTGACTCATGTCAGTACTTCCGCACCTCAGGTGCTGGCAGCATCAGCATCCAAAGCTTCATTTCTCAAAGCCAGTCAGGAAACTGGGTGTCTTGATTGTCCCTGAACAGTCCTTCCTCCCCAACATCTGAGCTACGACCAGTACTGCCTTCCACCACCTCCACAATATCACCAGATTCTGCCACTGCCTCACCCCTCAGGCTGCTGAAACCCTTAACCACACATTCATCACATCAAGTCTCGACGATAGAAACTCCCTCCTCGTCGGCCTTCCCAGCTTTTCGCTTCACAAGCTGCAGATCATCCAGAACACTGCAGCTCATGTCCTCTCCTGCACCAATCTCCGCATGCACATTACTCCCACTCGCCCAGGACCATATTGTCTCCTGTTCACCCAGAGGATTGAATTCAAGATCCTCGTCCTCACTTTCAAGACCATTCACGGCCTTGCGCCCTCTTATCTCTCCAACCTGCTGATTCCTATAAACATGCCTGCCCCTCCATTCAGCGGGCTCCGGTCTGCTCTGTGTCCCCCACCCAACCCATCCTGCCAATGGTAGACGGGCTTTCAGCCTCTCTGCCCCCATACTCTGGAACTCCATCCCACAGTCCCTGCACCTCGTTTCCTCCCTTGCCTCCTTCAAAGCCGGTCTCAAAACCCTCCTCTTTGATTGTGCACCTCTGCCGCCCACCTAACTCTTTCCCTCCCCTCCTAGCTCTCTCCCTCGCCTCCCCCTACCCTGCCCCTCCGCCTTGCTCGGGGCCCAACCTGACTGTTCAGCGCCTCGGGACGATCTCCTACATGAAATGTGCTCTATAAATGTAAATTTGTTGTTGCTGTGACTTGTGCATGGTAACCATATTTCACTAGAGAGTAAATGTAAATGGAGCTAAATGCTGCTGGCAGAAAAACAGAATAAAATATATGGGGAAAAAGCAATCAATTATTCTGTCTTCTCTCTTCTATCTGCCAAGTTTTTGATAGGCAGGAAGCACATTTTTAAAAGCTGGTTTTATTTGGCTGAAAAGTTACTGCTGGAAGGTTAGGTTTGTGTCCAATAAAAAGGCAAATTTTAAAAAATTGACAAAATCCTTTCAGTCTCTTCCAAGAGTCACGCCCCCAAGATAATAATATGTCAAGCCTCCAGGATAATTTGTTTTTACAGAAATTATCAAAAGCTATAAACGTTGAAACATTGCAATTTCACTTGCCTTTCTTGCCTGTTTCTATTATCTCTTCTCTTGTAGAAACAGGAATAGATGAGTTGGCCTGTTGAACCTTTTGACTCTACTTTCCAATAATTTATTGTTAAACATTTCCCCACCCCTCCCCTCATTGACTCTGCATCTATATGAAGAGTGATATATAAGTATATATAAATTCTGAAATATATTAATATTTCAATTATCTAGCTGATATTAGAACTAACATCAATTACTTTGTGGTTCCTTTATATGAAAGCCACTGCATGAATATTTGTTTTATAAGTCATGTAGAATAGTTGTGTTATTATTAGATTTTTTTTCAGCAACAGTAGGTTATCTAAAACTGATTGGTTGTTGGCAATCTAATCCTTGAAGAATATTGGAAATAAAAATAACAACAACTTCCATTTACTTATCATCCTTCACGCAGTGTAACACCCAAAAGTCTTGTAAACAAAAGACAAAAGAATGATGAAATTTAGCAAAACTAAAACCAAATTAAATGGTTTAGGCATTATGAGTAAACTATTTAATGGGTAATCTGAAATACCATAAATACATTTCTTAATTTATTGCTTTATTTTGTGATTTCACTTTCCATTTAAATCGCCTGTGAGTAAATGCATTGTTGACCTGAACCCACCTAAATGCAATCATTGCAATTTAAAGCAAAGTCATCTTTAGCTTCTAATGGAAGTTGTCACCCCCATTCCGTCCCCTCACCCTCCCATCATAAGCTTCTACTACAACCCCATTCCTACAATCCTTCTTCCCTGTCTCTTCTTCCTCCCTCTCATCCACCATCACCACAATGAAGCCCACCACCTGATGCGTTGACCCCCTTCCCACCAATTTACCCAGCTCCCCCTCCTCTGCCGGTTAATCAGTCCCTCTCCACAGGATCAGTCCCTGCCCTCCTCAAAACTGCCGTCATCAAACCCCCTCCTCAAAAACCTAACCTAGATCCCTCCAACCCTAGCCACTACTGCCCCATTTCTAACCTGTCCTTCCTTTCCAAAGTACTTGAACGCTTTGTTGCCAAGCAACTATGCGCCCACCTCCCTCCCACTCCCGTTTCAAACCGCTCCAATCCAGTTTCCGCCCTGCCCACGGTACAGAGACTGCGCTTGTGAAAGTCACAAGTGATGTCCTCTCTATCTGTAAACCAGGGCTCCCTCAGCCTCCTTGTCCTCCTGGACATCTCGACACAGTCGAGACGTTCAACACAGTCGACCACGCCATCGCCTATCCTCCATCATTCACCTCAGTGGGACTGCACTCTCCTGGTTCAAGTCCAACCTCACAATCCACCAGGAGAACATCGCCACAAATGGCTTTTCTTCCCGCTCTCACACGGTTACCTGTGGGGTAACCCAAGGTTCCATCCTTGGCCCCCTCCTCTTCCTAATCTATATGCTCCCTCTTGGTGATGTAATCTGCAGACCTGGGGTACACTTCCACATGTATGTGGATGAAGCCCAACTCTATTTTTCCACCTCACTTTGCGACCCCCAGTTCCCTCATGTTCTGTTAGCGTGCCTGTCAGACATGAAGAGATGGATGAGTGCAAATTTCCTGCAGCTGACTGTTGACAAGACAGAAGCCATACTCTGGTTCTTGTCATCGTCTTTAGTCACACGACTCTCACCTACTCCACCTACCCGACCTGCCCCTAAAACTTTCCGAACCGGTACGCAACTTTGGTGTCAGGTTCGACCACCAACTGTCCTCCCTCCCCCACATCCAGTCCCTCACCAGCACTGTTTTTTTTCCACCTGCGATGTATTGCCCATCTCTGACAATACCTTGCCCCAAATGCCGCTGAAACTGGTCCATGCCTTTGTCACCTCTCGGCTGGACTATGCAAATGCCCTCCTCACTGGTCTCCCCTCCACCACAATCCATAAAATCCAGCTCATTCAAAACTTTGCCACCCACGTTCTCACCTGCACCGAACTCTGCTCCCCGATTACACCAGTCCTTGCCAGACTTCACTGGATCCCTGTCCCGGAGAGAATCGATTTCAAGATCTCACTCTTGTTTTCAAATCTTTCCACTACTCTGCAACCCCTACCTCTCTGACCTCCTCTCTCCCCAACACAGCACCTGTTGTCTTTGTTCTTCCGGTTCTGGTCTCCTCCTTGTCCCTCGAATCCTCTGCTCCACCATCGGCAGCCGTGCCTTCAGCCACAACACCCCAAAGCTCTGGAACTCCCTTCCTCATTCCCTTCGCTTCGCCCCCTCTCTTCCTAGTTTCAGGTCTCATCTGAAAATCTTTCTTTTTGACCGCCCATTTGGTCACCTTTATCCCCGTCCCACTGGCTCGGGCCTGGGATCCATTATTTTGAAGTGCTCTGAGATGCCATCCAGTGGCTATATAAATCAAAGCTATTGTTGTTGTTGTTGTCATCAGGAAACATTCTTTTGAACATTTACTTGTTTTTTGTTCTTTTTGAATGAATCAGCCAAGCAATAGTTTCCACATACATTAATGCTTGCACCTTCGGACGTTCTCCCAATGTGAAAGGCGCTACACAAATGTAATTTTTGGGACGTCCTCCCGACGTGAAATGTAATTTTGTTGTTGTTGTTGCATGTATAAATCAAAACGTCTCCAAAGGCTTCACAATTTCTGTGACATTTATGATATAGGGAATTACTTGAATCTTGGTTATCATCGATGATAAATGGCTCCATTAATAATATTTTGAGGTGAGGTGGGGGGAAAACTTCAGTCATTTAAATGCACCCAGATTAATGTGCATATCACAGCAAATTGGAAAACTGCAATCAGTCACACCTCGCTCAAAAAAGAATTGTGATAAACGTGGGCTTTATATAAGCAAATCTTATTACCTTCCTGTCATGTGAGAGAGCAGCCATCTCATCCCATTTCAAATTAATTCTCACTATTTCAAGAAGGTAATCTTTGCACACATACTGAGATGAACTCATTGTCTTTCTTTGGCACTCCAAGATATCCTTGCTTGATTTGCAAGAAAAATACCTCACCTTTGAATTGGAGGTGTGGTGAATTTTCTGTTTCTATCTGTTTGTGCAAGCTGTGCATTAATTATCCACTCACTTCATTTAGCTCTTGGATATTTTTTATGCAAAATACCTGTTCAGTGTATTAAATATCATAGGAGTGCAGAAATTAAGATATAACATTTTCTCCTCTCTTGAAGTTGTTGAGTCCAGTGTATGTACAGTTGCACAGACACTAGATGCTACAGCAATTTGCCCAAGAACTATTATTAGAGAATACCGGTTATTTTACTTAGTGGGTGTGGGGGTGGTGGCAGAGCAGGTCATTGTATTGAAACTTTATTCTGCATCTGATACCTACACACAGGGAGTGGGTAACTTGGCAGTTTCTCCCACTCCATGCTAGAAGAGCACTAAGATCAACAGACACTCTGAGGTAAGCATGTGTTGAACTCCACTCAATTTGACTGGTTGCCCAGAGTGAGAATAATTTGTGGAATCTCACAAATCTTTTAATACATTCTCTACTACATCTGGTCGTTGTGTAGGGAGCAAGGAACAAACAGTGCAGTTTCAACAAGCAAGCAGGCATGTATAGAGGCTAAGCATTTTCTTCCTCCATGACACATTGCCTTAGTTTATGGCATTAATTTTACCCCTTTCTTTAAGATGAGATGTTAAAGAACATGTGGGGAAATTACACCTGTGCCTAGAATTACTTAAATCATGTAACAAATTTGGAAGTTTCATATTTTTAAACATGGCTTTTTTTTAAATAGCTGTAGCAAAACAGACTGGATTCACAAATTTGCCAATTTGTGGCTGCTGTAAAGTGCTACATAAACAGAATAAATTCAGACACTCGTGAAATTTCTCCCCACAAAGACTTTCTCAATATTCTTTCAGCCCAAACAAGTAGGGCTGGGAAAAGTGATGTGAGATGTGAGAATTATCATTCAGATTAATTAAGAAGTCAGCCCTTTTCTCAATACTCCATTGTATTGAAAATTAATTACATCAGTTAACACAACCAGTCTAACTGTTGATATTAGTTAGCCTACTAACTGTTGAGAATTACTATAGATCTGGAATAGTGATATCTGCTTTATGTTTCACCAAAATCTTCTTGCTTGATTTCTTAATTATTATAAAGGTGAATTTTCCTAAATTTATAGACTATAACTATTGGAATGGATTTAATCCATTGCTCAACTAATTGTCTCAATTTGATATTTTCCTCTGAATGTCTTTGGATATTTTAATACAGTGCTGGAGAGAGTTGCATTGGTGGAGGTTCATCATTTATTTGTGATATTCAACCGAGGACACAACTCCTGTTCCAGTGGATTTTAAGGATCCCACGGCACTAGATGAACCATGAAGGGAGTTTGTCATTGTGTCACTCAATTCATGGCTTTCGTGGGACCCTGCTGTTTGTAAATTGAAGATCATATTGCCTGACAAAAATACACAGTCACGACAGTTTACAGTGAATCCTGTGAAGCTCCTTGAATCATTCTCCCATGTGGAAAGCACTGCATCAAACACACAAATTATTTATTTATTGGAGTCAGATTTGTGCTTTCAGTATTATGGATGCATTGAAGAGGATTGTGCCTAACTTATCAAATGCAGCAAATAATGGATTACAATACAGAATAATAACACTAGTTCAGGCACAGTGAGTAAGATGGAGAGATTCCCCTCTCAGGATCGTGTGTGTCAGAGCTGACAAAACACAAGTCCAAAAGAAAACAATAATTAAAATGCTTGATCGCGACATCTCAAATTTGCAGACAAAGCTCACTCTTCATACAGCCAAAAAGAATACCAAAATGGAGACATGTCACTGTGAAGCGATATACTGTCATCTATTTAATTTGAAGGACACCAGAACCACACATCAAAAAGGCAGGTTTGATTAGCTTAGCTACTATTCATAACCCAATTAGTCTGCATGACCAGTTCTGCTTTCAAGCACTAGAAATCATTGAAGGGCTCTTAAAAAGGTCTTTTGTGATAGTTGCACTAGAAAGTATTGATTATTTTATAACCTGATTGCCTCAATAGTGTGTAGGTGGAAGTTTTCAGGTTAGCAAAATTAGCAGATCTCCAGAACACATTGCGCATTTGTGCTTCACTCGTAACAAAGCTTAGCATACTTCTGCTTAATTTCCCTCTCTTCCAATATTTTCTGTTTACTTTAAACTCCACCTCTCTGTGTTTTGTCAGCTCTGACATACTCTATCCTGAGAGTGGATACTGTGCATCTTATTCAATGTGGCTAAACTAGTGTTACTATATTGCATTATAATCCATTATGTGCTGCATTTGGTTACAAAGCAGTGCTGCCTAACACCCAATTCATTTCTCTGAAGAGAGTGATTTGTTTCCATGGAGACTGGGATCATCCTATACAATAATCAAATGGCCATTCCTTAAATTAGACAGAATTTTATACAATAGTGTTTTTTTTTTGCTCAGCTGGGTGTTTGAAGCCCTCCACAACCTTGCTCCATCCTACATCTGTGACCTTCCGTGACCTTCTATACAAGTGTAATTTTGTTGTTGTTGTTTGCCACATTTGGAAATCTATCACTGTGCTTAAAAGTATCTAAACTAAACTGAGATTTCCATGTATCCCACCTACACAAGGTAGCACTCCAAATGCTACCGAAATCCTGGTCCATGTCTTTGTCACCTCTCGGCTGTACTGTTCCTTTGCACTCCTCGCTGGTCTCCTCTTGGCCACCATTCATAAAATCCAGGTTATTCATAACATTTCACCGCCCGTATTCTCACCCGAACCAAACTTTGCTCCCCAATTTCCCCAGTCCTTGCCAGACTTCACTGGCTCCCCATCTTGGAGCGGATTGATTTCAAGATCCTCACTTATTTTCAAATCCCTCCACTCCTCTACCACCCTATCTCTCTGATTTCCACTCCCCTCACAACAGTACGCTTTGCCTTCGCTCTAACGGGTCTGGCCTCTTCCTTGTCCCCTGAATTCTCCGTTCTACCGTCGGCGGCCATGCCTTCAGCCACGACACCCAGAGGCTCTAGAACTCCCTTTCTCATTCTATTCACCTCGTCCCCCTCCTTTCCTATTTTCAGGTTGCGCCTAAACACTTTTCTTGTCAACCGCACTTTTGGTCACCTTCTTCCCCTTCCCCCTGGCTCAGCCCCAGGATCCTTTAAAGTGCAGCGTTCTGAGACACCGTCTGGCAAGGAGGGCGCTATATAAATCCAAGTTGCTGTTGTTGTTGTACACATGGAAAACCCAGAGTGGAAAGCACATTCTCCCCATGAAGGGGTGCATCTTGCTCACCTAAGTCCGGAAAGTATTATGCCCACGTTGGAAAGAGTACATGTTGGGTATTGCTTGAGTCTAACCAGTTAAAACCACATAATTTGCCATTGATATTTTGTGGCAAGCTTTCCCTCTGCTGTTTAGCTTGCACCACCCTACCTGTTGGGGGTTTAGCTGCCAGGCTTAACAGGAGCTGACTGGAATCATTCCCTACCACGAGTAATTGGTCTGCACTTCCAGGTCCTGATGTGTTGTGACCAACATTGCCCCCAAAAAATGCGGACCAGCCTGGCTGAGGAGAGCACCGCTTGCATGATCCTGTCATTCAGAAAGAATTTCAGTGAGCAAGGACAGAAAAAATAATAATAATACACCTTGCATTTGATATAATGCCTTATCACGCTGTTGAAACATCTCATTGCTTCACAGAAAATACTGCAAAGTGAATTGAGTAAAGTAAAGATTGTCCACTAATGACATTATAGGAGTTTGGAGATTATAGGAGCCTGGAAGGTGCAGCCAGCCATTCTTTTTTTGAATGGAGAGATTGGCTAGGGCTGTAGCGTTATCACAGAGGTAAAGTGGGACACAACAGTGGAGGGATTTGAAAAACAAGTTGAGGATCTTGAATTCAATTCAGAGGAATGGAAAGCCAGTGGAGCTGAGTGATAGATGATATGCTTTGAAGCCATTTGTGGGAGAGTACACAGACTGCAGAGTTCTGGATGGTCTTCAACAACAACAACAACAACTTGCATTTATATATCGCTCTCCGCGCCAGGTGGCGTCTTGTTCCACAAATGCCTCTCATGGGGACTCTTAACAGAGTGTGATCGATCCCTGTCTATCAGATGTACACTGTTAGTCCTTGTGTATGGATGAGATGGAGCTTTTAACAACAACAACAATTTAAACTTATAAAGCGCCTTTCACGTTGGGAGGACGTCCCAAGGCACTGCACAGGAGGCATGTGACCCGAGCTGGGAGGGGAGTGTTCGGGAAGCGGTGAAACACGTAGGGGAGGTCGAAAAGTTCGGGGGGGAACAAAAGGCACGGTCGAAGAGGAAAGTCTTCAAACCGGCCTTGAAAGAGGAAAGGGAGGAAACAAGGCAGAGGGATTGGGGAATGGAATTCCATAGGGTGCGAACGGAGAAACTGAAGGCCCGGCCTCCGATGATAGGGCGGTTCGGGCGGGGGGCTTGGAGCAGGCCAAGTCCTGCTGAACAAAGGGTCTGGGTGGGCTTATAGGGGGAGAGTAAGTCGGATAAATAGGGCGGGGCAAGGCCGTGTAAGGCCTTGAAGGTGAGGACGAGTATCTTGAACTCGATCCTCTGGAGGATGGGGAGCCAGTGGAGACGGACGAGGGTGGGGGTTATGTGGTCACGGAGGCGGGTGCGGGATAGTACATGGGTTGCAGAGTTTTGGATGGCCTGCAGCCTGTGAATGGAGGAGCTGGGGAGGCCGACGAGCAGAGAGTTTCCATATTCCAGCCGTGAGGTGATGTACGCGTGAATGAGTGTTTTGGCAGCGTGGGGGGTGAGTTAATTGCAGAGCCTGGCAATGTTGCGCAGGTGGAAATAAGCGGTGCCGGTCAAGGCGCGGATGTGGGGGAGGAAGGAGAGTTTATGGTCGAACGTGATGCCGAGGTTCCTGATTGGCTTTGTGAGGTGGAGAGTACAGCCTTGGATGTTGAGGCTGGTAGCGCCCGATGTGCGGAGGCGCTTGGCTTGAGCCAATCAGGAGGTCCTCAGTCTTGCTCACGTTCAATTGGAGGAAGTTGTCCCTCGTCCAGGACTCAATGTCGGACAGACATGCTGTCAGAACATCGATGGTCTCTGGGGGTTGAGGGATAAGGCTGAGAGGTACAGTTGGTCTCGTCCGCATACATGTGGAAATTTACCCCATGTTTGCTGATGACATCGCCCAGAGGGAGCGTGTAAATGGTGAAAAGGATGGGGCTGAGGACAGAGCCCTGGGGGACACCATGAAAAACTGTGCGAGGGTTTGAGGAGAAACCGTTGGAAGATACAAAATGTAGGCGGTGGTTCAGTTAGGAATGGAACCAGTCAAGGACTGTGCCTTGAAGGTTGAGGTGGGAGGAAAGACGTTGAAGGAGGATGGTGTGATCGACTGTGTCGAACGCAGCAGACAGGTCAAGGAGGACGAGGAGGCAGAGGGAGCCCTGGTCACAGGCGGTTAGGATGTTGTTTGTGATCTTAACCAGGGTAGTTTCCGTGCTGTTAACAGGGCGGAAACCTAATTGGAGGGGTTCAAGGAGTGAGTGAGTTTTAGAGTCTTTATGACAATGTGAAGAGGCAGCTTATCAAATACAAGCATTATCATTTATAGATTTCCAGAACTACAAAGGAATAGATTCCGATTGAGTTGGTGTGTTTGTGGTAAACACTGCTGATAGTACACAAAGCACATGTTATTACTTCCGATATCTTTCTTGTAAATAACAGAAGCTATTAACTTGTCCTTATACTTTGGATCAACACCTCTCATGGGGACTCATAACAGAGCATGATCGATCCCTGTCTATCAGGTGTCCGCTGTTAGAAATGTTATAATTGTAGTGTTTTGTTACACGGATGTCTTTTGAATGGCTGTAAAAACAGCCCTTTGAAAGAATTTATCTAATTCTATTAATATGAGCTCATAAAACTATGAGGTGCTGATTTACCCTGGTGTTAAATGCATGCACTTTGAATTGGATTTTCACATTATAAGTTCACAGAATTGAGATCAGTAGCTATGTTGATTAAAGGAGAAACCTTGTTTTTTAATGGTTTAACCTGACCATTTTGTTCAGACAATAATAATAACTTTTGCATTTGATGTAGCTCCTTATCACGTCATTGACATATCTCAAAGTGCTTCATAGGATTTACTGTCATATGGAGTACTATATATTTGTGTGCAAACAAACTGCAATCAATTTGTGCACGACAATATCCCACAAAAAGCCATGAAGATAATGATTGATTTTGTCTGAGAGATTTGCCAGTCAAACTCCCATCTCTTTTCAAACAGTGCTATAGGATATTTAACTCCAATTTGAACAGGCTGATGGGACCATCATTTGATGCCTCTTCTGATCAACAAATGCTGATGTAACGCGCTCAGCATTCATCTGAGACTACGACAACAACAACAATAAAATTACATTCATAAAGCGCTTTTCACGTCAGGAGGACGTCCCAAGGCGCTGAATAGTCAAGGGTCGGGACCTGAGCACTATGAGCACAAAGTTCTGAACCCACAGCTTTCTGACTTAAGTGAGAGTAGTACTAACTGAGTCAGGTGTACACAAGATGCTCTACTGTCACACAGAAATGCATCCCCATTCAAACTATTTATCTATGCTACTGCTACTTCTGTTTGCTTAAGTTTACCCTTTTTGCTATTAATCTTACTTTCCAACTTTTACCCCACATCTAACAACAACAACAACAAAATTACCTATATACAGCACCTTTCACGTCACGAGGATGTCCATTATATTATAATATCCATTATTATTATATCATTCCTTTATAATTTTAAGGTGTTTATATGCAACAAAGTTCAACAACAGTTTTTCTCTATAGTATTCCCTATCACAATAAAGGGCTCATTTTACGTTCAATCAAAAAAGGAAAACAAACTAGCAATATAATGATTTGGAGAATATGTTCTACATTGTACTTGTAGGAAAAGAATAATGAAGCTTTTAATTATCCTAATGAGTAAATATACACTGTTGTACACCTCTAGGGAGGTAGGAACAAAATAGATATAACTGGGAGTCTTAATTGTTCCACAATTTGAATAAATATTCATGATTTTTTTCTTTTATAATGGTCTTTTCTGCTTGTGGCACAGCAAAAAATAAACCGAGAAACCAAAAGTAATTTGGAAGAATGGTAATCACGGTGTAATTAAAATGATAACAATTAAAGTTATTCAAATACATCATGTTGTTCTGTATTCTGGCAATAAAGCACTGAGTGAAAGAGTAAAGAGAAATAAAGATGATTGAAGACATTAGTTAATCAAGAACATAATTTTTTTTAAAAATCCTGCCACAATTGCAAATGGGGCAAGCATGCCACAGGATCTCATTCTCCCAAATGCCTGAGCTAATTCTAATGACTTGGAGCTTATAGTCTAGACTGACACTCTAACGCAATGCCAAAGGTACATTTTTGTATGTGCCATCCTTCGGTTAAAACATTAAACCAAAGCCATGCCTGCCTGTTCAAGTGAACGTTGAAGATCCAATGAACTACTTGAAAAATAAATGTAGTTTCTCATGGTCTCCTGGCCATCAAATAACAAATAAAAAAATAAACAGTCATTCACTTCACACCGGTTTGAGGGACATTGCAAATTGGCTGCTGCATTCACCTCCAAATATACAGTCCCTACACTTAAACTAAAATTGCCTTGAGAGATGTTTTGATGATGTGATAAAGTCCCAGAATTATTATTCATGTGCATATTTATTGTTGCATGACTATAAATCAATAGATATTTTTCTGAAAGTTTATGTTCTCTACCAGTATTTTAGGTGTTTAGAAACATGGTTTGCAAACAGGATCTGCTAACAGAGAGCACAGTGTGTCATAGAAACCTGGAAGTGTCTAATTGACTCACATCCCTGCTCTAAACTGATGTTGGTAGATTTTAAGGTTTTCATGCAGTGGCTGTGATGTATTGTCAATCATTGGCAGGATTCCTTATTAATAACTCTTGTTGTGAACAGTCACTTTGTTTCCCCTCATTAACTCTGAACAACAACATTTCTGACATCCTGATCAAACATTCCACTCCTCTAATTCTATAAGGTTCAGAAAGGGCTTGTGGAATCTATTATTGCAGGAATCTTGCCAGTGTTCACAACAGCAAGCTGTCCAGTTTTAGTAGGTTAAACTCCAACTGTTATCCTCTGTACACTCAGGGTTCCTGAACTTGTATGCTATTGCCCACATGCACCTAATACTCTAGAATGACATCCCTCTAAGGAGAAGTGGATGATCCCTGCTTGACAAATGGTAACCATACTTATGTGGAACTCCTACTAGCTTGGTTTAGATAATCCTAAATGATGGGTTTCTGCATGTGCCAGATACCCAGTTGATGAAAAACATTCAACGTTTTAAACAAACACAGCAGATTGAACAATACTTTCTCTAATTCATTATTCCTATTGTGTTACAATTCATGCTTTGTGCTCCTGAGCTAAAAATAGTGCTTCATCAAACACATTGAGCCACAAATACAATACATAGTTAAGAAATGTGTACAAGATCCACAAGTCTTATGAGTTTATAGTAAATAATTTACTTTCTATGCAGAATGTGCTGAAAGAGTACAATCCAATCTTCATTCAAGCAGCACATATGGGAAAAGGCAAGCTTGTAAAATTAAACTTGTTTCAATAGCAAGAGCAGAGGTCAAATTTACTGTTGAAAAATAAAACAAATCAGATATATTTTGTTCTCATCCTTCCATTTAAAAAAAACATATGCTGCTGTCACACCTGGTGGTTCATCAAAATACTGTATTGAAGTGATCATTTCCAAGAATATTATTTAGTTTTAGCTTTACAAAACAGCAGGAGCTTTCAACAACTGCAACCCATCCGCTACTGAGGTTCTGCTGACTGCCTGAGAAACCTAAGGAAATAATAAGCCTTCTATTTGTTATAGCCTTTTAACATGTCATCAAACAAAGCATCTCAAAGCTCTTCACAAGGTTTGCTGTAAAAGTGCAGCAATTTTGTAGGCAATCACAGCAGCCAATTTTCACACAGCAATTTCTTACAAACAGCCAAGAAGTAAATGACCAATTTTATCTGGACAATAGTTTGGCATGGACAATTTCCAACTTTTCTTTATCTTTGGAATAATGTTCAACAGGAACAACCAGGTAGGAACTTGCTTTAATGTGTCACCTGAAAGACGGCGCTGAAGTGCAATGTAACCATAGCCCATGTCCGTAGAAGACACGGGCCGTAGAATTCTGGATCAACCTGTGGAGGGAGGAATTGGGAAGGCCAACACCTGGCGGACAAAAACCAAATTGCCATACATATTACACTATATGAATGAAATGAATGAAACAGTTCAAGAAAACATAGAAGCTGAAATCATGCTTGAAGGACAAGAGACAGTTATAAATTGTACAAGAACTAAGAAAATATGTGCCTTCTCGACAGTATCCAATTTATTTTTCTTGCTCTCAAACTTTTGAAGGTTGACCACATTCGAACTGAGATTGAATGAAAATCAAAGGCAAAGCAGAAAGGTACCTAGGATAAATAAAATGAAAAGGGAGAGAATTAAAGCAAGAAAAACATTAAAGCGAATTAATGAACATAGTAAATGCTTTATTTATACTGTATTTCCTTCAAAATATACAGTAACTATGTTTCATAGTAACTCTTGTAAAGTCTTCCTAACATGAAAGGTGCTATATCAAATGCAAAGATTATTATTATAAATCTGCTGTACCATGCAAATTTACTAATTTGGGCTGTCATTTGTTTGGATGAATGAAATGGAAATCTTTTAAATAAATTGAAACAACAACAATTTACATTTATATAGCGCCTTTCACGTCGGGAGGACGTCCCAAGGCGCTAAACAAGAGGCGTGTGACCCGAGCTGGGAGGGGAGTGTTTGGGAAGGGGTGAAACACGAAGGGGAGATAAAAGAGTTATGATGGGTAATGGAGATAAGTAACATCAGGTCAGGAGTAATGATTGAAACTCATTACTTCTTACATCAAAGACCCTAGCAATTGTAGATTTTATGTTACTATATTTGAATATTTTGGAATTCTGGTATTTAAATACTTTGTATTTTGACTTCTAGTCTTTGCTTTCTTTGAACCACTAATTATAAAACAACTGTATGTATCACATTTCTCAGCTAAAGATAATAAAACTAGCCATTTTCTGGGGAAATTGTTTACCATGCGCAATCAAGACCAAAGCAAAGTACCCTGAAGATTTATGTAACCTATTGATGTATCCTTTCTTTTGATCTTTCAAACTGCATTAGTTTCCTGATTAATAACGTTTTTTTTTAACTATGATTTGAACGCACGCTTCCTCTGTTCTTTTAAATAAAGCAACAATTAGCAGTGCAGATAATAAAAATCCATGCTAGGTTTTAAAACAACCATACAATCTAAATCAAACTTCAGGTGAAGTATACCTTGTGACAAGAATTATTTTCAAAGTTGCTATTTTGTGTTAGTGCCATAATCTCTCTCTCTCTCTCTCTCTCTCTCTCCATGTACACAAAGCCACGTACACATAACGTGTATATTAAAGATACTTGCTGGGTAAAGTGAAGTGTGTAATTTAAGGTGTGTAATTTTCAGTTCTGTTGACTATTGAATTGGGGAAATTAAATTAAGGCTATTGGAACTATTCAAGGATTATTAAAATAAGAGTTAAGCCATTTAGGAAATTTAGAACTCTCTCCCCCAAAAGACTGGATGCTGGATCCATTTGCATCTTCCAAGACTTTTCTGAATAGCTATTTGCTAGGTCAGGTTATTAAGGTATATGGGGCAAGGGCGGGTAATTGGACTTGGAAGTACAGAACAGACATAATCTCACAAAATGGTGGAACAGGCTTGAGGAGTTTAATGGCCTACTCCTGTTTCTATATTCTTGAGATCAAAATAAGAACAAAAATGTTGTCAAAAAATGTATTTAGGAAAAGCAAGCATGGAAAATCAGTGCTGAGAAAAGCCCAATTATTTTACGATCTAGTTAATCTTTGCTTCTTTGATCTTTTCTTCAGAGTCAAGTAGACGTCTGTGTCTTCTACTTGTCCAAAGTAGCATTGATGCATCTCACTAGTCATGGTTCACAATATGGGAATGCTTTCTTTATTCTCTTCCCCTCCTTCTCCCCGCACAGTAAGAAAATAAGTGCGATTTTTTGAAGATCTGAATGGGGTGATTGTTGTCATATAAATGAATCAAGGAAAAATGACTAGATATCCTGGAATAAAGGCATTATATTAAAAAAATCTTTTGTTAACCTAAATTTCAGAATTTATCATTCAGTGGGCAATTATCAGATTTTAGAGGGTTCAATCCAAATCTGCACGTTACAAAAATAACAACTTGTATTCTTTTGGTATCATTCATGCAAACAAAACCCTCAACTTTCTCAACAAACAGTTGTGTTCTGAACAAAGAAATGAGAAATGTAAAGGTGTTGACCAAAGGCATGATTGAAGAGATATCATTTTAGGAAGTTTGCAAAGACAGAAAAAGAGGTAGTGAGGCTAAGTGCTTTTGGAAGTGCTGTAAGGGAAATTGTTTTCAAACCTTTCTCTGCATATCTGAGCAGTTTAAAAAATTATCTAATTAAAATACCTATCTGGTTGCACATGCAATACTCTGTAGAAATTTCAAACTAGACCGTTTCAGTTGTTGTGAGTTCTCTACTGTAATGGCAATGATATGATTTGGAATTAGTGCTCCAGGCAGCACAGCATCGAAAGACCAATGATCAAATGGGGATTCATGTCTGCTGTACTATTGATTTGCAGAGAATGAGTTCTGTACCCTCACGTTCCAGTAACTAAGGATTATTTTCCTCAAGGTGTTTGCATGCTCAGGCAAGAGTTGAGTTGCATCTAACTGTATTGAGGCCCTTGGGGGAAAATAACCAGGTATCAATAAATTCATTGCCTGGTTTCAACTTTATGTTTGTTGTTTTCCCAATATTCTCTCTTCTGAAGTAATTGAATTACATTAGTTGCACTCTGTGTAGCTATAGCAACTTCTGATACTTTGCCCAAGTGGTATTCTTCAGCTCGGATCTGCAATATTGACTGTCCAGCTCCTTTGGACGTCCTCCCGACTTGAAAGGTGCTATACAAATGTAATTTTGTTGTTCTTATTCTTCTGTGAGTCTAAACAAGGATTATTGAAATTGTCAGAACACTAGTAAACCATATCGGACATCACACTTAAATCTAATACTTAACTATAATAAAAATTAGTCATTTCAATCCACGACTGTTTGTGGGACACCGCTGTCTGCAATTGACTGCCGCATTTTACCCACAAATATACAGTCAATTCACTTTACAGTATATTATGTGAAGCACTTTGAGATGTCCACAAGATGTTAAAAACGCTATGTTGTCAACATATCACATAGTGCTTCACAGAATTTATATGCAATGACTAAGTTTGTAGACAAATCTTAAATCAAATAAAACAAGGTCTAACATATAGACTGAACAATAAGATACTGTTTGTTTTACACATTTCTCATGTTGAATTGAATATATATGATAATACTAATCCTTGTAATCGATATAGTACCTTACCACGTCTTTGCAATGTCTCAAAGCACTTCACATCTGTAACTGCTGTCATCAGAAACATAGATTTGATCTCTGAGCTGGGATAAGCACAATGAACAACTTAGTCCCTAAAATAAAATAAATTACCTGCTCTAATGTGGAAAAATAATCCCCCACTTACTGAATAAATAAAAAAGAAAGCGTAGGTGACTACATATTGGCCATATTTGCAAACTAATAGCCACTTGAATTGTTGTACAGAAGCAGTGATGGGTAAGGTGTTTTGCATTTCAACTAACTTCTTTTGCTACATAATAATAATTCTTACATTTGATATAATGCCTTATCACGCCTTTGATACGTCTCAAAGCGCTTCATGAAATATATTGTACAGCGAATTGACTGTGTATTTTGTGGACCAAATCCAACAACTAATTGCATACAGTAGTGACTCACATACAGTCGTGGATTGTGTGACCACATTGACATGAACATATCGCCTTGAGGTGCATCTTGGGATGTCCTCCCGATGTGAAGGGTGCTCTATAAATATAATTTTTTTGTATTGTTTTTGTTGAGTCCTGTAGCTCAGTGGTTACAGCACTCGCCTTACATGCAAGAGACCAGCATTTGTTTCCAGGCAGCATGAAACCTTGGGCAAGTTTCCTTACTCCACACATCTAATAATAACTGCTCAAAAAATAAAACAATAATAAATTAGACATTTAAATCCACGACTGTTTATGGGACACCACTATGCATGGTTATCTGCCACATTTCGCCCACAGATATACAGTCAATTCACGTTGCATTGTTTTCTATGAAGTGAAATGAGACAAATTGAAGTCGTGAAAAGCACTATATCAAATGCAAGTATTGTTTTTTTTAATTCTAAGGGATTATTAACCCCAGAGAATCGATCTGCCAATTGACTAGTAATGCAGTTTCTACTTACTGCTGGTAAACACGTGGAGTAAGGATACTTGCCCAACATTTTGCTTCACATGGGAATTGAACCTGGGTCCTCTCACTTCTGAGTGCTCTAACCATTGAGGTACCAGACTCTTGTCAGAGGAGTCTTATAAGTCTATCCATGATCAGTATCTTGGGATGTCTTCCTGATGTGAAAGGCGCTCCACAAATGTAGTTTTGTTGTTGTTGATTAGTTGCAGCTCATCCCACTTTTTGTGCAAAAAGTACAAAATCACCACTTTGTGCTGCTCACAGAACTTTTGCAAGTTACTGAACCAGGCCTGAAGAAAACATATAATTCCTTTCACTCTTCAGGCCTGGTTCAGTAATCAGTTCAAAATTTCTCACTGAAAGGTTATCAGCTGCTGGAAGATGAAACAAGCTTGTTCCTAACCAAATGCAAACCACCCATGATAATTTTGCTCTGAAAATGTGAATCCTTTGATGATTTTGATAAACCTCTATTAAATCTCGTTGTAACCTTCTCTGCTCCAATGAGAACAATCCTAGCCTCTCTAGCCTTTCCTCATATCCAAAGTCCCTCAATACTGGTACCATCCTGGTAAATCTCCTCTGCACACTTTCCAATGCCATAACATCCTTCCCAAACAACAACAAAATTACATTTATAGAGTGCCTTTCATGTCGGGAGGACGTCCCAAAGCGCTGAACAATCAGGTTGGGACCCGAGAAGGGAGGGAAGGGTCGGGGTAGGGGGAAGGGGTAGTAGAGTTCGAGATGGGGGAGAGTTAGGGGGGGAGCAGAAGGCACAGTTGAAGATGAAGGTCTTTAGACTGACCTTGAGGGAGGAAAGAGAGGAGGTGAGGTGAAGGGATTGAGGGATGGAGTTCCACAGTTCAGAGAAGCAGAAAGCCCAGCCACCGATGGTGTAGAGGTTAGGGCAGTGAATGTGGAGCAGGCGAGAGCAGAGGGTTGGGTGGGCAAATAGGGAGACAGCAGGTCAGAGAGATAGGTGGGGGCAAAGCCGTGAATGGCCTTGAAGGTGAGGACGAGGATCTTGAATTTGATCCTCTGGGGGATGGGGAGTCAGAGGAGACGGGTGAGGGTGGGAGTGATGCTGTCGCAGAGCCCGGTGCGGGAGAGTACACAAGCTGCAGAGTTCTGAATGGTCTGCAGCCTGTGAAGGGAGGAGCTAGGAAGGCTGACGAGGAGAGAGTTCCCGTAGTTGAGCCTGGAAGTGATGAAGGCGTGAATGAAAGTTTCTGTGGCATGGGAGGTGAGGTAGTGGTGGAGTCTGGCAATATTGCGGAGGCGGTGGAAAGCTTTATCGGTCTGTTCCTAATGTGTGGTACCCCAGAACTGAACACGGTACTCTAGCTGAGGCCTAACCAACATTTTATACACGTTAAACATAATTTCCTGACTTTTGTACTCTATGCCCCTATTTATAAAGCCTAGTATCCCGTATACTTTTTTAGCAGCCTTATCTACCCGTCCTGCCACCTTGAAAGATTTACTTGCATTAATCCCCAGGTTCCTTCACCCCTCTTAAAATTGTACTATCCAGCCTCTCCTCATTCTTCCTCCTGAAATGCGACACCTCGCATTTCTCCACATTAAACTTCATCTGCCATGTATCTGCCTGTTTTACCATTCTGTCTTTGTCCTAAATTTATCTCCTGGACATATACCAAACTGAGCCCACTGTAAACATAAATACTCAAGCCGTTCAAAAGTCTCCAGATATAGAGCTGCGGGTAATATTAATAATAACCCTTGAATTTGTGGCCTTTCACATCAGAAAGAAGTCTCAAAGCACTTCATGGAATTTACTGCAAGTCTAGCAGCTGAATATTTTGTAGGAATACAGTGGAATCAATTTGCACACAGCAATGTCTGAGAAACATCCAACAAGTGAATAACCCTTTCCATTTGGGGAAACTGAGCAAAATCTCCTTCTCTTTTCAAGTACAGCCGTAGGACCTTTAACAGGCCTGAAAAAGCAGATGAGAACTCAGTTTAATGTTTCATCTGAAGGACAACACTTACAACAATTCTGTGCACCCCTGGAGTGTCAGCCTAGATTGTGAATTCAAAGTCCTGATGTTGGGCTCAAAGTCACAAAACTTCTGACACAGACAAGAGAGTGTTACCAAATGAGCCAACTGACACCCGGAGAGGGAAAATAAACCATGAGCGGAGGATAGAGGACACTAACTGAAAACCTATTCACCTGCACAACTGGGACCTTGTTAGAACTGTTGAGTGTTGATTCCCCACACCATAGCATGGAAACTGCTCTGGTCAAGGTCACTAATGATGTCCTGACCATTTGTGCCCAGGGTTCCCTCTGCCTCCTCGTGCACCTCAAACTATCCGGTGCCTTCTATACCTTGAACCCCCTCCACCACCTCTATGCCCACGTCCACCTTCAAGATTCTGTCCTTGGCTGGTTCAGTTCTTAACTTTCCACGTTAAACTTCCACGTGCACGTAGACACCCAATTGTATCCCTCTGCTTCCGCCTTGAACTCCAAGACTACAGGCATCCTGACTACCTGCCTGTGAGACATCGAGTCCGGGATGAGGGACAATTTCTTCAGCTGAACATCGGCATGACTGAGTCCTTCCTGATTGGTTCGACCCAGCGCCTCCGCACCTCAGACGCTCGCATCATCAGCATCCACGGCTGCACACTTGTATGACCCTGAACTGTCCTTCCTTCCACACAATCATGCCAGCACTGCCTTCCAGCATCTCTGTAGCATCACCAGACTCCGCAACTGCCTCACCCCTCAGGATGCCGAAACCCTCGTTCATGCATTCATCCCATCAACGCTTGACTATGGAAACTCCCTCCTTGTTGGCTTCAAGGCTCTTCCGTTCACAAGCTGCAGATCATCCAGAACTCTGCAGCTTCTGTCTCTCACACAGTAAGCTCCACGACCACATCACTCCCACCTTTGCCCTGCTCCATTGGCTTCCCATCCCCAGAGGATGGAATTCAAGATCCTCATCCTCAATTTCAAGGCCATTCATGACCTTGCCCCATCCTATCTCTCTGACCTACTGACTCCCTATTAACCTGCCCATCCCCTCCATTTAGTGTGCTCTGGTCTGCTCCATGTCTCCACCCGACCTGTCCTACCATCGGTGGCCAGGTTTTGAATCTCTCTGCCTCTACATTCTGGAACTCCATCCTCCTTCAAGGCTGGTATGAAGATCCTTCTGTTCGATCGTACCTTCTATCACTCTCCCACGTCTTTTCATCCCCTCCCCCCTACCATGCCTCTCCCCCATGCTTGTGGTCCTGACCCCGAACTGTTCAGCACCTTGGGACATCCTCCCAACGTGATATGTAATTTGGCTTCAAAATGGGACTTCAACCAACAACCTTCTGACACAAATACGAGAATGTTCCCAACTGAGATGGGATGATACCTAGATACTACAACAACAACAACAACAACAAATTACACTTATAGAGCGCCTTTCACGTCAGGAGGACGTCCCAAGGCGCTGCACAGGAGGTGTGTGACCCGAGCTGGGAGGGGAGTGTTTGGGAAGGGGTGAGACACGAAGGGGAGGTCGAAAAATTTGGGGTGGAACAAAAGGCACGGTCGAAGAGGAAATTCTTCAAACCGGCCTTGAAAGAGGAAAGGGAAAAAAGGAGATGGAGGGATTGGGGGATGGTATTGCATAGGGTGGGAGCGGAGAAACTGAAGGCCCGGCCTCTGATAGTGGGGCGGTTCGGGCGGGGGGCTTGGAGCAGGCCAAGTCCTGTTGAACGGAGGGTCCGGGTGGGCTTGTAGTGGGAAAGTAGATTGGTTAAATAGGGTGGGGCAAGGCCGTGTAAGGCCTTGAAGGTGAGGATGAGGATCTTGAACTCGATCCTCTGGAGGATGAGGAGCCAGTGGAGACGGGCGAGGGTGGGGGTTATGTGGTCGCGGAGGTGGGTGGGGGATAGTACACGGGCTGGAGAGTTTTGGATGACCTGCAGCCTGTGAATGGAGGAACTGGGGAGGCCGACGAGGAGAGAGTTTCCATAGTCCAGCCTCGAGGTGATGTATGCGTGCATGAGTGTTTCGGCAGCGCGGGGGTAAGATAGTTGCGGAGCCTGGCAATGTTGCGCAGGTGGAAATAAGCGGTGCCGGTCAAGGCACGGATGTGGGGGAAGGAGAGTTTTTGATCGAACATGATGCCAAGGTTCCTGATTGGCTTTGTGAGGTGGAGAGTGCAGCCTTGGATGTTGAGGCTGGCAGCGCTCGATGTGCGGAGGCGCTGGCTTGTGCCGCTCAGGAGGGCCTCGGTCTTACTCACGTTCAATTGCAGGAAGTTGTCCCTCGTCCAGGACTCAATGTCGGACAGACATGCTGTCAGAACATCGATGGTCTGGGGGTTGAGGGATGAGGCAGAAAGGTACAGCTGGGTGTCGTCCGCATACATGTGGAAATTTACCCCATGTTTGCGGATGACATCGCCCAGAGGGAGCGTGTAAAGGGTGAAAAGGAGGGGGCCGAGGACAGAGCCCTGAGGGACGCCGTGAGAAACTGTGCGGGGGTTTGAGGAAAAACCGTTGGAAGAAACAAAGTGTAAATGGTGGGTCAGGTAGGAATGGAACCAGTCAAGGACTGTGCCTTGAAGGTTGAGGTGGGAGGAAAGACGTTGGAGGAGGATGGTGTGATCGACTGTGTCAAACGCAGCAGACAGGTCAAGGAGGACGAGGAGACAGAGGGAGCCCTGGTCACAGGCGGTTAGGATGTAATTTGTAACCTTAACCAGGGCGGTTTCTGTGCTGTGAATTGGGCGGAAACCTGATTGGAGGGGTTCAAGGAGTGAGTGAGTTGAAAGGAAAGAGCGGACAGTATAGAAATATACTACAGTATAGAAGAAGACATGTAAGCATTTTAATCACAAATAAGAAGCAGTGTAT
Organism: Hydrolagus colliei; assembly: GCA_035084275.1. Taxonomy (NCBI): domain Eukaryota; kingdom Metazoa; phylum Chordata; class Chondrichthyes; order Chimaeriformes; family Chimaeridae; genus Hydrolagus; species Hydrolagus colliei. Next base: position 88,063,533 of record CM068743.1, read on the forward strand.
CACTGGAAAGTTTAGTAAACTAGTATTTCTGCCAAACAATAATGGCATTTTCCATTAGAACAGTTCATTACTACTGTCAGCAAAGAACAACAAACAACAACAACAAAATTACATTTATAGAGCGCTTTTCACGTCGGGAGGATGTCCCAAGAACATTAAGTATGAACATGAATTATTTGCAACAATAACAGTTCGCATTTAAGTAGCATTACAGAGGATAGTCTCATAACATACACAATGGCACGGTTGAACACCGAGCAAGGGAAAAGGCGATGGGTACGTTTAATCCTAACTATGGTTGTATAGGTCAGTCTTACAGTGGGACTTAAACATCCCTGATATTCTGTTACCTTGCTTGTCGGCTATCAAAAACTGGAAGAGCGCAAATTACCTGCAGTTAAATATCAACAAGATGGAAACCATACACTTTGGCTCCCATCGACATCTTCTGTCCCACGTGTCTGACCTCCTCAACCTGTGGCTTTGCGGTTAGAGCACTTTTCTTGCAAGCTGGGGAGACCAAGCTGGGGAGACCTGTGTTCGAATCCAGGCAGGTCAGGGCGAAACCTTGGGCAAGTTTCCTTACTCCACAAGCCTAATAATAATCCGTCCAAAAAAAACCACAATAATAAAATTGGTCATTTCAATCCACGACTGTTTGTGGGACACTGCTGTGCGCAATTGGCTGCCGTGATTTGCCCACAAATATACAGTCAATTCACTTTACAGTATATTCTGTGAAGTGCTTTGGGACGTCGATAAGATGTGAAAAGCGCGATATCAAATGCAAGGATTATTATTATTATTAACCTACCCAGTCTGTGTTTAAAACTCATGCACTGATAAGGCATCAGGTTCGATCCCCAGTTATCCTTCCTTCCTCACATTTGGTCTCTGACCTCAACATTTCCCATCTCCGTCAATACCTCACCCCCAAAAGTTGCCTAAACCCTCTCCATGCCTTTGTCACCACTCAGTTGGACTACTATACTGCCCTGTTTGCCAGTTTCCCATTCACAAAACTCAGTTCATCGAAAATTCCGCTTTCCACTTTCTCACCCGCACCAAACTTCATACCTCAATTACCCCAGTCATTGACAAAATCCACTGGCTCCCTGTCAGAGTGGATTGACTTCAAGATCCTCACTCACGTTTAAATCACCCCTCGGCACCCCACTACCTCTCTATCCTCTCCCCTCACAGCAGAAACCACTGCCTCTGCTTTACTGGATCCGTACTCCTTCTTATCCCCTGAGTCCTCTGCTTCACAGTGGCTGTGATTTCAGCCTCTGCACCCCAAAACTTTGGAGCTCCCTCCCTTCGCCTCATCCCCTTCTTCCCCAACTTCAAGTTGCATCTGAAGACCTTTCTCTTCGACCGTACTTTAGTCACCTTCCTCCTCCCCCAGGCTTGGCCACAGGCTCCGCCATTAAGTGCTCTGAGACGCCCGACCAGCATGAGGTGCGCCACATAGATGCAAGTTGTTGTTGTGTTGTTAAATTATTATTATTATTATTAATGTGGAGTGACTCAGGCAGGAACTTCTAGAGATTTTTTCAGTTATATAGCACCTTTGAGTAAAATGCCAAAGTTTTTGAAAGGATATATACTGCTAAAATAATGATTTTACGTGAAACAATGAATGGCAGTTTTAAATGGCTTTAACATCTCTGGATGATTTATTGCAGGTAACAGATGGAAAATAGGAAAATAAGTTATTTAATGCAATAAAATATGAACTGTATATCACCTAATTTTGGTGTGATAAAGTATCTAATTATTTATATAAAACAAGCTGTAAGTATCTAATGCATATGTATTTTCAATCTATTGTGTTTTCCCACGTAAATCTTATGAAATCTCCTGACATGAAAGGCGCTCTATAAATACAATTTTGTTGTTGTGTTGTTGTTATCCTGACTCAGTTTCTAACAATAATGTAACTACTGCACTTCTCAGCCTTGAAACTATGACTGAAATAGACTAGTATTCTAGGATCATACAAAATCTACAACAGAAATAAATTGTGACAGGTTTGAAGAAAGGATTTTTCTTCTAATGAGAACTGTCAAAGCAAAGGTAAATAACAAGACAGCAGATAGTATGCAACAAAATCAGATAATGTCAAATGTTTGAGTGAATGTGATTGGATATTCTGGAAAATGCTTCAGCAGAAAATTTAAAATGAAGTTTTAGCTTAACAAAACGGGGAGTGAAAATATATGCATGACAGCCTGGCTCAGTTTGTACTCTTGTTACTGAGTCTGAAGGTTGGGGAGGTTAAGTCCCATGTTGGGACTTCAAACCCATATATGGTAGTTGATGCTGACACTCGAATATACTCCATCAACAACAACAAGTTACATTTATATATTGCCCTCTGTGCTGGGCAGCATCTTACAGCACTTCACAATGGTGGAGGCTGAGGCCGAGCCAGTGGGAGGTGGAAGTTGACTGTAAATGCAGTAGAAGAGAAAGGTTTCAGGAATGACCTGTAGATGGGAAAGGAGGGTGGATGACAAAAAGGGTTGAGGGAGGGAGTTTCAAAGTTTGGAAGTTCCAAAGAGAGGAGGATAGAGAGTTAGTGGGGTACAGAGGAATGGAGGGATTTAAACACATGTGATGATCTTGAAGTTGATCCGCTCTGTGACAGGGAGCCAGTGCAGTTTGGCAAGCACTGGGGTAATCAAGGTACAACGTTTGATGTGTGTGCGAACGCTGGCTGTGGAATTTTGAATGAGGTGAAGTTTGTGGATGGTGGAGGAGGGGTGATCGGTGAGGAGAGCATTAGACTAGTCCAGCTAAGAGGTGACAAAGGGATGGACCAGGGTTTCGGCAGCTGTTGCGGTTAGGTATTGGCGGAGACAGGCAATATGGCAGAGATGGAAGATAGCGGTGCAGGTGAGGGACCGTCTTGGGGATGGAAGGATCCCTGGGGATCAAACATGATGCCTAAATTGTGCATGGCTTTGGAGAGTTTTAAGGACATGTCAGATAGGTTGAGGAATTCTGAGCCATGGAACAAAAAACATCGACGGGAGCCAAAGAGCATGGCTGCCATCTTGATAATGTTCAACTGCAGGAAATGTGCGCTCACCGACAGACAAGCTGACAAAACATCAGGGCACTGGAGTTTGCAACTGGAAGTGGAATAGTAGAGTTGGGTGTCATTTGTTTACCTGTGGAAGTTAACCCTGTGTCTGCAGATGACATCACCAAAAGGGACATGTAAATGAGGAAGAAAATGGGGTCAAGGATGGCTCCTTGGGGTAACCAGCAAATTACTGGATGGTGATGAGAAGAAAAACCATTTGCAGAGATGTAATGCTGGCGGTTTGTGACCTGAGCCAAGAAAGTGTGGTCCCACTAAGGTGGATGATGGAGGAACAGGTGATGGAGGAGAATGGCATGGTTGACTGTCTCAAAAGCGGCAGAGAGGTCCAGGAGGATGAGTAGACAGAGGGAGCCCTAGTCACAGATAGAGGATACATCTTTTGTGACTTTCACAAGCACAATCTCTGTACTGTGGGCATGGCGTAAGCCAGACTGAAGTGGTTCAAGTAATAATATAATACCAATAATCCTTGCATTTGATATAGCGCTTTTCACATCTTTTCAATGTCTCAAAGTGCTACACATAATATATTGTAAAGTGACTTGACTGTATATATTTGGGCGAAATGCGGCACCAATTTGCATACAGCAGTGTCCCATAAACAGTCGTGGATTGAAATTACCAATTTTTATTATTGTGGGGCTTTTGGGATGGTGGGTGATAAGGGAGAGGTGTGCGTGAAGTCCCTTATTGGAGGTGCCTTTTAATGGGATGTTAAAGCAAGGTCCCATCTGCCTTTTCAGGTGGATGATAAATATACCATGGCACTATTCTAAAAGAAAAGGGAGTTTCTCCTGGTGTTCTGGCCAATAATCCACCAGAAAAAACATGGTCATTCACTTCATAACTTGTGAACACATACAACAACAACACAATTACATTTATAGAGTGTCTTTCACATCGGGAGGACATCCCAAGGCGCTGAACAGTTAGGTCAGGATAGCACATAGAAAGCTAAAATAATTTAATTATGGTAACAATGGAAAATAGATTTCCAAAATACAGTAGATAACTAGATGTTCGATTGGGTGATGCATTCTCAAGCAAACCTTATTCAATAAGTAATAGAGCAAAGACAACAAATGTGGCGTGATCTATATTGCTGGAGCATAGAATGAAGGGACTGAAAGGATTTCTCTCTAAATGGGCAGTGCGGGAATGATAGCCAAAGCGTTTCTTTTACATGCTGTACATTTCTATAGTTATATGAAGTGGTTTCTATTAACCCCTTCTGTGGTTTCTCCGCTCCCAACCTATGGAATGCCATCCCTCAATCCCTCCGTTTCGTTTCTTCCCTTTCCTCTTTCAAGGCCGGTTTGAAGACTTTCCTCTTCGATCATGCCTTTTGTTCCACCCCAAACTCTTTTACCTCCCCTTCGTGTTTCACCCCTTTCCAAACACTCCCCTCTCAGCTCGGGTCACACGCCTCCTGTGCAGTGCCTTGGGACGTCCTCCCGATGTGAAAGGCGCTCTATAAATGTAATTTGTTGTTGTTGTTGTTGGAGGGAAGAATGCCAGGTTTGAACAATAGTAGTAGGGTTGGAGGTATATTGTAACCTTTTTTAGGATTACACTTGGAGTCTATCTTTATTGCTTTCCCAGGGTGAAGTGAGTATGGTGGTTGAGGCTGGGTTACAGGACTCATTTCAGAAAGAGGTTAAAACTGAAATGGAGTGATAGGAAGATCGATATATACAGGTAAGATTGATAAGATTTTAAATATATGCTGGTACAATTGTAGAATCCTCCAGCTCAGTTGTTAGAACACTCACTTTACAAGGGAGTGACCTAGGTTCAATTCCAGGCAGGGTAACACCTTGAGCAAGTTTCCTTACCTCCACATGCCTATAATAATCCCTCCCCTCAAAAAATTGGTCATTTCAATCTACAACTGTTTATAATATATTGTGTGAAGTGCTTTGAGACAACTAGAAGACATGAAAAGTGTTATATCAAATGCAAGCTTTGATATTATTATTAATATAAGATGAAATGTTCTATTTCATGAGAAATAAATGAAGCAGAACCAGATGATGAAGTGAAAGAATAGCACGTTATGGCTGGACCGGAAAGCTGTGATACATACAACTTTGTGATCACTCTCATCAATTTACCACAGCTTGCAAACAGGAGGCAAGCAGTAGAAACAAATCAAAGAACTGGAACAAATACTGAATTTTTAAAGAAAGGCTAATGGGGTTTAAATGTATTCTCATTTAAACACAAATTAAGGTTAAGGAAGGGACATGACCCAAATCCTTCAAATAGTGAAATAATCAATAATGTGAACATGGGAGGTATTTATCACTTTTCAGAACTAAGAAAGAACAAGAGAACATAATTACAATCCAAACTTTGACACTTCGCTTTATGTTATGTAGTGTATGAATATGGACTGGTTTTAGTAGATTTTATGCTTATGTTACACATTGTAAATATTATCATTCTGTTGGAGAATCCCATCTTAGCAAATACCAATCTAACTAATCATGCTTCTCAAATAAACCAATTGATATGTAACATTTATTTTCCCAAATTTATTCTGCGTGTTCATGAAACCAGTTACAACATACGGATTTACTTAGCTATAGTTTTTCAGTCAAAGAATACTTTTATAAATAACTATTTTTTGATGATTGCATGATGGCACCTGTATTGTGGCATGTATTTATTTATTGTTGTTAGTTTGGTGTAATATGAAAGACATGAATGAGATTACTTTAAGTCTAGATTCCAGCCTTGTTTATGGGTACCAATCAGAAACAGTGTCTTGGCTGGATATTTGTTTGCTGAGTGAAAGGTAAAAAATCCAAACATTATACAGGTAACATGTGGGGTGAAATTCCATCCAGTCTAGATTTACGTTATCTATGTAACATTTATAAACCATGCAGAAATTGGCAAATTTGGGAATGCAGTTTTGACTTTCAAGCATTTTTTCGGTTCAATAAATAACTTGAAGATTTTTTTTTCAAAATTAATAACAATAATAATAATCCTTGCATTTGAAATAGCACTTTATCATGTCTTCTAGAGTGACTCAAAGTGCTTCACAGAATATAATCGGGAATTGATTGTATATATGTGGGCAAAATGGAGCAGCCAATTGTGCACAGCAGTGTCCCACAAACAGCCGTGGATTGAAGTGACCAAATTATTATTGTTTTTTGAAGGATTATTATTAGGCGTGTGGAGTTACGTGACTTACTTTATGTTGTTAAGTAATTAGCAAATTAACTTTGTTATTTAAGCATTTGCCAAATTCTGTGCACTCTGGAAAACTATATCGATGAGCAAATATGAGTCAAAATTCAGATGGAATTCCATTTCAATTAATTCATATTGGTCAAGTAATTCATGGGTGCATTGAATGGTACAAATTGACATGCCAAATCCCATGGGTTGTTTGCATGGGTTTTGTAGAGATGCAGCTCTACCATCAATTATATGAAACTTTACACCAAAATGGGCCATTTGTCCCAAATACTCCATGCTGATAATTATCCTCCTGTACAACCCGGACAGTCTGGCAGATCTTTAGGACTTCCAAGGTCATGGGGAGGATGTGCTTGGGGAAATAAAGATTCTCATAACACAGCTTCCCTGACTGTGCAGCCAAAGCTCTAATGGATAGCGGTTTCCAAGTTGGAAAAGCACTACAAAGCTTGCCAGACACCTGGCTGGACAAAAACAATACCAATGGTCAATACCATTCCTCAGTGAAATAGAATTATAAGTCCAGCCAGTCCATTATTTGTTTATCACCTCACTGTGCTTATCAGTCTGGTCCCACAGCCTTGAACAGAAACCAAAAACAACAACAAAATTACACTTTTATGTCAGGAGGACGTCCAAAGGCATCGGCAAACATTGTTTCAGACCCGAGCTGGGGACTGGGAGGGTGGAGGGAAAGTGGGTGATTTGGGGTGACCGATGGGACCGTCGAAGTGGAGAGTCTTGAGGCAGGACTTGAAGGAGGCCAGGGAGGGGACAAGGTAGTGGGACTGTGGATGGAGTTCCAGAAGTTGAGGGCAGAGTGGCTAAAGGCTCGCCGGCCAATGGTTGGGTGGGTGGGCAGGGACATGGAGCAGGCCAGAGCCTGCTGTGTGGAGGGGTCGGTCAGGTTGGTAGGGGGTTAGGAGATCACGGATGTAGGGTGGGGCGAGGCCGTGGAGAGCTTTGAATGTGAGGATCAGGATCTTGAATTGGATCCTCTGGATAATGTGGAAACAATAGAGTCGAGCGAGGATGGGGGAGGTGGGGTCACAAAGCCTGGAGCCATAGAGGACGCAGGCCGCAGAGTTCTGGATTGTCTGCATCCTTTGGAAGGAGGAATTGGGAAGACCGACAAGCAGGGCATTTGCATCGTCAACCATCTAATGGTTGACCACCAAGCTGATCTGGTGTTTGGAAATTTCCATAGATTAACACTCACAAACCTTAATGTTCTGTGGTTAAGATTTTGGTGTTAAAAGTTTTCCCAGCAATGCTTTCCACAACTTTTCATACCAAATAATGCAGTGGAATTTTAACCAATAATTACACTAATCTGCAGAGGATCATTTCCAAACTGAAATCCCTGTTCCATGTCATGAGAGCTCTTCGTAAACAGTTCTTGTGATTGATTCTGAAGAGCAACTGCACTTCCCATCATGCACTGCACATAGAGGTTGTTGAGGTAGAAATATTATTGTAGATTTAAGATATCAATGTAGCCTTTCCAGGTGCAATGAAAGATTGTACCTGGAGCTCCTGTGGCTCAGTGGTTAGAGCACTTGTCTTGCAAGCTGGGGAGACCTGTGTTCGAATCCAGGCAGGTCAGGGCGAAACCTTGGGCAAGTTTCCTTACTCCACAGGTCTAATAATAATCCGTCCAAAAAAAACACAATAATAAAATTGGTCATTTCAATCCACAACTGTGTGTGGGACACTGCTGTGCGCAATTGGCTGCCGCGATTCGCCAACAAATATATATACAGTCAATTCACTTTACAGTATATTCTGTGAAGCGCTTTGGGACGTCGATAAGATGTGGAAAGCGCTATATCAAAATGCAAGGATTATTATTATTATTATTATTGTGAAAAATTTGTGGTATTCTATCAACTAAACCCAAATGAGACATTGTTTCTCCCAGACTCTGCAGTCTATTTGAGACTTGCTTCTCCTCCCTCTCCCCATCCATTTTCATTTTGATCAACTTATGAACAAGTTAATGTGTACTTTTTTTGGTCAACTGGAAGTCACATGCAGAAAACCATCACAATGTTTAAGAGCATCCAACTCGTACTTTACATGTTAACCTCACAAATTTACAAGTTAGATGATGAAAGTTTGCTAAGTGATGAATTTACTGATCTCGATTGTGGCGAGATTGTTATCATGCTCCATTACCTTCACCACTAAATCACCTAGTCTGCCATTTGATTTTGCTTTGTAAAAGAAAAGAGAGATTGAAAAAATGATGAAATTGCACATTGTAATTGCATCATCTGTACAAAGAGAATTCTCATACATAAATGGCACCTGTGACACTACTTAAAGTAGCAGCTGTGCAAATTGGGAAACAAATTATCTGGCACGCTGATTTGCTCTTAGAATTTGTGATGCATTCAAAAATAGAGTTTCTTCAACACTGGGCGCATTACTGCCCAAAGACAGTAACTAAATACATTACCATCTGCCACACTGTTAATGCCAATAGGAAAATCTAGCTTAATGTGTTATAGAAATATTATTAAATTAAAATCAACCTCCCCCTTGTGTTGTTATGGTGCAAAGTGCAAGGTTCTATTCGTAGCCTCTTCATCAAATTGCTACGGTGATGATAGTAGATTGTCTCCAACTTTGGGCTACTAGGACAAAGATAACATACTTCCCTAGCACAGAAAGCCTTAGAAACCATGCAAATCACAAGAAACAGACTAAGTTGTTTAATCCTACATACAAAATTTCAAAATATCAATAAATATGAAACAAAATAAATTTGCTATCAATCTGAGAGATTTGGAATGATAAAAATCAATTGCATTTATCCCGTTATTTTATCAAATCATGAAAGATGGATACACTTGGAAGGGTATAATTACCAGAAACACTAATAGCCGTGCTGTCTCTGAACCTGCAGGACATTTTAAATAAATATAAAATTGGTACTTATCTCTTACCTTTAATTGGCCACAACAAAATATAGACACATTTTAATTCTGCTTATTTATTATAATAATCATTGCATCTGATATAGCGCCTGATCAATTATTTGAGGCTTCTCAAATCACTTTACAGAATATATTGTAAAGCAAATTGACTCTGTATTGTGTGCGTGAAATTCAGCAGCCAATTCCACACATCAGTGTCCCACAAGCAGATTTGATAAACTTGCAGAAATGGCCAATATCCTAGAGGCTTGTGATGAAATATTCTCGAGAAGAGAATTGTACAAAACAGAGCGAGGCCATACAACTAATTTCACCAGTGAAAGCTATTGATTTAGTCTTGCATCTCTGCTATTTCACCTCTCTCTGAAGGTATCGATTTAGTCCTGTATCTCTGCCTTTTGCCAATATCAATTTAGATTTTTCTTAAAGTAATTCCCATTTAAATTCCCTTTCTTTCAACTACTATTTAGGTAGAACATTATGTTGTACTACCAACAATAAATAAATTGGTTATAAATAAATTCTACTATACTGATACAGGTGTCCCCCGATTTACGACATGGCTACGTTCCTGAAAAAGTCACGTAAATCAAAATATCATAAATCGGAACGGGTTATCCCATATGGTCCCAGTATATAATCCGAGATGCATTCTTTTGACAACATTTTTAGACCCCAAACCCACAAAAATAACATTTTGCTACAAATAATTTAATGATAATGAGACTTAATAAATTTAATTAATGAATAAATAATTTAATACCACATCAAGTGGGTCCCGCGGTTCTCGATCTCAGTTGACCGGGTTCCGTACCATGAACAGATCCAGCCTCTAGGACCCAATGTGAGCCCCGAGTCCTTGGGGATCATCTTATCACCGCATCCAATCGGCAACCGTCATGTAAACAATGACGTAGTGACATGCTGCGGGCCAGTTCAACATGTTTACCTGATGTCAAGCGGCTGCCATTTACCGAATGGATGAGGTGATCAGGTGATACCCAAGGCCTCGGGGATATACTAGATATACACTTCCGTCTGGGCCACTGTTTGGCGCGTTTTTGTCAACATCCACACACATTTCAGGTTGGTATACAAAATATACTGTGTATTTTGATTTTTTCTACCCACAAAATACTGTACATCGATAAAAAGGTGTTAAAAAATTAAGTTTCTTAAATCGAAATCATGTAAATAGAGACATCGTAAATCGGGGGATACCTGTATTAATAAAGAAATTAATTGGTCACTCAATTCACGATTGTTTGTGTGACAATGTTGTGTGCAATTGGTTGCCATGTTTTGCCCACAAAATAAATAGTCAATTCACTGCAGTATATTCTGTGAAGCATTTTGAGACATTTTAAGGCATGATGAGAAATGATGTGGAGTCCTCTAGTTCAGTGGTTAGAGGATTTGCCTTACAAGCAAGAGACCTAGTTTCAAATCCAGGCAGGGCAAAACCTTGGGTAAATCTCCTTACTCCACACACCTAATAATAATCCCTCTAAACAAAAGTAATAAATTGGTCATTTCAATCCATGACTGTTTGTGGGACGTTGCTGTGCGCAATTGGCCACTGCGGCTCACCCACAAATATACAGTCAATTCACTTTACAGTGTATTCTGTGAAGCGCTTTGAGGCATTTAGAAGATGTGAAAAACACTATATCATTTACATGGATTGTAATTATTATAAGGCACTATATCAAATGCGAGGATTATTATTATTATAAACAGCCATGGATTGAGATGCTTGGATGCCATTACTGTATTTTCTTTCTTTTGGTGATACCAACATATACTTTCACTCTTGCCTCCAGATGTTATAAGCTTGAACCCCACATCATGGCGCATTTTAAACTGACATTCCCAAACAGTGTTGATGGAGTGAGCTGTGTTGTCCATCCTTGGAATGCCGTTTTAGATTGAGGTTCTGTCTGCCTGATCAGGTGGACATTAAAGATACCATGGCACTATTTGAAAAGAGAGGAGAGTTTATTCCAATGTCTTTCACTTCATGGTTATTTGTGGGATATTGCTGTTCACTGACAAGTACCTCATTACTACACTTTGCACTAAGGCTGTGAGACACTCCAATGAAGTGATAAGATAGCATATCAAATGCAAGCATTATTCAGTGATGCATGAAGTCATTCCCATTTTCCTTTGCGCCTAATACAATCATAATACAGTGGGATAGTTTTCTGGGAGCAACAAAATACAGACTGGGTTGATGCTAATTTTATGCTTCAAATTATGAAACATCATTGAGAGAAAAGGGCACATTTGGATAAGGTGGGAGAAAGGATACAATAAATTGAGAAATAATAATACAATTGATAATAATACAATAATCTTACAATTGATACAACACTTTATCTTGTCATTGTGATATCTCAAAGCATTTCACAAGATTTATTGTAAAATGTAATGACTGTGAATGTGAGTGTGGAAAAAAGGAAATGCTCAATGAGGTAATAAGCTCCATTATCTTGAGTGCTAGAACTAGCACCATTGGTTCACAGGTAGGTACTTAGAAAATAAAGGCATTAAAATATATGAAGAATATATTTCAAAATCTTTGGCAATCTAATAGTGGAACAGGATGAATTAGGTGATATTTGTGAAGTCCTACAGCTCAATAGTTAGATAAGGAATAATCAAGAGATCTAGGTTTGAATCCCAGCAGGGCAAAACCTTGGGCAAGTTTCCTTACTCCACATGCCGGATAATAATACCTCAATTAAAAATAATAAAATTGGCCATTTCAATCCACAACAGTTTGTGGGATACTGCTGTGCCCAATTGGCTGCCATGTTTTGCCTATATATATATATATACAGTCAATTCACTTTCCATTCTTTGTATATTCTATATAGCACTTTGAGACATCTCATAGACATGAAAGCACTATATCAAATGTAAGGATTATAGTTATTATTATCATTAGTATTATGCCAAATCCCTGCTCCTTTGTACTAAAAATGAATCATTGTCCAATGAATTGTCAATAAATTTGCCCACATATATAGAGTCAATTTACTTTCAGTATATTCTGTGAAGCGCCGTGAGACGTCTAGGTGATGTGAAAAGTGCTATATCAAATCATAGAATCATAGAATCATAGAATTTTACGGCACAAAAGGAGGCCATTCGGCCCATCTAGTCTGTGCCGGCTCTTTGAAAAGAGCGATTCAATCCCATTGCCCTGCCCGCTCCCCATAGCCTAATAGACCCGTTCTTCCTAAATAAAGATCTAATTCCCTTTTAAAAGTTGTTATCGAATCAGCCTCCACCACCTTTTCAGGCAATGCATTCCAGATTCGAACAACTCGCTGAGTGAAAAAATTTCTCCTCAGCTCCCCTCTACTGCGCCTTGAAACTATTTTAAATCTGTGACCACGAGTCACAGATTCACCCACGAGTGGAAATAGTTTTTCTCTATTTGCCCTGTCGAAACCCCTCATGATCTTATAAACCTCTATTAGGTCTCCCCTCAATCTTCTCTGCTCCAGAGAGAATAACCCTAGCCTATCTAGCCTCTCCTCATAGCTGAAGTCCCTCAATCCTGGCACCATCCTAGTAAATCTTCGTTGTACCCTTTCCAATGCCTTCACATCCTTTCTGTAGTGTGGTGACCAGAATTGAACACAGTATTCCAGCTGAGGCCTCACCAAAGTCCTATAGAGGTTAGTCAGCACTTCCTGACTTTTGTACTCTATACCCCTATTTATAAAGCCTAGTATCCCATATGCCTTCTTAACAGCCTTGTCTACCTGTCCTGCCACCTTCAACGAGTCACTAACACAAATCCCCAGGTCTCTCTGTTCCTTCACACCATTTAAAATTGTACTGCAAGGATTATTATTATTGTTTATTACTTAATTAAGAATCCATCTCATCAATTGTCTCCAACCCATGAGCCTGAACTTTTCTTCAAGTCCTCTAAAGTTTATAATCAAACATTTGTGTGGATGTTAACCTTCATTGGAGATGGAATTGCTATGTACGAGGTGCTAATTATCACTAGTGATTCTGCTTCAATGGTTTGCCTGGAAGCTGGTGTCAACTGACACAAAATGCAGCAGAATTGAATTTTAGATATACTCTAATAAGACAAAACCTAATGGTTAACTAATGTTGAAGGGCTTATCACAAGTTCAAACTTTGCATGATTTCTTTATCTGAATCATGTAAATTAGATTTGGTGCTCGGTAGCATATCAGTCTGCTCCTTGAAAATTCAACTCCAACAGGATCTATCTTGCAAAGCTGAATTTGCAGGAGTTGGAAGGGAACCCATTGCGAAATCATAGAATCCTAAAATTTTACGGCACAAAAGGAGACCATTTGGCCCATCTAGTCTGTGTCGGCTCTTTGAAAAGAGCAACTCAATCTCACTGCCCAGCTCTCTCCCCATAACCTAACAGACCTGTTCTCCCTAAATAATGATCTGATTCTCTTTTAAAAGCTATTATCGAATCGGCCTCCACCACCTTTTCAGGCAATGTATTCCAGATTCGAACAACTCGGTGAGCAAACAAAATGCTCCTCAGCTCCCCTCTGCTTCATTTTGAAACTACTTTAAATCTGTGACCATGAGTCACAGATTCACCCACCAGTGGAAACAGTGTTTCCTTATTCACCCTGTCGAATTCCCTTATGATTTTATAAACCTTTATTAGGTCTCCTCTCAACCTTCTCTCTTCTAAAGAGATTAAACCTAGCCTCTCTAGCCTTTCCTCATAACTGAAGTCACTGAATCCTGCTACCATTCTAGTAAACAAAACACAAAATACTACAGATGCTGGGAATCTGAAACAAAAACAGAAGTTGCTGGGGAAACTCAGCAGGACAGGCAGTAAACCTTCTCGTAAACCTTCTTGCACCCTTTTCGATGCCTTAACATCCTTTCTATAGACATACTTCAAACTATAGCCCATCTTAATAGCTATCGGAGTTAGGATGATTTCTTGTAAACTATTAGAGTTGAAGTTATGAGGGATTGATCTTCACACCTAAAACAAGTTGATAATTGAAGAGTGATTTAGACTGCGGTTTCAGTGATATCATATCATATACTGCATTTTTACACCCAATACATCTAAACAAAAGATACATAGGACTATAAAACTTTCAGCATGGAAGAAGGCTATTCAGCCAACTGTGTCTTTGCTGGATATTTTTAAGAACAATATTTTTAGTCCGATGTACTTGCCTTTCCTCCCAATGTGCAACTCCCAATCACAGAAGCACTGTGTATTGTCTAAAAAGGAGGAAAACTCAATGTTATAGAAACATATGATCAGTTTGCTGGACAATTCAATAACCTTCGAGGAGGATAATGGTAGTAAGACATATACTGGGTAATTACATGCTTAAAATTGAGTTTGATTTTCAAAGTAACAGGTGTATCAAATTGGATTTACTAGACCTAACACATGTCTCTAAAATGATATCATTTAAACAAGCCTAGTTTGTAAAATTGTCAGACAAGCCAGTGTCCAGAGCAGGTAATTGAAATGCTTGCGATTTTCTGTGCCAAGTGAAACTATTGCCACTTCACTGATACTTCAGAAAACATTAATCTGTGAAACATTTTGAAAAGAACCCACTGGGTGTGCTTCCTGATTCAAATAATACTAATAATAATCTTTACATTTGATATAGCTCTTTTAACATCTTCTAGATGTCTCAAAGCACTTCACAGAATATACTGTAAAGTGAATTGATCGATATATTTGTGGGCAAAATGCAGCAGCCAATAGTGCACAGCAATGTCCCACAAACTGTCGTGGATTGAAATGACCAATTTTAATATTATTTTTTGATGGATTATTATTAAGAAAACATGCCTATGGTTTCACCCTGTCTGGAATTGAACACAGGTCCCTCACTTGTAAGGCGAGTGCTCCAACCACTAAGCTACAGGACTCCTTGGGCTTATGACTCAAATGTTCTGTATTTGTTAGCTGGCTTTTTTCATTTCAATGAAATGGAAAGACTTAGTTTGCATGGATGCTCTTTGTCATCAGGTTTCAACAGATAGGCCAAGAAAATGCAGCCTTGTTTATTTCTTTACTGTAATGCATGTTCAAATAAAGGTGAAACCTCATTTCCAAATATCATGGTGGCCAATTTATCATTTCTGCCCATTTAGAAAGTTAAGTTGGATGAAAATTCTTCCTCACTGTAATTTATCACAGATTCACTTCCTTTGTTATAAAATGCCAGCAAATGCTTATTCATAAGTTTTTTTTGTAACTACAGAAAATTGATAATTCAAAATAAACTTGTTTGGGTATTTTATGCTTTTTCTGGTGCAGTTAATTTCACTGCATCTTCATGAGAAAAGACAGACCTTGCATTTGCTTCTGATGGAAATTCAATGAGCTAATGGTTTCATAGATCATAGTTGCTGCTTGGTCAACTAGATCAAATTCAATAACTTTTGTTTTTATTCAATTGACGTTGCTTTGGTTTATTGCTTTAACATTAAGCCATACAGATAATATTTTTTAATGATTTGGCTAGTAAAATCGTTAATACCAGACTTCTACGTTGATGTATGTGAAATAAATGAAGGCTAGCTTAACATCTTTGTCATGATGATGAGTAACATCAGCCTTTTCGAAAGGATTATGGTGTTGCCAAATTACTTTTGGCTTAACATTTTCATTATACAGTAAAAGCTTGGTTATCTCCAGCAACCAACCAACCAGCACGCTCAAAGAACCAGTATCTCACAATACAAGTAAAATTTGGGAATACATGGTTTTCCCCATGCGTATGCTCACTTATTAAACTTACCGAATGCAATTTTACAGAGTGCGCTGTTTTCCAGGAATGTAACCCCCGCGTTCGGCAAGGTTTGTCTGTACTATTTATGTATGCTTTATTGGTAAGTATTGGTAATAATATTTTGTTATTATTTAGTCTATTATTAACATGGTAAGTTTTAAAATAAGTTAATTTTTTGTGTAGGATTTTCGGCAACTTGAATATCTGGCATATCTGATTAATTGGCACCGGTCAGGTCCCAAGGGTGCCGGATAACAAAGCATTTACTGTAATTATTTAAAATCACCACTGGTATTTAACACTGATTAACCAGTTTCCTGGAATCAAACAACGCAAGGTAACAAATGCAACATTTGATGTGATAATGATACATTAAACATTCCATATGTAACCATCCACTAATTCACCTCCTGCTGCATCCCAAATTTGTGAAAATTGTTTAGCTCTGCAGAAAGCCAGGGAGACGGTCAGTGGTGATTTTCAACCTCTCATTCCTCAAGTTGCTTCACTTCATGAAATGCCATTTGAACTCAACCTATAGAGATGAATTGAGCAGGATTTCATGAACTAACACAGGAATGCAGCAGGCTCAAACGTGTACAGCAAAGCCCATTGGCAGCAGCAAGATGATATGAAATGCTGCAAAATATATCCTGATATCAATCTAGCTTTCCAGCTAACCAACTACAGATACATGAAAATATATTTTGGGGGCTAGTAAGAATTATGCGTAGATTTGACATCTCAAAGAGAATCACAGGATTTACTGTAGAGAGTAGTAACTGTGTTTTGTACAACATATCAGCCAATTTGTGCACGGCGGCAGCAATAAAATGAATAATATGTTTGTCTCAGAGGATTGTTGGACACGCATTATAATGATCACCTTCTCCCTTAACTCCATCCGTATCCCTCTCCTTCCCTGCTCTTCCCTTGACAAGCTACAGAGCTCCAGAGTTCTGCAGCTCGTGTCCTCTCCCGCACTAGGCTTTGTGATTCCATCAAGCTAATCCTCACCCAGCTCCAAAGGTTCCCCATCCCCCAGAGGATTGAATTCAAGATCCTAGTCTTCACTTTAAAAGCCATTCAAGGCCTTGCCCCTTCCTATCTCTCCAACCTGCTGACTCCCTACCAACTTGCCCGCCTCCTCCGTTCAGCGGGCTCCAGTCTACTACACGATGGTTTTGTGCTTGAGTGATTCAGATCCTACCTTCAACACAATCTCCACAAATGGCTTCTCCTCTCAAGCAACATACCTCAGCACCTTTTCTTAGCCCCTCTTCTTCAATATCTACATGTTCGTTCTTGTTGACATCATCCGCAGACATGAGGTCAACTGCCATGTAATACAAATGTAATTTTATATTGTTTTGTATCACATTGGAAAGTACAACCAGAGAGGCCTCATTTTTTTTTAATAGTATCATGTGATTTTTTACATCCAACTGATCGAACTGACAGAACCTCAGTTTAACCTTGATTTAACATCTCATCAGAAGGATGGCACGTCCAACAATGTAGCACACCTCTAGCACTGCAAACGAGTGTCATCCTAAACTATGTGAGTTCAAAATCTGTTTCTGAATGTGGCTGAAATGTTCAGTAAGAATTTGTTTGTTTTGAACTGTTTACAACAACAACATTATTTAGGTATCTGCTTCTGCTGCGTTCATTCAGGAACCACCTATTGTGGAGGTGCACATTTGTTCTTGAACATTTTCTTTAATATTGACACCAATCCCAAACATTGAAATACTAAATACAGCATCATTTGTAACCAGTAAGCACATAATATTGCTATAGTGAAACCAGCCAGCATCGTTTTTCAAATCAACTCAATACCTTATCACATCAGAAAGCTATTACACAGGGGAACTATTTTTCCAGATAATTGAATCAGATGGAAAGATTGATATCAATAAAATATTGGGAGGATTGTAGGCATCATGCTCTGCGAATATTTCCAACAGCAATGCACATTAAATAAATAAACCAATAAACCAACAAAATAACTTTCCAATTGTGGCTTTGAATTTGAAGCTTTGAAACTATATAAACTGGTTGTCCAATGTACCACCTTCAATTTAATCAAAACAATTAGCATTTATCTGGAACCTTACATTTTTGCATCCTTTTTGTTTGAAACTATCTCCAAATGGTTGAATCTGATGACAAGAGGAAGAACTTGTACAAATCATTATGTAATGCAGTCGGACAATATTTTTGGAAGCACAGAGACAGCAGAATAAGAGAACATAGGTTGAAGGTTGCAAAGTGGCATTTTGGACAGACACCAGGAAGTATTCCTTTACTGAGAGAGTAACCCTTGTAAAAAAAGTACCATGGTACTACCACCATTACCATGGTACTTTTTTACAAGGGAAATGACTAGAATAGGAAGAGTGATTTAGGCCAAGATGCTTGTTGCTCTTTAAGATTAGAATGAGCTTGCAGAGGTTTCATCTAGTGATTTAACTACTTAAAAGCTTGTCCTTTCCACCATAGGAGTCTAATCCTTCAGTGACTATGCTATGACCTCTGAAGTTACCTCCCACTAACCCATCACCTTCCTCTCTTTCAACCTGCCACCTTGTACTGTCTATAATCCTCCACTGTGCCCTCTATCTGACTGTATTCAAATACTGTCTTTGTCCACACCAATGGTAACCTCTCTATTCCCCCTCTCCTTTGCTTGGTATCAGAACCAGTCAGTGGAAAGTGCTCTGAGATGTTTTTCTATGTAAAATGTGCCATATAAATGCAAGTTCTTATTGCTGATGGCAGTGTAGCAGCATTGACACAAAAGTGCCCTTAATAGGGCACTGATTGATATTGATTGATACTAAGGAAGCACATTAAGTGAGAAGTAAATTAAAATATGGCTCGATTAACTTTTGTTCTTCTGAGATTGCGGTTGAAACAAATCGTTGTGACACAGGGAACAAAGAAGCATCAATGTTTTCCACACAGAAGGAGGCCATTCAGTCCTTCATCTCCATACCACAAAAGGCTTTTTAAAAATCTTTATTATCTCCTAATACAGCCTAGAGACGTAGTGGAGAGTCTGTGTTTGATAAAATGTGATAGTTAAACAATATTCGACAACAATAGTTTAACAAAACCTTTGGCAATTTTCCTTATTCCACACACATAATAATAATTCCCTTAAAAAAACCAATAATAAATTGATCATTTCAATCCACGACTGTTTGAGGGCCACTACTCTGGAAAATTGGCTGCCGCATTTCACCCACAAATATACTGTCAATTCACTTTACGATATATTCTGTGAAGCGCTTTGAGACATCTAGAAGATGTGAAAAGCACTGTATCAAATGCAAGGATTTTTATTATATTATTATAATATTAATTATTAATGAACTCCAACAGCAAACACTTATGGGACACATGAAATCTCAAACATTAGTCCCCAAAGTGGCTGGAAAAAGATCTCATCAGAGGAGAGCTCCTATGGGTCGTCATGACCAACATTCACTTACCATCATAGAATCATAGAATCATGGAATCATAGAATTTTACGGCACAAAAGGAGGCCATTCGGCCCATCTAGTCTGTGCCGGCTCTTTGAAAAGAGCGATTCAATCCCACTGCCCTGCCCGCCGGTCCCCATAGCCTAATAGACCTGTTCTCCCTAAATAAAGATCTAATTCCCTTTTAAAAGTTGTTATCGAATCAGCCTCCACCACCTTTTCAGGCAATGCATTCCAGATTCGAACAACTCGCTGAGTGAAAAAATTTATCCTCAGCTCCCCTCTACTTCGCCTTGAAACTATTTTAAATCTGTGACCACGAGTCACAGATTCACCCACGAGTGGAAATAGTTTTTCTCTATTTGCCCTGTCGATTTCAACATTTCAACATTCACAGAATCCTATCGAACTTTTACCTAAATAGAATAGTTTCAGATAGAATAGAGCACGGGCCTCCACCTTAAGGATATCCAATATAGATAACTGCAAAGGTTATTATGTTAATAGTCTTCTTCACAGATTAATGCATGCCTGATCGTACTTCAGTTGTAATGGAAAATGTTTGCGTTATGAATGGGAGCACAACAGGTGCTCAATGGGTCCAACAAGCACGTAAGGCAAGCTTGAGCCTCAGGGTGCAGGATGCACATTTGGAAATTTTGCTAGCAAGACAGCAAATCTATTTAAGGCAACTGCTGGATGATGCCACCAGCTAACAAGAAGAAGCAGGAAGGACATGAGGTGACCTTCTTAATAATTATCTGGGGACTAGGAAATCCACAGTTTCTAAACTTAGACTATTTTCTTAACCATTCATAATGTGAACCTTTTGGAAAATTCTCAGTCTCCAATATGAAGCTATTTCTCTGAAGTTTTTTTTGAAAGAAATACAGGGGGCAAGGGACTCTCAAATAACAAATTTGGCAATATTTGCACACTCTAAAATATTAAGAATATAATTATAAAAAATCTTACATTTGATATAGCAAACTACTCTACATTTAGAACCAGCCTCAATTATCAATTATTTCCAATGCATGTGATTGATTAAAGATTTTTATTTTATTTTGTTGGGTGATTTTATTCATTCTTGCATCCAATTCTTACATGTAGCAATTAGATGTCATGCAATTAGTCATTACTAACTTCTATGTTATTTGACAATTTATGGCATTTACATCATTTGTAAATCTATTAAATCAAATTTATTCACAAATCATTTGTATGCCAAAGGCATATTAGAAAGGATTAAATTGCAGACTAGAAAGGTTAACACTTTTGCATGTGTTGCAAAGAGAGACCAAGGAACATGCTAATGAAATTCAGTACATGCCAACAGATCATTGAACACTTGGGGAGCTAGAACCATATCTTCACTACCACAGAGAATCATTGGGAGTCCTGCCAAAAATATTTCTTCTTACCAGTGAACCGAACCAGTGAACTGTTTCACGAGTTACTTGGCAAAAAGCCCGTTTTTTTTAAACACGACTCACTGAACTGAAACTACTCGACAAAATAGACTATTTTAGAAACATATTGGTAGCAACAGATTACAGACATTCCACCTAAATTTAGATTTAATTCTGTTTATGTACCATATCGGAATATTCAGCTTTTGGCAAATTGTTCAATTCGGTTTCAACTTTGAAGTCAGTTTCCTGTGATTCTTAAAAGAAAGTTACAGAAAAGGAGAGATGAGAACAGATGGGTTGAAGAGACTTCGTCATCTAGGCCAATCTCCTGATCTTGTGATGTGGGATGTCCTACAACTCTCACTCGCTGAGGCCGCTCCTCTTAAATCCGTGACTTGCATTAACAAACTCCAGCCACCCTTGTCAACTGTTGCCTAAACAAGACAGCTCAAACAATTATCAGTTCAATGGGGTGCACTACACATTTCATAAATAGTTATATGAAAAATCCTCAATATCACACACAACAGTTGCCATTTTTAGAAAGAATGGATAAGATAGATTGTAAAGTCTAAGTGCTTAGTGATGAATATAAATACACAACATGTGGAATACCTATATATAAGTAACAATGAACGGTAGTTAACATCAAAGCCATTTGCTAATTTAGCACACAGAAGTCTTGCTCCCATTTATTTATTGGCAACACTCATGGCATTCGTCATTTAAGACAATGGAGGCATACCAATATACTGACAACTTGACTGGAGAGATAGATGACCCAAGATGAAAAGTTAATGTTTCTTTTATTAGTGTTGACATACAAAAGATTTACAAGAGTAAAGCCTAGGCCTAATTTCAAGGGTGGAGGGACATTTAGCCATTTCAGTGACATGGATTGTTTGCAGTATCAAAGTGTTCATTGAAGTTCTTCATTAGTCTGCATGAGAAAGGCAAGTCAGCAAGGGGTCACTTCAGGCATTTTTTTCATCACGTATATGTGTTGTCTTTTCTATCTACAATCTATAATAAATAATAAACTAGTAAATAATATTTTCGTTTGATACAGTGTCTTTCACATCAGCAGGATGTCTCAAATTGCTTTATTTACTGGAACGTATGTTATTATTATGAAGAAATGTACAAGGCTATCTTCTGTAAAAATTACCAATAATAATTATTATAAATTGGTCTCTCAATCGACAACAGTTTGTAGGACACTGCTGTGTGCAATTGCTTCCGTGTTTTGCATACAAAACATACAGTCAGTTCACTTTACTATATATTCTGCAAAGCACTTTGAGGCATCTAGGAGATGTGAAAAGCACTGTATCACATATCACAAAGTGCAGTTATTATGTACATGAGAAGATGGAAATTATTATTGCAGCACAACAACACAAATTTCCAATTATATAGCGACCTTTGCATGGGGTAGCATCTTGGAACACAGTAATCTTCCAAAGTAAATTTAATCTCTCCTTGTTTGCCTTTTCAATTGCACTTTTAGTGTGCAACAGCCAATGTTGCTAATTACAGGACCATGTTATAGCTACTTAGCATTTTTGTAACTGATGTCCTAAACTCGTATAGGATATAAGTGTTAAATATAGGCTTCTGGTGTGATGTGCCATTGAAACACATCCATTTCTGTTTGAACGAAGCAGATGCTACTACATTAAAAGCCCATTTATCCGGCACTCGATCAACCGTAAATTCCGTATAATCGGCATCGAAAAAAAAGGTCCGCATTCGATTAACTGGAATTTATCTGGAAAAATCCATTGAAATAAAAATTATTTTGTGTTTTCTTTTTGTGTTTTCGGCTGAATATCCGGCAGGTGCTTTAATCGGCATTGGCCAGGTCCCGAGGGTGTTGGATAAACAGGCTTTTACTGTACTATGTACACATGTCAGTTTGTCCTTGAATAGACAAACCTTTATGGAGAAATTAATTTATTCTATAGTTAAAAAGTGTTTTACATTCAAAGGAACATATTCTCCATCATGAGTTTGTTGCAAAAATATTTGAGAAAATCTTCCATCATTTTAGCACAAGTAGCAACTGAGAAGTATGCTTGTTTAATAATAATAATCCTTGCATTTGATATATGCAGCATATACTAGATGTCTCAAAGCTCTTCACAGAATATACAGTAAAGTGAATTGACTGTATATTTGTAGTGTTGACATTGATAAAAGGAATGGAATTTCCAGACCAAAATTATTCTGGGACAGAAGTACACAGTCAAATAAGATTAACTGAGGTTTTGATGGTGCTGCTGCTTTTTTTATGCCAAGATATGTGTCTTCTCCCAGCCCAGTAAAACCTACAATCGCAATGTGTCATCGTTACAGGAACAATAAAGAATACTGCAAGAATATTGTATGTGGAATTGTATGGATTGTATGACTCTTCTACAATCATAATAGAACTTTTAGCTCTGTGAAGAAAATATTACAGAGAAACAAAGCAATCTACGCTTCAGACACTTTTGCATCTATGCTACCACACTGGAACTCTATTCTGCAATCTCTCCGTGAGTTGAGGGTGGAGACAGAATGAAAGTGTTGGGTGGAATATGCATACATAATAATTAGAACAATCCTTGCATTTTTCATTTCTTCTAGATATCTCAAAGCATTTCATAGAATATAGTACAGATATAAAGTGAATTGACTGTATATTTGCAGTCTTAACATTGATAAAAGGGATGGAATACATGTGTATACTGTATACATTTGTGGGCAAAATGTGGCAGCCAATTGCACACAGCAGTGTTCTACAAAGAGTCATGGATTGAAATGACCAATTTATTATTACTTTTTTAGGGATTATTATCAGGCATGTGGAGTAAGAAAACATGCCTAAGCTTTCGCCCTGCCTGGAAAGGAACCCAGGATTCTTGTTTGCAAGGCACATTCTTTATGTGGAAGTTAATCCCATACCTGTGGATGATGTCACCAAAGTAGGAGCATATAGATAGTTAAAAACTATAATTCACAATAAACACAAAATAAATCCAGTAAGTGAATATTTCAAATTAGACCTCATTAAATTAGAAAACTCTTGTTGTCCAAACTCATGTTTAACTTGCACTGAATAAATTAAACAGTGAAAATTAAAATGGGCAGTGAAAATCTTATCATTAAAGCAATAGAGAATTGAAGAAATCATGTGCATTGGATCAAACATTCAGCAATATAAAAATATATTGTCAAAGTGAACAATAAGTAGAGAAAGGTCTGTTGCACAACAGTATTTTTGTTTGAGCTTGTGATCAAAACATTAGCTTCTTGATGTGTTTGATGATTTACAATCTGTGTTATGCAGGAATATTAACATAGCATCTTGTTTGTTTTCCCCCTTCTCACTGGCATGGCCTCAGGCTCTGCCATTGTTAAGTGCCCCGAGATGCCACCCTTCATGGAGGGCACTATATAAATGCAAGTAGTCATTGTTTTTTCAAATTCAGGAATACATTTTTAAATATTAACTTTCCTCAAAACATTTCATATTGTGCCATGCATTTCCAATGAAGTGAAGATGCCATCCTGTTCTGTGCTGATGCAAAGTTACGATCTGTTCTTTTCCCCAAAGTTGGAATTATAGATTGGCTCACTGCTTTGGTGTGCCATAAACATTGAAATAACTATATTCCTATCATATTAAAGCCATCAGTTGACATAATCAGCACCATAGCAATATGAACAATCAGAGTTTCTATATTCAGTGTTGTTTAGAAACAAAATAATTGTTTTGCACATGAAGCAATGATGCTACATTATAAACACAGTATTGTTTTGCCACTGAATGAGCTAAATGGGAAATGGGTAATTTTACAGCTCAAATGTTTATTTTATAGAAGCTTTCAGGTAAATTAAATTTCAGTATTTCATTTCTGAAATTATTTCTACTTAATGTTTCCTCCTCCAATTTTCTGTCATCTTAATATAAGCATATTGTTCCAGTGATTCCTGCTTTCTGGATATCATTCAAAGGCTATTTCTTTATCTGTGAGTCCAGTTGTTGAATATCTCCAGGTTACTTAATTGAAGTCATCAGAGCTTAGACAGATTCTATTGAAAACAATAGTTAGATAGTGACACAAGTCTCAGTGACAGAGCAACAGCATTCAGCCTTGCTCTAATGGCACTCATTTTAGTTCTTCTCGTTTTAGTCCTCTGTCTGATATGCATTTTATTACGTTATAAAATCACTTCTGATATATAATTTGATATACAATAATTTACACCATAATGTTTCTGAAAGAACACAAGAAGGAAAGCAAAGATAGTCCATAAAGCAAGCTTTTTCATGTATGTGCGTGGAAGGGTGCAGGGGAGGTACCTGAAATGAAATGTGGGAGCAATAAATTATAATGGGATTAAGCAATCTGTAAGTGTAAATAAAGAGTTTAATGTGGCAAAGTGTCAGGTGATTCATTTTGGATTTAAGATTATCAAGTTACACTACATTCTTGACAGAGAAACACTTAGCAGGGTTGGCCAGCTTTTACTTTTTAGTCTGTCAAATCCCTTAGTAAATTTATACACCTTGATAAGATCACCCTTCACTGGCCTAAATTATGATGAAAGGGTAGAAGAACGTGGATTGTATACTCCCAAATTCAAGAGATTGGGAGTGTCTGGGTGTGCGGGGTGGGGTAGGGGATTTTGTTCCTGATTGAGATGTAAATGGATTTGACAAGGTGAATGGATTTGACAGAGGCCATTCATTGTTTTAAACTTAAGGCTGAGCCATTTAAATGTAAAATAAGGAAACAATTTTCCACACAGTGGGTGATGGGAGTGTGGATCTCACACCCCGGACTGCAGTGGAGTCAGTGATAAATTACATTTTTTAATGTCAAACAGATATATACTTAGGGATGCGGGAGAGGGAGAGGAGTTGTGGATCCACATGGTGGGACAGGCTGAATGATCTACTCCTGTTCCTGTTTTCCAACAAGCCATCATCCCTATCTGGGCTAATGTAGCCTAAGATGTCATTTGATGATGACATTTCAAAAAAGTTGGAATGAGTGAAAAATCACCTTCTCACAGCATTTGTCTGTGGAGCAAACAGTTCTTGCTATTAAAGAGACCGTTTAGTTAAGCTTGCTTTTAAAGGACAATTTTGGCAGATGTTTTGTGCAGAAATTGATTGTTAAGTATTTTGAACAACATTCAAAATACTAGGTTGCTGCTGCTGTAAACTCGAAACAGCAACACAATTAAAATCAAGAAGACAGGAGTGAAATCAAGAGAGAGTTGGAAATTTCGCTAATTCTGTGAAAATATTTTCACGCTAAAAGTGAAACTAAACTAATCACTGTGAAGAGAGAAGATGGCAGCTAGGGGCTGGGAATGACTAAATAAATATAAAATTAATTTGGAATAACCATTGACAATGTCATGATGCATAATTCATTTGCTATTTGTACTCCTTAAAACTTGCCACCATCACTATTGATTTCTTACTAGGGTCCGGTGATATATCGATATATCGGTTGTATCCGATATAATTTCCATATTGATATGCCGATATAGGAATTTAAAATATATCGATATATCGGAAAATTTGATATATTGGACATATCGATATATCGTTTTCTGGTGATATATCGGTATTATCGGTATAATGCAATCTTTTCCAGTTAATCTTGTCACCGGCATTGCAACTTCCTGGGCCTAGAGCATGGAAAGTGCGCACATCCGAATGCGCGCACACCCCGAATGCGCGCGCACTGAAATACAAGACCCAGAATGCTCATTTCTATACACAATGCACAGACCAAGGTGCAAGCCGGCATATTGTATTCATAGTTCTCGAATACAATATATAGGTATACAAGGGGTGGGGGGAGAGGGAGGGAGAGCCGGGGCAGGGGAGAGGGAGGGAGAGACGGGGGTGGGGGGAGGGGGAGGGAGAGATGGGGAGTGGGAGAGGGAGGGAGAGACTGGGGGGGGGAGAGGGAGGAGGGAGGGAGAGATGGGGTGGGGAGAGGGAGGGAGAGACGGGGGGGAGAGAGATGTTTACCTCCTGTGGAGATAGGCCCCGAATGCGCGTGCACCTCCGAATGCGCGCTCACACCTCCGAATGCGCGCGCACACCTCCGAATGCACGCGCACACCTCTGAATGTGTGCACATGCGCAGTATAAGCACCCTGAAAATATCGATATATCGGTATATATCAATACAAGCCCATCGATATATCGAAATTGGAAAATTTCCATATCGACGGACCGTATTTCTTACTGATGCATTTCTATTCACAACCTTTGCTCCTGTTTACCATTACAAAAGACTGTCCAAAAAAAGATAAATAGGAAAATGATTTGCTTTATTTCCTAAAGGTGGTGGGTCAAGCAATACTTTTGGTTAAAAAAGACCCGATTAAAGAGAGTTTTAGGTTGCTGGGAAATCTCAGCAGGTCAGGCAGCATCCATGGAGAAAGGGAAGTGAGTCAATGTTTTGGGTCCACAAAACTTCATCAGAACCGAGGCATTTGAGGCATTTCCTTTCAATATTTAAATTGCAGAATAACTGTAAAACATGACAACAAATACCATCATTTCTTTGAAATGCGTGGTTGAGACAGTCAATAATTATTTATTGTCTATTAGTGTGAGGCCACTGACTTTGGCCCAAACTGGCAGCAGTCTTGCTTGATGTTGGGTGATTTGAGTGGTGGTTTGCAGGATACTTGCTTGTTCACATTTTATTTGTTGAATGAATTCATAATCCAAAAGGGAATTGAGCCATTCTGCCCCACCCTATGGAACTCCATCCCATATTCTCTTTGCCTCATTTCCTTCCTTGCCACATTCTAGGTGCATCTCAAAAGCCTCCTCATCGACTGAGCCTCTGGTCAATCTCCTACCCTCCCTCCACACTCCCAAGTTCAGATCCACATCTCTGACTGAGCAGTGCCTTGTATTGTATTATATTTGTGTGTGATTGTAACAGTCAACTTGTGAACAACAATGTCCCACAACTACCTTTTATCTACCTGAGGGATTGTTTGCCAAGAAACAAGATGATACTCCCTTCTCTATTTTATTATTGGGATGTGGTCATTAACAGTCACCTGAAGAGGCAGATAGGACCTTGGTCTGATATTTCATTAGATGGAGATAACATCCAACAATGCAGTGCAGTGCAGTGCTCCTTGAGTACTGCACTGGAATATCAGTCTACGAATGTGCTCAATTTCCCGACATGGGGCTTGAACCCAGAGGGCAGAATGTTATCAGGTTGACACAAGTTAACAGCTGTCAGCGGCTTTGGACCTCACCAATATGCCAAAATCAGAGATAGCAAATTGACAATTATAGACCCGAATTGAACACCATTTTGTTAGAATTATTATTTTATCATCTGAAAATTTTGCTGAGGTATTTCTAAGTAGAGTGCCGTGGGTCCACAAGAATTTTAAATCTTTGACCCATGGTAAATCCACTCCATCAGTAGAAAATATAAACGGAATGTACCATAATAATAATAGATAGGCTCAACATGGCACTCTTCCAGTTATTGGAAGTAATTTCTATTCAGCTGACTTGTTGGATTCCACCTTAATTAATCATTTTTATGAAATAGTGCAAATTAGACCTGACTGTATCTCATTCTTAACCTCATGTCAGAATAATGTTACCTCTTCTTTCTGTCAGGCAAAAGACAAATTGAATTATTTTTCTGTCATGTTACCACATTAACAGGAATTGCTTTTAGATTATCAAATTCAATTGTAAGGAGGATCACCATTTGAAGATGAAAGACGCCATTTGAATTTGCTGTCAATGTAGCACCAATCAACAGTTTGTTTCGTTTCAACCATAACATCAATTCCAATCTTAAATTTGTTCAAGCAAAACACAGCAAATATCGGTAATGTTACGACCGTCAAATAGCAATGCACGAGATATGAATATATATATATCTGCAATCTCAGGATTTGATTCAAATTGAATAACTTTGAACAATCCTCATAAACATTCTTATGGGTGATCCATGTAAAATAGTATATCAAAGGATTGGCTGAACTAGTGAATTGACAATTTGCTCTCTTCATTAATAGTTTTTGTCTGATCATAAGATAGAATAGAATAAAAATAAACCTTGCATTTGATATAGACCTTTTCAAGTCTTCTAGATGTCTCAAAGCACTTCACAGAATATACTGTAAAGTGAAATTACTGTATATTTGTGGGGGAAATATGGCAGCCAATTACACACAGCAATGTCCCACAAACAATCATGGATTGAAGTGATCAATTAAAAAATATATTTTTTGAGGGATTATTATTAGATGTGTGGTGTAAGGAAACTTGCCCAAAGTTTCATCCTGACTGGAATTTAACCCAAGTCACTTGCTTGTGGGGGTGAGTGCTCTGACCACTGTACTACTGGACTCCAATTAACTGAAGAAGTGTGCGGGGGTTGTAAGGAAAACTGCTGATGCATTTTAGTATGTCAATCAAATTATTTCTTGAATTGGCAAGCAATGCAGTTTTAGTTGGTTAAACTTGATGCATAATCTGGGTTCCTCAAGTTCTAGTAATTGATGATTCTGAATTCTCCAAACATAAACAATGCACACTTTTGCACAGAGAGGTAAAGAATAGCCTGTCACAAGCTTCAAACTAGCAAAGACATGTAAATAAATTCATTCATGAATTTATATTTAATTATAGATAGAAAATGGTTATCACTTTGGACAACTCTTTCCATTTCCAGATTTTGTACTGGGTGATACAATGTAAAAGCTATCACACAAATATCACCATTTGAAGATGTCTGGTGAGATTAGTGTCCAGGAGTAAGAAGAGCGCCATTTCCCATTGACAATAATTATAGCTGGACAGAGCTACACAGCTAAAGATTAGCCATCTGATCACATAGTTTTTGGACCATTGTGACAGTTACCTTTTTGTCTTAAACAATAGGTGTTTTTCATTTTTTTTAACAACATCTTGCATTTATACAGCACATTTCATATAATGTCACAGAAAGCTTTAGAAATGCAATGTTGCATGCTGAGCAAGGATGAAGAGGTGGAGATAGCCATAGGTATGTTTGGAACAGCAGCATTTGAGGCGTGACTTAAAGACACAGAGGTCGTAAAACAGAATTGTAGGGAGAGAGTTCCAGAGGTTAAAGACATATAAACTGAAAGCTCAGCAACTGATGGTGAACTGAGGGGAAGGGGACACTTTACGGAGAAAATTCAATTTCCCCTTTAAGTGAAATCTCCTAGTATGAAAATTGAAAGAGAAATTATAAAAATTAAGTAGAAAGTTCGGAGATGAACTCTAATTAATCTGTGCTGAATAGAAATGCAGTATGGTCTCTACTTTCCAATGGATGGAAATCATTGGAAAGTAAAATATGTCAAAAATGTTGATTTGACTCCTGGAAGCACCTTTTAACTTCTGGCTCGGTCTTTTATTTGTTTAGCATTACTATTTGGACATGGTTAGAGAGAAAGTCTCAACAAAAAGCTTTATACTGTATTTTAATTCTATCAATGATGTTAAAAGTGATTTATTTGCCCTTTTTAAATTTTTATCTGTAAATATTGAAAACTTCATTGAATTGTAAGGGTGTAAAATGGAATCATTTAAACCTGATGAACAGCCTTGAGCTATATTGTATGATAACTCTTATATAAATGTAAGTTGGTGCTGTTCATTTCCTTTTCCTCATCCATCATCTATCTCAATTAAGATTACTCATGATTACTTATGTACATAAAATGCAGCACAGTATACAATAATACAGCACATAAATAGGTAATTCAGCCCAACAAAAGGACAATGTTTTAAAGATTTGTAAAAGACAAGCAAGTCTAGACTAATTTCATAGTACAGTAGAAGCCTGTTTATCTGTGACCCGATTAACCGGATTGCTCGACCCCCTCACGGGGCAATTCTCTATTCCAACAATCACGAATATGCTTAATTTGCGCATGCACGCAATGCGTAAGCATGCACACTTATTAAACTTACCAACTTTTTTTACTGATTTTTTACCGAGTGTGCTGAAATCTTTATTGGTAAGTAGCTATACAATATTCTGTTACTATTTAGTATATTATTAATATAGTATGCTTTAAAATAAGTAAATTTTTTGTGTTGGTTTTCGGCAACTTGCTGCCCGATTATCCGGCACAGTCAATTAATCGACCCCGCCGAGAGTGCCAGATAAACGGGCTTCTGCTGTATCTTTAGGGGCATGGAGGAACTGTGAGGAAGAAGGTACAATACAAGGGAGTCATAGATAGGTTAATGATACGTGAATAAAGGAGTTCATTGCAGAATTTATGTGAGTTACGGTCTTTTAGAGAGATAATAAACAAAGGATAAATATTAATACTCTTAATGGAATGAGGGAGACTGCGGATTATAGATTTCTAGTACTTTAAACGTGGAAGTGTTTAAACAAATTGAATTACATAAAGCCCTTACTATGCTAACTCATTGCTTGCTGGCCTTTCCAACTCTTCCATCCATAAGTTGCAGATCAATTGCAGCACCAGGCTCTATGACCCTGTCTCTGTGACCTCCTTACTGCAAATTGACTTGATTGTACTCTCTACTCAACATGCTCTGACCTGCTTGTTGGAGAATAGCAACCATCTTAAAAAGTAGAAAACCTCAAAAGTATTAGCGCAAACAATATCTTGATCTAATTAAAATGGAGTACGAAAACAGGAGTTTGACTTTCAGTCTTATTATGCTAAGATAAGGGTGCATCTGGTCATGGGATGAGGCACACAGTCTAGTACCCACATAATGGGTTGAGTAATAAAAGGCTTTTCTATCTCACACCCTGCCAAAAGAATATATAGCAGGGCGATTGATAGTGTACGCCAACTGATCCTCAAGGCCAGTAGCAGCCCATACCAAGATAAGGTAGAACTAGAGAAAACAACAGATGGGTTGTGATGTACTGTACTCTTTTTAATTAGTAAAGTCAGGACGAAGGAATCAGAAGATTCCAGAATCCAGGAAGATTGTATAACTGGAGCAGCTTCAGATGTCAGAGTCAGAGAGATCTTGGGCACCTATGTGAGTATTGAGAGTTGGAGAGTTGTTGAGCCAAATACAAAGACTGAGACTTGGAAATCAACCACCTGCAGAACTAAACTGGTAGTAGTATACCACATTATATGTGATCAAAAATCCCAACATGCTTCGTGTCCCCTCTTCTACCTGCTCCACCATCAGCTGTTGTATCTTCAGCCTCTCTGTGCCCCCTCCCCCACCCTCCCTTTGGAACTGAATTTAACAGTTCCTTTGCATTGCTCCCTCTCTTTCCTCCTTAAACGCACATCTCAAAACCCTCCTTTTTCTCTGCACCTTTCATCACCTTCTACCCCTGCTTGAGGCAGAGACAACATTTTGGAATGGGAACTGAATATTCCTAGCTACCCTTGTAAAAAAAAGTACCATGGTAATGGTGGTAGTACCATGACAGTACCATGGTAGTACCTTTGTTATGGTGGTAGTACCATGGTTATGGTGGTAGTAGCATGGTATTGCCACCATTACCAAGGTACTTTTTTACAAGGGCACATTTGTGTTCAGGAGGGTTAGGGAAGGGAAAAAAAAGTGGGGGTGTCTGGCAATTTTGATTGAAAACACGGTTACGGACGTGGAAAGGGTCGATGTGCTAAAGGGTACAAAAACAGAATTTATTTGGTTGATGTTAAGGAGCAGAAAAGAAGCTGTTACACTATTAGGTGTATAGTATAGACCACCAAATAGTGGGAAAGAGATAGACAAGCAAATCTGCAAACAAATTTCAGAAAGATGTAAAACCAGTAGCGTAATAATAATGCGGGACTTGAGTATTCTAACATAGACTGGCAAAATAAAACTGGAAAGTGCGAGGTGGGGAAAGGATTCCTGAAATGTGTGCAAGATGATTTTCTGGATCAGTATGTTTCCAACCCAATGAGGAAGGAAGCATTGCTGGATCTAGTTCTGGCAAATGAAGTCGGGCAAGTGGAGCAGATTTCAGTACGAAAGCATCTGATCCACAATGGTCACAACATCATTAGATTCAGAGAACTTATGGAAAGGGACAAGGAACAATCAAAGGTGAAGATACTCAACTGGAAGAGGACTAATATCAGTGAATTAAAAGGGGACCTAACTAAGGTGGACTGAAAAGAAAGTTTGGCAGGTATAATAGCTAACAAGCCTTCAAGGAGGAGATAGTTTAGGGACAGAACAAATATATTCACAGTAGGGCATCTAAACCTCCCTGTATGACTAAGGAAATTGGGATTAAAAGAAAAAAGAAAAAGGGAGGCTTATGATAAATGCCAAATCCAAAATACAGAGGAAAATCAGATAGAATATAGAAAGTACAGAGGAGAAGTGAAAAAGGAAATAAGAGGGGCAAAGAGATTGTGAGAAAAGATTAGCAGGTAACATAAAAGGATACCCTAAGGTATTTTATAAGAAGATTAAGAATAAACAACAACAACAACAAATTACATTTCTAGAGCGCCTTTCACATCGGGAGGACGTCCCAAGGCGCTGCACAGGAGGCGTGTGACCCGAGCTAAGAGGGGAGTGTTTGGGAAGGGGTGAGACACGAAGGGGAGGTCGAAAAATTTGGGGTGGAACAAAAGGCACGGTCGAAGAGGAAAGTCTTCAAACCGGCCTTGAAAGAGGAAAGGGAAGAAACGAGACGGAGGGATTGCATTCCATAGGGTGGGAGCGGAGAAACTGAAAATAAAATAAAAGATTAGTCAAAGGTAGGGTAGGTACAATTAGGGACCAAAGTGGAAATGTTCTTGAGTAGGTAGAGGGCATGGCTGACATACTAAATGAAAACTTTGCATCTGTCTTCACAAGAGAAGAGGATGCAGCCAATGGCACGGTATCGGTGAAGATGGTAGAGCAATTGGATAAGATAGGAATAAACCAAGAAGAGATGCTAAAAAGCTGGAGAAGTCAACTGATGCAGACGGGATGCATCCTAGTTTACTTAGGGCAGCAACAATCGAAATAGGGGAGGCTGTGGCCACAATCTTTCAATCCACCTTGGACACTGGATTGGAGATAGAGGACTTGAGGGTTCCAAATGTTATTTCTCTGTACAAAAAGAGGCAGATGGATAAACCAGAGAACTACAAGCCAGTCAGCCTAACATCTGCTCTGGGGAAACAAAATTAATTTTCACTTTGAAAAATATGGTTTAACAAACAATAGGCAACATCAATTTATTGAAGTCAAATCATGTCTAACAAACCAGGTAGAGTTCTTTGTTGGAGTAACAGAGAGGGTGGATGAAGGCAGTGCAGTTGATGTGGCTTACATGGATTTTCAAAAGTTGTTTGATAAAGTACCACATCAAAGAAACTTGTAAGCAAAATAGAAGCTCATGATATTAAAGGGACAGTGACAACATGGATACAGAACTGTCTGGGAGACAGAAAGGAGAGAGTGGTAATGAATGGTTGATTTTCTGGCTGGAGTGAAATGTGCAGGGTTGGTATATGGACTACTGCTGTTTTTGATCTATTTAAATGACTTGTTGTTGGGTATAGGGACTACACCTTCAAAGTTTGCAGGAGATACAAAGTTAGAAAAACTGGTAAAACAGTGAAGAGGATAGTAGAGGTAGCAAGCAGACTTAGACAGATTGGTAAAATCAACAGATTTGTGGCAGTTGAAGTTTAATGCAGATTTTTTTTTGCAATGAACAACCTTTGGATTCTTCTGTTGCATTATACAAACGGTAAGAGACCAAACAAACAAGCTGGTATATATATTTCACAAATAATCAGAAATACCAGTATAGCTAGAGTAGCTAAGCAGCCAGGTCTCTCCCGAGACATTATATGGCAATGTTGAGGGAGACTATCTACCTGTGAATTGTAGCATTTGTAGGGTATGTTATAAACAGCCACTTCAAATCCCCTATCAGAGAACAGATGTGATTGCAGAATTAAAAGAACGTCATTGACAGACTACACACGTCTGCATATTTTTTCCATACCATGTATCCTTCACACACGTTTTATATGGTGGTTCTATTGTTGACTATTTTTGAATATTTTTCTCATGTCTCTTGAGATGAGGTCTATTGGCACTAAGAAACAATGAATCTGATATGTATGTAATCTTCAGCTTCTTGCATAACATAACTTTTCTTCTTCTGAGAATTGTTGTGAATTGTAACAATATCTGCTCTCATAAGCACTTATTTGGATGCAATCAGGCAAGACTATAGTCTTGACTTAACCCTTCGTTACTCCATATGCCTAATAAAAATCCCTAAAAGAAACCCCAATAATAAATGGGTCATTTCAATCCACGTTTCGCCCACATATATAGTCAATTCACTTCACAGTATGTTCTGTGAAGCGCTTTGAGAATCCAGAAGTCTAGACAAGTGCTATACCAAATGCAAGCATTATTATTATTAAAAGTGTACATTTCCTTCCCTTAATATTCAGCTATGTGACTTTTAATTCATAGATAATTCTATTCGTTTGTTGATGGGATGTCACCTTTTTCTCTGATATGTTTAGTTAACCTTGTATCCCACTAATCCAAGGCACAATCTAGAGACTGACTGATCTAATACCCCAGTGGGCCTTGAACCCAAGATGTAAAATCAGTCATTTCTCAGAAAGTGTTAACTAGCCAACGTTCAGTTGCTTTAATGTGCTAATTCACACATCATCAATTGAAGAAAGCTGACAAAGGAATGTTGTATACTAGAATCAATGTGACCTCACTTTAGTTTTTCATGAACCCTCTATTTTTGCCCATTTTGTTCAGGCATTAGCTTGGTTGAGTTGGTACCAGTTTTATTCAGATGTTTGTGGGTTGAAGTCACCCGTCAGAATTTGTTGCCAAGGCTGACTCCAGCAAGGTGCTGGAAGAATGTTACAATGTTGGATGCGCTGCCCTTCAAGTGTAACATTAAACCAACTGCTAAGATACATTTCAAAGACACAATAACACCATTCAAAAAGAGAATGGTATTACTCCCTGTATCTTGGCCTCTGAATAAAATGTATTATTTTCTTCCTGGCTGTTTGTAAGACATTGCTATGAGCAATTGGCCTCTGAGTTCCATATGAAGCAATATGAGACATTTAAACGTCACAGATGCTATATCAAATGAAAATATTCATATTTCATCGTAACAAACACCTCATACACTTTCACAGTTGTTAACCTTGAAACAATTTTGATCTGATATCTTATATCCACTGTGACACAAAGCCCTATGCTCATAAGAACATAAGAACATAAGAATTAGGAGCAGGAGTAGGCCATTCGGTCCCTCAAGCCTGGCCCGCCATTTGATAAGATCATGGCTGATCTTCTGACCTAACTCTAACTACCTGCCCAATCCCCATATCCCCTAATCCCTCTATTTTAAAAAATCTATCAGTCTCAGCCTGGAAAATGTTCAAGGACTGAGCATCTACAGCCTTCTGGGGTAGTGAATTCCACAAATTCACTACCCTCTGAGTGAGGAAATGTTTCCTCAACTCTGTTTTAAATGGCTGACCCTTAATTTTAAGATTATGACCCCTGCCAGGGGAAATAGGTTCTCCTATCAGGGGAAACAGTCCCTCACTGTCTTCTTTATCCAGCCCTTTAAGAATCTTATGTTTCAAAAAGATCTTTCCTAATTCTTCTGTACTCTAGAGAATGCAGCCCTAGTTTATTCAACCTATCCTCACAGGTCAGTCCCCTCATCCCAGGAACTAACCTAGTGAATTTACGCTGCACCCCCCTCTAAGGCAAGTATGTCCTTTATTAAATAAGGAGACCAAAACTGCACACAATACTCTAAGTGTGGTCTTATCAAGGCCGTATACAGTTGCAGCATGACTTCCCTACTTTTGTACTCTAAACCTTTTGCAGTGAATGCCAACATGCCATTTGCCTTCTTAGTTGCTTGCTGGACCTGCAAACTAACTTTTTGAGTCTGATGTACAAGGACACCCAAATCCTTTTGTGCACTAATACTATCTAACCTCTCCCCATCTAGAAAATAATTTGTTTTTTTATTTTTGCTACCTAGGTGAATAATGTCCTACTTTCCCACATTAAATTCCATCTACCACCTACTCGACCACTCCCCTAGCCTATCTATATCCCGTTGCAATCTTTTTGCATCATCCTCACAGCTGACTCTCCTACATAATTTAGCGTCATCCGCGAATTTAGACACATTACATTCAATGACCTCGTCTAGATCATTGATGTAAATTGCAAATAGCTGAGGCCCAAGCCACTGATCCTTGTGGCACTCCACTAGTTACATCCTGCCAATTCGAGAATGACCCGTTTATCCCTACTCTCTGTTTTCTACCCATTAGCCACCCTTCTATCCATGCTAATATGTTCTCATTAATCCCGTGTGGGCCTTGACTTTGTGCAATAGCCTTTTGTGTGGCACTTTATCAAATGCCTTCTTAAGATCGAAATAAACCACATCTACTGGTTCCCTCCTATCCAACCTGCTAGATACATCCTCAAAAAACTCTAAAAGATTAGTTAAGCATGAATTCCCTTTTGTAAAACTATGCTGACTCTGCCTAATCTTTTTATGGTCTTCCAGGTATCTCATAACGACGTCTTTAATTAAGGATTCAAGAATTTTCCCTACATAATTTCATCATTGGCACCAGTCACATTAATTTGTCCTCCATACTTTTACCCCAGTCCTGGGAAGGTTGGAAGGAGGCAAGTTTGTAAGGATTTATTTTTTCTTTTAAGAATGACCACTTTATTGATAGGTAAAGTTTTAACTGGGCAGCTCATTATTGAAAAAGGCTGAGCCAGTTAGAAACCTAACTGAATATGCAACTGTGACAATAATTTTAAAATTCAAAAGTGGTCAAACCAAGTTGTGTGTAAAGCAAACTGTGAGGGAAATTGGTACTTCTAGGAGAGTATTGTTTTCCACAGTATCCATGATCAAGAGGAAATGTGCTGAGATTAAGATGTTCCATGAATATTAGTCCAAAATTAATGGTCACTTCAAATCGAGCTTCCATGGAAACTCAAATGAATGATTTTTGCCTTGTGTGCACAAACTCCAAAACTGTATCTCGGGAGTGGTCTTTGGGTGGAAAACAAGAAGCCTAAAAGTCTGAACATCATACTTTTGTGAGAATCTATTTTGAGTAAACAACAGAACTGAAATAAACTGAAAGTTCTGCTTCACTCCATCAATTTACCTTTCCAGTCTTTTGTTCCCAAAGTTCCTGTGCTGTGTGGATAAGCAAGTCTGAGTTAATACACAAACAATACAATGTTGGTGGTTGTCAAGTTTGTCTAACTCACTGCCCAGACTTCTGTGTTAATTCGTTTTTAAGCCAAAGTCCTTGGTAAGGGAAACAAGAAGCTTTTAATACTTTTGCAGATTAAATTAAAATTACAATTTAATGAAGGAAACACAATTCCATTTGGAAGCTGTTTGAGTCATCAACTAAATAGAGTACAGTATAAAGCATATTCTTGAAAATTAATTTGCTATATTAGCATGTGCAATGTAGAACAAACCTGTTAATTGATTTACTTGCTTTAACATTCGATAGACAATTCATATCACATCCTATTTTCCTTGAATTTCATTACTGAGCTCATTTTAAGACAATTAATCTAAACATTTATTTTCACAAATGACACAAGGTGCTTGGTCTTTTATGTGACTGCAATTTAATTATAGTAGAAAGGAATTTAAACAGATAATCGGAGCAGATAAGGCCGTTGTTGTGAATCCCCAGCAAGATAATTGCTCACAGCAACAGGTTATACTCATTAAAAAAAAATCCAAAGCAATGGTGCAAAATCTGTTGTCGATATCTTGGCTACATCTTAAGTTTGCTCAAACTATTTCCAAAGGCAGTAAAGAAAAACACTGTTCACTGTTCATACTGGGGTATTTCCCACACTAACATTTCAATCTCTTTTGATCTGTGAATATAAGTTTCACCACTGCCATAAATTGCCCTTTACGTTTAATATATTCAGGTTATATTTTTTTCATTACCATCAATAAAATCCATCCACGAAGAAAAGCAATACACCTGGCATTTGATATCAAGCTTTATCATGGAATTGAAACATCTGAAAACATTTCACAGGATTTACTGTAAAGTATAGTGACTGTGTATTTTGTAGGCAATGGCAGAAGCTAATTTGCTCAAACCGATGATAACAAGCAGCCAAGAATCAACAACAATTTTTTCTGTTGCCATGTTATCAGGAGAAACTCTCTTCTCTTTTTGAATAGTGCCATGGGATCTTTAACATCCACCTGATCAGACAGATGGAACCTTGTTTTAATATCTCATCTCAAGGACTGTACCACAAAAAATATAACACCATCCTCAGCAATGGATTATATTATCATAACAGCATAGGTCCTAATCCAGAGATCCCTGCAGAAGTGTGCATCTGCAATATTTTGCATTGTGTTATGGAATCCCATGTTGACGCTCACTATCCAAGCTTACTCAGCACTAATTGTCATTTGGATAAGACACTGAGTACCCCAACCAGTGAGAGTACTTTAAGGAGAGGATGGGGGGAGATCTGCGGCAAAGGTAAATGTAAGTTAATTGATTTTTTATTAATAATCCATCATGTTGCATCTTAATATATTTCAAATACATGTCTCAAAAATGTAATACAGGATGATTCTAGAGAAAATTAGCATTTTAATTGCATTACCCTCCCGTGCCACTTTTTGCCTTTTCTTTATTCTTCCACAAGCAGGTGCAATAAAAGTTATGGGGAAGGTCAACATTCACTTTTATTAGTAGGTTCATATGACTCAGTAGAGCATTTATACTGTATCTGCGTGAGCCTTGTTTCCCATACCTTCTGGTTTGGCTTGTGAGATTGCAATTTAATGGTATTTAATGTGTTGCCAAAGGTACACTTGTGTTATGGGCTCGAATCCATTCAAAATCAGGTTAGAATTTTCCAAACATAATTCCATTCTGTTGCCATTAGAGACAGAAGATTTTTGAGGCTCACTTGTGCTTCAAATAGATACGCTTGACAAGACCTGGCCATTTATTGTTAATACTGTATAAGGCTGTCCAGCTTGTCTTGTTCATTGTTGAACATTGAGAATTGAGGAGTTTGTTTGCAAGCCTATGTTCTAATCGTTATGAAACACCCAAAATGAAACAGCACCTTGAAACATGCTAGTACTTCACAATTAGAATTTACACAATGTGTAAATGAACTGTTATATTAGTTGATTAGATTTAATATTTAAATGAATCCAAGATGCATTTGTTTTACTATCATGTTGTATTAAAAACAAATATTGTTGTAATTGTAGTAATAAAACAGACACATAATTTTATCTCTATTAAAAGCCATCAGATAACTGACTAAAATAAAAAGAATGGAGTTATGCTGGTCCAGTGAAGGGTATTTCATTGTTTAATCTGAGTTGATGCTGTTTCTGGAACTGGAGGAGAAATGAACAGGAAATATTCTGTCTCACAATTGGTGAAATTTGCTGCTGTGAATCATATCTGTGTGGGAGTTTTTGCAGAGATTTATAATCTTTCAACTTTGACTTGGTAATGAATAATAGATTAATTATAATATTCACAATAAAATAATCCTTCTAGATTCAACATTCCACAGATAATACTACTTGCTTCTATCAGCACAAAAGATAACATAATGTTCACTGCAAATTCTGAGTGGGAGAAAGAGATTCAAATACAAACACAATTGCAGGCACAGTTTATGCAAGTCACATGTCTATACTAAGTCAGTGTGCCAGTCAGGCTCTTAAAGAGGTTTTAGTGTCCTGACCCCCAGCTCTGGTCTGAAACATTGATTGTCCAGCGTCTTGGGATGTCTTCCCAAGATGAAAGGCACTACTCAAATAGATCAAAACCAGAAATTGTCAGAACAAAGGGTCATGGACCCAAAACATTGACTCACTTTCCTTTCTCCATATATGCTGCCTGACCTGCTGAATGTTCCCAGTGATTTCTGTTTTGTTTCAGATTTCCAGCATCTGCAGTAATTTGCATTTTTGTTGCTATTCAAATGGATTTCTGTTGTTGTGAAATCCTTCTTAGTGCCTAATAAAGCAGAAAACTAAAGACTTCAGCACTTATTTCCTCTTGTTTTGATCAGAAAACAACGTTGGAGTAAAATTCCACCATGGACTAGATTTGCTTATTAACTTAACATTTCAGAGTGTACAGAATTTGGTAGAATTTTTAATTCAGTATTATCTTTGAAGTTATTTTCCTAATGCTCTTAAAATAAAATTTAGGGAAAAATTTATTTAAATTTGAGGCTGTATTTAAGAACCGGCTGGATGGTATTAAATGTTAAATCTCCATGTGTTATAGTGAGAAAAAGAGCAGTGAGCTCTGAAGATACGGAGGAAATAATTTTTTTAATGATAAGTTATAGGTTTTCTACCATCATTTCTTCTGCAGACCAAGGAATGCTAAATATAATATAACATGAATTCTCCAACATTGATACATGGATGTTCAAAATGTCAAGCTTGTTATTTTCCTATGTGTATTACAGAGATATGAAGGAAACTTAGCTGACATACCATCTCACCTTCATGTACTAGAGAGATACTCCAGGAGTTTAAAATGGAAGAGATTTAATGTAATTATTTTCATGAATAAAAAATCTGTTAA
Organism: Hydrolagus colliei; assembly: GCA_035084275.1. NCBI lineage: Eukaryota > Metazoa > Chordata > Chondrichthyes > Chimaeriformes > Chimaeridae > Hydrolagus > Hydrolagus colliei. The sequence goes on from CM068743.1 coordinate 88,105,215, forward strand.
AAAACCCATCAACTCACGTTGGAAATACTGTAGTTCATTTCATAGCAAAATTCCCTTTGTTTGACTTGCATTTCTGATTAAGAAATATTGATGTTGGAAAATTGGCAGCCCAGTTTGCAAACAAAATACAGACTATACTAAGTGCTTTCACTTATTTTGAAGTTTTATGTGCTGTATAAAATTAAAGGATTACTATTAATTACATAATCACCCATGAATCCTCTGTACATATGGTTCAAGTTCAATAATTGCATAATTTGTTCTCCTCAGCTCTCGAGGTAAGGTTGTTTGCCCCTCAGGACAAATCCTTGCAATTAAACAGATTCCATTTTTGGTTGCTTATGGTTGAGCGACTATCTGAACAATAATTTTGGGTTGCACAGGTAATGATGGGATGAAATTGCAACTTAAAGTCTAATGAACTATAGGGCATCTTCATACATCGTTCCACTTTTTATGACTGCTTGTGGGACTCTGCTGTGTGCAAACTGGCTACCACAAAACACACAGTAAATCCCGCGAAGCTCTTTTAGATGTCGAGAGTGTTATAATAAAAGCAAGGACAATTACTATTACATTATGAAGGTATTTTTAACATGGAAGACTTATCTTACTTTCATTGTAGCATTACATCTTCACTACCATGGTTGGCTCCCTGTTTGACTTGGTCCTAAAATTTGGCTCAATTAACTATGGAGCCATCCCCAGTGTCCCCATCCCCTTATTAAAGATAAGTATAATGTGGGGAAGCAAGTACAATCGTCATCAGGGGTTGGTGGGTGGGGATGCAGTGTAGTCATGTAACTTTTCAAACCAATACCAGTATAATTGTAGCTTGCTTTTATACATAATGGGGAGGAAAAGCTTCTATTTAATTTCTATTGTATTTTTCTTTTTCTCCGTCCTTTCCATCACATCGTTGCTTTTTCCCACCATCACAATTTTGATGCCTTCCTCCCCCACCCCATTGTTGTCCCCATACTGTCCCCGTATCCCCTTGTCCTCCCAGCCATATCACATTGACGCAGGAAGTGCCAAGGGGCTAATACCAGCGAGCAGCGATCCTACCTGGAAAAGTAACAGCCAAAGATGAGACTTTGGTTCAAAAACCAACACCATCACGAGAACAAATGCTCTGTTCTGTAAATTAGAGAAACGGATGGAACAAATGGAATGGATAGAATGGTTGAGATGGGCGGGATGCAATGGAAGGAATGTACAGGACAGAAGGGACGGGGCGGAACAGACTGGACTGACAGACTGGATTGGACTCGACAGTGATGTGGGGGCTTGAACCCACAACAACAACAAAATTACATTTGTATAGTGCCTTTCACATCAGGTGGACATCGCAAGATACTGGACAGTTATCGATTCAGATTGATTCGGGGGGTGGTGGGTGGGGAAGGAGTTGCTGATGGGACCCTCGAAGAGGAGAGTCTTGAGGTGAGACTTGAAGGATATAGGGAGGGGGCAAGGCAGAGGGACTTTGGGATGGAGTTTCAGAGGTTAGGGGCAGAGTGGCTGAAGGCTCGCCCACCAATGGTTGAGCGGATGGGTCGGGGGACATGGACAGGCCAGAGCCTGCTGAACCGAGTGGGCATGCAGGTTGGTAAGGGAATAGGAGTTCACGGATTTAGGGTGGGCTGAGGGCCAGAATCTTGAATTGGATCTTCTGGATGATGGGGAGCCAATGGAGTCGGGCAAGGATGGAGAGATGGGATCACGAAGTTTGCAACAGTAGAGTACACAGACCGCAGAGTTCTGGATTATCTGCAGCCTATGGAGGGAGGAATTGGGAAGGCCGATCAGCAAGACATTTGCAGGATCAAGCCAGGATGTAATGAAGGCATGGATGAGGGTTTCAGCGGCTGTCGGGATGAGGTAATGGCTGAGATGGGTAATATTGCAGAGATGGGGAAAGGCAGAGCGAGTCATTGCTTGGATGTGAGGGAGGAAAGACAGTTGAGGGTCAAACAAGACACCTAGGTTCCTGACTGGCTTGGTGAGGTTTAGTATGCAACCATGGAAGTTGATTCTCCACTTCCTTGGAGGCCAGATTGCTACCAACTCAGTTGACATCTTAACATCAGTGTGGAAGTTTGGGCTTTCACCTTTGGACTCTGCGCCTTCCTTGATCATTTTGCTCACATTCAGATTATTCTGTCGGTTTTCAGTTGATCCATGGATTTCCATCTTGCAGATTCTGTAAACAATTTGTGGCTCTCAAGACGCTGATGTTCTAAGAGTCTGGTTTCACAACCGAAGTTGGATTCAGTATGCGATATTTTTAATACGGTATTTTTGCAAAATTATCAATAAAGCTTTTCTTATAACCTGATCATGTATTCAATAACTTTCACTCAGAATACAGAGAAATGTTCAGTTGTCAGACACACTCTGCAGACCTGGAAAATCCTCGCATTTGTATTTGATACAGTGTCTTATTACATTGTTGTGATGTCTCAAAGCGCTTCACAGGGTATACTATGAAGTGGATTAAGTGTATATTTTTGTGCTCAAAATGCAGCAGCCAGGTTTGTACACGCAGCAATGTCCACAATCATGCAATGCCCACAATCATCCAGTGAGTAACCAAGTAATCAACTTTATTTGGAAAACTGTTAGCCAAGACAATGGGAGAGAGAAATTTCCTTCTCTTTTTGAACAGTGCTATGGTATTTTTGATGTTCACCTAAATATGCAGATGAGCCCTTGATTCCATGTCTCCTCTGAATGACGGAACCTCCGACAATGCCACACACCCACAGCATTGCATTGTAGTGTCAGTTTATACATCATTGGCAGATGAAATATATTATGGGGAATGTGAAGTTATTCACCTAGATAATTAAAAAAGAAAAGTGAATCATTTTCTAGAAGGGGAGAGACTAGAAATTGATGGCGTTCAGAGAGATTTGGGTGTCCTTGTACACCAGTCACAAAAAGTTAATATGCAGGTACAGCAAGCAACCAGAAAGTCTAATGGCATGTTGGCGTTCATTATAAAAGGTTTAGAATATAAGAGTAGGGAAGTCTTGTTGCAACTGTATAGGGCTTTGGTGAGACCCCACTTAGAATATTGTGTGCAGTTTTGGTCTCCTTATTTAAGAAAGGACATACTTGCCTTAGATTCGTGCAGCGTAGATTCGCTAGCTTGATTCCTGTGTTGAGGGGTTGAACTATGAGGATAAATTGTGTTAACTATGCCTGTATTCTCTAGAATATAGAAGAATTAGAGGTGTTCTTATAGAAACCTATAAGATTATTAAGAGGCACGACAGAGTAAATAGTGGGAGACTGTTTCCCCTAGTTAGGAGAAACTATAACTAGGAATCACAGTTTTAAGATTAGGGATCAACCTTTTTGCACAGTTGAAAAAACACTTCTTCACTCAGAGGGTAGTGAATTTATGGAATTCTCTACCCCAAAAGGCTGTAGATGCTCAGTCCATGAACATATTCAAGACTGAGATTGATAGATTTCTTATGGATAAAACGATTTAAGGAATATGGGGGTAAGGCGGGCAGTTAAATGATCAGCCACGATCGTATTGAATGGCGGGACAGGCTCAAGGGACAGAATGGCCTGCTCCTGCTCCTTGCTCTGATGTGATTAGAAGTGCTGACATGGATCTTATACCCACAACCTTGTGATTGATAGGTGAGAGTGCTATCAACTGAGTCAGGCTGACACTAAAATAACCTTCAAATTTCACAATGCTCCCACAAAGTAAACACACCTTAAACCACTTGGTAGGATATTACTGACAATTGTATTCAAAGCGAAATCAGCAGTTAATTTGAACGCATAGTGTTTCCTAAAATGCTGTGACGTAAAAGAAAGTTTTTTTCTTTCATTGTGGAGACTCGGCTCGAATTGAAGAGAAATTGTGAGCACATTTGTCTGCATGAACTGCCATTATACAGACATCTTTCTGTTTCCACTCAATGCTGAATTCAGCTAGCACACTTCTGCTAACATGGAACAGACTATGGGGCTGGGACAACTGACAGCATCACTACCCATGGATGTACACTTAATCTCAGTAAGCCAATAACATTTGTGTCTTGTTTGACCCACAACTATACATTCTACACTATGTCCGTGCTATGACTTGCTCTGCCTCCACCACCACCATGACATTGCACGGCTACGTCACTGTTTCACGCTGCCAGCTGCAAAAACTCTCATACGTGCATTCATAACATTCAGACTTGACAATGCAAATTCCCTGCTTGTCAGTCTGCCCAACTCCTCCCTCCACAGATCATCCAGAAGACTGCAACCCGTGTCTTCTCCCGCACTAGACTCAGTAACCATATCAACCCCACCCTCTCCACTTGCTTCCCATCACACAGAGGATACAGTTCAAAGTGCTGATCCTCACTTTCAAAGCTCTCCACGGCCTTGCTGCCCCCTAACTCTGCGATCTCTTAAACCCCTACTAACCTGCCCGCTAACAATGCTCAGCATGCTCCGGCCTGCTTCACGTCACCTGCCATCAGCCACTGTGCCTCCACTCTCTGGAACTCCATCACACGGTCCCTCCACCTCACCCCATCGATTGCCTCTTTCAAAACCCATCTTGAAGCCCTCCTCTTCAACCTTTCGATGAAACTCTATCCCTCCATGTCCTCCACTCTCCCCACAGCTCAGGTCTGACATACTGTCTGTCCAGTACCTTGGGACATCCTCCCAATGTGAAACGAGTGACATATATGTAACTTTTTGTTGTTGTTATTTCCTGATGTAAAATTGTTAGACACAGTTAAACATACAACACTTTTTTTAAAATAGCTGGATATATAAAGTATACAGTTTATTGGTCAAGCACAAATCACAGTGAACTACATCTAATTTGCAAATATAATCGTCCAGATTTAAAATTTACCTGGTGTTGGAAACCACATCATGCTTATTATCCAGAAACACAAATAGTTTCTGGTCTTTGATGTGAAATGCGCTATACAAATTTTATTTTGTTGATGTTGTTGTTAAAGATATAAATATAACTATCAAAAGGAGATACTTTGGGGAGAGATTGAGACCAGCTATCAGACCGTTCATGAAGTGCTCTGAGACGCCATCCGGCGTGGAGGGCATTATATAAATTGTTGTTGTTGTTGTTGTTCAATGTTAAAGACTTTACGATGCACATTGTCATGGCAATGTTTGAAGATACAAGACTCTACATGTGCTTTGTACAAACATCTCAATATCTGACTGTGGAGATAAAAACAGCTAAAAGTATTAGCCAAATGCCTAACAGTGGTTTTCAGTGGTAAAGCCCGGTTTAGGATTTTGATTCTTTTTTTCTTTCCATAGTCACATCTCACATAGTGACCAATGGAGCCAGTATTAACCTGACCTGCTGAATCTCTAATGTCACTGACACAGTGAGACTCGTCTGGATGGTGATGGGATCTACATGTGTCAGATGTTTGGCTGACTAAACAAAAATCAACACCAACTGCTTACCCCTCATATGAGAAGTTTAGGTAAATGGACCTCACCTGAACAGACTGCTGTTTAAAATCACACATCAAAAAATGATGTATGATTTATGCTGTAAGAAATTAAAGGTGCTGTAAGAAATTAAAGGTGAATCTGTAACCCAGATTTATGCTATAAGAAATTAAAGGTGAATCTGTAACCCAGATTTATGCTGTAAGAAATTAGAGGTGAATCTGTAACCCAACAATTTAGCATTTTCTAGAGAGGCAAGTTGGCGGCAAATGGCACTAAAAAAGCAATTATGGCACTAGAAACAAAATAAATCAAGTAACGTATAATATCTGAGGATTTGAAAATATATTAGTGTTAGTAGACATCAATTCTTAAATGTGTGAGATTTCAACTTGGCCCACTGCATGGAATGTCTGGATTTGTAAATTAAACATCATTCATTTAAATAATAGGCTGTTAATTGTATAAATTTCTGCTGCAGTATGAAGTAGCTATTTGAACTAATCAGTCTTTGATACATAAATGTTTTTCTGTACAATGTCTCTAATATTACAGTATTTCTACTTAAATAGCATAAGTGCTTAATAGCTGAGAGAGCTTGAATTGTAAAAAAAATCTAAAAATGGTTTCTATTTTTTAATTTCATACTAAAATTTAGTCACAACTTTTATTGAATGACTAATCTATCAAATGATGCTGGTGCCTGGGTGAATTTAACAGTTACAGCAGATATTCATCCATAGATGTCTGTAAAAAAAACTGCTACATTCTGGAGCAATGTGGAGGAAGGTTGTTTTATTCTGGAACTACAAAATGTAATAACGCTGAATCGCTTAGCCAAGTACTATTTTCAAAATATTAAGCAATATGCCTGTCCCAGTAAATTTCTGGGTGTTCCCAGATTGAATACTGCCATGGATTAACTTGAAAGAAGGTTATCATGAGTCAATATGATACCAGGGAATTACTCTATAATTTATGACCTTGTGGATGGGGCAGTGGAAATGGAATGAAAATGGTGACTCTTCTAACGATAGTAACAATATGCAATGTATCTGTGGCCAGCATATGTGCAATATTAAAGGACATTGATGCAATATTAGCAGAGATTAATGTATGCAGTTACATTGCAACTGCTAAATATTCACAATTTATATTTACAAAACAGTTGCAGACTAATATTGACATTTATACACACTGCCATTCAATTACTTTTATTACAGCACTAAATGTAATGTAAGGTCATAAATTTAAATTAATTGTGACAGTCAGCAGATGTAACTACTATCTTAGGCGTTAACTGGAAACTCTTTGCCATCCTGTCCTTGAACCATGTGTTAGGCAAACTCCCTTGCTGTAAACATGTGTGAATTTTGATTCTCTGCTACCAGAAGATATCATTTTGATATATTTCATTGATTTGGGCAATTAATAACAACAATTATTAAGTAATTGAGACAATAACAAGAACAACTTGGAATTTAGGTGGAGTTCTGCAGTGTTTTAGTTTGAGAACTTGCCTCGCAAGTGAGAGACCTGGTTAGATTCCCGGAAGGGCAAAAAGTTGTGTAAGTTTCCTTTCTGTAGACTTCTGTTTACCTAGCACCATTGAGGGACTTTGTGTCCTAGCCTCAACCACCCTTCCAAGCAAACTGTTCCAGTTGTTAATTCTCTTTGGGTTAATATATGTTTCTAGGTATCTGTCCCGAAATTGCTCTATGGAACTCTAAATCTGTGTCCTATGTTCTACTGTGTTGATTCATGAAGGTATAGGTACAGATAGTATTCATAGAATTAGCACATGGTTTACAATAAAGTGGTTAGAATTTAAAAAAACTCAATGAACAAAGGTCACTATAATTCTTGTACTGGGTGAGAATGGGGGTGATAGGGTCACAGAGACTGGTGCGGGAGAGGACATTGGTTGCTCTGGATGATCTGTAGCCTATCAAGGGAAGAGTTGGAGAGACCAACAAACAGGAAATTTGCATTGTCAAGCTTGGATCTTATAAATGTGTGTATGAGGGTTGTAGCTACCTGCTGTGTGAGACAGTAACACAGCTGTACATTAATGACCCCAGGACATAACATGAAAAGAGAAGGGAGTTTCTCCAGTTCCACTTTCAGATTTTCATTTTACAAGTGTGAATTATGCTCAGTGAGACAGTCATTTAAATTGTAATAGTAATAAAAATATATATTTAAAAAATAAACAATGGTCATTTCAATCCATGACTGTTTGTGGGATACTGCTGAGTGCAATTGGCTGCCACGTTTCACCCACAAGTATACAGTCAATTCACTTTATATTATATTCTGTGAAGTACTTTGAGACATCTAGAAGACATGAAAAGCACTATATCAAATGCAAGGGTTATTATAATTATAATTATTCTTGCATTTGATATACAACCCAGTGGGCAAAGGTAGTGACAGAGACAACTAATTGTAATTAGTACAAAATTAAACCCAGACAGAAAACCTGTTTGATCCAAGAGAAAAACCATAGAATAAATAACTGCAAAAATAACTTGTATTTGTATAGCGCCTTCCACGCTGGGCAACATCTTGGAGCCCCACACACTGGTGGACCCTGAGCCTGAGCCAGGGGTTGGGGGAAGGTGATTGTGCGGTCAAAGTAAAATGTCTTCAGGTGCGACCTGAATAAGGGAAAGGATGAGGTCAGTTGAAGGTATTGAAGGAGGCAGTATCAACGATTCAAGGAGTAAGGGGCTGAAAGCATGGCCACTGCTGGTGGAGTAGAGGATTTGGGGAACATGTAGGAGGCCGGACCCAGTTAGGCGGAGGCAGAGTGTACTGCTGTAAGGAGAAAGGAGGTTACAGAGGTAGGGAGGTGCTGATATTCCCTACCTGAGTGGAGGGATTTAAACACAAGAATGAGCATCTTGAAGTCGATCCGCTCTGTCACAGGGAATCAGTGCAGTTTGTCAAGGATTGTGAAAATCGGGTACAAAATGGTACATTGCATCAAAAAAAAAGCAGCTTTGGCACATTAATAGCAACTCCTCCAGAAAATAATGTGAACATTACACCAACCCATGAGAAAGCTATTCCTAGGCAATTTCTGGTTGGAGCCAAGGTCTTGCAGATCAACATGACAAATACCGGCAAGAGACGCACATGATACTTCAGTTTCCCACAAAGGAAATTCATATTGTGGTGTCACTTTTGAATTCCAGTGTATCTGATTTACAAAAGTGTTCATCTGGCAATGTTAAGATATATTTAATCACAGGTACTAATAATTACAAGTTGACTACCTTTCCCCTACTCATCATTTTCAGCTCTGAGGGTCAGCTATTTTACCCAACTAGAATTGTCAACAGCTTCCCGACATGAAAGGCACTATAAAAATAATAATGATAATAATGCTTCCATTTGATATAGCACATTGGCACATCTTCTAGACGTCTCAAAGCACTTCACAGAATATACTGTAAAGTGAATTGACTTTACTTTGTGGACGAAACGCAACAGTTGATTATGCACTGCAGTGTCCCACTAACAGTCATGAATTGAGTGACCAAATTATTATTATGTTTCTTTTCTTATGGGAATATTATCCATGCAAAAGCGATCTGCCAATCATCTAACAACCAGGTTCCTACTTACTGATAGGTAAACAGAGACACATAGTTTAAGGAAATTTGCCCACCATCTTGTCCTGGTAGGAATCAAGCCCAGGTATCTTGCTTACGAGGTGAGTGTTCTAGCCACTGAGCTACAAAAGTCCACAAAGTCTATTATGTACCAAATGTTAGTGGGAATCAATGTGTTTTCCTACCACTACCTTTGATAGCATATTGGTGCTTTTGGGTTAGCTTACTTGCCCATTTTATGTAAAAAGTTTCAACCTATAGTCTCTAGAAAAACCCTTCATGCATACAGGCTCGATTCCTGCCAGGACAAAATGGTGGGCAAATTTCCTTAAACCATGTGTCTCTGTTTACCTATCAGTAAGTACAAACCTGTTTATTAGTTGATTGGTGGATTGCTTTTACGACCACATCACACCCACAATTTACCACAGTACTTTATTTAAGTGAGATATAACCCATTTAGCTCTCTTTCAACGGTATTAGTAAAGTCACATTTCCTTCCCTAACTCGTCCTTAAAAATCTCTCCCTCCCAACTTGCCCCAGTTCTGATGAAGGGTTGACCTGAAATGTTGATTTGCTTTCCTTTCTCCATGGATGCTGCTTGACCGGTGAGTTTTCCAGCTCTTTGTTTTTGTTTCAGATTTCCAGCATCTGCAGTATTTTGTGTTTTGTTCACATTCCTTTATGTTGTGTCCTAGTTACCCATTGGGGGAAGCAACATTAAAATCTGAATAAAATGGATTGAAAAATAATATTTCATCTTAGCTTTCATCATTTGCACAACAAATTATTGTAGATAATGGGAGAATCTTTTTCATGTTTTAGTTTTTAGCACATCTGTTGCATATAATCTCCCATAGGTTTCTTATATAAATTTTATAGGAGCAGGAGGTACAATTCAATTAATTGGAACTCAGTAAGAATTGTAATCTTACGTTTACATTTGATCTTGTCATATAACATTTAGTATCGCAAAAGAGCAGATTTCCAGATGTTGGTAATCTTGTGGATGACCTACCATCATCCAATGATGGTAGGTCATCCATCAGGTAAGTTTTATGCAATCACACATTACTTTGCAAAGATGATGGTTCACAATTTCTGCCACAGGGTTTCATTTGATGACAAAAACAGCAACTGGGACCATTATGGAGTGAGAGCTTCTGAGTAGCATCACTGTTCTTTCTGAACAATGAATTGACAGGCAGACTATAAGCTGAAATTAGCACAGACATGAAGGGTTTGCAGAATTCAGCAAATTCTGTAAATATGTGCTCACTTATTGTGGAAGTTTCAGTCCTTTTGGAACAATATTAGATACACACAAAGAACCAGCAGAGGCTCTATCTAGACAGGTCTGATTTAATGCATTATACATATCCATCATCACATTGAAGGGTATCCATTCCAAACTGCTATGAGTTCCACATGGATGGAAATATTCATTTGTCTGGAATTGATCTCACACTTTCAGATGGAGTTCCAAAAGCCACCACCTCTGTAAGGAGGTTGAGGAGCTAGGATTGGGTGAGAGCAGGGAGAGATTTGAAGGTGAGGAAAAGGACCTTCAATTTCATCTCCTAGAACTTCCTCCCTCAACACATTTGCCTTGCCCCTCCTTTTCCTCTTTAGGTCATCCCTGAAGACCTTGTTGCTTGACCCCCCTTACAGTCATCTTCATCCACCCCTTGGTTTGGCCCCTGGCTCTACCATTGTGAAGCACTCCAAGATGCTGCCCGGCATGGAGGGCGCTATACAAATAAAGTTGTTGTTATTTATTCTACGGTTGTCCTTGGATCCAACAGTATTTCTGTCTAGATTTTATTTTATACTATAAAAAATGTAGTTGTCACTGCCATTACCTCGGTACCCTGGGTTATTTTGAAGTACATCCATGCCATCACCTCCAGGCTCAAATATTCCATTGCTCCAATCACTCTTCCTGACTCATACTGCGGACCATCCAGGACTTCATGGCCCTTTGTTGTCTTCCAAGACGTGCTGTGCAAGCCTATCAACCTAAGTTTGACCGCTCCCTATCTATCTAGACAGGTCTGATTTAATGCATTATACATATCCATCATCACATTGAAGGGTATCCATTCCAAACTGCTATGAGTTCCACATGAGAGTTCAGCTGTTCCAGGCAGCATCTGTGGAGAAAGAAAGTGAGTCAATGTTTCATATCCATGACTCCTAGTCAGAATGTTGGCTCACTTTTCATAGAATTTTATGGCACATAAGGAGGCCATTCGGCCCATCTAGTCTATGCTGGCTCTTTGAAAAGAGCAACTCAATCCCATTTCCCAGCTCTCTCTCCATAACCTAACAGACCTGTTCTCCCTAAATAAAGATCTAATTCTCTTTTAAAGAGAATATTTTGTTTCTCCATAGATGCTGTTGCCTGACCTGCTGAGTTTCCCAGCGATTTCTGTTTCAGCTGTAGATAATCTATCTTGGTTAAAGTATATCTGTTCAATTGGCGACATGCTACATTCTAGAAACAATGATTTTATCACTGTTGAAGCTGTATAATGAACACAAATTCTAAATAGAAAAAAAAGGAGTGTTAAACTGCACTGCTCCAACAAATCATTTTAATTTAAATTTGGTAGGGTTTTAAATACAAAGACAGGCGATAGTACACAGAATGAACAGGGTAATCATGAGCTGATAACCTCTATGGATAATAAATGTCAGATGTAATTTGGAACTGTATAATGTGTGCATTTTCTTATTGCCTTACTGGCACATTTAAGATAGCTTGCAGGCAGGGATTCTTCCGTTGTAACTTTGCAAACCAATTCCTTAATGGGTAGGGTAATCCTAGCTGGAGAAGCAGTGGTAAGCTTTTTGGAATTCAAAAGCTTTCAATGGCAAGCTGTGCAGTTTAACTGGTTATACTCCAACAGTACCTCTAAGCATGCTGTGGGTTCTCTAAGCCTTGGGTCTTGCTAGCCTAATACTCTTCAGAATTACAATGCATAACTCCAGGGAGCAAGTGTAGACTCCATTCCAATACATGGGAATTTCCAGGTGTAGGTGGGATGTGTGTAATTCTCAGTTTAATTTGGATACTCTTATGCATTGTGATATGTTTTGCACATGTCAGACACTTAAAACAAGCTATCAAAATTGTGTGATGTTGAAGCCTTATTGGGCAAGTATCTTTGGATCTTTACCATGGGACATGTTGACTAATATAGACCATATGTTTTCAATGTTACATTCGTTTAAGTTGAATTACACAATTTGTGTTGAGTTTTAAATGAAATGTTAATGTGGGTATTGAGACAAAAATAAATTAATATTTTCACTCCTAATAGCAATTCAATAGAAAATGTTGATGTGTTGCTGGGTGAGACTGTGTTGTGGACAATCGCTGCCAACTGGAGAGCTCAATTATCTGTTGCCATGAGTTAAAAGGAAATATACTATCTTTCAACAGTATCATAGGCATCTGTTCATTTAAAAGTCTAGCTCATTCGATACCATTCTCACCTCTGAGTCAGAAGGTTGGTAGTTTAGCTCTGATCAGAATTTTGATCTCATCATCGAGTCAACTACGTTGTTGGAGATGCATGCTTCAGCTGAGACTTTCACCAAATATTGTCTGCCGGTTTAGGTGTACGGGGCACTATTCAAAAAGAGAATATCTTCTGTTTTGGCCAATAATCCCCCGAATAAAATTGATTATTCACTTCATCACTATTTGTGAGGTATTGCCATGTACAAATTGATTGCTAGGTGCAAACAAGGACAGAGTAAATCCTGTGAATGTTTTCACAATATGGTAAGACACTGTATCAAATGCAAAAAATATTATTATTGATCATGTGGTTACAAGAACTATGTTAGCACTGCAAGAAATGTTCAGGCAAAGTAACAAGGAAAGTTCACTGCTGCTGTCCGTTGTGTTATTGTTGTCCTCTGTCACTGGTTTAATTACATTACTTCGCAAAGACCAAATTTTAAAAATCACACTTCATCATTGAATAAATCAATATTAGCACTCTATACATAGACTCTGATGATTAAAAATATTTCGATCAAATAGAATGGAGCATAAATATCTATGTATTTGCCCATTATGAATTTGATATATGAATAAATTTGACATTTCTAATGCCACATACCATTTTATCTATTTTTAAATTTAGAATTCTTTCAATTTGTACATTTTTCCCTTTTTTTCCCTGATGTTGAAGGTAATGATTCAAGCTGAGGTTCGGTGTTGCCTGTCTCAAACTATCTCATTCAAGTGATGTGAAAGACAGACAGCGAGTGTTAATAGACTATAGGGCCAAGGTTGTGTTACAGCCAAATTCAATATTTCTGCTACCTGATATTCACACACAAGTGGTTTCCAAAAGTGGTCACTGGATAACAGCAAGCAAAAATAAACCTGGCTGGCTTTTCCTTCTATAAACCGGGATGCAGAATCTAATTACACTGCTGCTAAAGACAACTCAGATATGTATGACTCAGATTCAGCATTGGCAGTGGCCTGATTAGCTGCGTCAGCGAGGGAGTTCAATGTGTCATTCCAAATGTTTTCTCCATATGCCAAAAAAAATAAAACAAGTTGTAAATAAATCTTGCTTGCAACCAGTCTCTTGCCAAAGTGACACCATTCTGTTATTACTCTTGCAGTTAACATGGAACCAAGCATTAGTAACTGCAATTAGAAACTGAGATTGCTAAGCACTAAAGTCAATTAACCACTTAATCGCTCAGAATGTCTCCATTGGGAAATACAAGCAATCTATCTGAGTTACTTAAAACACAGATCCCAACATATAATTACCCCACATCATCATTTCCTAATAGTACACAGGGGAATAACTCATTGTTCCTTTGGTGATTTATGTGGTTTTTGCTTACCACAAACATTATGCAAAGAACCACTGGTCCCTGTTTGGATTCTATTTACCTTGTCTGCTCCTGAACTTCACAGTGTACATGTTCTGCTATGATCTGTGGTTTCTATGATTAATGTAAAAATCTCAATTATTCTGCAATGGAAATGTTACATACAATTAGACAGACCATTGCAGAATGGAAACAGGTCATTCAGCCAATCTAGTGTTTACACTCCACATAAGCCTCCTCCTCTCCTGATCTCCGCTCCAATATCCTCATATTCCCTTCTAAAAATATATAGTTTTTTTTACGTTCAGTGCCTTGGAACATCCTCTGGTGTGAAAAGCGCATTACAAATGCAATTTTGATGTTGTTGTTTATCTATTAATTCCTATAGATGACAGTCCAGTACAGCGCTGGGTGAGCATTGCACTATCAGAGTGATGTCCTTTGAATGTGATGTCAGACTGAGGTCTTGTCTTCACCTGTTCAAGCCAACGTAAAAGAACACATGGCATAACTTAAAAAGAGAGGGGAGTTTTTCTAGTGCTCTGGTTAATAATCTCTCAGAAAAAAATTGTACACAAGTTGGCTGCTGTGAGTGTCCACAAATTGCAGTAAATCCTTTTGAATTTAATTAAACAGCATATCAAATCCAAGGATTATTACTCTAGTTGTCCCAGGTTTCATTGATACAACAACAACAAACAAAATTCCACTTATAGTGAGGACTATAAGTGTCACGAGGATGTCCCAAGATGCTCAACAGTCAGGGGTAGGGATGATGTGAGGCAAAGATGTGGGAGGGGAGCTGAAGGTAAGGTCGAAGAGTAGGGATTGAGACTGGCCTTGTAGCGGACAAGGGAGGAAGTAAGATGGAGGGACTGTCGAATCGAGTTCCAGAGTGTGGGGGCAGAGAAGCTGAAAGGTGGATCACCAATTGTAGGGCAGGTAGGGCGGGAGACATGGAGCAGACCAGAGCCTGCTGAATGGAGGAAGTAGTAGGGAGAAAGTTGGTAGGGAGTCAGCAGGTTGGAGAATTAGGATAGGGCAAGGTCATGAATGCATGAAAATGAAACCAGAAACAGTGAGGTTCATTATTATGTTTTATTGAAAGAAGTGTAAATGGTAACAGAGTGAAGCGATTGCAGTAAATCTAATATGGTCCCACATGCACAAACTGTATTTGTTACTGAGAATGTCATAAATTGTATAAATGGTTTTGCTACTCAGTGTGAGCGTTAGAGCACAGGAGTGTTTGTATTAAATGTAAAGTGTAATAGCACTTAGCCCAGATAGATCAACTCACCATGTATATTCCAGAAATAAGGAATACCCTCTATATGTCTCAAAGAGAGGGAGAGAAGGAAATCTAGTTGATCAGAGCTGGAAGCATATATGTAGTCTCAGGATCTCTGGTAAGAAAAGAAAAAACATTAGGCCATATTCCCACTCTTCATCACTACATGTTTTGCCCAGAAAATATACAGTCAATTCACGTTACAGCATATTCTGTGAAGCACTTTGAGACGTCTCGAAGAAGTGATAAGATGCTATACCAAATGCAAAGATTATTGAATTATAATTCCTGATTAAGCCACAGGATCCCTTGTTGCTGTGAAGCCTGTCTGGATCTCAGGGCAATGAGAGTTTCGGGCTTGCATTTACACACACTAAGGGTTGAAAAGATGCCTGACATTCTCTCTTAAGGCTCACAAATGATTAATGATCACTTGAATGAGTACAGTGGAGATGCAGAATCCATGGAACTATATTCCAGGAAAACAAACTAAGGAATGAAACTCCAGAGAAATGGAGACATTTAGAAATGGAGAAACTCCAGAGAAATGGAGACATTGGTTGAAATAATTGAAGAGATCAAGGACTGCTCTACTTGGGAAATTATTCGAAGTGTAGCACTATGGTTTCGGTGGGATGGTTTCCATGGTGATGCCTGCATTCTGAAGCTTTGCACATGATTTTCTGAAACAGACAGTGAGAGAATATGAAAATGGCAACAAGTATAAACAATTATTTTTAACCAAGCATTTTATATTTGTTGGTTTGCATAATATGTATATTAAATGCTAAAAATGGCACAATAATACATATTTGATGTCCTAAATAAGTACATTTGTTACATACTTCATGTTTCCCCCACAAATATACAGTCAATTCACTTTAGAGTATATTCTGTGAAGTGCTTTGAGATGTCTAGAAGATGTGAAAAGCACAATATCAAATCTAAGTATTATTATTATTATGCACAAAAAAAAAAAGAGCCACAAACTGGATTTGTTGGTTAATATGATTTGTATTTCTCACTGGAGTTTTGCTCATTGACCTTATTGTCAAGCCCTGTAGCTCAGTGGTTAGAGCACTCACCTTACAAGTGAGAGAAAACACAAAACACTACAGATGCTGGGAATCTGAAACAAAAGCAGAAGTTGCTGGGGGAACTCAGCAGGTCAGGCAGCATCCATGGAGAAAGGAAAAGGAGTCAACGTTTCGGGTCTACAACCCTTCGTCAGAACTGGGGCTTGTTTGGAGGGAGAGGTTTCTTAAGGACGCTAAAGGGGGAGAAGCAGGACATGGAAGACAAAGGAGAGAAAGAAGACAAAGGAAAAGGAAAAAATAGTGTGTTAACTGATGGGTTGAATATGTGTTAACAACTTCAGGGGGAGAAACAGAAGGGGGTGGGTTTAAATGAAACTGGGGAGTTAATTTTCCAAGACAGACATGATAACTATTCTTAACAGTTTTTCAACAACAACTTGCATATATAAAACACCTTTATGTATCAAACTGGTTCATTTAGTAGCACTCTATTATTGAAGTGAGAAGGTATGGGTTCAAGCCCCTATAGGGACTTTCAAATCAGTGAGGGCTGACATTCTAGTGTAATGCTGGGGGATGATGCATTTTCAGAGATGCCATCCTTCAGACTAGATTTTAAAGCAAGGTCCTGTCTCTATCCAGGAGGATGTTAAAGATCCTGTGGCACTTTTTGAGAGAAGGCAATTTTTCGCAGCATCTGTTACATAACATGGGATATTGCTATATGCAAATTGATGGGAATAATAGTCAGTAAATCCAATGAAGCGTTTTGAGATGTTTCAATGATGTGATAGTATTAAATGAATAGACTATTGTTTGACGTTGAAGAACATCTCACAGTGCTTTCATGACTCAAAATCCTTCTGATGTGTAAGGTGCCCTATGAATATAATTTTGTTGTTGCTGTTGCTTCATTGATGTAACAGTGGACATATTATTTGTATTTCTGTACTTGGAAATAAACTTGGAAATAAACTAAGTAAACATGATCAATCCATTATGCCAGTAACATTTCACAAAGACGCATTAAAAAATATGAAATTCATTTACATTGTTTTTAACTTTCCAAATTATTTCTTCTGATTTCTGTTGGGTACAGTTAACACAAATTTGTGTACAGGGCTGACAAAATCCCTTCATTTCAACATTGAAATACATTTTTGCCTGACTTCAAATTTGCTGTGTACTCTAATGAGCTTGTAATATCTTATGACCTATCCCTACTGGCGTGTTAGATCTTACAAAGATGATATTCCAGTTTACAGGCCACAGCTCTCCAGACATTTACACACTAAGTATTTTGATTTAATGCCTAATCAAGAGTAAGCTATTTTATATACAGTCAATTCACTTTACATTATATTCTGTGAAGCACTTTGAGATACCTAGAAAATGTAAAAAGTATTATATCAAATGCAAGGATTATTATTATACTGTAATACTTTAAGACACACAATAAGACGTTTGTCAGAATAGAAATCTAGTTCCTCTAAGCGCCACTTGATATATCATAACATATGGTAACAGAAATCTAATGATGTGATTTCAAGAGAAGGGTAGAGATGATCCTGCTTCACTTATACTCAAATATAAAGTCTCTTCCTGTGCAATTCAATTTATTCCACCTATTCCAGCAAGACTAACATACATCTGGTTCACGACCTCCAAGAAATTAATACTGTTTCCCAAATTTGACAAACTCTACTGGATTGGATGAAATGTATGAACAGCTTCAGAAGTGTGGCAAGAAAGTAATTGAATTCATTGCTCAGAGGTCCAATAGTGCATTGAAGAGGCTCAGATGCACTTTAAAAAAAACGGTACAGTAGCTCAAGGAAATAACACCAAAACTATTCCAAATTAACCTGTGTGAGAGAAAAAGAGTTTATCCCAGTATCTCAGCAGTCTGGCTGGTAGATGCTGATTTTCAGTAAATTATCATTTGTAAAAGTGCAATGTATCCTTTTCAGCACTGAGCAGTCATCTTTAACCAGCCACAATACATCCATCAGTAAGGTCACAAAGAGCTTAGAAGACCGTGACGAAACGGAAAGGCAAGAAATGCCCTCTCTGTAGCCATCTAACCTACACCCACCATGGTGGGTTGCCAAGTGGAGGGAAAGGCTGTCACCGGCTAGATTTTTCAAAGATTTGATTCAGGTACAGTAAAAGCCAGTTTATCCATGACCCGATCAACCGTAACTGCCGTATAACCGGCACCACGAAAAAAAAAGTCCACATTCAATTAACTGGAATTTATCCGGAAAAAAAGCTTATTTTTTCGCGTTTTCGGCTGACTATCTGGCACATGCTTTAACTGGCATTAGCCAGGTCCCGAGCATACCGGATAAACACACTTTTACTGTACTACAGAATTACAAATCTATGAGGTGTAGGGGAAGGAGGGGGTTGGGTCTGAAATTGCAGGCAGTGGGACAATTAGTTATGTTGTTAGTTACTGACCTTTAAACACTTCTGACCATTTTATTAGCATTGTTTATATATTCTAAATACAGTGATGTTATATTATTGCACAGAATAACTATTGCATTAGAGGCACTGGAGTATAATTTACAATAATCTCAAACCTGATTTGTTGCATTATTAACAACAATTTTAGCAGCTTCTATCATATTAAGTTTAGTTCAATTGCATGCTTCAATTCCTCATCTGAGTGTGGCTCCAAAGGTAGGACTTGCTTCTGTGGGGATGAAATATTTTGAAAATGGATTTTGAAGCAATCCACTACAATATTAATCATATCACATTGGATGTCCCATATTGTTTTACAGGATGCACTGTAAAGCGAAGTGACTGCATGCTTTGTGAGCGATTGTGTGTGTGGGTGGCGGACGATTGTTCTTCAGTTAAGCAGTGAAACATAAAATTGAGCACTCTCAAGTGAAAAGAACTGGTTCGATTCCCTAGCAAAGCAAAACGTTAGCCAAATTTCTCTACACCACACGCCTGTTTACTTGACAGTAAATAGGAACCCAGTTATTAGTTGATTGGTGGATCATTTATCTGGGGGTGATAACCCCTTTCAAAAAAAATTTACACAATTATTCAGTCATTCAATTTGCAACTGTTTCCTACATTGTTATGCACAATTGGTTAGTGCTTTGCCTACAGAATATACAGTCAATTCACTTTACAGTATGTTCTGTAAAGTGCTTTAAAATGTCGCGAAGACTTGATAAGGCACTGTATTGACTGCAAAAATTATCATTACAGTATTGATATACCCTAAGAAATAGGTGAGAGAAAATAAAAGTGAAAGGGCAAAACTGTGAATATGTATATTTTCATTCAGATATTCAATAAACATAAACCAGTATTTTGTATAAAACACTTGTATTTTTGCTCTCATGAACATGTGATTTGATTACCTAAAAAATATTTTCTGCTGTAGTGCATGCTAATAAGAAAACTAGATGCAAAATATGCAGGATCTTGCTTCCTGGCACATCAATTAAGGGTTGCATTTTAAAACTGGACATTATGTTTTTTTTGCCCAATGTCTTCTACATAATGAATGGCATTTCATCCTCCATCAAATGGATAATTCTTCTTTTGTGAAACACAACATTTCTTGCATATGTTTCTTAACAGTACATCTAACTTTCTCAGTGATTCACTTTGATAGCAGACTAAGAAATTAATTTTGCCTACAAATATGCAGTCATTGCACTTTACAACAACAACAACAAAATTACATTTATAGAGTGCCTTTCAGTAATCTGAAGTAGTTCTGAAGCTGATTAAAGTTGTTTTACCATATGAATATTACCGTGCAAGGTTTCCTACAAGAAATGCAAATCTACGTCGAGTTACAAATGATCTTACTATTTCTGGATCTTTCACGTACTATGTAAGATTCAATTAAATTTGTGGTGAAGTATGAATTGATATAAATTTCCTTTTAAGCAGTAATATTTAATGTAAGATCAGCAAGGTTATTCAGAATATGTTTCATCAAATCAAATTAATGATTATGACGTGGTAGTAATCAAATTAATCTTTATGTGGATTGGTAAAGTTCACTGCAATCAGTTGATCAGATCAATACAACAATAACAAAATTACATTTGTATGCGTATTTTGTCCGTTTCCCACCAAGTTCCCTGACCCTATCACCCTCTTATTAGTTCCCCTGGCTTGCCCTGTGGGAGGCAAGGCTGAAAAACAGTAATCCATGCATTTCATATAGCGCTTTTCACATCTTCTAGATGTCTCAAAGCGCTTCACAGAATATACTGTAAATATTAGTAATATTATTAATCTGTGAAGTACGTTGAGATGTCCAGAAGATGTGAAAAAAACTATACTAAATGCAAAGATTATTATTGTTATTGGTGTTATTATTTTTAATATTATACCCCAGAAAAGTGATCCGCCAATCGAATAACTGTGTGTCAAATGCATATGGAGCAAAGAAACTTGCCTAACATTTTGTCCTTCTGGGATCTGAACTCAGTTCTCTTGCCAGCAAAGCGAGTGTTCTAACCACTAACCAACAGCACTCACAGCTATTCAGATATAATTTTATACAAATACAGGAATGAATAATGTAAAAAGAATTGTTAATCAATTAATTGTTACACCACAGGAAAAATATTGTACAACACATCAGACAGCATAAAATGAATAATGTGATGACTGATGTCCTCATAACTGGATGGATTAAATGGAAATATAGCATAGCATTATCATATAAAAAGTAAGTTTCTCTAAATTCAAAACATTACCACTTAGCACAAAAGGTGCAGAACGATACTGTGGCTCTGAATGTAAAAGTTTTCACAATCACGTTGTGCACATTTGTTTTTAACAATTTGGATTGATTTAGCACTTTTCATGTTGGGAGGCTATCTCAAAACACTCACACCAGTGACCAGGAGCCGAAACTGGGATGAAATGCTGAGGAGGGAGGAAAAATGTGGCCAAAAGTATTGTTGACAACTGTGTTTCTCCTAACAATTTCTCTTCCAGGCCCGCAATGCCTCGTGAAGTGTTCCTCAGAGCTCTGTCCTCTCCTCTTCAACCTCTGTATGCTCCATGTTGGTGACATCATCCGTAGACATGGAGTCAATTTTCACATATACTCAGATGACACCAAACTGTATCTCTCTGCCTCACCCTCGATTCCAGGACAATTGGCAATCTGACAGACTGCCAGTCAGACATCAAGTCCTAGATGAGAGATAATGATCTACAGCTGAATGTCAGCCAAACCAAGGCCCTCCTGATTGGCTCATGCCAGTGCCTCTGGACCTCAGGCACCAGCAGCATCACACTCCATATCACCAAACCAGTCAGGAACCTAGGCACCTTTTTTGATCATGAACTATTTTTTCTCACCAGTATCTGTGCTATGGAGTACAGTAGCTCAATGGAACTGTTCTTGTATGGCAGAATTGATGCAGTTGAATTTTAAGTTCTATTGGCAGTGAGGATGTTTGCTCCCTCTGTGCTTTCCCTTACAATATCATGGAAAATCCTGTCTTCCCAAACAACCTCAAGTGGAGTCGTGCAGCTCAGTGGCTAAAGCCTTACAAGCATAAGACCTGTATTAGAACCCAGGCAGGGTGAAACGTTGGGCAAGTTTCCTCAATCCACATGCCCAAAAATAATCCCTCAAAAAAAAACTATAATCAGTCATTTCAGTCCACACCTGTTTGTGGGACACTGCTGTGTGCAATTCGCTGCTGTGTTTCGCCCACAAATATACAGTCAATTCACTTTACAGCATATTCTGAGAAGCACTTTGTGACATCTAGAAGATGTGAAAAGCGCTATATCAAAAGCAAGGATTATTATTTTGTCATTATGACCAGCACTGCCTTCCACCACCTCCATAAGATTGCCCTGTCTCACGCCTCAGGCTGCCCAAACCCTCATACTGCAATTGTTACCTCAAGGCTTGACTCCGGAAACTCTTTCCTTGTTAGTCCTCCGTAAATCTTCCCTCCAGAAGCTGCAGAAAATCCAAAGCTCTACACTAGCTGACCCGACCACCAACCTCACCCGGCTCCACTGGCTTCCCATCCCTCAGAGTATAGAATTCAAGATCCATCCTCAATTTCAAGGCCCACCATGGCATTGGCCCTTTCAACCTCTCTAACCTGCTGACAACCTATCAACCTGTCCGCTTCCTCTTTTCAGCAGACTCTGGCATGCTCCATGTAGTAATGTTGGGATTTCCGATCCCGAGGTTCGAAATATGACCTGACAATCCAATTATATTGTAATAGAGATTTCTTAATCAAAGTTAGAGATATCTAGAAGACATGTAAAGCACTATATCAAATGCAAGGATTATTATTACAGTTAACACTCCTCAACCGCAGGGGATACGTTCCTGAAAACCTCTGCAGACGGTTGGAAAATATAGGGCCCTGTGGGAAACATGGGGATAGGGGGAGTAAGTTTGGGAGCAATGGCTACCAGGATCTGCAGCAATCCGCTAGTCTGACTGACTGACTGATCTACACACAGACGCAGAGGGAGAGAGAGAAATCAACGGAGAAGGTGGTGTGGTGGGCAAGGCCGTATGCAGGGGGGGTGCGACGGGTGCGTACGCACCCCCACAAATTATAAAAGGTCCACATTTTCCGGGGTAGAGAATTGCATTTTTTTATCAAATTTAAATACCAAGTAAATTTATTGAACATTTGTGCAACAATCAGTTCTTCAAAACTATGTATAAATTATAAATACACATCTTTGAATGATTTAGTATTAATATAAAATTATCGAGTCGCACACCAGAATCGGCGTCTACCCAAAACATACCGCGTCGATAGACCAGTCCATGACGCGGCGAGTCTGTGACTCGTGATTGGATAAACATAGGCGCGCGCCAAGACTCAAATCCATCCTCGTTTGGAAATCATCCCGTAAACAGCCACAAGGGACAGCACCAATTCTGGAGTTAAAATCATTTTTTCATCTGATCACCGTAAGTAAAAATTACTCAAGTTTTGAGAGGTGTGACTGTAATGCTAGCAAACAATGACAACATATGTACAAGCTTCTGAGAAATCAAAGCTTTTGAGAACCCAACAAAAAAGTTATATGTGTCTGGACGGGAATGCCTATCTTTTAAAAAAATACTCATGGACGTAGGCCTATGCTTTAGCGCCTATTCCACGTGGTGTGTCAATCGGAAATCATCCCATATACAGTCACTACATAAAAAGGTAGCACCACTTTGTGGAAGCTGAAATCGTATTTTAATCTGATAAATGTAAGTAAAAATGACTTAAGTTTTGATAGGCGTGTTTCTGAAATATCATGTTTCTTGTTTTGTCTTGATTATCACATTTGATTTATATTATTAAAGATAATATTATTAAAGGACTTTCAAAAGGCATTTGACAAAGTGCCACATGAGAGACTTATTATGAAATTAAAGGCCCATGGTGTAAAAGGGACAGTGGCAGCGTGGATCCACAACTGGCTGCGAGACAGAAAGCAGAGAGTTGTAGTGAGCGGCTGTTTTTCAGATTGGAGGGAAGTGAGCAGTGGTGTGCCACAGGGATCGGTTTTGGGACCATTGCTGTTTGTAATCTACATCAATGATCTGGACTTGGGTGTACGGAGTACAGTTTCCAAGTTTGCAGATGACACTAAGTTAGGGAGAATAGTAAACAGTGAGGAGGATAGTAGCCATCTGCAAGAGGATATAGACAAATTGGTAAAGTGGGCAGACACATGGCAGATGAAGTTTAATGCAGAGAAGTGTGAGGTGATGCATTTTGGGAGAAGAAATGAAGGGAGGCAATATAGGCTAGATAGTACAATTTTAAATGGTGTGAAGGAACAGAGAGACCTGGGGATTTGTGTTAGTGACTCGTTGAAGGTGGCAGGACAGGTAGACAAGGCTGTTAAGAAGGCATATGGGATACTAGGCTTTATAAATAGGGGTATAGAGTACAAAAGTCAGGAAGTGCTGACTAACCTCTGTAGGACTTTGGTGAGGCCTCAGCTGGAATACTGTGTTCAATTCTGGTAACCACACTACAGAAAGGATGTGAAGGCATTGGAAAGGGTACAACGAAGATTTACTAGGATGGTGCCAGGATTGAGGGACTTCAGCTATGAGGAGAGGCTAGATAGGCTAGGGTTATTCTCTCTGGAGCAGAGAAGATTGAGGAGAGACCTAATAGAGGTTTATAAGATCATGAGGGGTTTCGACAGGGCAAATAGAGAAAAACTATTTCCACTCGTGGGTGAATCTGTGACTCGTGGTCACAGATTTAAAATAGTTTCAAGGTGCAGTAGAGGGGAGCTGAGGATAATTTTTTTCACTCAGCGAGTTGTTCGAATCTGGAATGCATTGCCTGAAAAGGTGATGGAGGCTGATTCGATAACAACTTTTAAAAGGGAATTAGATCTTTATTTAGGGAGAACGGGTCTATTAGGCTATGGGGAGCGGGCAGGGCAGTGGGATTGAATCGCTCTTTTCAAAGAGCCGGCACAGACTAGATGGGCCGAATGGCCTCCTTTTGTGCCGTAAAATTCTATGATTCTATGATTCTATGATTCTATGTATTCCTGTCATTAAAAATTGCTTTTAGAGACGTCCACTGGCATGCAAAAAACATGTGACCGCAAAGATAAACAGTGCGACTTTATTTCACATTCAGTTTTGTACCCAGAGTGAAAAAACATAAATGTCGCACGAATTTGGC
Organism: Hydrolagus colliei; assembly: GCA_035084275.1. Taxonomy (NCBI): domain Eukaryota; kingdom Metazoa; phylum Chordata; class Chondrichthyes; order Chimaeriformes; family Chimaeridae; genus Hydrolagus; species Hydrolagus colliei. The sequence continues at coordinate 88,130,201 of CM068743.1, forward strand.
ATAAAAATAGTTTCACCGTCATCCGATCGAGCGAACTCGGGCATTGACAACCACACTTCTGCACTGATCCCTTCTCTCCACGCAGCCTGAACACTCCCGCCTGCCAATACTCGAATCGCGCTCCAGAGTATCGATGTAGGTTAGGGTCGGTCTACCTCGTGTTCTGTGACCGTACAATGGTTCCCATAGGATAGTAGGACTATGGACAGTTTCCTCCCGGCTTCTCCAGCTATGTCCGCTAAACCTAAGACGCCTCTGCAGTAATTTCTGTGATACCAGTGTGGTAGTGTACCATATAGCTATTTGTCAGATGCTGTCGCCAGTAAACGTTCAGGGCGTCACTTAGAAGCCTGGTATATACCTCACGAGTCACCTAATCTCCTGGTCGAGGTTTGCCTAAGTGTCCAGCATTCTGCTCCGTATAGGAGCGACTTTCAGCACTCGCGTTAATGCAACATTCATTATAATATGGAAATCGATATTGGTAGAGCGGTTGACGTATTCGCTTCAAAGCGACCGAGGCGTCTCGAATACGGAACGCTATTAAAGAATTAATTTCCCCTCCCTTATTTTTTCAAGTATTTTTTCGTCAGATCAGTATTGCTTGATGGGTCACTTCCTTTAATTTTGATTATAAATAAATAAATAAAAACTAACTACACTATTGCTCACAGTTCAACGATATTTTCAGGATAATGCTGATAACAGGCTTGTACCACGTGTGAATTAACTGTTTGACACGGATTTTCAGTTTCTGTATATTTTCTTGTCTTTTCTAAAATTTGCTTTGCTGGAATATCTGAGCACATAATTCATACTTTACTCTTACATTATTGTTCATTACAGTCCGAAAGAAATTGAGTCTTAGGATAACAATGCAGAACAACTTATTAATTACCGTCAATCTGTAGTTTATGATCATTTTCTCTTATACGCATACATTTATCAAGCATTCGTCATTGTACTGTGTTAATTGGATTGTAATTTACTTTATCGTTCGCATTCCTTACATCATCGAGTCAACAATCGTGTTGGCTTTTATCGGCGAACACATTCTACCTTCCCAATTAGACACGGACTACCGGGGTAAAATAAAAACACTGAATAAATAATGATGCTCTTAAACACCAAGGGCATGAAACATTTACCGTTCATATTGGATCTTCTGAATCGATTAAATAAGACCTCAAACTGTGTAAAACGTCAGAGCCTCGAGGGGGCCCCGGGGGCAGCCCCCAAGCCGCCGGCCATTGTTGGTCCCATCACTAGCAATTCGCACCCCCCCAAAAAAAATCCTGCGTACGAGCCTGGTGGGTGACATAGAGGGGATTGGGGAAGTGGAGAAGGTGATGTGGTGGGTGACACGGAGAGGGGTGGGATGCGAAGAAGATGGTGTGGTGGGTGACGTGGAGTGGTGGGGCTGCAGAGAAGGTGGTGTGGTGAGTGACGCCAAGTGGGGGGGATGTGGAGAAGCGACAATAAATTCATGTTATTTACCTTAATCCTAAGAGAGCAGTGACATTGTCGCTGATTGATTGTGACATCGCAACTGGGTCCTAGCGCCAAACGCTAGTGTTAGTGTTAAAACCTGTGGATTAAGCAATAACCATTGCCTTGGTGAGCAAGGGTTATCGCAGCGAGCCAACCATGGATAATTCAAATTATCAGTAGAAAAAACACATGGTTGGGGCAGGGTACCTGTATATATCAAATGTAAAGATCACTATTATTAAAAATTCAAAATAACATAAGAGGGAAGTCAGGGTAATTTTAGTAATCCTTGCATTTGATTTAGTGCTTTATCATGTCACAATGCTCTCAGATTTTAGTGTAATTATTCTTTATAATCTGGGCCAATAGAAAAGTGCAGTCTGACTTTCTCCGTGGAACCCACTACAATTGAGCCTGCCTCCACAAACCAGCTATGAATGTAGTGCAATGCAAGCAGGAAATGCACTCGTAAGTGCCGCCTGTGTGATTGTCTCTGTGTGTGTCTTTATGTGAGTGTGTCCTTGTCTCTTCTATATGTGTGTGTGTTTATGAGTATCTTTGTGTATTTTTTTTTGTGTCTGAATGTGTGTGTGTGTCTCTGGGTCTATAAGTGGGTGGGTGTCTCTGAGTGAGTGTGTGGTTCTCTGTGTGTCTGAGTGCATGTCTCTGTCTGTCTGTGTGTGTGTGTGTCTCTACTTGTGTGTTTCTCTGTCTCTGAGTATTGGTCTCTCTCTGAGTCTCTCACACAGGATGTCATCCCGATGTGAAAGGTGTTGTACAAATGTAATTTTGTTGTTGTCATTTTGTTTTGTTTTTTGTTGTTGTTGTTGTATGTGTATCTCTGTGTCTCTGAGTGTCTGTAAAAGTGTCAGGAGCAGGATGAATGCAAATTTCCATCAGCTAAATGTTGACAAGATGGAAGCCATACTCTTTGGCTTTCGTCAACATTTTCAATCACATGATTCTCACCTCCTCCATCTACCCGACCTGCCCCCAAATTTTCCGAACCCGTACGCAACTTAAGTGTCAGGTTCGACCCCCGATTATCCTTCCTCCCCCACATTCTGGTCTCTCACTGGCACCGCTTTCTTCCATCCCCGATGTATCGCCCATCTCAAGCAATATCTCACCCCAAGAGCCGTAAAAACCCTGGTCCATGCCTTTGTCACCTCGCGGCTGGATTATTCAAATGTCCTCCTTGCCGGTCTCCCCTCCGCTACCATTCATAAAATCCAGGTAATCTAGAATTCTGCCACCCACATTCTTACTCGTACCAAACTCCGCTCCCAGATTACCCCAGTCATTACCAGACTGCACTGGCTGTCTATCCCAGAGAGGATTGATTTCAAGATCCTCACTGTTGTTTTCAAATCCCTCCACTGCTCTGCAACCCCCTACCTCTCTGACCTCCTCTCTCCTAACAACCTTATTCGTTGCCTTCGCTCCACCAGCTCTGGCCTCCTCCTTGACCTCCAAAACCTCTGCTCGACCATTGGCAGCCGTGCCTTCAGCCACTATGCCCCGAAGCTCTAGAACTCCCTTCCTTACTCCCTTCGCCTCAACCCTCTCTTCCTACTTTCAGGTTGTTGTAGTTGTTGTTGTTGTCGCTTTCTCTGTGTTTTGTGTCTCTCTCTGTCTGTATGTGGTGCTGGCCATGAGAGTTAGGAGGTGGTGAGTTCCTGTAGCTTCACTGGTGTCCTGACCCCTCAACCCCAAAACATGGTCACCAAGTTTTTGTTAAAGAATCAATTGATCCTCGTCCTCATCTTCAAGGCTATTCACAGCCTTGCCACCGCCTATCTCTCTGACCTGCTGTCCCTATCAGCCTGCCCATCCCCTCCGTTCAGCAGGCTCTGGCCTGCTCCATGTCCCCCGACCGAACCGCCCTACCATCGGTGGCTGGGCTTTCAGCTTATCTGCTCCCACACTCTGGAACTCTATCCCACAATCCCTTCACCTCGCTTCCTCCCTTTCTTCCTTCAAGGCCAGTCTCAAGACCTTCCCCTTCTACCGTGCCTTCTGCTGCCCTCCTAATTCTCACCCCTTTCCTACTTTCCTTCCCCCTGCCCCTACTCCGACCCTTCCCTCCTGCTTGGGTCCTGACCTAACTGTTCAGCACCTTGGGACGTCCTCCCAACGTGAAATGCACTCTATAAATGTAATTTTGTTGTTGTTGATAACTCTTTTTGCAACCATCGGAAAATTGCAAATTTTCCGATGTTTAGTTTTTTTCAATCAAATCAAGTTGTTTAAATCTGGAATGCATTGCCTGAAAAGGTGGTGGAGGCCGATTTGATAATAACTTTTAAAAGAGTGGTAGACATTTATTTGGGGAGGACGAGTTTGTGTGGTTATGATGAGAGAGCTGGGGAGTGGGATTAAATTGCTCTTTTTAAAGAGCCAGCACAGACTCGATGGGCCGAATGGCCTCCTTTTGTGCTGTAAGATTCTATTATTTCTATGATTTCTAATAAAGTGAAAAAAAAGCAGTAAAATATACCTTAATGGCAAGAATCAACACCCTGCAATGTTCTGCAAAATTTACAAACCTCCTTGCATTTTTGGGCAAATATTTCTACACTTTTCTATTCACCCAGCTCATGAGGAATCCTTGGTCATCATTGTCAAGCAGCCCAAAACCTGCCAAATGGTAAATAGTATTGAACATCGTTGTTGGACATTCCACTATGAAAATCTTATTATGGTTACAAAAGACAATTTGGATATGTAGTCAATGCAAATCTATATGATATAAGTATGCCATTAGATTGAATATCGCTCCTCTAACCTCATGCTGAGGTGGTTAATCAACCACAGTAATCAAAGGCACAAAATTATCACTGTCTCCTAAACTGCTCTTCCATACTTTTGAGGAAGTGGAACCTTTCAGCCTTCCAGAATGGTATACCTGCCACCTCTTCAATATGGGTGGATTTGATTTATGGTGACTTAGGAAAACGAGTAGATGATTTATCAAATCTAATAGCAGAGAAACTCATGATGGGAATTACTTAATAGTGAGGAAATGCCTGACTTCCTCCATTTTCACAGCTATAAGCTGAGCACTTGAAGTAAGTGAACACCTCTTGAATCATCTCTTGCCTTGCATATTACTCTGTGAAAGATTTCCTGTGAGCTGAAAGAATTGGACGGCTCTATTGTAAAACATTTCTGGCAGAAATAACCTTTCCCTTGCATCAGATGACCTCTTATGTGTTCTTCTTTTATGAGCCTTCATCTACTGTCCATCCACTCCTCCTCTGACAGCTGCAGATAGATACACAAGTGGCATGTTTCTTCTCTGCGGAACCTTTTAGTCAATTGGGTTTAGATTAATTCCTAGTCTCGCTGTGATTTATATCTCCGGTGACATACGTCACATCACCATTTGGATGTTACAGCGTTCCCAATTTAATTGGATCCTCTCTCAAAGTTGGCTCAATTGCTGTCTTTCTTCCATGTTAAACCTGTAACTGATTTTGTGAACGGTTGTAAATATCATTCAAAACCAGCCGAACATCTGGGCTGCTGCCGTCAGTCTGCCAAGAGACATAAAATTGAGCAACAGCTGGGCAGCCACCCACCCCATTCTTCCCGGAGATTGACACTTTTCTTTTAATTAGAGATTTTGATGATTTTCAATACCGTACTAAATTTATTTAAAGATTGGTTCTATGATCATCAAAAAGTCATTTTTTTGCAATGGGATTTCTGTGATATGCCAGCTAATGCTTAACTATGCACTTGCCATCTTTAAATTGGGAAGAATAACGATATTTCATTGTGTGACAGATGATATACCAGAGGTCGTTCAAAACTGTATTGATTCACAGAAGACGGACAGTAAAATTGAAATAATTGCATTCTTGATATATAATGCTATGCAGGCTTGTCTTAATTACAGTTGGTGTACAGCATTCCCCAGTAATGTCACTTAGGTACTAGAATGGAGGGTCACCGAAACAACAACAAAAAGAAAAAACACAAGAACCATTCTTTTCTCATTGCCAAACTGTCAAAATGATGTGCAATATAAATGGTTTTGGTAAACCGTATGGAATTTGCAGTTGTTAATTAATATTGTCTCCTGTGAAATGAATTATAATAGTCTTGGCAGATTAGGTATGTCAGAATCCAGTGAACAGTCTTGCAGTCCCAATATCAGATCGCAGCATCTTGTTTAAGACTCAGCCCAATCACAGTGGAAACAGAACATTAAGAATTAACACAAAGTACATATTTTAAGCACAAACATATTGTTTAAAGTATAATTGAATTAAAATGATGCCTAATTACAATTGGCTTGTTTCAATCATAGATTCACATATCCATATACAGTACTTCAGTACATAACTATATTGTGATCAAATCCTGCAATATTATTGTTGAATTCCTGCTCAGCTAAGTAACAGTTCATACTATTTTCATGTGTCTAAACTCAATCAATAGCAAAGATGTCATCTGCATTCATTTTCTCTGTAGCTAGAAAGACACGATTTAGCATTTTTGGGGTAGATGTGCACAAGGTGATTGTGGGCTGGGTGATATGTGGTAACAAAATGGTAATGTCTATTTAATGAATTTCTACATTTGCAATTTGTGGTTGGAGAATAACAGAATCTAAAGATTAGAATTGTTTTCCATGTATGTAACCTTGGCAATGCTGGATGTCAGCTTTGCTCAGACAGTGTTATTCTTGCTTTTTGTGTCAGAATGTTGTGGAGTCAAGTATTACATCAAGAGCTTACTGGGTGACATTGCGGTGCAGTCCCGGGGAAGTACTGGAATGGCAGAGTCTTTCTGATGAGGCGTCAAATCTAGATCCTATCTCCCTCTTCATCAAATGGACATTAAAAATCCCATGATACATTTTGAAAAGTGAAGAGAGTTTGTCCTGGTCTCCCATCCAAAACAAATAATAATTATAATACTTGCATCTGATATATCACTTTTCACATCTTCTAAATGTCTCAAAGTGCTTCACAGAATATACTGTAAAGTGAATTGACTGTATATTTGTGGGCAAAATGCCAATTGCTCACAGTAGTGTCCCCTAAACAGTCAGGGATTGAAATTACCAATTTATTATAGTTTTAGGTTTTGCCCTGCCTGGATTCGAACACATATCTCCTGTTTGTAAGGTGAGTGCTCTAACCACTGAGCTGCAGGACTCATTTAGATCCTCTAAATTAATTAAACATTCACCTGATGGCTGTTTGTGGGATATTAGCTGTGGACATATGGTTGCTACATTTGTCTGGAAGCAAAATAAGTTACTCCACTTAATAGTAATTATCAGTGAAGTGTTTTGAAATGCTGTTGAAAATGCTGAATTCCTATAAAAAGTCAGGTTCTGTTTTCCTTCAGAAATCTAGGAATCTCATTCTTGGTATCAAAACCTTGGATTGAGGGATTATGTTTGGTATGTGTCTGTACTCTGATGTTATATCTCTTGCAGAGGAGAATGTCCAATGGCCCTAAAAACAATGAAATTAGTGATCGTCTATTTTATTATACAATTGTAAGCAGACAATTCACAGTGTAGTATTGGTATAATAATCCTTGCATTTGGTCTCATGCTTTCTCTTTATATATTATGCCTTAGGATGTTTTAACATCCAGCATGAAGGGCCAGTGGGACTTCAATATAGCATCTCACCTGAAGGAAGGCACTGTAAACAAAGCAGCACTTTTCCAGCACTGCACTGGAGTGAGTATCAGTATAGACTATGAATTCCAAAGTATTTATATGTGGCTTTAACCCATAACCTTCTGACTCAGAGGCAAAAGTGTTGCTAACTGAAACAGGCTGACACCTGATTTCACATATTACATATAAATTTCAAATATCTTCATCTAAAATCGCATCCTTTTCACCACAGCTATGAACATTTCTTCATAATACCTCACCTGCTCCTGGCAGGTGCAGACAAGTGCTGGAATGAATGTGCATCGGAAGTGAAAAAAAGAGTCCCTGAATCTAAAGTCAGAAAACATCAAGGCTCCACATGAATAGGGAAAGAGTTTCGCTCAGAACACATCACATAAATACTGTCACATCTTCAGATTTTGAGCAAACCCAGATGCATTCCCTCAGGTACATTTGCCCAGAGAATCAAACATAATTCTAGTGTTAGATTATGAATTAATTCAGTGCTAGCCTGTGAAAGATCTGACATTCAGCATACTAAGTTATCAAGGAGATGCAAAACTACCACTAATCTGTGATTCATATCAGCAAAATAATAGACAAAACAAAAATAACAGAGGAAGTTTGTTTTGTTTATTGCTAACCTTTATTTAATTGAATTGTTTATTTCTTAAGCATTAAATTATGAAATTGTTTATGTATATCATTGCATTGCCTCAGCCCCATTCTGTTTTGAGGTATTAGTTTTTTTAAATTATTTCAAGTATAATTAATTTGAGTAGTTAAACATATGTTGTGTATTCGCCTTAAGAGTGACCTCTTCGGCTGTGGTTTCAGTTATATTCTGTACTCCCCTGCCAGCTCTCCCATCTCAGCTCAAGTGCCCTATGGGTTGTGTGAAACAATTTAAGTGCAGAGCCTTGAGAGGTCCTCCCAACTTGAAAGGTGCTACACAAATGTAATTTTGTTGTTGTATTTTAGTTGTGAGATTTCCTCCCAATGTGAAAGAAACAGTATTGATGCAAATTGTTTTTGCTCCTTGAATCTTTTCTCCAATTTGCAATTTTATCCAGCCCACTTTACTATATACATACAGGAATTTTAACATTGACTGGAGAACAACAACAACAACAACTTTGATTCATATAGTGCCCACCACGCCAGACGGCATCTCAACAACAACAACAAAATTGCATTTATAGAGAGCCTTACACATTGGGAAGACGTCCCAAGGCACGTACAGTCAGGTTGGGACCTGAGCAAGGTTAGGATAGGAGGGAGAGGCAGGAGTGAGTTAGGAGGGGAGGAAGAGAGTTGGGAGTGCAGCAGAAAGCACAGTCAAAGAGGAGGGTCTTGAGACCAGCCTTGAAGGAGGTGAGGGAGGAAGCGAGGTGGAGGGACTGTGAGATGGAGTTCCAGAGTGCGGTTGCATTGAGGCTGAAAGCCCATCTGCCGATGGTAGGGCCGGTCAGGAGGGGGACATGGAGCAGGCTAAACTTGAGGGGGTGGGGAAGATTCATAGGGGGACAGCAGTTTGGAGAGGTGGTGGGGGGGAGGGGGGGTGGGGGCAAGGCCATGAATGGCCTTGAAGGTGAGGATGAGGATCTTGAATTCAATCCACTGGGAGATGGGGAGCCATGAAGCCGGGTGATGGTGAGAGTGATGTAGTCTCGGAGCTTGGTGCGGGTGAGGACATGAGCTGCAGAGTTCTGGATTATCTGCAGCTTGTGAAGAGAAGAACCAGGAAGACCGATGATGAAGGAGTTTCCATAGTCGAGCCTTGATGTGATGAATGCGTGGAAAAGGGTTTCGGCGGCCTGAGGAATGAGGCAGTGGCGGAGTCTGCCAATGTTGTGAAGGTGGTGGAAGGCAGTGCTGGTCATGGCGTGGATGTGGGGGAGGAAGGACAGTTTAGGGTCGGATTAGATGCCCAGGTTCTTGACTGGCTTAAAGAGTTGGAGAGTGCAACCTTGGATGCTGATTGTGTCAGTGCCTGAGGTGCAGAGGCGCTAACATGAGACAATCAGTCTTGTGAACAACGACAACAGCAAATGGCATTCACACTGAGAAGATGACCCAAGGTGTTCAACAGGGCTTTCTACCTGAGCTGTGGTTGGAGTCAAGAGCAGTGGAAGGCAAGGATGGTAAAATGGGAAGATGTCCAAAGGTACAGTCCATGAGATAGATCTTGAGATGGGCCTTCAAGGAGGTAAGGGAGTGAACAAATAGGAGGGGCTCCGTGACAAAGTTTCAGACTGTGAGGGCAGATAAGCTGAAGGCCTGACCACTGAAGGTGGAGCGGGTAGACCATTGAACATGGAACAGGCCAGTGCCTGCTGAGTGGAGGAAGAAGGTAGGTAGGTCTCAGAGGTATTCAAAAGCAAGACTGTGGGAGGCTTTAAAAGTGAGGATGAGCATCTTGAACTTGATTTTCTGGAGGATGGGGAGCCTGTGAAACTGGGCTAAGATGAGGCTGATCAGCTCATGGAGCCTAGTGGAGGAGAACACAACCCAAAAATGATAAATTTGCTACAATTACCATAATTTCCCTCACTGAATAAACCACATAATGGCAATACAGAAAATGTCACCACTTTGCCTCTGTGTGATGTAACCTTTGTGATCTTTTTCCTTGGGAGGCCAATATTGTCATTTGTAAAACAAGATATGAAACAATATCAAGAAACTGGGGAAGAATAGAGTCTCCCATTTAAACATTGGAGTTTAAATTGTGTCATTTGTTAAGGATCTGAATCATACAAACATGGACTTCTTTCCCTTGAAGAGACCATATAACGGTTGTTGCATTCTGTGAGGTAATGGATGCTACCCTACAAATGCATTCTAAAAGCTACAATCCAAACTCATAATACAACAACTTTGATTTATATAGCACCCTCCACGCCAGACGGCGTTTCAGAGCGTCTCAGAGACCCGAGCATGGGGGAAGCGCAAGATAGGGGGGAAGGGCAGGCTAGTGGGGACGGAGAATGGACAGAGAATATGCAATGTTTTGCATCTGTGCTCTGATGCAATGTAGAATTATATTTCTAAGTTCTCAATTTCAATAAGTCAAGCACTGTGCTTTTCTTTCAAAAAATTGCATAAATATTGAACAACAACAACAAAATTACAGATATACAGCACTTTTCAAGTCAGGAGGATGTCTCAAGGTGCTCAACAGTCAGGCGTCGAGACCCGAGCATGTTGGAGGCGCAGTGTAGTGTATACAGGCAGGCTAGTAGGGAGGGGAGGGAGAGAAGTGGGAAGGCAGCAGATGCCAGAATCGGAATGGAAGGTCTTGACACCAGCTTTCATGGAGGCAAGGAAGGAAGTGAGATGAAGGGACTGTGGGATGGAGGGGGCAGAGAGGCTGAAAGCCCGGCCACCGATGGTTGGGTGGGTCAGGCGGGAGAAATGGAGCAGACCAGAGCCCCCTGAACGGAGTGGGCGTACAGGTTGATAGGGAGTCAGCAGGTCAGAGAAATAGGAAGCTGCAAGGCCTTGGATGGCCTTGAAAGTGAGGACGAGGATCTTGAATTCGAACCTCTGGGGACGGGGAGCAAATGTAGCCGGGCGAAGGTAAGAGTGATGGGGTTGTGGAGCCTGGTGTGGGGGAGGATACAAGCTGCAAAGTTCTGGATGATCTGCAACTTGTGAAAGGAAGAGCTGGGAAGGCCAACGATGAGGGAATTTCCATCCTTGATGTGACAAATGGGTGAAGGTTTTGGCCGCCTGAGGGGTGAGGCAGTGTCAGAGTCTGGCAATGTTACAGAAGTGGTGGAAGGTAGTGCTGGTCATAGTGCGAATGCAGGCAAGAAGGAACAGTTCAGGGTTAAACAAGACACCCAGTTTCCTGACTGGCTTCACGAGTTGGAGTGTGCAGCTGTGGATGCTGCTGCTGCCAGTGCCCGAAGTGTGGAGGCTCTGATGCGAGCCAATCAGATGGTCCTCAGTTTTGCTGACATTCAGTTGGAGAAAGTTGTCCCTCATCCAGGACTCATTGTCAGACAAGCAGGCAGTCAGAACGCCGGTAGTTCTGGAGTTGAGTGTGGAAGTGGAGAGATAGAGTTGGGTGTCAACTGTGCACATATGGAAATTTTCCCCATGTCTGTGGATGATGTCACCGAGGGGAACATGTAAGTGTTGAAGATGAGAGGACCGAGGACAGAGGCCTGAGGAACACTGCACAAGACTGTGCGGGGGCTGGAAGAAAAGTTGTTGGCAAACACAATGTGGAAATTGTGTGAAAGATAGGACCTGAACCAGTCAAGGACAGATCCTTGAAGGTTGAGGTAGGAGGAGATGCAGTGTAGGAGGATTGAATGGTGGAAATTGTCAAAAGCAATGGATAGGTCGAGGAGGACAACAAGGCAGAGAGAGCTCTGGTCACAAATAGTCAGGATATCATTTGTGACTTTGACCAGAGCGGTTTCCGTGCTGTGAACAGTATGGACAGTTGATTGGAGGAGCTGGTGGAGGGAGTGTGATGAGAGAAAAGAGCAAAGCTGGGAGGCAATGACTCTTTCAAGGATCTTGAAGAGAAAAGGGAGATGGGCGGAAGATGGGCAGTTAGTCACAGATCTGCTGGAGAACAAGGAGAAATGTAAATTATTCTATTAACCAGACAGAGCACAAAGAATGTTGAAACCGGAGTACGCTATTTATTCCCATCAAACCTGTTTGCACTCTATTAGATCGTGGCTGATAAGTAATGACAATAATAATCCTTGCATTTGACATAATGTCTTATCACATCTTCGAGACCTCTCAGAGAGCTTCACAGAATATACTATGAAGTGAATTGACCGTGTTTTTAATGTGCAAAACGTGGCAGCCATTTGCAAACAGCAGTGTCGCACAAACACTTATGGATTGAGTGACCAAATTGTTATTTTTTTAAACGATTAAATTGTTATTTTTTTAAACTAGAAATCAATCCACCAATTTACTAACAACCGGATTCGGACTTACTGGTAGGAAACAAAGGTGTGTTGATTAAGGAAATTTGCATAAGGTTTTGCCTTGTTCGGATCCTCGCGCTTGTGAGGTGATGATGATGATGCATTTTGCCCACAAATATACAGTCAATTTTCCTACTCTTCTTCATCCTCCCCCTCCCCCACCCTGCTCTTTTCCCTACCTGACTGCAGTGCCTTGGGATGTCCTTTCGATGTGAAAGGCGCTATATAAATGTATGTTTTGATTGGTTGGTTGGTTGGTTGATTGATTGATAGTGTTAATCACTTTGCTACAGTACTCCATGGATACACTGCTGCAGTTACCCCAACACACACTCCAGCGTCCCCAAACCTTGGTTCTTGTCAACATGCAACTGATACTTTCCGCAATTAGGTGAGCAGCATGCATCTCTCCAGCGAGAGAGAGCACTTTCCATTGCAATAAGTATCTTGAAAAATTCACACTGGAGGCTGGGAAAGGCGTCAGACTCCGAGAATCAAAGAAAGATGGCACAGGCCTTAAGGTTGGAAGGGTAAGAGGACCAAATAAGAATAAAGAGGGACATAAAAGGAGGGCTTCAGTGAACCATCTCCTCAACTGAGTTTCTTCCAAAAAAAAGTGTTAAACTGAAGTCCAATCTGCCTGTTCAGGTGGACATCAATGATCCCATGGCACTATTTGACAAGTGAAAGATGCTTCTCCTGGTGTCCTGCCCAACAATCTCCCAATAAAATTGGTCAATCACTTCACAGCTGTTTGTGGGTAATACTCTGTATAACTTGGTTGCCAAATTAGCCCACAAAACACAGCACTACTCCACTTTAAAGTATATCTTGTGAAGTTCTTTGGGATGTATTTTGACATGAATTTGGCCATACCAAATGTTACCATTATTATTGAGTTCCGACTCTCTGATATGTCAAGTCAGTACCCTCATCAGAAATGCCACCAGAGTGGATATTACTGTTATTGTACATCTTGAATAATCATGATTGTGCTTTTGAAGAATAAAGTGCTATATGCTAGCTGTGCACACATACACAGTACCTGTAGATCCATGAGTGCAGCTAGACCACGTGGGGTAGTAAAGATGCTGAAAGGCAGGAAACGCGGAGCGGATGAATACACACTAATATGCGGATGAATGCGGTCCCTTGTTTGGAAGAGTGAAACTTGAAAATTTAAACCCGCGGATTTAAATCGCGGATGCGCAAAACGCATTGCCACGGTTTGTGAGGCTTGTCACATTTAGCAAACTGTGGATACGTGAGTTTCGTAGTTGACGAGGCCCCAGTTGGGATGGGATAACTGTAAGTCGATTATTATCAAGCACAAGCTGCCAATATGAAAAGGCAGGAGTAAGTTTGATAGGGGATGAGAAAGCCATAGAAAATTAAATAGCACTGTTAAAGAGGAAGTACAGTAATCTGAAAGCTGCTGTAAAAATACACGCTGTAATGACAAAAGAAAACACATGTTGCATGACAAAATGAAAGTCAGGAGCTTAAGGAGCTGTTACAAGTGAGACAAAGTTTCCTCAACACTTTAACAACAGGTAAGGGAAACGATGAGAGCATAGCCTGGCATTCTCTAGCGTAATAAGTATCTATCATAATAATAAAATCCCCCTTTAAAGCTGAAAGAGCCATTAGCATAGAAGACTCCCAACAATTTCTTATGTGACCCTTAGTGCTGGTTAAAATGGAGACAGATACATTTAAATACCTTATGATATAATGCAGTTGCAGCAAATGGTAAAGAGAGTACCAACATTTGGTGGAAATGGAGATGCTTAAGTGCATTTTGATTATGTAAATCACAGAGCACGATTAAATACTAAAATGATGCTAAGCATAAATAATTGCTATTAGCAACTTAAGCATTACCTGTGTATAATGCGTTACTCACAGAGGTAAAGGCTGGAGAAGGAACATTAGTTGAGTTAAGAGAGCATATTATGATTATCAACAAAAACAGAGTTCGCTGGAAGCTCTCAGCAGATCAGGTAGCATCTATGGAGAAAGGAGCCCTTTTCCTCTCTCGATAGATGCTGCCCGACCTGTTGAGTATTTCTATCACTTTTGTTTTTGTTTTAGATTTCCAGCGTCTGCAATATTTTGCATTGTTTTTATATTATGATTACTGTTGTGTATGATAGATGGAATCCTAATAAGGTTTTGGAAAAGTGTATGCAGGATCGACCCCCCCGGTGCTGATCCTGGAACAGGGAGATGACACATTCGCTCATCTGAAGGCACTGAAACAGTCTGCTTTAATACCTTAATAGCTGTGAAGAGTTAGAGAAGATCAAAATGCATTTATTTTGCTCCACAATTCAGCCACTATGCCCCGAGGCTCTGGAACTCCCTTCCTCACTCCCTTTGCCTTGCCCCCTCTCTTCCCAGTTTTAAGTCACAGCTGAAGACCTTTCTCTTTGACCGAGCTTTTGGTCACCTTTCTGCACCTGCCTTTGGCTCGGTCCCGGGATCCGCTATTGTAAAGCACTCTGAGACGTCGTCTGGCAAGGAGGGAGCTATATAAATCAAAGTTGTTGTTGTTGTTGTTCCACAATGCAGTTCCCCAGGCAGTACAAAAATAGGATGATACCGAATGGGATCACTTCTGATCAATTTAAAGTATTGGACTGTGGTGGGTCTGACATTGGATGCAGAGTACAAATCAGCTCCTACCCATGTTACATATATACTGGATAATAGCAAGATAAAAGATAAGGGAAAGAAAGGGTATGCAGCAAAGAATGTAACAAGTTGAAAGAAAGAGAGATAGTGAGAGAACAGGATGGATTAATTGAGCAGTAAAAAGACAACAAGAGAATGAGATTTTATGTAAAACTGATAACAACAGAAAAGATGGGCATTTTAAAGAGCAATTGTATTGCATTTCGGGAAAATTGTCATGGCTTTGTGCTGAAAACGTTTATTACATAATAATTGTCATGAATACCCTCACCCTCTTTGTTCCCTACCTCACCTTCCCTGCCTTTAACTTCTCCGATAGTGCGCATATTTTGATCAACTGCTCCAGCATTTACATAAATGACAAGCCAAAAGCATCCCCAAGGGCTTGGATTGTATGTTCCCTCTCCAATTCAGAGCATTTTTCTAATTTTCATATCTGCACATTCCACTCAAGTCCACATTATTAGCAGTCGTTCACCACTGCACTCAAGCTCTACTTGCTTTTACTCTCAGTCCTATCCCAGCCTCCCTCAAGTTTACCACTTTTCATTCTGAAAACAAAGTACATGCTCAAAGTCGTATAGAGGCATGGTCGTTTTGCATTCCTATTTCTGGGAGCTATCCATAACATTCTCCATTCTCAAGGATGAAAAACACACAGACTGCAGAACAACTTCAAAGTTTCTCTCCCTCTCTCTGCTAAACAGCCTGCTCAAGGTCACTGGCTGCTTGAGATACGAATGGAGAAGGCTGGAACTCCATTTTATTTTTCCATTTATGTTCCTGAGCTACTGATAAATTTTATTTTAAGACTGTTTTGTAAGATTAAAAATAAAACCAGCAACACTTGTTTTTCAAAACTTGGAAAATGAATACAGCTAATAACTATGTACAAACCATGGCATCAGTTTTTATTCAAAGGCAGTGATTAACCCTACCACAACAATCATAACAACAACAATAAATTTACACTTATATAGCGCCTTTCATGTCAGGAGGACATCGCAAGGCAGTGGACAGTCATTGTTTCAGACTCAGACTCTGTAACTAAAATTTATTGGAAGTTAATAAATATTAAGAATTTATGGTATGGTCCAAGAACATGCCTTGCAAATGACTTATACAAAAAGATACTATTCTGGGAAACATCCCAGGATAAAGAAAAGATGAAAGATATCTGCAATTAGCCAGCCAAAGGGCAAACATAAATTTGAAAATCAAATTGATCAAAAACAAATTTGACCCCCTATCCAAATTATTTCACAACGGCTAAACAAGTGCGATTCTCTACATACAATCTGCTGACTTTGCTGGGATCAATACAGAAGCAGAGATTGATCGTCTCTCCAGAACAGCCATAGCTTGTCGAGGATAACCAGATGAACAAGTGAAGGCCGAGTATTTCGGGACATGTAACGCAAACTCAAAGTGGTGGCATCGATAGCTAGAGTAGACATTGACCAGCCCCCATGATATTTAAAGAAGGAGAAAAATTATAGTGCTGTATTAAGAATGCAACTGACAGATACATGAGATGAAGGTAATTTGATCAACATTAACTAAGTGGAAAGATAATCACACACAATTGGTTTATAATGAAAATGGACTGTAATACGTGGTCACAACAGAAATTACCTTTTAATATCATAATTTGATCTGCCCAGTCCCACATACCAAAATACATGTCCAAACTACAAGGCTATTAAATGACTCTTATTAATGTGTTCTGCTCCCACCCTCTGGAACTCCATCCTGCAGTCCCTCATCCTGGCCTCATTCCTTGCATCCTTCAAGATCCATTTCAAGGTCTTCCTCTTCGACTGTGCTTTTGATCACATTTGGTTATGACATCAAATCATACACATCAGGTGCAATACGTAATACATAAGTTACTTATGAATGGAGATTACCAGCTATTGGTAGACAAAATGTCTGCAGAAGTGGTCCTTAATTTTTTTGTGGTAGTACAGTTTGTGTTAATCATGATACTATTAATAATCATGTGTTGTAATTGTCAAACATTTAAAAGAAGTCAAGAAATTTGATGTTAGGCGTGAAAAATTCTATGCACATAGCTCATGTCAATACTAAAATGAGTTGATTGGGTTTATGTGGTGGCTGAGGTGAGAAGTGGGTTGTGAAGATTTGATAATGATACCATGCCTGTGCTGTTAGCTTGACCCACTAGAGGAGGTAATGTAAGGGATCCCAGAATTCTGCATTGCCTTAACTTGACCAAATATTTTTAAAATTACTAATCAACCTGTTTACTTTATAAAAGCTAACTATATACACCAATGGATGAAGGACAAGAACAAATGGAAGAACATAGAACAAATGTTTTCTTGAACATGAAAATAAAGTTTGTCATTGCTTTGGAGTTGATGTCTTGAACAACACATTGAACAGACTGATAACATGACCAAAGAGGTACAAAGAACCAGAGATTTGAGGGTTAAATCAGAAGAGCTGAGGTTTGGGAACAGTGAAGCTAACCGCATGCAATCTTGAGGAAAGAGGCATACACTACAATTAACATTGATTGACGGATCAAGTTAACAAACCAATTCGTCAATCAAAGCCTCAGTATTGCTCCAATCAACTCTGTGCAGTAAACTGTACTAACCTGTTGTAAGCATTCATTTCATTCTATAAAATGTATAACCTTGGTATGTGTAATCTTGCTAATTTTATTATAATTTACAAATTGAAGCAAATTGAGAATTTGTGGCAGTTCATACGTGACCCCAGGGTCACGAGTTTAAATAACCCTACAACTTGAGGTCAATCAGAATGTAATTAATTTAGATAAATAATTCAGGTGAGAAAGTAACAGCCTGGCTTCCTTTTGGCTCAGTTGCTAAACATGTAACCAATATAACATTGAGCCTTACAAAGATTGTTAACACTGCTGGTTAGAAAAAGCTTGATTGTGGGCAGGGAAATGTTATGCTTCTATCTTACAGTGTGGCCTAAAACTACTACTATTACTACTAATATATAATAATATTGAGCTAGTATAAAATCTGTCTCTGCAGTGCTTGTCCCAACAGTTGAATAGCTTGCTGACACTCATCAGATACCAGCATCCCATAGGGAGAATGTCTACTTAGGTGAGGTAGCAGAAGACTGTCAGTGGCTGTGAAGCCACACACCATCAACAACCAGCACCTTTAGGAGAGGGGGAGGAGAATAAATGGGAATAAATGGATGAAAAGAAAGGAAATAATAGCAACTGCTGGTTTATTTCTGATGTTCTTGTGCCATCTAGTGGAAAACAATTTGCTTGGCAAATGTTTTCTTTCATATGGAAGATGCAGCAGCAGATTTGGGGACCCGGTGTCCTTCTGTTGGAAACATCTAAAAGTACTTTAGTGCCAATTTATTGGAAAAAAAATTCTGAATGTTTCTGAATATTCCCTCAACTCCAGGACTACCGGTGTCCTGA
This sequence comes from Hydrolagus colliei, assembly GCA_035084275.1. NCBI lineage: Eukaryota > Metazoa > Chordata > Chondrichthyes > Chimaeriformes > Chimaeridae > Hydrolagus > Hydrolagus colliei. The sequence goes on from CM068743.1 coordinate 88,148,451, forward strand.
CTGCCTGCCTGTGCAACTTTGAGTCCTGGACGTGGGGAAACTTTTTTCAGCTGATAGTCAACAAGAATGAGGCCCTCCTGATTGGCTTGCGTCAACTCCTCCGCACCTCAGGCTCTGGACGTATCAGCATCCACGGTTGCACACTCCATCCCATGAAGCCAGTCAAGAACCTGGGTATCTTGTTTGACCCTGAACTGTCCTTTCTGCCCCACATCTGTGCCATGATCAACACTGCCTTCCACATTGTCAGACTCTGCCACTGCCTCATACCTTAGGTTTGCCAAAACCTACACCTGTGCATTTCTCACAACAAGGCTTGACGATAGAAACTCCCTCCTCTTCAGAGCTCTTCCCTCCACAAGCTGCAGATCATCCAAGACTTTGCTGTGTGTGTCCTCTCCCATACTAGAACCTGCGACCCCATCATTCCCACCCTCACCCGGCTCTATTGGCTCCCCATACACCAGAGGATTGAATTCAAGATTCTCATCCTCATTTTCAAGGCCATCCACCGTCTTGCCCCTTCCTATCTCTCCGACCTGCTCATTTCCCACCAAGCTGTCTGCCCCCTCCGTTCAGCGGGCTCCGGTCTGCTCCAAGTCTTCCGCCCGACCCGCCCTACTATCGGTGGCCGAGCTTTCAGCCTCTCTACTCCCACACTGTGGAACTCCAACCCACAGTCCCTTTGCCTCGCTTCCTCCATTTCGTCTTTCAAGGCTGGACTCAAGACCCTCCTTTTCGATCTGTCTTCTGCCAGCCTCTCACCTCTCTCCGTCCTCTCCCGCCTCCCCTGCCCCTCCCCCACCCTAATATGGGGGAGGGGCAGGGGAGTAAAACAGGGCATTTATACCAAGCAAGATGGTTTCACAGAGAATAGTATTTCAGGTCTTATGATGTTTCAATGGAAAATAAATACTGTGTATTCCTTACAGCGGAGATGAAAATTAAATGGAAAAAATGAGCTTGTCTTTTAAAATACATCAACTGGCAGGAAACTAAAATTCAATTCTGTAATTGAGCATATTCCTACAGAAATTAACACAAAATATTTTAGATTTCGCTAATAAACACCCAGAAAATACATCCTTTTTCTGAAAAATAAAGGTAGGTTAACACTGACGAGTAATTCTTCATCAGAACTTAAATGATGAGTTGGAGAGGGGACATGAAGAAATAAATACATTAGGGAGAAATTAGAAAATGAATGCATCAAGAGACATCTAGGAGCTCATTAATAGCCTGTGAAATAATATTAATGAGAAAAGCAAAAGGCTGCAAGGCACTAAGAAAATATAAACATCACATACTGGTCAGTAAAAAAAAACAGACAAAGGGTTTTGTGTTTTACCCCTTTTGTAAGGGCTGATTTAAATTTGTGGCCCTGCAGTGAAGTAAAGACTGACACAAATTTTGTACAATTAATCTGCAATGTTTATTAATTCATATTAGTAATAAGTAATTAAAAGTACACGTTATAACAATGCTTACGTATCCACACAAAGCTCACAATGATTTAAGTTGACCTAATCAAATGCTGCAGATGTGATAGAGTAACAAACTCCAATTTAATGTCCAAATAATCCAAATATAAATCCATCAAAAAGTATCCAAGTATTGTTGTACAGTTTCCAGTTCGACATCTGAAAGTATCCAGGTATTATTGCACCCTTCCTACTTCGATATCCAAGTACCACTGTATGTCCAGAGTTGCTCCACTCATAGCTTGATCTTACCTTTCTTCTGAAGCTGGAACACGGTTCGCGACTCCCAAGTTCCAAATTCTTCCTTTCTCCTTCTTCTTCTTTCTCAAATTGATCTCTCCTTATCCAGTTCATTAGGTGCCTTTCACACATTGTCCTTTGCAAGATGGTTCCTTTGCAAAAACAAATGCAACACAGCTCCCTCTCCTGCTGCACACCATTACTCCATGAGAAAATTACTGATAAAGACTGAAAACAGTTAGTTGTTTATAGTCTTTTGTTTCTTCTGCAAAGCTAGTCACAACTAAGTCCTATCATATGCAATTAATTATGTATGTCTCAGATAAATGTATATCACCAATATGATTTGAAATATTATTCATCACATTAATTACAGAATCCTACAAATTATCAAATTGCTGTTATTGTTTAGCTTGACTATGACGACTCTGAGGCTTATTTTTAGTGGGGAGCCTACATCCCACTAATCAACAGCCAAAGATCACTATCTTTGAGTCAGAAATCCAATGCTATGGGCTCTGCTTTGTGGGACGTCACCACTGAGAATGGGATCAGGACACTGACAAATATCAAAAGAAGCAATGAATTGTCAATGGACTCTCCCAATAATCTTAAAAATGATTATTCCTAATGACTTATGTTTTGGTCTTTCCCCTTATCTACCCTATAGAAAGGTTTATCTATTTTTGTTTTTCAGATACTTGTCTCCTTGTCACGGATTTTCAATATTTTGCTTTTATTTACATTTATTCTTTTTTTCTCCAATATATTAAATTATGTAGGGGCTTGTTAGAGATATTCGGGAGATTATATTTCAGATACTAAACAAAGGCATGTTGCACAATAAATCATGGATTATTTGAGGAGATTTAACACTGTACTTTTGTTAGAGAAAATAGCCTTACTAAACATATAACAGGTCCAATAACAGGGTTGGCTATGTCTTTCCCAAATTGTTGCAGTATCAAAACTGAACTACACTGATCTTTCTACTGGCTCTTCTAAATAATTATGGAATGTTTCAGTTGAAACTGCGAAGCTAAGAATATAATTATTTTTCAGCAGTTTGATGGATCACATTCTTTTTTTAACTATATTAATGTTGCAACTTTAATCAATTTGCTTCCTCCCTGTTTCTAGTAAACATTGCATTCACCAAGATATCACCCGGTAACTGTCACAGAATTTCACCATCTACAGTAGAAACAACTTTCATCGTTTAACAGATAATGTCATGTGTAAATGCCACTGATCTTCAAAAAAGAAAATTGCAGAAATAAAAGGGTAAAAGTAATGATTGCAATAGATCAATGTTACACATTCTTTGTGTGATGGATCTTTATTCACAGCAGTTGTAAAATCAATCCTGTTAGAGGAAAGCCAGCACATTATAAAAAATGTACGCTATAGTGAATAATGATGACCAATATTTAAAACCAGTTTCTGACTGCTTAAACCGTAAAAGATCCAAATAAACACCTGCAGTGCATTAGGAGAGAGCACAATAACTCACTCTGAGGTGATCGCCGGTCATATTTATAGCATTGAACATCATTTTTTTTCCCCCTAGTTGAAAACATCCCTACTTTTACTGATTAGGAAAAGATAGACTGCAACATATGACAAACAGTTGAAACAAGAAATAGGCTCAATGTGGAGATGAGATGTTGCTCAGTTGGTAATATTCTGAAGGTTGTAGATCACCTTCCAAATTTTACCCTCCACCCCTCCTGATCCCAACTCCAGCTCGGGTCCAATTCTCTGAGTGTGTAGCGACTTCAGACATCCATCCAACATGAAACAACAAGAACAAAATTACATTTATAGAGTGCCTTTCATGTCAGGAGGACGTCCCAAGGCGCTGAACAGTCAGGTCGTGACGCGAGCGTTGGGAGAAGGGTCAGGGTAGGGGCTGGGGAATGGAGAAAAGGAAAGTGGGAAGAGTCAGGAGGGCAGCAAAAGGTCGAAGAGGAAGGTCTTGAGAGTGGCTTTGAAGAAGGAAAGGGAGGAAGCGAGGCAAAGAGATTGTGAGATGGAGTTCCAGACTGTGGGGGACAGAGAGGCTGTAAGACCGGTCACCGATGGTAGGGCATTTCCATTGGGGGACATGGTGCAGGCCAGAGCTCACTGAATGGAGGGGATAGGCAGTCTGATAGAGAGACAGCAGGTCGGAGAGATAGGTGGGGGCAAGATCGTGAATGGCCTTGAAAGTGAGGACGAGGATGTTGAATTCGATCCTCTGGGGGATGGGAAGTGGGGACGGGTGGGAGTGATGTGGTCACGGAGCCTAGTGCGGGAGAGTTGCGAATAATCTGCAGCTTGTGAAGGTAGGAGCTGGGAAGGCTGATGAGGTGAGAGTTCCCATAGTCGAGCCTTGATGTGATGAATGTGCAGACAAGTGTTTTGGCAGCTTGGGGGGTGAGGCAGTGGCGGAGTCTGGCAATGGTGTGGAGGTGGTGGAAGGCAGTACCAGTCATGGTGCGGATTTGGGGGAGGAAAGACAGTTCATGGTCAAACAAAGGAGCTATACCAATGTAATTTGTTGTTGCTGTTGTAGATTTTTCCCCAAATCCCTAATTCCCTAAATCAGGAAGCATTTATTCACTCAAAGGGTGATAGAAACCTGAAATTATTTTCCCCAAAAGGTCATGGAGGCTGCATCCATCCACACCTTCAAGATTAAGATTGATAGATTTTTGGTAGGTCAAGATTAAGGCATACAGGGAGAAAGTGGGAAATTTAAATTGGAAGGATTAGTAGAGGTATAGATCAGCCATAAGTACATAAGAATTAGGAGCAGGAGTAGGCCATTCGGCCCCTCAAGCTTGCACCGCCATTCAATAAGATCATGCCTGATCCATTCTAGCTCCACCTACCCGCCTTATCACCATATCCCTTAATCCCTTTATCCATAAGTAATCTATCAATTTCAATCTTGAATATGTTCAAGGACTGATCTAATTCAATGACAAAACATGCTTGAAAGACTGAATGGCCTAAACCTGTTCCTTTGTTACCATGTTCTAATGCTCCAAAGTTAGGACATTGTATTCACAATCTAGATAAATACTGCAAGTCAATGCTGAGTGAACATTGTTGGAGGTTCCGTCCTGAAGATGAGACATTATAGTAAAGTAAGTAAGGTCTACTTGCTCAAGTGGACATAAGGATTCCATGGCAGTAATCATTATGAGAAGTAAGTTTCTCCTAAGAATTCCCCAAATTAAATTGATGGTTCACTTTGTGGCTCCTTGTGGGACACTGCATGTAAGTTGTCTGTCTGTTGTGTTCATCAACACATAGTGTCACCACATTTTACAATAAATCCTGCAAAGGATACTTGCTTTATATTTTCTATATCGAATGTAAGGATCATTCTATTAGAAAATCCTAGTGTTGGAATATTTGGGGTTGAAATTCGCAAACCAGCAGTAACACGTGTTCATGAGAAGATGGATTTTACTCTGAGGCTATTGAATGCTCTGTTTACGTACAAAGTCTGTGCTATAAACCCATATCAGAGGTAATGTTAGCAGGATAGACCTGAGATCAGAGCCAGGCATTCCAAAGCAACATGGCATTTTTCTCTCATTATAGCTGCCATTATTTTTCAATAGCAATTGGGATGAAAGATTGAGTCATACAGAACTGGAGTCTTAGAGGAAGATATAATCTGTGGGAAATGATCTACTGGCATCCTCTGACAAGAGAGAGAGAGCAATGTCCAAACAGTTTGTAGCTCTCCCGGGTGACGATTACTGAACAGTGCCAAATGGCACCAGATGAATTGAAAATCTCTTCAGTGACTATCACTGCTGTAAGTATCACAGCTGCTGCAAAATGTCTTTTCGCTCACTCGCTCTAATGAAGTGCTTTTATCAGCTATTTGATAAAGTGCAAAATTAATTTGCATATCAAATCTGACAGATGCTTTGTTTTCGAAGGAATGTATAGTCACCTAATCGCAAAGAGCAAGTGTGGGACAGCTGGGGTGATTGTGGAGATGAAAAAGAGCTGCTGAAGAAAGAGGCAGTGATTCTGGTGTCTGCCTATCTCACAATGTAAGAAGCTTCTTGTGAAGCAAAATCCACGCATGTCAGGCCAAACAAAAGACCTCAGCTTGGAGGTGACCTCTTGTTTGAGCCAGACTCTCACGGCTCAATGTGGACCTTATCTTTGAATAAGGATCCTGACCTGATTGTTCAGTGCCTTGGGAAGTCCTCCCATCATGAAAGGCGCTCTATAAATGTAATTTTGTTGTTGTTGTTGAATATATTGTTCAAACTTATTGAGATAGATAGAAGTGATAACTTGTAACTTGCAGGAGTTGCACCTTAATTTCCTAAATTATTTTTATGACTACAAGGCAAGATAGGATCTTAACCTGCCTCAGGACTACTATTTCAACCCCTTATGTCAATTGTACTGTTGCTCATTTGTCCACAGAATGTTATGGTATTGATTGCATTAATATTGATAAGTACCCCCAAAGTCAATCTCATAGCATTCATCAACTGCAGTGGTTTCCACTTAATTAAAGTTCAGATGGTCTGTAATGCACAATGAAGGATCTAACCTCTGGTTTGGCAAAACGAGAATCTATGCATGACTCCATCATTCTCTGTCACTATCACAGGGAGGGCATGATATAAATTGATGTTGTTGTTGTTGTTGTCACTCATTTCTGACTATTGCAAAAGAACACAGCAACAGAATGACTGAAAGACAGGTTGGTGAAAGATTGAACTTACAAACGAAAAGTGGCTTCCAATTCCTTTGTATATGCCTTAGAAAAAATGTATAGGTACAGCCAGGCATGCAATATGCTGTGCTTGATCACAGATCAAAGATTCAATGTACACAAGCAAAAGTACAACAGTGTACTCAAGTGTACGCAATTATTGATTTTAATGCTGTGAGAGACTTATTGTATGAGCCAGAAAAATGTGCAGAACAATTGCTGTCTTCAACAGATGGCTTGTTTGTGGCGCTCCCTCAGGTTTATTTTTGTCATGCAAATTGAGAATAGGTGGGTGCCTGTGCCAAATAGTATCGGCCTCCTGGTCACAGAATTGCATATAATATTTGTAATTCATAGAATCGCTGCACTCCTGCTAATTCCTGTTTTAATTTCTCTTATGTATGCATCAAGTTTTGTTTGAAATATGCTGACTGGCAGTACTTTCGCAATTTTAACACATTAATGGTAATGATAGAGGCTTTTCAGGAAGATTTCCTCGGTCATAGCTCTGAAGTACACCAGGTGGAATCCTGTAGCTCAGCGGTTAGAGCACTCGCCTTACCAGCAAGAAACCTGGGTTCAATTCCAGGCAGGTTGAAATCTTTGGCAAGCTTCCTTACTCCATATGCCTGATAATAATCCCTCCCAAAAAAATTATCATTTCAATTCAAGACTGTTTGCGGGACACTGCTGTGTGCAATTGGCTGCCACATTTCGCCCACAGCTATACAATCAATTCACTTTACAGTTTATTCTGTGAAGTGCTGAGATATTTAAAAGATGTGAAAAGTGCTATATCAAATGCAAGTATTGTTTTTATTTGTCTTCTTATTAACACACCTGGATTAGCAACCACCAGATTCTTGTTCCTTGTAGAAATCCAAAGGTTAATATCTCACATCCACTAATAGAGAGATAAACAGCAGTTGCCAACGAATTGTGCTACAGCCCAGCCGGAGAAAATAATCAGAATCATGCTTGCCTCAGTTTTGTATATGAGCTTGCAGGCAATTTTATGAAAATAGTGCAAAAGAAAAAGTAATGAATAAAATAATACCTAAACATGATCACAGGTAATAGATAGATTTGTACCTAATTGCCTTGACAGTGCTTTAGGCTATGTGTTTGAAAATGATTAAAGATATTTACACTGAAGTGAATGTTAATATGCACTGCAGTTATTACACACTTTAATCCCTTATATATCTATTTTCATGTGTCTGCAAAATGTTATCTCATAGCCTATACTGCAGATCCATATTTTATTCATACAGTATTCATATCAGCTTGTGGCAGCTTAGCTGATTTGGGAGCACACCCACTTCTGGTTCTGAAGACTGTGTGTTCAAGTTCCAGGTCAGGGTTTCAAACACTTGGTATTAGTTGATGCTCCAGTGCAGAGCTGGTGGAGCAGTGTATTTTTTGAGGTGCCATCCAGATAGGGCATTCAAACACATGATAGTGTCCTGCGCATTCCTCCAGTTAAATTGATCATTCACTTACTGGCTTTTTGTAGGATATTTTTATGTCCAGCTTTCTTGCTGAGGTGCCTGAAAATAACAATTATAATAAACCTTGATTTGATATAATACCTTATCACATCATTGTGATACCTTTATTTTGTGAGCAAAATGCAGCCGCCAATTGCACACAGAAGTGTCCCACAAACAGTGGTGGATTGAGTGACCAAATTATTATTATTATTTATTTTTCAATAATAATTTTTAAAAATAAAAGCAACAACAACAAAATTACATTGATAGAGTGCCTTTCACGTCGGGGGCTGAAAAAGCAATACACTCCCAATGAAGGCAAGACATAAAACTTGGTGTTAACTGCGACAGAAATGTTTGGTGGCAGGACTTTACAGTAATTACCAGAAACAATGGACACAATATTAAACTGCACCAGCTGCAAGGCTTTGCCACAGTTAGTTCATTGCCTCATTTGGCCCCTTCACCCCCCAAAAAAACAAGTATAAATAAATGACTGCATTAGAGTGTTATAGGAACCACCCTTAACAGTAATTACGGTGTACTGATTTTCAATATGATACAGAGTTTTATCAAACGCAAAGATTACCAATAATGTTGTAGATTTTAGATGGATGATTTTTTACATTTAGAATGGTGAGGTTTATTTAATTCCTGCATGTTGCTTTCTTCATTTCTTAAGATATCCGTCCATGTGTTTATAAACCACATTTGTAAATATTGTGTATAGGAATTTGCTTCCTTGCATGCACTGTGTATTGATTGCCTGCAGAGAGGAATTGGCAAATCTCTAGGTTCATGTTGTTAGCTGACTTATTGTTTCAGGAAAGGTAACAAGGTAAGTTGTGTTTGTCTGGAATCAGATACCTCCACAGGGACATGCTGAGTGAAGGATAAACTGAGCTGTGTCAGCTCTCTGTGCTGGACTCAGGTGACTGAAATCCCGAGTCAAACACATCCACAGTATCAAAGGACACTGTTGATGAGGCTTTCTGGCTCTCCCACAAGGAGAGATGGCACCTCCAACAATGAATGCAGTGCTTCCCTCTCCAACACCAGGAAGACAGTTATCAGTTGAGTAGTAGACAGGTATTAGGAATTCCAAGTGAGCTTCCTGGTGAGCAGCATGGCTTAGCACGAACTCCATGAGAGAATTGCCACCATCTTGTTGTTCTGCTTATGTTGCAAATACCCAATATTTTCATCTTTCCAAATGTAGTTTATAACACATGAACATGCATTGAGTCCTGTAGCTCAGTGGTTAGAGCAACTCACCTTACAAGCATGAGACCTCAACAACAACAAATTACACTTATAAAGCGCCTTTCACGTCGGGAGGACGTCCCAAGGCGCTGCACAGGAGGCGTGTGACCTCTGTTCAATTCCAGGCATGGTGAAACCTTGGGCAACTTTCCTTAGTCCTCATGCCTAATAATAATCCCTAAAAAAAAATTAAAATAAAGTTATTTCAATCCATGACTGTTTGTGGGACACTGCTGTGCACAATTGGCGTACGTTAGGACGTTGAACTCATATAATCTATATTGCCACTCGAATACAGCATGCTTCATTGCTGTGTCCTTTGACTGAGATATAAGCCAAGATGGCGGCGGCGGAGGATTAGTAGGTTTAGGAGGAGTGCTAGGTACCGTCGCTGCAACCGCTACTAAAATCAAAATCAAAACCGCAAGTACGGGATGCAGAGCTACACACCCTGCATCGTGCATCTGCAAGGAGCTAGGGCAGGTCCGCCCGAACACAGGCATTTCGTTGGCGGCGGCCATGGGCGAGGTGAACTCGATCGACAGCGACATCTTCAAGCGGTTCCCCAGCGAAGCCTTTTGTCTGCTCCGGTGCTGCAAGCGGCGGATCATCTTGTCGTGGGAGATCCGGATGGCGATCGGGTTGTTGCTGCTGTGTGAACTGGCCAGATACGCCTCGTCCGAGGTACTAGGGCCGTCACCAAGCCGCCGGCTATACCAGCTGAGGAGCCAGTTGGTTTTGGGGCCTGTCACCACACTGGACCCTGTTTCCCGCCATTTTAAAGATCGTCCAGGCGGACACGAAAACAAGGAACAGTTGCTGGACAATTGTTGGTTGTTGATTTTTGTTGTTTTTGTCGTTAATATTATTGCTTTTGTTGTTTATTGTTGTTGATTTTGTTGTTTATTGTTGTTGTTGTTTGATTACCTCCCCTTCCCCCACCACCGGCCTTTCCCCCCCCTCTTCTTCTTCTTCCCTCAATCCCTTTTCCCACTTTCTCTCCCCCCTTTTCCCCTTCCCTCACTCTTAGACCCCTTTCTCCCTGATTTTGCCCCCACCCACCTTTCTCTCCCACTCTCCCTTACCAACTTTCTCCGCCCTCTTCCTCCCTGACCTACCCCACCCCACCTTTCCCTCCCATTCCCTCCTTGCTCTTTTTTCACCCTTTCTCCCCTGGCCACATTTCAGCGACTGTTTGTGGGACACTGCTGTGTGCAATTTGGCTGCCGCATTTCGCCCACAAATATACAGTCGGCTTTCCTGCTCTCCTTCACCCTACCCCCCTACCTCAACCCCTCTCCTTGCCATCTTTCCCCCCTTTTTCCCCTAATCCCACTTCCATGACTGTTTGTGGGACACTGCTGTGCGCAATTTGGCTGCTGCGTTTCGCCCACAAATATACAGTCAATTTTCCTACTCTTCTTCATCCTGCCCCTACCCCTCCGCCCCTGCTCTTGGCCGTACCTAACTGTACCGCGCCTTGGGATATCCTCTCGACGTGAAAGACGCTATATAAATGTAAGTTTTGATTGATTGATTCATTGATTGATTGATTCATTGATTGATTGATTGATTCATTGATTCATTCATTCATTCATTCATTCATTCATTCATTCATTCATTCATTCATTCATTCATTCATTCATTCATTGATATTAAACCAATGTCCTATCTGCCTGTTCATGTGTCCAACAAACCTACAAATCAAATGTTTCACCTACAAAATACACAGTAAATCCATTTTGAAATGTATTGTGGGAAGTGCTTTGTGATATCTTACAGAAGTGATAAGTTGCTATATAAAATGCAAGGATTATTATTATTATTTATTATACATGAAAGACCAATTTTATCTGGAGGATTGATGGCTAGGACACCAGGAGAAATTCTCTTCTCTTTGACTTGTGCCGTGGGACTTATATTTTACACTGAACAGGCAGAATTTTTATTAGTTTAAAGTCTTATCCAAAAGACAGCATCTCAGATAATGCAATGATGTGCTAGCAGTAAACCGCAAGCTCACAATCTGACAGGAGTCTTGAATCCCCAACATTCTGATTGAGATGTGAGTGCTACCAACTGAGCCAGGCTGATATCTGGTAGACATAGGTATGTGATATTTGACACTGAAGATATGAGTGATAGCTTTAGGCCATAAGCTCTGCCAAAGTTGAAAGTGAGAACAAGGTTTACAAAATAGACATAAAAGATACAGACATCACCAGGGTTGACTCGTTTTCCAACAGCTGATTTGGAATATTGCATGCCCACAAACTATTTAGTGTCAGAACTAGATTTATTGTTAAGCACTCTAAATTCTACTCTGCATGACGAACCCTATATGAATGCAAGTTGCTGTTTCAGAATCAATTCAGTGCAAATCTGAGGTTAGTCAATCATCACTCAAATCAATGGTGCATTGCTTAGGAAACCATTGCACCACCTCACCTTCCTAATGTGCTCAGCAGTAAGTGCAAGATAGGATATGGTTTTTGAGTTCTTTGCCATCACTCGTGGAGGCCTGCAACTCAGTGGTTAGAGCACTCACCTTACAAGCGAGAGACGTGGGTTAGATTCCAGGCAGGGCAAAACCTTGGGCAAGTTTCCTTGCTCCACATGCCTAATAATAATCCCTCAAAAAAAAATTGGTCAGTTCAATCCACGACTGTTTTTAGGACATGGCTGCTGCGTTTTGCTACATAAAAAGAATTATGTTGCAATTCACTTTACAATATATTCTGTGAAGCACTTTGAGACATCTAGAAGAAATGATAAGGCGCTATATCAAATACAAGGATTATTATTATTATTGATGTAATATTATCACCGTGCAATGTATGGATTCTATTGTGCAAGATTGCGTCAAATAGGGGAATATAGTGTATATATAAATCTGTGGGATTGAATAAATGAAGAGTATTTTACTAAATGCCAAGTGTTCTGGTATAATTTGTAAAACCGCTCTGACTGGGCACGAATCCCAAACAGTAATAGAGAGGGGAAGGGTCACTCCTTTGTGAGTGCACTTGGAAAGAGCGCGTAATTCTCTCCCAAAGATAAGGATCTTGTAACAGAGGAACAAGGTGAAGGGACTGCTTGTTGAAGATCCAAAAGCACACAACAATTGCTTCTCACCATGTGCCACAATTAACGCAACTTGTATTTATGAAGCACACTTCATGCAGGATAGTATTTCTGAGTGCTGGCTTTCAGAATTAACAGGTGAAGTATTATAGTCTGACTACTCGGTCATAAAGCATAGGAAGTATTATTACACAACATGAAATTTATGTGCATCAACAATAAAAAGGTAATACACAGTTACAGAATAACCAAAGGCACTTTCTAGTACAATTTTTCTAGCTCAGAATTTTAGGTCATGAAAAATTACAACAGTTTCAAGAATCCCAACAAATTGTCACATACCAACATACCCTGAGGAATGGCTAGAGAGAAAGTTATTAGCATAGACATGACAGATTTCACAGATCTAAAAACCTTGGTGGAGATGGATTTGCTGTTCCATAGACAGTTGATATGAATGTAGAATAGAGAGTACTGTGAAGCCGTTTGTGAATCCACATAGGAATGAAAACTCAACAGGGGATCTTCTAAATACCTTAAGTTCATCTCCCTGTGATCCTCTTCTTCCTGTAACAACGCTACTATGTATTCCATCATATCTTCTCCTGGGCTGGGAAAAGGCACATTGACAGCTCCCCTGTCACTTGATATGAAGGCTGCCCAACCTGACTGATCATAGAGAAAAGTTGAGCTACTTGGTTGAGTTGGTAGTGATAAAGGCCTGACAATTGGAAAACATACTTATTCCAAATAATAATAGCCTCTCATGGGTTGTTATTCATGCAGGGATGTCATGAAGAAATGTTAATTTCTTGACATTTAAAAGAAATATGTTTTCCTGTAATATTTTGGGGTAAGGTTAACATTTCCAACAAATGCATTTCAACTAAACAGAGGATGTTAGGGATACATTCAAGTTCACTCCACAAGTCCAGCATGTACATCACAAGATCAGTCCAGATGAAAAAGGCCCATCCGATCTTACCCAGAAGCCTTTCCCACTTTACTATTCCTGCACTATGGCATCAAGCTGCTTTTTAAATGAGAGTTGTGGAGTCAACAATAATTATAATATATCTGTTTCCAGACTGGTGATTCCAAATTTGTTGAATGAAAGTCTGGAGTTGCTCTCCATATACCAGTGTACATTAACACATCCATTAAAACACATCCACTAGAATAGCTAAGATAAATGTTAAATGAAGAGATGAAGCAAAATTATTTTTGAGTAAGAATGGCTGTTCTGGCATTGTCCAAAAAAACAATGTTAACCTCACCCCAAAATATTACAGGAAAACATATTTATTTTAAATGTCAAGAAATTAACATTTCTTCATGACATCCCTGCATGAATAACAACCCATGAGAGGCTATTATTATTTGGAATAACATATTATTATCAGCGACTTTGTTAAAAATGCCATTTTAATAACCTCACAGTTTCCAATTCAACAAAAAGAGTAATAGTACACCCTTCATTCCAAGTGCTTTCCAAGCAGACATATTTAGTCCCTCTACTAAGGGAAATTAGCTTTGAGAATGTTTGCATCAAATGTAACATAAATGAATAAAACACAAAATACTACAGATGCTGGGAATCTGAAACAAAAACAAAAGTTGCTGGGGAAACTCAGCAAGTCAGGCAGCATCCATGGAGAAAGGAAAAAGAGTCAACGTTTCAGGTCGACAACCCTTTGTCAGAACAAGCAAGTCCAACATAAATGAATGTTGGACTTAACACAAATTTAAAGGGACAGAATTAATAACAATATTATGTTGGTCCATGAATAAACAGTTTATTGAGTTCAATTAAAGTTTTATTGTCATTACAGCATTTTTACATGCTAAAAAAGCCTGCACAATTTATCATGTTATCAAAAAAGGAACACCGCTTAGCTCTTAAATGTTCTCAATTAGCTCCTCGAGGCATCCCGATGCAATTTGTGCCCAATTTACTTTTATTTTACAAGCAATCAATGTCAACTATCTGAGTCAACCCAAAGTAAAACAACTGCTATTTGAAGGCAATCTAGCTGAAAGTTAAATCTTTACTGACCCTCCTCTGACCTGTTGATTGAACTGCAGCTCACTTACTTCCAGAATGATTGATACATTTGTCATCTTTATTAATTATTCATTAGATTTTTAAAGTGGATGAAGTACACAAACTATCAGTTCAATGTTAACTAGAAATGGTTGGCACTAAACCTACTGCGACTTTGTTATCACCTAAACCCGGTTTGTTTCCACCACTGACTTTCTCCCAGGCATCTGTGAAGTTATGCTTGAGTTCTTCAGGATAAATGGTACAATACTACTCCTCCCCTGAGAAATTAGTTCTTCAAGGCATTGCCTAGTATGGAACTCAGTCATACAAACAAAGGTCCAGGTTTCACCCTAATTTGCAATTAATTGTAAATAAAGACCTTATGTGAATGGAATGTCTTCCCTCCAAAGTATGGCATAATAAAGTTCAATTTCACAAGCAGCAGTTATTTGTCCTCATCTTTGGTTAAATGCTATACAGTATTTCTATAACCAAACTTTCATTGCAATCATTTAAATCACATTAAAATGCGCAATTAGAATACAATTTGATAAATTTTCAAATGTAATAAGATATGTTGCTTTTTATTATATTCAGCCTGGTGCTAGAATGCAAAACCAGTTCAAAAAGCAAAATGACATTTCTCTGTGGCCATCTGTTTCTCTCTCACTTTATCTCTCATTGGCACCTTGGTAATTCAAAATCTTAATCTTAATCCTAATCCAACTGCACCCAAATTGAGAGAGGGTGCTCATATAATAAACAATAACATTTGATAGTGTTTATAACCTAAAAGATCTCAAAGCATTTATAGATAATTGCTATCAAATATAATAACTATATGTTGCCATGCTCTTATGATTATATCACACAATTACAGCAAATATTACTGGGACAAAATGATGGTTACTTCTCATGCATTCTCTTCATACAATAAAAAAAATTGCCAGTGCACTCTATGGAAGATACTACTGTAGCTCTTTTCTGAAATATCTGTGTCTGTACCGTTTCATATAAAAATAGGTTTATAACCATTATTCAAATTATTGCTTGATACTCGCAAAGTGTATGTAAAATAACTGGAACAATCTTCATTGATCTTAAGGAATATTAAGGAGGGAGAGAATTTGTACCAAATGGAGTGAACTCTGTGTTTTGGGGTTCTGTGATATATTTGATGGATACAGAAGTTTGCCATTCAGCCCATCGTGTCTATACTGGCTCTGTGAAAAAGCTGTCCAAATCAATCCCACTCCCCTACTCTCTTCCACATAGCCCTACAAATCTGTCCTCCCCAAATGACCAAAATGCAAAATACTGCAAATGCTGGAAATCTGAAACAAAAACATAAATTGCTGGTAAAAACATTTTTTCCAGCGATTTCTGTTTTTGTTTCTCCCCAAATAATTACTTCTCTCCTAAAGCCGTTATCGAATTGTCTTCTACCACCCTTTCAGATATGAACAACTCGCTGTTTGAAAACATTTCTATTCACTTCCCCTGTTTCTTTGAACAACTATTTTGAATCGGTATCCTTGGGTTGCTGACTCACTCGCCAGTGAAAATAATTTCTCCTTGTTCACCTTATCGAATCCCCTCATAATTTTGAAAACTTCTATTAAGTCTCCTCTTAATCTTCTCTGCTCCAACGAGAATAATCCTAGCTTCTCTAATCTCTCTTAATAACTGAAGTTCTTCATTCTTGGTACCATCCTGGTAAATCTCCTTTGCACGTTCTCCAATGCCTTGACATCCTTCCTAAATTGTGGTGCCCAGAACTGAACACAGTATTCCATCTGAGGCCTAACCATTGTTTTATTATATGTCCAAACTTGGTGATATAAAATAACTGAACAAATATTAAGAGGTGGACAGCATTGGAATACCATTATGACATGATGGACACCGATGGGATATTGTGGGACACTATTAGACACTGTTGGACTGTTGAGATACTGGATTCCATAGGTTGTGTGTGTTGGTGTCCCCAGGGAAGGTCGAGATCAGCCTCAGGAATCATCTTCAGGAACTGCTCATATTCTTTAGTAGTTTGTATCATATTCTGATTGAGTAAAATAAAAAATGTTTGAGAACAAATTATACATTTTTGTGTCCTTTACTTTGTCATAAGCATGGAAGCTTATCCTCCAATGCTGATCAAGATGGCAAGCTCTCGCTTGCAGCATTTCCTTTGTGAAACATTGAAGGATAATGAGTTTAGTTTAGCTGGCAATGTTTGAAGGAACACCGTGGAGCCAAAATTCCTCAGTTCGACTGAAATGGGTACTAAAACCTGTTTAACACAATTTCCGAAATATTAACTACCAAAGCCTTACATGTTTAGTGCCAAAAGCAAGAACAGTGATTCATTAAAAAGCAATGTAAATGTAACAGCCCCTGTGGTGGGATCAGTGTTACATGAGTTAGATGATTATATGGAAATAATCTATCTATCCACTTGTGATGTGCAGAGTATAGTGTGAAAATATTTAGACAAGGCAACGCAAACATTATTAATTTTGTGTAATGGAGTGACATGATCAACAACAAGTTACAATTACATAGCGTATCCCCAAATAACCACCTACTTTCGGATAGGAGAACATCACAAAGTACTTTACAGAAATGGAGTAGAAGCATAAAATAGGTGGGAATGGGGAGAGAGGGAATTGGTGAGTGAAGCATTCACCTTATGTGAGAAAAACACTATATCAGATGCAAGGACTATGATATTATTAATTTAAAACCACCCCTCCCACACACACACACACAAACACAACACAGGAACGTGACATTTTTTTTATAATTGGAGCAATTGCAATGTAAGATCAGTCTTGACAATTGGAAATGACAGTTTTCAGACTTCTGGAAAGTACATAAACTTTTGAATTATTAGTATGTACGGATTTATTAGGATGCATCATTTGTTAGAGGAAGGCCAGAAAGTCAGGTTTCAATATAGAAATGCCCATCAGGAAAGCCTGAAGTATTTATGTAAGAGCCTGGAGCTTCCATTGATTGAAGTCTGGAACATCTGCAACTGATGGACACACACATCTATTGAATTAAACATCTTTCAGCAAGCTTCAAATACATGGCACATTTGGGTGAGATGTACGTAATTCCTCCCCTCCTTTTGCCTTTATTTTATTTACAAAAAATGAACAGCATAGAAATTTCCACTCAATCCAACCAGTCTGTGCTCTGTGTTTCATCAGGATCCACAGGAGTCCTGTGGATCATGGTGATCAGACAGATTTCAGTTCTATCTCTAACTTAACATAAGAAAACTTGAACAAAATAAGACAGGAAAATCTTATCAGAAAGGTTCAAAAGGAAATTGCCACACATACATGCCGTGTGGTTAATATGTGACATATTAGGGTCAAATTTGTGAAATTTACAAAAAATATGTTAATAGCTTCTTTCATTTTTTCATCTGATATTTTTAAAAGGTAATTTTTGATTCCACATAGCTTTCAAAATGTAAAAAAAAAGCCAGAGAGAGAAAAAAAAAGACCAAATGATTTTTACTCTCCAGCTTTTTTCCTGTATGTTATCTGACAGTTTAAGACATACTGTAGACTGTCTTCCACCATCATAGAACGGAATAGAGTAAGAGTTTTTAGTTTGTTACAACGATAAAAAAAATGTTTGTTGACATAAAGATGCAAACATTATTCTATTTGTTTCTGTGATTTTTTTTGGAAAAACTGTCACCATCTTTGACCTTAATCCCAGAAAACCAGTTATACTGCTGTCAAATCCGTTATCTGAGTCTTTAACAACTCAAAAATGTATTTCTTAACATGCACAATTTCATTCTGGAAAATAATCAAATGATCCAGACTTCATCAGGCCTAATTGTGCCGGGTGTAAGGTCCCACATGCCCATTCACTCCATACTCAACAAGCTCTGTTGATTTCCTATATTTCAGAGGATCGAGTATAAGTTTCTCGGTGTTCAAAATTCCCTCCGAGGTCCAGCATCATTCAATCTATGCAATCTTCTCCAGTCCTAAATTCCAAACTATATCATGGGCAATCCAACCTTATTGCCAAGCTTGCAGCCTCCATTTCCCAGTATTCTGGAACTCTGATAGATTGCTATCCTATCTTTCCTTTGCCTTAACAAGTGTCTTGTTAACCATGTTTTTGGCCAACATCTTCACATTTATTTTCTTTAGTTGTGGTTACCATTATATTTGTCAGGTACTTTGAGAAGTTCTTTTATATAAAAGTCACCATATAAATTCAAGTAACTCTTTAATATTTTTATGCATCCATCATTCACTACTAAAGTTTAATGTTAATATTTTATAAGTCTTAAATAATTGAATCTTAAGCAAAACTAAATTTGGAAAGATTGAACAACGTGGATTTCACAGGAAAATATATTGGAAATAATGCTCTTTGAACTAATACATACCTGTGATTTATGAAACACTTGATAGCATTTGATCTTAAGATATTTATAATGAAGATAAAGTATGATTTGAAAATTATATTTAAGCATAGCTGTAATGAACAGGAAGGAATTACAGAACAAAATTTCAGCAATTTCAGCAATTTGATCTCTTGGATTTTTTCAAGCACATATTGCTAAAACACAATAAATAGACGCCAACTCTGAATTCACTACACTGCAATTGACCATTCCACCCAGCATTCAGCATGTGGAAGTTGTGCATAAATACATTTAATTTTCTGTAGAACAAAACATACATATTCAAAAGCAGCTCACAACAGAATTGTACATCATTCAATAGAAATAATGATTATTTTGTACCGGAGTGTATACAATGCTGTTAATAATTTGCACATATACAAAGAGTAATAGTAATGTGCCCCCAAGGATTCATTAGTTAAAATACCAAACGGCATAATTTTTTTAAATCATAAAACTTGCTTACTTGCATTTAAAGAAAACACTTTAATTGAAAGAAAGTATATTTATGTGTTGCAGACTGCATCGTCAACAAACTAACTGAACAACCTAAGCAGTTCATATTTATGCAGCTCACCTCATTATTCCAACTACATTTGCCAGAGCCTGAACATATTTGCAGGATCAAGCATGGGTTGGTTTGGTATAGCCTACATTTCCTGTTCTGCGTTTCATTTACTGCAATATTTTGTGCACTAAGCAGAGCTGATTTTTGTTTACCGCTACATGTGTTGTCTTATCTGCTTTTGGATAACTTCAAATGTCAAATACATTTTCAGGGCAAATATTTCATTGAAACGTAAATTGTGCTACTGTTCTGTAGTTGGAGTTAGATGCAAAGGTATTCGTCACAGTCAGTAATTTCATGGAGCTATGAAACCTATATCCACTCAGTAATGGAATATTGTAGCCCAATTTGCAGACAGGAGAGGAAACTGATTTCTTTCTCCAGGACACAATACTTGGGTAATTGGCCTCCATTCACAACACAACATTTGTTCATTGACTCATGTACTTGAGATAATAACTCTCCGTTAACAATATGACAATTGACCAATGATTAATGTAGCTGGGATGGTGACCTGCAATTCACCATGTATGATTTGACCATTTACTCAGGGCTTGGATTTTTAGCCTCAATGCACAATATGGCATTTGACAATTTCACACTTATGTTTAACCATGCTGGATGTAGTTTGTGAATATGGTGAAGATTTTGCAAAACATTACAAACTTTAACAAATCGAAATAGAAAAACATTTGCTTTAGGTGTACAAAGAAGCTCATAGAACCTTACAGATGGAACTACTAATAGGAGTACTAACATCTTTCTTATAGCTTTTAAAGATGATCAGGCAAGATTAAGATCCCCTACACCATGGCCATACACCGAACAGTATGTAACTGAACTGACTGCTTTGAGAGCAACACCAAACCAGTCCCATAGCAACTCATATTTTATAGCTTAAAGGATTGCAGCTGACTACGAACAATCGAAGTTGAAAATATAGTCAGAAGAGAAATACTTTATCACACACAAGAAAGATATGATTAAAACATAAGCCCTTCAACTCATTTGATATCGTGCTTGCAAAGTACTGACCATACTACCTTCCGATTAGGAGTTCAAAATCACCAATAGTTTTGATGAAGTTAATAGAGAAAAAATATTTTCACTGATTGTTGCACACGATGCATATATTTAATATCAAACAAAGGGGAGGTCAGAAGATATGTTTTAATATAGAGGTTGCTAGAATGTAGCGTGCTTTATTGCAAATGTATATCGAAGCTGAGTATGGGGATGAAGGTTCATGTGAAGATCCAGCACTGTTAGGAGCAAGTTGGCCTGTATTACCTGTTTTCACACAGTAGCAGTCTATGTGATTCCAGCAGTCCAAAATGCAAAGAGAATCAGATTAGTACTTCAATGAAAACAACACTAAAGAATCTTGAGAAAGAGCAGGGGAAAGGCTATAGGATACATGGTTCTACTGGGGAAAGACAGCACCAGCACAGGCAAGATGAGCTGAACTGACACTTACTGTGCTGCAAGCATTTTAATTGCCATTTATAACCAAGAACGCAGAACAACAATAAAGTAAACAGCTTTCCAACATGGCTCATCAAGTGGTATTTCCTGTCTATAAATATTTCTTGGTCAAGCATTCATAAAGGATGGGAACTCTGCAAAAGGTTATACAACTCGAACAGCATTTAGTTCACTACAAATTGTAACATGGCACACCCTTGAATAGACCAACTAATTTGAATTGGACTTAAAACTTCACTTGTCAGACATCAAATGACCAATTTGTGACTTTCCTCAGAGTGGGGTTGGGGGCGTGGGGAAGTGGGTGGGGAAGGGGGTAGGGTGGTTTATTTGACCTAAATTGACTCCAAGGCGACATGCATTGGAATATTGAAATTATATCCAACATCAAAGCTGATCTCAGTTATTTGATTCTTGAATTAGGTGTGTTTGCAGATCTCTAAGCTGATAGATCATCAACAACAACAAAATTACATTTGTATAATGCCTTTCACATCAGGAGGATGTCCCAAGGCACTGGACAGTTACTGCTTCAGACCCGAGCTGAGGACGGGCGTGGGGGGATGGGAGGGTAGGGGGTCGGGGAAGGGGGGATAAGGAATTGCCGATGGGTCCATCGAAGAGGAGAGTCTTGAAGCAAGACTTGAAGGAGGCCAGGGAGGGGGAGAGGCGGAGGGACAGCCATCCTGTCTCATTAGCAAGAATTGGAACGACAGATTTGAGTCAGGTAGTCTTTTCCACTTGGTCCCTGTTTACCCAATATTCCAAAACCATAATGTGTACAATGACCCTAGATGAGAAAGTAGCAAGTAGCTTGCCCACCTGTGTTTGAAATGGTAAGCATTGTGATTGACATTTTGCTAACTTCATGCTATTACATTGCAGAAACTCCACTATGCTTGCAAACACATGGCACAATAGATCCAAATGTGTTTTGAATTTAACATCTAGCACACAACAGTGTGGTGTTGATGTATATACTTCTCCTGTAGGTGTATCACTCACCTAATCAGAATGTTATCACCTGAAGATCTTCCACTTGAAGAAAATGTCTGTAGAGATTCAAACTTTTTTTATAAGCAAGAATTGTGAGAGTATAGATCTTTCAGGGCATTCTCAGTTCAGATCTCTATGATCTGCATAGTTCTCTCAGCAAGCACTCAGGTCAATGTCAAGAGAATATCCTGAATGTTGCTGCATTACATTAAGCGTCTAGTGTACAAAAATAACAAATGCCTGTCTGTAGACAGATTATTAGCAGCTAGAAAGAAAGTAACAAATGCTACAGTGTTGTGCACCTGTTCCATTTAAAGGACAAGGATGATACCAATGCAATAAGGTTTCCAATAATTTATGATAGAACATTTTTTTACACATTTACCAAGCCCTAAAATGCTTCACTAAATTGGGTTTTGAAGAAGCAAATCCTAACGTTTTGGGGACATTTCTAGAAATCCATCCTGAAATCCCCCTTCCATTTCAGGCATGTTTCATAGTGTACCTCTTTCACCAAGATTTCGGTCTTCTTTTCAACCACACCCCCAGCACATTAAACATCTTTGAGACGCCCTCCTGACATGAAAATTGCTGTATAATTTTTATCGTGTGGGTGAAAAAATACATTTACTAAAAAGCAAACAAAGCTATACACTGTACTGCAAATTGATCTTCCAGTTTTCTCAATTAGCTCTGGTATGATTATAAATATTTTCCAAGCGTATTCATCAATGATAGTTTAAAAATGTATGTAACATAACTAGTGTCCGGCGATATATCGATATATCGCTAAAACCCGATACAATTTTCATATCGACACGCCCATGTAGGCATTTTAAAAATATCGGTATATCGAACAGTCGGTATATCAAAAAGTCGATATGTCGGAGGTTAAAGTCGATATATCGAGGTATATCGAAAAGTCGATATATCGAGGTATATCGAAAAGTCGATATATCGAGGTGAAAAATCGGAATGCGCGCATACTGAACTACAAGACCCACAATGCTCATCTCTATACACAATGCACAGACCGAGGTGCAAAGCCGCCATATTGTATTCATAGTCCTTGAATACAATATACAGGTCAGGTATGCAAGGGGTGGGGGGGCGGGAGAGAAAGCTGGGCCCGGGGGGGGGGGGAGAGAGACGGCTGGGCGGGGGGGTGGGGGGGGGCGAGGGGGAGAGAGATGGCTGGGGGTGGGGGAGAGAGACGGCTGGGGGGGAGAGAGAGACGGCTTGGGGTGGGGTGGGGGGGTAGAGAGACGGCTGGGGGTGGGTGGGGGTGGGAGAGAGATGGCAGGGTTGGGGGGAAAGAGACGTCTGAGGGGGTGGGGGTGGAGAGAGTTGGCTGGGAAGGGGGGAGAGAGACGGCTGGGGGGCAGGGGGAGAGACGGGGTGGATGAGATAATATACAGATAGATAGAGATGGGGGGGATGTGAGAGAGACACAGACAGAAAAACACAGAGATGGAGAGAGTGAGAGACACAGAGAGAGAAAGATATTTACCTCCTGAGGAGATAGACCCCAAATGCGCGTGCACCCGGAATGCACGCTCACCTGTAACGCGCGCGCACCCCGAATGCGCGCGCACTCCGAATGCGCGTGCAATGCGCGCATGCGCAGTACGAAAAACCCGAAAATATCGATATTTCGGTATATCTCGATGTGAGCCCATCGATATATCTAAATCGGAAAATTTCCATATCGACGGACCCTAGACATAACTGAGAATCCCTAATGAAAATGTTATTGGACAGATGAAATCTTTCACTCACTAATTATTATTGAGATGCCCTCAGGACAAATATGATTTATGTTTCTGTGCCCTTGTGATTATTTGCAGATACAGCATGAGGTAAGAGTTCTAGAGAACATTTATTTTCCCCACTCAACTGTTTCAATCCTGAACCAGTGCTGTTTTAGGCTTAGTTGGTCCATCAGTAAGGAAAACCTTAATTTGGAGGTGGGTGAAAAACAGTGAAATTTGCACTTCTTTACCAGACGATGACCTAAAAGTAATTCTAAAGGTAAAACAAATTTGAGATACAAACTTATTATAGCAAATAGAGTTAAAAAAAAGTTTTCGTCTACATTAAGTCTAGATTAATGTGTAAGACTACACAATGAATTTCTATAGGTTACTCAACCTGGCAGATACTCAAATCAATCTTAATCCTAGCTACAACTGATATTTACAGTACACGTGTTTTCAAAGAGTGTTCACTACATATCAATCTGATAACAGATGTTATTCTGATGAGATAACAATTCACTATACATCCACTGTTACTTCTCTCTGGTGCAAATAATCTTCAATATGTGATTACCCTGGGGTCTGCATCATCATTCAAAATACAAATGAAATTTGCAACACAGATAATCTAAACATTATCAACAGTATAATTTTTTTTCCTATTAAATCCAATCCAAACCAGAACACTTCAGTTGACAAAAATTGCACACATTATTTTTCCATTTAAAAATACTGCATCTTAACACGACATTTCTTACATTGTTTGCTATCAAATATATGATAGGAATTTCATAAGCAGTTATGTGAAAAATGCATATGCAATACAAAGGTTTTCGAGAATAGGAAAATGGTTACCTTGATATTTGACAGGCTTGTTATCCCCAAAGGACAATACTTCAACAGATATGTTTTGTATTGGTGCAACAAAACAGAGCAACATTTAATCCCAAAAGCATTGAGTAGTGCAAATACAAAACCATTTAAAAAAAATTACATTGCACTATTATTAACTGTGGTTCATGAGCCATTAATTTAAAAGATTGAAATCTTCAGCTTTCATAATTAGTAGAGCCAGCAGACAGCGTTAATACAAGTATGCACAACATTTGCTTTGCAATGCAACTATTTGCACAACAAATGGAGACTGGTGCATGCAAAAGTAGCAGTGCTCTGAGAAGACATATGGCAAGCCACCTGTACAACAATATTTCAATGAACACAGCTGCAGCTTGACATCTCTTCAAACGTCTGGATAGAATATATGAATGTAATTTGTGCTATACTGTAGATCAAGAAAGACTTATATCCACAACTTCACACATCACATGTGTTCTGCTTGAATGATGCTCAATTAAGAAAGTCTTCTCAAGAAATATCCCAAGCACTGACATAGGATATAGAGATCCAATTTTCATCGTGCTCCTGGTGACGCTATCATCCTGTCTGCTCAGCAATCACTGGTTTCATGTATCCTTGCAAACTGGATTGTATGCAATTCTCAATTTGGTTTGGATACTCTTAAGCGTGGTAATGGGTTTCCATATGTGTCAGACACCTGGCTGATCAAAAGAAAAAATAAGTTCCCTTGCCTCATCCATCCACCATCAGAAGGCAATCATTCAGATATTTGGGCCATCACTCTCTGCTTTGAAAACCTTGCATTGCTTGCTACTTTCTAACTTCATCTAATCAACTAATGGAGCAGGTTCAGCGGGCTGAATGGTGTCCTCCTGTTCTTGTGAAGATACAACAGCAAGATGACTCTTATTAAGAACTGTAGAAAAACGACTTCCAAATTGAGACTGAAGTTGCAAAATTCTGCACAATCTTAAATTTTAAGATATAATGGATTCAACCAAAAGACTGGGTTTAATTAAAGATTTTTGCATTTTGGGTTTAACTTTAGGGCTATAATGATGTCTTTATGGGAATTAGGATTAGTGAGACCAAAACATTTCATGATTTTAACCACTAGATCATTGCCTAAAATCTGCAAGAAAGTTAAGGCTTCACCAGGTATACATATTGCAATAGTTGTGCCAGTTAAAGCAGCTACAAATCATACTTAGATACCACCACACTAATCCCTGTACAACATCTGAAGTGAAGTCATCCACTGCAAAGTGAGAAAAGGAAATATAAAGATAATGATAGAGAGCTGAAATTCCATTAATGTAATCATTATTCCCTGTAACATGATCATTATCCATTCAGGTAGTTAAACATGATAAGTAGTTTGAAGAATAAAGATTACAGATCACGGACAGCAATGATCGTTAATTGGACACACAAGAAGTCCTTTTTTTTCTGTGTTTGGTCAGTGAAGAATACGATTTAATCACACATTAACATGGAGTTATTATACAATTGGTGATTTAGAAGAGGATTATTTTAATGTAAAAATGAATAATAGCAACAAAAAATTACACTTGCATGGTGCCTTTCACATCAGGAAGATGCCCCAAGGCGCCGGACAGTGATTGTTTCAGCCCCTAGATGGGGTCGGGAATGGGGAGGGTGGAGAGAAAGTGGGGGATTTGGGTGACAGATAGGACCATTGAAGAGGAGGGTCTTGAGACACCTTGAGAATTTGAAGGAGGCAACGGAGGGGGCAAGGCAGAGGGACTATGGGATGGAGTTCCAGAGGTTAGGGGCAGAGTGGCTGAAGGCTCAGCCACTAATGGTGGAGTGGGTGGGTTGGCGGATGGGGAGCTGGCCGGAGCCTACTGAGAGGAGGAGGCTGGAAGATTGGTAGGGAGTTTGGAGGTCACAGAGGTAGGATGGGGCGAGGGCCTATAAAGCTTTGAATGTGCGGAGCAGGATCTTGAATTGGATCCTCTGGGTGATGGGGAACCAATGGAGTTGGGCGAGGATGTGGGAGATGGAGTCATCAAGCTTGGAGTGGTAGAGGACATGGGTTGCAGAGTTCTAGATTATCTGCAACCTTTGGAGGAAGGAATTGGGAAGGCCGACAAGCAAGGCATTGGCGTATTTGAGCCAGGATGTGATGAAGGTGTGAATGAGAGTTTCAGCGGCCTACAGGGATGAGGTAGGTGCAGAGTCAAGCAATATTATGGAGGTAAGGGAAAATTAAAGTTAATTTTAGTAGATTAAAATATAATTTAGATTATGAATCATGTGGGTCAGTTTATAGAGTAGTTGTATCTATTAAATAATAGAATAATAATATTCCTTACATTCATATAGCACCGAGGGAGGAAGTTGCAGAGTTTCAGGGCATATGGCTGAAGGCACGGCTAATGATAGTGGAGTGGAGGATTTGGGGTACGAGGATGAGGCCAAACCCAATAGAGCGGAGGCAGCGGGTACTGCTGTGAGGAGAGAGGATGTTGGAGAGGTAGGGGAGTGAAGAGGGGTGGAGGGATTTAAATAGAGTTAGGATCTTGATCCGCTCGGTGACAGGGAGCCAGTGAAGTCTGACAAGAACTGGGGTAATTGGGGAGTGAAGGTTAAGGTGAGAATGCGGGTGGCGGAGTTCTGTGTGAGCTGGATTTTGTGAATGGTGGTGGAGAGGATACTGGTGAAGCGGATGTTGGAGAAGTCCAGGTGCGAGGTAATAAAGGCATGGACCAGGGTTTCGGCAGCTTTTGGGGTGAGATATTGGCGGAGAAGAGCATTTTTGTGGAGGTGCAAGAAGTGGGTGCTGCTGAGGGATCGAATGTGGGGAGGAAGGATAATTGTAGATCGAACCTGTCACCTAAGTTACATAAGTGTTCAGAGACTTTTGGGGGCAGGTCAGGTAGTTGGAGGAAGTAAGAGCCATGGGACTGAAGACGTCGGATGAGAGCCAAACAGTATGGCTTCCATCTTGACAACATTTAGCTGCAAGACGTTTGTCTCATCCAGCTCTAGATTGTGTTGAAGGTTGCAGAGAGGTCCTGGAGGACAAGGAAGCAGAGGGAGCCTGGGTCACTGATAGAAAATATATTGTTTGTGACTTTCACAAGTGCAGTCTCTGTAAGGTGGGCAGGATGGAAACCAGACTAGAGGAGTTCAAATAATGTCTGGAGGGAGAGGTGTGTGCGGAGTTGGTTGGCAACAACGCATTCTAAAACTTTTGCAATGAATGGCGGGTATGAGATAGGTCTGTATTGGCTGAGATTGGAAGGATAGTGGGTAGGTTTTTTAAGTACGAGGGTGATGACAGTTGTTTTGATGGTGGGTGGGACTGATTCTGAGGAGAGGGACTAATTCATGGTGTCTGCCAGCAGTGGGCAGAGGAGGGGAAGCTGGGTGATTAGCAAGTTGGTGGGAAGTGGGTCAAGGCAGCAGGTGGTGGGTTTCATAGTGGTGATGGTGGATGAGAAGTAGGAAGGTGAGATGGGGAAGAAGGAATGTAGGATGGGGAGTCATGGTAGGAGCTGAGGACGGGTAGGTGAGGGAGACGGAATGGAGGTGGTGGTGGGTGGAGCAGGAGGATGAGGCTACCAGGAGGATATTATTTTCATATATTTTAGATGTCTCAAAGTGCTTCACAGAACTGACTGTAAAGTGAATTGAATGTATAATGATCTATATAGTGTTTCTTATTCCCCGGGACAATGACGACGGGGTAGGGGGAAGACAGCATATTCCAGGCACAATGTATTGCCGATCATTTCAAACGATAACACTGTAGGAGTAATGCATTTCAATTTGGTGAGTAACTTTTTGGTTTTTTAGTTATCTTCTTACTCATTCTTAAATTAAAAACAATTCTTCTTTTTCCATAAAAAAAATCTACACCAGTTGAAATAGCAAGCAGATCCCTTCAGTCCACTTCCCTACCAACTATTTTTTGCTTTTTTTTTACTTTGAGATGCTACCTTACATGAAGGGTACTATACAAATCCAAGGAAGCCCTTCAAGCCCCGTTCATATGCCTTTTTGAAAGCTGCAATGTGTCTTCACAAAATATGCACTCAGTGAAAGGACAATTATCCCAATTCTATATTTGTTTAAAAGACTTCTATATTATCCATTACTCAAACATTAAGCTGCTCAAAAATAATTAGCTAATTAGCTAATTTTAACCATTTTTGTCCATCGCAAAGCAAATTTATTCCTTGGAAATAAAAGTTTAGTTTTCTAGGCATGATGTTCGATCTATCCCTTGCTCCCTTGCTGTTGCTTCAAATAATTCCCCAGCAGTTACTTTCATGTTTATAAGAATGTGTCAGTCAAGCAAGGGCAGGGTTTTCGTTTCATTATCCGATTGGTATAAGGTATGTGTTTCACACCCAAAATAAGAGTTTATAAAGTTATAATTTTACTTCAGCCAAAAGAAGCATGCAAAGCTTTCCTTCCAGTAGGGTCCGTCGATATGGAAATTTTCCGATTTAGATATATCGATGGGCTCATATCGAGATATACCGAAATATCTATATTTTCGGGTTTTTCGTACTGCGCATGCGCGCGCATTCGGGGTGCGCGCGCATTTAGGGTGTGCGCATGTTCCGGGGCCTATCTCCTCAGGAGGTAAATATATTTCTATCTCTGTGTCTCTCACTCTCTCCATCTCTGTGTTTTTCTGTCTGTGTCTCTGTGTCTCTCTCCTCTCTCACATCCCCCCCATCTCTATCTATCTGTATATTATCACATCCACCCCGTCTCTCCCTCTCCCCCCCACCCCACCACCGTCCCTCTCTCCACCCGCCACCGTCCCTCTCTCGCACCCCCCACCACCGTCGTCTCTCTCCGCCCCACACCCTCCCCAGCCTTCTCTTTCCCCCTCCCCCCCCGCCTTCTCTTTCTCCCTCCCCCACCCGAGCGTCTCTCTCTCCCCCCCCAGCCATCTCTCTCCCCCCCCCCCCCAGCCATCTCTCTCCCCCCCCAGCCATCTCTCTCCCCCTCCCCCCAGCCATCTCTCTCACCCTCCCCACCCCCAGCCGTCTCTCTCCCCCTCACGCCCACCCACCCAGCCGTCTCTCCCCCCCTCCCCTTTCATACCTGTATATTGTATTCTAGGACTATTAATACAATATGGCGGCTTTGCAGCTCGGTCTGTGCATTGTGTATAGAGATGAGCATTCTGGGTCTTCTGGTTCAGTGTGCGCGCATTCCGATTTGTTGCTTCGATATATCGACTTTTCGATATATCGATATTTTTGAAATGCCTTTATCGGCGTATTGATATGAAAATTATATTGGGTTTTAGCGAAATATCGATATATCGCCGGACCCTACCTTCCAGTTAGACACCCATTATTGAGCATGTGCAAAACATTAAATATTGCACAGGCTCAACCACCACAAGAGATGTTCCCCAGTCTCTAGAAACATCTCCATAAATGCAGGGTCATCACAACAACTATTAGATTGTGAGTTCACCTCTTCTCATGCTGGTAATTAGCATCTCCTTGCACAATGAAAACTGAATTAAACTCCCCTCCCCCATGCTCAAGTTCCAACCGCTCAATGTTCAGCGCCTTGGGACATCCTCCCGACATGAAAGGTGTTCTATAAATGTAATTTTGTTGTTGTAGTTGTTGAAGTACAGAACATATACTAGAAATCGTATGTTCTAATGCCCCTATCTTCTGGAACACTCACTCTATCTCTCCATCTTGCCCGTCTCACTTTCTGTCTTTACATCCAGCTTCAAATCTAAGTCTTCATATGTGACAATAGCCACCATTGCAATTTGTAAACTCATAATCTGATTTTAAGATTTCTGAAATATTCAGAATCATCCACTTTGAATTATCCGTATTCTTGCAATAAATATAGTTTGTTAATATTGCAATTAAGAATTTAAGCAATGTCATTCAGATACAGGAGTGAGCGTCATTGAAAGTCCCTTACCTACATGCTTACTGTTCAGTTTTGAATGAGTAGCCTAAGTTTAGCTCACTGAGTATAAAATGGAAGAAACTAATTGACCAATTTATACAAGCAAAATGTAATCTGTACAATAATTACAAATGAACCAAAAGCCCATTTAATTGAAGTAATGTTTTGAATAAGATTAGCCTTGGAGACAAATTTACGAATAATTTGAACTGCACAATTGCACTTCTGTTGCTTAAATTGTTGCCAAATTCTGTTAGGCAGTACTATCTTTGGTTGCAAATAATTGTGCATGCATTAGAATGCCTTTTGTTTCGAGTGATGATGCAAATTAGAAAGTCAAAAAATAGAAGACAATAGGAGAATTGTTTAAAAATCCCATTGTACAGTTAACTATTTGTGACAAGAACAAAGATGGAATTGAGTGTTGCAGAGGCACCCAAACTGCAGGTTATTGTTACACCAAAGTACCGCTTTAGACATTGAAGAATGTTTGGAGTAATTTGTAATCCAAATTTGTAAACTCCGACATAGGTTCAACACAATGATTCATGTTTCATGTCAGGAAATTCATCCTTCATAGTTGTTCTCATAGGTTTTGGGATCAGGATGCATAGCTTCTTAGAAGAGGAAACATTGACACAAAACATGGCCCAAATAGCCTACTTCTGTGTCATATCTATGATTCTAGCATGACACTTCAGTACAGCCAATCGTTTGTACTAATTGGTCCTATTGTGGTTAAGCAAATGGTGCAGATATGTCAACCAATTGCCCCAATGTTCAATGACGTTCCTAATCATCACAATGCAGACCTTGTAAAATAGAATAGAAGATGCAGGGAATATAGCACACACAAAGGTTTGAATTGCTCCTTGCTGAACACAGTATAATCATTATCTGGCTTGCAATTTTTTTTTACTATTTTCTTGTTTTGGCAACAAGGGATTTATGTTGGTTAATTTTGACAATTTTAGACTGTCAACATTATTCTGGAGGGTAACATGAATGTGACTGCTTTACTGCCCAAACAAATTGCAATTATACGTGGCTTTGAGAGCTGATTTAATATGAGATTTGGAAGGTATAGAGTGTACAAAATCACATCTGATTCCAGTATGAACTTATTCTCCAATATATTTCTACTGTGAAACTGATAGCACACATCCCCAGATTGTTTAGAGCAGTGGTTCCCACCCTCTGGTCCTGACCTCAATCAGGATCGTTGAGGTCCTCAGTTGGGTCGCAAAGGGTCATCAGAAACTTTTGGTTGTAGCTTTTTTTAATGTTGAAAATGCATTTTTAACACTTTAAAAAAGTGCCCGAGGCAACACGGCTGACCAATTTGTGTGAAAGAGCAAACTTACGAATTGCGCTGAGTCCACAAAAAAGATAGAGGCAATGTTTTGGCTGAGCTTCGCTTCAGTCACGATGTCACTCCCTAAGGGTGGGAGGACCTGTTGGAGGCTATATTGTGGTGCAGCAAAACTAATTTGGATCACGGGAACCTGTTGGTGGTTAATTTGTGTCGCAGCAATAAAATGTTGGTAACCACTGGTTTAGTGGGTGTGCATACCATGTGGTAGGTTACCAAATAATACAGAATGGGACAAGGACAGTATTTACATTTGCCTAATGCCTTTTGCGGTGTGAGGAATTCTCAAAACACTTCACATAATAATAATAATTCTTATTAATAATCCTTAATAATCCTTGCGTTTGATATAGCACTTTTCACATATCCTAGATGTCTCAAAGCATCTCAAAGCGCTTCACAGAATATACTGTAAAGTGAATTGACTGTATACTTGTTTGTATACTTGTGGGTGAAACGCAGCAGCCAATTGTGCACAGCAATTTAGAAATTAGCCACCAGGAGAAACTCATATCTCTTTTTGAGTGGTGCCTTGTATTTGGTATAGCACCTTTCACATCAGGTGCGCTTTGTAGGATACATTTTAAGATGGAGTGACTGTGTGTCTTGTGAGATGAGGAGTGGAAGTTAATTTTGAGTATTAACACCAGCACAGACTAGTTGAAACAAATAATTTGCTTCCATGCTGCAACATTCTGTGTAAATCTATTTGAGATACATTGTGCTCAACAAAACCATCCATATCAGAAATTTAATCAAAATCAACCTCTTAACATGCTGCTCTGCTGAAATTGATGATTAATTCACCTCACCCATCTGTCTTCTGTTTGTCATGTACATTATTTTCACATGCGGTTTAAACCGATTAAAATAATTAGCATTTTTCATCATGGAATACAACATCAGCACAAATAAGTCAAATGCGACATTTTGCTTTGAGTAATGAGGATGTGCAAGAGAACTGGAGATATGGAAGATGCTTAAAAACTGTGTATTGAAGAGAAAAAAAAAGCAGACAGTTCAGAATATTTTACTCAGCCATTTTTCATCAAATTCAATTTAAATTTAATGACGCATCCAATTTATTTGGTCATAGCAATTAGAATGCTTTATTGACTTCTAACTTTGAAGCCTTTTTCTGGCAAAGATGTGTGGAATCCATGCTTTGCCTGGGGAAATGAATGATTGTTCAAATCCTCCTGATAATTGGTAAAATCCTCAATAAGCCAATGGTACCTGGATGGTGGGTTCTTTAATAACAATTACATTTGACATAGCATGTCATCACATTATCAACATTTCTCAAGGCCATTGATAGGATTTGCTGGTAGAGTATTTATGTACATTGTGCCTGAACACAGTAGCCCATTTGCTAACAGCATTATCCCACAAATTGTTGGCTAAGGCACTGGGCAAACTTCCCTTCTCCTTTTGAAAAGTGCCATAGGATCTTTAACATCCACCTGCAGAAGCACAGATGAGCTCTCAGGTTAACTATACATCCAAATCGTGGAACCATTGACATTACAGTGATCCCCTGCACAGCACAAGAATATCAATTAAGGCTACGAGTTTAAGCCTTGACAGGAGACTTCAACCCACAACCTACAGTCGCAGTGGGAACAGTGCTACCAACTGAGAAAGTCAGTCATACTCTTTGTCAGGCAATGGAAAGACAATATTTTCAAAGTAGAAACAATTATAATTGTAGCAACCAGGATGGCAGTGTTTCCATTCTGATAGAGCTGAGGGAGAAACTATTGCTCTAAATTCATTGAAGAGTTCAATTCCACATGGGCTATTCAGCACAGTTTGCAGTCAATTAAGTATTCTATAACAGTTCCTGGCATTAATTGAGGAATTGAATATATTTTAGTAATCCCACAATTTTTACCCATTTCTGCTCACATAATATATGTTGGCACCCACAACATCCCACCAGAAACATTAATGTTCCAAAGCATTACTTTAGAAACTGTCGAATTTCTCTACAAACTATTTTATGAGTTAATTTTGCTGTTGACCTCAGGTGGTTAAACATCATTAGAGCAGTGCATCTAAAACCTTAGCATACCCTTTATACTCCCATATGGACAAATGACCTTGACACCTTCTAATTTGACAACATTTAGCAATGAAGTGCATATTTTATGTAAACAATGCCCTTAGGATCCGAAGCATGGGAACACACATTTGTTTAGTAGAAAAATTGCATCTTATCCTGTGTTTAGTAGTTGGATATCAGGCAGGTTTAATGCCTGATTCGTGTTCTCCATGCTCAAGTAGCTCCAAAACTTCAATCAGGAGCAGTCACTTCTAAACATTTGAAGCACCATTCCAAGCTTTACTCCATAACTGACACTTCTCTATAAAACCCAATCCATTAACATTGTCCCAAATTTGTGGAGTCTAAATTAGTCGAACACTAATTTTGCATACCTGGAAAGACTTCTATTATATACTCACCTACAAGTTCTTCATTTTCATTGCATTCTCATTAAACTGAATTAAATATAATTCATATTTTCTTCTCCAATTTGTTCTTGATCTCCAGATAAAACCAGTGATATTTATCATTTTCATTCAAATAGAACATGAAAAAACTGCCTATTTATCTCTCTATAATATATTGTACACATTATTATATGTCAAACATATACCCAACCGCTTGCAGGATCAAACACAGAAATAAATTTGAAGAATGTGAAACAGGAACTGATATCATTAAAGAATTGTACAATTGACATTTACGTGAAGTAAGTAAGAGTGACACATATTCCAAATACTTTTAAACAAATGGAAGTCCCTGCCTTCAAAAATCACATAAAGCCTCCAAACAATAGAGCAAAAACAACAACAAATTACATTTGTATAGCACCTTTCAATTTGGTAGATGTACCAACAGACAGACAGGTGATCAGCCCCTAGATCCCAACCAACATCTGGTGGATATAACAATTCCCCCCGCCCCACCCCCACTTCAACAACAACTTGAATTTATATAGCCTTTCATCCCGGATGGCGTCTCAGAGTGCTTCAGTACAGATAAGTCTAGGAACTCAGTAGTCTGTTTCATTTTGCTTTGAATTTCCTTTGCATTGCAATCTTTGACAGGTTTTCAGCATATTGATTTCACAGTTCTCGCATAATATTATCAGAAAGTGTTAGTTTGATTTCTATTAGTCAATTTT
The DNA here is from genome assembly GCA_035084275.1 of Hydrolagus colliei. Lineage (NCBI taxonomy): Eukaryota > Metazoa > Chordata > Chondrichthyes > Chimaeriformes > Chimaeridae > Hydrolagus > Hydrolagus colliei. The sequence continues at coordinate 88,183,408 of CM068743.1, forward strand.
TGCCTTTTTGTTTTAGGTCAGCTGGATGTCTGATACAGGAGGAAACCCTTCACCATGCATAAGAGTATCCAAATCAAGCTGCAATTTCCATGTATTCCATTTATACATGGAAATCCCAGAGATAGATGATTGGAATTGAATGAACATTCTCTCCTTGAAGGGATGCATTCAGCTTCTATATATTCCAGAAAGTATTAGGCCCAGGTTGGCAAGAGCTAAAGTTTGAGGACCCCAGAGTGTGTGCTGTGGTTCTGTGCTGTGGTTCCACCCAACCATCGGCGGCCAGGCTTTCAGCCACTCCGCTCCCACAATATGGAACTCCATCCCGCAACACCTCTGCCTTGCTTCCTCCCTATCCTCCTTCAAGGCCGTTCACAAAACCTTCTTCTTCGACCACGCCTTTCGCTGCCCCACTAACTCTTCTCCCTCTCCTACTCTCCTTCCCCTTCCCCCTACCCCGACCCTCTCCCCCACCCGCTCGGGTCCCAACCTGTTCAGTCCTTTCCTCCCGACGTGAAAGGCGCTATATAAGTGCAATTTGGTTGCTGTTTTTGTTGGAGTCAAACCAGCTAAAACTGTATAGTGTACCATTCATATTGCTCTCTTGAAAGCTTTCCCACTCCTTATCCAGCTAGGACCATCCTACCTACCCTTTAGGGTTTTGGCTTACATGAGCTGATTGGGATTATTATTATTATATCGTCTCAATTCAAAACCTCAACAGATGTAAACAAAAATGCAAAATACTGCAGATGCTGGAAATCTATAACAAAAACAGAAATCGCTGGAAAAGCTCAGCAGGTCAAGCAGCATCTATGGAGAAAGGAAAAGTGAGTCAACTTGATGGGTCCACGAACCTTCATCGGAAATGAGGTATTTTGGAGGGGAGAGGGCTTAAAGGACTAACAGAGAGGGAGATGCAGGGCAAAGAAGACAAAGGAGAAAATGGGTAGAGGGCAGGAGATGATGGATTAAAGAGGTGTTAATGGTGTAAAACAAAAGGGGAGTGGGTGGGGATTGCAACAAAACTGGAGAAGAGTTGTTAATAACATTGACTCACTTTTCCTTTTTCCATAAATGCTGTCTGACCAGCTGAGTGTTCCCAGCGATTTCTGTTTTTACCTCAACAGATAATTTATTTTTCCTTTTTACTGACTTGGAAACATAGGAACAGGAGGAGGCTATTCAGCCCTTCAAGCCTATTCCACCATTTTATAAGATCATGGCTGATCTGTCCCATATCCCTTAATATCCTATCCTAAACAAGTATTATTTACAGTTTATTTAGTCCAACACTATACATCCATCCTGACTCACTCTCAGAATAAATGATTAACCAATATATTTTTACAAAAAAATTAAAATAATATCAATTTATTGGAATAAGAATGCATTACAAATCTATTATTTAATGTAATCTAATTTCTAGTTCCAGTTACAACTTCCCTCTCCCATTAATCTGTTGAATAGAAAGTGTTTTAAATCTACCTCAATTAGCTCTTCCTTAATGATCTGTCAGTCTTTGATGTTCTTCTGTTCCAAATTATTGAATACCATTATGGTAGCTGTGAAAAAAAAGTATTTCCAAGAGCAAGCAAGGATGTTGAAAGTAACATCAAAGGGATACTAAATATGTTGAAGCAAAGATAACACTAACTAACTGATTCGATATGTGAGAGTGAGAAATTTGTGGACAAATATATATGACACTAAAACTACAAACACAATTATTCTGTCAGTGTTTATGCTTCACACAATCCTCTATCCTCCTAATCCACTCTACCACATCCCTGTATTCTGTTGTCACTCATGTACGCAAAAAATGTAGCACCCTCCAAGCACTACATTGGTGCTTCTGACTTTGAGCCATCTATAAACAAAACAGTACAATGGATTTCTGCAGAATTGCCCAACTGAATCCAAATTCATGAGATCCAGGTTCTCTTTTCCTGAAGGAGGGTATTTTTTAGATAAAGTTTCCTATGTCGGTTGGTAACCCAAGGACACAGGTTTAAAATAATTGTTCAAAGAAATAGAGGGGAAGTGAATTTTGCTGACCTGCTAAGGATGAACAATGAACTCAAAATGATCTGGCAGCTCTGGTGACTTGTGTGTGAACCCATTGGGTACATATATATTGTCCTTCTCTTAGGATAATGTCTCAGGTTGCTTCAAATGTGAGTGAGTAAGTCTCCACTTGAGTGGGAATTGTTTAGAAAACAGTGCAGCCATTGTTGCAGGCTGAGCTTCTACCCCCTACCCACCCCCCACAACAACAAACAAAAAGCTGGACTGCTTTTCAACTTTTAAATACTTTTCCAACTTCACTGAAGTCGGCTGTGCCAGAAAATAAGTTTGTCATCGCAAATAGGTTTCGCATCTTCTTGCCAGCAGACATTGATGCTTCAATTCATGAAGGTGGAAAAAAAACACTTCTTAAATTATTTCTGAATCTCCTAGTTTTCAATACCACAATAGGCCTGATTTATGCAGGCATCAATAAGAAAATCCATAGTTGAAAATATATCAAATGCATGGAAATTTCACTTAGATTCATTTTCAAAACATATTTCACTTATTTTTCTTTTCTTTACATTTAAGGGTTTTCTGATGCATTTCGTCCACTCGTAATTTAAAGTTAGCATTTACATTTTTCTGACCAAGGGCCTGTCATCAACTGTGACCGCAAGCTAATAGTTTAATCAATTTCTGTCAACGCAGTGGTGAAAATGAGATATTAACTTCATTACTTTCCAGCATAAATTATAGAACAGAATGTGAACTCAACCAGAAAGTAAAGGAAAAATGGTAGATTTTAAATCATGAGAATTTAAATGAGTTCATTGATTGCAAATGGTTATGGCTGTTTAAATTATTTTACCATCAAATATTTATGGTAATTCAAATACAATACCATTACTAATTAGAATATATTATTACTCTACATCTTCAGTAGAACCTTTTAAATAGTCATTTTTTTCAAATCAGCTTTTAAGAAATCCAAATATTAAGATTTTATTGCTATGTACTGTATGTGACCAAAAGTGTTCACTGTGACCAATATATTACAGGATGTAATTTTATGATAACAACAAAATTACATTTGTATTAGTACCTTTTGCATCAGGTGAATGCAACAACAACCTGCCTTCATATGTCACCTTTCTTGGAGGATAATGACTTGGAGTGTTTTACAGGGAATGGCATGGGAATCTGAACAAAGTAAGAAGTAAGGTGGTAGGAGAGAGATGATTGAAGGCACAGCTAAATAAGAAGGCTTCTAGAAGGCTTTTGATTGAAGGAATGAGTTAGAGAGATTTCAAGAAAGCAGGGAGGTTGTGTTCCAGTACAAGATTTATTATGCTTTCATTGAGACCATAACCTGTAGTCATGACTGGTGTCTCGGGTGAACATTCAAAATTCCATGTCACTGTTTCAAAGAAAATTAGTCAGCTCTTCTAATGTTGCAATCAATATTCTTCCCTCACTCAATTTCACCAAAGAAACTAAATTAAATTCAGTCATTCATCACACTGATGTTTGTGCAGATTAGCTGCCGTATTTGCTTTCATGACAACAGTCACTGCATGTCAAGGTAACTCATGTGTGAAGGGCTTTGATATGTTTTGACATAAGATGCTGTATCAAATTGAAACGTTTGTTAAAATAATTTAAAATTCATAATCAAAAGCATAATATTATAGTGTGCTTATGCCCACAAGAACATATCAGGAATTTAGCATTATAAAATTGTTACATTTATTGTGAATTTGGAAGTTAGTTTTCCCACAGTTCTCAAATAGTTTTCCAAATTAAAACTGGATATACGAATTTTCCAAATGTCTACATATTCTTAAATTTGAAGATGAACTTGAGTCTTAAACCATGAGAATTTAGAAGCCAATAGCAAATTTTTTAAGTAAATGTAACATCAAATAATCTTTTGCTATTATTTGAATACAAAGAAGCCAGTCCAAAAGTTATGGAGTCCAGCAGCTCATTGGTTAGAGCACTCGACTTGCAAGCAAGATACCTGGGTTCGATTTCTGGCATGGCGCAACATTGGGTAAGTTTCCGTATTCCACATGCTTCTGTTTACCTAGCAGTAAGTGGGAACCTGGGTATTAGTCAATTTGTGGATTGCATTACTGGGGGTAACATATACTTTTTTTTAGAAATTAAGAATTTGATCATACAATCCGCAAGTTTTCATAAGACACTGCTGTGCACAATTGACTGCTGCATTTCACCCACCAAATATAGTCAATTCACTTCACAGTATATTCTGTGAGGCGCTTCAGATGTCATGAAGACATGATAAGGTGCTATATCAAATACAAGGATTATTATTATTAAATATTCTCAGAGAAAAGAGCTCATCTACTATATGTTAGTATAGGGGAATTTTTGTTTAGCTCTCCCTGTTGATCAAAATTGAACCACATGAATAGAGACAGTAAAGCTTATGCCAACCAACAAGAGTGGATCAAAGTATGTTTGACAACTGGTGTCTTATGTGTACAGAATTTGTCCAAAATTTAAATCCAATCTATTTTTGAAGCCAGAACCTGAGTAATTGCAAGGTTACAGTTTATTATTTACCATCAAGGATTTTTGCCACAAATACTATTAACAATTAACAAACAGATTTTTGTAATGTGGTTTAATTTTTAGTACATTGTTCAGGAGTGAAGGATAAAAAAAAATCCTGAATATAAAGACAAAATAAGAAAAACTTCTAAATTGAAAATTGGGAATCAGCAAGTTATAAACCTTAATTAATGACTGAAATACTTTAACTGTTAAAGTGGTATATGATCCCAAATCTCTGCTTCCACACCTACTTAACTGCTTATATACATGATGTACTACCCAATCGGCTATCGTCCTTATCTTAGTGCCAAGCCAGGATTGTTAAGAGCATTGAGACATCCACCAGATGTGAAATTCCTCGGCTAATTGAAGATTTCAGTTTGTAGCAGGAGTAGCTTTATTACTGTGTGATGCATGTTACTTTAATAAGATATCTTTAAAACATTGAAATACAAGTAGTGGAGCCCTGTAGCTCAGTGAGTATATCACTTTCATTGCAAGAGAGAGGACCTGGGTTTTATTCCTGCATGGGACAATCAATTGGGCAGTTTCTTCAGATTATGCCAACAAACTATGACACTCCTCTGATTACTTAGCAGTATATAGGAACCTGGTTTTAATCACTTTGATTGCTTTCGAGGGGTCATAATCCCTTCAAAATAAAAATTATATATTTTTAAATAATAATTTGGTTAGTCAATCCACAACTGTTTGTGGGACATTAGTGTGCTAAGTTGGCTTCCGCATTTCTCTCCTAAAAAATATATAGTCAATTCGCTTTACAGTATATTTTGTGAAGTGGTTTGAGATGGCTTGAAAATGTAATAAAGTACTATTAAATGCAAGGAATATTATTAGTATCAGTGAGTTTTAAAAATGACTACCTATAATTGTGTTTTCCTTTCCTCCTCAAGTTCTACTTCTATTATTTCAATGTGCATGTTATTTTATTTAATTCCAATGTAATTTAAAACTGTTATTTCTCCTTGATTTGACCTGAAATAGGAATGTTAATCTTATTCCCTGTTTAGACAATCATTATTTTATTAATTTCTGAACTCTGACCCACCTTGGTAATGGGTGATTCTTGACTGGCTAGTAACCTGCTGTAAAGAATAGCTGTTTTTACCGATCACATGTGGGCAACATTGAAGATTCATCTGTTCATTCATTGTAGCAACTGAGCGTAACTTCTAATGAGTTTATTTAGAGAGATGTCAAGATGTTTGATGGGTTATCTCATTGGCAGCCCAGTGGAGCAGTCACTACTGAAGCAAGCTATCTTGCTGGCTGTACCTCAAGGCCATGATATGTCACAATGCTTTTTTATCTTACAGTGTGAGACATCTCCAATCTGTCTAGGTGATTATGTCTTTCAAATGCGAAAAAGAGTAGTGGTATGCTGGCATTTTCAATAGATCCCAACACAGGTGAATGGCATAATTTGCTGGAGGCATTGAATGATTTGATAGGATGCCAGTTATCTGAAGGTGATTTCAGGCATTACGTTCTACTTTTACAGTAGCAAGATAATCAAATGTTTGCTTCCTTCAGAAATCTTCACAGGATTTACTGTAGAATGTAGTGACTGTGCATTTTGAAGGCAAACATGGCTGCCAATTTGCACACAGCAATATCCCACAAACACCCATGAAGTTAAAAGATAAATTTGAAATAAGGGAATTACCTTTCTTTTCAAATGGTGCCATGTTATCTCTGACATTAACTTGAATAGACAGGATCTCAATTTAATGTCTCATCTGAGAGCAAAGCAGATCCCCAATTACTACACTAACACGTCAATTTTGTTAAATTGTATTTTATCACTTTTGCTTTGTAACCAACTCTATTAGGCGGGATTTTGCCATGCAGGGAATTTCCATGAAAAGGCAAAAGCAAAAGTCAATACATTATGTTATCATGACTAATCCTCAATCATTTGGTTTCTCATGGGTCTTCAGTATATTACAAAATATAGCGAGATAGCACGCTGAAATATTAATTGAGTTAAGACTGAAGTCATGGACATACAAGGATCAGGCCCCCTGAGATGGAATATAATTTAATGTAGAAGGTTGAAGTTTACAATCAACTCAAGTATGCCTGAGTTATTGAAAATTGCTTGTCACCATTGATTAAACAAATTAAGAACAACTTTATTAAATGGTGATATCCAGCATTAATCCTCCATGGGAGAAGAAATACCATTTAAATTACATTTGAATACATTATTTATTTGATCTTGTTACATTAGCATTTCCAAATAAGGCATTTAAAAAGTTAAGAGAAGACTTACAGATAATCATAAACAAGGACCAGCAACAACCACAGTAGAAAATGTTTCTTATTTCTACAGCCCCAGATTCTCTCTCCTACATTCTCTCATCTGGATGTTCAATGTGTTGAAATCAAAAATTTCTTCATCAAGACTCCTCAACTTTACAGAAATCTTTGTTTCCCTCATTGTCTTCTCTTTATAAAATTCACATATTTTCAAAGCCTAAGCTTTTTGATTGCAGAAGAACTGGGAGAGAAATTTCACTTGTGTTTAGAATGACTATTTATTCATTTCATTGTGTCCAGAATTTGGTAAATTCTTAAATACAGAAGGGAGTTCCTCCTGATGTCCTGGCTAATAATCCCCCATATGAAGTGACCACTCACTTCACCTGCTTCTTGTGGGACACTGCTGTGTACAAATTTGGATGCCATGTTTATCCACACAAATATAAGGCCATCACACTTCACAATAAACTCCTGTGAAGTGCTTTGACACAGGTCAACAATATGATTGGACACTTTAAGAAATATTACTATTATACAGCCTTAATTTTGCAGTAGTATTTTCTCTAAGTCTATTTTAAGAACTACAAAAGAACAGCTTCAAAATGAAAACTAATTTGAACAATTTGCCAAATTTAGAACTTTGTAAATCGTTTGCACCTCCACCCCCCCCAACCCCAAGCTGCTATAATAAGAATTAAATAAGAAACTCAATGAGGTATTGTGGACCAAATCCTTTTCAGATCTGTGCGTGATCTTTACAGTGTCCTAGTCCAAATTCTACAAGCATTATATCAGGTATACCAAGCGGAGAGACAAAGAGGTTTCTGGAGGCATGAATTAAATTACCTGCAGCTTATTCGACTGGAACTAATGAACTACTCTTCAGAGCAGAAGCAAATCCTTTCTTACTATTGTCAATTTACAAAAGGTACTGAAATTTTCAAGTGTTTGCAAGGAAGGGAATTATATTTTTTAAAAACCAGCATGTGGTACAATAGTAGGAGTAATATTTAGTGATGTATTGATATCATTATCTTTTTAAATTTCAATGACCAAAACAATATCATATGTTTTAGAGTGAAATGAAATAAGACTCATAAGATTTCAAAAATACCCCTGGAAGGCTTAACAGCATCAGATCTTAATTAAAATAATAACCATCATCCTTGCATCTAATCCATTGCATTGAATTACTGCTGGAGTTTATACTACCAGAGTCTGATTGGGTAAAACCACCCAATGTGTCTTTGAGAGCACTGTCTGGCAATCTTTTTAGCTGCTCGTCCAGATACAACCACTTTATCCAATAAAGCTTAGGCTTGTCGGGTTAACCAGAGCTTATTAGGAAGTATCCCTACAACAATTAAATCCTGCCCCCCGATTTGATACATCTGGATTGCTTCACCAATTCCGCATACTATCATTTGATGGGTTGCTTTTATCAAATATAATTCATATCAGTGACACTTGAGAATTCAATTTATTTAAACCACTTCAAATCCTTTTCATTGTTGATTGCTACAACTCCAGCATTTGGCATAATATACCCATCAAATTGAATTCAAATTCCCACATGAAGTCTAATTGCCATAAATTTAGAAAATTCGTGAAAGAATACTGAAGTAGGAATTTTAAAGGTAGTAACCTAAACAATGGGGCCATTCATGACATTAATATGCAATAATGCAAAGATTATGACTTATTATTATTAATTCATTCTGCTTTGAGATAATTTTCAGGTGGTTTCCTGCTAGTTACGGTGACACATAGGCAAACATGGGAATGTATCCATAATTATAAAAAATACTTGAAATATAAAAGAAACTGCAAATTAAATACTTTTAGTAACAAGTTAACTAGAGCAAATCCTGAAGGTAATACTAAAATGGAAGATAGCGCAAATTAGTTGTATAGATTGCAAAAGGGACTAACTACCTGTGTTCGTCTGATGAGGAAGGAAAGTTAATGTACTCAATGAAGCATATTTCTCTAATTTCCTCTATTCATAGGTTTAAGTGGTACACTTAACGGGCCAGTGAACATTTGTTCTATCATAATTTAATCAAGTCTCCATTGTTTACATTTCAAATAATACTGGGATAGATGTAAAGTAATTCACATCAGTTTATGTGTTCAATGGAACCAATCTCCTTGCAGGGAGGTTGTCGAGTTTTGTGGGGGGGGCTTTAAACTAATCCCGGGGGGTGAGGATGGGAAACTGATCAGTAGTTCAGATACGGGAGGGGTAACAAAGAGGACAGGGGTAAGGGTAAGACGGGAGAAAAGTGCAGAGGAAGTAATTTGTGCCTTAGAGTGCATGTATGTACATGCACGAAGTTTGAGAAATAAAATATGATGTTATAGCAGTAACAGAGATTTGGCTCCAGCATGGGCAGGAATGGGAGTTGAACATTCCTGGTTATAATGTATTCAGGAGGGATAGAGAAGGGAGAAAAGGGGGTGGGGTGGCAATTTTAGTTAAGGACTCAGTGACTGCCTTAGAAAGGAACGAGGTGGAAGAAGGACTAAAAACCGAATCTATCTGGTTAGAAATGAGGAATAAAAAAGGTGCAGTTACACTGTTAGGGGTATACTATAGACCACCAAATAGTGGGGAGTAGATAGACAAGCAGATCTGCAAGCGTATCACGGAGAAATGCAGAGCTAATAGAGTAGTGATAATGGGTGACTTCAACTATCCCAACATAGACTGGCAGAATAGTAGAGTAAAGGGCAAGGAGGGAGAAGAATTCCTGAAGTGTGTGCAGGACACCTTTCTTGATCAGTATGTTTCCAGTCCAACGAGGAAAGAAGCATTGCTGGATCTAGTTTTGGGAAATGAGGTAGGGCAAGTTCAACAGGTTTCTGTAGGTGAGCATCTAGGGAATAGTGACCACAATATCGTTAGATTCAGAATAATTATGGAAAGGGATAAGGAACGATCACTGGTGAGGACACTCAACTGGAAAAGGGCTAATTTCAATGAGTTGAGGTGGGACCTAGCCAAGGTGGATTGGAAAGAAAAATTGGCAGGTAAGACAACTAACGAGCAGTGGGCAACGTTCAAAGAGGAGATAGTTCAGGCACAGGTCAAAAGCATCCCCACAAAGGTGAAATGTAAGGCATCCAAACCTCCCTGGATGACTAAGGAAATCGGGGCCAAAATAAAACAAAAAAAAGAGGCTTATGATAACTGTCAGGCTCAAATTTCAGAAGGGAACCAAGCAGAATATAGGAAGTGTAGGATAGAACTAAAAAAGGAAGTTAGAGGGGCAAAGAGACTGCATGAAAAACAATTAGCGAGTAAGATTAAGGGGAACCCTAAGGTTTTTACCAACATATTAAGAGTAAAAGGTTGGTCAAGGATAGGGTGGGGCCAATTCGGGACCTAGGAGGAAATCTCATTGTGGAGGCAGAGGGCATGGCTGATGTACTGAATGAGTACTTCGCCTCTGTCTTCACAAAAGAAAAGGATACAGCCAATGCCATGGTATTAGAGGAGAGGGTAGGAGAAATGAATAGAATAATTATAACCAGAGAGGAAGTTATAAAAAGGTTGACGTTGCTCAAGGTGGATAAGTCACCTGGTCCGGATGGGATGCACCCTAGGTTACTAAGTGAGGCACGGGAGCAAATAGCAGGGACTCTGGCCACGATCTTTCAATCTTCCTTGGACACAGGGGTCGTGCCAGAGGACTGGAGGATAGCTAATGTTACTCCCTTGTATAAAAAGGGGCAGAAGGACAAGCCTGGTAACTACAGACCAGTCAGTCTAACGTCGGTAGTGGGCAAACTTCTAGAGTCCATAATCAGGGACAAGGTAGATCTTCACTTAGAAAGATATAGGCTAATAAAGGACAGTCAACATGGATTTGTTAAAGGCAAATCTTGCCTTACAAATCTGATAGAATTTTTTGATGAGGTAACGGAATGGGTGGATAATGGTAGCGCAGTTGATGTAGTTTACATGGACTTTCAAAAGGCATTTGACAAAGTGCCACATGAGAGACTTATTATGAAATTAAAGGCCCATGGCGTAAAAGGGACAGTGGCAGCGTGGATCCACAACTGGCTGCGAGACAGAAAGCAGAGAGTTGTAGTGAGTGGCTGTTTTTCAGATTGGAGGGAAGTGAGCAGTGGTGTGCCACAGGGATCAGTTTTGGGACCATTGCTGTTTGTAATCTACATCAATGATCTGGACCTGGGTGTACGGAGTACAGTTTCCAAGTTTGCAGTTGACACTAAGTTAGGGAGAATAGTATATAGTGAGGAGGATTGTAGCCATCTGCAAGAGGATATAGACAAATTGGTAAAGTGGGCAGACACATGGCAGATGAAGTTTAATGCAGAGAAGTGTGAGGTGATGCATTTTGGGAGAAGAAATGAAGGGAGGCAATATAGGCTAGATAGTACAATTTTAAATGGTGTGAAGGAACAGAGAGACCTGGGGATTTGTGTTAGTTACTCGTTGAAGGTGGCAGGACAGGTAGACAAGGCTGTTAAGAAGGCATATGGGATACTAGGCTTTATAAATAGGGGTATAGTGTACAAAAGTCAGGAAGTGCTGACTAACCTCTATAGGACTTTGGTGAGGCCTCAGCTGGAATACTGTGTTCAATTCTGGTCACCACACTACAGAAAGAATGTGAAGGCATTGGAAAGGGTGCAGCGAAGATTTACTAGGATGGTGCCAGGATTGAGGGACTTCAGCTATGAGGAGAGTCTAGATAGGCTAGGGTTATTCTCTCTGGAGCAGAGAAGATTGAGGGGAGACCTAATAGAGGTTTATAAGATCATGAGGGGTTTCGACAGGGCAAATAGAGAAAATCTATTTCCACTCGTGGGTGAATCTGTGACTCGTGGTCACAGATTTAAAATAGTTTCAAGGCAAAGTAGAGGGGAGCTGAGAAGAAATTTTTTCACTCAGCGAGTTGTTCGAATCTGGAATGCATTGCCTGAAAAGGTGGTGGAGGCTGATTCGATAACAACTTTTAAAAGGGAATTAGATCTTTATTTAGGGAGAACAGGTTTATTAGGCTATGGGGAGCGGGCAGGGCAGTGGGATTGAATCGCTCTTTTCAAAGAGCTGGCACAGACTAGATGGGCCGAATGGCTTCCTTTTGTGCCATAAAATTCTATGAATCTATGAATCTATGAATGCTAGTTAACTGGAGATACCTGAAGAGTTTAAAGGAGCAAAAGGACGTACTTTTATTTTGCTGTTTTAAATAGCACATGTATTGAAAACTCATCCAGCATCATTAAATAACATATAATTGTTTTGCTGCTATAATCCTTTGATTCAATAAAGTGCTTTGCCAAGTCAAAACTTACTTTAAGGAATTTTCTAGAAAACTGCAATGAATCTATGGGTGAACATATGTGTGTACAACAATATCCCACAAATCATAAGGAAGCAGCGCTGGATCTAGTTCTGGGAAATGAAATGGGACAAACGGAGCAGGTTTCAGTGGGAGAGCATTTGGACAACAGTGGTCACAACATCATTAGGTTTAGAATAGTTATGGAAAAAGACAGTAACCAATCAAAGCTAAAGACCCTCAACTGGAAGTGGGCTAACTCCAGTGAGGTAAAAAGGGACCTGGCCAATATCGATTGGAAAGAAAGATCGGCAGGTAAGATACCAATCAAATAATGGGAAGCCTTCAAGCAGGAAATAGTTCAGGGACAGAGCAAATACATTCTCACAAAAGGGAAAGGTAGGGCAGCCAAACTCCCAGGATGACTAAGGAAATGGGATTAAAATAAAACAAAAAAAGGAGGTTTATGAGAAATGTCAGGTCGAAAATACACAGGATAATCAAATAAGTACAGGGAAGACATGAAAGGAAAATAAGAGGGGCAAAGAGATTGTACGAGAAAAGATTAGTAGGAAACATAAAAGGGAACCCTAAGGTAGTTTATAAGCATATAAAGAGTAAAAGAATAGGATGGGTCCAATTAGGGACCCAAATGGAAATCTTCTCATTGAGGCAGAGGGCATGGCAGATGTATCAAAAGAGTACTTTGCGTCTGTCTTTACAAAAGAAGATGATGCAATCAATGCCACAGTATCGCAGGTGTGAACAGAAATTAGATATGATGAAAATCAACGGAGAGGAGGTACTAAAAAGGATGTTGGTGCTCAACATAGAAAAGTCACCTAGTCTGGACGAAATGCATCCTAGGTTAACTGAGGGAAGTAAGGGTGGAAATATTGAAGGCTCTGGCCGCAATCTCCAATGTTCTTTGGACACTGGAGTGGTGGCAAATGTTTCTCCCAGTTACAAAAAGGGGCAGAAGGATAGACCCAGAACTACAGGCCAATCAGCCTAACATCAGTAGTATGGAAGCTTCTAGAGACTTTAATCCGGGACAATATAAATTCTCACTTAGGAAAATAGAGTTTAATAAAAGACAGTCAACATAGATATGTTAAGGGCAGATCGTGTTTGACAAACCTTATAGAATTTTTTGATGAAGTGACTGAGAGGGTGGATGAAGGTAATGCAGTGGACATGGTTTATCTGGATTTTCAAAAGGCATTTGACAAAGTGCCACATAAGAGACATATAAACAAAACAGAAACCCACGATATTATAGGGACTGTGGCAACATAGATTCACAACTGGCTATGAGACAGAAAGCAGAAAGTGGTAGTGAATGGTTGCTTTTCTGACTGGAGGGAGGTGTGTAGAGATGTCCCTCAGGGGTCAGTATTGCGACTGCTAATCTATATAAATTAACCCCTACAATCCGGCTTCTGTGCTGCCCATATCACAGAGACAGCCCTGGTCAAAGCCTCTATTAACATTTTAAACATCTGTGATCAGGGCTTCATCTGCTTCCTTGTCCTCCTTGACTTCTCTGCTGCCTTCAACGCTCCATCCTCCTACACGGCCTCTCCTCCCAACTCAATCTTCACGGATATGCCCTCAATTGGTTCAAATCCTACCTTTCTCACCGTCTCCACTTTGTCTCCACCAATAGCTTCTCTTCCAGCCCCCAGATTGTCACTGGTGGCATCGCATAGGGCTCTGTCCTTGGTCCTCTACTTTTTAATATCTATATTCTCCCCTTGGTGTCATCGTCGCAGACATGGGGTCAACTTCAGTAGGTATGCAAATCACACCCAACTCTATCTTTCTGCCTCTACCCTCAACTCCAGGACAACTCCCAATTCCTCCCTCCATAGGCTGCAGATAATCCAGAACTCTGTGGCCATGTCCTCTCTCACTCAAGCTAACTCCCCCATCCTCACCTGACTCCATTGTATCCCCATCACTCAGAGGGTTCAATTCAAGATCCTGATCTTCAAAGCCCTCTATGGGCTCCCACTACCCTTCATCTGTGATCTCCTAACCCCCTACCAACCTGCCCGCCTGCTCCACTCAGCAGGCTCTGGCCTGCTCCATGTCCCCTGATCCACCTGCCTCACCATTGGCGGACGAGCCTTCAGCCACTCTGCCCCTAACATCTGGAACTCTATCCTGCAGTCGCTCTGCCTGGTCCCCTCCCTAACCTCCTTCCTGCCTCTTCAACGATCCTTTCAGTTGCCTCAAATCCCCCCCATTACCTTCCACCCTCCATGTCCCTGATCCCAACTCAGGGCTGAAACAATGATTGGTGCTATATAAGTGTAATTTTGTTATTGTTTTTGTTGTTGTTGTCGATGGTTGTGTGCGGAGGGCAAAATTGCAGGGCGATGGAGAGAAAGCGGGCCAGTTAGATTGAGTTGGATTGCTCTTTCTCAGAGCCGGCACAGACATGATGGGCTCAATGGCCTCCTTCTGTGCTGTATGATTCCATGTTTCTAACCATCGAACGAAGGAGCAATTCCTTTTCTTTTCTGCGAGGATGTTCCAAATAATCTGTAACTTCCATCTGAACAAGTAGACAGGACCTCAGTTTAATGTTTGATTTGAATGACAGGCACCTCTAATAATGCAGCACTTACCCAGAATTGCACTGGAGTATCAGCCTAGAATATAAATTCCAAGTGAGTCTTGAACCAACAATCTTCTAAATTAAGAGTCAAAGTTTCTACCAATTGCTTCAGGCTGATATCTTGTTCCAGTATCTTCAGCAATCTTTGCCAGTGTTCCGTACAATTCAAATATTGTGAACAGCAATAAAAAACAACAACAAAATTACATTTATATAAGCGCATTTCACGTCGGAGGACGTCCCAAGGTGCTGAACGTAACTACAAGCAAAATAGAAGAAGTTCACATTGCAAAATAACTTATTTGCTTAAAAGGAACATATGGGACATGTTTAGCTGCATCTAGTGTGAATTACTAATTTGATAAACATAATTTATGACAATGTAAATCTGATGTTTTCAGGCTGAAACCACTGACTCTTACAGGAAGCCTTGCACACTCAGCATATTGTGTAGCTGAATTAATAATAATATAATAATAATATAATAATAAAATTAATAATAATAATACTATGAAGCTGATGGTAAATTCATAGCTTGGTGGTATAAAGTAAAGATCAGTAAATTGGGGTTTAAAACAAACACATCATGTGTAACTTGGATATCAATGCATTAATTGGAATCTCTTGTCCAACTGAAATTGCGGAATTCTTTACTGAATTTGGGGATTCTTTATTGAACTCTAGGTATCAGTAGTGTTCCATACAAATGTAATTTTGTTGTTATTGCTCTAAGGCATTATTAATCTGAATGGAGCTATATAAATGTAAATTGTTGTTGATTTAATTATGTTGTTGTTGTTTCTGTTTTCAAAATCTCTGATAACATCGACGTAAGCACTTCCTTTTTTTTGATGAATGAATCCATGTTCACCATCGATTTCTTAAAACCCACAGGAACAAGCAGATCGGACCTCAGTTTAACAACATATGCAGTGCTTTCAGCTAATCAAGGAGCACAGACTCAAATGTGAACACTTTTATGCCACAGCTTTGTTGACTGTAGCTAATCCATTGAGGCAGATGGAAACAAGTTCCTTGTAAAGGTTATGCTCAAACTTGTTTACATAATTCTATGGACTTTACTAAAAACATAGACCCCAGCATGGATGCCCAACCAGCAGTGTCAAGTGCACAGAGTAATTTCCCCCCCTTACCACACCCCCAGCCCCCATGATAAGTGCTATTGAAATGTAATTTTGTACTGTATAGGAACATGTTCTTACCCTATAATTGTTTCCCCACTCCTCCCTTGTTCCATTCCAATTAGTTGTCTATTCTCTGATATGGTATTTAAGAGAGCACTCTTTGCATATACATACATCCCAAACAATTGACAGGCTATTTGACGGACAAAGAATCACAACTGAGTTAAATTTCCTACTCTCTTATCCACATACTTACTTTCCTGATGGATCCTTGAGAAGTGATCACTAGTGGGACATGACTAAGTATTTGCTCCCCTGCTAAGGGTTGCTGAGACCAACTATGTTAAGCTTTACTGTTCTTTACCAAATGGTTCAATTTTTTAAAATCCAGCCTCTCTGTGGTATGAAATATTGTGGAAGTGCTGTCTTTCTGATTCTTATATTTTTTATGGGAAAGAATCCAAGAAAATAAACATGAAAGATGAGATATGTTGAGCAAACAATTGTGCAAATAATATTTCACGAGGACCTCTTGTACTACAGCAATATTATACTTTCTGATTACTCCAAGCACTTATACTTGACTATTGTAATAACACAAAGCAAAAGTGCTTCAAAGAAGTAAACCATCCATCTAGAAGACTATCTTCAAATATAAATTTTCTGTAGTTTCTGTAAATATTTGATGTTTTAAGTTTCTGTAAATATTTGATGTTTTAAGTTGCGCTATATTTGTTTGTGCACTCATTGCAAAAAAAACTGCTGCTGCGAGAGTTCACTGATAACTAGTATAAATATATGTTCAGTGCATTTCCTGTTCCTGACTATCAAAAGGCGAGTTCTTCATCACGATGGGATAAATATTTCTGCCACGGCCAACACATTCAATATCTTCACAAACAAGGTTGGCTGGCATGTGGTTCATCAGCAAATAAAGCTACCATGGGTGAAACTTTCAGACTGGAACAAAATATATGTATCACACCTCATAATTTGTAATGACATATTTAATTTGGCATGCTTACAGGGGTTTTTAATGCAATTTTTTAAAAAATGTATCTTTATTGTTTTTGCTGTTCAAGTAAAATCTGAGTAAACTGCCTTGGGCAAGTCATTTTTCACTGTGATGATACACGTGGGAATATAGAAGATACTTTATGCTGGGAGAGCTTAACAAAATAAATATTTTTATCAGTGGGTTGGTCTGACAACTCAGCAGAGTTGAGCTACAGAGAATACAGAGAGTGGGTGTGGAAGATATTAAGTAAGTAACAGATGAATAAATGTTTTTCTCTCCAGGAGGGACAAAACAACAATGATTTCCATTTAATTACATTTGAAACAACCCCTAATCACAAATTTTGGATAACTATTCCAGTCAGAAGTGAAAGCTGTACTGTCAAAGTGAAAGCCCCCCGCCTGAACCGCCCCACCATCGGAGGCCGGGCCTTCAGTTTCTCCGCTCCCACCCTATGGAATACCATCCCCCAATCCCTCCGCCATGTTTCCTCCCTTTCCTCTTTCAAGGCCGGTTTGAAGACTTTCCTTTTCGACCGTGCCTTCTGTTCCCCCCCTAATTATTCGACCTCCCCCACGTTTTCTACCCCTTCCCGAACACTCCCCTCCCAGCTCGGATCACACGCCTCCTGTGCAGCGCCTTGGGACGTCCTCCCGACGTGAAAGGCGCTCTCTAAGTCTAATTTGTTGTTGTTGTTGTTGTCACCATTACTACTGCTAATAGCTATATGGGGGTGGGGTGGGGGGGTGGGGAAGGGTGTTGGATGGGGAGTAGGGTAGGTTGCGAGATTATGATGATGTTTTATTTAATGCATTGTTGAAAGTTACATTCATTCTGCTCTATCAATAAATAAAGATATTGAGTGGAACGTAGGTGTGATTGCCCACTCACCCTGATTGAGTCACAATAGTTGGGTCAATAGTTGGATCCAATGCTGCCATTAATTTATTAAATGGGACTGTAGATAACTCTCAGGTTCAATGCCCAGTGCTGGAGACACCATTACATTATGATACACAAATAGTAAGAATTATAATAATAATTGGAAAATGAGCATCAGGCATTTGATAAAAGTCAGGCGGCACAATAGAGATGACCAATATCTTTATTTTAGCAGAAGGGCAGCATCTTTTAATTAACACTCGTGATAATAAGCTCTCTGATGCATTAGCCTGCATGAAAGACACCATATAAATGTAAGTTGTAGGCAAATCACTGAATAAATTCACACCCAGCAATTCCAAATACCTTTTGGTATGGACATAGGTTCCAGGTCCACATTGCGTAAACAAAACTTCAAGAGATGGGAGTGAGTGAATAAGAGAGCTAAAAGAATGAAAATCAAGAATACAAAATAAATTATAAAAAGTAATGGAATATGTTCCCCAACATCCAAAATGCAGAGCTAAGATGAAAGACATTTTCAGAGGAATCTACATTCAAGTTATAAATAACTTTATTTAAAAAAATAAGGTAATGTTTGTGCATATAGGGGTAATGAATCATGATATTAATCACTCCACTAATGACTCACAGGGTGATTTTCTACTTATTGTTAGATTTACCAAGCTTACTCCACTTCTCCCATGATATTTGCACCCTACCAAGTTCAGTACATGTACTACTAAATAAAATGATATGCTATCATTAAGCATATTTACTGACAAGCCTAAAGTAATTCAATTGCCCTTTAATTCTTCTCTTTGCACACTGGATTGGTATCACAATGTCATGCATTTTCAGCTTCCCGGTTTCAATATGATAACTAACGTTTCTGGGATGTAAGTGATCTATCTGTATCAATCATATGTAAGAGGAAATTCAATGCCTAAATGAAGGAGAAGTGAACATAGGGGTATATGAGAGATAATAGGAGGGGTGGATTCCCATGTGAAGAGTAAACATCACCCCGATATAGTTGGGCTGAATTACCTTTTTTCGAGCTACAACAACTTGTACTTATACAGCGCACTCCACACTGGGCAGCAAGCTGCACTACTCTATGAAATAGAATGTCTGCAAGAGAGCTTTAAATGAGAACGTAAGTTACATGTACCTGAATGTGAACAGATGGTCTGGTGTTTAAGTTGAAATACGTGGAGTCCTGTAGCTCCATGGTTATAGCATTCATTTTACAAGTGTGAGATCTGTCTTCGAATCCAGGCAACTCAGGGTGAAACCTTGGGCAAGTTTCCTTACTCTACACACCTAATATAATAATCCCTCCAAAAAACAAAACACAATAATAAAATTGGTAATTTCAATCCACAACTGTTTGTGGGTTACGGTTGTGCACAATTGTCTGCCGCGTTTCGCCCACAAATATCCAGTCAATTCACTTTACAGTGTATTCTGTGAAGTGCTTTGAGACGTCTAGAAGACATGAAAAGTGTTGTATCAAATGCAAGGATTATTATTTTTATTGTTATACTCCTACAGTTAATCAGAAACATTACCTATTCTAAAGTGTGTGAACTTGATCGAACCATTGGAAGTCAGATGAATTGAATTGACCAGTCATTGGAGACAGCAACTTTTCCCACTGAGCTCTCTTTATTATGCCCTGCAACATGGCCCAAAGTAAGGACTTGAAAATCGTACCTTTGTAATTCTGGAGGTAATGTCTGGAAATATGAATTGCATTTTTGTGTGATTGCATGATAAAGGATACAGAATATGTAATAGAAAATGGTATGTCAATGTAGCAGAAGAGAGCACAGATTCAGGGGTGTGAAGGGTAAGTTTTGCACAAGATGTGATCGTGTTTCTTCACATTGAATATAACAAACAACTGGATCAAGCTGCCTGGAGCAGTGATGGAACCCAGAGGATTGGACACGTCTAAGAAACAGCTTGATACTCATGTGTGGTATTCTAGAAGCAAAAGAACAAACAGACTGAATGTTTTTCTTCATATTTGTGGGGCACTGCTGAGCGCAATTAACTGCCACTTTTCACCCACAAGATATACAGTCAATACACTTTATAATATATGCTATGATGTACTTAGAGACATCACAATATCAAATGCAATGATTATTATTATTTATTTGAGTTAAATGTCATTGCAAAGTTGGAAGTAACTCTCTTGTTAAGATTTTCTCATATTGTCAAACAGATGCGATTTCCCAGGATATAGCTTGCATTAGGATATTGTAAAGCTTGATTGATTTGACAAATGTTGTGAATAAATGTCACAGGAAGCCATATTCTGTTAAATGTAACTGTTGATGTACTCTCATGCAAAGTTCTAATCATTGAACTCTATCCCCAGTGGTCAGTCATTGATTATATGACTGCCTCAAAACACTTTATTGATATGGATATTTTATTTATTGGAAAAGGCTGTACTTTATAATAGAAACTGTATTCATCACAAGTGAATTCAAACATTTGGCCGTTAGCAATACAAAGCTGATTAGTTCTTCGCATATGTGGAATTTACATATGTGAGACTACGTGGGGTAATGCAAGATGTATCAAAATAATAATAATACATTTCTTAGCATTAGATATAATGCCCATCACTCTAATGGGTACAAATTTCATCCATTTTTATAATTATTCTATTTGCTAATTATTTCAGAGCATCTGAAATTTGTCAAATTCTTAAATTCAGTTTTCAACCGTGAAGCTGGTTTTTGGACTTTTTGGAGTCCAAAATAGAGAGAATCCGCTCTGCGGTTTCCGCCCCCCACCACTCCTCTACCTCCGCGCCTTCATCAGTTACGTCAACCCCTACTCACCCACCATTTCACACTTTCAACCCCACCACCCCGTTTTCAGTCACAAAAATAATTACCTCCATGAAACCCACCACGTGTCCATTGGACCCCATCCCCACCCCCCTCCTCCACACCCAGCTCCATTTGTTAGCCCTGCTAATTTCTGACACTATTCACCTTTCCCTCTCCTCAGGCACCGTCCCTACCTCCCTTAAAACAGCCACCATCACCACTATCCAGAAGAAACCCTCCCTTGATGCGTCGCAACCATCAAGCTATCGACCCATCTCCAACCTCCTGTTTTTATCCAAGGTCCTTGAAAGAGTGGTTGCCTCCCAGCGCCGCTCTTTCCTTTCAACTCATTCACTCTTTGAACCCCTCCAATCAGGTTTCCGCACAATTCATAGCACAGAAACTGCCCTGGTTAAGGTTACAAATGACTTCCTAACCGCCTGCGACCAGCGCTCCCTCTGCCTCCTCGTCCTCTTTGACCTGTCTGCTGCGTTCGACACAGTCGATCACACCATCCTCCTCCAACGTCTTTCCTCCCACCTCAACCTTCAAGGCACAGTCCTTGGCTGGTTCCATTCCTATCTGACCCACCGTTTACACTTTGTTTCTTCCAACGGTTTTTCTTCAAACACCCGAACAGTTTCTCACGGCGTCCCTCAGGGCTCTGTTTTAGGCCCCCTCCTTTTCACCCTTTACACGCTCCCTCTGGGCGACGTCATCTGCAAACATGAGGTAAATTTCCACATGTATGCGAACGACACCCAGTTCTACCTTTCTGCCTCATCCCTCAACCCCCAGACCATCGATGTTCTGACAGCATGTCTGTCCGACATCGAGTCCTGGACGAGGGACAACTTCTTGGAATTGAACGTGAGTAAGACCGAGGCCATCCTGATTGGCTCAAGCCAGCGCCTCCGCACATCGGGAGCTGCCAGCCTCAACATCCAAGGCTGCACTCTCCACCTCACAAAGCCAATCAGGAACCTCGGCATCATGTTCGATCAAAAACTTTCCTTCCTCCCCCACATCCGTGCCTTGACCGGCACCGTTTATTTCCACCTGTGCAACATTGCCAGGCTCCGCAAATATCTTACCCCCCGCGCTGCCGAAACACTCGTGCACGCATACATCACCTCAAGGTTGGACTACGGAAACTCTCTCCTCGTCGGCCTCCGCAGTTCCTCCATTCACAGGCTGCAGGTCATCCAAAACTCTGCAGCCCGTGTATTATCCCGCACCTGCCTCCGCGACCATATAACCCCCACCCTCACCCGTCTCCATTGGCTCCCCATCCTCCAGAGGATCGAGTTCAAGATCCTCGTCCTCACCTTCAAGGCCTTACACGGCCTTGCCCCACCCTTTTTAACCAATCTACTTTCCCCCTACAAGCCCACCTACGTTCAACAGGACTTGGCCTGCTCCAAGCCCCCCGCCCGAACCGCCCCACCATCGGAGGCCGGGCCTTCAGTTTCTCCACTCCCACCCTATGGAATGCCATCCCTCAATCCCTCCATCTAATTTCTTCCCTTTCCTCTTTCAAGGCCGGTTTGAAGACTTTCCTCTTCGACCATGCCTTTTTTTCCTCCCCGCACTCTTCGACCTCCCCTTCGTGTTTCACCCCTTCCCAAACACTCCCCTCTCAGCTCGGGTCACACGCCTCCTGTGCAGCGCCTTGGGACGTCCTCCCGACGTGAAAGGCGCTCTATAAATGTAATTTGTTGTTGTTGTTGTTCTGTTAATTTCTTTCTAAGAACTACACAAAATCTGCTTCAAATTTTAACAATGTGTTGAAATTGTCAGAGCCTCCACCCTGTCTCCCTGTGTGGGTGGACTTAAAGATGGTGTGGCACTATTTGAAAAAAGAAGAGAGTTTCTCCTAGTGTTCTGCCAAAAAAAACACTCAAAGACCAATGCCTTACATAATAGTGGTCATTCATTTCCTGACTGTGGGACATTGCTATGCTCAAATTGGCTATTGTGTTTGCAAACACTACACTCTCCAGTAAATTCTTTGAAGCGCTTTAAGAATTCCTCCCATGAGGAAATGTATTACATCAGATGTAAGGATCATTATTTTATTATGTCTCATAATTTTTCTTCTATAACTGAAATACAGGTAGACTTCACTTGACGTTGCTTTGGTCAATGTTGTTTTGCTATTATGTTGCCGATAGATAGGGAACATATATTAATTTAATGTCGCGATTTTCACAATTACGTCGTTTGCACGCGTGGAAACAAACTACTTTGGGTAGCATACGCGTACATAGACGCTGAACGTCCGGTATTCTTGGGCGGTTCGTTTAACATTGTTTCTCTTAAAGTCGCGCTTTTCGTGAACACAACTGAGACGTTAAGCGAGGACTAAGTGTACTGTATTCCAGAAGTCTTTCTAATAAAGAACGTTGTAGAATTGTGATGCTGATAGTAATGAATGAAGCTATCTGAGACACTGCAGCACATTACTTTATTCCATTAAAATTGTGTTTTTGTTTGTTACTGTATGACCTTGGACTAATATCTTCACTCTCCAGCTGCGGTGTTATGTATTAATTCTGAATCACACTGGCAAGTACATAACCTGTAATTACACAGCCAAGGAAATAATTGAATAAAGGGGCTACTCCACAGAGATATTTTGAGTACAAAATGCATTCAGTAAATGAGACAGACATGATAACTTGCATCCGTTACTTTCTGTGTATTTTTTTCAATCAGTCTGCAATAAGGACTATTACTAGTGTGAAGAGTGCTCTTTAATAGTCTTTGGTGGATGAAGTGAGTGGCTGACAGCTTCAAACTCCTCTTAGCAGGGATAAATAATTAAATTGATACTGGCGTTACTGCTGAAAATAAAGCATATTTCAACAATGAGTCACTGCAAGAGCTAGGACAATGTCTATCTCCATCATTCAAAAATTGATGCAAAAATATAAAGCATTTGTATCTCTTAGACTGCATCATCTTCAGCGAATTTTGTAACTTGGGGACTGACTATTTAATTTTGAAATTCCAGTGCCAAAATTCTAATGCTAAACAAAAAGTGATACTGTTACTGAGATGTTACCAGCATTCTTACAATACAAAAGATATGTATATATTTTAGAATCTTATATTGAAACTAATTTTGGTCCTTGAACTGACCTTTGTTGGTGTTTGCTTATGCATCTGATAATTTATTATAAGCACTCACCACCAGAACATTATAGACAACTGAGAGAAATGTCTCTTGCAGAGCCAAAGGAGGGCAGGCAGGCATGGCATTGCATGGCAATCATACAATCACATGATTGGTTTGGATAAAGAGCCCTTCAGCTGATCTGATCTCATCCCTCCAGAACATCCAGCCTGCTGTCTTCCATCGCTGCACGAAGCTGCTTTTTAAATGAGGTCAATTATCTTGGGCTCTACCTATCCTAGCAACCCATTCTAGTTGTTAATTACCTTTGGTGTAAAGGAGGGAACCTCCTGAAACATTCACTAAAATTGCCCTACCTATCTCTGAAACTTTGTCCTGTTGTACTGACTTAATACATCTTATAGGATGGGTTTGGATTTACCTCTTCAATTTCATTTAAAATGTGTGACCTCAATAAGGTGCCCTGAGTCATTGTATCTCAAGATTGAGGAGTCCTAGCATGATGCATCTTTGCGTGTATCTCAGTCCTCTAACACTGTGGATTACCCCTGTGTTTCTTTTTTGTTTATTTCACCCCTACTGCACTTAGGTATACTTTTCATTCACGCACTGCATAATGTTCTTTATCCTCAACTGATTTATCTTTAATAATTCCTTCCACTCCATGTCTCTTAGCTTAACCTCAATCCCTGAGGTTTGACCACCTAAAGTGGCATACCAAAGTATGATTGCTTGCTGATGCTATTTTCCAAGTTAAAATAAAGGTGGTTGAATATCTAAATATAGATATTCTCAAGTATTACACAGGATATACAGTACAATGCATTTTTTAAGTGAACATAGCAGCCAAAGTGCATAACAATGTCCCACAAACAGCTATAGAGTCATTGATCAATTTTATCTGGAGAATTGTTGGCCAAAATAATAGGAGAAATTATCCTCTCATTTCACACAGTGCCATGGGATTTGTAACATTCATCTGAACTGGCTCTCAGATGAGACCTTGGTTTAAGGTCTCATTAATAGAAAAGTACCTCCAACAGTACCTCAAACACAAATAATACCAATAATAATTTAGTCACTTCAATCCATAATTATTTGTGGGACAATGGTTGTGCAATTGGCCTCCATGTTTCACCCACAAAATATATAGTCAATTCAGTATATTCTGTGAAGCACTTTGAAACATCTAGAAAGCATAATATGCACTATATCAAATGCAAGAATTATAATTATTATGATGCAGCACTCCCCCTAGCATTGTATCATAATGTCAACATGAACTATGAGTTCAAAGTCCCAACATAGCTTGAACACGCAACCTGAGCCAACTTGACAACATCATCATCTCCTGAATTGATGTGGTTCTGCGGCCCATGTCCTCTACCGCTCCCATCAACTCATCCTCGCCCAACTCCATTGGCTCCGCATCATCCAGCGGATCCAATTCAAGATCCTAGTCCTCACATTTAAAGCCTTCCACAGACTCGTCCCATCCTACATCTGTGACCTTCTAACCCCCTACCAACCTGCCCGCCTCCTCCGCTCAGTAGGCTCTGGCCTGCTCCACGTCTCCCGATCCACACGCCCCACATATTCAACTATTGAGTTCCAAATTTAATGTAAAGTTACTCAGAGAGTAATTGAAAACAGAAACAGATTGCTAAGAAGTTATCTGGTGATAATTATAACAGTAAACACTAATAATTTCCTTTCTGTAATGTTGGAAAGTCCTAATTTGATCAAGCAAACTGCATCCCTTCATTAAATAGTACAAAGTGGGTTTGGTTCACCCCTCAAACAAATGATTTGTGGCTGTATCACAATCAGCCTCAAAGAAGAGAATCTTTGGGAAAGGCCAAAGTTTGTACTTGTGCTAGACATGCTGAGGACCAAGCACTGATCCTTGTGGCACTCCACTAGTTACATCCTGCCAATTCGAGAATGATCCGTTTATCGCTACTCTCTGATTTCTACCCAATAGCCACTCTTCTATCCATGTTAATATTTTCCCATTAATCCAGTGGGCCTTAATCTTGAGAAGGTCTTGGTTATGCATTGGAATCACAGAAACACAGTGTAAGGAGGAGTCTCACCTTAACATGGTGTGAGAAAGAATCACTGTCTTAATCTTAACATGATATAAGGAAGCGTCTCTGTTGACTAATTGGAAAGATTCCTTCATACAAAATTGAGACAGATCACAAGTCACAGATTTGGTGATTGAGATCTAAAAATGTGGAAGACTTTCCACTATGAATGAACTGCTTAATTAGTTTCTCACAGATGATTAAGCATGCAGAAGGAGAAATATGATAAAGGCTGACATTCTATTACTAGCTCCAGAAGTGAGCAAGACAGTTGAAAGATTTTGCAAAGATGTGGATGGTTAAGTAAACATGATTGCATAGAGCATACAAACAACTAAAATAGAACCTGAGATATACTATAGCAGTCAGAATTAATTAATAAGGGAATTATAATTCAGTAGAACTTTGATGAAAAAAATAGGGAGCACATCACACTTACTCAGGGGAACACCATACCTTACAAGCAATGTTAAGAGTGGATTTCCCATGAACAAATAATCCTTGCACCCAACAACAAAATTACATTTGTATAGTGCCTTTTCCAAGACAATCAGTACTTCAGACTCGAGCTGGGATTTAGATTCAGGGAGAGTGGCGGGTGGGGGGGAAGCAGGGTGACTGAAGGCAAGGTCGAAAAGGAGATTCTTGAAATGGGTCTAGAAGGTGGCATGGGAGGGGGTGAGACAATGGGCCTCCGTGATGGAATTCAAGAAGGAATTCATAGCATCTTGCACACATAGCATCTTGCACATCAGAAGCAGTTCTCAAAACAATTCACAGGGATTTACTGTGAAGTATACAAGTATAATATTGTATAGGTGAATGTGGCAGCTAATTTGCAAACAGTCAATGAAGTGAATGACAAAGTTATCTGAGCAATTGTTGACCAGGGTACTAACCCTGTATGATGCATGTACATTGTGTTGCCAGAAGGAATATCCACTCAAATTTTTCACGAATGAACCATAAAAAATTATTGTAGAAGAGAACCCAAAGAACATACTTTAGCCTAATTGTAAAATATAGCATGGAAATTTGGAGTGAATAGAAGGAATTTGGGAGAGATTAAAACTGCACTGCACAATAGAATTCTCTTGAGAGGAATCTGACTGGAGATTTCTCCAAGATTTCAGAAAGAATATCTGAGCTCTTATCAATGGATATCAAAACAGCAGGGTATATATGTGGCTTGTGCAATAAACAGCAGTGTTTGTGCTTTGAGATGTTTCAAGAGTATAAGCAAGGTAAGTATTTTTTAGAAAGCTAATATGAACTTTTGTTGTACAATGCTTCTCATAATTTTTGGGAAACAGCACTCTTGGCTTGTTCCATGTCACAAGGCATTGTGTAATATCCAAAATCAATAGATTCCCCTCATGTAATATCAGAAGAGGTAATTTCAAATAATGGAGCACAATTTTTTCCCTCCAGACTTTGATGCATTTTCGGAATTATATTGATTTGTTCACATCACTGTTTGCCCAAGGATCTGCAAGGTGGTGATGAGATGGTGTAGTCTCTAGAGACCATAAACAACTTATTCATGAAAGTGAAAGATCGATGTTTATCTTACATACTTTGATACCCTGCTGCTAAATAGATACAGGCCTGTATCAAAGAGGAAGGTTCCATCATGGATGTATTAGTTACTCCTGGTTGGATTATTCCAAAGCACGCCTCACTGGTCTCACCAGCTCCACCATTTGAAAGTTCCAGCTGATTCAGAACTCTGCAGCCTGCATACTAACCCAGACCAAACCCACAACTCTCCAGTTCTGGCCAAGCTCCACTGCCCATCAGCTAATCGATTGACTTCAAGATGCTCACACTCATGTTCAAATACACTCACACCTTGTCACCTCCCTACTTCTCTGACCACCTCACTCTCCTGATTCACCAAGCAGCACACCCGCTCAACTGGCACTGGCCTCCTGCTCATCCCTCAATGTTTACGCCCCCAACTCTAGAACATTCTCCCTCAATTAATCCACCTTGCCACCTCTTTCCCACTTTTGCTGCCTGAAAAACATTGTCTTCGATCGTGCTTATGGCCACTTCCCTCCACCACACACCTTCCAGCTTGGAGTCAGGGTCTGTCACTGTTAAGCTCTGAGATGCTTCCCGGCATGGAGGGAGCTATACAAATTATTGTTGTTGTATATTTATCAATAGGCAGATAGCTGAAAATTACTGTATCAGTTGCTGACAAGAAATATCAAGCCTAAATCGTTGGACCCAGATGGCTTCAGAGCATGAGGGGAGCATGTGAGCTATATCGAATGAGAGAAATCACCCTCTTTTATTACTCGTGATCAAGAAATTCCATTATAACCATGACACCTAGCCTTCAGGTACATGTTAACGATCCCTTGCTGATGGGTTTCCACGTTTGTCAGGTGTCAACCGGCTGATCAATTAAAAAAAATACACAGAAACATACACGAAAATACTGACATTTATACATTTATATGACAATGAGAAGGTACTATATCAAATTCAAGGAATATTATTTATTTTGTCAAAATTATTTATACATAGTGTGAAAAAACATATTTTTACAGAAACATTAAGTGCAAGAGAACACCACTATTTGCTCTGGGACACCTGATATAGGCTAACTTATATGTTAACATGCTGGTTTGAGTCGATAATTAGGCTTGCAAAAAACCGGTGAGCCTTTTCAGTTCTTCAGGTCTCTGTGATGGCACTTCCTGCATGCTAGGCAAAGAAAATCATGTCAGCATCGCTTCCTGAAGAGGGAAACCATGTGAAGTGCACAGGAAATTATGTTCAACAAGCTTGCATTGCACAGGAGGTGATGAAGTAACGCTGACATCACTTTGTATATATCCACTGCCTCATAATAACAATTTCCCAAATTTGTATAAACCTGCTGAAACCAGAAAATCACTATTCTATTATATCAATATATGAAACATATCATAATGATATTACACGTCAGAATAAAGGGTCATGGTCCCAAAACATTGACTCACTTTTCCTTTCTCCATAGATAATAATAATCCTAATAATAATCCGTCCAAAAAAAAACACAATAATAAAAATTGTTCATTTCAATCCACTGTTTTGGGACACTGCTGTGCGCAATTGTCTGCCGTGTTTCATCCACAAATATACAGTCAATTTACTTTACAGTATATTCTATGAAGCGCTTTGAGATGTGTATAAGACGTGAAAAGCATATATCAAATGCAAGGATTATTATTATAGATGCTGCCTGACCTGCTAAGTGTTCCCAGGGATTTCTGTTTGTGTTTCAGATTTCCAATATCTGCAGTATTTTGCGTTTTGTGCCCACACAATATCAGTCTATAACAGCAACACTTTGAACAACAAAATTACATTTGTATGGTGCCTTTCACATTGGGAGAAAGTCCCAAGATGCCGGACAGTCATTGTTTCAGACCCAAACTGGGGTCGAGGACAGGGAGGGTGGAGGGAAAGGAGGGGATTTGGGGTAACCGATGGGACTGTCAAAGAGGAGGATCTTCAGTTGTACCTGAAGGAAACAAGGGAGGAGGGGAGGCATAAGCACTTTGGGATAGAATTCCAGAGGTTAGGGGTAGAGTGGCTGAAGGATCACCTGTCGATGGGGGAATTGGTGGGTCGGGGGACATGGAGAAGGCCGGAGACCACTGAGTGGAGGGAGCAGGAAGATTGATATGGGGTTAGGAGGTCATAAAAGTAGGTTACGGTGGGGCCATGGAGGGCTTTGAAGATGAGGACTAGGAACTTAAATTGAATCCTCTGGGTGATAGGCAGCCAATGGAGTTGAGCGAGAATGGGGGAGATGGGGTCACGGAGCTTGGAGTGGTAAAAGACATAGGTAAAAGCCTATGGAAAGAGGAATTGGGAAGGCTGACAAGGAGGGCATTGGTTTAATCGAGCCTCAAGGTAATTAAGGCATGAATGAGGGTTTCAGTGACCTGAGGGTTGAGGTACTGGCGGAGTTGGGCAATGTTGCAGAGGTGAGGGAAGGCAGAGCGAGTCATGGCTTCGATGTGGGAGAGGAAAGACGGTTAAGGATTGAACAAGCCACCTGGGTTCCTGACTAGTTTGTTGAGGTGACCTGTGCAACCATGGAGATTAATGCTGCCAAGAAAATTACATTTGTAGAGCACCTTTCACATCAGAGAATGTCCATTATAAGAATATAAGAACATAAGAAATGCCAGGCGACAAAAGACAAAGGTTCATCTAGGTCCTTCAATCTTTCTGACTGTCGCATGCACATGTACCCCAAACTAACTGTGTACTAGGGTCCGTCGATATGGAAATTTTCCGATTTAAATATATCGATGGGCTTATATCGAGATATACCAAAATATCGATATTTTGGGGTTTTTCGTACTGCGCATGCACGCGCGGCGCGCACATACTGAGTGCGCGCATTCGGAGTGCGTGCGCGTTCCGGGTGCGCGTGCATTCGGGGCCTATCTCCTCAGGAGGTAAATATCTTTCTCTCTCTGTGTCTCTCACTCTCTCCGTCTCTGTGTTTTTCTGTCTGTGTTTCAGTGTCTCTCTCACACCCCCCACCCCCATCTCTATCTATCTGTTGTCACATCCACCTGTCTCTCCCCCCCCACCCCCGCCGTCTTTCACTCCCTCCCCAGCCGTCTTTCTCTCCCCTCACCACCACAGCCGTCTCTCTCCCCCTCCCCCCCCAGCCGTCTCTCTCCCCCTCCCACGCACCCCCCCCATCCATCTCTCTCCCCCTCAACCCCCCCAGCCGTCTCTCTCCCCCTCACCTCCCCCAGCCGTCTCTCCCCCTCATCCCCCTAACCCCCAGCCGTCTCTCTCCCCCTCATCCCCCTAACCCCCAGCCGTCTCTCTCCCCCTCATCCCCCTACCCCCCAGCCGTCTCTCTCCCCCTCTCCCGCCAGCCGTCTCTCTCCCCCTCCCCTGCCCTCCCCAGCTGTTTCTCTCCCCCTCACCACCCCACAGCCAACTCTCTCTCTACCCTCCACCCACCCCCAGCCGTCTCTCTCGCCCTCAAAGCCCCACAGCCGTCTCTCTCCCCCTCCCACATGCCATCTCGCTCCCCCTCACCTCCCCCAGCCGTCTCTCACCACCCCCAACCCCCAGCCGTCTCTCTCCCCGCCCCCCCCCCGGGCGTCTCACTCCCCCTCCCCCGCCAGCCGTCTCTCTCCCCCTCCCCCTACCCCCCAGCTGTCTCTCCCCCTCACGCCCCCCAGTTCTCTCTCTCCCCCCCACCCCACCCCAGCCGTCTCTCTCCCCCTCACCTCCCCACAGCCGTCTCTCTCTCTCTCTCCCCCCCACCCCACCCCAGCCATCTCTCTCCCCCTCCACCCCCAGTCGTCTCTCTCCCCCGCCTCCCCCAGCCGTCTCTCTCCCCCTCACGCCCCCCAGCTGTCTCTCTCCCCCCCACCCCCCCCCCAGCCGTCTCTCTCCCCCTCACCCCCCCACAGCCATCTCTCTCTCTCCCACCCACCCCACCCCAGCCATCTCTCTCCCCCTCACCCCCCCACAGCCGTCTCTCTCTCTCTCTCCCCCCCACCCCACCCCAGCCGTCTCTCTTCCCCTCCACCCCCAGCCGTCTCTCTCCCCCGCCCCCCCCAGCCGTCTCTCTCCCCCTCACCCCCCCCCCCAGCCGTCTCTCTCCCCCTCACCCCCCCCCAGCCGTCTCTCTCCCCCTCACCCACCCCACCCCAGCCGTCTCTCTCACCCCCCAGCCCTTGCATACCTGTATATTGTATTCGAGGACTATGAATACAATATAGCGGCTTTGCACCTCGGTCTGTGCATTGTGTATAGAGATGAGCATTCTGGGTCTTGTAGTTCAGTGTGCGGCATTCCGATTTTTTACCTCGATATATTGATTTTTCGATATATCGAGGTAAAATATTTTTAAAATGCCTATATCGGCGTATCGATATGAAAATTATATCGGTAAATTTTAGCGATATATCGCCGGACCCTACTGTGTACTGTATCCCATAATGTTATTTCCTAAAATAAAATCTATGTTTGAAAGAATCAGCACTTCTTGCTTCAACAGACTCCCTATTGAAGTCACTGAATTACAGTGGTGTTTGTGTAGATTAATTCGGAATTAAGGTTTTGCAGGTTTTGTCCTCTGGTTTTACTATTCGGGACAAGTTGAAACAGCCTTTCATGATCCATATTGTTTAGCCCCTCTAGAATCTTAAAGACAGCAATCATGTTGTTTCTCAATCTTCTTGTTCCAGCGTGAACATGCCCTATTTAATTTGTCGCTCCCCATAATTGAGTCTTTTCGGCTTGCTACTGATCTTTGGTACATCCCAAAATCTGGTTTGCTTTACTCACTGACACAGAGCATTGGTGGGAGAGCATCAATTTATTTTCAACCAGGACCCCCAGGCCCTTTACATTTTAAATACATATTATTTTCTATCCATTCAAATAACAGTCCCTCCCAGGTACATTATGAAGAAAGGAAGGATTAGCTAAGAATGAGATTTGAAGCAAACTTTGGCACAGCCCTATAGCTTTAAAAATGAACATGTTTTTTGCTTCGGAAATAAAATGTGGGGACATAATAATTATCCTTACGTTTGATATGGAAACTCCATCCCACAGTCCCGTCACCTTGCTTCCTCCTTTGCCTCTTTCAAGGCCAGTCTCAAGACTCTCTTCTTCGATCATGCCTTCTGCTCTCCTCCCAAATCTCTCCCATCCCTCCTAAATCTCACATGCACCTCCCACCTCTCCCTTCCTTGGGTACCGACTGACTGTTTAACACCTTGGGATGTCCTCCTGACCTGAAAGGCACGCTATAAATGTAATTTTGTTGTTGTAGTGCTTTCCATATCTTCTAGCCTTTCATATCAAAACGCTTCACAGCATGTACCATCAAGTGAATTGACTTTATTTTTGTGGGAGAAATGTGGCATCCAATTACGTACAGCAGAGTCCCACAAACAGTTGTGAATTGAAGTGACCATTTTTTTGGTTTTGTTTTTCTTGAGGAATTATTATTAGAAATTTGGAGTAAGGAAACTTACCCAAAGTTTAATATTTTCAGGAATCAAATAACAACATTCAACATTTCATTTATAGTCACCTTTCACATCGGGAGGATGTCCCAAGGCACTGAACAATCAGGTCGGAACCTGAGCAAGGGAGCAAGGTAGGGGGGAAGGGATGGAGAGAGTTGGGAGGGCAGGAGAAGGCATAATCGAACAGGAGGGTCTTGAGACAGGCCTTGAAGGAGGCAAGGGAGGAAACAAGGTGAAGGGACTTTGGGATGGAGTTCCAGCGTGCGGGGGCAGAGAGGCTGAAAGTCTGTCCACCGATGATAGGGTGGGTCAGGCAGGGGACATGGAGCAGACTGTGCATGCTGAACAGAATGAGTAGGCAGTTTCATACGGGGACAGCAGGTCAGAAAGACAGGACGGGGCAAGTCCATCAATAGCTTTGAAAGTGAGGAAGAGTATCTTGAATTTAGTCCTCTGGGGGACAGGGAATCAATGGAGCTGGGCAAGGGTGGGAATGATGTGGTCGTGGAATTGGTGCAGGAGAGGAGATGTGCTGCAGAGTTCTGGATGATCTGCAACTTGTGAAGGGAAGAGCCAGGAAGGGCTATGAAGAGTCACTTTTCATAGTCGAGCCATGATGTGATGAATGAGTGGACAAGGATTTTGGCAGCCTGAAGGGTGAGGCAGTGGGAGAGTCTGATGATGTTGCAAAGGTGCTGGAAGGCAGTATACTGGTCATGGCGCAGATGTGGGGAAGGAAGGACAGTTCAGCGTTGAACAAGACGCCCAGGTTCCTGACTTTCTTTGAGAGGTGGAGAGTGCAATCTTGGATGCTGATGCTGCCAGCGCTGTGGTGCGGAGGTGCTGACTCGAGCCTATCAGCAGGACCGGTGTCTTGTGGACATTCAACTGGAGAAAGTTGTCTCTCATTCAGGACTCGATATCTGACAGGCAGGCAGTAAGGATGCCAAACCCAGGTCTCTTTAATGAGAGGTGAGTACTCTAACCACTGAGTTACAGGACACCTTTTAAAAAAAGTTCCAGGTACACTGTAGGTACATTATGATAGGATCAGCCTGCATTATCATCCAGTGGTTCATAATTCCCAGAACTGATATTCTGTCTAGCATGTAACTAAACTATACTAATAAAAGAAAATAGAGGCATAGTCTGTCTCTTCTCATGGGATAAATCACATTCAGCTTTCTGGTGAGTGGTCAATAAGGCACTACAGCAATTGATTATCATAATTAGAATATCAAACACATTATAAAATGTCACTAATTTATCCCGAATATAACAATATACAGTATGCGGTTCTGAGAGTGTGTGTAAGGTTAATCATTTGCACATGCACTGAGGTTTTGGATTCAAGTGTCAGCTTACCTTAATTTGTAGTACTCTCATCTTTGAGCTAGAAGGTTGTGACTTCAAAACAAAACAACATTTATTGCATTCATATACCATTTTTCACAGATAATATATTGGAGTGTGAACAATGCAGTCATTGATATCAATTCGGCCAGAAAGGAAAGATGGCCTCATGTTGGGATTCTGAACATAGTCTAGGCTGACACTCTGATGTTATACTGGTGGAGTGCTGCATTGTCAGAAGTACCATCCTTCAGGTGAAAGTTAAAATTCCCCAACAATGTTTGAGAATTTTAGCCCACAACCCCACCATTTAAAATTTGCCATTCATTCCATGGCTGTTTGCAGGACAGTGTTGTAAGCACAAACCCTAATATACTTGAAATGCTCTATATTATTTGTGAGAGTATTTTTTTATTAAGCTTTTTTTGTAATAGACATCCCCATATTTTGTATCTGAAGTAAAAAAAGGTTTTCTTATATTTTAGATCTACAGGGCTGTGCCAAAGTCTGCTTCAAATCTGATTCCTTCCTTTCTTCATATCTTGGCTTTTCTCCCTCCATGTATAAAGTATTAAGAAAAGTGGAATAACACGATGAGATTGAGAGACAAAAGTTTCGGCTTTGAGATAGCGAGAAAAGTGAGGAATAAGCAGAAATAAAGCTGCTTAAAGCTGTTCACTCTGGTATTGTCAAAAGTTAGAAACTGCTCTTTGGGAATCCATAGAAAATAAAATCTCGTCTTATAAAGTGGGCTGTACCCAAGATCACATATTATGAAAAAAAATTCTAGTATCATGTACTGACATTTTCTAAGTGCAGAAATGTAAAAATAAATAACAGTGTACTTCAACAATTTTTTTCAGGATTATTAAAATCCTTTCAGCATGGTTATTGATCGTTAAATCTTCCTCTTAATATTTCATAATGTATCTTGCAATTAGTCACATTTTGAGTAATATTAAACATTAACAAGTTAATATAAAGTACAATTATATTACACACTAATCTTGCACTTCGGGTAATAAGTAACTAGATGATAACTCTGTTCTTGCATGACAGATTTGTTAATTCTGTTGAAAAACTTTGGTATTTTCACACCATTATCTGATAAATATCATTTATTAAATATTGAATATTTATATTCAATAAAATGTTGAAAATTTAGGAATAAAAATGTTGGTCATTCACCACCTGGCTGAATCAGACATTGTAGTGCACAAATTGCCTGCAGTATTCACTTACAAATAAATTGTCACTTTACAGTAAATCTTGTGGAGCACTTTGAGACAGTTAGATGACTCGATGAAGCACTATATCAAATTCAAAGGTTATTAGTCTGTAGCTCAGTGGTTAGAGCACTCATCTTGAAAGCAAGAAACCTGCGATCAATTCCAGGCAAGACAAAAGGTTGGACAAGTTTCCTTACTCCACACTCCTAATAATAATCACAAAAAAAATAGTAAATTGGTCACTTCAAACCACAACTATTTGTGGGACACTGCTATGCGCAATTGGCTACTGCATTACACCCACAAATATACAGTCAATTCACTTTACAGCATATTCTGTTAAGTGCTTTGAGATGTCTAGATGTCTGAAAAGCGCTATATGAAATGCAAGGATAATTATTATTAGTCAGTTTCAAATGAACTTTAGAAAATATCACACACCTTACAATCTATTGAGTTCTTGCAGCAATGTCAGTGTAAATTTATATGACCTTCTGTTTACTGGTAAAACTAAAAACTACTGATTCGCTTTTCTCAGCTTTTGTTATTGCTCATAAATCATTGTCAGTCGGTTAAACCTAATGATGTATTTGATATCCTTTAAACTCCTTACCTCACAGTAATATAAAAATGTTCAACTGTCTATCCTATACAACAACAACAAAATTACATTTATACAGCACCTTTCATGTCAGGAGGATGTCCCAAGGTGCTGAGCAATCAGGGTTGGGACCCGAGTATGTGGGAGAGGCAGGATAGCGGTGAGGGGCAGGGTAGGTATGATGGGAGCAACAGAATTGAGAAGGCGGCTGAAGGCGTGATCGAAAATAAGTGTCTTGAGACCGGCCTTGAAGGAGGCAAGTGAGGCGAAGCAACTGTGCGATGGAGTTCCAGAGTGTGTGGGCAGAGAGGCTGATAGCCCGGCCACCTGTGGTAGGGCGGGTCAAGCGGAAGACATGGAGCAGTCCGGAGCCTGCTAAATGGAGGCTAGATCAATTGTCCTACTTTTCCCTTTTCTTCTTGATTCCATGGGGCTGCATACTTTTTCATATTAATAATAATCTTTGCTTTTTTATATAGTCTCTTGGCACCTTGACACGACTTCTCAAATTACTTTATGGGATTTTGTTACTAGGTAAATTGACTGTGCTTTTGTAGGCAAACATTTTCTAATTTTAGAAATGACCTAGTTACTAAAATTCAGCTCTTTGCTTTCCATCCATAGACATATCACGTGTGTTCAGCATCCTGTCAAATAAAGTCTTCAAATTTCTCCCAGACAAATTTCATCTGCTGCATCTCTGCCTTTATCAATTTACTGCAGGATTGGGTCACAGTTGCTTCAAGTAACTTCTATTGGCAATATATCTCCCTGTTCTATCCTCTCCATTGAATTGAATATACCTGAGATCACAAAGTCAGTACTGTTGCTACTATTACAAACATAGAAATTGTAGGGAACAACCAGCAGGTCAGAGAGCATCTATGGAGAAAGGAAAAATTAGTCAATGTTTGAGGTCCATGACCCTTCATCAGAATGGTTGTGGATCCAAAATGTTGATTGACTTTTCTTTTCTCCATAGATGCTGCCTGACCTGCTGGTTGTTTT
The DNA here is from genome assembly GCA_035084275.1 of Hydrolagus colliei. Taxonomy (NCBI): domain Eukaryota; kingdom Metazoa; phylum Chordata; class Chondrichthyes; order Chimaeriformes; family Chimaeridae; genus Hydrolagus; species Hydrolagus colliei. The sequence continues at coordinate 88,220,576 of CM068743.1, forward strand.
CAGCGGATTGTATTTGCTCATTCTCACCCGATTGTATTTGCTCCCCATCATCCATAAGATTCAATTCAAGATCCTGGTACTCACATTCAAAGCCCTCCTTTGTTCAATCCACCCTACATCTGCAACCTCATAACCCCCTACCAACCTGCGCAGCCCCTCCAGTCAGCAGGCTCTTTCCTGTTCCATGACCCCCGACCGTGATGTGAAAGGCAGGATACAATCGTAATTTTGCTGTTGTTGCTGATTAGTTGTTTTTTCTGCCAATCTTTCTTTCCAGTCCATCTTGGCGAGAACAACAAATAGCATTTATATAACAGTTTTCACGCACGGTATCATCCCAGAGAATTATCTATCAAGCTTGTTGAGCTACAATCACCATCACCATTCAGGCTTTGGCTGGTAGTATTAGCAGTAGCTGGCTAACTCTGAAGAATCCCAGTTATGTTATGATAGATGCTTTACAATATAATTAGAAAACATATTCGCTTTAGAAGAAGTAAGGAATGTGATTATTGAAACAATCATGTAGGTAGTCATGCGTACGTGTACCTGTGCACATACTCCCAAATTACTAGCTAATGCAAGAATCTCAGTTATCACTTTGTAGCTTTTAGTCTAGTTTAAACTGACTCTGAAAGACTGGTTTTACGGTTAAAAATAAGCAGGAGAGCACATCGAGATTGGTAAAACCTGAGGTGGATAAGATAAAGGGAGGAGTTGAATAACAACTCTCTGTGACCCTGGTTTTTAGACTGAAGGGTTTTGACGTCCCTTATGGACAATGTCCAATTGATCAACTGGCTGAGTTAGTTACGATAAGGTACGGATGGGAGAACGGGAATAACAACTCCAAATAAGGAGGTGCATAAGGGTATAAGACATGGATCTTTTATAGTGAATTTTAGAGCTCTCCAGAACGCCTACCCGGGCAGGAAAGAATCAATGACAACAGTCGCCTGGTACTATTATTCTGTTCATGTGTGTAACGTTTTGTAGTTTGTGTTTGCATAAGTAAAATAAAACCAGCTTCAACCAATATGGTATCATCATTTCAGAACCTAAAGAGTTAAGATCAGTGCATGGGTCTTTCTCCAACACCTCCCAAGTTATTCCAATGAGCCAGGCTGTTATCAGCAGTCAGCCCAGTGATTCAGTTAATCATTCATTAACTATGTTAGCAGTAATCATTAACACTTGAAATTAATTTACATTGTGATGACCAAATGGAAAGTAAATCAACGCACATTTTTATTTGCTGCGCACATTTACATTTTGTATTAGATGGTAAACATTTGTACACATTGGGAAATCTCCCAGGCTATGCTTTTTCAATTGCATGAGGGTTTAATTTGCTGTATTTGCATATCAGATTCTGAGTGATAATTACAATTTCTGGTTTTGATTATAGAGAGCCATTTAATTTGCAATATTTACCAAATAGTCAAAGAATGCAATACTGTACTCTCAAATGAGGGAATATTTGCTCAAATCAACGTCTGCTAAAAAATAATTGTCCTCCCTGGACCTTAAAAATTTACAATCAACAGGAAGGTCAAGTTGATAAGGTTGCTGAAGCACATACATATGAAGAATATAGCATTTCTAGGTACAGTATGTTGACAGTTGTCAAAAGTTGGTACTGTATCTTTCTCCAAGATAGAGTGCCCAATCCAGTATATTTGAATCTATTTTCTATTTATTTTTGCAATTTTTTAAAATAAATGCCCAGTCCCTAAACCTGGCATTTTGAGCACATAAAATTTCAATTAGATGAACATAAGATACCTTTGGTTAATGTGTTGCCTTAATTGGTTTTCCTGGGAATAGAACAGCTGTTGCAGTGAGATACTTAGGTAGGTTCCAACAGTGGTGCTGACTCTGTCCTTCTGTGTTCAACTTGCTCTCCATTTTCCATCCTCCACCTCACCTTATAGTGCCTCATTACATCTTCAAGACATCTCAAAGCACTTCACATAATATACAATAAAGTGAATTGACTATATTTTGTTCGCAAAACACAGCTTTGCCAACTGCCAATTTCAGACAGCAGTGTCCCACAAACGATCGTGGATTGTAGTAACCAATTTTTTTTTTAAGGAATTATTACCAAGGAAAAGTGATCTACCAATTAATTCACAACTGTATTCTCACTTACTGCTAGGTTAACAGAGTCATGTGCAGTAAAAAAAATTGACCAACATTTGACCCTGCCAAGTGAATGCTCCAACCACTGAGCTACAGCATCAACCATATCAAGTGATCAATTTTCCTTGACCAACTTGGGACTAACCTCCTTAAATGTAAGGTAAACTGAACCGATTCCAAATTTACATGTTTGACAATGAAATGTCAAATTTAAGCCAAACATCTTTGGTGGTCTTGGTATCCCAATTCCTGAGCCAGTATGATCTGCAATAACCCAAGGAATTACTGATGGCAGCCTCAGTCAGATGGTTCTTTGACAGAGTAGGAACAGCAGAACAGTCACTGGGAGCAGGGATTCTTCCCATTCAGCTCCTGTTAACACTGCAAGCCAGAGCCCCAATGGTTAGGTGGTCCTAGCTGGAAAAACAGTGCCTGATATGGTAATCAATGTGATTTTAATTGGTTAGACTCCAGTAGTACACTCTGGGGTCCCAAAGCCATGTCTCTTGCTGGCCTATGCATAATTATTTCTGGAATTAGGTAAGCACAATGTGTCCCTCCAGTCAGAGAGTGCATACTCCATTCCAAAACAAGGGATTTTTATGTGGATGTGGGATGCATGGAGCTCTCAGGTTTGTTTGGATACTCTTAAGCAATATAATGGGCTTCTGCATTTGTCAGATTCTCAATAACAACAACAAAATTAAATTCATAGAGCGCCTTTCACGTTGGGAGGAAGGTCTTGAAACCGGCTTTGAGGGAGGCAAGGGAGGAAGCGAGGTGAAGGGATAGTGGAAGGGGTTCCAGAGTGCGGGGCAGAGAGGTTGAAAGCCCGAAGGACAGTCATTGTTTCAGACCCAAGTTGGTGTCAGACAAGGGGAGGGTGGAGGAAAAGGAGGACATTTGGGGTGACCGATGGGAATGTTGAAGAGGAGGGTCTTAAGGCAGGACTTGAAGGAGGCTAGGGAAGGAATAAGGCAGAGGGACTTTGGGATGGACTTCCATAGATTGGGGGCAAAGAAGCTAAAGGCCTGCCTACCAATGGTGGGGCAGCGAGGCGGGCGAAGTGAAACAGGCTGGAGCATACTGAGCAGAGGGAGCAGGCTATTTTCTGACCGTTAGCAGGTCACAGAGGTAGAGGGAGCGAGGCTATGGAGGGCTTTGAACATGAGGACCAGGATGTTGAACTATAGAGTCTATGTGATGGGAAGCCCGTGGATTCAGGCGAGGATAGGGTTTGTAGGGTCACAGAGCCTAGTATAGGAGAGTATACATGCTGCAGATTTCTGGATGATCTGCAGCCTTTGGAGGGAGGAGTTGGCATGGAGTTTGCATGGTTAACTCTGGATGTTATAAATGCAGGTATGTGAGTTTTGGCGGCCTGCGGTGTAAGACCATGGTACGGATGTCAGGAAAAAAGGATAGTTGAGGATTGAACAAAGCATCAAGGTTCCAGACTGGCTTAGGGAGATGGAGTGTGCAACAACAACAACAACAAAATTACTTTTGTATCGCTCCTTTCAGGTCATGCGGATGTCCCAAGGCGCTGGATAGTCAATGTTTCAGTCCCAAGGGGTCAGGATTGGGGAGGCTGGAGATAAAGGAGGGGATTTGTGGTGATCAAAGTAACCATCTAAAATGATGGTCTTGAGATGGGACTTGAAGGAGGCTGGGGAGGGGCAGAGGGAGGTGCTGCAGAATGGAATTCCAGAGGTTAGGGACAGATTCACTGAAGGCTTGCGCACCAATGTTCACAAGGATGGAGAGATGGGGGTCACAGAGCTTGGAGCAGTAGAGGACATGGGACTTAGAGTTCTAGGTTATTTGCATCCTATGGAGGGAAGAATTGGGAAAGCAGAGAGAAGAGAAGGTAGAGCGGGTCATGGCTTGGATGTGGGGGAGGAAAGACAAATGAGGATCATTCAAGTAACATAGGTTCCTGAAAGGCTTGGTGAGGTGGAGTGTACAAAGTCCTCCTAATGTGAAAGACTGTATACAAGTGTAATGTTGTTGCTGTTGCAACCTTGGAGGTTGATGCTTCCAGTACCTGATGTGTGTGGGTGCTGATGCGAGTCAATCAGGAGAGCCTCGGTTTTGTTGATATTCTGCTGTAGAAAATTATCTCTCATTCAAAATTTGAAGTCTGACAGGCAGTCTGTCAGGACAGCAGTTGTACTGGAATCAAGAGGAAAGGCAGCAAGATAGAGTTGGGAATCAATCAATCAATCAATCAGTCAGTCAGTCAGTCAATCAATCAATCCTTACATTTATATAGCGCTAATGTCCAGCAATCTATCGATATATTGGTTATATCGGTATAATTTTTCATATCAATATGCCGATATTCGAAATTCAAATATATCGATATATCAAAAAATTTGGTATATAAAAAAAAATCAGTATATCGCAAATATCAGTATATCATGTCCGACGATATATCGATATATCGGTTATATTGGTATAATGCGAACAGAGCCCTGATCATAGATGTTTAACATGTCATTAGAGAATTTGATCAGTGCTGTTTCTGTACTATCGGCAGCAAGAAAATCAGAATTCTTGGGGTTCATAGATGTAATGGCGAGAGAGGAATGAGTGAAGCTAGGATGCATAAACTAATTCCAGAGCCTTGGAGAGGAATGGGAAGTTGGAGATTTGTCGGTAGCTGGAGAGTAGGGATGGGTCCAATGAAGGTTTTTTTCAGGATGGTGGTGATGACAGCTGTTTTAGAGGGGTGGGAATAGTTCCGATGGATAGGGAGAGGTTGATGATGTCAGTTGGTTGGGGTGGCTAGGAGGTGGAGCTGGAAGATAAGGAGAGAGGTGGGGATGGGTTCGAGGGAGCAGGTGGTGTGTTTGATTTTCCCGATGAGAGCAGAGAGGGTGGAGCGAGAGATAGGTTCAAAGGTGTGTAAATCAGGGAGTGTGGGGTCGTAGGCAGTGGATCCTGAGGAAGAGGTAATAGAGGAGAAGTAGTAGACTGGGTAGAGATGGCTGAACGGATCCCCTCAATTTTAGGGGAGCTGGAGCTGGAGTTGGAGGAGAGGATGGGAGAGGCATGGAATGGTGGATGGAGGGCACCATTTTTGGTGGAGAAAATGAGTCTAGGGATATCCTTGGCCTCCAGGATTAACTTGGAATAGACAGCACCTTTAGGCAGCACAGTAGGACTTGGCGGAGTGGTAGGTCTTAGTGTGATCGAGCCAAATCTGCCGATAGACCCATCCTCGTGAGGTGAAAGGTGCTCTATCAATGTAATTTCATTCATAGATGGCTGGTGTATCAGGTCTATTTACAAGAGTAAGAGGTGGTTCAGAACATGAGGAGTGCAAGTGAGTCGAGGATGGATGATAGGGATTTTTAGAGAAAGGAGAGCAAAGAGGGTAGATCAGTTAGTGAGGGCCAGATGGGCAGGAGTTCAAATGCCTCTAGTGCAGCAGAGAGGGAGAGGGCAGAGATTGGATGGAGTGCACCGATGGATCGAGATGCTGTCAGAACTTGAGGTGTGGGGTGCTGACAGGAGTCAATCAGGAGTGTCTCAGTTTTGTTCCCGTTCAATTGAAGAAAAGTAGCAGTCATCCAGGACTTGTCTGACAGAGATTATTTCAAGGCAGTGGTGGTCGTGGAGTGAAGGGTAGAGGTAGAGAGGTAGAGTTGGGTGTCATACACGTATGTGTGGTATTTGACCTCATGTCTGCGGATGACCAGCGCTCCCTCTGCCTCCTTGCGTACCTGGACTTCTCCGCCACCTTCAACACAGTCAATCATGCAATCCTCCACCATCTATCCTCCATCATCCACCTCAGTGGGACTGTACTTGCCTGATTCGAGTCCTACCTCACTAACCACTATCAGTTCACCTCTACTAATGGCTTTTCCTCTCACTTTTGCCCGTTTACCTGCGGGGTAATCGGGGAGCGAAGTTTGGTTCAGGTGAGTATGCTGGCGGTAGAATTTTGAATAATCTGGATTTTATGAATGGTGTTGGAGGGGAGACTAGTGATGAGGGCAAAGGAACAGTCCAGCCAATAGGTAACAAAGGCATGGACCAGGGATTTGGTAGCTTTTGGAGTGAGATATTGGCAGAGACGGGTGATGTTTCAGAGATGGAAGGAAGTGGTACTGGTGAGGGACTGGATGTGGGGGAGGAAGGATAATTGGGCATTGAACCTGATGCCTGACTTACATATGGGTTCAGAGAATTTTAGGGTTAGGTTGGGTAGATGGAGGAGGTGAGAGCTGTAGGATTGAAGACAATGATGAGAACCAAAGATTAAGGCTTCTGTCTTGTCAACATTGAGCTGAAAGAAATTTGCTCTCATCCAGCTCTGGATATCTGACAGACAGGCTGACAAAACATCAGGGGATTGGGGTTCACAAATTGAAGTTGACCCCATCTCTGCAGATGACATCAAGAAGGGGAAGCATGTAGATAAAGACAAGAATGGGGGCCAAGGATGGATCTTGAACTCCCTTTCTCACTCTGTGTCCATGCCCTGCTCCATGCCTTTGTCACCTCTCTGCTGAACTGTTCCTTTGCCAAGATTCTCACACTTGTATTCAAATTGCTCCACTCCTCTGCACCCCCTACCTCTTGGACCTCTTCTCTCCTCACAACAGCACCCATAGCCTTCACTCTACCGAATGTGTCCCTTAAATAAAGTCATTCTTGTCCCCTAAATCCTCTGCACCATCTGCAGCCATGCCTTCAGCTACTATGCCCTGAGGTTCTTGAACTCCTTTCCTCACTCCCTTCAACTGATCCATTCCTTTCCTATCTTCAAGTCGCGCCTAAATACTTTTCTTTTCTTCTGCGCTTTTGGTCACCTTTTTTCCCCTCCCCCAGCTCGGCACCGGGATTCGTTATTGTGAAGCACACTGAGACACCGTCTGGCATGGAGGGTGCTATATCAAGTTGGGAGCACATAGTGGTTGAAGTGGAAGAGACAATGGAAAAGAGCCCAGAGGAACGCCATACAAGATGGTGTGGGGCTTAGATTTGACACTGTTTATGGAGATGAAATGGAGATGGTGCAAAACATACAATCTGAACTATTCAAGGACAGAACCACGAAGGTTGGGATGAGATGAGAGGTGGAGGAAAAGTAAACAATGGTGTTGAAGGCAGTAGAGAGGACAAGGAGGTTGAGGAAGCAGAGCCCTGGTCTCAGTTGGACAAAATATCATTTGTGAATTTGACCAGAGCTATTTCTGTGCTGTTGGTGGCTTGTAAACCCAATTAAAGGAGTTAATGAATGGAATGGCAGATGAAGGAACAAAACTGGAAAGCAACGTCGCATTACAGGACCTTGGAGAGGAAAGGGAAGTTGGAGATGAGAGCAATAATGGGTTCAGGAAGGTTTTTTAAGGATGAGAGCAATTGCAAGGCTAACAAGAAAGAGTGGGAGAGTAGGATTGATTTGAACAACTCTTTTCAAAGAGTTGGAACAGATAGAATGGGCTGAATGGGCAGAGATGGGTATCTATCTGTATGTGTCAGACGTTAAGTTGACTAAAAAAAAGCTGGAAAGGATGATCACTATTTTCCATTATTATTTGCAAGTTACACCTTGGGGTGTTTTATACCTCAATGAACCATAGTTTACCATGTGCCTTCCAATATGAAAGTGCTCATAGACAATATTCCATGCTAGTGTAGGTGGCTATAACAGAGCTAGTTTTATTGTAACGTAGGAAATCATTCTAAATGAGTGTCAAGGAATGCTCAAAGCATACCATGATTCATATCATAATTTAATCAAAGTTTGCTGCAATGCATGAACTTTTACTAGATCATATGCATTACTGTCTTTAAAGGTGCCACATACATTTTTTAAATAAAACAAATTGCACACTTTCAAATTAACTTGATGAATTACCCAGCACAAATCAGAACAGCATTTGCAAACACACAGCAAGTATTGGAGAACCCTTAAGGGAAGTGTCGTGTGTAACATATTGCAGTAGTAATGAAACTATAGGTTTTGAAGAAGTTTTGCACAACTGTTTGATTTTGTCAGCAAACTTTTCATTTGTCAATCTATATTTTGAGTACAAGTGAAAAAGTATTTGACGCAGAGGTTAAATATATTTACATTGTTGGAAGGTAAATACAGTGAGCCGATAGCTACAATCATTGCTGCTGGAATAATTTGACGTCCATATCACCTACAGTGAGGTTTCTGATAGAGGTATTATTATTTGGAGTGACACATTAAGCCAAATGGTATTGATGACTGTCTCAAGAATTCCACTGGAGCAGACATGAGGCCTATAGAGACATCTGATTGCTGACATCTATTTGGTGCATGGACAAGACTGGCTAATGACAATATTAATCTGCTTGGCTGAATGTTTCAACTTCCTTGTTTGTGTTGATGAAATACCACAAGAGAAAACAGACTGTATAGAAGCCACTAAGTTCCTTGATCACAAATGCCATTCTGCATCTGAGGGAGCTTCTTCATTCACTGTATTTTAAGAGGGTTTCAGAATGTTGGGGCATACTGGCTAACATCTGAGTCAGAGGTTATGAAGAAGATAATGGACATGTAAAAAGCCGAAACCACCTGAACAAATAAAAGACAGATTGTTTAGGGGTTGTAAGCCAGTTGGTGATGTAGACAGATACTAAGGTATGAACTAATTTGTAACTAAATATGAGGTCCTTAAAATTAATCTGTTCTGCAATTGGAATACAATGGAGGCTGCCTCCTTATTACAGAAGTGGGATGTTTGAGGTGTGGAGTTTGGGATGAGAAATCCCATGTCCTATCCCTGATTGACCACTCTCACAGCTCCAACCTGCAAATCCTGTCATACCCACTGTGCCAAATGCTGCTGTTTATCCAACAACTGATACCCTGACTGCCCCATCCTCTGCATACTCTGGGAAGCCCAGTGGTCCAGGTGCCAAGCTCTCCTCCCTTATCCATATCCCCACCCTCCCTGTCAATCATTCTGCTCCCCTCCTTCATCTTGCCCATTCTTCATACTACAGGTGTACCCTATGCAATGGTGTACAAAATGCCCACTCCCTTTGCAGCAAATACTCACCATCCAAGATTTAATTATTGACAAAAACATCTAGGTCCTCCCCCTCACCGAAACCTGTGTCACTCCAGGCGACACATTCCCCCAACTGTACTTTAACCCTACTGCATGATCTAAATGCTGTGGTGATGGTGTGGCTCTCACCTCCCGTTCTGCACTAGGCCTATTTCCTTACTACTCTGGAACCTTATCCTTCATCGTTTCCCTAAAAATTTTTCCCTAAAAATCCTCCTTGTTTATCTTCCTCCCAAAACCTACTCTACCATCTCGGACATCTGAACTCCTCCCTTCTCCACTACTGCAATGACATATCCTCCACGATCATTCTCCTCCACTACTTTTGATGCCCTTAATCCCTCACTTACCAATTCATACTCATGAAAGTCATGCTTCGGTCATCCTCTTTCCCCTCCTACCCACCATTATCACTGACCCCGACCCCTAACTCGGGTCTGAAACATTGATTGTCCAGGCCCATGGGATGGCCTTCCAATGTGAACGGCACTTTTTAATGTAATTTTGTTGCCTTTGTTGAGAATACAGATAGTGAAGTTTTGGGTCAGTAGGATTTTGTGAGTGGTGGAGCTGCAGAATTCAAAATATTGAGAAAATTGAGGCAGAAGATGAATAAGTGCTTCAATAAATGTTTCAGTATGTGTCTGCATTTCAGATGCTTATCTAATTCCAGAAAGTATTAGGTGTAGTTTGGAAAAATCCAAGGCTTCGGGACCCCAGATGTTTCATTGGTGTAGTGCTGGAGTCTAACCAGCTAAAACTAAAAACAGCTTGGCATTGATATTGCTGCCTAGCAAGCTTTCCCATTGCATTTCCAGCTAGGACCACCCAACCCATTAGGGCTTTAGTTTGCAGGATTAGCAATAGCTGAGTGGGATGACTTGGAATCCCCAGTGAAAGGTATGCCATTCCAGGTCCTACCAATGAGCCAGTGGCTGTGGTATCATTATCAGTGCCCTGGAATACTTCGGATCTGCCTTGTTCAATATCCAAGACTGCCATAGAGGGCTGGCTTAATTCCAATATTCTGTTGTCAGACAGTTTACTTGGAACCAGTTCAGCTCTGAGGAGATCCTACCTCCCCACCTCACACCTCACACCCCACCACCCCCTCTTCACCGTAGCATTATTGATAATAATGATTAACATTATTATTAGCAACAATTAGAGGGATAACATCACAACAATAAAGTACAACAACAACAATATTGCATTTGTAATAATATAATAATAATCCTTGCTTTTGATATAGTGCTTTTCACATCTTCTAGACAACAACAACAATAACAACAACATTACATTTATAGAGTTCCTTTCATGTCGCAAAATCCTGGACATCTCAAAGCTCTTCACAGAATATACTGTAATGTGAACTGTACATTGACTGTATGTTTGTGGGAGAAATGCAGCAGCCAATTGCGCACAGCAGTATCCCAAAAGATTCGTGGATTGAAATAATCGGTGTTTAATGGGACCCCATCACAGCAGTTCAGCCAGTCTTCAGAAAAACAGCTGTCCAATGTATCAATTTGTGGACAACAAAGTTCAACAGTATTTTGTGTTATCCCAAACTTTGTGATAGAGTCAGGGGAGGAAGAAATGTTACCCAGAGAATGTTGATAAATTATGTTAACAATTGCCATCCCAAAAACAACATTCTCTTAACAGGATTCTGCTTTCTACACCCAAATAACTTGTGATTAATCCTACATGAGCTATTTGTTGCCCTTCCAGATTCTTCAAAAGTTGAAGTTATTGTTTAAATCATAGTACGACACAATTATGAAAACCATCTATGAGATATCTTAGAAGTACATATATCACAACACAGGCCATTCGTGAGATAAACTGTTAGCAGAAATGAAAGCTTGCTGATCAGGCAGACGAGACTTCATTTAAACATTTCATCCAAAGGACAGCATCTTTAAAAATGCAGCACACTCTTAACACAACATTACAGTGGCAGACTGCATGGGCTGAGGTCAAATGCAAAATGCCCCAAGCTAACACTGAAAAAACATCTTGAGGCAGGCTTTAACAGTGAGCAGGAAGGGCAAAAGGTAATGAGACTCCAGGGTGGAGAGCATTTAATTAGTAATGTAACTCACGGCAATAATTTTTTTTGGTTATAGGCTATGAAATGCAATTTCCTTCGAATCTGACTATTAATTTTCTTCGAACAATGTATTGATAATTTATTCAATTTATCTTGATTTTGCAATCTATATTTGCAAGATGCTCTTTGTCTACACTTTGAAGCAGCATGGAGGTGTTGAGATTGTGTTTCTGCATATTGTTTGGCAAAAGATAAGTGCTCCAAGACATAATGTGGCTTCTAGGTTCAATATTTATAATTTTTACGCAGTTCTACTGTTCCCTTCAATGGATATCTGATGATATCTGAAATTAAAAATCAAATACAATATTTTCATATATTCTACATAGGATAATGTCAAGTTTTAAAGGTTGTGAACTTTAACAACAAAGCTGGAATGTTGAGCAATTACCAGGGCAGCCACAACATGTAATTTTCATCTATTGAAGGGAAAAGAGGATTAATTATTTTGTTATGTGGAATTTGCTGCATTTTATATGCCAATTAATTGTTTCCCCTTTGTGTTAATCTCAACAGTGTAAATGTAGATTGTGCATGAAAACATGAATCCTTTGTCTTTGCAATGTAGAGGTCAATCATATGGCATCATGGTCCCTGGAAAACAATACTTTAATGATTTTCCTTTGCAGTTTTAGATGTACATATTTCCAGACATTTGACATTTGCAGAAGCAATGTTATCCTTTGTTGTCCTTTTTGTTGTCTAATAATGATTTCCCCTTTACTCAATTTTTCCTTCACTAGTATACTGTTCTACAGGGCTGTTAATCATGCAAACCAATGCCTTCAAATGTAGGCTGATTGTCCTAGCTGGGCAACCATGACAACAACAACAGCTTGCATCTATATAGCTTTGTTGTCACCAGTAGCATCTCAAAGTGCATAACAGCAGTGTGGCTTGATGCTTGATGAAGTGGTTTGATGAAATGATGCTGATCTGGAAAGAGGGGAGATTACTGAAAGTATGGTCAAAGAGGAAAGTTTTCAAACGTGATTTTAAGATAGGCAAAAATGGGACAATGTGAAGGTATTGAGGCAAGGAGTTTCAGAGATTTGGACATGATGCCTGAAAGAATGGCTTCCAATAGAAGAATGAAAGGAACGAGTTATGTGCATAATGAATTTTGTGTAAAATTAAAAGCAGAGGCCTATAATACTGCCAAAAAGGGCAGTGAACCTAAGGATTGGGAGTTCTCCAGTGACCAAAAAAAAATTAAGAAACTGATTAAGAGGGAGATAATAGATTCTGAGGGCAAACTAGCTAGGAACACAAAGAGGTTTTACATATACATTAAGAGAAAGAAGCTAGCAAATGTGGGCCCTTTACAGGCAGTGACAGAAGGAATTATGATGGGAAATAAAGATATGGCAGTCATTAAATGAATACTTTGCTTCTATATTCACATTATAAGGCACTTGAACCTTACAAAAAATAGAGGTGAACCAAGAAGCTAATGTTAGTGAGCAACTTATGGAAATTAACATCAGCAAATAATTAGTACTAGGGAAACTGTTGGAATTGAAAAATGGCAAATCCCCTGGACCTGATAGTCTACATCCTAGGGTTTTAAAAGAGGTGGCTGATGAGATAGTGAATGCCTTGTGCCTGATCTTCCAAAATTCTATGGAGTCTGGAACAGTTCCCATTGATTGGAAGATCGCAAATGTAACACCATTATTTAAAATGGGTGGGAGAGAGAAGATGGGGAGATATAGACCAATTAGACTGACATCAATGTTAGGGAAAATTCTAGAATCATTAATTAATAACGTCCTAGTGGGGTACTTAGAAGACCACAACATGATTAGGCAGAGTTAACATGGCTTTACAAAGGAGAAGTCATGTTTAACAAATCTTTGAGAGTTTTTTGAGGACGTAACTGGCATGTTAGATAGGGGGAAACCAATAGGTATAATTTATTTAGATTTTCAGAAGGCATTCAACAAGATACCACATGAAAGGCTGATACACAAGATTAGGACCCATTAAATTAAAGGCAATATATTAGCATGGATCAAAAAGTGGCTAACGGGAAGAAAACAGAGAGTAGGGATAAATAGGTCCTTCTCAGATTGGCAGGATGTGATTAGTGAAGTGCCACAAGGATCAGTGCTTGGGCCTTAACTGTTTACAATCAATATCAATGATCTAGACAAGGACAAAGAACTTAAAATATCTAAATTTGTGGATGATACAAAGCTAGGTGGGAGAGTAAGCTTCGAGGTTGACAGAAAAAAAATGCAACAGGATATAGATAAGCTAGGTGAGTGGGCAAGAAGGTGGCAGATGAAATATAATATGGGGAAGTGTGAAGTTATTCACCTAGGTAGTAAAAACAGAAAAGCGGATATTTTTTAGAAGGAGAAAGACTAAAAAGTGTTGGTGTTCAGAGGCATTCGGGTGTCCTTGTATACCAGATGCAAAAAGTTAGTATGCAGGTATACAACAAGGAAGGCTAATGGCATGTTGGCATTCATTACAAAAGGGTTGGAATACATGGGAAGAGAAGTCTTGCTGCTACTGTACAGGGCCTTGGTGAAACCACATCTAGAATATTGTATGCAGTTTTAGTCTCCTTATTTAAGAAAGGACATACTCGCCTTAGAGGGGATGCAACATAGATTCATTAGGTTGGTTCCTGGGATGAGGGGGTTGAGCTATGAGGATAGGTTGAGTAAGATCGGCCTATATTCTCTGGAATTTAGAAGACTTAGAGGTGATATTAAAGAAGCCTATAAGATTCTTAATGGACGTGACAGAGTAGATAGTGGGAGACTGTTTCCCCTGGTTGGAAAAACTAACTAGGGGGTCACAGTTTTAACATTAGAGGTCAGCCTTTTCGTACAGAGTTGAGGAAACACTTCTTCACTCAGAAAGTAGTGAATTTATGAAATTCTCTTCCCTAAAAGGCTGTAGATGCTCAACATATTCAAGACTGAAATTGATAGATTTCTTGTGGATAAAGGGATTAAGGGATATGGGGATAAGGCAGGTAAGTGCAGTTAGATTAGAAGGTCAACCATGATCCTATTGAATGGTGGGGCTGGCACAAGGGGCCGAATGGCTCCTTATCCTTATCTTCTTATGTTCTTATAAGACCAGAGAAAGCTAAGTGAAGGTGGCAGTTTGAAGGTGCAAGAGGTAGGGAGAAGACAAGACATAAAATGATTTGAAAGTGAGAAACTTGAAATTGATGCATTCAAGCAGTAGAAAGCTTGCCAGTATTGCCTTCAGTGGCAAGCAATATAGTTTTAACTGGTTACATTTCAGCAGTCCCCCAACAAAAACTCCAGTGTACTCATTTTGTGGCTCTCATTAATCTACAATTAACATTCAGTAATTAGCTAAGCAGCATGTGTTCCTCCAGGAAAATAGTGTGCATTCCATTTCAATACATGGTTTCCAATACATAGGTGATAGACATATACAGAACTCTCACTCTGGTTTTGATATTCTTCAGCATAGTGATGGAGTGCCCATGTGAGAGATACTCAGCTGATCCAAAAAAAAGTCTTCCTTACCTTTGCCTCTCCATTGTCTGTTTGTCCTTGAAAGCCCCTGCCTCCCAATGTGCTCCGGTTCTAACGAAGGGTTAGGAACCCAAAACGTTTACACACTTTTCTTTCTCTATAGATTCTGCCTGGCCTTTTGAGTGTTCCCAGCAACTTCTGTTTTTGTTTACAGATTTCCAGCATCTGGAATATTTTGCATTTTGCCAGAGTTATTATTATTGTTTGCGTTTATTGACATATATTGAGACAATCTGCATACAGAAAGTGCGGCATTCAGGTTCTGTACTTGAATACTGTAATTAGATAACTTTTTTTAAAAAAACTCTTTACATTTGATATACATTAATACCTTTCTTGCGAATGGCTCTCAAAGGATTTACTGTTAAGTACAGTAATTGTGTATATCATAGACAAACATGGCAGCCAAATTGCTATGAAGTGAACGATAAAGTTTTATCTGGGGGATTGTTGGCCAGGACACCAAAGGAATCTCCCTTCTTTTGGCAAATTGTGCCATTGGATCTTAACTGTGCATCTGAACAGGCAAACAAGACTAAAACAAAAAATACTGCAGGTTGTAAACTTAATCTAAAAACTGCATTCTGATGAAGGGTCATGGACCCGAAATGTTGACTCAGTTTTCCTTTCTCCATAGATAATACCTGTCCTGCTGAGTGTTCCCAGCAACTTCTGTTTTTATTTGAGGCAAACAAGACTTCTGATTATAATAATAATACAATAATAATCCAGGCATTTGATATAGCACTTTTCACATCTTCTAGACATCTCAAAGCACTTCACAGAATATACTGTAAAGCCAATTGACGGTATATTTGTGGACAAAATGTGGCAGCTAATTGTGCACAGCAGTGACCCACAAACAGTTATCGATTGAAATTGCCAATTTTATTATTGTGTTTTTAAAGTCTTATCTGAAAGTTGGCTTCTTCAATAATGCAGCAAAATCAAAGCACTGCACTGGAGTGTAAGACAATGTAAGTCTGTGTACTATGTAAGTTCAATGATCCCATGTGGGACTTGAAACCACAACCTCACTGAACCAGGCTGAAAGTTAAGTTAAGAGATGAAGTTAATTGGTTTAGCCCAACAATAATTAGTGTCATGTCATTCATGGCTGCCATTCTCCTCACAGAGCAGTAAGATGAAACATAGGAACTGTTTAATTGATCATTATTTCAGTTGTGGGTCAAGACAAGAAATGTCCCTTTTCAGTGGCTAATATCAGATCCCTCACACTTACCTATTAAACCAGGTTTGCTCCCAGAGGAATCATTGCATGTGTATGCCTAAAACGGCAGTAGTAAATAAATTGCTTGCTCCCACACAGGTTATATTTGTTTCTATTTGCTGCATTATGGATTATCATCCTCTAAGCCTATTGTTGGATCATTGTTAAACTGTAATAGCTGTTTAAATAACTATTGTTTAAGTTAATGCGCAACATCAAAGGCTTGCTGTTCATCAAACTGTTGATATTTTCAAAAGTGTGGGAAGGCTTTTAACAAAGAGTGACACTGGAAATATTGGTATAGCAATTACTTTGTTAATGTGTATCAAACTTCTGTGGAGTTCTATGCTTTTATTCTTTGATAGAGTCTATAACTCTATAAAGGTTTCTTACAATATACAGTAGTTGGTTGCTGCCTGTCCATAGAGTCAGGATGCCTCTTTTGGTAGCACTTATCTCTGAGTCAGAAGATGGGTTCTATCCCCCAAATCAAGACTTTGACCTCACTGTCTTTGCTAATATTTATGTGCAATGTAGTGGGATAGCGTCATTGTTAGGGATATTGTATTTCAGATGAGATGTTATACAGTAGTCCCATCTATAATAATAACAATAATAATAATAATAATAATCCTCCCATTTCATATAGAACTTTGCACATCTTCTAGAGCTTTCAAAGCGCTTCACAAAAGTGTCCCAAAACAGTTGTGGATTAAAGGTGACCAACTTTGTTTTTTTTTCCTGTTGAAGTTGATTTTAAACATCCCTAGGCACTTTTCAAAAGCAAAGGGAAGTGATCCCTGTGTCCTGGCCAACAATTCCCACAAATATAAAAATGAGTAAATCTCTTCGTGGCTGTATGTGAGACATTGCTGTGATGAAATTAATTGTCGCATTTGACTATAACATCTAGTCATTAAATTCTACAGTATGTGTGTGAAGCACTTAGAGATATTTTGATGACACCATAAGCTGTTATATCAAATGCAAGAATAAGTATCATTATAAATCTGTGAATAAAGATGAGAGTTGCTCCGTACTACTTCATGTGTGGCGAAAGCGGAAAGTGAAGTTAATTATTGCAGATATAAAAGTACTAAAAATTGTCTACAGTTTATTTCAGATTTTCTTTTGAAATAGAAGATGTATTGTTTGAATCAATCGTTTAACATCAGGATAATATTCATAAAATAAACAATTCCCCAGACACTATTGGACGTTCATTTAATGCCTTTAACTATACCATTGCTGTATGCAAATTGGTTTCCCTTTCGCCCACAATATACACAGTCACTGCACATCACAGGAAATCTTGTAAAGATGTCTTAAGTGCTTCATAGGATATACTATAAAGTGGATAGATTGTATATTTTGTGAGTGAACTACGGCAGCCAATTGTGCACAGCAATATCCCATACACAGCCACGGAGTGAGTGATCAATTATATTTGGAGAATTGTTGGGCAGAACACCAGGAGACACTGCCTACTCTTTCCGAATAGTGGTGTGGGATCTTTAATGTCTAACTGAGCAGTCAGATGGGACCTCAGTTTAACCTTTCATCTGAACGATGGCATCTCCGACAATGTAACACACCTTCTGACATACAATAATTCTACCAGCTGTGCTGGCAGATGCCACCACAATCCACATCATTCACAGTGTAAATATGAAACAATTGCTTCTTCACTTTGGTAATCACATTTTAGTTAAAAACATAAAAGAAATAAGTCATGTCGCATCTGTCAGGGTAATTTTCTGCCCTACAGACAGTTATGTGCTTAAGCACTTTCAGGCATGCTGTTGCCAAATGGGATCAGTGCACATACTTTCATTGCCATTTGTATTACAGGAATAAAGAGAACATGTTGCTCATCAGGGGGTACTAGTATTAACAGGCTTCAACTATTTCATTAAAGCACTGCAAGTATGCAATGCGCTAAGATGTCAGTGAATTCATCAGTACGTTCACACTTTCAACTCACAGACTTTGCTGATAGTCCAATACAGTGCTGAGGAAGAACTGCAATGTTGGAGGTACCATCCTTCAGGTGAGATATTAAACTGAGGTTCCATTTATCCATTCACATGGCATTAATACTACTTATGTGCAAATTGGTTGCCACTTTGCTGGCAAAATACTGTCACGAGACTTCAAAGTAAAATCATGTAAAATCATGAAATATACTTCTGAAATTAAAACAAATGGAAGGATTATTATTTTTATTATTAAGTTGTTGGTATACTGCCATAATGTATGATAACAGTATTCCCAACATATTGTGATGTCAATATTCAATATTTTGTGACATTACTTATGAGTTGAGAAAGCAATTGGGTCAAGAAGAGTGAACTTCCCTCAACCTGTCCATACAGGGTTAAACTTCCCACTACCCTCTCAAAAAAGTTAACCAAATGGCATAGTTTATCCTCTGGAGGGGGGATGTAATTTTCTGCTTGGAGAGATTTCACAGTTGTTGTTCATAGATAAAAGTCATACATTCGATGAATAATAAAAACATGCAGAGCACAGAATGACTTTCAGTCTATTGTCATCTTTTGGGAGTTGAATGGTTGTCACGTGTAAGAGAAATGGCACGCAAATTCATTTCTGTACAGTGCTCAGTGTTAATTTGATTGTTCATTATGATTTTGCATACACAGCAAGGACAAAAGCAAGATCTGAAATTATGGTGTGAATTTCCACGCATTTCCAACAGTACTTGTTGGATGAAACCTAAGCCAGCATTGCCACCCAGAATTCAATTCAAATTGAACCGTTTAAAAAGATGATATTAGGCAAACCATTCCTTCAGATAGAAAAATAAATTTTAATGCATTTGTTATTTTCATGGAAAATCATCTCAGAATTTTTTTAAATAAGTATTATAAATCAATCATTATCACATATCTACACACAATAGTTTATTTCTAAGTCTATTCAACAGAATGGGGGTCAATTACATTGTGGTTATGCATTTTTAAACCAGCTCTCTTGCTTTCCTTTCTAGGTTTTAAGACGATGAGGTTCAAATAACGAACACAATACACTATCACTTCACTTTACCATTATATTCTGTGAGGTGTTATGATATACACTCTTGTTGAGACAGACACTATATCAACTGTAAGGATTATTATTATTAATACATGCAAATAAATGCTTCCTGGTGTCTGTCTAAATATTCCTGATTAACAAACCTATGTCCGCTTGTTCTGCTCCCTTAGCATTTCTGGAGGCACTGTCTGGATTTATTTCCATTCAGCATCATGTATCATCTTCTTTGAGGCATCTCTTTTCAAGGCTGAGTAACTATAATGTTTCTATCATTCTTCATAGCTTATCACTCAAATAATCTCTGACCATTTTCTCGGGCATCATTTCCAGTACTGTGAATGTGCTTTGGGACTCCTCCTAGCTTGAAAGGTACTATATAAATTGCATTGTAGAAAAACCAGATGCAAGAGATGGATGAGCTGAAGTGAAAGAATATTGTAGAGTACTTCAGACCATCAACTTAAATGATCCAGCAATATCGCAAGATAGAATGAGAACACTTTTCAGTAAATTAATAATAATAATAAATAATCCTTACATTTGGTATTGTGCCTTTTACATCGGCTGGATATCCTAAACTCCTTCATGCTCCTCTATAAAGTGTGACCACGTGTTTTGTAGGTGAAACTTGCTCACCGTAATGTCTCACAAACACACATGTAGACAGTGACCTATTCTGTTTTAGGGGGATTGCTTGCCGGGTCACCGAGAGAAACTCTCTTCTCTTTTTCAGTAATGACATGGGATTTTTACTGTCCACTTTAAAATGAAGACCAGGCCTCAGTTTCAGTGGAGTACAGCACCGAAATAATAAATAATAATAATCTTTGCGTTTGATATAGCGCTTTTCTCGTCTTCTAGACGTCTCAAAGTGCTTCACAGAATATACTGTTAAGTGAATTGACTGCATATTTGTGGGTAAAACATGGTAGACATTTGCACACAGCAAACAATCCCACAAACAGTCATGGATTGAAGTGACCAATTTATTTATTTTTTCTTGAGGGATTATTATCAGCCGTTGGAGTAATGAAACTTGCACGAGGTTTTGCCCAGCCAGTAATCATACCCAGGTTTCTCGCATGTGAGGCAAGTGCTCTAACCACATTTGACAATGCAACACACACCCTGCCCTGCATTGGAGTGTCATGTTACACTATGCGCGTTCCAATTCCGGACATGGGGCTTGAACCCACAAACCTCTGACTCAGAAGCGAAAGTGCTACCAACAGAAACAATATGAAACACAAGAACACATAATCTAATCATAAAGTCCCATCATCGCCCAGCTGAAATCTAATTCAACTCAAACAAGGAATCTCACCAGGGACTTGCCTGGTATGCACAGCTCTGCAGTCATTCAGTTACACTCATGCATCAGTCAAAAAGAAGTGGAAAAAGAATTAGGATTAAATTTGGTTCCAATTTCATTTGCAAAGCAAATAATGAGTTTCAAAAGAGGATATAACTGACAATGTGATGTGGAATACCGGATGAATTTATTAGTCTATGCTGAAATCGAAATTGTTTAAATAGGTTTTTGAAGTAAACTCTGTGTCCATTCATCTTGTACAGCTGAACGGTGTGAGAGGGGTCAACGGCACATAAGAGAATCTAAATCAATCAACAGATGGGCCAAAGATAGGCAGATGGATATTAATATAGATAAATGCAAGGTAATGGATATTGGAATAAAATATAGTAAACATATGAGAGCATCAAATAGATGGATGTGTTTTTCAATCTTGTGCTGAAGCCAGAATGTTAATTTCAAACAACTCTAATACATTAAATTGTGTATTAAGGATGTTTGATTATACGACTCAAATGAGCTAAAATTATTCTAACTTTGTCACCGGTGCATCTAAAATAGTGACGGTGTGTAGTTTCAGCCACTATGCCTCAAAACTTTGGAACTCCTTCCCTCACAGCCTTAGTCTTGCCCCCCCACTTCCTTTCATACCTTCATGTCGTAGCTGAAGACCTTACTCTTTGACTGCACTTACCTTCCCTCTCCCACTGGCTCAGCCTCAGACTTTGCCACTGTAGAGCACTCTGAAACACAGCCACATAAATGCAAGTTGTTGTTGTTTTTGTCCCTTACCTTCAAATGCACATTGTTTGCCTACAAATATTACACAGTCACTACACTTCACAGTAAAGTTCTGCATAGTGCTTTAAGACGTTTGATACTACAGTATTTTCAAGCCCAGGGATTATTATTCCTATTATTGAAGCTTTTAAAAGAGTTCAGAGAAAATAAAAGATTATGAGACTTAGAGCTCCAAATTGAAGCTGACCTTGTTGAAAACATAGTGAGGAAGGAGTGGTCCACGTCTTAAAGTGAGAACTTCCGTGACTGTTTGTGGGACACTGTTGTGCGCAATTTGGCTGCCACTTTTCACCCACAAATATACAGTCAATTTTCATACTCTCCTTCCCCCTATCCGACCACTCCCTCCCACTGCTCTAATCCCTTCCTGACTGTTCAGCGCCTTGGGACGTCCTCTGGACGTGAAAGGTGCTATATAAATATAATTTTGATTGACTGATTGTAAGAAGTTCTAGTGGCGGATCAGATGGGTTGAAATAGAGACATAGGATTCAAAATAAATAACTGTAAGAATGCGAAGAAATTCAAAGAAAGACTTTACTATTGAATACGTGATACATACTTACTGATTATAAAAAATAAAAAAAATACTGCATGGATAAACAATTTGAGAAAGTCAGAACTACATACTGTACAATAGTGTCTATGGGATAATTCAACACAAGAAAAAATTTGAAATATTCTGGAATTTATGTTTTAATATCTGCTGAAAACATTTTAATAATCAGCTTTGTATTTAATATAGTCTGTGAAAGTATCCCAAAGTGATGTGGTGTGTAACGACTGTGCATTTTGTATGGAAAATAGTAGCCCAAACAGGAATATCCCACAAATAGCCATGAAGCGAATACAGTTTTATTTGGGGAATTGTTGGCCAGGACACCGGGAGGACCTTCCTTATCTTTTTTGATAGTTCCATGGGATCTTTAATAGTGAGATGAATGGGGAGACAAGACTTTGTTTTATCATCTGATCAGAAAGACGGCATCTCCAAAAATATACCACAGATCCCACACTGTATTGAAGTGTCAGCTTAGAATATATGTGTTCCAAGTCATCACCTGCAAGCTTTTGACTCGGAGAATCAGAACAACAACAAAATTACACTTGTACAATGGCTTTCACGTCAGAAGGTGCTGGACACTCATTGTTTCAGACCCGAGCTGGGGACAGGTAGGATGGAAGGAAAGTGGGGGATTTCGGGTGACTGATGGGATTCTCGAAAAGGAGAGACTTGAGGCAGGACTTGAAAGAGGACAGGGAGGAGGTAAGGTGGAAGAACTATGGAATGGAGTTCCAGAGGTTGGGGGCTGAGTTTCTGAAGGCTCGCCCGCCAATGGTTGGGCGGGTGGGTCGGGAGACATGGAGCAGGCCAGAGCCTGCTGAACAGAGGGAGTGGGCAGGTTGGTAAGGGAATAGGAAGTCACGGATGTAGAGTGGAGTGAGGTTGTGGAGGGTTTTAGTTGTGAGGACCAGGATCTTGAATTGAATCCTCTGAATGATGCAGAGCCAATGGAGTCGGGCTAGGATGGGGAGATGGGGTCACGGAGTTTGGAATGGTAAAGGACATGGACACGGAGTTCTGGATTATCTGCAGCCTGTGGAGGGAGGAATTGGGAAGGCATTTACATAATTGAGCTGGGATGTAATGAAGGCACAGATGAGGGTTTCAGCGGCTTTAGGGGTGAGGTAGTGTCGGAGTCAGGAAATATTGCAGAGGTGGAGAAAAGCAGAGCGAGTCATTGATTGGATGTGGGGGAGGAAAGACAGTCGCGGGTCGAACAAGACACTTAGGTTCCTGACTGTCTTGGTGAGGTTGAGTGTGCAACCATGGAGGTTGATACTGCCACCGCCTGATGCAAGAAGTTGCTGGCGCGAGTCAATCAGTAGGGCCTCGGTCTTGTTGACATTCAACCGTAGAAAGTTAGCTCTAATCCAGGACTTGATGTCTGACAGATGGTCTGACAGGACAGTTGGATGGGTGGAGTCGAGGGTAGAGACAGAGATAGAGTTGGGTGTCATCTGCATACATGTGGAAGTTAACCCCATGTCTGCAGATGATGTCACCAAGTGGGAACATATAGATGTTGAAAGGTAGGGAGTCAAGGACAGAGCCTTGGGGGATGCAACAGGTGACAGTGCAGGGGCCGGAAGAGAAACCGTTGGTGGTGAAAAATTATAGGCAATGAGAGAGGTAGGAGTCGAACCAGGCAAGGACAGATCCGTGGAGATTGAGGAAGGAGGAGAGGTGGTGTAGGAGGATGGAATAGTCGACATTGTGGAAGGCAGCGAAGAGGTTGAGAAGGGCAAGGAGGCAGAGAGAGCCCTGGTCACAGATGTTAAGAATGTCATTGGAGAGGAGGATTCGATGGACAAGGAGGAGGCCAGACCTGGTGGAGCAAAGGCAACGGATACTGTTGTGAGGAGAGAGGAGGTCAGAGAGGTAATACATCTGCCAGGTCAGGTCCGAAACACACACTATCCAGTGCTTTGGCATGTCCTCGGAATTTGAAATGTTGTATATTAATGTAATTTTGTTGTTTTGGTGTTGGTGAAGCATGATAAACCAACAGACTTCAAGCCATACTATGAGAAGCTGTTCAGAATCTCTTCATTGTTCTGCTGTTGTGAGCGATTGTGCTTCACATACAGCAGTACAGATAAGGCATGCGATTCTATTCACACCTCTGTCAATTTTAATCAGTAAATAAACTGGTTTATTTCAAGCCTATTTCTGTGTATGTTTGTGTGATAATTTGTGGTTCGGATTGTTTCCTTAGTACAGGCTAGTACTAATGCAAAAAGAAATGTGGCATTAAAACTGTCAGAACAGTGGCTGATCTGAAATTACAAAACAACATTGCTTCTCAACAACCAAAAAATGTGCACAGGATTCAAACAAAATCTCAAAGCGCATGGAATGCTGCTAACATGGAAAGAGAATCAATTGCCCAAAACTACATTTTTTTTTAGAATTATAGCTTCATCCCACTGAAACCAATTCTGTCCTTTTTTAACTGAAAGTCATACTTGATCTGAACAGATTTTTAGCTGTCCATTACCAGTGTGGAGCTGCACTGTTGTTTCACCTGGTATCTGCCTCTACAGTGATGTCTTGACAGAATGTCTCACAGACATCAAATCCTGAATGAGAGCAAACTTTCTTCAGTTGAACATCGACAAGACCGAGGTCCTGCTCATTAGTTCCCATCAGCGTCTCCACACCTAAAGTACTGACAGCATCACCATCCATGGATACACACTCCATCTCACGAAGCCAGTCCGGAATATTGACATCTTGTTCGACCTTCAACTATCCTTTCTATCCCACATCCATGTGATGACCTGCTCTGCCTTCCTCCATGTCCACAACATTACCTGGCTCCACCACTCTTACACTGCCAGCCGTCAAAATTCTCATACATGCATTCATAACATCCAGGCTTAACTTGTTTGCCAGCCTCCTGAACTCCTCCCTCCACAGGTTGCAGATCATTGAGTACTCTGCAGCCCATGTCCTCTTCAGTACTAGGCTCCATGAGCATATCACACAAACCCTCGCTCAACTCTACGTCTTCCCATCACACAGTGGATACAATTCAAGATGCTTGTCCTCACCATCAAAGCCCTCCATCGCCATGCATGCACCTACCTCTGTGACCTCCTGTCACCCTACCAACCCGCCTGCTCCCTCAGCTCAGTGCGCTCCAGCCTGCTTCTCATCCCCCATCTCATCCGCCCCACCATTGGCATTCAGCCATTCTACCCGTACTCTCTGGAACTTCATCCTTCAGTTCCTCTGCTTTGCCATATGACTTGCCTCCTCCAAGACCACCTCAACCCCTTCTCTTCAACCATGCTTTTGATCAACCTGCTTCTCCCTCTGCCCTCCACTCATTCCAA
Source organism: Hydrolagus colliei (assembly GCA_035084275.1). NCBI lineage: Eukaryota > Metazoa > Chordata > Chondrichthyes > Chimaeriformes > Chimaeridae > Hydrolagus > Hydrolagus colliei. The sequence goes on from CM068743.1 coordinate 88,245,738, forward strand.
CACTTACCCCCAGCTCTGTTTGTCCAGTGCCTGGGACATCCTCGCGAAGTGAAACGTGCTGCATAAATGTAATTTTCTTATTGTTGTTGATGACTATAAAATGTCCATACAGAGTTGAGTAGGATAGTAGCAGACTGCAAGAGGACATAGACAGAATGGTAAAATGGGAAGATGCATGGCAGATAAAGTTTAATGAGGAGAATTGCAAGGTGATGCATTTTGGGAGGAAGAATGATGAGAGGCAATATAGGCTACCCATCTTGAGGGGACAGGGGTTGGTGAAGGAAAAGAGAGACCTGGGGGTTCATGTAAGTAAATCTTTGAAGGTAGCAGGACAGGTAGATAAGGCTATTAAAAAAGCATACGGGATACTAGGCTTTATAAATAGGGGCATAGAGGACAAAAATCAGGAAGTTATGATTAATCTGCACAAAATGCTGGTTAGGCCTAAACTAGAGTACTGTGTTCCGTTCTGGGCATCATACCTTAGGAAGGATGTTAAGGCATTGGAAAGGGCATAGATGAGATTTACTGGATTGGTACCAGGAATGAGGGACTTCAGTTATGAGGAAAGGCTGGAATGGCAAGGATTATTCTCATTGGAGCAGAGAAGATTACATGGAGACCTAATAGAGGCTTTAAAAATCATGAGGGGATTTGATGGGGTAAACAGGAAAAAACTGTGAATGTGGGTCACAGATTTAAAATAGTTTCTAAAAGAAGCAGAGAGGTGAAGATAATTTTTTCACACAGCGAGTTGTTCGAATCTGGAATGCAATGCCTCGGTGGAGGCCGATTTGATAACAACTTTTAAAAGAGAGGTGGAAGGGTAATTGGGAGGACAGGTTTGTGGGGTTATGGGGAGAGAGTCAGGGAGTGGGATTGATTTGGACAGCTCTTTTTAAAGAGCCGGCACAGACACGATGGGCCGAATAGCCTGTAAAATTTCATGATTCTATGAATGTGTTAAATAATATGAATATGAATGTGTTAAATAATATCTCAATTTATATTAGTTTTATATATATATATATGATGGAAGCTGGATGTGACTAGCTTTGCAGAAGAAACAAAAAAACTGTTTATCAACAGCAAACTGTTTTCTGTCCTAATTAGTAATTTTCCCATGCAAAAGATAGTCTGCAGGTGGAGAGTGAGCTGTTTTGCCTTGGTTTTTAAAAAGGACCATCTTGCTTAAGATAATAGGTCAAAGTCACCTATGTAAGATGAGATGAATATGGAAGAGAATCAGAAGAAATATTTGATACCTAGAAAAATCTATTGAAGAAGAAGAGGGATCGAATTGGATGTGCAATAATAGAATCTGGATAACAGAATATGCAACACCTGGATACTTTTGAATATCAAACAGGAAACTGTACAGCAATACTTGGATACCTTTTGATGGACTTATATTTGGATTAAAATGGATGTTAAATTGAACATTGCTGCTCTATCTCTCCTGCAACATTTGGTCAACATAAGTCATTGTGGACTATGTGTTATATGTAACCATTGTTGTGATGTATCCTTTTCGTTATTTTTAATCAGTATTAATCTGAATTAATAAACTTTTGTCTCTCTCCTTACTTCACCACAGGTCATAAATTTAAATCAACCGTTACAGAGAGTTTTGACGGCCTGAGGGGTGAGGCAGTTGCAGATGTGATTGATGTTGCAGAAGTGGGGAAAAGCATGGGCCATAGCAAGGATGTGGCGTAGAAAGGATAGTTGAGGGTCAAGAAGCAAGACACCAACAAACAAACAAAACTTACATTTATATAGCGCCTTTCACGTCGAGAGGACATCCCAAGGCGCTGTACAGTCAGGAAGGACAAGAGCAGGGTGGGAAGGATCAGGGCAGGATAAAGAATAGTAGGAAAAGTAACTGTATTAGTGGGCGAAACATGGCAGCCAAATTGCGCACAGCAGTGTCCCACAATCAGTCACGGAAGTGGGACTAGGGGCAAAAGGGGGTAAAGAAGCAAAAGGGGAGGGGTCGAGGCAGGGGGAAGAAAGGCAGGAAAGTCGACTGTATATTTGTGGGCGAAACGCGGCAGCCAAATTGCGCACAGCAGTGTCCCCACAAACAATCGCGAAAATGGGGCCAGGGGAGAAAGGGGGAAAAGAGGGTAAGGGGGGAGAGGGAGGGAAAGGTGGGATGGGATAGGGTTAGGGAGGAAGAGGGGGGAGAAAGGGGGGTAAGGAAGAGAGGGAGGGAAAGATGGGATGGGGCAAGATCAGGAAGAGGGAAGAGGGAGGGAAGGGGAAAAGGGAGGAGAGAAAGTGGGAACCAAGGTTCCTGACTGGCTCAGTGAGGTGGAATCCTTGCATCCTTGTTTGTTAAAGGAACATAAGCCCCTCTAACACCTTTATTTTGCCCTAACTGTTGAGAGTGAAATGATATCACTGAGAGTGCTTGAGACATTTCAATTAAAGTCAAATGTAGCCAATCTGAATAGAAAAGATTGGTTAAGAAGCTATTTCAACTAAAACTCTGAGAGTTGGCTTTTTTCCATTTTCAGTCCAATTACATCTGTTATCAGTAAATGGTGCTTGTGTTGTATGGAAAAAAAATGCTTTAAATCTCTAGGCAGCCTGATTGGGGCAGACAGCCAAGTTTGACACAAAGTCCAAAAATGTATTGAACTAAGACTAACTGGTTTAAGGGATTAAATAACTGCCCTTTCACCTTTCGGAGATTGCTTAGAATTTAGCTCAGTAATGAAAGGTTTCTGTTTCCCAAAGCTGGGTAATACCAGGTGCTGCCAGCTGAATTCAGAATAGACAGGAAGATTGATTTGACAAGACATTAACAAGATGCATGACATTTGAACCATGGTCAAAAGATTAATGGCACACTGTGGAGATTGAACATTGCATATATTTTAGGGACGGCATAAATTAGGTGAGATTCAATGATAGTCATTCTTAACGAGAAATAAGTAAAGAACGGTGATGGGTGTAGTAAAATAGCAATATATTTGAAAAAAAGAATTGGTTGAGAGTAGGGTCCGGCGATATATCGATATATCGCTCAAACCCGATATAATTTTCATATCGATACGCTGATATAGGCATTTCAAAAATATTGATATAATGAAAAATTGATATATCGAGGTAAAAATCGGAATGACGCACACTGAACTACAAGACCCAGAATCCTCATCTCTATACACAATGCACAGACCGAGGTGCAAAGCCGCCATATTGTATTCGTAGTACTCGAATACAATATACAGGTACGCAAGGGGTGGTGGGGGGTGGGGAGAGAGACGGCTGGGGGGGGGTTTAGAGAGAGGGATGGCGGTGACGGGGGCTGGAGAGAGGGAAGGCGTCGGTGGTGGGAAGGAGAGAGGGACAGTGGCGGGGGGGTGGTTGGTGGGGGGAGACACGGGGTGAATGTGATAATATACAGATAGATAGAGATGGGGGGGATGTGAGAGAGGAGAGAGACACAGAGACACAGACAGAAAAACACAGAGATGGAGAGAGTGAGTTTGAGAGACACAGCGAGAGAAATATATTTACCTCCTGAGGAGATAGGCCCCGAATGCGCGCGCACACCGAATGCGCGCGCCAAGTGCGCATGCGCACTATGAAAAAATGGAAAATATCGATATTCGGTATATCTCGATATGAGCCCATCGATATATCTAAATCGGAAAATTTCCACATCGACGGACCCTAGTTGAGAGGGATTTTTAGCTCTGTCATTGGTGATCGTTGAGCTGGAATTATCACAAGGAAAAACAGATAAACCAGATTGACGAGTTGGGAAGCAGATTAAATGTAAAAAAGGAAGTAGAAGAGGAAACCTGGATTAAGTGTTCTCTGGAAGAAATATATTGATGTCTCAAATGCCACTTTTCATGAAGAAAGGAATGTATGAATGAGGTGCAAAATTAACTGCAATTTAACTGCCATATATAACTGCATTGAAAATTTAGCCTAGTATGCTATGCAAGCAAAACTCTTAAAATATGTTATGCCTCATTGATGATCATTATTTATCATCATTATTTATTATTAATGATGTGGAGTCCTGTAGCTCAATTGTTAGAGCACTCACGTTACAAGCGAGAGAACTGGATTTAATTCCGGGCAGGGTGAAACGTAGGACAAGTTTTCTTACTCGACATTCAATAATAATCCCTAAAATCTTTTTTAAAATTTCAATCCACAATTGTATGTGAGATACTGGAATGCATTGCCTGAAAAGGTGGTGGAGGCCGATTCGATAACAGCTTTTAAAAGAGAATTAGACCTTTATTTTGGGAGAACAAGTCTCTTAGGTTATGAAGAGAGAGCGGGGCAGTGGGGTTGAGTTGTTCTTTTCAAAGAGCCGGCATAGACTAGATGGGCCGAATGGCCTCCCTTTGTGCTGTAAAATTCTATGATTCTATGATTCTATGACTGCTGTGCGCAATTGGCTGTTGCGTTTTACCCACAAATATATACAGTCAATTCACTTTACAATAAATTCTGTGAATCACTGAAAAATGTGTAGCTGTTGAATCTTGCATCTACTTCTTCTGAATATGTGCTATGCACAATTGGCTGCCGCGTTTCGCCCATAAATATACAGTCAATTCACTTTACAGTGTAGTCTGTGAAGCGCTTTGAGACATCTAGAAGACGTGAAAAGCGCTATATCAAATGCAAGGATTATTATTATATATACAGTCAATTCATAATATATTCTCTGAAGTGCTTTAAGATGCCTAGAAGATGTGAAAAGTGCTATAAAAATGCAAGGATTATTATTACTGTACTAATATTATTATTATTATTATTATTATTATTATGATCAGCGGCCACTAGAGAGGGAAGATGTTACAGAGGTAAGTGATGTTGCAGAAATGAGAGAAAACAGAACAAGAGAGAATCAGAATATAAGGTTTGAAGGAAAGTTGGGGTCAAACAAGTTACTGAGGTTCTGCAACAGCTCCCTGTGGTAGAGTAAGCATCTATGCAAATCAATAAGATCAGAGCCTGAAGAAAGAAGGCACTGACAGGAACCAAGCAGGAGAGCGTCAGTCCTATTGACATTCAGCTGTAGGAAGTTAGAACTCTGAGGACAAGGTGAATGACAGACAATTGGTCAAACAGCAATGAAGAGTACAGGCAGAGAGAAAGAGGTGGACATCCTCCATGTACATATGAACTATAATAGGAGAGTAACATCCCATTTTCAAGAAATGTTGCTTAAAGGGAAGATTGACTTTTCTGGTTTTGTAGTTTCTCACACAGAATGAAGATTGATCGGGTCAATTTACTTTTACTAATGCTTGGATTTTGCTTCATTGCACACAATTACAAAACTATTAAAGATGAAGAAAAGTATAAAAAGGCATCTTGTGATGAACAATTCATGAGTGAATCATGTGAGGAATAAAGGATATGGACCTATTGTTTCCAGTGAAACGTGTGTTTACCAACTATTATTAAGAAGGTGTAATCCTAGTTATTGAACCTTAAAAATTATGGTTTCATTCAAATTTTGAATAACATAATTCAACCCTTGAATGTATAAATTGGTTGTCATAAGCATTATGGGTAGTAAAGCCTTGATCAAGTCATGTGACCCAGGGACAATTCAAGACAGCAGATCTCAGCAGACCTGGGTGAGACCAGACGATATCAGGAGAGCAGGACAATGAACAGAGAGAAAGTAACCAGAAAAATAATGGATAGAATAGTTCAAGAACAGAGTACAAGGGAAGTTGATACAGGGAGATAGGTTAGAGTAACAGTTTGTCAAGTAGGACAGGGCAAGGAATGCCAATCCAAGAATTCGCAGAACAGAAGTCGTCAAGTGAGAATGTGAAATGCTGACTTGCTAATTTGAGTAAGAAGACCAAAAGGTCACAATCAGGTACTGATAATTGGGACATGCAAGAAGAACCGGATTATTGTCCAAATGCTGCTCAAAGGTATAAGAATAGGAACTAGAGTAGGTTTCAGTCAGTCGACTCATCAGTCAGTCGACTCATCAGTCAGTCAACTTTTCAGTCAGTCAACTCTTCAGTTAGTCGCTTCTTTAGTCGGTCGACTTTTCAGTGGAAAAGTAGGAGGACAGGAAAAAGAGAGCTTTGGCGCAGAAGCTACACTCTGTATAGGCTCTAAGATGGGATTCAGAGACCGGCAGCCGAATCAATCATCCAGTTGATCACATCGATCATCTGATGAGTTGCAAGGGACAAGGCAGCGAACCTCCGTCAAGCAGACTAACCGACTACTTGTCGAAGGGCGTCTACCAACACCTTGTGAATGGAGGAAAGTGCTGAGGCTGAAGAGAGAGAAAGTGAGAGTGTCCTAAATCTACAGCTACCGCAGCAGAGACACTGTTCAGAGGAAAAGAGAGAGAAAGAGAGTGAACAATGCCCACCTATTTTTTCCAGTTATGTAGTTCTGTGAGCAAAGAGAAGCAAGAAGAATGGAAACATATTAACCTTGTCCTATTGTATCTAGCAACAGTTACACCTATCACTAATATGCAATTCTACTCATTAAATCATAAAGTTTGTGGAATCTGTCTAACGTTGACATTGACTTTGGGACCAATAATGAACCCACTCTGGTTTACTCTGCATTTGTTTTGTTTACTATAGCTGTGTGATGCAAACACAAGACAGATTGTCAGCTGGATGTTTGCCAATAGCACAAAACAGCCAGACTTACTTAACCCAGTGGGAAGCACTGCACTTTTACTTCACTGTCATGTAGATCTGTTATCTTCATATGTACCTAGCACACATGTGCCAATTAGAACAAAGTCTCTTCTCTTGCTCATGGGATTTATAAGGACTTTTGAAAAACTTTTTTCTGTTTGTTTATTTGTTCAATGATTTGTTTCCTTAAATTAACCGCCTCTCATTTACATCAGGACTTTTTAATCTTCACCAGGTAGCTGCTGCAAGGCTGAGATCCACTGCACAGAAAAATGCATTTTTTTCACTTTTGCCAAAAAAAGCTTGTAGCTGTTGAATCTCGCATCTACTTCGCATGTACAATTGGCTGGCACTTTTCTCCCACAAATATACAGTCAATTCACTTTAGTGTATTCCGTGAATTGCTTTGAGATGTCTAGAAGACGTGAAAAGCGCTGTATCAAATGCAAGGATTATTATATTATTATATGCCTGAGCTGTCAGCCTGGCTCAGTTGAAAGCACGCTTGCGTCTGAGTGAGAGGTGGTGGATTCAAGCCCCACACCAGAAATTGAAACTCATATAATCTGGGCTGACATTCAAATGCAGTGCAAGGGGTGTGCAGCAATATTTGAGGTGTGATCTTTCAGATGAAAGGTTAAATCAAAGTCCTTCTGTTTAGGTGGACATAAATGATCCCACGGCAAAATTGAAAAAGAGAACAGAGTTTCTCTTTGTGTCCTGGTTATCAATTCCTGTGAAGACTTCCTGTTGTAAAATTCTGTAATTAATGTGTTAAATAATATCTCAAATTATATTTGTGCTGTTTATATATATTTGAAACGTATGAACAATTTCATATGGAGGGAACTAGTTGTGACTCCAAAGAAAAAATAATCAAATACCCAACGTTTACGAGACAAAATCCAACACACTGCCAGTAAGAATGCTGTATAATGATACAACAGCATTTTTGAATCCTGTAATTCAGTGTTTAGTGCACTCACCTTGCAAGCAAGTGGGGTCTGGCGATATATCGATGTATCGGTTATATCCGATATAATTTTCATATCGACATGCCGATATCGGAATTCAAAATATATCGATATATCGAAACATCAATATATCGCAAATATCGACACATCGTATCCAGTGATATATCGGTATATGTCGATATGGGCAAACCGATATCTCGATATCAGAAAATTTTCATATTGACGGACCCTACAAGCAAGAGACCTGGGTTTGATTCCCAGTACAGCAAAAGATTAGGCATGTCCTTACTCCGTACGCCTGACAATACCTCAAGAAACGAAAGAAAAAACAATAACAAATTGGTCACGTCAATTCACGACTTTTTGTGGGACACTGCTGTAATCCACTTAATAGTATATTCTGTGAAGTGTTTTGAGACATCTGGAAGACATGAAAAGTGCTATATCAAATGCAAGGATTATTATCATTATTATAACTGCATTCTTTGTTTGTATTATAATGCACCATTTTGACACATGAATGATTGATGTGATGATAGATTCATAAGTTTATTGAAAACTGAAAACTGTTCAAACTCAGTTCAGTACTTACTGTTGAGTTAGTTATAAGTGCAATGCAATAAAACAGTACAAATTGAAGTTGAATATACAACATTGCAATTAATATGATGACGACATTCAAAATGATTTGGTAACTTTAGAACAGGATTGTCCTTTTTATTAGTAAAGTAATAAATAGAAAATTATGACTTATTAATAATAATATTTGTTAAGCACCATTCCCATCAGGAGGAAGCCTTGAAGCACTTTGCAGGATATACTGTAAAGTGAGCTGCGTGTACATTTTATAAGAAAATACAGTGGCCAATTTGCCATGGTTTATGGTTCACAAACAACAAAGAAGTGAATAATATTTTATCTGAGGATTGTTGGACAGATCACCGGAAGAAACTTGTTTGCATTTTCTAATGGTGCCATTGGATCTTTAACACCTATATAAACAGACAGTTGTGATCTCAATTTAACATCTTATCTGAAGGACTGCTCATATGATAATACAACAGACTTCCAACACTGTATTGCAGTCAGTTTAGACAAAATGAGTCAGAGTTACTCCTGTGTTCTAGTGATTTACTTTATCAGAAAATTGTAAACCATTGGAATGTGGATCCAGGTCCTATGATAGTTTTCTTCATTTTCTTTTTTAATCAGCAAATTGCTAGCAGATCAAAGGAGTGGCTATGTGGGAATTGGAGCAGTGTGCTGAGTGCAGGTAAGTCTCGAGTAAATACCACTGATGCTAAGCAAATTAACAGGAGGAGAGAATTAGTGGTAATTAACACAATGGTATTGTGTTAAGAAGTTAAGAAACACCACAAATTTTACCTCACAAATCTGATGTGGTGCAACTACCATGCACCAATTCAATTCAATATTCAGAATAGGCAGCCTTGAGATAATTATATTATACAGAAGATTAATGAGAACATCAGGAATACTCCAATCAATTTCCCATTTATTAGGTTTTCCATCCTCATAGGAAACTAATAAATGAAGCAGAGATGATTTTTGGAATGCTGGTAAATGTACAGACCTTGGTGGACAAGAACATTTTATTATTTTCTGGTCTACCTGGCAAACTTTATCACCCCTTTGAGAATTACTGCACTGATTTCAGTGTTCGAGAGAGAATGTAGTTTTAGCAACTTTTTAGTTCCGAGGAAAGACATTGTAATTGATTAGCCTGTGGTAATATTTTGATAGTTAAGAATTTATACCATCTACTTCAGAAAACATGAAATGCTCTTCATACTGTTGGAAGAATTATATTTTATTCAACAAGCTTCACTCAATCTGTAACTGCTGTGCAAGTAATGATTGATAATATCTAGCATATAATACCACAGACATTAATCTAAAGCCTGTGTCAAAGAGAATTAGTGCTGCCATCACATAACATATTTATAGAATATTTTTTTTCTTAACAATGAAGAATTCATGTTTTGCATACCTCATTTCCTTTTAATAATATAAGTAGTGAAAATATGTTCTGGCGAGTGAATGGTAACAGTTTTATTGTGGAAACCATGACCCTCTATGATTTAAGGATGTATCCACCATTGTTGTGAGCCAGTAGTTTGGTTCCTGAGCCAGGCACATCCATAGTACTCCTAGGTACCTTCTGCCAGGATTTGAAGGAACAGAGTAAGAGCAGGGAGCAGTGGGCAAAATGGTCCTCGCTGGAAAAGCTACAGGATGCTTGCCAGACTAGACATGCTATGTCATTTATCTGGTTAAGCTCCAGTTGTACTCAAACAGGTACTCTGGGTTGCCCATGCCATAGCTCTCAGCAACCTGCAACTAATATTATCTGGATTTAGGTAAGTAGAGTGTGTCCATTTACAACAACAACAACTTTGATTTATATAGCGCCCTCCATGCCAGACGGCGTCTCAGAGCGCTTCACAGTAGCGGATCTCGGGACCGAGCCAGGAGCAGGGGCAGGAAGGTGACCAAAAGCTCGGTCAAAGAGAAAGGTCTTCAACTGTGACCTGAAACCACATTTAGAGCAGTGGTTCCCAACCTGTTTTTGCTGCGATCCAAATTAGCCACCAATAGGTCCTCCCGATCCTTAGAAGTCGACATCGCGACTGAAGCGAAGCGAAGCTCAGCCAAGACGATATCTCTGTCTCTTTTGCGGACTCACTAGTATGGTCTTTCATACAAATTGGTTGGCAGTGTCACCTCAGGCACTTTACAGCATTAAAAAAGCATTTTTTAATTTTCACATTTCTGATGACCCTTCGCGACCCTACTGAGGACCCCTGCAACCCTGATTTGGGTCGGGACTCGAGGATGGGAACCATTGCTTTAGAGAGAGAGTGAATATCGAATTCGAAACACAGGGAAAATTTCATGTGGTGGTATTATACATATGTGGAACTCAGTTTGATTTAGCTCCTCTCATGTTTGGTGATAAGGTTTTCAAAACAACTTGCATGTATATATATATATCTATAAAAATCTATAGATATATATGTATTTATACGATATATAGTGTCCCTCAAGCATCTTGGACCATTTACATGCAAAATGCAGTCACGTCACTTTGTAATAAATCCTGCTGGGCACCAGAACGACACTATATCAAAAGCAAGGATTTTTTAAAATATATAATTGGTTCAAAATGTGCTGTCTTGTCTAACCTTACTGCCATAGCCATTTCAAAAAATATTACTGTGGCCTTGCATCTCTCGATGCTGATTAATGTCAGCACCCAAATGTAATGCTCCAGTAAATTAATTTCATTGTGGCATTAACCTTGAAACAAGTTTGAAGTTGTCCATATCGATAGCATTTATCTGCAGAAACAACTTGACCATTATTTAGATTATATAGAGCAATGTTAAAATGACATACAAGTCTTCAGATACATTTTCAAAACTCTCAGAGCTGTCACTTTGGTTCAGGTCAGGTCAACAACAACAAGAACAAAAACTTCAATTTATATAGCGCCCTCCACATCGGACAGCATCTCAGAGCACTTCACAGTAGTGGATCCCAGGTCATTGATTTTGTTCAACTAAGAATCTAAATAAAACAGTTGGTGACAAAATAGAAATAACTAAATTGAGGACCTTTCATGATGGCAGGACATCTGAAAGCACTTCATTTAATTTACTACAACATGTAGTGACTGTGTTTTATAGGTTCAGTGCCTTGGGATCTTTTGACGGGAAGGACGCAATACCAATGTAATTTGTTGTTGTTGATGCAAACCGCAGCCAATATGCACAGAACAATGTCTCATAATGAGGTATGAATGAATGATCAATTGTATTTAGGCCAGGATACTGGTACAGATTCCTGTCACTTTTCAAAGTTGTTGATGACAGCAATAAAATAACACCAACAACATTATAACAATAACAACAATGTCCACCTGAATCGACAAACAGAACCTCGGTTTAACGTCTCATCTAAAGCATGGCACTTTTAGCAATCCAGCATTCCTTCAACACTGTACATGAGTGTTAGCCTGGACTGCGAGATACAAGTCCCAAAGTGAGCTTTCAACCAACAACCTTGTGACTCAGAGATGAGAGTGCTATCAATTGAGGCATGCTGACACCCTCATCAACTAGACAAACACTGGTGCTCGGACTGGAATGATTGATGCTCTAACTTGTTTTTTTGAATCTCTATTATGTCTCTATTATGCATAAGTTAACTTTAAACCCCCCCCTACCATATCTTCATGAATATTTTCTCAAGAATATAAACATACCACCCAAAACGCAGACATAAGAAAAGGATTTAAAATCATTTGCAGCCTAAACACAATGTTTCAGTGCAAAGGAATACTGTATTATCTTTCAGAGAACGTGCAGAATTTGTTCATTTGGAATATATACTTAATTTTAGATTTAATTAATTTCCTAAGTTTTGGATGAGCAATAAAATTAATGTGTGACACCTGTGAAAAAGCGAGGGCATGCTGCTTTCTCAATGAAACTTAATATGGCTGTTATATTACAGCCATGATCAAGGGTAATGTCAACTTACATGTAGAATAAAAAGGATAATTCTGATTATTCAACCATTCAGTGTATTTCAGATTTGGTGACAGACCATAATACTCATATTTTACTTTGTTAGGAAAGCCAAGATTTGTTTGTCTCCTGTCCTTCCTTATTTCCCTCTTATTCAGCGCCTTTGGGCGTCCTCCTGACGTGAAATGCACTATATAAATGTATTTTTGTTGTTTTGTTGTTGCTGTCCTTGGTTGCCCCTTGTTCCTTGTCCAAGTGGTCATTCTTCATCTATAAGTTACGATTCTCAGTAGGTTTTTCCCAAAGTGAAAGGTGCTGGGTGCTATACACATGTAAAGTTGTTGTTGCTTGACAATCGAGGGAGGACAGGTTGGGGGGTGGGTTGTGGTGGAGGTGGTGCAGAGAAAGGTAATCAGAAATGAGTGGGAAAGCAAAAATCTCCGCTTGGCGTTCAGTGTAGTGACATTGGTGATGACAATCTCTGTTCAGACTGTTCATCATTACTTTTCAGATCAAAGCTAAGAAATAGTTTTTGTCCCCTGTTGAAAATGTATGTTTGATGTCACAAATGGAATATCATCAATATGATCCATGTGACAGCAACGATTTTAGTTTGCAAATTAGATTGTGGAATTTGTTTTCAAAATTACACAAAATCAGGAAAAATTCTAATTCCAGAAGCCAACAACAGCCATTTCTGTGGCCAGGTGTTTGCTTTACATTCTTCTCGGCTGAGTTTTAGTTCATTGAGAAGACAGTCACCATCATCATCATGATGATAACAATAAGAAATAATAATAATAATCCTTCCATTTGATATAGTGCCTCATCACTTCTTGAAACCTCTGACCTCCGACCTCCTCCCCCTATGGCACTTTTCCTGTACCGACCCATCCTCCGCCTCCAACACCCTCCATAATACCCTCTCCACTATCCTCGACACCCTGGCCCCCCTCACCTCTAGAACCGTCTCCCACTCCCGATCATCACCGTGATACACAATTCACCTCCGTTCCCTCAAAGGCCAAGTGAGAGCAGCTGAACGCAACTGGCTCAAATCTGGCCTCAAGGTCCACCAGCAAATCTGGCTGAACCGCATCAAATTTTACGGCTCTGCCGTAGCCACCGGCAAATCAGCCTTCTACTCCAGGACAATCCTGGAAGCGAAGGACAACCACCGCCTCCTCTTCGCCACCACCAACCAGCTCCTCCACCACCCCCACCCCCCATCGTCTCGCTTCGCAGATCCTCTCCTCAAATGCACATTGCGAGGAGATATTTGACTTCCTCGAGTCCAAAATTGAGAGAATCCGCTCTGTGGTTTCATCCCCCCACCTCTCCTCCACCTCCGCCCCTCCATCCGCTATTCCAACCCCCACCCACCCCCCCTTTCATACTTTCATCCCCACCTCCCCGTCTTCAGTCACAAAAATAATCACCTCCATGAAACCCACCACGTGTTCACTGGACACCATCTCCACCCCCCTCCTCCGCACCCAACTCCACCTTCTGGCCCCACTCATCTCTGACACCATTAACCTTTCCCTCTCCTCAGGCACCGTCCCTGCATCCCTTAAAACAGCTTCCATCACCCCTATCCTGAAAAACCCTCCCTTGATGCGTTGCAGCCATCAAGCTACCGACCAATCTCCAACCTCCCGTTTTTATCCAAGGTCCTTGAAAGAGTGGTTACCTGCCAGCTCCGCTCTTTCCTTTCAACTCACTCACTCCTTGAACCCCTCCAATCAGGTTTCCGCCCTGTTCACAGCACGGAAATTGCCCTGGTTAAGGTCACAAACGACATCCTAACCACCTGAGACCAGGGCTCCCTCTGCCTCCTCGTCCTCCTTGACCTGTCTGCTGCATTCGACACAGTCGATCACACCATCCTCCTCCAACGTCTTTCCTCCTACCTCAACCTTCAAGGCACAGTCCTTGACTGGTTCCATTCCTACCTGACCCACCGCCTACATTTTGTATCTTCCAACGGTTTCTCCTCAAACCCTCGCACAGTTTTTCATGGTGTCCCCCAGGGCTCTGTCCTCGGCCCCCTCCTTTTCACCATTTACACGCTCCCTCTGGGCAATGTCATCTGCAAACATGGGGTAAATTTCCACATATATGCGGAGGACACCCAAATGTACCTTTCCGCCTCATCCCTCAACCCCCAGACCATCAATGTTCTGACAGCATGTCTGTCCGATATCGAGACCTGGACGAGGGACAACTTCCTCCAATTGAACGTGAGCAAGACCGAGGCCTTCCTGATTGGCTCAAGCCAGCGCCTCCGCACATCGGGCGCTGTCAGCCTCAACATCCAAGGCTGTACTCTCCACCTCACAAAGCCAGTCTGGAACCTCGGCATCACGTTCGACCATAAACTCTCCGTCCTCCCCCACATCCGTGTCTTGACCGGCACCGCTTATTTCCACCTACGCAACATTGCCAGGCTCCACAACTATCTCACCCCCCACGCTGCCGAAACACTCGTACACGTGTACATCACCTCACGGCTGGACTACCCTATTTAACCGATTTACTCTCCCCCTATAAGCCCACCCGGACCCTCCTTGGAGCAGGACTTGGCCTGCTCCACGCCCCCCGCCCAAACCGCCCCACCATCGGAGGCCGAGCCTTCAGTTTCTCCGCTCCCACCCTATGGAATTCCATCCCCCAATCCCTCCGCCTTGTTTCCTCCCTTTCCTCTTTCAAGGCCGGTTTGAAGACTTTCCTCTTAGACCGTGCCTTTTGTTCCCCCCCCGAACTTTTCGACCTCCCCTATGTGTTTCGCCCCTTCCCGAACACTTCCCTCCCAGCTCGGGTCACACGCCTCCTGTGCAGCGCCTTGGGACGTCCTCCCGACGTAAAAGGCGCTTTATAAGTTTAAATTGTTCTTGTTGTTGTTGAAATGTCTCAAAGTACTTCACAGAACATACTACTGTATACATTGAATTGACTACTTTTTAGTGTGCAAAAAGTGGCAACCAATTGTGCACAGCAGTGACGAGAAGCAGTCATGGATTGAAGTGACCAATTTAGTAGTATTATAATTACCCCTGTAAAAGTGATCCAGCAATCGACTACCAACTGGTTTCCTGCTTACTGCTAGGTGAACAGAGTAAAGAAAACTTGCCCAACATTTCAGCCTGCTGGGAATCAAACAGAGGTCTATCGTTTGCGAAGCAAATGCTTCCATTCTCCCATCTCACCCCTACTGGTAGGTAAACTTTGAAACACTGTTCATTGGCTTTCTGAAACACCTTCCCCAAATCCCTCTGCCTCACACCATGGTCCCTATTTATCTTAAAAATGTTGCTAAAACTTCTTTGTCCATGATTTCACATAATAATCCTTGCATTTGATATAGTGCCTTATTGCACCTTTGAGAGTCTCAAACTCAGAGTATACCGTCAAGTTAATTGACTGTATATTTTCTGGGTGTAACGCGGCAACCCACAAACAGTCGTGGATTGAGTCACCAAATTATTTTTAAACAAGCAATCAGGTATCTCCTCTTTAACGTCCACTGAAGCCACCTCCCCCAGACTTCTTGATGTGTTATTGTTTTCGTCCATCCACTAAAGCCGTGTTGTTATACACAAATACACAGTTAATTTGCTTTACAGTATATTATATGAAGCGCTTTGAGACATCTAGAAGACATAAAAAGCGCTACATCAAAATGCAAGGATTATTATAATTATTTACTTAAAAGGAATAGTCTGGGATGTACACACCATTCAATTTGGTAATCTTACTGAATTTTATGCCATAGAATTCAAATTAATTCTAGCTCTCGGATATTCCAACCTTCTGCCTGCAGTCATGAGGATACAAACTCTTTATTTGCACCCTTACTGCTGGGGTATACATCTCTTGATGACTGGCAAAACGAATTTCTACTACAATGCCATGCAATCAAATGCATCATCAAATGCAATCACACACATTGAAACAACTTTTCTATATTTCCTGTAATAATTCAATATGTTTTCATACAGGAGAAAAAATTGGTATAAAAGTATAATACAAAATAGTAATAATAATTATTGCTTTTATGGTGCCTAAAATCATCAAAACATCTTAAAGTGCTTCACAGGTAATTGCCAAAAGTATAGTGACTGTATACTAGTTTACAGTAATAATGTACTAATGCTTCAAAACAAGACTAATGTCGATCATTGTTTACCACCCGGTCTAAATACAAAAAATTGTAACAGTACCAACAACAACAACAAAATTACATTTATAGAGCGCCTTTCATGTCGGGAAGATATCCTAAGGCGCTGAACAGTCAGGGGTCAGGACCTAAGCATGGTGGTGGGGGCAGGGTTGGGATGAAGGAGGGCCGAGATGTAGGGCAGCTACTGAAGGCACAGTCGAAGATGAGGGTATTGAGACAAGCCTTGAAGGAGGCAAGCAGGGAGATGCAGAGGGATGGCCATTGTTGGATGGAGATCCAAAGCGTAGGGGCAGAGATGTTGAAAGCCCGGCCACCGATGGTAGGATGGGTTAGGCCGGAGACATGGAGCAGACCGAAGCCTGCTGAATAGAGTAAGCAGACAGTTGATAAGGGCTCAGCAGGTCAGAGATGTAGGAAGGGGAAAGGCTGGTGAGGATCTTGAATTTGATACGCTAAAGCTCCGGTGGAGCCGGACAAGGGTGGGGGTAATGGGGTTGCAGAGCCTGATGTGGGAGAGGACAGAAGCTGCAGAGTTTTCGATGATCTGCAGCTTATGGAGGGAAGAGTTGGGGAGCCAACAGGAGGGAATTGCCATAGTCGAGCCTTACTGAGGAACATATTTTGAATCAATATGTTAAATGCATGCTGATTTCCCTGTTACAGTAGATGGTAAAATGTACAATTATATCATATATATATCCAGCACCTTGGGACGTCCTCCTGACGTGAAAGACGCTATACAAGTCTAATTTTCTTGTTGTAGTTGCATATTTGTTTGTAGAAAAATTATAATTTCCTTCTTTATACAATAAAGTACAACAATACAAATTTCAAATCGAAAGAAGGTCCTTTAACGATACTGGTTTGCTTTTTTTTTGCTTATGTTGTGAATTAAAGATTGAGGAAAATGGGGAAATAACATTGAATAATAAAAAAAGCATGTTTATTGTAATATTCTCCATTGCACTCTGCTGGGATATAAATTCTTGAATATTAGTCCCTCGCTGTAGGGTGCCTTGGACATTCTTTACATTTATAACTTTCAGATAGATTGTGAACTCTAAGATAGATACAACTTTCATTGCATCTTTTTCCTCATTTTTCTATCCATATCCCTCAGGCTATTTCCAGCATTGCAAGTAATACACACTACTTATCAGAGTAGTATTTGATTCACAAGGCTGCTTAAAAGAATTGTTCTTCCCATGCATCAGCCAATAGTGAATTTTAAACACATTTTTCACCAAGAGTAAAATCAAACAAACTAGTTTTCCCCTCTCCCCTTTTGACACTATACACAATCTCCGCCGTAAGAACATTTTCTCCATCTATTTCCACCTCCCTCTGTTGCTATTAAAACTTTAATGGTAATTACAGCTTGTCACCTTGTACTTTCAAGCGAGTTTAAATTTGCAAGTGTTCGAGTCTAAATCTCTGAGCTGTTACTTATATGCATACTCGAAAGAAAGATTTGTCATCTTCGGAGATGAAACCCTGCTTACACATTTGTCATATTAGGACATAGAACAACGTCTATCTGGATTGACATAACTAGTTGCTGGGAGACAAGGATGTTTAAACATCATGGTGTGTATTTTGACAAATGACCTATGAAATATCACAAGAATTCCCAAGTCCTTAAGTGAACCATCTGCTTCTTCACGACTGAATTGTTTCACTTAACCTGTTCCAGTGCACGCCTGCTCTTGAAATCAAGGAACTATAATGGTCATTATTGGTCAAAACAAATATTGGCACCTTGACAAGATGGAGAATTGAATGTCACAATGTTGTTCTGTTCCTTATTCGTAATCTGAAATACATTTTTCTGAAGACTTTTATGATCTTTGTAGTACAGTACTTGAGTTTTATGTTTCGCTTGATAAAATGATGGCATAGTTGTGTGGGGAAATTTGTTTTGACCTACAATTGTACAAAATAACAAAAGTTAATGTAATAATAGAACAACACAAATTTGCTAAACTAAATGATTCCACTTGGTTAAATAACCTTTTCTCTGGAGATAGGCAGCACACAGTCTGGGATCCGGGTTTGAAGATAGCCTGCATTGTGCGGATGAACCTCTCAGCACTCTGGATGTACTGACTCCCACTAAAACAACGTTCTATTGACAATGATACCACAGCCAAAATATGCCTTTAATTTGGCACACCTTCACACTGAATTGGCAGATTCTATCAGACAGCTTGCAAGCAAGCTGCTGTGGCAGTTGGAAATGTCACACTGTTGCAGCAGCACGAGGCACAGTTTTGTTTTTGAGGTTAAGATTTATTATGCAAGAATGTGCTCAAGAGTAATAACAAAATGGTCTGTCCACTCTAAAGAGTTCAGAGCTAACTCCGCATAATAGATAACCAATGAAAAGCACATCCAAGAAAGCATTATTTAATATATATTCACTTAAACTCAGTGGATTAGAGCATACCATGGGATTTTAATGATAACTTGTTGAAAGTGCATAACTGGCAATGTGTGACCTGAATACCACTTACAAGAGCTTCGGTAGTCCTGAAGGAGTCTGGATTAATTTGTATGTACTGTATAAGGAAACTTGTTTTCATTGTGTGGCTAATTGAATTTGTTAGTGAAATAAAGTGACTGACAGACCTGGCTGATGTTACACTTGATGGTGATGTTCAGAACAATCATTGTGTCTACTCTTCTTTTACATCAAATCTAAGTACAGGTACTGTAGTTTCTTAACCCTTGTTTCCTAATCAGCAAGGAAATGAACATTTAGAAAATAGTCAATCCTTAACAGTACTAAATGAAATCAAGCATATAATAATAATAACAATAATAATTGTATTTATTATACAATTCTTTTCATGTCTGGAGTTGAGGGTGGAATAGAGGTAGACTTGGGATTCATCCGCATACACGTGGTGTGGATCCCTGAGTGTCCAGCACCTTGGGACATCCACCTGATGTGAAAGGCGCTATACAAATATAATTTGCTGTTGTTGTTGGACGTTACTGGTGGATAATGTCACCAAGAGGGAGCATGTATATATATTGCACAGGAGAGTATGAAGGACTGAACCCTGAGGAACCCCACGTAAGATGGTGGGGGGCTGGTGGAGCAGCCATTTGTGGACACAAAGTGGAGGTTGTGTGAAAGGTAGGATCTGAACCAGTCAGGGCCAGACTCATGTAGGTTGAGGTGAGGGGAGAGGCGGTGGAGTAAGATAGATTGGCCAACTGTGTTAAAGGTAGCAGAGAGTTCAAGGAGGACGGGGGACCGATGGACTAAATGTCAAATGTCACTTTGGCCAAAGTTATTTCTGTGCTGTGGGCAGTTGCCAATTGTTCCACCAACTGTGTTCGGTTCAATTGCATAATATTTTACAAAGTAACCTTGGAGTGTGAGGGTTACAATAATAATCCTTAAATTTGCTGTGTGTCAAGAGTCTCAAAGTTCAAGATCAAAGGAATGTGTTTGCTAAAAAGAAATGTTTTGAAGTGATGTGAAATGCCTATTTTCAAAACAAATAAATAATAAATAGATATCAGAATTATACATACGGTATATATTTTAATTCATGATACCGTAGATTAGTGGATCAAGCCCAGATTGACTGAGTGTCAGGCATTTACCAGACTATACCGGAAGAGTTAAAAGTGCTCTCTTGGCTAACTTCTCCTGGGTAGACAAAGGACAAAGTGATAGGTACAAAATATACTGCCAATAAATACTTCCAACAATAAAATAATAAGAGGATATGTATTCAGAGAAAATAAAAACAAACCAAGAGTAAACAACAATATTATAACACTGCATTCAAGGACACCCAATATTCAGTACAGCATCCAACACGTGTCAAGTGACCATCAGATATTTAACTTTAGTGGCTCAAAGATTCTGAATCGTTATTATTATTAAATCAATGAGAAATTACTGTTCTGAATTTTTCTGGGGAAGTGGGAAAAACGTTAAATTTTTCAAGATTTACTCTATTTATGTTGCACCTGAGAGTCCAGAATTTGTTAAATTTTGTCTTGAAATTTGCTTTTTTGTATAAAAAAAAGCTTCAAATTTGTGACTGAATTCAACCATTTGCCAAATCCTGAACCTTAAATATGAAGAGAACAGATTAGGTTTACAAAAATAGTGCACTGTTGATGCTGGAAATCTGAAATAAAAACAGAAATCGCTGGAAACACTTAGCAGGATTTGACAGCATCTATGGAGAAAGGAAAAGTGAGTCAATGTTTTGGGTCCATAACCCTTGATCAGAACGCTGTTCACAGATTAAGTTTACAGCTGGTGGAATTTCTCCCACTTATTTCTGATTGCTGTAGATCTGCTTAATGAGAACATCATTGCGCTTTGTTGTGTTGCTTTCCAAAGATTGAAATAACTACTGATACACCATCGGTGAACTTTTCATCATTGAAATGCAGAGCACTATAAATTCTCTTATTAATGCATTATCAATGGAAATGACAGCGGAAGATTCTACAACCCTTTATTTTAGTTAATTACATAATTTAAGGCAACAGTCATTCAGTATGCATGCATTCACACGTTCCTAACCCAAACCACAAGTTCTGCACACCTGGAAATTAGACCTTAATGTCATGTTATTTATAGTTTGAAATTGCATAAATGCTTATTAGTACTTGTTAAACATTTAGAAAAATTATTTGAAACAGAAGAGAATAGTGATCAGTACACAGGAGCAAATTTGCTGCATTGAACAGAATAAACCTCTTTGTTCTTTCCAGGCTTTAAAAAATGAATTTGTCAAATATGTGATTACAATAAATAAAACTTGAAGCCTGATCTTTACCGCAACGTAGAACAGATGTGTATAAATCTCAAACCTTGTCAGCTTCAGTATTACTCCGGATTCATACTTCAGTTCCTTGTACTTTCTATTTCAGTTACACTCTGGAACTCCATCCACAGCCCCTTCACCTCACTTCCTCTCTTGCCACCTTGAAGGCCAATCTCAAGATCCTCCTCTTCGATCGTGCCTTCAGCCGCCCTCCCAACTCTCCCCCTCCACTCCTAACTCTCTCCCTCCCCTCGGCCATACCCTGCACCTCCCGACCTGACTGTTCAGCTCCTTGGGACATCCTCCCGACATGAAAGGCACTCCATCAATGTAATTTTGTTGTTGCTGTTGTAATTAAAATGACAATTAATTGAACTACATTCAGGCTATTAAATCAAATCAGTAATACGGACATTAATGGCTGGCTGATGAACTCCTTACGTTACTGCTCAAAATCAGAGCATTATCAGCAGTATAACAAATCAATGTTCATTTCAGACCTGCAATTAGCTTCAAACAAGTAGCTTCAAGCTGAATATTTTATGCAGCCATATTTGTATTATCTACTATTTAAAATCAGTAAGAAAATCAATGCTTATTTTTATTGATGAATTGTCTTTAAATGGCCAGTATTATTGATAACTATTCATTGTATGAAATGCAAGCAACATATAAGAGTTGATCTTATCTTGGAGGCAAACAAGAAGGTACAATTAAAAGATACCTTAAATAGGAAATTCCAAGAACAACAACAATACAAGCAAAATTACATTTATAGAGCACCTTTCACATCGGGAGCACGTTTCAAGGTGCAGAAAGAAGTTAATGTACATGTGTGTATGACTTGAAAAATCATATACAGTACTGTGTATGTGCAACTGACTGCCATGTTTCATCCACAAAATATTCAGTCACTTTACAATATATTCTGTGAAGCTCTTTGAGACTTCTCAATAAACTGATGAGACATTGTATTAAATACAAGGATTATTATTATTATTATTATTTAATGTGGTTCAAGCTTGTGGCACTGGAAAATGATTGGGATCTTTAGCTGTTCTTTTCCCTTTGCTAATTTAACTCAAGGCTTCAGCATTAACCGAGAAATTAACTCAGCTTCTGTTTAGTTTGGAAACTCTGAAACATGAGTCAAACGCCTGACTCCCCCCAACCAACCCCCATCCCCCCAAAACAAACATTGGAATAATTGCCCTGTAAATTCACCATCACTTAAACCTGGATTAGCATATCATGTTCACAACAACAACAACAAAATTATATTTATAGAGCGCCTTTCATGTCGGGAACACGTCCCAAGGCGCAGGTCAGGACGTGAGCAATGGGAGGGGCAGGGATAGAGTTGTGAGGGGAGAGAGATGGGAAGGTGGCAGAAGGCACAATCGAAGAGGAGGGTCTTGAGACTGTCCTTGAAGGAGGCAAGTGAGGAAGCAAGATAAAGGGACTGTGGGTGGAGTTCCAGAGTGTGGGGTAGAGGGGCTGAAAGCCTGTCACCTGATGGTAGGGTGAGTCGGGCGGCGACATGTAGCAGACCAGAGCCTGCTGAACAGAAGTGGCGGCTGGTTCATAGGGAGTCAGCGGGTGGAGAAAATAGGAGGGAGCAAGGCCAAGAATGGCCTTGAAAGTGAGGACGAGGATCTTGAATTCGATCCTCTGCAGAATGAGGAGCCAATGGAGCTGGGCAAGAGTGGGAGTGATATGGTCGCGATGCTTGGTGCGGGAGAGGACACGAGGTGCAGAGTTCTGGATGATCTGCAGCTTGTGAAGAGAGGAGGCAGGAAGGCTGACAAGGAGGGAGTTTCCATAGTTGAGCTTCTATAACGTCGGCCTCAAGCCTCTATAAAGTAAAGACAGCAGCTTTTTATTTAATTTCAATCTTGAAAATGATTCAAAAACCGCTGGTTGCTGACTCGGGACATGATGATGAATTCTAATGGTCATATTTTCAATTCCAAACCTTTTGTTTCCTCTTTTTGAAATTAGATACAAAAAATGCAATCGTTTTCTGGGACATAGGTGATGAATTATTGATGAGCTATTGTAGAATTGCACAATTCTTAACATGCTTGCAGTCACAGGAGGCTAGTGATAATATGCTTGGGGAAGGGAATGGAGTAAACCCCCTCTCAAAAACTTTCCCATTCAGTTCTTGTGTTCATATGCAGTGCCTTGAAACTCAGCAGCCAGATAAAGATTTTGGACACTATAATAGAGAGCTATGTAAAGTCAGCTGCAGTACCGAATGACACATCAGGAGATTGGAGTACTGATGGAGGGGGAGGAAAATTCCTAAGATGGGGTTTATTAGGAATATAGGTACAGAATATCTCCATATAGACCATTTTCAGCTAAGTGGACCATTGGCATATTTTAACCACATTTCCCAACCTTCCTTAATGCCTTTACATCCCAAGTCATTCTTTTAGACTTCCTAAATTATTCTGGATTTTACTGCCTTCCAAGACCGTGGACACCAGAGCATCTTTGCTGAAGCAGCACCTCTTGCAATTTCATTAAGATGTGTTCTCGGGATTGAAAATGTGGAGTTGACATAAATCAAAAGTGGTATACACTTGTTGGTCCAAATGGCCTTATCATGATTCTAAAATGTCATAGTTTTTCTAATCACCTCCTGCACTATGTTGAATGAGTTGCTTAACCAACCTACTGCATGCATACAATGGAGCCAACTCTGAAATGCATTGTAGTGTAGCAGCATATGTGGATTGCTGCCCTGTGGATTGTAAGTTATTTGTAATACAAAAGACACCAACTTGCTTTTCACTCTCACTCAAGTGTTGTTCTGCCTATTTGATTCAGTTTACAAGATCCCTGCCACGTGGACCACTGCATAATCAATTGCATTTGTGTGGCGGTAAAGTGCAAGAGAAAATGAATATGAAGTTAATCAAAAGTAATTTCAACACATTTTTAGAGTTTAAATCTCCAGGAATTTATGACATTTATAATGTTTGTAAAACAAACTGCACTAGCTTTGAATAGGTAGGCTTCATGTCATGGGAATTATTTTTAAATATCGCCACCATACCCCCAAACTCATACCGTTCAAGACAGTGCCCCTTACTCTGATGCTAGGCAAGACAGAATTAGGTGAAATTCCAGCAAGATATAAATTCAACTCCAATTGAATGCTGTTGAATCCATAGAGATGGCAATGAAAAAAAGACGTTTTTGTTTCCTCTTTCCACATAACACATGCATAAACCCATCACCATGCTTAAAAGTATTCTCTTCCACTGCCTCTCGTCTCAGGTCAACCTTCATGGTTCTGTCCTTAACTAGTTCAGTTGTGACCTCTCACACCATCTCCAATTTATCTCTTGAGCGGTGTTTCTTAGCACTCTGTCCTTGGTCCTCGCCTCTCCAACATCTACATGCTCCCTCTTAATGAAATCATCTGCTTGCATGGGGTCAACTTCCACATGTAACACACAACTCTATCACTCTGCCTCCATGCTTGACTGAGTGTCTGTCAGACATTAAGTCTTAAATGAGACGTAACTTTCTTCAGTTGATTGTCAACAAGATGAAGGCTCTGCTAATTGGTACTCAACCAACGTGAACTATGGCATGAGTGAGGCGAGACCAGAGTAAGAAGGAATTGGGTGAGAGTGGGAAATACTTGTTTTATTACTTGTATGTATATGTACTAAATTTAAACTATTGATAGAATTGGTAAATTGGATTTGTGGCTAAACTTAATAAGGAGCAGCTGTGGGGGATTTAGAAGAGGAAGAGCGCTGTTGAAGAGGAAGGTCGAGTCCGGCCTCGAAGGAGGAAAGCGAGGAAGCAAGGCGGAAGGGCTGTGGGATGGAGTTCCACAGTGTGTAAACAGTGAGGCTGAAAGCCCAACCGTCAATGGTTGGGCGGTTAGGGCGGTGGATGCGGAGCAGGCCTGAGTCTGCTGAACGGAGGGTGTGGGCAGGCTGATAGGGAGACAGTAGGTCAGAGAGATAGGTGGGGGCAAAGCCGTGAATGGCCTTGAAAGTGAGGACGAGGATCTTGAATTCGATCCTCTGTGGCATGGGGAGTCAATGGAGATGGGCGAGGGTGGGAGTGATGCAATCGCGAAGCCTGGTACGGGAAAGTACGCAAGCTGCAGAATTCTGAATGATCTGCAGCCTGTGAAGGGAGGAGCTGGGAAGGCCAACGAGGAGTGAGTTCCTGTAATCAAGCCTGGAAGTGAGAACGGTTTGGATGAGAGTTTCGGCGGCATGGGGTTGAGGTAGTGGCAGAGTCTGGTAATATTGCGGAGGTGATGGAAGGCTGTGCCGGTCATGGAGCAGATGTGGACGAGAAAGGATAGTTTGGGGTTGAACAAGATGTCCAGATTCCTGATTGGCTTTGAGAGTTGGAGAGAGCAGCCTTGAACGCTGATGTTGTCAATGCCTGAGGTGCGGAGGCGCTTACTTGAGCCAATCAGGAGGGCCTCCATCTTGTTGACGTTGAGCTGTAGGAAATTTGCCCTTGCCCAGGACTCAATGTCGATAGACATGAAGTCGGAATGCCAGTAGTAATGGAGTCGCAGGTGGACGTGGAGAGGTAGAGTTGGGTGTCATGCACATACCTGTGGAAATTTACTCCATGTCTGGATGATGTTGCCCAGGGCGAGAGTGTTGAGGGTGAAGAGCAGGGGGCTAAGGACAGAGCCCTGGGGAACGCTGCATGTGACTGCATGTGCGGGGGCTGAAGGAAAAGCCATTGGAGGAGACGAAGTGAAGGAAGTGGAAGAGATAGGACCGGAACCATTCGAGGACAGAGCCTTGCAGGTTGTGGAGGGAGAATAGGTGGTGGAGGAGGATTGTGTGGTCCATGGTATTGAAGGCAGCAGATAGGTCGAGGAGCACGAGAAGGCAGTGGGTGCCCTGGTCACAGATGGTCAGGATGTCATTTGTGACCTGGACCAGGGCAGTTTCCATGCTGTGGGAGGCACGGAAACCCGATTGATGGGGTTCGAGGGGTGTGTACTTTGTGAGGAAAGAGCGGAGCTGGAAGGCAACCACTCTTTCAAGGACCTTGGAGAGGAAGGGGAGGTTGGAGATGGGCCGGTAGCTTGATAGCTGCGACGCATTGAGGGAAGGCTTTTTTAGGATGAGGGGTGATGGCAGCGGTTTTGAAGGGAGTGGGAATGGTCCCAGATGAGAGGGACAGCTTGATTGTGTCAGTAATTAGAGGGGCTAGAAGGTGGAGCTGGGTGGTAAGGAGAGGGGTGGGGATGAGATCTAGGGAGCTTCATCAAGGAGATGGTCTTAATGACAGAGGATGGGGAGATGGGGTCGAAGGTGTGGTAGGCGGAATGGGTAGGAAACAGGATGTGGGGGGGAGATGGGGGGTGGTGTGGAAGTTGGGGGGCCAGTGACCACAGAGCGGATTCCCTCGATTGTGGTCACGAGGAAATCCAGCATCTCCGTGTAGCGGGAGTTTGAGGAGAAAATCTGTGAGGCGAGGCGGGGTGGACAGAGGAGATGGTTGGTGGTGGAGAAGAGAAGCCGGGGGTTGTCCTTCGCCTCCAGGATTATCTTGGATTCGAAGGACAATTTGGCAGAGGATAGGGTGGAGTGGTAGGAAGATGTGAGGATGTGTGTGTAAGATGGATAGGTTTCACCTAAAAAGGGACTTGGACAAATGAACTTGCAGATAGGCTATCTAGTGCTGTAGGGGAGGGTTTAAACTAATTTTGAGGGGAAGGGAATGCAAAAACCAGGGAGAAAAAGGAGGGATAAGACAGGGGGGAAATGCAGAACAGGTTAAGTTGATCTTGGAGTGCACATGCCTAAATGCACAGAATGTGACAAACAAGATTGGTGAGCTGCAGGCTCAAATTGCCGCAGGGGTATATGATGATAGCAGTAATGGAGACTTGGCTCATGGGTAGGAATGGGAGCTGAAAATTCCTGACTATAATGTATTCTGGAGAGATAGGGAAGGAAAAAAAGGGGGTGGAGTGGCAATATTAATTAAAGACCTGATTACAGCTTGGAAAGGGATGAGGTGCTAGAAGGCCTAAAAGCAGAATCTATCTGGTTAGAGTTAAGGAACAAAACAGGAGCTGTTATGCTGTTAGGAGTATAATGTAGACCACCAAATACTAGGAAGGAGATAGATGAGCAGATCTGCATTTCAGAAAGATGCAAAGGCAAATAGAGTAATGATAATGGGGGACTTCAATTATCCCAACATAGCCTGGCATAATAACAGAGTAAAGGGCAAGTGGGGGGAAGGATTCCTGAAATGTGTGCAACTGTTTTGTTCAGTATGTTTCCAGCCCAATGAGGAAGGAAGAAATGTTGGATCTAGTTCTGAGGAATGAAGTGGGGCAAGTAGAGCAGGTTTCAGTAGGAGAGCTTCTGGGCAATAGTGATCACAAAATCATTAGTTTCAGAGTGCTTATGGAAAGGAACAAACAACAATCAAAGGTGAAGATAATCAACTGGAAGTGGGCTAATTTCAGAAGTTAAAAAGGGACCTAGCCAAAGTGGACTGGAAACAAAGATTGACAACTAAAACAGCTAAGAACAATGGGAAGTCTTCAAGGAGCAGATAGTTTGGGGACAGAACAAATACATTCCCACAATGGGAGAAAGCAGGGCACCAAAACGTCCCTGGATGAACAAGGCAATTTTGAATAAAATAAAACAGAAAAAGGAGGCTTATGGCAATTGCCAGGTCCAAAATTCAGAAGACAATCAAATAGAATATAATAACTACAGAGGAGAACTGAAACGGGAAATAAGTGCATCAAAGAGATTATACATTAAAGGGAACCCTGAGGTATTTTACAAGCATATCAAGAATTAAAGGTTAATCAAAGGAAGGGTGGGGCCGATTAGGGACCAAGGTGGAGATCTTATTGTGGAGGCAGAGGGCATGGCTAATGTACTGAATGAGTACTTTGAATCTGTCTTCAGAAAAGAAGAGGATACATCTGATTCCACAGTATCATGTAAATAAATCTTTGAAGGTGGCAGGACAGGTAGATAAGCCTGTTTTTTTACAAAAGCATATGGGATACTAAGCTTTAAAAATAGGTGCATGAAGTACAAAAGTCAGGAAGTTATGCTTATCCTGCCTAAGATGTTGGTTTGGCCTCAGCTAGAGTACTGTGTTCAGTTCTGGGCACCGAACTTTAGGAAGGATGTTAAGACATTGGAAAGGGTGCAGAGGAGATTTACCAGGATGGTACCAGGAATGAGGGACTTCGGATTCAAGGAAAGGCAAGAGAGGCTAGAATTATTCACACTGGAGCAGAGAATGTTATGAGGAGACCTAATAGAGCTTTTCAAAATCATGAGAGGATTCAATAGGGTAAACAGGGAAACACTGTTTCCACTGGTGGATGTGTCAGTGACTCAAGGTTACAGATTTAAAATAGTGTGTAAAAGAAGCAGAGGGAAGTGAGGAGAATTTTTTTCATGCAGTGAGTTGTTCGAATCTGGAATGCATTGCCTGAAAGGGTAGTGGACGCTAATTCGATAACAACTTTTAAAAGAGAGGTGGATGTTTATTTTGGGAGGACGGATTTGTGGGTTATGGGGAGAGAGCCGGGGAGTGGGATTGACTTTGAATAGCTCTTTTCAAAGGGCTGGCACAGTCTCGATGGGCCGAATGGTCTCCTTTTGGGCTGTAAAATTCTATGATTCTATGAACTCCATAGCTCCGGTACTGGCATCATCACCATCCATGGATGCTCACTCACTTTTAATGATCAAAACAAATTCCAATTGTAACCTAGCTCCAAAAATATAATAGTTTTTTATTATGGTTTAGGAGGAAACAGATAGTTCAGGAGGAAGAGCAGCTTGTATGCTTACTCCTTAGAATTGTGTGATGGTAGGCAATTTTGTTTGGTAACCAATAACTTTCAGTTATTGAAACCCTAATCTGTGCTGAAAAGAAGTATGCATGGAACACAATGTGATACTGAATCAAGTCCTTCAAAGACTAGACATCGGTGAAACATCAAAATCTAGGCACTGATAAATGGTATGACAGAAAGGTAAATTGGAAAATTCAGCATATGATGGAAATGTTGCCCAAACCCATTAATAATACTAAGCCCTGCTCCAGTAGAGCAGACATACTTAGTACAGTTGCATTATAATTTTATCGTCCCCTCTGGGATCCTGTCAAAAGAGTATTACTAATACTGAGATGATGCCAGCAGTTTTTCTCATGATCATTATTCAACTTGCTGTGTTTATTCTTCTGTAATATGTTCACGATTCTACCTCACCTTCTTTTATTTGTCACGTGATGCTGCGTTGTCTAATTATTTTGCTTCACAGTGGTTGTTGGACCTTCATGAGCATAGGTATTTCTTGATGGCTGTCACAGAGAGTTGTCCCATTTCAGCTGATATCCTGAGCTTGTGCATTTGAAACTCCCTCCATTGTGTTCCACCACAACACAGCAGGACTTAGCAATCATGATATGGAATAAGAATGGAAAGAATAAGAAATACGCAAGTTAAAAAAAAAAGGAATATCAAATACTAACATCAGATGGTGGTGGCAGTGCAAGATGGAAATTTTTACAGACATATGCTACTGAGGAAGATTATAAAACCATACCATAAAGACCTGTGAACCTGGAAGACAAACCATTAATGTAAACTTAAAAGGGCCCTTGAAAAGCAGTAACTGTCCAAAAGTATGTGTGATAAGCTTTGCTCTGGTGCTTTATAGCATCATCAGAAATCTTATATTGCATCATTGCTTCACAGTAGAGGCCCAGCCAGCTGTTGGTCATATTTCAGATATTTCTTATAATATAATTTATGATAAAGATACTGTCCTGTCCAGTTAAATAGTAAGACCCGATAGGCTATTGTGCATCTTGTCAAGGAACAGTCAGGGACAGCGAGTGAACACTTTATCTTTGGAATTTGTTCACAGAATGCCACACATTATTGCATCAGCTACTAATGGTTGCCCAAAGGTAATATTTCATATTTTATGGGAGTAGATCAGAATATGTTCTAACGCTTTGTGGAACTCATTTTAAATGGATCAAGTTGTGTATTTTTTCACTGGCCTTTAGTCAAAGCAATTTTCTTTAAAGCATTTTGTGGGGATAATCTATATTTGAATAAATGGTTCTTGTTCTATGTTAGAAACATCTGAATACAGTACCTCTCAACTCAGGTAGACGTGCTTTGTTTTAAAGCATTTCTCCCTCAAATGATAGTCAGGGAAGATTGCAATGAAATTTGTAATGAGTTGTCGAATTACTTTAATTCTGTATGGCACAAGTTTCATTACAGTGCAGTAAAAATGCCAGCAGCAAGCTTCACCAGCTGACGATAGATGGTTGCAGTGCCTTTACATCTGATTGTTATTCATGTGATGCACTTTACTTTCATCAGCCATATGATGAACCTATTGTCTATTTGTTCTCTCCGTTACTTTCCTACCAGCATTATTAAGTCTCTTCAGTGCCTTTCAACATGTTTTATATTCTCATCAGTATACCTTCAGTTCTCATTTGTAACCAAAACTTGTTCATCTTCTTTCCCCTTAATATGAATTTTGCGGTTTACCTCCGTCTAACACACAGTTCTCAAGCTTGTCGGCAGCCTTCTATACAAAAGTGTTGTTGCACAAAGAGGTATATCAAACATTAATTTGACTGGGCTTTCAGAAAGCTAATTTTATTTTATTTTTAATTTAATCAATGCTATATACTTAACAACTACAACACTAAAATTATATTTATAGAGCACTGTTCACATTGGGAGGATATCCCAAAGTGCTGAACAGTCAGGTTGGGACCTGAGCAAGGGGAAGGGAGGGGCAGGGTAGTGGGGAGGGAGGGAGAGTGTTGGGAGGGCGGCAGAAGACACAAATTAAGAGGAGGGTCTTGAGACCAGCCTTGAAGGAGGCAAGGGAAGAAGTCAGGCAAAGGGATTGTGTGATGGAATTCCAGAGTGTGGGGCCAGAGAGGCTGAAAGCCCAGCCACCAATGGTAGTTTCATAGGGGCACAGCAGGTCAGAGAGATAGGAGGGGGCAAGGCATAAATAGTCTTGAAAGTGAGGACGAGGATTTTGAATTCGATCCTCTGGGGGTTGGGAAGTCAATGGAGCCAGGCGAGGGTGGGACTGATGTGGTCGCGGAGCTTCGTGCAGGAGAGAACATGAGCTGCAGAGTTCTGGATGATCTGCAGCTTGTGAAGGGAAGAGCCAGAAAGGCCGACAAGGAGGGAATTTCCATAGTCGAGCCTTGATGTGACAAAATTCATTAGACAATATGTTGATGAGCATAGCTATGCTGTGCTTGGCTTAATTTCATTGAAGAGATACTGTATTTATCTTGGATAGATATAATAATCAAAATCTAATTACAATAATAATAATAGTAATATCAATATCATTGATAATAATATATCATCAAGAATACTGATGATAATCATTCTTCTATTTGATGTTGAGTGCATTATGTCATGGAATCTTTAATATCCAGTGAAAAAGGCAAACTTTTACATATCACCTGAATGACTGCACCAACAACATGATGCATCTACAGAACTGTATTGACATGTCAGCTTAGACTATGAATTATAAGTCGTAAATTGCTGATTCGTTCAGTGTAATGCACGGGGAATGGAAAATATTATACTGGTGAACTCAGTTTGATCGCCTGTGATTTAGCTGAGGCCCTTTCTTGGGATGGAATAGTGAGATTTTCCCAACCATGATGTACCTGACTTGAAATTGCTTGATACTGTCACTGGACAATGCTCAAGGTGGGACAGTGTTCCCTTTTGTACTAATTGATAAGCATAAAATGTCCTAGGTGTATCAAATATAGTATCTTGCTGTTTGCTGACAATTACTTGTGATAGGCATTCAAAAGACTAAGTTTCAGATTCAGCATCAGAATTCATGAAATTGTAATTTAAGATTCATAGCTGGAGCCACAGCTTGGTTCACAAACCTCCTGAGGCCACTTAGCATCATTTATGTACAACACAGCTTGGAATAAGGACACTTTCTCACCTTTGCACTTCAAGGTCCTAACACAGACACCATTGGTGAGTTCTGCAGCTCAGTGATTAGAGCATTTGCCTCTGCAAGTGAGAGACCTGGG
Source organism: Hydrolagus colliei (assembly GCA_035084275.1). Lineage (NCBI taxonomy): Eukaryota > Metazoa > Chordata > Chondrichthyes > Chimaeriformes > Chimaeridae > Hydrolagus > Hydrolagus colliei. The sequence goes on from CM068743.1 coordinate 88,278,048, forward strand.
TTTAATTGTCTGCAGGGCGAAACCTTGGACAAGTTTCCTTACTCCACATGACTAATAATAATCATTCAAAAAAAGACTAATAATAATTTGGTCACTTCAATCCATGATGGTCTGTAAGATACAGCTGTGTGGAATTGCCTACCGCTCACCCAAAAGTAGGCAGTCAATTCACTTTACAGTATATTCTGTAATAATAATAATAATCCTTGCATTCAATATAGTGTTTTTCACATCTTCTAGATGTCTCAAAGCGCTTCACAAAATTTATTATAAAGTAAATTGACTGTATATTTTTTGTGGGCGAAACGTGATATAATAATCCTTAAATTTGGATATAACACTTTTCACATCTTCTAGATGTCTCAAAGAGCTTCACAGAATATACTGTAAAGTGCATTGACTGCATATATGTAGTCGAAATATGGCAGCTAATAGTGCACAGCAGTGTCCCACAAACAGTCATGGATTGAAATGAACAATTTATTATGGGTTGTCTTTTGAGGGATTATTATTAAGCATGTGGAATAAGAAAACTTGCCCAAGGTTTCATCCTGACCTGCCTGGATTCGAAACACAGGACTCATGCTTGTAAGGCGAGTGCTCTAACCACTGAGCTACAGGACTCCATTGTGAAGACACAAAAAGTGTTATATCAAATGCAAGTATTATTATCATTATTGTTGGTTATCAGACAATTAGATGCAGAGTTGTAGACCTGATAGATGTACTCAGCAGGCCAGACAGCATCTATAGAGAAAGGAAATTGAGTCAACGTTTTGGGTCCATGACACTTTATCAGTTCTGGGGTATGGTGGGAAGGAGAAGCTTTTAACGACTAACACAAAGTGGGAGGTAGGGAAAGGAAGACAAATGGGGTAAAAGATAGGTGATGATGGGTTAAATAGCTATTAATAATGCAAAACAAGGAGATGGGAGGGGAATTGTAGCAGGACCGGAATACCAGAGAGAGAGAAAAGGTGAACAAAATTCAAAGTACTGCAAATGCTGGAAATCTGAAACGAAAATAGAAGTCGCTGGGAACACTCAGCAGATCAGCTAGCATCTAAGGAGAAGAGAAAGTGAGTCATTGTTTGGGGTTCACGACAAAGCAAACATTGACTCACTTTCCTTTCTCCATAGATGCTGCCTGACCTGTTGAGTGTTCCCAGCCAGAGAAAAGGTGTGCCTGGGACCCAGATGATGTGGTAATGGTCACAGAAGAGGGAGAAGGTGAGCTGTAAAATTGTGAAATTGTTGAAATCAACATCGAGGCTGGAGGGCTGTAATATCCCCAGCAGATAGATGAAGTGCCCTTCCTCGAGCTTGCGCTGTGGTTCATTGGAACACTGTTGGAGACCATGGATGGAGAGATCAGAGTTTGAGTTGGAGGGAGAGTTGAAGTTGAAGTAGTTTATAATTATTTGATTTAAATGATAATAATCTTTCCATTTGATACAGCACTTTTCACATCTTATCGACGTCCCAAAGAGCTTCACAGATTATGCTTTAAGGTAAATTGACTGAATATTTGCTGCGAATTGCGGCAGCCAATTGCGCACAGCAGTGTCCCACAAACAGTCGTGGATTGAAATGACCAATTTTATTATTGTGTTTTTTTGGGGACGGATTATTATTCTCATTCTCCCTCTTTGAACATAGGTAATGACATTAATTAAGTGGTTTGAAACATCCTTCTGAAATGAAAGATGCTGTATAAATGTAAATTGGATAAATTATATTGTAATAGCATCCTCCAATTTACTTTTCTATCCAAGGTTGTTCAGAAGATTGCATTCTGAGCATTTACTTTTTCATGCCTATCATCTCTTAGGATTCTTAAATGCTGCCATCAGACCCTGGTGACTAATTGATTTTGAGTTGTATAGTTTTTTTCTATACCAATGAAGTGCACTTTTTTTTGTATCTTTATCCCTTTGAATTGCTGCAGCCAACAATGTGATACTGCATTATATCAAATGCAAGGATTATTATTTTATTATTTACTAACTGAACCTGCTGCAATAAGTGAAGTTCATTGGTGGATTTCATACTGTGGTTAATTGAAACATGAAGAATACTCAGCTGAGCAGACTGACATGCACTCGATATTGTGCTAAGCTAATAGTAAAGGTAGTATTTCTGTGGCACTAATGTTGGTTCATACCAATATGCTGATGCATCATGTGTTTTTCAATGAACGTAATAATGCTGCTGGTAAGATATCTGACTGAAAAATAGTGGAAATCGTGCAAAATGGATCAGATCAACTAACTGTAATAATCCACTTAAACTTCCTTAATGAGACTGGTGTTATTTCTACTGGCAATGAAGCAGTAAAAATGTCAGCGGGAAAAGTCACCACCAGAAATCCATGTTTTATGCATACTGGACCAGACTTGCTTGTTAAAGGTCTGGGAACTATATTTTCAAAGAGTCAATACCTTTAATGCCAATTTACCATCAGTTGCACAACAGCACCCAGGGCCGTCAAAGAAAATTTATTGTTGCTGATGTCAACTCCAATATGGGTTAACTAAGCAGTAAACACTTCCCTTAAAGGAATAAAACCATCAATTCCATTAATTATTTAAGTGCACATCAAATCCAATCCAGTGAGCATTTGCATCTGGCCATTGCAGCCAGACTCAAAGCTATAACTGCACTAATTTCCATCTGTGTTAAGAGGGAAATATCTGATCTATCCAGACTACTATTTGCATCCATCATGCCAGAAAGTGTACTTCAGCAATATAGAAGGAGAAAGGGAAGAATCGGATACTGAGAGTATGCCTGATGATCCCTATGCAGGGATCATCAGGCATACTTTCACTTCCTGATTTGTCTAAAGAACATTTAAGGTTAAAATCTTGTATTGTAAGATTCAAACCTTGAAGGAATTTTCTCATTGAGCTTTATAAAATAAGATCTTAACTTTTATTGCTGACTCCTGAAACTCCACCTTGCTTTTACCTGTAAAGACATGTTTTCTTAAAATTGTGGAAAATTCTTAAATTCGGTCTTTTAGAGTAACCTTGTAAATACAATCAAATTGAATAAGTTTGCCTTCTTCGCCTTATCATTCATTTTCTTCCTGTTCATTGTTTTCAACTTACGGTTTTATTTGAATTTGGTATATCTCTATCAGATCTAATCTATGTGTCCACCATGTTTGACCAGAGGAGGTTCTTCTGAGGGCAAGAGATTCCACAACGCATTCTAAGGAAAAATATTTTTCTCTCACTGCTATCATAGGACAGTACTATGTCCTATGTATTCAAAATCCTCTTATGTATTAATCTTAATGTTAGTTTTCCTAGCCAACAATTGGTCACCCACTTCACAGATATTCATGTGGACATCACTGCTTGCCAAATTGACTGACTTGCTTGCCTACAAATTAGGCAAGCAAGTTTATGCTTGCTTAGTTTATGAATATTGTCAGTCAATAGTGCTATGCAGCAGATTATTTTGTATATTTTGTTATCTTGGAAAAATATACCCTGGGGAACTTGTGGTAGCTTAGCGTGGCTCAGGCCATGATGTTAATCTAACCTTTTAAAATGTAAAAATATGCCAAGAAAATATCTGATTTGCAAAGGAACAGTGAGAGGGTAACAGTATTAATAAAACACTAATTCATGGTTTGTTGGCCTTCCAGTTTGTCTTAGTTCATTCATTAGGTGAGAAGTTTCTTCTCATAATACCTGGTTTATTTTGTATAGAAAAATAATTGTTCAGAAATAATTTCTGGCAAATGATACCCCACAACATATAGCATTTTTGTTTCATGACTCTTTAAGGAACATTGTTATATGCAAATTGGAAGTGTGTGTTTGCCTACAAATACCCACTCACTTAATGGTCAATCCTGTGATGTGCTTTACAACATTCTCAAGGCCTGAAAGAAGTTATATAGAACTTCTATAGAACTAATAATCCTCATGAAAGGATTATTATTTTATATTATTTTACTGCTCTATAAATGTAATTTTGTTGTTGTTGTCAGTTGCAAAATAAAAACAGCAAGAGACGAAGTCCGCCTAATGTTGTGCACAATGTTGCTTGATAAACAGTGGCATTGATTTTCTGTGGAGATTTGGATGTGTGTGCGTAGTGTAAACCATAGCCTTGTCTTGCACATGAAAAACCCTCAGTTCGAGCTTGAGGTTTCCAATTCCTTTAAAACAAATATTAAATGTGGCAGGTTTAAACACATCAGTGTACGTGAATTGATAAGGTTTCTGCCCCAAGTTACAAATTTACTTAAATTATGGGTTGTATAGAAATTCTACAATCCCTGAGGCATTGGCTGACAGGCAGTTCAAATAGTTTCCCTCTCTGTTCAGGTACGTGGAGGTACTGTTATATTTCAACTTTCTCTTGAAATATTTTTATAGTGATATTGAGACCTTGCTGCAACAGATCTGATTGGGTTCAGTGATCAATGCTCATTTATGGGATGGACCATAGCACCTATGTTGCTTTAATTGTTTCTTAAGTAATTCAGTATTGATCATTACCATCCACAATTCATTTTCACCACAAAATCAAACAGATGGAAAAATCACCCAAGGTTGACCTGCTGCCTAATTTCTAATTTTCTCCCCATAAAGCATTTTTTCTGTTGTAACATACAAAATCTTAATTACAGTTAATGAAAATCAGAGGACTCTCCCTGGATGCATTTTGCCTCTTAGATTTTCAGTTATTTATTAGCACACTCAGACGATATATTAATTGGGAAATTGTACATATTTGCATTTTCAATAACAACAATGCTTTACCTACTACTTACACATGTAGCTTTGGAGATACATTGATCTATTCTAAACCCTTCCCAATTATCCACAGCATTTAAAATTGCCTTGATTAATTATTAATTAATTCTGCCAAACCCGGATGCTCGAGCGGAGGTTGCAGAAAACCGGCCTTACGGTTCACCCCCAACTGTGGCTCGAGCATCTCCACAGCTATCGCCGTTCCTTGTGTCAAGTAAAAATGGCTTACTATTCCAACATTATCCTGGAAGCAAACAACAACCCTAAAGTCCTCTTTTCCACCACCCACCACTTCCTCTGTGCAGCCCCTCAGGCCTCCTCAATCTTCACTTCAAATGCGAAGTGCGAGGAGGTCATGGACTTCTTTTCTTCCAAGATCCACAATATTCGCCAGGCAGCATCATACTCCTGCCTCTCGTCACCCGCTACCACCCCCACCCCATTCCCCTCACCCTCCCACCCACCTTCAGCTCCTACCTCAACCCCCTTCCTACACTCCTACTCCCCTGTCTCTCCTTCCTCCCTCTCACACACTCTCATTTCTATGAGGCCAACAACCTGCTGCCTTGATCCCATCCCCACTAACCTACTGCTCAGCCAGCTCCCCCTCCTCTCCCCACTCCTCACTGATATCATCAACCAGTTCCTCTCCACTGGATCAGTCCCTACCCCCCTCAAAACTGCTGTCATCACCCCACTCCTTAAAAAACCCTCCCTGGATCCCTCAAACCCTAGCCACTACCGCCCTATTTCTAACCTGCCCTTCCTCTCAAAAGCACTGGAATGCATTGTTGCAAACCAACTCCGCGCCCACCTCTTCTCCTACTTTGAACCCCTCCATCCGGTTTCCATCCTGCCCACAGTACAGAGACTGTGCTTGTGAAAGTCACAAACAATGTCCTCTCTACCTGCGACCAGGGCTCCCTCTGCCTCCTTATCCTCCTGGACCTGTCGGCTGCGTTCGACACAATCGACCACAGTCCTCCTCCATCGCCTGTCCTCTGTCATCCACCTCAGTGGGACCGCACTTATCTGGTTCGAGTCCTACCTCACAAACCGCAAGCAGTACATTTCCACAAACGGTTTTTCCTCCTGCTCTTACCCAGTTACCTGGGAGGGGTACCCCAGGGATACATCCTTGGCCCCCTCCTTTTCCTCATCTACATGCTCCCTCTTGGGGATGTCATCCGCAGATATGGGGCACACTTCCATATGTACGCGGATGACATGCAACTCTATTTCTCCACTTCACTTTGTGACCCCCAGTCCCCTGATGTTCTGCCAGCCTGCCTGTCAGCCATCAGGTGGTGGATGAGCGCAAATTTCTTGCAGCTGAATGTCGACAAGACGGAGGCCATACTCCTTGGCTCTTGTCAACGTCTCTATTCACAAGGCTCTCACCTCCTCCACCATCCCGCCTGCCCCTAAAACTCTCCGAACTTGTCTGCAACCTAGGCGTCAGGTTCGACCCCCCCAACTGTCCTTCCTGCTCCACATCCAGTCCATTACCAGCAGTGCCTTCTACCACCTCCGACGGATCGCCTGTCTCCAGCAATAACTCACCTCAAAAGCTGAAACCTTAGTCCATGCCTTTGTCACCTCTCGGCTGGACTATTGCAATCCCTTCTCTCCAGTCTCCCCTCCACCATAATCCACAAAATCCAGCTAATCCAAAACTTTGCCGCCCGCATACTCACCCACTCTAAGCTTTGCTTCCTCATTACCCTAGTCCTTGCCAGACTTCACTGGCTCCCTATCCCAGAGAGGATCGACTTCAAGATCATCACCCTTCTTTTCAAATCTCTTCACTCCTCTGCACCCCCCTATCTCTCTGATCTTCTCTCCCCCCAACCCAGCACCCGCTGCCTTTGTTCCTCTGGGTCTGGCATCCTCCATGTCCCCTGAATCCTCCACTCCACCCTTGGCAACTGTGAACTCCCTTCCTTACTCCCTTTGCCTTGCCCCCTCTCTTCCCAGTTTCCGGTCACAGCTGAAGACCTTTCTCTTTGACCGCACTTTTGGTCACGTTTCTGCCACTGGCTCGGTCCCGGGATCCGCTAATGTAAAGCACTCTGAGACGCCGTCCTGGGTGGAGGGCGCCATATAAATCAAAGTTGTTGTTGTTGTTATCTTTGTGTACTGTGGTACAGTTCTGAACTTTCCCTCTTTAAGTTCCCACTAGTGTCCAGCAATATATCGATATATTGGTTATATCGGTATAATTTTTCATACCAGTATGCGATATTGGAAATTCGAATATATCAGTATATCGAAAAATTCGGTATGAAAAAAATATCGGTATGTTGCAAAATATCGGTATATCGTGTCCATCGATATATCGATATATTGGTTATATCGGTATAATATAAAACTTTTTCAACTTACCTTGCCGTCGGCATTGCAAACCTCCTGGGCCTAGAGCATGGAATGCGCGCGCACACCAGAATGCGAGCGCACCTCCGAATGCGTGCGCATACACAGGATAAAGAAACCCAGCAATATCGATATATATCGATATGAGCCCATCGATATATTGATATCGGAAAATTTCCATATCGACGGACCCTAGTTCACTTCCCACCCTGTTATTCATAGAAATTAAAGCACAGTATAGTTTGTGTTAATGCCACCATTTCCACTAGAGCTATTTTGAAATGCGAATTACCTACTGTTTCCTTTTCATATCATTTTGTACCCATTTATATTATTCATAGTTAAAATACTTGCATTTCATATTGTGCCTCATCAAATTGAAACCAGCATCACATTGATTTCAGTAAAGTGTGTTGGTGTGTGTAGGCAAAAATAGCAGCTAATTTTGTGCAGTGATGCCCTTCAAACTAACATGATGCGAATGATCATTGTCTTTAAATCTGGAGAAAGTTCCTTCTCTTCTCAAATAGTGCCATGGGATCCACAACATCCATGAAAACATACATATGGGACCTTGAAATATTGTTTCATCTGAAGAATAACACCAGTATAAGGGTTGAATTAAATTTGTGACTCTGAGAGGAAGTAGTGACTGCCACAAATGTTGTACAAAAAAAGTTTTTAAATAATGTTAGTAATATTTATAAGTAATTAAAAGAACACATCACAATAATGCTTATATATCGACGCATTGTTTGCAATAAATTTAATTGACCAAACTAAATTCTGTGGGAGAGATAGAGTAGCAATATCCAATTTAATGTACCCATTTTAATCCAAATATAAGTCCATCAAAAGGTATCCAAGTATTGTTGATCTCCAGTTCTATATCAAAAATTATCCAGATATTGTATGTTTACTCATCTCAAAGTATCCTGGTATCATGACACGAGCAATTATAATATGGCATGTCCAATTCGATCCCTCATTTTCAATTCTTTGTTCTGATTCTCTTTCGAATTAATTGCCATTCAAACAGTTCATTAGATGAACTCTCACATATTGTCATTTGCAAGAAGGTTCCTGTGCAAAAACAAATGCAACACATCTCTCTCCACCTGTAGACCATTTTTCCGTGAAAAAAAATGCTGATAATAACTTAAACCAGTTTGATGTTTATAAATTGTTTTGTTTCTTCTAGCAAAGCTAGTCACAACCAGCTCACATCATATGCTATTGATCATACATCTCATATATATACAATAACGCTAGTATAGTTTGAGATATTATTTAACACATTAATGATAGAATCTTACACCATTGCCATGTACAATGTATTTCAGAGTGCAAAACAGTGGCGGAGCCTGACGCTGAGCCAGGGATGACAGTGCTACCAACTGAGCTAGGCTGACACCTTTAAATAATGATAACAACAGCAACAAATTGCACTTATATAGTGCCTTTCACGTAGGGAGGACGTCCCAAAGTGTGGAGTACTGCCCGATTACAAGGCTGGCTGATCTGTCACCAGCAGTGCCCGGGAGTGTCCAATGGTGATAACACCATTGTATGAAAATAATGATAACATTAACTTTTAAACATCATTTTGGTCTAAGATTCAATATCTACTTTTGAGTAGTTCTGCGTTGAACTGCATTGAGTTCTTTAAAATCCAACTGGAATCCTTGGGTTAAAATCTCATTTGAAGGACAGCACCTCTGACAATCCTAGGACTGCATTAGAGTGCCAACTTGGATTCTACCTTAAAAAGGTTGAGTGCCACAAACTAAACTAGGCTGGCACACATAATGATCAGTTATTCACTATCCTCCTTAAGCTGGCTCCATGGTGACAGGTCTGGCAATGGTATATCGACATCAAGTCACCGTATTGTAGCAATTTCAATAGTTTAGTTTGTGTACCAATTGCAGTACTGCTGGGCACTGCTGGTGACAGACCAGCCAGCCTTGATATTGGGCAACACTTAGAGCAGTGGTTCCCAACCTCAGGTCCTGACCCAAATCAGGGTCGCGAGGGTCCTCAGTAGGGTCACAAAGGGTCATCAGAATTTTTTTGTTGTTGCTTTTTTTAACATTGAAAATCCTTTCTTAATGCTAAAAAAAAAGCACCCGAGGCGACACCAGTGACTAATTTTTATAAAAAACGTATGTACGAGTCACACTGAGTCCACAAAAAAGACAGAGATAACGTTTTGGCTGAGCTGAGCTTCAGTCCCGATATTAACCCCTATGGGTGGGAGGACTTGTTGTAGGCTAATTTGGGTCGAAGTAAAACTAAGTTTGGGTCACGAGGACATGCTGGTGGTTAATTTAGGTTGTAGCAAAAAAGGTTGGGAACAGACTAGTGAATTAGTGGAGGAATTATTTCCACTCAGTTTCTGTTAATCCTTCAACAACAACTTGCATTTATGTAGAGCCCTTCACGTAGGGTAGAGTTTTGGAGCTAGGACCACCCTTCCACAATAAGGTGATCCTAGCTAGACAAGCAATGCAAACCTTGCCAGAAAGTGCCTATCTGCAACTGATGATCTCTGTAGGGAATGCATATTTCATCTCAGAGAGAGGGAAATTCCTATGTGTAGTGGTTTGGATGCTCATAAGATTGGTGATGGGTTTCTCCATGTGTCAGACATCTAACTGACTGAGACAAAATTAAGTCTGCTTGGCTCAATTGGTAGCACATTTGCCTCTGCATCAAAAGGTTGTGAATTCAAGCTGAACACAGGGCCTCACCTCATAGTCTAGGCAGACAATCAAGTGTAGTTTCGCTGCTGTCCTCCTTCAGATGTTAATACTAAGGTCCTATCTGCCTGTGTAAGTAGATTTAAAAATCCCATCAACCAAATTGGAAAGAGTGTTTCCTTGTGACCTGGCCAACAATCCTTCCTGTAAATTGATCTTCACTTTTTGAAGGCAAATAACAACAACAATTTGCATTTAAATTGTGCTACTCACACTGGGTCCTGTCCCAGAATGCTTGACAGTGGCAGATAATGGCATAAGGGAAACCGGAAGGACATCCGAATGTCAAAGCTAGAAGCGTGATAAACTGTCACAAGTGAGGTGGTTCATTCAAATTTGTTCAATGCAGATTTGGATCATAATCATTGCATTATACTATAATATGAATTTATAATTCGTGATATCCTTCACACGACTGTACCCTCCATTCTCGAGGCCAATTGAACTGCCAGTTATACTGCCATGAATTGATTGTAGCATTAAGTAGCATTAATGGTCTAAAGGCCTTTGACATGGATGTGGGTGGATACAGTATAGTGAAATTAAGTGGGATCTGGGAAAACTATAAACCAGATAGAATCAAGGTAGGACCAATTACATTTCCTGGTAATTAATTTTCATTGGCTGCCAGAAACTTATGTTAACAGGCAGTTGGGAAAAATCATTGTCAATTGTGTGAGTGTACACAAGCAACCTTCAAATGTCAGTGAATGTAAAAAGATCTGGAGGCAGGAGGAGAAGCCAGGATCAGAAGGATATGTGCATTAGCTTTACAATAGTTAGGAGGGAATAAAGAAATGGATAGCTGGTATGATTTATCCTTGGAGGCTAAACCATTGGATCCCATTGATTAAAAATGACTGGGCAGTAGTTTTAATGATATGTTACAGTTGTAATAATTGTATCCATCTTGTGGGATAAGAAACCATTTTAATGTACTGAGGAGATTAACCTGGATTATAACTGGGATATATAAGGTTTTTAAAAGGAGCATCTATGCATTGCATCTGCTATGAAGAAATAGATGAAAGATACTGGAAAGCAAGCTGAGAGCAGAGGAACTCTGAGATTGTTCAGTGCACAGTTACTTTTGAAGAATACTTTAGTTAGATTATGTATGAGAGTATCTATGTTTATTTCAAATATTCACAACTCCTTATCCTACATTTTCTGACAAATATGTTGTACTATCTCAAGACCCATCTCTTCCGCCTCAAGAAGCGAGGTCCTTGACGATGGTCCTATCAGTCACCCCAAATCCCCTCCTTTCCTCCACCCACCCCGTTCCCCAGCTTGGCGCTGAAACATTGACTGTCCAGTACCTTGGGACGTCCTCCTGAGGTGAAAGGCACGTTACAAGTGTAATTTTGTTGCTATTGTTGTTGTTCAATCCCTGACTCCCTCGTCCCCCCTCACCGACTCCTATTCCCGTAAATCCCCCTGGCACACCAGTCACCTCTGAACCCTTAAGGCGCAAGTGCGAGCTGCTGAACGATCCTGGATCAAATCCAATTGAACAGTCCACCGGCAAATTTGGCATGACCATATCAAGAGCATGATACCACTCCATCCTAGCCTTCGCCAAATCCTCCTACTACTCCCAAGGTCAACTCCAGGGTCCTTTTCTTCACCACCAACCACTTCCTCCACCTACCCTCCCATGTCTCACCTATCCTTTCCTCCAACTGTAACTGCAAGGAGATGCTGGATTTCCTCGAATCAAAAATTGAGGGGATTCGTTCAGCCACCTCTACATACCTTCCACCCTATCTCTCCCCACGCCTTCTCTGCTCTCCTCCATAAAATGAAATCCACTACCTGCTCCCGTGATCTCATTCCCACCTGCCTCCTCATCTCCCAGCTCCATCTCCTAACTTTCCTCCTAACTGATGTCATCAATCTCTCCCTATCCACTGCCACCGACCCCATTCCTCTAAAAACTGCTGTCATCACCTCCATCTTAAAAAAACCTTCTCTTGACCCATCCCGACTCTCTAACTATCGCACCATCTTCAACCTCCCATTCCTCTATAAGGCCCTGGAACGAGTCGTTGCTTCCCAGCTTCGCTGCTTCCTCTCCCTCCCTCCCTCCTCGAACTTCTTCAATCTGGCTTCTATGCTGCCCACAGCACGGAGACAACCATGGTCAAAGTTTCTAATGACATTCTTAACATCTGTGACCAGGCCTCTCTCTGCCTCCTTGTCCTTCCCAATCTCTACGCCACCTTCGACACTGTTGACCATTCCATTTTCCTACACCACCTCTCCTCCCTCCTCAATCTCCGTGGATCTGCCCTTGCCTGGTTTGACTCCTATCTCTCTCATCGCCTACATTTTGTTGCCACCAACAGTTTCTCTTCCGGCCACCGCACTGTCACCTGTGGTGTCCCCCAGGGCTCTTTCCTTGGCCCCCTACTTTTCAACATCTATATGCTCCCATTTGGTGACATCATCCGCAAGCATGGGGTTACTTCCACATGTATGCTAATGACACCCAACTATCTCTCTGCCTTTCTACAGTTGAATGTCAACAAGACCGAAACCCTACTGATTCGATCGCGCCAGTCCCTTCTTGCATCAAGCGGTGGCTGCATCAACCTCCATGGTTGCACACTCAACCTGACCAAGCCAGTCAGAAACCTAGGTGTCTTGTTCAACCCTCGACTGTCTTTCCTCCCCCACATTCCAATCAATGGCTCGCTCTGCTTTTCCTCACCTCTGTAACATTTCCCGACTCCGACACTACCTCACCCCCAAAGCTGCTAAAACCCTCATCTGAGCCTTCATTATATCCAATTCAATTATGCAAATGCCTTGCTGGTCAGCCTTCCCAATTCCTCCCTCCACAGACTGTAGATAATCCAGAACTCTGTGGCCCATGTCCTTTACCTTTCTAAAATCTGTGACCCCATCGCCCCATCCTTGCCCAACTCCATTGGCTCCCCATCATCCAGAGGTTCCAATTCAAGTTCCTGGTCCTCACATTTAAAGCTCTCCACAATCTTGCCCAACCCTATATCCGTGCCCTCCTATCCCCTTACCAACCTGCTCCATGTTCTCTGACCCACCCGCCCAACAATTGGCAGGCGAGCCTTCAGCCACTCTGCCCCCAACCCGTGGAACTCCATCCTGAAGTCCCTCCACCTTGCCCCCTCCCTGGCCTTCTTCAAGTCTCGCCTCAAGACTCTCCTCTTCGATGGACCCATCGGCAACTCCTTATCCCTCCCCTTCTGCCCTCCCCACCGCCCCTCTCCTCAGCTCAGGCCTGAAGCATTAACTGTCCAGCACCTTGGACATATTCCTGATGTGAAAGGTGCTGTACAATTGTAATTTTGTTGTTGTTGTATCTCTTCTCTCATTGAAACAGATACAAGATCAAATCTGTGTAGGCGTGACAGCTAATTTATTATAGTTACAGTATTGGATATATAGGGCCATCAAGTGAGGATTGGTGTGAATATCTTAACAATTCTATGAATGATTGTGTGTGTTTCAGTTGGAGAAAATTCATATGGTACGATGATAGTAATATACGCAGGCAAATTGAGCAAATGAATTAGATGATGGCAATCTTCAGACCTTATCGGTCTTATTTGCTATATTGCAATTATATATATGGTCACTGGACCACCACTGGTTACTATAAGAATAAGGATGAGACAATATGCTTCCATCAGTTTGGGCATGTAGGCCTCAACTTCATTATCCATTGTTTCAAAACTTTAGATATCCTTTACCTTGCCTTATAACATCTTAGAGTCTTCTCAAAGCGCTTTACAGAATATTCTTTAAAATGAATTGATTATATTTTGTGGACAAAACGTGGCAGTCAATTGTGCACAAAAATGTCCCACAAACAGTCATGGATTGAGTGATCAAATTAGTATTGGCATTTTCTTTGCAGGAATTATTACCTTCGGAAAAGAGATTCACCAATCGACTAACAACCACGTTCCTATTTACTGCTAGGTAAATAGGTGCGTGTGGAGCAAGGAAACTTCCCCAACCTTTTGCCCTGCCCAGGAATCAAACCCAGGTACTCTCGTTAGCAAGACAACTGCTCTATCCACTAAGCTACAAAATTTCGCTCAAGGCAATCTTAATGAAATAAATCCAGATGAAATTTCTCTCAACTAACACCCATGCAGATCTTTTTTTTCACAAGTGTTAATTGCCACAGTATTGGCTGTTTCTTCTGGGGAAATCTGAATGTAATCTAGCTCCAGGCATCAGATACAGCATAGAAGGAGTGAAACTAGAATGTTCCTTTACCTGTCAATTGAAACAATTTCCACATACCAAAAGGATATCAATGAAAATTGCGTTTAATATTTCACTGAAGTACCATGATTATCTGCCCTATAAATACTAATTTCCGTAGAGATCAAACCATGCACAGCAATAGGCAGCTCCCCAAACTGATTTTAGAAGTACATCAGATCTCACTGGCGAGAGCTCTCAAATCATATTAATTATGCAATCGCTCAGCATTCATTAGAGAACTCATCATTCACAATTCAAATTGATTCTTTAAACCACAGAAACATTAAACTTTTTTTGCAGTCTGGTAGTTAGTTATCAAGATCTGTGCATCACGGAGTATTTAGACATTGCTGTAAATTCTAGGATGACAGCCTAGCTCAGCTGATACACTCTTTTCTTCACAACAGCGTAGGATTGAAATCCCATGTTAGGATCTTGAGCTCATAGTCTAGGTTACCTCTCCAATCCACTGGGGGAGTGCTGCATTGTCAGAGCTGCCATCCTTCAGATCGTGCATCAAACCATGCTCTCATCTGCCTGCCCAGGTGGACAATAACAATCACATGACAATATTCAAAATAGATAAGGGTGTTTCTCCCAGGGACATAGCCAACAACCAAGACGGTAAGAATTATTCATTAATTTCATGACTGCTTGTGAGATATTGTGGTATACAAATTGGTTGATTTATTCACCTACAAAGTACCCAGTTACCAAACTTTACCTAATAGCATCTTGTGAAGTGTTTGGAGGCATCATCCCAATGTAAAAGTTTTTACATCACTTGCAAGGATAACTTTACAATTAGTCATAGTTTATGAATATCTTTAATAACTTACTCTGGAATTAATTTCCACCGTTTTATACTATTTTGCTCCATTTGCTAGGACACAGTTAGTTAACCATTACTCTTAGACAAAAAACCTATAGACATGCACATATTTCCATGTTGAGTATATCTGTGCACATTCCAAAAAGGATGCCCAGGATACTGCACTATTAAAACAATTATGAGGCACCGTTGCTTTTATAGGCTTACTTTGCATTTGCACCTCACTCTAAACTAATTACAGTTGGTACACAAGAGAGGAATTGTCTTAATTGCTGCTCAAGAAGTAATTATAAGAAATTAATTTCTCATGTGTTTTAGAAAACTGCCTACTTGTTGAACAAATTGGTACATAATGCAATAATACATTAATACTCTGTGACTGAAAATTTTTCAATCCATTAATCCATTTCAATAAACTTTATAATACAGTAAATGCTACATTCATTCATTGGACTTTGGGTATCTGGAATTCATACTTAGCTTGGTACGGAAACACTTTTTAAAATTGCCTACTGGCTCGGCAAATGTAGACTCCTGCCAGCTCACTTCCTTCCAGCTCACCGTGCTTACTGGACTTCAGTGGCCAGGCAGGGTTATCGAATTGGAGCTTAAATCAGTTTGAATCCTGCAAGCAGAAGGCATCCTATTCACAGGATTCAAACAATTACAATGCCAGTACCATCATGGTAAGCTACACTTAACCAGAAATTCTAGTTCACCAAACTGGGTCTCCCGCTTTGGTCTGGCCAGTCGGAGTATCATTGTATATCCTGTGAAGTGTTTTTAGATGACTCCCCTGATCTGAAACAGGCTATATCAAATAGAAGATTGTTATAATTCTCAAAGTCTTTCAATCTTCCTTCATATTAGCATGTTCGCACAAAATCACCTATAAATTACACCTAAATACTTTACAGTAATGCTAGCAAAGTGCTTTATCCATTTTGATAATGCAACAATGTGCTCAAATGCAAGTGAAGTATCCTGGGTGAATTGTTCTTGACTAAAAATAATGCATCACTGGAGTGCTATACAAATGGAATTTGTTGTTATTGTTTGTGTATACAGGTATCCCGCCCCAACTGTGGCCTCGCCAACCATGAAACTCCACGGTTTGCTAAATGCAACAACCTTCACAAACCGCGTTTTGTGCTTTGCGCATCCACAATTTAAATCCGCGGGTTTAAATTTTCAAGTTTAGCATAGCATATAGCACTAGGACCCAGTTGCTATGATGCAATCAACCAGCGACAATGCTTCTCTCTTTGGATTGGTGGCAAAATGGCGGCGAGAGGGACACACGGGTCTAGAGCTGTCTCTGTGCATTAAGAGCATATGGCAGAGATTGCTCGACCTGACCTGACCTGACCCACAGCCCACAGCCCATCGACACGCAGCCCCGGCACCATCCCCAGCCCCAAGACCCACAGCCACAGACTTGGCTCCAGCCCCGAGACTCACAGCCCCGGCTCCGGCCACAGTCCCAGAACCCCCGGCCCCAGACCCAGACACAGCCACAGCCACATCCCCGCACCCCCGGCTCCAGCTCCGTAACACACAGCCCTGGCTCCAAGACCAGCCCCACGACCAACGGCTTCGTGAAAAACAGTCCCGCCTTCAAGACCAGCCCCACGACCAACGGCTTCGTGAAAAACAGTCCCGGCTTCAAGACCAGCCCCACGACCAACGGCTTCGTGAAAAACAGTCCCGGCTTCAAGACCAGCCCCGCGACACACAGCCCCGGCTCCAAGACCCACAGCCACGAGACTCACGGCCCTGGTCCCGGCTCCAGCCTCGACGCGGCGACCCATAGCACGGACAAACGCAGCCCCAGCGACCGGACCTAAAACCCACAGCCGCAGCCCCGGTCAGGCTTCAGACCGCAATGCCTCTGCATCCCCCAGCCGCGGCCTCATATCCCTTGGGATGATGCCAGCCCATTGACCCTCGCTCCTGGTCCCCAGCGTGCGCAATATGGCTGCCGCCACGACCCGAGCTTCCCTCCCACTATTCAAGCTTTTCCCCCCAACCCCCCCTCTCCGTTATTTTTTCTCTACCCTTCTTTCTCTTCGCCCTCCTCGTTTACTGTCCCTGCTCGACCCTCCCACCGCTTCCCTCTGTCGGGCTTTCCGTGGCACTCGGCGCTGGCTGTCCAATAGCAGTCACACCAAGTGCCCTGTCCCCCACCATCACCGTCAGCCCCACCGGACACAAACCCGGGGGGGTCAACCTCTCCTCCCTTATTCAGATCCCCACCCTCCCCGCCGACCATCCCAGCCCCCCCACACACCCCTCGGCCAACTGCTTTTTCCGCATCGGCCTCCAAAATGTCCGCTCTGTCTGTAACAAGGCACTGGCCATCAACGATCTCATCCTTGGTGAGAACGTTGACATCATGGCCCTGACGGAGACTTGGATCATCCCAGGCGACACTTTCCCCCTTGTTGAAGCCACACCACCCAACTACACATTCCACCATGCTCCTAGACCCAACCGTCGTGGCAGTGGCGTGGCCCTCATCTCCAGGATATCCCTCGCCCTATCCCACTATTCCTCCGGCTCCTTCCCCTCTTTTGAACATCTCACCCTTTCTCACTCCTCCCACAGTTCTTTCAAAATCCTACTAGTTTATCGCCAACCCAAACCCTCCCCCACTTTCATTTCAGACTTTTCTTCACTTTTAGTTTCCCTTTGTGCCTCCTCTGATCGCCTTATTATTCTTGGCGATTTCAACCTCCATTTCACCCCCTCCTGCCCCATTTCCTCTGAATTTTCCTCTTTACTTTCGTCTTTCAACTTCTCCCTTCATATCAACACTGCCACCCACACTCACGGCCATCCTCTCGATCTGGTGATCACCCGAGGCCTCAACGTCTCTGGCGTCACCATCACAGACAAGGCCATTTCTGACCATTTTTTCATTTCCTGCAACACCTCTATCCCTCCCCCCTCCACTTCCAAACCCACCACCATCTTCTACCGGCCTTGGAAGAAGATTCCCCCTCAAACTTTCACCTCTGCCCTAGAAACCTCCGACCTCCTCCCACAATGGCATTCTTTTTGTACAGACCCATCCTCCGCCTCCACCGCCCTCCACAACACCCTCTCCACTAACCTTGACACCCTGGCCCCCCTCACCTCCAAAACCGTCTCCCATTCCCGATCATCACCGTTGTACACATCTCACCTCCGTTCCCTCAAAAGCCAAGTGAGAGCAGTTGAACGCACATGGCTCAAATCTGGCCTCACGGTCCACCGGCAAATCTGGCTGGACCGCATCAAATTTTACCGCTCCGCCCTAGCCACCGCCAAATCAGCCTTCTACTCCAGGATAATCCTGGAAGCGAAGGACAACCACCAGCTCCTCCGCCCCCACCGCCTCACCTCGCAGATCCTCTCCTCAAACGTTCGTTGTGAGGAGATGCTGGATTTCCTCGAATCCAAAATTGAGAAAATCCACTCTGCGGTTTCCTCCCCCCACCACTCCTCCACCTCCGCGCCCTCATCAGCTACCTCAACCCCTACTCACCCCCCATTTCACACTTTCAACCCCACCACCCCGCTTTCAATCACAAAAACAATCACCTCCATGAAACCCACCACGTGCTCATTGGACCCCATCCCCACCCCCCTCCTCCGCACCCAGCTCCATTTGTTAGCCCCACTCATTTCTGACACCATTAACCTTTCCCTCTCTTCAGGAACCGTCCCTACCTCCCTTAAAACAGCCACCATCACTCCTATCCTGAAGAAACCCTCCCTTGATGCGTCGCAACCATCAAGTTATCGACCCATCTCCAACCTCCCGTTTCTATCCAAGGTCCTTGAAAGAGTGGTTGCCTCCCAGCTCCGCTCTTTCCTTTCAAATCACTCACTTCTTGAACCCCTCCAATCAGGTTTCCGCCCTATCCACAGCACAGAAACTGCCCTGGTCAAGGTCACAAATGACATCTTAACCGCCTGTGACCAGGGCTCCCTCTGCTTCCTCGTCCTCCTTGACCTGTCTCCTGCGTTCAACACAGTCGATCACACCATCCTCCTTCAACGTCTTTCCTCCCATCTCAACCTTCAAGGCACAGTCCTTGACTGGTTCCAACCTTATTTGACCCATCGTTTACATTTTGTTTCTTCCAATGACTTTTCTTCAAACCCCCGCACAGTTTCCCACGGCGTCCCTCAGGGCTCTGTCCTCGGTCCCCTTCTTTTCACCCTTTACACGCTCCCCCTGGGCGACGTCATCCGCAGACATGGGGTCAATTTCCACATGTATGCGGATGACACCCAGTTGTACCTTTCTGCCTCATTCCTCAACCCCCAGAAGATCAATGTTCTGACAGTATGTCTGTCCGACATCGAATCGTGGACGAGGGACAACTTTTTGCAATTGAACGTGAGTAAGACCGAGGCCCTCCTGATTGGCTCAAGCCAGCGCCTCCGCACATCGGGCGCTGCCAGCCTCAACATCCAAGGCTGTACTCTCCACCTCACAAAGCCAATCAGTAACCTCGGCATCATGTTCGATCAAAAACTTTCCTTCCTCCCCCACATCCGCGCCTTGACTGGCACCGCCTATTTCCATCTGCGCAACATTGCCAGGCTCCGCAACTACCTTACCCCCCGCGCTGCCGAAACACTCGTGCACGCGTACATCTCTCTCCTAATCGGCCTCCCAAGTTCCTCCATTCATAGGCTGCAGGCCATCCAAAACTCTGCAGCCTGTGTACTATCCCGCACCCGCCTCAGTGACCACATAACCCCCACCCTCGCCCGTCTCCATTGGCTCCCCATCCTCCAGAGGATCGAATTTAAGATCCTCGTCCTCACCTACAAGGCCTTGCACGGCCTTGCCCCATCCTACCTAGCCGATCTACTCTCCCCCTACACGCCCACCCGGACCCTCCGTTCAACAGGACTTGGCCTGCTCCAAGCCCCCCGCCCGAACCGCCCCACCATCGGAGGCCGGGCCTTCAGTTTCTCCGCTCCCACCTTATGGAATGCCATCCCTCAATCCCTCCGTTTCGCCTCTTCCCTTTCCTCTTTCAAGGCCGATTTGAAGACTTTCCTCTTCGATCGTGCCTTTTGTTCCACCCCGAACTCTTTTACCTCCCCTTCGTGTTTCACCCCTTCCTATACACTCCCCTCCCAGCTCGGGTCACACGCCTCTTGTTTAGCGCCTTGGGTAGTCCTCCCAACGTGAAAGGCGCTATATAAATGTAAATTGTTGTTGTTGTTGGATTAAGGTAAATACAGTAACATGAAATTATTGTCGCTTCTCTGCAGCCTAGCTAGTAAGTTTGGGAGCATTGTCTGCCAGCATCTGCAAATCTCGCTCTCTGCATGTAAGTGATTCTTTCTCTGACTCACCTTCTCTCTATTTCACCTTCTTTCCCCCACCCCACCCCCCCCACCCCTCTTCTCTCTCTCACCTTCTCTCTCTGACTCACCTTCTCTTGTCCTCACCCACCTCCCTCCCTCTACCACCCCCACCTTCTCTCTCACCTTCTCTCTATTTCACCTTTTCTTCCCCCCACCCCCCTCCCCCTCTCTCTCTGTCATAACATTATGATCTGTGTCATAACCCACTCTTCCTTGCCCCACCTCCACAACATTTCCCAACTCCACCACTGCCTCATCCTTCAAGCCGGTGAAACCCTGATACATGCCTCCATTACAACCAGGCTAGACTCTGCCAACATTCTACTTGTTGGCCTTCTGAACATTTCCCTACCTAAGCAGCAGCTCATCCAGAACTCTGAAGCTTGTGTCCTCTCCCACACAATACCCTTTGACCCGATCATACCCACCCTTCACTCAGAGGATTGAGTGCAAAATTCTCATCTTCACCTTTTCATCTCATCTTCACAGCCCTTCATGGTCTTGCCCCATCCTACATCTCCGACCTGCTAATTACTAATCGACCTGTCCACTTAGCAGGCTCCGGCCTGCATCACGGCCCCCTCTTGTTCTGCCCCACCCACTCAGCACCCCCATCTTTCTTCATTCCAACCCGTGCCAACCCAAAAATAGACTGGCTAAAATTTAAAATAGAAATGTTGCATTTTAGACTTATATTTAGTAATAATTGTTTTTTTCTTAAAAACCTGTATCAAAAGAATAGAAATTAAAAAAGCAAATAATTATATCAATTGTATTTGGTATAGTCTCTTTCATGTTGGGAGGATGTCTCAACAAGCTTCATAGAATATACTGTAATGTGTAGTAACTGTGTATTTTGTTGGCGAAAGTTGCAACCCATTTGCGTAAAGTAATGTTCCAGAAACAGTCATGAAGTGAGTGATCAATTTTGTTTGGGGAATTTTTGGCCAGCACACTAGGAGAATCTCTCTTCTTTTTTGAATAATCTCTTTAATATCTACCTGCAGATGGGACCTCGATCTAAAATCCCATTGAAGAACAACACCTCTGACAATGCAATGCTCCCCAATACTGAGTGTGAACTTGACCCAGAACCTTCTGAATCAGAGGTCATTTCGCTACTTTGCTACTAACTGAGCCAGATTGACACATGCGAGTGTGTAATCATACAGAAAATTATACACGAGTTAAAAAGTATTCCAATGTTATCGGTTTGTTCCAATCAATCATATGTATATTCTACAGCTAGAACCATTTACTCCAAGCAACCTTAATCAGGACCTTAAACCAAAGCATTGCTGAGTTCTCAGATTTCCCATGTGGTAACTTGCGGATAAGTACCCCATTGGCTCTCAGAAAATTGGTTCTTGTTCCTCCGTTTTACCAGATTTAATCTTGATAACAGCATCTCTCTGAGCCTCGATCATGCTTTATAATACAAACCCAAATATAGTCTTCAGAATCGATCACCTTCAGCAATCTCTAAGCCGTGGGAGCTATTAGTAGATTTCCAAGTGCAAAGGACAGACTAATGATCACTTACAGCGCTAGCAGACTGCGAAGGACAGACCGGTCACTGTGGACAGGTCTTCCCACTCAGCAACTGTTAACCCGCTAAGACAAAGTTCTAATGTGTTCCAGACTTCTTAGGTAAACAATAAGCAGAATATTTGCTAGACTGTTCTCTCAATGGCAAAGTCTGCAATATTAGCTGGTTAAACTCTAGCAGTACCACAATTCACAACCGGTAGTCCCCAAATTGTAGCTCTTGCTGATCTGGATTTTATATTCCCTAGGATTAGGAAAAAGATGCACTTCTTTACTTTGACAAGCAGAAAAAAAATGTTTTAGAAATGCATTCTGAATGCTGCACTGATGTTCTTTGTCCTAAACATAAGAAAGATAATCATGCACATAAAGCAACTACCTGTGAGCAAATGCCTAGATTACTATATTTGTTAATTATTTATTGTTATATCATCTTTACAAAGTGAAATGAAAGTATTTCATTTGTTTTGAAATAATAACAACAAAATTACATTTGTTTTGCACCTTTCCTGTCAGGAGGACATCTCAAGGCACTGGAAAATCAAAGTACTACACAGTACACTGGAAAGTTTCTGACCCAAACTGGGATCGGGGAGGGTGGAGTGAGGGAAAGTGGGGTGATCAATGACATGGTCGAAGAGGAGGTTCTTGAGGCGGGACTTGAAAAAGGCGACCTGAATCCACTGAATGATGGGAAATGATTGGAGGTAGAAGACCTCCAGATAGGGGAGATAGGGTCATGGAGCTTGGTGTGGGAGAGCACATAGGCTGCATATTTCTGAATGATCCGAAGCCTATGGAGCGTGGAGTTGGGAAGGCCGACAAGTAGGGCATTGGCGTAGTCAAGCCTGGTTGTAATGAATGAGAGTTTCAGCTGCTTGAGGGGTGAGTTAGTGGCAGAGTCAACAACAACAAGTTCGATTTATATAACGCCCTCCACGCGGGACAGCATCTCAGAGCACTTCAAAATAGCAGATACCGGGACCGAGCCAGGGGCAGGGGTAGAAAGGTAACCAAAGGTGCGTCGAAGAGAAAGGTCTTCAGCTGGGACCTGAAACTGGGAAAAGGGGGGGTAAGGTGTAGGGAGTGAGGAAAGAAATTCTAGAGCTTCGGGGCTTAGTGGCTAGAGCGGAGGATTCGGGGGTCATGGAGGATGCCAGACTCAGTGGAGCGAACGCAACGGGTGCTGGTTTGAGGAGAGAGGAGGTCAGAGAGGTAGTGTGGTGCAGAGGAGTGGAGGGATTTGAAAACAAGGGTGAGGAACTAGAAAGTGATCTTCTCGTGGATAGGGAGCTAGTGGAGGGTGGCAAGTACTGGGGTAATGGGGGAGTGAAGTTTGATGTGAGTGAGAATGCAGGCAGCAGAGTTCTGAATCAGCTGGACTCTGTGGATTGTGGAGGAGGGGAGGCCGGTGAGGAGAGCATTGGAATAGTCCAGCTGAGAGGTGACAAATGCGCGGACTAGGGTTTCAACGGCTTTTGGGGTAAGGTATTGACGGAGACAGCTGATCCATCGGAGGTGGAAGAAGGCGGTGTTGGTGAGGGACCGGATATGAGGGAGGAAGGAGAGTTGGAGGTCAAACCTGACGCCTAAGTTGCGCACATGTTCGGAGAGGTTTAGGGGCAGACCGGAAAGGTGGAGGAGGTGGGAGCCATGCGAATGGAGAGGTTGACAAGAGCCAAAGAGTATGGCCTCCGTCTTGTCAACATTCAGCTGCAAGAAATTTGCGCTCATCCAGCTCCTGATGTCTGACAGGCACGCTGACAGAACATCAGGGGACTGGGGTTCGCAAAGTGAAGTGGAGAAATAGAGTTGGGTGTCATCCGCATACACGTGGAAGATGTCTGTGGATGACATCCCCAAGAATCAAACAATGTTGTGGTGGTGATGGAAGGCGGAGAGGGTCATAGCATGGATGTGGGAAAGAAAAGACAGTTGAACATCGAACAAGACACTAAGATGAGAGTTGGGCATAGAAGGGGAGGAGGACAGGTGAGCAGGGTGGCCAAAGGAACGATCGAAGAGGAAGGTCTTGAGATGGGACTTGAAGGACGCAAGAGAGGGGATGAGGTGGTAGGATTTCAGGATAGAGTTACAGATTCAGGGAGCAGAGTTGCTAAATGCTTGACTAATGTTGGTGGGTGGGAAGTGTGGGGGATCTGAAGTAGGCTGCTGTATGCCATGTGGAAGGAGCTGACAGGCTGCTATGGGGTTATGAGATTGGAGAAGTAGGAGAGAGTATGCCCATGGAGGGCCTTGAGGATAAGAACAAGGGTTTTGTACTCAATTTTCTGAGGAATGGGGAGCCAGTGAAGCCAGCTAAGAACATGGGTGATAGTTTCTTGGAGCCTGGTGTGGGAGAGGACATGACATACAGAGTTCTGAATAATCTGCAGCTTGTGGAGGGAAGAGCTGGGAAGTCTATGAGCAGTCAATTGTCTACATCATGACAGGATGCAATGAAAGCATAGATCAGTGTCTTGGTAGCTTGTGGTGTGAGCAGGTGGCGGAGAACGGCAATGTTGCAGAGGTGTGGAAAGGTGGAACTGGTTGTAGCACAGACTTAGGGTTTGAAGGATGGTTGAGTGTTGTAAAGGACACCAAAGTTTTGGATTGGTGAGGTGAAGGGTACAGCCATGAATGGTGATAGTGTCAGCGGCTGAGCCTTATTTATATTGTTTGATAAATTAGATTCACTGATATCTTTTGGAGCCACTATTCGGTGTCTGTGCTTCCAGCCAATATTCTTTAAACTTCTGGAGCACTCTGCTTCAATTTCTCCATCATGCCCCCTTTTTGACTGTATTCAAATCATATATGAAGACTCTTTAACCTTTACATTATAGTTAAGTTCATATTGATTAAATCTACTTTTTCAAGAATTCTTACAGTTCAAAACCTTTCTCTTCAACCATCCTCTCCTTTTTTCACTTCCTCCCATGCTTGGTATTCAATCCCTTTCAGTTTAGAACTTAAGAGAAAGCACAGCTGAAACAACTGAGAGCATGGCTAAGTAGCTTTAAATGAATGTGGTGGCTGAGTTTGTGACTTTCACTGCTCCATTTATAGCAATGCTTAATCTCCCATCAAATTGCCGTTGTCCACCTGTTCAATTGAGATTAACATTCTGTTCACTTGTTGCATTTCCAAGGAATTTATAACTTTTTCCTGTTTCAGTTTAGTTAACACAGCACTCCTTTTACATACATTGTCTTATAGACCGCAATTCTCTGCACATTTGCTGATGCCTGACTTCCGAAGCACAGTACCTCAGACAATGCAGTGCTTCTCCCAGCAATGTGCTGAAGTCTCAGTCAATTCTAAGAGATCAAAGTTATGATGTTGGACTTGAATCCACAAAGTAGAAAGATTCATGCACACAGAATATTTGAGTTACAATTAAGTTGCATATATTTCCAGTAGAAATTCAAAAACAATATTAAATTGCATGTTTCCCTCTAAAACGTCAGTATGGATAACGAAAATAATATAATTCAATAGTTCTCTATATGTGTGTTGTTGATGCATCTAATGATTATCATAATTATCATACTGTCCTTTCAAAACTGAGAACAACAACAAAATTAGATTTATAGAGTGCCTTTCATGTTGATAGGATGTCCCAAGGCACTTGTGACCTCTGCCCAAATTATTCTTAAAATAATAATAACAACAACAACAAAATTACATGTATAGAGCGCCTTTGAAGTTGAGAGGAAGTCCCAAGGCACTAATCAGTCAGGTCGGGACCTGAGCAAGTGGAAGGGCGGGAGGGAGGAGGGGAGGGAGAGAATTGGGAGGGGAGGGAGAGAGTTGGGTGGGGAAGAGTTGGGAGGGCGGCTTAAGGCACGATCGAAGAGGAGGGTCTTGAGACTGGCTTTGAAGGAGGCAAGGGAGGAAGCAAAGCACAGGAACTGTAGGATGGAGTTCCAGAGTGTGGGGGCAGTGAGGCTGAAAGCCTGTCCACCGATGGTAGGGCGAGTCAGTCAGGGGACATGGAACAGCACGCTGAATGGAGGGGGCGGGCAGGTTCACAGGGAGTCAGTAGCTCAGAGAGCTAGGAGGGGGAAAGACCGTGAATGACCTTGAAAGTGAAGATGAAGATCTTGAATTTGATCTTCTGGAGGATGGGGAGCCAATGGAGCCGAGCGAGGGTGGGAGTGATGTGGTCACAGAGATTGGTGTGGGAGAGGACACAAGCTGTAGAGTTCTGAATGATTTGCAGCTTGTGAAATGAAGAGCCCAGGAAGGCCAACGAGAAGGGACGACAATAAGAATAGCTGGTGTGAATATCAATTAGCAAAGGTGACATTGAAAAATAATAATCATAATAATCTGAGACTCACAAGTGCACAAAGATAGGACAGTGATCTGTAAAAGTCCAGATATTATCATAAAGGATCAAATAGGTTGCACATGTAGTATTATTGAAGTGTTTAGAAATAAGGATCTAATAAGAGAAAATCGAGAAATATATCCGGCTGCAAATTAAGTTCCTATGATCACCATTGCACCTGGAGACTGTTAACAATAGTTTTTAAAAATGGCTTGCCAAACATCCCGTGAACAAAATATCAACATTTTGGAAAACGTACAGTAGTTACTTTAGGAACCTCAAACATATTGACAAATGTAACATATTTAAAGTGGCAGTGTTATTGGTCTGGCTGAGCAATCACTGAAAACCACTTAGAAATTATTTCTACAGAGCAAACTGTAATAACATCATAATATGTTTGCATTTAATATAAATTATCTGATGTAAAACCATCTCAAGCACTTCTATTATTATTGTTATTTTATTATCATTCTCAGGTATTTGCTGTCAATTGCATTATTATTTGCATTTATTGTTTGCAAAATGAACGAAAAGTTCCTCTGGTATTTCATGTTTAAAAGTTAAATGAGTTTAAATGAATTGTGTATATGGGCACACAATCCAACAAAACTGCTTATGATTATGCAATTATTTGCATTTATTCTTCTACTCAAAGATGCCATGAGTGTGATTTGTGTGGCAAGTGTCATAACAGTGCAACAGGAAATGTTGTTCAAAGGTTTAATTGATGCCAAATTTCGAGGAATTATAGAATTAGCTTTATTCAGCTTCTGACCCAATAGCTGACCAAGAAAGGTACGATGCTGACATTGTTTGCAAAGAATGAAAGAGTCACTATAAATTAAACATATTGGAGGAATCAGTCATTGAAACTTCTAATGGGATAAAGGTTGTCCAACCAACAGTTGGTGTGCAGTACCATGGATATGTACATTGACAGAGTGACAGGCAAGGAATCCTCGCTGGTCCCCTAATTAATGCTGCAGACAAGAGAAGGTATTTGTTTTGCTAAGTAAAATTGAGCTATCTGGATGAATACTTTTGATTTGCTGATTGATAAGTGCTCCTGGTGAAGCCTGACAGATATAATAATCCTGAATTTACATTTGATATAGCACCTCATCGTGTTGTCGTAATGTTTCAAACTCCTCCACAGGATTTACTGTGAAGTGTGTATTTGCAGGCAAACTAGGCAGCCAATTTTGCACACAGCAATGTCTCACAAACAGTCATGAAGCGAATTATCAATTTTATCTGTGGAACAGCTGGTCAGGACACCAGGATAAACTCATGTCTGTTTTTGAAAAGTGTTGTGGGATCTTTAACATACACCTGAACAGTCAGATAACTCTTTGGTTTAATTTCTCATCTGAAGGACGGCACCTCTGACTATACAGTGCTTCCCAGCCCTGTGTATGAATGTCAGCCTAAACTATGAGTTCAAAGTTTCTGACATAATCTTCAGACTCAGAGATGATAGTGCTACCAAATGAGCCAGGCTGCCAGCTGCTGGTTACATAGAAAGTAAGCTTTACTGTCATCTTCACTGATCCTGATAGTGAAAATTGATATGAGTTGATATTCCTAGCTCTCTCTTAACTCCCTATGCAATTCACATAACATTTGCTTATTAAATCTAAGTAATGTATGTACTGTATCTGGAAATAGCATGTCAGCCCAATCAATTAAACTGATGCAAGTGTAAATCATGAGGAATACCGCTATTTTGGTAATGCTTTGCAAGTCAGGCATTCATTTAACTTGCATATCGAAGAACCAACAGGAACCCTCATCATGTAGAAGCACTGCATTAAAATAAGCCAATCATTTCCTTGGCTGTTACTGATGACTAAGTAAACACAGGAATGTCAACACATTTTTTGACCTAACACGATTCAAAAAGTGCAGCTGGGTCGTTAGGAACCTCCAGTAACCTGTAAATTGTCAGCTTTGCCAATCTTCAACTGTCTCCAGAGGAGGCATATTGCCTCCTACCCCACTTCTCTGCTTGCTTCGCGTCTTCACTAACTCGGTCCTGCTGGATATCTCGTTCACCCTCCTGCGCCCTACCATCAGCAGCCGAATCTTCAGTCATTAACACTCCTAACCTTTGCAGCTTCCTGCCTCTACCCTTCCACCTCACTCCCTCTCAATGTACTTAAATGATTCCTTAAAACCTACCTCTGGTCATCTCTCTCCCAAACCCCCTCCCCCCCCACCCCGCCTCACCCCCAGAAAAAACATTGAGAGGTTTTTTGAGGCCTTTTTAGAACTGCTGACAAGTGGTCTACTTCAATGGCCAACCTGAGTGCCCTGAAACCTACCTGGAGCAGGCATGGGATCGCAGTGACTCTTAGCAACTGGTTCCTTTATCTCAGGGTCAAACCAGGACACATTAAGAATTTTGTAAACCCTTTCCTCCCAGGATAAATTGATTTTGAGGGCCAGCGTTTTTAGCACAAAAGTAATTTTCTTGAGCTGCAGGCACTTCATGAAATGTAAGCCACATTTATTTCCCTTGGGTCATGTTTCATAAGCACAAGCTTGTTGTGGAATGACAAAAATGGCTGAAGTTGCTGCTGTGTTCATCAGAATCTCACTTGTTCTCAGCATAAATTCTGGTTAATATGCAATTCTTTAGGTACTGGTCAGCACAGCAAATTTATTTTAGCTACTTAAAATATTCACATGGTGACATAAAGTTATGCAGTTCCCATACTAATTTTTTATTTGCACTGCAAATAATATAAATCTTTTTCTAGTGTGATATTACATAAGTGTGATATTACATAATCAGATCATATCAAATCTCCGTGTCACATCAATGAGAATAACAAAATAATGCAAAGCATTTATTATGCACATTGCATTCAATTTCTTAAACAGCAAGCATGGAAGTCAGAAAGTCACTGCAATAACAGTCAGTTTTTGTTATCATTCAGCATGGTAAAAATCATACTCCACATGCACACTCCTCAGTATAACTGGTAGTATGTAGAAAAATAAGTATGTGTTAATCCTGTCAAAACCTTTATTAATCTGTTTTTTCTGCTTACTCCTGTCCTAATGTAACTTTACTCTGTTAAGCCTATCCCTTTTGTCAGCATTAACAAAAGCACATATGTGTCTTCTCCCAGCCCAGTGGAAGCTATGATGGAGTATATAGGTTCATGGGCTGACAGGTGATGTATTGGGTCTGTGGAATGAGCTTCAATATATCCCAACATCTGCTGTCTCATCAAGCTGTTGTTGAAACCACTTACTTTAGCCAATGCTGCAAGCATGACAATCCTCAGGAGGCAGATGATGTTTGGAACAGCTTTGCGCTGTCTAACAGCCATTTGCCATCACCTATTCCATCAAGGAGCTCAATTCTCTGTATGAGCAGTAGCAGGTGCCCTCCTTCATTACTGACAAAGATGTGAAACGAGTTTTATAAATGTAAATTAATTGTTGTTGTTGTCAGAGTGGGCAGCCATTTTACCAAGAGATAGATGCCTTGTGGGTGTCAGGATATGCTCTTTCTCCCTGCCCCATGAAAGCTGTGCTGGAATACATCATGACATTGTTACTGGAAAAAAGAAAATATCTCCAGTAATATTTTGAAAAGCCTATCAAGAAGATAAAGTATCCAAAGTGGTCACCCGCTGAAGTTTCTTTCCCATGTGGACTAACAAAGGATTTCACAAGGCACATTCATACGGCATTAGCAACAACAAACCAACAAAATTACATTTGTATAGCACATTTCACATTGGGAGGACACCAAATTAACTATGCCCACATTATTCACAACTCTGTACTTGCACACAGACTATACAACTGCAATGGAGAAATTCCCTTCCACTGCTGCAGCAATCTATTTTATAAACCCATTCGATCTTTTTAATTTTAAAATTTAGGATCATACAAAGTTGTGGAAAATTAAATAAAATTCTAAATTCTGTTCCGTTTAGTTTCGATTTGGAGCTCTGCTCTCTGTAGTCCTAAAATGTTATCGTCTTACAAATACAAATGGAATTAAAGGACTTTCGAAAATGCTGACAGAAAAAGACTTGCTGGGTTTGAACACACGCAGAATCTAACGAGCATTGAACTACTGCAGTAGCCACCAGATTAGTTTAAATCGAAATAAAAGAGGGAAATCTGCATAAAATACAGCCATACCTGAGAGAGAATAGAGGGCAATTGGAGAGGGGATTAGCAGGCTCATGTGGAGTATAAACACTGGCATGACCGAGTTGGGCAGAATGATCTGTTTTGCGTCCTGTAATATCCTATATGATTATATGAAATGGTGTCCTGTAACTCAATAGTTAGAGCACTCGCCTTGCAAGCGAGAAACCTGGGTTCAATTCCAGGCAGGGCAAAACCAAATTTCCTTATTCCACATACGTGATAATAATCCCTCAAGAAAACCCCCAATAATAAATTGGTCACTTCAATCCATGGCTGTTTGTGGAATACTGCTGTGCGCAATTGGTTTCCGCTTTTCGTCCACAAATATAGTCAATTCACTCTACAGCATATTCTGTGAAGCACTTAGAGTTGTCTGCAAGATGTGAAAAGTGCCATATCAAATGCAAGGATTATTATTATTATTAAATGATCTTAACTGGTTAAGACTTTAGTGATATTATATTGATCAGACAGTAAATTGCATCAATGATTGTGACCAAATTTAACATCAGAACTAATATTACAAACCTGTTAGGTGGAATACATTTCATCCTATATCCAGTAAATGTTTACCATTGTTCACTAACTTTTGGCTTGCTAATCAGAGCCCAGAAACATGATTTACAAGAGGTGTACAGCAAGCTCTATGCAGTCTTCTGTGTCAAAAAGATAATTTTAGCAATTTTAGCTGGAGGATTTCAAATACTTGTCTAATGTGGAGGCTCCAACATCATTTAAAAATATTGAACCTGGCACCATTACTTCTAACTTTGTGAAAGTTAATTACCAAAGCTATCCATCAGACAATAAACAGAAAACTTCACAGTGCACAGAACTGTATGCAATAATATTGAAAACATCCATGGCTATAAAGGCCCCTCACACTGACCATATATCAAGCCCTTGTCAGTCCATGACAGGGAATCTATAAATAATGATTACTTACTTGAAATGGATGAAATTTGCTGCAGAAATGGATACACACATGCGGAAATGGGTTAGTAAATGTGCTGGAGTCTTCAGCTTAGGCTCAGCTAGGTTGCCACTTACATGGAGGAGTTCAGTCTCAGCAGCCGTGTTCAGGGGTCAGCTTGGCTCAGTTGGTAGCATTGTCGCATCCGAGTGAAATGAGTAAAATGATGGACATTATACAGTTAGCTGCTGGTGCTTCATGAAGACGTGATTATATGTACATACTGCACATGTTCATTTAGTCTTCTACAACCCAGCTGCTTGGGACGTCCTCCTGACATGAAAGGCGCTATACAAGTGTAATTTTGTTTTGGAGGAAACATAGGAATTTGCATTTGGTAAAAATATTACAAAGAGTCTTGCTGTTGCATTTTATAGAAATGAACATTTAGCCTTTTTTGCTGTTGCTAAGGAAACCCTTGTGCCTTCCAAGCAAGCTTCATTGTATCATTCAATTCTAATACCTCTAGTAAGAGGATATTTTTGTGAAATGCTTGCTACTGATAGCCACAATTGAGACATTTTAATTATTCCTCTCTTTCCATTTTTTTGTAGCAGCTAATATTTTATCTCTGGGTAACATTGTGTATGCATTATTCTTCAAAATTAATCTAGCCATGTCTCATCATTCTGCAGTTAGCTTATGTTTCGTCCAGCTACTTTTTGCAGAACGTACTATATTTGTTTAGCAATCTCAAACCTGGTGCTTACAGAGCAGATGCTACCTCAGTAATCGTTCTACTCTTTCAGTACCTTGGGACGTCCTCCTGACGTGAAAGGCGCTCTACAAATGTAATTTGTTGTTGTTGTACTCTTTATTGCACAGCACAGTATTTCTGAGACTGGTTGATTTTCCCTCCTACTCCAACCCAAGCAAAGGAACTCAGAGATTGTGTCATTGTAGTGTGTTTTGTAGATCCTTTAATAGGATAATGCAAACTCATATAATCTGTTCTGTGAACTTTGTAGTCATCCGGGCTTCCTCCCATAAAGACCTATACTCCTCGGTCACTCTCCTGCATAACTCCCACTCCATCACTCCTGATTCCCTTGCTTCCCTCACTTTCCACACTGTCTCTTATTCACGTACGTCACCATGGTACACCAGCCATCCATGCTCCCTTAAAGCACAGGTGTGTGCAACTGAACGCACTTGGCTTAAATCAAACTTAATGATCCATCAGCAGATCTGGCCGGACCTTACCAAATAGTACCATATCACCCCTACCCCCAACCGATCATCTATGCCAATAATAATGATAATCATAATAATAATCCTTGCATTTGATATAGCACCTTATCACGTCTTCTAGATGTCTCAAAGAACTTCACAAAATATACTGTAAAGTGAATTGACTATATATTTGTGGGCGAAATGTGGCAGCTTCCAGATTTGCAGCCAATGTGGTTGCAAATACATTTATTTAAACATGAATCCTGTAGCTCAGTGGTTAGAGCACTCGCCTTACAAGCGAGAAATCTGCGTTCGATTCCAAGCAGAGTGAAACCTTGGGCAAGTTTACTTACTCCGCACTCCTGATAATAATTCCTCAAAATAAAACAATAATAAATTCCTCATTTTTACACCTGTTTGTGAGACACTGCTGTAAGCAACTAGTTGCCGTGTTTCTCCCACAAATATAGTCAATCCACTTCACAGTACAGTATATTATGCGAAGTGCTTTGAGATATCTAGAAAATGTGAAACGTGCTATGTCAAATGCAAGGATTATTCTTACTCATATTAACTACAGGATTCTACGATCCAATCTAATCAGTCATGATCTAATCAGGTCAGCCATGGACTAATTAAATGGCGGAACAGGCTTGAAAGGCTGAATGGCCTACACCTGTTCCTATGTTCCCATCACTCAGAGGATACAGTTCAAGAACCTGGTTCACAACTTCAAAGACGTCCATGGCCTGGCTCTCCACTTCTTCCCCAACCTCCTAACCTGCTACCAACCTGCCCACTCTGTCGGCTCCAGCCTGCTTCACATCCCCCACTCGCCCGCCACACCATTGATGGGTGGGTCTTCTGCCATTCTGCTCCCACCCTCTGGAACTCCAGCCCCCAGTCCCTCCACCTAGCCCCATCCCTCGCCTCTTTCAATATCTACCTCAAGGCCCTCAATTTGAGTGTGCTTTCAATCAACATCCTTCACACTCTGCTCTCCACCACCCCAATCCCCATCCTAAACGGGTCTGGAATACTGCCTGTCTAGTGCTTTGGGATATCCTCCCAATGTGAAAGGCACTATACGAATTTAATATTGTTGTTGTTGTTGTTGTAGTCCCAGCTGATTGTTTAATTTTTACTTGTTTAAACATTAACAACAACAACAACAAATTTCTAGAGTGTCTTTCACGTTGGGAGAATGTCACAAGATGTTAAATAGTCAAGGGTCAGAACCTGAGCATGGGGTAGGGGATGGTGCGGGGTTGGGATGAGGGAGAGCAGAGAGGTATGGGGGCAGCAAAAGGTGGAACTTTAATCAGGCCTTGAAGAAGGCAAGAGAGGGAACAAGCGAGGCTCCATTGTCTCCCAATTAGTGAACGGATCAATTTCAAGATCTTCTCACACTTTTTCAAATCCCTTCACGCCCTCAAACCTCCCTACCTATCTGATCTGCTTATCCCACAACTCCCCAATCTGCTGCTTCCGCTAGGCTATCTCTGGCCTCCTTTGGTCCCTCTTCTCCTCTGCTCCACTATCAGTGGCTGTGTCTTAACCATTAATCCCCAAACCTCTGAAACTCTCCCCGTCAATCTTTCCGCCATTCCCTCCCTCTCTCCATTTTCAAATACAGCCTAAAGACTTTCCTTTTTGATCATGCTTACAGTCCCTTCCCCCATTCCTCTACCCTGGGCTTGATGTCAATCTCCGCTACTGTCAACCGCATTGGAACATTACCCCACGTGAAAGGCATCTTATAAATGCAAGTTGTTGTTATTAAATGCAAAGATTGTCATTAGTACATTTTTGTTTTCCATAGAACAGCAGACAAAATAGTTCCATCTATTATTCCAGGTGCATCATAAGAGACAGCTTTATTTTTGAACAAATAAATAAAAATGCACTATTATGCGCATTAAATTCAAACATATAATATGCAAACTTCCAGCGGATGCACATATTTCAACTGAATTAACCAAAATGTCTTTGTCTACCTTGCCTTCTTCTTAAACTCTTGTGCAGCTGCTAATAGAGGTGTGAAAATGTGCAGCTTTGATTGCATGTCACGGAATAATGTTAGCATCTCACTGTGGATAAGGTTATTTATCAGAGGCACACAGGAAATAAAATCCAACACCTTACATTATTCAGCTTTAAAATGTTATCTCTGAATGACTCATTGCCAGTTAATTTAACTTTTATTTATGACTGGCCACCTCCACAAATTGTCCTGATGTATATCTTGTGACATCTTTGTATAAACAATGACACTATTATTTTACTTCACTCTTAAGTCAAAAAGATTTTGCCTTCTTCCTGTTTTGGACACTTTTTTGGCAAATATGTTGGCATTTAGTTTTAAATGTACTCATTGCATATGAAGATTTAAGACAAAACCAAGTGTCAGTGTCTAGGGAAGTACTGCCAACATGAAAGGCGCTATACAAATGTAATTTTGTTGATTTGTTGTTGTTAATTCAGTATGAATGTGCCTTGTGAAATCCTTTGTTTGTCTACACGGGAAAGAAACTTCAGTGGGTGACCACTTTGGATACTTTATCATCTTGATAGGCTTTTCAAAATATGACTGGAGATATTTTCTTTTTTCCAGTAACAATGCCATGATGTATTCCAGCACAACTTTCATGGGGCAGGGAGAAGGAACATATCCTGACACCCACAACGCATCTGTCACTTGCTAAAATGGCTGCCCACTCTGACTTGCAATAGCAACAATTAATTTACATTTATAAAACTCCTTTCACATCTTTGTCAGTAATGAAGGAGGGCACCTGCTACCGCTCATACAGAGAATTGATTTTCTTGATGGAATAGGTGGCGGAAAATGGCTGTTAGATAGCACAAAGCTGTTTCAAACATCATCTGCCTCCTGAGGATTGTCATGCTTGCAGGATTGGCTAAAATAAGTACAGTAGTTTCAATAACAGCTTGATGAGACAGCATGTGTTGCGATATATTCAAGTTGTTGTGTCGCTTTGAATTTGGTCTGATTAGTTGGGTTAGAGTTAGGATTAGGGTTAGGCTTCTTTTCACATCTTCCAGAAGAAAGCACTTCACTTTATACTGTAAAGTGAATTAATTATACATAGGTGGACAAAAAGCCACAGTCAATTGTGCACAGCAGTGTCCCACATTCGTAGACTGCATTGACCAATTAATTATGTTTTTAGGGATTATTATTAGGTGCGTGGAAACTTGCCCAAGGTTTCACCCAGCCTGTAATTGAACCCAGTTCTCTTGCTTGTATGGTGAGTGTTCTAACCACTGAGCTACAGGACTCCACAAAATATATAGGCATAAAGAATAAGCCATCATTTAATACTCGTTTAGTTACAAAATAGATTTTTTTCACTGACTGACTGTAAATCTCCAAGTCCTATTTTTATAGAATGTGGAGAAATTATTTTATCCTTAAAGAATAGTTCACTGTAGTAGTTCTTTCAATTGTTTCTGGATCTACTTAAATCCCAACTTTAAATTAAATTGAACAATCAACGACAACTCTTTGTTCCAGTAAGAATTTTGTGATTTTTTTAGATGACCATGCCTCTGGCACATGCAAAAATACATCTCTATCCGAAGAGTATCTAAATGGGAGATCCTACAAGCAGAGAGAGGACATCCATAATACCAATAACTCCTTAAAATGCTAGTGAGCTCCAGCATCTATCTGAATCAAAGTAGAAGTTTATGAACTTTTCAATTTATTGAAAATAATAGTAACCCTTGCATTTTATATAGCGCCTTATCATGTCTTCTCAACATCTCAATGTGCTTCACAGAATATACAGTGCTGTAAATTAAATCGACTGAAACTGAAACAATGCGAACAAATCTTCCAAACACTCCTTTTTTAAGGGGGAGGGAAATCCATTGTCAAGTTTGATCTACAGTACTAAATCACAGCCAAGAAAGATTTATTCAATATTATTATTCCTACTGTGCTGCTCTTTTCACAGTATCAGGTTGAGTACCATACAAGCTGTTGTGTCATATGTGGAATTCCTGGTATCTTGTTGATAACTGTTTTAAATAAGACATTACCATTGCCTTGAAGGGATTAAATAAATGGGACATTTTCCACTGCACATACAGACTGACTTGAGCATTAACTGGAGAAGAAAATATGAATATGAATGGTTGAAATTGAAATATTTATAATTTTTTGCATATATCAGAATTCTTGTCTAATTTATATAGGTAATAAATTTCCTTTGTTGCTCATTCCCACAAGTATAAACCTCAAATGTGGCTTTGGATTAGAATTGTTTTACTTGTATTATTTTATATAATTAATTATTTTCAAGATGATAATAGTGGATAAAGGGTTTCTAACAACAGAATGTTGATTCCAGCTTTTTTTTAAAGTGAAAGTGAAATTAACCTCCAATTTTGTGCAATATTGTTCAGAAAATGACTTAAATAATTGTGGATTAATGACTTGGCAGTGAAATAATAAAACACACAAACAATTGAAGGCCATACAGTATTAACTTCTTGTTAACGAATATAGTCAGTGGCCGCCAGGACTGAGTATCAGCAGCATGACCATTAAAAAAATTGGGAAACACAGTAACCTCCTTGTAGAATCACACATATCTACACAGCATCGAAACAGGCCATTTGGCCACACTAATCCATGCTGGTGTTTATACTACAGTTTAGCTCCTGTAGCTCAGTAGTTAGAACACTTGCCTTAGAAGCGTGAGATCTGTGTTCGAATCCAGGCAGATCTGGGCGAAATCTTGGGCAAGTTTCCTTAATCCACACCCTAATAATAATCCATCCAAAAATAAACACGATAATAAAATTGGTCATTTCAATCCACGACTGTTTGTGGGACACTGCTGTGGGCTGCTGCGTTTCACCCACAAATATCCAGTCAATTCACTTTACAGTATATTCTGTGAAGCTCTTTGAGACATCAATAAGATATGAAAAGCACTATATCAAATGCAAGGATTATTAATATTATTTATTATGTTATTATTAAATGAATCTCCAACCCTTGTAATTCCCTCCTGCAATCCTCCACTCTTTTCTGCCTCATGTATAGCACAACATTACATGTGTACTGTGCCTTTCATGTTGTGAAGACATCTCCAATATACATGAAACTTCCTTGGTAACACCATTGATGTTTTTTCTTTAACTAAGCTCTGGCAGTGAGCTCCCTGGTGTAAAGACGATTTGCCTGAACACTCTTTTACATATATTAGCTAGTACAATAGAAGCCCGTTTATGACTCGATGAACCGGCACTTCCGTATAACCAGCATGCCCCCCAAAACGTCCCCATTCCATAAACCGGAATTTATCCGGAAAAATAGTGGTGGAGCATTTCTAATTCATTGTCACACAGGTGCAGTATTTTGGTTTGCCGCTAGTAGAGTCTAGGATTATCAGCTTGCTGCTAGTAAGGCTTTAAAGTCGCGCTGCCATTTCTTTCAACTGCACAGCATCCTCCATTTCAAAAATAATTGCTGGACTGTAAACCTCAACCAGTAAAGGTGAGAAGTGCAAGAGAGTAGTTTTCACAATAAGTACCAATACAATATTCTGTTATTATTTGTTATTATTTAGTCTGGTGTGTGGTAAAATTTTTTTTTTTGTGGTGGGTTTTCGACAGCGGGCTGCCTGAATATCCAATAGGTGCTTTAACTGGTAATGGCCAGGTCTTGCTGGTGCTGGATAAATGGGCTTTTACTGTATATGTATTCTGGAGGTTTCTGAGCACCTTGGCATAATAATGAGATTACCATCACATCAGTTTGTGTAACAATGGTATGAAAGTTGCTGATACCCCATGCATATCAGCATTTGCCAGGCAGCGAGGAATTGCAATTGAGGAAGCTGTATCAGACAATACAGCTCTCAGACTATTCAGCTATTCATAAGTGTTGTTGCAGAGTTTGAGATCCATTGTTTAAGAAAAATCCCCATGTGGGGATTAAAGGGTTAATATGGTGCATATTTGGATTCAGGGAAAGGGTCGCAGGTGTGTGGAGCCAGATGGTGTGTCAGATTTGTTAAGATTGAGGTATCAATCTGTTGTATCTTTCTTAATGGGTAATATGTTAGTTAAGTGCTTCTTGTTTATGGTTTTTGTGTAAAATTCTAGGAGTTAGCAGACTTCATGGACATGCAGGAGTCTTCAGGTCTGCACAATAGTTGAGTTAATGAGTTTTATGTTTCCAAATTGTTAAAGTGTGATGAACTGGTAAAAAAAAGTAATATGGGACATACAGATATGTATATCAAATGCAAAGATCAATTGCAATGGTATAAAAAGGAGGGAGTAGGGTTATATGGGGGTTGTTGAGGTTTGGAGTTTTAAGTACAACTTTAACACTACTAATTATAAAACTCTGAATCTAAGATAACTTCGAGGAGATGTGAATTTGGGGTAGGGTTACTCGTGTTTGTGTAATAAAATGCATTGCCTCAAAAATAGTGTGTATGCTTTTTCAAATTAATGTTAAATTTATACATTTTTGGGGACATGACCTTAAAATCAAATTGATACATTCAAAAAAGATGCACTGTTAGAGAATATGATGAGAAAACAAGGAAGTCGTTTTAGTTATAGTGAAGGACAATTTTTATTCATTTATTCAATCAATATTAATGCTGTTAATCATCTTAATGTGATTTATCCTGCTGAAGATGTTACTTAGCTTTAATTCCTATCAGGTGAAGTGATTAAGAATGCGAAAAGCATGATTTATATTTACAGCTTGGAAAATGCATTGGCCAAGGAACACGAAGAGATCTGCTTAAACACCAACCTATATTAAATAGTCATTAGCTAATGATCTTAAAGAGCTTATTGGACTGTAACAAACCCTTGTAAAAAAAAGTACCATGGTACTACCATCATTACCATAATACTTTTTTTACAAGGGAACTTTTAAAGTCCAAGCTCAGTGGTCAGAGCACTTGACTTTCAAGTGAGAGTCCTTGGTTGAATTCCAAACAGGGCTTAGGCCTTGGGCAAGTTTCTTTATTCCACATATAGTAATAATCCCTCAAAATTTTTTATAAATTGGTCATTTCAATCCACCACTGTTTTTGGGACACTGCTGTGCGCAATTGGCTGGTGCGTTTTGCCCACAGATATACAGTCAATTCACTTTACAGTATATTCTGTGAAGCGCTTTGAGATGTCTAAAAGACGTGAAAAGCACTATATCAAATGCAAGGATTATTATTATTATTTGTTTACCCAAGTGTTGAATCTCAGTGATTAGATATCTCATAGTATGGGATATTATACTTTGTTAAAGTTATATTGATATAATATTATCCATTTGTTATGTAAGGATCATGCCCATGCTTGTGTCGAATATAGAAACCTGTGGGATTGAGGTCCTCCTTGACCTGTCTGCTGTGTTCGACACAGTCGATCACACCATCCTCCTCCAACGTCTTTCCTCCCACCTCAACCTTCAAGGCACAGTCCTTGACTGGTTCCATTCCTACCTGACCCACCACCTACATTTTGTATCTTCCAACGGTTTCTCCTCAAACCCCCGCACAGTTTCTCACGGCGTCCCCCAGGGCTCTATCCTCGGCCCCCTCCTTTTCACCCTTTACACGCTCCCTCTGGGCGATGTCATCTGCAAACATGGGGTAAATTTCCACATGTATGCGGACGATACCCAACTGTACTTTTCCGCCTCATCCCTCAACCCCCAGACCATCGATGTTCTGACAGCATGTCTGTCCGACATCGAGTCCTGGACGAGGGACAACTTCCTCCAATTGAACGTGAGCAAGACCGAGGCCCTCCTGATTGGCTCAAACCAGTGCCTCCGCACATCGGGCGCTGCCAGCCTCAACATCCAAGGCTGTACTCTCCACCTCACAAAGCCAGTCAGGAACCTCGGCATCACGTTCAACCATAAACTCTCCTTCCTCCCCCACATTCGTGCCTTAACCGGCACAGCTTATTTCCACCTACGCAACATTGCCAGGCTCCACAACCATCTCACCCCCCGCGCTGCCGAAACACTCGTGCACGCATACATCACCTCACGGCTGGACTACGGAAACACTCTCCTCG
The DNA here is from genome assembly GCA_035084275.1 of Hydrolagus colliei. Lineage (NCBI taxonomy): Eukaryota > Metazoa > Chordata > Chondrichthyes > Chimaeriformes > Chimaeridae > Hydrolagus > Hydrolagus colliei. The sequence continues at coordinate 88,318,732 of CM068743.1, forward strand.
TCGGCCTCCCCAATTCCTCCATTCACAGGCTGCAGGTCATCCAAAACTCTGCAGTCCGTGTACTATCCCGCCGGACCCGCCTCCGCGACCACATAACCCCCACCCTCGCCCGTCTCCACTGGCTCCCCATCCTCCAGAGGATCGAGTTCAAGATCCTCGTCCTCACCTTCAAGGCCTTACACAGCCTTGCCCCACCCTATATAACCGATTTACTCTCCCCCTATAAGCCCACCCGGACCCTCCGTTCAGCAGGACTTGGCCTGCTCCAAGCCGCCCGCCCAAACCGCCCCACCATTGGAGGCCAGGCCTTCAGTTTCTCCGCTCCCACCCTGTGGAATTCCATCCCCCAATCCCTCCGCCTTGTCTCTTCCCTTTCCTCTTTCAAGGCTGGTTTGAAGACTTTCCTCTTCGACCGCGCCTTTTGTTCCCCCCCGAACTTTTCGACCTCCCATACGTGTTTCCCCCCTTCCTGAACACTCGCCTCCCAGCTCATGTCACACGCCTCCTGTGCAGAGCCTTGGGACGTCCTCCCGACGTGAAAGGCGCTTTATAAGTTTGTTGTTGTTGTTGTTGTTGAATAAATGAAGAACAACAAAATTACATTTGTATAGCGCCTTTTGCATCGGGAGGATGTCCCAAGGCACTGGACAGTTGGTGTTTCAGACCCGAGCTAGGGTTGGGATCGGGGAGTTTGGAGGGAAAGGAGAGGATATGGGTTGACCGATGGAACTGTCGAAGAGGAGGGTCTGGAGGTGGGACTTGAAGGAGGCTAGCGAGGGGAGCGAGGCTGATTGACTGCGGGATGAAATTCCAGAGGTTGGGTGCAGAGTGGCTGAAGGCTCGTCCGCCAATGGTGAATGAAGTGTGAGGATGTTGAAATCAATCAATCTTACTACTGTAATTGCCAAGTGTTTGTTGAACTTGTGAGACTGCTCTGACCAGGTACAAACTTCAAATAGTAATAGAGAGGGGAAAGATCGCTCCTTTCAGAAGGCACCTGGAAAGAGCTTGTGATTTTCTCCCAGTGATAATTGTGACACACATTACAATTTTATTAATTTTGCATTGCATTCCAGTGATAGTTGATCATAATGCAGAAGAAGTTATTTACACCTCGTGTAGATTTGGAGTCCTGTGGCTCACTGGTTAGAGTATCCTAATGAGAGACCTTGAATCGATTCCAGCTTGTCAGTCAATTAGGGCATTGCTTTTCCTGCTTAATAATTCCTTTAAAAAAATAATAAATTGGTCACTCAATCCACTACTGTTTGTGGGACATAACTGTGCACAATTGGTTACTGCGTTTTGCCCACAAAATATAGTCTTTTACTTAGATCTTGATAGAAGAAGAACAGCGCTAAGGTAGAAAGCTAAAATGCTTCAAATGGAGACTTGAGATGTTTGTTAAGGAGTAGCAGAATATGAAATAGCCACCAGGAAAAAGTAGTTATACTGCATTGATAATAAACACTAATTCTTACATTTGATATAGCTCTTTCTATGTAAGAAAAACATCTCAAAGCCGTACACACTATATACTATAACATGGAATGAGTATCTTTTGTAGGCAATTTAACTATTACATCAAATAATTATATCAGGTAACACACAGCATTGATTTGCAGCATATCTAAGAAGATCATGACTGCTGCTTTATAATAAATAACTTCATCTACATTTGAAACTGCGTTGAATATGATTTACATGTACTGTATATCAAAGTAGGCAAATTTTATAAACTAAAAACAACTAAGGCACAACTCAAATTTCTTCATAAACAATGTGTTTTATACAAACATAGCCATTGAATTCACCAACTGGGTGCACACTTTTCCTCTACTCCTCCCCACCCTCACAGCCACTTCTAAATCTTTAGATTACCTGAAGGTGCAACCACCAATAATGGAACGGAAATGCAGAAGGTTGGAGCCAGTCAAGCAGAGACAGCTGGTTGGGGGTTACGCAATTGAAGAAGTACAGAGATGCCAGGGCATGAAGGGATTTAAAAACAAGTGTGAGGATGTTGAAATCAATCTGTTTGGTGATAGGGAGCCAATGAAGCCTGGTTAGAACTGGTATGACCGGTATACAGAGTTTAGTAAGGGTGAGTATGCAGGCATAAAGCTAAATCTTTACTCCAATGATATCGGTTTAGCATTATTCAGTGACTTATTTCTACCCCTGTACATCCCTTGTTAAATTCAATGCCACGTTAAACCTATTGTTTTACATCTTTAACAATGTGGATTTCTTATTTTTAAAAATTATTATATACTATGGGAACATTTATTGATCATGACACAGATATATCCAAGTCACATACTGAATGCGGAGAAAGATAACAGTTTATCCACATCAACTAATGTGCATAATAACTGCTTGTGTTGTAGTGCATCATTGTGAATGTGGAAATCAAGATTTTGCCAGACAAACATAATACATAATAACTTTTCAGTGACAGTGAGGCAAAATATGTTTTAATGAAAAAATCCTTACATTTGATATATAGCATCTTTTACATCAGGAGAATGTCCCAACACTCTTCAGACTTTGTTGCTAAATGCAGCAATCAATGTGCTTGTAGAACAGTTCCACAGCAATCATGAAGTGAATGATCAATTTGAAATGGGGTGTTTGGGGACAGGACACAGTGAGAAGGAAACCAACCCTAAAGACAGTCTCAGTGCGGTTGACGTGATCCCATGCTCAATTAATCAATGGTCCTAATTTTACTTGGACAAATACTTTGTTTTCCACATTGAGAAAAAAACTTTCAAACTAATGTTACTCAGATCCTGAACAGATGCTCATGCTGAATCTGTTATGAAAAATCGCAATTGTCAACCTGTTGTTTCAGACCGTACTATTATCATATGACCTATAGCAAATTCTGACAGATGTAAACAAATAGTGCTGCACAGCACACACATGCTGCAACAGCTCTGCTGAACTAAACAGATGTTGAATTGGCCACAAAATGAATGAATACTGATTCAAGGATAAAAGTCTCAAGTTAAACTGACAGCTTCAGGGCAGTTTTGAAAACCTAGAGAGACACACAGAAAGAATGGCTGAGAAGGCAGTGTGTGCATGTCTCCCATTGCCGAGTATATCAATGGTATGACAGCAGAAACAACTGCACATGAATAAAGGTGACTGGAACTCCCTTCCTCACTCCCTTCGCCTCGCCCCCTCTCTTCCTATTTTGGGGTATTGACTATAGACCTTTCTTTTCAACCGTGCTTTTGGTCACCTTTTTCCCCTCCCTCTGGCTCGGCCCCAGGATTCATTGTTGGGAAGTACTTTGAGATGCCGTCCGGTGTGGAGGGCGCTATATAAATCTAAGTTATTGTCAACGCCTTCAAAACCCATCTCAAGATCCTCTTATTTGACTATACCTTTGGTTGCCCTCCTTCACCCTTGTCCCCCACTGTGCCTGAACTCGAAACCCGGTTCAGATCTGAAGCACTGTTCAGCACCTTGGGATGTCCTCCTGATGTGAATATTCTACACAAATGTAAATTTGTTGTTGTTGTTACCTTCGAGGCAGACTAGGCAATTATTAACTGTGTCCTGGAGTACTGTGGCTCTGGCTGGCTCAGGGACCGGAATATAATAATAATAATAATCGTTGCATTTGATATAACGTGTTTCACATTTTCTAGACATCTCAAAGTGCTTCATAGAATATCCTGTAAAGTGAATTGTCTGTGTATTTGTGGGTGATTTGCGGCAGCCAAATGCGCACAGCAGTGTCCCCACAAACAGTTATGGATTGAAATTACCAATTAATTATTGATTTTTTTGGAAGGATTATTATTTGGCATGTGGAGTAAGAAAATTTCCCCAAGGTTTCGCACTGACCTGCCTGGAATTGAACCCAGGTCTCCCACTTGTAAGGCGAGTTCTCTAAGCACTGAGCTACAGGACTCCACAAACCAAAGTCTACTCCTGAACATTGATTTATCTCAGTTCTTATTACCTTTCTTGTCACCATCGCAACAACTCTCTGTGTGAAAATAAAATCTGCTCAGGTCTCTGCTCTATCTGTGACTAAGATGAACATGTCCCTTGGTACTGACTCCTATCCCAGTGGAAATAGATTATCCCTGTTTACCCTGTTAAAAACCCCTCATAATTGTGTAAATCCTGAACTGGTCCCTTCTCAACCTTCTTCAAGTAAATGTTTTCACATATGTATCAATAATTCAATGCTTCTACCACTTCTACTCTTCTTATTTGGGTTTTATATCAGTTTCCTTTAGTTTCTTTCCCTGGAAACTGATCTTGAGCAGTGTGCTGGCTTGTATCAAAAGCCAAGAACTGCATGATTACATGTCACCCAACACACTCCTGCAGCCGTCAGTGATTTGTGCCAATGCTAAATAAAGAGAAAAATCAGTGGACATTCCTCAACTTGTTTCTTGTGTTAATTATGTTCCCTGTGTTTTGTGTTTCGCCCATAAAATATACAAGTGAATTCATTCTGCAGTATATTCTTTGAAGTGCTTTGAGACATCTAGAAGACTTGATAACATGTTATATCAAATGCAAGGATTATTATTATTAATTAATACAGGAAATGGGTTGGGGAGCACCACAAATATTTACTTCTATTTCAACATTCAACAGCAGCGCAGAACTAGACTTTGAGCAAATCCGACAACAACAAAAACAACAAAATTACATTTATAGAGTGTCTTTCATGTCAGGAGGACGTCCCAAGGTGCTGAGCAGTCAGGTCGAGACCCCAGCAAGGGAGAGGGGTAGGGTAGTGGGGAGGGGTGGGAGAGAGTTAGGAGGGGAGGGAGAGAGATGGGAGAGCAGCAGAAGGCACGGCTGAAGAGGGGGGTCTTGAGACCGGCCTTGAAGGAGGCAAGGGAATGAGGCAAAAGGACTGTGGGATGGAGTTCCAGAGAGTGAGGGCAGAGACCAATGTAGAAACAGAAATATTCATGCAGTAGAGAAAATAAAAGCCAGTGTCTCTTTTGTTGCCATCGTATCAAGTGGACGTACCGGTAATAATAAATTGTGACTGGAATTCTGTTCTATCTGCCGTAAGAAAAATCAAAAGTAACATCACGTATTGTACATGAAAAATATATTTTTTCACAAAATAGTTTCACAAAATATTCAAGAACAAGTTAAAGAGTTAAAATCATTTCTTCAGTAACTCAGATCCAGTTAGTTTGCTTCAGTAGCAGACAAGTGAACATCTGGCAAGGCTAACAGAGAGATACACAATGGCTGAAAGACAGATGGTGAAGGAGTAGGAATTGGTTATTCCCCAGAAACTGAGTGACTGGCTTATTCAATACTTTCATCAAATAAAACTGGCAAACAGATACAGATAAAAACTCCGTGGCAATTAAAATTGCATTACCATGAGAGTGGAATGAAAAGAGGTCTCACACTATGTGTAGCCTTTTGACGTCTGTCAGAATGTTAAATCAATCAGCGTAAACACCACAAAAACTGGACTATGTTCTTCTGGGAGAATAATTAACATAATAAGTGTGGGCTTCAGTGGCCTTATCCATTCCTGCAAAACATTTGTTTCATAAAGTTCCTTCAATTAATTAAACTAAGGAAAACTACGGTAAATGTAGCTTTGACGAAACATGAGGTAGAGATTAAAAATAGCTTCAATCGTGCAGCCAAATTTTGGTATAAATTAGGAAACATGAACTAGTGTACGTCAGCTCCAATTAAATACTGAAAAGTAGATGTGAGTTTAACTCAGGTCTAGAACTCTTGCCTCTGGGTAACAGCTTGTCCAAAGGTCAAAAAAGTGACTGTGCCTTCAGCGAATTCCCCTTTTCACAAAAACAAAACTAAAAAAAAACTAAAAAATCCCTGATGAAGGGTTGTAGACCTGAAACGTTGACTCCTTTTCCTTTCTCCATGGATGCGGTTTAACCTGCTGAGTTTCCCCAGTAACTTTTGTTTTTGTTCTCCTTTTCAACTTCCGCCCTCAGCTTTATACAGTCACCACCACCCACCACCCTCCATCCAGCCCCCTACCCTCCCTGCCACTGGCTCAGGTGCCAACCAGCTGTATGATGCACTTTGTGACATGCTCCAGATGAGAATGCAGCTATATAAATATAAATTATATTCACAAAACTAATCTTACAGTCTAGGCTGACACTTAAGTCCTGGAGGAACACCGCTTTGTTAGTGGTGCTGTAAATTTCATATGGGTTATTAAACTGATGTCCCATCTGCCTGTTTTCAGGTGTATGTTAAAAATCCTGTGGCATTATCCAGAGCAAAGGAAGTTTTCTTTTGGACTAATGTCACGATCTGTGAGTCAAAGATTGGATTTACCATCCAATGGATCAGAGCAATTATCTTCTGCTGAGGAAAGTACAGATGTAACCAAAAATCCTCACAAAAACCTCAATGCTGAAAGCTATATTTAAAAATAATATCATTGGGGAGGGGTGAAGGGGTATTTGTTGAAGTTGCTTTTCCTTTCGCAGCAACAATATTACACTTTATTCCAGTAAACCTCAGAAGCGAGATTTATTGTACTTCCCCGAGGACAAAGATTTAAAGACAGAGAATGAAAAGTGTAATAAAACAGAAGAAAAATGGGCTGTTGAGATTCAAGCATATCAGAAAAGGAATTAAAAGAGACAAAGAGAGATTTCCATGAAAAAAGAACAATGAGAATGTGATTAGATTGGTATCAACGTGGCTTAATGTTGTATTCTCACCTGTAAAAGGCTGTGAATTTAAACCCCACATTGGAATTTGGAATTTGCATAATATAGACTTACATTCCAGTAAAAGGCAAAGCGATTAATGCCTTGCATAATGCATTTAATGAATTTTAAGCATCCTATGATGTTAGTTGAAAAGAAAAGGTACTTTCTCCTGAGGTCCTAGCCATAATACCCCAGATAAGCATGGCTGTTTAGGGGCATTGCTGTGTGCAGAATACACAGTTACTACACTTTCTGTTTGACATGTTTTGATGATGAGAAGAGGCACAATATTAAATGCAAGGATTATCACTGTTTATTCATCTTATTTGGACAGAAAGCTAAGGCCAGAATATTAGGTTAAAATAATGCAAAGCCCAAAGCTGTGATAGGAAAGCAATATGGTTTTACACTATGGAAGGATGAAATGTTATTGCCTGAAGAGCCTTTTTCATTCAAACCTTTCATACAATCATGCCATTAAATAGTAAGAATATGCAATGTTGTTTGTTGTGCGCTCTAAAACCGATGTAATTTAGTAAAAAATATTTAAAGCATAGGAAACACATTAATAGTTTCTATCACACCTAGAGAATTGCTACTAACTTCCTGGCAGTAGGGACCTGCTCCCATATTTTAAAAACACATACGCACATTATCTGGAGATTAAGTAACAAAATCAATATAAATGCAAGATGATTTATTTTCCTTCCTGATAGTTTAACTGAAAATCGAAATCTGGTCTCACTGCTGCAGTAGCCTGTGAGTATGGAAGAGAACAAATTCCACATGGGTTTAGATTCACTCTATTTCAAACATTGAAATCAGTCTCAACTTTGAACTCGATTTTGAAAAGTTCTTAAGGGAATGTCTATCTATTTTATAGGTAGACATGCTAAACAGATTAAGATTATCAAACAGTTCAGCAGATCACAAATCACCCAGGTAACATTTGTAAAGTCACCCTGGAAATTTATAATAATAATAATCTTTGCATTTAATATAGTGCTATACCATGTCTTTGAGGTATCTTAAAGTGCTTTACGAAATAGTAATAATAATAATCCTTGCATTTGATATAGCGCTTTTCACATCTTATTGACTTCTCAAAGTGCTTCACAGAATATACTGTAAAGTGAATTGACTGTATGTTTGTGGGCAAAACGTATACTGTACTGTAAAGTGAATTGACTGTATATTTTGGTGGGTGAATTGACTGTATATTTTGTGAGTGAAATGTGGCAGTCAAATGTATACAGCTTTGTCAAACAACTGCCCTTTTTTATGCAGAGAAATACCTAACATTATAGCATAGGAACAGACTAGGTCAAAGGAGAGATTTATTGGCTTCAATGCATCTTTGAACCTGTTCCGCCATTTAATTAAATTGTGGCTGATCTGTACCACAACAGCAAATCTATTGAATGAAGTGACTAACATATCTATTCAATGAAGTTAACATTTTGATTTGTTAAAATTTATGCCCTTCTCTTCTGTTGACAGATCGTACCTGTGTCTGTTTCACAAAATATGCTTCCCTTGCTCTTTCAGAGAGTAATCCACAAACATTACTCTAAGGAGATCCAGTCGAGTTGGTTAATCTTATTGGCAGAATTGGCTGAAGTAAATATGCATCATGATTATTATATCAGTCAGCAACACAAAGCAAATGAATCAAGTGGTCAGCCATAAAATATTCAACCTAGTCACTTGTAAATAAAATGTGTGATCAGCAGTCTTAAAATTTGTAATTAACATATTAAAAAATGTGAGATTGTGTCAAGAGACAATAATAGTCCTCACATAACTGGCAGGGATGTTCGTGCTGAAAGCAGCAAATGTGGCATAAATGCTGACAACTTGACAATTAACATTGAAAGAGCAGTTTTACCTGACACATCAATTGCTTCCTCATTCATTTCAAGGAAGGGAATGGGGATTTTTAGTGGATTGTGTTCAACATTAGATCAGAAAGGATGTGTGGCAATAATTTTAGGATAAGCGTAAACTGAATTAAAGATACAGTATTAAGAAAGACTGTTTAGATCTTATCAGATCTCTTTCTCTTGCTCATCTGATATTGTAAACGGTGAACATCTTTCCTCATTGCAGGATTCATCAGTGAAAGCCCAGAGACACAATGCAACTGCTCAGTAACTCCGCTCTAAGTCTTCAGGAAGTTGGGCAGCATACCAAACATTACCAGACTTTAAAGCTTTACGTTCTGAGGAAAACCTGTGTAAACTTGGATTGTATTCCTTTGATTTCAGAAGGTTGAGGGGTTATTATATTGAGATATTCAAGATGAAAAAGGGATTCGTTAGGGTAGATACTGAGAAGCTATTTACTCTGGTGGGGGAATCCAAAATAATAACAACAACAGAATTACATTTCTAGACACCATTCAAGTAGGGAGGATGTCCGAAGCACTGAAAAGTCAGCAGAGTTAAGATGAGGGAGGCTGAGACGTAGGAGGGTGGCTGAAGGCACGGTCGAAAAGGAGGGTCTTGAGTCAGGCTTTGAATGAAGAAAGAGCAAGGTGAAGGAATTGGAGGATGGAGTTCCGAAGGATAGAGGTAGAGCTGCTGAAAGCCCAGCCATTTCTGTTAGAATGGGTCAGGCGGGAAAGATGGGGCAGACTGGAGCCTGCTGAATGGAGGGAGCTGGGAGGTCGATGGTGGTCAGTAATTCGGAGAGGTAGGACTGTGGATTGCCTTGAAAATGAGTATGAGGAGTTTTAATTCAATCCTCTAAGGGATGGGGAGTCAGTGGAACAAGAACGACAAAATTAACAACAATATTACATTTATAGAGCACCTTTCACATCGGGAGGACATCACAAGGTGCTGAACCAAGGCGAGGATGGGGGTTTCCTCTCCCACACCAGGATCACAGAGCCTGGTGTGGGAGAGGAAACGAACTGCAGATTTTTGGATGATCTGCAACTTGTGGAGGGAAGATTTGGGGAGGCTGACAAAGAAGAAGTTTCTGTAGTCAAGCTTTCAGGTGATAAATTTATGACGGATTTGGCGTCCTAATGGGTGAGGCAGTAGTGGAGCTGTAGTGCTGGCGTTTTTTGAGGTTGAACTTGAACCAAGTGAGTGTATTCCCACTGAAGTGGATGATGGAGGACAGGAGGTGGAGGAGGATGCTGTGGTCGATTGTGTCGAATGTGGTGGAGAGGTCCAGGAGGACAAGGAGGCAAAGTGATCCCTGGTCACAGATAGAGAGAACATTGTTTGTGACTTGTGACAACCGCAGTTTCTATACTGTTGGCAGAGCAGAAGCCAGACTTGAGGCGTTCGTGTACGGTATGGAGGGAGAGGTGTGCTCGAAGTTGGTTGGCGACAACGTGTTCCATAGCTTTTGCAAGAAAGGGCAGGCTTGAAATAGGGTGGTAGTGGCTGAGGTTGGAGTGATCAAGAGTAGGTTTTTCAAGGAGAGGTGTGCTAACAGTAGTTTTGAGGGGGAATGGCACTGATCCTGAAGAGAGGGACTGATTGATGGTGTCTGCCAGCAGTGGGTAGAGGAAGGGGAACAATAACAACAACAACAACAACTTCGATTTATATAGCGCCCTCCATGCCGGACGGCGTCTCAGAGCGCTTCACAGGAGCGGATCCCGGGACCGAGCCAGCGGCAGGGGCAGGAAGGTGACCAAAAGCTTGGTCGAAGAGAAAGGTCTTCAACTGTGACCTGAAACTGGGAAGAGAGGGGGCGAGGCGAAGCGAGTGAGGAAGGGAGTTCCAGAGCCTCGGGGCATAGTGGGTAAAGGGTGGAGTGGAAGATTCGGGGGACATGGAGGAGGCCAGACCCAGTGGAGTGAAGGCAGCGGGTGCTGGGTTGGGGGGAGAGGAGATTAGAGAGATAGGGGGTTGCAGAAGAGGAACTGGGTGATCAGCAATTGGGTGGGGAGGGAGAGGGAGCAGCAGGTGGTGGGTTTCAATTTGGTGATGGTGGATAAGAAAGAGGAAGGACAGATGGCGGAGAAAGAATATAGTTTGTTGATGTAGATGAATGAGGTTGTTTAACAGACACACAGAGGAGGTGGTGGGTGGTGGAGATTAGGATCTTGGAGTTACCTTTGGCCTCCAGAATAATGCTAGTGTAGTGTGCTGTTTTCGCTTGCGACAGGTAATGGTGATATCTGCAAAGATGCTCGAGCCACGGCTGGTGGTGAACCATAAGGTTATTTTTCTGCCACTGTGCTCAAACAGCAACGTTTGAGATTTTAGGTAGTGGAGATGGCTGTTGAACCAGGGGGAGTAGGTGGATTTGAAGATAGTCCTGGATATCTCACTGGAATAGTGAGGTAAAGTAACAGATTGCAGTTCTGGTCACCGCAACAAAATACAATATTGCAGCAATTGAAAGGATATAGTGAAAGGCAACCAAAATGTTCAAGGGATTGGAGGGACTGCATTATGAGGAGTAATTAGGTAAACTGACCATGTTCATGGTGGAGAAGGTAAGGGGCAATATGATAATGGTCTTGAAGGTTCTGAAGGGAGTAGATAATGTAGACTATGATAACCTATTATTTTCTACTGTACAGTAGAACCAGAATATCCGGTGTGCGATTGAATGGGGGCTTTTTCAGAAAAATTCTGCAGAAACACTACTTCATTGCGCAAGTAGTAAATGTATGGCACAGGCTCCCTAGGGAGACAGTGGAAGAAGAATGTGTTGATTCTTTCGAACAAATTAGATAGATTTATGTTAGGAAACAATATTGCTGAATAAAATATACAGTTTTGGACACAAAATGTCATGTGGCTGCCAGGATAATGGACGGTAAACTGGATGGACCTTGGCATTCTTTAGTCCAGCAAATTCTTATGAATTTTCTACCAGAGTATATAATCCCTTCCCTACAGGACCATTAGGCAAAACAGCTGCTGACTCGCAAATAAACCATTGGAACCTATACTCATGGGATCAAGTGATGTTTCCTCCACTGCATAACCTGCTGCTAACTCACTTTGTTTAAAGCTAAACATGGAGATGGATTAGATACTGATAAGGGAAGGAAGAATAGGATAAGCCTTAGGGAGCTAGATCAAAAGGAGAAATGTATTGGCTTCAAAGCCTCAGGGTAACCTAGATTTACAGGCCCAAAGTAATTATGTTTGCAGATGATATTATTAATAGAAACTGTGAAATCAGAAGAGACTACAAGGATGCCATGAGAAAGCTTCACAGGGTATGAAACCGGACATAATGCTAGCAAATGAACTCGAAACAAATAATTGCTAGGGTTTCACGCAGTAAGTAAAAGATGGATGGAATATAACTTACCATGGAGGAGTCTTAAAAAAGACTCAAAGGTATGAATTTGTCATTCTCCAAGTTGAAACAGTTTGAGACAACTATATTGACAAATTAGTTGAGCTCAGACTCCCAGACATCATGCTGAACCAGTGTTTTGTTTCAGGTTGAGCTATCAGGAATGACTAGATAAGCAAGGAATTTTATCAATGTAAAATTATTTCTCAGCGAGAAATATACAATTTATAGGTATACACAATAGTAGGCAGGATGGAGAAAATCAAGAATAATATTTTCAGATACAGCAACCCAATAAAACAGATCCCTGACATTAAGACAGATCATACGATTCAGGGATATGAAGAGCAATTTTCAACCAGACTCTAGGACATACTAATTTTAATGAAAGTAATAACCAACAATTAGGGTAGGTTTAACTAAAAAATAATGTTAAAGGCAAGAACTATGGATATTTATCCCATTTAGAGATACATTGATGTTTAGATAACAATAAAAAAAGTTAATAATCTCTGTCATGGTGAACAAATTCCACTTCATAATTGTTGGTGGGCATTGCTGTCTGCAAATCAGATTAGCCCATGAAGTATATGCTTTACAGTATACTTTACAGTATACACTTTATGATATATTTTGTGAAGTGCTTTGAGATGACATGATAAGTCACTGTATCAAATGCAACGATTATTATAATCTTAAATGAAAGGCACTTTTACATTCTCTCATATTTCCTTTTTGGAAAATAACAATGGATTGCTGGAGTATTTATCGATTAAAGCTTGTTGTTTAGAAATTGTTTAGAAATTGTTGTTTAGAAAGGATTATTACTTAATCATAATCCTTTTATTTGATATTGTTCTTTCACAGTAAGAGGATATGTCAAAGTGCTTCACACAATTTCCTGTCAAATGTAATGATTGTGTATTTTGAAGATAGTTGGCCTGTACACCAGGAGAAACTCTCTTTTCAAACAGTGCAATTGGATCTTTCACATCCACCTGAATATGACAGACATGAATATGGTATAAAATCCTATTTAAAGGATGGCACTTCACCAATGCAGCACAACCACAGCACTGACTCGAATTGTCAGCCTTTACTATATGAGTTCAAAGTCCAAATGTGGGTCTGGATATGCAACCTGACTCAAGGACAAGAGTTTATGAAATGAGAAGGCTGGCACCTTGATAGCTTAATAAGACACACACTACAAAATTTAGCGAGTTTTGATGAACTGTTTGGGTCATTATGAAAAAGATGAAATCAGTGTACATATTTATTGCAGAATTGAAAAACTACAGCATTGATTGTTTTCCATCACACTTATCATTTTCTGATTGATTAAGTTGCAAGATACTAATAAAACTGGAATATCCTATATTATTCACTCATTTCCAAGCCAAGTCACTCAGGGGACTTTAGTAATAATTATGCAAACTGCAAATGTAATCTAGAATGCATTGAAACTGGAAATCCATCATCACTAGAAATAGTGACTTTCAAAATAAATGTCAAAAAATACTCTGTATTATATTACAATCTCTATGCATCATATGGTTCAGGAAAAGCTCAAACAAAGTTTGTCAAATGAGCCTAACAAAGGAATAAAGACATTATTGTTGGTATATTTGCATTCCATGCAGTGAAATGGTTAGGATAATGCAATTTATATGTCTATAGGATCTTTTGCATCAGGAGACACCACAAAGCACCAGACAATGCTGCCCGGCCACCAGAGCTGGGGCCAGTGGTGGGATGTAGCTTTAATGTTGTCGATCTTTATATTTGTATGCAAGTGTGTAAGGATATACTGTACCATTATATTTTTAAGAAATTTAAGATTTAACCAACTATGGTCAATGTTTAAGAATGCAAAACTTCACAAATGATATATCATCGGGAAGAAGGGAATAGAAAGGCAGGGGAGAGGCTTGTGTGGAAACATCAACATGGAATAGTTGCGCTGAATGGCCTATTTCCATGTATTAATGTTCCATGTCACAGTCGACCACACCATCCTCCTCCACGGCCTGTCCTTTGCCATCCACCACAGTGGGACCGCACTCGCCTGGTTCGAGTCCTACCACACAAACGCCAGCGGTACATCTCCACAAACGTTTTTTTCTCCCGCACTCACCCAGTTACCTGCGGGGTAGCCGAGGGATCCATCTTTGGCACCCTACTTTTCCTCATCTACACGCTTCCTCTTGGGGATGTGATCCACAGACATGGGGTACACTTCCACATGTACGCGGATGACACCCAACTCTAACTCTCCATTTCACTTTGTGACACCCAGTCCCCCGATGTTCTGTCAGCCTGCCTTTCAGACATCAGGGGCTGGATGAGCACAAATTTCTTGCAGTTGAATGTTGACGGAGGCCATACTCCTTGGCTCTCGTCAACGTTTCCATTTGCACGGCTCTCACCTCCTCCACCTTCCCAGCCTGCCCCTAAAACTCACCAAACCTGTGCGCAACCATGGCATCAGGTTTGACCCCCAACTGTCCTTCCTCCCCCACATCCGGTCTGTCACCAGCACTGCCTTCTACCACCTCCGAAGGATCGCCCGTCTCCGGCAATACCTCACCTTAGAAGCCGCCGAAACCTTGGTCCACGCCTTCGTCACCTCTCGGCTGGACTATTGCAACGCCCTCCTCGCCAGTCTCCCCTCCACCACAATCCACAAAATCCAGTTTATCCAAAGCTCTGCCGCCTGCATACTCATCCGCACTAAGCTTCGCTCCCCCATTACCTCAGTCCTTGCCAGACTTCACTGGCTCCCTATCGCAGAGAGGATCGACTTCAAGATCCTCACCCTTGTTTTCAAATCCCTCCACTCCTCTGCACCCCCCTATCTCTCCGATTTCCTCTCCCACCAACCCAGCACCCGCTGCCTTCGCTCCTCTGGGTCCGGCCTCCTCCATGTCCCCCGAGTCCTCCGCTCCACCCTCATTGTCTGTGCCTTTAGCCACCATGCCCCGAGGCTCTGGAACTCCCTTCCTCACTTGCTTCGCCTCGCCCCCTCTCTTCCCAGTTTCAGGTCACAATTGAAGACCTTTCTCTTCGACCAAGCTTTTGGTCACCTTCCTGCCCCTGCCGCTGGCTCGGTCCCGGAATCCACTACTGTGAAGCGCTCTGAGACGCTGTCCAGCGTGGAGAGCGCTATATAAATCGAAGTTGTTGTTGTTATGTAATTCTATGTATTATCACGATTATAAGGGAAATTTGGAAGACAAAGTTCCCATCTACTGATTTGGGTGGATATCAAAAATCCCATGGAATTGTTTAAATGGAGAAAAAAGTTTCTCCCATTGTTCTGAAGAAAAATTCACAAGATAAAATTGGTCATTCACTTAAAGGCTGTTTGTGGGCCATTGCTATGTACAAATTAACCGCCACATTTCTTACAAATCTAGAGTCACCACAATTCACAGTAAAATCCACTGAAATGTTTTCAGACATATTGATGATGTGATGAGGCACTACATTAAAAATGCAAGTATTATAATATAATTCTTGCATTTGATATAGCACTTTTTACATCTTATCAACGTCCCAAAGCGCTTCACAGAATATACTGTAAAGTGAAACAAAACACAAAATACTACAGATGCTGGGAATCTGAAACAAAAACAAAAGTTGCTGGGGAAACTCAGCAGGTAAAACAGCATCCATAGAGAAAGGAAAGGGAGTCAACGTTTTGGGTCTACAACCCTTCATCAAGCCCCAGTCCTGACGAAGGGTTGTAGACCCAAAATGTTGACTCCTTTTCCTTTCTCCATGGATGCTGTTTGACCTGCTGAGTTTCCCCAGCAACTTTTGTGTGTATACTGTAAAGCGAATTGACTGTATATTTTATGTGCGAATCGTGGCAGCCAATTGCGCACAGCAGTGTCCCACAAACAATCATGGATTGAAATGGCCAATTTTATTATTGTGTTTTTCTTTGGACAGATTATTAGTAGGCACGTGGAGTAAGGAAACTTGCCCAAGGTTTTGCCCTGACCTGCCTGGATTCGAACACAGGTCTCCCCAGCTTGGTCTCCCCAGCTTGCAAGACAAGTGCTCTAACCACTGAGATACAGGAGTTCCAAAGTATTATTATTGTACAATGCCTTATACCATTGTCACTGATTTATTTTTACATAAATATCCACTTAGAATTTTGGAGACCCAAAATATAAAAGACATAAAAGCTAGAAGACTCCTTGTTTGATTGTATTTGCTGAGTTAGCTCACTTCAGACAATGTAGTGCCAGGGGTATTTTAATTGGCCTCCTGATTTGGAGTAAAAATCGACTAGGGTTCCTGTTTTTGAAAATCCAATATTCCTTGTTTAACATGTGTAAATTTTACTCAGGAACAGAGTCGGGTTGGACTTTTGACTCTACAGGCAAAACAACCGACTGAGCTCCCAGATGACAAATTATTATTTCGGAATACGTCAGTACCTCCAAAAGAGAGGACAGGAAAGCATTGGATAGGCGAACACAAAAAGAGTGAAGTAAATATCCAACTGAAATTAGTCATAAAGTAAAGGTTTATTTACTAAACTTACCAGTTTATAACAGCTTTATAATAGGATGTCTGCTGCCAAGGTCAATCACATTTCTGCCAAGTCAACATTTTTAACCTTAAAATTGTCTTTGAGATATTTCTCAATATCACAAGAGAGGTTTGGATGAACAAAACCCTTCAGCACATTTGACCTCCTTCTTTTAAAATTCCTACACTATACTGTCTTCCCATTACAGCATCAAGCTATAAATTACAGCGTAACAACTCACATCAAGTTCAGCAGCAGCGCAACAGCATTGTAATATTTTACGGATTCAGGACATGTCTCTTGCATCATTGTTATACTAATAAATTTTACAAAAACATAGGGAAGAAAATTTACTGTTTGCAATGTGACAATAATCTATAGTAACCCATAGCATGCCACTATTTCCAATGCATCATCTTCAGTGTTGCGTAAATGAAAGTAAAACTAATTTGCAGATCAATTTAACAAGTTGAATATTAATTATACTCAATTAATATAAATTAACTGGTTATTTTTGCTGGGTTTATTTTCCTTAGATGTGTGCACTTATTGATCATTCTCAGACCTTTAATACCGGAGCATGTCTTGTTGTGGAGGATGGTTGGTGCCTGAGCAGCTTTGGTAATGTGCACTGAGATAGCACTGTGTCAAGCAGGATTCTATCAATAAGAGCCTAAGCACCTTGGTGTGAGAGGTCTTTCTGCAGCTGTGAATCTGTCATTTAAAGTGTTCAGCCTGTTGGAAGTGGAGAAATTGTATATGAAGGTTTTGATCTTTTTGGTTCTGTAACAGGGGAAATGGAGGTGAAACCCCAAACCACAAAACAAAAAATTTAGGAGAAAAATCAGAAGGATAAGGCAAAAGCATATTTTTGTAGCTGGATTGCAACAAATTCAAGGATTAGCAGAAAAAAATCAAGTTGGATACTGAAATGAAAAAAGAGATATCTATCTTTAATTTGACTAGTTTAAATCAGTTTGACAATCGCATTTCTGTGGAGCACAAGAGACTGCTCAGATACAGTTGTTCCCTTTAGCATTCGTGGTGTGGCTTTATGGAAGGTTTCCTGAGCACAACATTTAGATTAATCACAAAAAAAGTTTGACTCAAGTCATCGGCAAGCATATGATCTGGAACAGTGGTGATCAAGGCTTTTGATCAGCCATAAATTAAGAAATGTACAATCAAGAAAAAACTGGAAACACATTATTGAATTGAACACGGACATACCTAGACTAGTGCTAATGTTCCGTTGGCCACTTCTGTCCCATGGTCCATAGGTTGGCCACTAATAGCCTGGAAAATACACAGTCACTACACTTCACATGAAAAATCCTTTCAAGGATTTTGTGACGTTTTGCCACTGTTAAAAGGTCAAATCTAAAGATGTTATTTACCACATTTACATGTGCTATATTTATTTAGGGTCTGAAACAGAAACTGTCCAGCAAGCAACTTGGGACATCTTCCTGACGTCAAAGGCACTATACACATGTAATTTGTTGTTGTTGTTATTATGATATCTGCTGTCGTTTGTATTTTGTGCAGGGTACATATGTATCACAGCATTGAAAAACAAGAGTATTCATTGTTTTCCATCACACTCATCATTTTCTGATTGATTCAATTGCAAGATGCAGTACTAATAAAACTGAAATATCCTATTTATACACTCATTTCTAAACCACGTCACTCAGGGGACCTCAGTAATAATTATGTTTTACAAATGTAACTTGTTGTTATGATAGCATCGGTTGTGGTTTGTATTTTGTGCACTTTTATTTTGCTTCTTTGAGTATATAAAATGCTTGTTCCAGTGTGAGTTGCAGTTTCCCATTCTCTTCTATTCTTTTAATTTCTATTTCCTTCTTTCTACCTGTTATACTGACTGCTTGCCCAACCTCCCTCTCCTCCCACCTCAACCTTCAATGCTCTGTCCTTGATTAGTTCCATTCATACCTCTCACACCGCCTTCACTCGTCTCCTTCAACAGCTTTTCCTCCAGCCCTCTCATGCGGTGTTCCCGTGGACTCTGTCCTTGGCCCCCTGCTTTTCAACCTTTACATGCTCCCCCTCGATGACATCATCTGCAAATATGGGGTAAATTTCCATATGTATGCAGATGACACCCAACTCTACCTTTCCTCTTCCACCCTCGACTCCAGGACTACGGGCATTCTCACTGCGTGTCTGCCCGACATTGAGTCCTGGACGAGGGACAACTTCCTCCAACTAAATATCAACAAAACGGAGGCACTCCTGATTGGCTTGCGTCAGCGTCTCTGCACCTCAGATGGTAGCAACATCAACATTCACTCTCCACCTCTCGAAGCCTGTCAGGAATTTAGATGTCTTGTTCGACCCCAAACTGTCCTTCCTCCCCCAAATCTGCGCCATGACTGGTACTGCATTCCACTACCTCCGCAACATTGCCAGACTCCACCTCTACCTCCCCCACATGCTGGCGAAACACTCATCCACGCATTCTTGACATCTAGGCTCGACTACGGGAACTCGCTCCTCTTCAGCCTTCCCAGCTCCTCCCTTCACAAGCTGCAGATTATTCAGAACTCTGCAGATCGTGTATTCTCCCGCACTAGGCTCCGCGACCACATCACTCCCACATTCGCCCGTCTCCACTGGCTCCCCATCCCCCCCAGGAATTCAAGATCCTCGTCCTCACTTTCAAGACCATTCACGGCCTTGCCCCCATCTATCTCTCCGACCTGTTGTCTTCCTATCAGCCTGCTCATTCCCTCCATTCAGTGGGCTCTGGCCTACTCCATGTTCCCCACCCGAATCACCCGACAATCCAGTGGCCGTGCTTTCAGCCTCTCTGTCTCCACACTCTGGAACTCCATCCCACAATCCCTTCGCCTCGCTTACTCCCTTTTCTCCTTCAAGGCTAGTCTCAAGATCTTCCTCTTCAACCGTGCCTTCTGCTCCCCTCTTAATTCTCTCCCTTCTCCTACTCTCCTCCCCCCTACCCCGATCCTTTCCCCCCTGCTTGGGTCCCGACCTAACTGTTCAGTGCCTTGGGATGTCCTCCCGAGGTGAAAGGCACTCTATAAATGTAATTTTGTTGTTGTTGTTAATTATTTATTTATTGAAGTGAAATGCGGAAATGACAGTACAACATACATTTATATAGAGCCTCACACGTCAGGAGGATGTCCCACAGTGAATTGAGAGTGGTAGCCAAGAGGCACAACAAGTATTGTAACGTAACTATCAAATCCTGATGATAATTGGTTGTGCAGCATGCTGATCAGTGGGAACTCTGCTTTGATGTGATCTCCTTGAGCCAGGATCCCATTGTGCACTGTCAGGTTAAATTATACACATGTAATTGTGTTGTTGTTGTTATTAAATTGGCACGTGAAATCTATGTTTAAATGTTTCTAAGCAACTAATGGAACAACTCCCTTATTTATTCAATTTATCTAGTCTAACTGTTGTTTGATCTATTCACTTAACTGATGTTAATTGTCCAGTTTCCTTACTGTGCTAGTGACATCATTTAACAACAACAACAACAAATTACGTTTATAGAGCGCCTTTCACATCGGGAGGACGTCCCAAGGCGCTGCACAGGAGACGTGTGACCCGAGCTGGGAGGGGAGTGTTTGGGAAGGGGTGAAACACGAAGGGGAGGTTGAAAAATTCGGGGTGGAACAAAAGGCACGGTCGAAGAGGAAAGTCTTCAAACCGGTTTAAGGTTTTGAGATGTCATCAACTGTACGCTTTTGGCCACTAAATAGTTAGAATTTTTTCAGAGTTGTCTTTATTTTAATTGTTAATATTAATGGGATACTGGTTTTATCCTCCCGACTTGAATCCCTGACTCAAGTCACTGGGGGCTTGGATACCAATGCATGACAGTTTTTAGTTTCAATTATAAATTTAAAAAACAATTGAATTAGTGTTTCTGGATTTTAATTTGTGTTTCGTTTTTTTGATATTCCACCCAAAGTTGAAGTAAATTGTATTGTACGTTATATTGTATTAGTGTTACAGAATTTAGCTTCTGTTAACTCTGCAAGCCAAAGCCCTAATGGGTTGGCCTGGCTGTAGAGCAGAGGGAAAATTGACAGACAGCAATATCCCTAATAACAGACGCCTAACATTAATCCCTCAACAAAAAAAAATTTGGTCACTCAATCTTCGACTGTTTGTGCCAAATTGCTGTGCACAACTGGCTGCTGCATTTTGCCCACTAACATACATTCAATTCACTTTACAGTATATCCTGTGAAGCAACTAGAAGACATGAAAAGCGATATATCAAATGCAAGGATTATTATTATTATTATTATTCTATCATTGCCAGGCTATGATTCCGGCCATGATACATAGTTTAATGTCATTAAAGATGTTGATCCAACCAAAATATTATTAATCTTTACCATTCACTTATGGAGGCCATCTCAAAGCACTTCACATGATTCACTGTAATGGGTAGTGACTGTGTAATTTGTAGGTGACTGCAGCAGACAATTTGCATACAGCAAATTTCACAAACAGGCATGATCAACTCTATCTAGTATATTTGACTGACATTGAAATATTTTTCATTCACCATCCTCACAATATTTCGTACACGTGAGATCATGTCTCTATACTCTGTGCTGTCTTTTGATTCAAGTCTCCATGGTCTCTGGTTCATTCCATTTAACCTTATGTCAAAGATAAATCCACCAGCTCTCAGAAAGCTTTGGGTCTCTTTTCTCCTGTCTGATATTTAAACCTGCTGGATTTATAGTAGTCAGTGCTAACCTGTAGGGATTGCTGTAAACATTTTGAACTTTTATCTTGGGTTGTCATGGATACAGAGATATAGCTTGTGCAAGATAATATGGGGGCTGCCAATTTTGTATCTAAAGGGAAGAATTTTTTTTTTCATTTAAAGAATTGATAATAACCAATTCTGTATAATTTTGCCTTCTAAATGTTTTTTTAATGTAAATCTGGTGATTTGCTATTGAGATAACCTTTAATATGAAAAGCACTATAGAAAATGCAAAGCTTTTTTATTATTAGAATTGGTACAATCTCGTTAGGGTCACAATTACTGTACGATTGAGTATTCTATGTGTCATCCCATGATTGTTTCAGCTCGCAAAAATCTTTCAGCTCATTTGATCTCAACCTCATACAATACCCACCCCCATCATCTCCATTTATAGCATCAAGCTATTACAGTACTTCAATTAATCCAGTGCTGGTCTCTAATATCCTTCTTGGTAACTTGTTCCAGTTTTTGATTATTTTCTGCAGAAAGAAATACTTCCCGATTTCTGTTCTAAACTTGCTCTTCCGAAATGTTACCTTGATATTTTTTATCGTCATATCTGCTGTCGCATTTTGCCAACAAAAATATATACTGTATAGTCAATTCATTTTAAAATATATTCTGTGAAGTGCTTTGGCACAATAAGGTGCTGTATACAATGCAAGGATTATTATCTGAAATACACTGTCACTCTATTTAACAGTGAAATTCTGATAAGGTGTTATCTTAGATACAAGGAATATTATCATTATTCTACATTTACTCAATCTTATTGGTGTTTTTTCAAAGGAAAAGATCCCTATATTATCCAGTTCATCTTCATAGCTCATAGCTCTAACAGAAAGGGTCAACTGGTTCTTCTTGTCTGCTCAGTTTCTAGAGACTGAACACTTCCCTTGTTTTATGGAAATGAGAACTGTTTGTCAAGTTCCTGAGTGTCATTATTTGGGAGTGAATAAGAGCTTTTGGGGATAATGGTAACATTATTTGTGCTTGTCACTATAAAAAAAGCTCTTTGCAAAGTAAAATTATTTTTTTGTAGAGAATCCCTAGGCCCAATTTCTCTGGTACTCCATCCAAGACTACCTCACACTACCTCAGACTACCTCACACACAAACTGTTCAAAACGTGTCCCACGATGTACCACTTGGAATGAGCTTTCAGGCATTTTTCCCTACCTTGGTTTCCACCCCCAGCTCTGATATTCATTCAGCACAGTCAAATGCTTTCAGATATCCTCTCAGTCGGAAAAGTGTTATATCAATGTAAGTTTAATTGTATTATGCAACATTGCCCGACTCCACCACTACCTCACCTATTAGGCCACTGAAACTCTCAGTCAGTCATCACATCCAGACTCAATTACGCCAACGCTCTGCTTGTCGGCCTTCCCAACTCCTTCCTCCATAGGCTGCAGGTCATCCAGAACTCTGCGGCTAGTATCCTCTATCGCTCCAAGCTATGTGACCCCTTCTACCCCATTCCTGCCTGACTCCATTGGCCCCCCATCATCCAGAGGATTCAATTTAAGATCCTGGTCCTCACCTTCAAAGCCCTCCATGGCCATGCTCCACCCTATCTCTGCGACCTCATAACACTCTACCAACTCTACCAACTGAACTCTGTTCAGTGGGCTCTGGCCTGCTCCATGTTCCCCGACACACCCGCCGCACCAAAACACTTGGCAATTAGTAAAATACTCTTCATTCACCATCGCCGGGTGAGTCTTCAGCTACTCTGCCTATAACCTTGGGAATTCCATCCCGCTGTCAATCAGCCTTACCCCTTCCCTAGCCTCCTTCGATTCCCACCTCAAGACCCTCCTCTTCGACAACTCCATTGGTCAACCCAGATCCCCTCCTTTTCCTCTACCCTTCCCAATCGCGACCCCAACTTAGATTGAAACATTGAATGTCCAGTGCCTTGGGATGTCCTCTAGACATGAAAGGTGCAATACAAAGGCAATTTTGTTGTTGTTGATTACTATCATCAAGGTTACAGGTCACTTCATAGCTGTTTGTGGGACATTGCTATGCACAAATTGGTTGCCATTTACAACTGCGCAGCCATTATAGATTCCAAAAAGAAACTTTTCAAATGCTTTGAGACATTTTCAATTACACAATACAGAGTTATACCACATGCAAGGATTTTGTTTTTCTTTTACACTGCATTTTCAGCTAAAGTAATGTCCTGCACTAAGAAGACTACCTGGGCAATGAGTGGATTCTTTATTCATACGTGCTTTGTTCTAGTATTTGGTTTCTGGCATACATAAATGAACCACAAACTCTGATACAGTATAAGCAATTTTCTTGAAAATCTTCAAGATAGAAATAAAGTCCTACCTACCTGATAATATATACAATCCTGGCAGAAATTGATGGGAAAATCTCAAAAATATGAATGGAAAGCTCCTAACCATGTAATGCTTTCTGGTGTATGTTTTATGAACAAAATAAAATTATGTGAAGAATCTCCGCACATCATATTGGCTTAGGATGAAGTCAGACTCACCAAAAGTAGGATCAGCTGGCAAAACTGTTCAATCTCAGGCCAACTGAGGCAAGCTGATATTATTTCATGATTGCAAGAACAAGAGATTGTTTCAGTTACATAGGTCAGGTGACAGGACAATTCAATAATATTTTTGTATATTGAATAATGTGCTTAGTCACTTCTCCCCTCTCCTTCCCCTGGAGTTGGTGTCAGGTTCTGCAATTTTTAAGTGCTCTGAGATTCTACTCTTCATGAAGGATTGTATATCAACAACAACAAATTACACATCAAGAGGAAGTCCCAAGATGATGTACAATCAATGCTTCAGACAGGAGCTGGGGATGGGATTGGGGAGGGTGAAGTGAAGGGAGGGGAAGGTGGGTGACCGATGCCACGGTCGAAGAGGAGAGTCTTGAGGCAGGACGTGAAGGAGGCCAAGGAGGGCGTGAGGCAGAGGGATTGCTTGATGGAATTCCAGAAGTTCTATGCAGGTTGGCTGAAGGCTTGCCGATCGATGATGGGGTGGGTGGGGCGTGGGGCATTCAGCAGGCCGAAGCTGAATGTAGGGAGGGAGAGCACAGGTTGGTAGAGGGTTAGGAGGTTGCAGAGTTAGGTTGGGGCAAAGCCGTGGACACTTTCAAGGTGAATCAATAGAAAAAAAACCTTCTGTTTTCAAATATGGGATACCTAATGTCCACATGAAGAGCAGGCAGAATGGACCTGTTTTGGTCTCACCAACATGATATATGAATTGTACATAAATACAAATAATACTGTTTGATATGTATCGCTATATCCTTAGTTTAAAACATGAAATGGTCTTCATTTAAATGCTCTTCATTTCTTACAATATTTATGTACTGGGAAGTTTATAGGTACAGTATCATGTTCACAGAGTCATCATCAATCTACTTCCCAGTCTTCATGAATGGAGTTTGCTTCTTGGACCTTTTCTTGCATAATAGTCAATTACTACTTTGTGTTTACATATTGGGCGAAGTAATCTTAATACTTGCAATTAGTTACCAGGTTGATCATAGCCTCACATATTTCTCAGTCACTGATAATATTTATGTGATTAAAATAACTGATATGCCTCAACCAGCTTAACTTGATAACTCACATATTGGTTCTTAAAAGTAACTGCCTTTTTTTTTATATGAGGTTTGCTTTTCATGAAACATCAATTTAATGTAGCTTTTCCTTTGTTTTTACATCTATGTAAACCCATAAAATTGGAGGAAAATTACATTTTAGAAAATTTTTAACTTTTGTTTTTAAATTTTGGGGGCTTAATAACAATATATCCTTTTTTTTGTTTAACGTTACGATGTGCTGTCGTTTAATTTGTATGCAGGACCAATGAATTGCTTACTAGATCAATAACCCATACCATGGTGATTTCAGCTCATATTTTTCAGCAGGTTCTTCTCTAATCAAGTATTTCTGTCTTTCAACACAAAACAAAATTACTTGCAAATCTAAGATTCCCAAAATATATTTTTCATGCATCCACTGAATTCTGAGCTTCTTGTTATTCAGCACATTTAGCATAGTGTGGTCTGTTTATAGAATGACTAACATAGGAGGAAATCGCAAGGTGTTTCACTTAGTTTTGATTACAAACAACTTGTTTTTCCACCTTTGCGAAATGTCGAATACAGTTGCCAAAAGCACTATCTATTGTACGCATTGTACAAGTCTGTTATTATTTTCTGGATTGGGAGATATCAATTCAGAAATCCAAGGGTTTAGTCTGTGACATAATTGTCAGACTCGAACAGACAAACTAATCATAATAAAAATAAGGAGAATCTTTGCATTGGATTGAATCATTGCATTTCCTCCCTAGCCTCATTCAAGTCCCGCCTCAAGACCCTCCTCTTCAGTAGTCCCATTGGTCTACCCTCCTCGATCCCGACCCCAGCTCAGTCCAGCTCGGGTCTGAAACATTGACTGTCCAATGCCTTGGGATGTCATCCCGACGTGAAAGGCGCTATACTAGTGTAATTTTGTTGTTGAGCATATAGCCTTTCATGTCGGGAGGACATTAGAGGATATTTCACATGATTTACTGTAAAATGGAGTGACCCTGTATTTTATAGATGAATACGACGGCCAATATATGCAAAGCAGTGTCCCACAAACCTTTGAATTCTATTGTTACATACTAGTGAGTTCATTTCCATTTTGATTGAGAATGGTTTACTTTTATTGATCAGTGTTCATGCTGCATCACTAAACCGTTTTGATTAGTTGTAATATGATTTTCACAGCTTCAGGTATTTGAATTGCATTACTGCTGGCCGTCAGCATCTGAAACATGTCTTGATCACTTACTGAATCTCATTCTGTCATGCCACACGTCTTCCGTTAAAATGTTAGTGTTGGATATTTCCCTTTGAAGTGTACTTTTTCTAAAGTGATAGCTAGAGGGTCAACCTGCTTCACAATGCCATCAGCAGGTGACTTCTATGGCTCCTGGATTTGAAATTGGTGTCTAGCAGCCCATTGTATGTTACTCACGATTTCCACCCAGCTCAGACATTAAGCCATGATATCTTCTTTGCAATACTCAGATGATGCCAGGTGGCTAGGCCACAAATATATTTTCTTTTCTCAGATAGGAGGCTTGAGGGATATCCTTTGACTTAGTCCAGGCCGAAGAAATCAGGGACAGATTAATTTGCAGCTTTTATATCTCCCAGTCTCCACTTCCCCCTATAAGGCACAGCTCAAGACGCCTTGCAGTGACCTGATTGCACAGCCAATCCTATGTTAGCAGGGGGCCTCTAAATTACCAACCCTAATATCTGTTACACTATATTTTAGGTAAATAATACATGCTTTCACACTTCTTTGCCAGGTGACATATATACATTGGATGCTCTTCCATCAAAACACATAGTTAATCCTAAAAGCCAAAGCCCTAACAAGTAGGGTAGTTCTAGCTACATGGTTCTAGCTGGTTAAACTTCAGCAATACCACAATGAACAAAATGAGATAACAAAGCCTTGGCTCTTGCCAACCTGTGCCTAAACTAGGGTTGTTATTAGATACATATGCTGAATCACTCTGGGGAGAGAATGTACACCAGACATACATAAACCAAAGAAGCATAGAAATCTTATAATTTGGTTTGGACACCTTTAAAGGGTGCTGATGGTTATCTGATTTTGTCAGACACTGGCTGACCAAATGACTGATACACTCTCAGCAAGATTTCCAAATAATACTACTACTACTAATAATAATCCTTTCTTTTGATATAGCACTTTTCACATCTTCTAGACGTTTCAAAGCGCTTCAGATAATATACTGTAGAGTGAATTGACTATATTTGGGTGTGAATCGCGGTGGACAATTGTGCACAGCAGTGTCCCACAAATAGTCTTGCATTGAAATGACCAATTAATTTTTTAAATTTTTTTTGGTATTATTATTAGGCATGTGGACTAAGGAAACTTGCCCAAGGTTTCACCCTGCCTGGAATTGAACCCAGGTCTCCCGCTTGCAAGATAAGTGCTCTAACCACTGAGCTACAGGACTCCACCAATGCATATTAGCACTTATTCAATAGGAAGCTAAATATTTCGATGTTCATATCAACATGCATGGTGAGAGATGCCAAGGTGGGACTTCTAATTTGTTATTCAATCAACTCTCAAACAGACCCTGCAATGTCTTACCTCTGTGCAAGGTGACATTCTGCTCATCTCCAAATTTGCACAAAGCTCTTCAAAGAATTATGCTTTTGCAATTCCAGCAGCGTGCAGGTCACATTCCAACAGCAAATAAAGGACATGGTAGCAGATCATACCATAAATTCTAATGAACTGTTTATTTTGGAGGAAATATTTGCTGCATTTCTAGGTTGAAATATTCACCCACATTCTCACCCATACCAAAGTTCACTCCCCGATTACCCCAGTCCTTGCCAGAATTCACTGGCTCCCTCTCTCAGAGTGGATCGATTTCAAGATCCTCGCTCTTGTTTTCAAATCCCGCCCTCCTCTGCAGCCCCTACCTCTCTGAACTCCTCTCTCCTCAGAACAGCACCCGTTGCCTTCGCTCTTGCCGGGTCTTGCCTCCTCCTTGTCCCCAAATCCTCCATTCCATCAATGTCAGCCGTGCCTTCAGCCCCTGTGCCCCGAGGCTCTGGAAAACCCTTCCTCACTGCCTTCACCTCGCTCCCTCTTTTCCCATTTTCAGGTCATGGCTCAAGACCTTTCTTTTTCACCGCGCTTTAGGTCACATTTTTGCCCCTCCCGCTGGCTTGGCCCTGGGACCTGTTATTGTGAAGTACTCTAAGACACTGTCCGGCGTGGAGGGTGCTACATAAATCCATGTTGTTGTAAACTGCAAATGGACAATGTAATTATAGTAATAATAACCCTTGCCATTGATATAGCACTTCACAACATATCCTGTAAAGTGATGCAACTACTTTGTACGTACGCAGCAGCACAGTTTGCAAAAAATTAACCCACTTATAGCCATGCAGTGAATTATCATTTTACCTGTGAGTTTATGCCTTGAATACCAGGAGAAGTTCACTTCTTTTGAATAGTGTCATTTGATCCTTTATATCCAGCTGAACAGGGCATCAGTTATGCACTTCAGCAAAGGAGGGGACCTGAGATAATATAGAACAATCTAGCATTCTAAGTGGGCATTGGCATACACTGTGAATTTAAGGTCCCAATTTGGAGCTTGAACCCACATCCTTCTGATTCAGAGGTGAAAGCATTGCGACTGAGCCAAGCTGACATCTGTAGTACAGCAGGTTTCATTTGAAATCATATTGAATGAATACTACGCTCTCCACCAAAGGTTTCTCTTCCAGCCCCAGCACTCGTTTGGTGTTCCTTGGGGCTCTATCCTCGGTTCCCTCCTCTTTAACCTCTAAATGCTCACCCTTAGTGACATTATCCGCAGACATGGGATAACTTTTCACATGTACACGGATGACACCAAACTCTATCTCTCTGCCTCCACCCTCAATTCCAGGACTTCTAATTGCTTATTATCAGATATCAAGTCCTGGAAGAGAGACAACTTTCTACAGCTGAGTGTCAGTAAGACCGAGACCCTCTTGATTGGCTTGCGTCAGCACCTCTGCACCGCAGGCACTGGTAGCATCAGCAACTATGGTTGCACACTCTAGCTCACAAGCTGGAACTCAGTCAGGAACCTGGGTTTCTTGTTTGACCCTGAACTATCCTTTCTCTTCCATATGTGTACCATAATCAGCCTTCCACTACCTCCAGAACATCCTCTCATCTCTGCCACTGCCTCACCCCTCAGGCTGCTAAAATCCTTATACACACGCCTTGTAAAAAAAGTACAATGGTACTAAAATCCATGGTATTTGGGACAGTAACTATGGTACCTGATACCATGGTACTAGAACCATGATACTACCATGGTACTGAATATGGTACTACCATGGTACTTTTTTACAAGGGCGTATGTCACCTCAAGGCTTGACTATGGCAAATCTCTCCTTGTTGGCCACCCCAATTCCTCCCCCCTCTACCCTATCTGACCTACTGATACCCTATCAACCTGTCCAGGCTCCGGCCTGCTCCATGTCTCTCGCCTGATCTACCCTAGCATCAGTGTCTGGGCTTTCAGCCTCTCTGACCTCATTCTTTGGAACTCCATCCCACAATCCTTTTACCTTGCTCCCTCCCTTGCCTCCTTCAAGGCCGGTCTGAAGACCCTCCATTTTGACCGTGGCTTCAGCCTCTCTCCCACCTTTCTGCCCTCTCTCATCCGAACCATGCTCTGCCCCACACCCCTCGGGTCATGACCCCTGACTGTTGAGCACATTGGGACATCCTCCTGACATGAAAGGCACTCTACAAATGTAATTTTGTTGTTGTTTCTTATACTATTGACCACATTAAGTTAAATGTGTAACAATTAATAGAATGTCAATAGTGTTAAAGAAAACAAAATATTATCCTTGCATGTAAAAGCTGCACCGTTAGAGGTCTTGTCATTGGGATGAGATGCTAAACTGAAGTCTCATATGTGCCTGATCAGGTGGATATTAAATATCTTAAGGCACTATTTGATAAGAATTCTCTGATGCGAGAAATGTTATATAAAAAAAAGTAAGGAGTAGTATTATCATTTCCGACATGGAGCACTGTGTACATAAGGCTGATATTGCAATTAATTCAAAATACTCTTCCTCACTTTCAAGACCCTCGAAAACTTGGCCTCATGACCCCTCCTATCTCTCTGACCTGCTGATGCCTTATCAACCTGTCCACTCAATCCATTCAGCAGGTTCCGGTCTGCTTCATGTCTCCCGCCCAACCCACCCTGCCATTGGTGGGCTGACTTTCAGCCTCTCTGCCCCCACACTTTGGAACTCCATCCCACAATCACATTGCCTTGCTCCCTCCATTTCCATCCTTCAAGGCATGAATCAAGATCCTCCTTTTCGACCGTTCCTTTGATCACCCTCTTTCATCCAGCCCTCATACCAACTCTCAGCACCCCCACACTCAGTATATTGATGCCCGACTGTTCAGCAACTTTGGATGTCCTCCTAACATAAAAGGCACTTTTCAAATGTAATTTTGTTTTTGTTGTTGCTGTTGTAATAATAATGTTTGCATTTGATTTAGCGCCTTTCGCTTCAGGGGGTTATTCATAATGATCCGCAGGATGTGCTGCAAAGTGACTGTCCGGCAAATATAGTAGTCTCTATATTTCTATAGTGATCTGAGATGCCACCCTGTCTGAAGTGTACTTTATAAATGCAAGTGGTTGTTGCTGTAGTTATTTTAAGCATGTGATGTCCCACCAAAGGCCACAAAGTAAGAAGTGATTGCCCAAATTTTACATTTTATGAGTGAGTTTGCTTCTGATAATTCAAATCTTATCAATTGAGTTATTATCTTGAATGCTTTTGTAATTGTGTGTGTGTGTGCGCATGTACACGAGTGGGGGGGTGGGATGTAGCAGAGTTAGAGGAGATAAATGAGTGAGCAGGTATAATTCAATATTTCAAATATACACAACTCTCCCTCATTCTTTACAAAGTTTGAGAAGCTGCTCAGTATGATTGACTAGTGCCTCAATCATTGAATTCGGACAAAGCAAACATAAACAGTGAAGTTGGCCTCCTTTGCATACAGCAGCAAATCAAGACATAAATCAATTGAAACAACTTAGGTCAGCTTTGCATTGTCAGTTTCGGTAGCAGAAACAGACATTCACAGTGTGACTTTGTGGGCTACAAAGGTTTATGTTCTATCTGGTTGATAAATGCATTGACCTTGGTAAATATATTGACTCCTGTACTTATAATAGATTCACTTCATTCAACCTGTGGCAGCACTCTTGCCTCTGAGATCGAAGGTTGTCGATTGAAACCCCAGTAGGACTTTGAACTTATACTCCAATGCAGTGCAGCTTTATCAAATGTGCCGTACTTTGGATCAGAATTTGATTAAAAAGCCATCTGCTTTTTGAAGTGTACTATAATGATCCCATCACATTATTGGAAAAGACAAAGGAATTTAAAATAGCCAGTAACAAATCTGAAAAGTAGTTTAGGAGGAACTTCTTCATTTAGAGGAGAGTGAGAATGTGGAACTCACTGCCAAAAGCTGTGATTGAAACAAAAACTATAATTGTATTTAATAGGAAACTTGATGCATACATGAGGGAGAGGGAATAGAGGGGTATGGATGAGATCATTAGGAGAGATAGAGGCTCATTATGGCCTATAAATAACAGCACAACCGAGTTGGGCTGAATCACTATTTATTTTCCTTGTATTTCTATGTTAATAAAAAGTCCTAGTCATTAATCAAAAAAAAGTTTGCATTCCATGCACATGACAGCTTGGGTAAATAATTTAACCTAAGATTGACCAACCTTAAAATTTGCTGAGTTCATTTCTTTTCAAAAAAGGTAGTTACTAAAATACACAAAAAAATGCATGACAGAAGTAAAAACAAAGAAAAGAAACTTAGCATAGTAGCTCTTCAACAAAAGAATTGCAAAAATCAACTAGTAAATAGCAGCCATTCTTTATACAACAACAACAATAAAATTACATTTGTATTGGACCTTTCACATCAGGAGGACTTTCAAAGGCATTGGAATCAGTGTTTCGGATGCAAAACAAAAAGGCACTATATCAAATGTAAGGATTATTATTATTATTCTTTATTTGTCTATGGATGACACCCAACTCTATCTCTCTGACTTTAGGGCCATTGCTCTCCTGAGAGAATGTCTGTTATACATCAAGTCCTAGATGAGAGTTTACATTCCTCAGTTGAATGTCAACAAGACCGAGGCCCTGCTGATTGGCAGACGTCAGCGCCTCCACACCTCAGGTGCTGACAGCATCACCCTCCAGGGATGCACACTCCATCTCACTAAGCCAGTCCGGAAACCTTGGCATCTTGTTTGACACTCAACAATTCTTTCTACCCAACATCCATGCCATGACCTGCTCTGGCTTCTCTCATCTCCGCAACATTGCGTGAATCCGCCACTACCTCAACCCTCAGGCTGCTGAAACCCTCACACACATTCATATCCTTCAGGCATGACTATGCAAACTCCCTGCTTGTCGGCCTCCCCAAATCCTCCCTCCGTTAGCTGCAAATCATTCCGAATAAAGCACATCAGAATCACCCGCAGCCCACTTCCTCCTGATGTGAAAGCCACTATACACGTGTAATTTTTTGTTGTTGTCTATCTAGTACACTAAACTACAACACAATGGAATACAAATTTGCATTTATGTAAAGTCTTTTATGTTAAAAATTATGTGACAGCCTCCTATAAATTAGTTGACAGTCTGCAAGTGCAACATAACTCTCTTGATAGTCATGTGAAATATGTGTAACGTATTATGTTGGGAAATATTATATCTGTAGTCATAAATTATGGATTTGCATCAGAGGTTGTGATGGGTCAGAGATTCTTACAAAGAAGGTCTGTGCATTATTTTAAATGGATATCTCCCCGGTCAAATGTCATGCACTGCACTATAACTCATCTTCATGACTTGCTCTTGGAGCTTGGCACTTCTGTGAAACAAACTGTATTTTAATATTCTCTGCAATCAGAAAGGCACGTTCCATTAGGAGAACCATTACTGTATAAAGTCAGCTGGAACAAGTGCTGATTATTACTCAATTGAAGAGTAAAGGAAGGTGACACTGTAATATCACAAAACTTAATAACTTAAAGCTGATGAAGTGTATTTGCAGACAATAGGACTAATGTTTCTTGCTTGCAGTAGAACATGTTTTCTGTAGCTACCGGTGCTGGATTGCAAATTATAGAGTAAAACTTATGATAGGATTATATAGGTAGACTCCACTTAACGAAGGGTTTAGGGACGTTAAAATCCTTCGTTAAGCTAAAATTTCGTTAAGCGAGAGTTTAACTCTACTGCTGTATTTGGTGCCAGCCAAAACGCCACCCAGACCTGAGCCTCCCCGCTAAAACCAATTTAGTTCCTAGCAGTTCCTAGCGCTAACATTTTTGGTGTACAGGTTGAGCAGCCAAAAGTCCAGAGTTCCGGAATCCGGAAGGTGACAAAAACTATAGGAATGAAAATGCCAATCCTACCTGCTCCAGGCCAGGTATGCACAGTCACCGCACTGAAATATCAAAACCTGGGCACAGGCATTTCCTGACTTGGGATGGCTTCCTTCTTCCTCCCCCTCCTCACTTTCTCTCTAACCCCCACTCCCCTCTTTCTCTCTAACCCCCCCACTCTCTCTATCCCCTCCTCTCTCTCTCTCTCTATCACTACCCATCTATATCTCTCTATGCCCCCCTCCCTCTCTATTCCCCCCTCCCCTCCCTTTCTATCCCGCTCTCCTCTCTACCTCTCTATTCCCCCCCTCCTCTCTATCTCCCCCATCTCTCTATCCCCCCCTCCTCTCTATCCCTCCCTCCTCTCTATTCCCCCTCCCCTCTATCCCCCTTCCCCTATCTGTCTATCATGCCTCCCCCCATATCTTGACTTACTATTGTTGAAGCCACGAAGCATCCTGTCGCTTAAGCTCCTCCCATATGGGAGAGGCCGTACTGCACTGCTTAACTGAGGCACGCTAAAGACCAAGTGTGTATTGCTGTGGCAACCAAAGAGAATTTGCGCATGAGAAGCTGCGCACGAGAAGCCCGTGAGATTTAAAGTGTGTGTAAACATTCTTTATAGTGAAAGCAGCCTTTGTTAAGCAGAGAAGTGGTACAAATAGAAACCTTTGTTATAGTGAAGTTTTGTTAACCGGGTGTTAAGTAAGCAGGTCTATCTGTACTCTTATAATCCTTGCATTTGATATAATAATAATAAAATTTGCAGTAGATGTAATGACTTATCACATTGTCAAGTTGTCTCAAAATTCTCCATAGTATATATTGCAAAATGGGTTGATTGTGTAGTTTTGGGGCAAAATATAAAGGCACCATTTATAGAAGCTGCAGACTATTATGGTGAATTTAATGGGATTTATTCAAGGATTTCCTAGTAAGTGAAAATATGTCTTGCCATCCAGCAGTAATTTTGCTCTGACTGGATTTATTTTGGGAGCATAGTTCACAAGGATGAATGAGAATTCCAATGGGATTCCTTATCAGAGAATCATGTAAGAAATAAAGGAAATTAAATGTATAGATCAACAACAAAATTAAATTCATAGAGCTGGAGGATGTCCCAAGGTGCTGAACAGTTGAGGTCAGGATCAAGAATGGGTTGGGGCGGGGAGGATGGGGGATAGGTGAGCAACTGGGTTGGGATGAGGGAGGGCAGAGTTAGGAAGTCGGCTGAAGGCATTGTCGAAAAGGAAGGTCTTGAGTCGGGCCTTGAAAGAGGCGAGTTTGGGAGCAAGGCAAAGGGATTGCAGGATGAAGTTCCAAAGGGTGGAGGCAAAGAATCTGAAAGCCTGATTGCTGATGGTAGGGTGAGAGACATGGAGCAGGTGGAGCTTGCTGAACAGAGAGCGGTCAGGTTGATAGGGGTCAGCAAGGTAGGAAGGGGCAAGACCATGGAGGATGTTGAACTTGAGGACGAGGATTTTTAATTCTATCCTTTGAGGAATGGAGAGTCAATTGAATCAAGTGTGAGGTGGGGTCATGGAGTCTGGTGTGGGAGAGGAAATGAGCTGCAGAGTTTTGGATGAACTGCAGCTTGTGGAGGGAGGAGTTGGAGAGGTCAACAAAGGGGGAGTTTCCACAGTCAAGCCTTGAGGTGAAAAATGCGTGTCGATATTGTACGCCCCTGACAATAACATTTTTATCAACCTAGAAAGTAAATGCAGTTAATAGAATCATGTTTTTTTTTCTTATCTCAGTTCTGTAGATTTAGTTTCATTACAATACTAACAGTTTATGCATTTTTTTTCACTGGCAAAAGCTTAATTTGGAATTAATATTATCCATGAGAAAAAGTTACAGTGTTTAAAAAGGTATTCAACAACAATAACAAAATTACATCTGTATAGTACTGTACCTTTCATGTCAGGGGTTCATCCAAAGACACTGGTATTCAAACATTTTCACATCACTGTGTTGAAATCTTTCATGTTAACTGTGCAGGGAGCATACAACTGCTGTTCACATTATCAATAGTTACGTTGTCACAGTAACAAATTCTGTATGAGGCAGTTAAATTACAGTGATTTGGGAATAAAGATTCAGTCATAAGAGAACATGCTTTCAAAAGGAATTGTTGTTAGGAATTATATTATAAGAAAATAGATCTGTAGTCCTTTCTTTTAAAAACTACTAAATAGAGTTATTTCTGCATGAAGTGGGAGACTGAATTCCCTGTATATGGATTAAATTATACAATATCTGGAATAATGGATTTTAAAAAAACATGACCATTTAATGTAACTTGCTTTTTTAAAACTTATACTGAGGATGAATGTCTCATAAACCAGAAACTAGTTATCACATCTTCTATTAAATAATATGACACCTAGGTTTTTGGTGTATTTGAAGCTAATGTTTGAAGGAACTATTTCAGTAAAATTGTCTCATGTTAGTTGCATAAGATTCAATTTAGTTAATCTGAAGGGCTTGCAATGAGAATGAAAAACAGCACAATTGTATTTTATTTGAGGTCGCAAATTCCAATATTTTTTAATATGATTCATTCCATAATAAAGAATACCATTGATTCCTTAATAATAAATTTCATAAGCATTCCCCTCAACTGATGGAAATACCACTCTGGAAGCAGATTGACTCAGCATGGAGTCACTGCAGATTGTGGAGGTGTGCATCCACTTAACAGAAGCAATCCCTTTTTGCATGACTAAGGTTGCTCATTAAGGAATCCAGTTAAGAAATATTGCTAGTTATGTTTGAATATTTATTATGCTATTCTGAAGGACCGGACAAATTTGTCTTGCAACAAGAGGTTGCAAATTAAATGGGTAAATGTTATCTATTGTACTCAGGAATGAGGGGTTCTCCTCTTGTTCTCAAATAAAATCTACAATTTAAAGACCAGGGCAGACGATCGATCATTTGTGCATATTTTTCTTCTGAAAAGCACAACTCATTGTTTTAAGCCTTAAGCTTGTAACCTGCAAATTCAAGCAGTTTGGAAGTGCTCAGTTGAAAAGCTGGGTGGTATTTTTTGTACACAAATGGTTATTGTAACACAGCTCTCTATTGCCCTCTGCAGCTTAGTATTCCAGCTGTTCAAAGGAAAACCCAAGTTAAATGTCCTTATTTGGTTGAAACTGATGTTTGTGCAACAGGATTGAGTTTAAGAAACATTGCAATTTTCACCCCACCAATTCTATTCAGTCATTGGCAATTATTGCTGTTCAGAGACAGAACAACTTTGTTTACAGTCTGCATAATCACAAGTTCAGCCAATGGAAGTTAGACATGTCAGTTTTCATGTTAAGTTAAGTGATTAAACTTTAGCAGTACCCGGAACACATATCCTCAGGTCCCCAAGCATTGGCTTTTGTCAAACTGAATCTAATACTCTCCAGAATGCTGTAAGCACTGCGGATTCAAATCCATTACTTGGCATCAAATTACGGCACTCCAAAGACTCCATCCTGCATGATGGGCGCTATATGAATGAAATTTGTTCTTGTGTTTTTACCTTCCAGGGAGAGAGAGCACATTTCATTCCAGAGAAAAATGAAATTTCCATGTGTGGTTGATATACCATATGCTAAGCGCTTGGTTTAGTTTGGATAATCTTAAGAATCATGATTGGTTTCCGCATATGTCAGACACCTGGCTGAGCAACAAAATCCTAAGTGGGAGAGTGAATTAAGATACAAAGCATCACTCACATATGTAAATAGGAATATATTGGTTACCTAATAGTGTGGAGAAATCATAAAGCAATTCATATTAGCAGACTGTTACTGCTCAACCTGTGGTAGAAGGGAGAACAAGGAATAAAACTAACTAAGATTTTGTTTACTGGGAGCATTAATATGATTATATCTGTAAAGTTCACCTACAAAATGCAGTCACTCCACTTTATAGTACATTCTGTGAAATTGCTTGAGATCCTCCCTATGTGAAAGGCACTATATCAAATTTAAGGATTAAAGCAAGAATTGACTTCGGTTCAGCAATCAAATAAATCAATTGACTTTCCAGCCTATTCTGTGAAAGCACTTTGAGACGTTGCAATACCTTGATAAACCTCTATATCAAATGCAAGGATTACTATAACTATTAAGTATTCATATTGTTAATTGAGTTAATAGTTCTATTTTAAATAGGGAAAGCTCATTCTGACATTCAACTGACCGAAGTATCATGATTTTAAAATAACATTAGAAACCTATTTTAGTTCTAAAATAGATGCATGTTCACAACAAGTCATGAACATGTGAGAGGGTTCATTTACATTACTACATTTTAGGGAACGGCGATATGGGAATTTTCTGGATATGGATATATCGGTTGGCTCATATCGAGATATACCGAAATACCGATATTTTCAGTTTTTTCGCACTGCGCATGCACGCGCGCATCGGAGCGCGCGCGCATTCGGGGCCTATTTTCAGGGCCGTACGCAGGATTTTTAATGGGGGGGTGCGAATTGCTAGTGATGGGACCAACAATGGCCGGGGGCTTGCGGGCTGCCCCCGAAGCTCCTTCGAGGCTCCGACATTTTACACAGCTTGAGGTCTTATTTAATTGGTTCAGAAGATCCAATATGAACGGTAAATGATTCATGCCCTTGGTATTTAAGAGCATCATTATTTATTCAGTGTTTTTATTTTCCCCGGTAGTCCGTGTCTAAATTTTTTTGGAAGGTCGATACTCTGGAGCGCGATTCGGGTATTGGCAGGCGGGAGTTTTCAGGCTGCATGGAGAGAAGGGATCAGTGGAGAAGTGTGGTTGTCAATGCCCGAGTTCGCTCGATCAGATGATGGTGAAACTATTTTTATGCCAAATTCGTGCGACATTGATGTTTTTTCACTCTAGGTACAAAACTGAATGTGAAATAAAGTAGCACTGTTTATCTTTGCGGTCATATTTTTTTGCATGCCAGTGGACGTCTCTAAAAGCAATTTTTAATGACAGGAATACATTTTTAATAATATAAATCAAATGTGATAATCAAGACAAAACAAGAAACATGATATTTCAGAAACACGCCTATCAAAACAAGTCATTTTTACTTACATTTATCAGATTAAAATACGATTTCAGCTTCCACAAAGTGGTGCTACCTTTTTATGTAGTGACTGTATATGGGATGATTTCCGATTGACACACCACGTGGACATAGGCGCTAAAGCATAGGTCTACGTCCATGAGTATTTCTTTTCAAGATAGGCATTCCCGTCCAGACACATATAACTTTTTTGTAGGGTTCTCAAAAGCTTTAATTTCTCAGAAGCTTGTAAATATGTTGTCATTGTTTGCTAGCATTACCGTCACACCTCTCAAAACTTGAGCAATTTTTACTTACGGTGATCAGATTAAAAGATGATTTTAGCTTCCAGAAGTGGTGCTGTCCCTTGTGGCTGTATGATTTCCAAACGAGGATTTGAGTCTTGGCGCACGCCTATGTTTATCCAGTCACGAGTCACAGACTCGCCGCGGCATTGACTCGTCTATCCACGCGGTATGTTTTGGGGAGACGCCGATTCTGGTGTGTGACTCGATAATTTTATATTAATACTAAAACATTCAAAGATGTGTGTTTATAATTTATACATAGTTTTGAAGAACTGATTGTTACACAAATGCTCAATAAATTTACTTTACTTGGTATTTAAATTTGATAAAAAATACAATTCTCTACCCCGGAAAATGTGGACCTTTTATAATTTGGGGGGGTGCGTACGCACCCGTCGCACACCCCTGCGTATGGGCCTGATCTTCTCAGGAGGTAAATATCTTTCTCTCTCTGTGTCCCTCACTCTCTCCATCTCTGTGTTTTTCTGTCTGTGTCTCTCTGTGTCTCTCTATGTCTCTCTCCCTCTCTCCTCTCTCACATCCCCCCCCATCTCTATCTATCTGTATATTATCACATCCACCCCGTCTCTCCCACCCCCCACCCCCCCGCCGTCCCTCTCTCGCACCCCCCACCCCCGTCGTCTCTCTCCCCCACCACCCCCCAAGCCGTCTCTTTCTCCCTCCCCCTCCCCCCCCAGCCGTCTCTCTCCCCCTCCCCCCCCAGCCATCTCTCTCCCCCTCTCCTCCCCCCCCACCGTCTCTCTCTCCCTCCCCCCCCAGCCGTCTCTCTCCCCCTCCCCCCAGCCGTCTCTCTCCCCCTCTGCTCCCCCCCCCTCCGCCGTCTCTCTCTCCCTCCCCCCCAGCCGTCTCTCTCCCCCTCCCCCCAGCCGGCTCTCTCCCCCTCTCCTCCC
Organism: Hydrolagus colliei; assembly: GCA_035084275.1. Lineage (NCBI taxonomy): Eukaryota > Metazoa > Chordata > Chondrichthyes > Chimaeriformes > Chimaeridae > Hydrolagus > Hydrolagus colliei. Next base: position 88,358,433 of record CM068743.1, read on the forward strand.
CCCACCCCCAGCTGTCTCTCTCCCCCTCTTCCCCCCCCAGCCGTCTCTCTCCCCCTCTACCCCCCAGCCATCTCTCTCACCCTCTCCCCCCCAGCCATCTCTCTCCCCCTCTCCCCCACAGCCATCTCTCTCCCCCTCACCCCCACAGCCGTCTCTCTCCCCCTCTCCCCCCCCCCAGCCATCTCTCTCCCCCTCATCCCCCTCCCCAGCCGTCTCTCTCCCCTCTCCACCCCCCAGCCATCTCTCTCCCGTCTCCCCCCCCAGCCATCTCTCTCCCCCTCTCCCCCCCAGCCATCTCTCTCCCCCTCTCCCCCCCAGCCATCTCTCTCCCCCTCTCCCCCTCCCCAGCCGTCTCTCTCCCCCCCCCAGCTGTCTCTCTCCTCCTCCCTCCAGCCATCTCTCTCCCCCTTTCCCCCACAGCCGTCTCTCTCCCCCTCTCCCCCCCCCCCAGCCGTCTCTCTCCCCCTCTCCCACCCCCAGCCATCTCTCTCCCCTCTCCCCTCCCCCAGCCGTCTATCTCCCCATCCCCCCAGCTGTCTCTCTCCCCCTCTCCTCCTCCCCCCAGCCGTCTCTCTCCCCCTCTCCTCCGCCCCCCAGCCGTCTCTCCCCCTCTCCTCCCCCCCAGCCGTCTCTCTCCCCCTCTCCCCCCCCCAAGCCGTCTATCTCCCCCTCCCCCCAGCCATCTCTCTCCCACGCACCCCCCACCCCCAGCCGTCTCTCTCCCCCTCACCCCCCCCAGCCGTCTCTCTCCCCCTCACCCCCCCCCACCCACAGCCGTCTCTCTCCCCCCACCCCTTGCATACCTGTATATTGTATTCGAGGACTATGAATACAAGATGGCGGCTTTGCACCTCGGTCTGTGCATTGTGTATAGAGATGAGCATTCTGGGTCTTGTAGTTGATTGTGCTCGCATCCCAATTTTTTACCTCGATATACCGTTTTTCGATATATCGGTATTTTTAAAATGTCTATATCGGCATATCGATATGAAAATCATATCGGGTTTTAGCGATATACCGATATATCGCCGTTCCCTACTACATTTCAATAGTTTTGACCATATTAACATGCGGTCAGAGCTGCTCAGCTCTTACTAATCATGTTGGCTTGCAGTGTTAACAACAACAGCAACAAAATTACATTTATAGAGTGCCTTTCACATGAGGACAAGGTCCCAAGGCACTGCACAGTCAGATGTCGGGACCCGAGCACAGCGGTAAAGGGAGGGGAGGGAGAGAGGTGCGAGGGCGATAGAAGACGCAACCAAAAGGAAGGTCTTGAGGCCGGCCTGGAAGGAGGCAAGGAAGAAAGCAAGTTGAAGGTTCTGTGGGAGTTTCAGAGTGTGGGGACAGAGAGGCTGAAAGCCCGGCCTCCGATGGTAGGGCGGGTTGGGTGGGAGATGTGGAGGAGAAGGAGTGGGCAGGTTAAAGAGGGAAAGGTTCTCTAGGGTAAGAACCTGTGATTTTATACCAATCCATGTCTGTTAATTCACTGTTAAAGTATCTATACAATAGGTACTCTGTTCTCTTATTGTAGCAGATGTGGATTAATATTTTGGGTGTCTGGGGCATTTCCAAACCTATCACAATTTTTAAGAGAATCCAACCAAACTGAAAGTTGCCTACAGTATGAAATGTTTCCTATATGTGGAATATACACTCTCTTTCTCTGTGGGGACACATCATTGTTACCCAATTCAAATAGTATTCAGGGTTGGTTGGTGAGATTCATGGCTTGGAAGCCCCAGAGTGTGAGTTAGGGTACTACTGGGGTTGAACTGCATAGATTGCTATTGGGTACATTTCCCCACTGCTTGTCCAGCTAGAACCACCCTACCCATTGGCTTGCAGGGTGAACAAAAGCTGAATGGGAAAAATCCCTGCCTCCAGTGACCAGTTTGGCTCTCACAATACTGCTGATGCCGTAGGCTAGACTATAAATGCAATTTTGTTGTTGTTGTAGGCTAGTTTGGTCAGTCCTCAACATGTCCTGGAGTACTACAGGCCCATCTGGCTCTGGATCTAAACTACCAAGACTTACACAGATGATTGAACTTATTCCAACATTCTGTTGTCAACTATGTCACGCATAGTTGTATGTCACACATACAGGAGACCCGGACCAGGACAAAATGCCGGACCACTCAACTGTTGTGTTGTTTTAGGAGGATCTAACTCAATGCAGCTCAATGCACTGGTAAGAATTCAAATCATTTGGTGGAGTTTGTGGGGCCAATATTCAAAACATTGATCATTTTGTTGTCCATTTATCTGTCCTCCTCCTCCCCATTAATAAATTAAAGGATTGTAGTAATTGCAGAATCATAGAAATTACAGGACGAAAGGCGGAAGTTCAACTTATCAAACCTCTGTTGATCCAAATTCTTCCATTGTAACTAACTCTAATTCCAACTTCCTTTTTTATTCAAATAGGTATCAAACACTCTTTTGATTGTTATTGAAATTGAGTTGTGTCCCTGTAGTATTCAATTTTAATAATTGCACAATACTTTTTGAAAGTTTATCTCTATGGGTTTAGAAGGGATAAACTTAATCAGATGCTATTCAATGATTCTGAACTTTACATAAAAGTATAAATAATCTCCTGAAATGATCTAGGCATTACCCATTGCGATTATTTAACATTCACAAATAATATAATGTAGCACCTACCTTAATATTCAAAAATCCAGCTTTCATTGAAATAAATGTGTCTCCGATGAACAGCAATTACGACTACTGCAATATATTAAAGTGTACATTCTTGGCAGTGGCTCAAAATATCAGGTACATAATGCAATTCATACACTGGAAACTTGGAAATAAAAACAGAGTAATCTAATGTTATCAGTAATTGATACCCAAGGGGGGAAATAAAGCCTAGCATTTAAACTCAATCATAAACTGCTGGATATATTTTACATATTGTGGGATAGAGGACAATATGTGATCTTGCAACAGTCATTTGCTGAGTTTTTTTTTAGTTTCTAGGATTTGGCAATCTCCCACACACATTCATGAAGTGAATGATCAGTTTTATCTGGAGGTTTTTGACTGAGAGAACTTCTGTTCTCTTTTTGAAAGGTGACATTGGATCTTTCATGTTGTTTATTTGAACAGGCAGATTGGATGCTGTCTCATCCAAAGGATAGCACCTTTGACAGTGCAGGTAGTTGTTATGATTGTTAATTATCACTGATCACAAAGATAAAAGTTGATGTGCAACACAAACTGATTATACTATTTTTACACGACACTGCCACCATACACTTCAAGATGGTCTTTCATAAGCTTCCTGCTGATATTGGCAAAATTCTGGGAGAAGACCTGTTGTTTCATTAACTTGGGAGAAGACCAAGTTAATGGTATAAAAAGGGGCAGAAGGACAAGCCTGGTAACTAAAGACCAGTCAGTCTAACGTCGGTAGTGGGCAAACTTCTAGAGTCCATAATCAGGGACAAGGTAGATCTTCACTTAGAAAGATATAGGCTAATAAAGGACAGTCAACATGGATTTGTTAAAGGCAAATCTTGCCTTACAAATCTGATAGAATTTTTTGATGAGGTAACAGGATAATGTTACCTGGTGGATAATGGTAGCGCAGTTGATGTAGTTTGCATGGACTTTCAAAAGGCATTTGACAAAGTGCCATATGAGAGACTTATTAGGAAATTAAATGCCCATGGCGTAAAAGGGACAGTGGCAGCGTGGATCCACAACTGGCAGCGAGACAGAAAGCAGAGAGTTGTAGTGAGCGGCTGTTTTTCAGAATGGAGGGAAGTGAGCAGTGGTGTGCCACAGGGATCAGTTTTGGGACCATTGCTGTTTGTAATCTAGTGATCTGGAATTCGGTGTACGGAGTACAGTTTCCAAGTTTTGCAGATGACACTAAGTAAGGGAGAATAGTAAATAGTGAGGAGGATAGTAGCCATCTGCAAGAGGATATAGACAAATTGGTAAAGTGGGCAGACACATGGCAGATGAACAACAAACAAACAAAACTTACATTTATATAGCGCCTTTCACGTCGAGAGGACATCCCAAGGCGCTGTACAGTCAGGTAGGACAAGAGCAGGGTGGGAAGGCTCAGGGCAGGATAAAGAATAGTAGGAAAAGTAACTGTATTAGTGGGCGAAACGCGGCAGCCAAATTGCGCACAGCAGTGTCCCACAATCAGTCACGGAAGTGGGACTAGGGGCAAAAGGGGGCAAAGAAGCAAAAGGGGAGGGGTCGAGGCAGGGGGAAGAAAGGCAGGAAAGTCGACTGTATATTTGTGGGTGAAACGCGGCAGCCAAATTGCGCACAGCAGTGTCCCCACAAACAATCGCGAAAATGGGGCCAGGGGAGAAAGGGGGAAAAGAGGGCAAGGGGGGAGAGGGAGGGAAAGGTGGGATGGGATAGGGTTAGGGAGGAAGAGGGGGGAGAAAGGGGGGTAAGGAAGAGAGGGAGGGAAAGATGGGTGGGGGCAAGATCAGGAAGAGGGAAATGGGAGGGAAGGGGAAAAGGGAGGAGAGAAAGTGGGGAAAGGGAGTGAGGGAAGAAGAAGATGGGGTCAGGGGTGGGGGGGAATCAAACAACAATAATAAACAACAAAAGCAACAATATTAACAACAAAAACAGCAACAAACAATAACCAACAATCGTCCAACAATCGTCCAGCAACCACTCCCTGTCCTCGCTGCCCGGATGATCCCTGAGATGGCGGGAAAAAAAGGGCGCGGAAAAAAAAGGGCCCAGTGTGGTGTCAGGCCCCAAAACCCACCGGCTCCTCAGTCGATGAACCCGGGGACTCTGTGATGGCTCTGGCACCTCGGACACGGTGTGTCTGGCCAGCTCGCACAGCAGCAGCAGCAGCAGTCCGATCGCCGTCTGGATCTCCCGCGACGAGATGATCCGTCGCTTGCAGCACCTGGGCGCTCTCCCCCTCGCGGAAGACGTGCGCCACCCGCTGCCTGAGGAAAGTGGCGAGGTTGCGGCCTTCCAAGGTCCTGTCGAGGGGCCGCTCTTCGCACAGCCGGAGGAAGTGCCGACAGCGAGTGGCCGCCATTCCCTCCGCGATACTCCCCGTTGTCCAAAAAGATGGCATTCGTTGGCCAACCGCCCATAGAGGAAGAACCGGCAGCGATGGAAGCCGGCTCCAGCTGGTGGGCTGAGCGCTGCATTAGCGTGAAAGCTCTGTCCCCGCGAACGTTCCAGCCCGAAGATCTCTAGTCTCGGGAGCGGGTGGTCCGCGTGAAAAACATCACCATACATCCAATATATCACCACCAGACAAAACACTAGATTAAATAGATGATATAAAATGATATAAAATGAAATAAATGATATAAAATATCATCTATCGCCAGGTGAGGTGGAGAGAGTGCAGGATAGCACCTGCACTCTCTCCACCTCCTGCACCTGGTGAAAGGTGCTATATATGAAGTTTAATGCAGAGAAGTGTGAGGTGATGCATTTTGGGAGAAGAAATGAAGGGAGGCAATATAGGCTAGATAGTACAATTTTAAATGGTGTGAAGGAACAGAGAGACCTGGGGATTTGTATTAGTGACTCGTTGAAGGTGGCAGGACAGGTAGACAAGGCTGTTAAGAAGGCATATGGAATACTAGGCTTTATAAATAGGGGTATAGAGTACAAAAGTCAGGAAGTGCTGACTAACCTCTATAAGACTTTGGTGAGGCCTCAGCTGGAATACTGTGTTCAATTCTGGTCACCACACTACAGAAAGGATGTGAAGGCATTGGAAAGGGTACAAAGAAGATTTACTAGGATGGTGCCAGGATCGAGGGACTTCAGCTATGAGGAGAGGCTACATAGGCTAGGGTTATTCTCTCTGGAGCAGAGAAGATTGAGGGGAGACCTAATAGAGGTTTATAAGATCATGAGGGGTTTCGACAGGGCAAATAGAGAAAAACTATTTCCACTCGTGGGCGAATCTGTGACTCGTGGTCACAGATTTAAAATAGTTTCAAGGCGAAGTAGAGTGGAGCTGAGGAGAATTTTTTTCACTCAGCGAGTTGTTCGAATCTGGAATGCATTGCCTGAACAGGTGGTGGAGGCTGATTCGATAACAACTTTTAAAAGGGAATTAGATCTTTATTTAGGGAGAACAGGTCTATTAGGCTATGGGGAGCGGGCAGGGCAGTGGGATTGAATCGCTCTTTTCAAAGAGCCGGCACCGACTAGATGGGCCGAATGGCCTCCTTTTGTGCCGTAAAATTCTATGAATCTATGAATCTATGAATCTAAGACCTGTTGTTTTCAGCCAGGATGCTGGACTCATTTTAAAAGCAATGTGATGCTGTGATAGAAAGATGGCAGGGTAGGGTACATATTCTGGATGGAAGAGTTTAAATGAGCCAAACGACATTCTTCACCCAAACCTCTCTTGTGATTTTGTCAACTTAGTAGAAGGTGCTGACTCAGGAGCAGGAGGGATACTAGTTGAAATTACCTGCCTGCTGCTCGAAGCTCTCTGTGCTTTTGGTGTAAGAATTATAAATGCCTGGCTTCCCACATCTAACCAGTCAGTCTGAAAACAATTAGAAATCACTACTAGCAGTATAAATACATAATTATTTGAAATATCTACCACATTATTCAATGTGCCGCTGAGTGCTGACAAGGTCATAAGTGACAATAAATGGACATTCACACTAAAATTGTATTTCACCCTTGCAGCAGGGATGAAACTGTTTTTGTATGACTGCTTTTATCATTATTATTTTATCACACTTCAAAGTGAAGGCATTGCAGATGGTTTGTTGTGGTCTATTTGAAAATGCAATGCATCCATTATGATCACTGACATGAGTGAAGTATGTGCCAGTCAGGTTATTAATGAATGTGTTTTAACTTGACAACTATCTTGTCATCTACTGCAAGACTACATTTGAAGAAAGTCAGAGACAAGGGAATTGAGGTTAAGGGCCTTATTTTCATTTTTGTTGTTCTGTTTGGAGTCATATTTTAAAATTGGGTCATACTATTATTATTTGAACTGCAAATGTACAGCACAAAAACACCATTGTCAAGTCGATCATTATCCTTGAAATAAAAGAGGTATTGACTTATTTACTCACAAAGTCACCCCCAAATGGTTAAGTTATTATCTAAAGCAAAACTTAATATTTCTGAATCAAAAACAGAAGTCGCTGGGAACACCCAGCAGCATTTTGTGTTTCCTTTATATTTCTGAATCCGGTTTGCACAATCCTGCTTCTTCTGTGCCACTTTCTCCCTCTAGCCTTCTGTCTCTCCTTGTATCTTAAAATCCCACACCCAAAAAAATTCTTCAACTGATCCTACATTCAACTCCCTCTTCAATCTTCCCTTCCTTATAGGAGCTCCTATAGCTCAGTGGTTAGAACACTTGCCTTACAAGCGTGAGACCTGTGTTCGAATCCAGACAGAGCAGGGCAAAACCTTGGGCAAGTTTCCTTACTCCACACGCCTAATAATAATCTGTCCAAAAAACCCACAATAATAAAATTGGTCATTTCAATCCACAACTGTTTGTGGGACACTGCTGTGCACAATTGGCTGCCACGATTCGCACACAAATATACAGTCAATACACTTTACAGTACATTCTGTGAAGCGCTTTGAGATGTCAATATGTGAAAAGCTCTATATCAAATGCAAGGATTATGATTATTATTACTCAGAGTCTCATTTTGTCCCTGTGAACTGCTTCATACTATCTGCATGAAGGATGCCACATAAATGCAAGTTGTTGTTGATTTCCTCTCCCTAACCAGTTAATCCTGTACATACATTACAAAATAGTATTTTATATGGAACTTGGGCTAATTGAGCAGCTATGAAACATTTGATTATCAAATCATTTCAACTCCAACAGGAATAAAGGTCCAACGGTCTAATGCAATGGTTCCCAACCCTGGGTCCCGATCCAAAGGTTCTCATGTGCAGCACCTTGGGACGTCCTCCCGATGTGAAAGGCGCTCTATAAATGTAATTTTGTTGTTGTTGTTGTTGTTGTCATCAGAATTTATTTTTTTGCTTTTTTTAATGCTGAAACTGCTTTTTTAAAGCTGAAAAGTGCCCGAGGCGACACCGCCGACCAATTTGTATGAAAGACCGTACTAACGAGTTGCGCTGAGTCCACAAAAGAGATGTGAGATATTGTCTTGGCTGAGCTTCGCTTCAGTCGCACAGTCGCCCTTAAGGGTCGGGAGGTCCTGTTGGTTGCTAATTTAGGGTCGCCACAAAAAAAGGTTAGGAACCACTGGTCTAATGAATGAACTGCATCTTAAATTTGAGGATTCAATATTCATTGGAACTCAGTATTTGAGAGCTGAAAATACTGTTTGAAAAATAGAAATGAGGAACTTGACCTCTGAACATTTATTCTTTGCTAGGTTTTGTAATATTGTATGGATTGTTGGCCAGGACACTGGGAGAAACTCATTTCTCTTTTTGAATGGAGCATCAGATATAACTTGCCACACAACTCCTCAGGGGGAAAGCACATCCCCACAAGAGAGATAAGGTCTAAAGTGTGATATTCAACTCGTCGGTAAACTTGCAATCTTGGTGGTATGTGTTTCCACTGCAAATTGGTTTCTTCACTAGTCAGTGCAACATATCCCTGCCCAATTGTCATGTAATAATACAAATTCCCAACATAAGTACTCTGAGCATGTACAAGTCTGTGTGATATGATGAGGAAGGGAGAGGAGCTATTTGCCTGTTTTCTCACACCCCATCTCTAAGCATTACTTATCAACACAGATTCATTCAGTTAACACCACCAAAGATAAAGAGTGATAAATGGTGACTGAGATTAAACACAGATGGTGTTGCCCCCTGTGATGTTCTTCAAAACAATATTGCACAGAAAATGCAAGAACATTTTCCGTAGAACCCCTGGTAAAATCACCAACCACAGAGGTTGTGGTCATAATGGACTGACCAGCAATGCCAGAAAGGCAAGTAGTTATTCAAGAACATAGATATTTGTGAGTTGGCAAGGGTGAACAAGATTTATTTTTAAAAAGGACTTGAACAACGTAGCCACACATCTCTTAAAACATATCTTACATGAATGTGGAGATTGATCGATTGTTCAATTTAAGGGCCAAAGATTAGAAGATTGGCAACAGAATTTAATGCTCAGTTTGATCTGAATGCTCCCTGTCATTTTGCTCTCTGTAATGTTCCCTGTCTTTTGTACCCATTCATAAGAATTGCAGCAATGTCTACGAACCCATTTATAACATGCATGGTTAGATGTCATAAAGCTTTATAAATTGTCAAAAAAGGTTTGGCCATCGGGAGGGCTTTAGGGCTAGCTAGATCGACGGTAGTTACGATAAAACAGAATACGGACAATATACTGACAAGTTCAAGGTGTGTTACAGCTACAGGTGCAAGCAAATTATCAAAACATAGGATTGTATTATATTTTGCCAGTATTAAAGTACAATACTGTACAGTTACCCCCAAATACCCCTTCTTGCTTATGTGTGTTATTTTGAGGGTTTTGTGTGTTATTTAGTGGGTTTAAGGTTCAAACATGTTGTGAAAAGAATCCATCTCGGGTTATATAATGGGACTGCATGGGAAACCGCATTTCAATTTAGAATGTTTCGATCTGAGTACAGTTTTTCAGGAACGCAACCTCGTCCTAAATAGAGATTTACCTGTATTCCAAACCCAAACTGGGGGCATGGATTGAGGAGGGTGGAGGAAAGGGTGCAAATCTATCACATTTACCAAAGATTACTGTATATCCTGGAGAATTGCGAAGCGCTCTGAGATGGTGTCCGGCGCTATATCAATCAAAGTTGTTGTTGTTGTTGTTGAGTATCTGATGAAGAGCGTATATGTGAGAAGAGGGAGGCACTATGCATGATGAGGGTGGTTCACCTCCTCCTTGTGAAAGGTGCATATGAACCTTCTCAATACAGTTAGCGAAAGACCCAAACACCCTCAATTTTTGGATATCTATGTAGAACTCAAACATTTCAAAAATTCCTAGAAAAATTAAATTAATAATTACTGAAAAACTGAATCCCTATGTAGGATAACATCATATGATTCAATTTTAAAAAAATTAAACAGAGTTTCTCCAGGTTTTCTGATGAACAATCCTTCAGATAATGTAAATCATCCTCTTCATTAGCTGCTGCATTCACCTACCAAAAGCATGGCCATTAAACTTTACAGTAAATCCTGTGAATCACTTTGAGACATCCTCCTGATATCAAATGCAAGGATTATTGTTGTTATTATTATAAAGTTTCACTGTCAACACATTCCAGAAATCTTCAGTAATGGAAATGTGCCAATGCACTAGAGGTTGATAAATAGTATTATACTAACAATCCATATACATCCATATAGCTACTTTTATATCATGAGAACATCTCAATGCCCTTCACATGATTTACTGTAAAGAGTAGTGTCTGCTTGCAGGTAAATGGTACAGCTCTGCTTAAAAAGAAACAGATAAAAGAAAATTGTGGGACAATTAATTTTACCGCAGGAATTAATCTTACCTTGGTTTCAGCTAAGCTTTTGGACTTGCTCTCCCCTTTCACGATTAAGTTGATGAGAAGTATTTTCCTTTCCCTTTGCTCAAACACGGACTTCAAACCCATTTACTGAACCTTACAACTAATATGCTGAGTCTGAAGTTTGGATCATCGAACCATTCATTAATTTGCAGCGCAGTAAATTAATAATAATAAATAATAATCCTTGCATTTGATATAGCAATTTTCACGTCTTGTAGACATCTCAAAGCGCTTCACATAATCTACTGTAAAGTGAATTGGGTGTAGATTTTGTGGGTGAAAATTGAATATTTGTGCTCATTTATTCTATTAATCTTAGTTTTGAGGAAACTGAATATAATGTTGAACTGAATTGTTCAGGGTGAATTCTCCAGCATTAATTAACTTTGAAAGTGACCTCCGTTTTAACATGGCCACGGAAAAAGAACATTTATTGCTATTGAATAAATGTCTAAGTATTAATGCATTAAATGAAATATTATGACCACTGTTTACTCAGTGGACATAGACTATCAAGTGAAAAATGCAGCCTAAATTTATTGTTTCCCATCCACTTAACATATGTGGTTGAACAAGAGATATATTTGTGAACACAATAAATATGAGAATGTATCTTAGAGTGTTCCAGCATAGCAATCACTTAACCTTAATCATAGGGTAACCTTGGAGGATATAATGAAGTATAAAAACTATCAAAAGCATTCAGGATGCAGTAAAATGAAAATATTTCTTCAATCAATGTCTGAATGTTATAACAATAATAATCCTTGCATTAGATATAGTATTTCCACTGCACAAAAACTGCTCTAGTCAAGGTATCCTGAACATTTGTGACTAGCGCTCCCTCTGCCTCCTCATTCTCCTTGGCCTTTGACACCATGAACCATTCAATCCTCATCCACCTCTATCTCCCATTTCAACATTCAAGGTTCTGGCCGTGACTGGTTCAAATCCAATATCTCCACTTTGCGTCTGCCAATGGCTTTTCTTCTAATCCCGGCACCATTTTGTGGGGCGTTCCTCAGAGCTCTGTGCTTGGTCCCCTCTTCACCCTCTACATGCTCCCCCTTGGTGATATCATCTGCAGACATGGGATAAATTTCCACATATATGCGAATGACACACAACTCTATCTCTCCGCTTCCACCCTTAACTCCAGGACTACCATTGTCCTGACTGCCTGCCTGTCTGATATCAAGTCCTAGATGAGGGAAGACTAAGGCCTTCCTGATTGGCTTGGGTCAGCGCCTCTGCACTTCAGACACTGGCAGCATCAGCATCCACAGTTGCATGCTCCACCTCACGAAGTCATTCAGGAATCTGGGTGTCTTATTTGACCCTGAACTGTCCTTTCTCCCCCACACCCATGCCATGTCCACCACCTCTGTAACATTGCCAGACTCTGCCATTGCCTCTTCCCCCAGGGTGCTGAAACCCTCACCTATGCATTCATCAAATCAAGGCTTGACTACAGAAACTCCCACCTCGTCGGCCTTCCCAGCTCTTCCCTTCCTAAGTTGCAGATCATCCCAAACTCTGCTGCTTGTGTCCTCTCCCATACCTGGCCCTGCCAACTCATCACTTCCATCCTCGCCCAGCTCCATTGGCTCCCCTTCCCCATATGATCGAATTCAAAATGCTCATTCTCACGTTCAAGGCCATTCAAGGCCTTCTTATCTCTCTGACCTGCTGACTCCCTACCAATCTGCTCAACCCTCCATTTAGTGGGCTCTGGGCTGCTGCATGTCTCCCGCCCAACCTGCCCTACCAGTGGTGGCTGGGCTTTCAGCCTCTCTGCTCCCACAATTTGGATCTCCATCCCACAGTCTCTTCATCTCGCTTCCTCGCTTGCCTCCTTCAAGGTAGGTGTCAAGACCCTTCTTTTTGCTCATGCCTTCTGCTGCCCTGCCACCTCTCTCCCTCCCCTCCCCACTGCCCTGCCCCTCCCCACTACCCTGCCCCTGCCCCACGCTCAAGTCCCAACCCCTGATTGTTCAGAGCCGTGGGATGTCCTCCCAAAGTGAAAGGCACTCTATAAATATAATTTTGTTGTTGTTGTTGTACTTATCATGTCATCAGGATATTTTACAATGCTTCAAAAAATTTGCTGTAGAATTTAGCAACTACATATGTAGACAAATGCAGAAGCGAATTTGCAATGCAATGTTTCACAAACAACCATGAAATAAATGAACAATTTTATCTGAGGGACTGTTATCCAGGACAACATGAGAAATTTGCTTCTTTTCTCAAGTAATACCGGGGGATATTTACATCTACCTGGACAGGCAGATGGACCTCTGTTGAATATCTCATCCAAAAGATGGCCACGCTAACAATGGCTTTCCCACATCGCAGTACATTGTCAGCCAAGATTATGAGCTCAAAATCGTGAGCTATAAATAACACATTTTTCAAGTTGTAATACTGATACCTGCACACACAAAAGCACGACATAAATAAATTGATTGGAAGCTCAAATTATTATGTCCCGTGAATTTAATTTGGTAAAGATAAAGAATAAAATACAGATGAACTATGTTAGCACTGGTAAATATATAACATTAAAATGAATTTAATCCACCTACCAATATCAGTCATTTAAAATATTGATTCAAATAAATAATTAGATTTCACTTCATTCTATACATGCTAATCATATGATGCAATTAATGAAAGTTTTTGCCAGGGTGAAATAATTGGTGTCAGATTTATTGCTTAGACTTTAATTTTGTGTTTGGATTTTTAAGATTTGAAGCTACATATTCACCCAAGGAAATCATAGAATGCTACAGCACTGAACGAGGCCATTCATCCCATTTTACTTGTGCCTGCTCTTTGAAAGAGCTATCCAATTAGTTCCACTCTCTGCTCTTTCCTCATAACCTTACATTTTTTTCTTTTCAACTAATCCTCTTTTTAAAGTTATTATTGAATTTGCTTGTACCTGTTTCTTCATACAGAAAAAAATAAACTGGAAATGCTACAATGAATGACACCTGACACAATAATAAATCACATGCCACCTTTTTCCCAGTGTGTTCTACACCAAAAGTGACCAAGAGTTCAATACTATGAAGTGGTCTATAATTTAATAACAGGCACAGGGAAAAAATGTGTATGGTGCAATGAACAATAGTCATCAACTTGAACAACTTCAATATTCCGTGTAACCTCACAAATGTGACAAGGGAGCTTTAAAAGGGCAAGGCTGTGGATGTTGTATATCTAAATTTCAGTAAGGCCTTGATACATTTCCTCTTGAGAGACTTGTACTGAAAGTAAAGAAAGCAGGAATCAGAGAATTATATACAGTGGATATGTAACTCATTAACCAGAAGTACCCAGGTGGTGGTGGTACAGGGAATGTTATCAGACTGGGAAAATGTTACCAGTAGAGATCCACAAGGGTCGGTTGTGGGACCTTTATTGTTTAACATTTTTATAAATGATCTGGAACTAGGAATCACAAGTACAGTGGCTAAGTTTGCAGATGACACCAAGTTAATGAAGGTGGTAAATTATGAAGCTGAACAAGATAGATTACAGGAAGATTTGAACATGCATGGGAATTGGGGAGACAGGAAAGGACTATACTTCCTGGAGAGGGCAAGGAGGGAGCGAGGCGAAAGAGTTGAGATTCTCTGCAACAACCCCATTACCTTGCCCCCTACTTCCCCATCTACAGGTGGCTGTAGGTGGCTGAAGACCGTTTTCTTTGATTGGTCACCTTCCCCCACTACCCTTGGCTCAACCTATGATTAAGTACTCTGAGACGCTGCCCGGCATGGAAGGCACTATATAAATGCAAGTTGTTGTTATTATTACTTGAATGCTGGGAAAATACTATGTATGAAAAATGAAAACGACCTGGGAATTCCTGATTGACAATAAATAGAAGCTCTCGCAACAATGTTCTGTGGCATTGAGTAAAGTAAACCAGATGTTGGGCAGGTATCAAAAGATCAAGGTGAAATAATAGGGTAACCCCGCCGCTGCAAATCATTGGTGAGACCGTACGTAGAGTATCGTATAACGTTCTGGTCACCGAGATATAAACAGGATATGGGGAAAATTGAAAGGATACAGAGGAGAGCAACCAAAATGATTGAGGGAATAGAGGCCTGGACTATGATGACTGACTTAAATAAATTAAGCTTGTTCACACTATAAAAGGGAAAATTGATATGACTGCTGTCTTTAAGCTCTGAAGGAGTTGGACAATGTAGATTATAACAGGCTGTTTCAAATAGTCCACAATAGTAAAACCAGAGGACATAGCCTGCAGATCATACTGTATCAATATGAGGTTGAAAATTAGCCATATGATTTGATAATTGTCAGATCACAAATCACATTTTCACGCCCATTAATTTATTTTGATGTCTACAGTTGAAAGTCATGCTCAACAGCATTAGAGAAGATGATAGAAAGTTACTTGATAGAAGTTACTTGATAGAAGGTCCAATAGTGAATCATGAGGCATTTGAAAGCAGAATGTAATCCAGGAAACTAGGATTATGCTTTGGAAGTGCCTATTAGCATGTTCTGAGACACGTTTACACCAATAGCCATAATAAATACTGGAGACGCCTGACCCTCTCAAACTCTTTCCTGAAGTTACTGAAACATATTTTTTGCTAGATGATCAGGCCGTCCGGTTTCACAGAAATCAAAACAGATTGGACATTTGAGTGGAGTTCCACAGGCTATTAGCCAGACAAATCCAGGTCCATGCACGATCTGGACTTTACTTATCTTTCATGCAATCTCACAAAATTGATCCCACAGTGGCCATCTGAACATTTATGCAATTTTTAGTTTCACTGACAAGTTAAAACATCTCAATTAATTGTTGGTCGCTATGTTTCTATACTTACTACAGTTGCCCAGAGAAATTAGTCATATAAAATGATTCATTTATTTGAAAGCTTCTGAAATTCATTGAAAGTCCTGTGGATCTTGCAATTGGCTTGTTTTAGCTGATTGAGGTACTACAATTGTGCTCAATGTTCCTGAGCTGGGGTGGCAGGACACACACAACAACAACTTGCATTTGTAAGTGTCCTTCACATGGGGTAGCATCCCAGAGTAGGGAAGGGAAGAAATAAGAAGAGTTCTTACTACTGAACTGTTTCAATTAGCAGCTCAGGAGCAAGCTTAGTTGTTGTGACACACATGGTTGCAGTGCTTGATAATTCTTAATATAGTAGAAATTCACAAATCAAGAAGAATTGGTTGGCAGAGGCACTTAATAGTGAGTGATATTTATGGGATGATACCTTTCATTTGGGTAAGCATTGAAATAAGAAAACAAGATATACTTGACACTAGGGTCCGTCGATATGGAAATTTTCCGATTAAATATATCGATGGGCTCATATCGAGATATACCGAAATATCGATATTTTGGGGGTTTTCGTACTGCGCATGCGCGCGCAGCGCGCATTCGGAGTGCACGCGCGTTCTGGGTGCGCACGCATTCCGGGTGCGCTCGCATTCGGGGCCTATCTCCTCAGGAGGTAAATATCTTTCTCTCTCTGTGTCTCTCACTCTCTCCATCTCTGTGTTTTTCTGTCTGTGTGTCTCTGTGTCTCTCTCACTCTCTCCTCTCTCACATTCCCCCCCATCTCTATCTATCTGTATATTATCCATCCACCCCGTCTCTCCCCCACCCCACCCGCCATCCCTCTCTCGCACCCCCCACCCCCGTCGTCTCTCTCCCCCCCGAGCTGTCTCTTTCTCCCTCCCCCCCACTGCATCTCTCTCTCCCTCCCACCCCCCGCCGTCTCTCTCTCCATCCCCCCCCCCGCCGTCTCTCTCTCCCTCCCCCCACCCGCCGTCTCTCTCCACCCCCCCAGCCATCTCTCTCCCCCTCCCCCCAGCTGTCTCTCTCTCCCTCTCCCCCCCCCAGCCATCTCTCTCCCCCTCTCTCCCTCTCTGACCCCCAGCCGTCTCTCTCCCCCTCCCCTCAGCCATCTCTCTCCCCCTCCCCCCAGCCGTCTCTCTCCCCCTCTCCCCCCAGCCGTCTCTCTCCCCCTCCCCCCCCAGCCGTCTCTCTCCCCCTCCCCCCAGCCGCCTCTCTCCCCCTCCCCCCAGCCGTCTCTCCCCCTCCCCCCAGCCGTCTCTCTCCCCCTCCCCCCAGCCGTCTCTCCCCCTCCCCCCAGCCGTCTCTCTCCCCCTCCCCCCAGCCATCTCTCTCCCCCTCCCCCCAGCCGTCTCTCTCCCCCTCTCCCCTCCTCCCAGCCGTCTCTCTCCCCCTCTCCCCCTCTCCCCAGCCGTCTCTCTCCCCCTCACCCCCCCCCCCACCCCTTGCATACCTGTATATTGTATTCAAGGACTGTGAATACAATATGGCGGCTTTGCACCTCGGTCTGTGCATTGTGTATAGAGATGAGCATTCTGGGTCTTGTAGATCATTGTGCTCGCATCCCGATTTTTTACCTCGATATATCGATTTTTCGATATATCAATATTTTTGAAATGTCTATATCTGCATATAGATATGAAAATTATATTGGGTTTTAGCGATATATCGCCGGACCCTACTTGACACAGAGAGAATGAGAAATAAATGCTGCTATTTATTTAATTAATACTTCTCCCTCCATAGGCTGCAGAACATCCAGAAATCTGTAGCCTGTGTCTTTTCCTGCACTAGGCTCCACAACCCACCATCCTCGCATGATTCCACTAGCTTCCCATCACACAAACCATACAGTTCAAGATTCTTTTCCTCAACTTCAAAGCCCTCCATGGTCTTGCACTCCTCTACCTCCACAATCCTCTAATTCCGGCCTACTTCACGCCCCCCACCTCAACCTCCACAATTGGGGAACGTGAAGGGCTTTCTGCCATTCTGTCCCTTCCCTCTGGAACTCCATCTTACAGTCACTCCACCTTCTCCCTTGTCTCCTATTTGGCAAAACTCCTCTTTGACCATATTTTCCATCACCCTCCTTCCCCCATTGCCCTTCACCCTCTTCGATCCCAACCCCTGGCTCGTGTTCGAAACATTGATTGTTCAGTACCTTGGGATGCCCTGCCAATGTGAAAAGCGCTATAAAAATTTATTTTTTTGTTGCTGTTGTTGATAATCCTTGCATTTGGTATAGCACCTGTCATGCTGAGAAGATGTCAAAAGTTCTTCACAGGATTTAGTATAAACCCCCCAAAAGTACAAAATGCAGTAATTATATGTTTGTAGGTGAATGTGGGTAATTTGCACATTGATTTGGTTGCAGCAATATCCCACTGACAGCCATGAAGTGAACAACCAATTTTATCTTGGGAATGGTTATTTAGGACAAAAGGGGAAACTCCCTTCTCGTTACAAGAAGATAAATATGAAATAGTGAGAGAAAGAAATGAGAATCGACAGATTTCACCGAAGGAGAGATTGAGGCTGATCCAAAGAAATCACAGTTGGACTTGGAGATGTTGAACTCAATTCTAATTTTGTTATGGAGTTTAAGTTCATCCAGATAGAGTTGATGGTTTACTACAATGCACACTGAATCTACTGCCTATTGTACTTGCGATGTAAAAAGTTGCCTATTTGTGCCATCAGCTAAATATTTATTTTGCACTTTGATGATCATGATACATCACAAACCTTACACATTCCAACCATTAAGTCAGTGCTGGTGTAAGTTCCTCCAATTCCAGTGTTCTGCCCTTTCTCCACAATCATTACAATACTAAAAGTATTAGTCGATCATGTCTTAAAACATACTTGACATGTTTGGGAATGATTATCTAAATCCACTGGCTTTGGGAGAATTGTTTTGCACAGCCCTGCTGATCATTCAATATTTCTAATGGATTTGTTAAGATGGTAAACCCATTTTCTAAAGAAGAGGGAGTTTTTTTTATGTTAACTTTCAAATGATCCCAAGGCACTACTTGAATAGTGTCCTGGCCAACCATATCCAAGAAAATTTTTATTGTTTAACTTCATGGCTCTTTGTTGAGCATTACCGTGTGAAAATTGGATATGACAAATAAAGTTATTGGACTTCACAGTAAACTCCTATCAAATACCTTGAGACATTTTGACAACTTGATAAGCCATTACTGTAGATCAAATACAATTTTTTTTAAAATGACCGGAAAGTGTTTAGGAATAACAAAATATTCACCCTTAAAATTCTGTGAAGCAACCTCAAACGTAAGATACCTGGCCATATTTATTACTTCTCCATTTAGGATTTTAAAGGCTTGTATCAGTTTTAGCAGCAGTTTAATTAAAGGAATTTGCATCTGTATCTTGGATACCCTATTGAAATTTCTTCCTTGGTCAGCAACTGACATGCAAATTAGAAGATTAATATTATCCCTCAGTTTGGAAAAGTAAACTTGTTCAAATTATCATTTCTATTATATGATTAACTTGGCAACAGTACAAGATTTAGACTCTCAGTGAAAAAAATAAAAATGTTACTGATGATAATGGCAATAAACCATCACGAAGCATTCCAAAGAAATTCTAGCAGATTACTCAATTAAAGCTGTTAGGAATATTTTACTTATTGTGGGACTTTCATATAAAAGAAAATGTGATCTTATGATAATCATTTAAGTGTGTAAGTCTGCCTCAGAATCACCAGGTGAAACTCCCTTACCTTTTTTCAAATACTGTCATAGGATCTGTAATGTCCACCTAAGCAAATAGATGGGACATCAACAAAATCAACAACAAAATTACATTTATATAGTGCTTTTCACTTTCGGAGGATGTTCCAAGGCACTGTTTTTCAATGTAAATTTGTCAAATGATCCCCAGGCACTGCTTAAATAGAACATTCCTCCTGGTGACCTGGCCAACCATATCCAAGAAAAAATGAATTGTTTAACTTCATGGCTCTTTGTTAAGAATTACCGTGTCAGAATTGGATATGATAAATAAAGTCATTGCACTTCACAGTAAATGTTTCAGACCCGAGCGGGGAAACAGGATCAAAGAGGGTGAAGGACAGGGGCCAAAGACATGGTCGAAGAGGAGGGACATGAGGTGGGTCTTGAAGGAGGCAAGGGAGGGAGCAGGCAGATAGACTGCAGCATGGAGTTTCAGAGGGTGCAGGCAGAGTGGCTGAAAGCTTGCCCACCAATGGTGGGGCATACAGAGCATGGGTTCTGGAGCAGAAGGGAGTGGGCAGGTAGGGGGTTAGGACATCATAGATGTAGGGGGAAACAATGCCATGGCGGGCATTCAAGATGAGAATCAGGATCTTGAACTTTTTCCTCTGTGTAATGGGAGCCAGTGGAGTCAGATGAGGATACAAAGTGATGTGGTCATAAGCCTGGTGGGATGAGAGGACATGGGCTGCAGAGCTCAGGATGATCTTCAGCCTATAGAAGCAGGAAATTTGGAGGCCGACAAACAGGGCATTTGCATAGTCAAGCCTGCATGGAATGAAGGTATTTATGAGGGTTTCAGCAGCTTGAGGGATGAGGCAGTGGCGGGGTCAGACGATGTTGCAGAGAGGGAAGGCAAAGCGGGCCATTGCAAAGATGTGGGGAGAAAGGACAGTTCAGGGTTGAACAAGATAACCGGTTCCTGACTGGCTTGGTGAGGTGGATTGTGCCTCCGTGAATGCTGATAGTGCCAGTGCCTGAGGTATGGAGGTACTGGTGTGAGCCAAACAAGAGAGCCTTGCTATGTTCAACTATAGAAAGTTAACATCCGAAGGATGGCACCTCCGACAATGCAGCAAACCCCTTGCACTGTGTTCGAGTGACAACCTGGACTATATGAGTTTTAAATTTTGATATGGGGATTGAACCCACAACCCTCTGATTCAGAGGTGAGAGTGCTACCAATTGAATTAGGCTGACACCCCATATTATGTTAATTCAATAAATTTAGAGTTAGGTGAAATTTCTCAATTATATTTTAGGATCCAGTGTAGCCAAATAGTTCAGTCCATGGGAATTTAAAGTAATATTTTATTAAAAGCAAGCAGACTATCCTTCTTCAGTGGGGAGGTAAACAGAATCTTCTTGGAGCTGAGCTGGCTTCAAAGTGACGAGCTTGGCAATGAATTGTCTGAATTGAGTCAACCTCTATGGAGAATTTGGTAATTCAGTTCCTGAGCCAGGCAAATCCACATTACTCCCGGGCACTGCTGATGAGAACCCAGTCAGCCTGGCTCATTGGCAGCACTTAGAACAGCAGATCTATCATTGGGCACAAAGCCCAGCTGTACAAGCATCAGAAAAGCTTGCCAGACAGCACTTGCCTTGCAAGGATGTTCGATTCCCAGCAGGGCAAAACCTTGGCCAAGTTTCCTTACTGCACATGCCTGATAATTACCCCTCAAGGAAAAGAAAAATAATAATTTGGGCACTCAATCCACACTGCCACATTTCACCCACAAATATACAGTCAATTCACTTTACAGTATATTCTGTGAAGTGCTTTGAGACATCTAGAAGACGCAAAAAGGGTTTTATCGAAGACTAGGATTATTATTATTTTATTGTAACTGATTGGTTCGGACACTCAATCATGGTGATGTGACTGACACTTGTCTAAAAAAAAATCACAAAACTTATTTCTTTATTCTTTATTTTATTTTCATTTATTTGTTACTTCAATTGTTTTAGAGATTTGAATTTAATATCCTTTCACCACTGAAAACTAATTGACTCTCACCACAGATGGTGCATTATTGATATGGGATGAGCAATACAATCTGAAAGCAAATCTTCCTGAAGGATGACTGCAAAACCACTTGAGCAAGCGGTCTTAGCAGCACATCAATTCATGCCAGTGTGGCATAAGCACAGCAAGTGTGGATCAATTATAGCTCCACTCCTAAAAAAGTCCCTTAAAGATTCTTAAATAGTGCACAACCATCAATTTAACAGCATAATATAACTAACACTATCCAATTTCAGTGTGAGCGCTTCAATTCATGTGCTCAGCATCGAGAGAATGCATTGAAGAACAAGGGAAATGCAGAAATTTTGAAACCTAGTCACATAGCAAGCCCGGGGCTGGTGCAGAAAAGACTGTTGAGCTGCATTACCTCAGAGACTAGTAGACCAGGCACAAGTACCACACACCTGAGCTGGATGAGAACTGTGACTGAGATTGTATGTAAGGGGTTGCAGGACTGACTGTTGATACTAAGTGCTTGCATCCTTTCCGGCCAGTTTGATGTAGCATGCCTTAGTTGTGTCTTTTAGAGCCACTGTGGCTGAAGGTTCCATCCATATTAATAAACTTTTTGATTCATTAACAAAGTCTGTCTCTATGTATGTTATGCACAAGTCTGGCTAAGATAATGTGTGGTTTACCCACCTCCCTGTGTCCAAAATATCACTGGCTCATCAAGTGAACTATGCGAAATACTGCAAAATGAGGGAATAAACAAAAGAGATTAATGAGTAATTGGATTCTGTAATTTAAATTCTTATCCCCTCACACCCCCCGCCCCCCACTTGTTCACGTCCCAACCCCTCCCTGACTGTTCCATGCCTTGGAACGTCCTCCCGACTTGAAAGGCACTCTACAAATGTAATTTTGGTGTTGAGTTTAAATGTGTTGACACATTCATCATTCTATCAATATATGTCTTTCATTACAGAAACCTAAGCAGGGTATTAATGATGTGCAAGTTGCATTGATATCCTCAGGTTTGCATTCATACAATCATAAAATTTTACAACACAAATTAAAGCCATTTGGCCCATTGTGCCTGTGCTGCCTCTTTGAAAGAGCTATTCACCTGCTCTTTCCCCATAGCCTTGCAATGTTTTTACTTTTCAAGTATATATACAATTCGCCTATGAAAATTATTATTGAATCTACTTGTACCATACGTTCAGCCAGTGGTTTCCAAATCATAGCAACTTGCTGCGTAAAAGAAAATTCTCCTCATCCCTCTGGTTCTTTTGCCAATTACTGTATCTTAAATATGTGTCCTCTGGATACCAACCCACCTGACAGTGGAAACACTTTCTCCTATTTACTTTATCAAAACCTCTCATAATTTTCAATACATCTTTTAAATCTCCTTTTAATGTTCTCTGCTTTAAGGAGAACAATCCCAGCTTCTCTGTTCTCTCCACACAATGAAGTGCCTCATCCCTGGTATAATTCTAATAGATCTCCTCTGCAACATCTTCAAGGCATTGAAATTCTTCCTGAATTAAAATAAAACGGCCATTTCATTCACAGAATTTCAAGAAGACCAACAGACAGATGTAAATGATGAAAGATGACAATTTAGCATTTCAAAGCCAACTTCACTTTAATTCCAGAAGGAATTAGAAATAACAATCCATTTAAAGAAGGTACAACTTGTAATTTAAAAAGAGAATGAAATTGACTTGATCACCATTGAAGAAAGGAGTAAGACATGTTCAGGTTTCAGACAACTCCCTTCTAAATGGATGATAATAAGACTGATATACCACAAATGTTTGTTCTGTAGCCTCTATTGCAAGATCAGCTGATGAAGAATGCAGTAAAATGTAACAACTCAACATAACAGCTTTGACAGCAATAGGTCAAGGAGCAGATGCAGTACATCTGTACAATGCTAAACCAGAGACTAGTTTGAGCATTCAGTCGGTAGGAGCAGCATTTGGTTATAATTTGGTCATTCAATCCATGATTGTTTGTGTGACACTTCTGTGCACAATTGGTTGCCACATTCCACCCACAAAATATAGTGAAGTTACTTTTACAGTATATTCTATGAAGCATTTTGAGATGTCTCAAAGATGTGATAAGGTGCTATAACAAATGCAGGAATTATTATTATTACTATTCATATTCAAATGCTGCCATGGCCTCACCTGATCATACCTCTCCGACCTCCTGTTATCCTATTATCCCAGTCCCCTTCCCCTTCTCAGCAAACACATGCTCACTTCACATTGTGCAACCATTGCAACCACCATCAGTGAACAAGCTTTTAGCGACTCAGCCACTGTTCTCAGAAACTCCATTCCTGAGACCTTTCATCGCAGAACACAATATAAGACCTATCATTTTGATGATTCCTTAAGTCACATTTCCCTGCTCCAGTTCATTGCTTGTCAGCCTAGCTTTGTGATATAAATAATAGACATCGCCAAACTATTTAGTTGTCATCTCATGGCTCGACTATGGCAACTCCCTTCTCGTTGGCCTCCTCAACTCTTCCCTCCACTAGCTGCAGATCATCCAAAACTCGGCAACACATATCCTCTCCCACACCAGGCTCTGCAACCCAATCAACCCCACCCACTGGTTCCCCATCCCTCAGAGAATAGAATTCAAGATACTCATCCTCACTTCTCGTGAGGATCCTCACCCTCAACAGCCTTGTCCCCTCATACCTCTCTGATCTGCTGATCCCCTATCAACCTGTCTGCGCTCTCTGTTCAGCAGGCTTTCGCCTGCTTCATGTCTCCCATGTAATTCACCCTACCATCCGTGGCTGGGCTTTCAACCTCACTGCCGATATGCTTTGGAACACCATTATATAATCCCTTTGCCTTATTCCATCCCTTATCTCCTTCAAGGCCCAACTCAAGACTCTGCTTTTCGGCCATGCCTTCAGCCATCATCCTACCTTTCTGCTATCCCTCATTCAAACTGTAACCCCCACCCCTCCTCCATGCTCGGGTCCTGACTGCTGACTGTCCAACGCCTTGTGTTGTCCTCTTGACGTGAACAGCGCTCTACAAATGCAATTTTGTTATTGATGTTGTTGTAGTTGGAAGTCTGCTTAGCGACAGAGCATTTATTAGAATATGATGTGTTATGCTTGTTTCATTCACAATCTGGATTGTATGGATTGGTGTAATCTGCCACATAATAACTATTATCTCTTGAAATAATAGAAAACTGAAATGCATTTTTTAGATGTCATGTATGACTGAAAATGACTCATAATTCCCCATTTTCAGTTCTTCTGATAATTATCATATTGCACAATGGATTTTTTCTCCCCCTTCCCACCCCAGTGAAATGTAAACACATCACAGCCTTTGCAAAATTATTGTTGCTGATAAAGTGACCTTGCCATTTAGAAAGGAGTTCTAGAGTTCAATGTATAAAGTTCTACCTCATTGAAGCATGGTTGTTTCCTGCCAGCCATTTCATATGTTTGCCACCATCAGCTTAACACATCATGACGTTTTTATTGGTCAACTTGTTCAATGGGAGACATTTACGTAATGTCAAGTAACACCTGATTGGCTTCCTTAAGTTTTTGGGTCAACACTGCAAATAAAACAAATGAGCCTGAAATTGATTTGCTATTGCCCTGGCATTAACTGTATTGTGGTTAACACTATAAAGCTGCCTATACATCTGCATTTACCACTGAGTCTGAAAATAGGCCCCTTACTTCTTGGAGATCTTTTGCTTTATTACCCATTCCGAGTCATTAATGGACCTAATCTTTTAGTTCCACATTCCAGTTAATTATCTGAATTACAGTTACTTAATATACACCTTCAGATATATCAAACTGCAGCACTTTATACCTGTTACATGATCTAATCGGTTTGCATATAACATATACAGTCATTACACTTTACAGAAATATATAATAATATCAAAATAACCCTTGCATTTTGATACTGTGCTATCACATTATTGTGCTATCACAAAATGTTATACACTCTGGAATAATATGATTGTGTGCATTTTGTGGGTGCGTGCACCAGTCAATTTTTACTCAAAATGTCCCACACACACCCATGAAGTGAATAACTAATTTTATTTGGGCACTGTTCACCAAAATACTGGTAAAAACTATTTTCTCTATTTAAATAGTGTCATGAATTTTTTATTGACCACCTGAACAGGCAAATGGAAACTCAGTTGAACATCTCATCTGGAAATCTTGTGATGCAATTTGAGTTGTCCTCCTGACATGAAGGATGCTATATCTAATACAAGAATATAAGAACTTTAAGAAATGCAAGATGAAAAAAGACCAAGGTCGATCTAGTTCGTGTTCCACCTTCCTGGGAGTCACATACACATATGTCGCAAATACCTATGTACTATAATATTATTTCCTAAAAGAAAACTATCAAATCTGTGTTTGAAAGAATCAACACTACCTGCTTCAACCATTTCCTTCGCGAACCTTCTCCACGGGTTCATTATTCGATCTCTGAAATAAATGTTTGTGCTGATTTGTTCTGAATGTATCCTCCTTTCAATCGCAGCCGTATCCTCTGGTTCTCCTATTCTGGACAAATTTAAACACTCTGTCATGATTCATATTGTTTCGCCCCTTTAGAATCAAAAAAGACAGTAATCATGTCACCTCTCAATCTTCTCTTTTCCAGCGTGAACATGCCTAATTTACTACTCATAGTCCAGTGCCTCCATTTCCTCAATCAATTTGGTTGCCCTCCTCTGTACCTTCTCGATTTCTCCAATATCTATTTTGCACTGTGATGACCTGAACTGTACACAGTACTCTAAGTATGGTCTCAACAATGATTTATGTTATTCTCATCATCTCCCAGTGCTTGCAGATGCACATATCCAATACTGTTCAACATCTTCAAAAACTCATTCCATTGAATTATAGAATTTTACAACATGGAAGAAGGCCATTAGGCTGATCGTTTCTGTGCCGGCTCTTTCAAAATAACTGTCCAAATTAATCCCTCTCCCCATAGCTCTGCAAACAGGGCAATATCAATTGGTTGGAATTGGTTTTCTGACACTGTTACTTTCCAATATTTTAGCAACAAGATATTAAGCCTTTCAATGGTATTGTGGAGTCCTGTAGCTCAGTGGTAAAGCACTCACCTTATACGAGGGAGACCTGGGTTAAATTCCCACAGGTCAGGGCAAAACCTTGGGCATGTTTCCTTACTCCACACATCTGATAATAATTCCTCAAAAAAACAATAACGCACAATAATTAATTGGTCATTTGAATCCATGACTGTTTGTGGGATATTACTGTGTGCAGTTGACTGCTGCGTTTCACCCACAAATATACAGTTAATTCACTTTACAGTTTATTCTGGGAAGCACTTTGAGATGTCTTGAAGATTGAAAAGTGCTATAACAAATGCAAAGATTATTATTATTATAATTATTGCTAATGTTTGTTGGCATCTGGAAGTCTGATGGATTTACACCCCCTTGCACCTGTCATTTAAATTATTTCATGATAGTGTTTCATAACAGCCTTTATAATACTTTCCATGCAGACTGAATGACTGAGTCATTTCTTTTTCATATTTCTCCTTTGATTTCACTCACAGCCTATGGTCTGATCTGTATTTAAGGATTTATAACAATGACAGTAATCTGAATCAAAATATAAATTAACTATAACTTCTCCAAAACATACACATACTGTCCTTGCAGTGTGATAAATACAACATGGACCATAAAGTTGACCCCATTGTGGACCACTTTGGAATCTAAATCATGATATTTACTAAAGGATGTGTAGACAGGGAATTCTTTGGAACTGTGCCAAGCTATCAACTTTACAAAAGTCAAAGCTGTAATCAAAGGTTCACCTCACGACAAAAACGGGATTCTCTATTTACAAATCTGTGGTTTGCTTAGTGCAACAATAGTATTTGTATTTCTTTCAACACCAACACAATTCAGTACCACAACATCTAATTTTTTGCAAGTGCTTCACAGCCAATTACTGTTGAATGAACTGATTGTGTATTTGTCGACTATATTTCATATTTACAAACCTGGTGCTAAGATTATTAACTTGTGTCCATATTTGTCAAAACATTTGATTTTGTTGAAACAGTCTCAAAAACAGAGGAGCCTTGAATAATCATCCATGAAAGGTGTTGGGATTTCCGATCCCAAGAGTTCACAATAATGACCCAACAATCCTTAATAAAGGTATAGTGATTTAATGATTATAAGCAATTTTACAATGATAGAATAAAAGAGTAAATAATCATACTACCAGTTCTATGGATTCGGGCTGTTGCATCATAAGTCAGGTTCAGGCTTCTCACAATGCTCACTACTTCTAACTTTCCTTCTTTAACTAATCAGACTTTTAGATGCCAACAACTTCTCTGCCTGTAAAACAAAACAACTGGAACCATGACCTGTTCCAGTAGTTGTGGATAACAGTGGAAAGTTGGAGATCTCAGTTTGCCCTGAGACACTCCCCAACTGTTGTAGTGAGCCACTCTTTCTCTCCTATCTTTATACTTCCCCACCAGCTTTGCTTATCTTGATGAGCAGACCGGTTCTCAAACATCTTCCCATCAACCCAGGCTTGTTTTGTCTGCCTCCTTGCTTTCCCAGACCTTGAGATGGCTCTCCAGCTCTCACTTGGCAATTTCCCAAATGAGTAAATTCCTTTGCGCCTTTGTTAATCGAGTCCTCTGTCCCTATCTATATCTCGAGCCGCTCTCCTTCAATTCTTTATTTATACTGGAAGCTACTGATGTTATTGCACTCCTTGGATTATTGGCATGGACCAGTACCCAAGGTTGTCTCAGCACAGTGGAATGTGCACCTGGTGTTTTGTGTAGACAAGTTGTTTCTCTCCCTTTTGGTCAAGGTTGTTGACCATCCTTGTGTTGTGGATAGATTGTTTTAATTGGTACCTGATTGGAACTAACTATAATTAATTTTTAATATAGTACCTCATATCCCAACAAAGGGTTAAGTTTGTTTTGAGGTAGTCAACTTTCCATTGTCTTCTCATCGATCCCAGCCTTTCATTAAAGTTAATTTTTTAGACGGTGCACTTTTCTTTTCTTCATGAAGCCTTTATTCCCCTAGATGACTATGTAAAACTCCTTGTCCATAGTTTCCAGCGGAAACTAAATAATGAGTGGTCTTCTGAATTAATTTGAAAGCTTGCTGTTAGTTCATTGAGTATCATGTCATCATGGAGCCAAGTGGTTTTCATTCATGTTTCATTTTCATGCTGTGATTATATAACAAGTACAATATTACTGATTGCTTTAAACTTTGTCCGTCTTCCTTTGAAATACATGTTCAGAGGTTTTAATCAGTGGCATTCAGATAGGCATGAATAGCAAAAGTAATATGGTTTGATTCCTGGAGCGAGAAAGAGGGAGGAAGGGAATTAGTTAGGGTGGGCAGGAGGGAGTGAGGCAGGGAGGGTGGGAGGGTTCCAGCAAGGTTGGGTGAGTGGGAGGGAGGCAGGGAAGAAGGGAGCGAATAGGGGAGAGAGGGAGGGAAACAGGGAGAAAGGCAGAGAGGAATAATGGAAATTGTTCATCTTTGCGAACGATTACTTCTACGCTTTGAATCCAACTTCTTTGTCCTGGTGACATCTATTATTGCACATTAATAGATGGGCACAGACTAGATGGGCTGAATGGCCTCCTTTTGTGCTGTAAAATTCTATGATTAAGATCAGTCAGTTATGTCTAGTCAAATTATCGTGTTACAAATTGTTTTGTGAAGATGGCACCTTTAACACAATACCATGAAATTAATCTTTGTATAAAAAAAATTATTTGCCACAGAATATTTTAGACCAACATGAAATAAAGATATATTCAACTGCAGGAAAGGTCACTCATAATTAAGAACCTATTAAAATTAAAGAATTATGTCATTTTAGTGCCTTCAAAACAGTGCAGCAATTAACCCAGATAAGGACAAATACATCACATCTGCACTGATAGGTTGTGGTCACAAATGATCAGTGGTTATTTGTATAGAATAAGAACTGAAGTTTTGCTGGGGTTTTGGTCATATAGTTCTTCACATCCCCTTTGGACAGTAGTGTCCGGTGATATATTGATATATTGGTTATATCGGTATAAATTTTCATATCGATATGCCGATATTGGAAATTCAAATATATCGGTATATCTAAAAATTCGATATATTTTAAAAATCGGTTTATCGCAAATATCGGTATATTGTGTCTGGCGATATTTCGGTTATATCGGTTATATCAGTATAATGCAAATGCTTTTTCAATTTACCTTGTCGATATTCTAATGCGCGCGCACACCGGAATGCACGCACAACCCTGAATACACACGCACCTCCGAATATGCGTGCATGCGCAGGACAAAAAAAACCGCAATATCGATATATATATGTCTCACAAACTGATAATTATAGAATAACATCAATGATTATAACCACATTTAGAATTTAATTAAGTACATAGATTTAATTTCTATGACCATTTCAGGATTTATCTTCATTATCTCAAATTTAGCACAAGTCCACAACTTTATTACCTCCAGGAATGAGACCTTTACTGGGATGTTACTAGGGATGAGTGAATACATTTATGAAGAAAGATTGGATAGGTTGGAGCTTTTCCTTCTGGAGATGAGACAATTTATTAGTGGGTTGACAGCGATGTTTAATATTATGAAAAGAATCAATAAGGTGCATGTTGATAGACTGTTTTGAAATGAGGATGCACAAGTATAATACAGTCATTTGCAAATCTAAAAGTGAGTTTAGAGGGAATGTTTTTGAAAAGGGTGGTGAGAAGGTGGAACTCACTGCCACGGCTATATTGCCTTCCCTCACCTCCGCAACATTGCCCGACTCCACCATTACCTCACCCCATAGGCCGCTGAAACTCTCATTCATGCTTTTATCACAACCAGGTTCAACTAAGCCAACACTCTGCTTGTTGGTCATATACTATGTAAAAGTCCTCCTACCATCCAGAGTGGGAAAGTTCAATCTATTTAAAAATAAACATGTGTCAGAACATGCAGAATTTTTTTTAAAAATGCAGAATTACAACTGCATAGTTCAAGTAGGAAGACAAGAAACTTTGAGATGTAAAACATCTGTTTTTAGAGGAACGACAGAGGTCAAGTTTAAATATAGATGATAATTTTGTAAGAATTATTTCGGATATAAGAACCATAGCATTATACCAGTGTGGAGCCAACAAATCAAAAGCAGTAGGCATTCAAATTAATGTTATGAATAAGTGAGATTATAACAGCAGTGGTAATCAATTTCTGCATATTTAAAAAAAGAATATTTGATTGGTTATTGTTTGGTTCTTCAGGGAAAACTGTGAGGAATGTTCCTTAAGTAGATGGAGTGGGTGGATAAGTTGTGTGTGGAATGTGACCGGTCAAAATTAATACAACATAACATGAAATATGTGTAAACGTGGAACTTTAAGAGCCTCAATTAATAGTATCATGGCCAGAATAATGCTCAAAATGGCCATTTCATGGTCTATGCTTTCTCCTATCCTGTTGTATTAAAATACCAGATTCCCCTTAAATATGCTTCAATATTTTAAATAAAGGAAACTGTAGCTCAGTGGTTAGAGCACTCGCCTTACAAGCGTGAGACCTGTATTCAAATCTAAGCAGGATGAAACCTTCGGCAAGTTTCCACATGCCTAATAATAATTTGTCCAAACAAAATTGGTCATTTTCTATCCGTGACTGTTGTGAGACACAGCTGTGCGCAATTGACTGCCATGTTTCACCCACAAATATACAGTGAATTCACTTTGCAGTATATTCTGTGAAGTGCTTTGAGACATCGATAAGATGTGAAAAGTGCTATATCAAAATGCAAGGATTTTTATTAGTATTAGTATTATTCTAAAATACGAACTATCGGCTTTGTAAGAAAAGCTCTGTCACAAATTTAGACTAGGGAAAAATACATCAGTCAACCAATTCATTATGTACCAATTATTTGCAGTATTTTACTTTCGAGTATACAGATTTAAATTCATGTTGGACACTTTCATTGCCATTATTGTGTTTCTGAAGATCAAGTTTTAAAATTAATGGTGTAAGTGGTGCTCTTTCACAAGGGAATGGTGCAATCATTAACTGCGTTAGCAATTCTAATGTAAATGAATGGAATCCTGGCATGATGAACCAATGAGTCAAACCCACACTCAGTGTATACATATGACAGATTTCACTCGGTGCAGAACTTCCATTATAATAAAGTCTGATGCTATAAGAGTTCACATTAATTTTACTCAGGTTAAGACATTACGATATTCTGACACCAAATCTAATTTGAATACGGATTTGAATTGGAGGAAATTACATTCTGTTGATGCAGTTGCCTTGTTGAGTAACTTACTGGCGGAGAATTACACAGAGGAACATATGTCAATATTGCACATGGGAAAATGCACCTGGAGAACAGCCATCAAACAATAGCAATATGATTTCAATAGTCTTTCTTTATCTCTAAGCAGGCTGCAATAGCTTTTCTACGCTATTGATTTCCCCTTTGGAAAATGTTACATTGGGGCACAATTTTCCACTACTGACAATAAATATATTAAAGTTGCTCACAGTTGGCTGCTTGCAGTACCTTGCTGAAAGTATTCAGTAATGAAGCTGAAACAGCGCAGAATAAACTTATGGACTTAGAGCTAAATTTGGGCCAGGTATCTGGGGAAAACAGACCATAAAACATCTTTCCTGTCTGTATTAGTAAATTAAAAAGTGAGAACATTGACAGTTCACATTTCTATAGCCACTTTTACATTGGGAGGATGTCGACAAATGTTTCACACATTTGAACACCTGACGAGAGACCTAAATTGGGGGTAGGGGCGGGTCGGTGACTGAAAGTGTGGTTGAAGAGGTAGGTGTTGAGGCAGGTTTTGAAGTCAGAAGAGGAGAGGGCAGAATGGAGTTCCAGAGAGGATCAGAATGTTGAAAGCTTCTCATAATAATAATACTAATAACAATAATAACAGTAATAATAATAATGCTTGCATTTGATATAGTGATTCTCACATCTTCTAGATGTCTCAAAACTTTTCACAGAATGTACTGTAAAGTAAATTGATTGTATATTTGTGGGTGAAACAAGGCAGCCAATTAAGCACAGCAGTGTCCCACAAACAGTCGTTGATTGAGTGACCAATTTATTATTGTTTTTTGAGGGATTATTATTATTATCAGGCATGTGGAATAAGGAAACTTGCCCAAGGTTTTGCCTTGCCTGGAATTGGATCCAGATCTCTCACTTGCAAGGCGAGGGCTCTAACCACTCAACTACAGGACTCCATAAGTGCTTTTTTGAAAGATATATTGAAAGATATATTGTGAATGTAAATTTAGCTTGTACATTGTGCACATATGTTCAAAAAGGCATTGTGTCCTGTTAGTGTAATTACTTGTTTTAGCAAATTGTCAGGCTATTCACCCCAACCATTTCATTCGAGTGATAATACTAGACACAAATCTCCACCCACTCCTGATTCCCTCCCATGCAATTCTATTCTTTTCCCCCTGTATACATATATAGTTTCCTCTTAGATGCATCTATAATTCCACTATTATTTCAGGCTTCAGAAACACTGAGATGCTCCTGAGGTCTACCTATAAAGGGAATGTTAAATTTGTCAAATTTGTAAATTGGGTTCATGCGTTAACTATGACTTCAATTTTGGAATAATAATAATGCTTGTATTTGATATAGCGCTTTTCATGTCTTCTAGACATCTCAAAGCACTTCACGGAAAATACAGTAAAGTGAATTGACTGTATATTTTTGTTGTTATGGTTTGTTTGAATACTTTTGTTGTTATGGTTTGTTTCATGAGATTTGTAAACTACGAATCCTGAAAGCTGGGAGATTTCATGATTAACTATTTTTACGATTGACACATATGGAACAGCTCCCAATATTTGCGAAGCTGGATGTCACAATGAATGCAACACATTTGTAATTATTTTGCTTATTGCTGAAAATGCTTGGAGCATATACGGCATTTGTTCTGTATTTGGTAGAAGAAAGTATTTTGAAGCCAAAGACGTTCCAAACAAACCTAGCTAAAGGCAATTTATCTCTCACAGTTTTTGTATAAGGTTTCCTCAAACACAAAGCAACACAATTGTACAATGACAGAAGCACCGCCAGGAATAAAAACAAATAATAATGCTCGCATTTGATTCATAGATTCATAGAATTTTACGGCACAAAAGGAGGCCATTTGGCCCATCTAGTCTGTGCCGGCTCTTTGAAAAGAGCGATTCAATCCCACTGCCCTGCCCGCTCCCCATAGCCTAATAGACCTGTTCTCCCTAAATAAAGATCTAATTCCCTTTTAAAAGTTGTTATCGAATCAGCCTCCACCACCTTTTCAGGCAATGCATTCCAGATTCGAACAACTCGCTGAGTGAAAAAAATTCTCCTCAGCTCCACTCTACTTCGCCTTGAAACTATTTTAAATCTGTGACCACGAGTCACAGATTCGCCCACGAGTGGAAATAGTTTTTCTCTATTTGCCCTGTCGAAACCCCTCATGATCTTATAAACCTCTATTAGGTCTCCCCTCAATCTTCTCTGCTCCAGAGAGAATAACCCTAGCCTATCTAGCCTCTCCTCATAGCTGAAATCCCTCAATCCTGGCACCATCCTAGTAAATCTTCTTTGTACCCTTTCCAATGTCTTCACATCCTTTCTGTAGTGTGGTGACCAGAATTGAACACAGTATTCCAGCTGAGGCCTCACCAAAGTCTTATAGAGGTTAGTCAGCACTTCCTGACTTTTGTACTCTATACCCCTATTTATAAAGCCTAGTATCCCATATGCCTTCTTAACAGCCTTGTCTACCTGTCCTGCCACCTTCAACGAGACACTAACACAAATCCCCAGGTCTCTCTGTTCCTTCACACCATTTAAAATTGTACTATCTAGCCTATATTGCCTCCCTTCATTTCTTCTCCCAAAATGCATCACCTCACACTTCTCTGCATTAAACTTCATCTGCCATGTGTCTGCCCACTTTACCAATTTGTCTATATCCTCTTGCAGATGGCTACTATCCTCCTCACTATTTACTATTCTCCCTAACTTAGTGTCATCTGCAAACTTGGAAACTGTACTCCGTACACCCAAGTCCAGATCATTGATGTAGATTACAAACAGCAATGGTCCCAAAACTGATCCCTGTGGCACACCACTGCTCACTTCCAGTCTGAAAAACAGCCGCTCACTACAACTCTCTGCTTTCTGTCTCGCAGCCAGTTGTGGATCCACGCTGCCACTTTCCCTTTTACGCCATGGGCCTTTAATTTCCTAATAAGTCTCTCATGTGGCACTTTGTCAAATGCCTTTTGAAAGTCCATGTAAACTACATCAACTGCGCTACCATTATCCACCCATTCCGTTACCTCATGATATAGCGCTTTTTATGTCTTAAATCGCTTCGCAGAATATATTGTAAAGTGAATTGACTGTAGATTTGTGGACAAAACTCGACAGCCAATTGCGCACAGCAGTGTCCCACAAACAATCGTGGATTGAATGACAAAATGACAAAAGCAGTCAGCTTGATGTAGTTGGTTGCACTCTCATGTGATGATCTGAATATTGTGGGTTCAAGGACAACACTAGAACTTTGAGTACCTCAATCCCTCTGCCTGGCCTCCTCCCTCCCCATTTTGAGATCATACCCGAAGGCTTTGATACCCTTCTCTTTGATCGTACCTACAGTCACTCCACCCTTCTCTCCAGCTCAGCATCAAGTGCTGCCAATGTTAAACACTCCGGAATGCCACTCCACATGAAAAGTGCTATATAAATGCAAGTTGTTTAACTTACATTATCAAAATGTCTTGACATTCCTCTCAAAACTAGTCTACTTGGTACAATAGCTGATGTGCAGCAGCCAGAGCAACTTGCAATGATATATAAAAGTAATGGCCCTTACATTTCAATATAACACCTTTCCAATAATAATAATAACAATCCTTGCATTTCATATAGCGCTTTTCACATCTTCGACGTCTCAAAGTGCTTCATAGAATACACTGTAATATGAATTGACTGTATATTTGTGGGCAAAACACAGCAGCCAATTGCACACAGCAGTGTCCCACAAACAGTCGTGGATTGAAATGACCGATTTTATGTTTTTTTTTGAGGAACTGTTATTAGGTGTATGGGTGAGGGAGGGTTCCAGGGAGGGTGCAGGGAGGAATTGATTCCAAATTGCTTACAGCATAGGAGGCCATTTGACACACCATGTCTTGCTAATGCTAGCTCCCACTCTGGAGCAGCCTACATTAACCTATTCTCCTGGTTTTCCCATTTATTTATTTTTTTGTGGTAATTATCCAATTACCTTTTAAATGATGTTATGCACTCAGCTTCAAATGAGTTATTTAAATAGTACTATTTTTAGAAATGTTTCAATGTCTCCAAAATTGGTGTAAATTGGGATTATAGTATGAACTGTCACCCCAGTCATTGAGATGAACACTTTGCAGCTCCCATTTTAACCCAAAGTAATGTGCTTGTGTACCTTTCCTCAACAACTCAGCCACTGAAAACATTTTTGTGGACATTATCTGTTTGAGATAACATGTCAGACTTTTCTGCCCTGTCGTACAAGTGGCTATATGATGGGTATTCTGAAAACATGTTTCCTTCTTCATCATATTTTCTTCATCATATTTTCATAAATCATCATATTTTCTTCTGAAGATCGTAATACTGTGACCAGCGCTATTCTGAAGAAGGATCAACTAATATATAGCAAATCTATAGATAATCAAATCTAAATCCTCCTATCTTGTACAGTGAGGTTTTCTGGGAGCTCAGCCAAATATAGTTTTAAGGTGCAATTACATCAGCATAACGTGTAACCATATTTAATCAGCTTCAATGTGTCAAGTTCATTACCTTTAAAGAAATATTTGGAAAACAACATCCTATGGTCCATAGGATTTCCATTTAGGAAGGAAAGAACCATAAATTACCTTGATCTTGTTTCAAGTTGGATGCAATATAATTTTTTTATATAAGTTTGTGTGTTTCCAATTTGAAAAGAATCAATTTCACAGAGCAGCTGGCTGAACGATCACTATGGGGGTGATTATTTCAGCACAAAGCACATACAAAATTAAAATATTCATAACCATGGAAAAATCGAGAACATAAAGAACCTAACAGATTAGTTGAGGATAGCCAGCGAGTGCAGCCTTCAAGCTGCATTTTGAAACAGTGAAAATAAAATCGATTTGACCACTTTTTAAAAAATCTTATGATGGCAAGTTCATCTCTGCTTGTCTGACGAATGTCAAGTGCCAGGTGGCCCAACCTGTCCCTTGTCAGATTGAAAAGTGATGGACTTCCACTTCATATTACCTTTGAAGATTAAGTCTTGTCACCCTTGGCCAACATTTGTCACACAGGGCAAAACATAGAAAAAATTGAATTAATGGGCATTTTATGCTACTGTTCAGCAAAAACCATAGCCTGGTACTGCAGACGTCACATTTAGTGAACTGCAAAAATTTCACATTGAGATTCACACCAAAGCTGGCTGATAACACTTGACACAAATCTTGAATTCCTGCTCAGTGAGATTACTATTTGTATACAAATATAATCTTTGCTTTTGGTATTACAAATATTGCACTTCATCATTTTGTCTAAACATCTTAATGTGCTTTTGCAGAATTTAGTGCAAACTAAATAAACAACATTATTTATTTTGTAAGCAAACAAGGTACAAAATTATCCTTTAAATACAGTCACTGCACTTGACAATAACAATTAATTTGAGACCTTTTCATTAATAACACCAACTTGTATTTATATCGCACCCCGATGCAGGACAGAGTGCCAGAGCACAATGCCGAGCTGTGGGAAGGAGTCAGTAGGCACAGTTGAAGAGGATGGTCTTTAGGGATGATAGGGTGCAATATTAAATACGTGGATCATTTATAATGTGAAGTCTTGTAGCTCAGTGGTTAGAGCATTAGCCTTACAAGTTAGGAATCAGGGTTCAATTCCAGACAGGCTGAAACCTTGGGAAAGTTTCCTTCCTTCACATGGCTAATAATGATCCCTCGATAAAAAAAAATAACTTGGTTATTTCGATCCATGACTGTATGTGGGACACTGCTGTGTGCAATTGGCTTCTGCGTTTTGCTCACATGTACACAGTTAATTCACTTTACAGTGTATTCCGTGAAGCTCTTTGAAATGTCTAGAAAATGTGAAAAGCACTACAGTACAGTATATCAAATGCAAGGATTATTATTATTATAAAGATCAGGTTAGAATTTTTGCTTTACTGAATAATTATCTGCTTGTCATTGGGTTCTGGATTGAATGAACATTAAGAATGGAAGTAACAATTTAAGATTGGCATACAAATTGTCCCATTGCCATCTAATTAAGTGTATAAGCCTGGCACAGTCATAGCACTCTTGCCTCTGAGTTAGAGGTCTGTGGGTTCAAGGCCCATTCTGGGACTTGGAATCATATATTTTAAGATAACATTCCAATTCAGTGTGGGTGCTGTTGCATATTAACTTTAACAACATAAGTGGCAATTAAGTATGGTGTGTCGCATATTAGAATTAACAACATAAGTGGATAAGGAGACTGTGGAATAATGACTAGAGAGAGAATTGGAGAGTGAAAGAGTGTATTGGAAAGAAGCTGGATTGTAAAGTTGCAATAAAGATTGGATTGAATCCTCATTGTGTATTGGAGTTTATAGAGCATTACAGGTGCGTGTTGCATTGTCGGAGGTGCCACCTTTGGGATGAGACTTTAAACCAAGATTGCCTAACACTAATTAAAAAGAGAAGGATGTTTCTCCTGATGCCGTTACCAACAATCCCCCCCAAATAAAATTGGTCTCTTACTCCATGGCTGTTTGTGGCATATTACTATGCACAACTGGATGCCACATTTCATCCACACAATACACTATCAATCCAAGTTTCAGTATATCCTGTGAAGCACTTTGATATATCTCAATAGTGTCATGAGGCACTATATGAAATGCAAGGATTATTATTATGTAAGTGATCCAAAATCTACCTGTCAGACCCATCAGTATTTTCTATGCTTAGCATAAAATGTAATTTATCTCTGTTAGATTAAATTTGACTTCGGACATACATTTTATGATTCACGGCACAGGGCAGATATTAATAGACTGAGCTAATTCAAATGTCTCATTCATTCAAGAATATCTGAACATTACTTAACAATATATTTGAATAAGAAAGCTGAATATTTGAAGTATAGACCCTCTCAACACACAAATGTTACTTTAGCTGAATCTATAATTCGAATAATAGAGAAACTTTCATTCTTTTAACTCAGTAAAACCACTTTGTGACACTCAGATGTAACTGCCTTCCAACAGCTCTGCAACATTGCCAATCTCCAGTACTGCCTTGCACCTTAAGCCACCAAAACCCTCATACATATATTGTTCTGCAGTTTAGTGGTTAGAGCACTCACCTTGACAGTCGTAGACCTGGGTTCAATTCCAGGCCGTGCAAAACCTTGCGCAAGTTTCCTTACTCCACATGCCTGATAATAATCCCTTGAAATAAAAAATTACTCATTTAAATCAACAACTGTTTACGGCACACTGCTGTGCACAATTGGCTGCCACGTTTCACCCACAAATATGCAGTTAATTCACTTGATAGCATATTCTCTGAACCACTTTGAGACATCCAGAAGATGTGAAAAGCTCTGTATCAATTGCAAGGTTTATTATTATTACATGCATTTGTCACTTTAAGGCTTGACTATAGAAACTTCCTCCATGTTGGCCTCCCCAACTATTTCCTCCACAAGCTGCAGATCATCCCAAACTCTGCAGCTTGTATCCTCAACCACACCAAGCTCCGTGACCCCATCATCCCCACCCTCATCCAGTTCCACTAACAACCCAGTTCCACCCTCAGAGGATACATTAAAAAAATCAACATCCTTATTTTCAAGGCCCTCCATGGCTTTGCCCGCTTCTACTTCTCTGACCTCCTCACCCCTATGATCCTATCCACTCTCTCCATTCAGCAGACTCTGGCCTGCTATATGTTTCTCATCCAATCCACCCTTCCACCGATGGTAGGCCTTTCAGCCTTTCTGCCTCCACTTTTTGGAACTCCATCCCACAATCCCTTTGCCTTGCTCCCTACTTCAAGGCCTGACTCAAGATCCTCCTTTTCGACTGCTTTCACGTACCTCCTATCTCTTTGAGCTCCCACATTCCCACCATGCTCCGCCTCCCACCACCTCCTTGTACCTCCCCTATGCTCAGGTCCTGACCCCTAACTGTTCAGCACCTTGAGACATCCTTTTGATGTGAAAGCCGCTTTATCAATGTAAATTGTTTTAACTTCAGAAGTGCATTCTTTATCAATCACAACAACTTGCATTTATATAGCGCCCTTCACGTAGGTTTGGGTCCAGTAGGGTTTAAAGCAAAATTCAAGTAATATTCAATCAATTATGTTTTCAAGGACTCCTGATCTGTCACATCACAGTAGCTTTTTTAAAATGTGGAATGAATTGTGCCACTGTATAACATTAAATAGTATGCCAGTGTAACCAGAAGATTTACGTCATGAAGAATAGCTCCCAGGAGCAGTAGTTCACAGTGACAGTTTAAGAAATGCTGGAGCCAAATGCACTGAAACACAAAACACTAGGATGCATACAAAATTTCATTTTGCACCCTCACCCACGATAAGGCAATTTACAATTAGATCAAGTGGGACAGGGTGAAGACACTTCCTTTTTTGAGTACCTTATTTCAAGCCAAGGTTTTTGTTTGAGAGCATTTAAGGCATTTCAGTTTGTCACCTTCTCCAACTGGAGCAGAACCAATGCAAGTTAGGTTACTTTGACTACAGTACAAAATCTCTGAATTATTTTTGATGAACTCTATCTGCAAATTAAAGGTAATATATATATAATGTATAACACCATTTCCTCTATTTTTTCAAACATACAATTATCTTTCAAGCATAAATATTATGGACTCTACTGCAAACAGTTTTTGGCAGGACAATCCTTGTTCTAAGGCTGTTTATCAAACAAAATCTCCTACTTTACTCTTGGTTCTGGAATAATGTGAAGAAACTATTCAGATATTTATACATGCACCAAAGATGGTATTGAATACAAAAGTCCATTGCACCGTCAATAAGTTTGAATGAGGAAGGTCCTTATCCTATTTAATCTAATTCCTTGCAAGAATGCAAACTGCCAAGCAGCAGCAGCAGCACAGCAATCTTGCCAGAAAGTTCTCTTAATGGCAAGCTATTTGTTTGCAGCTGATTAAACTTTAGCAGTATCTCAACACACATCACCAGGCCATGTCTCTCACCAACTTCCATCTCATACTCTCTAAATTAGGTAAGCCAAGGTGTTACCTTCAAGAGAATGCACATTCTATTCTAGACACAGGGAAATTTAGATGAGTAGGCATCATATATATGTGGAATTCTCAGTCTGGTTTTGATACTCTTAAAAACGCTGATTTTTTATTTTCAGTTCGAGTCAGCTTTCCAATTGCTGCATCAAACTTCTTCTTTCCATGTGTCTGATGCTTTGATGGCCTCAACCACCCTTAATGGCAAGATCTGTTTCCCACACCTGCCACATTTAACATCTCTCTGACTGGGACTGGAAATCCAAATGGAAATG
Source organism: Hydrolagus colliei (assembly GCA_035084275.1). Lineage (NCBI taxonomy): Eukaryota > Metazoa > Chordata > Chondrichthyes > Chimaeriformes > Chimaeridae > Hydrolagus > Hydrolagus colliei. Next base: position 88,399,380 of record CM068743.1, read on the forward strand.
GTATGTTATGTAAGTCCCGAACAGCTAGAATGGAGACAAAAACTTCAACCCATCAGTTTAAGATAGACTAAGCCTGCAGTTCTCAGAAATTAAAATAACCTATTCAAACTCATCATACCTACTAAGTTATTTATCCTTTTGACTCCCATTATCATATCACGGTGGTCATAAATTGTACTAACTCAATTGATAGCCAAATTGATGGCACACACCAACATATTTTAGTTTGGCTTCCTGTTGGTTTGCAGTTTAATAAAAGCAACATTAATGCAGGAGAGAATCATGTAAGAATGCTTCTCATTCAACACACCATTCCAGGAAAAAGGAAAATAATTTGTTCACTGTTGTATCAATGAAAGTGACTGATGGCTTGTCATAGGTTTCTCTAAGGAAACTAAGAAGACAAACTAGCTTTGACAGTGTTGACCATTGTAATGTATCTTTTGACATCAACTGACTAAAATTATTGATTTAGGTAAAACAATGTCAAACTTTAAGCTTCACTTCAATGATCATTCCTTAGCAACAAAATGAAAGCCCATTAAACATAGGTATCATATCAGTCACATTGACAGCTGTATCTCAAGCTCCTAAATCGACTGAACCAAGAATTCAAACTTCATTTGTATTTTGACTAGAAAGCAAGGATGTCACAAGGTACTTGTGTCCTTTGGAGCCATTGTGGTAGACTTCAATAATATCTTCTGGCCTGATAGTTGTTCTTACAATATCATCATGTGGAGTCCTCCAGCTCAGTGGATAGAGCACTCACCTTACAAGTGAGACACCTGGGTTCAATTCCAGGTAGGGCAAAACCTTGGGCAAGTTTCCTTACTCCACATGCCTAATAATAACCCCCACCCGATAAACAAGAATAAATTGGTCAATTCAATCCATGACTATTTGCGGGACACTGCTGTGTGCAATTGACTGCCGCGTTTCGACTACATTCAGTTGATTAATATTCTGTGAAGTGCTTTGAGATGTCTACAAGATGTGGTAAGTCACTATATCGAATGCAAGGATTATTCTTATTATATAGAAGAACTGAGTGGCAGACACTTTTGACTGTACTCTCGTTATAATACAACTTGAAACTTTAGGAACCCCAACTATCACCGGCTAACCGGGTTCTATTGCATAACCAGGTGCTAGTTCGTAAAGATTTTCAAAACAGTGGAATTTAGCAGTATCTTACAAGCATGTTACCTTGCTATTTTAACTATAATAATCCTTGCAGTTGCATTTTTTGTATGCATATGCATCGAAAAATGTGAAAATACAGCAGAATATTTAAATGCAATTATTATAATTAATAGTATAAATGTATTCTATCTTCACTGTTTATATTGTTCTTCTGCCTAGTTTGGTATTTACTGTAAAATGTTTGTGGCATTGAGTGGACTTTCACAGTTGTTAATACTGATGTTTTCATTAGTTCACAAGAGGCTTTGACCAAATAAGTTATATCAGCATCTAGTGACAATTACAAAATTGCTTCAAACAAATTGAGTTTTTTAAAAATATGATTGTATTTTCAAATACCTTGAACATGAAAATGTTTACTGTACTCCTTTGTGATATAGACAACCTACACATTCACATGAAAAATGACAGAAGGTTGGATTAGTTGTGACACAATACAATAGGTCAGACTCGCATTCAAATCTCAAGTAAGTATGTAATATCAGAGTGAAGTTTGGTGAATATTATTTAAGAAAAAAAGGTACAGGTACTTATTAACCAATGCGTTAAAACCAGTGACTAATAATTAACACACCTCAAACATATTTCTCACTCCCAAATGAAACTAACAGTACATTTCACAGTAAACTCCTGTGAAAGGCTTTGAGGCATCTTGATGACTTAATAAGGCACTAAATCAAATGTGCAGATAATATTATTTGCGAGCAATCATTCTATAAAAATTAGTAAATTGAAGCAAAAATAATTTGACAGGTGGAGGTGGAATTCCAAACCTCTAATATCATTATGGCTGAGGCGGAAGCACGTTTTGTTGACAAGAGACACAAAACATTTTCATATCAATAGCACAAACAAAGTTTATCTATAAAATACACATTCACTATATTTTACAGTAAATTCTGTGAAGTGCTTCCATCACCCAGAGGATTCAATTCAAGATCCTGGTCCTCGCGTTCAATGCCCTCCATGGCCTTCCCCCACCCTGCCTCTGTGACCTCATAACTTCCTACTGAACTACCAGCCCACTCCGCTCAGCAGACTGTGGCTTGCTCCACGCCCCCCGACCCACCTCCCCACCATTGGTGGGCAAGCCTTCAGCCATTCTGCCCCTAGCTCTAGAATTCCATCTCGCTGTCCCTTCGCCTCACCCACTCCATAGCCTCCTTCAAGTCCCTCAAGACCCTCCTCTTCGATGGTCCCATGAGTCACCCCAAATCCCCTCCTCCCCCTCCCAAATCAAGACCCTAGCTAGGATCTGAAACATTGACTGTCCAGCAACTTGGGACATCCTCCCCATGTGAAATGCACTATATAAATGCAATATTATTCTTGTTGTTGTTGTGTTAGACACTCCTGATGTAATATGCATGATATCAAATGCAATAGAGTATAATTTACATTTAGATAGTGTTTTTAATGTCAGGACGATGTCTCAAATCATTCAAAGAATATCTCATGCAGTGATTATTATTAAAATTCAAGAATTTGATTGCATTTTCAAAGCCAGTTATTTTTTGTTAATGAGCACCTCTCTCCTAGGATGGAACTTCATGTCTGCAGTTCAGCACATGCCTCACAGCATCTAACTTGTCTTCTCTTGCCTGAAACAAAAAGTTGCACTTGTAACAAACTTCATGTTGCCTGGTGAAAACTAATGCATTGCTTTCCAAAGTCAAAATAGCAATCACGGATGCCAATATTCTTTTCCCATTAAGGAAAAGTAATCATGTTCATTACGGTAGATGCAATGTGTAAGAAAAACACTTCATGATAAAAATGTAATAATGAACCAAATCTTAGGAAGAAAACAATTCAATTTGGATTTAGATAGCTCTAGCTGAAATAGCCGGGTGATTTGTTTTAAATAAACCTCACTGCTGTCTTCATAGAACTGATTTATTACAGAGATGGTTTTCAAAGGAATAGATTATTTTATTTTGCATGCAATATGTTATACTTATCATTGTATAAGGGTTGTTAATGCTAGGAAAGTCATTCAGTCAGCATCAAGCATTACAAGGGCAAGTAGGGCAGGTTTAGAATGATTACACACAAAGCAAAGCTTCCTCCACCATGCTGCAACAAAGTGCCCTCAAAACTAGCGTCAAACAGCACCTTCCACTTTACCGGTGGGATACTTGACATGCCCACGATAGCTACCCCTCAGCTCTTACAATTGAGATTAGTAATTGAGAGGTGAATTACAAGCCGAGGAAAGCTTGTCATGTGGCAATATCAATGGCAAGCTGTGCAGTTTTAGCTGGTTATACTCCAGCAGTATATCCGAACAGACAGGTATGGAATAACCAAGCCTTTGCTTTAGCCAATCTGTGCTTAATATTTTCTAGGATTAGTTGAACAGGTTGTATCCCTCCAGCGAGAGAGTTCACATTCCATTCCAACAAACTATCTCTGGGATTTGTATATGTACATGGAATGCGTGAAATTCTCAGTTTAGTTTGGATACTCCTAAACAGGAGTCAAACGCCTGACTCCCCACAACCAACCCCACCCCCAACCTGTGGGATGGAGTTTCAGAGTGTGGGGGCAGAGAGGGTGAAAGCCCATCCACCGATGGTAGGGCGGGTCGGGCTGGGGACATGGAAACAGACCAGAGCCTGCTAAATGGAGGGCACGGGCAGATTTAAAGGGAATCAGCAGGTTGAAGAGATAGGAGGGGGCATGGCCATGGATGGCCTTGAAAGTGAGCATGAGGATCTTGAATTTGATCCTCTGGGGAATGGGGCACCAATGAAGCCAGGCAAGGGTGGGAGTGATGTGGTCCTCTGAGGGATGGGGAGCCAGTGGATGAGGTTGATTGGCTCACAGAGCTTTGTGTGGGACAGGACATGAGCTGCAGATTTCTGAATAATCTGCAGCTTGTAAAGGGAAGAGCCGGGAAGGCTGATGAGGAGGGAGTTTCCATAGTCGAGACTTGATGTGACGAATGCATGTACAAGGGTTTTGGCAGCACGAGCAGTGAGGCAATGGTGGAACCTCACACCATCAGAATCTCAAACTGACTAAGATGTTAATGCACACTATCATTTTGACAACAACTTGAAGAAATTAACAATTGCATTGAAATCTGTGAATATGTAGATGGAATGGTATTTTGCTTGCTGACCTGCTTTCAGGCTTGGCCAGTTCGGGATTTGTCATTTTGCGCGTCTCGCCAAATGTCAGAATGAACACAATAATTCCAGATAGACAATAGTGGTTTTAGAACCTCGGGTAACACTTGCCTTTCCTCGGCCAAACATCAAAATCCGTGGCCTACAAAGGAAGGGGACGCTTTTGTTGCTGTTCAGTAGAGGCAATAAGAGATTTTGCCATATTGCTGAACGCAATCTGTTTTATAGCTTTGATAAATGGTTTACTATGCTGCTGGAGCAGTTCTGCCGGAGTCTTGTTTATGTTCCTGAGACGATGTTGCGAGTTCCTATCACAGGCAGGAGTAGAAGTAGAAAGATTGTCTGTGATTTAATGTACTTTACTCTGTCGTTCCCTCGGAAGCAACTTTGAAATAAATCCTATTTACTTCAAAACGCACATTTGTTACAGGTCACAAACATTGGGCTGAAAGCAATGAATGTGCATATCCATTTGCAGATTTGAGTCAAAATATGTGTGTGTGGTGTGTGTGGTGTATGTGTTGCAGCGCAAATTGGCTGCACGGAGCTAGAAAAACAATTACTACAACAACAACACAAGTACATTTTTAGAACACCGAGCATCAGTAGGGATGGGGGCAGGGGTGGAATGAGGGAGGGCAGAGAAGTAGGTGGCTGAAGTCATGGTTGAAAAGGAGTCTTGAGTCGGGCCTTGAAGGACGGAAGGGAGGGAGCAAGGCAATAACAACAACATCAACAAACAAAATTACAACACAATTACATTGGTAGAGTGCCTTTCATGTCAAGAGGACATCCCAAGTCACTGGACAGTCATTGTTTCAGACCCGAGCTGGGGTTCAGGATGGGGAGGGTGAAGTGAAAGGGTGTGATTTGGGGTGACCGATGGAAGCATCAAAGAGGAGGGTCTTGAGGTGGCACTTCTGCCATTAGCAGAAGTGCGGAGGCACTCTTGTGCGATCCAATGAAGAGGGCCTCGGATTTGCTGATGTTAGCTTTAGAAAGTTGTCACTAGATTCCACAGTTAATTCTCTGAAGAGCCTTGAGACAACCTTTTGCCGAGCATTATATCAAATCTAAGCATTATTATTAAGCATATCCAAAACATCATGACTTCATGAACTGAGGAGTATCACTTGTCAGAGTAACATATTGGCCAAACTCAGACTGAGTTAAATGGTATACTATGAACAATGCTGACAGGAAAATTATCAGATCAACTTGATGCCAACCAATGTGCCCTTCTGAAACAACATCTAAAATAACTGTCCAATCTCAGTGTCTTTTTATGCAGAAAACAAATCCTGTACTTGCAGGCAGGATAAGTTGAACAAGGCAATGGGACACACTTTAGGACACTGCTTGAATGTGAAGTATTAAGGAAATTCTAGCTTATCACACTGATCTTCAGATGAAACAAACAAAAATCTGATCTGACCCAATCACAACATCCTTAAATTATAGAGAGAGTGTTTCAAATGTGCGTTGCTGTAGCATATCATCTTCAGATGAAAGTGGTTAAACAGCGCTCAGCAGTTCTCTGTGATACTGTTCAAAAGAAAAACATCAGAGCTGATTTTGAGGAAGGGTACCAACCATCATATGATGTACATTTTAGCCTGACTGTTGCTGGGTGTAAGTAGTTGTCGAACCTTGTTCATCAGTACTTAAGATAACTTTCACCATCTAAAAACCATTTGTACATTTTTTTCTAAAACCAGATATAAAATACTTCTTTTTTTCACTATCAGCCACTTTGCCCCCAACCTCTGGAACTCCAACCCGCAGTCCCTCCGCCTCACCCTTCACTGGCCTTCTTCAAGTCTCACCTCAAGACTCTCCCCTTCGATGGACCCATCGACAACTCCTAATCCCCACCTTCCGACCCCCCCCCCCCCCCCCCGAAGCTGTAACTGTCCAGCCTGATGTGAAAGGCGCTAAACAAATGTAATTTTGTTGTTGTTGTTAAATATAATACTTGCATGGTACTTCATTGAGAATATGGGACTAAAAAAAAACTATATTTTAATTTTACCTTAATTGATATAGCCAAACCTAATCCCATAATTTAAATATTCATGATCACAACAGTGCAATGCAATGAATCACAAAAGGTTCAGATACAATTTTTTGTAATACTTTTGGCATCGAAACATGTGTATTTGTGCTAATGTAGATCCACTTAACTGCTTTCCATGCAGAGGATCTTGTTAATTTACAACAAGAGAAGTACACTTCGGCCAAACTTATATTTTGATCTGCCACAAAAACAATTTGCATTTATATAGCAAGTTCCGATTTTCCACAAAACATGAGGTATGAAAACAACACTTCCCATTCATTATATTGCTGAACCCTTATGCTAACTTCTTTCCTAACTATCATATTTTTATTATAACTGTGGAACTGTGGAAGCAATTGCTTCCAAATCACAGCTGATTCAGGAACAAAAGGTCAATGTTGTGTATCTTCAGTGTGTGTGAGAGAGAGAGAAAGAGAAGGGAGGAAGGAAATGTTCGAGGGAAACCAGAAACATGTGTGAAATGTGATTAAATTACGATATGGTCAGACATAGTAAATAAATGATAAGTTGATGGATATACATTGCAGATTCTGCTTCATATTCAGGAGGCAGCAGCTCAGTTGTATCGCTTAATACTTCTATAAATTCTATGGGTTAATAAGGTAATAAACCCATTTTCGTTCTCAAATATTGGCTAAAAATATAGACTGTAATCTATCACAATTTATGTATAATTTCAGATTCAAACAATCAGAGCAGAGCTGAAACCCAGGAACCAAATAATTTGTAAGTGTCCTCTGTTGCTGTGTAACAATCATCAGCCCTGAATTTTTCTCTTTTATCCAATGACAAGTCCAATAGAGATAATTATGAGCACCTAATCACGGTCCTGAAAGCTGCTTTTAGTCTGACCAACATCACATATCCCATCAAGAAACAAGATTCCCAGCATGCCAATCGGAATCAGCCACCTTAATGTTTGATGACATTTCCTCCCCAATAACTTACAAACATTGAAAATCCAATGCAAAGCATCTGTAAATTATTCAAAGGTTATTCTAGGATAACAGAAGAATGGTCCAGGGCTTTTCATTTACATCAGTAATTTATGACATTATAAATACATTATTTTTGCACTGTACTCTACTTTGCACCACAAATGTGTTTCCCAAATTTAACCTTATCACAAACCCAAATGCAGATCAACAAAATGACCTAGGACTTAGCAACATGAAACAGGCCCATTTAGCCCATATAGTCCATGTCAAAAACAAAATACTGCAGATGCTGGAAGTCTGCAAGTGTAGTCCATGTCAGTGCTACACTCCACAAAATCCTCCCCCCTATGTATTTCCCTCTATCTACAACCAGCAGGTGACTTAACAATCTTCTTCCTTGAACGCATTCCTTACAATAGAATTTACATTTCAAAGGCACCTTTCATGTCAGGAGGATGTCACAAAATGCTTCACGCTGCCGCACTAGGGGTTGGGAGCTGGAGAGAGGGAAGATGACTGAAAGAAGTGCATCTTGAGGAAGTTCCTTAACATGAAAAGTAATACATACATTTTGATGTTTTAAATATTCTAATCAGGTTAAAATAGTTTTTTGTCATTGATCTTCAATTCTTTGACAGTGTATCTGTCCTATATTCTACATTTATTATTTTAATGTGACATCCTTAATACCATTAATATGTAATTACCTAAGGCCACAAAGAGATAATTCATAGAGAATAAAATTTAAAATGACAAGTAACTATACTGAATCTGATGTATGGCTAATTATATATCTTCTACATTTTCTACCTTAGTCTATATAACTGATCAACTGCAATATTTGACAACTCAAACTTACCTGTATTCTTATCAAATACGGTACGATGCTGCATAGAAATGTTAAGATTAACTTTATGGTGAAACTGAAAGTCAAAGCTGTCAATTTTAGAAGTTTACTTTGTGCAAATAATAGATAGCTTGCAACCAGGATACCAGGATATATGTTATGATAATAATCCTTGCATGTTCCACAATGGGGAGAATCTATCAAATCACTCCACAGGATTCACTGTGACGTGGAGTGACTGTGTATTTGTTGATGAATGAGGCCCATTCATGCACAGCAATCCCACAAATAAACTGAATAGCCATTTTGTATCTGGATCAGGACATGGGAGAAACTTTGAATAGTTCCTTGGGATATTTAACGTCAACCTGAACAGGCAGACAGGACTTTATCAAATGTTTAACATTTAATCTGAAGGATAGCACCACCAACAATATGACACAACTCAAACAATGCATTGGAGTATCTGCTAGGAATGTGAGTTTGAATGCCTGCTGTGTGGCTTAAACCTACACCCTATTGAGAGTGATTCCTACTGAGCCAGGCAATCATTCAGTTGTGCAAAATGTGTGTAGGCATGTGACAAAAAAACCAAAATGAAAATTGAGTGATGACATAATATTCATTAATGCTAATTATCACATTGGAGATGGCCAAGTGCAGGTCAAAGAGGAAGGTCTTGAGGCAGACCTTGAAGCAATGAAGGGAGGGAGGGTGGGAGGCTGGGAGAGAGGGAGGGCCAATGGAATGGAGGGGCAATGGAAGAGACAGGGGAGAGACTATGGGAAGTAGGTCCAGAAAGTGGTGACACTGAAAACCTGAATGGTGATGCTGGAGTGGGAACATGCAGCAGGCAAAGGGTCAGGTTAGTCCTCTGAGGAAAGGGGAGCAAATGGAGCTGGGCAAAGGTAGGGTGATGGGGTCACGGAGACTGGTGCGGGAGAGTACATGAGCTGCAGAGTTTTAGATGATCTGCAGCTTGTGGAGGAAAGAGTTGGGGAGGTTGATAAAGAGGAATTGTCATAGTCGAGCCTTGTGTAATGCATGTGTAAGGGTTTCAATGGTCTGAGGGGTGAGCCAGCGATGGAGATGGCGATGTTGTGGAGGTGGTAGAAGGCGTGACAAGGATATGGAGGAAGAAAGGATAGCGCAGGGTCAAACAAGACACCCAGGTTGCTGACTGGCTTGGTGAGGTGCAATGTGCAACCATGGATGCTGATGCCAGCCAATCAGGAGGGCTTTGATTTTGCTGATGTTCAGCTCTAGAAAGTTGTCTCTCATCAAGGACTTGATGTCTGACAGGCAGTCTGTCAGGACAGCAGTAGTCCTGGAATTGAGGGTGCCGACGGAGAGGTAGAGTTGCGTGTCATCTGCACACATGTGGAAATTTACCCCATGTCTGCGAATTATGCCATCAAGGGGGAGCATGCACAGGTTGAAGTGGAGGGGATTGAGGACCGAGCCCTGAGGAACACTGCACAAAATGATGTCGGGGCTGAAAAAGAAACCATTGAAAGAGACAAAGTGGAGTCAGTATGAGAGGCACAACTTGAACCAATCAAGTACAGAATCTTGAAGATTGAGGTGAAAGGAGAGGCGGTGGAGGAGGATTGAGTGGTCCAGGGTGTCAAAGGCGACAGAGAGGTCGAGGAGGCAATGGGAGCCCTTGTTACAGATGGACAAAATATCATTTGTGACCTTGACCAGAGCAGTTTCCTTGCTGTGAGCAGCATGGAAACACGATTGAAAGGGCTCAACATCCCTTAACTCAATTAGCACTGAATCTGCTATTCTGTCCTCATTCACTGGAACTGTATCCCAGAGTCCCTTGGCCTCACTTCCTCCTTATCTATCTAAAGCCGTCCAGAAGATCTATTTTTGCAACTGCATTTTGGCATCCTTTCTTCTGCACCCCCACCCCCTCCCCACAAACACACACACAAAAAAAAACACACAACCTCCTGCTAAGCTCTCCTTCCCTCATCTTCCCCGCACCCACCTCAACCTGGCAGCTCAGACAACCAGTCAGCTGGTTGATGGTCTGAGATGCTCTCCTACAATGGTCCAAATAAATGTAGTTTATTCTGCCTCAGATCAATTTGATTTTAGCATTGCTTGTTCATTGAAAACAATATAACATTATACAAGGTGTCAAGATCTTGAATTGAATCTTTCTTCCTATGGACGCTATTGTTGTTCATTTACAGAGGCATAAATACTATTTTTACCCTCAAACAAAGATAAGATACAACTTGCAGATAATAACTAAGAATTTTAAAACTTTCCATTCACTAATAATATTTATTGCTCAATTGTTACACGCAATGGCATGGTCCAAGAGCAGGATAATAAATAATACTGCACTAAAAATAAAATTGATAATTAAATGCAATTAATTATAATTTAATGCTCTACACATAGAGCTGGCAGTGACTAAATTATTTTTTTCCCTTGTTCAGGCAGTCATTGCGGCAGTGTACAAATTGCAGTGTACAAATTGGCTGCCATGTTCACCTACAAATACACTGCACTTTGCAATAAAATCCTGTGAAATACTCTGAAATGTTTTGAGACCATGTCAAGGCACTATATCAAATGCAAAGATTATTACTATAATTGTTCAAGGCCTGCAGATGAAGGGGTTTGCTACCAGCCTATTGAAGGTAATAAATAACAAATAGAGCACAAATTTATCTCCATTATAATTGTAACAACTTTAAGAAAATAATCCTTGATGAAGTTAATAATTCATTGTTATCTTTTGAACTTTAGTGCAAGTCAACCATACATGCATAGTTGTATCATGAGTATAGATCATAGTGATTTTTTTTAACAGATTTATTGTCTAACCTATCATAAAATATCACTTGGAAATTCATTAAATTCAATGCAAAGGCCAATAAAAGTACTTATCTAATCAGATGGGGATTTTATTGACCTCAATTAAATGTCCCTCAATCACCTTAGAGGGCAAAATGTTTTGGACATCAAACTATGAATTAATTTGAAATGAGTGTCAAGAATTTACAACCATAGGAATTCCATAACCTTCCAATGTCGCCTAACAATTTGCATTAAATGAACATCTCTCTGCCTAACATTAAAGTAATAAAACAAAGGTTAGATTTTACAGCTTTCATCAATTTGAGTTCTTATATGATGCTGTTAGTTAATTGTACCAGCATTAAGTAATATACTGAATAACCTAATGCTCCAATTACTCTTCTACAATAGCTTTGATGATTTCTCCAAGTCAATAGCAGCACTTGCAGAAATCATCTGACTGGTTCTATTGCGGTATTCATTAACAAAATAAAATTCTCAGTTTCTGCTGAAGAAGGAATTCCCATGTCTGTACCAAGTGCTGATGCCTAAAGTTGTAAACAGATTCGTTTTTGCAATCTAATTAGCCAGCTAATCAGGGATTTATATTGTGTGTTATTCTGGATTTTTAGATTTGCAGCAGATTATAGTTAAAATACATCTTCTATTTTATTTAGACTATTTGGGGGTGTACTGCATTGGTTGAGGTACCTTACTTCAGATGAGATGTGGAACCAGGGTCCTGTCTATATGTTTTATCTGGTGAATTATAAGACAGTAACTCAATCAACGCTGTCTAATTCAACAACACACCAGAACTCTGTTATAATTTCATCTGAGGCTGTGTGAGTTCAAATTCCTAACACAGTACTTGAGCCCAATATCTTCTGAATTGGAGACAATAGTGCTACCAACTGACCCAGGATAAGACCTTATGATGCAAATCTATAAAATCCTGCTAATTATAACAGTATTGTTTTACAACACTATGTTATTTAAGATAAATTGAATTGATGTAGTGCATTTAATGTGAAAGAAAATCTCAGAACACTTGTCATACACACCAGTGGACACCAAGAAGGGTGAATGTTTTAATAGCATGCTCAAAGAGATACATTTTTCCAACAACAACTTGTATTTATACAGTGACCTTCATGTGGGATAGTGTCTCAGAGCACTGAGTACATTTGCAAGGTGTTTGAAAATAAGGAGAGAAGTAGTAAGGTGAATGCTCCAAACCCGTGCACAATGTAGGCATCAGATTTGATCCCCAGTTATCCTACCCCACTCACATCCAATCCCTTACCAGCACTGCTTTCTTCCATCTCAGCCACATTGACCGTCCCCGATAATAACTAAGACCAACAGCTGCCAAAACTCTGGTCCATGCCTTTGTCACTTCTCAGCTGGACTACTTCAATGCCCTCCTCTCTAGTCTTCCCTCTTCCACCATTCACAAAATTCAGTTCATCCAAAACTCTGCCACCTGCATTCTCACCCACACCAAACTTTGTACTTGATTACCCCAATAGCACTAGCTGCCTGTCACAATGTGGATTGACTTCAAGATCCTCATTCCTGTGTTCAAATCCCTCCACTCCTCTGTACCCCTCTACATCTCTACTCTGTTCCTTCCACACAGCAGTACCCGCTGCTTCTGCTCTACTGTGTCTGGCCTTTTCCTTGCCTCCTGAATCCATTGGCAGCCGTGCTTTCAACCACTACACCACAAAACTCTAGAACTCCCTCCCTTGCCTCCTCCTCACAGCCTCCTTTCCCATCTTCAGGTCGAAGCCTGAAGATCTTTCGCTTCGCTTAGAGTCACCTTGCCCCTTCCACTGGCTCAGCCTCAGGCTCCACCATAGCGAAGCGCTGTGAGATGCCACCCGAGGTGGAGGGCGCTATATGAAGCGAGTGATTATTGTTGTTGTTAAAGTCAGCCATATGTCTGACACATGCAGAAGTTCATCATCATACTTTATCATATCTGAACCAAACCATAAGCTTCATGCATACTATCTAAAAATGGAAATGACTGAATTTGGAATCAAATGCATTCTCTCTTCTCTGAGAAACGCACCCTGTTTACCTAAATCCTGGTAAATCTCCTTTGCACCCTCTACAATGCCTTGTACCCAGAATTGGACACAGTCCTCCAGCTGTGGCCTAAGCAGTGTTTTATAAGCATGGGGGAGGGGCAGGGTAGGGGAGAAGGGAGGGAGAGAGGTGGGAGGGCGATAGAGGCACAATTGTAAAGGAGGGTCTTGATTCCGACCTTGAAGGATACAAGAGAGGGAGCGAGGTGGAGGGATTGTGGTATGGAGTTCCAGAGTGTGGGGCAGAGAGGCTGAAAGCCCGGCCAACAATGGTAGGGTGGGTCGGGCAGGAGACATGGAGAGAGGTTCATTACAACAACTTGGATTTATAAGGTGCCATCCATGCCAGACAGCATCTCAGAGTGCTTCACAATAGCCCGAGATCAAGCCAGGGCGAGGGGGAAAGTGAACGTAGGCATGCTCAAACAGAAAGGACTTCAGGCATGACCTGGAAATGGAAAAGGTGGAGGTGAGGTGGAGGGATTGAGGGAGGGTGTTCCAGAGTTTCGGGGTGTAGTGATCGACTTTTTGTAATCATAACTTCCTGACTTTTGTATTCTATGCCCCTATTTATAAAGCCTAGTATCCTATATGCTTTTTTGATAGCTTTATCTATCTGTCCTGCCTCATTAAAAGATTTACTTATATAAACCCGCAGGTATCTCTGTTCCTTTACAGCCCCCACCCACCCCTCACTATACTCCTTTGACCCTATCTCTCTAACCACTCTCTCTACTCTCATCCTGAAAATGAAACCCACTGCCTGCTGTTTCGACCTCATCCCATCCACACCTCTCTCCTTGGCTCTTAGCTCCACCTCAAGTTCCCGTCCTAACTGATATCATCAATCTTTATTTATCCACTGGCACTGTTCCCACCCCTCTAAAAACAACTGTCATCACCCCCATCCTGAACAAAACCTTTCCTAGACCCATCCCTACTCTCCAGCTACTGCCACATCACCAACAATCTATTTGATGACAACTTGTCCCAGGACCTTTCTAAGGTCCTGGGACAAGTTGTCGCATCCCAGCTTCGCTCCTTTCATTCTCGCCATTCCCTCTTTGAACCCCTACAATGTGGCTTCCGTGCTGCCCATAGCACAGAGACAGCCCCGGTCAAAGTCTATAACAATATTTTAAACTTCTGTGATCAGGGCTCTCTCTGCCTTCTTGTCCTCCTTGACCTCTCTGCTGCCTTTGACACCGTCGACCATTCCATCCTCCTTCACCGCTTCTCCTCCCAGCTCAATTTTCATGGACCTACCCTCGCCTGGTCCAACTCTTACCTCTCTCACCATCTCCACTTTGTCGACACCAAATGATTCTCCCCTGCTCCTGCAATGTCAACTGTGGCGCTCCCCAGCGCTCTGTTCTTGCCCCCTACTTTAGAATATCTCCAGCTACTGCTCCATCACCAACCATCCTTTCCTCTCCAAAACCTTGGAAGAGCCTTGGTGACATCATCCGCAGACATGGGGTCAACTTCCACATGTATGTGGATGATACCCATCTCAATCTTTCTGCCTCTACCCTCGATTCTAGGACCACTGCTGTCCTGACAGATTGCCTGTCAGACATGAAGCCCTCTATGGCCTTGCCCCACCCTACATCTGCGATCTCCTAACCCCCTACCAACCTGCCTACTCCATTCGCTCAGCGGGCTCCGGCCTGCTCCCTGTCTCCCAACCAACCTGCTCCATCACCGGCGGACGAGCCTTCAGCCACTCTGCCCCTAACCTCTGGAATTCCATCTCGCTCCTTCCCTAGCCTCCTCCAAGTCCTGCCTCAAGAACCATGCTCTCCGATGGTCCTATCTGTCACCCCTAATATTCTCCTTTCCCTCCACCCTACCTGATGCACCTTGGGATGTCCTCCCGACCTGATGGGTGCTAAACAAACGTAATTTTGTTGTTGTTGTTAAGATTCTAACATTTTATATTGCCTCTCCTCATTCTTCCTCCCAAAATGTATTACTTCGCATTTATCCACATTAAACTTCATCTGCTACATGTCTGCCCATTTTACCAGTTTGTTTACATCCTTTTGCAGTCTGTCAAATTTACAATTCTTTTTCTACTGTTTTTGTCCTGGTTGGAAATGCTCAATGAAACATTGTGGACAATAGTGGATCACTTCACACCTGATTAAATCGGGTGTTGTGCAGAATGTTTGTTATTGCATGTGCTTTTCAGCAATTTCAATTAACGATTAAGCACTAAAAATGACGATACACTTCAGTTTGAATAGGTTGTTTCCCACGGCGTCCCTCAGGGCTCTGTCCTCGGTCCCCTTCTTTTCACCCTTTACACGCTCCCCCTGGGTGACGTCATCCGCAGACATGGGGTAAATTTCCACATGTATGCGGATGACACCCAGTTGTACCTTTCTGCCTCATCCCTCAACCCCCAGACGATCGATGTTCTGACAGCATGTCTGTCCGACATCGAATCGTGGACGAGGGACAACTTTTTGCAATTGAACGTGAATAAGACCGAGGCCTTCCTGATTGGCTCAAGCCAGCGCCTCCGCACATTGGGCGCTGCCAGCCTCAACATCCAAGGCTGCACTCTCCACCTCACAAAGCCAGTCAGGAACCTCGGCATCATGTTCGATCAATAACTTTGCTTCCTCCCCCACATCCGCGCCTTGACCGGCACCGCCTATTTCCATCTGCGCAACATTGCCAGGCTCCGCAACTACCTTACCCCCCGTGCTGCCGAATCACTCGTGCACGAGTACATCACCTCACGGCTGGATTACGGAAACTCTCTCCTAGTCGGCCTCCCCAGTTCCTCCATTCATAGGCTGCAGGCCATCCAAAACTCTGCAGCCCGTGTACTATCCCGCACCCGCCTCTGTGACCACATAACCCCCA
This sequence comes from Hydrolagus colliei, assembly GCA_035084275.1. Classification (NCBI taxonomy): domain Eukaryota; kingdom Metazoa; phylum Chordata; class Chondrichthyes; order Chimaeriformes; family Chimaeridae; genus Hydrolagus; species Hydrolagus colliei. The sequence continues at coordinate 88,415,381 of CM068743.1, forward strand.
CCCTCGCCCATCTCCACTGGCTCCCCATCCTCCAGAGGATCGAATTTAAGATCCTCGTCCTCACCTACAAGGCCTTGCACGGCCTTGCCCCATCCTACCTAGCCGATCTACTCTCCCCCTACACGCCCACCCACACCCTCCGTTCAACAGGACTTGGCCTGCTCCAAGGCCTCCGCCCGAACCGCCCCACCATCGGAGGCCGGGCCTTCAGTTTCTCCGCTCCCACCCTATGGAATGCCATCCCTCAATCCCTCCATTTCTTCTCTTCCCTTTCCTCTTTCAAGGCCGATTTGAAGACTTTCCTCTTCGATCGTGCCTTTTGTTCCACCCCAAACTCTTTTACCTCCCCTTCGTGTTTCACCCCTTCCCAAACACTCCCCTCCCAGCTCGGGTCACACGCCTCTTGTTTAGCGCCTTGGGACGTCCTCCCGACATGAAAGGCGCTCTATAAATGTAAATTGTTGTTGTTATTGTTGTTGTTGAATGGAACATTTTTCACCTTGTATAAATTTTAAATTATTCTTGGTTTATGGTGTTGCACTGTTGATCAATGTGGAAGCTCTACAAATGGATCAAATTAAATTATTTCATCTGAAAAACATTTTTTTAAAGAGCTCAGGGAGCATAAAAGCCTACAGGCTCATGTCCAATATGCTTTTGAACAATATATGTAAAGCATTTTAGCACAGCCCCTACATACATGTACAGGTGATTCTTATTATTATTCTTGCAAAATAGATATGAGCTAATACACACTGGCAGAGGAATTACAAAGGCAATAGCATAATAGTGGTCTCATAAACTAAGATAGCAAAGTTAAAATGTTTTTTTTTAATTTCATGTGAACCCCACAAGGTGTTGTTTTCCTTACATGCTTTGATTTGTATTATTTTATACTAGTTCTACACATTGCAGCTACACTTGCAACCAAAGGATCTGATATAGAATGTAGATTGACACGCAGATAAATACATTTCACCTTTATCTATACTTATGTGGGAGGTCTCGTGTCAGAGGACTCCTTTTGGGAGGACTCAATGGGAGGACTCAGCACTTAAAAAAATTATTTTGTTATTGCTGTTGCCACGGCTTGGCTTCATCTTGTTGTTTATTTTGCTCTCACCAGTGCTTGGCTATGTGTGTGTTCTGTGATGCAGCATCCCACTGTGCCACACTCAGCTAGCTTGGAAACCAGGTGTAACTGCAACATGTGCATACATACGTATATAGGTGCTCTGTGATGCACAATGCCACAGCGCATGGACAAAATTACTCTGGACTATAGGACATACTCCAAAACAAAATAAGCTCATATCACTGTCAGTTACAAGACCATTTTGATGAATTATAAATCATGGTTATACATCAATCGGTTATTGAGATGCTTCTTGAAGCGTAACAAACAATGTTGTTTTATTAGTGTGTATATATATCTACAGATAGAAGAAGATGCCAGTGCAATTTATGGAGTGCACCATGACATAGCTTGAAACAGCATAGTACCCCGGAACAAAGATGATAATTAGACTGAAATTCAGAGCAGCATTATACGTTGACGCCTTTGACGATGTGCAATTATAATGGAGTTAATCCAATTAGCTAAAGGTGCTATGTATAACATAGAATGCGGATGGACATGCTAGACTGAAAGAACCAATAGCATAATAATTATTTAAGATAGTTAGTATGCAAGCTATGCAAACAAACAAATGGGGAGTTGCAAGGTTTTAGTAGAATATTTTCACGCAACGAGTAGTTAGAGTATGAAGTGCTCTGCCGGGAGCCGGGAGAATTCATATTAGCTTTCAAAAGGAACTGGGTAAGTACCTAAAATGCTGTAAGCTACAGGAGTATGGGAAACAGTTGGTGAATGGAATTGAAAGGATTGCTCTTAAAGGAGCCAAAACAGACACAATAGGCTAAATAGACTTCTTCTATACTGTAAATTTCTATGGTTTTCATGCTGGCAAATGCAATGATAATAAGAAAATGCAACAGACAGATTGGAGGTCACAGAAAATATAAATAATGCATCTGCAAAACATCTGCCACTTTCTGATTGAAAGTGAACTAAGTTAAAAAGAAATCAATAACTTAGAAAACAGGGCCTGTGATATTAATATTTTAATAAAGAAAATATATCACAACATGAAACTTTAGAACAAACCAAACATTGTTTTCTAGGGCTGAGCCAAGTGCTCCACTCATGTGCCTTGTCAAAGGATAATGCTGGGGTGTTATTATTGCTTGTCAGAGACTGTGTCATACAAAACAAAATGTGAAAGTAATGGGTATTAATGCAAAATAAAAAGCACAAGTCAAAATTAATCTGTGTGTGTTGCACACCAATGACAGCAGGAGGGCTTGGTTCTAATAATGGTAATTTATCCTGTCTGATCAGGACCAAGGAACAGAAACAATTGGTGTTTTTAGTCTCTAGATGTGTGTCATTCTGATTGGCAAACATTGATAACATATATTCTGCACAGACACACAAACACAAAATTCATTGTTCCAATTTACAATGTAAATGTCACCTTGGCTCATTTGATAGCACTCTTGTCTCTGAATAATGAGGTTGTGGATTCAAGCTCCAGAGTATGGAGGTAGCACTCCAAACTCATAATCAAGGCTGCCACTTGCAATGCAATTTTGAGTTGCACTGCTATTTTCATAGATGCCATCCTTTACGTTAGATTTTAAACCCATCTGTCTGGTCAACTAAAAATTGGTCATTTGCTTTATAGCTTTTGTGGGATATTGCTGTGTACAAATCGGCCTACATATTTTGTCTATAAATAGTCACTACACTTCATGGTAAATCCATTGCTTTGGGACATATCCATGATGTGATAAGATGCTCAAATGTAAAAAATATTATTTTATTATTGCATCATTTTAAAAGCAGGCCTGTGGAGTCTGTTCATTGTTTGTAAAGGAAGTTGGTTATATATGCATGTTGTTGGGTTAGATATGATAATCAAATTAATTTTCTGTTATGGTTGCTTCATTTTGAGAGAATTTAAGGCTTTTAAGTAAACAGGGAAGTGATAAATATTTTGATAGAAATGGAATAAAGCTAAGTGTGAAACACTATCTGTGTTTCAGAGCGCACTAATTGTAGTTTAGTCTGTTTCCTGAAGTGAGTTTAAGATTTGATATTTATGCAGAATTGTTCTGGCAAAATCCACAATATTTTTTCAGCTTGATCTTAACTACTTGTTAGGGTATCTACATATTCCAAGCTAATTGCTCACATTTTACCCAAGAAAAGAGAGAAGATTCAGCACTGTTAATACATTTCAGTTTGTAGATTTGTTTGCCTACAAATCACAGTCACTACACTTTACATTAAATCCTGTGACACAATTTCAAATATCCTTCTGGTGTTGTTCGATAACAACTTTTAAAAGGGAATTAGATCTTTATTTAGGGAGAACGGGTCTATTAGGCTATGGGGAGCGGGCAGGGCAATGGGATTGAATCGCTCTTTTCAAAGAGCCGGCACAGACTAGATGGGCCGAATGGTCTCCTTTTGTGCCGTAAAATTCTATGATTCTATGATTCTATGATTCTAAAATGCACAAATTATCCAAAACAGGAATTATTATTATCATTATTGTTATTAGACATAGTAGTATCATTATTATATGCTGAAGAAAGCAGCCTTGCTGCAACATGAAGTATTTTAAAACAAGGAAACAACACTGCAGAGGTTTGCATTGCAACTTTTATGAATAAATATATAGTGGTATTCAATTGGGAAGACATTTATTGAGTAACTGTGAATACACTAATTTTATTGCTTTAAACTTCAGATCTATCTCTTGCTTTGTTTTTAGTGTGACTTTAATTGGTCTTGCTGCATCTACCTGTTGAGTATTGAATCTACCTGTTTGAGTATTTATTCAGTTGAAATGTTTCGCATGATTTTATCAATTTTATTTGAATAAAATCACTGACTAGGATCTTGGGACCTTTCAATGTCTTATGTAAAAGGTATGTCCTCCTTTCATGTCCTCCTGACATAAAAGGCATTCTATAAATGTAAATGTGTTGTTGTTATTGTTGTAGTAGGACACCAGGAAATTGGGTGGAGTATAAATTGGGCATATCTATGTTTCCATGCTGGATAGTTCTAAGCAATTCTGCTTCCATAAAATATTATCTGGGAAAAGAAAAATATGTTAAAATACTCTGAAGTTATAGATGTAAAGCAATCACATTGAATTTTAAATTACAGCCTTTTTAATATTTCATGGTTAGTTTGTACATTGTGGCATATGTCACTTCTTAGCTTTAATATTCACAAATTATTCAGATATTTTGCATTGAAAATTAAATCTTTATATTTGTGAAGTCAAGTAATGGTTGTTGCATGTATAAAGCAGCAGTGTCAGTATTGGACTCATTGAATAAGCTAAGGGTACGTACATTGGCAACAATGCACTGCCAGCTCAATGCATCCCATACAATTTGGAATGAAATGATCTTTGTTGAACACTGGCATTAAAGCTGAAGTTCCGAAGCTTGTAGTTGCCAAATGCCCTTTGATATCAAAGCAGTTAATCTCCATGTTTTTCAATGTGTATAAATACGTCACTGAAGTGCTCTCTCATGTCATCCATTTTCATTGTAACTGTCAAAGTTAATGAACTTGGTAATGTGACCTTTAGGATTCATTTTGTCACTTAGAGGAAGGAGGTACCAGGCAGACATACATTGGTGTTATTGCCTTGAAATTTGACTGTTTATAAGTGTTTATGAATGCAATTAGTAGTAGAAATATTCAAAATTATGTGACCCGTTGGATATATTATTCAAGCTGCCTATTATTAAATTGCTGATTTTCCTTCTTCAACAGGTTTATATAAGCTGATGCCAAGTCTAAATGTAAAAATGAGCCACCACATACCCCACCCACCCACCTCCAACCCAGGCAGATATGGACCTACACAGACATGTTTATTTAAAAAGAGGGGAGGGCCAGAAATGGAAGAGCTAGAAATGGGAAGGGCCACAGCCTTTTCCTTGCAATTCCTGACAAAAAGGTAGAGCTTTGTTGCTCAATCACCCCTTTTAAGCAGGCACAGGTTCTTCCTCACTCACAGTGTCCATTATAATAGGTTTTTGTGATTTATGCTACGAAACTGTGAAAAGTTTAATTGATGGATCCTTGGCTAACACTAAACTTTATTCTTCTCATATGCACATGAGAACATCTTCTTTCTTGGGGTATCTGCATGAGTGTAAAAGAGAGAGTAATTAATGTTCCATGTGCCAGAAAGTTTATTTGTGTATGTTTTCTCTAGGCGATTTTATTCAAATAAAATTGCATTTTTGTGGGGTCAGCCACATGCCTGATTCATATGGAAACCCATTACCTTGCTTAAGTGAATCCAAACCAGAATGAGCGTTCCACATACAAAATGTATGTTGTGTCTGGAATGGAATATGTACTCTCTCACAAGAGAGATACACACTGCTTACCCAATTCTGGTGAGTATTAGGCACAGTATCATGCATAGCTGTGTGAGGAGGGATTTTTCCAATCTCTTGACCCTGTTAAATATTGTTAACTTGACACCGACAGCAGTGAATGTTTATGAAGAGCTAGACTGCAAGTTACATATGGTATAATCTGATTTTAAAGGATTTAGAATGGAACATGGAAGAGTAAATCCATTCTGTTGAATTGGACAATAATTAGTCTGAAGAAGAAGTAAAGAATATTCTGTAAGGAATATTCTCAGAACTCCCTTTATGGGTTCTTTTCGATAGTCAGCAAGTACTTGATAGTGTCTCCAAGGAGAACCAATATATGGTATTCTAATTGCAGGGCATCTTCAGGATCAAGGAATCACACAGGAAAGTTCCATGTGTGTTTCACAAATTTGTATGAAGTTGCACACTGTCAAATGTGATCACCTTAGGGTAATATAGTGTGTGTGAAGCTGCTATAATGTGCTATAAGGTTAGCTTCCAACACATATTTATTTTCTATATGCTTTGTGCTTTGTACTGTATTTTACAGTGTTAAAAGAAGGCATATCTGGATAAGTATATCCCTGTCAAACACTGAATTTATTAAATGCTGATCATGACAGGAAAGGAATGACTGTTACTTAATTCATTCAATTTGTTCTGCTATCTGGCATAATTTTTGTTTTCTGAATTGATATTCAGCAAAGCCTAAAGGTTAAATAATTGAAATAATCTGCAGATTCTTCTGTTATTATTCAAAACTATAACAACAACAACCACAATTTGGATTTATATAGTGCCCTCCATGCCAGACGGCGTCTCAGAGCGTTTCACAACAATGGATCCTGGGGCCGAGCCATGGGGAGGAAGAAGAAGGTGACCAAAAACACAGTCGAAAAGAAAGGTTTTGATTCATGACCTGAAAATAGGAAAAGAGGGGTCAAGGCGAAGGGAGTGAGGAAGTGAGCTCCAGAGCCTCGGGGCATAGTGGCTGAAGGCACGGCTGCTAATGGTATAATGGAGGATTCCATCCCACCTCACCCATTCCCTAGCCTCCTTCAAGTACCACCTAAAGACCCTCCTCTTTGATGGTCCCAGCAGTCACACTAATCCCCTCCTGTCTGTCTACACTCCACGATCTAGAACCCAGCTCAGATCTGAAAAATGTGTCTGTCTGGTGTCTTGGGATGTTCTTTGTGAAAGACATGAAAGGCAGGTGTAATTTTGTTGTTGTTGATAGCGGGTAAGGTCATTAACTGCAATGGACACATACCACACAGTCTAAATTGATGACAAGCAGGTTTGACTATGATTTCCCACAATGCAAATAACTTTGCACAGAAATGATCTCAAGTATGTACTCAAGTGTAAGACCTCTTGCACTTGCCCTTGCAGAACAACCCTTTATCATATTGATGAAAGCTTAAGTGAAAATAAATGACTCAGAACATATGGGAAACACCTAGGCTCCGAGAACAAGGAAATAAATTGATACAGAAGAACGGATGATGCTTGAAGATGTGGAAGAGTAGATGGTAGATGGATGAAATATAAAATCATGGTTTTCACACTGGCAGAAAGTTGACTATGGTATAAATATTACATGTAATATAAAAACCTGTTTAAACCATTCAAGTTTAGCCAATTAATCACGTATTGTAAAGTGTACACACCTTCAGCAGCTTACCTTCGTACTGATTTTCTTTGCAAACAATTGCTAACTGGAAAACATTACAGCGTAGTAGGGTCCGGCGATAGAATTCGATATCGAAAAAATCAATATATCGCAAATATTGATATATTGTGTCTGGTGATATATCGCTACATTGGTATATATCAGTACAATGCGGACTTTTTCAACCTACCTTGTCGATATCCAAATGCGCTCGCACACCAGAATGCATGTGCACATGCGCAGGACAAAAAAAAAACGTAATATCGATATATGATATATCAATTTATATTGATATATCGTGATATCGATATATCAGTATATGTCAATATGGGCAAACCGATATATCAATATCGGAAAATTTCCATATCGATGGACCCTACAGTATAGGCACTAAGAAAGCATTAAAGTAAATAACTGTGCCTTCCCATGTGAAAGAAGCTAAACAAATGTAATGTTGTTGTTCTTGTTTCTACAACAAAAAAATCTATATCTATTAAATAGCAGTTGTCCAAAGAAATATAATTTGCATTATAGTTAAAATCAACAACAACAAAATTACATTTATATAGTGCCTTTCACATATTGAGGATGCCTCAATGTGCTGGACAGTCAATGTTTCAGATCCAACCTGGGGTCAGCATTGGGGAGGGTGGAGGGAAGGAAGAGGAAGAGAGGTGACCAATGGCACGGTCAAAGAGGAGCATCTTGAGGCGGGACTTGAAGGATGCTACGGAGGGATCAAGGACGAGGGATTGCAAGATGGAATTCCAAAGGTTGGGAGCAGAGTGACTGAAGGCTCACCCACCAATGGTTGGGTGGTTGAGTCTGGAGAAATAGAGCAGGCCAGATCCGCTAAGTGAAGATAGAGGACAGGTTGGTAGGGGTTAGGAGGTCGCAGAGTTAGGATGGGGCAAGGCTATGGAAGGTTTAGAAAGTGATGATCAGGATCTTGAATTGACTCTTCTGTGTGCTGGGAAGTCAGTGGATTCAGATGAGAATGGTGGTGATAGGATGAAGAGCTTGGTGCGGAAGAGGACACAGGTTTCAGAGTTCTGGATGATCTGCAGCTTATTTGATGGAGTAGTTGGGGAGGTCGACAATCAAGGCATTGGCATAGTTGAGCCTGGATATGTTGAAGGCACAAATGAGATTTTCAGCAGCCAGTCTGATGAAATAGTGGTGGTCGGGCAATATTGGTCATGGAGTGGATGTGGGGGAGAAAAGACAGTTGAGGATCGAACAAGGCACCTAGGTTTCCTGAATGCCTTAGTGAGGTGGAGCTTGTATCCATGGAGGTTGATGCTGCCAGTGCTTGAGATATGGAGGCTCTGGCATGAACCAATCAGGAGGGTCTTGGTCTTGTTGACATTCAACTGTAGAAAGTTAACTCTCATCCAGGACTTGATAACCAACAGGTAGTCTGTCAGGACAGCAGTGGTCCTGCAATCAAGGGTGGAGGCAGAAAAATTGAGTTGGGTGTCATCTGCATACATATGGAAATTGATCCTATGCCTATGGATGATGTCACAGGGGAGAGCACATAGATGTTGAAAAAGAGAGAGCCAAGGACAGAATCCTGGGGGTTGCCACACGTGACAATACTTGGGTTGCAGGAGAAGCCATTAGTGGCAACAATGTGGAGATGGTGGGAGAGAAAACATTTGATCTAGGCAAGGGCAGGTCCGTCAAGACTGAGCTGAGAGGCAGTGTAGGAGGATGGAGTGGTCAACAATATCCAAGGTGGCAGAGAGGTCGAAGAGGACAAGGAGTCACAGAGAGTTCTAATTAAACATGTTTAGAATGTCTTTAGAGACTTTGACCAGTCCTCTTTTCATGCTGTGTGCAGCATGGAAACCAAATTGTAAGGGTTCAAAGAGGAAATGGTGAGAAAGAAAATAGTGAAGCTGGGACACACCAACTCTTTTCAGGGCCTTAGAAAGTAATGGGAGTTTGGAAATGGGGCGGTGGTTAGAGTAGGGATGGGTCAGAAGAATTTTTCAGGATGGGGTGATGACAGCTGTTTATAAGGGTGGGTGGGAACAGTGCCAGTGGATAAGGATTTATGTGATTATCATGTGATTATTTTTAAACAGACATCAACTAGGAAATTAATGCTAGAAACAGAATGGTTGAAGCATTTTGCAACATTTGAAAGCCATGTACCATCCAGGAAGAAAATGTAAACTGGGAAGATAATGGTAGAGTTAAACACAATACCACTCCCACATAATAGGTAATTTCCCAAACAATAAAATTAACATTTATATAACGCCTTTCACATCAGGAAGGCATCTTAAAGCACTTTCAATTGAGGAATTGCAGTATGGACTATTTGGGCTGAAGGACCTGTTTGCATCCTGTGCAATCTCCGCAAATGTGTGGCCATTTTCTGACTGATAATTTTCCTATTGATAAAAACAGGTTGAGTTACTCTACTGGGAAATCCACTATGATATTGAGTACTTCCATGCCTTGTAAATAATTTTTATTGCTCACTTTAAAAATGTCCCAATTTCTAAAAAATAAGGTAACTAGTGGATTGATCAGAATTACCCTGGTTTGTCCAAATCTTATATCTGTGTGTAATACATATGTTGGATGTAAGTCATTGATTTAGGTGAAAATAATTTAATGGTTTCTGATAGAACCTAATAGAACCTAATAGAATATGTTCTTAGATGTAACTCCTGTAAGCATGATCAAGACCAGTCCTCTTTTCAAGGATCAGTATAAAATTGCTGATTGAAGTACAGGTAAACCTTAATTTAGGACGGGGTTGCGTTCCTGAAAAACTGTACTCAAATCGAAACGTTCCTAAATCGAAACGCGGTTTCCTATGCTGTCCCATTATATAACCCGAGATGCTTTCTTTTCACAAAATTTGCGGACTTTAAACCCACTGAATAACACACAAAACACACAAAATAATACATAAAACACCCAAAATAACACACATAGGCAAGAAGGGGCACTTGGGGTAACTGTACAGTATTGTAATCTGCTTGTACCTGTAGCTGTAGCACACCTTGAACTTGCCAGTATATTGTCCTCATTCTGTTTTATAGTAGCCACCGTCGATCTAGCCAACCCTAAAGCTGTCTTGACGTCCGTACCTTTTTCGCTAGACTCGATGCACTTTACCACCTCCAATTTAGTATTTAAAGTGATGACTTCGTGGGGCTCTTGGGACTAGCAGTATTACCGCTGCTCATTTCACTTACTGTTCTTCTTTTCCGACATGGTAGAGGCTATAAATCGCAGGAAGTTGCTCAGGAATGTTTGGAAATTACTGTAATACTGACATGGCGTGGTGTCGCTTCAAAATCAGCTGGCTTTTAAACAATGATGTAGCGACATGCTATTGGCCAATTCAAACCCTTGGATACACTATATCAGGTGCGAGCGCGATTTACCCGCAAATACACTATGTACTGTGCGTATGGACAAAATAGACGCCCCAAATACGACTGGGATATACAATATGTACTGCGCATGTGCAAAAAAGATAATTTTGGTCGTTAAAATGAAACTAAGTATCCTATATCGATAAAAAGGTGTTAAAAAACTATGTTCATTCAATCAAAACAACGTAAATAGAAGCATCCTAAATCAGGGCTTACCTATACAGCTTTCCCACCCCATCCGCTGCCTCGTCAACTACGAAACTCATGCATCCACGGTTTGCTAAACGTGACAACCCTTGGAAACCGCATTTTGCATCCGCGATTTAAATCCGCGAGTTAAATCCATAAAATTTTCGAACAGCTAGTGCATAACAATAGCAATCAACCAGCAACAATGCTCCTTTCTTAGTATTAAGGTAAATACAGTAACATTAATTTATTGTCACTTCCCTGCAGCCTAGCTAGTAAGTTTGGGAGCATTGGCTGCCAGGATCTGCTTCCTCTCTGTGTGTGTAAGTGTATCTCTCTGTGACTCACCTTCTCTCTATTTCACCTTCTCTTCCCCCCATCCTCCCTCCCCTACCTCCCAACCCCACTTCTCTCTTTCACCTTTCCGACTCACATTCCCTTCCCCCCACCCCCCACTCCCCCATCCCCCTTCTCTCTTACCTCTATTTCACCCTCTCTTGCCCCCACCCACCCACCCTCTCTCTGTCTGTATCAGTCAGTCAGTTAGACAGTCCCCCCAGCCTTCCGTGTCACCCCCACTCCACCATCCATCTCTTTCTCTGTAGATCAGTTAGACAGACCTCCAGTCCTCTGTCTCTCTCTCTCTCTCCCCCTGCAGATCAGTCAGACAGCCCCCCCAGCCTTCCATGTCACCCCCACCCCACCCTCTGTATCTCTTCCTCTCTCTCTGTAGATCAGTCAGACAGCCCCCTCAGCCCTCTGTGTCACCCCCCTCCCACCCTCCGTGTCTCTCTCTCTCTGTGTAAATCAGTCAGACAGCCTCGCGGATTGCTGCACATCCTGGCAGCCAATGCGCCCAAACGTATTCCCCTTATCCCCATGTATGTTATAACTGTATGTGGTTTTTTTGGTTTTAGTTTTACTGAACGTAAACTTACTCCCCCTGTCTCCATGTTTCTCATAGGGCCCTGCATTTCCCAACCGCCAAAAAGCAAATGTACTTCCCCTATCCACATGTTTCCCACAGGACCCTGCATTTTCCAACCACAATTTTTCCAACCGAAGGTTTACAGGAACCTATCGCCCGCGGTTGGGGAGGGATACCTATACTACTAATGTAGTAAAAATGTGATGTCCCACTGGTCACACTAACATTATCGATTTTCATTTGTGGCATCAAAACAATTACACAAGTGATTCAATCACAAACTGATGGGTGGCAGGTCTGGGCCACAAGCAAAAGTCCAGCACATAAAGGAACATTTTACACCCAGACAAACCAAGACAGCATGCAATTACTTCCCAGGTAAAACAAATAGTCAAGTAAAATTTGAAAAAAGACAAGAATCTTTTTGCAGGAATCTATTTTCAATTCAATAAGACCAATAGTTTTCTTGTTCAATGCCTGAGCAGAATGAGTAGCTCTGCACTATCAAGAGAAGAAGATGCACACAAACAGCTGAAAATCATGGGAAATGGCACAACTGACTAAAAATAACTTGGGGATCGTAAAATGTCCCTTGTGCAGCGAACTCCACATTACATATGGGAAATATGAAGTGACTCAACAACAACAACAACTACAATTGATATAGCGCCCTCCACGACGGACGGCGTCTCAGAGCACTTCACAGTAGCGGATCCCGGGACCGAGCCAGTGGCAGGGGCAGAAAGGTGACCAAAAGCTTGTTCGAAGAGTAAGGTCTTCAATTGTGACCTGAAACTGGGAAGAGAGGGGGCGAGGTGAAGGGAGTGAGGAAGGGAGTTCCAGAGCCTTGGGGCGTAGTGGCTAAAGGCATGGCCGCCGAGGGTGGAGCGGAGGATTCAGGGGAAATGGAGGAAGCCAGACCCAGAGGAGGGAAGGCAGCGGGTGCTGGGTTGGGGGAGAGAAGATCAGAGAGATAGGGGCTTAGCAGAGGAGTGGAGAGATTTGAAAACAAGGGTGAGGATCTTGAAGTCGATCCTCTCTGGGATAGGGAGCCAGTGAAGTCTGGCAAGGACTGGTGTAATGGGGGAGCGAAGCTTAAGCGGGCGGCAGAGTTTTGGACAAGCTGGATTTTGTGGATTGTGGTGGAGGGGAGACCGGCAAGGAGGGCATTGCAATAGTCCAGCCGAGAGGTGACAAAGGCGTGGACCAAGGTTTCGGTGGCATTTTAAATGAGGTATTGCAGGAGACGGGCGATCCGTCGGAGGTGATAGAAGGCAGTGCTGGTGATGGACTGGATGTGGGGGAGGAAGGAAGTTGGGGGTCGAACCTGATGCCAAGGTTGCGGACAGGTTCGGAGAGTTTTAGGGGCAGGCTGGGAAGGTGGAGGAGGTGAGAGCCGTGCAAATGGAGACGTTGAGGAGAGCCAAGGAGTATGGCCTCCGTCTTGTCAGCATTCAGCTGCAAGAAAGTTGTGCTCCTCCAGCCCCTGATGTCTGACAGGCAGGCTGACAGAACATCGGGGGACTGGGGGTCACAAAGTGAAGTGGAGAGATAGAGTTGGATGTCATCCGCGTACATGTGGAATTGTGCCCCATGTCTGCGGATCACATCCCCAAGAGGAAGCGTATAGATGAGGAAAAGGAGGAGGCCAAGGTTGGATCCCTAGGGTACCCCACAGTGTTATCTTGGAGCTACGTTCACGTAAAATGCTGGATATAAATTTGGTAACCTATGTGAGAGGGATTTTCTGTCCTGAGGTTCATTTTTGGTCTTGTGCCATTTCCACTGCAGTTTTTCCTTTGAGTTGCTTTTCACTCTTACTGTGTACACCCACATTTCAGGCACTGAGGTGACCCCAAACTCATGCAGCTTACTTGTCTGAATCTTCAAGTTTAGATCCATATCATCTAATTTTTCTAGAATACCCAAAGTAACATAATAGCATTACCCTCTTTCAAAACTGAAAATATCCCAGCCTCAGCCACACATCCATTTCAATTTGCAATTAACTTAGTAAATAAATGCCTTGTGATATCTGTCCTGAAAATGACCTATGTCACCCTGAATCTGCAGCGTCGTGCCATGCCTCAAAAATTAAGGAAGTTTGGTTCTGGATTTACTTTCTCAATCCATTTAGTATCTTAAATATTGTTTCGACTTTCCTGATGAGATTTATTTTTTAAAGGCTGAAGGTAACCTGCTTATCTACTATTCAAATCCTGCTCTATCTTAGAAATTGAATTTGTTACATTTTTAATTTGGGCCAAGTTGGAGGATTCACTTAAAAACAACAACAAAATCGCACTTATATAGCGCCTTTCACGTCGGGAGGACGTCCCAAAGTGCTGAACAGTCAGGTCGGGACCCGAGTGGTGAGGGGAGGAGAGGGGTAGGGAGAAGCGGAAGGAGAGTGGGAGAGGGGGAAGAGTTAGTGGGGCAGGAGAAGGTGCGGTTGAAGAGGAAGGTCTTGAGACCAGCCTTGAAGGAGGAAAGGGAGGAAGCAAGGTGGAGGGGCTGCGGGATGGAGTTCCGCAGTGTGGGAGCAGAGAAGCTGAAATCCTGGCTGCCGATAGTTGGGCGATTAGGGCGGTGGACGCGGAGCAGGCCTGAGTCTGCTGAAAGGAGGGTGCAGGCAGGCTGATAGAGAGATAGGCGGGGGCAAGGCCGTGAATGGGCTTGAAAGTGAGAACAAGGATCTTGAATTTGATTCTCTGGATGACGGGGAGCCAGTGGAGACGGGCGAGGATGGGAGTGATGTGGTTGCTAAGCCTTGTGCGGGAGAATGCACGAGTTGCAGAATTCTGAATGATCTGCAGCCTGTGAGGGGTGGAGCTGTGGAGGCCGACGTGGAGAGAGTTCCCTTAGTCGAGCCTGGAAGCGATAAAGGCGCGGATAAGAATTTCGGCGGCGGAGTGGGGGGGGTGACGTAGCGGCAGAGTCTGGCAATATTACGGAGGTGATGGAAAGCTGTGTTGGTCATGGAGCGGATGTGGAGGAGGAAGGATAGTTTGGGGTTGAACAAGATGCCCAGATTCCTGATTGACTTCGAGAGATGGAGAGAGAAGCCTTGAACGCTGATGTTGTCAGCGCTGAGGTGCGGATGCACTGATGTGAGCCAATCAGGAGGACTTCCTTCATGTTGAGTTGTAGGAAATTTGCCCTCATTCAGTACTCAAAGTCAGACAGGCGTGCAGTCAGAATGTCAGTGGTCCTGGAATCGAGGGTTGACGCGGACAGGTAGAGTTGGGTGTCATCCGCATACATGTGGAAATTTACCCCATGTCTGCAGATGATGTCGCCCAGGGGGAGAGTGTAGAGGGTGAAGAGCAGGGGGCCAACGACAGAGTCCTGCGAACGCCGCATGTGACTTTGCGGGAGCTGGAGGAGAAGCCGTTGGAAGAGATGAAGTGAAGGCGGTGGGAGAGATAGGACCAGAACCATTCGAGGACAGAGCCTTGCAGATTGAGGAGGGAGGAGAGGCGGTGGAGAAGGATAGGCAGCGGATAGGTCGAGGAGGACGAGAAGCCAGAGGAAGCCCTGGTCATAGATGGTCTGGATGTAATTTGTAACCTTGACCAGAGCAGTTTCTGTGCTGTGGGAGGCACAGAAACCCAGTCGGCCAATTGGTCTAACATTGCTAGGCCAGTTTTGCAATGAAAGATGCTTTGAATTTATTTTAAAAGTTCAGTGTTCAGGATTCAATGTTTTTTTTCCCCAACATAATTAGCTGGAAACTAGATTGATTTGTCCTTGCAGCTGTTTATGCTTTAGTGCTAGAAGGAACAACATCAGTCTCATTGGAAGTAGCCAATTTATCCTCTTTAGCCATTCACAGCAGGATTTCATTTGCAGGACTTCTTTTCAGATTTGCATTATTTCATCTTAAATTCAATTGCATGACTTAACTTGCTGCCAGCAGTGTTCCTGCTCTGGTGAAAGCAGACAATATTGCATTTTGTCTTCAGTGCTAAATCAGATGATTCACTGCCAAATGGCTAATATTGTCCATATCAGTATTAAAGAATAATCAGTCAATGATGTCTTCACATGTATTATTAATGTTACCCAATATAGTGCTTATCAAGCTACTCAAACAACTAAGGCTGAATTTACTACTGAGTAGCATTCTTTTAACTTTTGTAGTCAAGATTACAATTGCTCAAATTCTAATTATTTTGTGCATGATTTTCAAAGATCAATCTTTCATAGAGATTACACAGCGTTGTAAAATCTTAGAGATGTACAATTTAGAAAGAGGCTATTTGGTTCTTCTTTTTGTGTCGGCGTTTGCTGCTTCAAGAAGCCATATATCATTGTTCCCCAATTAATTTTGGTCACAAATCTTCTTTGTCTCAACATGTTGGGACATCCTCTTGACATGAAAGGCGCTATACAAGTGTAATTTTGTTGTTTTGGTGTTTATGCGGCACCTTATTGCACGCCTTCCAGATATACATCTTCTACTGCCATTGTGTACAGCCTGGCTCAGTTGATACATTCTTGTCTCAGAGTCAAATGGTTCTGGGTTCAAGACCCATATCAGGACTTTGAACTTGTATAATCTACTCTGATTGAATGGAGTAACTTATTGTTGGAAATTGGGGCTCCTCTAAACAACATCAACAAAATTGTACTTATATAGCGCCTTTCATGTCGGGAGGACGTCCCAAAGCGCTGAATAGTCAGGTCGGGACCCAAGTGGAGGGGGCTGGGGGGAGGGTCAGGGTAGGGGGAAGGGGAAGAAAAGTGGGAGAGGGGGAAGAGTTAATGGGGCAGCCAAAGGCATGGTCGAAGAGGAAGGTCTTGAGACCGGCCTTGAAGTAGTAAAGGGAGGAAGCAAGGCAGAGGGGCTGCGGGATGGAGTTCCACAGTGTGGGAGCAGAGAGACTGAAAGTCCGGCCGCCGATGTTTGGATGGTTAGGGCGGTGGACGCGGAGCAGACCTGAGTCTGCTGAATGGAGGGGACGGGCGGGTTGATAGGGAGACAGTAGGTAAAAGACATAGGCAGGGGCAAGGCCGTGAATGGCGTTGAAAATGAGATCAAGGATCTTGAATTCGATCGTCTCGGTGATGGGGAGCCAGTGGAGACGGGCGAGGGTGAGAGTGATGTGGTCGTGAAGCCTGGTTCGGGAGAGTACACGAGCTGCAGAATTCTAAATAATCTGCAGCCTGTGAAGGGAGGAGCTGGGAGGCCGACGAGGAGAGAGTTCCCGTAGTCGAGCCTGGAAGTGATAAAGGTATGGATGAGAGTTTCGGCGGAGTGGGGGGTGAGATAGTGGCGGAGTCTGGCAATATTATGGCAATATAAATGTCAATGTTGCACAGCAGAAGGTGAGATATTAAATGAAAGTCCCATCTACTTGTTCAGATTGACATTACAGATCCCATGACACTATTACAAACCAACAATTCCACAAATAAAATTGATCATTGATCATTGATTTCACGTCTGTTTGTGGGACATTGCTGTGTGCATGTTACCTGCTGTGTTCACATATAAAAAATACAGTCACACCTTACAGAAAATGGTGTGAAGCACTTTGAGCATTCTTCTGATGTGAAATGTGATACATGAAGGGTGAGGATTACTATCATTATCTCTCTTTATCCACATTCTGTCTCATTTCTTCAAAGTCACTTCAATCAAATTAGTCATTTATGGTATTTTCTTTACAAATTAAACTGGGTATTTCTTATCCATTTCATCTTTTTTAATCATATTGCCATGGTTTCATTTATTAAAACTGTAGTTTTGTCTTCCTTTGCTTTTCGCCTGGTCGAAAAGTGGAATTATAATTGGTACTCTCCAGTTCTATGGGATAACCTGTTTCTACAAACTTCTGGAAAGATGATTGTCAGAGACTATATTATTCCATCATGATTGTTGCATGCTTCCTATCGGTAACTGAGATTAATTCACTTTTAGCCCCTTTAACCCTTTGGCGATTAAAGCTACATGAAAGTGAGGGTTTGTGACATCAGAATTGCTCCTTGGACATGAAATGCTCAAACTCAGAAGCATATGCTATTCTTCAACATCAACTGAGATTGTTTCATACAACAATTTCCTGATAGAATCTTAAGAACATCATTAACAGACGATGTAGATTAGGAATCCTCTGCACACAATACATATCGAACATCTGATCTGACTGCATAATTTATATTGTTGCTTGTGGGAAATAAATAGTTAGATAACCGTTTGTTTATATACAGCATTTAATGAATCACCACCACATAATTTGTTTATAATGTAGATGATTCTTTGATTCCAGACTCAGTTTTAAAGAAGATTTAGCTGTCATTAAATAGATATTGTTTCTATTGACAATTAGTGGCACATTATCATGGGAAGACGTTTCCTTCACATTGGGCATATGGCTGGAGCTGGGCTTCTACTGTGTAACATTGGCTCATTCATCGGAGCCCCAGTCACCAGGCATTCGATCTCCAATAAGTGGATTCCTGTAGCTCAGTGGCTAGAGCACTCGCCTCACAAACGAGAGACTTGGGTTCAATTTCCAACAGGGTGAAATGTTGGGCAAGTTTCCCTACTCCACATGTTTCTATTGACCCAGCAGTAAATAGGAACATGGTTATTAGTTGATTGGTGGGTCGCTTTTCTGGGTGTAATAGTTCCTTCAAACAATATAAGTAAATTAGTTTCTTCAATCCATGACTGTTTGTGAGACAATGCTGTGAGCAATTAGTTGCTGCTTTTCACCCACAAAATATACAGTATATTCTGTAAAGTGCTTTTAGATGTCTCAAAGATATGATAAGGCACTATATCAAATACAAGGATTATTGTTATCATTAATCAGACTTGCATTGACTTCCAAAATTAAATATGGACAGTAAATGTAATTGGCAGGTGCTAGGTAATATTTTGTATTACAGTAACTACTGATCAGCACCTTGAGACGGCCTCCCAATGTGAAAGGTGCTCCATAAATGTAATTTTCATTTGTATGAATGAAAATTGCAAAATGTGATGAGGTAACTGACTGGTGATAATTATCATATCTATGGTACATATGTTTGAGCAGTTGATAATTTTGAGCTGGTGGGATTTCCTCTCTTCAAATACAGAACAGTGAATAGTCCTGAATCTGACTTTCATTAGAGCAGTCAACCATGGAAAGTAGCATTTGATTACAGGTTTGCAGGCTATTTGTGGGACAGCATTACCATCGCAAATCTGATGCTGTGTGAATCTATAACATAAGCAGTCACTATAATTTACAATAAATAATGTGAATTGCTTTCAGACACCCTCCCAACATAAAAGATGCTATATCATCTTTTAGGGTTATTATTCAAGCTTAACACAAATAAATAAGCCAGTACTCAATTTCTACATTCTGCAACTGAAAATACCAATGAGAGCTGCAAGATGTACCCAAACGTTGGAATAATGTTGAGTAACAAATTACATTTGGAAATCCTTCTCAAATTCACTGAACCAGTGTTCAATATCAGTGCATGTTTTGATCCTCAGCTCTCCTTCCTTTCTCACAATCAATCCCTAACCAGGACTATATCTTTGCTCCAACACACTGCCCAGCTCCAACTCTAAAATGCGATAAAGGCTCTTAACTACTATTGTTACCTCTAACCTTATGTGCTTCAATGCATGCTTCACTAGTCTCCTCAGTTCCACCATCCACAATATCTTGCTTATCTAAATTTCATCACTCACATCCTTACCTGTACCAAACTTGATTTGCCCATTATGCCAATTTCTACTAGGCTCCACTGGTTTGTTTCCTAACAAATTGACTTTAAGATCCTAAATTTCATGTATCCCTCTGCCCTCTGATCTTTCATTTACCCTACTCCGCTCAACCCTTCTGATTAAGTAACTTCTCTGCCACCAGTGGTGTGGCCATGTCTTCAGTTCATTGTGGTCCAAATGTCTGGTTTTATAGTTCCCTGCCTTCATTTACCCATCAAACCCTATCTCTATCTGTGCACCTATGGTCACCTCCCTATATTACCTTTCTCAGCATCCAACCCTGCCAATGCAAAGCAGCTCTGAGACATTATCTTACATGAAAGCCACCAGATAAATGCAAGTGTTTTTCTTGTTATGATCAATCTTTACTCTTGCCAGCATTTATCAACAATCTGATAACTATCAGATCACAACTCCTGTGTTTCATCCCATACGTGAGCAATTCTAGAGGTTGTAAATTTACAGATTATGCCAACAAAGTAAATAGAGGAGGCACAACTCCTTCTAGTATGCACAGTTAGTATTACCTATCATTGAACAACAATGTTGAGAAGCCTGTGGCAGGAAGTTTATCAATAGTGACAATATTGTAAATTACTGGTAAGGATGAGTGAACCAGACTTGACAGGATGCTTGATTCACTTTGAATGCATTTACTTCTGATTTAACTCAGCTGACTAGACGTAAAAAGAATTCCAATAGTCATAACTCTGTTTGAAGCTATAACTGTGTATGCATTAACTTCAACAAATGTGCAAATATATTTTGTGGGAGAGAAAAAATGGGGAACTACATGCCAGTTAGTCTGATATCGGTGGTAGGGAAAATTCGATAATCTATAATCAAGGTGGTCGTGGAGTACTTACAAAATTGTACCATGATTAGCAGAGTCAACACAGCTTTATGAAAGGAAAATCATGTTAAACAAATCTTTTAGAGGCTGTAACTAGCACGCTAGATAGGTGGGAACCAGTATATGTAACGTATTTGAACTTGAAGAAGGCATTCGACAAGGTGCCACATAAAATGTTGTTACATAAGATTAGTGCCATGGAATTACAAGTTATACATTAGCAGGGATTGGAGAGTGGCTATCAGGAAGAAAACAGAGTGTAGGGAATAAACAGGCCCTTCTCAGATTGGCAGGATGTGACTCGTAAAGTGCCACAAGGTTCAATGCTTGGACCCCAATTATTTACAGTTTACATCAATGATTTAGATGAGGAAATAGAGCTCAACATATCTAAATTTGCAGATGATACAAAGCTAGGTGGGAGAATAAGGAGGTTGTGAGGATGACACAAGAATAATTATTTTCTAGGGGGCAGAGACTAGGAAGTGTTCAGAGGGATTTGGGTGTCCTTCTACACCGGTCACAAAAGGTTAGTATGCAGATACAACAAGCAATTAGGAAGGCTAATTGCACGGTGGCATTCATTGCAGAAGGGTTAGAGTACAAGATTAGGGAAGTCTTGCTGCAATTGTATAGGGCCTTGGTGAGACCGCACCTAGAATATTTTGTGTATTTTTGGTCTCCTTATTTAAGAAAATACATATTTGCCTTGGAGACTGTGCAGCGTAAATTCACTAAGTTGGTTCCTGGGATGAGAGTGTTGACCTATGAGGATAGGTTGAATAAGACAGGCCTATATTCTCTAGAATATTCAAAGAGTTTGAGGTGATCTTATAGAAAGGAGTTTAACAGAGTAGAGAGTGTGAGACTGTTTCCCCTGGTTAGAGAATCTAAAACTCGTGGGGGGTGGGGGGGGGGGGGGGTGCATAGTCTCAAGATTAAGGATCAGCCTTTTCGAATGGAGTTGAGGAAACATTTCGTCACTCAGAGGGTAGTGAAATTATGGAATTCTCTGCCCCAAAAGGCTGTGGATTCTCAGTCATTGAACATATTCAAGTCTGAGATTGTTAGATTTCTAATGGATGGAGGGATTAAAGGATATGGGGATAGGGCAGGTAAATGGAATTAGGTTAGAAGATCAGCAATGATCTTATTAAATGGTGAAGCAGGCTTGAGAGGCTGAATGGCTTTACTCCCTGCTATTTCTTATGTTCTTAAAATGCTTCCTTAAATGTACATTAAACTTGCTCTTCACAACCTTCGCAACCTCTTGTCCTGCTTCCTTGGCATATCTAAACCAAAGTTTTTCTTTCAATATCCTTACTAATAATTGACTCCATTACTTTAGTAAATACTTAATGCTTGGGAATATGACTCCCCTGACTTCAATATAATGGTTGGGCTCGAAGATCTCCAGAGAATGGTTCATTTGATCATTCACAAAACCAAATGAGTTCAGCAAAGTGACGTTCAGAAACTCGCTCTCATCTCACAAAATACATTTAGGCAGATGTTCTCTCTCAGCCAAGAACAGAGATACAAGTTGAACAACTTTCAAAACACCTATGGAGCAAACCATTGTGCCAAAGTCTTGGCGGGAGGGTGGGGAGAGTTGATCCACGGAAATTCAACTTTTTTTTTTTACAGACAATTATGAGATCAAATAGAATATGTTGCCAATTTCATCACTAAGATGTAAAATTCACAATGTTTAGATAATTAACACCAGTCTAAATTAGCGCTGAGAAAATCTCTTATTTTCGATTTAGAGTTTCCTCTAAAGACAAGCAGCCTTTGAAGACAAATTCATAACACAGAAGCCGCATAATATGAACAAACCAAATCATCCTAGTCACGATGGCCTCAAGCACTTACTCCTATTGACTTTCTTAGTCTCAAATAAAAATCAATAATTTACACTAATCCCCAAACAATAGCTGTAATTAAAGGTGTTAAAATACATCTGTGTATCATTATTCTGAAAATCTAATTTACTGTAGATTTATAATGCTGAGAAAAAGGCACTGCAGTGTGTATTGTATTGTACTGTACGTGGAAATAACATTGAGTTTAGAAGGAAAGAGTGGCAGGAAGATTGCAATATAAGAGGTGACAAAGTGTGAAAATACAGCATTTCATGTGATAACTGTCATGCTGAGTCTGTTATTAAACTCATTTATCACCCCAATAATGTTTCAGTTTAAAGATGGTGAAGTTCAAAATCATTTTACAAGTGACAATAATAGATACAGCAATAAATAGGCCTTTCTTCTGCAAATGTGGTGCATTTATCCTCCCAAGCTAAGGTGTTCGAAAATCTTCAGCTAAGATGGTCTGTTGTGTAATTGATCCACAGTAGTCTATAATAGGATAAATTGGAATATTCATATTTTAATTGAAGGGACTATAGTTATTGTCAACACCAAAATTTCTCTCAGCAGTTTCCAAGCTAAAATGCTTGAGTTGTTCTGCATTGACCAAATATGGAATCTATCTGTAACAAAAAACTTTCTTGTGCAGTGCTTGCAAATTCTTGAGAAAATTACAAATTCATTGATTTGCTGCTACAGAAAATAGCTTCACTTCAATACTTAGGCTTGCTTGATAGGAATGTTTTTTTGCTCACAAGGGATTTAGAAATTGGATCAGAAGCAAGTGAAAAATGGGATGCTTTTCCAGATTACAGATTAACTGGTGCTTTACACACCCAAAGAAGACTGAGCATTCCATGCATTCCATCTACTCACGGAAATTCCCATTTATTAGAATAGACTTCACACCCTCTCCCTGGAGGGATACTTCCTGTTTACCCAATTCTGGAGAGTACCAAGCACAGACTGAAAACAGCCAAGGCTTGAGGGCCGCAGCATATGTGTTGGTGTGCTGCAGGAGTTTAACCAGCTAAATTGCATAGATTTTCCATTGAAAGCACTGTTTGGCAAGCTTTCTACTGCTTGTCCATCTAGAATCATGCTGACCGTTATGGCTTTGGCTTGCATTGTTCACCAGAACTGAGTGAGAATAATTCCTCCCATCATGTACCAGAATGTACACTGAGGACCCACAATTTCCTCAGGATAGCACAGCAGTTAATAATAATAATTCAGAGGGTATTAGACGTGTTGGAGTGGCTTATCTCACAACAAGTTTTTATCCTTTGAGGGTTCCATATCCTGCAGGAGTTAGAAACTTGAGTATTATAGGTGTAAAGTGCTTTATGATGAAAAGAGACCATTAGGATCAAAATATCTCAGGAAATAATAATAGTAGTAATAAATAATAATACCAGCCTTAACGGGCTGAATGGCCTTCTTCCGGTCATTCTTTCCTTTATTTGTATTGCTTCTGTGTTCCTAACAGGCCGACTGCATGTGATAAAGAAGCCAGAAAACTAAATTTTTCTTAATTGATAAGCAGCAATCCCGATGACATATCTACAACGACTTTCAGAAGGCGGGTGAGGAGAGTCAAAATAGGAACTGGAAAATTATTGAACAAAAATATATTTTAAGGAAACCAACATTTGGATAACATTATTAATAATCCTTGCATTTGATATAGCACTTTTCACTTCTACTAGACATCTCACAAAATATGAATATGAATATGCGGAGTCCTGTAGCTCAATAACAACAACAATAACATTTCTCGAGTGTCTTTCAGGTCAGTGGTTAGAGTACTTGCCTTACAAGTGTGGGACTTGTGTTCGAATCCAGGCAGGTCAGGGCGAATACTTGGGCAAGTTTCCTTACTACATGTGCCTAATAATAATCCCTAAAAAAATGTTTATTTCAATCCATGATTATTTGTGCGACACTGCTGTGCTCAATTGGCTGTCACATTTCGCCCACAAATATACAGTCAATTCATATTATAGTATATTCTGTGAAGCACTTTGAGACATCTAGAAGACATTAAAGAGCTATATCAAATGCAAGGTTTTCTTATTATATACTGTAAATTGAATTGGCGGTATATTTGTAGGCAAGACATAAGACTTCTCAAAAAATCTCCACGTAGACCAAGCCTTCGCAATCCTGACTCTTAGTTTGGTTCCAAATGCCTGACTGTCCAGTTACTTGGGACATCCTTGCAACAAGAAAGGCATTATACAAATGTAGTGTTGTTATTTTGTAATTAAAATTAAATCCTACATTACAGTTTGAAATGTTTAAAGACATTGATAAATCGTGTGAAATGAAGCATGGACTATGCTAACCTTACAATGCAAAGAATGTGCAAAATCTTAAAAAACATCTTTATTTGTTATTTTCTGAGTGACTTCAATTTTTCCTTTTTGATTTATCCGTACAAGAGTAGCTACTATGTTGTCTTTTAACTTACTACCTTGTTCTAATTTGAGCTATTTGATATAAAATAATACAGTAAAAGCCTGTTTGTCCGTGACCCAATCAACCGTAAATTGCATACAACCGGCACCTTCAAAAAAAAGTCCACATTCGAATAACCGGATCGTATCTGGCACAATCGCAGTGGCGCATTTAATGAGTCAAATGGCGTACGAGAGTGGCATGTTTTTTCTTCTTAAAGCCGCACTGTTGGTTTTTCCTCTCCCTCTCTCTCCCTCTTTTTCTTTGTCTTTCTCCCTCTCCTTCCTTCCTCTGTATCTCTCCCTCTCTTTTTCTATCTCTCCCTCTCTTTTTCTATCTCTCCCTCTCTTTTTCTATCTCTGCTCTCTTTCTATCTCTCCCTTTCTCCCTTTCTTTCAATCTTTCAATCTTTCTTTCTTTCTTCCTTTTTTCAATCTTTCATTCCATCTTTCTCTCTCCCTCCCTCCCTCTCCCTCTTTCTCTCCCTCTGTCTCGCTTTCTTCCCTCTTTCTCTCTCTCTCTCTCTCTCTGATGGATACTACGTATTGCCTGACTGCATCTGAGTTTATACACTGTTTTGGTAGGGGGTGGGGTTGGACAAGGAGAGAGAGGGTGGAGAGGGGGAAAGAGAGGGAAAGAGGGGGTGGGGAGAAAGGGAGAGGAGGGGGAGAGAGAGATGGGGGAGAGAAGGGGTGAGTTGATTAATTTAGATGGAAAATCAGAGGAATGGAGGGGGGTTGGGAGCCATTAAGATGCCAGACTGACTGAGTGTGTGTGTGTGTGAAAGAGGAAGAGAGGGAGAGAAAGGAAAAAAAAAGACAGCACCACTTTAAGCCACTAAACCACTGCCGTCCACCATTGTAGAAGTTTGCTTTGTGATTGTTTGCTTTGTTTATGGACTGTAATCGATATTTATTTGTTTATTGGTAAGTATCCATACAATATTGTGTTATTATTTAGTCTATTATTAGTATGGTATGTTTCAAAAGAAGTTTTTTTTTGTGTGTTGGGTTTTCAGCAGCTAGCCGCCCGAATATCCGGCATGCCATTTAATCAGCATTGACCAGGTCCCGAGGGTGCCGGATAAACTGCTTTTTTTACTGTATATCTATTGTGATACATTCAGTGCATTGTGTTGCCTGTTCAAGCATGTAGATATACAACTTTGACAAACTGGATCGCATAGCTATATTTGCATTTGTTTAATGCTGATTTAATATATAACTTTGGTCACAAGATCACTTGGGAGGTTTCATAAAGATCTCTTGCTTCCAGAATACCCACCCTCTGTCAACCCACCACAGTATCAAGCTGTTATTAAAAAGTGTCCTTGCTCAGCCTTCTTGATAACCTGTTTCAGTTGTTTATTACCCCCTGGGTAAATGAGTACTTCCTGATGTCTGTCCTGAAATTTCCCTTTGTAAACCTGAAGCAATGACTCCAAACCTAACTGTTGTTCTACTGTCTCAGTGCACTCAGATTGTTAAACTTGTTAAGATTTTATCTTATCCACAATAAGATACAAGTACTGTTAATTTTATAAAGAAAACGTTTTTCTCCACATTCAAAGCCCTTTACAATAATTACTATAAAATCTAGTGACCATTAATTGTTTTATCTCTACGAAAAAACGGCACTTCGGTAAACTAGTGCTTTAAGCTCTCAATGAGTCCTTTAGCTAAGTGGGTAGAGCACATGCCTTGCAATCAAAAGACCTGGTTTCAATTCCAAGCAGGGTACAACCTTAGGCAAGTTTCCTTACTGCACATGCCTGATAATAATCTCTCAAATAAAAAATAATAAATTTGTCATTCAATCCACGACTGTTTGTGGGACACTGCTGTGCGTAATTGGCTGCCACGTTTCACCCACAACTATATAAACACTTCACGTTAAAAGTATATTCTGTGAAGTGTTTTGAGAAATCTAGCAAGGATTATTATTATTACTTACACTACTCTGGATAAACAGTGAAATATATACGCAAGTTATTTTTATTGTTCTTGTTGCTTGTTCCCAGAGTGTTGACTGGAATATCAGCCTGAAGTCAAGCTGCATCATAGGACTTAAATACACAATCACCTGACATAGAGAAGGAAAAGCTACCAACTCAGCCAAGATAACATGTAAGAACAAGCCCTGTAAATTCTTAATCATGTAAGCGGAGATACACAGAAAATGACTCTTTTAGTTACTTTAATTGACATGCTTGGATTTAAGGCACAATTCCTCTGTTAGCTATTCTTGTGAACCCTATACAGTTCCATTCACATTGCACAGCCTACAGCACATTAATAAAAATGTTCACACATTGGCCCTTCTCCTTCTTGCAGTGCTCCAGCAGTACAGTATTAAAGGATTATTGAAGTATTGAAAATGCTGTCCCCTTGGTATGAGACGTCAAACCAAGTTCCTATCCATCTGCTGCTTAGGTGGACATCAAAGATTCCACAATGCTACTCACAAAGAAGTTAAGCACCTCCATGGGAGACCAGGAAAAGAAACTGGAGGAATAATATTTGTCAGGTAATAAAATAAAATAAAAGACAATTTGATTGATTCCTGTATTGCCAGCAGAATTACCAACAGTATCAGGGAAATTACAATACATTTGATCTCATCTTTCCATAAATCCGCACTGCAGGTCCTCCCAACATGAAAGGTGCTATACAAATGTAATTTTGTATTCTATTGTATGACCTCATACTATCGTATCAACCACTCTTCACGATAAAAAAAAATGTTGCCGTTAGCTTTCCTTAAGTAAAGAAATACTTCCGGGCATCAACTGCAGAAATTCTTGGGAACACTCAGCAGGCCAGGCACATCTATGGAAAAAGGAAAGTGAGTCAACATTTCACGTCCATGAACTTTCATCAGAGCTGGTTGACAGAGTTCGAAACATCTCTCCTCACATTCTGCCTGACCTGCTGAGTGTTCCCAGTGACTTCTGTTTTCATTTCAGATTTCCAGCATCCGCAGTACAGGTACCCCGCCTCAACCGCAGCCTCGTCAACTCTGAAACTCACACATCCACGGTTTGCTAAATGCAACAACCCTTGCAAGCCACGGCTTATAACCCTTGCTTATCCATGGGTTTTAACACTAACACTCGCGTTTAGCTCTAGGACCCAGTTGCATCAACCAGCCTCGATGTCTCTTCGCGCTAGAGTATAGCACTAGCACCCAGTTGCGATGCTGAAATCAATCAGCGACAAAGCTTCTCTCTCAGGATTAAGGTAAATACAGTAACATGAATTTATTGTCACTTCTCTGCAGCCTAGCTAGTAAGTTTGGGAGCATTGGCTGCCAGGATCTGCAGATCTCTCTCTCTCTGTAAGTTTGTCATAGGCTGTAGAAGTCTCTCTCTTTGTATCTCAGGCTGAAGAAAGATCTCTCTATCTCTCTCTCTCTGTGAGTGCATCTTGGACTTTAGAAAGTCTCTCTCTCACCTTCTCTCTATTTCACCTTCTCTTCCCCCCACCCCCCCACTCCCCCACCCCCCTTCTTTCTCTCACCTTCTCTCTCTCTCACTCTCTTCTGTTATGTGTAGATCAGTCAGTCAGTCACACAGCCTCCCCACCTCCCCATCCTCCGTGTCTCTCTCTCTCTCTCTGTCTGTGTGTAAATCAGTCAGACAGCCTCGCGAATTGCTGCAGATGCACCCAAACGTATTCCCCCTATCCCCATGTACGTTATAACTGTATGTGGTTTTTTTTTTGTTCTACAAAAAGCGAACTTACTCCCTATATCCCCATGTTTCCCATAGGGCCCTGCATTTTCCAACCGCGAAAAAGCAAACGTACTCACCCTATCCCATATTTCCCATAGGGCCATGTATTTTCCAACCATGATTTTACCAACCCCAGAGGTATACAGGAATGTATCCCCCACGGTTGGGGAGGGATACCTGTATGTTGTTTATAAAGTACTTCCTGGTGTCTGTCCTGAAATTGCTCTTAACAATCTTGAACCATAGAAAGTAAAAAATAATCTTCCCAGTAACGTAGGTCTGATTTACTAATGGCTAGTAAATTTACCAATCTTATGTATTATTAGGAAAAAAAAGAAACTTTATCCCATTATCCTGGTTACTAGTCACCCAGATAAACTGATCACTCACCTCATGATTGCCTTGAAGCCCTACTGAAACCATAGAAATAATAGTAATAATAATAATTCTTGCATTTGATATAGCACTTTTCACATCTTCTAGACATCTCAAAGCACTTCACAGAATATACTCTAAAGTGAATTGACTGTATATTTGAAGACAGGACAGAAGAAGGCTATTCGGCACATTGTATCTGTGCTGACTCTTTAAAGAATAATACTACCAGCTTACCCTTTTCCTACACTCGAATGGTTGACTCCTTTTCAGATATGTATTGAGTTCCCTTTTGAAAACTCATATGGATTTCACTTGAACCACTGCTCCTGGCATAATATTTTATATCCTAACTACTATATTTTGGGTGTAAAAAAAGTCCTAAATTTCGCATTCACATGTTTGCTAATTATATTAAATTGATGCTAAAGGACTTCTTATATAAAGTCATCACAATTGACTACAGTTGCTCACAAAGCTCTTGAGTTGTTTTGACAATATATAAAAAGGTGAGTTATTTATGTGTTTAATCTATCATTATCCTGGAAATAATTAAATTGATTGTGATTACATTTTTGAATGATATAGTGAATCTGAACATGATCTGCTTGTGAAGAAATAAGGGTGAAAAATATGTTACCAAGCAGATTTGAGTGACCGTTAAGGAACAGCAGAATTTCAGTTGAGTATTGTGGAATGGTTTCAGTTGCAAACATCCCCTCCTCCAAACTCTCACCACAGTAGTTGAGCCCTAGACTTCAGCTCTCTTTTTTGTTCTTTGGATTACTGGGATCGGTGATTTGTGGAATATGGTTGCTTATTCAATCAATTTCCTGCAAAAACCTTGCTCAAAGATTGGGAAATAATCAGGCCAACTGATTGGGAATCTTTGAGAATCAGTTCTGATGAAGGGTTGTGGACTCACTTTCCTTTCTCCATGAGTTATTCCCAGCAACTTCTGTTTTTTGTTTCAGATTTCCAGCATCTGCAGTATTTTGTGTTTTGATTGGGAATCCTGTAAGGCAACTTCTGTGAATGGGATTTCAGAGACAACCATTTTGCTGCAGAATCAGGTGTTCACTCCTGAAAAAACACAATAATTCACTGAAATTCTATTGTTTATCAACTGGGTTGAATTGACAGTTATTATGAAATATTGCATTTGCACTTTATTTTATTGTGAAATTTATTTCATGGGCAACCGTAGCAAATTGAAAAAGAAATCTAGTTCAATAATCTCGCTCTATCATTTAGACAGTGGAATGTCAACAAGCCCAAGGCTGTCCTGATTGGCTCACACCAGTGCCTTCGCTCATCGGGCACTGGCAGGATCAACGTCCATGGTTGCACATTCCACCTCATCAAGCCAGTCAGGAACCTAGGAGTCTTGCTCGATCCTAAACTGTATTTCCTCCACAACATCCAAGCCATGACCCACTCTGACTTCACTCACCTCCGCAGCATTGCCTGACTCTGCCACTACCTCACCCCACTGAAACTCTCATTCATGCCTTCATCACATCCAGGCTTGGTCACGCCATTACCCTGCTTGTTGGCCTTTCAAACTCCTCCCTCTACAGGCTGCAGATCATTCAGAACTCTGCAGCCTGTGCCTTCTACCATTCCAAGCTCTATGACCACATCGCCCCCATTCTTGCCCGATTCCATTGATTCCCCATCAGCCAGAGGATTCAGTTAAAAATCCTGGTCTTTACCTACAAAGTCCTCCATGGCCTTGCCCACTTCCTACCTCTGCAACCTCCTTATCCTGTACCAACCTGCCCACTACCTCTGCTCAGCGGACTCTGGTCTGCTTTATTTAGAAGTGTGAGGTGATACATTTTGGGAGAAGAAATGAGGGGAGGCAATGTAGGCTAGATACTACAAGTTTAAGGGGTGTGAGGGAACACAGAGAACTGGGGATTTGTGTTAGTGACTCTTTGAAGGTGGCAACAACAACAACAACTTTGATTTGTATAGCGTCCTCCACGCCGGACGGCGTCTCAGAGCGCTTCACAGTAGCGGATCCCAGGACCAAGCCAGGGGCAGGGGCAGGAAGGTGACCAAAGGCTCAGTCGAAGAGAAAGGTCTTCAACTGTGACCTGAAACTGGGAAGACAGGGGGTGAGGCGAAGCGAGTGAGGAAGGGAGTTCCTGAGCCTTGGGGCATAGTGGCTAAAGGCACGGCCGCTGAGGGTGGAGCGGAGGATTCGGGGGACATGGAGGAGGCCAGACCCAGAGGAGCGAAGGCAGCGGGTGCTGGGTTGGGGGAAGAGGAGATCAGAGAGATAGGGAGGTGCAGAGGAGTGGAGGGATTTGAAAACAAGGGTGAGGATCTTGAAGTCGATCCTCTCTGGGATAGGGAGCCAGTGAAGTCTGGCAGGAAAGGTAGTCAAAGCCGTTAAGAAGGCATGTGGGATACTAGGCTTTACAAATAGGGGTATAAAGTAGAAAAGTCAGGAAGTGGTGACTAACCTCTCTAAAACTTTGCTTAGGCTTCAGCTGGAGTACTGTGTTCAATTCTGGTCACCACACTTTAGAAAGGATGTTAAGGCATTGGAAAGAGTGCAAAGAAGGCTTACTAGAATTGTACCAGGATTGAGGGACTTCAGTTATGAGGAAAGCCTAGACAGACTAGGTTTATTCTCTTTAGAACAGGGAAGGTTGAGAGGAGACCTAATAGAGGTTTATAAAATAATGAGGGGATTCGAAAGGGTGAATAAGGAAAAATTGTTTCCACTGGTGGGAGAATCTGTGAATCGTGGTCACAGATTTAAAATAGCTTCAAAACGAAGCAGAGGGGAACTGAGGAGAATTTTTTTCACTCAAAGGGTTGTTCGAATCTGGAATGCATTGCCTGAAAAGGTGGTGGAGGCCGATTCAATAACAACTTTTGAAAGATAATTAGATCTTTATTTAAAGAGAACAGGTCTGTTAGGTTATGGGGAGAGAGCTGGGCAATGGAATTGAGTTGATCTTTTCAAAGAGCCAGCACAGACTAGATGGGCCGAATGGCCTTCTTTTGTGCCAGAAAATATTGTGATTCTATGATGTCCCCCAACCCACCCAACGTACCATCGGCGGTTACGCCTTCAGCCAATCTGCCCCTATCTTCTAGAATTCCATTTCTCCGCCTTGCCTCATCACAAACTTCCTTCAAATCCTGCCTCAAGATCCTCCTCTTTAACATTCCTATTGGCCACCACAATTCCGCTCCATTCCCTTCATGATCCTGAAACCAGCTCATGTCTGAAAAATTGAATGTCCAGGTGCCTTGGGATGTCCTCCCAATGTAAAATGAACTACACAAATGTAATTTGTTGTTGTTGATTTCCTATTTCAGCAACTAACTTCCCATCCTTCGTGCATCTTTCTTCCTGAAGTCCGGTTTCTTCCACTCTCTGCTGAATGCGGAATCCAGCTAATTCAGTCAAATTCTCCAGCTCTATTGTCTAGATTTACCATGAATAATGGGTAAACTGGACAAAGAACTGCAAAATCTCTGGCAACAATTCCCCAGATAAAATTGATAATAATCCTTGTATTTGATATAATAATAATCCTTACATTTGATATAGTGCTTTTCACATCTTCTAGACGTCTCAAAGCGCTTTCCGGAACATACTCTAAAAGGTATCTAACTGCACATGTGTAGGCAAAATACGGTAGCCAATTGCACACTGCAGTGTCCCACAAAGAGTTGTGGATTGAAATGACCAATGTATTATAGTTTTGTTTTTGTGGAATTATTATTAGACGTGTGGAGTAAGGAAACTTGCCCAAGGTTTTGCTCTGGCTGAATTTGAACACATTTTCATGCTTATAAGGCAAGTACTCTAACCACTGAACCATAGGACTCCAAGTGTCTTATCATGCCATTGATACATCCCAAATGATTCACAGAATATATTTTTAAGTGAATTGACTGATTTGTTTTGGTGCAAAATTAATATATCAATAATAATGATCATTCACTTAACAGCTATTTATCGGGTATTGATATGCACAATTTTACTGCAGAATTTCCCTACAAATATAGAGTAACTACAGTTTACAGTAAATTATGTGAAGCACTTTGAGATGTCCTCCCAATATGAATCTATATCAAATGCAAAAATTTGGGCTTGCGGCTTCCTTAGCTTATGATCATGTCATAAGGTTCTTCTATCCTGATTGCACACAAAACTTCTAGCCACATCCATATTATTGATCTCCACATTACAAATTTGGAAGTTTCCCCTTGATCGTGTCTTTTGTAATGAGAATAGATTGAAGATCATTTGCCTCTCTCCACAGATCAGTGGTCTGAAACCTGAAATTACCTTGCTGACCTTATATATATGTTACCCATTACCTCAGTGTGACTTATTTGAGAAACATTTCTGATGCAAACAGTGTATAGTGATGACTTGGCACAATTGCATCCATTTACAGTTCCAATGATTCCTGATGTTTTTACATTCAGCCATCGGTAACATGTTAATTGCCATTATTGTAAGATATAATTTTTACTTGTGGAATGTAATCACCTGGCTTAATATTTCAATTTGGGGAAAGAATGGAAAACAATATCTGAGATTAGACACTCAAACCTTCCCTGAAGTTGAACTATAATGAATTATATTGATACTGCTATTGTAATTGCTTCTATGAACATTTTCTCATTTGTGCAGTAGAACCTCTATGTGTGATTTCCTGCATGATCTTCCTCTTTCCTGCTGTACCTACATCCACAATTAGGATTTATCACCCACACCCTCCACCCCCCCCGCCCACCCCCCCATACATAGATATCTTTTTTCTCAGGTCCTCAAGCCTTGGAACTCACCCATGATCACGCAAAAAAATCTACAGTCTTTATATCAAATACAATAAATTGTATTGTTTAATTCCTATTCTTTATAATCGTATGATGTTCTCCCTTACTCAGCATCCAATCCAACCAATTCCACCAATTTGCATTTATGTGATGTCCTTCAAAAGGCGTTAACTAAATGCAAATGTTATTGATTTTAATCATCTCTCCATTCTTTTAAAATCCGTGCTTTGAGTTACACAAGTGTAACACTTTTTGTTTTTGAACTTTGTGGTGTCCATGGATTTGGCCTTTTTACCTGAACTATTTAATTCAACTATTTAATATTTACTCCCAAGTTGCTGTATGTTGCAAACATTCTAACAACTTCAAGCCAAAGGATATGGATTGAAGATGGATACCTCATTCTGTGAATACATTAACCTCATTCTTGCTTGGCTCCTCCAACTTCGCAACACTCAGGGGATTAAATTTAAGATGCTCAGGGTCACGTTCAGGTCTCTTCTTGACCACTTCTCTCACTGCACCTCACAGCATATTTTGTGAAGCGCTTTGCGGTGTCCTACCAATATGAAAAGTGCTGCATCAAATTTAAGAATTATTTCTATTATTGGTTTCTATGAAGCTAAAGGATTGAAATGCCTCTTGCTTCTCACAATTCTTTCCAAATGTTTGCCAGACTTTCCATGCTGTTTCTTGGCTGTATCCCTCTCCACCTTGAAAATCCATCTTAAAATCTATCTCTTCATGATAAGGTTGAACATTTATTTCTCTTCTTTGGAAAGAAATGTTGGAAGCAAGTGATAATAATAATCCTTGCATCAGGAGCTGAGAGTCGAACAGCGTGAGTTGGGAACAGTGTGAGGTGGGAGCAGGTTAGGAATTTGGTGAGAGTGGGATTCCTTGTTGTTTACCAACTAAAATTTAAAAACTTAGTCAAACAATAACAAGTCAGATGACAGTTAACTGGTATTAGGTGTTAATTAGTAGCTTACCAGGTGAAACAAAAGTTTATTGACCTGAAATGTTAATTCACTTTCCTCTCTGCATAGATGCTACCTGACCTATAGAGTGTTCCCGGGGACTTTAGTTTTTATTTTATGGTTGAAACTGGTTCTGTCTGAGGGGTAACCAGAGGAGCAATTTTGTGAGCCTCACTTGAGAAGAGAGTGAGGTGGAAACAAAATTATACAATGGAGGGATTTTGGTGAAAATAGGAGTTTGGTGCAGAAGGAAAAGGAGGTGCTTATATTAAAACAAAACTTCTGAGAATACAGCAGAACAGCTGAAACCTGTTGCATCGTGCCCAAGTGGGAACCCCAGGATTCTTTGCTCGTAGCAGAAAGAGCTTACGGCTGCTCAAGCATAGGTATATTGCCTATCTGGTCCTGTGGAGGTGGAGTGGAGCTCAAGTGGAGGCTGGTGTCCCTACATGTGGGAAGCTGAAATCTTTCTGTATCGTATGTTTCAGGAGATGGTTGGCCAGCAGCCACAGAGAGAACAGGAGGAAAGTGAGTGGGTGATCACCCAGCAAGGTAGGAAGAAGACAGGCAGAACAGAAATCCTCCGATAGTGTCGCTTTCACAAACCTATTTTCTGTGCTGAATACTGGTGAGGGTGACGACATCTTTGGCAAATCCACAGCACAGTGGGGCAAATGACTCCATAGGGAAATGTAGCAATGCAGTTGTCAAGGGAATTCAATTGTCAGGGGGATAGAAAAGTGTTTCTGCAACCTCTGACGTGGCTCTCACATGTTGCCTCTCTCGTGCACAGTGGAGCATGTCGCAGAATGCACACAGAACATTCTCTGGGGTGAGGGAAGTTATGCTCCTTGTTACAATCAATGACAAAGTAAAGAAAAGCGTAGAAGTCCTATAGGTAGCGTTTCAGGAGCATGGTAAAAAACTAAAGAGCAAAGGTAGTAACCTCTTGATTACTTCCAGTGCCATATGGCAATGCTTACAGGAAGAGCAAGAAATAGTGGGTTAATGGTGCAGAAATGGTGCAGGACGGTGGGCTTCACTTTCCTGTGCATTGGACCAGATCTGGGGCAGAAGTGACCTGTACAAGGTGGAATGGCTGCATCTGTACAGAGTTGGAACCAATGAATTAGCAGGCAGGTTAGCTAGTAATGTTGAGGAGGGTTTAAATTCACTTATCATTAGGGAGGAAAACAGGATGTAACATCAGAGAAGAGAAGTAAACAACATAGAGGACCAGGAGAGACAAATAACTTTGGCTGCATCAAACTCCGTAGTTGCACATTCCAACTGACCAAGCTAGTCAATATTGCAAAACTCCATTACCTCATGCCTCAGGTCGCAGAAACTCTCATTCAAACCATATCATGTCCAGGATTTACTATGCCAAGGCCCTGATTGTTGGCCTTCCTAACTCCTCCATCCATAGGCTGCAGATAATCCAGAACTCTGCAGCCTATGTCCTCTCTTGCACTAAGCTCCCTGATCCCATCTCTCCCATTCTCGCCCGACATTGTTGGCTTCCCATCATTCAGAGGATTCAATTCAAGATCCTGGTCCTCACATTTAAAGCCATCCATGGACTTGCCCCACCCTACCACTGCAAACTCCTAACCCCCTATCAACCAGTCCGCTCCCTGCACTCAGTGGGCTCGCCCTGCTCCATGTCCCCTGAATCACTCAACGCACTATCAAGCCTTCAGCTACTTTGCTGACAACTTTTAGAATTCCATCCTGAAATCCCTCAACCTCACCACTCCCTAGCCTCCATCAAGTCTAGTCTCAATCCCCTTCTCTTTGACCATGCCATTGGTCACCCCCCTGTCCCCTTGCTTCTCTCCACCCTCCCTGATACCAATCCCATCTCGGGTTGAAGCACTGACTGTCCAGCACCTTGGGATATCCTCTGGATGTAAAAGGCACTCTATCAATGTAATTTTGTTGTTTTTGTGGCAGTGTGGAGATAGGAGGGTGACTGAAGGCACGATCGAAGAGTAGAATATTTAGACTGGCCTTCAAGGAGTCATGGGAGGGAGCAAGGTAAAGGGATTGTGGGATGGAGTTCCAAAGTGTATGGGCAGAGAGGCTGAAGGCCTGGCCACCGATGGTAGGATCGGTAGGGCAGGAGACATGGAGCAGACCAGAGCTAGCTGAATTGAAAGGGAGTCAGCAGGTCGGAGAGGCAAGAGGGGGTAAGGCTGTGGAGGGCCTTGAATATGAGGGCAAGGATTTTGAAATTGATCCTCTGAGAACCAGTGGAACCAGGCAAGGGTGGGGGGGAATGGGGTCATGGAGCCTGGAAAGGTAGAGGACATGAGCTGGATTTTCGATGATCTGCAGCTTGTGGAGGATTAGACATGCCTACAAGTGACAAACACAGGTGTAAGGGTTTCAGCGGCCTGAGGGGTGAGGCAATGATGGAGACAGGCGATGTTGTGGAGGTGATGGAAAGTGGTTCTGGTCATGGCAAAGATATGAGGAAGAAAAGACAGTGCAGGTTCAAACAAGACCCCCAGGTTCCTGACTGGTTTGGTTAGGTGGAGTGTGCATCCATGGATGATGATGCTGCTGGCGCCTGAGATATGGAGGCGCTGGCATGAATCAATCAGGAGGACATTGGTTTTGCTTATGCTCTGCCTTCCCTCACCTCCAAAATATTGCCCAACTCCGCCATTACCTTACCCCCAAGGCCACTGAAACCTTCATTCATGCCTTCATCACATCCTGGCTTGACTATGCAAACCGGCTTGTTGGCCTTCCCAATTGCTTCCTCCATAGGTTGCAGATAATCCAGAACTCTGCAGCCTGTGTCCTCTCCCTTGTAAAAAAGTACCACCATAACCATGGTACTGCCATGGTACTTTTTTATGCTCCAAGCTTTTTGACCCATCTGCCCCATCCCCACCCTACTCCATTCATCCAGAGGATCCAATAACTCCTAACCCTCCACCAACCTGCCTGCCCCTTCTGCTCAGCATGCTCTGGCCTGTTCCATGTCCCCCACCTCACCTGCTCCATCCGGCGGACGAGCCTTCAACCACTCTGCCCCTAACCTCTGGAACTCCATCCCACAGTCCCTCCACCTCGCCCCTTCCATGGCCTCCTTCAAGTCCTGCCTCAAAACCCTCCTCTTTAACAGTCCGATTGGTCACCCCAAATCACCCGCTTTCCCTCCACCCCCACCGCCATGATCCCTGACGACAGCTCAGGTCTGAAACAATGACTGTTCAGCACCTTGGGATGTCCTCCTGACGTGAAAAGTGCTATAAAACTATAATTTTGTTGTTCATCTGTAGAAAGTTGTCTCTCATCCAGGACTTGATGTCTGATAGGCAATCTGTCAAGACAGCAGCAGTCCTGGAATTGAGGGTGGAGGCAAAGAGGTGGAGTTGGGTGTCATCCGCATACATATGGAAATTTACCCTATACTGTGAAAGATTCCGCCAAGATGGAGCATGTAGAGGTTGAAGCGGAGGGGACTGAGGACAGAGCCCTGAGGAACATTGCATGAGACAGTATGGGGGCTGGTAGGGTAATAATTGACAGAGATAAAGTGGAGATGGTGTGAGAGGTAGAACCTGAACCAGTCAAGAACAGATTATCTCAAAATGGTTCACAGCATTACTCAAAACTGGAGTGACTGTATTTTACAGGCAGACATGTATTCCACAATATGTAATTTGCTTCTCAGAAATGTGTAAGAAATTATTTGCATAACATGTATTAATGTTTGATAACTTGAATGAATAATTGTGGAAAATGTCCTGGAGTCTAAATTAATTTGTTATTGTTTTTAAAGCTCAGTCTGAAAATTGTTAAAGAGCAAACCCCTTGGAATATATTGAAAAAATGTGCCTATGTTACAGTTAGGACAGAAGTAGCAGTAGTGTGAAGCATACTCCTGCTATAACAAGTACTCACTACAAAAGGCTAATGAAATAACTCAGTTACATAAATTGACTGAAGTGAGCACAGTTACATTTCAATTTCACTTAAGAGACACACCATTCGCTAATCAGGCACTCAGTTATGGAAAACATTTTATGCATGCTTAAGTTATATTTACCAAGAATTTACTGTGCATCAGAGTTAGAGCCACTTACACTGTATATGACAGAATTGTTTCTTAAGCAGAAAGTACCAAGTAATTCTTGTTGACTACAGCAAGAGAAGATTTGCCAAATGAAATCAGTGCCTTTGTCATATTAGCCTTCAGCTTTGGACTGAGCAAACATCATACTATAGTTCTTCCACCTTTACTTGGTGGAGGCTATAGTACCTGAATAACATAAGTGCTAAATGGTTATACCTTTTTTTGTGACATTGTCTTATTTGTTTCATTAGAGCACATTGCTTTCTGCATGATATGTTGTGTGCACTGGTACAACACAGTACTGCTAAAGCACAACACATCTTCTACGTAGCCTCATATGTAGCTCAGTAAATGCCATATTCATCACTGTCACTAAAAAGGTAGAAAGCCTTGGATCTAAAGCAATGTATCCGCACTAGGATTCACAAAAGATCTATAAATATTTGGCCTGAATTTCCATTAGCCTGTAAGACCATTTTATCTTTGCATTTAATTGTTCCCGCAGTTCTTAAAAACTCTAACTTCCAAAATTTGAGAGTTTTAGAATTTTCCACTATTCTCCACTTCCTTAAAAAGACAAAATGGCCTAGTAGACTCATCCTGTAAAATACTCCCAGTAACTGAATAACTTGTATCAGGCACAAGAACTCTGTTGCAATTTTCGAGGCATATCAGATCAGAGTTCTTGCACGTCGGCATGAGGTACATCTAGTTATCTGCGAATTCTGTTATGAATATTTCAGATAGCAATATGTGATTGTCTTCCTGTGTGTGTTTGTCTGAGTGTTTCTATTCATTATTATGTGTATGTGGATGTGTACATGTAGATTTGTGTCTGTATGTATGTGGTTCTGTGTGTGTATTTCCCGGCATGAAATGTGCTACTATATGTAAATGTAATTTTGTTATTGTGTTATTCCATATTCATGGACTACATGTGTAAGAATGGAGCATAGCTTTTTCCCTATTCCCTCCGCTCTACAAATCAGAAACATGGTGAACAACACCTTCCTCAACAAAATGCAAACATTATTTTCACACTACTAAAAAATCAAACACTATTCCAATGGTTTCACTACAAATAAGACAGCTTTCTGATTAGAATACTGCAAACACTGGTTTCTATAGAAAAAAAATCTATTACATTGAATAACAGATTCTAGCAATTTATAAGCTGTTGTCACAGATCTCTTATTTCATTCCCATTTAACCTTTCAGTCAGAAACAATACTTATATTGCAGGGGAAAGCCTATCTATCACCATGTTTTCTGCAGACATGGTTAGCATAAGCAAGTAAGCAAGGGGGATGGGGAGGGCAGTGCAAAACAGCAGTAACTGGTTTGTGTTTAACCATAGATTTATGGCATGGTAGGCACATGAAGTAATCAGGGCTAGTTCCTGCAGAGACTCAGAGATTTGCTCTGTGCTGACAGACTATACTTCATATGGGATAATAATTGCTATGTGATAAATAAAGAGCGTCAACAGTACATTGCTTTCATGTTCACTGCAAATACACAATCTCTACACTTTGCATTACACCTTGAAAAACACTTTGAGGCATGTTGAAAATATGATATCAAATGCAAGGATCATTATTATTAATGCTGTTGATTGCTGCATGATGTGAAATACACTTGGTCCAACATATCACATTTCCAAATAGAAATTGTAAATAATAAAATGGAAGTCAGTGATTTCTGGTTCAGCTTTCAGATGATGATCAAAGGAGATTTTTAGCACCTTGCTAAGTTTCATCTTTGTGGGTAGTTTGCCAGGACACTGGGATATACTCCCTTGAACACGGCCGTAGGATCTTTAATATACAGCTGAACAGACAAATGGGACCTCGGTTTAACATCCTACCCAAAGGCTGGTACTTCTAGCAATGCAGCACTCTAGCATTGAATTAGGATGTCAGCCAAGATAAAGTCCTGACATTTACTTCAACCCACAACGTTCTGACACAGATGAAAGAGAGCTGCCACCTAAGCCAGGCTGAAAAATTATTTTGTAAATGTTCCAAATTAGAGCTCAGTTGAAAAGGAAATTGCAAAACATGCCTGATGAACTACAACCATAACAAATGCAAAAGGGTCAGAAAAAAACGTAAGCCTACCAGATTGTACCATTCTTACTGTAGTTTATTACTATAAGAAAACTACAATATTTCCCACATCAGCATGTTTAAATCACACAATAAGATGCCATTTGGGTTTTATAAGGCAGTTTTTTTTGTTTCAAAATTTCTGTCACAGCTTGTGAGCAGAAATGCTTAGTTTCTTGTTAAATACTGCCATCTAGTGTCTCCATATTCCACAAAGAAGCTGCTTTGAAAGTCCTCATACCTATAATTTAATTACAGATGCTTGAGCATACATTGAGTATGACTTCTGAAAGCAAATCATTGATCTCTTCTAATTGCATTCCAGCTACATGTTGTTTCCTAGCAACGGACTAGAAAAAACAATTTCTTAGCAAAATTCCAAAATAGTTATCTATTAGCTGTTTCACTACTGGTAGAAAAAAATGACTTTTATTATCACGTTGATCCAATCTACTTTTTGGATGAGCTGTTAGACCAAAGTTCTGTCTATCTCTTCAGGTTAACATGAAATATTCCATTTGAAAAGTGAGTTTTTTTCCAGAGTGTTCTGGCTATCAAATCTCCGAACAAAATGTGTTATTCATATCAAGGCTGATTTGAGATTTTGCTATGTGAAAATTGCCTACCTGTTCACGTACAAATACACTGCTCTTTACGAAGAATCCTGTGAAGTGCTTTATGATGCACTAAACATGAGAGGTGCTATATATGATGCAAGGATTATTATTATTATGTGATGAAACATCTTATTTTTCAACCAATCTTAAAAACAGGAATTGAATGTGTTCTCTCATACGCAATCCCACCTACCCCACCACCCCACCTCCCAGTGTAAAGCTTTCTGGTAGCATTTTGGATGTCAGTAAACTATATTGATTTTTAAGTTTTGATCTCAAAGTCAATGTTTGAGTGCTGATTGTGTTGCTTCAGTTCCTTTTCAGTTAAGTCTTAATTTTA
Organism: Hydrolagus colliei; assembly: GCA_035084275.1. NCBI lineage: Eukaryota > Metazoa > Chordata > Chondrichthyes > Chimaeriformes > Chimaeridae > Hydrolagus > Hydrolagus colliei. The sequence continues at coordinate 88,457,047 of CM068743.1, forward strand.
GCTTCACTCAAATACTGATCTCTGTGATTGGGAGCAGCAATGTCGTAGAGAAATCTATGGCAATCTACATTATGTTGAGACAGAGGTGGGGAAGTGGGTGTAAGTTCAACGACTACTCCACTAAATTTTAGAAATTGATGGAAAAACGTGATGTGTAATTTACCGGATTCAATTAAGAATTACATCAAATGTGTTATGCTACAACATATTCTGATCCCATAGAACTTGGTTCAAGTAACAGGTATTAATTAGTTTGAGCATTAGCCAAATGGATTTATGAATGTCATCTACCAGTTGATAGATATGATGCTCGATGCTCTTCTTTAAATCTGTCTGTGACATTTTGAAGTTTCAGGAATGTGAACTGACATTTGACATAATGCATTCGTTGTTCATTATTTATATTTCTATGCAGGTTTATTAGAATGCTAATCTTTAACTTAATTCTGATGCTAACAAGGTATATTCTGTTGGAATTTGTAATTAGCTCTCTGCTCAGCAAGTGAACCTTCTAGGAGATGATATCAAACATATTAATAATATAAGGTAATCCTAATGTATGTTATAACATATTTTACAACAGGAGGACATTTCAACGCGCTTCACAGGATTTACTATGAAGTCTAGTGATTGTGTGTTCTGTAGGCAAATGTAATAACCCATTTCCATGCAAAATACCTTTCAAATAGTTGTGAAGTGAATGGCCTCATTTATCCTCTTTAATATTACCAAACTCCCTGAAACTCTGTGGAAGAACAATCTGGAACTTTATGACTGGAGTATTTTAAATTATACATGTAAATAAGTTTAGATTTCACAGTGGTTCAATTATTTTCTGGGTACAAATTGTTACAAGGAGTGCAATTTCTATTTGATGAGGAAAGTTAATGTGATGTTTATCACAATCACCAGTTGACAGAATACTGCTGTTATTAAGCACACATGATTGAAGGTGTTGATTTTTTTTACACACATGGATGCCAATGGCCCTTTGATGCTGACAGACAACCTCAGCTGTACTCTTTGATCTCTTACCCTAGTACAACAGGACGAAAGCAATGAGCAGCAACATAATGCCTGCAGGTTGCCTTTTTCTTTTTAAAAAATATCACATTTTGTGCCTTTCTACTAATAGCAGAATACGACATTGCACTTTGGAATATTAAAAGTAGGAGATTGTTGGCAGTCTGTGATTCATCCAAACCAGAAAAACAATCACATGAACAGCAAACAAAATTCTGCAGCTCTTTCTACATAACATTACTGTACATTTCACATTGTTGAGCATAACATTAGAAAAATCAATAAAACTCACTGAGAAGCCTTAGATGAAGGTCATTGGCATAATCTCATTTTGTGGATTACCACCTTGCTTAGATCTTTCACATTTAATAATAATAGTAATCCTTACATTTGATATAGCGCTTTTCACGACTTTAAGACGTCTCAAATCACTTCACAGAATATACTGTAAAGTGAATTGACTGTATTTGTGGGTGAAACACGGCAGCCAATTGTGCACAGCAGTGTCCCACAAACAGTCATGGATTGAAATGACCAATTTTATTGTTTTTTTGAGGGATTATTATCAGGTGTGTGGAGTAATGAAACTAGCCCAAGGTTTCGCCCTGACCTGCCTGGATTCGAACACAGGTCTCACGCTTGCAAGGCGAGTGCTCTAACCACTGAGCTACAGGACTCCATAATTTTTATTATTTGCTGAACAAACGTAGATGTTTTACAATTATCATTTACCTTGCATTTTATACACCAGGAGGATGTGTCACACCTTGTTGGAAACCGGAGCTGTAGGCGGAGCTCGGGAACAGGATAAATTAAACTACCCTGTTTATTGAAATATTTCCTAAGGCTGACAGATGATACAGTAGATAAAGCTACAGGTTAGCTAGGAGCTCGCTGGTCTGAATCCCTGGTTGTGCTGATCACCCGGGGCATCACTATCTTGGACATCAACCTCACTAATAAAGTCATTCCGGACCACCCCTTAATCTCCCTTAACACCACCATAGGCCTCCCTCTATTCAATTCTCTATCATCATCTACCGCCCCTGGAAAAAAAATCTCCTCCCTCTCCCTCTCCACTGCCCTGGAATCATCTGAGCTCCTCTAGCCCCCACAGACTGATCTACCCTGACTCCATATCGCATATCTCAACTCTCGAACTGCTTCATAGTCCCGTAATTCCCCCTGATTCACCAGCCATTTCCAATCCATCAAGGCACAAATGCTAGCCGCCGAACGCACCTGGACCAAATCCAAATTAATGGTCCATCGGCAGATTTGGCTTCATCATACCAAGATCTACCACTCCTACTTCATCTATACCAAATCTACATTCTACACCAAGATAATCTTGGAGGCCAAGGATAACCCCAGACAACTCTTCTCCACCACTAACCACCTCCTCTGTCCACCTTTCCATGCCTCACCCATCCTCTCCTCCAACTGCGAGAAGATGTTGTGCTTGGGATCTGTTTGGCTACCTGTCCACCTCTAACCCCTCATTACCTTCTTCATCGGGGTTACATATCCCAACTCTTTGGGGTTACATACATAATTATAAGAAGAAGAATCCTTGCATTTGATATAGCACTTTTCATGTCTTCTTGATGTCTTAAAGCACTTCACAGAATACACTGTACAGTGAATTGACGGTATATATGTGTGGATGAAAAGTTGAGGCCAATTTTGCACAGGTGTGTCTCACAAACAGTCGTGGATTATAATAACCAATTTATAATTGTTTTGTTTTGTGGGATTATTATCAGGTAGGTGGAGTAATACCTGATAATATCAGGTATTCACCCTGCCTTGAATTGAACCCAGGTCTCTCACTTGTAAGGCGAGTGCTATAATCAACGAGCTGCAGGTCAATGTGTGCTATTTGGGTGAAAAGAGGTCAGGCACAGCTGTGATACCCCCTACATTTGTTTCGATTCATGAGTTTTGCGTTTTAGTTTCTTTAACTAACAATGTGAGGTTACCTCACCTTATCATGTGATAAAAGGAGAAGTAACAATAGTGCCTACGTGCCAAAGTAACCATGGTCAATGGAGGTACAAGGCCAGAGTGAGGTCTTGCAATTGGCTGAGTAACTGTTCTGGCGACACGTGACCGCAAGAGCCTTAACCTTTTAAAAGCGTCGAGACAAAGAAATAAGCAGAGCGGAGCGGAGGAGCAGAAGGACCTGATGGAAGACACTGTAACGTGACAGTAGCCAAGCCGCTCTCGAGAAGGAGAAACAACTGGTGGAAGATACTGTAACTGACAGTAGACAAGCCGCTCTCAAGGAAGGGAACCAACTGCTGGAAGAGCTGTAACAAAGACAGCAGGTTGCAGAGAATAGAAATAATCAATCTCTTGCTGGACAGTATACACCACTAAACAGAGGAGAGTAGAGTATTAGGTTGCAGAGGATAAATAATCAATCTCTTGCTGGACAGTATACACCATTAAGGGATCCCTCTGTGTTTAGTGTCAAGCCCTGACGGGTTAGCCTGAATAAACAACCTGTTTTGATGAGATACGACTCTAGTGCATTTCACTCATTGGTCGCATCTCTAACACATTTACAGTGGCCTGCTGACACTCAACGTCCTATAACATATTGGTTAAAGCAATCGTCTCACAAGCAAGAGCACCCAGGTTTGATTCAGGCAGGGCAAAACCTTTGGCAAGTTTCCGTAATCCATTTGATTATTGTCAGCAAGAATCTGGTTGAATGTTGATTGGTGGATCACATTTCTGGGTATTATAATCCCTTAAAAAAAATGTATTCAATCCAATGACTATTTGTGGGACATTGCTGTGCTCAATTGTGTGCCAGGTTCTGCCCGCAAAATATGCATTCAGTTCACTTTACAGTGTATTCTATGAAGAGCTTTAAGACATCTCAACCATGTGACATGGCACAACATCAAGTTCAAGGATTATTATATTCTTATTTTTATATCGAGGCTCACACACGAATAATAATCATTTTTGCAGGGTATTGGATGGTGAACAACACTAGTAGAATGGTAGTCCAATAAGTGGAGTCCAAACCAGGAACAAAAAGTAGGGAGAAAATTTGAAATATGCTGAGACACACAAATTTTTATATGAAAAATTCCCTTATTTTCACTGTTACTGTTCAAATAATTTATTCTGCTTGACATGCATTATCTAGTAGAGGTTTCAATATAAATTTACAGAAGCTATTCACCAAATTATTTTAGGGAATGTAATTTTCTTTTACATTTTCTTTTAAGTTGTTGTGACAACACTTAGAAATTCATGGTGACAGGGCAGTTATCACTTGCACAGCTTTGAAATCATTTTCCTTTGATCTTTAATTCCCTCCTTCCTCACCCACTCTGAAGATCCTAAATGTAAGAAAGACCTCATTTTCTGCCAATTGGTTTAGTGAGCACTGAGATCATGGAGTAATTGATATCATAAAATGATACAGAAAATGACCTCCTTCAAAGATTGTCATCCACAAATGATGCAAAATGCATTATGTGAAAATAAAATTATGTTAGTGCCACCTAATCCATGTATTTTCTGAAACAGCAAAATAATATGAAGGTTTGGAGCAATGATTAGAAAACAATTTCTGACATTCAGAATGACAGGTTTTGACAGGCCTTGTCTCATTTGAGAAACAATGATTTAATGTTACCCTTATCTGATAGATACAAATGGATAGGCATTATGAAGAAAAATACTATCTGGGGTGATCTATAAATTCTATTATTCCTCAACAAAGACACAACTTTCTAATAGGGCATCTGATGAGACATGATTCCCAATCATCTTTGACCACAAGAGTATGTCATGTAACCCACATACCTCCTTGGCTGTGAGATGTTGATTTCACATCAATACCACTTTCACAATTGATGAACAAATTACACAAACAGAAACTGGATTCTGGGATGGAGTTCCAGGAAGTTAGAGCAGAAAGGCTGAAAGCCCTACCACTGAGGGTGGAGTGGGCAAGGTGGCGGACATGAGGTCAGCCAGTGACTGCTGATTTGAGGGACAGGTCGAGTTGGTCGGGTTTTAGAGTGTAACAGAGCTGCAGGGCAAGATCTTGGAGGAATTTGAAAGTGAGCATGAGGATCTTCCACTCAATCCTCTCGGGAATGGGGTACCAGTGGAGTCAGACAATAATAGTGGTTATTAAATTCCACTATTATGGATTCATAATAATTTACAAAGAGAACACAGACAGCTACGTTTTGAATCGTCTAGACTGCGGAATTATACCTCAGGGATCTGAGGTAAAATTTGGTCCTTATTGAAAGTGGCAATGCAGATAGAGAAGGCTGTTAAAAGATCAAATAAAATCATTTCATACATGCAAAGCTTTTTAATTAAATCATCAGAAAGTGATCATGAATCTCTGACATTATTTTGGCCACAGTATGCAGTTTGGGGAGATAATAATCCTTGCATTTGATATAACGCCTTATTGCACCTGAGAAACATCTCAAAGTGCTTCACAGATTATACTGTAAAGTGAAGTGATTATATTTTGTGGGCGAAATGCAGCAGTCAATTATACACAGCAGAGTCCAACAAATAGGCATGGCTAATTTATTATTTTTTCTTGAGAGTTTATTATCAGGCGTATTTACAATTTACTGCTTTTCTGATCACAAAATAAGAAACAATTTATGTACTTTAAGCTGTGTAGTCCATACCAGTACCTGTGATAAACTAGGACAGTCATGATAGTGTTAAACCAACATTCCTCTGTATTACTGGTGATGTCTTTGGCTTGGTCCTGCTCATGTAACCTGATGGAGATCTATAAGAGTGGTTTTATAGGAGAGATGGAAAGAACAAGGAATTGGGATTAAGAATCATTTGATTTGCAATAGAAACAGCAATTGCGACATGACAAATGGGTCAAATTGCTGTGGTCATATATTTCTATATTTCTACAGTTCCAGCTGGAGTTGAAGTAGATCTCTGAGGGAAGTTATCTAATGTGTTTCTTGTTGAACCTTATACTGTTCAATATTGTGCAGCAATATTTTCATCTATTGAGTTCAGCATCAGTAATCAGGTGACGGGAGCAGTGTGACTCTCCAAACAACTAATGAGAAAACTGTCAAAAATTTATCAAATGCACATATTTTATGGTGAGAATAGAAGTTGCTAAGGGAAAGCTTAAAGAATCCCAAGTGTATTAATTAACTTAGTGTTCATACTAAACAGTGTGAAGAAGCCAAAATGAGACATACAAGATCCTGGGTTTTGTTGTAAAATGTACTGAATACCCCATTAGCAATGCCAAAACTGTAGCATGCTCTGCTCAGACTACATGTGGAGCTCTGTGTAGTTTTGGTTACCACAAGGAAACTGCCATAAAGCTAGAGGCAATGCAAAGGAAGCAACAAGGCTGATCTCAATTTTTTTGGGGTCAGTCAAGCATTTGACACATGCCCATCATTATGTGTATTCAAATCAGATTGAAAGTTCTACATATAAATTCCAACTCTAGATATGTGAGCATGTGTTCCTGAACATATACACTAGGGAATGCCCCTACCCTCAGAGAATTGTCTTCCAGAGTTAACAGGAGATGAGTGGGAAGAAGAGTAGCCTTCAGTTATTAATCTGCTCCCCCAAGTATTAATGTACAGCTGTACCTGACTTAACTTGTCACTACCAATTAAGGCATGTCATCCTGCTGTCAGTATCTGATCTATACATTTTCTGTCTGACTAGCCTTACTTTATTAATAAATCCATTAATTTGCCAACAATGTTCTATTTGTGGAGTCCTGTAGCTCAGTGGTTAGAGAACTCACCTTACAAGCGAGAGACCTGGATTTGATTCCAATCAGTGTGAAACCTTCGGCAAGTTTCCTTACTCCACACGCCTAATAATAATCCCTATATATTAAAAAAGATTGGATATTTCAATCCAAGACTGTTTGTGGGACACTGGTGTGCGCAATTGGCTGCCGTATGCAATTGGTTGCAGCATTTCGCCCACATATATGCAACAACAACTTTGATTTATATAGCACCCTCCATGCCGGACGGCGTCTCAGAGCGCTTCACAGTAACGTATCCTGGGACCAAGCCAGGGGCAGCGGTAGAAAGGTGACCAAAGGCGCGGTCAAAGAGAAAGGTCTTTAGGTGTGATCTGAAACTGGGAAGAGAGGGGCCAAGATGAAGGGAGTGAAGAAGGGAGTTTTAGAGTCTCGGTCAATTCAATACAATACAGTCAATTCACTTTACAGTATATCCTGTGAAGCACTTTGAGACATCTAGAAGATGTGGAAAGCTTTATATCAAATGCAAGGATTATTATTATTATATCAGATAATTAGCTGAACTGGGAGCACTAAACAACAACCACTGTGGGCTGGGATTCTTCCCGTTCAATGCTTGTTAATCCTACAAAACACAGTCCTGGTGGATAGGGTGGTCCAAGTTGGACAAGCAGTGGGAAAGCCTGATGGTGTTTGCAATATTAAGCTTGCGTGTTGCACCATTGCACATTCTGGGTATCTAAACCTTGACGCTTACCAATCTGCTCCTGTGATTAGATAAACAGATAACATTCCTCTGGGGAGCAAGTGTGTAGTCCACAAAAACAAATGTAAAACATACACATGTGGAACTTTTTGTCATGTGGTATAATAATCTTAAGGTTGTTGAAGGGTTTCCACATGTGTCCAACACTGGATCCCAGTGCCTTGGGAAGTCTTCTGACGTGAAATGTGCTCCACAAATGTAATTTTGTTGTTGGCAATCTCCTCTTCCTTTGTCTATTCCAATGAAAATAGACCCAATTTTCTCCTGACAATTAGTAGCTCTCATCCTAAAATGGGGAAAGTGTTTCATTTATGCGTCAATGCTTAAATGATATTGTTTATTCCTTAATGATTGATTAATTTTACTGGTTCCACAAAATTGTGAGTTTATAAACAGTACCTAGATTCATTGGAGTTGTGCTCTCAATAAGTGAGGGAGCATAGGAATGGAGAAGAAGCTGGGAGCAAATAAATATTGTGAAGACATGGAAGCAGCAGCAATTGTTGTAATGTCACAATCAGGTTTAAGATTCAAATTGCACTTTGGTCAGTTTGTTTTCCCATTTGCAACTACTTAGACAAAACAACTCGCATGAGTTTGCTCATATTAATTAATTGATTGAGTGGTGCACGTAGCATTCAAGTAAAGCTACTAAATTATAATGATTGCAGTGACAGGATATACACAGCACCTAAGTAACTGAAGGTTACTCAGTGATTAGCTGATAAAAATAGGTATAGAGAACAGAAAGATAATTTGAGAGCCTAATTTGTTGTGATCATTAAAATCAGTAATAGTTTTCAGACATATTGCATTAGCAAATAGAGTGTTATACATCTAGCCAAGACTTACATGATAGTTCTGCCAATAAAGCTTTGCCAGAAGCTCTAAAGTCAATTCTTACAATCACCTACAAAACACACAGTTCCTATATTTTATAATGAATACTGAGAAGCATTTTGAGATGTCCATCGTACTGTGGGAGGCACAATATAAAATCTAAGGATTATCATAATTATAATTTGCTAGAAAATGCTCTGAATCACAAGCTGTAAGCAGAACCCTAAGACAATAGTTCACATATTTGAGAAGTATATGTATAAAAGCCCTACCTTGGGGCTTTGGATTCTCATAGTAAGGGATGACAAACCAGTGAATTGCTGGTTGTATGCTGCATTGCTGGATGTACTGAGGTTGACCTGTCTACCTGTTTGGATGGAACTCCAACAGTCCAGTTGTTCGATAACAACTTTTAAAAGAGAGGTGAATAGTTATTTGGGGAGGACAAGATGGCGGGATTATGGGGAGAGCCGGGGAGTGGGATTGACTTTGAATAACTCTTTTGAAAAAGCCAGCACAGACACAATAGGCCGAATGGCCTCCTTTCATGCTGTCAAATTCTATGTTCTATCTGAACATACACCCTGAGGGACTCAACTCTTGCCAACCTGTGCCTAATACTGTACGCTGTGGAATTAGGTATACAGGATGTGTCTCTCCAGCAATCGAGTGCACATTCCATGCCAACAAATATCTCTGGAATTTCCATGTATAAGTGGGATGCATGGAACTATGTTTGGTTTGGGTACTCTTAAGCATGGTGATGGGGTCATGCATAGGTTAGATATTCAGCTGACTAAAAATAATACTTTCAGTTTGACAAATGTGTGTCAATATAGATTATACCAACTGAAATGTATTGGTTATTTAGTAATTGAATTGTGACATGGGCATATGGAAGACTAATTCTATGCATTTCCTTTAAATATCAATCTATTTCATTTAATAAGATTTGGCTTAAAAAAAATTATACAGCCTGACATGGGGTTAAAGTGCAAATGTTAAAGTCCAGATGACACCCAACTATACATTTCCACAAAACACAAAATACTGCAGATGCTGGAAATCTGAAACATCCAGTTGTGACCTACAATCCTCTGATGTTCTGTCAGCTTGTTTGTCGGACATCAAGAGCTGGATGAGTGCAAATTTTCTGCAGTTAAGTGTCAAAAAGAAGGAAGCAATACTATTTGGCTGCCGTCAATGTCTTCTGTCCCAAGGCTTTAACCTCCTGAACTGTCTTTATGAATCTCCGAAACCATGTGCAAATTAGGTGTCAGGTTTAATCTCCAGTTATCCTTCCCCCCCCACATCCAGTCCCTCAACAGTATCGCTTTTTTCCATTTCCATCATGTTGCCCATCTCTGCCAATACCTCACGCCAACAGCTGCAGACACCCTGGTCCATGCCTTTGCCACCTCTTATCTGGACTACTCTGATGCCCTCCTCGCCAGTCTGCCATCCGCTACCATCCATAAAATTCAGCTCATACAAACTCCGCCACCCGCATTCTCAATTGCACCAAACTCTTGTGTTTAAATCCCTCTATTCCTCCGCACCCCACTATCTCTCTAACTTCCTTTCCCTCCACAGCAGTACGTGCTCCCTCTGCTCTTCTTGGTCTGGTCTCCTTGTCCCTGAATCCTCCACTCCACCATTGGCAGCCGTGCTTTCAGCCACTATGCCTCTAAACGTTGGAACTCCGTCCCTCAACCCTTTCATCTCGCCCATTCCTTCCCCATCTTCATGACGTGCCTGAAAACCTTTCTCTGTGACTGTGCTTATTGTCACCTTCCCTCTCCCACTGGCTCTGCCTCAGGCTCTTTCATTTTAAATTGCTTTGAGACGCCACCCAGCATGGAAGGCACATTTTTGTTATTGTATATTATCAGCTGAATGGTTATCATCTCATTGGCCCAGTGAGCAAAGACAGTCCCAATGTAGGCTATGGGCAACAGATGCATTTTTATTTTTTGATTTGTATTACCTGATACAGTAGTACTTGAAGACTATAATTGCTTCAATACTCTTGAGATGGCAAGAATTTTTCTCACCCATGTTCTGTGTCCAGCATCTCTCCTGTTCCCTCTCCTCTTGCAAGAAAATGTCTGAGCGGTGAGAACAGGATCCTATTTGGCTATAGTCTAATCACCTGCCAACCCTCAAAGCCCACATTTGAATAATTGCTCTATTTGGCAAGATTTCAGAGGACTTCTAATGCCAATGAAACCATACTCCAGCCAGTCAGAAAGAAAAGTGGAGAATATTGGCACACAAAATATAGTGAAGCCAAATGAACACCACAGATCCCATGCTCCTGAGTTAAACTCAACCTGTGCAAAACTGTTTAATTCAAAGACATTTTCAATCCCAAACAGAATCCTTTGGTATTTAAGAAGATCTGTGGAACACGTAACATATTGATTCAACATACTGAGCTGTACAGCAGCGGTAGTCATAAAACTTCTGACGTCCAGCTGTGTTAATATATCAGTCATTTGATTGGCTCATTATGTGTAAGAAGTGAGTGACATGAACAAATTCCTTTTAGAATTTCGACTTTAGTGCCCCTTCAATTTAAAACCTAACGAGAACAATTTATGTTACAATTCATTGGAGAGGGACAAAGAAGTTGCTTAAAGTAGACTATAACAAATTAGGTATGCCTTTCTGTACATAAGAAGTACAATGCTATGCATATTATTTGGTGACTATTTATCCTTTTCCAACTTTCCAAGTAGGAATATGAATCTGAGAAAGTTTTCTGGAAATAGTCACTGACATTTTTCTCAGGTTGTCTGGTGACCATTTTCAGAGTCTTTTTAAATGTTTAAAATTTCTTTCATTTCAGATTTGTTTTTTAAACTAGACGTTAAAGATATTTGGAAATGATCCTTTCAAATCTTAGCAGTATTGGTGACAAAGAGTGGTAGATTCCAGGATAAGATACAAGTAAAGTGATTAATGTTAACATTTGGAATAAAGTTTACAAATAATTAATAATCCTTGCATTTGAAACAGTGGCTTTCACATTAGGAGGGCATTTCGAAGCATTTCATGTGATTTAATGTAAAGTGTAGTAACTATTTTTTAAGCAAACATAGGAGCTAATTTTACATATAACAATTTTCTTTTTCTTTTCAAATAGTGCCACGGGACCTTTGACATTCACAATAATAGGGACTATCGTTTAAACTAAAGTCTCATCTGAACGCTGGCTCCCGAGACAAATCCCCGGCACCATCACAAATCATCATAAATGAACATTAGAACAGAGTACTGCAGAAATGTGTTTGCTGGAACTGCAAATGTAGCTCAGGCAACACAAGTCTTATTAAATGACAGAAACATTTTCGTTTCAGAAATACCAGGTTGAAAAACATTGCTTGAATATTAATGTAGATCTCTGACTCATTCAGGAGTATTATTGCTGACACATAAAAAAGAGACGGAGAGAACATATCATTCACTGGAACATTTTTCACTGAGGTAATTAAACACTGCATCAGATTGAAGTCCATGAATAATTGCTCAACTCAAGCCTTTCCATACTAACCATAGAGTACCTGGTTTATTTCACTCAAACTCTTTCCCTTGAACATATTTATAAGCAAGTTGTGCAGAATCCTTGTAGTTTCCCTTGAATGGCTGGAACGTAAAGACATCAGATTATTCACAGAATGAATCATGTTCAGCGAAATGATTGTAGTCATGGCAGGCATAAGGAGCATTTTAAATGTCCTCAGGACCACTAGGATAAAGAGGAGAAAATCATCTAGTTTTCCTACTCCTGATTTTTCTGGCGACCATTGCTGTAGGAATACATGAGACAATGGCTGAAGGCAGATTTCTGCTTGACGGTGGAGTCCAACACAATGGTTTGAATAGGCTCCTGAAAGTCAGTCAAGAATCACACATGAAGAATCACACACATTTGTTGGCATTCTTTATTATGAATACGTCCACAATTCTAATATTTTTGTAATTGCTTTCAATTTTTACTGCCCTCCCTAAATGTATCCATGTGAAATGTTACTTAATCTTTCAATCTGTTACTTTTTTATTTTCTGTTTTTTTCATATGAAATATTAGCATCAAGTTTTGAGGTTAGATCCTTTTCTCCCGTGTCCAGATGTGACCTCACCTCAAAACTGTGCTTAACATTTTTAAGTATTGTGTGTGTCAGCTAGGTTCAGTGGCAACACTCTGGTCTCTGAGACATAAGGCTGTGGGTTCAAGCCCCACATCAGGACTTGAACTCACGTTGTCTAAACTGATACTCCAATGTAGTACTGGGAACATATATCATTGTCAAAGGTGCTGTCCTTCAGACAAAACATTAAACTGAAATCCCTTCTGCCTGTTCAGGTAGATATTAAAGATCCAATGGCTCTATTTGAAAAGAGAAGGGAGTTTCTTTCTCCCTATGTACTGGCCAAAAATCCCACAAATAAAAAAAAAGTTCACACATTCCATTGCTGTATGCAAACTGGCTGCCGTATTCTCTGACAAATACACAGTCAACCCACTTTGCAGTATATCCTATGAAGTACTTTGAGACATCTCGACTAAGAAATAAGACGTGATAACTTATGCAAAGATTATTATTATTTTACTACTAAAATGTTGTCTACTGTTCAGAGATACTGTGACAGAAATTGGGAAAGTGTTGATGTTTGGGGATCCAGGACGCAGCTTAAAGAGGATCTGAGAGCATGAAATCTGATCAGAACAGTACATGTCCACAAGCTAATAAAATGCTGGTTCTGTGGCAAGATGGATGAATGTGAGGCTTGGGAAACCAATCACTTGTGTGGTCACTAGGTATTTAGTTCTCCAACCATCTTATCAGAGGGTTACTTGCATACCAGGTTGTCATTGATTACTCCTCTTCCCATTTACTGGATGGGAGAAAATAAACATTAACTGACATTAACTCTTTCAACATGACATCCTAACATAATCCTAACATTTGAAGAGATCCAACCATCAGGACATTGTAGACTTATTAGCGGCTGCTGAGTATTATATAGCATTATCCAACTGAAGTGTCAAACTATGGTGTTGTTTTACTCTGATGGATGGCATCATCCACAATCAATAAATCAAGACATTCATCTCCATAGTGTCACTGCCCATGGTTTTGTTGTAAATGATACACTTTATCATTTTTACCATTGGTCTCACAGGCCAGCACAAACCGCCCAGCAGATGTGCCTCTTCTATGCTCCAGGATATAAGTTAAAGGTAATCGTGTGTCACAAAACTGGATTGAAAATGAAAGTTTGCATCATTTCATAACACATTCGATAATGATCCTTCATGTTATCGGATCTGTTATGAGAAAGAACATAAAAAATTGTTATGAACTCTTAAAGGCTGACTGTTAGAGTGAAGAATCCTGAAATTTGTGCAATGATTGGGGCCAAGGATTTCCACAGTTTATGCTGCTAAAAACAGGACACTGACTGAACTAATTTGGATATCCTGCAAAGCAGAAATAAAGTATAACTTTACAAGTAGAAAACTATAAGTTTTTCTAAGCTGCATCTGAGATAGTGCTCAAAACACCTTGAAAATTGGCTTCAGACTAAACCACATTTCTTAAATCGGGGTGTACAGGGTGTTCGAGTGCTTGAGCTGGAATATGATTAAAGCCAATAGAAAATTGAACAGAAGTTTTGGATAATGCAATGTTTGTACACACTATCACATTTCTCATGTCATATTATGTCACATTTCACATTAAAAGGTTATGGGGATAGAGCTGGAAGTGAGTTTGAATTGCTCTTTTCAAACAGTCGGCACAGACTCGATGGCCCGAATGGCCTCATTTTGTGCCGTAAGATTCTATGATTCTCAGCAGATGCTGCACTAGGAAAAATAGTCCATATAAAAATCGGCAGCCTTTACATATGTTCGAAGATATTTTGTGAGGTTGTAAAGTAACTTGAAATAAATGGGAAATTAATGGGAATTTCAGTTACAAACCAACGTCCTGCAGAAATTCATATTTGCATAGCTCCTATCGTGTCGGAAATACCTCCCACACAACTTAAGATAGTCTAGAACAAATCCTGAAAAGGGCACACTTCCTAATTTGTTTCGAAGCCAGACTTTCAATCTATAGGCTTTTATTGAGTTGAGGTAAGTGAAGACAATACAACACTGTAACAGTACAGTAGGACATTATCTAAGGGAGCATTTGAGGTATTACGACAACTCACCTCTCACCTCTCATTAAGACCACTTTTTTTAATCTGTGTTTTTTTATATACAGATGGTGTCCAAAATTCCAAACCCACTTAGAAGGGCAAAATAGATCAGCCTTCCCAAATATAGGGTCCTGTTTTTTTTCTGCAGCATGTCCCATTGTCCAGAGACAGCAGAGCAGGTCATCTAATTGGCACAGAAATGGAGCATTGCCTAAGTTAACATTGTGAAGGAAAGCAATCCATTGATAAACAGGGCAATGCACAGAAGCACTGAAAGGAAAGCTAATGGAAAGTAAATGTCACAGCTCCAGTTAGGTGCCATGTGCGTCACCGCATTTGTTCCTGCAGAGAGTAGTTTTGCAGAGATGGCATTCTGGTGCGCCAGACAAAGAAAATTATAAGTCTTATTAGATTAGCCACTCCAAAGGAAAATGTAATGGCTCTGCATTCTTCAGTGAAAGAGTTGTTGAAGCAAATCACAACATTGCAAACTTCACATTCTAACATGTCTGTGAAAAAAGAAATGGCAGCTGATTCTGCTTCTGGGTCATCAGTTCGCTACTGACATTACTTCCCACTTCTGGAAAAGACAGCTTCCTGTATGCTGCTTGCAAAGGAAGATGGTTGGTTTGTGCCAGAAACTGGAGGTTACCACACTTCTGGTAACATCTGGTCCAGAAGAGACCTACATTAAAGCAAATTTGCACTGCAACGTGATGTATAATAATGAGGTTGTCTTGTATTTCATTTATTCTTTCTGTCAGATCTACTACCTTTTACCTTTCCCATTAATAAGTAGTGAACCAAATGTATTTACAGCTATCACAAGAATCATTATTATGAAATGCATAAATTTCACCCTATATTGACCGTTGAAAGGACTTTCTTACCTCTTGGGCAGTAACTTCAGCTGACATTCAAGTCAATTATATCTCTGATTGCTCAGTGCAAGTATTGCTATTTATAATAATAATAAAATAATAGTAATGCTTGCATTTGTGCCTTGCCTTTATTCCAGTAGGATTTCCAAAACATTTAACATGATTTATTGTAAAGTGGAATGACTGTTTATCAGTGATAGTAAACAACAGCAGCAAAGTCACAATTGTAAAGCACCTTTCATGTAAAGAGAATGTTCCAGGGTGAAGAAGAGTCAGAGATCAGGACCCAATGTTGGGGGCAGGGTTGGGATGGGGGTGGGGGGTGTGCAGAAGGGTTAGGAGAGCGGTTGAAGATAGTCAAAGAGGCGAAGGGATTGTGGGATGGAGTTTCAAACAGTGGGGGCAAAAAGGTTGGAAGCCCAGCCGACAATGTTAGGGTGGGTTGGGTGGAAGACATAGAGCGAGCCAGAACCTGCTGAATGGATGGAGTGGACGGGTTGATAGGATATCGGTAGATCAGAGATGTAGGAGGGAGCAAAGCCATAGGGGGCCTTGAAAAAGAGGATAAGGATTTTGAATTCCACACTCTTAGGGATGAGGAGCCATTGGAGCCGGGTGAGGGTAGAGGTGATGGGTTCAAAGGGCTTGGTATGGAAGAGGACATAAGCTGCGGAGTTTTGGATGATCTGCATCCTGTGGAGGGAAGAGTTGGGGAGGCTAACAAGAAGGGAGTTTCCGTATTCAACCCTTGAGGTGACAAACGTGTGTATGCCATTCCTGTGCAAAGTGTTATGCCCAACAATGACAATTTTTATCATGAGGATTTTTGGCCATTTGGGAGAAACTCTCTTGTCTTTGCAAATTGTGTCCTGTGATGGCCATCTGAACAGTAAAACAGAACTCAGTTTAATATCTCAACCGAAGGATAGCAAATAATAATAATAATCCTTGTATTTGATATAGTGCTTTTCTCGTCTTCTAGACAACTCAAAGTATGTCATAGTATATATTGTAAAGTGAATCGTCAGTACTATTTTGGGGCGAAACTTGGCTGCCAATTGTGCACAGCATTATCCCACAAACAGTTGTAGATTGAAATGAACAATTTATTATTTTTCGGGGGGCCAATTATTATCAGGCGTGTGGAGTCACAAAACTTGCCAAGGTTTTTACAGTGCCTGGAATCAAACCCAGGTCTCTTGCTTGCAAGGCGAGTGCTCTAACCACTGAAATATAGAACTCTGCAGGACTCCACATCCGATATTGTGGTGCTGTCAGCCTAGCTAGACTGCAAACTCTAAGTGCAGTCAACTGTTTGCTCATCAACAGAACATCCATTGTATTCAAAGTGACCAATGATCTTGTTCGCACAAAATGACAGATGATACTCAGTGGTGCTTATTGTGCAACAATTACTAAATTAGCAATATATCAGAAACTACCAATTTCAAAATAGCTAATTTTTTTTTGAAATCGTAGAATATATATATTTCAAATGTTATGGGTCCTATCTTGTGTCATTAGGTAACCATAGCACAAATCTGGAATTAAGAGAGAGCATGTTGGTTCGGAATAGATGAAAGTCTTTTGTACTTGAAAGCCATTATGCGCAAGACTGCACACATTCCAAAAGTGGTTTAGGAAATATTTAATGGAAGAGTCAATTAAGCACATTAATAGCTTGTTTAAGTGCTCTTTAAGAATTAATCCCAAAATTGTCCTTTTTGAGGCACCAAACTGCCAGTACATCTATAACAAACTTCTGTACTGAAATAATAATGATAGTCCTTGCATTTGATACAATCTGTTTTATGTGCACTGTATGTCACATACCGATTCTTCAGGATTTTACTGTGAAGTATTGTCTGTGTTTCATTGGTAAATGCAGCAGCCAATTTTTGCACAGTAGTGTCCCACAAACAGATGCGAATTGAGTGACCAAATTATTTGTATAATTTTTTTTGAGGGGATTAATCCCTCCGGAAAAGCAGTCTTCCAATCTAATAGCAACCAAGTTCCTACTAACTGCTGGGTAAACAGAGGCGTATGTAGTAAGGAAACTTGCCCAACATTTTGCCCTGCCCAGGAATCAAACCAAGGTCCTTTTTTACTATTTACTAGAATGGTACCAGAATTGAGAGAGTTCAGTTATGAAGGTTGAGAGGAGACCTAATAGAGGTTTATAAAATCATGAGAAGATTCGACAGGGTGAATAAGGAAAAACTGTTTCCACAGGTGGGTGAATCTGGTCACAGATTTAAAATAGTTTCAAAACAAAGCAGAGGGGAGCTCAGGAGAATTTTTTTCACTCAACGGATTGTTCGAATCTGGAATGCATTCCCTGAAAAGGTGGTGGAGACCGATTCGATAACAGCTTTTAAAAGAGAATTAGATATTTATTTAAAGAGAACAGGTCTGTTAGGTTATGGGGAGAGAGCTGGGCAGTGGGATTGAGCTGCTCTTTTCAAAGAGCCGGTACAGACTAGATGGGCCGAATGGCCTCCTTTTGTGCCGTAGAATTCTTTGATTCTATGATTCTTTCGCCTGCAAGACGAGTGCTCTAACCATTAACCCAGAGGACTCCACACCAAGTGCTCCAAGAGACTGTCCATTGTGAAAGGCGCTACATAAATGAAAGTTGTTTTTGTTACAATTAAGATGGAGTAATTAGGGTAATCCTAATTGGATGTTCCAATAAACCAAAAATACACAAGTAAACCACAAGCAATAGTTTTAATTTAAAAAGTCAGCTGCCAAACTATGCAGAACTTCGGAAACTCAGACATAAACTTACTTAATGGAACTTTAGATGATAAGGTAATGTTATTAAGGGTTTTCAAACACAATTACCACCGCAAATTTTCAAGACATGTAAGAAAAGCCAACTGGAAACATGTCAAAATGTGTTTCTGAATAAGGAAATGCATGAAAATCAGAGTTTGCAAAATTAATTAATTTAAAGTACTGTATATTGAAACTGTTATGAAGTGTCAAAGAGCAACTTGCACATATAATACCTTCCATTTAAGGTAAGGTCTCAACACATTTCACAGACCACATCAACTTGGAAGCCAAGATTTAAATTGTAAGAGCAGCAGTGATAGAAAATGTGAGAATTGATAAGCTAACCAAGGACAAACTGAGATACGTATTGAGTGATATGATGAATCAATAACCTGTGAAATACCAATTTTGTAGGGTCCGGCAATATATCGATATAGCGCTAAAACCCGATATAACTTTCATATCGATACGCCGATATAGGCATTTCAAAAATATCGATATATCGATTTTTCGATATATCGAGGGAAAAAATCAGAATGCGCGCACACTGAACTACAAGACCCAGAATGCTCATCTCTATACACAATGCACAGACTGAGGTGCAAAGCTGCCATATTGTATTGATAGTCCTAGAATACAATATACAGGTATGCAAGGGGTGGGTGGGGGAGAGATGGCTGGGTGGGGGGGAGGGGGAGAGAGACGGCTGGGGGAGGTGGTGGGGGGTGAGAGACGATGGGGGGGAGTGGGAGAGAGGGACGGCGATGGAGGGGGTGGTGGTGGGGGGTGGGGGGAGAGACGGGGTGGATGTGATAATATACAGATAGATAGAGATGGGGGGCATGTGAGACAGGAGAGAGACACAGAGACACAGACAGAAAAACACAGAGATGGAGAGAGTGAGTGTGAGAGACACAGAGAGAGAAAGATACTTACCTCCTGAGGAGATAGGCCCTGAATGCACGCACACCTGGAATGCGCGCGCACCTCCGAATGCGCACGCTGCGCGCGCATGCGCAATACGAAAAACCTGAAAATATCGATATTTCGATATGAGCCCATCGATATATCTAAATCGGAAAATTTCCATATCGACGGTCCCTACCATTTTGTATTTGTTTTTACCAATGCCAACAAAATACACAGAAGAATGTGAATACATACTTGGCAAACATCCTATGATAATAATACTCTTTAATTGGGTGTAGGTTTTCACATAATGAATATTTATCTAAGCTTTCACAGGATATACTGTACTGTAAAGTGGAGTGATCATGTATATTGTGGACTATCTACAAATATCAGCAGGAATGCTGGCAAACGGTAAATGGCAAAAAATACAGGTGGTAAGGTTCCCTTGGCAATAAATGTCTCTGATATTTGGTATTATACTGTGAAACAAAGTATTCTCTTTGTTTCACAGTATTCATTTTGGTAAACACAAAATGCTTAACAATTAGCTTTGGACAAGTATCAACTAAGACAGTCACTGCACTTGCAGTAGATTGTGTGAAGCAATTTGAGAAGTCCATCCAATCTGAAAGACACAATATTAAATGCAAGATTTATTACTATGTTCTCAAAACATTAAAAGGCATACAAAATATGAAACCATCCAAATCCATATTGCTAATGCACATGGGTTCAGTCCTGCAGCTAATTCTTTAAATTCCAATAAACCATCTTAGATGTATCTGCAAATTGTATCATCCAATAACAAAGCACATTACTCTATATGTTTGCTAAAGCAAAATTAAGCACCAGTGTTTGTTTAATCATTGTTGTCTAATCCTTTTTAAATATACTGTCATTATGAGAAATGACAGCTCTGTCATTTATTTTGGGTTCTGCTTCAATATAGCTAAGCCTTGTGAGCCTCATGCTTTCAAATCAAAAGATTTACAAGTACAGATATAATATTTCTCCATGTTTCACTTCCTTCCTCTTCCACCTCTCCCACAATCCTTCCCCCGTCCATGAACGGGATAAATAAAACTACCCTGTTTATTGAAATATTTCCTAAGACTGACAGATGATGTAGTATTATTCAGCACTTTGGGACGTCTTCCCGACATGAAAGGCACTCTATCAATGTAATTTTGTTGTTGTTGAGGTCGAAGATGTCAAGCCATGGGTGAGAACAAGGTTGGTTGTGGGTTGGAGAGTTGATATGGAGAGTAAGGTTCAGGGAGGAGAGGAGGGCAGTGATATCGGAGGATGTGGTGCAGGGGGAGTTTAGGTGAAGGTTGAAATCACCCATGATGAGCAGGAGTTAGGAGCAGAAGGACAAGGAGGAAAGGAGACTGGAGAGAGGAAGGAGCCAGTGGGGTTAGGAGGGCGGTAGAGCAGAATAATTTTTAGAGAAAGAGAAGGATGGTAGAGGGTGAGGTGCTCAAAAGAGGGGAAGCAGCCAAAGGAATAAGGGGAAAGACCGGGAGTAGCTTTGGAGATGTGGGCCATCCCGCTGCCATGTTGCTTAGGGCGGGGGATGTGGTGGAAGGTGTAGCCTGGAGAGGAGGGTTCAACTAGAGGGACAGGGTCATTGGGGGAGAGCCTGGTTTCTGTAAGCCCAAGAATATCAATGGGCTCATCCAGGATGAGGTCATGGATAATGAAGGCTTTGTTGGAGAGGGAACAGGCATTTTGAAGGGAAATGCAGGTGGGTTTGCTGGTGGGAGGAGAGTGAGGAGAGAGTGGTACAGAAAGGATTTGAGGTTGTGAAGAAGAGATAGGTGTGGAGTGTGAGGAGGGTGAGGAAGTGGGGAGGATACATATGAGATATAAGGAAGTTGTGTTTGCCTTGAGGAGGTGGTTTGTGCGGAGGGAGTGAATGACGAGGCAGTTGGGGTGGCTGCTCCGGGACACCCAGTGCCTGGAGCCACGATGGGACCAGCGGAGGATGCCCACACTGGAGCAGAGGGAAGTGGTTATGGTGTCCAGGAGGGAGAGAAGGGTGGGGTGGGGTGGAGGTGTGGGGGCAGTGGGAGAGCAGGACAGAGTAAGAGTAGCAGATAGAGGGGGATAGGAATGTGGGAAACTGTGACTGTCCAGTGCCTTGGGACGTCCTCCTGATGTAAAAGATGCTATACAAGTATAATTTTGTTGTTGTTGTTGTTGCAAGGCGAGTTTTCTAACCACTGAGCTCCAGGACTCCACAACACTGTTATGGAGAAGCATAATATACTTGCAGTTGTGAGGGCCATTTGTCATGAGCATCCATTCATCCAGTGAGTGAGTTACTGCAGTAGGAAATGTGCTGGAATCCCACCAGCAGCTCAGCATGTTTGGAATATAAAGTGGAGCTTTTTTCTGACGTCTGCAATTTTCTTTTCAAGTGCAGTATACCAAGATGAAAGAGCATTATGAAAAGGTGAAAGCTTTTTCCTTTTGTCTGATCAACGAATCTGCATTTTCTGTCAAATGCTCATCACACTGTGTAAATCAGTTACTATGAGCTATGACATTTCAACAGGAGTTTTAATGAGTCGTAATTGATTTTTATTATGCTGCTATTTTGTATGCTGTCACAACAGCAATTGAAGTGTAGCAATCTCGAAATGCTAGATATCATGACTTTCGATAAAAAATTAATCATGGAGATTAAGTTGCATGTGCTAGGAATTCCTAGCACCTCTGGGACCTGATATTGAATTTAGTCAAAACTTGTGAGTTGCAAATCTCTCTCTCTTGAGGGGCCTTTTCGGCACTCCTACTCCAGCTTTTAATATACAAGTATCCTCAAGAAACATTTGAACATAATTCAGGTTTACTGAATGCTAAATTGTTGGTTGCATGGGGAAGCCAACCGCATAGTTGTTGTGGGAGACAGAAATACTATAGTGAATGGAAGGAGTCTCTATCAGGGATTCCTTAGGAGCACTGGTGGGCAATGCAGAGCAACGCTGGATCTGTACGCGCCCAGGAACTGAATGGTATTGACAATGAAAAAGCAGGAAAGTTTCCAGTATCTTAATTAGCTGCAGCTAATTAAGGAAACTAATCAGAAAAATGTTTAGCTCTATGACGTACATGATCCAGTACCCAGCACTATTAGTGCCAGCAACTCTTTTATGTACAGGTGAAGATATTGTTGAAGCCTCTTGAATCCATTAATCAGTGCTGTTAACACCAAATGCATTTACTCTATTTAATAGGAGCTGTTGAACCAGACAATAGCAAAAGGTTGAGGAGGCACTGAATATGTTATTAGCGAGAGAATATATCAGAAATACAGTCGGAGATGAGAATCAAAATGGAAATTATAAACAATTTGAGGAACCTTCGCTGAACAGGTTGACTTGACATTACTTGACTTAATTAACTTCACTTCATGGCTGCTTGTTGGATATTGTTGTATACAAATTGACTGCTATGTTTGCCCACAAATAGCACTTTACGGTGAGTCCCGTGAAGCGATTTGAGGTGTCACAACATGTTAGGATTACTAATTATTATATTATTACTTGTTCCTGAGTGAGTTACATTATTGAAAGTGAACAATGTATTGAAAGATGTAACTTATTTCAGGGATATAATTAATATAAATGTTATCAATCCTAAACTTGGATTACAACTAATATTGTAATTTATAGTTTTGCTAGAGGCAGCAGCAAAAAATTATTGGCACACATTTATTAGTGAAAACTTTTCTGCAAAATGTTTGGAATGACGTGAGTACTTGCAGCTATTGCATGGTGCTTGTGCTCACAATCTACCTGTTGGGTGCAACAACATACTGATTTTGCTGGTGTCTATGTTATTCAGAGAACCTTCTCCACTGTTTGCTGAATTTCTGCCCTTATTCCTCAACTCAAGTGCGGACTCACGATTGGAGCTGTTTGCTTTCTGTTCAACTGCTCCTGTGGCATTGCTGAGTTCTCTAAATAGCACTAATTCACCCAATAACTAAAGGTATTGGCTATTTTCAACCACAGGGTTCTAAATGGACAGCCTTCCATTTAAGATGCAGCAAATGAACAGGATGTATGTGAATGAAGAACTCCAGCCAACATGGAGTAACTTATGCCATCCATACTGTTTTTTGACAGACGCATCTGCAGAAACATCTTCTTAAAGTACAAGATACAACAACAACAACAACAACAACTTTGATTTATATAGCGCCCTCCATGCCAGACGGCGTCTCAGCTACCAGTTGAAGCTGACCAAAATGATAAGATACCTCAACTGACCATCGTAATCATGACTGCAATACAATATAATAATAAATCTTTGTGTTTGATATAACATCTGTCCCTTCAGGAGAATATTACAGAGCATTCCGCAGAATTTTCTGCAAGGTATTGTGACTGTATTTTTTGCAGGGAAACCCGGCTGCCAATTTGTGCACAGCAATGTCCCCAAAGTACAAAGTTAATGATCAATGTAAACTGGGACATTATTGGACAGGACACCACAAGAAACTCCCTTTTCATTTGGATTGTGGCATGGCATTCTTAATATCTGCTTGAATAGGTTGGTACCATCTCTTTAGCTTGAGTTACATAGTAAATCTGTGAGGTGTTTTGAGAAGCCTCCCGATGTGAAAGGCGCTATACCAACGGGAAGGATTATTATTACTGGCAGTTGTTCAAAGACAGAATACAAATGCTACTATATTTAATCAGTTTAAACCACACTAGTTATTTTATATCATCGTTATTAGATAATGCTTTTTTATTCTGATGATTACTAAAATGATCAAAGGCTTAATTAGTAAAGGTCAGCAGGTCCTCCAAAATGTATTAATTGCACACATTAATTCCCTTATCTCTATCAACTGCAGCTGAATCTAGAACTCCCTTCAAGATAGAAAAGCAATTCAGCAAAAGGCTTTGCTTGATCTAAACAAATAAATATAACAATAAATGAATGAATGAGCATCAAATAAGTAAAATCTGTTTTATTTAATTGTTTTAACTAGGTGCTAGAACATTTTCGCTTCAAAGAACTGTAATTTGACTTCTATAGTATCTGACATAAAAATGAGAGAAAGGTGAGAATATTGCTATATGAATAAGTTCATAGAATCATAGAATTGTACAGCACAAACGGAGGCCATTCAGCCCATCGAGTCTGTACTGGCTCTTTAAAAGGAGCTATTATTCAAAGTCAATCCCACTCTTCAGCTTTCTCCCCATAACCCTGCAAACCCATCCTCCCCAAATAACCATCTACCTCTCTTTGTAAGACTTTTCCACTGAGTTGTAGGAAACATTTTGCTTCCGCTTTAGCAATCACACTGAGCTGCAGTAAGATTCTTATGAACAGACATAAGCTGGAAGCAATGGATTGGTGCCCAATAAGGCAATAGCTACCTCTTTAGTCAGCTCATACAATATACTGTATTTGATAGTTGCTTAACTTTAGTGGATCAATAATCTCAGAAGAGGTAGCAATAGCTTCAATACTGATTACATTAAACTGCAAAAACATAATATGAATAAAGATGACTTATTCATCTAAATTATGATTAATTACAATTAATATGTTGTATTTAAATAATTATATAGTTACTTTACCTACTTTATGCAAAATATATTGGTAATATTTCCACCAAATAAATTCCAGTAATTATTTCTCTAGCATTTTTAAATGTACAGATGTTAAATATAAATGCCTGTCATGCCCTGAACCTTTAGAACTTCCTCTCTCAATCCCTCCAACTTGCCCATTCTTTGCCCATTTTCAGATTGCATTTGAACACTTTCCTCATCCCCATGGTCACCTCGTTTTTCACCAACTCAGCATCAAACTATGCAATTTTAAGTGTTCTGAGACACTACACCACACAAAGGATACAACATAAATACAAATTGTTCTCATTGGTTTCACAAGGAATTTTGCAAACAAGGAATTTGACAGATTTGACTCCAGTGTGTCCTGATTTAGATGCTGTCAGCTGGGTAGCAATAAATGGGAAACATGTCTGCAGATAAATATTCACTGCACCTTACAGTAAATTCTGTGTACTTCTCCTTTGGGATGTTTCAATGACGTGATAAAGTACTTCATCAAATGTTAGGAATATTATTATTATTGTTACATTGATGCAGTAAAATAGCAAAATTGCAGAATAGCAAAATTTGCAGTTGTCATGTTTCACTATACCAATAAATAGTTATCCCTTGGGTAATGTGGAAATGTATGGGATAACTTATTCCAAGCAGAGCACTTCCTTGCATGAAAGTTCGTCACACAAAGCCTGTCTTATCTGCTAGATTAGGACATCAGTAGATGTAGCAAACAGTCATCTTGCTGGAGAGTAAATTATGTTTCACTTTAATCAATGACTTTAATTTGCGTTGAAGGCTTGTGTTTCTAATGGAGTTGCTGACAAAGCTACGAATTGGGTTTGCATAATGGTTTGCGTTGTTGTGAAGATGACATTCATTACATAAGGCTTCAATAGATAACTCATGCCATAGAGTCTGTCATAACAAATGTTATTTATTATCCATTCCATGTACAAGATTTGTACAGGAATAGACATGTTTACAGTGTTTTTAGTCATGTACGTCACAGAACACAATCTGTAGCAACTACATAGAGGAGCAATGGAGTAAGACCATGCTAGACTACATTTCACTCAGTGGACATTCCATCAGCTAGACAACCATTTTATTTTTGCTCCACATGCTTCAAATTACTTACTGTGAAGTGTAGTGACCGTATTTTATAGGTGATGCTTGAGTTACTAATAATTTTTACATTAATTTAGCATATTTTACTTGAGGATATCTCAAAGCATTCCATAGGATTTACTGTTAAATTGAGTGACTGTACTCTGTGTAAATCAGCAGCCAATTTTCACACAGCAATGTTCCACAAGCAATTCATGAATTAAGTGAACAATTTTATTGGTCATTTATTCATAATTTATTGGTCATCCATTAAGATAAATGCACCAACTGACTAATTAGGACCAGCTTGAATTCAGACAAGGATAAATCAGGATTTTACATGATTTATTTTCTTTAAAGAAGATATTTACAATTTACCATTTATAGTAATTGAAATAGTTAAAGGGCTGAAGAAGATATGTTTCTGGAAAGTGGGAGGGACTAAGAATGTGGGCAAAATAGGAAAGAAATCAATAATGAGTGTATTAGGCCCTAGTAGCCCATTCATGTTCCTAATTAATGTTTTTGATGTTGAGTTCGTTCATAGGCTATTACTAGCCTACAACCCAATTTTATTGAGTTGGGTCATTTTAAAACAAGCAAACATTATCAGATAGAAATGGTTCTTATCAAAATCATCACCCCCTTATGTCTAACAAACTGAACTAACAGTCTTCAGTCAATCAGATTCAAAAATAAGTTTAAACAGAAACAACCGTCACTCCCACTCATAGAAATAACTAGATGATAACTATCTGGCATTAGACTGTTTGAGGCCATAGGATAATCTTTGATGCAGTTGAAACAACCTTCAGGAAGAAACTTCAGAACTTGTTGACTGATTCCATTTGTCCCTATTGGATTTTGTGAGCTAATGCATTAATGCTCTGGAAGGCAATCAAAGTAATTCATCCAATGCTGCTTCACCCTCTCGACAACCAAAGCAGATCATTTCAAAGTGAATATTATAATGTGTTCCTAAGCCAAAAATCTTGATAATTTATAGAAAGACTATTGACATTGAGATAATTGAAATCATAGTCACAGCCTTCAGTACAATAAGACTACAAATTACACACAAAGTCATCAAATATCAGCACTTTGCGCTCACAGTTTAGGCCGACAATTTTAAACAGTGCTGGGGGAGAGCTGCATTGTCAAAGTTGGGGCATTGTGCCTAGAACTGTAGACTCATTTAGAAAGCAGCTTGATGTAATGAGAGCATGGTAGAGCGGGTATTCTCAAACAATGTAATTAAATGGGCCAAAGGTCCTTATCATAGAATCATAGAATCATAGAATTTTACGGCACAAAAGGAGGCCATTCGGCCCATCTAGTCTGTGCCGGCTCTTTGAAAAGAGCGATTCAATACCATTGCCCTGCCCGCTCCCCATAGCCTAATAGACCCGTTCTCCCTAAATAAAGATCTAATTCCCTTTTAAAAGTTGTTATCGAATCAGCCTCCACCACCTTTTCAGGCAATGCATTCCAGATTCGAACAACTCGCTGAGTGAAAAAATTTCTCCTCAGCTCCCCTCTACTGCGCCTTGAAACTATTTTAAATCTGTGACCACGAGTCACAGATTCACCCACGAGTGGAAATAGTTTTTCTCTATTTGCCCTGTCGAAACCCCTCATGATCTTATAAACCTCTATTAGGTCTCCCCTCAATCTTCTCTGCTCCAGAGAGAATAACCCTAGCCTATCTAGCCTCTCCTCATAGCTGAAGTCCCTCAATCCTGGCACCATCCTAGTAAATCTTCGTTGTACCCTTTCCAATGCCTTCACATCCTTTCTGTAGTGTGGTGACCAGAATTGAACACAGTATTCCAGCTGAGGCCTCACCAAAGTCCTATAGAGGTTAGTCAGCACTTCCTGACTTTTGTACTCTATACCCCTATTTATAAAGCCTAGTATCCCATAAGCCTTCTTAACAGCCTTGTCTACCTGTCCTGCCACCTTCAACGAGTCACTAGCACAAATCCCCAGGTCTCTCTGTTCCTTCACACCATTTAAAATTGTACTATCTAGCCTATATTGCCTCCCTTCATTTCTTCTCCCAAAATGCATCACCTCACACTTCTCTGCATTAAACTTCATCTGCCATGTGTCTGCCCACTTTACCAATTTGTCTATATCCTCTTGCAGATGGCTACTATCCTCCTCACTGTTTACTATTCTCCCTAACTTAGTGTCATCTGCAAACTTGGAAACTGTACTCCGTAGACCCAAGTCCAGATCATTGATGTAGATTACAAACAGCAATGGTCCCAAAACCGATCCCTGTGGCACACCACTGCTCACTTCCCTCCAATCTGAAAAACAGCCGCTCACTACAACTCTCTGCTTTCTGTCTCGCAGCCAGTTGTCGATCCACGCTGCCACTGTCCCTTTTACGCCATGGGCCTTTAATTTCATAATAAGTCTCTCATGTGGCACTTTGTCAAATGCCTTTTGAAAGTCCATGTAAACTACATCAACTGCGCTACCATTATCCACCCATTCCGTTACCTCATCAAAAAATTCTATCAGATTTGTAAGGCAAGATTTGCCTTTAACAAATCCATGTTGACTGTCCTATGCATACTAAATTCATCTTGTGAAGTCCCGTACTTCAGCTCAGGTGTTAAGCTAAGTGTCCTGTTTGCCAGGTCTTTAGTGATCCTATTGCACTATTTGATAAGCGAAGAAGTTTCTCCTGTTGTCCTGGTCAACAGTTATCCATTAAAAAAAATCATTTAATTCACAGTTGCATATGACTCATTGCTGTGTGCAAACTGGCTGCTTGCTGTGTACATTTACATATAAAATATCATTAAACTTCACAGAACAGTTGACATGCTTTGAGATGGGTTGACAACATATTAAATCCAAAGATTATTATTAAAAGGTTGTACAGCATGTTCCATAATCAATTTGCTTGGATGAGGAGGTGAGGGTGCTTAAATTTAAAATCATATTTAAAGTCCTATTTCATTAAAGGCTGTGACTGTGATTTCATTTCTTTAATTCTGGCAATAACAATCCACTTCACGTAAGCAGTATGGAACACTTAGTTGAGGAAGACCATAACATTGTTTACTGAAAATACCTTAGAACCTTTGCGATAGGCCAGTTTGCCAATTCCAATGACCTGCCATTGATTACTATAACTTTGGATCATGGGCTATTTCAATTACACAGAATGAGAAATAATGGAAACAGCCCAATTGTAGCTGCTGGTATTTATATTCCACAGGAACTTCCACCCCGACTATTCACTTACTTTTCATTTCTCTTCCTCCGTCGTCACTAATTCCTGAAATTATGACAACCTTTGTTCTCATTAATCTGATATGTTGATCAGCACTTTCTATTGTAAGAAGATGTTTCTGCTAGGGACAGAATCCTGGAGGCTAAAGTAGATGAAAAGGTGTCACACATTCAGTTAATGTACTCAACATAGTTATAATTTTTATTCATGATCTTGTACCTAATGTTAATAGTAATCATTCCTAACAATAAATGAATGCATTAAATCCTTTAATCCAGCGTAATATTGTCAATTGCCATAATGAGATTGTGAACTTTGCAGCTTGTGAATGTATTATCATGAATGTGGCAATTCAACATTCAAAGGAGCTGTCTCACATTTGGGGTCTCTCAATTGGTAGCAGTGTGACCATAAAGTGCATGGCACAGTAACCCACTGGATTGAGTTCACTAATGAGATTTATAAACCTTGGGCAATAATTTCTCCCAATTAAATGTATCATTTTTGTCGACAGGATAATGATTAGGAAAGAGCATTTTAGCCTGCAAGGTTGCTTCTGTTAATAGCGGGGACAAGCGTAGTAATATATAGTAATGAAATAGGAAAAGATCACTGAGAAAGGAAAATGCTTGGGTATGAAACAATTCATGGTAAGAGTGCAGATCTTGAAATCAATCCTTTAGGAAATAGGGAGACATTGGATTTGAGAATTGAAATGTTAGACGTCTTGACTCCTGTTTTGGGTCTAGAATTGTGTGGGGAGAGCATCACCAATTTCACTTATTAAAAGCAAAAATTGCCTTCTGACTCCACCCCTCGAATGTTTCTCATCTAATAAATGATCCAAAGCAAAACATCACAAGAAATTGTGATTTAGAAAAAGTGATAATTATCAAACTGATAAGTTGACATCTTTATCTTTGGGCTTGGAGCCTAAAGTTCCAGTGGAATACTGGAGGAGCACAGCATTATCATAGGTACCATCCTTCAGATTCAACGTTAAAAATAGGTTGTCTCCCTCTTCAAGCGGACATCATGTGGCAGTTTCAAAACAAAAAGGAGTTTCTCCCAGTGTCCTCACCAATAAAATTGGTCATTCACTTCATGGCTGGTTGTGGTAGATCATGCTATGTGCAAATTGGCGGTCGTATTCACTTACTTAAAAATACAATCAGGAAAAATCCTGTAAAATGCTTTTGAGATTTCCAATTACATGATGCACCAAACGCAAGGATTATTATTATAATTACCAACTGGGCAGAGGAAGGATTGCATTGTGATTCAATGTGAACACAGCATAAATATTTCACGATTTGGGGTTTCTAACATTTGTATAGGGTATGCACACTTTTGAATACATTTTGTTAAGTAATTGTCTCTCACTTGCATAATTTATTCTCCGATATGAACCAAGATCTAGTTATGTACTCCATTTAGTCAGAAGGACCACCAAAGTCATAGCTCAGAAAATATTATATTTTAATAATTTACTATCAGCTAGTTCGAATTCCAGCTCCACAAATCATTGACACTATAAATATTGCAGCAACAAAAATGCATATTAAATTGGTGGATCAAGGAGGTAACTCAAGTTGAATGCATTCTGTTACCAGCGCTTTGCTGGACTGGCATTGTTAAATGTACAGTATTTATATGCAATTTTTAAACTTAGGCTCTTAGGCAATTACTGTGAATTGAAATGGATGTTTAGACCTTCAGCAAGGTAAAGCTAAAAGTCCAATGAGTCACTGGATCAGACATTTACACATGCAGTGTTATAAATCATTAACATAGAAGGTGGCTGAGGCTAAATCCATTCATAATTGTTAGCTTTATTTCTCAGCTATTGGATTTTTCAAGACAGTCAGCAAAATCCTGTTAACAAAGGTGGCAGTGACCCCACATGGAAAAAATGTTTGGTATTAATGTGATCTCTACACTAATGATAGACAAAGGGAATTTTTACCAGTGTCCTGGCCAACAATCCTACAAATAAAATTGTTCATTCACTTCATGGTACCAAGCAGCATTCTTAGGTGGGAAGAACAGATTCCTGAAAGGATAAGGCCCAAACTTCCTCCCACAATTAGTCTGTAAGACTATTGTATCTAAAAGTTTGAAATTGCACAGAACAGTGAAAAATTCTTGCACTCAGTTGTATTTTGAAAGCTGGTTCTTTATAAGAAACATGGAAAGCAATTCTCCAAACCAAGACTAATTTAAGAAACTTTCAACATTTTGCACAATTTTAAATTTTAAGACATGGAGACTTTGGAGGTTAAGACTGGATGTGATTTTGGTACTTGAATCTTAAATCTCAGCTCAGAAAGCACATGTGCAACTGTTGCATCCTCCAGGCTGACCAGGGGTTTGGAGTTTAAATTGAAAGCCGAGCACTGAATCAACAAGGTAAAGCACACGTACTGTGAGCAACAATCAGAGAAAGTACATAAGGAAGAATATTCATTTTCAGTTTTATTAAACAGGCCACAACAATAGCCAATTTATTACAGGCAATACGAACACTGCCATCAGTGAAGAAACTAAAATAGCAATGAATCACTTACATTGGGCAATGTTTTACTGAAGTTTAGTGTGTGTGTGCACTGTGACATTTGTGGCATTCTGCACAACTGTAGCAGAGTGTCATCTTGAAACAAACATTCTGTGTCAGTTTAAGAATGGGACTTTTGCAGAAATACAATTAGTCTGCTTTAAAACAACAAAATTACATTTGTATAGTGCCTTTCACATACAGGGCCGTACGCAGGATTTTTTTTGGGGGGGTGCGAATTGCTAGTGATGGGACCAACAATGTCCGGGGGCTTGGGGGCTGCCCCCGAAGCCCCCTCCAGGCTCCGACGTTTTACACAGTTGGAGGTCTTATTTAATCGGTTCAGAAGATCAGGAGATTAGGTGACTCATGAGGTTTATACGAGGCTTCTAAGAGCCGCCCTGAACGTTTACTGGCGACAGCATCTGACAAATAGTGAGCTATATGGTTCACTACCACACTGGTATCACAGACATTACCGCAGAGGCGTCTTAGGTTTAGCGGACATAGCTGGAGAAGCCGGGAGGAAACTGTCCATAGTGCTACTGTCCTATGGGAACCATTGCACGGTCACAGAACACGAGGTAGACCGACCCTAACCTACATCGATACTCTGGAGCGCGATTGGGGTATTGGCAGGCGGGAGTTGTCAGGCTGCATGGAGAGAAGGGATCAGTGGAGAAGTGTGGTTGTCAATGCCAGAGTTCGCTCGATCAGATGATGGTGAAACTATTTTTATGCCAAATTCGTGCGACATTGATGTTTTTTCACTCTGGGTACAAAACTGAATGTGAAATAAAGTCGCACTGTTTATCTTTGCGGTCATATTTTTTTTGCATGCCAGTGGACGTCTCTAAAAGCAATTTTTAATTACAGGAATACATTTTTAATAATATAAATCAAATGTGATAATCATGACAAAACAAGAAACGTGATATTTCAGAAACACGCCTATCAAAACTTAAGTCATTTTTACTTACATTTATCAGATTAAAATACGATTTCAGCTTCCACAAAGTGGTGCTACCTTTTTATGTAGTGACTGTATACGGGATGATTTCCGATTGACACACCACGTGGAATAGGCGCTAAAGCATAGGCTTACATCCATGAGTATTTCTTTTAAAGATAGGCATTCCCGTCCAGACACAAATAACTTTTTTGTTGGGTTCTCAAAAGCTTTAATTTCTCAGAAGCTTGTAAATATGTTGTCATTGTTTGCTATCATTACAGTCACACCTCTCAAAACTTGAGCAATTTTTACTTACGGTGATCAGATTAAAAGATGATTTAACTTCCAGTAGTGGTGCTGCCCCTTGTGGCTGTTTACGGGATGATTTCCAAACGAGGATAGATTTGAGTCTTGGCGCCAATGTTTATCCAATCACGAGTCACAGACTCGCCGCGTCATGGACTGGTCTATCGACGCGGTATGTTTTGGGGTAGACGCCGATTCTGGTGCGCGACTCGATAATTTTATATTAATACTAAATCATTCAAAGATGCGTGTTTATAATTTATACATAGTTTTGAAGAACTGATTGTTACTCAAATGTTCAATAAATTTACTTGGTATTTAAATTTGATAAAAAATACAATTCTCTACCCCGGAAAATGTGGACCTTTTATAATTTGGGGGGGTGCGTACGCACCCGTCGCACCCCCCCTGCGTACGGCCTTGTAGGAAGAATTTTATTGACAGTGCTGGAATCTGAATTGTACAATTTGGAAAGGATTTGGAAATAGGAATCCCTGTAAAATATTGTGAAGTGCTTTGATATAAAAAGTTGATGTTTCAGTGCAAGGATTATTATAATAAATTTGCACAAATCTTGGTGTTCAGTAATCAAGTTTGATAAATTACATTTGAATATGATATTAACCCTTTGAATCTGACGTTGGGAAAGAATAGTCAGATCATATTGAAATAAATACAAAACATAAGTTGCCAGGAACACTCAGCAGGTCAGGCAGCATCTATGGAGAAAGCAACGTGAGTCATTTTCCTTTCTCCATAGATGCTGCCTGATCTGCTGAGTATGCCCAGCAAGTTATTTTTTAGTTTCAGATTTCCAGCATCTGCATTACTTTGCATTTTGCAATAAATACATTTTCTCATCAAAGATGTAACTAAAAGCTTGGATAGTTTAGGAATGGTATGAACATACAATTGAACTAATGCACAATGATGATTAAAACAAACCTTGAGACAAAAACTGTTGTATTTTTTAACACATTGTAACGTGTGAATGCAACTGAGCCAAGCTGACACATTTATTTCAAGATGGTTTGCCTATTTGTCCCAGTGCCAGGTAATTTGCTCTCTGTATAATAACGTAGGAATCATTTATTAAAAATATTATTAATGTGTCCATGAAACTGCGTAAACCCTAAATTGTTGCCTGTGGGTGTTTGCGCATATACATTTGAGTCAAGTTCTTATCACATTGTAAGAATGAATAACATCATGTGACACTAATAAGGTTAGCTTTTGAAAGGAATGCATACAATTTAATGGTCCCACAGGCCAGTCGTAATGCTCTGGCACCATTTCCATATCTATAATATTTCAGCGTGTAGCTGGAGAAACATAGAGGTTTGCAGATTAACAGTAAATTAATGTGTGCCAGTTTCTGCAATTAGGGCCAATCAAACCATCTGGAACACCTGTTAAGGCTTGACTCCAGGGACCATAATAAGTTGGGTCACAAGAGTTGCTGGATATTCATAGAGAATAACAAAATCATAACCATACCACATGTCATGCTATTCGACTACAAATCAAAGATCCTTCCTCGTTCATATGAAGGGCCAGAGCTTAGAAATAACAGCCTATGACTATATAATGTATTCCATAAGCAAGTACAATAGCAAATGTTGTAAGATCTGGAATCTGCTATTCATGGATCATCATAGTTTACAGCAAAAGGACTTGGATTGAAAAGTGATGGTTGTGATCTGGGAATATGAAGTGCTTCTATTTTGGTGAATCACTGTGTTAATAATAAAATATAATATTAATAGAATATTTTATTACAGCTTTTAACAGTAAGATCAAATTACAATCTAAATTCTGTGCTGTTGTTTAGTGCTGTCACCTATTTTATTGTAGTCAGATGGTGTTGTATTATTAATACGGTTACTCCAGTCAGTACTGCAACATTCTTACAAGTCCCGGTGCTGTTGACAGTGAGATCTCTTCTTTAAGTTTGATATGCTTTCTGCAGCCTCTTCAAGTGCTATTTTTCAATGAGTCACCTGTTACAAGCAATCACTTCAAAATGTTTTATATAGCCCCTTGACCACAGCTACTGCTGGAAGAGTCACCTGTACTCATTTTGATGCCAGATATTTCCCTCTCTGTATTCTGCTTCTTCTACTTTTTATTTCTGCATACAGGATAGACCTGGTAATCTGCTGTAATTGTCCCAGCTATGCCTTATATGTACTAGGAATCCACCATGAAAGAACCCTATCCGGCTATATGAAAGAATTCAACCCAACAGAAAATTGTTGCTTTCCAGTTACTCATCTGAGTGATTGTAAAATTGAAATACCATTTATATGGAGCGTGGTTTCAGATGTAGTTTCAAATCAAGGATTCCAATTTCTCATTATGATGAACACTTTATAATAATTTGGCACCTGGCACGGAATATAGACCCACAGAGTAGCAGTAGCAGACAATAATATCAACAAAAAAAAACTACTGTTTTATCGTGTTTTTCACATCGGAAGGATATCCCAAGGCGATGGACAATCTAATACTTGGACCCAAGGTGTTTGAGATAAGGCAGGGTATAGGGCAGTTAGGGTATGGGTAGTAGGTTGACTGAAGGTGTAGTCGAAGAGGAGAGTCTTCATACATGCCTAGAAGAACAACAACATCAACAACAAAGTTACATTTATATGACGCGGCTTTCATGTTGCGCTGATGTCCCAAGGCACTGGAGAGGAAGCAAGGCAAAGGGACTGTGGGATGGAGTTCAAGAATGTGGGGGGAGATAGGCTGAAAGCCTGGCCACCGATGGTAGGGCGGATTGGGAGGGAGACATGGAGCAGACCGGAGCCCACAGAATAGAGCGGGCATGCAAGTTGATAGGGTGTCAGCAGGTCAGGGAGGTAGGAAGTGGCAAGGCCGTGGATGGTCTTGAAAGTGAGGATGAAGATCTTGAATTCGATCCTCTGGGGGATGGGGAGCCAATGGAGCAGGGTGAGGATGAAAGTGATAGGGTCGTGGAGCCTGGTGCAGGAGAGGACATGAGCTGCAGAGTTTGAATGATCTGCAGCTTGTGAAGGGAAGAGCTGGGAAGGCCAATGAGGAAGGAGTTTCCATAGTCAAACCTTGATGTGAGAAATGCATGGGTGAGGGTTTCGGCAGCCTGAGGGGTGAAGCAGTGGTGGAGTCTGGTAATGTTACGGAGATGGTGGAAGGCAGTGTTGGTCATGGTGCGGATGTGGGGGAGAAAGGACAGTTTAGGGTCAAACAAGACACCCAGGTTCCTGACTGGCTTCAAGAGATGGAGTGTGCAGCCATGGATGCTGATGCTACCAGTGCCTGAGGTGCGGAGGTGTTGACACAAGCCAATCATGAGGGCCTCATTCTTGCTGATGTTCAGCTGAATAAAGTTGTCCCTCATCCAGGACTCGATGTCGGACAGGCAGGTAGTCAGGACACCGGTAATCCTAGAGTTCAGTGTGGAAGTGGAGAGACAGAGTTGGGTGTCATCCACGTACATGTGGAAATTTACTCCATATCTGCAGATGATTTCACCGAGTGGGAGCATCTAGAGGATGAAAAGGAGGCAGTGAAGTGGCTGGAGGAAAAGAAGTTGGTAGACACAATGTGGAGACGGTGTGAAAGATGGGACCTTATCCAGTCAAGAACAGAACCTTGAAAGTTGAGGTGGGAGGAGAGCCTCTGGAGGAGGATTGAGTGGTCCATGCCATCGAAGGCAGGTCAAGGACAACAAGGAGACAGAAGGAGCCCTGGTCACAAATGGTGCGGGTATCATTTGTAACCTTGACCAGAGCAGTTTCTGTGCTGTGGGCAGCATGGAAGCCCAATTGAAGGGTCTTGGGGAGATAGTGGGATGAGAGTAAGGAGCGAAGCTGGTAGGTAATGACTCTTTCAAGGATCTTGGTCCGAAAAAGGAGGTTGGAGATGGGCTGGTATTTTGAAAGGTGTGATGTGTCAAGCAAAGGTATCTTCAGAGTGGGTTGATAGTTACTGTTTTGAGGGGGATGGGAACGGTGCCGGATGAAAGGGACAGGTTGATATTGTTGGCGAATAGTGTGGCAATGAGGTGGAATTCGAGGTATGTAGAGGGGTTTCGATGGGTTGCATGGAGAAGGTGGTGAGTCTCATGGTTGATATGGTGGTGATGACAGGGGAAGGGGAGACAGGTTTGAAGGTGTGGAAGGAGGGATGGGTAAGAATCGGAGTGTGGGAGGGAGGTGGGCAGGGGATGGAAGTTGGAAGAGCGGTGACAGCTGAGTAGATTCCCTCAATTTTGGATTCGAGGAAATCCAGCATCTCTTCACAGTGGGTTGAAGAGAAATAACAACAACAACACAATTATATCGATAGGGCGCCTTTCACGTCGGGAGGACATCCCAAAGACTGAGGCGAGGAAGGGAGAAAGGCAAAGGGGCTGTGGTATTGAGTTTCAATGAATGGGGGAAATGAAGCTGTAGGCACAACCTCCAATTGCGGGCAAGTACCAGGCTGAATGGAGGGAGCAGACAGGTTGATATAGTGTTAGCAGGTTGTAGAGATGGGAAGTAGCAAGGCCATGGAGAGTTTGAAGGTGAGGACAAGGAATTTGAACTTAATCCTCTGGGAAATGGGGAGCCAGTGGAGTCAGGTGAGGATGGCAGTAATAGGGAACCTAATGTGAGAGAGGACACCAGTTGCAGAGTTTTGAATGAGCTGCAGCTTGCGGAGGGAAGTGTTGAGAAGGCCGACAAGCAAGGAGTTAGCATTTTATGCCTAGCATAAGCTGTAGAGTCGGCTAGATTGAGAAAAAAGTGTCAGTGCCTTCCGTCAGTGAATCTGCCAGGAAAAAAATATTTGAGTTGTGTTGTAAGATACTCACTATATAAAGAAAACATGTTTTCTCTCTTCCCCACAGAGAACCTGACTTGGCCTGGCAAGGTACACCAGTTATGAAGGCTGGCAACAAAAGCAGGATTACAAATATGAGCAGAAGTTCTCCAAAACTCCATGTTCATTGGGAGTATAAACACTAGCATAGTTTAATGGCTGGTTTCCATGTTGAATCATGTAATGTAATTCAGTGTACGGTATTACTATTCTAATTGAACATTGGTTTATTGGCACCCGATCCTGCCCAATCTCTGGGGAAAAGATAAAATAGGAATTATTCACATTCCTGCTACCTCTTATTTCACTGAGAGTTCAGCCCACTCGCAGCAGAAAAGCAGGTTGGACAGCGGGACATACCCTTTGCCTTACTGCCCCCTGGAGGTGCACAGAAACCATTTCTCAAAGCGCTGCACCAAGCCTCAGAAGGCAGAGGTACTACTGCTTTCAATTATTCTTCCAGAAAAATAAATACCACTCAATAGTCGTCATTACTTTTTTTTACTGCAGAATGAGAGACAGTCAGATCTTAAGTGTGATGTTCATGACAGAAGTGCTCTGTTAGTGGATTTAGAGTATTCTGTTTTGGAGTAACATACTCCCAGTTTAGTTTTGCCTTGTGAAACTCCTGTTACAAATATCATATTTCAGATCCAATTATTAATGAAATCATAGAATACTTTGAGATGCTATTGTGCATGAAGGTTTCGCTTCAGAAATGCAATTTGCTGTTGTCATATGCAGAAATCCCCTTGTTTATTTAATCAGAAAAGCTTTCTATAGTAAATCTAATTTCTGACATTAATATTTTCCTTGTGTATTTTATCCAACAACAGCAGCAACAACAGCAAGAACTACAAACTCCTAATGTAGTGTGAAGGATTCTACAAAGCACATAATGTTTGCACAGCATTTAAAGGCTTTTATGAAGAACATCTTCTTTGCATTATGCATATATCTATGAGTTAATATAGGAGTCTCAACAGTTCTGTTGATTAAACATAAGTTGTTTAGTCCTTGAAGGTTTTGATTGATATTTTTTAAAATAAAAATAGATGGCAAATATTGAAATGATTAAAATGAAGTATTACTAAGGTGCATCAAGATCTGAAAATAAATCTGTATCCAACTCCTTCCCCCGTGGATTGGAGATACATGGATGGCAGCAATGTTTCAGATGGGAGCTAGTCCTAGTAGCTTCATTTATAAATTGACAAAGTTAAATAAGATGAATGAGGTCCTTTAGTGTAGGCACCACAAGTCTTTAAAGTGGTGAGGAGATAAAACCAGATAACGTTGTGTTTTGAAGATGCTAAGTTTGGAATGATAAGAGGACGAGCGCACTTGTGGTAAGACATTCCCTTGGTTTGCATTCCTGGGAAAGAATGGGTTGGAGTATGAAATGGAACAATGCAAATCATAAATGATTACATAGTGTAATCATTCCTATCAAATTCTTTGGGACAACCTCCCAACGTGAAAGGTGCTATATCGTATCAATAGTCCTTGCTATATCATGTAGCAGGATTATTGATTTTATTGGGAAGGTAGAAGTACAAGATTTATTAATAATAATCCTCAAATGTAATATAACACCTTTCACTTTCTCAAAATGCTTCACACAATGTGCTGTAAAGTGGAATGACCATGTTTTGTCGCCGATCATCATGTCACCTGTTTAAATAGATGCTATCTAAATGTTGTTCTTTATAAATACATGTCCACCATTATGTTGGCACATATTCATTTGTCATGTATAATGAGTAGCTGCTTCAAAATATACACAAATAGTGTTACTATAGTATAATATCCAAGTTCTAAAATATTAATGGCCCAGCACAGCCAACAGTTTCTTATCAAGGTCAATGCAACAATGTCTTATTAAAGACACTGAAATTATTCCACAGGTAATTGTTTCAATTTGTCAAGCCCTCAATCTGTTGTCAATGGCAAAATAATAAGGATATGTAACTATGCGCCCAAGACCCAATGCAAACAGGGAATCAATATTGTGGTTTTATTTTCCGCATTAATCTACAAAGCACATAATGTTTGCCAGCCCATGAATATTTCATGAGCTCAACATCAGCTGTAGAATTCAATTTTGATACTCCTGGCTATCTTATTCCCTGCCCAAGCAAGTTTTGTATCAAAAATATTACTTTAAAAATTATTATAAACGATGATCAATAATCAAGGTCAAAATTATTTTCCTTTTTGTTTCTCAAAGAATATTCATTCATTATTCAGATGATTCATGCTTCCTGCTGCAATATGTATTCCTTTATCTACAGTAAAAACATATCCACTATTCCTTAGCCACCAACTTAATTTTATGGTATAAAAAATATTTCTTGCATTTGTTATAGAGGCTTTCACATTGAGATAATGTCTCAGACCACTTTACTGGATTGACCATAAAGTATCATGACCATATGTTTTGGTAAGCAAACACAGCAGATAATTTGTGCACAACAATGTCCCACAATAAATGATCAATTTTATTTGGCAGAGTGTTGTCCAGGACACAAATGAAACTCCCTTTCCTTTTTGAATAGTGTCATGGGAACTTTGTTTATTTTTACTGTGTATAGCCTTCGCACGG
Organism: Hydrolagus colliei; assembly: GCA_035084275.1. Taxonomy (NCBI): domain Eukaryota; kingdom Metazoa; phylum Chordata; class Chondrichthyes; order Chimaeriformes; family Chimaeridae; genus Hydrolagus; species Hydrolagus colliei. The sequence goes on from CM068743.1 coordinate 88,497,469, forward strand.
CCCGAAAATACAATACTGTTGGAACTGCTTGAGTCATCATATACAATTGGAGAGAATATATTGAAGTTGTCATGTCTTTGTTCTGTTGCCTTGATTTACCATGAAGTTGCATTTTTTTTTCAAATCTGGTCCGCTTGCGTCAAAAGATTTATGGCAAATTGTGACATTCTGAGAAATGTTAACCAACAATTCAGAAAAGTCAGTGCAAGAAAGGTAGTGAGAGCTCAATTTAAAATTTAAAAAATTATGTCAGCAGTCAGCACATCAGACTAATTTGCAACTTTCAGCGGATCTGTCCGATGCATGATTATTCTGCAATACATTATGACAAATTGCAGAAAAATTTTGTTGCAGTGTATAGCTTTCTATGTTCACACAGTGGGCAGGACATCTTGCCAACTATTGCATTTTTGTCTGTATTTGTCTGCATTCTTCTCTGTTTGGAAAACAGTTTTCTTTAGATTTTCTTACATGGGGGAGATTCTTCAGAGACTATTTGATTGCCATTTTGGAATTGATTTGCTGATTTCATAATGCCACCTGAGCACTGTGGCATTCACACAGTTGTATTAACTATAGCCATGCACAGTGGAAAGAGCAGCATCCATCAAGTTACATTGATACTGCATTACTTTCAAACATTCATCTGATTTAATCTGTTTTCAAAAAATCAGGTACAATAAAAAAATCCTTTATGCTCATTTGAAAATGGAAAAGTAGGACTAAGAATATAGATACTCACATAAATAATGATGATAATCCTTATATTTCAAATAACATTTCATTTTGGGAGTACTTCCCAAGATCCTGGTAAAGATTTTACTGAACAGTGTAGTGACTGTATACCTGAAACCGACTGTTTGTAACCAGCAATAATGAAGGCCTTGCCCTTGCTGGCTAAAGTAGAATGCCAATGAATATATAGCAGGTCACACGAAAACATTCTCTCACAGTCACGAGCAATACAGGGAACTTAACCCCAACTCCTCATTAGGGATATGTTTTGAGGTCACATTTTAATCATATTTTTGGTCCATATCATAATAGTTAGCATATACTGTATCACATATCGCATTCCTTCCACTCTCCTTAAAACAGATTTAGACATCACACCTTCACTAGGACTTTGGAGTAGATCATGTGAGTGTGGAGTAAAAGTTCCTGTCTGTCACCCTCATATGGTTATTGGGGAGATAATCTTGCTATTTGAAACTCAGAGTCATTACTAATGATTCCCATTATGAATTGGTGTAATTTAGTTTCTTGCTCCACATTACAGCACAACTGGGAGCAATTTGGCTTCACTCCATGCTGTATAGCAGTTTTTTCAAAAGGACATATAAAGAATACTCAGAGAAGAGCCAGACCTCTGGCTTTAGATCTTTGAACTCAGGAGAGGCTTGCAGAGCTGAACATATTCCTATTAGAAAAGGAGGAATGAAAGGAACATGATTCCAGTCTTTTAACACAAAATGAGAAGTACAGATGATGCAGTTGTACTGTGGTCATTGATTGGGTATTCCAAATGTAGGTCTAATGGGTTTCATTTTTAAATATGAAGGCCTTAAGCAAAATTAGGTTATACTATTCCTTCTCATAAAGTACTGGATATGCAGAACAGACAAATAAAATATTGGATAAGTATTAAAATACACAAATATACAGTCAATTCACTTTACAGTATACTCTGTTTCGTCTAGAAGACATGAAAAGCGCTATATCAAATGAAAGGATTATTATTATTATTAGCTCGATAACAGAATTGAAGAATAAAGGTGTAGCAGCAGAATGTGATGAACAAACTCTGCACAATATAATGGTTTATGCAACGGGAGATTGGAGAACAGTGATATCTGTGGAGGGAACAATGCCAGCAGGCTTAAACATTCAAGATCCAAAGGGAAATTAATGTTTTATATTTTCCACAGGATTTTGTTTGATATTCAAGGAATGTCTAACATAGATAGATTGGATGGCTAATAAGCAAGGTATATAGTGGGAACAGGTGTGATTGGCCAAATGATTCTTTTCCATCAATGCTTTAAGCTACACTTGATCTCAGACTGTTTCATTCTGATACTGTGCTTAAAAGATACACAATGTTCTTGTTACTCATCACTGCCATAGGCACAGCCATTAGTACAAAGTGTATCATTTACAATGAAAATACTGCAGGCATATATTTCTACAAAGTAAGCAATGGAGAAGTAGTTTTGAACTTTCCAGGTCTCTATATTCTGACAAGTCTTATATAGTTGAATTAACTGGAGATGAAATTTATTTTGATGGTATTGAAATGTCTCTACCCCAGCTCATTCTATTGCTCTTCACACTTGGCTATCAATTTCCTCTTGGTGTCTCTTTAACAACTTCCCTAGTGACCATTTGGATCCAGAGCTCGTGATTATCTTGCGGTGTCAAATTTTCTGTGAATTCCTTTTATAAAATCTAGGTTTCTGAGGGTGGATTATCCCCCACTCCCCTCTCTATTATTGGTACACTATTGCCTGTGGTGGTACGATCAACAAAACGCAAAGGACAAATGTTCCATTTGAATTTTGGTCATTCAGTTATGCTCAGTTTATACAACAACAACAAAATTACACTTGTATAGTGCCTTTGACATCAGGAGGACAGCCCGAGAGGCTGGAGAGTCTTTGTTTCAGACCCGAGCTGGGGTCAGGGACGGGGAGGGTGGAAAAGTGGTGAATTTGGAATGACCTATGGGATTGTCGAAGAGGAGTGTCTTGAGGCGGGACTTGAAGGAGGCTAGGGGGAAGGGGCAAGGTGAAGGAAATGCCGAATGGAGTTCCAGAGGTTGGGGGCAGAGTGGCTGAAGCCTCACCCTCCAATGGTGAGGTAAGTGAGTCGGGGGATGTGGAGCAGGCTGGAGCCTGCCGAGCAGAGGGGCCGGGCAGGGGGTTAGGAGGTCACAGAGGTAGGCTGCGGGGAAGTCATGGAGAGCTTTGAAGGTGTGGACAAGGATCTTGAATTGAATTCTCTGGGTTTGGGGAGCAAATGGAGTCGGGCGAGGATGAGGACGATGGGGTCATGAAGCTTGGAGCTGTAGAGTACACGGGCCATAGAGTTCTGGATTATCTACAGCTCTCATCTAGGATTTGAGGTCTGACAGGCAGTCTGTCATGACAGTAGTGGTCCTGAAGTCAAGGGTAGAAGCAGAACGATAGAGTTGGGTGTCATCCATGTACATGTGGAAGTTGACCACATGTCTGCAGATGATATCACCAAGGCGGAGCATGTACATGTTTAAAAATAGAGGGCAAGAGCAGAGCCTTGTTCTTTATCCTGTTGTTTATTGGAGAATTCAGATAATTTGTTGTGGAATACCCAGTGCAAATCTAACTTGTGCCAAAGCCCACTCTTAGGATCACCTTTTACAACAACATATGTAGGTCTCTTATACAGAGTTAGTTTTGGCAGATCAATGGGTAGGGGGTGTCAGCATGATTCAGTTGGGAGCACTGTAAGAATTATTGGATGCAGTCCATCTGGGCCATGTGCCTTGTCCATTTTAAGTTTATGTAGTTGATTTTATTGACTCCTTCTCCTTCCTTCCTGTTCCCAATCTCACCTCTGATTCAGACTCTGCGTTAACACTTCAATGAGGGTAACATAGCAAAAATGTGAAAAGAAACAGCCAAGTATTTTATCAGTACGTTAGCACTAATATAATTGTAATGGATAGGACAACTAAGGGGAAAAAAGCGTAAGGTCATAGCAGATGATAAGAAAATCTCAGAAATACTAAATAAATATTTTGCCTCGGGTTTGCAAAGTAAACTGACAAAGAAAAATTGATAAGGACAGAAGCGACAGGGTATAAAATCACAACAGTAAAGACAGGGAGAAGCTGGGTAATAAATAAACTACACAATCTTAAAGTAGACAAGACACCTGGGGCTCAGACGGATTGTGCCCAAAAATCTTTAGAGAAACTAGGGAGGAGATAGCCGACACTTTAGAATTCACATTTAAGAATTCCATACAGAAAAAATTGTGGCTGAGGACTGGAGAATAGCCAATGTAAAAGAATGATACAGTTAATCCAGGAAACTATAGGCTAGTCAGGTTAATGACAATGGGCAAGGTATTATAATCTATAATAAAAGATGATGTAACTTGTCATCTGGAGAAGGAGAATATAATTAAGTGTAGGCATGGATTGACAAAACGAAGGTCATATTTGACCAACCGTATCAAATTCTTGAAGACATAACTGATAAAGTAGATGAGAGGAATGCAGTAGAGCATTCGGATTTCCAGAAGTCCTTTGGTAAAGTCATAATGAGAGGCTATTGGCTAAAAATTCCTAACAGGAATTGTGAGAGAGGTAGCAGAATGTACTAAAGAATGGTTAGCAAACCAAATGTAAAATGTAGGCAACAAGGGTGGGAAGTGATGTTGTGCAGGGATCCCTTTTGGAATCATTACAGTTCACCATATACATAAATTATTTTGATTCAGGTACAGGAGGTTTAGTGTTAACATTTGCAACAGACACCAAATGAGATTGCAGAAGAATACTAGAAGTTACAGTCTAGCACAATGGGCAGATAGATGGCAAACAAAGTTTAATGTAAGAAATTACAGTACAGAACTTATTCAAAACCTTGGTTAGGCCACATTTGAAGTATTGTGCCCAATTCTGGACTCTACACTATAAGACATATATAAGAACAGTGGAAAGAGTAGAACTCAGATTTACTAGTATACCAGGCCTGACGGGTTTCTGCTATCAGGATAATCTGGATATGTTAGGGAAGAGGTGTTTAAGAGGGAACCAAATCAAAGTGTTTAAATTCAAAAAGGGTTCAATATGGTTAACAACATCAAAATGACATTTGTGTAGCACCTTTCATGTCATGAGGATGTCCCAAGGCGCTGGACAGTTAGTGTTTCAGACACGGTCTGAGGTCAGGATTGGGGAGAGTGGAGTGAAGGGAGGGGAAGGCGGTTGATCAATGGTACCATTGAAAAAGAAGATCTTGAGGCAGGCTAGGGAGGGGGCGAGGCATAGGTTTTGCTGAATGGAATTGCAGAAGTTGTGGAGTGGCTGAAGGCTCACTCGTCAATGGTGGAGTGGGTGGGTCAGGGGACATGTAGCAGGCTGGAGCCCGCTGAGCTGAGGGAGCGAGCAGGTTAACCACAATAACAAAAAAATTATGTTGTATAGCGCCATTCACATTGGAAGGAAGTCCCAAGACACTGGACAGACAATATTCCAGTTCCCAGCTGGGGAGAGGGATTGGGGAGGGTGGAGGGTGGAGGGCAACAACAACAGCAAAATTACATTTATAGAGTGCCTTTCATGTCGGAGGATGTCTCAAAGGAGTTTGATCAAAAGCACGGTCAAAGAGGAAGGCATTGAGGTGGATCTTGAAGGAGGCAAGGGCCAATGGTGGGGTTGGCGAGGAGTGAAGCTGGCCTAAGATCACCATTCGACAGAGTTAGAATGTTGATAGGAGGTTAGGAGGTCACAGAAGTAGGGGAAAGCAAAGCTATGGAGGGCTTTGTAGGTGAGGATCAGGATCTTGAATTGTATTGTCTGTGGGATGCAAAGCCCTTGGAGTTGGATGAAGGTGGGGTGATATGACCACGGAGTCTAGTACGGCAGAGATTATGGGCTGCAGAGTTCTGGATGATCTGCAGCTTCTGGAGGGAGAATTGGGAAGCTTGACAAGCAAGGTATTTTCATATGTACATAGCATATTACAACATATTTCGTTTGTTTCTATTGGTTGGTCCTTAATCAAGGGACACAAATATAGTATAGTATAGTATAGTATAGTATAGCATAGTATAGTATAGTAATAATATAGTATAGTGACTAGGAGGTAACAAAAGAATTCAGGAGGAACGCTGTCATCGTGTGGATACTGTAACTCGGTGATTAGAGCAGGCAGGGCGAAACCTTGAGCTATTTTCCTTACTCCACATGCCGAACAATAGTCCCTCAAGAAATATATATACTGAATATTGGTCAATTCAATCCACGACTGTTTGTGAGAAACGGCCTGTATGCAATTTGGCTGCCATGTTTCGCCCACATATAAGCAGTCAATTCACTTTGCATCATGTTCTGTGAAGCGCTTTAAGACATCTAGAAGACGTGAAAAGCTCTATGTCAAATAATAATAACAACAACAACAATTTAAACTTATAAAGCGCCTTTCACGTCGGGAGGACGTCCCAAGGTGCTGCATAGGAGGTGTGTGACCCGAGCTGGGAGGGGAGTGTTCGGGAAGGGGTGAAACACGTAGGGGAGGTCGAAAAGTTCGGTGGGGAACAAAACGCACGGTCGAAGAGGAAAGTCTTCAAACCGGCCTTGAAAGAGGAAAGGGAGGAAACATAATGGAGGGACTGGGGGATGGAATTCCACAGGGTGGGAGCGGAGAAACTTAAGGCCCGGCCTCCCATGGTGGGGCGGTTCGGGCGGGGGGCTTGGAGCAGGCCAAGTCCTGTTGAACGGAGGGTCCGGGTGGGCTTATAAGGGGAGAGTAAATCAGATAAATAGGGCGGGGCAAGGCCATGTAAGGCCTTGAAGGTGAGGACGAGGATCTTGAACTCGATCCTCTGGAGGATGGGGAGCCAGTGGAGACGGGCGAGGGTGGGGGTTATATGGTCGCGGAGGCGGGTGCGGGATAGTACACAGGCTGCAGAGTTTTGGATAACCTGCAGCCTGTGAATGGAGGAGCTGGGGAGGCCGACAAGGAGAGAGTTTCCGTAGTCCAGCTGTGAGGTGATGTACTCGTGCACGAGTGTTTCGGCAGCGTGGGTGGTGAGATAGTTGTGGAGCCTGGCAATGTTGCGCAGGTGGAAATAGGCGGTGCCGGTCAAGGCACGGATGTGGGGGAGGAAGGAGAGTTTATGGTCGAACGTGACGCCGAGGTTCCTGACTGGCTTTGTGAAGTGGAGAGTACAGCCTTGGATGTTGAGGCTGGCAGCGCCCAATGTGCAGAGGCGCTGGCTTGAGCCAATCAGGAGGGCCTCGGTCTTGCTCACGTTCATTTGGAGGAAGTTATCCCTCGTCCAGGACTCAATGTTGGACAGACATGTTGTCAGAACATCAATGGTCTGGGGGTTGAGGGATGAGGTGGAAAGGTACAGCTGGGTGTCGTCCGCATACATGTGGAAATTTACCCCATGTTTGCGGATGACATCGCCCAGAGGGAGCGTGTAAATGGTGAAAAGGAGGGGGCCGAGGACAGAGCCCTGGGGGATGCCGTGAGAAACTGTGCGGGGGTTTGAGGAGAAACCGTTGGAAGATACAAAATGTAGGCGGTGGGTCAGGTAGGAATGGAACCAGTCAAGGACTGTGCCTTGAAGGTTAAGGTGGGAGGAAAGACGTTGGAGGAGGATGGTGTGATCGACTGTGTCGAACGCAGCAGACAGGTCAAGGAGGATGAGGAGGCAGAGGGAGCCTTGGTCGCAGGCAGTTAGGATGTCATTTGTAACCTTAACCAGGGCAGTTTCCGTGCTGTGAGCAGGGCGGAAACCTGATTGGAGGGGTTTAAGGAGTGAGTGAATTGAAAGGAAAAAGCGGAGCTGGGAGGCAACCGCTCCTTCAAGGACCTTGGATAAAAACGGGAGGTTGGAGATGGGTCGGTAGCTTGATGGCTGCGACGCATCAAGGGAGGGTTTTTTCAGGATAGGGGTGATGGTGGCTGTTTTAAGGGAGGTAGGGACGGTGCCTGAGGAGAGGGAAAGGTTGATGGTGTCAGAAATGAGCGGGGCCAGAAGGTGGAGCTGGGTGCGGAGGAGGGGGGTGGGGATGGGGTCCAGTGAACACGTGGTAATAATAATCCTTGCATTTGTTATAGCACTTTTCACATCTTCTGGACATCTCAAAGTGCTTCACAGAATATAAATTCAATGTTATTATTATTATTATTATTTTGATAGAAGGTAGTGAGATTTTGAAAATGGTGGTTGAATTTGATAGTATAGTTGCTTACAAAAGGAAGCTAGAGAGTTGGAATAGAATGGTATGGGAAGCAATAAAAGAATGGGAGAAAAGGTATGTGGCGTATAAACGAAGGCCGTGACAGATTGAACTGAGTAGCTTGTTTCCGTGCTGAACATTCTTTGTAAATCTTTGTATACCAGAAAATGTCCCATCTTATACCCCAATGATAGCAGGAAAACTGATCAAAAGTTCACAATTTCTTCCATTACACAGGAATTTGCGCAAATTGAACACTTCGAAAAATCAGGTCTGCTATTTTTCCCATTGATGATTATTAGATATCACAGTCTTATAATGTCTACCCATCAGAAGTACCCATGTAAATCACTAGATATGCTTTGTGATGAATATTTGCATTATATTGAGTATTCCCAGCTCGAGTCCTAATCCTTGACTGTCCAGCATCTTGCTTTGTCCTTCCAGTGTGAAAGATGCTAGAATGTAATGTTGTATTGTGTTGTCTTGTACCCATAGGCTCGCAATTTTGGGGGGGAATATTCCTACACCAAAAAAAAATTAAATGTTTTATTATTTATAAAGCTTAAAATGTGGCATGTGGGCTGGAATTTTTAAAGCATTAATGCAGTCAGGACACATTTCAGTTATTTGTTTGAACAAATTGACTTACAGATCAAATAGGGAGCAGTATACTTGTCTGGCTTCAATTTGACGTGATCAAAAGAAACTTGCCGAACAGAAATTAATACATTCTGACAAAGTGATAAGCAAAGCTCTACGGGGATAAATATCAACAACCAATAATGACTATTTAATCACTTTGTATTATTCTGCAGTCTTTAAATATAGCTGGGGGGTTGCAGGAAGGTCGATGTTGGCAATGAGGACACAGTGCCTGTTTCTCCCAGTCAATTTACTCATTTCTCCCACAGGGTTACTTAAAGACATTGGTGGTGGCAATGTTCAGCTGAGTTATTTCATCCAAACCTCACAAGACAAGGGATAAGAGATGAATAGGAGAGGGGAATAGAAGGGATGGAGACTCATTTGGAGTAAGCAGTGGCATGGACCGATTGAATGGCCTATTTCAATCTATGTAAATTAATGTAATTCCATACATATAGTGATATATCCAATGACACTTAAAGTCATTTTTAACACTTATATTGAATAGCTTGGCTGTAAATGTTCCCTGTGTTATTGAATTGATTTTGTTTACAAAATTTTATTCCTCATAGTCCTTCCCAAGGTCATTGGATTTGCCTCCATTTGATTCCAGAGCCTATTTTATTAATCTGTTCCTGCTGCTCTGGAGTCTCCCATCTAGAAACCTTTTAATTATATTTGATGCTGTTTTAATAATGTCATGTTCTGAGGAACAAATATTTTGCTCATTAATTTTCAATGTAACAAATGCAAAGGGCGTATACCTGCACTGACAATGGTCTGCAATAATTCTTGTCCCTTTGAACATGGATGTCAAAGAAGTATTTTTTATTATTTCAAGCAACAAAAAATTATTAATGAAAGCAATTTTAGTTAAGAAAACAAAGCAAAGATTAAAGAAAGTCTGGTTATACTTATATTAAAAACATTGTTAAAATATAGTATTTTAACATTGTTAACTAACTAACAAATAACATTTAAAGTTAGCAGAAAAGTTGCCTGCAGATTCCAGGCTCATCTTTATACAGAATACTGTACTATCACAAAGATTCCCAAATCACAAGCTTTGGTGCTCGCCATCTTGCACCTTATAATAATAATAATAATAATAATAATAATCCATGCACTTGATATAATGCTTTTCATGTCTTTTAGATGTCTCGAACCACTTCATAGAATATACTGTAAAGTGAATTGATTGTATATTTGTGGATGAAATACACTGTGTCAAAGTTATTGGCAAGCAAAAAATACTTTCCGGAATTAGGTAAGCAGGATAAGTCCATATTCCATTCTAGTCACAGGAAAATTTCCAAATGTGCATAACATACATACGTAGAACCATCAGTTTGACTTGAATATGCTGAAGCACCACTATTAATTTTCACATGTATCAGACAACCGGCTGACCAGAACAAATGTAGTAGCTTCAATAAAGCATTATTACCAGTGAATGTTTCAAGCCTATAGTATGAAGTGTGTGTAATTTCATAATTTGCTCTTTATGATCATGATCAAATTGCTTTCCTCTTGTTTTCCATTTCTTGCTCCAACCCAGCATCTTCGAGCTATGGCACATTTCAAGAAATGCTCACTGTATAACTCCACATGGGGGCTGAAGTTGGAATATTTTGCTGCCACAAATCAGAAAAATAAATAAATAAATAAATAAATAAATAAATAAATAAATAAATAAATAAATACATACATACATACATACATACATACATACATACATACATACATACATACATACATACATACATACATACATAAATTTGTTGAAATCAAAAATCTGCCTGTGTGACAAATCTCTTCAGAGGACAATTCTGCATGACAATGACAACTACAGTAGCAAATCTACCAGGAAGACAAAAGTTATGTTTCACAATGCATCCCTTAAGCGGAAGCTGAGATCTAAAGCTACAAGTTGACTCATCTGTCACCTTGTCAAAACAATGTGAAGCCGCAATAAATAAGATAAACAGGATGTTGGGCTATATTGTCAAATTAATTGAGTTCAGATTTAAATAAGTACACTGAATCTATAGAATGCTTTGGTCAGACCACATCTAAAGTACTGGAAACATTCTCATCATATAAATAATATGATTAAATTATTATTAGTATTATTACATTCTCATCATCACAACATAAACGACTCTCCAGTCCCTAGAGACTGTACATGAGAACAATGAGGATGATTCCCAGGGCTAGATCAATGAGCAACAACAACAACATTCCACTTGTATAGCACCTTTCACGTCAGGAGGACGTCCCAAGTTGCAGGACAGTCATTGTTTCAGACCCGAGCTGGGGTTTGAATCAACAATCAGACAAGTTCAAACTTCAGTCTTAAAATACATTGCCTCAAATTTAAAATGGAATTGTATTGTAAACACAGATTAATAATTTTGGGTGCACTATTCCAACAACAACATAATTACATTTTTAGTGTGCCTTTCACATCAGGAGGACCCCAAGGCGCTGAACAGTCAGGTCGGGACCTGAGCAAGGGTAGGGGCACAATAGGGGTGAGGGGAGGGAGAAAGTTAAGAGGGGAGGGAGAGAGTTAAGAGGGGAGGGAGAAAGTTAAGAGGGGAGGGAGAGAGTTGGGATTGTGCCTCCCAAGGAGGCACAGTCAAAGTGGAGGGTCTTGAGACAGACCTTGAAGGAGGCAAGGGAAGAAGTGAGGTGAAGTGTCTGTGGGATGGAGTTCCAGAGTATGGGGGCAGAGAGGGTGAAAGCCCATTCACCGATGGTAGGGTGGGTCAGGTCGGGAGACATGGAGCAGACCGGAGCCTGCTGAAAAGAGGGGGCAGGCAGGTTCATAGAGGGACAGCTGATTGAAGAGATAGGGGGGGCAAAGCCTTGAAAGTGAGGATGAAGATTTTGAATTCGATCCCCTGGGGGATGGGGAGTCAATGGGGCCCGCCAAGTATGGGAGTGATGTGGTCGTAGACCTTGGTGTGGGAGAGGACACGAGCTGCAGAGTTCTGGATGATCTGCATTTTGTGAAGGGAAGAACTGGGAAGGTCGACAGGGAGGGAGTATGCATAGTTGAACCTTGATGTGACGAATGCATGGACAAGGGTTTCGATGGCCTGAGGGATGAGGCAGTGGCAAAGTTCTACAAGTAGAACAAGAGGAACCATGGTTTTAAGTTTGCAAAGGTCAATTTTATTATGGATGTGACAAGGATGTTTGTCTATTTAAAAACAATTTAATGCTGTAATGGGAGGGGGGAGGGAGGAGTAGGGTTGGCATTTGGTACTGTGAGATTTAATGGGCTGAGGTGTCTTCTTCATCCAAACCAATTCTGTGATCCAGCATCTAACAAATAGTTTTTCTGATCAGTATGGGCCATTTAACTGGGAACTGGCATGTAACAGATATAACAAGCTCACAAATCCTTTAACATTGGTGAGATATTTAAACAGAGTGATGTAGATTACTGTTTTATAATCAAGAATATGCACTTTGTTTTGTATCTTTACATTCTTCTCCCACTCTCTCAAATAGCCATATGTTTTAATTGTCTCAATTATGATTTTTAAATGTTCTGAGATATAGCATTCACCATTATTCTGATACTTCCTCATAACAGAATAATAATTATTAATTATTATGCCATTCACTGCCATTCACCACATTATGACAATTCAGCATCAAAGTTATGATAGTCTGAAGATAGCTGTAAACATTTCTTAATTATCAAATATAATTGTAATGGGAGCGAAACAATGGGCAACTGGAGTGACAGTTTGCTCAAGTGAAAAATGCAAGTGGCATTGTAAGCAAATAAATGATAATTCACAGTTGGTACCTTTGTGCAGCATTCCAGAAGTAATTTCAAAGTTAAACTGGGATTTAGTTCCGATTGAATGGATGAAACCACCAAGGTTGCTCTCATCTATCTTGCAGTTAGCATGTAAAATATGTTAAGGACAAGGTTCCCTTTGATCTTTTTATTCTATAGCCTCTTCCAGGCATTGATCTACTGCAATTCAACAGAAATCAACAACGCATCACATTCAGCAATATAAAATACTCATTGGAGGCTTTTTTGTCCAATCTCCTCATTATCAACATGAAACAAAACAACAGCCATTTTTATACAGTGAAAAATCATAAACCCTGTTCCTTCATGTGCGTTATTCATGGATAATACAATTTTTTAATGCAAACAAAAATTATATATTTTAGTTACAGTGCATATTAATTTCAGGGTGAGAAATTGAAAAGTTTTTAACAAATTTTGGGGGAGATGTCACTGGGGACTAGATTAGATTTATTGATATGCAATAATTCTCAGTAAGCAGAGTTTGGCAAATCGATTAATTCAGTTTTAGCTTCGAAGTTGCTTTTCTGCTTCGTAAAAGAAACTCGAAAGAAAATCTCTTCAAAACTCAGGCTATGTTATCAAATTTATCCCATAGACAGCTATAAGCCAAATGGTCAATTTATCTAGAGAATTCCCTTCTCTTTGAATAATGCTATGAGTTATTGAATCATTGATTGGTTGCTCAGAAATCCTCACGCCCATGTTAGTCGATTGGCAGATCGCTTTTCTGGGGATAATAATTCCCCCCGCCACACAGCAAACAACAAGATATTTTGGCATTCAATCTTCAACAGTGTTTTGCCCACAAATATACAGTCAATTCATTTTACAGTACAACATATTCTGTGAAGCATTTTGAGACATCTATATGTTACAGCTTGGTGATATCATTGACAGACTTCCATATTTATGTGGATGACACCCAACTGTATCTTTCTGCCTCCACCCTAGATTCCATGTACAGTAGAAGCCCTTTTATCCGTGACTCGATGAACCGGCATTTTCATATAACCGGCACGCCAAAAAAACAGTTGCCGTTCGATAAACTGGAACGTATCCGGGAACAATAGCGGTGGAGCATTTGTGAGTCATTGTCGCGCAGATGCAGTATTTGGGTTTGCCGCTAGTAGAGTCTAGGGTTATTGGTTTGCTTCTAGTAGAGTCTAGAGTTATTGGCTTGCCGCAAGTAAGGCTTTAAAGTCGTGCTGCCATTTTTTTTACCCGCATGGCATCCTCCATTTCAAAAAGAATCACTGGACTATAAACCTCAACCAGTAAAGGTGAGAAGCACAAGAGAGTAGTATTAACAATAAGTACCAATACAATATTCTGTTATTATCTGTTATTATTGTGGTGGGTTTTCAACAGCAGGCCACCTGAATATCTGGTACGCGCTTTAATCGGCAATGGCCAGGTCCCGCGGGTGACGGATGAATGGGCTTTTACTGTATATTCCATCTGTTTCTTCAGTTGGATATTAAACATCATGGAGTAGCTGAGTGGTTAGAGCATTCGCCTCACAAGCAAGAGACCCGTGTTCAATTGCAGGCAGGGAAAAACTTTATGCAAGTTTCGCTACTACACACACCTAATAATAATAATCCCTCAAAAAAAATTATAAATCGGTCATTTTAATCCACAACTGTTTGTACAGCCCTGCAGTGCACAATTGGCTGCAGCATTTCACCCACAAAATGCAGTCAATTCACATACAGTATATTCTGTGAAGTGCTTTGAGATGTCTAGAAAATGTGAAAAGTGCTATATCAAATGCAAGTATGAGGTGAGAGTAGTCTACAGTTGAATGTTAGCAAGACCAAGTCCCTCCTGGATATCTCGAGCCAGTGGCTCCGCTCCTGGCAGCATCACCTTGATGGATGCACACTGCACCTCACCAAGCCAGTCAGTAACCTCGGTGTCTTGTTTGATCCTCAACTGTCTTTTCTCCACCATATCCATGCTATGCTAGTGGAGTCCATTATCTCAGTGGTTCAAGCACTCACCTTACAAGCATGAGATTTGTGTTCAAATCCAGGCAGGTCAGCGTGAAAGGTTGGGCAAATTTCCCTACTCCACCTGTCTAATAATAATCCCTCAAAAAAAAGGTATAATTTCAATCCATGACTGTTTGTGGGACACTGCTATACACATTTGGCTGCCATGTTTTGCCCACAATTGTACAGTCAATTCACTTTACAGTATATTCTGTGAAGCGTTTGGAGACTTTTAGAAGATGTGAAAAGTGCTATATCAAACGCAAGGCTTATTATTATTATTATTACCCATGCTGCCTTCCCTCACCTCTGCAATGTTGCTTGACTTCACCCCTACCTCAGCCCTCAGGTCATGGAAACTCTTATTCATGCCTTCATCATGTCCAGGCTTGACTACATTAATATCCAACCTGTCCGCTCCATCAGCTCAGCAGACATGGACCTGCTTCGCATTCCCTGACCTACCTACCCCATCAACGCTGGGCAAGGCTTCAATCATTCTAACCCCAACTTTTGAAATTCCATCCCGCATTCCCTCTGCCTCGTTGCCTCACTACCCTCCTTCAAGTCCTGCTTTGATAATATTGACAATATCGATTATAAACCCTCCTCTTTAACACAGTCATCAGCCACCAAACTTCTCCCTTCCCTCTATCCTCCCTAATCCTGAACCCAGCTCGTGTCCAGAACCCTGTCCAGCATCTTTGGATATCGCCCCAACATGAGAGACAGTGTAAAGATGTAATTTTGTTGTTGTAGTCTAGAACACATGAAAAGCACTATATCAAATGCAAGTATTATTAGTATTATTATCATACCAAAGCTAGATCCCAAACCACAATGGATGAAGCACACAGAGATTTTTGCTTCTCACCATAGGATGTAGTCTTACTCACCAATTGATATCTTATACATCACTGAGACATTGACATTGCAAGTTTTGAAGATAACCCAAATGCATAGATTTACTTGCTTGGTGCAGGCATGATGGACCAAATGGCTTTCTTCTGTGCTGTAAATGTCTATGCTTCTCTGACAGTGATTCTGCAGTTCTAGTCAAATGCAGCAACCTATTTGTTCAAAGCAATGACCTACAAACTGCCTTGCAGTCAACGACCAATTTTACATAAGGTATTATTGGGCAGAACATTGGAAAAACAGCCTTCTCTTTTTGAGTGGTGGTGTGATTGCATTTATATTCAATATTGTCATGTTTCCATAAGGATACGATTAATGGTCTGTCATCTGAACAAGAAAAATGGAGGATAAAATGGAAAAAAGGTAGAATAATTAGAAAGGAAATGAATTGGTCTGGAAATAATGGGTTATATGCTGCAGGCAAATTCATCATTTTGGTGTGTGTTTCTATATCTCAAAGAAGGAAATAATGAATTATTTAAGTGTGACATTCAAGGTCCTCTCTATTTTGTGATTTTTGTCGTCACTGACAAAACCTTGCAGCACTAATGAGGTTGTAAGTCTTTCAGTTCTGGGTAACTAACTCTCCACAAGCAAGTCATAATTCCCCAGTTTCTTGGCATTTGGTTATTAAAGACTTCAATAAATACAATGGGGAAACAGTACATAGTTAGAGGCTTTCTTCTTTAATAGAACATTACTTTACTAGGTGTCCCACTCGAGGAAGCATAATGGTAGGCCAATGCCCCAATGTCTGCTTAATTTCCAATCCTGTCTGAGGCTGAGGTAAGCTGCTCCGAAGTGCGGCCAAATGAATGGTACTTCACTTTATCAGGTCAACAATCATGGAAAGCACTAGTTCATTCGTTCACTAGTTCACCCGACAGAACATTAGTTCTGTCGGGTGAAGAACAACAGATCCCAACAAACTATAGGGACAAAAACGTCACTGGGGCTGAATGGAAGCAGATATCTCTGACCACCGAGACAATTAGGTGTGATGGTTTGACATAGTGGACAATAGACACAACAATAGAGGGAGCAGAGTAGATCTTGGGGTGGTGGCTTCACCACCTATTGTTACTATTATTTAAATTTAGTGTATTTTTGCTGTTGAAAATTGTTGAAAGTCACGGTACCTAAACTAAAATTGGTTTGTGTTACAGTATGCTGTCACTAAATGAATCTTTATGCCTGGATATCCCATTGTTGATGAAGAAGGTTGCTATTATTAGCAAATAGTTTTAGATCCTTGGAGCAAGTAATTGCTCATTTGCAAGGAAGGCCACATTGGAACTAACCAGGTGGACCACAATTGGCTTGTATAATCTGACATTCCTATGAATAATATAAGCAGATAAATTGGAAACAAGAGGATCTGGATAAAAACCTGGAATATAATACAACAACAACAAAATTACATTTATACAGTACCTTTCATGTCAGGAGGACATCCCAAATTGCTAAACAGTCAGGTCGGGACCCGAGCATGGTGGAGGGGGAAGGGGAAGGAAAGTAGGAGAGGTGGAAGAGTTAGGAGGGGAGCAGAAGGCATGGTTGAAGAGGAAGGCCTTGAGACCGGCCTTGAAGAAGGAAAGAGAGGAAGTGAGGTGAAGGGATTGCAAGATGGAGTTCCACAGTGTGGGAGCAGAGAGCCTGAAAGCCCAGCCATCGATGATGGGGTGGTTAGGGCGGTAGATTCGGAGCATGCCAGAGGCTGCTGAGCAGAGGGGATGGGTGGGCTGATAGGGAGACAGCAGGTCGGAGAGATAGGCGGGGGCAAGGCCATGAATAGCCTTGAAGGTGAGGAAGAGAATCTTGAATTCGATCCTCTGGGGGATGGAGAGCCAGTGATGACGGGCGAGGGTGTGAGTGATGTGGTCGTTGGAGCCTGGTCGTGCGGGAGAATACATGAGCTGCAGAGTTCTGAATGGTCTGCAGCCTATGAAGGGAGGAGCTAGGAAGGCCGACGAGGAGAGAGTTCCCGTAGTCGAGGCGTGGATGATAAAGGCGTGGAGGAGAGTTTTGACGGCATGGTGGGGTGAGGTAATGGCAGAGTCTGGCAATATTGTGGAGGTGGTAGAATGCTGTACCGGTCATGGAGCGGATGTGGGGGAGGAAGGACAGTTTGGGGTCCAACAAGACATCCAAATTCCTGACTGGCTTTGAGAGGTGGAGAGAGCAGCCTTAGATGCTGATGTTATCAGTGCCTGAGGTGCAGAGGCGCTGACGCGAGCCAATCAGGAGGGCCTCCGTCTTGTTGACATTGAGCTGGAGGAAATTGGCCCTCGTCCAGGACTCAATGTCGGACTGATATGCAGTCAGAACACCGGTAGTCC
Organism: Hydrolagus colliei; assembly: GCA_035084275.1. Taxonomy (NCBI): domain Eukaryota; kingdom Metazoa; phylum Chordata; class Chondrichthyes; order Chimaeriformes; family Chimaeridae; genus Hydrolagus; species Hydrolagus colliei. Next base: position 88,515,175 of record CM068743.1, read on the forward strand.
TGGAGTTGAGGGTGGATGCAGAAAGGTAGAGTTGGATGACATCCGCATACATGTGGAAGTTTAACCAATGTCTGCGGATGATATCGCCCAGTGGGAGCTTGTATAGGGTGAAGAGCAGGGGACCAAGGACAGAGCATTGGGGAACGCCACATGTGACTGTGCGAGGGCTGGAGGAAAAACCGATGGAGGAGACAAAATGAAGGCGGTGGGAAAGATATGACCAGAACCAGTCAAGGACAGAGCCTTGAAGGTAGAGGACAGAGGAGAGGCAGTGGAGGAGGATCGAGTGGTCAATGGTATCGAAAGTGGCGGATAGCTCGAGGAGGATGAGGAGGCAGAGGAAGCCCTGGTCACAGATGTTCAGGATGCCATTTGTGACCTCGACCAGAGCAGTTTACGTGCTGTGGGAAGTGCGGAAACCCGATTGGCGGGGTTCGAGGAGTGAATGGTTTGTGAGGAAAGAGTGGAGCTGGGAGGCAACCACTCTTTCTAGGACCTTGGAGAGGAAGGGGAGGTTGGAGATGGGCAGGTACCTTGATAGCGGCAACGCATCGAGGGAAGGCTTTTTCAGGCTGGGGGTGATGATGGTGGTTTTGAAGGGAGTGGGAATGGTCCCAGATGAAAGGGACAGGTTGATGGTGTCAGCAATTGGTGGGGCTAGAAGGTGGAGCTGCGTGGTCAGGATTTGGGTGGGGATGGTATCTAGGGAGCAGGTGGTAGGCTTCGTAGAGGAGATGGTCTTGATTACGGAGGATGGGGAGATGGGATCAAAGGTGTGGAAGGAGGGGTGGGTAGGTGGAGGGTTGTAGGGTGGAGGTGGTGGAAGTTGGAGGGACAGTGACCACAGAGCGGATTCCCTCAATTTTGGTCTTGAAATCCAACATCTCTTCATAGCGGCAGTTCGAGGAGAGCATCTGCGAGGTGAGATGGGGCGGATGTGGTGGAGAGGGTGTTGTGGTTGTGGAGGAGTGTACATGCGGAGGAGGGATCAGTGCAGGAGGTGGACAAGAGAGAGAGGAGTTCGGAGGACTCAAAGGCAGAGGAGAGAGTTTGTGGGGGATCTTCTTCCATGGGTGGAAGATAGTGGTAGGTTTGAGGGTGGAAGGGAAAGGGTTAGAGGAGTTGAAGGAAATGAAGTAGTGGTCAGAGATGGCCTTGTTGGAGATGGTGACATCCAAGACATTGAGGCCCCGAGTGATCCCCAGGTCCAGTGGGTGGCCGTGAATGTGGGTGATGGAGTGGATGTGGAGGGAGAGGTTGAGAGAGAAGAGGAGGGACGAGAATTCCGAGGAGGTAGAGCAGGAGGGGCTGAAGTGGAAGTTGAAATCGCCGAGGATAATGAAGCGATCAGAGGAGGCACAGAGAGAGTCAAGGACAGTGGAGACGTCAGAGATGAAGGTTGTTGGGGAGGGTTTTGGGGGCGGTGGATGAGGAGGATTTTGAGGGAGAGATGGGAGGAGTGGAGAGGGTGCTGTGCTTGAAGGAGGGGAAGGAACCAGAGGAGTAGGGGGATAGGGCAAGTGACACCCTAGAGATGAAGGCCACGCCACTGCCGAGGCGGTTGGGGCGAGGGACGTAGTTGGAGGTGTAGCCAGGTGATGTGGCCTCTGTGAGGGGTAAGGTGTCTCCTGTGGTGATCCAGGTTTCGGTGAGGGCCATGATGTCAATGTTCTCATCGACGATGAGATCGTTGATGGCCAGGGTCGTATTGCAGAGGGGGCGGACATTTTGTAGCCGATGTGGATGGAGCAGTTGGCAGAAGCATGTGTGGGGGGGGAGGGGTGACCGGATTGGGCGGCACGGGTGGAGGGGATGGGATGAGAAAGAAGAGGTTAGCCCCAAGGTTGTCCGTGGCTGACAGTGGTAATGGGGAATGGGGCAGCCAACGCCGAGTGCCGTGGTGAGCCCGATGGAGGAATCCCAGGCTGGAGCAGAGGGAAGCTGTGGGAGGGTCAAGTGGGGATAGGAGGTGGTGGGGTGGGGGGTGTGTGGAGAGAGAGCAGGGCAGAGCGGGAGTTGAGTGGGGGCGTGGGGGGGTGGTAGGCAGGTGGGTCGGTGGGAGAGAAGGACAAAGTGAGAGTTGCAGATACAAAAGGGTTGGGAGGAGAGACATTTAGAGTGGGGGGGGAAGGCTTGGGTCGTGGCAGCAGCCAAAATGTGCACGCAGGAGACCAAGAGTGAGCGATCAGCGAGGCAGCATCGGCCCACAGGCTATGTGGCCATGGATTAGAGGCAACTAGCCATATCAGCCCTGCCATTTTGTGCTAGTTTTTTTTATAACCCTAATTTACAAAGTAATCATTACAGCATTATTTGCTTTGTCTGTAATTTTAAAGTGGACTGCAAAGAGCGATTAGAAAAACTGAGCATATTCAAGCTGAAGATGGTTGAGGGACAATATGATTGGCTTTTTAAGATTCTGAATGGAATTGAACCATGTTAGGTTAAACATACTAATGCAGACCACCCACTTCCCCTCCCTCTTTCCCTTAACCCCCTTTCTCCCCCTCTTCCTTCCTGTCCTTACTCCACCCCACCTTTCCCTGCCTCTCCCCCCTCTTTTCCCCCTTTCTCCCCTGGCATCATTTCCATGACTGTTTGTGGGACACTGCTGCGCGCAATTTGGCTGCTGCATTTCACCCACAAGCATACAGTCAGCTTTCCTGCTCTCCTTCCCCCTACCCTGACCCCTCGCCTTGCCATCTTTCCCCCGACCACCCCTTTTCCCCTAATCCCACTTCTGTGACTGTTTGTGGGAAACTGCTGTGCGCAATTTGGCTGCCGCATTTTGCCCACAAATACACAGTCAATTTTCCTACTCTTCTTCATCCTGCCCTGACCCCTCCCCCCCTACTTTTGTCCCTATCTAACTGTATAGCGCCTTGGGGCGTCCTCTCGATGTGAAAGGCGCTATATAAATGTAAGTTTTGATTGATTGATAAGCTGTTTTATCTTGAGCTGAGCAGCAGAACCGTGAAGGGGGGTAAATTCAGAATAAATCTGTGGAAACACTACTTCAGTCATGGTGTAGTTAACCCCCTCCGTTAATGGAACAGACTTTCTATGGAGTCCTATGAAACAAAAAAAATGTGTTTGTTTCAAGAAGTAATTAGAAATATTTCTGCTCGGAAATAATATTTCAGGTTACAGTATATAGTTTGGGACATGACATCTCAAGCAACTGCCACGATGGTGGAAGGCGAACTAGATGGACCATGGTCTTTTTTCACCTAGCTAATTCTTACGTTCTTATTCATTGTTTACCACAGGTATGGCCTTAGGTGTCAGACTGCCTCAGTTGATAGCCATTTTGCTTCTGTGGTTGCGGATCAGGATTCCCAGCTCATCACCTCAGATGAAACTTTATACCAATGTCCAATCTGCTGACTCAGGGGGAACGTTAAAGATCCCTTGATCATATTCAAATAGAGGAAGCAGTTCACCCCCATAGACCATGTAATAATCCCTCAAAAATAAACAATAATAAATTGATCATTTCAATCCACACCTGTTTGCGGGACACTGCTGTGTGCAATTGGCTGCCGCATTTCGCCCACATAAATACAGTCGATTCACTTTACAGTATATTCTGTGAAGAGCTTTGGGACGTCTAGAAGATGTGTAAAGTGATATATTGGATTATTATTATTATTATTATCTATGTCCATACATACATACATACATACATACATATATACATACATAGATCTTTATTTTACAGCAATTCCTGTTCTCTGTACTCGCTGCACGAAAGTTAGATGAGTTACTTCTCCTTCAAATGAGTCACAGACAGAAGCATTCCAGTGACCTTTGAAGACTCACCATTCCATGCTTCAATGTACAATCCCCTCAATGGATTTAAACAGTTTGGAAAGTATTTATGCAAGAAACCAAAAAAAATCATAATTTTTCTGTCCTTTACCTCCAGGAAGAATTCCCCCTTCACTGTGCAGTAATACTATTTCAATCACATCTCATTTGTCATTTGGAAACTAAAAGCAGCTTTTTGGAAATCCTTCCAAAAAATGGATTCTGTTTCCATTAAGAGGCAATCTCTCCACCCCCATACTTTGGAACTCCATCCCACAGTCCCTTCACCTCACTTCCTCCCTTGCCTCCTTCAAGGCCAGTCTCAAGACCCTCCTCTTCAATTGCGCCTTCTACTGCCCTCCAACTCTCTCCCGCCCCTCTCCATACCCTTCGCCATCTCCCTTCCTCGTGTCCCGTCCCGACTGTTCAACGCCTTGGGACGTCCTCCCGACATGAAAGGCACTCTATAAATGTAATTTTGTAGTTGTTGTATTTCATCTGGAAACTAAGTCATATATTTTTCTTGTTACTCAGCATGGATGGAACTACTGTGTAACTCTGTAGAGGTCGTTACTGATGCTGACGAGAAACAACTCTGCCATTTCGATTTGTAGACCCCAGATGTAAATTTAAGACACCAGATTGGGTTTTAAAAGCCTTTGAATTTGTAACTCTTTGACTCCAATTCAAAGTCTTCATTTACCACGTTATTTGTCACTCTGTTCATCTAGAAGTAAATAGTAACCCAGTTGTTCGTCAAATGCTAGATCACTTTCCAGGAGTGATAATCTATTCAATGTAAATAAATAATTTGGTCATTTAATGCATGACTGTTTGTGGGACACTGAATTGAAGATACTGTTTAAATGTAAATTGTTCTACTGTTGTTCACTGACTTAATCCAATTCCCAAAGTCCCTGGGCTAAAAATATAACAGGTATAAGATCCATATGCACAATGGAGTGAGTTGTAGCTGAAGATCATGAGATGAACAATTGCTACATTTGAATACATTCCTGTTTCTTTGGAAAATCTCCTCGAAGCTGCATGACCTGAAAACTCTCAAGAGTGTAAGTATAATTGCATTCAGCGAAAGACCAGAGTATGCCAAGATAACTTTATTTCAGGAAAGTAGAGCAGACTTGAAATGGATACAAAAAGACACAATTTGATAATAGAAATGTCAACGTGGGCAAAATTATGAACACCAATTTATATGCTATCTGCATTTGAAATGCCAATTTGTCTCATTTCAATCAAACTGATTTGATTATTTAAGAACAAGTAGCCCATAACCAGTCTTGATCTCTCTCTGTTTATTGTATTAGGATTTGTTAAATCAGAATTCTTGAAATCTAATTGTGTATGATCCCTGAGTTAGAATTGAAATTTCTACCCAGAATTATTTTATCTTTATAAATTAATGATTGCTACCAATTTACTTTGAAGACCTATTTTTTATTCACACCACCAGTCACTTTCCTCCCATTGTTAATGTTCACATGAACAGGCAGACAGGGCCACAATTAATAATTTCATCGGAAAGTCAACTGCTCCAAACATTCTTCACATCCCCAGCAATGCATTATAGGGTCAACTGAATGAGCTCCAAGTCCCAACATATTGAACTTGTTCAAGACTGAAATTGTTAGTTCCTTAAATGATAAAGGGATAAATGGATATGGGGGCAGGGTGGTTAAGTGGAATTACATTAGAAGATCAACCATGATCATATTAAAAGGCAAAGCAGACAGGATCGAGGGGCCAAATGGCCTCATCCTGCTTCTAATGTTCTTATGTAATATGGAGCTTAACTGCAAAACATTCTGACTGAGCCAAACAGAGAACATAAGTGTTAATAATCATCATCACATTTTCAGAAATATAGTCCACAATGTTGGGCAAGTTTTCTTATTCCACACGCCTGTTTACCTTACTTTACACAACCCTTCATCAGAACTGGGGTATGTTGGGAGGGAGAGGTTTTTAAGGAGAAGTTAGTGAGTGGAAGGCAGGAGAAGGAAGACAAAGGAGACAAAGAAGACAAAGGCAAAAATGTGTTAATTGATGGGTTAAACAGGTGATAACTATGTGATGCAAACAAGGGTGGGTTTAAACAAAACTGGGGAGAAGAGGTGTTAATGTCGAAGAAGGGACGAAACACCAGAGAGGCAAGCGGTGTCTGGAGTGATGATTGTAATGGGGGAGGGCGAGCTTCTATGGTTTGAAAGGCGCTCTATAAATGTAAATTGTTGTTGTTGTTGGCTGAAATCACTGTTGAGACCAGAGTGCTGTAGGGTCCCCAGCAGATAGATAAGGTGCTGTTCCTTAAGTGAAGGGTCATGGACCCGAAACGTTGACTCGCTTTCCTTTCTCCATGGATGCTGCCTGATCTGCTGAGTTTTCCAAGCAACTTCTATTTTTGTTTAATAAATTGGTCACTTCAATCCATGACTAATTGTGAGACACTGTTGTGCTTAACTGGCTGCAGTGTTTCACCCACAAAATATATAGTCAAGTTAGCAAGATATCAAAGCTGTCGGCTGATTTTTTTCTGTGAATTTAGCAATTCACTTAGTTAAACTAACTCGAGGAGACTTTTTTGGAAGAACTGTGCTGCACATTTGACAATCAGATTCATAGGATAAACCTGAGTACAACATTCTCCATGCACTTTTGGTTTTGATAGGAAGATAACAAAGGATTTATTGCTCCAGCTTTCTGGCACCTCTTGCCTGGCGGCTCTCGGGTAGCTGGCTCTCGGGTAGCTGGGAATTTGATCTTGTGTAATGTCTTCAGTGCATCTGGCAAGAAATGCATTGTTCAAAAACTGGATTGGTACCCCATTACCCAGTGACCTGTTTATAAGTACATCCCTTCATAGAATCATAAAAGGCTTAAATCACAGCCCATTTGTCCCATCCTGTTTGTGCTGGTGGTTCGACAATCCATTCTACTTCTATGACTTTCCATGAACTCTCCAATATGTTTCTTTAGTATTCATTCAATTTTCTTTAAAATGGCAGTCCATAGTCTAATAATCTGTGCAAAATAATTGTTTTTTTTAGCCTTCTATCCAATTTTTCTTTCCATGCTAATCTTCAATGCATAGCCCTTTGTTACTGACTCACTGCCCTTCTTTAAATGCCATACTATCAAAACCATTCAGAATTTGCAATTCAAGATGTCCCAACCTCCATCCCTGAAAGTTCTCCTTTCCAAAGAAAAGTCTACATAATGATTATACTTGTAGCCTAATTGATATCAGGCTCTCACATCAGGAGGACATCTCAAAGCAAGTCACGGAATACACTATAAAATGTGGTGAATCTATTTGCAGGCATATTGAGAGCTCATTTGCGCACACTTCGCTCAAAAAACCATGATGTGAATGAACAATATTTTATTTCATGGATTATTAGTCAGGACACCAGGAGAAACTCTCTTCTTGTTTTGAATAGTGCCATAGAATTGTTTATGTCCACTTGAAGAGGCACAAATTGAACCTCAGTTTAACTTATGAATTAAGTTCTTACTTTCAAACTGAATTTGGAAGCAGAAGGATGATGGAAATAAATCTTTTTTTCAAATAGATTTTCATAGAAAAAGAAAACATATTGCCTACGGTGCCTTTTTTTAAATAACAAACACAAAGAGAAGTTTACTGTTGATGAAGTGTATCATTAATTCCCTTGTAAAAAGCAGAGCTGCTCACTGAAGCCCTCTCTCTACTTGCATAAATGTGGACACATCTTCCAATCATAGATTAGTTAATTTATGGAAGGTTTGATGTGAGATTTCAAAGTTTCAGATTTCCAAGTGTGAGAGAGCTGCTTTGAGGCAAGAAGGTAACATTGGCTCCAATTCTGCTCCAAATGAGATCCATGCTTCTTTGCTTATGTGAGGGTACTTTCAAATTGGTTTCAATAATGGAAAATAAGATTAAAGTTTTCTATAGATAACATATAACACAGACTACAGAATCATGGATCACAGCCTGATCAGACCATTTGTGATCAAGGTGAGGAATCAGTCCAATCATATTGCTCCAATATGAGCCAATTAAAGACAAATTGTGATTGGAAGACAAACTGATATTAATTAAAAACAAATATCACATTTTTTTTATCCTTCATTGTTATCTCTAAACTTAAATATGATTATCCTTGTTGAACTTTAAACGTTCACTGATTCTGAGAACAAATGAATCCAAAATCAATAACAAATTAAATGAATCCCTTTACCAAGTATTTTCTAACTTTTGGGCATGTTCAATACTGACACATACAAATATGCTATTTTTAATTGTTGGAATGGACACAAACATGTAACTAAACCATGGAGTGTTAGAATATGATGATGTATCAAACAATCATTGAGTTAATTAAGTTACATGTTTAAGTCTGTCACAACATATGGTTTTGTCAATGCTTGCTAGAAACCGTTCGGGCAACATTTTGCCCTAATGGTTGTATTACAAAAAGTATTGGGAAACTATCAAGCTAGATAAGAATGTATGCTTAGGTTAGATATGGCAGTGCATTGTGCTATACGGCTTATGCTATGCGTACTACATAGGTTACACACAGTATGCGCTGAACAAGAAACCACAGGATAATAGGGAATCATGAGGTAAGCAAATGGTATGGGTATAAAGAGATAAGGGTTACCATTAAGCATCCATGGTAACATTGACCATGGTTCTAGAAAGGGTAGAAAAGGTATAAAGAAACCAGATGATTAGGCAGAGAACAGGGCAGCAGCGGAGAGGAGAGAAACCAACGTGTTACTCTATGGTTGCTGTCCAGAATCACCAGAACAAGTAGTATGTTTTGATTCTGTAAATGTTTTTCTTACTTTGTTAAGTTTTCAATAAAACTCTGTTACACCATTTTGGATTGTCTGTTTATAATTTGTACCTCGGGATCGGAAATCCCAACAGGAGTTCATTCTACCATTATCAGATTGGTAATTTTGGAACTATTTGACTATTTGTGAACCATTTCAGAACTTTGCAGTCCTCTACTCTGTGTCCTTTCCTGCATCAGCTCCATAACACCTTTCTCCACATAGCTCCCCTGGTTTTACGATCCCCCAGTGGAACAATTCAAGATGCTTGTCCTCACTTTCAAACCATTATATAGCCTCATCCTCTATATCTGTGATCAACTGCAACTCTACATGGGTGGGGGGAGGAGGGGGGTGGATCATGGGGAATGAGGTGGGGGTGGGGGGGATCGGCCGTTTCCATTGTTCAGCAAACACTAATGTGTTTCATGTCACAGATGGTACTTCGGTTTAAACTATAAATAAGGCCCTAATGGTTAAAGCTCTATCTTTTTCACTGTGTTTTGGAGCATCTAACTCTATCCCACCACCCAATTCTGGCTTGGACATCTCCTCCTTCCCTACACCCCACCACCCCCTCCCCTCCCGCCCCACCTCACTTCAACTCATCTCATGCCTCCCATGTGTTCACTCAATGAGTTGTACATAGCATTTTGAGATGTACTCTTGATGTGAAAGGTACTTTGTAAATGTAGTCTTTGGTGTTGACTGCAGCATGAATTTGCTTGATGGCAACCAAACTCATTCTCAAGATAATTAAAAAGAGAATCTGTAATAATGTGTGAAAACAATATACTGAATTTAGGATAAATCTATCACCTTGGTAGAAATACCCATTGATCTCCATTTGTTTAGCAGCCTTGGCAGGATGAACTGGAATATAATAGTTCAAACCCAATTGTTAGACATACCCTATAAGTTTACCAACAAACTGAAGAAATCTAACCAATTTGAGTCTTTGTGGATTTAGTTCAAATTGAACGTCTCTGCTCAGTGTTCGTTCCCATCACAAATTATCAAGAATTGTATTTGTAAATGGTGCCACAAGGATCAGTGGTTGGGCCTCAACTATTTACAATCTATATCAATGATCTAGCTGAGGACATTAAACTTAACATATTCAAATTCGCAAATGACACTAAACTAGGAGGGAGAGTAAACACCGAGGAAAACATTTAAAAAATGCAACGTGGTATAGATAGGCTAAGTGAGTGGGCATGCAGGTGGCAGATGAAGTATAATGTAGGGAAGTATGAAGTCATCCACCTAGATGGCAAAAACAGCAGAGATTATTATTTTTTAGAAGGGGAATGACGAGATAGTGTTAGCATTCAGAGGGACTTGGGTGTCTTTGTACACCAGTCACAAAAAGCTAGTGTGCAGGTACAGCAAGCAATTAGGAAGGCAAAAGGTATGTTGGTATTCAGAATAGATAGTGGGAGACTTTTTCCCCTGGTTGGAGAAACTATAACCAGCCCTTTCGCACTGAGTTGAGAAAAAACGTCTTCACTCAGAGGGTAGTGAATTTATAGAATTCTCTACCCAAAGGACTGTAGTTGCTCAGTCTTTGAACATATTCAAGACTGAGATTGATAGATTTCTTGTGGATAAAGCGATTGAGGGATATGGGGATAAGGTGGGTGGGTGGAGTTAGAATAGATCAGCCATGATCTTATTGAATGGTGGGGCATGCTCGAGGGGCCGAATGGCCTACTTCTAATTCTTATGTTCTTATGTGCCATAAAACCAATTTATGATTGTTACATAATAAAGGGATAACATCTGATGTAACATCTAATGCATTTGATGCGTTGAATAAATTATGAAATGCAACAAATTTCTCATAAACTTTTGAATAAAATACTGAATTGAGATTGTCTCAAAAATGCATGTTCCACATCTATACAAAATAAAGCTGTGCTTTTTTTCATATGAAATAATTCTGGTCCTATTTCTCACAGGATGTAAACATTACAAACTGAGTAACTCATATGCACTGGGACACTGTTATTGAGGATGAAGGATGGCTTCAGGTTGAAGTATTATCAGAAGCCTACTGCTGTATGAAATTCTTTAGATGTTCTTTTAAATATCCATCATGTCAGTCACTTTAACCAATGCTGCATTCAGGGACAAGTCGGCACAACACAATTCTAAAATTCATTGGTCGTTCACCCAAGAGGAAAATAGAATTTGCTATGCTTTGTCATCTTCATTTCACTGAAGAACAAAAAAGAAGGAACATTGGTGAATTGTGCATTATTTTCCACTTTGAATTCAAAATGTGGACTTTGAATGCAAAAAGTCCAGAGCACCAGTGATATTATCACGCAAGACAGATAAATTTGAAAGTTATCAAATTATGTAACAGAAATTATATTGTGCTACATCCAGACATTGCAGATCACTTAACCATCACATCGCTCATTTTCTGCTTTAGTCTATAAATATAAATGAACATTCTTTGAGCAATAACATTTACAGATTGATGATGGTTTGTACACTATATAGGGTGCAACATAATATTTCTTACTATCACAATAGCAATGACGTACATTTGTCCATATGCATGACGGATTTCACTTTTTTTCCCATTATCCATTATACTTGGTAGCATTGCGAATAAAATTTGTAAAATGATTGGTAGACAGGTTTAATTGTACTAATTGAACTTCAGATGTTGAGATTCATGTAAAGCATATTTTTTTCTATGATCTGAGTGGGAAGCAAGATACAAATTATGAACTGTATTCTTGCAAATCACATGACCGTCTATTATGGCAAGCAGTTATTTTAGGCACATTGCAGAAGAATCACATTTAGGGTATGATAGAGACCCAATAGGTCTCAGATATATGAGTTAAGAGGTACAGAAGTATCAATAGTGGAGGAATAGTTAGAGTTCTGCCTATGATCACAAACAAACTGTTATGCAAAGAAATCCAAACCAATACGCTATGCTACGTTACACATAGAAAAACTATTTTCTATTTAATAATCCAATTTTAACATGTATTCAACCATAGTTTTTTTTTAAAAAAGGATACATCTAATCGGTTTATTGGTGTGTTGTTATAGCAGCCCTGATTTCAAATTACAGACAGTACTTTCAAATTTTCGCACGATCGGTTTGACTTATTAAATGCTTGCTTACGATTCAAATCCATTGAAATATTACAGTGTTTATAGCACTTAATTTTAAGCGTCTAATACTGTACATTCTTATGGATTTCATCGCTTTTAGTCAAAGTCAAATGCATTTCAAACTGGAGCGAAATGGATTGCTGCATAGCCAACATTTTAAAATCTTTCAATCTATTAGCATATTTGCCGAAGCCCGTAGCACATTTGCTCAAGTAATGCTTTTTGAATTTGTCAGCAGAGAAACCAATACAAACCGCTTTTCTCTTCAGTCAACAGTACTGTAAATAGCTTCTTGTTTGCAGCAAACTACTGTTGATAGAATCATAGAATCTTACGGCACAAAAGGAGGCCATTTGGCCTATTGAGTCTGTACCAGCTCTTTGAAAAGAACAATTTAATCCCACTCCCCAGCTCTCTCCCCATAACCGTGCAAACCTGTCCTCCCCAAATAAATGGCTAACTCTCTTTTAAAAGGTGTGATCGAATTGACCTCCACCACCTTTTCAGGCAATGCATTCCAGATTTGAACAACTCACTGAGTGAAACAATTTCTCCTCACCTCCCCTCTGCTTCTTTTTGAAACTATTTTAATTCTGTGACCACGAGTCACTGATACACCCACCAGTGGAAACAGTTTTACCCTGTTTACTCTGTCGAATCCCCACATGATCTTGAAAACCTCTATTAGGTCTCCTCGTAACCTTCTCTGCTCCAATGAGAATAAACCTAGCCTCTCTAGCCTTTCCAAGTTATGGCGGAAAACCCACCCCCTAAACCACACCTGCTCCGATTGGTTTTAATGACATTGTGAGTTGTTCTCAACAGGAATTTTCCTAATCTCAGACTGTATTACAGCATGTGCCATTTTAAAATGTAAATCTCAATGCGCTTTTAATCTAAAATACTGTTGTATTATTGCTGCCACATAATGCTGTCAGAAATTTATTATATTACCTTTGCCGAGTGGTACTGTCTCTATTTAAACACCTCAATCTGGAGTGACAAATAATCAATAGTGGCCAATCACAAAAACAGTAGCTTTTGAATACATCATCTCCTCTCCCTTTATTAAAATAGTTTCTGCCTAGAGTAAAACAAATAATATATTGCATGTTTCTTTGGCAATTCCAAAAATTCTTTCATCAAAAATAAATAACAACTTGCATTTATATACAGTAGTACTCTTCATGTAGGATAACATCTTGGAGCACGAGAAAGTGACAAGATTGGAATGCCAGCAAAGGAGAGATGACAATAGGTGCGGTCAAAGTGGTAGGTCTTCGGGTGGGATTTATTGATAAAGAAGAGATAGAATCATAGAATCATATTGCACAAAAGGAGGCCATTTGGCCCATCGAGTCTGTGCCTGCTCTTCAAAAAGAGTAACTCAATCCCATTCCCCAGTTCTCTCCCCATAACCACACAAACCCATCCTCCCCAAATAAACGTCTACCTGTCTTTTAAAAGTTGTTATTGAATTCGCCTGTAAAAGGTGAAGCAGAGTGGTTGGGGCACACATCAGGCCTGTTAGCTGAGCAGAGAGGTGGGCATGTGAGTCTGGTCTGCATAGGTCAGAGGTAAGGAGGTGCTTATTTGTTAGAAGTGTGAGAGCCAGGATCCTAAAGTCAATCCTTTTCGAACCAGTGGAGCCTGGTGATGATTTGTGTGTGATGGATGTGAAGAGTTTGGTCCGGGTAAAAATACTGGTAGCAGAGTAATCAAGGTAGAGTGGTACATATGATAAAACAAAACACAAAATACTACAGATGTCAGGCAGAATCCATGAAGGAAAAAGAGTCAACGTTTCGGGTCTACAAACCTTCGTCAAACAACCCCAGTTCTGACAAAGGGTTGTAGACCTGAAACGTTGACTCTTTTTCCTTTCTCCATTGATGCTGCCTGACCTGCTGAGTTTCCCTAGCAACTTCAGTTTTTGTAGGACATATGATTGCCTAGTTTCTATATATATCAATTTTGAAATGATATTTTTTCAAAAGTTAATCTATGTTTACATTATTTAGGTTTCAGTAATTTAATTGTACTCAACTTAATACCGATTTCAGCCATTCTACCATTCTTTGTAACTCCATTTTATTCTTGGTCAACTTTCTGCTATCCAATCCCTTGGCTTCCAGACTCAGCTAGGGTGCTATATGTTTATTTGTACATGTTGTAAAACTCTTAGAGATTTTATTTGAAGGTATGTTCAGATCAAGCAGTAGGCAGCATATCCTTGCCAAAATCTTTATCTCACTTAAAGTAGACTTGGAATGGATTATTTTTGGAAAATGTTAAATACGTAGAATTAGGCCCAATGATTGTTTTCTTCATAAATTTAATTTTACAACAACAACAACAAATTGCACTTATATAGTGCCTTTCATGTCGGGAGGACATCCCAAAGCGCTGAACAGTCAGGTCGGGAACCAAGCGGGGGGTGGTGGAGAAAGGTCAGGGTAGGGGGTGGGAGAGTGTGAAGAGTTACGGGGTGAGCCGAAGGCACGGTCGAAGAGGATGGTCTTGAGATCGGCCTTGAAGGAGAAAAAAGAGGAAGCAAGGCGGAGGGGCTGCAGGATGGAGTTCCACAGTGTGGGAGCGGAGAGGCTGAAAGCCCGGCCACTGATGGTGGGGGACGCAGTCGACGCGGAGCAGGCCTGAGTCTGCTGAACGGAGGGTGTGGGCAGGCTGATAGGGAAATAGCAGGTCAGAGAGACAGGAGGGGGCAAGGTCCTGAATGGCCTTGAAAGAGAGGACGAGGATCTTGAATTTGATCCTCTGGGGAATTTTAGAGCCTTCATCAAGTTTATTTTTAGTTAGAATGGTATTTTTGGGTGCGACTTAGAAACAGTGCAGCTAGTGGTCATTAATCTGCAATAAACTGCTAATGGTGAAGAGGAAGCAAACTGAAAGATGCTCTAAATGTAATTTTGTTGTTGTTGAACCACAGAACGAGAGAGAAAGAGCGGGGTGTGGGAGGGTGCTAGGGAGAAACACAGAAAGAAGGAGAGAGAGAGAAAGAGGAGACAGAGAGAATAGACAGAGGGAATCACAGAGGGGGAAACACATCCTCTTCACTCCTCTTCTGCCCTTTTCTCCCTGTCCTGCTTCCTGTCACCTCTGCTACCCCCACCCACCCTCCATGTCCTCTCTTCAGTAGTCTGCTTCCCTCTCTCTCTCTCTCTGCTAACAGAATGATGACTTGGAGGTAGGGTCCGGCGATATATCGGTTATTTCCGATATAATTTTCATATCGATATGCCTATATCTGAATTTTAAATATATCGATATATCGAAAAATTCGATGTATCTAAACAATCGATATATCGTGAATATCAATATATTGTGTACGGCGATCTATGATTTATCAGTGTATATCGATATATAGCGGACTTTTTCAAATTACCTTGTCGATATCTGAATGCGTGCGCACACCAGAATGCGCATGCATGCGCAGGACAAAAAAAACCGCGATATCGATATATCATATATCGGTATATATCCATATACCATCGATATCGATATATGTTGATATGGGCAAACCGATATATCGATATCGGAAAATTTCCATATTGACGGACCCTACTTGGAGGCATCTATATAAGTGCTAAGTGTTGCTGGACATGTTTTCATTAATGCTAAGAACAGAGAGAAATGAAGTGAGAGAAGTGCACTCAATTAGAACAGGGAGGAGTATATTGGGTAATGTAACAAATCTCTTGGCAATATAGGTACATTTTTAGAGAATGTTAATTACACCATTATTTCTTGTTCCAAAGGTCCCCTCAAACCCAATTATCAACTGTAAAATAATCATTTAGCAAAGTAGCCACGTCTTGCATGGACCAAGGTAATTTAAATGTTTGCTCAGAATATGTTAATGATACATAATTAAAAATTGCATTACTGTTCTATAAATTTATCTGCAATGTTAAGTGCACTTGTTAGCATTCTATAGTACTTACAGTCTTTGTCTGCACATTGGTTAAAACATTGCCCAGCATAAAGATGCATATACAAATAATTGGAATCCCCTTTAAAGATCTTGCTGGAAACAATTGGACAAACACAGACATACATAACTTCCTCATCTTCAACTGCTAAGAAAGGATGTTGAGGTATTCATAAAAGGTGTAAAAATGCTAAGGCCAGATGTAAGTGCATTGACTGGTGAGAATTTTATTATTTTTTCAATTCTGTCTGCTTGCACTTCCATTTTTAAAGTTCTATGTATCTGTTTTCCCAGGTCTCTTTGTTTATTCACTGTGTTAAGGATACCGTTCAGGATGTATTTGGTTGCTCTTCCTTTAACATTCATTGCAAACATTTTTCCCCATTTATAGCACAATTGCTATACTAAAAAATGTGTATACAGACAATGTGGATATCAAATCATCAGGAGAGATACAATGCACTGCAAACATCTTTAATTCAACCCAAAACATAGTAGTACATGCATAATTCTATACTAAAGTAGAAGTACATGTAATACAGTAAAAGCCTGTTTATCTGTGACCCGATAAACCGGATTACTCGACCACCTCCTTGGGCAATTCCCCATTCCATCAATCGCGAGTATGCTCACTTTGCACATGTGTGCAATGTGTGCGCATGCATACTTATTAAACTTACGAACTTGGGGGGTTTTACCCAAGTAAAATTATTTTTACCGAGTGTGCTGGAATCTTTATTGGTAAGTATCCATACAATATTCTGTTACTATTTAGTGTATTATTAATATGGTATGTTTTAAAATAAGTTAATTTTTTGTTTGGGGTTTTCTTCAACTTGCCGTCCGATTATCCAGCATAGTCAACCAGTCGCCCCCTCCTCCCCACTGAGCGTGCCGGATAAACAGGTTTTCACTGTATTTTCAAAACTACATTTTTGGAGGCTAGATGTTTCAAAACCACACTTTCAGGAACCCGGCCACATTGTGGTTGAGTGGGCATGTCGTTTTCCATATGCGGATATTGTACCCTCTGCTTGCATAACATTCACCTCAATATTTTTTGTGTAATTGTAATAGCATTCCTCATCAGATTAAACCATTTATGTATCCCATATCTTTTTCTAACTTGTATGGGTAGGATCTTGTCAGGATTCAACAACAACAAATTACTTATATACAGTATATAGCGCCTTTCACATCGTAAGGATGTCCCAAGGTGCAAATTCCCCAACAAATCTTTCTTATTTTCCTACATTTTGCCAATATTCTTTCATAGACATCTCACATTTGCGCACTTAGGAATATAGGTGTATTATTATGAATTATTATTATGTTGTATTATTATATTTTGTATCTTCTCCCATACCTCAAGCCTTTCATCTCCATCCTTGCTCGGCTCCATAACTCCCTAACCTCCAGCAATTAAATTCAAGATTCTGATTCTCACATTTAAATCACTCCATAGACCATTGTACCTTTGGTATCTTGTTCATCAATGACAATCTGGTCATTCCCTTCGTACAGCTGGTAGCGGCCTACTCTATGTTTCGCACTCTAGGGGGGAGGACTTTAAGCCACTTAGTGCTGCTTTCTTGAACTCTATTCTCAGATCCTTCCAAAGGATCTTTTTTCAAGATATGCCTCAAAACATTTGGACCATGCTTTTGGTTATCTTTCCTCTCCTCGCATTCTTAGCTCCCTTCTTCTGCTTCAATATCCATTAAGAATTGTCAAGCAATTGGGGCATCTTCTCGAGCAGAAGGTGTAAACTGTATAGTATTATTGTATTCCTGGCACCATGTGGTAATTATCTAATAATGAGATAGTTGAGCTCGTTGTAACACTTATCAGTACTCATTATTGCCTTGCTTTTCTACCGATTCCTACTTTACTTCTAAATATGTTTGTGGCAAACACAGCATATTTGAAGGAACACCATTCCACTCAGAAGGTGGCACTGCCATTTTTGTACTGTAGTAATGTACTTACACATTGGTAAGCACACCTAGTTGAACTGGAGCAGAAATTCTCACTTTAGCCGTTAATAGTCAATATTCAGATATACAGTATTAGTAAAGTGAATCTTGAAGTAACTTGTGGTAAGATTATATTGGAGTATTGTAGGGACCTGAGAATACAGTTCAAGAGAGCAGGCACTAGGTGGCTTAAGGTCCATATTGGATCATGAGGAGTCCTGAAACTCAATGGTTTGAGCCCTCGCCTTACAAGCGAGAGACCTAGATTAAATTCGAGGCAGAGCAAAACCATGGGCAAGATTCCTTACTCCAAATGCCCAATAATAATCTCTCAAAAAAATAATAAATTGGTTATTTTTAATCTACGACAGTTTGTGGGACACTGGTCTGCGCAATTGGCTGCCATGTTTCACCAACTAATCAATTCACTTTACAGTATATTCTGTGAAGCACTTTGAGATGAATAGAAAACATGAAAAGCATTATGTCGAATGAAAGACTTCCTAGTTCTACTATTACTATGATAACCAAGAATGGCACAGCTTTCAAACTCTCAGAAATATATGGAGTTGCATTTATGTCTAGGAGCATCATGCATCAACATAGTTATCAATGTATAATATTCCACCGCTGTTCAACTTTGTTCTATTGCTCATTCTTTATTCTCTTTGTTACATAACAGCTGGCTGAACCTTCAGGCTCTATGCCCCTGCTCTTGCTAATCCTGTTTTATATCCATCTGCCTTGAGTCTTTTCTCTCTGCCTTTGGAGTCTTCCTAAATAACATTTCTCCTTGACCATGCCTTTGGTCTGCACCCTCAATTTATTCCTCCTTGCCTCAGAGATCCTCATTATCTTTGTGAAGTGCTTCAGTTGTTCATTCTACATGAAAGGTACCTAGATGAAAGGTGTAATTTGCTATTGTCACCGACAATGATTGACTTGTTGATCTGCAATTTGTCTACAGTTGGCCATACTAACTTCCAAGATTTACAAAATATAAGCATTTGAACCCCCTTCCTCAAAGAAATCTCCGCAAAAGTCAGGGATTTAATTTTATCTGAAGTGCTTCTGCCTTAACTGCCTTAACTATGATCAGAGCATTTATTTCATTTCTCCTGTTTCGATGTCCGGATCACTTCAACTGAAGCTTCACAACTTTTCCCATAACAGCCATCACATGATACTTCCAAATGTATTCCTTCAATTGTGTGAATCTGTCAGAGCCCAAATTCACATCTACTGTGCATTTATTCTACACATAATTTAAATTTCAAAATGTGAAAAATTGCACCTGCTTCAACAGGAAAAACAATTCTTTCAATTTTTCCACACAGGTGTTGAGTCTGCCTTCCACAACCTTAAAATACCATCTTCCTTCCTTATTATCATCACCTGTCCTAAACCTTTGCAAACCCTAGCAATTTATGAAGGAACAATTCTGACTTATCCAAGGCACTTGTAACCCAGTATTGCAGTGGATGGGGTAAAAGCATGTCCACGCTGTCACACTCCCTTTTTTAGATAAGGACATGAGTGTGTCAGATTACATTCCATTGAGATAGACACTAGAAATTAGTGTACAAACTATTGAATCCCTGGTTTCACATTAATTTTATTTCTAGATTGCCTGCAGATCTAAATAAATATCTGTGTCTCCAGGTTGTATGTTTTATTTATTGTTGTAACGGAGAAGCATTTATTAATGTAATAATAATTCCTTTATTTGATATTGTGCCTTTCATGTTAGGATTTTTCCTTAAAATACTTTGCAGGATATATTTTAAAATGCAGTGTCTGTGTATTTGTAGGTCAATGTAGCAGCCAGTTTGCATACAAGAAGGTTCCACAAACAACTATGAACTGAATGAAAAAAAATGTTCATCCATGAAATGGCCAAGGGATACTCCTTTCTCTTCTTGAAAAGTGCAATTAGATCTTTAACATCCACCAGAACATGCAGATGGGACTTTGGTTTAATGTTTATTAATAATAATAATATTCCTTGCATGTGATATAGCGCTTTTCACCTCTTTTAGACTTGTCAAAATGCTTCACCGAATATAATGCAAAGTGAATTGACTGTATATTTATGGATGAAACACAGCAACAACAACAACATTACAATTATAGAGTGCCTTTCTCGTCGAGAGGACTTCCCAAGGCACTGAACAGCAGCCAATCACGCACAGTAGTGTCCCACAAACAGTTGTGGATTGAAGTGACCAAATTTTCTTTAAAAAAGAGATTATTATTTGGAGTGTGGAGTAAGGAAACTTGCCCAAGATTTGCCCTGCCTGGAATTGGCTTCAAGACTCTCATTTGTAATGTTCTAACCACTGAGCTACAGGACTCCACTAGATAATTTTAGATGTAGGATGAGACCTCCAACAATTAAGAACTCTGCCAACACTGTATTAGAGTGTAATTCTAGAATAGCTCAACTATGGCAACTTCCTCCTTGTCAGCCTCCACAACTCCTCCCTCCAAAAGCTGCAGATTATCTAAAACTCTTATGTCCTCTCCGAGAGAACTCCCAAGAAATGAAAACCAAGTTTATGCAACTTATCTTCATAATCTCACTTTTTTGTCCCTGGTAGCATTTGGTTGAATTTGTGCTGTATTGTCTCCAAGGCCAATATATCCTTACTGAAGTTTGATGCCCTAAACTAAGTGTAGTGTTGCATTTGGTCGATCTCCACATTCTGCAAGGTAAAGAGATACAGCTAAAAACATTGCTTTGCATCTGAGTGAGTTAGTATCATTTGCTGGCGTAATTCTGCTTCCATTATTCAACTGTGCTTCAGTATTCATCCCATTGTGTGCTTCAATTCTTCCTTAGTCTTAATACTAATTCTTGCATTTGATATTGAGCTTTTCTAAGCAGTTCATGGGATATATTAAAAACTGTAGTGACTGCATTATGTAGGCAAATGTGGTACCCAATTTGTGCATATCAGTGTCCCACAAACAGCCGTGAAGTGAATTTAATCTAGGTGATTGTTGGTCAGCTTTTTATCTGTGTGATCAGTTTCCAGGTCACTGAGAACAATTCCCTTCTCTTTTTGAATATTGCCATACGATCTTTGACGTGCAACTGTACAGGGACAGCAATTATCTCAGTTTAATTTGGCACCTGAAGAATATCACTTCTAACATTGTAACAACTCACATCATTGGATTTCACTGCCATATATGTTCACAGTTCTCTCCTCTGGCTCACTCTGTCCGACATTGAGTCCTGGATAAGGGCCAACTTCCTCCAACTAAACGTCAACAAGATGGAGGCCCTCTTGATTGGCTCGCATTAGCCCCTCCGCAACTTAGGTGCTGGCAACTTCAGCATCCAAGTTTGTTCTCACTATCTCTTGAAGGCAGTCAAGCATCTGGGCATCTCGTTCGACCCTGAACTGTCCATTCTCCCACAAATCCACGCCATGACCGGTACTGCCTTCCACCACCTGCGCAACATTGCCAGACTCCGCCACTGCCTCACCACCATCCTCCCGACATGATAGACGCTCTATAAATGTAATTTTTTGTTGTTGTTGCTGTAAACCTTCCCTCTTCCTTATCCCTGTTGCATTGCCCCAAATTCCCCATTTTCAAATTGCATTGAAGACCTTCCTCTTTGACAATGCCTATTGACAGCTACATTGTCCCCCTGGCACAGCATCGGGCTCCACCATTGTTAAGCATTCTGGGACAATGCTCGGGATGGAGGGCAATATATAAATGCAAGTTGTTTTCGCTATTCCTCAATATTTCCCTCTCTCCCTCACTAATTCCCTATCCAACCGCTATTCCCTTGCACACACACACCAAATCACCAAATTTGGGGGTGCAAGGGTCAGCTACACGTTGAATAAAATAACTGTGTAATTGGCCAAACCCAGGGAATTTGTTCTGCTGGCAGATGTGTTAAGATAGTGTGACATCTTAAACAGAGCTTAGTGGGTTGGGCAGACTCTGTCAAAGACATTCTTAAAGTCAATAAAAATGATGTACAATTCTCTCTCTTTGCATTCACATTAACTACTTTAATACTTACTGATGCAGGACAAGATCTGTTCTGCCGTGTTAATCCAAGCATTCAAATCATTTTGCTCTTTTGAATGATGTTCTTCATTTATAGCTCTTTAGCTATCATGTGAGGGACAATTTAAAATCTTGTCTTACCTGCCCAGCAGACAAGTCTATTTAAGCCCTGCACTATGAAGGGTTCAATGTTAAAATTTAAACCAGATGTGCTTCTCTCCAGACAGGTGGGATTATTACTCCCTAAAAATAACATAAGGGAAATGTATTGGTTTCTGGATAATAACAGTTCAGATTGTTTTCCTAAACTTCAGCATTAACCCCTTCTGTTCCAGGTTACTGGAACATGCTAAATGATATGCTTCAAGGCTGGTCTGATCCATCATGGCAGCCTTAAGCCTTGCTCAGTTGATAGTATACTCACCTCTGAGTCCAAATATTGTTGGTTCACATCTCACATCGGGACTTTGAATTTATATAATCTAGGCTGACAATCGAATGTGTTGAATGCATGAGGAAACCCATTAATATACTTAAGAGTATCCAAACCAGACTGAGAACT
Organism: Hydrolagus colliei; assembly: GCA_035084275.1. NCBI lineage: Eukaryota > Metazoa > Chordata > Chondrichthyes > Chimaeriformes > Chimaeridae > Hydrolagus > Hydrolagus colliei. The sequence continues at coordinate 88,537,502 of CM068743.1, forward strand.
CTACATTTGCATGTGATGTACACATGGAAATTTCCCTGTATCTGGAATGCAATGAGCACTCTCTCTCTTTAGAAGGGTCAACACACCTCACCAAATTCCAGAATATTAAGTGCCAGTTACTGAGAGCCAAGGCTTGTAGTCCTCACATATCAATAGGGGTACTGCCGGAATTTAACCGGTTAAAACCACAAAGCTTGCCATTGTCTGGCAAACTTCCACTGCTTTCTGGGACTATCCAAGCCACCAGGGCTTTGATTTGTAAGGTTAACAAGAGCTGAGTGGGAAGCATCCCTACCTAAACAATAACAATCCTTGCATTTGATATAGCGCGTTTCACATATTCTAGATGTCCTAAAGCACTTCACAAAATATGGTGAGAAGTGAATTGACTGTATATTTGTGAGCAGTCAATTGCGCCCAGCAGTGTCCCAAAAAACAGTTGTAGATTGAAGTGACCAATTTATTATTCTGTTTTTTTTTCATAAGGGATTTTTACCATGCATGTGGAGTAAGGAAACTGGCCCAAGGTTTTGCCATGCAGGGAATCAAACCTAGGCCTCTTGCTTGCAAGGCAAGTGCTCTAACCACTAAGCTGCAGGACTCCATGAAACAGGACTCATCCAACTGTTACTAATGCAGAGGGTTGCCGAACATGTCACCTTGGAGTTGACTCAGGCTCAAGTAAAACTTCTCCTGAATTCCTCTCCGACACCCAGAAGATAAGAGACTAAAGTCACTCAATTATATTTCCTCCAATCTTTATATTTCACAATACATCAGATATACAGCACTGTGGAGGACACTTTTTGGAAAAAAAATCTCTTAAAATTAAAAGGGAATTTAGGGGAATATTTGGGGTTAAAATTCCTAGGTGAAGGCCCATAATCCAGAATAATCAACTTGCAAAAAGTCACTCACCCACTCCGTTTTGTTCCCCATTATTATCTATTGTTAGAGAGAACACACTGTCCATTTGTCACCAAACCAGCATTTGATAGGGAGAACATATTATTCTCCACTTGTCAGTACATTTGCTGACCATTAGGGACATTTATAATGATAAATTATATTGTAAGAAATTCCATTTTAAATTTACTGGCCTGGGGTGAATCAGATAATCAGACAAGTCTGTAAATTTAAGAACTTGCATTTTTATAGAATCTCATCAAATTCAAACATTTCAAGCTTCTGCACAAGTAATTAATGTGAAATGCAGTGACTAATTATGTAGCCAACAAAGTTTTGCTAACTGCCAATATGGTGAGTTATCAATTTATCTCGAGGTTTACTGGCTGGGACAAAGGGCAAAACACCCTGTTCATTTTGAATAATATTGTGGGATTTTTAACTTCAACCTGGAAACAGATTGGAATAATTGTACCCCAAAATAGTAACAAATTGTGTCCTGTTATACTTTAAACTCAAGTAATGATATGGGACCTGAACCCGCTACCATTTGATACAAAAGTGACAGTACGATGAACTAAGCTGAATAAGCAAACTAATTTGCTAACAAATGGAGAAGCACTCCCATAATGTTTTAATTGATACTTTTCATATATTTAAATCTGTACAGAACAATAATGTATCCAATTTGACACTTTTCAACCTGTAATCTGGAGGTACGATTCTGTGCAAAATAAACCAATTATATTATTGAACATCAGGCTCATATGATCTGAAAATTACTGTAATTTTTACTGCAATTCAAGACTAGAATTCTCAAGGTTTATTGCAGTATTTTCATTATGTAAGAGTGAAACTATGGGATGAGGAAATGGGAAATGTATCCCATTTGTGTGATCTCTTATGTACAAAAAAATTTATCATCACATATCGAAAGAGTTTTGCTCAGACGGAACCTTCCCTCGGGTTACAGTTGAAACAATTTTCCTGGAAGCAAAGATAAAATAAAAAGGGAAACTGAAAAATAAATGGATCCTGAGAAACAGAGAAAGACAGATTGAGGGCAGAGGAGTGAAAACAGAAAGATGAGAAATAAGCAGAATAACATAAATGGACAGATATGTAAATGCAGAATATACAGATAGCAAGCTGAATTTTGTCGATCAGCCATAACCCGAGTACAAAAAGAGACATGGAAAGCGAACATGTAAAGAGCAAGAGAAAAGCAGGAAAAGGCATTTCAGTACAGAGGGTGACATTAAAGAAGGACAAAGGGATGGTATGGAGAACGTCAGGCATCATGCCCAAAATACAGCACAACAGAAGAGTAAAGATAGAAATAAATGAAGTAAAATGTAAACAGTAATGCCAGGAATTATTGTGCAACAGTAAAATTAAAAGAATAGGAATGCATCAGAAAAAAAAGTCAAGCATATTCAAACAATAAGGAGAGAGAGATAAAGTGGATGCGATTTTCTTTCTTGCTTTTGCGGGTTATTTTCCATCCTATCTGACTGCCACTTCACACAGAATTCTACCCACCCTTATCAAAAGAAATGCTTCAATGCCACTTTTGACATTGAGATGGAGAACAGCAATCCAGTGTGATCACAGGTTTCAGTCTCAATTACCAGGAATTCACTAAATGGCACTTCTCTTTGAATGACAAATACACTCTAACACAAATTATACCTTCCTAGAAACATTTGTACTTTTCAGCAAATGATACCAATAGCATTGAGGCAGTATGATGAATATAGCACCCTGGGATTGTGGCTTGCATAGAATTGTTTTATTTCCCATTATCTTTCTCCCTTCTCAATTCTATAACATGACTTTCTGCCCACAACCCATCATGTGTTCATTATAAGTCTATTCACTCGATTAGTACTAGTTCAGTTATCAGAAGCTATATTTTAACTCACAGAAACATAACAAAATAATCAAAATTGGATAGGAAATGTTCCCAAATTAATCTAATCTGCAGAAAAAGATCTTGAACTGTTGCAGGATTGAAAGTATTCTGAACATTTCAGCCTTGGGCCATGGTTAACAGGAGCTGAGTGGGATGACTCATATGTCCTCAGTGACTGGTCTGCCCTTCCAAGTCCTGCTGATGAGCCAGGCTTTGGTGTCTTCAGCAGTGCCCTGAAATACTGGGGACCCACCTGACTCAGAAACCGGTTTACCAAGACTTCGCAGAGGGTTGGCTCGATCCTGACATTCTGTTACCAAGCATGTCACATTGGAGAATTCAAGATTCTCATCCTCACTTTCAAATCTCTTTCATGGTCTTGCTCCACCCTCCAACAATGACTTCCTACAACAATACTGAACCAACCAATCGCTCTCTCAGCCATCAGTGGCTTGATTCCAGTCCCTCAACTAATCTGCCTCACCAGTGTCAACCATTTTGTACCCCCTCTCTTCAGAATTCCATTTGATTCAATTGTGTGAAGCCCCTGCTTTCAATAGGAAAAGAGCAGGGGATAAGTCTGAATGATTAGTTCTTCCAAAGAGCACTTTTCTGTCAACTCATGTAACCTTCAAATACAATGGTTAGTAATTGTCATCATTAAGGTATCAGAAACATTTTGAATAATGTGGGAGAGAAATTTGCAACATTTAAAATCAAATTCAATGTTTTGATAATCATCACAACAAATTTATTAAGAAACAGCAACATTTTAACTCATAACTATTAACTTATTTTCATTCTGAACACACCTGTGGCAGACACACAATATTTCACTCCATAGAAGCTGTTAAAAAATTGTTTGCCTGTCTTTTTTGAACCAAAGTGAGAGAGAAAAAAAATTTCAGGAGTATTCAGGCCTGAATTCCCTTGTGGGCTCAAATTTGAGTAGCATCTTTGGTTACTAGTGTTCGGCGATATATCGATATATTGGCTTTATCGGTATAATTTTTCATATCGATATGCCGATATTGGAAATTCAAATATATCAGTATATCGAAAAAGTCAGTATAAAAAAATGATATATCGCAAATATCGGTATATCGTGTCCGGCGATATATCGATATATATCGGTATAAAGCGAACTTTTTCAACTTACCTTGTCGTCGGCATTGCAAACCTCCTGAGTCTAGAGCACGGAATGTGCGCGCATATCGGAATGCACGCACACCTCCGAATGCGAGCGCATGCACAGTATAAACAACCCGGCGTTATTGATATATCGGTATACATCAATATGAGCCCACCAATATATCGATATCGGATAATTTCCATATTGACGGACCCTATTGGTTACATATGATTATAACATCGAAAATCCTATTAAATGTGTCTATTACCAAGGTAGCACTGACCGGAATTTCAATCCATTTGTTTGATAATTAACATAGGAATTTGTTATGAAGTTTACTGCAAATTCAACCCATAGTAAGGAATAAGGAAACTTGCCCAAGGTTTCGTCCTGATCTACAACAACAACAACAACAACAAATTACATTTATAGAGCGCCTTTCACGTCGGGAGGACGTCCCAAGGCACTGCACAGGAGGCGTGTGACCCGAGCTGAGAGGGGAGTGTTTGGGAAGGGGTAAAACACGAAGGGGAGGTAGAAAAATTTGGGGTGGAATAAAAGGCACGATCGAAGAGGAAAGTCTTCAAACCGGCCTTGAAAGAGGAAAGGGAAGAAACAAGACGGAGGGATTGAGGGATGGCATTCCATAGGGTGGGAGCGGAGAAACTGAAGGCCCGGCCTCCGATGGTGGGGCGGTTCGGTCGGGGGGCTTGGAGCAGGCCTGGATTCAAACATAGGTTTGTAAAGTGAGTGCTCTAAAGTGTAGACTGTGAGTGCTCTAAAGTGTAGTGTTTGTAAAGTGTAGCACTGAGCTACAGGAGAATATTGTTAAATAAAGTCCAGATAGCTGGGTTAATTTTAACCTGTTGATCATCGGAGGATTAAGGAGATCAATGAGGCCCAAAAACTTCCCGGTCATAGGAGGAACAAATCAACTGTTTCAACACAATAAGTTGTCAAGACTACCTTGCACTATATAAATGCAAATAGTTGTCACATATTGCATTTCCTCCCCATTAAACGTGAAAATTAGCATTAAATGATTTTTCTGCTGTGGCTCCAGGCTCCAGATTCAACCATCTGCCACTTGCCATGAGATTAAGCCAACAGGAACATTTTAATTAAAATGGTCCAAATGGTACTGACAACATTGGCAGGAAAATAATGAAAGATGGTAGCAATCTGAGAATCTCTGTGCAGCACATAGATATCGCAGCTGTATTTGTGGCTCTATCCTCATTTGTTGTGATAATTTAATGTAGTGTGATAATGATGTTTGGTTAATGATTACAAGGACAATTTGCAATTTGTGTTTAATACCAAAGGCCATAAGGTAGCAAGATATTTCTACAGCAGAATGTCTCTTTCAATTATATGAACATGGAACATAGAAATAAGCATAGGCCATTAAGACCCACAAGCCTTTTCTGCCATTCTATTAGATCATGGCAGATCTGTACCTCAACTCCAATAACAATTTGATTTCATGGAAAAATGCCTTTTTCATTTTAAAGTAAACTTTTTTCGGTTTGCCAAATGTATCCACTTGAGTTAGTTTTCAACCAACTAGAAATGGATTCTGTACCTTGCAATTTATTGCAGTGACTGGCAAGTTTCCTGCAGTTTATTCAGCTGGAATTACCCTGCCTGTTAGGACGTTGGTTTGCAAGGTTAACAGGAATGAAATGGAAAGAATCCTTGTTCCCAGGACTGGTCTGCTACTCCAAGTTCTGCTGATGAGCCAGGCTGGCTGGCCCGTCATCAGCAGTACCTGGAATACTGCCTGTCTCAGGAAGCAAACTACCAGGAGAGTCACGGAGGAATGAGTCTAATCCAAAAGTCTGTTGCCAAGAATGTCACCTTGTTTCTCATTGTGCGGCCTCTTGGGCATACTGCTGCCTCTCTGGCCAGAACCTCTTCCACAATGATTGACATCTGGTGCTATTGAAGATTTACTGACCCATTTCAAAGCCACTTTCAATCTTCAATCATCTCAAGCATGCATAGAAAACTCACAGGAAGCTCTGCCCTATTTATAACCAAGTCCAAAATTCCAGTATGCCCTCGGCAGAAATATCATTGCAGTCGTGTATCAAAATGCTAAACATGTGTATTCAAATGTATGCTACTTTTAAAATGATCAATCGTTTTGTAACATCAAATAAATGTTTGAACCACCATATCTTAAACTCATGTAATAGTCAGGTTAGTTATATTGTAGGGACAATTTTAAGATGGAAAGAAATTGTGAATTTTAGCGGAATATTCTGAGAAAAATATTGTGCTTCTGTTTGAGTTTTGTGAGACTGAAATCATAGTCTTCAATTCCATGACAAGCTGTACCACTGACATTCTAAATCTGGTCTCAGAAATAGGAAGAAAATATAAATATTGGGTGGAAGGGAGAGCAGGGATTAGCTGTCAGTGGCAAGGAGAAAAGGTTTTGTGGGCTTTCTGATTTTGACAGATGACCACACTCTAAATGATAATTTCATTTCCTAGTTTCATTATCACCCATGGCATTATTTACCACATTTTTCCCCCGTTCTGTTTGATACCTCTTGTCAGAAGGGTGATTCCTCCTTTCCACACTTGATCTATCCATATGTTTTTTTTTCACTCTGGTATGCTTGCAGGTTTCCAAAGTACATTTAGGCTTTCAATGAGTATTGCTGATTATTCTAGAAATGTCTATAATTGTATGTATTTTCTTGGGGGGTGGTGAAAATGTGGTACATAATGTGATAATTACATTATTAGCAGTGAGAATTATAATGAAACTGGTGTTAATTATTATAACGTATTTTGGTATTTCTCTTCTGACCCCACCTTTAATTCCCCTTGGTAGAAAGTCCATTGAGTGGGTACACAATAATAATATTTGAAACGGCAGTGTTTATATTAGGAGGATGTCTCAAAGACCTTTACAGGATTTCCTGTAAAATGCAGTATCCATGCATTTTGTGGGTGAACAGGGAAGCAAATTTATGGACACCAATGTCCCACAACAGCCATTCAGTGCATGACCAGTTTTAGTTTAGGGATATTGTTGGCCAAGACACCAGGAGAAACTTTTTCTCGTTTTTAATAGTGACATGGGATTTTTAATATTCACCTGAACAGGCAGATAGGATCTGGGTTTAAAGTTTTATCCAAGGTGCACCACCTCCGACAATGCAGCACCCCCCCAGCATTGCGTTGGATTGTTATCTTAGACTAGATGAGTTTAAATTTCCAATGTGATGCATGAACCCCACAACTCTGAGTGATTCAGAAGCAGGATTCTATTATTTCTGCCGTAGTGTCTGAAAGCTTACCTGCTAGGGAAGGAGTTCCGGGGGAAACAGCTATTTTACAGACTACAGATTTCACCATTAGGTGTTAATTGCAGAATTACAAGCATCTAATTCTCTCTGTGCTCAAACGTTATGCACAAAGTTCAGCCAGATCATAAATCAGACCCCTCAAATATATCCCTATTGAGGGACATGATTTGTGAGACTTACATCTAACTCTTTCATTGCAAAGTTTAAAAGTGTGCAACATCACTCAAGATCTTTGACATCAACAGGCCTTGATCTTTGCACAATACATTCTGTACCTAATGATACCCCTATCTTGTCAAATTACAAGGGCACAGTTTGATAATGAATGTCAGTTTCAATCACCTACCTTCAACATTGGCCAAATTGACTTGCTCAACCTCAATGCCTTTCACATACTTAGTGTTCTTGAACTCAGAAGAGGGGAATTCTGAGTGAGCTAAATAGAGTCAGATTTGTCACAAGTCACAACATATAAATGCAGGTTTGCTGTTCAAAAGGAAAGGACAAGATTGAGATTTTACCATCAAGAACAGAAGCCATCACCTATGGAGCACAAGTTATTACCAACAAGTGACTGAAAGCTAATTTCACAGTGAGGGGGCTGGAAGACTTATGTGACTCATTGATGGATAAAGAATTCAGCCAGAAAAAATGGAACGGAAAAATATTGCAGGGTTGAGTTTTATTGCAAATATTTCAAATAAATTTCAAAATTAAAGTTTAGAGAATAACTCACACTGCAGTTTGCACTGCACTAACATAATTTTATTGTTATTACTGTGGTTCCTACCACTGTGTTAGGGGGAGTGTCCAACTTAGCATCTCTAATTCACATGAACTGTCTGTAAATATTGCTTTGATCTCTGTTGCTGAAAGCTTGTGCTAAGTACACTACCTAACCATTTCAATCCACTTGCTTTAAACAGAAGGTTTACATTTGAATCCAAATGTTTCCCAGCCTAATGCATTTATCCATTGCAAATAAAGACCCGAATTATTTCGAACCTTTTTTCTTTATTTAACATCAGAGATTTATTAGGAATCACCATTGTGGATGTTTACATAAAAAAATCTGGACTTTGCATTTTGGGTCCTTACTGTTTCTATGAAAATGTTTCTATGCTTGCATGTGTCTCTATTCATGAAGATATGTGCAAGGGAATTTAGTCTCTTGACAACTGTTATGGGGAAAGGAAAGGCTGGTCTAAACTCTGGATGGAAGATTGCTGTATTCAAATTGGCTTCTGAGTTTATCTGCAAATGCAGTTCCTACACATTCTAGTAAACCTTGTGAAGCACTTTGATATGAAAGGTGTTGTGACAAATGCAATACAACATTAATATAGCGCCTTTCATTTCAGGAGGATGTCCCAAATGCAAAGACTATTATTTTAAGAATTTGCCAATTGCAGAAAGAATTATAATACATTGACAGTACAGAAACAGGGAGCAGGGATTCTTTCACCTTGGCCCCTGTTAAAACTTCCAACAATAACCCAAACGGTTAGCATGGTACTAGATGGATAAGCAGTAGGAGGCTTGCCAGATAGTGTTCTCAATGACAAGCTATGCGTATTTAGTTTGTTTAAACTCCAGCAGCACCTCAATGCACACTCTCTAGACCAAAGCTTTTCCTCATGCCAAGCTGCACCTAATTTATCTTCAGAATTAGGTCAACAGGATATGTTCCACAGAGGAGAGAATGCACCTTCCATTCCACACATGGGAATTTCCAAGTGTAACAGTGATGCATGGAAATCTCAATTTGGTTTAGAAAGCATGTTGATGAGTATCAGATATCTGTCTTATGAATAAATGCATTATTTTTGCTATGTGCTATATAAAACAAACACACTTTCATAGAATTACATTACATAGCACAGAAGGGTACTATTCGGCTGATGGTGTCTATGTCTGCTCTTTAACAAGAGCTATCCAAATCAATCCCACTCTACCAATAGCCCTGCAAACTTGTCCTCCCAAAATAACCATCCACCTCTCTTTTAAAAGTTGTTATCAAATTGGCCACCCTTTCAGGCAACGTATTCCAGATTCCAACAACTCACTGAGTGGAAAAATTTCTCCTCACCTCCCCTCTGCTTCTTTTAGAAACTATTTTAAATCTGTGACCTCAAGTCACTGACACACCCACCAGTCGAAACAGTTTTTCCCTATTTATCCTATCGAATCCTCTCATGATTTTGAAAACCACTGTAAGGTCCCCTCGGAACTTTCTCTGTTCCAATGAGAATAATCCTCATTTCTCCAGCCTTTTCTCATAACCAAAGTACCTCATTCCTGGTACCTGCCTGGTAAATCTCCTCTGCACCTTTTCCAAAGCCTTAACATCCTTCCTGAGGTGTGGTGCCCAGATCTGAACACAGCTAGCTAAGGCCTAGCTAAGGCCTAACCAGGGTTTTACACAGGTTAATTATAACTTCCTGACTTTTGTACTCTATGCCCCTATTTATAAAGCCTAGAATCCCATATGCATTTTTAAGAACCTTATCTACCTGTCTTACCACTTTCAAAGATTTACTTACATGAACCCTCAGATCTCTCTGTTTCTTCAACCCCTATAAGATTGTACTACCTAGCCTATATTGCCTTCCTCATTTTCCTCCCAAAATGCGCCATCTCGCATTTCTCTACATTAAACTTAATCTGCCACGTGGCTGCCCATTGTACAAGTCTGTCTATGTCCACTTGCAGTCTGCTACTATCCTCCTCACTGTTTACTACTTTTCTTAGTGTTGCATCATCTGCAAACTTGGAAATTATACTCCCTATAGCCAAGTCCAAGTCATTTATATTGGTCAAAAACAGCAATGGTCCCAATGTGGCAACTTGAGCCTGCAGCTCAAGAATCTTATTTGTCACACTCCCTGTTTTTCCACTCAGCGAGTTGTTGGAATACTTCCCTGTGAGAGTATTCATCCAAGTCCTGTTCAGGTGTAATCCATCCACCTTGAACAGTTCCCACCTGCCGCAGAACTGATCCTAATGATCCAGAAACCTGAAGCCCTCATTTCTGCACCTGTCTCTAGCCATGCATTGATGTGTTGTTCCTGTTGTTTTGATAATCACTTGCACTGGCAGTAATCCAGAGATCACTAGCTTTAAAGTCCTACTCTTTAGCATTCTCCCAAGCTACAACAAGAACAACAACAACTTTGATTTATATAGCGCCCTCCACGCCGGACAGCGTCTCAGAGTGCTTAATACTCCTAATACTCTCCCTGTAGGATCAGCCCCTTGATTCCCTATGTTATGGATCCCAACAATGACTATGACATCTGGATGTTCCCCAACTCGCTGTAAAATGTTTTGCATCCATTCCAAGATGTCTTCATCCCTGTAACTCTATGGCTGTGAGGTGACCACGTCCTGAAATGTTCGATCCGTACCAAATACAGTTACTCCATTTTACAATAAACAATAAAAATAATTCTTGCATTAGTCTAGCACTTTCATGTCAGAGGGCATTTCAAAGTGTTTACTTCACAGTAGGGTCTGTGGATATGGAAATTTTCCGATTTAGATATATCGATGGGCTCATATCGAGATATACCAAAATATCGATATTTTGGGGGTTTTCGTACTGCGCATGCGCGCGCGACACGTGCATTCGGGGTGAGCGCGCGTTCCGGATGGACATGGATTCTGGGTGCGCGTGCATTCGGGGCCTATCTCCTCAGGAGGTAAATATCTTTATTTCTCTGTGTCTCTCACTCTCTCAATCTCTGTGTTTTTCTGTTGTCTCTCTCACATCCCCCCATCTCTATCTATCTGTATATTATCACATCCACCCCGTCTCTCCCCACCCCCACCAGCCGTCTCTCTCCCCCACTCCCCACCTCCCAGCCATCTCTCTCCCTCCCCAAACCCCCCCAGCTGTCTCTTTCCCCCTCCCCCCCCCCATCGTCTCTCTCCCCCACCACCCCCCCAGCCGTCTCTCTCACCCCCCACCCCACCCCCAGCCATCTCTCTCCCCCGCCATCCCCCCCTCAGTCGTCTCTCTCCCCCCCCGCCCTCCCCGAGTCATCGCTCTCCCCTCCACACACCCCCATCAGCCATCTCTCTCTCCCCCCCACCCATCCCCCAGCCGTCTCACTCCCCCCCCACCAGCCGTCTCTCTCCCCCTCACACACCCCCCAGCCATCTCTCCCCCCCTAGCTGTCTCTCTCCCCCTCACCCCCACCAGCCGTCTCTCCCCCGCCACCCTCCCCCCAGCCGTCTCTCTCCCCCTCCACCCCACCCCCAGCCGTCTCCCTCCCCCGCCACCACCCCCCAGCCGTCTCTCTCCCCTCCCACCCTCCCCGAGTCGTCGCTCTCCCCCCTCACCCCCCCACCAGCCGTCTCTCTCTCCCCCCCACCCAACCCCCCAGCCGTCTCTCTCCCCCCCACCCAACCCCCCAGCCGTCTCTCTCCCCTCCACCCACCCCCCCAGCCAGCTCTCTCCGCCCCCACGCCCCCCAGCCATCTCTCTCCCTCCCACCCCTCCCAGCCGTCTCACTCCCCACCTCCAGCCATCTCTCCCCCCCACGAACCGTCTCTCTCCCCCTCACCCCCACCCCCTAGCCCAGCCTTCTCTCCCACCCCCTTCCAGCCGTCTCTCTCCCCCTCCCCCCCACCCCCTAGCCCAGCCTTCTCTCCCCCCCCCACTCCAGCCGTCTCTCTCCCCCTCCCCCCCACCCCCAGCCGTGTCTCTCCCCTCACCTCTTGCATACCTGTATATTGTATTCGAGGACTATGAATACAATATGGCGGGTTTGCACCTCAGTCTGTGCATTGTGTATAGAGATGAGCATTCTGGGTCTTGTAGTTCAGTGTGCGTGCATTCCGATTTTTTACCTCGATATATCGACTTTTCGATATATCGATATTTTTGAAATGCCTATATCGGCATATCGATATGAAAATTATATCGGGTTTTAGCGATATATCGATATATCGTTGGACCCTACTTCACAGGTGTGATAAGGTGCTGTTTGAAATGCAAGGATTATTATTGTTTATTATAAAATGCAGTAACTGTATTTTGCTGCAGCTAATTTGCCCACAGGAATGTCCCGGATAAAGTTACAATATAAGTAATCGATTTTATTTGTGGGATTGTTGGCCAGGATTTTGCTGCATTGTTTCCTATCAGTTTAATTTTCTGATATTCCTTGGAATTCTTTAGCCAAAATACTCACAATCACCTTGACTCCGTGTGGTTGCCCTAATTACAATAAGCATATTTGTCACCGCTGCGCATCATTGTAATCCAAGTTTGTAACTGCACTACAGCTAACGAACCGTTAGCTGTAGTGCAGTTACAAACACAGCAGAACCTGCTGTGTTAATTCTGCTGTGCTGAGTGAATTTCTCATTGAACCATAATTTTTTGTTCAACCATTAAGGAGAAAGTAATTTGGCAGTGGGGTTGACACATAAGACATCAATTTAAAGTAATTGTAATTAATTAAAGTATTCTAACATCTGGAACTGAACAAGACCCCACATTTTCCTCAAATATGTTGGTATGTCTATGTCATATACTTGCAAAGCACTGATTATTCATGGAGTATTTTATTTTTGTACAGTTTATTTATGCAATTTGCAGTAATTTAAATCTTCTGTCTACATAAATGAACATGAAGAATGATAAGACATTTTAGCATTCAGGTCTTTGGTCAGTTATGAATTAAACACTAGAGTCAGAGGTTTCAATCTCAATTTCGAGGCTATATCTAATGTGTGTTCAGCTCTCAATCTGACTGAATTTATTTACTGAACGCTAATATCTGTGGTGAGTAAGATAGGGAGACAATCAGCTTGTCCTTCTTTGCTTGATTGAAGGTGCATTTTCCCTATATTTGCATTAAATTTGAGAACATGAAATCATACCATTATATCTTCTCCTGATAATATTTGGCCTTCACAACTGTTGCTGCTGTTATTTTCAATATTATTCTGATACTTGCCCTTTACTTCCATCTTCGTAGAAGTATGCATTTATATTCATGAAAATATTTAGGAATGGATTCTATATAACAGCTTAGTTTAATGCAGGACAATGGGAGAAACTCCCTTTTTTTGGATAATGCTACAGGATATTTAACATCCATCTGCAAAAAATAAATAAACCTAAGTTTAAAGACTCATCTGAAGGACGGCATCCTCTAAAATGCAGCATGCACCCAGCATTATATTGGAGAGTCACCTAAGACAAAATGAGTTTAATATCCTGTCTTGGAACTTGATCCCACAACCCACTCAGAGGCATGAGCACATCTAACTCAGTGAGGCAGTTGTCAGTACAGGGTTGCTACTCTGCGGGAAGATTTGAAAAGAGGAAATTAAATGCTTACACAGTACAGTACTTTAGTGTCAGAATAACTCCTGAAATGTTTTAGTTAATAATTTGCTTTACATTTCATTTTATGTGATGACCTAAGGACAGTTTTCTTATCCGCAGTGAGACCCACCAACCTCTCTATTGGATCACAATTTAGACCGTAGTGTTGTGCAAGCAGGTAGTAAATATACAGATTTAGTTCTATGAATAATTGTATAATTTGAAATTCCTTGTGGGACATTGTGGTGTGTATATTAGCTGCCATGTTTGCCTACAAATAAACAGTCACTGCATCTTACATTAAAATTGCATAAAACCCTTTGAGATGTTTACACAGTGCGATAAAGGCTTATATTGTTAATGTTTATTATTATTACTGCATTGATGTGATTTTGGAATACCAATGATCAGCTTGCACAACACAGTCAATTTAAATAGCACATATCTACTCTGTGCATGTTCATCGATCACTCTCCTCCACAACTCTCTCTGTTTGTTATCCTTGGCATCCTTGCCATCATCATCTCCTGATTGCCCCCTACTTCACAAGTCGCCTAGTACACCAGCCACCTGTGCACTCTCAAGTCATTGGACAATTGGGAAATCCTCCTGACATGAAAGGCACCATATAAAGGCAATTTGCTGTTGTTATATGTTGAAATTTGTTACAGAAATAAGGTCACAGAATTATACCACAGATAAAGATGTGTTGCGAACTTTGAGTAACCTCATTCCCCACTGTCAATCTGTCGTCCAAATGGAATGAGTCCATCACTATTACCAGGCTGTGTGAGCTCCAACTAGCTATTGAATAAACTTGAATTACCATCAGGGCTCTGTAGGGATGAATGCAATGTACAGATTTGGAATTAGCCAGAATCTAAGAGGCTTCATAAACTCATACTGCAGATGACATGCTTTCCAATTCAGGTATTGCATTGTTTGATGAACCTGCTTTGATGTGGACAGAAGACCTAGTGATTCTGTGAAAACATTGCTTTTTGAAGGATGGTGTATTGTTCTGTAATTTTTCTGCCATGAAAAATCACATCCAGTTGACCAAATGGCCTCCCATTGTGTCATGCAGTTTTATGGTTTATCGTGTGCTATGCAGAAACATTTGACTTGAGCTGGTGCAACACCTCCATGGAATAAAGAAGGCCTGAACTATCACAAAGGCTACTGTGCAAATTTATTCTACCTGAGTTCTTGTCAGATCATGTTTTCAGAGAAGTTAACCAGAGCAAAAAAGAAGTGAAGCTGATTTATTGGATTATTGGCAAACATTTTCAACATTTAGGACACAGCTGCTCCTAAAATATATTTGAAGTCTAAAAATTTGATTCTGACATTTAGCCAAAACATTCTGTGCTTTTCCATCAGCCAGTACTTTGTAATTCCATTGGCAGTAGTCTTTTCACTTCAAAGAACAAAACAGGTTTCCCATTATTCATCCCGACACTTGATACATCAGGGTCATCTTTTAACTTTTTATTTTAGCTGACCTGACAGTTTTCCTATATTCAAAAGCAATGCACGTTGGTTTAAATTCCACTTGGGTCTCGATTCACTCTCCCAACAGTGCATTTCAGTGGGTCCAGACTTTGTTAAAGTTCTTAAAAGCAGCCTTAAATTTTGAAATCAGTTTTCTGCAAGTTTCTTTCAAAAGCAATAGAAAACGGGCTTCAAAATCTAAAATGGAATTGACTAATTTGCCAATTTCTGTTGGCTATGAAATGTGACTTAAATAGAGTAAACCTAGACCCAGATGAAATTTCTATCTTGTCCTACAGACACTGACCATAGGGAAGGACATCAACAACAACAACAACTTAGATTTATATAGCGCCCTCCATGCCGGATGGCATCTCAGAGAGAATCCACATTCCACTGGAAGCAACATCAGAAAGAATCCATTGACATGTTTGCTTGATTGCAGAAACGTGGTTGGCCTGCATATTACCAGATGGAGATTTAAAATTTGCCATATTGGAAGGCATCAAGGGCGATGGACTTGGTGTCTTTATCATGAAGAAAATGTTATCCATTTTAATATAGCAACACATTCTGAGCTGTAACTTTATGGGTAAATAATATGTGTAGTAGCTTATAACTATGAAACTACTGTACTTTGTATGTGGGACTGGACACTAACTCTTTGCTTTGGCATCTAAAATGGGGAGTCAGGATTTACTAATATCAAGGTTGTGTGAGGGGGGTGGAATTTGTAGTATGTTATGTGAATTCCATCTGTATATCTATTAGTGTCAATTTCAAAGTGTGCAGAATTTGTTAAATTGTTGTCTTCAGTCTTAACTTTAAAGCTCATTTTCTGTACTTGAAATAATTTTACAGAAAAATGACTTCAAAATCCAAAGACTGTTTTTAAAAAAGGGACACATTTTGGATTCTTTAAAATGTTATGGTAACAGAACAAGGTAGAATTTCTACCCATTCTACATTTTGTAGCCAAAGAACTGACATTTGGCAGATTTAGACAGCTGGGTAAATTAAGTGGACAGACTGAGGAATGACAAGTTTTAATTTGAATAGATGGAGGTAATGTATATGGAGATATGAATCATGTGCACCTAATGGACGAGTAGCACTTAGAGATTGTGGAGATATGACTATCATTATCAACAATCAAACTATTTAATCAAGTAACAGACTGGCTCAGGTGATAGCACGCTTGCCTCTGAGTCACAAAGCTGTGGCTGTGGGTTCAAACCCAATGTCAGGACTTTAAACTCACTGTCCAGACTCACACAAAACAATGATGAGTGATAAGCATTGTCAGAGGTGATGTTCTTTGATGCAATGTTAAACTAAAGTCCAGTGTACATGTACAGGTAGATATTCAAGATCTGATGACACAGTTCAAAAAGAGAAAGAAGTTTCTTCCAATATTATGGCCAACAATACTCCATTAATATTGCAGTATTCACTCCAATTAATGGTAATTCACTTCATGTTGGATGTTGCTGTGCACACAATATACTGATATGGGGGAACAAAATCATACATTTTACAGTTTTTATTAAAAAACAAATGATTATTTTAGCTTAATAGTAACTAAACACCTTCATATTACAGTATTTCAGGAGTATTGTAACATCCCAAAAGGCACGGTTTCAGTCTACAAAATAAAATTACATCTGTATAGCACCTTTCACATCAGGAGGTGATGCACAGATAATATTCCAGACCTGGGAATAGGAATTGGGGAGTCTAGAGATAACGTTGATGTGTATGATGCTCAATTTACTCAGCATTCACTAAAGCAGATTTTGTTGGTGAATTGATTGTGCAGAGGTCTAACAAATTATCTTCGAAGGTCAATGAGAAGTTTCACCAAATGTTACCATTTACAGTATAACATTTTAAAATGTAGTTATTTATTGGTGTTCCTCGGGAGTCAGGGAAGGCTGGGAAAATACACTACTCTTCTGACGAAGGTTCGTAGACCCGAAACGTTGACTCACTTTTCCTTTCTCTATAGATGCTGCCTGACCTGCTGAGTGTTCACCCGAACCAAATTTCGCTCTCCCATTACCCCAGTCCTTGCCAGACTTCATGGACTCCCTGTCCTGGAGAAGATCAATTTCAAGATCCTCACCCCTGTTTTCAAATCCCTCCACTCCTCTGCAGTCCCCTCCCTCTCCAACCACATCTCTCCTCAAACCAGCACCCGTTGCCTTTGCTCCACCGGGTCTGGCCTCCTACTTGTCCCACAAATCCTCCGTTCCACATTTGGTGGACGTGCCTTCAGTCACTACGCCCGAGGCTCTGCAACTCCCATCCTCACTCCCTTCACTTCTCTCCCTGTCTTCCCAGTTTCAAGTCTCAGCTAAAGACCTTTCTCTTCGACCGCCTTTGGTCATCTTTCTCCCCTGCCCTTGGCTCGCCCCTGGGATCTATTATTGTGAAGCACTCTGAGACACCATCCAGTGTGGAGGGCGCTATATAAACCAATTTTATTGTTGTTGTTCCCAGCGATTTCTGTTTTTGTTTGGGAAGATCACAACTTTGGTTCAGAAGGAAATAACCTTTTGACTCATTTGATTTCATTCTTCCAGAATATTCACCGTATTATCACAACATCAAACTATTTTATGAAGGCATCCAAATGTTGCAATTTACATTAATGTGGCCTGAACACTTGGTATTATAGGATAGCTTTCCTCTGCCAGTGAATTTACTGGTATTCATTGAGAACTGATTCAAAAATGCATGAGAAAACCACTGTGATGAAATTATGCAATCAATCTGAACTATGGGCTGATGAGTTCAAAGGACTTGGGATTTGAAATCATTACTTTTAGACTCAGAGCTAAAGGTTAAGGTTTTAACTGGTAAATCTACCTAGCACTTTAGGAAGTGATGCAAATCTCTGTTTTGCAGCAAAGTTTTCAAAGATATTTAAGCCCAAACTTTTGAGTTGTGGGAAGTCACTGAGCCTTGCTGTATTTTAAAGCGAGACCAATGGTATGAAACCAGCCACAGTAGAACAAATAACATTTCAGTGGCCAGCTGTGCAGGGGAAATGCTGGAGAAATTGAAGTCAGAAAAAATGCATTGATTTTATCCTAAAATTAAAATCTTAAAAAGTCACAAAAAACAACTTAGGAAAGAAAACAATTCCTGCCTTAGGAAGGAAAATACAGTTTATAATAATAATGCTTAACTTTAATACAGCACATTACCGTATCTTTGACATGTCCCAAAGTACTTCACACAATTTTGTGTAGGGTGCAGTAACTGAGTACAGGTATTTTGTTTGGCCCATAAACAGCATAAAGTGAAAGACTAATTTTATTTTGATGAAACAAAAACAGAGGTGACCCCTTCGTCAGAAGCCGAAACGTTGACTCACTTTTTCTTTCTCCATAGATGCTGGCTGAACTGCTGAGTGTTCTGTTTTTGTTTCCGATTTCCAGCATCCGCAGTATTTTGCATTTTTATTTGAATGATTGTTGGCCAGGACACTGGGAAAAACTCCCGTTTCTTTTTGTATTTCTACATGTAGCAGACACCCAGCTGACCAAATGAAAGCAACATGCAATACCTAAACAATGTGTTTAACAGCTCAGTATAATTTTAACTCACTCTCCTTTCCTTGGATTTAGGAATAAAAGAACATAGGAACAGCAAGAGGCTATTGAGCATACTGATCCTGTTATATCACCATATATTTATCAAATCATGGCACATCTTTTAGTTCCACTTTGTTGTCTTCTTTCCGCTTAATAGCATCTCATCCCAAGTATCTATTTCCCTTTCAACCATCGCACTTGCTTCTGAGTCCAGAGCCTTTTGGGGTGGAGAATTTCAGATTGTTTCCCCGGTTGTCTGACATGTTAATGGAGATATGTCTGACCTGTGGCGGCACTCTGAAGTCTGCTAGGATGGTGTGCTGAAAATAAATAAATTGACAATTATATTACTTCTGCACAGCTTGAATGTTACACACAGATATCCGATGCTAAGATAATGATGTAAATGAATTTAATTTTATCCTGGAATAGCCTTGTATCTCAATATAGAATTCAAGGTAACCTGGTTTACATTTCTGCCTTTTCTTTAAAAAGTCTGTAGAAAGTAATTTTCTGAGCATCCTTGTGTTACAAGCAAGCCATTTACACCTGCTTATTATAGGCTGATGACTCTTAATTGTGTTCTAGCACAACTATAGCTCTGGACATTGTAAGTGTATGTGATTCTGCACTTAATCACATTTTGTTTTCGCCAACATCCTGATACAGTCTTGTGCAGTGTTCCATGGGGCAGTTTCCTTGGTCCCCTCTTCTTTTATTCTCTATAAGCTCCCCCTTGGTGACATTATCTGCAGACACTGTGTCAACTTCCACATTTAAAAGGATGACACCCAACTTTATATCGCTGCCTTCAACCTCGATTCCAGCACAACTGACTTCCAGACAGACTACCTGTCAGACATGAAGTCCTGGATAAGTGTCAACTTTCTATAGCTGAATATCAGCAACACCGAGGCTCTCTTGCTTGGCTTGCTCCAACGCCTCCACACCAGAGGCGTTGGTAGCATCAACATTTACGGATGCACACTCCACCTCAGCAAGCCAGTCAGGAGCCTGGGTGTCTTGTTGACCCTCAACTGTCCTCTATACTCCATATTGATGCCAAGATCCACTCTACGTTCTCCCAACTTATTGCTGCTCCACCACTGCTTAATTTCTCAGGCCACTGAAACTCTCAAACACTCATTCGTCACCTCAAGGCTCAACTACAGAAACTCCCTCCTTGTCGGCCTCCCCAACTCTTCCCTTCTCAAGCTACACATCATCCAGAACTCTGCAGCCTCACATGTAACAGGCTCCATGACTCCATCACTCACCCTCGCATGGCTCCACTGGCACCTCAAAGGATAGAATTCACAATCTTCATTCTCACTTTCAAGACTCTCCACAACCTTGCCCCTTCCTACCACTCTGACCTGCTAACCCCATATCAACCTGTCTGCTCACTCCATTCAGGGAGGCTCCAGCCTGCTCCATGTCTCCCCCTGACCTGCCCTACCGTTGGAGACTGGATTTTCAGCCTTTCCTTTTCTACCATGTCTTTAGCCATCCTCCTACCTCACTATCCTCCCTCATCCCAACCGTGCCTCCCCCCTCCCCTCCCCATGCTCAGATCCTGATCCCCGACTTCAGCACCTTGGGACGTCCTCTGAAGTGAAAGATGCTTTGCAAGTATAATTTTGTTGTTGTAATCAGCCTATTAACAGAGAAAACTTGGCAAAACAAAGCTTTTTTTATGATCACTTTAATTTGTCTTCAATACATTTATTTTGATCTCAACTCAAGTTTCCAATCAGGGTTTAGCTTTTAAAAGGAATATCTCGCACAAATTCACTGAAAACTTTCTCTTTGACTGTGCCTTTGGTCATCTTTCTACCCCTATAACTGGCTCGGTCCCGGGATCCATTGTTGTGAAGGGCTCTGAGATGCTGATTCATAAATCGAAGTTGTTGTTGAAACGGGAAAGGTATGTTCAACTAGATATGATTATAATAGAATAATAGTGGATCGATTCCCGACCAATCAAACATAATGTTTTGCCAATTGCTCCATTGAATACTAGGCTTTGCTGTGCTTCATTTGTTGCAACTAATACGTTTTTAATGTACCATCAGTGGTTAGAGCACTCAATTCGCTAGTGAGAGACCTAGGTTCAATTCCCGGCAGCGCAAAATCTTGGGCAAGTTTCCTTACTCCATACGTTTGACAGTAATCCTTCATGAAGAGGGGAAAAATATAATAAAGTGGTCATTTCAATCTATGACTGTTTGTAGGACACTGCTGTGCACAAGTGGCTGCAGCTTTTGCCCATAAATAGACAGTCAATTCACTTTACAGTATATACTGTGAAGCACTTTGCGACATCTAGAAGATGTGAAAATGCACTATATCGAACAGTAATAACAGAACAGAAATATCTGAACAGAAATAACAGTTCCTTGGGATATCTTCCTTATGTTAAAGGCACTATACAGGTATAATTTTGTTGTTGTTGTGTATTCCTAATGAGTACGAAGCAGCAAAAATCAAGGTTTTTAACTTTCACAGGCAAATATGTGAAATTATATTTGCCTGTGACCAGGTCATTTAAATTTCTTAAATTGGAAAAAATAATATAAATGGGGGACACAATTGAGTTTTTTAATTGTTGGGCTGGGGTAAAATTCCACTTTTCTTATGAAAGAATCACACTGAATCATTTGCTGTATATTAGACCTCACACCCATTTGTCCATCCCCTCCAAAATCCACCATTCCACAATTTCCAAGAGGTCCATTTCACAAAAGCTTATTTTAGATACTGTCCTGAATTAAGTCAGTTTAAGATCTATAATCCCTTTATACTCTGCTTGTTCATCAATTTTCTTTTCAAACATAGAACCAGTGGGAATGTGCTCCATAGAAAAACCTTTACCTAGCACATTCAATTTACAAAATATGCCAAGAAAATTCCACTGGCTATTTATGTTCAATAATCAAGTTACTTTATGTTTAACATATTTTTACTAATGTGTTACTCTGAAAGTAATATGAACCTAATAAAACTCCAAAAAGAATACTTTTGACTACTTTGTAAAGAAAAAAAAGGTTAGTCAAAGCTAGGGACCAAAGAGGAAATCTTCTTGTGAAGTAAGAGGGCATAGCTGATATAATGAATCAGTTATTTGCATCTCCTTTCGCAAAAGAAGAGGATGAAGTAAATGCTATAGTATCAGAGGAGAGGGTAGCAAAATTTGATAAGAATAATTTGATGGGAGCTACTAAAAAGCTTGTCAGTGCTCAAGGTAGATAAGTCCCCTGGTCCAGAACAGATGCATCCTAGGTTGCTGAGGGAAGTAAGGGTGGAAATAATGGAGGATCTAGCTACAATCATACTTAGACAGTCCCAGAGCACTAGAGGGTTGCACATGTTACTCCCCTGTATATAAAGGGGCAGAAAGATAAATCCAGGAACTATAGGCCAGTCAGCCTAATATCAGTAGTGGGGAAAATTCTAGAGAATATAATCTGGGACAAAATAAGTTTTAATTTAGCAAAATACGGGATACTAAAAGGCACCCAATACAGATTTGTAAAAGGCAAATAATGTCTAACAAACCTGATAGTGCTTCCTGATGAATGAATGGAGATGGTGGATGAAGGTAGTTTATATGGATTTTCAAAAGGCATTTGATCAAGTGCCACATAAGAAACAAGCAACATAGAAGCCCACAGTATTAAAGGCACACTGGCAGCTTGGATACAAAACTGTATGGGAGACTGAAAGCAGAGAGTTGTGAACAGTTTTTTTTTCTCATTGGAGAGAAGTGTACAGTGGTCAGTAGTCAGACCAGTGCTGTTTTTGGTCTATATAAATGACATGGACTCCCTGTCCATGTCATTTATATAGACCAAAAACAATGTAATTTTTGTTGTTGTTGTTTTCTCAGCTTTGTATCATCTGCAAACTTGGAAAGTTTACAGATGATACAAATCTGAGAAAATTAGTGAGCAAGTTGGTAGCCGATTGCAAGAGGACATAGCCAGACTGGTAAAATGGGCAAATATGTGGCAGATTTAACAAAAAAAATGACACTTGTATAGCGCTTTTCACATCGGAAGGACATCCCAAGGCACTGAACAGTTAGCTTGGGACCCGAGCAGGTGGGTAGGGTCGGGGTAGGGGGAAAGGGAAGGAGAGTAGGGGAGGGGGAAGAGTTAGGAGGGGAGCAAAAGGCGCGGTCAAAGAGGAAGGTCATTAGACCAGCTTTGAAGGAGGAAAGGGAAGAAGCAAGGCAGAGGGACTGCAAGATAGAGTTCCATAGTGTGGGAGCAGAGAGGCAGAAATCCCAGCCACCAATGGTTGAGCGGTATGGGTGGTGGACATCGAGCAGGCCAGAGTCTGCTGAATGGAGGGGAGGGGCAGGCTGATAGGGAGACAGCAGGCGACAGAGACAGGCGGGGGTAAGGCCATGAATGGCCTTGAAAGTGAGGACGAAATTCGATCCTCTGGGGGATAGGGAGCCAGTGGAGATGGGCGAGGGTGGAGTGATGTGGTCGTGGAGCCTAGTGCAGGAGAGTACATGAGTTGTAGAATTCTGAACGATATGCAGCCTGTGAAGGGAGGAGCTAGGAAGGCCAATGAGGAGAGAGTTCCCGTAGTCGAGCCTGGAAGTGATAAAGGCGCCAATGAGAGTTTTGGTGGCATGAGGGGTGAGGTAGTGGCAGTGTATGGCAATATAACGGAGGTGGTTTAAAGTGGATAATTGCAAAGTGATGCATTTTGGAAGGAAGCATGTGGAGAGGTAGTTATAAGCTAGATGACCGAATCTTAAAGGGGGTGATGGAACAGAGAGTCCTGGGGGTTCACATAAATAAATGTTTGAATGTGGCAGGACAGGTAGATAAAGCTGTTTTTTTTTTTAAAAAAGGGATACTAGACTTTATAAATAGGGGTATAGAATTTAAAATTTAAAATTCTATAATTAAGTTACAATGAACCTTTATAAAACACTGATTAGGCCTCAGCTGGAGTACTGTGTTCAATTCTGGGCACCAAACGTTTGGAGGTTGTCAAGGCATTGGAGAGGATACAAAGAAGATTTGCCAGGATGGTACCAGAATGAGCTACTTGAGTTATCAGGAGAGGCTGGAGAAGCAAGGATTATTCTCCATGGAGCAGAGAATGTTAATTCAACTTTTCAAAATTATGCGGGGATTCAATAAGATGAACATAGAGAAACGATTTCCACTATTTAAAATAGTTGTTAAAAAAAAACAGAGGTGAGGGGAAAGAGCATAGGAGTGTGATTGATTTGGACAGCTCTTTTCATAGAGCTGGCACAGACACTATGGGCGGAAAGGCATCCTTCTGTGCTGTATAATTCTCTGATTCTATGATATGACTATTGTCTGAACTAAAGAGAATAGACAGCAGCATGAAAATCAAATCAAGATATGTTTTGCATTTCATTAGTGGAGCCCTGTTGCTCATTGGTTGGAGCACTCACATCACAAGTGGGAGACCAGCATTCGTTTCTTGGCAGGGGGAAATCTTGGACAAGTTTTCTTGCTCCAAACATCTGATAATAGTCCCTCAAGAAAAATAAATAAAATTGGTCACTTCAATCCATGACTGTTTGTGGAACACTGCTATGCGCAATTGGTTGCTGCGTTTTGACCACAAGTATACAATCAACTCACTTCATGGTATATTCTGTAAAGTGCTTTGAGGTGTCTGGAAGGCAACAACAAACACAAAATTACATTTATATAGCACCTTTCACATTGGAAGGACATCTTGTGAAAAGCACTATATCAAATGCAAGGATTGATATTATTTATTATTATAACATGCTTCAAACACTATTGGGTGCGAGGGGACTATTGATTAAGAATATTATGCTGCTTATCTGTTACAGTATTTGAATAAACCCTCAATTTAAAATGAATCTCTTACACCGTGATCTGTTAACAAAGAACTTTTGAATTGTGCATTGTTGTTTTTTACTTCATTTTGTGTCTGTAAATAAAGAATAGTAATTATTATATTTAATGTAGCATATTTCATGGTGGGAGGATGCTCCAAAGAATTTACTGTAAAGTGTAAGGATTGTCTATTTTGTAGGCGAATACAATAATGTCCCCCAAGCAGCCATGCAGTGGGGAAATGTTAGTTTTCGAATGGTTTTTGAATTCTCTTTTTGAAAGGTGATATGAGGTCTTTATCATCTTCCTCATGGTGGTTCAATTGGCGGCATGCAGTTCAGTTTCATCCCCCAACTCCAAACATTTTATCTGGCCCACCCTCTCTCTCCTTAATCCATAAATGTTATACAGTATTATGTTTCTGGAAGTGAAACACAAAAATATTACTTATGCTCCCGGCAGAATAGGGTATCCAGCCCTCAGAAGCCAATAGGTTGGACCACCCAGATCTGACACGAAGGGCATCTCCAACATAGGATTTGAACTACAATATTCTGACTCAAAGGCAACAATGTTACCGATTGAGACAGCTAAAACCTGGCTATAATTATACAAGGACAATCATCACTAACTCTTTAGAAAAAATAGTTTGATGTAAAAACAAATCTCATTTCTAGGCCACAATCTGATTAAAACTGAAAGCTATTTAAAGATTTGAGCCTGAGACTCTTAAGACTCTGTGGCTCCTGTGGCTCAGTGGTTAAAGCACTTGTCTTGCAAGCTGGGGAGACCAAGCTGGAGAGATATGTGTTCGAATCCAGGCAGGTCAGGGCGAAACCTTGGGCAAGTTTCCTTACTCCACACGCCTAATAATAATCCCTCAAAAAAAACCTCAATAATAAAATTGGTCATTTCAATCCACGACTGTGTGTAGGACACTTCTGTGCACAATTGGCTGCCGCGATTCGCCCACAAATATATACAGTCAATTCACTTTACAGTATATTCTGTGAAGCGCTTTGGGACGTTGATAAGATGTGGAAAGCGCTATATCAAATGCAAGGATTATTATATTATATAAGCAAACTGGAGGGTAGAATCAAAGTGAAGCGCTGATTCCAATCACAAATGTGTCAGCAAATATCTATATGTATAAATTCTGACAACAGAGGAAACTTCAGAATCATCTTTTGGGTTGTGAGCAGTTTTTCTAGTGACTCTCTGTTAAGAAGACAAAATAACAAGTTTTGCTTAAAGCTGGCGTAAAGTTAATTTTCATTGCACTTTCCAATATGGGTTTCACAAAACATCAAACACTTTCTTTAAGTGGACTAAAAGTACAGTAGAGTTATTGAAGAGGCAAATGTAAGAGTAAACTTTACAGTCACCAATTATTCGAAATGTATGTTGTTTTCCTACCAACATGCATAAAGTCAACAGTCCACTGAAGGGGAGGAAGAGCACTCTCTCTCAGATTAACATGCTAAACACACAAAGCCATTACATTTTATAACATATCCTTAGACATCTCAATGATGTGGTAAGGCTCTATGTGAAATGCAAGATTATTATTAAATGGGTTCCGTCGATATGGAAATTTTCCGATTTAGGTATATCGATGGGCTCATATCGAGATATACCGAAATATCGATATTTTCGGTTTTTTCTTACTGCGCATGCGCGCGCAGCACGTGCAAACCGGGTATGCGCGCATTCCGGGTGCTCGCGCATTCGGAACCTATCTCCTCAGGAGGTAAATATCTTTCTCTCTCTGTGTCTCTCACACTCACTCTCCATCTCTGTGTTTTTCTGTCTGTGTCTCTGTGTCTCTCTCCTCTCTCACATTGCCCTCCATCTCTATCTATCTGTATATTATCACCCCCACCTCCGCCGCCGTCCCTCTCTCCTCCCCCCCACGCCATTGTTCCTCTCTCCCACCCCCGCCCCATCGTCTCTCTCCCACCCCCCCCAGCCATCTCTCTCCCCCTCCCCACCCCCAGCCGTCTCTCTCCCCTCACCCCTTGCATACCTGTATATTCTATTCTAGGACTATGAATACAATATGGCAGCTTTGCACCTTGGTCTGTGCATTGTGTATAGAGATGAGCATTCCTTGTCTTGTAATTCAGTGTGCGCGCATTCCGATTTTTCCCCTCGATATATCGACTTTTCGATTCATCGATATTTTTGAAATGCCTATATCGGCGTATTGGTATGAAAATTATATCGGGTTTTAGCGATATATCGAAATATCGCCGGACCCTATTATTATATTACAATTTAAATCACTCTGTAGAGGAAATTTCAAAGTGTTTTTCAGTGATGGGTCAGCAAAACCAATGACACTGCCTCATTTCGTATGAACAGATATTACATTTCTTAATA
The DNA here is from genome assembly GCA_035084275.1 of Hydrolagus colliei. Lineage (NCBI taxonomy): Eukaryota > Metazoa > Chordata > Chondrichthyes > Chimaeriformes > Chimaeridae > Hydrolagus > Hydrolagus colliei. The sequence continues at coordinate 88,564,472 of CM068743.1, forward strand.
TATCTGAGATTCTTCAAATAGTTACTTTGTAGAAGAGATTGATATTTTGTTTACCGGGTATTTTGCTAATCCATTTTTGAATAGTCTTATGAACAGTCCCAGGTGCAGTTATGATTATAGGAATTATGTTTGTTTCTCATTGCCACCTGCATCTGCATTCAATTTATAGATCAAAATATTTCTTGATTATCCTTGTTTTTCACATTGCAGTCAAATATCACATCAAGAATTCTAATGTACAATCTATTGGATTCTTTATTTATTAGAGTGGTAGTAGTAATAATAATACTTATTATTACTGTATAAGTATGCAGTAGGGAACGGCGATTAATCGGTTTTTCGATTAAACCCGATATGATTTTCAGATCGGTATGCCGATATGGTGATTCTAAAAAAACCGTTATATCGAGAGATTCGATTTTAAAAATATACATCGATATATTTTTAATATCGTTCCTGGCAATATATCAATATTGTTTGTATTATCAGTGTAATGCGATCTTTTCCAGCTTACCTTGTTGCCGGCATTGCAACCTCCTAGATCTAGAGCATGGAATGCGCGTACTTTCGGTGCGCGCGCACAATTAACGGGCGCGCACATCCGATGCGCGCGCACACTTTACTGTGTATACTCGACGTGAGTCGTGGCGTCTTAACAAAGTCGCATCGCTGAAAATTGTAGTTTGAAAATTTACCTTTCTCATCATGGGGAAAAGAAGCCCCGTATGGGACTACTTTGAAACCAATGCAGTCAGTAATGGTGTGTATAGATGTACAGTTTGCAAGGTCTTGGTTAAGACATCTGATTCGAGCACGAGCAACCTGGGACATCACATTAAGCAGCACCACCCCGCCCAGCACGCTGCCCTCAGAGCGAAATCATTGTCGACAACAGCAGGAAGTCGAACCAGCGCTTCGGAGAAAGCGACAGGTAGTGGGGCCAGTGCAGCTCAAACAATTCCTGCTTTATTTAAGAGGAGAACATTGTACCAGGAGGAGACATTAATTCAGACTTCAGACTACTTAAAAATAAGTGGCATTTTGTGGCTGTAAGTGTAATTTTTGTGTGTGAGAGAGTTAGAAGCCAAACTATCACTGCTTCTATGTGTGTGTCTAGTCAGACACACACAGCAGTGATAATCTGACTTCTAACTCTAACAGTCGGACTGTCTGTCTCTCTCTTTTCTATTGTAATAGATCTCATTTACACGTGGACATTACATGCTACTTTCAAGCAAGAAATGGAGGAGAATAAATCTCCAGATTTTGTTTTTGGTGTGTGTGTGTTCTACTTTGTGTTTAGAGATGGAGGGAGAGAAGGAGAGGGGGAAAGTTGGGAGAGAAGGAGAGAGGAAGAGAGGAGAGGGAGGGAGAGAGAGAATGAGAGGGGGAAAGGAGGGAGAGAAGGAGCGAGGGGAAAGGAGGGAGATAAGGAGAGAGGCGAGGGAGAGAAGGAGAGGGGGAAAGTTGGGAGAGAAGGAGAGAGGAAGAGAGAAGAGGGAGGGAGAGAAGGAAAGGGTGAAAGGAGGGAGAGAAGGAGCAAGGGGAAAGGAGGGAGAGAAGGAGAGAGGAAGAGAGGAGAGGGAGAGAAGGAGAGAGGGGAAAGGAGGGAGAGAAGGAGAGAGGGGAGGGAGGGAGAGGGGGAAAGTTGGGAGAGAAGGAGAGAGGAAGAGAGGAGAGGGAGGGAGAGAAGGAGAGGGGGAAAGGAGGGAGAGAAGGAGAGAGGGGAGGGAGGGAGAGGGGGAAAGTTGGGAGAGAAGGAGAGAGGAAGAGAGGAGAGGGAGGGAGAGAAGGAGAGGGGGAAAGGAGGGAGAGAAGGAGCGAGGGGAAAGGAGGGAGAGAAGGAGAGAGGGGAGGGAGGGAGGGACAGAAGGAGAGAGGAGAGGGAGAGAAGGAGAGAGGGGAGGGAGGGAGAGAAGGAGAGGGGGAAAGGAGGGAGAGGAGACAGGGAGGAGGGAGAGGAGACAGGGAGGAGGGAGAGGAGAGAGGGAGAGTGGAGGGGGAGGGAGAGAAGGAGAGGGGAAAGGAGGGAGAGAAGGAGAGGGGAAAGGAGGGAGAGAAGGAGAGAGGAGAGGAGGGAGAGAAGGAGAGGGGGAGGTAGGGAGCAAACAACATCGTATAATTCAACAGACCTTGACACCAACATTACAAACTTTCTGGACCTAGAGCACGCATTTCGAAATGTGCGTGCACCGTGACTGCGCGCGCATCGTCAGTGCGGACGCACCGTCAATGCGCGCGCACCGCGACTGAGCGCGCACCATAAATGCGCGCGCGCCATCAATGCACGCGCACTTCGAATGCACGCGCATGCGCAGTATAAAAACTCGATAGATCGGTTTAAGCAGGTATGAGCAAACCGATATATCCATATCCGGAAAAATCCCATATCACCGTTCTCTAGTATGCAGTGATGTAAAACTAACCCCAGTGGATAATTGAAGCTATGACATGTTTGGAAATATCACAAATTTTACACATTGTTAATATGTATGCCATAGTCTTAATGAAGAAATACAAAGCAGATTAATCTCCACATTGCATAGATTAAATGTCAAATGATCTTGGGCTCCAAAACGAACAGAGAATTGTAAATTGGCATCCAAATAAAATGTATATTGAAAGTGAATTATTTCCAGGTAATTGTAACTATTTGATAAGAGACACCCTGGAACACATTATTTATTGTATCTTTCAATCTAGAAGGTGTAATCCTGCACAAATAATAATTACCCTTGCACTTGATATAGTAGTTTATCATCTTGTCAGAACCTTTCAAAGTACATCATGTGATTTTTACTGTGAAAATTGACTGTATTTTCTAACCAATGAGCCAGCCAATTTGCAACAGCAATATCCCATAAGCATCCATGAAGTGAATAATCAATGTCATCTGGGGGATTGTTGGCTAGGACACTGGTCTTTTTGAATAGTGCCTTGGGCTCTTTAACAGGCAGATGGGATCCTCGTTTAGCATCTCATATGAATGACAGAATCTCCAACAAAGTAGTGCTCTACCAAACTGTATTGGAATATCAAAATAAACTATGAGCTCAATTCCCTATCCAGCAATTTTCAAGTTATGATCCTGTAATCACTTCCAACTAATTTTTCAACGTATAATTTCAACAATTTTCAGAAGACATTTTAGGTGATATTCTAGAGAATATTTGTTGAAGCATGCATTTGCTAACATATCAAATGAGTGATTTCCAAAAACTATAATTTTATCAAAACAACTGCATTGTTCTCTGAAGAAGCTTCATTATTTTACTAATTCGCTCTGACATGTTCGGGCAGATGTTATAAAAGGGATTTCTGCGGTGAAGCTAAAAAAGAAATATCTTATTATGGTCTTTGACAGAGAAAGTTGGTCAGATTTGAGAATGGTATGCAAAGAGAGGTTTGATTTCACCACACGGATGTATTATGGTAATTAAATTAAATGTGATCAATTATAATTCTGATATTTCCAAATGGGTCCTTTAAAATGAAGGAAATTAGCTGTAAACTACAAATGCAGTACTATAATATGGAGTCCTATAGTTCAGTGTATGGAGCACTCACCTTGCAAGCGAGAGACCTGGGTTTGTTTTCCAGCAGGACAAAATGTTGGGCATGTCTCCTTACTCCGCATACCTTTGTTTAACTATGTGTATGATGGAAGCCAGTTGTTAGTGGATTGACACATCATTTTTTAGTGGTTAATAATTTATTTTAAAAATTGGACACTACTATGCACAATTGGCTGCCAGGAGGGGGTGATGGAGCTGTGTCATCTGGAGCTCAGAGATTCCATATTCAACAAACATCTTCCTTCAGTGTGGTGGAAGGACCTAGATAGATTAACTTTGTTTTCTGGAGATCTCAATCCAATCCCAAGTGAGACACCCTCTTCCTCACCCTGCACCAATTACTTCCTATGCCCTACCAGATTAAGTTCATGCTACTTCTCAGCTTTAAATTCTGCCTTGGTTTGCCCCAAACTATCTCTGTAACAAACTTAAGCTCTAGAAAATCCTCAGAGAAATATGGTCACTCCCTCAGAAGGCACTGGCCTGCTTCACATGCTTGCTCCACCATCAGCAGTCAGGCTTCTAACATATCTATGCCCATTCTCTGGAACCACATCTCAGAGTCCCTTGGAGTCAACAATCACCTGATGATTTTTTAACTGCCCTTTTTGGCCATCTTTTCCACTATTCCCTTAACCCCCCACACTGTCAGCCCCCACCCCAGCTTGGGTACAAACTAGGGTCCGTCGATATGGAAAATTTCCGATTTAGATATATCGATGGGCTCATATCGAGATGTACCGAAATATCGATATTTTCGGGTTTTTCGTACTGCACATGCACGCGCTGTACGCGCATTCGGGGGGGCGCGCGCATTCGGGGTGCATGTGCATTGCAGGTGCGTGCGCATTCGGGGCCTATCTCCTCAGGAGGTAAATATCTTTCTCTCTCTGTGTCTCTCACTCTCTCCATCTCTGTCTGTGTCTCTGTGTCTCTCTCACATCCCCCCCATCACTATCTATCTGTATATTATCACATCCACCCCGTCTCTCCCTCCACCCCCACCCCTCCACCCTCCCCCAGCCGTCTCTCTCTCTCTCCCTCCCCCACCCCCGCCGTCCCTCTCCCCCCCACCCTCCCCCTGCCGTCTCTCACTCCCTCTCACCCCCCACCGTCTCAATCCCCATCCCAGCCTTCTCTCTCCCCCTCCACCCCCCCACACCCAGCCGTCTCTCCCCCCCTCCCAGCCTTCTCTTCCCCCCCACCCCCACCCCTTGCATACCTGTATATTGTATTCAAGGACTATGAATACAATATGGCGGCTTTGCACATCGGTCTGTGCATTGTGTATAGAGATGAGCATTCTGGGTTTTGTAGTTCAGTGTGTGCGCATTCCGATTTTTTACCTCGATATATTGATTTTTCGATATATCGATATTTTTGAAATGCCTATATTGGCGTATCGATCTGAAAATTATATCAGTTTTTAGCGATATATCATTGTATCACCGGACCCTAGTGCAAACTAAGACTTACTAGCACTTTTGGACATCCGCCAGACATTAAAGGTAGTATACACATGTAAACCTGTGTTGTACCAGGATTCCTCAACACAACTGCTTGATTTAGATCTTTGTCTGAGGGCCTTAGCAAAAAGTTATGCTCAATTTAAAGCTGTCTATTCCTTCAGAGTTGATAGGTCTGATTGGATGTAACTTCTCAGTAAAATATCACACTGTAACAACAATAAACTGGTCAATCACAAATGCTCTTTGTACCTGAAAATAGCCAGTCTTTCATTATAATGCCTGCCATATAACAACAACAACAACAACAACAAATTACACTTATAAAGCGCCTTTCACGTCGGGAGGACGTCCCAAGGCGCTGCACAGGAGGCATGTGACCCGAGCTGGGAGGGGAGTGTACGTGGAGGGGTGAAACACGTAGGGGAGGTCGAAAGATTCTGGGGGGAACAAAAGGCACGGTCGACGAGGAAAGTCTTCAAACCGGCCTTGAAAGAGGAAAGGGAAGAAACGAAACAGAGGGATTGGGCGATGGAATTCCATAGGGTGGGAGCGGAAAAACTGAAGGCCCGGCCTCCGATGGTGGGGCGGGTCGGGCGGGGGGCTTGGAGCAGGCCAAGTCCTGCTGAACGGAGGGTCCGGGTGGGCTTGTAGGGGGAGAGTAGATTGGTTAAGTAGGACAGGGCAAGGTCATGTAAGGCTTTGAAGGTGAGGACGAGGATCTTTAATTCGATCCTCTGGAGGATGGGGAGCCAGTGGAGACGGGCGAGGGTGGGGGTTATATGGTCGTGAAAGCGTGTGCGGGACAATACACGGGCTGCAGAGTTTTGGATGACCTGCAGCCTGTGAATGGAGGAGCTGGGGAGGCCGACGAGGAGAGAGTTTCCTTAGTCCAGCCTTGAGGTGATGTATGCGGGCACGAGTGTTTCGGCAGCGTGGGGGGTAAGATAATTGTGGAGCCTGGCAATATTGCGCAGGTGGAAATAAGCGGTGCCGGTTAAGGCACGGATGTGGGGGAGGAAGGAGAGTTTTGGGTCGAACGTGATGCCGAGGTTCCTGATTGGCTTTGTGAGGTGGAGAGTACAGCCTTGGATGTTGAGGCTGGCAGCGCCCGATGTGCGGAGGCGCTGGCTTGAGCCGATCAGGAGGGCCTCGGTCTTACTCACGTTCAATTGCAGGAAGTTGTCCCTCATCCAGGACTCCATGTCAGACAGACATGCTGTCAGAACATCGATGGTCTGGGGGTTGAGAGATAAGGCAGAAAGGTACAACTGGGTGTCGTCCGCATACATGTGGAAATTTACCCCATGTTTGCGGATGACATCGCCCAGAGGGAGAGTATAAATGGTGAAAAGGAGGAAGACAAGGACAGAGCCCTGAGGGACGCCGTGAGAAACTGTGCGGGGTTTGAGGAAACGTGGTATTGCAAGTTTATAATTGCATAAACTGCACGAGAAACACAGTGGAATAGAATCAGTGGGACTCCAGTCATGGTCACATTTACACTCACTTGTTTTTAATTATTTTAAACAATCTCACTTTCCTGTCAATTTGGTTCCCTATTTATGATTTGGTTTTACATTTCTAGCTCTTTGCTTCGCCCTTTTCTACAAAAAAATGAGTCTCATCACAAATTCTGTGCAAATGTTTGGAACGGTGATGACATTTTCTTAAATGAGATTGCTTATGCATCTGGTAACATTTAGGCAGAGACATTTTGCTGTATAAACTTTGTTAGTCTACACTGAGGCCCTCCTGATTGGCTCAAGCCAGTGCCTCTGCACATCGGGCGCTGCCAGCCTCAATACCCAAGGCTGCACTCTCCACCTCACAAAGCCAATCAGGAACCTCGGCATCATGTTCGATCAAAAACTGTCCTTCCTCCCCCACATCCGTGCCTTGACCGGCACCGCTTATTTCCACCTGCGCAACATTGCCAGGCTCCACAACTATCTTACCCCCCGCGCTGCCGAAACACTCGTGCACTCATACATCACCTCATGGCAGGACTACGGAAACTCTCTCCTTGTCGACCTCCCCAATTCCTCCATTCAAAGGCTGCAGGTCATCCAAAACTCTGCAGCCCGTGTACTATCCCGCACCCGCCTCCGCGATCACATAACCCCCACCCTCGCCCATCTCCACTGGCTCCCCATCCTCCAGAGGATCGAGTTCAAGATCCTCGTCCTCACCTACAAGGCCTTACATGGCCTAGCCCCGCCCTATTTAACTGATCTACTCTCCCCCTATACGCCCACCCGGGCCCTCCGTTCAACAGGACTTGGTCTGCTCCAAGCCCCCCGCCCGAACCGCCCCACCATCGGAGGCCGGGCCTTCAGTTTCTCCGCTCCCACCCTATGGAATGCCATCCCTCAATCCCTCCATTTTGTTTCTTCCCTTTCCTCTTTCAAGGCCGGTTTGATGACTTTCCTCTTTGATCGTGCCTTTTGTTCCACCCTGAACTTTTTTATCTCCCCTTCGTGTTTCACCCCTTCCCAAACACTCCCCTCTCAGCTCGGGTCACATGCCTCCTGTGCAGCACCTTGGGACGTCCTCCCGACGTGAAAGGCGCTCTATAAATGTAATTTGTTGTTGGTGTTGTTGAATGAGTTCCCATTTTCTGTGACCAGCTGTAGCTACCACGGGACAGAAAGTGTAAAGGAGCAGAGGAATGCAAGGTGAATGCTTATTCATTTCACTACTTTCCCCTAAATGCAAAGTGTGACATAGGCCACTCAGCCCAACTAGTCCATGCTGGTACAGTACTTACACTTCACACATGTCTTCACGCATTTCTTATTTCCTCCCATACCTTCGATTCCCCTCTACCTCAAGTGAATGTCTCACTTCCTCTTGAATGCATTTACACTATTTGATTGAACCACTCCTTCAAGTAGTGAGTTACCATGGTACTTTTTTACAAGGGCTTTTATTTAATTTTTAATTGAAACGTGCTCCCCACTTAAACGTAAATTCTTTAGTGAAAAAAGGTATACCTAATAGTGTGTCCTGGTAGCAGGAACCTGCCAGGCTTGGTATTATCCTCATAAATCTATGCTACAATAACAACACCAACTTGCATTTATATAGCGCCTTCCATGCCAGATGGCATCTCAAAGCGCTTAACAATGGCATAGTGGCTGAAACTACGGCCGCTGATGATGGAGCAGATGATTCGGGGGACAAGGAGGAGACCAGATCCAGTAGAGTGGATGCAACAGATGTTATTGTGAGGTGATAGGTGGTTAGAGATGTAGGGGGATACTGAGGAGTGGAGGAGTTGTTTATACACAAGAGTGCGGTTCTTGAAGATGATCTGCTCTGTGACAAGGAGGCAGTGGAGTTTGGCATTGACTGGGGTCATCGGGGTACAAAGTTTGATGCAGGTAAGAATGTGGGTGGCAGAGTTTTAGATCAGCTGAATTATGTAAATGGTGGAGGAGCGGAGACCGGTGAGGAGGGCATTGCAATAGTCCAGGCAAGAGGTGACAAAGGTATGGAGTAGAGTTTCGGCAGCTTTCAGCACTCTTTCCAACACTGCTATATATTTTATATAGAGTGGAGCTTTCAGCACTCTTTCCAACACTGCTATATCTTTCATATAGAGTGGAGACTGGAATTGAATCCAAATCTACCAAAGGTTCTATATCAATTCAAAACCACCTTCTCGCTGTTATATTCTACCCTCCGGATATAAAGCCCTAGACCTACTGTTGTTTTTAATAGTATTATCTTCCCGTTGAGCTAATTTAGGAGATTTGTGGATCTAAATCTTCAGATCCCTTTAAATTGTGAAGTAATTCACTTAGCAGGAAAAAAATAAAGAAGCTAAAGACAAGACTAGTGGTGGTCAACAAAACAAATGGAGCATTTAGAAATTAGGAGATTTTATTTGGCCAACAAAACAAATGTTATTGATTATTCCATCAATCAATCAACTTCGAGCCCACAGAACACTACTCTAGACAATAGACAGCTTCTTTATTTTATGAATGATTAAAAGATAAAGAAGGTATAGCATTGTAGTAAAGCATCCTTTAGTAACAGTTTAATGATTTTCCTAGAAACATTTTACATATACTTGCACCATAGAAACACATTCAATATTAATTTACTTTGAGAAATGTCAGGGCAGGCTTTCTTATTGAGTTCTAAAGAAACTTGTTTCAGTAATATTGTATAATACAGACCAGAAAGTGTCTAACTAGAGGTGCATTTGCTGAAAATTAATCTGCGGATAATTACACAGATAATATATTTTAGGTGGCAGCAGGGCCCAATTTGTCAAAATCAATCATAGAAAAGATTGGATTGGAAGAATTCTGATTGATAACTGCTGGATAAATGATGCATTAGTAGAGAAGTGAACGTTGAACTGCACATGTTAATTAGCTGTGAATTGTCCTCATCCAGTCATAAACCTTTGGCAACTATGATAGTATTTTTCAGACAAGAAGAATAAGATGGCTTAGTTATAGAACACAGAGACACTTTAAACCAAGTGTGATGTTTTAATATATTCTATTGTAAACAATTAGCACTGAAAATAAAATCCTTGTCCAGTTGCTATGTGATAAAATAACGTACATTTTTAATATTCTGAAGCAAATTTGGCTCTCAAATGATTACTAATAATTTGTACACCCCTTCTATATTTTTTACAGTAATACCATAAAATATTGTCCGTTAAAAGATACGCCTAATCATTATTTAGCAATAGAAGTGATACCAATTACAATTAGTCCGAGCAGTTAGTATAATTGCTCTGTAATATTCTTGGTAATGACCCTTTCAAGCAAATAGAATTTTATTGGGGCTAATTTTGTTGAAAATTGCATTGCTTTCAAAGATGTAATGATTCCTACTTTGATGTGAGTCTTCACAATTTATCTTGTCTGCTTTTTTTGAAATGATCACTGACGCTTCATTCTGATGCAAAACAATGCTGTACAATAAAAAATGTATTTGTTAAGCATTGCTACACCACACAGCCAAGCTCAGAAGTCATTTGTTTCTTATTCATCAGTCCTCAAATTTTTACCATTTTGTTTATTCTTCCATTAACGCAGCAGTATTATAATTTCAAAGTAATACATTTCAAAGCTGTGAGCTGGTATTTCAGTTTGGAGGCAAACGGTTGGCATTTTGGCAGCAAATGCTGATGGATTGAGTTGTACCTCGTGGAAGGTTGTCAGGAATTCACTCATACATTTGTATGGTAATGATATGCAGGGTGCTCCCTTCCCTATATACTTTGTTTGGTGAGAGGGATATTGTAACTATTTATAATTAGGGTGTAAAGAGCAGTTACTAGGGCCCATCGATATATAAATATATCAGTTATATCCGATATAATTTTCATATCGATATGCCGATATCGGAATTTTAAATATATCGATATGTCAAAAAATTAGATATAAAAAAAAATCGGTACCTTGTCGCCAGCATTGCAACCTCCTGGGCCTAGAGCATGGAATGCGCGCGCACATCCAAATGCGTGCGCAACCTGAATGCGCGTCCACTGAACTAAAAGACCCAGAATGCTCATCTCTACACAATGCACAGACCGAGGTGCAAGCCGCCATATTGTATTCGTAGTCCTCAAACACAATATACAGGTATACAGGGGGTGTGGGGAGAGGGAGGGAGAGACGGGTGGGGTGGAGGGAGAGATGGGGTGGGGGGGGGGGGGGGGGGGGTGAGAGGGAGGGAGGGACCACATAGAGAGACACAAAGAGAGAGAGAGATGGAGAGAGTGAGTGTGAGAGACACAGAGAGAGACAAATATTTACTTCCTGAGGAGATAGGCCCCAAATGCACCTCTGAATGCGCGCGCATGCGCAGTATAAAAACCCCAAAATATTAATATATCGGTATATATCGATATGAGCCAACCGATATATCCATATCAGAAATTTCCCATATCGATAGGCCCTAGCAGTTCCACTACTATTTTTCCCATTTGTATTTTGTGTCCAATATTCAATAATGCCTTTTGTGACATAACAACCCACTCGCCTGTGCAATCTTCATTTGAACATTAGTAACAGCTTTCACTCCACCATTCATTCAACTTTGCCTTTTACTCAAGAGGAGAAAAATCAACTGTAAAGTTTATTACAAATATGTTTGGTTGGGAAACAAAATTACAGTGAATGTTGTTGCAGAAGGATGTATGCACTAGTAACTTACTTTTGAGGTGTTGTGAAGTTTGGGATTTCCAAAAATTCTGCATCGCTCAAAAAAAACAATAATAATTTGGTCACTCAATCTATGACTGTTTGTGGGGCATTTCTGTGCACAATTCACTGCCGTGTTTCGTGGAGGGTAGAGTGCAAGGAGGGGGAAGGAGAGCAATTGAAGGACGGTAACAGAGGATAATTTTGTGATAGGTCTTGAAAGAGGCAGGAGGGAGGACGAGGCAAAGGGACTGCAGGATGGAGTTCCAGAGGATGGGGCAGATGGTGCGAAGGTGAGGCAGAGGATGTGAAGCAGGTTGCAGCCTGCTAAGCAGAGGGAGTGTGCAAGTTAGTAGGGGTTTAGGAGGCCACAGAACTAGGGGCAGCAAGGCCATGGAGGGTTTGAAGATGTGGACCACATCTTGAACTGTATCTGTGTGATGGGAAGCAGTGAAGTCGGGTGAGGATGGGGGTGAAAGGACCACAGAGCCTGGTGTGGGAGAGGTAATGGGCTACAGAGTTCTGGATGATCTGCAGCCTATGGAAGCAGACCTATGAGTTTGCATAGTCAATCCTGAATGTTATGAATATGTGTCTGAGGGTTTTGGTGGCCTGCGGTGCAAGAGAGTGGCAGAGCCGAGAAATGTTGCAGAAGTGGGTAAAGGAAGAGTAAGTCATGGCATGGATGTGTGATAGAAAGGATAGATGAGGGATAAACAATATACCAAGGTTCGGGTCAGGTGAAGTTGAGTGTGCATCCATGGATGATAATGCTGTTGGCCCCTGAGGTGTGGAGGCACTGATGGAAGCCAATCAGGAGGGTGGCAGTTCTGTTGACATTCAACTGAAGAAAGTTAGTTCTCATCCAGGACTTTATCTGACAGACAGAGATTACAACAAATGCTTGTGAAAACATGGAATAATCAGTAAACTAAAAACATCCCTCAGTATCAAATCATGATATCACTCCATTGGGATTTAGAACACACTGATATCACAGTGTAGTTACTGTGTATTTTGCAGCCAATTTTCACCTAACAATGTCTGTGAAGTGTAAAGACTAATTTCCTTTTTGGTAATTGTTGGCTATAACACCATGAGACACTCCCTTTTCTTAATGAATAATGCCATAGAATCGTTAACATTTACCCATTCATAAAACCAAGTTTCTTCTTTAATGTCTCATCCAAAATATGGCATCTCAAATAATATAGTGCTCCTCCCAGTAAAAATGTCAGCTTGGACAGTGAACTCTCAGTGGGACTTCAATCTGAAACCATCTCAATCAGAATTAAGAGTACTATCAACAGAGTCACACCAAAACCACACAGAAACAAGGTAGGCAATATCTAAGATAGACACAATCTAATTTACAGCAACATGCTCTAATCATGCAAAATCCATGCTTTTCATTTTGTCTCTATCTACCATGAAACAAACTGGAACTGTTGAGATCCCTTCTGGAGTAATACTACACAAGACTATTTAAACACACCGAGCCCACCAACCATTAGAGAGATGCTGGAGCTCCCGCACGTGACGTGGCACAGTATATACAATGAAACCTTGGAAAATAAATGATAGGTATGATGCTCAGAAGTTGAATTATGCAAGGCAATTCAGTGGAAAAATAAAGTCTGAACTAATCCTATGAATAATTCCAAAGATGTGGGAAACATTAAAAAAAAATGTAAATTACAGCTCGCTGTCGAAGCTGATACTCCAGGGAAGTGATGTCTTGTCAGAAGTGTGGCTCTTTGGATGAGACTTTAAAACACACTGGCTTGCATGTTCAGGTGGATGTGAAAGATCTTATGGCACTATTCAATAGATTCAATAAATTTTGACAGATCATATACAAACATTTTAATTATTTTAATCGTCCTTGACTCAATAACATTCATTCCAAAATCAGTGACATTTTGAGCATTAAATTTGATTAGGCTGTTCTTTCCACATTTGTGCACAGAACCATCAGAGAAAGGCTGGAGTGAAACATTTAATGTGATACATTGAATCTGTTATGAATCTGTTATGCAACCTTGCATTTTTCCATCTATTTTAAAAGCATAATACAGGAGTAGGTGTAATGACCTCTTCCCTGCAACTCTCCACCCCATCCCGTTTCACTTGCACAATGTTGATATAATTGTTGGCCACAAAAATTTTAGTGGCCCTAAAGATCTTGGAACCAGCTTTGGGTTCAACCATCCATGCCAAAATGTTTGGAACAGACACAGTGTTTCATACCTACCGCTGGTTTATAGCTAAAGATGAAGCAATACAATGTTAAATAATAGATTTTATATGATACTCAATGCAATGAATCTGTTATGAAACAGTGGAGTTTTCACCTACACTGAATCAACTAATTTTTCTGGTATTGACTTTCTTGAAGTAAAAAATGTAATTCATAAAAAAAACTGAGATGTAGAGTTTAGATTAATCGGGAGCATTCATTGAAAATTTGACATAACACTGAATCAAGCCAAGAAATAATTTAAAAAGTGATTGCAACTTTAAAAAATAAATAAATTTGGAATATTGTTACAGTAAAATAGTGCTAGAAATTCAGTAATTAAAACCATCTGCAGGTCTGAAGAATCTTCTGTTTCCATATGCCAGCTGGTTTTATACATCATATGAATAATGTAAATTGTGAAGATCATTCATTTGGATCCATCCTTTCTGTGCAGTAATCTTGAGGTGTTCAGAAAAGCAAAGAATTTTATTAGTCACCTTCCTGCAAATCCTTTATGTTTCAATATTATCTGATTCAGTCACACCAAATGACAAAAAATAGTATTCCCGGAATGACTGCAGAAAAAGAAAATGTTTTCATGTGGAAGAGCCAGTCTGAATCACTCCAGAGCACCCTATTACTGTATTACACAAAAAATAATTTTACCTCATAAAAATTATAATTGGTGTAACACCTTCTCAGGATGTCAAAATGTCTCAAAGTGTTTCATAGAATTTATTATAAATTGTGGCAGCTGTGTATCTCTAGATAGAGTGTGACTGTGCAGTGATTGCACTCTCCCCTCTGTGTTAGAAGGTTGGGGGTTTAAGCCTCACATTGAGACTTGGAGTCACATAGTCTTAGCTGACAGTTCAATGCATTGTTGGAATGCCATCCTTTGAATGAGACATTAAAACAAGGTCCCAGTGTGACCAAATTATTCTTTTATTTATTTTCTTGTGGCTTATTATCAGGTCTGTGGAGTAAGGAAACTTGCCCAAGGATTTGCCATGCCGAGGAATCACAACTAGGTCTCTCGCTTGTGAGGTGAGTGCTGTAACCACTGAGATGCAGGTCTCGCCAAATAAAGCTATTCACTAGAATACAGAGATACATGAGAGGGGGCAAAATGGAAAGTTAGAGGCAGTTTCAGAGGTTAGGGACATAGTGCTAAAAATAAATCAGTGTGACTCTTATTTGCCATCCCCCTCATTTCAATATGTAGTTGTCTCAGCATCGCAACTATGCCTCGCCATCAGAAATTCACACCATGCATCGCATTCACAATCCTTTCACTCAAGAATGCCAAAGCTATGGAACTCAGTGGCTTCATCCATCTTTGTGACAGATGGCAATCTGCAGCATTTCACGAACCAGCATTTTCATTAGATTTCAAATAGCACGCAATATTACATTATCCTACAGCTCGCAGCTGCAGCTTTTATTTTGATGGCTGTAGCTAGAGAGTGTGAGGGTTTCACATACTTGAGGCTCTATGTTTGGTGCACAAATAATCTACAAATTTGTTTCAATTCTTGTAACATGAGAAGCAATCAACTATTCCTTTGTTCTAGGTGCCAGTTAATATATGACACAATTGTGATAGACGTCGCAACTGCAATATGTATCGTATACATGGAAAACAGATTTTTCTTCAGTTTGAAAATAAATGGCTTCTCTACTCTATAAATTATGTCACAAAACAACTTCTCCATGCAGAGGTCTTCTGCTTCCCATCAGTTGGCAATCTCAGGCTAATTCTCATACCACAGCACAAAGCTGGATGAACAACAGCATAAATGGAAAGAGCATTTTCATCCATTGTTCTCATCCATTCAGCTGCTGCATGGATGAGAACATCAAAATGATAAAAATGCTCAAAGGAGTAAAAGGTAAGACAAATATTGTAGGTATGTGCATTTGTATCACATTAACAAATTACCATCAGGTAAGACAAAGGTTGACAGAGATAATGGCAGTGACGGGATGCATGCTTCGGCCCCAGCACCATCCAACATGGGTAGCAGCTCACTATCCACAGCCTGGTATTCCACAGCACTCACTGACAACATAGTTAGGAAGTTCAATAAGGCAACCCACAACTGAGGCTGGGAGTTTTTTGGTCCAGGGGATTGTTGGCCAGGCTGTCCAGGGAAACATCTTTCTCATGGTATCTTTACACCCAACTAAACACCTTAGTTTAATATCACACATGAAGGATGGGACTTCTAACAATGCAGCACATAATAATAATAATAATAATCCTTGCATTTAATATATGTATTTTTTATATTGATATATATATATTTGATACACATTTTATCGACATCTCAAAGCGCTTCACAGAATATACTGCAAAGTGAATTGATTATATTTGTGGGCAAAATGCAGCAGCCAATTGCACACAACAGTGTCCCACAAACAGTCGTGGATTGAAAATGACCATTTTTTATTATTGTGGATTTTTTTTGGGTTGTAATATTATTAGGCATGTGGAGTAAGGAACCTTGCCCAATTTGAACACTGATCTGCCTGGATTCGAACATAGGTCTCACGCTTGTAAGGCAAGTGCTCTAACCACTGAGCTACAGGAGCATCTCATCTCAACAACAACAACAAAATTACAGTTGTATACCAGCTTTCATATCGGGACCTTTCATCCCAAGGCACTGGAACAGAATTGTGGCTGCCTAGACGTTTGGGGGTGGAGCTTGAACTATTAACCTTCTAAATTACAGGCAACAATGCTACCAACAGAGCCAGGCTGACTATAATTGTTTGTTTGCACATGGAATTCACTAGAGAGAAATCAGAAGCAGCAAAAGGGCTTACAATGAGAACAGTGATTTCTCCATGGAATTCCATATATGTCACTCTGACAATTACATTTAAGTTTGGATCCAAAGGTTTGTTGGAGCTAAAGATGTATTGTAAGAAAATTCCTAGGAAAACAAATAGTGTTTACATTTGTGGGCTCTTTTGCCAAAGGCAACACAGTATTTTTGAATTATTTTATTATAGGTATCAGTTCCAATGCTCAGCATTGTTGAATATGTGTATCATGTAAAAATAATAATTTAATAATAAAAATGGAACAACCCTCACAACAATACACAGGGAGCAATTCAGTGCATATTATTGTATTTTTTGGACAAGCTACATGCAACACATATGACTTGATGTTCATGAAGGTACATTGCTATTCAGCTGCATTTACATTGGGAGGAAGTCCCAAACAAACCGATCTCCGATTGGGTTGACCTAAGTAATTAATTGCCATCAAGTGATCAATTGACTTCCTTATGACCTGAAAATTTCCATTTTATTTTCTTCCAGTGTTTCAAAGTGAGAGACATTTTTATATTTAAGCAGTGATTCAAAGTAATGAATTTTGTTTTTGAAAATTCTGTTGCCTCTGACCTCATGCCTTGATATTGAAGAATAAATTTATATATTTATATTTATTTATTATGCAATTTCCCCCAGTTTATTAAACTCATTCAAATTCCATTCTGATTGGTTTCCAGTGAGGTGAGCAGCTAAATGCTGCTCAAGTACTGCATATCCAAACTAGCGGAACCATTGCACAATTGGTACGATTGAGTATCTGTGCTGTAGGCAAGAGGTAGTGACAATAAACATAGCACAACATGTTTCATGTTGTGCTATGTTGTTCCTCAGGAAACTCACAGGAAGTTGCTAGTACCTGCTATTCAACAACAACAACATTACCTTTGTAGAGCGCCTATCACATTGGGATACCACATCCCAAGGCACTGAAAAGTCTGGGGTCAGAACCCACATAGTGAAGATTCAAACTTCCCCTTGTTGGATGTCAAATTACATATTAGTGACTACTGCAGGCATTGTAGTAACCATAATAAATCAAATATATGTGGAGTTCAGCTAGTTGTAAGACCCATCAGTCACTGGCAGTAGTGATTCTTCCTATTTGACTCATGTTAACCATGCAAAACCTAACCTATCTGACAGGGTTGTCCTAGCTTGACAAGCAGTGGGAACTTTGACAGACAAAGCGTACAATGCCAAGGTTGTAATTAAGCTTGGGCATAATATGTTCTGGAATCAGATAAGCAGAGAGCTTCCCTCTGGGGAGATACTAACCCATTCCAGACATACAGAAATTTCCATACATTTCATACATAAGATTGGATGAAGATGGCCCTTCAGCCCATTTTGTCTCATCTTTCCAGAGTACCCACAAATTTGATATACTACCTTATCACATCATCAAACTGTCTCAAAATGCTTCAGAGAAGTTATTGTAAATAGTAGTGACGGTTTGTTTATAGGCAAACGGAGCAGCCAATTTGTGCATGGCATTGTCGCATAAACAGCCATAAAGAAGATGCTCAAATTTATCTGGAGGATTGTTGGTCAGCACAATAGTAGAAACTCAAATGAGAGAGTCACATTCTCAACTGTGAGAGAGCTACAAACTTAATCAGACTGACACTATGAGAAAATACTTGTCATTCAGCTGCCTTGATACTCTAAATGACCTTTTCTCAGTCAATGATTTATTATGTTCTTACCCACATCCATCAGTAGGCACATACACTGGAACCTGGGTGCCAAGGCACAAGAAAGAGCTGACGTTTTAATCATAGTAATTACAGTGTTGACTAATTTTTCATTCAAGCAGGTAAGAAATTATTGACATGTTCAAACTTATAGTTCAACATTCAACAAAGAAATGAAGTGACAAATAATATTTTCAAACTAAATTGCTTCTTTATAATCAGCAGAGAGAAGAAAAAACAAAACATGGGCATAAAAATGCTCTAGCCCTGAACTACTTACTAATCACTACAGCAGCAACAACAACAACAACTTCGATTGATATAGCGCCCTCCACGCCAGACGGCGTCTCAGAGCGCTTCACAGTAGCGGATCCCGGGACCGAGCCAGGAGCAGGGGCAGGAAGGTGACCAAAAGCTCGGTCGAAGAGAAAGGTCTTCAACTGTGACCTGAAACTGGGAAGAGAGGGGACGAGGGCGAAGCGAGTGAGGAAGGGAGTTCCAGAGCCTTGGGGCGTAGTGGCTAAAGGCACGGCCGCCGAGGGTGGAGCGGAGGACTCGGGGGACATGGAGGAGGCCAGACCCAGAGGAACGAAGGCAGCGGGTGCTGGGTTGTGGGGAGAGGAGATCAGAGAGATAAGGGGGTGCAGAGGAGTGGAGGGATTTGAAAACAAGGGTGAGGATCTTGAAGTTGATCCTCTCTGGGATAGGGAGCCAGTGAAGTCTGGCAAGGATTGTGGTAATTGGGGGGGTGAAGCTTAGAGCGGGTGAGTATGCGGGCGGCAGAGTTCTGGATAAACTGGACTTTGTGGATTGTGGTGGAGGGGAGACCGGCGAGGAGGGCATTGCAATAGTCCAGCCGAGAGGTGACGAAGGTGTGGACCAAGGTTTCGGTGGCTTTTAAGGTGAGGTATTGCCGGAGACGGGCGATCCGTCGGAGGTGGTAGAAGGCAGTGCTGGTGACGGACCGGATGTGGGGGAGGAAGGACTTTTGGGGGTAGAACCTGATGCCAAGGTTACAGCATGATTGAATAGGCTTGCCTTTGGAATACCTGTTACTTTATGTTTTCAGCTCTATGCTCTCTCGTCAGATACGGAGCTCACTCAATTAAACACTGTAGTCCAAAACAAAGTCATATATTCAGATATTTAGATATGGAACAAATGCTTATATACTTAAATAATTTGCACTCATATAATCTAGGCTGACCCTCTACTGTGGCGTTACCCGACTCAACACCCTACTTGGACACCCGACTCGAACACCTACTGTCCAGTTTCCAGCCTACCCTCAGTAAAGAGACAGCGCTCATGAAAGTCACAAACGATATCCTCTTTATTTGTGACCAGGGCTCACTCTGCCTCCTCATCTTCCTGGACCTCTCCGCCACTTTAGACACAGTTGATCATATCATCCTCCTCCGCCGACTGTCCTCCAACATCCACATCAATGGGACTGCACTCACTTAGTTCAAGCCCTACCTTACAACTGCCAGCGCTATATTTCCACAGATGGTTTTCTCTTCTCGCCCCCACCAGTAAACTGTCAGGTACCCAAATCTCCATCCTTGGTCCCCTTCTCGTCATCATCTATATGCTCTCTCTCAGTGATGAAAACCCCCTATTCAGTCTCCTCGCAACCTTCTTTGTTCCAATGAGAATAATCCTAGTCTCTCTAGCCTTTCCTCATAGTTGAAGTCCCTCATTCCTGGTACCATCCTAGTAAATCTCCTCTGCACCCTTTCCAATGGCTTCACATCCTTCCTGAAGTGTGGTGACCAGAATTGTACAAAGTACTCTAGCTGAGGCCTAACCAAAATTTTATAGAGTTTAGTCAGAACTTCCTGACTTTTGTACTCTATGCCACTATTTATAAAGCCTAGTATCTCATATGCTTTTTTGATATCTTGTCTTCCTGTCTAGCCAACTTCAAAGAATCACTTACACAAATCCCCAGGTGCTTGTGAGACATTGTTGTGTGCAAATTAGCTGCAGAATTTGCCTACAAAATACACTATCATTATACAATGTGCTATATCAAATGTAAGGATTACTTAACTCAAAACATCTCACAGGATTCAATTATAATGTGTTATGACTATGTAATATTGTAGGTATATATTAGATGGCAAAAATAATCTTATAATCTACTTTATTCACTTTCTTTCTTTCTTTCTTTTTGATGCCCTATGAATTTATGCATGCTTTCTTTGTTGTACTTTGAAACAGTTTCCTGGTGGGCAATCAGGACAGGTTTTTTTGTTTAATCCTGCTTAAATTATGAATAAATACATTAGTAAGTAAGTGAAATAATGTGAAATAAATTCATATTTGGAAATAATCATTAGCTTTCAAAAACTACAAGTCTTAAATCTGATCTTTTGATGTATAATTCATTACTGCATTCATTGTAAATATAAAACGAGATGCAAATTGTTTTTGAGCTGTATAGATTCATGGACAAGCTGGGTAAATGCTTGTGTATGTACATATTTATAGTGAATTGAATCATTATAAAGCCATTAGCAGTCAAGTGACCCCATATATTTTGAAGAAGATTTTCAATCTGCTCCTGAGATCCCTTATATCCGATTTATTGGGTTACAAAAATACACAGGCATTAAGTTTTTCAACACATCGTTTCTACACACAAATACGCTGCCACATTCACCTGCAAAACACACTGTCTCTATTCTTTACACTATATGCATCAAATACTCTGAGATTCCTGCCAAAGTGAAAATGGTTATGTCAAATGAAAGGAATATTAATATACATGATCATTAAATATTCTGCCTAATGATTCTATTAAAGGTCATCACACCCAAACATATGATTTCAGAGGTCTGATGTTCAGGCACAACATCCACTCTGATTAAAAGATGCAGTATTAAATGCAAGGATTATTACTATTACTGTAAACATTATCCTTCCAGAATAAAATGTAATACAAATTTATATTCAAATAGCGCCTTTCAAATTAGGAAGATATCAGGCCAGTCTTAGGTTTCCACCTGAGTTGTGGGTAGATGCCTAGGGTGTGGGAACAAGGGAATGGGAAAATGGCCAAAAGCGCGGTCAAGGAGTAAGATCTTGGGACAGACCTTGAAGGAAGTGAGGGCAGTGGAGAGCTGAAGATTCTCTGGAATAGATTTTTCCCTCACCAAGGGGAACTTATTATGAACTATGATAGCGTCCATACAGGAAATTTATTCCATTCATGATCTATTTTGTTTTTATTAGATGCCATTAACATATAGTAATAATGCACACCAGGGGTATAGGGAAAAGGCAGGTGAATAGGACTGAAAACAGTGCTCTTTGAATGCGTCAGCGCAAATATGATGGGCCAAATTATTTTCTTGTGTGCTGTACCTATGGTTCTATAGAGCAAAGTAGTTAGCACATGTTTGACTCCACACTGAAGAACTCATACGTCTGATGTAGTCATTGCAAGTAATCCACAGACAGTTCATGTTCTAAACTGGCAATTCGAGGTACAGTTAAGAGAAGTTCTGCATTGTGGGAGGTTCCATCCTTCAGATGAGATGCTTATCTGTGTTCCAATCTGTCAGCACATTAAGGAATCCGCAACACAATTCATTGAGAAAATGAATTCCCCAGCTCCTCACACTTTGCAGGCATTGTTTTGTGCAGCGAATTGGCTGCCATGTTCCATCTGCAAATGCAGTCTGCACACTTAATAGTAATTACTGTAAAGTGTTCTGAGACATTCTGAGGTAATAATCCATTTATTATTAAAAGCAAGGATAACAATTTGTACTGATTAATGTGAAATAATATTTGATAAAAACAGAGCAGTACCAAAAAGATATTTAAAATGTAATTATTGCAATAATTAACTGAAAAATAAAACCCCATATCACTGAGTGAGCAAATTCACTTTTATTTCACTGAAGTGATCACACAGTCTACTGGATTGCTTAAACTAATGGGAGTCTGATGAACATATAGATCTGTGTTTGTTTTGTTTCAGTCTGATATCCCCAGAAGGTTTTCCAGAAATGTCATGATTGCTTTGACTTCAACAATGAGAAACAAGTCGATTTGTGGCTTCTGTAAGCATGTATTGAATATTCAGCATAATTGAACATTCATAATTATAGCTGAAGTGAGTTTTTATATAAACTTGTCTTCTCTATTTATTGGCTCAACTGGGTCAGCTGGTAGTACTCTTATCACTGAGTATAAGGTAGTTGGCTCAAGCTCTACATCATAATTTTGAACTCGTAACATAACATGGCATTCCAATTCAATGCTGGAGGTGTGCTGCATTGTTGAATGTGCTGTTAAACTGAAGTCCTGTCTTCCTGTTTATAGGGATGTTAAAGATCCCATAGCACTATTCAAAAAGAGAAGTGAGTTTAACCGAGTGTCTTGTCCAACAATCCTCCAGATAAAATTGGTCATTCCATCTGTGGTTGTTTGTTGACCAGTGCTGTGCACAAATTGCCTGCCGCAATTCCATACAAAATACTGAACCTTTACATTTAATACTGTGAAAATTTTAAACATCTGAATAACGTGATGCACAGGAAATATTATAGTACAGTATCTAGAATATGAGAGTGGCCATAAGGGTACTTGTCTGATCAGTCAAAGGAATAGTCAAAGGGTTCTGTGGCTAACATTAAGTATGACATTTGAAGACATGTTGAGCAGAAAAGATTATTCTGAGATTATTCCAGAAAAGGTTATTCCATTGGTTTATCCCTTGGAGAGAATATTTAAATCTGCTGTATTGTTCTATGTGTTCAGAATGTGAGGAATGCAAACAATGACATGGTTTAAATAGGTTAAAGTGAGCACCAGTAAAAATGAAAGGAGAGGAATTCAAACCTGAGGCAAGGTTTACTTGATTTATTATTGTTCAATACAGCATTTGTTTTAAAGTTGGTTTCCTGTAAGTTTTTTTAAGAACCAACTTAAAAGTTAACACAGAATTCAATATTTTTCCAAATTCTGTATGCTTTTAAAAATGTTACATAACTAGAGAAAACTAGTCTCAAGTGGAATTTCTCTCCCATTTAAATGTTCAATGTTTATACATTTTCACTACAATTAATGTCTCTTCCAGTGTTCTTTCTGAAAAATGTGACATGATCATTGCTAGTTTTTATGCTAACTATACTAAAACTTCACTAAGTGTATTTCAAGCTTCAACTTGAATTGAAATATTATTCATCACAAAGCAAAAACAGTGGAAATATTGTTTTAGACAACATAGTCAGTAAATTAAAAAGGATTAAACTTAATGCAATTAATAATATAAATACTATGTCTTGCATTTGGTGTAATGGCTTTCACATCAAGAAAATGTGTCAACCCGCTTCAGAGGATTTACTGTAAACTGTAGTGATACACAATCAAAACTAGAAGCTTGTGGATTCAAAAAACCTTACTTCAGAAACTTTGATCTCACAATCTAAGTTAACACTTGAGCTTAGTGCTGAGGGAGCACTCCATTGAGGTTACAAAATCACAAGATCATAAGATTGAGATGAATAAGGCCATTCAACCCATTCAATCTCATTCATCCAGAATATCTACCCTACCATCCTCAAATCACTGGATCAAGACCAGAAACTACCTTGTCTTATCATGTGCATAGCTCATTCCTCTCTAACACCTGGGTTCATTCATGTTCCTCTCCTTTGTATTTGATATTGCAGTATTTGAATCCGATTTTGAACTGAGATGCTATCCGCTTGTTCAACAATAAAATTACATTTGTAATGGATATTAAAGATCATAGGACACAATTTGAAAAGAGAAGGGAGTTTCTGCTGGTGTCCTAGCTGATATTCCTCCAGAAAAGTTAGTCTTTCACCCCCTTGCTGTTTGTAGAACAGTGCTGTGTGCAAATTGACCGCCACATTCAGCTACATACAAGTCATTAAACTTAATACAGTACTGTAGCAATTGTTATAAAATGCTTGGAGTCATTGATGCTAAAAACAAATGCAAGAATTACTATTATTATAGATGGTGGGTTAATTAGATTGGTACAACATCTTTAATGTTTGGTTATATGTGTCATATATTACTTTTATTCTGAGAGCATTGGTGATAGTTTTATAGAGCGACAGTGGCATCTACTGGTACTTCACTGGCTTATCCAGTAATATATCATCAAAAGTGACATATTTAGGATTTTCCTTTCCAATCACATCATGGCAGAGCAAATCGTAATTAACCAAAGTGTTAAGTGGAATGTACTAACTCCATTTTGCCCCTTCTGGCTTCCCAGCAACAACCTCAAGCAGTAGAGGTTTGTATAATCCAATAATAATCAGCCAAAATCAACCCACTTTAAATAAAGCTAAAAACTAACAAAACTTTAATGTTTGGCTGAACAGTTGACCTTCAAAGCAGGCTGCAATTTGAGTACATGGCAGAGAAGAATGGTGGAAATTGCAACTTAAAATAAAGAGCTTGGTTTCAGGCAATGTAAGGCACGGTTTGTCTTTAGAATTTGGAGATGAACCTTTTGTGGGTAATAGTAATCTTTTTATTTGACATAGCATGTCATCACATCTTCAAGATATGTTAGAGCACTATATAGAATTAACAAATAAAGAATTTTCCATTGGTTTGTGTCCTGACCTTAATGCAGGTTAGAGGCTGAACACTCCATTTCCCTTCCTCAACCCTGCAAAATGATTTCTCCCCCAATCTCTTCAGACATGAAATGGCACAGTGTTTGATGGTGACACAGTGAAGGAATTTTCTTTTTTTTAATTCCTACCTACTGCAGTTGATTTCTGATTTCAGCCTTTTACTTTTACAATTATTTGTAGGCCACTATGTGGTGGAGAAGCATGCTATCCCTGCACTCCACAGCACAATTGAAGATTTGCAAGATCGCTAGGTCCTCACCATCATCTATAAATCCTTAAACTCCCTGGAATCTTTCTATCTCTGTAATCTTCAACTCCACTCCCCAACTCGACCCCTTTCTCAGCTAAATCAGACTTCTGTTTTTCCTTCACTTCCTCTAGTAGCTGAAACTTCGGATATAATGCCCTAGCTTCTGGAACTTTCTTCTCTTTCCCACTGTCTCACCTACTTTCCATCGGTCTTTAAGTTCCACCTTGAAATTTACCTCATGAACAGTTTTGATAGTCACCACCCCACTTCCCTTTACCCTCGCTCAAAGCTTTGTAAAGCACTCCAAGACATTATCCTACATAAAGAGTGCTATATAAATGCAACATTGTAGTGTTGTTTTGATAGATTTTACCTATACTGAAATATAATCTTGCTGCAAAATATATTATTGATCATTAACCAGTTGCTTTCTTTAGTATGGTGTCTTCATTGTGAGAGGACATCTTCTCTACATGGGTCAATTACATCTACTTTATACAAACCCTCTGGAATTTTAAAGGCACAATTCATGTCTGTTCTCAGCTTTTTTTCTGTACTTCAATGAAACTATGTTTATCTCCATTAATCATCACAACTTTGAGCTCAATGTCATGGAATCATCCTTATGGTTCTGCTTTGAACTTTCTCTGAATTTCTTTAGCTGAATGGCTTGTTTCTATGTCGTATCGTTCTGTGTACCTCTGTGTAACTCTCCCATTTGCTGTTTCTATATTTTCTAATAATTGGCATTGTTGACTGGTACTTTCAGCAGCTGGTTTAAAAGGGTGCTTGTGACTGTTTGTTTCTAGTGTTCTGATGTTATTACAACAAAGTAAATGCTGCTCACTGTAAAATAAACTGCTTGAACTGGTTGAGAAATTAAATGTTTGGAGTCATTTAGATAATAATGTTCCTAATTAAAACCTAAATGAAATGTCCTAATCTGTGGCACACAGCTTTACTGATAAGGTTATCCATGAGTTTTAATTCCAATATTTTAAACTGTGCAACAAAAAATTGATCATTCACTTCTATGAAACACTTCGAGATGTCCTACCAAAATGAAAGGCAAAGTATAAAATCAAGGATTATTATTAATAATCTTGCATGTTTTGTTGTTCATTAATCCATCTCTTTTGTTTCTTACCATTTTGTATCCATTTCCTCTTCCGAAGTTGCTTGTTCTATATCTTTTGGGCAGTTGATATCCTTTGCTGTCTTTCCAAAGTATGTTAGCCCAGACAATGTGTGTCAATAGATGACTCAGCTCCAGAAACCATTACAGACTAAACTTGATTATTCGTGTCCACCCACACACACCAATAGCAGTTGCTGGATGGAGACCAAACAGCTGCTCTGGCTCATTTTATGTTCTGTATCCCACAGATGCTGAGATTAATGGTAATGCCTCCAACCTAGCATAGAATAGGGTTTCAACCTGTAAATTAGCTGTTTACTGGATGAATTCACTGAAACATCTCATCACATATAGGTTTTGCTTTCATATATATTTCAAGATGTGTTTTTCTTCCATTGTTCTCCTAATTCACTTTCCCCTTGCTTTCTGCTTTATATTTCTAATCCAGTGAGGGAAAGAATCCTGGGTGTGTGGGCTCACCAACCCATCAGGCGAAGGGAATTAATTGTGTAATGAGTTTGGACCACCCAGAATATGCTAATGATTTAAGTTATTAATAATAAAACCTTACATCTATATAGTGCCCTTCATGCAGGAAACTGCCAGTCTGGCTCAGGTGGTAGCATTGTTATCTCTAAAATAGAAGATAGTTGTTTAAAGTCCACGTTAACGCTTTAAACTCACAGTCTAGGCTGAATGCAATGCATTATCAGAGGTGGCGTTTTTTAGTTGAGACATTAAACTGAGGTACCTGTTTTGGAATACGGTGAAGATCCAATCGTACTGTTGGAAAACCGAAGTGAGCTTTTTTCAGAAAACAATCCCTCAAATAGAATTGGTTATTTATTTCATGGCTGTTTGTGAGACACTGTTGTGTGCAATTGGGCTGGCATATTTGCCTACAATACACAGTCACTGCTCTTCACAGTAAATCCTGTGAAGCACTTAAGCCTCCTCCCAATGTCTGTCTTTCAAATTCATAGAAAAAATACAGAAATGGCTACCAGGAAATCTATTTAAAATGTTTCCATTGTTTTACTTAAGAAATAATAATAATCCTTGCATTTATCACTATTTTGAGACATCTCAAGGCACTTCACATAATATATTCTAAAGTGAATTGACTGTATATTCTGAGGGCAAAATAAGGCAGCCAATATATCCTACATACAGTTGTAAATTGAGTGACCAAATTCACCTAAACTACCTTGATCTCACATTTGAGTTGATGTATGCAAGTCCAATGTTTCAGATCTAATTTCAATACAAAATAGCCTCTTGTATAATAATTATGAATTGTGTGACTGTTGCCGCATTTCTGATCCTAGCAGTCACAGAAGATTCAGTCACTGTTATAGGTAATGGAGAAAGTTGTAATTATTGCTCTCAACTGGATGCCACCTGCAAAGAGAGATAACCGCTGTCAGTCAAAGTTACTTTAGAGGACGAAGAACCGTTAATTTAATTTGGGCAATGTAGTGTTGATTGACAGGAGATTTTCCCCTTCACAAATGGCAGCTGGATAGCAATTCAATGTGAAACTTTTAGCAATTTAAAAATGGATTCATTTGATAGAAATATTCACAGAAATGTTTTAATTGTGGGTACATTTTTAAGAAAAAAAGTCTGTTTAGAGAGAAAACAATTTAGCATTGCATTTAAATGGGTTTAACTGTATTGATCTAAGGGCTTGAAACACTTTCCCTTCTAAGGTTTAAGGCAATTAAGGTGGGTCGATGATTCAGTTGGGATTATTCTCACCAGACTTGGGGTTTGAGGTTCAAAGTTCATTTCAGGACTGATATTATTTAGTTTTAATTTTACCATCAATGTGAAGGTAATTACTCTTTCAAATTCTAATTGAATGGATTCTGGTTTCAAAATATTATCCATAAATAAAATATCACTTGTAACATACTAATACAACAAATATAACACATTATTATACTATGTTATATTGATAAAGAGTTTGATTTAGTTATTGTGTTTACCACATAGTTTACCCTCCTTTCATTTTTTCACAGCAACATTTTAAGAACTTTGCCCTCTTCACATAAGGAGAACTTTACCCTCTCCCCTCTCCACCCTCTTCCGTGCCTTGGGACATCCTCTCGACATGAAAGGCACTATATAAACGTAAGTTTTGATTGATTGATTGTAAGGTTGAGATGAAAATTGCTAATTGTGAGATGTTCGATAGGGTATGAGGAGAAACTCCCTTATACTATATTGTGGAGTCCTGTAGCTAGGTGGTGAGAGCACTTGCCTCACAAATGAGAGACCTGGGTTCGATTCATGGTAGGGTGAAATGTTGGGCAAGTTTCCTTACTCCACACATCTCTGCTTATCTAGCAGTACTTGTTGGTCAAATGGTGGATTGCTTTTCAGGGGGAAATAATTCTTTAAAAAATATATATAATAAATTGGTCACTTCAACATGACTACCATGTTTTCCCCCCAAAATATACAGTCAATTCATTTTAAAATATGTTCTGTGAAGCGCTTTGAAGCATCTCAAAAATCTGATAAGGTGCTTTATCAAATGCAAGGATTATTATTATTATTATTATTTGTTATTTATATAGCACCGTACATGTCAGAAGGACATCCTGAGGTGTGTGGACTCAGACTGGTGGGGACAGCCGAGGGGGCAACAGGTGAAGGATGACCAAAGGTACAGGCAAAGATGAAGATCTTAAGACAGATTTTAAAAGAGGTCAGGAAGGGAAGGAGTGATTTAAAGGATCTCTAGATGGACTTTCAGAGAGTGTGGGAGAATAGAGTAAAGGCCTGACAACCGATGGTGGAGACGGAAGGGGATATGAAGAAGGCTGGTGCCTCCTGAGTGAAAGGAGTGGCCCGATTGGTACAGTTTGAGGAGGTTGCATATGTAGGGTGGGGCAAATAATTAGAACAATATGTTTGCAACAAAGGCAGCATGCAAGAAAAGCTTAACAATAAGATAGAAAAATAATAATAATAAAAATAATGAAATAATTGCTTCAAAAATATGCTTAAAAGATTTTGGAAAATCTTCTCACTCTGGATCCATCAGTTTTTTTTAATAGTAATGCCATCTTCCTTTATTGTCTTTTCTCTTGTTATTGTAGTCTAAATTTGTTCAAACATTTTTGACAACAGAGTGTGAGTTTTGATATATGACCTATGATAAATTAATGTTAATCTTCATCTATTCATATCTTGCTGTTGTGCTGAATACCCTTGTCACACTCAGGATCACTGCTCCTAATGGTCAGTGACTTGTCACATATTGCAGTATGTGAACTGTATATTGATTTGTTTTGTCTTATCTTTCACATTCTTGTATGTCTGGATGTAGCTGTCTGAATTCTTATAATAAAAAGGGTAAAATTGACAACAAAATAAATGTTCTCCTAGAAACAAAGCAGGTTGAGAAGAGGTTGCACATGTTGTTTAAAGACAATGTGCACCAGTTGTAACCTCTTATAGGATAAATGGCTCAAGGGTTACAGTAAAGAAAAATGTGAATGAAAAAGACATTTTCACTACTAAATGCCATCCATTCTCTTGGTAGAACTTGACATGAAAGGCGCAATAAAAGTGTAATTTTGTTAATGTTGTTGTGGTTGTTGTTGTATAACTTGTGTGTTGTGTGGAACATGTTAAAAATGTGCTGAAGCTATTAAATTCCATTTCATGGGACCAATGCCACATTGTAGTTGTGCTATCAATAAAAGATGGCCATTTTTATGCAGGCAATATGATTATCCATTATAAAGGGGTGACAGCTTTATCATCAAAGCCAAGAAGCAATTCTTCACATAAATGTTTGTGAAGTGAAATCTCTGCCCCACAATCTCCCTCTGACTCATCAACCCCATGTGCAACTTAGGCATTAAGTTTCATCCCCACATTTCCTTTCTAACCCACATCCATTCCCTGACCAGGATTGCTTTTTTCCACCTCCCTCATGTTGTCCACTTACACCCATACCTCACAACCAACTCAGTTGAAATCCTCGTCTAAGCTTTCATTCCAATGATCTTCTTGTTTGTCCCCCCAGCTCCACCATACACAAAATTCAATCCAAAACTCCACCACCCAGATACTCACCCATACAAAACTCAGTGCCCCCATCACACCAGTCCTTGACAGGCTCCAAATTATTGAACAGATTTATTTCAAGTTCCTCTCACTTGTTTTCAAATCCCTTCATGCCCTTGTACCTCCCTACCTATCCAATCCGATTACCCTCACTTCACCGCTTGGCTGGCTCCAGCCTCCTGTTTGTCCTTCTGTTTTTATTCATGTTTGAACATTGATTCAACAAGATTTTCTATTCTCCAGTCCTGTTTTCCAAAAGCAGATTATAATGCCACAGTTGGCATATTTCCTTTTTCATTACTAAACCTGCTTCTGTATTCTGGGGGTGTAAACAATTTTGAAATGCTGACTTATCAACTTTAGAATCACTTAATGCTATTTATCTTAAAATATTTATATTTAAATGAAAATGCAAAACGAAATAGTCAGGCAGCATGCTAAGCAGGAAAGCAATCTAAGTATTACAGTGGATAAATCGATGAAACTGTCAGTCTGGTGTTTTGACTACAGCAAAAAGGACAAATAAAGCATACATTTAAACACCACCCAAACCTCATTATTTGCTGTCAAACACATTTCTTTGCTATGATCATTTCTTTTTTGACGGTTGCTCTGCAATATTTACGCAGCCCTTTTTTTTTTAACGGCCTTTCCATTCTATCACCTCATTGTGATTGTTTCTCCTATAGCGTATGCATTTCAGCTGCTGGGGCCTTCTTGTCAGCCTTATCATCTTTTTCAACCTCATTACACTTTTTAATCATAATTCTTATTTTTATTTTGTCCAGTACTTTCTCGTGTTGCCTTATTATAACATGTTACAAGTGAGTTATTTTGATTTGTAATGACTTTTGTTCCATAGACAGCTGATGCAGCATAGATGAATGACCAAGCAATTTTTCTATTTTTTCGGGTGGTGGGAATGGACTCAAAAGATATGCTGTTTGCCGATTTACAAAGAATGTGCAGCATGGAAACAGGCCACTCAGCCCAATTAGTCTGTGTCGGTGTTTATACTCCACACAAGTCTTAAACCATTTGTTTACTCACTCCCCACTCTTCTATTCCCCTCTCCAACATATGAAGGTCTGGCTCCCACCTGAATGGACCTACATGAACTGATTGAATCATCACTTCAAGCAGTGAGTGACAATCTAACTACCTTCTTCATGAAGTAGTTCATCCTAAATTCTCTTTTAAATCCCCTAGTTGCTATCTTATATTTGTATCCCCTGGTCCTGGATTCCCCAACCGGTGGAAACATCGTATTTATGTTCATCTTATCAAATCCTTTTACAATTTTATCCACTTCTATTAGGTTCCCCCCTCTAAAAGTATTTTTTCTGGCAAAATGTTTTAATATATTTAGTTTATTCTGATAACTGTAATCTGCCAGATACTGCTCCTTTATCACTATGGCTATAATAAAATCGTAACTGGCAATTTTGTTGTGGAAACCAGATGTTTAACACACACCACAACTTTTATAGTTGCTGCAACTTTTAAACTACAGTGAGCAGGCACTTCCATTTACCATCCACCTGTCCAAGAACCCATTCTGCATTC
The DNA here is from genome assembly GCA_035084275.1 of Hydrolagus colliei. Taxonomy (NCBI): domain Eukaryota; kingdom Metazoa; phylum Chordata; class Chondrichthyes; order Chimaeriformes; family Chimaeridae; genus Hydrolagus; species Hydrolagus colliei. Next base: position 88,596,156 of record CM068743.1, read on the forward strand.
TTATTGGGCCATCCTATTAGATGTACTTGAACAGTAGGCAGTTGAACTTGAAACGCCCAAAACCTCAACTTCCATAAACTGTAGACACAACTTTTTGGGCCAAAAAATCATGATCTTTCTTACAGTCTTTTTTTTTTAATTGCACAATTGCTCCCTCCCTCACCTGTTCACTCTCACCCTCACCTTGTTCACTCTCACCCTCACCTTATTCAAGGATTGCCTCAAGGCCTACCTTTTTGACCATATTTTCAATCACATTTAGCCTTCACAACCCCCTCTGTTACCACCCCCAATTTGGGTTGCAAGCCATTATTGTTAAGCACCTTGAGATGTTCGCTCGGCATGAAAGGCGCTACATAAATGTAAATTTGTATAGTACTGCATCATTAAAACATTTCCAGCAATTTTACTGTAAAATATAGAGACTTTGTTTGTGGATGACTGGCAGGCAATTTGCACAGATTTGCAGGCATTTGTTTTTTAAATGTCTCACTCAAAAGATGGCACCTCTAACAATATAGCTCTCCTGAAGCATTACAATGTATGTCTGAATTATGAGCTCAAAGTCCTGCTGTAGGGTACAAAAATACAACCTCTATTCCTGAGGTAAGACTGCTGCCAACTGAGTCAGGCTGATTTGATTGGCTTGCAAAAGCTAAAAGCATCATTTTTTTAAATCTGAGAGAAGAACATTATAGATTCATAGATTCATAGATTCATAGAATTTTACGGCACAAAAGGAGGCCATTCGGCCCATCTAGTCTGTGCCGGCTCTTTGAAAAGAGCGATTCAATCCCACTGCCCTGCCCGCTCCCCATAGCCTAACAGACCTGTTCTCCCTAAATAAAGATCTAATTCCCTTTTAAAAGTTGTTATCGAATCAGCCTCCACCACCTTTTCAGGCAATGCATTCCAGATTCGAACAACTCGATGAGTGAAAACATTTCTCCTCAGCTCCCCTCTACTTCGCCTTGAAACTATTTTAAATCTGTGAACACGAGTCACAGATTCGCCCACGAGTGGAAATAGTTTTTCTCTATTTGCCCTGTCGAAACCCCTCATGATCTTATAAACCTCTATTAGGTCTCCCCTCAATCTTCTCTGCTCAAGAGAGAATAACCCTAGCCTATCTAACCTCTCCTCATAGCTGAAGTCCCTCAATCCTGGCACCATCCTAGTAAATCTTCTTTGTACCCTTTCCAAAGTCTTCACATCCTTTCTGTAGTGTGGTGACCAGAATTGAACACAGTATTCCAGCTGAGGCCTCACCAAAGTCTTATAGAGGTTAGTCAGCACTTCCTGACTTTTGTACTCTATACCCCTATTTATAAAGCCTAGTATCTCATATGCCTTCTTAACAACCTTGTCTACCTGTCCTGCCACCTCCAACGAGTCACTAACACAAATCCCCAGGTCTCTCTGTTCCTTCACACCATTTAAAATTGTACTATCTAGCCTATATTGCCTCCCTTCATTTCTTCTCCCAAAATGCATCACCTCACACTTCTCTGCATTAAACTTCATCTGCCATGTGTCTGCCCACTTTACCAATTTGTCTATATCCTCTTGCAGATGGCTACTATCCTCCTCACTATTTACTATTCTCCATAACTTAGTGTCATCTGCAAACTTGGAAACTGTACTCCGTACACCCAAGTCCAGATCATTGATGTAGATTACAAACAGCAATGGTCCCGAAACCGATCCCTGTGGCACACCACTGCTCACTTCCCTCCAGTCTGAAAAACAGCCGCTCACTACAACTCTCTGCTTTCTGTCTCGCAGCCATTTGTGGATCCACGCTGCCACTGTCCCTTTTACGCCATGGGCCTTTAATTTCCTAATAAGTCTCTCATGTGGCACTTTGTCAAATGCCTTTTGAAAGTCCATGTAAACTACATCAACTGCACTACCATTATCCACCCATTCTGTTACCTCATCAAAAAATTAGATCAGATTTGTAAGGCAAGATTTGCCTTTAACAAATCCATGTTGACTGTCCTTTATTAGCCTATATCTTTCTAAGTGAAGATCTACCTTGTCCCTGATTATGGACTCTAGAAGTTTGCCCACTACCGACGTTAGACTGACTGGTCTGTAGTTACCAGGCTTGTCCTTCTGCCCCTTTTTATACAAGGGAGTAACATTAGCTATCCTCCAGTCCTCTGGCATGACCCCTGTGTCCAAGGAAGATTGAAAGATCGTGGCCAGAGTCCCTGCTATTTGCTCCCGTGCCTCCCTTAGTAACCTAGGGTGCATCCCATCTGGACCAGGTGACTTATCCACCTTGAGCGACGTCAACCTTTTTAGAACTTCCTCTCTGGTTATAATTATTCTATCCATTTCTCCTACCCTCTCCTCCAATACCTTGGCATTGGCTGTATCCTTTTCTTTTGTGAAGACAGAGGCGAAGTACTCATTCAGTACATCAGCCATGCCCTCTGCCTCCACAATGAGATTTCCTCCTAGGTCCCTAATTGGCCCCACCCTATCCTTGACCAACCTTTTATTCTTAATATGTTGGTAAAATACCTTAGGTTTCCCCTTAATCTTACTCGCTAATTGTTTTTCATGCAGTCTCTTTGCCCCTCTAACTTCCTTTTTTAGTTCTATCCTACACTTCCTATATTCTGCTTGGTTCCCTTCTGAATTTTGAGCCTGACACTTATCATAAGCCTCTTTTGTTTGTTTTATTTTGGCCCCGATTTCCTTAGTCATCCAGGGAGGTTTGGATGCCTTACATTTCACCTTTGTGGGGATGCTTTTGACCTGTGCCTGAACTATCTCCTCTTTGAACGCTGCCCACTGCTCGTTAGTTGTCTTACCTGCCAATTTTTCTTTCCAATCCACCTTGGCTAGGTCCCACCTCAACTCATTGAAATGAGCCCTTTTCCAGTTGAGTGTCCTCACCTGTGATCGTTCCTTATCCCTTTCCATAATTATTCTGAATCTAACGATATTGTGGTCACTATTCCCTAGATGCTCACCTACAGAAACCTGTTGAACTTGCCCTACCTCATTTCTCAAAACTAGATCCAGCAATGCTTCTTTCCTCGTTGGACTGGAAACATACTGATCAAGAAAGTTGTCCTGCACACACTTCAGGAATTCTTCTCCCTCCTTGCCCTTTACTCTACTATTCTGCCAGTCTATGTTGGGATAGTTGAAGTCACCCATTATCACTACTCTATTAGCTCTGCATTCCTCCGTGATACGCTTGCAGATCTGCTTGTCTATCTCCTCCCCACTATTTGGTGGTCTATAGTATACCCCTAACAGTGTAACTGCACCTTTTTTATTCCTCATTTCTAACCAGATAGATTTGGTTTTTAGTCCTTCTTCCACCTCGTTCCTTTCTAAGGCAGTCACTGAGTCCTTAACTAAAATTGCCACCCCGCCCCTTTTTCTCCCTTCTCTATCCCTCCTGAATACATTATAACCAGGAATGTTCAACTCCCATTCCTGCCCATGCTGGAGCCAAGTCTCTGTTACTGCTATAACATCATATCGCCTCGCAGCAACCTGAGCCTGCAGCTCACCAATTTTATTTCTCAAACTTTGTGCATTTACATACATGCACTCTAAGGCACAAATTACTTCCTCTGCACTTTTCTCCCGTCTTACCTTTACCCCTGTCCTCTTTGTTACCGCTCCCGTATCTGAACTACTGTTCAGTTTCCCACCCTCACCCCCCGGGATTAGTTTAAAGCCCCCCCCACAAAACTCGACAACCTCCCTGCAAGGAGATTGGTTCCAGCCCTGTTCAGGTGTAACCCATCCATTTTGTACAGGTTCCACCTACCCCAGAATTGGTCCCAATGGTCTAGGAACCAGAAACCCTCCTTCCTACACCACTTCTCCAGCCATACATTGATGTGCCTTATTCTAGCATTCTGGAACTGGCTTGCTCGAGGCACTGGAAGCAACGCATAGATCACCACTCTCGAAGTTCCACTTTTCAGTTTACTCCCTAGTCTCTGGTACTCTCCCTGGAGCATCTCAGGCCTTTTCCTCTCGAGTTAGCCTGTCTTTTATCTTACAATAATGGTACAAACTGAAAAACCTGTTCCTGTGCCTAGCAAATGAACCCCAATTCTCTTTATTACCTTAATTTTTGATTATCTTTCCAGATCCCTTGGTAATATTTTCTCACCATTTTGAGATAATGGCCTGCTTTTAACTCACTGGCAGAGAGTACAGGAATAATCACACTGTATTAGAGCATGACATTATACTGCGTTTGTAATTCAACTTCGAATCTACAACAAAAAGGTAATGGATTGTCAAGCATTTAAATGAAAAAAACAATAACAACACAAAATTACATTTCTATAGCGCCTTTCACATCGGGAGGATGTCGCAAGGTGCTGAGTACAATGAAGTAATACCAACGAGCTTGAACTGAAATGTTCTAAGAAACCGAGATTATAAATAATGGCATATGTCTTCACATAGTTTCACATTTCCTGGATGACCTGTCCACATTTCAGGAACATTTTATTTATCAATTGAATTAATCTAACTCTGCTTAAAAAACAATATAAAGAGATTCAAAAAAATCATTATCTGTACCGTTGTTAAATCATACTCTTAAATTTCATTCTAAACTGACTAACAAACAAACAAACAAACAGTGAGTTAACTAATGCTATAAAATACTTCTGAGGCTGTTGCTTGGTTTGTAGATGAGATAATTTTATTTTATTTCACTTATATTATATTTATACTATTTATGGTTCAACTCTTACCTCTCTCACCATCTCCACTTTGTCGCCACCGATGGCTTCTTCTCTAGCCCCCACATTGTCACCTGTGGCATCCTCCACAGCTCTGTCCTTGGCCCCCCCACTTTTCAATTTCTACATGCTCTCCTTTGGTGACATCATCCGCAGACACAGGGTCAACTTCTACATGTATGCGGATGACACACAACTCTATCTTTCTGCCTCTACCCTCAACTCCAGGACCATTACTGTCCTGACAAACTGCCTGTCAGACATCAAGTCCTGGATGAGAGCTAATTTTCTACAGTTGAACGTCAACAAGACTGAGGCCCTACAGATTGGCTCACGCCAGCCTCTTCATGCATCACGCACTGGTAGCATCAACCTGGAGTCAGGAACCTACGTGTCTTGTTCGATCCTCAACTGTCTTTCCTCCCCCACATCCAAGTCATGATTCACTCTGCCTTTGCTCACCTCTGCAACATTGCCTGACTCTGCCATTACCTCACCCCTCAGGCCACTGAATCTCTCATTTATGCCTTCCACAACAACAACAACAACAACAACAACAACAACTTGGATTGATATAGCACCCTCCAGACCAGAAGATGTCTCAGAGCACTTCACAAAGCGGATACCGGGACTGAGCCAGGGGGAGGGAGTAAAAGGTGACTAAAAGCGTGGTCGAAAAGAAAAGTCTTCAGACGCAACCTGAAAATAGGAAAGGAGGGGGCGAGGTTGAAGGGAGTGTGGGAGGCAGTTACAGAGAGTTGGGGCATAGTGGCTGAAGGTACAGTCATCGACAGTGATTCTGGGGACATGGAGGAAGCCAGACACAGTAGAATGAAGGCAGTGGATAATGTTGTGAGGAAAGAGGATGTCAGAGAGGTAGGAGAAGGGCTCGACTATGCCAAGGCCATGCTTTCAGCCTTCCAAATTTCCTCCCTCCATAGGCTGCAGATCATCCAGAACTCTGCAGATCATCCAGAACTCTGCGGCCAGTGTCCTCTACCACTAAGCTCCATGACCCCCATCTCCCCCATTCTCACTCGACTCCATGGCATCCTATCACACGGAGGATTCAATTCAAAATCCTGGTCCTCACCTTCAAAGCCCTGCACAGCCTCGCTCCATCCTACCTTTGAGACCTCCTAACTCCCTGCCAACCTGCCCGCTCCCTCCACTCCACTGGCTCCGGCCTGCTCCATATCACCTGAACCACCTGCCCCACCATTGGTGGGTGAGCCTTCAGCCACTCTACTCCTAACCTCTGGAATTCTATCCTGCAGTCCTTCCACCTCACCATCTCTCTTACCATCTTCAATTCCTGCCTTAAGATCCTCCTCTTCGATCGTCCCATGGGTCACCCCAAATCCCCTCCTTTCCCTCCACCCTCCCCGATCCTGAGGCTGAAACATTGACTGCCCAGCGCCTTGGGAGGATCGTCTGATGTGAAAGGTGTTATACAAGTGTAATTTTATTGTTGTTGTTGCTTACCATTTCTCTCCTCTAGAAGCACATCCTATCGTTACCACCTGTGTTGAGACCTGATGGTCAACCGTCTCTTTTACTTCCTGTATAGCACTCAAAGTGGTCTAGGCAAATGAAGCAGCTAAGCAATGCAGAGATTTTAACACTGAAGGCACTTTACAAAAGGAAACACTACTGATCTTAAGCATGATATATATCACTGCAATGGATGTGTATGGTACTGAGGACATATCTGTACCAAGCTTAACTTTACCATTTTAATAATTATAATCTTTGCATTTGATGTACCCTCATTGAAACATCACAACCGGCTTCTCACGATTTACTGTAAACTGTACTGATGTATAGTTTGTAGATGAATCATAGCAACCTATTGGGAAACAGCAATGTGCAAGAAACAGGCATGAAGTGAATGACTCATTTTATTTAGGGGATTGATGGTCAGGTTATTGTGAAACAACTCAGTTGTCTTCAAATAGTACCAAGGGATCTTTTCCCATTATAATCAAATTTACTCGTAGACCCTGCTTCTGAAAAGCTTCTTTCCAACATTTTCTCATTGTCAATTTAAATTGAACCACATGAATTCAAAGATACATTATAACATTTTCTTTCAATCTTTCACTATTTTTTCAATAAATACTAAAGGCTAATCTTTTCTCAGATTGTGGTGTCTTCGGGAACCACCATTATTCATTTTGTGAATTTTGTAGAATAAAACACTGCCTTTAATGCTATACAGGCAACTGCAATTGCCTAATTTGAAATATTCTCATTTAGTACCACCCGATACATTCTATCGACTCAAGGTTTATTTTAATCTAATGATTAAAACTTGATCCCATGAGATCTCCCCTGTATAAAAGTATATTGTTAATCATATGACTATATTATATCATTTCTAAAAATCAAGATAGATAATATTATCTTAATTTTTTTGGACTGTGCCTATGGTCAACTCCTTTCCCTTCCTCCATGTACAGTATCCATCCAGCCACTCCACTTTGAAGCTTCAAGAAGATATCTTACATGAAGGGCACTATATAAATGCAAGTTGTTATTACTTATTTAGTTATCGTTTTAACAATTCCTGTAATTGTGTTTGGTATACAACCTGTGTTTTCTGAACCCTTTTCATTTATTATTTTTAATCTCAGTAGATGATTTTGAATTGATTCTATTTTAATTATTCAGTAATTTCCCAACTTTTAAGACCAACCTCACTGGTTCTGGTAACTAGGGAATCATTATTCAAGCTTTCAGCCAGCCTACCCCATATACTGTATTCAGGAAATCAATTCCGGAGTTTGTCCACCCTGCTCCCTCCCATCCTATCTTTAAGCTCCTGAAAACCTAGCATTTCATCAACGCTTCCAGCCACCTTATCTCCCCCTCTCAGCATTTCCCCTCCCCTTCCACCTCAGGCTCCCAGTCAATTGTAGGAAGCACTTGAAGACATCTGGCTGAAGTGAAAGGTGCTGTGTAAAGGCAACTTGTCAACTGACCTTGTGTTCCTTACTATTAATGCCAACTTCACTGGCCTCTGATAACTGACCTAGTTCCCTACTGTTTGCTGACCACAGCCTTCTATTAGTTCTCGATGATTGCAATTCTGTTCGTTATTTCAAAATTTCCTGATAGTAATCGATTTCAAAGAGCTTCCAGCTCTGCTTTTAGCATTCCCGGGTGCAGTTAATACCTGGGATTTTATTTGCACCGGTTTTTTTTAACAACTATTTATTTCCTACTGCTACTTTTATTATATTGGCAGATGCAATATAATATTGCTGCAAACCTGGTTATGGGATTAGGTGATATTGCAATGCTACATTGTGAATACTGATAAGAATTAATCTTTAAATTTAGTTAGTAACCTTATCGTTGCTGTACCTCATCTCTTAACCTTAAGGTGATGTGTGCTCTTCAATTCTTTGGCTGATGCAAATATTGTGCATCCAATTCCAGACCTTGATGGCAATTTTTCTCTGTTTTCCCAATATGTTTTGTTCAATAAATCTTAAATTGACATTTACTTGTCCACTCCATTCCTTTTACAGCATTACACACTGGTACATTCTCCTGATGTGAAAGGCTCTATACAAGTATCAATTGTTGTATTGTTGTACGCATAGTATTTTCATCTGCAAAAATACAACCACTTATTTTTACAGTAAATACATAAAATATTTAGTGATGTCCTTCCATGTACAAAAGGTGGTACTGTATATGAAATACAAGGATTATATTCTTTATCATTTGCATTTTGGTTAATTTCTTTGTTCAATTATTTGTACCTTCCACATTAAGCTTCAGTTTATCATTCAAAGCGTTCCATTCACTTCTCTCTTTTTATTTCCTCACCAATGTTCAGTCTTCCAATGAGTCTTTCTCCCCAGTTCCTCTTTGAAGCAGTAAAATCTGATCTGTTAAAATTAGGTACTTAAATTTTTATTATTTATTACTCTTATCCCGAACTTTAATATTAAATCTAATGATTCTATGAATCCTGGTACCCAAGTATTCTCCAATGTCAAGCCATCATCACAGAAGCTTCTTAATAGTAGATCTTATAAGGCTTGTGCTTTATTGCATGATTAACACTGTGAAGTCAAGGTGACATCCTGCAATATTAACAAGCATTTTTTACCTCCTTTTGGTAAAATGTTCCCCATTTCAGTCCATTTGAAGCCAAGAGCAGTTATAGGTTGTCTTAAAATGCTCCCTCCCTCTCTACTTTAGCAGTTCTAAACTTATTCAACTCTATGATAATTTTATCACTGTTATCTGATGGTTCATATCAGTTTCTTAATGCATCACTGTGACCTTCTCTTTTACAGATGACGATCCACTCTGAAGATTTTTGTACTCTGTGAATATCTGCCCTTTCATTGACTGACAGATACTCTTTAACCAATAATGCTACCCTTCAGTATTAGGTAATAATCATCATCTCTGCATTTAATATAGCAGCCTTCATTTCAGGAGGCCGTCTCAAAGGCCTTCACAGAATTTGTGGAAATGTAGTCTATTTTTCTAGTCAAAGAACATTTGACTATCATTGGACCCTTCGCTTTTTCCACATCTAACACTAGAAATAATTCAGAATCTAGTCCATGTCGCACTTTTTCTTTTCAATTGGACTTCAATATTGAATTGTAAAAATATATTATGCATGCTCTGTTCTGTTTGTCAAATCTAGCTACCAGAGTAGAGTTTACTTAAATGCATAATACAACAACAACAACTTTGATTTATATAGCGCCCTCCATGCCGACGGTGTCTCCATGGATGTTCAACAAAGTCAGCTACCAATGTCTAATAATTGACGTACACCAGTCTCGGTCATAAAGCCAGCTATTTGTTTCAAATAACTTGAAACTTTCCACTAACTTAAGCAATATTTGAAAACACATAAGTGATTCCAAGCTGAAGATAAAGTAAACATGCCAAATCATCAGAATCACACAAGAAAATAAAATCTATCCTGTTTATACATAATTCAGTGGACTTGATTTCGGTACCAAGGTGAATTTCACATTGCTGTTTGATATTGATGTTTACGTCACTCTAAATATCAGTCTTAATTCCTAATAATAGTGAGGAAGTTTCTTGAAATCTGTGATGCCCATACCTGTAGGAATGCCATTCCAACTCAATTCATCCTTGGAGTGTCTTTAGTTGGGTGAATTAGCTGACTTACAGCCAGCTTTTGGAAGAAGTTCATATTTAAACCTATTTAATAAGAAACTTATTTCTTAATTAAGAAACACAGCAAACCTAACCCTAACCTTTTCTGGTTAAACATGGATTAGGGGAACATAAGTTTTGTGGGAAAATATAATTGGTTTTATACGGAAAAAATTACTAAGCCACGAGTTTTATTGTCTCATTTACTTTTTATTCTGAAATGGTATTTCTAAGATTTCTAGTTTTTCTTGCAATTTATTTACGTCAAAATAATTTCAAAATGTCCTGCCTGGTTCCAAACACATATTTGGGGGAAAGTATGCCGTGGAAATTCCCAATATTCACTCTACAGATTTCTACACAGCACTAATAGGAGAAATCTTCAAAATATTACAAACAGTTGCAAACTATTGCAACAATCGTAGAACACACATGAAAAAATTCAATCACACAGCATCACACAGAATCCTGACCCCTTTGATCTCCACCCTGTTCTCGGGATCTGAATTCAACTGATTTGGCAATATTATCACAGCATCCCACTTGTCTTATTTATTGCTGCATCACAGAGCTTTGACGTGGTGAGCAATAAATCAACACTCCAGGATGTTATTCAGCTTTTACCCTGACAAGTTCTATCCATTCTATACAATGTATGTCTTGTTTTAGACTGCTTTAAGAGAAGTGCTATTCTACGATTCTGGTTTGTTGAAATAAACATGCTACCTTCTCACGGTACAAGATGCCAACATGAGAGTAGTTGGCAGCTAGTACAGTAGTTTACATGTTCCTTTCTGTGATACTTCACTATCAATTATTGCTGCCTTCAGCCATAATTATCAGTCTCTCATATAAAACTGTTACAGTCTGTGTGCAATGAGGTGTAGATCCTAACCGATCTTGAACTCATAGCCCCTACCAACCCCCTACAAATCTGTCCACCCTGTCCAATCAGTGAGCTCCAGCCTGCTCCATGTCCCCCTGACCCATGGGCCCCACCATTGGCAGGGAGCCTTCAGCTCTGTGCCCCCAACTTCTGGTACTCCATCCCGCAGTCCCTCCACCTCGCACCCTTCTTGGCTTCTTTCAAGACCCGCCTCAAGACCCTCCTCTTCGACAGTCCCATCAGTCACCCCAAATCTCACCCTTTCCCTCCACCCTCCACGTTCACGACCCAGCTCAGTCTGAAACAAAGACTGTCCAGCGCCTTGGGACGTTCTTCTAATGTGAAAGGCACTATACAAGCATAATTTAGTTGCTGTTGTTATAGTCTAAGGTAACATTACAATACAGTTGGGAGTGCTGAATTTTTGGAGGTACCAACCGCCATGCATTTATGCATGCAAATTCTAAATATATATGGAACAATATTTTTCTGTAGTTTTCACTCAATGCATTTGCTGAAACAGTATTGTATCTTTAATAAGTGATCATGTTCTGTGGTCTGATGTGCAATAAATTATTTTTGACCTTCTTTATCAGTGTAGAATTTTTCAAACCATTATGTACTTACTGTACACAGCTTCTGGCTCAGAGATTGACAGGGCTGGAGTGTTCTCATTATTCAATACACAAGAGAAAGGAAACGGAGGCGGTGAGAGCACAGTTTCTGAAGGCAACAGAGGATGTCTAAATTGAAAAAAATTGCTTGTTGCGGGTCAGGTTGAATGTTTCTGTGCTGCAGCCTTGGATAGCTCCTCACTGCTACATGGTTGCCAAGGTGACAGTATCTTGTTAATCTCACTAACTAAACAGCCAGAGAGTTCCTCACATAACACGTTGTGAATGCCTGTGCCGCTTCCTGCTTGTCTGAAATTTTTGGGGAAGATGTCTGTCTACCATGGAATATTTGATTCAACTGGTGAATAAAAAAAACTGCCCTGAGCTATAATTCTGTAGGACCAATAATCTGTTAGTTCGGTGGAGACCAGTAGCATATTGAACCTGGGTTTGATTCCTGGCAGGACGAAACCTTGAGCATGTTTACTTACTCCACATACCTGTTTCCCTAGCAGGAAGTAGGAACCCAGTTATTAGTCGATTGGCAGATCGCTTTTTGGGGATAATAATCCCTTAAAAAAATAAAATTAGACACCTAATTAACACTGTGCAATTGGCTCTCTGTCTCGTCCACAAAATATACAGTTAATTCACTTAACAGTATATTCTTTGAAGCACTTTGACACGTCTCAAAGATACGAAAAGCTGTTACAGTATATCAAAAGCAAACATTATTATTACTGTTCATGGATATCATGATGATAGATTGACTTTTCTATATCCTCCCAAGCTGACAGGACATAAGGTGTTTGGTTTAAGAACATAAGAATTAGGAGCAGGAGTAGGCCATTCGGCCCTTCAAGCCTGCCCCGCCATTTGATAAGATCATGGCTGATCTTCTGACAGAACTCTAGTTACCTGCCCTATCCGCATATCCCCTAATCCCTCTATTTAAAAAAAAATCTATCAGTCTCAGGCTTGAAAATGTTCAAGGACTGAACATCTACAGCCTTCTGGGGTAGTGAATTCCATAAATTCACTACCATCTGAGTGAAGAAATGTTTCTACAACTCTGTTCTAAAAGGCCTTAATTTTAAGATTATGACCCCTGGTTATAGATTCTCCCAACAGGGGAAACAGTCCTTCACTGTCTACTTTATCCAGCCCTTTAAAAATCTTATATGTTTCAATAAAATCTCCCCTAATTCTTCTGTACTCTAGAGAATACAGCCCTAGTTTATTCAACCGTTTATTTAGTTACCCAGAGGCTTCCGTACATTCTTGACCTTTTTATAGCACTACTGATTAAATGGTAGGATTCCTGCAATTGTATTATGGAAGGTTTGGATTAAAATCTTTCCACGTCAGTCAAATTGAGGTAAATACACTACCACAGCTGGATGAACAAACAAAAAAGGTTAACATTTTGTCTGTTTCTGTGTAACTTTCTCTTATTATATAGGAATGCACTGAATTATAGAAAATTCAGAAATTTGGTCTGCAGATGTTCTCACCCATAATTTTATATCTAAATTATGACAAAGACTGGGGCTTCTGTATCAATAACCACAACAACAAAATTGCACTTACATAGCGCCTTTCACGTCGGGAGGACGTCCCAAAGTGCTGAACAGTCAAGTTGGGACCCAAGCGGGGGTGGGGGGAGGGTCAGGATACGGGGAAGGAGAGGGGGAAGAGTTAGTGGGGCAGCCAAAGGCGCAGTCGAAGAGGAAGGTCTTGAGACCGGCCTTGAAGGAGAAAAGGGAGGAAGCAAGGCAGATGGGCGGCGGGATGGAATTCCACAGTGTGGGAGCAGAGAGGCTGAAAGCCCTACCGCCGATGGTTGAGTTGTTAGGGCGGTGGACGCGGAGCAGACCTGAGGTCTGCTGAATGAAGGGGGCAGACTGATAGAGGGACAGTAGGTCAGAGAGATAGACAGGGGCAAGGCCGTGAATGGCTTTGAAAGTGAGAACGAGGATCTGGAATTCGATCCTCGGGGGCTGGGGAGCCAGTGGAGATAGGGAAGGCTGGGAGTGATGTGGTCACGAAGCCTGGTACGGGAGAGCACATGAGTTGCAGAATTCTGAATGATATGCAACCTGTGAAGTGAGGAGCTGGGAAGGCCGATGAGGAGAGAGTTCCTATAGTCGAGCCTGGAAGTGATAAATGTGTGGATGAGAGTTTTGGCTGCATGGGGGGTGAGGTAGTGGCGGAGTCTGGCAATATTGCGGAGGTGATTGAAGGCTGTGCCATCATGGAGCGGATGTGGGGGAGGAACGATAGTTCAGGGTCGAACAAGATGCCCAGATTCCTGATTGGCTTTGAGAGGTGGAGAGAGCAGCCTTGAACGCTGATGTTGTCAGTGCCTGAGGTGCGGAGGTGCTGATGTGAGCCAATCAGGAGGGCCTCCGTCTTGTTGACATTGAGTTGTAGGAAATTTACCTTCGTCAAGGACTCAATGTCGGATAGACATGCAGTCAGAACGCCAGTAGTCTTGGAGTCGAGGTGGGACACATATAGGTAGAGTTGGGTGTCATCTGCATACATGTGGAAATTTACCCCATGTCTGCAGATGATGTCGCCCATGGAGGAGAATGTAGAGGATGAAGAGCAGGGGGACAAGGACAGAGCCCTGTGGTATGCCGCATGTGACTTTGCGGGGGCTGGAGGAAAAGCCATTGGAGGAGACGAAGTGGAGGCAGTTTGAGAGATAGGACCGGAACCATTCGAGGACAGAGCCTTGCAGGTTAAGAAGGGAGGAGAGAAGATGGAGGAGGATTACGTGGTCCACGGAAACGAAAGCAGCGGATAGGTCAAGGAGGACGAGGAAGCAGAGGGAGCCCTAGTCACAAATGGTCAGAATACTGTTTGTGATCTTGACCAGGGCAGTTTCCGAGGGGTTCGAGCAGTGAGTGATTTGTGAGGAAAGAACAGAGCTGGGAGGCAACCACTCTTTCAAGGACCTTGGAAAGGAAGGGGAGGTTGGAGATGGGCCGGTAGCTTGAAAGCTGCAATGCCTCGAGGGAAGGCTTTTTTAGGATGGGGGTGATGGTGGCGGTTTGGAAGGGTGTGGGAACAGTCCCGGATGAGAGGGACAGGTTTATCATGTTGGTGATTAGAGGGCCTAGAAGGTGACGCTGGGTGGTAAGGAGAGGGGTGGGAATGGGATCTAGGGAATAGGTGGTGAGCTTCATCGAGGAGATGGTCTTAATGACACAGGATGGGGAGATAGGATTGAAGGTGTGGAAGGAGGGATGGGTAGGAGATGGGGTGTGGGGGCGAGGCGGTGGAAGTTGGGGGGACAGTGACTGCAGAGCGGATTCCCTCGATTTTGGTCACGAGGAAATCCAGCATCTTTTCGCAGCGGGAGTTTGAGGAAAGGATTTGCGAGGCGAGGCAGGGTGGACGGAGGAGATGGTTGGTGGTGGAGAAGATAAGACGGGGGTTGACCTTCGCTTCCAGGATCAGTCCTTTCTCTGCATTGTGCAAGTTCCCTCTCTGAGTGAAACTGCACTAATGAGAATATATAAAGGACGAGAGATAATCCCAATGTTTTATTGTGTAACAAAGCGATGGATTCATCAGTGTCCTTGGCACTACTAGACAGCTGACTTCAGCAATAACCTGCTTGTGTTTCCTCCCTCCCTCCCTCCTTGATTTTTTCAGAGACTTGAGAAGCACTGTTTGGAAAACTCAATGGTGTTTTATTGATCCTTTACCCTATGCTTAACCCACTCTGCTTGATAACTGGCTCAACCTTAAGGAATAGAAACAAAACTGTAGCACAAGCAGCTATACCCCAAATTCGTTAACAATAGGGTCCGTCGATATGGAAATTTTCCGATTTGGATATATCGATGGGCTCATATCGAGATATACCAAAATATCGATATTTTCGGAGTTTTCCTACTGTGCATGCACGTGCGGCGCGCGCATACGGGGTGCGCGCCCATTCCGGGTGCACGCGCATTCCGGGCCTATCTCCTCAGGAGGTAAATATCTTTCTCTCTCTTTGTCTCTCACTCTCTCCATCTCTGTGTTTTTCTGTCTGTGTGTCTGTGTGTCTCTGTGTCTCTCTCCTCTCTCACATCCCCCCCATCTCTATCTATCTGTATATTATCACATCCACCCCGTCTCTCCCCCCCCCCCCCCCCCCCGCCGTCCCTCTCTCACACCTCCCACCCCTGTCGTCTCTCTCCCCCACCACCCCCCCAGCCATCTCTTTCTCCCTCCCATCCCGCCGTCTCTCTCTCCCTCCCCCCCCAGCCGTCTCTCTCACCCCCCCACAGCCGTCTCTCTCCCCCTCCCCCAGCCGTCTCTCTCCCGCTACCCCCAGCCATCTCCCTGCCCCTCTCCCACTCTCCTCCCCCCCAGCCGTCTCTCTCCCCCTCCCCCGCAACCGTCTCTCTCCCCCTCCCCCCAGCCATCTCTCTCCCCCTCTCCCACCACCACCCCCAGCCGTCTCTCTCCCCCTCCCCCCAGCCGTCTCTCTCCCCCTCACCCCCCCACCCAGCCGTCTCTCCCCCACCCCTTGCATACCTGTGTATTGTATTCGAGGACTATGAATACAATATGGCGGCTTTTCACCTCGGTCTGTGCATTGTGTGTAGAGATGAGCATTCTGGGTCTTGTAGTTCAGTGTGCTCGCATCCCGATTTTTTACCTCGATATATCGATTTTTCAATATATAGATTTTTTTGAAATGTCTATATCGGCATATCGATATGAAAATTATATCGGGTTTTAGCGATATATCGATATATCCCCGGACCCTAGTTAACAAAGAAAAAAAAATCTTGAACTGGAGGCGAGACTCTCAGGTCAGGCATGTACCTCCTTGATGATGCATAAGGCAAAAAGTGACTTTGAGTTTAGCAAACCCCCTCTTTTGTATTGTTCTATCTCCTCCCATGATACTTTCCTTTCCATTTTCAATCACTTCCACATTCAATGTATCAGGAGGTTCCCCCTCCATGACACATGTGATCATTTCACACATTTTTCTTTCAGTGACTCACCCGGGTCATAGAATTTGTGTTGCCAAGGTTGTCTCTACCGCATTAAAATATATTTTGTTCCTTAGACTGTAGATACGCTTAAAGCGAAATTGTCTACATTGCATAAAATCTTGATACAGTATATACAGAATATCTGCATTAATGACCTTAATAAAAGAGGTGGTGTGTTAATTTCAATAAGATGACTCCGACGGGTCTTAATTTGGAAGAAGCTCTTCTTAAGAAGAACCAAATTAACTTCCAAATTAAGGCTGAATTTTTCTGCAATTCTGCAGGATTCTAAAACAGAAAGTATCAGCCCGCCTCAATTAGTACCAGTCTTGTCTGTGAGTCAGAAGGCTTTCACATCCTACCAATATAAAAGGCATTCTACAAATGTAATTTTGTTGCTCCTGTTGTTCAATCGTGATGTTGTATTTTGGGGTCATGGTTTACGCTCGTGGTGCAGTCCTGTCAATGACTTATCAAGTGCAAGGATTATTACGGTTGTTCTTTGAAAAGAACAGTTTAAAAATGTTGGAAGTTTAGGAAATGGATGCGGTAGCCAAAGTTGTGCTCTGCCAATGCAATAAAGGTGCTTCTCAGTCTTTCCAATATCAATCATGTCCTACAATAGCCTATACCATTTTTTTGCTGAAAATTATCATAAAGTGCATGATATGCAACACAATCAATTTCACTGCCATAGTACTAAGGACAGGAAAGTACCAACACTTCTGTCACTGTGCATTTAGATGTTCTATTTACTCTTCATGGATCTTTTACATATAGTAAAAGTTGCTTTATATGATGTATAGAGTGCTCAGTATTCGGTAATAATAATAAACTTTGCATTTGATATAGCGCTTTTCACATCTTCTGGACATCTAAAAGCGCTTCACATAATATGAAGCATGAATTGGCTGTATATATGTGGGCAAAATGTAGCAGCCAATTGTGCATAGCAGTGTTCTACAAAATTGTGGATTAAAATTACCAATTTTTTTTAACGATTATTTTCAGGCATTATTTCAAGTAAGGATTATTTCAAGTAAGGAAACTTGCCCAAGATTTCACCAATATGGTGTCAATTTTCTGTGTATAATATTAAAGTAATGAGTTAACTACAGTATTTAGATATATTGCTATTGAAAGATGGCAATATTTACTTAAGGGGAATATTTAGCTTCCAATGGCAATAGTTCTGCTCATGGAGTCAATTTTGCAAATTATGCCACAAGCAAATCATAAGTACTGTACACATAAATCACAACTGGAAGATGCTTCCCACATGAAAAAGTCCAGAAAAGTCCAGCACTAACTACACTGTACCACTGTATCCTTGGGCCTCCTCTTCTTCCAGCCCTCCATCCGCAGCAATCCTGATGCAGCCATCAAGCTATTGAATAACTGTCTCTCCACAACCTTCCATTCCCTAGCTCGCCTAAAATCCAGGTATGTTTCCAAATCCACCAGCTCCCCCTGTTATAACAGTCTCTCTGCTCACTCAAAACACAATCCCAGATACTCAAGCACAGATGGCAAAAAACTGGCCTCATGATTTTCTGCCAGTTGTGGCTCAAGCACCACCAGCCCAACTGCTTCTCCCCTTTACAAGCCAAAACTGATTCCAAGAGGTCCTAGGCTTCAAATCACTTCAAAGATTGAAAATATTAACTTGGTGCTTGGTTGAATCATTATCCATCCTTTGTTCCCTTCCATCCTACCCAGACCATCCACACCCCTTTCTCCCTCCATCATGTTTCCTGCCACATCCCCTTCCTTACATCCCTTTGTCCCCATTTCCACATCCTCACTCTCAACTACAATCACGCGGATGAAGTTCACCACCTGCTGCCTTGACCCCCTCCCCACTCAGCTGCTGGTCACTCATTTCCCCCTCCTCTCCCACCTGCTGACCAACATGGTTGGCCACTCAGCCACTATCCCACTCCCACTGACAACTGCTGTTATCATACCCCTCCTCACAAAACCCACCTTGATGTCTCTAATCTCTCACATTTATGTCCCATTTCCAACCTTCCCTTCAACTTTGGCTACACCACTCCCTCCAGTTCCTCCTCAAGCCCCTGCAGTCTGGTTTTCACTCTGCCCAGAGCACAGAGACAGAGCTTATCAAAGTCACAAACAAGGCCCTCCCTATCTGTGACCAGGGCTCCCTCTGCTTCCTCATCCTCCTGGATCTCTCTACCTTGTTCAACACAGTCGACCACAAATATACAGTCAATTCACTTCACAGTATATTCTGTGATGCACTTTGAGACGTCAGTAAAATGTGAAAAGCGCTATCTCAAAATGCAAGGATTATTATTATTATTTAGTACTATGATCCTACACACTACCTGTTCTCCATCATTCACCTTAGGGGGACCATATTTGCATGGATTCAGTCCTACAAAACCAATTGCCTCCATTTCATCTTGACAAATGGTTTCTCCTCCCATACCACCCAGTCATCTGCTCTCTTGTTTACCTTATCTATATGCTCTCTCTGGGCGAAATCATCCAAAGTCATGGGGTAAACTTCCACAAGTATGCAGATGACACAAAAATCTACTTTGCCTCCTGCAGTACCATTCCAGGTCCACCAATATTCTATCAACTTGTCTAGCAGACAGCAGAGCCTGGATGAGGGCAAACTTCCTGCAGTTGAATGTGGTCAAGACAGAAGTCATATTCCTTGTCAATTTCCCTCACAATCACGGAACTAGTGCGCAATCTACGCATCTAGTTTTACCTCAGTTATCCTTACTCCCTCCCATCAGCTTCATGACCAGGACCACCTTCATTCACCACTGCCACATTGCCCACCTCTATCTCTGTACATTACCCCAAATGCAGCCAAAGCCCTCATGCATGTGTTTGTCACCTCCTACTTGGATTACTCCAATACACTCCTCACTGATTTCCCCTGCTCCAATGTACAAAAGATACAGCTCATTCAAAATTCTTCCACCAGCATACTTACCTGGAACAAACTCCGCTCTTACATCTCACCATTTCTGGCCAGGCTCCATTGACACCTTCGCATCATCGAATGGATCAACTTCAAGATTCTAACACTCGTGTTTAAATTCCTTCACTCTCTGGCATCTCCCTACCTCTCCGACCTCCTGACTCCTGAATCGACCACTAGCCACTGGGCCCCGAAACTCTGGCTCACTCTCCCTCAATCCCTCAGCCTGCCCCCTCTCTCCCCTTTATTAAGTTCCACCTGAAAACCTTTCCCGGCTCGCAGTCTGCTCCGCCGCAGCTAGGTGCTCTGAGACCCTGTGTGGAAGGTGCTACATCAGTGCAAGTTGTTCTTATGACTATTTTTCACAATGGTGCTCAAGACAATTCTGCAGTGGGTAATACTTACTCATAGGAACTTTAGTTTGGCATCAGACTTAGGTTGCAGACACATTTTCCTCTCATCAAATAGTATAGCATCTGTTTTACTCAGTGTATTTAGCTGATGAATTGGATCCATCTTAGCTCAGATAGTAGATTTTATGTATGATTGTTCGCCAGTGATTCATGTTTTCCTTTTGCCATGCAGGATATTGCATATTTCAGTTTTGTGATTGCACCTAATCTTGGGCTGTAAAACCATTCTGTTTTATGATAACGAAAGAAACTTGATTTGATATAGCACCTTATCACATCTCAAAGCAATTCACATGATTTGTTATAAAATGTACCCTCTGTGTGTTTGTAGGTAAACACAGCATCAAATTTGCATACAGGAATGTCCCATAAAACAGCCATGAAACGAATGGCCAATTTTAACTGGGGAATTATTGGCTAGGATACCAGGAGAAATGGTGGGATCTTTAATCTTTATCATCTGATCCAAAGGACAACACCTCTGATAATGGAACGCACCCCAAGCACTCCCACCAGAATGTCACCATAGATTTGCTCTCTGACTGTCATGCATAATATTTATTTTTGGTAAATTACATGATTCAAACATTATGATAACATTTTAGCTCTGGAGAGATTTTTGGATGTATTGACTATTGCAATGCTGATTTCTGTCACTCACTGGTGAAAGGATACCTAAAACTGTTCACATCATTCTAATAGATTGTTTCTGACATCGAGCATCATGCAAATTGCAGATAACAAATAGCATCAGCAATAATCTAAACTCCTTGTTTTTGGATTTCACAATTCACCAATATATGAATTAGACGTTTTTGTAGTATTAATACTAAGATCAAATAAATTAATACCTTGCAGTTATGTGGGAATTCCCTGAAAGGAATCAATATTAATGGACAAATTATTTTGTTTCAGGAAAAATAAGACTATTTATACAACAGCAGTACATTTTATGAATAGGAAATTGACTTTTCACTTTACCCAGTCCACACGGAAATAAAATCCAAAATAATGATAGCAAGCAAGAAATAGAACTGGAATTAACATAAAATGGGTCCACAGCAGCACTTTGGAATTAAAATGACTGTGTAAAACAAGGCCATGTATTTGCATGACTGGATCTTTCACAACAGTAAAAGGATTATTGGCTTCAGTCAATCTTTGTTTTATTAAACCAATAAAAAATCCAGGGCAAATCTAAGGTAAATTTTCCTTAATCTACACGCATGCCTTGGTTTACCTACCAGTAAGTAGGAATCCATTTGTTGGTTGATTGGCGGATGACTTTTCAAGGGTTATAATCTCATTAAAAGTGATCAAAAAGTAATTATATCTACACTATTATCCAACAAAATAATATAAATATCCTAATTTCTTTAAGGTTTATCAGGCATTATAATGGTATCACAACAATTTGGTCATCCAGTAATGATGATAATCTGGTCACTCAATCCACTCAATCCACTGTTCGTGAGGCACTGCCGTTGGCTATCCCATTTTGATCATTAAATACACAATCACTGCACTTTACAGTACACTTTGAGGTGTCTCGAAGATGTGATAAGGCGGTATATCAAATGCAAGGATTATTATTATTATCCATTAAAGGAACACTTGTGTTATTTGAAGCATATATTAGATCTACAGTGTATCAGTAATACATGGATTGTTATTGGTGCAGTTAAATATTCTTGACTGTTAGACACATAAACAGGCTTCAACTGATAGATTTATTACAAATGAGTCGTGTGTTAAAGGTTGTGTCAGTGCAGTTGTATTATGAATACAATGAATAGAGTTAATGCATCAGATTAAAGGCAAAAAGACAAACAATGTTTTAAGCACTGTATAAGGAAGATAAGTAACTGATTGTGTTGTCAGCATGGAGGTTTAGGGCTAACTGTGTCAAGTAGAAAGCAGGAAGACAGATCATTACACAGAAGGATATGATAAAACAGGACACAGAGCTGTCTGGATTATATGTAGGAGATCTTGTGTTTCTTCTGAATGAAAGAATTGTCACTTTGGGACAGTTCTGTTTTCCATCAACTGAAGCAAATGTGCTGCTGCTGTTATTAATTGAATGTATTGGAAATTAAATTTCTATATATTCCACAGAAAAAAATGTTTGTCAGGGAGGTGAAATAATGTATGGTTAAATTTCCAAACATTGTCTGTCAGTAATAAGTCCTATGTATCTCAATAGCCATGTCCTGCATTTGCATGGTCTCACTTCTGTAATGTTTTTGTCAGGCGAGTGTGTACTTGCAGTTACCAGCACCTTGCTTCTACGTTTCCATTAATAATCAATATTTATTCAACTAAATCAGCAATAATCAGGAAGTTTATGAATTCATGGCTCAATCTAGCAATAATCAATATTTTACAAACAATGCAAACAATTATCTATCTTTAGCACTGATACACACACACACACACCCATTATTCATAAAATAATGTAATGTCTTTAAATAGGGGTGATGATTCTCCACTACCACCAACAACAAACTTAATGCTGAGTTAGTGATTAATTTAAAACAGAAGGAACTACAACTATCATTGATACAGTGATACAGCATTTTATAAATAAAATAAGAAGAATAATCCTTTTATTATGCAAGGATGTCCCAAAGCACTTCACAAGATTTAATGCAAAGCGCAGTGACTGTATATTTGTAGATGAACATGGCAGCCAATTTACACACAGAAATGTTCACAAACAGCCATGAAGTGAATGACCAATTTTATCTAGGCTATTGGTGGCCAGATGAACAGTAGAAGTTTGCTTCTCTTTTTGAATAGTGCCACATGCTCTGTATGTCCAGATGATACTTTGGTTTAATGTCTCATCTGAAGAACAATGGCGTGCTCCATCAGCTTGCAGCTTGCCATTCCAAGTCCAGTTGTGGGGTTTGAACCCACAAGCTCCTATCTCAGAGGTCATAATTCTATTAGCTGAGCCAGGCTGCCACATTCAAAGCATACACATACTATAGCAGTATAATTTCAGACACAAAACTACGAATGTCAAACACAAATTCCATCCTCCTGACCTGAAAGGCACTATACAAGTGCAATTTTATTGTTTGTGGTTGTTGTCATTGGTGATAATTACCATGTTACATTGTACTTAATTCGACCCATACATTTAGATAATTTCTTCTAACAAACAGAGAATTTTATTTTGGTTATACTTTACAGTACAAATTTCCATCCAGCTTCCTGAATTTAAGAAGTTTTCTAGCTTAAAAAAAGACTCAACAGAGGTTTACTTTCAATGTTAACATTCACTTCAGAATTTGAGGTGGATGTTAACTTATGGTCTATGAAACAAGTTTGCAAAGATGATCAGTTCCCAATTGTGTAATGCATTCCTCCTCCCTAAGCTCAGTTTTATGAATTGCTGACATGAGGATAAGGGAAAAGTGTTGGAAAATTGAATTATTTAAAAGGTTAATTTAAAGAAGCAGTGGTTGTGTGGTGCAGACAGATGAGCTGAATGGCTTACTTCTGTACTGAAAATATCTATGTTTCCATGTCATGTACACAATGAATTCATGATCAAAACATTTGACTTGTAGTTTTTTATCTTAGTAAGGATGTACAATTTAGCATTCAGGCTCCATAATGGCATTAAGGTAGCTGGCGGAACATGCAAATACCTTCTGAATGTAATCTAACCGCTAAGATCCCAAGAAACATGAATTGTAGCAAAGCCTAGTGAATTACATGTCAGACCATCAACCGATCTGTCAGTAACAAAGTGTGATGAGATGAACAAAAAATGACACCTAAATTAGTATTCCACTGTTCTTCACCAAGAAATAAATGTTAAAAGGGAAAACTGGTACCGATAATGAAGATAGGATTGTGATCTCAAGTATGGACACAAGGTTTGATAGAGCCAACCATTTGCAATTTGTTTTCATTAGTGGACAGGTCAAATGAATCAAATGAACTGCTATCGTTATTGAAACCTGTAGGCATTTCTTCCATCCTAATAAATACAGAAAATGCACAGAGCTTTGAATTATTTAGAAGGTATTTAATTGACTGGATCAGATAAAACCACTGAGGGAAGAGAGAAAGAGAGAGGAGAGAGAGAAAGAAAAAAAAACTGCTTAATTTGACAGCAAAGGTTAGTGTAATGATTTTGGCATAATCCTGTTCAGAATAAAATGTGCAGAAATTATTCAAATAATTGCATGCCATAGTATGGAATCAATTCATGTAAATTAATTTACCTACAGAATAAACAATCAATTAACTTTACAATGTATGCTGTGAAGCACTTTGAGGTGTTTTGGAGATGTGTTATGTCACTATATCAAATGCAAGCATTATTATTCATGATCTATTATCTATTATAATTATCTTGTATTACTATTAATATTATTATGTGCTAAAACTTACTGCTGCTGATCTTTCCTCCTATCACATTTTTATGCTTTTTAGAAGTTATACAGGAAAGAGATGGGGACACTGGAATCTATATGACACACGTACAATTATTAATCAGACCACATTATGTTATCACAGAATTGCAGTCCAATTCTGGATTTGGCAGCTCAGCCTCCTAAAATAGTTTGTAGCAATTGCAAAAAAAAGCAGATAGAAGTGAAATAAAAGATACAGCCGAGCAAATAGAATTATTGGAGTACAAATGAGCAGTCATTTTCTGTCACAATTACAATAATGGGTTTATATTTCAGTGTTTCATACCAGTTATAATTCACAAGAGCTCCGAGCTGCAAAAAAGATATTTTTCTGGTAACAAGCCATGAGTCACGGCAACATAAGAATACTTGGATCTGGGAGTTTGGCACATCGCACAAGATCATAAGAGAGGTTTGGATGAAGATGGACTAGTTTGGCCTGAATGGCCTGGTCTGTGCTGTCACGTTCTATGTAATTCTAAGTTTGCAAAATGAGCTTGCAATTCATGAAATTGTCAATGTATTGTTAGAAAAATAATGTCCTCCATCTTAATCAGAATATTTCATTGTTGGATTTCAGTATTACCAAAGGTGACCTCAAAAGAAGCCAAATGTTTGATGCAGAAATTACAGTTTGACATTATTATTGAAAACAGCAACACAGTGCAGAAAATTCAATTCACCACAACAAATGCATATGTGTGAGAATTGGAAGCTCTTTTTTTTTACATTAAGCTTTTAATGTTTTGCCCAAGGAAAAAAACATATACCCCTGAATTGAAATGTTTTATACGTGTGGAATTCTGATTCTTCACAAAATTTTGTGAGAGATACAAATCAGGGGATTTCTATTATATAGGAGTTAGAATACACGTTTCCAATGACTAAATATGCAGTGTTCAATTAATAATCATCTAGAATTCAGAAATACCCAACATGGTTACAAGCTGTTTAACAGTAAAATTAGAAGCTAAAACTGCTGCATTTCAGAACAGCCAGAATTTTTAAATTATTGAATTAAGTCTTAACTTTGACGCCAGTTATCCATAGCTCTTAAAAGAATTTGCAGAAACCAGCTTGAAATTTAAGGCTGGATTTAAGAATTTGACAAAGTTTAGCACTGAAAAGCTAGATTAACACAACATATGTAGTCTATATCCACTGTGTTTTACTGTATTAGCTTTTGCAAACAAACTAAACTGAATTATTTTGTGACCATTTGAAATAAAGGCACCAGAACAATAAAAAAAACACTTTCACTACTTGAGCCATTTCAACCTATTAAATTGACTCTAATATTATAATACATTTATTTTGTAATATGATTCTATAATATATAGTATTTCATATCTACACTGTAAAGTCCTTTGAAACGTTCTCCAATGCAAAAGCCAATATGTAAATACAACTTGCTGTTATGGGTGTATCACATATGTAATTATACAACAACAACTTGCATTTAAATAGTGCCCTTGCGGTTTAGCATCTTGGAGCACTTACATGGAATGTGTAAATTGCATGCAATTGGAAAAATAAAAATAATTAACCAAGTATAATTAACCAAATCATTATTATTCGCACAGTCTCATCTTCTGGGTTTTATTTTGTAAATGCTGTGTAATGTGCAATAACTAAAATTGTATCGCTTGCAGAACAATTTTCGATCAATAATTTATCATTTGGCCAGAAATTGCAAGAGTAAATAAGGCGCAAGGTTAGTGTAATATTTAGAAATCAGGTATTGATCAACAAGATTGAGCAACTGTTGACTCTGTTGTATAGTTGTTCAGTAATCGTTTGCCATCTGTCAACATCCTTTATAAAGACAAATAATTTTTATGTATTTTCTGTGCTGCACTAATATGTAGCCATGTGTCACACAATCTATGAAGCAGAGTGTGGCAAAGTGCCCTTGTTATTAAAGCAAAGAAGGGAGGAATATGGCCGGTGCCCAAGGATGCAATTCATCATGTTATACAGGGGCAGGTTATATACTCCAGCAAATCAAATAGTTTTGGTTATGTCATGGCTTCAGAAGCCAAACTTGTTGCCAACACTCCACGACTATATTGTGATCCACTTTCATCCTGAAGGTTCAGATCAATGTCAGTTAGAGTAACCCAGCGATTAGAGTTGATCTTGTGGTTTCTGGATCAAAAGAATTGATACCTAAACAAAATAGATAGTTGAACGTCTGCAGAGTCTGAGATCAACAAGGCATTTAAAGATTCAGTATAAGATGATATTTTCCCACCGATTTCAGCTGACTGGCACCTTTTGCTTAGAGAGGCAGAGGCTCCTGTGATTCTGACAAACTCAATCATGCTGCATAATCATTTCTATCTACTTCCTCAAAGAGCTCCATTCCTCAAAACACTTTATGAATTATTTTGTAAGATACACAAGACAACAAGATTATTTTGGTTGAAGCAGTCCGTTCAGTCCATTTGACGTCATCCTTTCAGAATACCCATCCTCCAATCATAGCATCAAGCTGCTTCAACCACCCTTCCTAACGCCTATTCCAATCTCAATACCATTTAAAATATTATACACCTCTATAAGGTCACCCCTGAGATATCTCTTTCCAAGGATTTAGAGCCTTAGCGTGTCTAATCATAGCTCATTCATTTAACACTGAGGATCACGTGTGACCCTGGTACAGTTGATAAGCTCCTTTTCTCAAAATATGAAGGTTCTGGGTTCAAGTCCCACTTCAGGACTTTGAGCTCAGTGTATCCTTATAATATAATAATGATGATCCTTATACAGCCCCTTTAAATGGTAAGGCCGAACAAATTTACATTTGTATAGTACTTTTCACACGATGGAAAGGGATATAGAAAAGGGGAAAATTTGGTGAGAAGCTTGTATAGAGCATAAATACCATTACATTTTGGTTGGGTTGTATCTCTGTGCCATATTATTCTGTGTAATTCCTGATAGCTTTTTTGAAATGTAATTTCAACATATAATTTGGTCAAACTATCTGCTTTTCTTTACAATGACAGAGGGTAATGAAGAACCACAGGCGAATATGTGGGAAAATTAATTTCCTCTAGTGTGTGCTATCAGAAGTTAATGCTTTTTGTATCTTGTAAAGTGCTTCCATTTGCAGTAGTCTCTGTGCACTGAACTACAATGACCTAGTTTATGACAGTAATATTTGTTGTGTGATCTTGGTTCACCCCAGCGTCAAATGATCACTCCACATCGGATGATTTATGTGTTGAAAGGAAAATGTAAAGAATTTTTTTTGAGACTGATATAACTTTGCGAGTTGAAATATTATTTAATGTTCACAAGCAATCATTTCTACGCACAAGTTAAGGATCTCAAACAAAAAGACATTTATTGTACAAGTAAAATTAATGTTTGTCTCATATCATACACCATTACTTTCTTTGGAATAGAGAAACATTTACGTGCTCACATTTCTCTCCAACTTTAGTGACTGTTATTAAAGTTGGAGACAAATGTGAGCATATAAATTGTGTATTATTTCCTTATGTGAGGATAGCAGAATGGGTGTTCTGGATTGATGAGATCAGATGAGTTGACGGGTCCTGTTTATCCAAACTCATTTGCAATCTTGTATTCCAGATGGTTAGATTAAGATAACATTTGGATGTAGAAGATATGGTTTTTTACAAATATTTCTAAAATTTTAAACTTTTTAGATAAAGCTTGAAAATATTAATTGTAAGACACTTGCATTGTAAGATGTGTCAAAAATAACTTCACTTAGCTATGTGGTTGGAATATGTAGGGTTTATGATTGACTGATGTGCACGCAGCAATATCCCACAAATAGCCGTGAAGTGAAAGATCAATTTTTATGTGGGTTTCTGTTGACCAGGATATTGAGAGAACCTTCTTTTTATTTTTCAAAAGTGCTATTGAATATTAAACATTCATCAAAATTGGCAGACAAAAACTCAATTTAACATCTAATCGGACAATGCAATTCCCCCCGCCACCACCACCAGCACTGCATTGGAGGTTTAAACTCTGATTTCATATCCCAACATGGGACTTGAGCCCACAACCTCCTGACTCAGAGACAAAAACAACCAACTGAATCAGGCTGAGTTGCTCTACCATCTGCATCTTGAGGATGCCAGTACCATGCAATTAGGTAGCAGAAGGCTCCACATTATCATTGACATATGAATGGTCATATATATATATGTGACTAATTTTTTTCTCCTGAATTCTGCGTGATGTCACTATAACTCAGTCTCACTAATGAGCAATAGTATTCTAGGGTTAATCTAGTCAAAAGTAAGAAGGACTTCAGATCCTTGCACTTTCATTTGATATGCTCATTAGATCCAAAACAGTACAAGATAGATTTGGATGAAAAAGGCCTTCAGACCATCTGATCACATCTTTTGAGAACATCCACTCTACCATCTGCCCATCACATCACCAAGTTGTTGTATAAATGAGTCCAATATCCTGACTAAAATCACCCATCCTGGAAGGCTAGTTACTGTAATTCCTGTTTCAGGCATTAATTATCTGCTGAATTAAGAAAAAAACTTTACGGTATCTATCCTTAAATTGCCCTTTACAGCTCCAAATGTACCTTTTCTTGTTCTACTGTCTTAGTGTATTTTAAAGTACTGTACTGAGTTTGCTTTTCAATCCCATTTAAAATTGATTTACTTTGATGAGGTCATTCCGAGTGTTTTTCTCTCAAGTCAGAATCATTTGTTCCTTATCTTTGAAGGCTATTCCCTTTCTTCAGATCAAAAATGCTAAATACTGCAGATGCTGAAAATTTGAAACAAAGAAAGAAATTTCTGGGATTACTCAGCAGATCAGGCAGCATCTATGGAGAAAGGAAAGTGAGTCAATGTTTCATGTCCACGACTCTTCATCAGAACTGGATGAAGGGTCATGGACTTGAAACGTTGACTCACTTTCCTTGGTGCTGTCCGACCTGCTGAGTGTTCCCAGCGATTTCCCTTGCTTCAATTGTTTCATCATCATCAACTCCTGCCTCAAAGGTGTTGTTGGTGTCCTCTACTGTAGGCTTCAAGGGTGTGGATGTCAGGGAATTATCTAGGTAGACATGAAAGATACGTTTTTTATTAATGATTTTGTACTCTCCGTGGCTGAAAATGTTTTTCCAATAACACTTGTCCACAAGACAGAAATTCAATATCTAATTTATTAACTTAATTCACAGGAGCTGATTAGAGACAAAATACTTATATGCCACATTTACAAGACTTTGTTAAATGTTGCTGAGAAACATATCTTAGATACAGTGACAAACATTCATTTGATTATTTCTTTCACACACACAAAAATAAATCTGTGCAGGACTGGAAGTCAGAAGACATTTGGTTCTTTGCTGGCAGGTTGCAAACGTTTGCTATTATTTCCTCTGGCTTTGTAAGCAATTCACCAAGTTTTGTTTTTAATCTAGCCACCAGTTTCAGGCTTCCACTTGTAATTTGTTTTCTGCAGTTCACTGCATTCCCCAAAATAATCTCTGGAAAGTTTTGCTTGATTTTACTGTATTTATTGGACCTCCAAGAAACCCTTTTCAGTGAAAATTATTTTCCTATGTATTTTGAAAAATACAGAGCTACACAACACATTCAATAATTATTAGATTATTCCATATAGTCCTAAAGACAGATGTAAAATATCCTCTCCCCAGATGAAATCCTCTCCACCCCACACCTCCAGTCAAATCTATTCTGACTTGCCAGAAAAGTTGCATCCAAAACTTGTTCCAAAATGTCCTATTCCTTTTCCAGCAGTTCCATGAGATCAGTGCAGGGAAACAGTGCCTTGTTTTGACATCTCACCCAAATGACCACAACTCTAATAATGGTCCTGCAGCACTGCATTGGAAATGTCTGCCAAGATTATGTGCTCAAAGTTCCAATATGGGACTCGAACCTGCATCTTCTCACTCAGAACTGAGAGTGCTATCAGCTCAGCCAGATTGTCAAAAAAGACACTGACACAATACCCCTGCCAATTGCAAATCTTAAGTATGTTGATTAAGGAGCCAGTCAGCTTTTCATTGTGTGAGTGGGGGGTGGGAGTCACCACCATATCCTAGTTCATTGCTATTCTCACCTAATTGCCAAGTATGTGTCGCTTATCTCAGGATTCACTAAATTTCAATCAAGAACAGCAGCCCGGGTTGATTATATTTTCAAATCGAGTAATAATGATTTTCCCACAAACACAACAACAAAATTACATTTATAGAGTGCCTTTCACATTGGAGGACATCCCAAGGTACAGTCATTTCACTTGGCAGTAAATTCTGTGAAGCATTTTGGGACATGCTCCCAATGTCAAATGTACTATGCCAAATGCAAGAATTATTAATACAGATAAACTCTCCTAGATCTTCTCATTCTAAGTCTTATAATAGCCTAATAGCCCCAAGACCCATTCATTTTCTCATTACAAAAAACTTATTTGATTTCTTTGCCAGTTGGATTTTACACATCAGATAAATGGCTGAGTTCCTCCAAATAAATCTTAAAGGAAATCATCTCTTAACTTGTACCATTACAACTGCATTTCCCAACAGCATTGATAAAAGTACTGAGTAGGTTTAAAACTCAATAGCACAGTAACTTTTAATAACTTAAATAATTCAGTTACACTGGCAATAGTTCTTTGTAAGAGGTCATGTCATGCCCTTCATTTTACGTTTCCTGCACATGAGGAAATTAACGTTTTACAGATATATTTGTTATGCATTTGTCATATAACATCTGATTTATGTATATCTCATACTTTTTCATATCTTATTAAAAGTTATGGTCCTGAATTATACAATGCATGTGAATTTACCTGTATTATTAGTATAAACCTTGCATTTGATATACCGTAGCATGTTTCATTTTGAGAAGAAAATCTCAAAATGTTTCACAGGATTTACTTGAAATGAAAGTGACTTTCTACTTTGTTGATGGTTATAGAGTTATACTTTGGAACAATTGAGATGAGCCAATTCAGCACATATCAAAATCCATTCTCTTCCACAGAACTCAGTGTACCTAAGAATGAGCATGCAAGGTAATTGTTCCAAATCATTTGTACTGGCAGGTCATTTAAGTATGGGGCAGAAAATTGACCAATTCTGTCCTTATCTTAAGATTTTCATTCTATTCGGATACAAGTACTGTACTACAATTACCAATTAGTGTAACTCTTGCTATTTAAGACTTATTTTTATGCAGCTGGGAATGCCCCAAGCAGTGCTTGTTTTAGTCAATAGGAAATGCCAGATAGTTGTCATTGATTCAGTCACTGACAGCACTATTGGTGACTTGGGGCTTCTGCATGCCAATCATTTGATGAATGGCATGATTAAGAATACATATGTAAATATCCAGCAGCATGAGCATACCTATTCTCAAGGTCAAGGCAATGCCTTGAGCTGCAAGTTGTCTTCACTTAAAAAAAGATCTCTGGTTTGACTTGTGTCCTTCAGAGCAAAACATTTTAATTGCATCTTCACTATCTGTGGTTTGTTTTGGTTGGTTTCAAAAACTGAAAAGGTAGACTGAGGCACATCGAGAGGAATATACAATCTTTGCAGAGGAAGACCATTTGACTCTTTGCTAGCTCAAAAATAATTGTAAGACGTTTTGGTAAACCAGTTATTTTTACAAGGTAAGGAGAGGATTGAAAGATATTTGGGGATCCGGTATCAAATCATCAGCTCCTCTGAGTTGGTGAAGCCATTGCACAGGGTGACACTGAATGAGATGTAGAAGGATCTGGGTTTGATCTGCAATCTAGGCTGAGTTGAGTGTGAATATTGGGAGAGCCATTTATATAACACCCCTCACTGGGGTAGCATCCTAAGAACACTTGACAGTGGCGGAGCATGACGTCAAGCCGGGGGGTGGGAAGAGGTGACCCTAGGCACAATCAAAGAGGAAGGTTTTCAAGTGCGATGTGAAAATTGAGAAGGAAGGGGCAAGACATAGGGATAGAGGAAGAGTGTTTCGGAGCTTCATGATATAGTGGTTGAAAGCACAGTCACCAATCGTGGAACAGAGGACACAGCGGGTTGTGGAGTGAATAGGCCAGAGATGTGGGCAGGTGCCAGGACATAGAATCACAGGAGAAGGCCATTTGGTCCATTGTGCACAATTGGCTGCCCGGTTTGGCATCCAAAATATACAGTTAATTTACTTTACAGTATATTTTGTGAAGCACTTACAGACTTCTCGAAGACATGATAAGGCATTATATCAAATGTAAGGATTGTTGCCATTATTATTATTTTGCCTATGCCAGCTCTTTGAGAGAGCTACCAACTAGTCTCACTCCCCCGCTCTTACTCGATCGCCCAGCAATTTTTTCCTTTTTATGTACTTATCTAATTTCCCTTTTGAAAGCTTTATTGAATCTGCTTTCATTACCCTCTCAGGCAATGATTTCCAGACTGTAACACCACTCTTTTTTTTGTAAAGGAATACCTCAGGTTCTTCTGTCAATTATCTTGTGACCTGGTTACCAACCATCACCAGTAGAAACAGTTTCTCACTATCTACTCTATCAAAACCCCTCATAATTTTGAACATCTCCATTAAATATCTCCTCAACCTTCTCTGTTCTAAGAAGAAGAATCCCAGCCTCTCTAGTCTTTTCACATAATTCAAGAGATTTCAAAACACATGTGAGGGCAAAAAAAACCTGTTCAGTGATCACAAGGCAATGGAGCATAGCTAGAACTGGTGTGATGGGGTTTAGTATGGATACATATGTGGGCAGCAGAGTTTTGGATCAACTGGATTTTATGGATGGTGGAGCTGGGGAGACAGGCGAGGAGGGCATTAGAACAGTCAAAGCAAGAGGGGACAAACATATGAATGAGTGTTTGGGCTGAATCTACGGTAAGATTAGCTGATCTCACCTTGAATAGGAGGTTTATTTTCTATCAGCTGGGTTTCTGACACATGCAGAGTTCTGACTGAGCTGGATCTTTAGAATAGTGGAACTGGCGATGCCAGCAAGGAGTATGTTGGAGTGCAAGAGGTGACAAACACATACACAAGGGCTTGGGCTATATTTGGGGTAAGGTACAGTTAGAGGCAGGCAATGTGGTGGAGGTGGCAGAAGGTGGTAATGGTCAGGGTCCAGATGTGAGGGAGCAAAAGACAGCCGGTGGTCGAACCAGATGCCAAGATTGTGCACTGGTTCACTGACTTTGAGGGAGAGCCCAAGGAGGTTAAGGAGTTTAGAACCACAAGAGTGAAGATGTTGATCAGAGCATGAAGTTAACACTTATCCAGGTCCTGATATCTGCCAGACAAGCTAATAGAGCATTGGTGGATCTGGAGTTGCTACTGGAAGAAGCAAAGTAGATTTGGGTGACATCCACATACATGTGGAAGTTCATCCCGTGTCTGTGGATGACATTACTGAGAGGGACACCAAAGATGAGGAAAAGAAGGAACCCTGGAGTACCCCGCAGATGACCGGGCAGGGGCCGGAGGAGAAACCATTTTCTGAGATGAAAAGGAAGTGATTGGTTAAGTAGGACTCGAACCATGCAAGTGTGTTCCCACTAAGCTGAATGAGGGAGGAGAGGCGGTGGAGGAAGGTGGCGTGGTCAACTGTGTTGATTTAGGCCGAGAGATCCAGGTTGACAAGAAGTCAGAGGCAGATCACAGAAAGAGAGGACATACTTTGTGAGTTTGACAAGTGCTGTCTTTGTGCTGTAGGCACAGTGAAAATCAGACTGCACAGGCTCAGGGAGGGAATGGAGGGAGAGGCAGGCAATGTGGTGGAGGTGTTCTGAGACACTGTCCTGCGTGGAGGGTGCTATATAAATCAAAGCTGTTTTTGTTGTTGAGAGGTGACTGAAGTTGATCTTAACATCCATCTGAACAGGTAGATCTCATCTGAAGGAAGGATCTGTTTTCCTCTCTGGAACTTTAGTATCTGCTTGCACATACACATTTGATACACAAAGTTTCATCTTCGTGGGATTGAGATTGAATAATTTAAATGATCAAATAAAATTATTTAAAATTATCCCTAAAGTTTTTTAATGAACCAAGATGAAATGCCAATTATTGATTTTTGATAGAAATAAAAATATAGATCTGGATTAGTCATTGCTTTAGTTTTGCAACTCTCATGGATATTTTTACTTTTTCTGTACACTTTAAAACCTTAACCGAAAAACGTTTTTAAACGATCAAGTATAATGCAATTAATGACCACTTAGTTGTCTGGATCCAAGGCTAGTTTAGCAACTTGATGTAGAGAGTGATGATGGATGCAAACATTTTTACCGAGCATCAATAATCAGGACTACATATCCTGCTCTTGGTGCTATTCATGCTGGGAGTGGGTGAAACTGTATTGTTGGAGGTCCGTACATTAGATCAAATGAACAATGTCATATCTGTCCATTCAAGTTAAAGATCACATGACACTATTTGAAAAGAGGAAGAATTTTCTCTGAGTTTCACATGTGAATCAACAATTGTATTTGGGGGATTGTTGGCCAAGGCACCGGAAGAAACTCTCTTCTCTTTTCAAATAATGTCATGGATCTTTAACATCCACCTGAATAGGCAGATGGAACCATGGATTGATGTATTATCTGAAGGATGGTATGTTTGATAATGTAGCACTTCCCCAGCATCGAAGTGGAGTTTACAGTTCTGGCATGGGGCTTCAACCCACAACCATCTGACTCAGAAGTGAGAGTGCTACCAACTGAGCCAGGCTAACACATCATAGGACCATAGGAATGTTAATTGTATAATTCCAATTTTAATACATGTACTACCAAGTGAGCACATCATTGTTGGTAAGATGTTGTTATGTCCAAATAATTCTACATTTGCAAACCTACAAAATACACTGTCAAAACGCTTTATGATATACTGTATCCTGTGAAGTGCTTAAACACATTCTCTTGAAAGATGCTATGTTAATTAGAGGGATTATTATTCAAAAACTATGTGTAAAAAATACTTCTACTATTTTAAAATGTGCTTATTATACCAAGTGACAAGGATAAACAAGATGAATAGCATTTGAAGATATCTGGACCAACTAAACAGATGAGCTGGAAAAGGACAGATGGAGCTTAATGTGAGTAAATCTAAAGCAATGCATATTGAAACAGGAAACATATGTAGATATTGTATGGTACCCATTAGTTAAGGTGGAAAAGGAAAGGATTTACGTGGGATTATTGATCCTTACCTTAAACTTCTCAGTAGGTCTGATATTGTTGGCAACAATTAAATTGCCTAATTAAATACTAGATTCCAGCTCAACAACATCAGCAAATGATATTTAAAGCTTATACTTTGAGAAATTATCGCAGGTGAGTTTTAAAGCTGTTAAAGATGAGATGGGAGGGTATGAAGTGGACGGACTCCAGGATAGAATTTTTCTAAGTGGAGGGAGTAGCCAGAGAGGTATAGATATATGTACAGGAGATCATAGAGATACGGAAGGGCAAGGCCATAGAAGGAGTTGAACATGATTAAAAACCCTGAACTTGATTGACTGGGGATGGTCAGCCAGAGGAGGTGAGCAAAGAGATGATAGGCTGATGGAGTCTTTTGAGCTAGGACATGAGCTGCAGAGGTCTGGATGGTATGCACTTGTGCAGGGAGGAATTGGAAGTTTGAATAGTCACAAGGACAATTTACTTTAAGACAGGTTCTAATGAAGGGTCATGGACCCCAAATTTTGACTCACTTTTCCTTTCTCCATAGCTGTTGCCTGACCTGTTGAATGTTGCAATTTCTGTTTTTGTTACTTTAAATTGAAGCTGGTTTTATTCTATCCTCAAATAGATCACTGGTGAGTGAACATTTTCAAGATAGAATGCAGTTTGAAACCTTACCTGTTAAAGGATATTGATGCGTGGCTTGTTTTTATTGGAAAAAAAATTGAGGAAAGACCAAAGTTGGCGTTTTTAAATGCTGAGAGGCATGACTGATCTTGATGCAAGCAATTTTTGATGTGGTTTGTAAATGTAGAAATATACGAAAGAAAATCAAAGCTTACACATTTATTTTAAAAGATCTAGAAAAGCTTGATAAAAATCTGATTGATAACAGTACTTATTTACAGGGAGAAACGCAGGTTTAACTAATCTAAAATTCAATGGGCTGTGATGTGCCATGATGTTTCACTGGATCAGGAAGCATTAGGGAGGATTGCTTGATCTCTCTCTCTTCATACTTTCTTACATATTTCACTTGATAGCCATAACGAAAAATGATAAATTAGCGGGTGTCAGCCTGGCTCAGTCGATAGCATGGATGCATCTGAATCAGACCCATGACAGGATATGAGCGCATGTATTCTTGGTTGACAAAGCAATGCTGTGAAGGGGAGAGGATTGGGGATGTTGCATTGTCTCCTACAAAATATACAATCAATTCATTTTACAGTATTTTTTGTGACGTGCTTTGAGACCTCGTCATGATGTGAAAGGCGCGGCATCAAATGCAAGGACTATTGTTATTATTATTCAATGTGTCAGTTTTACATGCAGTCAAACTTCAGATAGATTCAGCAATAAGAATGTTGCTGATAATCTGTGACAGTCTATAAAGATATTGTTATTCCTGTCATGCAAGTGAGTACAGTATTTGAATTCAGGTTTTTATAAACTGCAGATTTAGATTATAAATAAATCATTACATCGCTAAAATTATACAGAAAAAGTTATAAACATGCACCACTAAGAATATTTTTACGTATCCCAGCTAAGCAAGACAACAGAATGATCTCCATTTACATTTAAATTAAGATAAATCTAGTTCAACGCATTACAGGATGGTACAATTTTTTTCCTTTAGATATTTGATGTTGTCGCATTAAATGATAGTGTGCCAATTTCTCATACAGTCTATAAAATCCTGAATATAAGGTGGAGAAGGACTCCATTTATCAAGCAAGACATTTACCATTATTGAAATACATAATTGAGATGGGCTTGAAGGCATATTTCAAACATTCTTGTACCTTGTGGGTAAACTGCCTATATTAGTGCACTTCACCCAGCAGGATTTTAATTTAGTCTCGTCTTTAGATATCATCATTAATACATTTTGGAGCCATGCAAAACACTTTGCTTTACTGTGCAACAGTGACATCTGGTGGTGACTTGTTTACAATATCCAAACCAGACTGAAAGTATCACTTTACCTATGCAATCCATATATGGAAATCTGTAAATTAATCTAAACCTCCAGAATATTTATCCATATTTCATTGCTACTATTCAATCCTGCCTCCCTCATTCCATAGGCAACATTGTCTCACTTCACCCACACCTCAATCTTGATCCTCTTTCCACAATTGCTTTGTAGAATTCCGGACAGTAGCCTTACGATTTATTATAGCCTATCCTAACGGACCTGTTCCCTTCCTGAATCTTACTAAGTCATTTTGAAGGTGATCAGTTATGAGAAATGTTATAGGCAACCAACTTGACTGTGTGTTACCCATTGGAGTGCACCATGCTAGAGTGCGAACCTCTAACATGTACTGGAATTCAACTGGAATTCAGCCTCCCTCATCTTCACCCGCACTAAACTCTGCGCCCCAATTAACCCAGTCCTTGCAAAACTCCACTGTCTGTCTCCCGGTCACAGACTTCTCTAGTGTTTAAATCCCTCCATGCCTTAGCATCCCTTTTCAACCTCCTCCCCACTGACTCGACTGGCTCCAGCCTCCTCCTTTTCACTCAAATTCTCCACCTCACCATATCGGTCGTACCTTTAGCAATTATGACCGAAGCTATGGAACTCTTTCTCTCACTCCCTTTATGTGGCTCCATCTTACTCTATTTTCAGGTAGCATCTGGAGACTTTCCTCTTCGACCTTGACTACAGTCACTTTCCTCCTCCTCCTGGTTCGGCATCGGACTTCACCATTGTTAAGCACTCTGAGACACCACTATAAATGCAAGTTGTTGTTGGAATCTCTTTTTTCTTCAGTTACTCATTGCATATCTCTTCATTCTAATTGGTCATTAGTACCAAATTTTAAGATCCAACAGTCAGTAAGAACCACAAACAAATATACTTGTCATGGACCTGCAAGACTCTTCGATGTTCGATAAATTAGAATAGTTCTAACTCAGTCACTGCCGGATTATTGACTAATAATCTGCAGTTCATTATAACAATGGATCACAGTTCAGGGTGAAATATCCAACTAATGATTGCTGAATACCATTGCTGATTAGCAGTAATGCTACAACAGAACATATCTGCTTTATTAGATACTGACTTCAATTAAGAAACATCTTTTCATATTAAGGAAACTACAATTCTTCATAAGATTATATATAAATCTCTTAGAGTCTCAGCCAAGAATCCTCCAACTAAAAATTTGTCATTTCACTTCACCTCAGTTCAAAGAAACTTCAGCGCCTTGGTATGTCCTCCTGATATGAAAGGGCTCTACAGATGTCATTTTGTTGTTGTTGTTTGCTCATCATGGGCAACTTCAACCTTCACCTAAACTCCCCCTGCACCACCTCCTCCGACTTCACTGCCGTCCTCTCCTCCCTAAACCTCACCCTCCACATTGATTCTCCGACCCACAACCGTGGCCACGCTCTTGACCTCATTATCACCCATGAACTTGACATTTCCGAACTCAGCATCTCGGACAAGGCCAATTTTTCGGACCACTTTTTTCTCTCCTTCTCCTCTTCCATCCCTCTCTCCACCACCAATCCCTCAACTGTACTTTTCTGCCCTTGGAACATTCTCCCCCCTGAGACCCTCTGTGAGGGTCCACCCACAGTGATCCTGAAGCAGCTGTCCAGCTGCTCCATGATCACCTCTCCTACACTTTCAACTCTCTGATCCCCCTTAAATCCAGGTCTATCCCGAAACCCACCTGCTCCCCCTGGTACAACACTCATCTCTGCTCCCTAAAAACCCAAACCCAGCTGCTCGAGCACAGGTGGCAGAAAACCGACCTTACAGTTCACCACGAGCATCGAGCATCTCCACAGCTATCGCCGTTCTTTGTGTCGAGCAAAAACGGCTTACTATTCCAACATTATCCTGGAGGCAAACAACAATCCCAAAGTCCTCTTTTCCACCACCCACCACCTCCTCTGTGCACCCCCTCAGGCCTCCTCAATCTTCACTTCAAATGCGAAGTGCGAGGAGGTCATGGAATTATTTTCCTCAAAAATCCAAAATATCCGCCAGGCAGTGTCATCCTCCTGCCTCTCGTCACCCTCTACCACCCCCATCCCATCCCCCTCACCCTCCCCGTCATCAGCTCCTATATCGACCCCCTTCTTACACTCCTTTTCCCCAGTCTCTCATTCCTCCCTCTCACACACTCTCACCTCCTTGAAGCCCACCATCTGCTGCCTCGACCCCATCCCCACCAACCTACTGCTCACCCAGCTCCCCCTCCTCTGCCCACTGCTGGCTGATATCGTCAACCAGTCCTTCTCCATGGGATCAGCCCCTGCCCCTTTCAAAACTGCTGCCATCACCCCCTCCTTAAGAAACCCTCACTAGATTCCTCAAACCCTAGCCACGACCACCCTATTTCTAACCTGCCCTTCTTTCAAAAGCACTGGAATGCATTGTTGCCAACCAACTCCATGCCCACCTCTCCTCCCACTCCCTCTTCAAACCCCTCCAGTCCAGTTTCCACCCTGCCCACAGTACAGAGACTGTGCTTGTGAAAGTCACAAATGACGTCCTCTCGATCTGCGACCAGGGTTCCCTCTGCCTCCTGATCCTCCTGGATCTGTCGGCTGCGTTCGACACAGTCGACCACAGCATCCTCCTCCACCACCTGTCCTCTGTCATCCGCCTCAGTGGTACCGCACTCGCCTGGTTCGAGTCCTACCTCACAAACCACCAGCAGTACATCTCCACAAATGGCTTTTCCTCCCGCTCTTACCCAGTTATCTGTGGGGTACCCCAGGGATCCATCCTTGGCCTCCTCCTCATCTATCTACTCCCTCTTGGGGATGTCATCCGCAGACATGGGGCACACTTCCACGGATGTACGCGGATGACACCCAACTCTACTTCTCCACTTCACTTTGTGACCCCCAGTCTCCTGCTGTTCTGTCAGCCTGCCTGTCAGACATCAGCAACTGGATGAGTGCAAATTTCTTGTAGCTGAATATTGACAAGACAGAGGCCATACTCTTTGGCTCTCGTCAACGTCTCCATTCACATGGCTCTCACCTCCTCCACCTTCCCAGTCTCCCCCTGAATCTCTCCGAACCTGTGCGCAACTTTGGCGTCAGGTTCGACCCCCAATTATCCTTCCTCCCCCACATCTGGTCCCTCACCAGCACCGTCTTCTTCCACCTCTGAAGGATTGCCCGTCTCCAGCAATACCTCGCCCCAAAAGCCGCTGAAACCCTGGCCCATGCCTTCGTCACCTCACAGCTGGACTATTCAAATGCGCTCCTTGCTGGTCTCCCCTCCACCACAATCCATAAAATCCAACTCATCCAAAAGTCTGCCACCCGCATACTCACCCACACCAAACTTTCGCTCCCCCCTTACCCCAGTCCTTGCCAGATTTCACTGGCTCCCTATCCCCAAGAGGATCAACTTCAAGATTCTCAAACTTGTTTTCAAATCCCTCCAATCCTCTGCACCCCCCTATCTCTCTGATCTCCTCTCTCCTCAAACCAGCTCCCGTTGCCTTTCCTCCACTGAGTCTGGCCTCCTCCATGTCTCCCGAATCCTCCACTCCATCCTCGGCGGCCGTGCCTTCAGCCACTACGCCCCTAGGCTCTGGAATTCCCTCTCTCACTACCTTCGTCTTGCCCCCTCTTTTCTCAGTTACAGGTCCCAGCTGAAGACCTTTCTCTTCGACCGCGCCTTTGGTCACCTTTCTACCCCTGCCCCTGTCTCGGTCCTGGGATCCGCTATTGTGAAGCGCTCTGAGACGCCGTCTGGCGTGGAGGGTGCTAGACAAATCAAAGTTGTTGTTGTTGTGGTTGTTCATGGCTGATTGTAGAACGTTGCTGTGTGCAAATCAACTGCTGCATTTGCCTACCCTAACATATTATATCACTAGTTTATAGTAAAATCCTGTGAAGTACTTTAAAGTGGCCTACTATCCGTCTGCCAGCTAGCTTTTCCTCTATGTTTTTTTGCATATTATTTTTCCTTTTGTTGAAACAGTGATTTGGAAAATTGCCCTTGTAAACAAAAGTA
Organism: Hydrolagus colliei; assembly: GCA_035084275.1. Taxonomy (NCBI): domain Eukaryota; kingdom Metazoa; phylum Chordata; class Chondrichthyes; order Chimaeriformes; family Chimaeridae; genus Hydrolagus; species Hydrolagus colliei. The sequence goes on from CM068743.1 coordinate 88,637,591, forward strand.
CTGCGGTTGGCCGGCTTTCAATTCATATCGTTGACAAATATCTACTTAGTCAGGACCAGTGCATCTTACGGCGCATCCTGTGAGATAAGTAATCCACAATGAGTTCAATCTGATTCAGCTGAGAGCAGGTGACCCGAGGATAGTAACTCACAGAAACAGCTGACAGCATCAGTACCGAATGCACATGTGACATGGCACGTCCATTTGATTGTTTAATACTAACTTTATGCGTTTCTTATTTAAAATATTTACAATCAATTTTATCCTATTTTATCTGGGAGAATTAAAGAGGCATTTTGTTTTGCACAATGACGTTTCGTCTTTGGAACATGGAATTTCATGCAACTGAGCAAGTCTTCTCTGTCCTGCCTGTAAGTGCCCTACTTAGTATGACATTTCACTCAAGTTTCTAGTGGCCATAAAACACAGCAAAAACAATGTTTAGGAGTGTGCATTAGAAACATCTTCCTGTGTCATAAAATGTAGCTCAGACTCGGGATATGAAAATCATCTCACCATCCTTTTGTTGTATGTGAGCAGTGTTAATACTTTTTTCCTGGTCAGCATTAGTATATAGCACAAATTAGTTGAAACACATCTATGAAACAAAAATAAAAATGTATGCTATGTTTAGTTTACGGCCAGTCCAAGCTTTGTCCACAAATATATAATCAATTCACTTTACAGTATATTCTGTGAAGCGCTTTGAGACGTCTAAAAGATATGAAAGTGCTATATCAAATGCAAGGATTATATTATTATTTTCTACTTGAAGAGTGCCTTATGTGCATTCGGACAAATTCTTAAGAAATAATAATCCTTGTATTTGATACATCAATGAAAGGACATCTCAGAGCGCTTCACGGGATTTACTTGAAGTGTAGGAACTGAATATTTAATAAGCAAAAATGCATGCACATTCTCGCTATGCACTCTTTCCACCTCCCTTCCACTTGCCATTTTTCTTATTGGGGAGTGGTTAGGACGGTCTTTCCGCTGTTGAGCCAGTGTCAAGCTGAGGTTCATGGCACCGGAATATTGGATTTGATCTGATTCTCTGTGGCAGTTTCGGTAGTCCAGTTCCTGAACCAGGCAAGTCCACAGTATTCCAAAGCAAGTTGTGTATTTTAGTTAGTTGAAGAGATAAGACAAGCTCCCAACATGGTGCTATATAAATTCAGGTTGGTATTGTATTTTAAAACAAGTTGTGTCCCTCCAGAGAGTGAGTGTACTCCATTCCCGAAACAGAGGTATTTCTATGTGTAGGTGGTTTATATATGCGGCAACTCTCCTTTCAGTTCAACATGAATTTGGAAAATTTATATAGATGAAAAACATAATGTTTCAAAACAGCTTGGTTTCGTAACAAATATTCTAGTTTTCATATTTACAATATACGTTACCCCTTCCTTCTCATGTAGGCCCTGGGTCTTACTGAGTTAGGCTCAGCAGGCATCAACACCGTAGGCACCTCCAGTACCTTGTTCAAGTAGTTATTCTTCAAGCGTGAGTCTAATGCTTGTTGTCAGCCGAGTGAATAATGGAGACCACAGCTGGGACTCAGTTGTGTTCTGATCCGATTTCCACACAAACTCCAGCAAAGGTCACTGAATAGTGATTGGGAATGGGAGCTCTGGATGATTGTTCTCCTCCCGAACGAAAGGCTTTTGAAGCCAGCTGTACAAACTCTGTGGCTGCTCCAACTGACTGCAGCTAGGTTCACCTTGGTGCTTTCTAATCACTGCAACAACACAACACAAAATGCATTTGTCCACTGATGCAGTTAGAAGTTGTTTCATTTAATGGAATAAATTAAATCAAATCATTTTAATTCTGATTCAAAATTTGATTTTGCCCATAAAATATACAATTCACAGTATACTCTGTGAAGCACTTTGAGGAGTCTGAAAGGTATGATGTAGAGCTCGCACATTGTAAGAGAGAGACCTGGGTTCCATTTCAGGCAGGGCAAAACCTTGGGCAAGTTTCTTTGCTCCACGTGCCTGACAATAATCCCTTGAAAACAAATAATACATTGGTCATTTCAAACCATGGCTGTTTGTGGGACGCTGCAGTGCACAATTGGCTGCCATGTTTCGCCCACAAATATATACCCACTTCACTATACAGTATATATGAGATGTCTAGAAGATGTGAAAAGTGCTATATCAAATACAAGGATTATTATTAATATTCATCATATTGAACAAGACCAAAGGAGATTTCACTATTATCATGATTATTATGATTATTAATATTATTGTTGTTATTGTTATTATATCAAATGCAAGGATTATTTGTATTATTATAAAATAAATAATCACTTAAATATGTGATTTATGTATTAAATCTGAACAGTCTTTGAATATCATTCTTACATTCATAGAATGATGGACACATTAAATCTCAGAATAATATTAATAATATTTGCATTATTACATCAATAAAACGTCTGAAAGTGTTCCACGGGATTTCACTGAAAAGTGTTGTGACTGTATATTTGTAGGCAAATGTGACAGTCAGTTTGCACACAGCAACATCATACAAACTACCATGAAATCAATAATTAGTTTTATCTGGGAGATGTTTTACTTGTGCACTTATAGAAACACTTGGAGAGGGTGGTACCTCTGCCAATATGATTATTTGATTTTGATTGCGCAGAAGTGTTCAGTGATAAAACAAGAAATGTGGTGCAATTTCTCCCAGTCATCTCCTAACATTTGACTGAACTTTTGCTAATATTTTCATCATGTTCAATGAACCATAATCCCCACTCTCTTCCCTGTTAGCCCTATTTCCTGAACCTGTAGCCAAGAGAGCATAGTGTTGCAATTTTGTAATCCCCAAACTATGAAAATAAAGATAAAATTTTAATCCACATGATGCCCAATGAAGTAGTGGTATTAATTGTGAGTTTAGCATACATTTCCCTACTGACACAATTAAAGTAGGTGCATGTTCCTTATGTAACTCATTAATACTAATAATAATCCTTGCATTTGATGTAGCGCTTTTCACGTCCTCTAGATGTCTCAAACAGTTTCACAGAATATACTGTAAAGTGAATTTATTGTATACCGTATGTGGGTGAAACACTGCAGCCAATTGCATACGTCAGTGTCCCATAAACAGTTGTGGATTGAAGTGACCAGTTTATTTTTTTTTAAGGGAATTATTATTAAACGTGTGGAGTAAGGAAACTTGCCCAAGAGTGAACTTGCTGGAATCGAACCAAGATCTCTCGCTTGGAAGATGAGTGCTCTAACCGCTGAGCTACAAGACTCCCTAAAATAGTATCTTACATTTGGGTAGGAAAGTAAAACTAGTTTTTATGGGAATTTTTCATAAAAGGCTAGGGTTTTATGAATCGAAATTGAAAAGTGTAATGGTTATGCTTTTGTTGACAAATGGGTGAAGTTATACGCAATTACTTTTAAATGTTGAATTTTTTTGTGTAAAGTCCAATATTTATTTCCTACCTCCAACTGACTATGTAGCTGGACTGTGCAGAAAAGTTTCACAAATCCAACCATTCCTGAAAAACAGATGAATATTTTCCACCTGCCTTGTATGAAATAGCTGATGTGGGTTTATAAAGCAGCACTACTGACAATCTGAACTCAGAGGTTCGCCTTTCATGCTTGAGAAAGTAAATGCATTCTACAACAAAGGGTATAGGATACCCTTACTGGTTCTAGACCAGTAAATGGTGCTGGTAGAACAACAACAACAACTTTATATAGTGCCCTCCATGCCATGTGGTGTCTCAGATCGCTTCAGAATAGTGGATCCTGGGGTTGAGCTGACAGTGGATACAAGGATTCGTGGACAAGGAGAACATAAGAACATAAGAAATAGGAGAAGGAGTAGATCATTAGGCCCATCGAGCCTGCCCCGCCATTCAATCATGGCTGATATTCTACCCTTAACTCCAGCTACCTGCCTTATCTCCATACACTTAATCCCTTTATAAATGAGAAATCTAAGCCAGACCCAGTAGAGCGAAGGCAATGAGTACGGTTGTGAGGAGAGAATAGGTCAGGGAGGTAGGGGGCTGCAGAGGAATGGAGGGATTTGGAAACAAGAGTGAGGATCTTGAAATCGATCCATTCCGAGACAGGGAGCCGGTACAGTCTGGCAAAGACTGAGGTAATCGGGGAGTGAAGTTTGGTTTGGGTGAGAATGCGGGAGGCAGAATTTTGAAAAACCTGGATTTTATGAATGGTGGCGATGGGGAGATCAGCGAGGAGGGCATTGGAATAATCCAGCCGAGAGGTAACAAAGGCATGGACCAGGATTTTGGCAGCTTTTGGGATGAGATATTGGCGAAGATGGGCGATGTGTCAGATATGCATCAACTGCAATATGAATTTATGCATGCATTTGCTGTGAAGTATTATGAAAAGTACGGCAGAACACATTTCTGGAGGTTCACTATGATGGGAGACTGTGTTATATCTCCTTCGAGCCAACGTCTGTGTGACATGCAGAAAATATAGTTTGTTTTATAGGTACTTTCTTTAGCAGCTTGGCTCAGTTGGTAGCACGCTCATCTTTGAGTCAGAAGGGTGTGAGGTCAAGCCCCACATCAGGATTTTGAGATCATAATCCTGGCTGACACTCCAATACAGTTCTGGGGGAAGCACTGTATTTTTAGGTTATTGTACTTCAGTTGAAACATTAAACCGATCTCCTGTGTGGTGGATGTTAAATATTCCATGGCATGATTTGAAAAGAGGATGTTATTCTGGTGTTCTGACTAACAATATTGGTGTGCACAAATTGGCTGCTAGTCTTCTATTTTAGTCTACTGAAATATACAGTCACTACAGTAAATTCCTTTAAAAGTATTCTAGAATGTCTGTCAGACCTCAGAGCACCGCACAAATTTGTTGTTATCAAACTAACAGAAAAAATCAAAAGCAGGTTGGTTGCCTCTTATTAATCTATTCAGATAGTTTCTTCGTCTGTTTGATGAGGAGCACAAAGGAGATATAACACAGTTTCCCATCATAGTGAACCTCCCGAAATGTGTTCTGCCACATTTTTCATAATACTTCACAGCAATGCATGCATAAATTCATTTTGCAGTTGAAGCATCTACAAAATATGTCCCTGAGCTATCAATTGTCATTACTGTAACTTGATGTATCACATCGCGCCCATGCCTCCCTAAGACATGTTAACAGAATATTGTTTCTGTTCCAATGAATGTACAACCTGCCCTATGCTTACTATTTATTTATTTACTGCACTGTATCGACTCACTAATTCTTTCCAGACACCGTGATAGTGCAGCGCTGATTTTTAAAATGAGTGCACTGTTTATTGTGCCATTGTTAAGTGTACTAATTCTACCACTTTGATGATTTCAAGGTATTGTGTAGTGTTAAATTTTTCAATTCCAAGATCAAATCAAATTTTCGTTCAGTATTTTCTTTCCAGACCAACAGATTAATTGTGAGGTGCACTACCACATTACCTTGCAAGTGATTATTCCATCCTAAACCTGCACTGGGCTACCACAGATCACAGGACTTTAATATCTTCAAAGTGATCACTATTAAGAGTGAAGACTGCAGGTGCATATAGATTATTCATATAGTCACCTTATGCAATCACATCTGATTGGCAATCTCTAAAACATATGTGGCTGTGCCCATATTTATTCCTACTTTTCCCTGTTGTTGCTTGTCTTTTGTGATTCAGCAAAGCTGTGGCTTCGTTTTGGTGGACGGGTGTTTGACACATGCGGAAAACCAGCTTCCAAAATAAAACTGATTTGAAGAATGTCCACAATTCTGCACAATCTTATATTTTAGGATCTATAGACATACAAGTGTGGATTAGGTGAAATTTCAGAAATTGGTTTCAGCCTTAGCACCCTCTATAAATTATATTGATTTAATTGCTTCATTTCTGAGGAATCATAAATCAACAGCCAATTTCATTTGTAAAAGGAAGCAAAATTCAACCAGCTACCTCGCGTTTACTGACACATTGTGCTTTCGATTTGATTTCTGTTCCACAGCAAACAGTAATTACAATAGTTTGGTTCAACCTGATTTGTTTTGTTTTACCCAGGACCATCTGTAACCCAGATTGATTTGCTCAGACTGAAGGACCTAGCTTTATCGCTCAATGAATTTTATATTTGTTTATAGTATTCGGTTTATTGGATTTGCACAATTGCACTAATTAACACACTCTTGTTTGACTGTGCCTTAGGCCACACACCTACCCTCCCTGACTTCCACTCTCCCTAATCCCAACCTCCCTGCTCCAAATCCTGACTATCCAGTGCCTTGGGACGTCCTTCCGACGTGAAAGGCTCTACAGATGTAATTTTGCAATATTTTTGTAATTGTATTCCAGTACGTACAATACATACTAAGGGGCTAAACATGTGTTCAATAGTGGATTTGATTTGCTCAATCCTAAATTATTTACAGCTGCAGTGAGTAAAAATTCTGTTCGGCATTGCATGCAGCGCCTTTGGTGATGTGTGACTATAATGGCAGTTGATACATGACTATAATGTGAAATCCCATTAAACTCATACATCAGCAAAGGCATTGCATCTAACACTGAATGAATTTTTTGCCCCTGGGTCTTCTCATTTTCACCTCCAAGTTTCTTAACTTTGCCAAATTGAAAGTTCTGGTATGAATCTTTAGCTTGATTATGACAAGCACAATCAATGTGTATCATCTAGGTTGTTCTCAGTTACTTCTAAATGATTTATTCCTTGATTATTCCTGACAGATTCTTAAATTCAGAAGATTAGTTCAGATAAAGGAGGCCTTTCAGACCATCCGATCTCATCATTCTGGAATATACTCTGCACTGTCCTCCCATCACAACATGAAGTTGTTTTTAAATGAGTCCAGTGCCCTGGCCTCAGCTATCTTTCCTGACTATTTGTTCTAGCCGTTATTTATCCTCTGGGTTTCATTATTTTAAAATGGCATCTGTCCTGAAGTTCCCCTTTGCAATTTTGAAATTATTGTGGATAAAGTGAGAGCAGATCACTGGAAAATAATTAATCATGTCACAGTAATCCGTTATCAGTACCTTAATCATTTCCTCTTAATCTGTTTTCTGACAGATGGTATAACACTGTAGGATGTTCTCATGAGAATCATGTACTTTGGCAGATTATGGAACTACAAATAAAATAAACATATAAATTTTGAGAGATTTCAAATATTTCAGATTGTACATGCTTCTGTGAGAGATTGTATATGTTTGTGTAAGAAATGGGCTTAATAGGTCAAATAAGCCTTTCCCAATTCTTTCTTTCCTCTGTTCTTCAGTAAATAATTTCAACATTTTGCATTTATTATTATTATTTATACAGTGCCCTTTACATGGGGCAGTGTTCCAGAATGCTTAACTAACAATGAAAATAATCCTTGCATTTGATATACCGCTTTTCACTTCTTTGTGATGTCTCACAGAATATACTGTAAACTGATTGTATATTTATGGATGAAACGCCAATTGCGCACAGTAGTGTTCCACAAACAGTCGTGGACTGAACTAGAGCTGTAACTGCATTTCTAGTTTACATATTTACAGCAATCATACAGATGATGGAATAATTCCAAACATGTAGCAGAAGTATAGTTATTTTCCCCTGGTCTCATGGTAGCGCCTGAAGACCTACCCTACAGTCATCTTCCCCAAGCGCACCATCATGCTCAGCCACTGTCAAGCGCTCTGGGATGCTACCCTGCATGAGGGGCGCAATATAGGTGCAAGTTGTTGTTGTTGCTGGACTCAACGGCACAGCCTAACTTGGCATAATTGAGTCCAGAATTTCTTATTGGTAATAAGATAATTTTGTCTAAATTATTCAGATTAATAATAACAACATTTATATTTGGTATATCAATTTTCATATTGGGATGTTCCAAAGCACTTCACAGGTTACACAGTACTGTAAAGTGTAGTGACTGTGTGTTTCACAGACCTATCCAGCAGCTAATTTGCAGAAAATTGTTTTTAAAAATCCTTAAATTGTTTTTGTTCGAAGCAGCTTTGTGTTGAGTAGTGTACTATGAAAACACAGTTTTCAAATTAAGACTGAATTTAAGAATTTTCCACAATTCTGCACATCAAGACAATATAGCCTTCTTAGCAAAATCTAAGTGAAATTTCAGGCTTTTGATTTGGCCGGTATTGAAACCAAATAATCTCCATTTTACTCGGCAACAATATTGATGTTTGCAACCCATCACCCTCATGGAGAGAACGTCTCAGAGAGCTTCACTGGGTTTACTGTGAAGTCTAATGGTTGCAAAATGTGTAGGCCTCAGTTAACCCAATTGGCTGCTGGATTGCACAAAATGACCTGGAATTATTGTGCTGCAATGCAGAAGAACAATCCACAGCTATGACATAGTTATTGCAGACTGTGCCAATCCCAGCTCAGCTTAATTTATATTCATGTAAAGCAGCAGTGCCATTAATATTTAAATCAGATGTAATCTTTCCAAGGCTGTTGGCCGGCAGCCTTTGCACCCAATCTGCCAATACGGGAAGCTGCTTTACTGTAGGTTAGGATGTAACATCTGAAAGCAAAAGGGTGTTTAACATTTTTTTTCAAAATTAGGATGTAACAAGAACCCATTAAGAAAAATAAGAAAATATATTCAATATGAACAAACGTGTTGTGAAATTTATTGAAACTGGTCATCAGCAAAATAACAATTTTATGCATTAACTATAATTAAATTATTTAAAACCATATTAAATTATTAGAAAGAGTAAGTGTAGGCGTGCAAGCATTCTAAAAACCATTGCACAAATACGCAGAATCGTTTTCACTTTAAATATAGTCACTACACTTCACAATTCTTCTGAAGCTTTTTGAGATATTTTGACAATAGGACAAGGAGTCACAATAATTGTGTCAAAGCAACAATTCTTATCATCAAATGCAAATAAAAGGATCATTATCATTTACTTTAAAATCAGTCTAGGTGATAGAATTCAAAATCCTCATCCTCACCTTCAAGGTCCTCTTGTTTTTGCTCCTTCCTACCTCTGTGACCTACTGACCTTATATCAACCTGTTTGCTATATCTACTTGGCAGGTTGCAGCCCGATCCATGTCCCCACCCAACCCAATCCACCATCACCAGTTAGGCATTCAGCCTCTCTGCCCCTGCCCTTTGGAATTCCATCCCACAGTAGCTTCACCTCGCTCCCTCCTTCAAGGCATGTCTCAAGACACTCCGTTTCGACCACCCTCCTATCCTCCCTGCCCTCCCTGCCTGATACCAACCCCCAGCTCAGGTTCAAACCCTGACTGCCCTGCATCTTCAGACATCCTCCAATGTGAAAGGCGCAGAATAAATGTAATTCTGTATTGTATCAGATTAAATAAAATTGCAAAGTCAAAAACCACAGCTTTATAAGTCACAGATAAGAGATAATCACTTTTGTTTCTAAAGTCAGATCCCAACTTTATCTGTTCTGGACCTCCACTAAATTGTTAAATTTGACTGGTCTATGTTTTTCACTTAGACAAGCTCCATTTTCATAAAGTCTGCAGTTATTCTTTCAAAGAGCCAGGACAGACTTGATGGGCTTCTGTGCTGTATATATTAATGGTACAATAACTGAGCTCTGCAATACATGTTTGCCTGACTGCACATACAATATTTACTTCTGTAAGCAATCATAGTAAAATATTATAAACCTGTGTGAAGTTTTTATTTAGATGTGTGGGCTATTTATATATACAGTATATAATATATATACATATTTATAATAAAAACAATTACAAGCTTTGCTCTGTGCTTTTAGCTGTGAATATTCTTCAGTTGTTTGGTGCTCAAACTCATTCAAGGTTATTGCCTGCTGATATCAATCGCAATGCTGAAACCCGTTTTCTTTACTATTAACAAAGATGTTCAGTATTTCAGTTTAGTGGTCTAATGAAACATTAGGGGTTTTTTCCCCATTATTTCACTACCCACAATTTCAGGTTTAATGCTTTTTCATTTTTCTTTTCTTATACTGCATCAATTTAAGATGGTTAGCAAACAAACATATGGGAAGGTTAGAAAAAAAAGGTTTTCACACACAGAGTAGTAAGGATACGGAATGCCATTCCTTCCAGGAGCAAAGGTTGAGGCAGAATTCACATTAGCATTAAATACCTAAAAGTTGAAAACTACAGAGATGTGAGGAAAGGATCAGTAAATACAACTGAAAGGATTGCTCTTAAAAGAGACATCACAGACCACTTGATCAAATGGTATTCTTTAAAGCTATAAATTCCTGTGGTTCCATGCACAATATTTACTTCCAAATTAAGACTACAATTGAGAATTTTCCAAAATTCGACACAATCTTGAAAGCCGCAGTCTGATAATAATAATAATCTTTGCATTTGATATATAATCTTTGCACTTTATCACATCTTCGAGACATCTCAGCGCTTCACAAAATATACTGTCAAGTGACTTGACTGTATATTTTATTGGTGAAATGTGGTAGTCAATTGTGTACAGTTGTGTCCCACAAACAGTGATGGATTGAGTGACAAATTATAATTATTTTTTGTAAAAAAATTTAACAAATTATTACCCCCGGAAAAGCAATTCTCCAATCAACTAAAAATTGGGTTCCTACTTACTGCTAAATAAACAGAGGCATGTGGAATAAGGAAACTTGCCCAACATTTCACCATATCGGGAATCGAACCCAGGTCTCTTGCTTGCGAGATGACTGCTCCAACTACTGAGCTACAGGACTCAGTAATAATAATAATATTACTGAGTCCTGTAGCTTTCAGTGCCTCCTTATGTTTATTATTATTATAATAAACATGAATAAGGCCGCATTTGCATTGCATTTAATTAACATAATTGCAGTTAATATAGTGCCTTATCCTGTCATCATGACCTATCAAAGCACTTAAGGAAATACATAAAGAATAGTGACTTTATGTATATTTTAGACAAAAGAAAAGCAACTTGCAGATTAAATCTGAAATTAAGAACTATCTTCAATTTTGAAGCAATGGTGTTACGAATACAATCTAATTTTTGACCTCCAATTTGATGACTTGGTGACCTGTGATAATTGCACTCATGGAATGATTTGGTGTCTTAAGTTCATGCTAGTGAAAATGCTGTGAATCAGACCACTAAAGCTTTGAACTGGATTAATAACTATGTTGATTTGATTCCTTTCCCACATATTACCAAATATAGCAGCGATTGAACGTCTGCTCTGCATTTGATCAGCATTAATATGTGTTCAGTTCATTTGCTACTACTTAACTGTCTGATGTATTTCTGCACCTATCAATCAAAAGCGAAGGCTACGTACGTGTTTAGGATCTCAAATATGCTATCATCACAAATGTCATACATTCTCCTTACAAATATGTGTCCATCTCCAGGACAGTGGAAGCAACGTGTACACCTCTTGTAAGGAGCTCATTAAAGACACATATTGGATTACAAATGCAGTTCATGATGTTTATCATATTAAATGAGAGTAAAGCAGATTTCCCAGCAGTGTTTTCAATGATAAAATTAGGGAATGCAGGACTGAGCTATTGGACTCTGGCTTGCAGAAACATGGCCTTGTCTTACTGGTTGGTATGAAACTGGCTTTGCATGCTAATAGGCATCAACCTTGCTCAGTTGATAGCACTTTCGCCTCTGAGTCAGAAGTTTGTAAGAATACAATCGCATACAGGACTGTGGTGGGAAGCAATAAAGACTATCAACTCAAAAGTCCAGGCTGACACTCTAATACATCACTTGGGTAATGCTGCATTGTCAAAGGTGCTATCAGGTGAACATTAAAGATTGCATGACCCAATTTGAAAACAAAAGGCAGTTTCTTCTTGTGTTCTGGTCAACAATCCCCCAGATTAAACTGTTCATTCATGTGTGCAATGTCTGGGACATTGCACACAGCGAGTTTAATAATGCTTTTCAGAGTTCATGACTCGGGATGACTTCAAGGAGGTTGTACCACTTCCGCTATCCAATGTGACAAATATCACACAGACCTCACAATTATCAAATTATGTGCACCAGTGTTAAATTTTACACAGTGCATGGATATATGCATACATTGTGGAGCCCTCTAGTGTTTAGAATACTTGCTTCACAAGCAAAGTAACCTGGGTTTGATTCCTGGGCAGGTCAAACAGTTGGGTAAGTTTCCTTAAACCATTCGCTTCTGTTTACCTAGCTGGTCGATTGGCAAATTGCTTTTCTGGGAATAATAACCCACGACTGTTTGTAGGACACTGCTGAACACAATTAGTCACTGTATTTCGTCCACTAAATATACAGTCAATCTACTTTACAGTATTTTCTATAAAGCACTTTGAGACATCTCAAGTAAAGATGTAGTAAATAGTAAGGAGTATAGTAGCCATTTGCAAGAAGATATAGACAGAATGGTAAAATTGGCAAACACACAGCAGATGAAATTTAATATAGAGAAATGTGAGGTGATGCATTTTGGGAGGAGAAATGAGGGGAGGCAATTTAGTACAATTTTAAGGAGTGTGAAGGAACAAAGAGATCTGGGGGTTTGTGTAAGTGATTCTTTGAAGGTGGCAGGACAAGTAGACAAGGCTGTTAAAAAAGCATACGGGATCCTAGGATTTATAAATAGGGGCATAGAGTACAAAAGTCAGGAAGTTCTGACTAAACTCTACAAAACTTTGGTTAGGCCTCAGCTGGAGTACTGTGTTCAATTCTGGTCACCACACTTTAGGAAGGATGTTAAGGCATTGGAAAGGGCGCAGAGGAGATTTACCAGGATGGTACCAGGAATGAGAGACTTCAGTTATGAGGAAAGACTAGAGAGGCTAGGTTTGTTCTCATTGGAGCAAAGAATGTTACGAGGAGGCCTAATAGAGGTTTTCAAGATCATGAGGGGATTCAACAGAGTAAATAGGGAAAAACTGTTTCCACTGATGGAATCTGTGACCACAAGTATCAGTGACTCGTAATCACAGATTTAAAATAGTTTCAAAAAGAAGCAGACGGGATGGAGGAGAAATGATTTCACTCAGCGAGTTGTTTGAATCTGGAATGTGTTGCTTGAAAATGTGGTGGAGGCTGATTCGATAACAACGTTTAAAAGAGAGCTCGACATTTATTTGGGGAGGATGGGTTTGCGCGGGTTGGGGAGAGAGCTGGGGAGTGAGATTGAATTGCTCTTTTCAAAGAGCCGGCACAGATTCGATTGGCCGAAGGCCTCCTTTTGTGCCATAAGATTCTATGATTCTGTGATTCTATGATCTCGAAAATGTGATAAGTGCTATATTAAATGCAATGATTATTATCATTACTATGGTCAACATTATATATAAAGAATATCAACCGTTTGGCAAGTGAAACAGTACTGTATAATAGTGAAATTATGTATTCAGCTGCATAATGGATGTATTTTACACATTAAGTGCAAATGAAACTGTTTAGAATAATTGGCAGTTAGCCCTTGTGGAATCTGTTCACTCTAAGATGCCAAGGAGCTCTTTGAAATTACATCAGCATATTGCTGAGCTACAAATCAGCAGCCAAGGGTTGAATGTGAGGCACGTTTAGATCCTACTCTGCACGAATCATCGTTGTTGGATGCTCTGTCCATCCAAATACTTCACTTGTAATCTTGCAATGGAATAGGTCAGAATGTAACTTCAGTATGTAGAAATTACATTAAAGAATTCAAGTTGGTGCCAGAGATCAATGCATGTTTAAATCTATATTTTTTTGAAAATTGTTTACATTGAAAACGGAAACCAATTGATTGTGTCGCTGTCGTGAATGTTGTTCCAATGATGAAAGCAGATGAAATTTCACGGAAATTTATTTTATACTTGAAAGGCTAATGTTGAAAAATAACTCAATAACTATTGTGAGAAAAGAAAACAAATCAAAATTGTTATTGGACCCAGTCCAAATCATTACTATATTACAGCAAAATGGAATAATGTTTGTGTACATGTTTGGGATGTTGTTTAAGCTATACACTGTAATATTTTATTGCAGGAACAATGATGGAAGAAAGAAAATAGTTTGGACACTTACTTTACTGTGCCTACTCACTTTCAAGGTCTTCTACAGCCTTGCCTGCTCCTACTTCTCTGATCTGCTGACCCCCTATCAATCTGTCTTCCGCCCTCCACTCTGGCTTGCTTCATGTGTCCTGCCTGACCCACCCTACCATTGGTGGCCAGGCTTTCAGCTGTTCTGCCTTCATGCTTTGGAACTACATCCCACAATGCCTTCGCCTTACTCCCTCCCTTGTCTCCAAGGCTGGTCTCAAGACCCTCCTTTTCCACCATGCCTTCAGCCAACAGCCTACCTCTCTGCCCTCCCTCATCACAACTGTGCCCCCACCCTCCCCCATGCTCAGTCCTGTCCCCTGACTGTTCAGTGCCTTAAGACATCCTCAAGCCCTTTAAGCGCTCTGAGATGCCACCCGGCGTGGAGGGTGCTATGCAAATGCAAGTTGTTGTTGTTCTCCTGAAGTGAAAGGCGCTCTACAAATGTAATTTTGTTGTTGTTGTTAATACGAATGTGAAGCATTGAACATCTGTTTCTTGTAGCCATACATACGTTAATAGTATGAGTGAAAAGTGTGAGGTTTATAACAGAAATAACAAGGGTAGAATTTAATAATAATAATCCTTGCATTTGATATAGCGCATTTCATACCCTATCGATGTCTCAAAGCGCTTCACAGAATATACAGTACTATAAAGTAAATTGACTGTATATTTGTGGTTAAAACACAGCAGATAATTGCGCACAGCAGGGTCCCACAAACAATCGTGGTTTGAAAATGACCAAGTTTTATTATTGTGCTTTTTTTGGACAGCTTTTGTGGAGTAAAGAAACTTGCCCAAGGTTTCGCCCTGATCTTCCTGGATTCGAACACAGGTCTCACACTTGTAAGCCTCTAACCACTGAGCTACAGGAGCTCCACAATTTCCCATTAGTCTACATATAATAGGAACACAATTAGGCATCATTTGGTAGTTAACCAACTACCAAAAATCGTTTACATTGAAAACGGAAACTGTATATTTACTTGGGGGTAGAAGACACCTCCACGCAATGGTTTCTTTAGCTTTTTTTCAGATCAATCACTGACATTACTTTTGATACATGATAGTTTGGATTTAAAAGTTTAGCAACATGAATGACTTTACATTGTTCTTTTACTTTGTAATGGCTAATTTCAAGCCTTGGACCTGGAGAAGAGAAATAAGCATGCTCCTCAGCCAGATTCAAGGTTTTTTTCACATGGGTTGAAGCTATGGTACATACGTACATACTAATTTGATGTGAGGAGAGGTAAGCTCGATCTCAGAAGCTGAACTGGCTCTAATGTGACGTGTTTGGGAATGGAATATTGAAACTGTCCCTCTGTGATGATATCAGCAGTCTGATCCATTGCCTGTAGCGTCTCAGTACCTCTGATAACAACCCAGTCAGCTTGGCTCATTGGTAGGACCACTAACTATTCACCCTCTCCCACTCTCCTTCCCCCTACCCCGACCCTCCCCTGCCTCCCCTACCCCACCCACCCACCCCCGCCCCCCACTCCCCCACTCGGGTCCCAATCTGACTATACAGTGCTTTGGGACGTCCTCCCGACATAAAAGGTGCTTTATAAGTGCAATTTTGTTGTTCTTGGAGGGGCAAACTTGCGGAGTCCTGTAGCTCAGTGGTTACAGCACTCATCTTATAAGCAAGAGACCTGGGTTCAATTCCAGGCAAGACAAATCCTTCGGCAGGTTTTTTACTCTACCTGCCTGATAATAACCCCTCAAGACAAAAATCAATAATAAATTGGTCCTTTCAAACCACAACTATTTGTAGGATACTGTTGTGTGCAATTGGCTGCCATGTTTGGCCTACAAGTACACATTCAATTCACTTTGCAGTATATTCTGTGAAGCATTTTCCGATATCTAGAAGAAATAATAAGGAGCTATATCAAGTGCGAGGATTATTATTATTATGCAGTATTAGCTGGTTAAACTCCAGAATTACCCCAACGCACATGCTTGAGTCCCCAAGCCTAGGCTATTCTTCTAATAACACCAGTCAATGTGTATTTAATAATGTCCCACTAACAACCATGAAGAAAATTATTCATTTTATTCCTGTGATTGTTCACCTAAAAATACAGTCATTGGTTTTCACAATAAATTGCCAAGAAGCTCTTTAAGACATCTCAATGACACGATAAGGCAATAAATCAACTGCCAGAATTATTATTATTGTTGGTCAGAACATTGGAAGAAACTCTTTTCACGTTTAAATAGTGTTATGAATTGTGTAACATCCACCTGAATAGAGAGACAGACTTTGTGTTAACATCTCAACAAAGGACAGTTCTTACTTGTTTATAGTTTGATGTCCAAGATTCTATTTATTGCACTTTAGCTTGAAATAAAATAATATTCTCAGGCATTAAGCGGATTGCTGAGCATGTTGAAGTCATATAAGACAAAACCTCTGTGATGTCTTTGTTTGTCCTAAAGATGAAATATAAATCAATGGAATTGATCAACTTGTAAAAGTGTGAAGGGAAAATGTGGAAGACAAATATCCTCTCCATTGCATTTAAGACAAGCTTTTTCAAGAGACATTTGTACGAGTTGGTTTCTAAAGATAATATAATGCTGCACAGTGAAAAACAGTGTTGCAGTTGTATTTAGTATGTATGTTGTAAAGAAAATAGTGATATGCAAAGATCTGAATGCTTGACTGACAGAATGAGAATTGTGAGTGACTGATTGAATGAGAACTGACTGACTGACTGACTGACTGATACAGAGACCTGAGTGGTTGAATAACTATCTGAGTGATAGACATGAACTGAAGTCTGTGCCATGAGGAAAGGCTTGTCACCCATCCAGCTCTGGATCAGTCATCAGGCAAATGTACTAATTTATCGAATAAAAGTAAAAACCGCACAGAATCCTATCACAAAAAATAATACAATCAATAAAGCAGTCAACAATGTGGTGGGAGGTATCCTCCTTAAAAGAAAGAAGGTTCAGAAACTGCCAGAAAGAGATGAAGAACTCTGGCATATACAAATATTGAGCTGTGCCAGCTGTCAAGAAGCTGAATGGAAAGGAATAAATAAAAGAGAGATCAATAATTCAAGATGAGAAAATAATAATCCTTGCATTTGATATAGTGCTTTTTACATCTTCCAGACATCTCATAGCGCTTCACAGAATATACTGTAAAGTGAATTGACTGCATATACGTGGGTGAAACACAGCAGCCAATTGCATACAGCAGTGTCCCACAAACAGTCGTGGAATTGAAATGACCAACAACAACAACAACAATTTATATTTATATAGCGCCTTTCACGTCGGGAGGACGTCCCAAGGCGCTAAACAAGAGGCGTGTGACCCGAGCTGGGAGGGGAGTGTTTGGGAAGGGGTGAAACACGAAGGGGAGGTAAAAGAGTTCGGGGTGGAACAAAAGGCACGATCGAAGAGGAAAGTCTTCAAATCGGCCTTGAAAGAGGAAAGGGAAGAGGTGAAACGGAGGGATTGAGGGATGGCATTCCATAGGGTGGCAGCGGAGAAACTGAAGGCCCGTCCTCCGATGGTGGGGCGGTTCGGGCGGGGGGCTTGGAGCAGGCCAAGTCCTGTTGAACGGAGGGTCCAGGTGGGCTTGTAGGGGGAGAGTAGATCGGCTAGGTAGGATGGGGCAAGGCCGTGCAAGGCCTTATAGGTGAGGACGAGGATCTTAAATTCGATCCTCTGGAGGATGGGGAGCCAGTGGAGACGGGCGAGGGTGGGGGTTATGTGGTCGCGGAGGCGGGTGCGGGATAGTACACGGGCTGCAGAGTTTTGGATGGCCTGCAGCCTATGAATGGAGGAACTGGGGAGGCCGACTAGGAGAGAGTTTCCGTAGTCCAGCCGTGAGGTGATGTACGCGTGCACGAGTGATTCGGCAGCACGGGGGGTAAGATAGTTGCGGAGCCTGGCAATGTTGCGCAGGTGGAAATAGGCGGTGCCGGTCAAGGCGCGGATGTGGGGGAGGAAGGAAAGTTTTTGATCGAACATGATGCCGAGGTTCCTGATTGGCTTTGTGAGGTGGAGAGTGCAGCCTTGGATGTTGAGGCTGGCAGCGCCCGATATGCGGAGGCACTGGCTTGAGCCAATCAGAAGGGCCTCGGTCTTACTCACGTTCAATTGCAAAAAGTTGTCCCTCGTCCACGATTCGATGTCGGACAGACATGCTGTCAGAACATCGATCGTCTGGGGGTTGAGGGATGAGGCAGAAAGGTACAACTGGGTGTCAACCAATTTATTATTGATTTTTTGAGGGATTATTATCAGGTGTGTGGAGTAAAGAAACTTGCCCAAGGTTTCGCCCTGCCTGGAATTGAGCCTAGGTCGCTCACTTGTAAAGTCAACTAATGGTTGATTTAACCTGTAAACTTTTTCCCTGACCAACTTTAAATAAACCCTTTATAGATCAAGATAACGTTTGCCACCTTCTCTGCAAATTTTGCATAAAAATAATGTCAAAATGGAATGGGACAACTGCAGTCCCACATCCACCATTAACTATTAACCGCGCTGGTGATCGGTAGCAATGGAGCAAATGATCACTCAATAGTTAAAGCAAAAGTCATAAGAGAACATTGATTAAAACACAAAATACTACAGACCTGGGAATCTAAAACAAAAACAGAAGTTGCTGGGGAAACTCAGCAAATCAGGAAGCATCCATGGAGAAAGGAAAGCAAGTCAACATTTCGATTCCATGACCCTTCGTCAGAACTCAACATTGAATGGTTTGCCCAAGTAGTTATTTAATCCTTTTTAAATGGTATTTGATAAATGTTCAAATAATACTTGCATTTGATAAAGGGAGATGCCTTAAAGTGACAATATTTTGTGGTCAAGTGCAGAAGCCAATTTACTACAGTAATAGCCTACAAATAGCTAGGCTATCATTAGCAACACCTGGAAGGACAGTCAGTTACTGGGGGCAGTACGACTTCCCACTTAGCTCCTCCAAACCTCAGGCAATGACAGCACCGTCATGCTGGCACAAGCCAGTTTGGAAGCTTGCAGTCTTGTTCAACCCTCAACTATCCTTTCTACCCAACATGTGTGCCATACCTGCTCTGCCCTCCCTGAACTCCACAACATTTCCCGGCTCCACCACTGTCACATGGCCAAAACGCTTATACAAGCATTCATAATATCCAGGCTGAATATACAAACGCCTCCCTCCACAAGCTGCAGATCATACCGCACTCTGCAGCCCATGCCCTCTCCCGCACCAGGCTCCATGACCCCATCAGTCCCCATCCTCACCTGACTCCACTGGCTCCACATCACAAAGCAGATACATTTCAGCATCCGGGTCCTTGCCTTGAAAACCCACCATGGTCTTGCTCTCTCTCCCCTGCCCCCACAACCTAAGCCTCTACCAACCTCTCCATTTCCTCCAATCAATTTGCTCCGACTTGCTCCATGTCCACGACCCCACCATTGGCAGGCAGGCTTTCAGCCATTTGCCCCATACCTTGCCTCCCCCCATCTTTGACCTTGCTTTCAATTAACCTCCCTCCCCACTGCCCTCCCCAATCCCTACCCCCAGTTCAGGTCTGAAATATTGTCTGCCCTTGGGACATCCTCCCAACGCGAAAGACACTATACAGATGTAATTTTCTTGTTGTTAATCCTGCAAGCCAAAGTCCTAATGGGAAGTGTTTTCCTATCTGGAGAAGCAACAGGAAAGCCTGTCAGACCTGATATTAATAGCAAGTTGTGTGGATTTAACTGGTTAGAAGCCAGCAGTACCTCAAAGCATGCTCTATGGTCTCCGAGCCTTGTCAACCTCCACCTAATACTTTCCAGAATTAGGTAAACAGGATGTGTCCCTCTGGAAAGAGAGTGCACCTTCCATTCCAACAAATCTATCTCTGGGATATCCATGTGGGATGCATTGAATTTTCCGCTTGGTTTGGATACTCTTAAACAAAGTGATGGAGATGCTAGGGAAATGCTAGAGAAACAACTTGCCTCCAATAATGAATAATGATTTTTTCTCCTTTGTTTCACCTCTATTGACTGTGTTGTTCTCAAATAGCAGGGACATAATTTGAAACAATATGTTTGACATTCCCCTTCATGACATACAGATGACCATCAAGAAATGTTTTGAAGGCCACAATGGAACACTTGATGACTTGTATAATTTCTCTGCAGTCCGATACCTTGCTGCAGTGAGCATATAAACAAAATATATAAAAATAAATGTAAAAACAAACCTGCGCACTGTATACAGTGACATTTTTGAAATACAATCTCAAGACTGACTGATTTCCTTCCTTATATATTACACTTGGTGTCTAATATTATATGCTATATTTCAAACCAAATTCCATTTGATAACAAAATGTTATACATTGTAATTGAATTTTTCATCCATCCCTGAAGCAAAGGATTGATTGACCAAGGAATTGAATGCTTGCCCTGCCCTTATTTAGGCACCATGGTTTGGTTCTAAGTGATTTAATAATAATATTCCTTGCATTTGATATTACATTTTTCACGTCTTCAAGATGTCTCAGAGCACTTCACAGAATACACTCGAATGTGAATAGACAGTATATTTGTGGGTGAAATGCGGTAGCCAATTGTGCACAGCAGTGTCCCACAAACAGTTGTGGATCGAGAGATAAAATAATTAATTGTTTTTAGGGATTATTATCAGGCATGTGCCCAAGGTTTTGCCTTATCTGGCAAAGGTCTCTTGCTTGCAAAGCGAATGCTCTAGTAAGAACTGAAGTGAGTGAGGCATTCAGAACTGAAGTGAGTGATCAATTTTATTTGGGGGGATTGTTGGCTAAGATACTGAGAGAAACTCTTCTCTTTTTGAATAGTACCTTGATATGTTTAACGTCCACCTGATCAGGTAGATAATATCTCAATTTAATATTTCATCCAAAGGATGGCACCTCCAACAATGCTGTTCACCCCAGCACTTTGTTTTAATGTTATCCTACATTATAGGAGCTCAAAGTCCAAAAATGGATCTTCAACCCCTTAACTATCCGATTCAGCCTTAGCTGCACTCAAACATTGATCTCTGTAAGCAGTAATGGAGCAGAACCTTTTTCACACCCAGCCATTTTACAGAGCTTCAACATGTAATTAAGAGCACTTTCTAGTCAATAAACTGATGGTAATTAAGGAACAGAAGGCATTCAGAAATACACCATTGCAATACCATTGTTGTGTCCCCAGTGTGATGGTTATGTTTATTGAGCTCAGTGATATAATTGTAATTGCTCCTTCACAGGTTGTAATGAACAAAATGATGTAATTTAAAGCAATCAAATGAAAGTAAGATACACACTCTTAAAGATAGAACCTTATTTTGGTCAATACATTAAGAAATTCTAGAAAATAACACTTTCACCAATAAGACCAGTAATTCCCCAAACTGCAGTATATATACCATGTCTACTATGATGGACTCTATCCCACTTGTTTAGTTTCCTGAGGGTAAATTCTACAACATTTCTCCTTCATCTCACAGGTTATTTTACCGAAACTGCAGGATATCTGTTTAACCTGAAGAATGTCATTGTTCAGCGCTCACTGGTTGCTTGCAGTAGATGTGTTATTTCTGTGATCCCAGCAAGACTGGAAATCTTCATTTGTCTCAAAGTCTGTTTAGCCCTTAAGAACCTTGTTCATAACCCAATGCTTACTCAACTTTTTTGCAAAAATAAGACAACCAAAGGAGTATTGTAAAGGAAAGGCAGAATACTGCAAATGCTAGAAATCTGAAATAAACACGGAAGTCACTGAGAACACGCAACAGGTCAGTTAGCACCAATGGAGAGAGGAAAATGCCTTAACTTTTCAGGCCGATTTCTTCAAAACTGTATTGTAAAGTTTTGGGCTTCAAAGGGATGGGACTGACAGCTACATGGTCAGCCTATACTCTATTGTTAGGGTTGAACAGGGGTACACTAGAGGTAAAAGGGGGAATTAGCATTAATGGAAAACTTTAGTCATCTGATTCCTAAAACAAGTCTGTACACACTTGTATTTTTTTGGCCACTCAAGGAATTATGAAAACCCATTACCATGCATTATTGTTTCCAAAGTAGACTGAGTGTTCCACCTTTACAATATAAGACACCTACACATGGACATTCCCATACATTGGAATGGAATCCCCACCCTCTCCTTGAAGGGACGTTTCCTTTTTACATAATCCGGATAATTACTTAGTGCAGGTTGGCAAGAGTAAATATTTAGAGACTCCAGAGTGTTAATTGGGGTTTAAGCAGCTAAAAACAGCTAAAAATATTGGAGTTTAAGCAGTTAAAAACAAATAATGTAATTTTGACATTCCAAAGACAATGCGAATCGACTAACAATCAGGTTCCTTCTTACTGCTAGGTAAACAGAGGCATGTGGAGTAAGAAACCTTGATCAACGTTTTGTCCTGCTGGGAAACTAACCCAGATCTCTTGCCTAATAACAATAATCCTTGTGTTTGATGTAATGCTGTTTATGTCCTCTAGACATCTCAAAGCGCTTCACAGAATATATTGTAATGTGAATTGAATACATTTGTGGGTAAAATGCAGCAGCGAATTACACACAGCAGTGTTACACAAACATTAGTGGATTGAAATGACAAAATTATTATTGGTTTTTTTGAGGGATTATTATCAGGCGTGAGGAGTACGGAAATTTGACAAGGTTTTGCCCTGCCTGGAATTGAACTCAGATCTCTCACTTGCAAGGCGAGTGCTTTAACCACTGAGCCACAGGACTCCAGGCCCCTACCCCACATAAAGATACAAGTTGTTCTTGTTATTCAATTATTCTGAATTCCTTTGCCACTCATAATCGGAAGAGTGTTGCATTGCAAATGTATCAATTTGCACCACAGCATTAACAATTTGAATAAATTCTGGCTCCACTACCGAATGGTCCCTTCAAAGTCATGTGGCCCAATAGACTGCCCAGGAACTTTTAAGGAATATTTTAAAACTATTATTAAACAGATGTTCTCATTTGCATGGATATTATTTGATCGATTTTGAATGGCTAATATAATAAAGTGAGAGAAACATTAATAAGACCAGAGAATCAACAACACCAACTTTGATTTATATAGTGCCCTCCGTGCCAGACAGCATCACAAAGCACTTCACAATGTTTGGGAGAAGAAATGAAGGGAGGCAATATAGGCTAGATAGTACAATTTTAAATGGTGTAAAGGAACAGAGAGACCTGGGGATTTGTGTTAGTGACTCGTTGAAGGTGGCAGGACAGGTAGACAAGGCTGTTAAGAAGGCATATGGGATACTAGGCTTTATAAATAGGGGTATAGAGTACAAAAGTCAGGAAGTGCTGACTAACCTCTATAGGACTTTGGTGAGGCCTCAGCTGGAATACTGTGTTCAATTCTGGTCACCACACTACAGAAAGGATGTGAAGGCATTGGAAAGGGTACAACGAAGATTTACTAGGATGGTGCCAGGATTGAGGGATTTCAGCTATGAGGAGAGGCTAGATAGGCTAGGGTTATTCTCTCTGGAGCAGAGAAGATTGAGGGGAGACCTAATAGAGGTTTATAAGATCATGAGGGGTTTCGACAGGGCAAATAGAGAAAAACTATTTCCACTCGTGGGTGAATCTGTGACTCGTGGTCACAGATTTAAAATAGTTTCAAGGCGAAGTAGAGGGGAGCTGAGGAGAATTTTTTTCACTCAGCGAGTTGTTCGAATCTGGAATGCATTGCCTGAAAAGGTGGTGGAGGCTGATTCGATAACAACTTTTAAAAGGGAATTAGATCTTTATTTAGGGAGAACGGGTCTATTAGGCTATGGGGAGCGGGCAGGGCAGTGGGATTGAATCGCTCTTTTCAAAGAGCCAGCACAGACTAGATGGGCCGAATGGCCTCCTTTTGTGCCGTAAAATTCTATGATTCTATGATTCTATGATTCTATGAATAGCGAAATCTGGGCCAAGCCATGGGGAGGGGAAAGGTAACCAAAGGCATGGTTGAACATAAAGGTCTAAAGGCGCAACCTGGAAATGGAAATGGTGGGGGATTGAAGGAGGGAGTTCCAAAGTTTTGGGGAGTATTGACTGAAAGCACAGCCACCAATGGTGGAGTTCAGGATTCGGGGATAAGTGGGAGACCAGACCCAGTAGAGCGGAGGCTAGAGAGTAGGAGGGTGCAGAGGAGTGGAGGGATTTAAACACAAGAGTGAAGATCTTGAAGTTAATCCGCTCTGTGACAGGGAGCCAGTGAAGTCTGGTGAGGACTGGGGTAATTGGAGAGCGAAGTTAGCTTCGGGTGAGAACAACAACAAAATTACATTTATAGAGCGCTTTTCAGGTCGGGAGGACGTCCCGAGAATGTGGGTGGCGGAGTTCAGTATGAGCTGGATTTTGTGAATGGTGTCAGAGGGGAGACCGATGAGGAAGGCATTGGAATAGTCCAGCCGAGAAGCGCTTTGGGACGTTGATAAGATGTGGAAAGAACTATATCAAATGCAAGGATTATTATTATATGGCAGCCTATTTGTCCACTGCAATGACCACAAATATCCACGATGTGAATGACCAAGTTGTTATGAAGGAGCTGAGAAGTTAGCAAACTGAGTTCTAAGATGATGCAACATTTCTCTTCTTTTGGTCCTCTTTAGGCAAGCATTGATGAAAGTATTAATGAACTTAACTTTCACTGCACCAGAAATACAAACCAATATAAGTCCAACTGCTGTTTTGACAAGCAGCTCAATGGGTTAGTTTTTGCCTTCCCATTTCATCTTTATATTGTTTGCCTAACACAGAAATGGTGTCAAAATCAGTTAATTAACTTTCCCTATTTGTCAATTTTAAATTAATATGCAAATTCAATTAAATTCTGCAAAGTAATTTTCAATGACCTTTAAAGGTGGGCATATTGCCTGATTTCTGCTGTTTTACATGTTACCTTTCTGGTATAAATGTGTTTTAAATATCAAAATCTAATGACAAGGGTGAGATTAATTGGACACAATGGAGTTATCTGGGTTTGTTGTAGATGTAAAGGGTAGTCTGTCCATGTAATTTAAAGAAAAACAGTCAATTTAATTACAGTGCATATTGAACTTACCAAAAAGAATAGTTCCTGCACTTCATCAAAGACAGCATTGTTAACTTAAAAAAAAAAGTCCATACAATTCAATGGTACTTTATAACTTAAAGTATCCTACGACCAAGCCGGTCCCTTCACTCTTGAATATGAGCTGTCTTAATGAGCCCTTACCCTATCTACCCCACCATCAGTGGGCAGGCTTTCAGCTCTTCTATCCCTGCTATCAAGTACACCAGGACCTACTGACTTGCTCCCTCTCTCACCTAGTTTAAAGTCCATCTCAATACATATCTATACAACCACATTGTTGATTATCTTACCCTTCTTCACCTCTTTCGGCTTTCACCCCCAGTTCATGTGCCCAGCCAACTGTTTGGTAACGTGCTTTGAGACATCCTCCTGATGTGAAATGTGTAGTATAATGTAAATGTTATTATATTACAGGTGAATAGATCACATTATTAGAGAATGAAACCAGAGACTCATCGTTGAATTGAAAATAACATTATGCTATGAGCAGCACTGAATGTTAAAAAAAAAGACTATCAGAGGTAGTAAAAACAGTCTTTCCCAGGACAGGATGAGCTGAACAATGGATAAGAATTAAATGTTTGATTATATGGAAGGAACTGTTATGTTAAGTGGTGGTGCTGCTTTACTCAATTTGCTGTGCCCTAAGCAACAATCCCCCAGATGAAATTAGCGAATCACTGTATAATTCTTGCATTTTCATATAGCGGCTCATCACATCTTGGAGACGTCTGAAAGCGCTTCACAAAATATACTGTAAAATGAAATGACTTCATATTTTGTGGGCTAAACGCAGCAGCCAATGGCACACAGCAGTGTCCGACAAAAAGTAATGGGTTGAAATAACCAATTTAATATTATTCTTTGAAAAAGTTAAGAGGTTATTACCCTGTGTCTGCCAAAAGCAGTCTGCCAATTGACTAACAACTGGATAACTACTTACTGCTCGGTAAACAGAGGTGTGTGAAGTAAGGAAACTTGCCCAACATGTTGCTCTGACAGGAATCACACTCAGTTCCTCTTGCTGGCATGACAAGTGCTTTAACTGCTAAGGTACAGAACTCCACAATATGTATGTGCAAATGGAGCATTTCTGTGCCATGGCAAATTGGCAAGTTGACTCACAAATTCACAGTGAAATATCGTGAAATGTTTTTGGGACAGCGCAAGAACATGTTAAGGTGCATTTGCAAATGCAAGCATTATTGATTATTATTACAGTAGAACCCCATTTATCCGTGACTCGATACACCGGCACTTCCGTATAACCGGCACGCCCAAAAAAAAGTCACCATTCGATAAACTGGAACTTATCCGGAACAATAGCAGTGGAGCATTTGTAAATGCATAAATAATAACATAATAACAGAATATTGTATTGGTACGTATTGTTAAAACTACTCTCTTGCGCTTTTTACCTTTGCTGGTAGAGCTGCGCTTAAAACCATGATGCAGCAGTTGAGGTTTATAGTCCAGCGATTCTTTTTAAAAGGGAGCGGGTGAAAAAAACAGAGTGCGTATGACTTTAAAGTCATACTAGCCACAAGCGATAATGCTAGCCGATAATCCACATTGTCGCGCAGGTGCAATATTTCAGTTTGCCGCTAGTAGAGTCTAGGGCTCTCGACTTGCAGCTAGTAAAGTCACGCAACTTTAAAATCGCGCTGCCATTTTTTTCACCTGCTTGGCGTCCATTTAAAGAAGAATCGCTGGACTGTAAACCTCAATCAGTAAAAGTGTGAAGTGCAATAGAGTAGTTTTAACAATAAGTACCAATATAATATTCTGTTATTATCTGTTATTACTTAGTCTGGTGTGTATGGTGTGTGTTAAAAGAACTTGAATTTTTTTGCAGTGGGTTTTCGGCCCCCTCGAATATCCGGCAGGCGCTTTAAAAGGTATTGGCCAGGTCCCATGGGTGCCAGTTAAACGGGCTTCTACTGTACTATGCTTGGAAAGATATTTTAACAATTAGATTGAAAATGCAGGATTCACAAACTAGTTAGACCTTCCAGTTAGTGAACAATACATTTGCAACCCCAAACAGTGGGAAGTGGGAAGACATATACATTGATGAAATGGAGTCTATCATGCAAATAAATATCATACAAGACTTGGGTCTTGATTTACTCTATCTATGTTGCGATTGAGAGAAACTGCTGCTAGAGTAGATTGAGTAAATTTATTTACTCTAGAGTAAAGTTAGAGTTTACTATAAGTACACTTAGAGTAAGTTTAGTTAGAGTAAAACTAATCTCAAACAGAAAAGAAGAATTTAGCAATTTCTTAAATAAACCTTCAGTTTTTTTCTAAGAACAACAAAAAACTGTCTTCAAACGTGAGATTTACCGGTAAATCAATATGTCAAATTTCCGATGCTCTTAAATGCTACATGAATAGAGTTAATCTATCACGTGAAATTTTATCTCACATGACCATAAAAAAGCCTTGCTTTTGATGTAAAACCTTGTCTCATCATGAGAAAATCTCAAAGAATTTCACAGTATTTTATTTTAAAGCATTGAATATTATCACCAAAAATGTTGTGGAGTCCCGTAACTCAGTGGTTAGAGCACTCACCATGAAAGTGAGAAACCTAGGTTTATTTCCAGGCAGGGAGAAACCTTGAGCAAGTTTCCTTATTCTAAACCCTAATAATAATCCTTAAAAACAAATTTGGTCACTCAATCTGCAACTGTTTGTAGGACACTGTTGTGCACAATTGGCTGCTGCATTTCACCCATAAATATACAATCAATACACTTTACAGTATATTCTGTGAAGCGTTTTGAAACATCTAGATGCTTTGGGATGTCTAGAAGATATGAAAAGCGCTATATCAGATACGAGGATTATTATTATTACCAACATTATACAGTATATTGTATAGGCATTGTTTCACACTGCATGTGTCTTCTAAGGTTACCACTGTTCTCAAATGCTGCACTTACTGATGAAGAGAAGGTCAGTTGATTTCTGATACAGTTTTTCATCTAGTCTTGATGTGAATTAGCTTTTGAGGTGCAAAATCAACGTAGCTGGTGATCTGCTAGAACATGGGTTTATGCTGAGTTGACTGAGAGGATTAGTTCAGGCTGTACTATTGAATTGAGTGTCAATACGCAGACCATAGAGGCTCGCACTTTAAGAAGTGTAATTTAGTGAGTATTGGAAATTGAACTTCACCTATCGAGCCATAAGTCAGCATGAGTTAGCGCCAATATTCAGGGAAGGCAGGAGGAAATAAAAACGGTGAATGCTTCACAGTTACACTAAAATATGTCAGGTTTAATTTGCAGTGTTTCCTCAATAAACTACTAAAAATAGTGGAGCTCCTGTAGCTCAGTGATTAGAACACTCGCCTTACAAGCGTGAGAATCATAAAATCATATCATAGTATCATAGAATGTTACGGCACAGAAGGAGGCCATTTGGCCCATCGAGTCTGTGCTGGCTCTTTGACCGAGCAAGTCCCTTTAATTAACCCCAATCACCAGCTTTCTCCCCATAATCCTGCAAACCCGTCTTCCCCAGATACCTATCTAGTTCTCTCTTAAAAGCTGCTATCGAATTGGACCTCACTACCCTTTCAGGCAGATCATTCCAAATTCGAACAACTCTCTGAGTAAAAAAATTTGTTCTAACCTCCACTCTACTTTTTTTGGTAGATATCTTAAGACTGTGACCACGGGTCACAGACACAACTATCAGTGGAAACAGCTTTTCCCTATCTAGTTTGTCGAAACCTTTCATGATCTTGAAGACCTCTATCAGGTCCTCGTGTAACCTTCTCTGCTCTAATGTGAAAAGTCCTAACTTCTCCAGTCTGTCCTCATAGCTAACGTTCCCCATTCCTGGTATCATTCTCGTCAATCTCCTCTGCACTCTTTCTAGTGCCTTAATGTCCTTCCTGAAATAAGGTGCCCAGAACTGGACACAGTAGTCCAGTTGAGGCCTAACCAGTGTTTTGTATAGGTTGACCATAACCTCCCTACTCTTATACTCTATGCCCCTACTAATAAAGCTCAGTACACCAAATGCCTTTTTTACTGCCTTATCTATTTGCCCTGCTACCTTTAATAATTTGCTTACTTGAACACCCAGATCTCTCTGTAAGTTCACCCCTTTTATGATTGAGCTACCAAGTCTATATTGCCACCTATCATTTTTCCTACCTAAGTGTATCACCTCATATTTATCCACATTGAAATCCATCTGCCACATGTCAGCCCATTCCACCAATCTGTGTATGTCTGTTTGCAGTTGGTTACAGTCCTCCTCACTAATTACTACCCTACCTAACTTTGTACCATCTGCAAACTTGGAAATAGTGCTCTCTATGCCCAAGTCCAGATCATTAATATATATTAGAAAGAGCAGTGGTCCCAATACCGATCCCTGGGGGAAACTGCTGCACACCTCCCTCCATTTCGAGAAACACCCATTAACCACCACCCTCTGCTTTCTGTCACTCAGCCAGTTCTTAATCCAAACTGCCACTGTCCCCTTAATACCGTGGGCCTCCAATTTTTTTTATTAATCTCTTATGGGGTACTGTGTCAAAAGCCTTTTTGAAATCCATGTAAATAACGTCCACCGCATTTCTCTCATCAACCCTCGCAGTCGCCTCTTCAAAAAATTCTATTAGATTTGTTAGGCAAGATTTGTGAGCCCTGTGTTCGAATCTAGGAAGATCAGGACGAAACGTTGGGCAAGTTTCCTTACTCCACACGCCTAATAATAATCCGTCCCAAAATAAACACAATAATAAAAATTGGTTATTTTCAATCCACGACTGTTTGTGGGGCACTGCTGTGCGCAATTGGCTGCCACGCTTCGCCCACAAATATACAGTCAATTCACTTTACAGTATATTCTGTGAAATGCTTTTAGACGTCGATAAGATGTGAAAAGTGCTATATCAAATGCGAGGATTATTATTATATTATAAAAGAGACAGTGTAAACCACATTGTAAACTAAGCAAATAATGCCATAACATCCCAATATTTTCACTCTCCAGATCTGATCTCCTTGCACTTTGATGCAATGATGCCCCCTTTCTCCCCTCACCAAGCCCAGCAACATTAAAAGCTCAATGTCCCATGGAATAATGTGTTAACAAGTCTGGTTAAAGTTGGAATTCAATTGTGCATATCAGAACTTCCTCTCTTGTGATCATAAAATGAAATATTTACCCAATAGATAAAGGTCCATAGTGTAAAGCTGCCTTAAACCATAGCACTTAATTGCTATAAAATAACCTCTGAAATCATTGCACCGATGCAAAGATTGCTTTTGTGAGGTTATAGCTGTAACATGACTGACAGGGTAATGTTTGAAAGTTCTGCTTTAATATTGACCCAGACCAACCCCAATCTTGAAATGCTTGACAATGTCACAAAGTGTAAATAAAGTAAGAGAAATATTCTTGTGCTCACATTGCTTTCCTATTACAGCCAGTGCTCGTGTAGCTTTACACATGTGAACATAAAATCAAGTGCTGGCGCAGGAAGCTTTGTTTCCCATGATAAGAATTTCCATTGTATAATTTTTGATATGCACTGCTCATATTTATTTTACTTTTATTTGCTCATATTCTAGTTCAAATTTCTGACAATTTGATAAGCTGTATGGTAGCACCCAAGGACCATGTTGTGAAAGGGTAATGTTAAGACAGGTAGGTTTCTTCCAACTCCAACGCATCACCAGTCTCCGCCAATATCTCATCCCAAAAGCCGCCTAAACCCTGGTCCATGCGTTTGTCACCTCTTAGTTGGACTGTTCAAATCCCCTCCTCGCCAGTCTCCCCTCCGCTACTATCCATAAAATCTAGGTTATCCAGGATTCTGACGCCCACATTCTTACCTGTATCAAACTCCGCTCCCTGATTACCTCAAGATCCTCATGCTTGTTTTCAAATATCTCCACTCTTATGCATCCCCCTACCTCTCTGACCTCCTCTCTCCTCACAACAGCACCCGCTGTCTTTGCTCTACTGGGTCTAGCCTCCTCATTGTCCCCGAATCCTCCACTCCACCATCGGCAGCCATGCCTTCAGCCACTACACCCCAAGGCTCTGGAACTCCCTTAATAATCGTTACATTTGATATTTGATATAGCACTTTTCATATCTTATTGACGTTCCAAAGCGTTTCACAGAAACTGTAAAGTATATCCTCATTCCCTCACTTCTTCACTCCCTTCACCTCAGCCCCTCTCTTCCTATTTTCAGGTCTCAGCTAGAGGCCTTTCTTTTCGACCGCACTTTCAGTCACCTTTTCTCCCACCCGCTGTCTCGGTCCCGGGATCCGTTATTGGGAAGCACTCTGAGACACCGTCCGGCATCGAGGGCACTATATGAATCCAAGTTGTTGTTGTTGTAGGTTTGTGAGACATTGCTGAGTGAAAGTCGGCTGCTGTATTTGCCTATACTTTGTAGAACAACTCTGTGAAGACTGGGGGATGATTATTGTAATGTGTTTATATTATTGTTTTAGTACTGCCTAAACATCAGTAGTGTGTGCAAATCTGTGCAAATCAGTAGTAAATGTTTTGCAGTGTATAAAGATACCATTCTGTGATCTCAATGGACAGTTTCCTATAAACCTACCACTATGCTGCCTTGGAACAAATATCTAATGTTTAGCTTTTTGCTTTGAAAGTTGTTATCATAGAATTTACGGCACAAAAGGAGGCCATTCAGCCCATCTAGTCTGTGCCAGGACAGTTATGAACTCTTGACATCAAGCAAGTGTGCTTGTAGATCTTCAAGATCTGTTTTTGAGATTGATTGATATTTGCGATCATCGGTGATAAACTATTGAGATCTCAAATACTTTTTGGGTAACAGTTTATCACAGGGGAATATTAAGGTCAAGAAATAAGTTTGAGGTTCAGAGTGTCAACATTGATCAAACTGCCGATTTGACTTCAGTTTCTCAGTACTTACATTCAGCTATATTGCTGGGATCAAACTTTTCATGTTACAGTAATTTAATCAAAGCAGCAGTATTAATAATTCTTATTCTAAATCCCTTTGAATCAACAACACAACAAAATTACATGGTGGGGCAAAGTTGAGATGAAGGAGGGCAACAAGATAGGAGGGCAGCTGAAGCCAGTCAAAAAAAGGGTCTTGAGTCACACCTTGAAGGAGGCAAGGAAAGGACCGTGCCAAAGGAATTGTAGTATGGAGTTCAAAAGAATGGGTGGCAAAGAAGCTGAAAGCCCAGCCAATTATAGTAGGGTGGATCGGGAGGGAAAGCTAGAGCAGGCTGGAGCCTGCTGAGCGGAGGGAGCGTATAGGAGGTCAGCAGCCCAGAACAAATGAAATTTGGACTCAAAATACCAATTTCATAGCCTTTCTACAACAGATATCTCACTATCATTTCTCACCTAACTTTTCATTATCTAAAACCAGGACAAATATTATTTTTCTGACAGTGTTCTTTTAATTCTGCAGCAGAAATTGAGCTTCATATGAACTCAAACCTGAAAAATTACAAATACTTACTTCTACTTTGACCTGGTAAGGAGATTGACTGATGCCTTACAACAACAACTCACACTTATATAGCTCCCTCCTCACAGAGTAGCATCTCAGAGCGCTTGTCAATGCAGGAGCCATGCTGGGTTATATCACTGCATGATGAGACATCGGTTGCAACAAACATTGGTTTAGAGCATGAAGATGAATCTATAGAAGATGGAAGATAGTTCCTGATCCCAATCTCTCTTGCTGATAATTGATCAGACACTTCTGGCACTTAAAGCTTTAGGGGAGGGGAGAGAGGTTAATTAAAATGAATACTCCAGCTAGCAAATGCAACTGCATGGTGCCTTACTATGAACTCAGTGCATATAGTGTTTTTTTGCTGCCAGTAACACAGATTGGAATGAGAATTCTGAGTCTATTGTGTAATTAATCTTAATAGTTAATCAAACCTCCTGACCTCCAATAAAAGTGTTTAGTATCACTAGGGATGCAATGCAGACAAAAGAAGAGGATGTTGAAGTTATTCTAGCCTGCAATTCTATTGCGTTTATATTGTATCTTCTTTCACTGCAGATCAGATTGTAGGGAATGATATGGTGTATTTCATGTAATACATTAAGGATAATTTGGGCACAAAAGTTTTAAAGTTGTTAGGATATGGAATGTCACACCTAGAATAATAGTTCAGGTATAATGTATACTATTTTTCAAAATGGAATTTGATAAATATCTAAAGAAGATAAATATAATCAAAGGCTATGGGGAAAGTTAAAATAATGAGACTAAATGGATAACTCTTTTGGAGAACTGGTACAGGGTGAAGGGACTCTTTCTATGCTGTAAAGTTTGTTTCAGAATAGCCCCAAAATTGAACAATTGTTAAACAACACAACAAATTCCCCAAAGTCCAAAATCATTGATTGTTTACAAGGAAGAATGATGAGAACAACTGTTTTGGAAGATATATTTTATGGAACAAAAATAATGAAGATTATACAAAACACGTTCTCTATCATTTACCTGTCACATATATCAAAGGAAAACCGTGATAGTGCCAGAAATGAAGGTAGATTTTATGATTTGATCTTAAAGCTTTCTTTCAAGAACCATGTGGCAATGATTATGTCTTCCAGGGAAGACAAATGTACACAATAATGTCCAGTGAAGGCATGGATATTACTCCATGTGATTGCATTACACATAGAATCTAAAGCAACTAGTTGGCAGTGACCCACAACATGGCTGCAATCCAAGTGAAATAAGTGTTTCCTTTCCCTGGCAACTCCCAACTAAGTCATTTATTTTACAAAACACAAATCTACAACTAATCTGTTTACACTTTGTTTTGAAATACAATACAATTTACATTTATATAGTGTTACTCAGCTGGTTGGGCACTGAATGAAGGAAGATTACTGAAATAGATCATTCTTAAAGCGAGATTTAACAGTAAGGTAGGAAGGGAATGCCCTCTGTCCCTGCCCTCTGGAACTAATCCTGAATGGAGTTCCAGAGGGCAGGGACAGTGTCTGAAAACTTATGGTGAGGTAGAATGGGTGGGGGATTTGAAACAAGCTGGTGTTCTTTGAGCAGAGGGAGCAGCTGCATAAGTAAGGATCCAGGAGGTTGCAGAGATAGGTTGGTACGAGCTCAGGAAAGGGAAATGGTTAAGTGCTGGCTCTGAAAGAGGCATAACTGCAGTGCGATATGATGAAGGTATTCTCTGCATTAGCAATACAGTAATATATTTGTCTCTGTTACATCTGTGTCCAGCTATTGTTGTAACAATTGAAGATGGCATTTCTATTAAATTATGAAAGGTCCAGTTCCCATTTTTCCAGGATTTTGTTAGGAATCTAAATTAATTCCAGAGATTATTGGGATCAGGGTGTCAAGAGCCAAAGCATGTAAGTTCCTGATACTCCAGGGTTTTGTAGTTTAACCAGCTAAATCCATATAACTTGCCATTGAAAGTACTGTTCCAAGAAGCTTGTTCAGCTTGGACCACTCTATTGATGAATAGGAAGAATTTTTGCACCTAGTGACTGGTTGGACCCTCCAAGTCTTGCTGATGAGCCAGGCTGGATGATCTGTTATCAACAATACCACAGAATACTGTGGACTCATTTGGCTCCAGAACTGCAATATTGTGACTGTCACAAAATGTTTGACTCAATTCTGACATTCCATTGCCAAGCATATCACCTTGGCATCAGTTCAACTCCAAGAGAGCCCCCTAGGAGAAACAACTTGATCGATTAATATACCATTTAATGAAGTTCCAACTGATTGGTACAGCGTGACTAAAATAATGTCTCTATAAAGTCAATGTATGGGTCAGTATATGACAGGTGGACAATCACATTGAAATCTACCTCTACCCACTCAATTAAGAATATAATTTATTGAGGCACAGAATCACTGTTTGCCATTATTGATATGTTTCACCCTGTACAAAGACAATATACTGCCTGTCTTTTGCTAAAGTTAAATAAAATAGATTTGACTCACCTTTCAAATTTCAAACTTTACGATGCTCGACCTTTGATGAATGCTCTGTTACTGACTGAAACGTAAATGGGTGATTGCCTTAAATGGCATTTACACATTTGTAAGCATTTTGTAAATGGCACCTTAAGCACTGGAGATAATGGCATTCTCTTCGTGTCAAATGTCAACAATAGCACGCAGGCTATGTATCAGCAGCATGCTTTAGTTCAACAACACCGAATACTATGCTGAAATTGCTTTTCTACTTTGCAGACGAATACAATGCTGCATTGTTAAAGATGTCATCCTTTGGATGAGGAGTGCAACCAAGATTCTACCTGACTGCTAAGGTGGATGTTAAAGGTTCCATTTTACTATTCAAAAAGAGAAGGAAGTTTCTCCTGGTGTCCTGACCAACATCCATATAAAAATTAATCTACCTACAAACAACAACAATAAACATACATTTATAGTGCTTTTCACGTCAGGGGGATGTCCCAAGGCACAGGACAACAACAACAACAAAAATTTCATTTATATAGCGCCTTTCATGTCGGGAGGACGTCCCAAAGTACTGAACAGTCAGGTCAGGATCCGAGCGGGGGGAGGAGGGTCATGTAGGGGGAAGGGGAAGGAAAGTGAGAGAGAGGGAAGTGTTAGTGGGGCAGCCAAAGGCGCGGTCGAAAAGGAAGGTCTTGATACCAGCCTTGAAATATGAAAGGGAGGAAGCAAGGCGGAGGGGCTGCGGGATGGAGTTCACAGCGTGGGATCAGAGCAGTTGAAAGCCCAGCCCCTGATGGTTGGGCAGTTAGTGCGGTGGACGCAGAGCAGGCCTGAGTCTCCTGAACGGAGGGAACGGGCAGGCTGATAGGGAGACAGTAGGTCAGAGAGATAGGCGGGGGAAGGCTGTGAATGGCCTTGAAAGTGTGAACAAGGATCTTGAATTCGATCCCCTTGGTGACGGGGAGCTAGTGGAGATGGGCGAGTGTGGGAATGGGAGAACAATCAGTTTATAGTAAAATGTTGCTCCCAACGTGAAAGATATTCTGTCAAATTGTTACTATTTTAATCTGAGCTGTGGCAGGATCTGCAGCCACAACACTAATATGGATGCTCAATACTTTTTTTGACTAACATTAACACCGAAGGGGGAAACATGAGTCTCTGAGGAGGATGGGAACACTATAGGAATTCTTTCTTAAGGAAGCCAGTTCTGAAATACTTGGAACAAAAATGCAAAATACTGCAGATGCTGGAAGTCTTCATTGAAAATAAGTTTATTTTCCTTTGAAATTGCTTCCCTTTCACTTCCAAATTGCAATGTAATTTAAAGTATCGATATCCATTTTAGATTGTAGTGTTTGTACAAAGGCCTTTTTGGTTGGGGATAATAAATTTAGTATGTTCTGGTATTTCATTTTAAGGATCTACAAACATGGTTGCTAGCCTAAAACCAAAACTGGAAAATTGCTGGGAACACTCAGCGGGCCAGGCAGCATCTATGGAGAAAGGAAAAGTGAGTTAATGTTTCGAGTCCACGACCCTTCATCAGAACCGGGGCATGTTGGGACGGAGATGCTTTTAAGGATTAAAAGAGAATGAGAGTCAGGGCAAGGAAGACAAAGGAGAAAATGGGGTAGAAATACTTTGATTCTACTGTTTCAACTTTGATAAAGTTAAAGATCCCATTGTACTTTTCAAAAAGATTCCCATGCTGTATTCCTCCATAACAGATACTGCCCAAGAATCTTCCTTCACGTATCAAAATGAATTGCTCAGAGATCTCAGGAGTGACATATACACCAAAAAACACACACAGTTGGGTTAAAGCATTAAGATGCAGTGCATGTCATAAAATAAATGAGGCAAACATTATCAATTATCTGCATAGGCACTTGATACTGAACTCATGCAATCATTTAACAGTATGATAGGTTTACTGCCAAGGATGCTCCAAACACCCATAGCAGAGCAATAGTGCTTGAAAAGTCTTAGGAAGCATAACCAAATAATCTGTGTTAGCAGACATGGATGGATATTTGAGGGTCACAGCATATCCAGAGGTTAAACCATGCATTTTGAGATTCCCAACTTATTTTTGTCTGAAGTATTGACGTTAATATAAAGACAAGTAATGAAAGTACAATAATAGTAATAATAATCCTTCCATTTGATATAGCACTTTTCACATCTTCTAGACATCTCAAAGCTCTTCACAGAATTTACTATAAAGTGACAAAACACAAAATACTACAGATGCTGGGAATCTGAAACAAAAACAGAAGTTGCTGGGGAAATTCAGCAGGTCAGGCAGCATCCATGGAGAAAGGAAAAAGAGTCAATGTTTTGCATCTACAACCCTTCGTCAGAACTGGGGCTTGTTTGGAGGGAGAGGTTTCTTAAGGACGTTAAAGGGGGAGAGGCAGGACATGGAAGACAAAGGAGACAAAGAAGACAAAGGGGGATGGGGGAGGTGGGGGAAGGCGGAGGTGGGAAAGAAGGGGTAGCTCTTACGCCTGAAATGGATGAAAACAATGTTGAGTCCAGATGGCTGTAGTATCCCCAGTAGATAGATGAGGTGCTGTTCCTCAAACTTTCGCTGTGGGTCACTGGAACAGCGCAGTAGACCATGGATCGAAAGATCAGCTTCTGAATGTAAGCACACGTTGAAATGGAGGGAGACTGGAAGATCAGGGTTGACCTTCTATACAGAGCGAAGATGCTCTGCTAATCAGTCTCCCAATCTGCGCTTAGTCTCCCCAATGTAGAGGAGACAAC
Source organism: Hydrolagus colliei (assembly GCA_035084275.1). NCBI lineage: Eukaryota > Metazoa > Chordata > Chondrichthyes > Chimaeriformes > Chimaeridae > Hydrolagus > Hydrolagus colliei. The sequence continues at coordinate 88,675,564 of CM068743.1, forward strand.
ACCGAGAACAGCGGATGCAGTATACTACATTGGTGGTAGTACATGTGAACCGCTGTCTCACATGGAATCTGTGTTTTGGTCCCTGGAAAGTGGTTTGGGTGGAGGTGAAAGAGCAGGTATTACATCTCCTGCGCTGGCACGGGAAGGTGCCAGAGGAAGGAGAGCAGCTGGTGGTGCTAACTGTGGAGTGGACCAAAGAATCCCGGAGGGATGATCCCTTCGGAATGCGGAGGGGGGAGGGGAGGGAAATATATCCTTGGTGGATGGGTCACGTGCAGGTGACAGAAGTTGTGTTGAATAGTGAGGCTGGTAGGGTGGTAAGTGAGGACCAAGGGGACCCTATCACGATTCCGCGATGGGGGGGGAAGGAGTGAGGGGTGAGGGAAGAGGTGCGGGAAATTGGACGGACATGGTCAAGAGCCTTTGCTACCATGGTTGGTGGGATCCTTGGTCGATTCCCTCGGTTCCTCAGGTACATTGATGACTGTGTTGGTGCTGCTTCCTGCTCTCACAGTGAGCTAGAGGCATTTGTAAACTTTGCATCCACCTTCCACCCCTCCATAAAATTTACATGGACCATCTCTGACACTTTCCTTCCTCGACTTCACCATCTCTATATCAGTAATTGCCTGTCCACATACATCTTTTACAAATCCACCAACTCCCACAGATACCTTCACTACACTTCATCCCACCCGGCCTCTTGCAAAGATGCCATTCCATTTTTCTCAGTTCCTCCGCCTCTGCCACATCTGCTCTGACGTTGCAACATTTCATACCAGAGCGACTGAGATGTCTGCATTTTTCCTCGACCGAGGATTGCCACACAGCCAAAAGACAAAAAGAATGGTACAGTACTTGGCAATGTGCAGTAGCCATGAAACCATTCTTCAGTATGAGACAGCATCCTCAGATAAGGAGATATAGGGGGAAAAGATTGAGAAAAACTGTTTGCTATGGCAAAATGCAGTAACTCAACTCACTATCTGTGAAATAATCCTATGCATTTCAAGGTTCAATTCTGACTTGGGTTCACCGCAGTTACATTGTGATTGAACATTTTAATTTACATTGTCAGCATTTTCTCATGCTGTATGTATTGCAAGTCCATATTTCTTTACAAATGTGATAAGGAAGTTAATTCTTGGTGCAGAAGGTGTGGAGATAATACATTCTTGTCCCTGTTGATGTTGAAGTAAATCTTGGAAAAAATATGCAGTCATCATGAAATTCCGTTGTGGAAGACAGATCACACTCATCCCTTATGAATCAGTCTTGGTGATGAAAGATCGCACATTACAAATTTCTCAGGTCTAGTGTACCTTAATTGAACAATAGAAAGTCAAAGTGAAACATGTTCATCATCCAGTGAATCCAAGGAAGTAACTGTCAAGAAGGATAACCTTTATACCACTAGAGTCCCTAGAGCTTTCATTTTTTTTCTATTCCAAAAATGAAAGAAAGCGATTTGTATATCTGATTCAATTGAGATTTTTATGAAAGTTGATTATATTTACCAGAGGGCATGGATCCTTCCCTCTCGGCTCCTGTTAACCATGAAAAACCCAATGATTGTTGGGTGATCCTAGCTGGACAATCAGCATGAAAGCTTTGTGGTGAAAGCCAAAAAATATTTCAGCATACACTTGTTGAGGGTATTCAATCGTTGGCTTTCATCTGTGCTTAATACTCCCATGATACCTCCAAGGAAAGAACACACATTCCATTCCAAATGTAGGGAAATTTCCATTTGTAAGTCATACATATATGTGGAACCCTGTCTTACTTGGATATTCTTAATCATGATGCTGGATATCCATGTTTACCAGAAACTGAGTGACCCCAAAATACCAGAGTTTATCTGAATGGGTGGGGGATTTTATTGCTCGTGAGTGGGGTGGGGTGGGTGGAGCTGTAATTCTGTACTATTTGCTTGAAAAGTCTTGGGTAGCATACCAATAATCAGTATCAGCAGGCACAGATTGATATTTCAAGAGTTATTTTGAGAATGGTGGTGGTGGGGAATGAAGGTCTGAGTAACTCAGTGCTTTCAATATAATTGCATTACTGTGCCTCTATTTATTACCCTCATAATTGCTGTCTGGATTTCTTTGCAAAGAATTCAAGATTAATGTCAGATGACCAATTCAAAAGTTTTCAAATAAATTATTAGTGTCAACTACATATTCAGCTACACCAGTAACTAAGTGTCCATTTGAAAACTGTGGGCCTACGCAACAATGGAAAAGACAACAGTTTCATCAGTCCACCTTCATTCCTTGTCTACACAGACACAGATTCCAGTGAGATTCACCGATTAGTAAGTAGAAGGAGGATCCTTGCTTTTCCCCTCCTAAACCAAATCTTCAAATAAATCTATACACCAAGAGCTCCAAGTATTATCTGAGCTCACATCAACTAATTCAGCACGGATTGTGATTGTAACCTGTGACCTGCCATTCAATTAGGTGACATTATGATTTCTGAACATTATTGATGATGCCAAAGATTGATGAAAACTTGTAATAATTTACAGGACATCCCTGAAGGAAAGTTAAATGGCTAACATTACAGTAGTGAAAATATTCCAGAATGTCAAGTAATTTTATTACATTAAAATCACGATAATCGGGCATAGTTGGGCACACTCATGTCTCAGATTTCGGAGTTTGCCGGTATTTAGAACCTACCCTAGAAATGGTAAACACAGCACTGAAGCCAAACTATGCCCGAAGGGCAACCACAGCACCCAATAACAGAGTGACGTCAGCGTGAATTGCAAGCAACTGTTCTGAATTTGGGGGGATTTGCCAGATATCGGAAAAAAATTAACGATGTTTGTATTTTTAAATCTTGAAGGTTTTAGAGAATTGCTGGCTTTCGGAATATTGGATTTTATAAGGTTTTATTATATATGTAAAACTACATAATTGAATTCGCCCCAAATAATCCACATTTCACATATGTCCGGCAGCTTAAATAAATTTTAAGTCTGTCTCAAGACCTACCTCTTTGCCTGTGCATTTGATCATTTTCCCGTTCCTCACTTTTCTTGTCTCCCACCCCCACCATGGGGTGATTAAAGAGTATCGATCTTTTGGGAGCTTCATAGTTGGAAAAGAAAGTGTTTTACTCACTGTTCTTTGTGCGTGGGTGGCAAGAGTTTTTTTCCACATATTTTATCGAAAGCTAAAGCAAGATTGCGCTACAGATATAAGTGCCTTCATTTGGCTCAATGTAGGTGAAGGAATTAAGTGCTGATCTCTGGTGGCTGCATCTGTCTGTTGGATTCAGCAAAACTGATACGCATGATTTGAGATCATTACTATTAATTATTAGTTGCCAAAATAATCTCTAACTACTGAGGACTTGAAGGACTCTGTAAGAGTGTATCAATCACTATTTAAATGTCCCAGCATCTGATTTATAGGTTTACAAGAATCAATTAAAAAAAAGGTTTTATTTCTCACCTTACTTTTATTTCTATGCTTTGTTGCTTATTTTTACTTGTTACCACCTGTGACAATTTAAACAATTGTCTTATCACTTATCTCTAGATCTTGAGTCAGTGATTGAAGGAGGGAAGGGATGGAGGAAGGAGGATGGACTGTGGGATGGAATTCTAGAGGGTGGGGGCAGAGAGGTTGAGGGTTATAATAATAATAATAATAATCCTTGCATTTGATATCGCGCTTTCCACATCTTATCAACGTCCCAAAGTGCTTCACAGAATATACTGTATATATTTGTGGGCGAATTGCAGCAGCCAATTGCACACAGCTGTGTCCCACACACAGTCGTGGATTGAAATGACCAATTTTATTGTGTTTTTCTCGGGGAGGGATTATTATTAGGCATGTGGAGTAAGGAAACTTGCCCAAGGTTTCGCCCTGACCTGCCTGGATTCGAACACAGGTCTCCCCAGCTTGGTCTCCCCAGCTTGCAAGACATGGGATACTAGGCTTTATAAATAGGGGTATAGAGTACAAAAGTCAGGAAGTGCTGACTAACCTCTATAAAACTTTAGTGAGGCCTCAGCTGGAATACTGTGTTCAATTCTGGTCACCACACTACAGAAAGGATGTGAAGACATTGGAAAGGGTACAAAGAAGATTTACTAGGATGGTGCCAGGATTGAGGGACTTCAGCTTTGAGGAGAGGCTAGATAAGCTAGGGTTATTCTCTCTGGAGCAGAGAAGATTGAGGGGAGACCTAATAGAGGTTTATAAGATCATGAGGGGTTTCGACAGGGCAAATAGAGAAAAACTATTTCCACTCGTGGGTGAATCTGTGACTCGTGGTCACAGATTTAAAATAGTTTCAAGGCGAAGTAGAGGGGAGCTGAGGATAATTTTTTTCACTCAGCAAGTTGTTCGAATCTGGAATGCATTGCCTGAAAAGGTAGTGGAGGCTGATTCGATAACAACTATTAAAAGGGAATTAGATCATTATTTAGGGAGAACAGGTCTTTTAGGCTATGGGGAGCGGGCAGGGCAGTGGGACTGAATCGCTCTTTTCAAAGAGCCGGCACAGACTAGATGGGCCGAATGGCCTCCTTTTGTGCCATAAAATTCTATGAATCTATGAATCTACGTGCTCTAACCACTGAGCCACAGAACTCACAGGGTTACCTGCCAAAGGTGGTGCAGGCAGTGCAGAGGTGGTGAAGCAGCCGGGTGCCCACTGAATGGAGGGAGAGGACGGGTTGTTAGGAGGTTAGGAGGTCACAAATATAGGGAGGAGTGAGGCCATGGAGGACATTGAAGGTGAGGACTAGGATCTTGCACTTTATCCCTTGAGTGATGGGGAGCTAATGGAACCCAGCGAGAATGACTCAATGTCCAACAAGCAGACTGTGAAGACAGCAATGTTCCTGGAGTTGAATGTGGAGGCGGTGAGGTAGAGTTGGGTGTCATCCATACACATGTGTAAATTGACCCGTCTACGGATTATGTCAATGACAACAACAACAAATTGTATTTGTATAGTGCGTTTCATATCAGGGGGAAGTCCCAAGGGGCCTGACAGTCGGAAATCCGTCTCTGGCAATATATTCACCCTAAAAGCTGCTGAAACCTTGGTCCATGTCTTTGTCACCTCTCAGCTGGACTATTCCAATGCCCTCCTCACCAGTCTCCCCTCCACCAGAATCCATAAAATCCAACTCATACAAAACTCTGCCGCCTGCATTTTCATCCAAACCAATCTTTGCTCCCCCATTACCCCAGTCTTTGCCAGACTTCACTGGCTCCCTGTCCTGGAGAGGATCGATTTCAAGATCCTCACCTTGTTTTCATATTCCTCTGCACCCTCACTACCTCTCCAACCTCCTCTCTCCTCAAAACAGCACCCGTTGCTTTCGTTCTTCCGGGTCTGGCCTCTTCCTTGTGCCCCAAATCCTCCACTCCACCATTAGCGGCTGTGCCCTCAGCCACTATGCCCTGAGGCTCTGGAAGTTAGCAGGGTGACCAAAAGCATGGTCAATGTCTTGACAACGGTCTTGAAGGAAGGAAAGGAGGGAGGGGGGTGGAATGTGGGATGGTGTTCCACAGGGTGGAGGCAGAGAGGTTGAAGGTCTGTCCACCAATGTTGGGGCAGGTAAGACGGTGGATGTGAAGCATGCCGGAGCCCACTAAGTGTTAGGAGGTTACAAAGGTATGGAGGAGCAAGGTCATTGAGGGCTTTGAAGCTGAGGACTAGGATCTTTAACTGTATCCTCTGAATGATGTCACCAAGAAGTATGTGGATGCTGAAAAAGGAGTGGACCAGAGGCAGAGCCCTGAGGGACACCACATGTGATGGTGCAGGGGCTGCAGAACAAATTGTTGGGCAGACAAAGTGGAGGCGGTCAGAGAGATAGGCTTTGAACCAGGCAAGGGCAGGTCTAGGATGAGCATAGAATGGTCGACATTGTCGAAGGCAGCAGAAAGGTCAAGGAGAACAAGGAGGCAAAATGAGCCCTGGTCACAAATGGAAAGAATGTTGCTAATGACTTTGGTTGTTTCTGTGCTTGAGGGGTTTATAGAATGAGTGACAAGAGAGAAAAAGTAGGTTGGAGATGGGTTGATAGCTGAAGAAGAAGGTTTTTTGAGGAATGGGTGATGACAACTGTTTTTAGAGGGGGTTTTTCACATTATCACTTTGTCAAAGCTTCACAATTTGCAATACTTTCCAAAGTATTACTGTCAAGTGTGCTGACTGTGTATTTGTCAACTGCAACAGCCAATTTCCTCACAGCAATGTCCTACAGACAGCTATGAAGTGTATGACAAATTGTGGGTAGATTTTTGGCCAAGACATCAGGGCAAACTTGTTTGTGATTTGGAGATCTTGCCATGGGATCTTTAAAGTGTCCCTCAACAGGCAGATAGGACCTAGATTTCATATCTCATCCAAAGGGCACTTCCTCTGATGAGACAATGTCACCACCAGCACCAAATTGGAATGTTAGCCTAAACCATGAGCTCAAAGACGTGAAGTGGAGCTTGAACCCTCAACTTTGACTAAGGAGTCCAACTGACTGAGTCAAGATGATCCCTGATTGAACATCAATAATATAAAATTACTTCATTTCTATTACATCAAAGAAAGCAACTCTTTGGTGACTTAATTGGTGATTTTGGTGATGTGAAAGATGCTCTATAAATGTAATTTTGTTGTTGTTGTAATTATTGAATGGGTATATGCAAACAACCTCTCCATGATGAAATGGTTTGAATGTTTGCACCCAATGCCTTTTGCTGTAGTTTTGAGCTCTCTGGCAGCTTTTTTCAATTTGCCACCAAACAGACTGCAGCAATCAGTTCATGTTAGAGACTATTTTCTCAAACAACCATCGGTGGGTGAGCCTTCAGCCACTCTGCCTCTAAGCTATGGAATTCCATCTCGCAGTCCCTCTGCCTCACACCCTCCTTAGCCTCCTTTAAGTCCTGCGTCCCGATCCTCCTCTTCGATGGTCTCATCGGTCACCCCAAATCCCCTCCTTTCCCTGCACCTTCCCCGATCCCCACCCCAGCTTGGTCTGAAACATTGACTGTCCAGTGCATTTGGACATCCTTTCGACATGAAAGGCACCATACAAATATAATTTTCTTGTGTTGTTGTTGATAATATAATAATAATATTGCAGTTTTTTCCTGAAGATATTGTTCTGATAGCTAGTCTTGCAGATTCACAGAGATCTACATTCCATCTGGAAAAAAAGAACAGCAGTACTTTCAGAAAAGCACAGCAGCAGAACAAATCCCTGCTTGTCTGAGAATGCACAAATGAATGAATCAAAGCATGGCAAATGTTACTCTGCATCTCTTAAAACTTCAAGGATTTTATTTGTTTGTGCAACCAGTGTGAAAGAAGATAAATATCTCCTTTCAGATTCATTACCAAACCACACTTTCACCAGGCTTGTTATATTCTCAAACAGGAATGCATTTTATGTACACTCCATGTGATGCCTTGATTCATCAAATTAATGTGCCAGTAGCTGGAAATACATATATTTGGGTAGGTAGTACAGTATGTATTTTCTTCATTTATTTCCCAATGCATAATATTTCAGCAGTTAGTTGGTTTGATCTGCTGTTTGGCTTTTTCATGCATTTCAAGAAGTTTGGCACAATGTATGTACTTGTTTCACAATTCCATGGTTATAGTTCACTTTCTGTCCTGCATGTTCAGATGAATATTATACATTTCAGATATAGAAAAGGAAGTTTCTCCCAATTGGTGTCCTGGACCACAATTGTCTTCCAAATTAAGAATGAATTAAAAAATGTTCCACATTTCTACCTGACCTTAAATTTTAAGGCATCATAAAATTACAGCTAAAGCTAATTCAAATTTCAGGTTGTTTAGTCAGAGAGGTCTAACAGCAGTGGTAGAATTTGAAGTGCAGTTCGAATCAAGGTATGAAACTAGTTGAACTACAGTGTGTGAAAGAACTTAGATTTTGGAACATCCAAATTCAACAAAAAAAAAGTGAATGTGGCATGATTTCAACATAGTCATCATTGTGTCATATACCCTTACAATTCACTGATTCTCTTCAATGGCACATTGAGCTGGCTTCACTGGTTGATATGATCATATTTGATCAATGGGGACATGTGATATCTATGCCTAATTGATGATTGCATTGCTCACTATCCAGAAGTAAGAGGCTATTACATTGTAAGCTGATGGAGAATTGATTATAAATTAGTATTGTGTCCCCCTGGGGAAATAGTATTGTTGAATGTCATCCAAACTGCATAGGTTTGTGGAATAAGTGTGTTTTAAATCTTATTAAACCACAATTTGCTTTTCAAGACAAACGGACTAAATAAAATGAAATCAAGTGTAGATGAATGTCTTGCTGTTTATCAAATAGGTTAAATTCATGTATACGATCAGGAGTCAAAGAACATGTAGTTGCTCCTTTCTCCGTCCAACCCTTTCCTTTCCTTGTCCTCTATCCCACACACCTGAATACCCCCAACTGATCCATAACAATGTCTGTTTCCCTCTTTGACTATAAGAGCCTGAAAGGCTTGGTGCACACAGCGTTCAGGGAGGATAAATGCTCCAATAGTGAATAAATGAATTATAACAACAGAATTACATTTGTATAACGCCTTTCATACCAGGAAGACATCCCAATGCGCTGGACAGTCAGTGTTTTGGACCCAAGCTGGGCCAGATTCGGTATGGGTGGTGGGAAGGGAGGGGAAGGGAGGTGACTGATGGCATGGTTGAAGAGGAGGGTCTTCAGGCGGGACGTGAAGGAAGCTAGGTTGATTGTGGGATGGAATTGCAAAGATTGGGGGAAGAACGGCTGAAGGCTCACCCACTGATGGTGGGTTGGGTTTGTCAGGGGACACGAAGCAGGTCGGAGCCCGCTGAGTGGAGGAGGAAGACAAGTTGGTAAGGGGTTGCATATGTAGAGTGAGGCAAGATCATGGAGGGCTTTAAAGTGAGGACCAGGATCTTGAATTCAATCCTCTGAGTGATGGATAGAGTCATGAACTACATGCAAACCAAACAAAGGAGGTGATAGCTGAAATACACAGAAGTATTTGCACAGCATATTTTAAAGATGTGCTATGTGTGCTAATATAGCTAATATTCTGTATTATGAGTCAAAAGGTTACGTGTAAATTCAGTCTAGCGGAACACTCCAATACAGTACAGTGTTTCAGGGAAACACTGCATTGTCAATGGTGAACTTCTTCCAATAAGATAATAAATTGATGCCCTGTCTGTATGTTCAAAAGGATTCCAAGGCATTATTTGAAAAGAGAAGGTTGGTTCTCTGAGTGTTTTTTCACCAACTACCCCAAATAAAATTGGTTATTCACTTCATGGCTGTTTGTGGGACATTGCTATCTGCAAATTTTCTGTCCTTGTTTGCCAAAAATACTCAGTCACTTCAGAGTAGAATCCTGCAAACAGCTTTGACATGTCTTGACAATGTGATAAGCAACTATAACAAACACAATGATTACAGTAGTATTATAATAAACAAAACATTCTGGAAACAAGAAAAGTGTCATGCTCTTCTGTAGAGGATAGGTTTCAAAATATCTAACAAAGCCTTGACAAATAACCAGTTGAATGATATCTGTCATTTAATATTGAGCAATGTAAAGTCATTATTGTGGTGCTTAAAATAACTGAAATCGCATGAAAGGCATATTAGAAGAGGAGAAATATTTTTAAAGTAATTGTTAGAAATTGCCAACATCATGGTCATGGACAAGGCGAATGGATGAACCTGTATGAATGGATTTATGTATTCAAAAAGTGGTTCTGACTTCTAATAAAGTATTACATATCAGAAAATTCAAGTAACAGTGTCAAAGATGAATTGAGGCCTTACATCAGCGAGCAATAATAACAATAATCTTTGCATTTGTTAGCTCCTTATCAAGCTATCAAAACACCTTATTGGATTCATTGTAAAGTATAGTGACCGTGCATGTGTAGTCAAACAGAGTCATTAATTTGTCCATAACAATACCCAACAATGAAATGAATTATTAATTTTAAAGTGTCAATCCTAACTATGAGCTCAGAGCCCTAGTGTAAAAAACGGAGTTTGAACCTACAACCTTCGCACTGGAAAACCTTGCACATAAGAAACATCATATTTTCCGGTTGGTAACTGAAAGCAGATTCTAATAGAGATTTGGTTCTAATTTTTATCAGCTGGTTTGTGTTCTGATCTCACATCCATACAAATTAGATTGAGACTTTGCAATCTATTTTATGAAAGACTCCAAGAACCAACAAACAGAGAAGATCACATCCCATACACTTGATAGGAATTCAGACTCCAGAGATGAAAGCCAACATAATTGCCTGATCTCTTAGAAAACTTCTGACTTGCATCCAACAATTCTTAACCTCTCTGAAAGCTCAAGATTCTTTTTTCAAAAAAAGAGCAGTCACAAAATCCCTTTAATGCTTTCACATTTATTTTTTAATTCTTAAATTGGTGCACTCTATTCACCTCTGGAATCCCAATTTAGACAGATTGGATCAAGATATCACTCTGTTTATCTTCACCAGCTGCCAAAGTTTTTAAATAAAATGTATCTGAACAGCCCGATTTCAACCCACAGTTCCTGGTGGATACAAGTGCACAGCACAAAACTCACTGTAGTTTGCTCAAATTGTGCAAACTCACTTGATGGTTCGTATTAAAATAGAGCTAAAATCAGAGCATTTCAAACATTTTATTGAAATACAACAAATTGATACCGGTTTGGCTGCAATTTCATTGGAAATATAAGAGTGGTATTAAAAAAAATTAAACATACATCAAGATCTGCACAACAGACAATTTATCTTGTACAGGACAGACTGCACATCAAAATAGTTGTCATCGCTGAAGATGCCATTCTAATTCAACCCGCATATGCTTTCCATCTCCTTTGCAACATTTATTGCTGGTGTGAAAAATCAGTTATGTCTCACATATTTGTTACACAATTTGTGAAAGTCATTTTACCACCTCCCCACATCAGTGCCTCTAAGAGATCTAAGTTTTCCTTTACTGAACCATATGTCTCGAGGTCTCTCCTGGCCTTTGTGCTTTCCTATATTCACTACCTCTGTCTAAATCTCCACCTTTTCCTTTGCCAGGATCTCCTTTCATCTCTGAAATATCCATATTATCTTTTCAGTTTTTAATAAATAATGTAAATCCTTGCATCTGATATAATAATAATAATAATCATCATTTATGTGATATAGAACCTTATCACGTCTTTGAGATATATCTAGTGTTCAGTGATATTATTGATCAAGACACAAGAAGAAATGTCCTTCGTTTTTTGAGCCAAGCGCTCTTTATCATCCCCCTGAACAGGTAGCCAGGACTTTGGTTTAACAGTTCATCTGAAGGGCAGCAACTCTGACAATATAGCACAACCTTAGCACTGCATTGGTGTGCCATCTTATACTACATAAGACATGGGGCTGGAACCCACAACCTTCTGATTGAGTGACTCAAAGACAAAAGTGCTGCCAACTGAGCCAGGCTTCAAGCTTCCTACCTTTATCCCCATATGTTATGGGGCTATAGTATTCCTAATGTTTTACTTCAAATTCCCATACATTGAACAAATGTTATTTTGGGGACTGATCTGTATTCATGACATAGTTGATGTTTTATTTTACTAACATCAATAAATAGCTGATGCTGAGAAATGTTTCCAATGTTAACAAATTTGTGATTGTATGAATGGACAATAAAACAGATTGTCTTCATCTTATTTCAAAGATTAAATATAAACTAGGGAAAAGGAGCAGCTTTGAACCACAGACGCATCATCATTTTTTGTTCTGATTCTCTTTATTTCAGCTATGCCTGGAAGCTGGAAAGATTCAGACTGCTCTTGTACTTTAGCCATCAAATTAACCAGAATGAAGCCAGAACAATGTCACAAAAAGAAAAATTGCAGTTTCCCTGTGATGATTATACAATTTAATCTGTTTTTTTCACTAAAGATCATCACAGTCCAATATGGACAAAAAAATAAGATAAGAGAATTGATTATTTTTTAGGTGTAATTAACAACTGGCCTTTAATAATCCAGAAGCATTTATCAACAAGTTCTGTTTTGTCGGAAAAATAAAACTCTTTGCACATTCTAGTCTTGAGTGAAAAACATTGCAATTCTTTGAAATTGACAAATGATATAATATTTTCTTTTTGGCAGATAGTGCAGCACTTTTATTTGATCTGATAGTTCATTCATCAAATGGAGCACTGCATATCGAGTGCATTAAGCTGCTTGACTCATTTGCACGGGTTAGTTTACTGACAGGCATATGGTTTATAATATCCCTCAATACGTGTCAATAGAGGTCAACCAGTGAGATACAAAAAGTATAATACTTACTTTTCAAGTCCTCTGTGACGGTTCTACAAACAGGCTATAAAGTCATTTATGTGCATTCAAATGTAGTGTCTGTTTATATTTACTGTACTAATCAACATAGACAGAATGGAGTGGCTTCAATTCCAATATGGATAATCCCAAATAACTTTCAGCAACGCACTTTAGTTTTCACCCACTGTCTTGCCTAATACATTTCATGTTATTTCACTACATGAGTGTTCCACCTCCCACCATCCTGAATCGCAGTAAGAAACATAAACAGGGATATAATTCATACAGAGTGGAGTCTATTCTTTGCCAGACTTGGTCCAAATCTCACTGCACTTGCCCTCAGAAGAAGAGGCCAATCGATCCAAGGAGACAACAATAACAAAATTATACTTGTATAGTACCTTTCACATCAGGAGGATTTTCCAAGGCGCTGGACAGTCATTGTTTCAGACCCGAGCTGGGGTAGGGATGGGGAGGGTAGAGGGAAAGGGAGGGATTTGGGATGAACGATGGGACCATCGAAGAGCAGGGTCTTCACGTGGGACTTGAAAGAGCCCAGGGAGGGGATGAGGCGGAGGGACTGCGGGATGGAGTTCCAGAATTGCAGAGATCTCATCATCAGGAACTGTGTGGTTGTTGCCGGGGCAAGAGGCTTTCCTATGACAATACCTATCGCTACAAGTATATCATCTGAATGTAGCATCCAGTGTATGCAATTTGTACCAAAAATATTGGATCTAATATAGTACTTTGAGGCTACCTACGTGGCATGGATAATGGATTAGCAAGTGAATGGTGTCCATACTGCAAATGTGATTGTTTTTCCTAAGATCTGGGGTTTAAATCCCACAATGTAATTTAAATTCCAAATGGTTGATGATTGTAACTAAAAGCAGAAATATTACCACACAGTTATTATTTTATAAAAACTCTAAGTAGCTCGCTGACTTCTTTCAGGGAAGTAAATCTGCCACCCTTATTCAGTCTAGCCTCTACGTGACTAGTCCCAAACTATATACCGTAGTAGTTATAGTTGTAATGCTCTCAGAAATTAACATGAGCTACACAGTCACGGATGCTATCAGGGATGGGCAATAAACACCAGCTGTCAAAATTGCCCCGTTCAGAAATGAGTAAGCAAAAATATCATACAATTCAATAGGAGAAGGAGAAGTCAGTAAATCAGATGGTTTGTTAGATATGGTATTGTTAGTATGGGAGGGAATACTCTGTTTGCTCTTGGAGATTCCTTCGCTGCTTTGATTATGACACTTTTCTGTCAAGATTATTTTCTCCAGATTCTTTCCAACTCACCTACACCAGGTTCTACACTAGTAGCTAAGCTGTTCCTGAGTCCAAACCCATACTTGTCGGATGTCAAATAAGCAAAATAAGCAACTAGTGATTATCGTTATTATTCCCCGATTATATGATTGTAGTGAGGAATTATCCCGTTTTTATAAAACTAGCATTAGATTAACAGCATTGACTTTTCACCTTTTCAACTTTTAAAGAGAACAGTCTTTCAAGATAGTTGATGTTTCGTACAAAAGTAAGGCTTTCACTCACTATAGAATTTCAGCAAACCTACTGCAAATAATGGAGGAGAAGGCATGGAGTCAGGAACTAAATTGACAAAAGAGATGAAGTCCATCAAATAAGAGACACTGGGAGGACCTAAATAATGGATGGTCAAAATTCATTAGGTGCAAATCAATCAAAATATTTATTCAATCAAATGAGAATGATTGGCATACAAATCAATTACCACCGCAATGCTCCATTAAATAATCTCTCTGTGGCAGACTGAATTTAAGCAAAAAGCCTACAAATGCATTTCAGTGTTACATAGACAGTAACCAAGAGATTTGTTTGTGATGTCAACCAAATGTCTCTTTGCTATTTTAATGTTAAATTTGTTTTAACAAGACATTTTCTGCTGGCTTCACTCATCAACAATCCTCTGAATACAAAATAACAACAACAACTTCGATTTATATAGCGCCCTCCACGCCAGACAGCCTCCCAGGGGCAGGGGTAGAAAGGTGACCAAAGGCGCGGTCGAAGAGAAAGGTCTTTAGCTTGAAATAATGATTCACTTCATGGCTGTTTGTGTGACATTGCTGTGTGTAAATTTGTATATGGCTTTCACAGTTTAAATCAATCCTGTGAAGAGCTTTAAAAAGTCCCTCTGACATGAGAGTGCTATGCCAAATGCAAATATTGTTATTATTATCATCGCATATATTTGATAATTGTAAAATCCAGAAACACTTGTGCACTGTGTCAAAATCTAATGAAGCAAATTGAGGATGAACAAAATAACAGAATTTTCACCTTTCCATACATATCAGCCGCTATCAGTTATAGAACTCTCATCTCTCAACAACCAGCCATGTGGGTTCAAACCCAAAACTAGCTAACACTCCAATGCAGTGCTGGGGCTCACTGTATTTTTTGGAGATACAGATTAGATTGAATTTCAGATTAGATTTTATATCAAGGTATCTGCCCAAATGGATGTAAAAGGTCCTATGCACTATTCAAAAAGAGAAGGGAGTTTCTTCCAGTGTCCTTGTTAATAATTCCCCAGATAATGGAGAATTGCCACAACTTTGATCTTGTTTGATTGTGGAGTCATGTAGCTCAGTGGTTAGACCACACGGATTACAAGCAAGAGACCTGGGTTCGATCACAAGCAGAGCAAATCCTTGGGCAAGTTTCCTTATTCCACACACTTGATAACAATCCCTCAAAACATTTTTAACTTCAATCAACAACTGTTTGTAAGGCACTGCTGTGCGCAATTGGCTGTCGCATTTCGCCAAATAAATAATCAATTCTCTATACAGTATATTCTGTGAAGCGCTTTGAGACGTCTAGAAGATGTGATAAGGTGCTATATCAAATGCAAGAATTATTATTATTTTAGGTGTTAAGCAATCCATCACTGTTAGAATTATGGATCATCTTGCTTTTCCAATTACTGGCAGCAAAGATACATTAATTTATCTAGGAAATTTTCCCTCCATGATAACTATAAACACAATAGTAATAATAATCAAATACTTAACGACAAATCACTTGCAGGCACAAATAAATTGAAGTGAAATGTGCTACAGAGGTGCTCCTCTTCCATTATTTTGGCTTTGAAAGATCAGTTGCATGATCCCAGCTCTGATTTGAGTGAAGGTTATATCTTCTGAGACAGATGTCCTTCGGGGCCACCTTGGTAAAGACTGGTCTTAGTTTGATTGATAAATCTTTGTTTCAATGACTTTGTATAATTTATCCGAGGCTCTCTACTGTAAGAATTCCACTGCTAGATTGAAATCTCATATGTCTCCTACAAAGAAGCTTATAATAAGGTGGTGCCAAGTCAATATTACACTGCTTGTTGCTGATGAGATATTGTGGAACTGACTCTAAACAGTAGTGAGTCATTAACCTTTATATTAATCATATATCTAGCATCCCATTACACTGTAAAACATTTTTTTAAAATATTGTTGCGTGCATATCTGTTATCACTTGCATTTAATTTAATTTATAGAGCAATACACAAAAACATTCTCACACCTCACTAATTACAATACACTGGCAGATATACAGAGCTTCAAAAAATCAAGTTGAACATAACACAAATGTTTGAATGTTGATATTGTTGCAACAGTGGAAGACGTGATGTGATAATTATCACCAATGATAACTATAAATCTTAGAACTGACACATCCCCTGTCACATATTTTGATCCATTATTTCCTAGAATATTTTAAGAAAACACCTACGTTTTTCATGCATGCTTGCCATGGAAACAGATTACATTAGTCATATTATTGAATGCAGAATCTTAGATATGGGCTTAAAAGGAAATTTAATCAAGAAATAGCCTTTCACCATTCATTGATAGGTGTTAAAAATAACATAACAAAAGCAGAACAAGCTCTATTGCTTATAACCACATCATTTTCAGTCATTGTTCTCTCTAGGGTTCCTTTCTGTCATCTACCCCGCATCATTTGACATCTATTAATCCTGCAGAAGCTCATACTAGATCTTCAGAATGTGTTAGCAGTTTAATCTTAACAGGTTAGAAATTCATGTGTCATCTTTTACCATCCATGTTCTCTAAATTAAGTACCTAACCTTGAAACTATTTTGTATGATTCATTTTGGCTTTTAGAAACTAATGCCACTTCTTTTCATAGAAATGCTGTACAACAAAGTGTTTTAAGAAAAAATTAAGTGCCCTTAATCATTTAGGTATTGATTGATAAAAGTGGCCAAAAGCTTCCACAAAAGGCTAAAAGAAGCCAACTCAATTCCTGATTTGGGGCAATTTCAACTACTACTACAGCAACAATCTCTGCATTTATATTTCCTACAAAATACACAGTCACTACAGTTTATAGTAACTCACATGAAGCACTTTGAAAATTCCACCCCTCCCTTGTGAAAGGATCATTATTGTTGTATTATTATCACCATAGCACATTACATATCAAAGCGCTTCAAACTATTTTGGGGAAAATCCAATAAATGGTAACTCACTTAATGACATCTGTTGAATTCCAGATTCCATCCACCCTCTAGGTAAATTTTGATGCCATAGTTATTAACAATGATATATAAACAGGCCAAGTCACCTAAACTATTGTATTGCCAGATTTATGTATGAACTTTTCTAGCTCAGGCTCACAGTGAGTTGCGTTAAACATTTTGAGGCAATGTAAATTGTTATTGTCCTTCATCACTAACAACAATATTTTATTTTTTCAAACTGTGATTGATCTATCTTTTTTTCAAAGCATAATCTTACAAAATTTCAGATTCCATCCACCATCTAGGTGAAGAATAGTTTTCTAACCTCCCCTTTAATTTACTTTGTGATGGAGCCAAGCCACAGGTCAAGCTGAGAGGAAGATAAAATTCTCCTTATCATCTATGGATAATCAGGAATATTGAGACAATCTTGAAACCGGAGATTGTTGTACACATCCCTGATGCTAGGATCACTGGAACCATTGTTGTCTGAAGAGTATTTGACCATCTCATATCCATCCTTGCATTTTTTTAATTGCTTTTTGATATAGACTGAAGAATTCATGAAACTATTAAATATTTTGAATGCACGTTTCGTGTGCGAATAAATACTAGATTATTGGCATGACTGTACATACGCTGGAAGCAATTGTGTTTATTGCTGCAGGCAATTCGTTTGGTATTGGTTCCTGACAGTTTGGCTCAGCTAAGCACTGGAGGTCTTGCTGACACTGACCATAGCTGTCTTCTCATCAACATTGTTTTTGCTGTTGATTTCTTTACAAAAAGAAACTAGCCAAGGTGGCTTCTGGTGGAAGTCACTTCACATGAACCAAACACATGTAGCATTCATAATATCTCCAGAATAATGCTCCAATATGGATCAAGAGATAATAATATTAATAATAATCCTTGAATTTGATATAGCGCTTTTTACATCTTCTATATGTCTCAAAGCGCTTCACAGAATATACTGTAAAGTGAATTGACAAGATATTTTAAAAAATGCATTATACACTGTATGTAATTGCTTGAATATTGCGGTGATAGCTGATAGAAATTTCTGTTCTATTCTCTGGATTGCCTCACCTGCTTCCATCTTGAAGGTGACCAAATTCTCTGGCTTTTAAACCAGATTCTCAAATTGCTTGAGAGCAGAATAGAACAGGTGGACCTGCTCCACAGCTATATCAAAGACAGAGTCCGGAATGGCACTGCTATAATTAATCTGAACAATATTTCCTTTGTGATCCAATTCTATTGTCTTGTTCTTGGATTGCACAGAGAAATTGCAGTGATCGACGCCGATGTCTGTGAAGTCAACCAGCGTGGAGGTAAGGATTCGGAAAGTTTCGGGGCTGTGTTGTTTGAGTTGATTGGCAATGTTGAATCCATCAGCGATTTCACTTTCACCTCCAACCTCCGCTTGTTTGATGCAGTGGAGAAACTGAATCCCCGGGGGATTGTGCGGTGATGGGTAGCCTGTGTGCTGGCTCAGATTCCCAGATGTGTAGGCCAAATTGTTGGCATCAATCTTATCGTCCACTTGCCAGGTATACCCATAAAATGTCATCCGGTGGTAGCCAATCCTCTCGACCACTTTGATGACTTGTCCCTTTTCTGTCGGAGCACCTTTCAGCACTGCCATTCCTACTCCGAAAACTCCTGAGCTACTGATACGCAACTTCAGCATCATCGAGCACCGCATCAAAGGTGGTTGTAGGAATCTGGAGTTCTGAGCCCCAATACTGCCTCTCTGTTAAAAACAGATATATAACAACAAAAACTTGCATTCATATAGGACCTTTCGCGGAGGGCAGCATCTCGTAGATCTTAATACAGCTGAAAATACTGTACATAATGCAACTAGACTTCTAAAAAGTTTCGAAAAAGTGTCACATGAGAAATGCTTTTACGCTTTAATATCGTTGGGTATCATCGGTAAGACATCAAACAAAATACTGTATAACTAATGAGAAAGAAGCCAAACTATTGCATGGAAAGTCTCATGGGTCAAACTATTGATTGGAGATGAAATTGATCTTAATCTGCAAACTCAATGCACCCGCTGTAAATATTGTTGAGCTCATTTCACAAGTCACAATTTGACAAGTGTCCTCTGCAAACTGCTTGCGATCTTAACCTAATTCACATAATTAGTTAAATTCAACTATTACTTTTTAATTGACTTTAGTACAGCATGTCTAATGGAGAAACTCAACCACATCAATACGTGCAAAATGGGTTCCGGTCAGGATATAATCTAGAATATATGAGAAAATAAAGGAGGCTCTCAGCAATATTTTTAGCATTTCATAAACACTGGAATTCTACCTCAGGAATGGAGATCAGCATAACATATTCCTCTCAAATATGTTATGCGAGGCTTTAGCTTGGATATTATAGTTTCATATCTCTGGAAGGATAATGCTCAATTCCATTATACAAGATCTTATCAATTATTCATTTAAGACCACAGAGACTACTCAAGTAGTCAGCATGGATTGAGAGAGTAATATGCTTTTTTGAGCATCACAATCTACTATAATTATCTGAGGAGCTAACTAAGGTGGTAGATGAAGAATGCATAGTGTGACATTTCACATGAATTTTCATAAGCCATTTGTTTGGTTTCACATAAGACATTTTTAAAGTTAAAAGCTCATTCAGTGAATGGCTATTTAGGTCTCAGTTGCTACCATTTCAGTGTCTGAAAGGTTATTGAATTCAGTCCCACATCAGATTCTGAAACACAGTTTAGACTGGTATTCCAACTCAATGCTGGTGCAGTGTTGCATTATTGGTGGTGTCATCCTTCAGATGAATGATTAAACTGCAGGTGGACATTAAAGATCACACAACACTGCTTGAAGAGCAAGAATTTTCTTGAGTGTTTAGGCCAATATTCCCTCATATAACATTTTGCATTTGCTTCATCGCTATTTGAGGGACATGATTGTACACCAGTTGGCTGCTGGCATTCACATGAGCAATACAATGAATTCGGTGACACACTTTAAGACATCCTCCCGCCGTGAAAAGGGTTACATTGAATGCAAGGATTATTAACATTTGATTGAACAAAATGTTTGCAATTGGATGCATGTTAAATCTATGATGGGTGTGAAGGAGAGTTGGGTAGCTCTACAAGTTCTCATTCTGGTTTTGATGCTGTTTGATCTATTCATAAGTGACTTGGAGAAGTGTATTTTTGTTCGTACTGTATATAATTTGACAATTTGCTGATGATGTCAAACTGACCATAAGGAGGATACATAGTGTTAATAAAGATGTGGATCAATTAGTCAAGCGTATAAGATGTGGGAGACAGAGTTTAATCTTAATAGAGATGGAATGCATTTTGGAACCTAAATATATATCTTAAAGAGATTTGACGGTAAATCAAAATTCTTTACAATATTTTAAGTATGCATGGATTGCTGGTGAGGTCATTTGCAAAATTTTAGGCACCACACCTTCAAAATTATAACAACAACATGTTGTTATAATTTTGCAATGTAATGCAATGTATGTAGTGCCCTTCACACGGTGTAGTGTCTTGGAGAGATAATACATTGATCCATTGAGAGAAGAATAACCTGGAAGATTAAACAATATAGGACCATTAAATTATGATGAAATGCAGAAAATTGAATTTGTTATATACATATTTTTATATGAGAACATACATTGCAGATAATTTAAATGATAGGAAATATAGATGCTGTAGACATGCAGGTAAACCAGTTGAGTTAGATTGTGAGAGCAGAGCTCAATATCACAAGATCATAAGATTGGTTTGGATGAAGAAGTCCCTTCCACCTATTTGACCTCTTCCTTCCAGAATACCTATCCTGCTCTTCTCCGATCAGAGCATTAAACAGCGTTTGTTAGATCAGAAACAAAAGTAAAAGTTGCTGGGGAACTCAGCAGGTCAAACAGCATCCATGGAGAAAGGAAAAAGAGTCAACATTTCGGGTCTTCGCCAGTCCTGATGAAGGGTTGTAGACCCGAAACATTGACTCTTTTTCCTTTCACCATGGATGCTGTTTGACCTGCTGAGTTTCCCCAGCAATTTTTGTTTTTGTTTCAGATTCCCAGCATCTGTAGTATTTTGTGTTTTGTTTTTGTTAGATCAGTCCTGGTCTCAATGGCAATAGGCTCCAAGCATTCATTATTCACTGGTCAAAAACACAAAATACTTCAGATGCTGGAAATCTGAAATAAAAACAGAAATCCCTTATTCTGAAGAAGGGTCATGGACCTGAAACGTTGATTCACTTTTCCTTTCTCCGTAGATGCTGCCTGACCTGCTGAGTGTTCCCAGCAATTTCTGTTTTTGTTTCAATTATTCTCTGGTGCCTGTCCTGAAATTACATTTGCAACTCTAAATCCCTGTGCTTTTGTTGTTTTGTCTTGGTGCATCCAAATGAATAATATCAGATTGTAAAACAAATTTATCTGAACAACAGCAACAATTGGAGTCCACTACTTGCCTTACAAGTGTGAGACCTGTATTTCAAATCCAGGCAGGTCAAGGTGAAACCTTGGGCAAGTTGCCTTACTCCACACACCTATTAATAATCCGTCCCAAAAAAACTTATAATAAATTGGTCATTTCAATCCATGACTGTGTGTGGGATACTGCTGTGCGTAATTGACTGCCACATTTCACCCACAAATATACAGTCAATTCACTTTACAATATATTCTGTGAAGCGCTTTGGGACATCTAGAAGATGTGAAAAGTGCTATATCAAATGCAAGGATTATTATTATAATTAGCAATTATATAAGACCCCTTATGCTGGGTAATCATGCCAGAGTGCTTGAACTAACCTCTAGTATAATTCTGCATCACTGGGTGAAGGTTAGCCTGTGCAATATTGGACTAATTAGTAACTGTGGGAGGCAAGACAGTACTTGAGACTTTTCTCTCACACTCTGGTAAAGTACAAATCAATCATTTCAAATACAACTCAATCTTGAATTCAATGAAAAGCTCTTATAATTATACATATTTCTCAAGACCCAAAGGAATTCAAGAGATACTTTCTCTACACTCATCTCAAAAAGCAGAGCTCTTTAAGGAATACTCCAACATTCAACGATTTCCAATCTACCCCAGTCAGGCTTTCTATAGCTATGTGTAGCTCTGTATATTTCTCAAGAGAAAGTAAAGTGAATTAGCTGTCATGTAAAACCAATTTCCTGTTAATGGTGAATACATTGATCAAATTGATCTCAAAATGTTCATATTAAGCACAAATCAATGAATGGCGTGTGTCTTTGCTAAATTATATGCCCTGAATGTAGTTGAATCTTAAGATGCAATGGCTGTAACCAATTAATTATTTTTACTTTGAAATCATCTACCAAATAAAATGAATATTTGCAAACAGTGCCATGGGATCTCGAAGGTCAAATTGAACAGTGAGACAGGAACTCTGTCCAGCGTCTCAACCGAAGAGGGAAAGAGTTAGAAAGTGAATTACTGAAGGGGTGGAATGAGTTAAGCAAGTTGTTTGATTTTCCCAAAACACTATCAATGAACAATTTCAATAGATGCAATACTACCACATGCTTTTACTGACCCCATGTGGATATTTTGAAATTGCACATTGACAAGCTGGATGTCAGATAGAAATACTATCTCAGCGCTCCCTCCATCGATGATATAATAGGTACAGTCATAATAATAATAATCCCTGCATTTGATATAGTGCCTTTCACATTTTCTAGGCATCTCAAAGCCCATCACAGAATCTACTATAAAGTGAAATTACTGTATATTTGTGAGCAAATCGCAGCAGCCAATTGCTCACAGCAGTGTCCCATAAACAGTCATGACCAATTTGAGTGACCAATTTGTGAGCTATCATTATCCCCAAATAACCGGGTTCCTGCTTACTGCTAAGTAAACAGAGGCTTGTGAAGTAAGGAAACAACTTGCACTTATTTAGTGCCCTCCATGCAGAGTAGTGTCTGTGTGCTTAGCAGTGGTGGAGTCTGACTCCGATCTGGAATGGGGAGGTGACCCGTAAGCACAGTCAAAAGCGAAGGTTTTCAGGCAAAACTTGAGGAAGGGGAGAGAGGGGGCAAGACAAAAGGATTGAGGGAAAGTGTTCCATAATTCAGGTTTAGTGACTGAAAGTGCGACCTACAATGGTGGAGCGGAGAGTGCGAAAAACTAATGTTAATGCTACTGTTAACAGCAACTTTTGTTTATATATCACACATTTTACAAAATATAAAGGATTGGTTCTTGAATAACTGCAGAAATATCCATCAGCCATCAAGACATTGTGATCTCTTTCATGGAATTGAAAGGATCAAAGTCAGGTACATAAAGGGAAAGTCAGGTAAATAAACTGGGTGTGTGTCTAGAGGATCTTACTGAGTTGCTTCCATTTCAAGTATTGAGGAGTACAGTTGGCAAGCAGCTATCTTTCTATCTGGGGAATTGGTAACTATGGCAATGATTTATGTGCTGCAAGTTGACTTAAAACTAATTTACCTTCAATGTGCCCAATCCGTAAACATCAATAGGCAGCATGGCGCAGTTATGGGAACAAATATCCATGTTCAAGGTAAAAGGAAGCATTGATGGCAAACCTTGAAAATTACCCATTCTTAGTAAGAACAGAAAATGGCATGTTTATAGTGAAATATAAAGTGCATTTTGTAAGGGAATGGGGTAACCAATATGCAAATAGCAATATCCCTCAATCAGTTATGAAGTGAATTATCAGTTTTATCAGGGAGATTGTTGGCCAGGGTGTTGGGAGAAATTCTGTTCTCTTTTCAAATAGTGTCATGGAACATTTAATGTTTACATGAAGAGATTAAAATTGGCAATATGTGTTTATGTGTCAGCTTGGCTCAGTCTGTATAATTCTAGTCTCCAAGCCACTGCTGTGCTGGGGATATGGTGCATAGTTGGAGGTGCCATCCTTCAGATGAGACATTAGACTGTCTCACGGCATTATTCGAAAAGAGAAGGGAGTTTACATAAGAACTTAAGGATATAAGAAATAGGAGCAAGTGTAGTCCATTTGGCCCTTCGAGTCTGCCCCGCTATTTAACAAGATCATTGTTGATCTTCCAGTCTAATTCCATTTACCTGCCCTATTCCCATTTCCCTTAATCCCTCTATTCTTTAGAAATCTATCAGTTTCGGTTTTGAATATGTTCAAGAACTCAGCATCCACGGCCTTCTGGAGTAGAGAATTCCATAAATTCAATACCATCTGAGTGACAAAATATTCCCTCAATTCTGTTCAAAAAGAGTGACCCTTACTCTTGAGACTATGACCCCTAGTTTTAGATTCTCCAACCAAGGGAAAGTCTCACTGTGTCATGCCTCTTAAGAATCTTATAGGTTTCTATAAGATCACTTCTTAAGAATCTTTAGGTTTCTGTAAGATCACCTCTAATTCTTCTATATTCTAGAGAATATAGGCCCAGTTTACTTAACCTATCCTCATAGGTCAACCCCTGCATGGATGGCACTAAATAAGTGCAAGTTGTTGATGTGTTACTAATAATAATCATGTGCACAAGAAGACGCTCATAGAGAAAAAAACATGCTGTGGAAAAGCTTTGGAATCATTGCTAACAATCTACTTCTAATTACTTTATTCAACATCAACTTAAAATGTATATGGTGCCCTTCACATAGGTGGGTCAGACAGCAAGCAAGAGAAATGGTTGAGTGGGATAGGGGGAGAGAGACATGACATAGGCATGTTTGAAATGCCTATGTTTCAAGGCCGGTTTTCAGGATGGATAGAAAGGGGGTGAGACAGTAGAAGTAGGGGATTCCAGAGATTAGGAGTATAGTAACCAAAGTCTCAGCCACAAATAATGGCACAGAGGAGATGCGGAGACAATACATATTCAATGACAAAAATTATACATTCAACACACAAATTGGCCAAAAAGTAAGAAGATAAAGTCAAGGGATAATTTCAACCATTCAATGTTGCTCAATAGCACTGGAGTCTCATTTGCACCACAAAAATCAGTAAAAGTCTTGATTATGCCCACCTCCTCTGCCTGAGCAAGTTTCTTTGTGGGTTCATGAGATGATCTAATCTATGCTATCATTGCAATCTTTTTAAAAATAATTGTTAAGCAACATCACTCATATGAACGTTGGAAGAGTGCATGATACAAAGCAATCTATTTAGATGTGTTTTATTCTATGGGTCTGGATTCACACTCCTAAAGTTTATCATCAAATTTTATTATAGCTCCAATGAGAAATCAAATTTCAATTAATTTCATGTTTGCTTGCTTGAATATTTGCATACATTTTGTAACATTCACAAGCAGAATATTCAATTTCGGAATTACTTTTGAACAGCAATACTGTACTGAGTTACAACAACAGTAGTAACAGCGCCAATCAAAACACAGCATTTATTAACCAATATATTTTCTGGAATGCTGATGAATCATCACCCATTTAGAATTTTCAGCAATTCTCATTATTCAAACATCTTTGGACAGCAAAGGGTCTTTTAGTTTAAAGAAAGAGAGATCGAAAAACTAGTTTTAATCATGGATCCAAGGTGTCAGGAATGGGTGAGAAATAGGAAGATGGAATTACACATGATTCATGCAACCAATCACTTATTTTCTTTACAAATAGTTATTGAAGTAGGGGTGGGGTGAAACTTGGAGCATTTCATAAGTTCCCACTGTTTCTTCTGTGTGGATGCAGTTTGTCCACATCGTCTTCTTTGGTCCTCTTCGACTGTGCTTACATTAGCCAACCCCCACCCCCACTCTGGCTTGGAGTCAGTCATTGCCGCTGCTAAGTGCTCTGAGACGCTACCCAGCGAGGAGGTGACTATATAAGTGCAAGTTGTTGTTGTTCCCTGTTGAGCATACACATTAGCATTCAGAAACACCAGAAGCATCAGAAATCTCAGCAACAAAATTACATTTGTATAACACCTTTCATGTCAGGAGGACATCACAAGGCGCTGGACAGTTAATGTTTCAGACCCGAGCTGGCATCATGATTGGGGTGGGTGGAGGGAAAGCAGGGGATTTGGAGTGACTGATGGGACCGTGAAGAGGAGGGTCTTGAGGTGGGACTTGAAGAAGGCTATGGTGGGGGTGAGGCGGAGGGACTCCTGGATGGAATTTCAGAGGTTAGGGGCAGAGTGACTGAAGGCTCGCCTGTCGAAGATGGGGCGGTTGGATCAGGGAATATGGAGCAGGCCAGAGCCTGCTGAGTGGAGGGGGGCGGGTAGGTTGGTAGGGGGTTAAGAGGTTGTAGAGGTATGGTGGGTTAAGGCCATGGAAGGCTTTCAAGGTGAGGATTAGGATCTTGCATTGAATCCTCTGGGTGATGGGGAGTCAGGCGAGAATGGGGAGAATTGGGAAAGTCGACAAGCAGGGCATTGGCAAAGTCAAGCCTGAATGTGATAAAGGCCTGAATGAGGGTTTCAACAACAAAAAAAAAATTAGACTTATAGAGCGCCTTTCACGTCGGGAGGACGTCCCAAGGCGCTGCACAGGAGGCGTTTCAGTGGCCTGAGACGGAGTAGGGCAATGTTGCAGAAATGAGGGACGATAGAGTGGGTCATGGCTTGGATGTGGGGGAGGAAAGACAGTTGAGAATCGAACAAAACACCTAGATTCCTGACTGGCTTGGTGAGGTGAAATGTGCGCTATTGATTAAAAAAAACTGCAAAAATATCAAAGTAAAATAATTGATAGGCATCATGGGATATCATAAGCAGGACAATGCAACCAGCAGATCTTAAACAAATTGGAATATTAACCTTTTGGAAATTTCAGGATTCAACTTCTGCAAATCTCAGTTTCAAACCAGCATGCAGTCTTCAATAACTTTAATCATGGTTGATCATTATTATATATTTACAGAGGCAGAGATAATAACTTTACTTTGCAATCATTACACAAGCATTGTACTGACTGTATTTGTAGGTAAACATGACAACTAATTTGCCTGCAATGTTCCACAAACAGCTATGAAGTGATTGGTCAATTTTATATGGGGGATTTTTGGTCAGGATACCAGAATAACACTCTTCTTTTCTGATATAGTACCATGTGATCTTGAACATCCACCTGAAGAGGGTCTTTAATTAATAACTTGATTTGCAGGCATCTCTAACAATTCTGCATTCATCAACATCCTAAACACCCAGGATACAGTTCATCGGATTGGATGTTCCATTGGATTTGTTGGGTGACAGACCCTTGTCTCTATATCAGACTTCTACCATATAAATTAAGTAAGACTTCTTTGATTTAAAAAACTAGGCAAACTGCAACTTGCCCCAGATGGAAGGAGAGAAGCTGATACCTATTTTGATGTCAGGCTCATTTATTTCTCCCCAAAGGAAAATTGCTATATCAATATTCCAAGGTTTGCTAGCTTTTATTCATGGATATCTGATAAACCCCATCTGACAGTGCTGCTGGACTTTCCTATTAAAAAGTGATGAGCTAATGAATGGATAAAGTCTAAGCCCCAGTTGGA
This sequence comes from Hydrolagus colliei, assembly GCA_035084275.1. Lineage (NCBI taxonomy): Eukaryota > Metazoa > Chordata > Chondrichthyes > Chimaeriformes > Chimaeridae > Hydrolagus > Hydrolagus colliei. The sequence continues at coordinate 88,703,009 of CM068743.1, forward strand.
GGCTATGAATCAGTGGTAGTAGAATCAAAAGTAGCAAAACAGATGTGAAAAGTAATTATTGTTTAATTGTGCCAAAGTATTACATTATGAATGGCAATTAAAGAACTTATAGAAAGAATGTTTTAGTTCCCTCATCAGATTGTTGCAATTTACCAGCAATTTATCATCAAATGTGATGTATAAACAACAACAAAATTAGTTGTAAAGTGCCCTAGGGATCAGAGCTTGGAGGTGTGTGGGGGGGCGGGGGGGGGGGGGGGGGGGGGGAGGGGGGGTGGTGAGGGGGGGATCGGGATTAGGACTTATTCACCACCTGCTGAATGGTGAGAGCAGACAGGTAGGGCTCAGCAAGTCAGAGATGTAGGAGGGATCAAGGCAATGAAGGGTGATTTTTTAAAATTCTATCCTCTGAGGGATGGGGAGCCAGTGGAGTCGGGCAAGGATGGGAGTGATGGGGCCATGGAGCCTGGTGGGAAAGAGGACACAAACTGCAGAGTTTGGGATAATCCACAACTGTTTGTGGGGCACTACTGGGCGCAATTGACTGCCGGGTTTCACCCACAAATATACAGTCAATTCATTTTACAGTATATTCTGTGAAGCGATTTGAAATGTCTAGAAGACGTGAAAAGTGCTATAGTATATCAAATGCAAGGATTATTATTATTATAAAGATCAGGTTAGAATTTTTGCTTTATTACATAATTCTCAGCTCTACATTGGGTTCTGGATTGAATGAACAGTAGGAATAGTAATAATAATTTAAGATGGTCATACAAATTTTCCCATTGCCATCTAATTATGGTATATTTTGTGAAGCACTTTAAGATGTCTAGAAGACATGAAAAGCGCTATAACAATGCAAGGATCATTACTATTATCATTATTCTTATTAATTTGCAGCTGTGGAGGTAAGAGTTGGAGAGTCCACAGTCAAGCATGCGTACAAATGCATGTATAAGGGTTTTGGCAGTCTGACATGTGAGACAGGGGTGGAATCGGGCAATATTGCGGAGTGCTGGAGTTGAAGGAGTTCACCACAGTGATTCAGAAACCTTCAATGAGCTGTTCTAGTGTCAAAAATGTAGCAAACATTATAATCAAACACAGGTATTATTATTATTTCTGGGCTAGATGCAAGAGATAATGGTAGGTGTCAAGCCTGATCCAGTGACCTTGATGAGAACTTTTATGCATGGACAACATTGGGACTGGCTGCGATGCTATATATGCTGCCAACATTCACTGTCAAAGTTTAGAATTTCATTAAGGTTAAGCTTGATGAGGTACCGGAAGGCTGCTCTCCCTCATGAGACTATACCCGAAGGCAAGGCACCATCTTCAGGAAGAAGATTACTAGGGAGAAATTGGAAAAAGAGCTTCCACTCTGTCTTTTGGCAATGCTGCATATTCTCTCTGTTAATCTGCCCACGGAATTTCACCAGTCTATCTACTAATCCTTGCAGTCAGTTTTGCAATTGCAGCATCCCCAATGAGTGTTGAGTAATTGATTTATGTTAATTTTCAAACCATTGTTTCTTACTTTAATTGTGGGAAGTTAATTAGAGTCGCTCTCGCTTCCATAGCAGCAGAGCTGTTGTTTTTGAAAGCCATTTTCCTAAATTTTTGCAGCATCAAATGTGAGGAAGAAAAATATATTTGCTTAATAATTACCAGAAGGGTTTTTTGTCTAAGGACTTTTAGAAGCAATATCCCTTTATTAAGGCAGATCTTTTGGTGGCATTGTGCCATGCTTTGACAGAACTGCAACATTAGAGTTTTTTGTCCTTCCATTAATCTGCAAAATAACATTGAAAAGCGAGAAGCTAATTCATTCCTGAAGGGTGTTGTTGACAAAATACATATTTTCTTATAAGTTTGCCATCTGAGAATACCATGGTAGGAATTATCTAGATTGTCCTTTCATAAAAATACATAGCTGTAACAAAAAGCCAACATTTCTTCCAACTGTTGTATACCTATTATGTGTACAGAGTGACATCCAGTAGAACGTACTTTTGTTTGCTTTCAGCTTGACTGTACTATGCATCCTGGAACACTTGATTTCCAGCACTGAGTAGACATGCTAAAAATAACCAACTTATGTGACATCAGGTTGTCACTATTGTTCCTTCCAATGCTCTCTAGATATCACATTGTTTCCACCGGACATTATTCCAAACATGACAACAGTGAAAGAAAATAGTTATTGATTTAATGAAGGTTTTTTGCAGCTCGATTATGTATACTAGAGGGCAGCAATTCTTCCAACTCAGCTATTATTATCCCTATTATCCCTGTGGGCAAAGTTATCCTATCTGTTCAAGTAACAGAAAGTGCACCATAAATGGTTTTATGTGATTTTAATTGATTAAACTGAACGTCAACCTACACTTTGGGTCTCCAAACCTTGGCTGTCATCAATTTGTGCCTAATACTTGCCGGAATTAGGTAAGTAGCACATATCTCCCAAGGATACTTGTGGAATCCTGTAGCTCAGTGGTTAGAGCGCTCGCCTTACAAGCGAGAGACCTGAGTTCAATTCTAGACAGGGCAAAATCTTGGGCAAGTTTTCTTACTCCGCATGCCTAATATTAATCCCTCAGAAAAAATAATAAATTGGTCATTTCAATCTATGACTGTTTGTGGGACACCACTGTGCACAATTGACTGCCACATTTCACCCACATATAGTCAATTCACTTTACAGTATATTCTGTGAAGCACTTTGAGACAACTAGAAGACCTGAAAAGCGCTATACCAAATGCAAGGATTATTATTAAGGAGCATCAAAATGTGAGGAAGAAAAGTAATTTCCAGTAATAAGGAAGATATTTGCTTAATACTTACTGGAAGTTTTTTTTAATCCTAGACCATTTAGAAGCAGTATCATTTTACTTAGGTAGATTTTTGGTGACATTTCGCCATAAATTTGCTTATGATAGAAAGGCTACAGTATCGCATTTTGTCCTTCCATTACTAGATAAAATTAAGAAAGTAGAACATAATTAATTTAATTTACCGTGATAGAAGACATAATTTATTATGGATTTGCTGTCTGAGAACGCGCATTGCATTCGAGACATAGTATCTTTAATGTCCAACTGAACAGGCAGACGGGCTTCGGTTTAACATTTCATCTGTAAGACAGCACCTCCGATGATGGTAACGAATCCCCAGCACTGCATTGTCAATTTAGATGATGTGATTCTATGTCTTGACATGAGGCTTCAATCAAGAATTTTCTGACTCAGAAGGGAGAATACTATCGCTGAGCCAGGCTGATATTTTAAATCCATTAAAGCATAAATCCAATATTGAAGTATAAATAGCCAGTGGTACAGAAAACCATCCAATCTAACTAACACCAGCATTGAATATCTTAATTTTCTTTTATATTGCTCTTTTTAGCGTAAGAGCTTTAATTTAAATTTATCTTCCGTTCTTTCAATGCCAAACATTAGTCATCATCTCATACTGATCTTATCCAAGGTAATCCCTAAAAATAGCATGGATACAGCATAGACTTTTTATCTAGAAACTCTGACACCAAAAAAAACTGCTTGAATTAAAAAAAAGTCAAAGCTCTTTTCTGAAAATATACTTTGTGTTGCTTTGGAACTTTGGAATAGTTCTCATTTTTTTTAATAGCTTGGTTCGTAACTAAGTAATTCCTCAAGGATTGACTCAATGTAAAATATTTGTCAAATAACAATCAATGGATATGTGAATCTGAGAGGAATAATAGTTAATAAGTCAGCAAGGAACAACATAAACAACAACAAAATTGCACTTATATAGCGCCTTTCACGTCGGGAGGACGTCCCAAAGCGCTGAACAGTCAGGTCGGGACCCGAGCAGTTGGGGGTGGGGGGTGGGGGGGGAGGGTCGAAGTAGGGGGAAGGGGAAGGAGAGTGGGAGAGGTGGAAGAGTTAGTAGGGCAGCCGAAGGCGCGGTCGAAGAGGAAGGTCTTGAGACCGGCCTTGAAGGAGGAAATGGAGGAAGCGAGGCGGAGGGGCTGCAGGATAGAGTTCCACAGTGTGGGAGCAGGAAGGATAGAATGAGAACAAACAAGAGTGATTTTACAATTTAAATCAGATTCAATACATTCCCAATATCGCACTATATAATTTCAACTTTGATAATTGCTTTAAATGTTTCAATTTTTATATTTGACAAGGTGCTTTTCATATTGGGAGGCTGTCCCAAAGTGCTTCATAGGATATGCTATAAAATGAAACTAATTTGCAAATGTCCCACAAACTGCCATGTAGTGAAGAACAGCACTGCCGACAATGCAGCACCCCTCTAGCACTGCACTGGTGCATCTACTTAGATCATAGGAGATTATATGAGTACCACTTGGGGCTTGAACACACAAACCTTCTGACTCAGAAGCAAAAGTGCTGCCAACTGAGCCAGGCTTTTAATTATTCAATTTTAAATGATGATATTTTGTATGCACTGATACAAAAGTCGGGGGGAAAGCAACACAGATAACTTTGCTAAAAATAAAAAAAAGTCTTCAGAATGATACAGAATAACATAAAGGGCCAAATGTTGCTGGTTTAGGTGTTGAATCTCTGGTTACCAGGACCTGCAATTGTAAACGTTTAGTTCAATCTCTGTGAGCTAATGTCATCCTACTCTCATTACAAAACATAGTACTGTAGATTGATATGGCACATTGATGTCATTCTATTCTGATAAACAACTCATTTCTCTTTAAGAAACATATTCCTCATGTATTCTTTGGGATCATTAGGTTCTCACCAGAGGGCTATATTGACCAGCAAGGACTTTCAGCACAGCTGTGTGCTCTAGTCCAAAAGTGGTAGATTGGATAATAAGTATTATTCTGCCTGTGCTTTCATTACTTTTGAAGAAATCAATATAATTTGACAAGATTCAAGTTGTATTCTACTGGGACACCTTATTCTTAGTTGGGCCAAATTATTTTTTTTAAATGTGGTCTATCCTCATCAAAGTATGGTGATAGAGGTAAAAATCAACAATACATTTCAGTGAGGTGGGGAAAGGGGAATTGGTTCAGAAAATCATTTGAATGTACATTTGAATTCAAGAGCGCCACTTACATTGAGGGTGAACTGATCATAGAAGGGAAGTCAATCACAATATTTTTATTTGATATAATATCTTTTATATTAGGATGGTGTCTCAAAGCACTTCACGTGATTCACTGTAATATATAATGAAAGGGTAAATGGTAGGCAAACTTGGCAGCCAATTTGCACACAGTAATGTCCCACAAACAGTCATGAAGTGAATAACCATTATTTTTTTTACCTGGGGGATTGTTGATCAGGAATTCCAGGTGGAACTCCCATCTCTTTTCTAATTGTGTCATAGGTATCTTCTGCCTGAATAGATGGTACCTCAATTTAATATTTCATCTGAAGGACATAACCTCTGACAATGCTTTGGAGTATCAGGCTAGCATGTGAACTCAAAGCCTCAACATGGTTAAACTATTCTGACACAAAGGCGAGAATGCTAGCAACTGAATATACATATATTTGTAATAACTATGTAGTAAACATTCATAACTGAGGATCAACATTGAGTGACAAAGAGAAAGAAGATATCCTAAACTTACTGATTTGCCAAACACCTCTGTTCTATCGGCAAACAAACTTGATCTTCCAGCTTCTTGCCATTTCAACTCTCGTTCCCACTTGGAGTCTGACCTCTCCATCCAAGGTCTCCTAAGCTATTCCAATGAACCACAGCACAAGTTCGAGGAACAGCACCTCATCTATCTGCTAGGGACCTTACAACCTTCTGTCCTCGATATTGATTTCAATAATTTTCAAATTTGCGGCAACACCCCACCCCCCCCCCCCCCACCACCCACCCACCACTTGTATTACACCATTAACACTACTTTATCCCATCATCTCCTAACCTCTACCACATTTTTTCCTTTGTCTTCCTTGCCCTGCTTCCCACCTCTCTCTTAGTCCTTAAAAATCACTCCCTCCTAACATGCCCCAGCACTGACAAAGGTTTGTGGATCCAAAACATTGACTCACTTTTCTTTCTCCACAGATGCTTGTTTTTCCCATCGATTTCTGTTTTTGTTTCAGACTTCCAGCATCTGCGGTATTTTGTGTTTGATCCTAAATAACTTTTTGTGTTTATTTGTTTACAGGTAGCTGTGTATTCAATTCAAATGTAAATTGACTGAGCAACAAGATACAATTCTATAGAAAGGATGTTAAGGCATTGGAAATGGTGCAAATAAGGTTTGCTAGAATGGTACCAGGATTTAGGGACTTCAATTATGGGGAAAGGCTAGATAGGCTAGGTTTATTCTCTTTGGAACAGAGAAGGTTGAGAGGAGAACGAATAGAGGTTTATAAAATCCCCATGAGGGGATTTGACAGGATGAATAAGGAAAAACTGTTTCCACTGGTGGGCGAATATGTGACTCGTGGTCACAGATTTAAAATAGTTTCAAAACAAAGCAGAGGGGAGCTAAGGAGAAATGTTTTCACTCAACGGGTTCAAATCTGGAATGCATTGCCTGAAAATGTGGTGGAGGCTGATTCGATAACAGCTTTTAAAAGAGAATTAGATTTTTATTTAGGGAGAATAGTTTGTTATGTTATGGGGAGAGCGCGGGGCAGTGGGATTGATTTGCTTTTTTCAAAGAGGCAGCAGAGACTAGATGGGCCTGAATGGCCTCCGTTTGGGCCGCAAAATTCTATGATTCTATTTCACATTCACTGTTAACAGGGAATCCGATAAAGGAGAAATGTAAAAGTGTATTTTGAAAGGATGGAAAATTGAACTAAATGGATAGGTTTTTCAGACAAAAAGCACAGGTGGTCTGAATCAGCTCCTTCTCTGGTGTACAAGTGTAAGTAAGAACCATAAATAATGAATAATTTTAAGACGTTTCCACCCACTCACTCTATGATTGACACAGGGGTACAGTTCAAGGGAACTTATGATTTGATACTGTGAATTTGTGGCCTAAAATCAGCTTTATAACATTGCAAGACAGGAAATTGACAACAATCCATTTTTTAAAATAAATGTGCTTCCGTTTGATAGATTACATCAAAGATGGAGGTACTGCAAATCCAAGATGGCTGGCATCAGGTAAAACACCAGAGGCAGTAATGATTGATATTAGCTTTGACCCACCAATAATTAACAATCAAACTTGCAGCGTCTGATATGTACCAGGAGTAATCTGTTGTCAAACTCAAAAAATCCACCAAAATCTGAAACAATGAATGAGATCATTCAAAAAAATTAAAAAGCATGTAGGTTTGGCTTAGTTGACTCACAATATGGTTTGTGACCTACTGGGAATAGTTATCTCTCAAATGTCAGGAAACTGGAGCTTGATTAGGACTCTAGCTACTGGCCAGAAAATAATGCATTCATTCCTTTTGGAGAAAGATGGCATATATGAAATAGGAAAAGTTGACAATTGACATTTAATACAATTTTTTTTTGCTTTCAATTTGACTGTTTTCATTACATGTTACACTAAGCACTGAAGCTAATTGACTCTCTAAATTATGTGTGACACGTGTAATGAATATTGAATTGGATTTTTCGCATTTTTGTGTTCACAACTGGCTCAGGCTGCTTACAATGCAAGACCACAGCACAATTCACATTATGAGCTAACATATTTTATCCCTGAAAAGTTAAGATGTTAGGGAAGTTTTGAGGCAGCTCATGTTTTCCAATGAACATTTTAATGGAACCAAAATATGTCTCTGAGTAATCTATTGTGCGTGCAGCATTTTAGAATATTGAAGAATAAACAAATCAGTAGTGTGTGTTTGCATCAGTACGTGCACTGTATTAAAGAAAGATCTTGACTGAATGTCTCATCTAAAGGGCAACACCTCCATCAACAACAACAAATTATATTTGCCTAGCGCAATTCACCTCTGGAGGATGTCCAAGTTGCTGTCAGGGATTCACACACAAGATGGTGGTTGGGATCAGGAGGGTTGGAGAGCAGGGTGAGTAAGGGTAGAAAGGTGACCAAAGGCACAGTCGAAGAGGAGGATTTAGAGATGGGTCCTGAATGAAGTGAGGGAGCACATTCTCAGTACTGTGCTTGAGGGTCAGCTTGGAGTATATGAGTACAAAGTACCAATGATGGCTTTTATGTTGCATCAAAGAAAGAGCTACCATTTGGTTGACTGCAGAGTAATATGTTGATAAGGTGGTAACCTAGCTCAGTTGGTAGACTTCTCAGCTCTGATTCAAAAACCTATGGTTGAAGTCTCGTGTTGGGACTTGAAACTCATTGTCTAAACTGACTCCAGTACAGCCTAGTATGTGTTGTTTGAGATGTTCAACTTCAGGTGAGGCATTTAACTGATTCCTTGTAAGCCTGTTGAGATGGATACTAATCATAATCATAATAATAATGATCATAATAATCATTGTTTTCAGTTACACATAGCCCACTCCCTGAGTTCCAGTCTATTTTGAATTATAAAAACAATACTAATCCTTGTATTTGATATAGTGCTGTATCACATCGAGTCATCTCAAAGTGCTTCACAAAAATACTGTGAAAGTGAATTGACTGTATATTTTGTGGACAAAACTCTGCAGTCAATTGCACACAGCAGTGTCCCATATGGATTGAGTGGACAATTTATTATTTATTATTATTATTTTTAAGGAATTATTATTCCCAGATGCACTAATCGACCAGCAAGTAGGTCCCTACTTACCGCTAGATAAACAGAAGGATGTGGAGTACGGAAATTGGCCCAGAGTTTCGCCCTACTGGGAATCAAATCCAGATCTCGCTTGTGCGGCCAGTGCTCTAACCACTGAACTACTGGATCTTTCCTATAAAATATATGGTGCTATTCAAAAAGAGAAGAGAGTTTCTCCTGGTATCTTGAATTCGAGCAAAAAAATGGTTGTTCACTGTATGGCTATTTGTGGAATATAATAATAAGTACAATAAGAATAGTAGTAATAATAATGATAATATTAATAATCCTTGCATTTGATATAATGCTTTTCATGTCTTCTAGACGTCTCAAAGCACTTCACAGAATATACTGTAAAAATAATTGATTATATATGTATGGGTGAATCGTGGCAGCCAACTGCTCACAGCAGTGTCCCACAAACAATCGTGGATTGAAATTACCAATTTTTTATTTTTTTTAGAGAGATTATTATTAGGTGCGTGGAGTAAGGAAATTTACCCAAGGTTTTACCCCAACTGGAATTGAACTCAGATCTCTCACTTGTAAGGCGACTGAGTGCTCTAACCTCTGAGCAACAATGTTTCTGTGGGATGTTACTATGCACAAATTAGGTGCTGCATTTTCTTACAAAACATATTGTTTTTTACATTAAATCCTGTGAAATATTTTGAGACCACATATTGATGTGAAAGATGCTGTATCAAATTCAAAGATTCTTAGTACAGTATAAGCTTGTGTTCTGTACATTGGCTAAGTGCATTGGCTGCGTGCTGGAGAATTTATTACATGGACTGGCTGATCCTCAAATATTAACACGTAAAACTGGGTGTAGCGCATGTTTTGTAACCACAAGGATAAAACAGAATACTGTATAAGCAAATAACATGTGTATTGGATGTGTTGCCTTTCAATATGCACTGAGAACATTGTAGTGGGAATACACTGGCTGATGATTCGTACTTTAAATGCAGACAGCTTAATATGTACAGTACAGGTAAAGCTCTATTGAGGATGGGGTAGCGTTCCTGAAAAACTGTATCTGTATCAAAACATCCTAAATCGAAACACAATTTCCCATGTGGTCCCATTATATAACCAGAGATGCGTTCTTTTCACAAAAGTTTCAGATCTTAAACCCACTAACTAGCACACAAAACCACACAATATAACACACAAATTAACACACATAGTCAAGAAGGGGTACTTGGGGGTAACTGTACAGTGTTTTACTTTAATACTGGCAAACTTTAACACTGATATTGTGTTAGTGGAAGTGGAACTTGTAGCTTCCCCACTCATCTTGATGTTGTGGAGCCCATAGTGTCTTTTAAACCTTTGAAACCACCCTCTGCTAGCACTGAAAAATGGTGCCTTTGAGCCTTCTCCTTCCTGATCATTTAACCCACTAAACAATGATTTTGCCATCTCTTGGATAACCAGGGTGTTGAGTGGTATATTACACTGGTTCTGATCCTCAATCCAGATACTCAGCATTCTTTCTATGTTTTCCATCACATCACTCCTATGTTTTGCTAATCTGCTTGCACCTGTAGCTGTAACACACCTTGAACTTGCCAGTATATTGTCCTAATTCTGTTTTATAGTAGCCCCCGTCAATCTAGTTAGCCCTAAAGCCCTCCCGACGTCTGTACCTTTTTCACCAGAATAGATGCGCTTTATTTGGTATTTAAAGTGCTGACTTTGCGGGGTTTCTGGCCAGTAGCGGTATTATCGCTGTTTATTTCCCTCAATAATACTGCTCTCTTCCCGACATGGTATAAACGCTAGAGGCTGTAAATCACTCAAAATTGCTCGGGAATGTTTGGAAATTACTGTAATACTAATGTGGCATGGTGTCGCTTCAAAATCAGCTGGCTTTTAAACAATTATGTGGCAACATGCTATTGGCCAGTTCAAACGCTTGGATATCAGGTGTGAGTGCAACTTACCTGCGAACACACGATGGACTGTGCGTATGGACAAAAAGGGTGCGCGAAATGCGACCACGATATTCAAAATATATACTGCGCATGCACAAAAAAAACAATTTGGGTCCTTAAAAGAAATCCAAGTGTCCTATATCGATCAAAAGGTGTTAAAAAAATTATGGTCCTTCAATCAAAACATCCTAAATAGAAGCATCCTAAATAGAGGCTTACCTGTATATACTTTTATAAGCCCCTCTTGAAGTTTACAATACTGTGGTGGAATGCTATAATGCCCCTACCACCAGTCATATTTTCTTCCTCTATAAAGCATCTTGAAACATTAGCTGCAGTAGCTAAAACATGAATACACTTAAACCCTGCCCTGGCAGAGCAATAGGGGGAGGTCTGGTCCGGCAAGTCCAGCTAAATGTAACTACAATGCCGGTAACTGCATTTACCAGCTTTTGTTGGCAGTGGCTAGTTTCAATGCTGAAAAGTGCTGGTAAATGCCAGAACTGTTATTGTAATTGTTTGAATCCTGTGAGCAGTGGATACTCTGCAAGCTATCCTTAGCTCACAGATTTCAAACTAAATATATGTCAAATGTTCACCACTTGCAGTGTTAGCCATAAACTTTACTGGAGCTTCAGCTTGGGGCTAGATTTTTTCCACTGGTTTCTTATCGCTGAACAGATCTATTTCAAGATCCTCACACAGTTTTTCAATTATCTTCATGCCTTGGCACCTCATTACCTCTCCGACCAACTTACCCTATAACCCACAACCCACTGTCTCCGCTCGACTGGCTCCGGGCTCCTGCATATCCCTTGTGCCCTCTGTTCTATCATTCATGGTCACACTTTCAGCCAATACACCCAAAAACTCTTTTGTCACTTAATCCACAACTGTTTGTGGGATACTGTCATGTGCGATCGGCTGCTGAGTTTTGTCCACAAAATATACAGTCAATACGCTCCTCACAGTATGGGTATTGGTGGTGGAGGAGTGTGGGGGTGGGTGGGGGGAGGAGTAGAAAATGAATCAGATGTAATAGAAGCAAACACATGAATGCTAAATCAACTTTTAATAAATAAACTTTTAATAAATTAATCCAGTGATTAATATAAAAAATCCTGACATTTAATACAAATATTTATTGTCTGTGGACAGCCGATTTATGCATATCAATGTCAACTAAACAATCATCAAACAAAAAACCAATTTATATCTCAGGCATTGTTGGTCATGACGCTAGGAAAAACTCCCTTCTCTTTTTGAATAGTATCATGGGGTTTTTAACATCACCTGATCAGATAATCGAGACCTCAGCATTAACTGCTCATGCAAAATATAATTGGTCATATATACAAATACTAATAATTCTTGAATTTGACATAGTGCCTTATTATGTAATTGAGATGTCTCAAAGTACTTCAGAGTATTTACAATAGTTTGCAGAGCACCTACCAGTAGCAATAACAGCATCAACACTGCAAGTCTCAATAATCCATAACACTCATTTAAAGAGTGGAGGGAATGGAGAGCTGAGGTGATGGAGACTCTTGATTGACAATGTCAAAAAGTGCATCAATCTGTGCAACAATGAGAGCAGCACATTGCTTCCCCGAATTAATATAAAACATTAGTGAGTTCAATAAATGGCCATCTGCAATATTAATGCAGTTCTCACACTTTGGATTAATATTTGATGCACCAAGCGCTGTGTGTCAATATTAATCCGAGATCAAAGTGCAATCCATGTATGATGTAATTATCTATTTCTCTACTTATAACTGCTGACAGCCTTGAAGTAATAAGCCAGTGAATGATCATTTGGTTACTGACAGTGATCACTAATAATTTCATGCGCTTTTTACAGGTTCAGCTGAAGGTCATCTACATGAAAAAGATTCAAATCTATTGGTATTTTCTGGTTATTACGAGAAAATAATGAAGAGACAGAACATTACGGATTTACAACATTACAGGATTAATTCAGATAAGGAAGGCCTATTAGCCCATTTAATTTCATCCTCCCAGAACACCCATTCTACAAGTCCTTCCATCACATTTTCTTTTAAAATGAGTTCAACATCCTGGGATCAGCATTCCTGGTTCCACCAATTACCAACTGAATAAAGAAACACTTCCTGGTGTCTGTCCTGAAATTGCAACTCTAAATTGTGTTCTCTTGTTCTACTGTACATCTGAATATATTGTTTTCGGTTTGCATTATCAATCCTATTTAAAGTTCTTTGTAGGAATATTTAGGAAAGCTTCAATCATAGAGAAAACATAAACTGAATTGTAATATTGATCCACCCAACAATCACATTGAGACACTTTCCTAACATGAAAGGTATTGTATCCAAACCAAGGATTGATTATGTTTTGGTTTCAAACTCCTAAACAATCACAGGTAAGATTTCTCCATTCAGGCTTAAACACAATGCATTTCAGTACTAAACTAAAACATAATTGTCATGATCCTCACTTTCAAGGCTATTCACAGTAGTATCATAATTATTGGTAGTGACAGACCACTCAAACTGAACCTGACCTCTCTACTCGGCTACCATATACCTGTGCCACTGGTAAACAGTGATGAAGTGGGACCAGGCATAGGACCTGTGTGATCTGGCTCTTCTCTCTGGTCAAGGGATTCAAATGAAGGTGTAATGATTTTAGAATTGGAGTTAAGATGGTTAAAAATGCAATCAAAAAATACTTCTTAACACCAGTAGTTACGAGAATGAGAAAACATAGAGCAATGTTTCAGTTTCCTCCTACATTCCTCCTACCTTTGGCAAGTTTCCTTATTCCATATTATTATTCCTAATAATAATCCCTCCCCCCAAAATAATAAATTGGTAATTTCAATACACAACTGATTGTGGGTCCCTGCTGTGCGTAATTGGCTGCCGTGTTTTGCCCACAAATATACAGTCAATTAACTTTACAGTATATTCTGTGATGCCATTTGAGATGTCTAGAAGATGTAAAAAGCACTATATCAAATGCAAGGATTAGTATTATTATTACATTAATTCATTTTGTAGAATAAAAGTACCAAATTTAAAAAATGATCTACATAATACCAAGGTTTCTCTTTACTTACTATTTGCTGTGGGACATTGTTATGTGCAGTCATAGTACCCACAAAATCCAGTGTATCCTTGACACAACACCACTGTGTAAACTGGCCTTTGCACCCATGTAAAGTGGGTTGCCCACGAGCCAATTTGGGGGCATCAAGAAGTGGCATTCCAAACACCCCACCAGTCCAGGCAAAACAGCGCTAATTTAATACCTTGTTTCTGATGGCTACCAAGCCACAATATCCACAGTGAAGCCATCAATTAAGAAATATTCCATAAATATTTTTTTTGTTGGGTTGGCCGACCAAAAAGACCACCTATCAAAGGGTTGCATTATAATTTAAGAACCTGCAGAACTTCAGCGAATTCAGAAAATATTTCAGTCTTGTTTTGAATGTTTGTTCTCTACAGTTCGTTTTAAGGCAACTTTGAGATGAGGATGTCTGAGCCAGTGAATCCAATACAATAAGTGTTTGACTTCTATGTTCTGGTCACTTGTGCCTCCATAGATCATATATGCAGCTTGTACTGTAATAAGATTTACAACCATGCTGTCACCTATAACAGCGTACTTTATGGATAGTACTATCTCTTGTAATGTTGGTGGGTTAATTACCCAATGAAGAATGTATCCAATCTCTGATGGTGTAAAGTGATTGTGTATTAGTGTTATCTAGTGATTATGACAAGCTAAATCTTCTATGGAGAGAATGTCAGTATTTCGTTTCAGACAGTGTGCAAGTGAATATGAATTCCTTTGTATTTTACCAGGTGTTGTGCTATCTAACCTCCGTAACTTCCTCCTTCTGCTTTTCTGTCTCATAAAAGTACCGAATAATAAAATTATCTACGTAATACCCAGGTTTCTCTGTACTTCTTGTTTGCTGCGGGACATTTAACAGTCTTTAAATCTTTCCAGAAATTGACTAATTTAACCATGCTTAGTCCCCACCACTTGCCCAACTCCCCTGCTCCTGCCCATTTGCTCAGTTTCCAATGTCTCCCTCTAAAGCACCCCAAGCCATTAGCCTACCTGAAAGGTGGTATAAATGCAAGTTGTATTACATGGAAGATACTCAAGTTCTCTCTGTAAAAATAGGGAGACTTGCACTACAGTTGTAGGGATCAGGATTGCAGTCATATTTCAAGACATCATAATAATAATCTTTACATTTGACCTAGCGCCTTTGTTAAAATGTCTTTAAACTCTTAATAATAATCATTGCATTTGATATAGCACTTTTCACGTCTTCTAGACGTCTCAAAGCGCTTCCCAGAATATACTGTAAAGTCAATCGACTGTGAAGAGTTGAGAGTGTTACCAACTGAGTTAGCCTAACATTTCTGCCAAAGGGTCGTGGACCCGAAACGTTGACTCACTTTTCCTTTTTCCATGGATGCTGCCTGACCTGCTGAGTGTTCCCAGCGATTTCTGTTTTTGTTTTAGGCTAACCATAATGTTTGTAGATCCTTAAAGTGAAACACCAGAAAATACTAAATTTATTATCTCCAACCAAAAAGGTTGTTGCGCAAACACTACAATCTAAAATGGATATCAACACTTTAAATTACATTGCAATTTAAACCTATTTTATTTTCAATGAATACCAATTGAATATCTAATAGATTGCTGCACCAAGAAATTCAATTGTATGCTTCATCCCATTCCCATCCATCCCATTCATTCAAGTAATATAGATGTCATCTAATAATAATATTAATCTTTGTATTTGATATAGAGCTTTTCACACCTTCTAGACGTCTCAAAGTGCTTCACAGAATATACTGTAAAGTGAATTGAATGTATACTTGTGGGCGAAACGCAGCATCCAATTGCACACAGCAGTATCCCACAAACAGTTGCATTGAAATGACCAGTTTTTAATTTTTTTTTGAAGGATTATTATTAGGCGTGTGGAATAAGGAAACTAGCCCAAGGTTTTGCCCTGAGCTGCCTGGATTCAAACACGGGTCCCACACTTTTAAGGCTAATGTTCTAATGACTGAGCTACAGGACTCCACAATCTAATTTCAGATTCAAACAAATCTTGAACTATCGTAAATTACAACTCACAGTGAGTATTTGGGTTTTCTCTAGTTATGTTTACCTACTTACAATTTATTTCTAAGATTTTTGACAAAGATATTAAAAGTGTACAATACTGATCAAGTTCATTTAAGTTTGTAGCTTGTATTTCCATCAATAACTGAAGCAGCATTCTCAGCCCTGCTATTTCAAATGTTTTAACATTCATCAACTTGAGCAAGATTAGCATTTCTCTGCTGTCAAGATATACATCCGTGAATTATTGATATACCTGGAAGTATTAAACAATGATCCACCTCTTCTTTCTAGATTTCAAGAAAAATCATTAGCATGATTTGATGATATTGCAATAAAAAGTCAATAAACGTATATATGGCTAATGTGTGTTCTGGGTAAGTTGGCAGTTTTATGTAAAAGGCTGTTTGAAAAATGGTTGTTTCTTTCTCTACATACAGTAAATATTACATTGTCATTCATACCAAATAGTTGATGACCCATTTGCAAGTTGGCTAATTTAGTTTTTACCAACTCTTTCTTCAACATTGAAAACATATGACTTAGAAGGGACCAAATGCATGTATGAAATGTATTAAATAGGATAATAACAACATTGTAGCACAGAGTCCCCAAACAGAAGCATAACAACTGCAAAGGGGTGCAGTTACCTGGGCTTGCGGGTAGTGTCTACTCCTCCGCCTATGCAGTCCTGTAGCTCAGTGGTTTCTCCTCACAAACAAGATATCTGTGTTTGATTCCCATCAGGGCAAAATGTTGGGCAAGTTTCCTTCCTCTATGCACCTTTGTTTACCTAGCAGTAAGTAGGAATACCCCAAAAGAAAACGATCTAATCTGCATTTGAAGGTTCCTTCTTAAAAGCCACAGGTTTGACCATTTCAGCCTTCCTGCCCTGAGATGTAAGTGCCCACTACAGTATTAATATTCCTTGTATTAATAAGTTCTCTGACAAAATATAGTCAATTCACTTTGCATTTGCAATATATTCTGTGAAGCACTTTGAGATGTTTCAAAGAGGTGATAAAATGCTATTTCAAATGCAAGGATTATTATTATTTGATATAACAACTTATCACGTCATCTCAAAGTGCTTCACTGAATTTATTGTAAAGAGTAGTGACCGCATTTGTGAAATCAGAGTAAACATAAAATGCCAAAGTAGTGGAATAGAAAGCCACATTTTAAGGGCCAAGGTGTATTTCTTTCCACAGAGGCAAATCAGCAATTGGAAAGAAGGATAGCTCATGCCAAGGCAATTGATTAAATGGACACACAATATGATCCGGATAGCAGGAAGGAAATAGAGTCAGTATTTTTGAAGGACAAGATCAAACAGGCCTCCATGATCTGCATTTCTCTTATGACCTTATGATTCTTGGAAAACTAAACATTAAATGAATACTGTATAAAGATTTAAAGTCATGTAATTAGATTTCTATAATTTGTGACTTCTCTTGAGATCATTTAATGCCCTTGGGTGGACGTAGCCTCATTGACTTCCTCTGTATTACTGTCCAAATAGTCTTACCAATCTTGGGTTGCACAATATGGCCAGGACCTCCACAATAATGCTCTTCCTGATCAAGCATTCTATCTAACAATGTCACTTGTTGTTCCTGATTCGACTCAAATAGCCATGACTATGTTGTCTTTTTAGGCACAATATATTTCAGCTATGCACTGAAGACAACTATCTCCTGTTTGTAATTGTCTTCCCATTGACTGCCCCCATAGCAGGAAACCCTGATGCAAAAAAAGTTCAGTATTTAACACCACACACTCTCCGCATACAATTCCCATGGCAACATCACCGAGTGCTATGATCCCACAGATCATACCAGTTAGCTCACAACTCACAGGGTTCACTGAGAAAACTTAAAGAGAAGATGCTATTGAAGCCCCTCTGCCTTCAGCTGAGCACAAAATGGTATATCAGAAATCAATCATGATTATTTCTCGATCTTTCAACATTTACTTACTTAATGAACCAAGTGAACATTCAATTAGTTTACCATACTGTCTGTACTTCTATTTTCAAATGTAGTGTAGTTAGTTACCATCTTATCAATATCAATTTGCATCCCAAATGTAGCAAAACAAACAATGAAAATGTTGCTATATACAAATCAGACACTGGTTAACCCCAGGTAAATCAAACAGCACGCCCGGCCCAGATACATTTGTATTCTTATCTGTTTTAAATACACCAGTTGATTCTGACAAAAATGTGGTTAATCCAACCAAAATGGCGTACTGATCAACGATCAATATACTCACTAGGGTCTTCTGTATGTCAAGCGGCTCCATTGAACTACAAACTATGGGAGGAGTCTGATATTGATTGATAGCGAACTCTAGCAGCTGAAACAAGGAGGGGGCGGAGGAATAGAGAACAACAAGGGAGGGAATGGAAGGAGCCAAATCTTGATTGATTGACAGCTGGAGCCACTTGTGAATTGGTACAGTGGGCATCTTGTCAGGCTGTCAGTTCCCGTTTGGAGTGCTGGTTGTTCAGAGGGAATGGCAATGGGAGGGAGGAAGCAGAGGCAGCATCATTACTATTTTTATTACTATTATTCTCCAACTCTGGATTACGTGGGTTGGAATTCGATTGTTTAAATTACGTTGGTTTCCATATGGATTTCAGCAGATTTCAGATTATCAGGAAAAGACAGAGTTGGCAACAATAATAATAATAATAATAATCCTTGCATTTCATATAGAGCTTTTTCACATCTTCTAGACGTCTCAAAGCGCTTCACAGAATGTACAGTACAGTGTATATTTGATTGTATATTTGTGGGCAAAATGCGGCAGCCAATTGCACACAGCAGTGTCCCACGAACAGTCATGGATTGAAATGATCCATTTTTTTTTATCATTGTGTTTTTTTGGGGGGAGGGATTATTATTAGGTGTGTGGAGTAAGGAAACTTACCCAAGGTTTTGCCCTGACCTGCCTGGATTCGAACACTGGTTTCACGCTTGTAAGGTAAGTGCTCTAACCACTGAGCTACAGGATTCCACAATAGCTTGCTGAACACAGAATACATAAAATATAATTTTTTTAATAAATCACACAAATAGTAATGATAATGAAATAATCCTTGCCTTTGAAATAGTACCTTTCATATCAGTAGAAAGTCTCAAAATGCTTCACAAAAATTTACTGTAAACTGTAATCAGTGTGCATTTTGTAGACAAATACAGCAGCCAATTTGCACATAGCAATGTTTTACAAAGAACGATGAAGTAAATTTTATCTGTGGTAAAATAAAGAATATCTAGACAGAACATGTAGAGTATGTATTCATTTTAGGCCTTATGTGTGACTAATATAATCTGGAGAATTGCATATTAGCTGACCGTACGTTTGCTGTGCCAATTTGTAGCAATTTATGTTGAATAAAATTCAAGTGAAACTCAGAACCACCCAGGAGATTCAGGCATTGTTAAACCATTTTCTGCAATCAGTTCTGGGTGTGCCGTGCGCCAGTCAAGTCAACTTGATGATATAGTTTATAGAACTGTGGAATACTTCCAGCAATTATTTTAATCCATGTGAAACTCTGTTGTAATTAGTTTTTGTTCCAAACTACCTCTTCAAGGTATTTTATTTACTAAGGAATGTTTTTTAGCAATAGCCTGCCAGTTTCCATTAGCATTTCTCCCACAGCTGAGCATTGAGAGTAATGCCAGAAGTTATTGACCAGAAATGTTTCAAGACAAAGCATCCATGTGTGACATTTAGCACTTGTGCTTTTTGACATGCAGGAATCCTGTAGCTCAGTGGTTAGAGCACTCGCCTAGAAAGCGAGGGACCTGGGTTTGATTCCCGTTAGGGCGAAACCTTAGGCAAGTGTATTTACTCCACATGCCTGATAATAATCCCTAAAAAAAATTAACCACTTCAATTCACGATTGTTTGTGGGACTCTGTTGTGCGTAATTCGCTGCCATGTTTTGCCTACAAATGTACAGTCAATTCACTTTACAGTATCAAGGCTGTGAAGCACTTTGAGATATCTAGAAAATGTGAAAAATGCTATGTTGAATACAAGGAATATTTATGCAATCGAGCCCCTTCACCCTGCCCAAAGCACAGAGATTTGTCAAAATCACAAATGGCACTCTCTATCTGTGACCATGACTCCCTCTGCTTCCTTGTCCTCCTGGATCTCTCTATCATGTTCGACACAATTAACCACACCATCCCCTCCACCATCTCCCCTCCACCATCTCCCCTCCCTCATTTACCTTAGTGGGATCATACTCGAACAGTTCATGTCCTACTTAACTAACTGCCTCCATTTCATCTCGGCAAATAGTTTATCTTCCCTCCCCCACCCAGTCACCTCTGGGGTAGGGTCCGTCTATATGGAAATTTTCCGATATAGATATATTGATGGGCTCATATCGAGATATACTGAAATATCGATATTTTGGGGGTTTACGTACTGCTCGTGCGAGCGCAGTGCGCGTGCATTCGGGGTGCGCGCGCATTCCGGGAATGCGCGCATTCCAGGAGCGCGCGCATTCGGGGCCTATCTCATCAGGAGGTAAATATATTTCTCTCTCTGTGTCTCTGACTCTCTCCATCTCTGTGTTTTTCTGTCAGTGTGACTCTGTGTCTCTCTCCCTCACTCCTCTCTCACATCCCCCCCATCTCTATCTATCTGTATATTATCACATCCACCCCGTCTCTCCACCCCCCCCCCCCGCCCCGCCGTCCCTCTCTCGCACCCCCCACCCCCGTCGTCTCTCTCCCCCACCACCCCCCCAGCCGTCTCTTTCCCCCTCCACCCCCCAGCCGTCTCTCTCTCCCTCCCCCACACAGCCGTCTCTCTCCCCCTCCTCCCAGCCGTCTCTCACCCTCTCCCCCCAGCCGTCTCTCTCCCCCTCCCCCCTCTCAACACCCCCCAGCCGTCTCTCTCCCCCTCACCCCCACCCCAGACGTCTCTCTCCCCCTCCCCCCAGCCGTCTCTCTCCATCTCCCCCCAGCCGTCTCTCTCCCCCTTTCCTCCCCGCCCAGCCGTCTCTCTCCCCCCCACCAGCCGTCTCTCTCCCCCTCCCCCCAGCCGTCTCTCTCCCACTCCCCCCAGCCGTCTCTCTCCCCTTCCCCCCCCCTCAACACCCCCCAGCCGTCTCTCTTCCCCTCTCCCCACCGCAGCCGTCTCTCTCCCCTTCCCCCCAGCCGTCTCTCTCTCCCTCCCCCCAGCCGTCTCTCGCCCCCTCTCCCCCAGCCGTTTCTCTCCCCCTCCCGCCAGCCGTCTCTCTTCCCCTCACCACCCCCCCCCCCAGCCGTCTCTCCCCCACCCACCCCTTGCATACCTGTATATTGTATTCGAGGACTATGAATACAATATGGCGGCTTTGCACCTCGGTCTGTGCATTGTGTATAGAGATGAGCATTCTGGGTCTTGTAGTTCAGTGTGCTCGTATCCCGATTTTTTACCTCGATATATCGACTTTTCGATATATCGAGGTAAAACAAGCACCCAGATAAAATTAACCAATCATTTCATTTCACCACAAATCGGCTCCTCCTCCCTCTCCGCCACGCCCTCGGATTTTTTCCTCTATTCCAGCTGCGAGGAGATGCTGGATATCCTCGAGTCTAAAATCAAGGGAATCCACTCAGCTGTCAATGCCCTTCCAACTTCCATCCCCTCCCCACCTCACTACCACACTCCAACTCCTACCCATCACTCCTTCCACACCTTCAAACCTGTCTCAAAGTGGACAAGGGACAACTTTCTCCAGCTGAACGTCAGCAACATCGGGGCCCTCCTGATTGACTCGCGTCAGCGCCTCTGTATCTCAGGAGCCAGAAGCATTAGCATCCATGGCTGCAAACTCCATCTCATGAAGCCAGTCAGGAACCTGTGTGTCTTGTTTGACCCTGAACTGTCCTTTCTCCCCAACATCCGCACCATGTCCAGCACTGTCTTCCACCACCTCCGCAACATTACTAGATTCCGCCACTGACTTGGGCTGCTGAAACCCTCACCCATGCATTCGTCACATCAAGGCTTGACTACAGAAACTCCCTCCTCATCGGCCTTCCCAGTTCTTCCCTTCACAAGCTGCAGATCATCCAAAATTCTACAGCTCATGTCCTTTCCCGCACTAGGCTCCATGACCCCATCACTCCCGCGCTCGACAGGCTTCATTGGCTTCCCATTCCCCAGAGGATCGAATACAAGGTCATCATACTCACTTTCAAGGCCATTCACGTCCTTGCCACTTCCTATCTCTCTGACCTGCTGACTCCCTACCCACTCCTTTCAACGATTTCCCGTCTGCTCCGTGTCTCCTGCGCAACCTGAACTATCATTTGTGGCTGGGCTTTCAGCCTCTCCCCCTACACTCTGGAACTCCATCCCATGGTCCCTTCACCTCACGGTCCTTGTCTCCTTCACGGTCAGTCTCAATTCCCTCCTTTTCGATGGTGCCTTCTGCCACCTCCCACCTCTCTCCACTCCACCCCTCCCCTCAACCCTGGCCCTCCCCCATGCTCGGGTCCCGTTCCCTGTCTGTTCGGCGCCTTGGGACATCCTCCCGACATGAAAGGCAGTCTATAAATGTAATTTTTTTGTTGTTATTGATGACTGTTTATGGGACAGTATTGTGTGCAAATTGGTTGGACCATCCATCTACAAAATTCACAACATTGCACAATAGATCCAGTGAAGCAATTTCTGATATGAAAGCTGTTATATCAAATGCAAAAAATATCATTATTATTATTAAATCTTGTGCATGTGTCAGGCCAACACACCCAGCATTAGACTGCCACTGGGAGAATTGTAGCTATCATTAGACGAGCAATGTTTTTATCATGACACGTGTGGTCTATCGTGTAAGTAAAACTTACAACTTAAGTTCCTTTGGTAAAATAATATGCTGTTGTAACTGGCATCTCCTTTTTTAAACAAAGAAGATAGACATCTCGTAAATTCCAAGAAACAACACAATCTGAACCTTTATAGTTTGGAAAGAGCCGCTTTACAACAATGAAAGCAGTAAAAGGTATCGAGTGAGCAAAATAGTCAAGGAACAGACTGCAAGAACCATTTAATTTACTTTCAGGTTAATTTTCTCGTCTGACAGGTTGAGTTGGCAATCTGCAGAACAAATGTTCTTACACGACCTTTTCTGTGTAGCAATAAATAATAACATTGATAAGCCATGCCACTACTGTATGCAGATTTATTGAAATGCACGCTCACTATTTCTTTGTGCTGGGCCAAATAAATGTGCACTTTTAATATAATCTTTATGTGTGTATATTGGCTACCGTGTTTCGTCGACAAAATATACAGTCTATTCACTTTACAGTACATTCTGTGAAGCTATATAAAATGCACAGATTATTCTTATCATTATATGGGAATCGGTTAGAAATTGCAAAATTCTACATTAAAATAAAGAAATGCTGTTGAAAGGAAATTAAGTTCCTTTATTTTTGATTGTCAACTCAGATGGTTGACTCTCATCACTAAATCAATGGGTTTGAGCTCCACATCTGGATTGCATTGTCTGAAGGACCACTCTGCAGGTGAGATTTTAAACTGAGGTCTATTCTGTCGGTATGGGTGGGGTTCCTCGAAAAGAGAACAGAATTGTACAACTTACTGCCTGCATTTACCCCAGACTACACAATCGCTATACATTACAGTAAATTTTATGAAGTGTTTTGAGACTTGACAAAGTGCCACATGAGAGACTTATTAGGAAATTAAAGGCCCATGGCGTAAAAGGGACAGTGGCAGCGTGGATCCACAACTGGCTGCGAGACAGAAAGCAGAGAGTTGTAGTGAGCGGCTGTTTTTCAGAATGGAGGGAAGTGAGCAGTGGTGTGCCACAGGGATCAGTTTTGGGACCATTGCTACATCAATGATCTGGACTTGGGTGTACGGAGTACAGTTTCCAAGTTTGCAGATGACACTATGTTAGGGAGAATAGTAAATAGTGAGGAGGATAGTAGCCATCTGCAAGAGGATATAGACAAATTGGTAAAGTGGGCAGACACGTGGCAGATGAAGTTTAATACAGAGAAGTGTGAGGTGATGCATTTTGGGAGAAAAAATGAAGGGAGGCAATATAGGCTAGATAGTACAATTTTAAATGGTGTGAAGGAACAGAGAGACCTGGGGATTTGTGTTAGTGACTCGTTGAAGGTGGCAGGACAGGTAGACAAGGCTGTTAAGAAGGCATATGGGATACTAGGCTTTATAAATAGGGGTATAGAGTACAAAAGTCAGGAAGTGCTGACTAACCTCTATAAGACTTTGGTGAGGCCTCACCTGGAATACTGTGTTCAATTCTGGTCACCACACTACAGAAAGGATGTGAAGACATTGGAAAGGGTACAAAGAAGATTTACTAGGATGGTGCCAGGATTGAGGGACTTCAGCTATGAGGAGAGGCTAGATAGGCTAGGGTTATTCTCTCTGGAGCAGAGAAGATTGAGGGGAGACCTAACAGAGGTTTATAAGATCATGAGGGGATTCGACAGGGCAAATAGAGAAAAACTATTTCCACTCGTGGGTGAATCTGTGACTCGTGGACACAGATTATAATAGTTTCAAGGCGAAGTAGAGGGGAGCTGAGGAGAATTTTTTTCACTCAGCGAGTTGTTCGAATCTGGAATGCATTGCCTGAAAAGGTGGTGGAGGCTGATTCGATAACAACTTTTAAAAGGGAATTAGATCTTTATTTAGGGAGAACAGGTCTATTAGGCTATGGGGAGCGGGCAGGGCAGTGGGATTGAATCGCTCTTTTCAAAGAGCCGGCACAGACTAGATGGGCCGAATGGCCTCCTTTTGTGCCGTAAAATTCTATGAATCTATGAATCTATGAGACGTTCTCCCAATGTGAAAGCAAGGGTTACTAGTTGTCCAACGCATCCATTGAGAAAAAAACATTTTTCGTTTATATTAATATTGGCATCTACAGAGCAGAACAGAAGCCAGTCAGATTTAGAAATTTGGAAAGTAAGTTTGGGAGGTAGATAAATGAGAATCATGAATTTGGCAAACTGATTTCTTGAAGCATGAATTTAGAGGTACTTTTTCGTCGCTCACTATTTGTTATTAATGACTACATGGCAGAAGAAACTTCACTCCTGATTTGGCTCACAGTTTCATGAATATGCTGCAAGACCAAAACTGCTTCACAAAAATGCTTATCACAGGAGCCATCAGGGATTTAATGATGATATACATTTTTAGCCCGTTACTCAAACTTCCAAAGGAAATATAACAGGATTATTAGATCAGTGTTCAAAAATGATTGAACTTTAAATAACAGTTAGAATTGCATATTTGTCCTTATATATAGTTGTTTTAAGATTTACTTTCAATATACAATGTTTATTTTAAACTAATATTTTAACTTGCTTCAACAATTTGGTTTGACTCACTAGCCTTGGCGAATCTGGTATCCAATTTGCGCATAACAATGTCGACAAACAGCCATGAAGTGGATGATTAATTTTATTTGGGCAATTATTGGCCAAGACTTCAGGACAAACTCACTTCTCTTTTTGAATAATAGCCTAAGACATTTAACTTTCACCCGAATAGGCAGATACGTATTTAGATTAACATCTTAAGAACTATTGCACTTGCAACAAGGCACCTCATCCCCAAATTGCAAAGGATCTGTTCGGGTAAACTATACAATTCAATATGAAATCCTGACAAGCAGCTTGAATCCCAAACCTCTGATTCAGTGAAGAGAGTGTGACCAATTGAGCCAGGCTGACACCAAAAGTGATTTATTCAACTTGGCAAACGCTTATATAGGGAAACAATGCAAGCATAAACATAAATATTAATTTAGTGATCTGTACTATCTATTTAAATATGTTACAGGAAGAATGGTGAACAGATCACTGTTGGAGAAGGTAAAGGTGATAGCTGCAGCAAATGCAAATAGAAAATAGATGGTTAGTTGGAAAAGAATTTGAATTGTATTTGAATGAGTAGTGTTGAATTATTTGTACTTCATTTTGGAATTGTATTGCTCTTTCCGGTCCTGATTGGCTCACGCCAGCGCCTTTTCACCTCAGGCGCTGGCAACATCAACCTCCAAGGATGCACATTCCACCTTCCCAAGCCAGTCAGGAACCCAGGTGTCTTGTTCGATTCTCAACTGTCTTTTCTCCCCTATATCCATGCCATGATTCATTCTGCCGTCCCTTACCTTCACAACATTGCCCGACTTCGCCACTGCTTCAACCCTCAAGATGCTAAAACTATCATTCATTATGTCCAGGCTCAACTATGCCAATGCCCTGCTTGTTGGCCTCCCCAATTCCTCCCTCCATTGGCTGGCACATCATACAGAACTCTGCAGCGCATGTCATTTCCCGCACCAGGCTCCATGAACTTATCACACCATCCTTGCTTGACTCCATTGGCTTCCCATCACACAGGATTCAATTAAAGATCCTAGTCCTCACATTCAAAGCCCTCAATGCTTCCATGGCCTTGCCCCCTGCCCCCCACCCACCCATACACACACATCTCTGTGACCTCCTATAAGTCTGTTCACTCAGCTGAACCTGGACCACATCCCCCGCCCTGTCCATCCCACCATCAGCGGGCGAGCCTTCGTCACTCGGTCCCCAACCTTTGGAATTCCATCCTACAATCACTCTGCCTTGAAGCCATCTTAGGTCCTTCAAGACGTTCTTCTGCAACCGTGCCATTGATAATCCACTTCCCCCACACCCCCCACTTCCCTCAACTCTCCCCATTCCCGATCCCAGCTCAGGTCCGAAACAGCCTCATAATCCCATCTCCTTGGGACATTCTCCCAATGAAAATGGCACTATACAAATGTAATTTTGTTGTTGTAGTTGTACACTACACAACTATGTTCCAAAATGATGGGCAGTCCTAATTATTTTCAGCTCCTCGTCAGCTCTATATTTGATTGTTTTAAAAATAGTGGTGCAAGTCTCCTCACAAGAGGTTTTTATTTTCACTTACTCGAATATAAATAGCATGTGTATTGATTCACTTGCTTGATTAATCTCATGGAAGAATTAAACACAGTTTTTCAGGAATTAATGATGTTGCTTCCAGACATTATTTATTAGCAATAATTTACTTAAAGGATCGGTACTAGTAGAGAACAATGTACTTGAGGATTAGATTTAGCAAAAGGCAAGGATCAATTCACAAGAGGCATCACTGACCCACACATTTTACAGTTCAACATCTACAATTCATCTAGATGTTGTTGGGAAGACCAGCAAAAGTTATATCCATTATTACATTGTACGTAAGACTAAAGTGTCTGAGGAAGTTTGAATAGATACACTTCAATACCACATCTTGCATCAAAGACAGAAAAATCATTACTGTCAGCATTATCATTCCTGCTGATGTCTTACAGTGAGTCAAAGCACGGCACAATGCAGAGATAAAGCTAATCAGCGCTGAAACATTACTTACTGCAGAGATTGTGCTGTAAAGTCTGCATATGAATACCAGATGAAAATTGATGTGGAAGGTTGCATACAAGTTTCCACAATCTGTCTGTTTAATTGCAATACTGAATTACTTTTTTATGATGAGACACAAGGTCTCATTTAAGCATCGATGGTAGTTGTATTTTTAAGAGAACTTTTCAGTGTGTCTTAGAATAATGGTCTCCATTCCACAATAAAAGTGGTTTATCCCATTCTGCAGTAAAGACCATTCTTGGTTAAAAAAAAACAACAACAGCAGTTCGCACATCAACAGAAATCGCCAGGAACACTCAGCAGGTCAGGCAGCATCTATGGAGAAAAGAAAAGTGAGTCAACATTTGGGTTCACAACCCTTCATCAGAACTCACATATGTGTGATTTTGTCAGTCCTCCCATATGTGTGACTGAGTGATGCTAGAATATGATTTACAGCACAGTGAGTTATTGATCTGAGCCAGGCCACAAAATGCTTCCCAGTTAGAATGATGAAGAAAATTTACTAATAATTATAATAATTGCATCTGATATAATGTCTTTCACATTGGAGGGCTATCTCAAAGAACTTCACAGGATTTATTGTAAAGTGCAGTGACAGTGTATTATGTAGAGAAATTTAATGATGAATTACACTCTCGACCACCACATGTATACAGAGCAACAATGAAAACCAGTCTTGTGTGTGTCCTTACATTGAACACATAGTGGGTCATCTCACAATCTGAAGGCAAACATAAAATGGTAGTTATTGTGGTAGTATAAACAATAGATTCTAGTATTCAACTAGATTTCCTTCACACCTGACATTTGAAATATATGTTTACTGCTCTTTCACCAATCAATTCTAACATTCTAAAAGCAATGATGAATCATGTGCGCCAGCTGTGTTCAGTTTTGAGGTGATTTTTCCAAGAACACCATGCATTTAAAAAGATTGAGGGATTTTTTTTCAAACATAGTATCAGTAATACAATTTAATGAATAATAAAGGTAAGCAGCAGAGTGGTACAGTGGATTGCACTGGGCCCATAACTGAAAGATTGATGGATACTCTGCGAATGGAATGGTGATTTCATTCCATTCTTGGGATGTCCTCCCGACGTGAAAGGCGTTATATACATACAAAAATGCAAAATACTGCAGATACTGGAAATTCGAAATAAAAACAAAAATCACTGGGTACACTCAGCAGTTCAGGCAGCATCTATGGAGAAAGGAAAGTGAGTCAACTGAGTTCTGACAAAGGGTCCCCAAATCCTTTGTGGGACCCAAAATGGGACCCTTTGTGGAACCCAAATGGGACCCAAAACTCACTTGCCTTTCTCCATAGATGCTGCCTGACCTGCTGAGTCTTCCCAGCCATTGTTTATTATATACAGTAAATGCATTTTGTTGCTTGTGTCCAGTGCCTTGAGATATCCTCCCAATGTAAATGGTGCTATGCAAATGTACTTTTGTTGTTGTTATTATGATTTCAGCAGTGTGTAGCAGCATTCATATTTTTTGATACTTCTTCCGTGCTGTAAATTTCTACGGTTCTATGGTAATCTTAGTATTGACAGAACTGATAATGTAAAATCTGCTGTCTCTAAATTCTGAAGACTTTAGCTTCGTGGACAAGAATTACTGCCAGAGCCAAGCACAGGTTAAACTGACTCAGATACGGAGCAGCATTTTAATGATTTGGCAGCAAGCTTGGAGTGCAAACCCTACACACTTATACTTTTTCCAATCAGCTATCCCACACTGGGGTGCTGAAGTTCAGCAGAAACTGGAGACTTATATAATATTAAAACTTCCGATTATACCATTCAGTTTGCCAGCATCTCAGCTATATTGAGAAATGGAGACCAGAATTTAACCAAATAGATTTTGTAAATTATATTTTAGCAGGGAGGTAAGATGTGAGTGACACAATGCAATTTCTAACCACAATATCTGCTTCAAAATTTTTATTTTATTTCAGCTTTCCATTGTAAGGTATTAGAAAAAATCTGCTCTGAACTTAAAATGAACACAGTAGATGTTGATGAGATTTTAGATTGCAGCAAGCTGAGTTTGAAGAAAGATAGGGATTCAGAAGGAGTAAATTAAAAGGCCATGCTTTCCAATATTGTAGATGAATCTAATTATTCCTTATAATAGCTTAGCTTTATGTGGTAGAAATTGAACAGCTTTAGATTTGGCAGGTAAATGGAACTGTAAGGATTGCTCTTAAAAGAACCAGCAAAGACATGATGGGCCAAATGGCTGTTCTCTGTGCTGTAAATTTCTATAGCAGGTCGTGCCAGGTGCCAAGCCCTGTGATGTTTTATTTGTGTCATTTGGAATTCCATTATCTAAGATTATTTCCTTAGATGATTTGGAATGGCATGCATTTATAATAAATATAAATGATCCTTGCCTTATTGTACTTTCACATTAGAAATATATCCCAAAGTGTTTCATTGGATCTACCATAAAGTGTAGCGGCTGTGTATTTTCCAATGCCACGAACCATACTGTTATGCATTGGTGCTGAAAGGCTGCAAAGAGAAGGAAACTCAGTGGGCCAATCATTAAAAACAGCAACTAGCTAGGCGTAGCACTGATGGAAGATTAATCTAAGACCAGCCTCTCTGTGAACGTGTCCTCAAAGCAATGAACTGGGAGATGAGGAGGGAAAGGTGGGTGGCAAACTACCCCATATACCTTGAGGATTGCTATGTTCACACAACACAATATAACACCCCTTCACCATTCTTTGATTGTGTGATCTTACCTCTTAATTTTTCAGCCTTGTCGATTTTCTATACTTCATGCCTTGGGTCTTCACTTTTTGTTCTAATTGTTTAATGTAAAGCAAAATAACATTGAATTAAAGAGTTGTGGGATTATGAATTCTAGTAACGCAGAGTTAGTGGGAATATTTTGTAGTACTAATATTTTGTGTGTTTGATAAAGCACCTTATCACATCATCAAAATATCTCAAAGCTCTTCACTAGATCTTTCGTAAAGCAGGCTGTATTTTGTAGGTGAACAAGAGAAATGTAGATAAATACTTGGTTAGTAAGGCTATCAAGGGTATGGAGAAAAGGCAGGCAAATAGGATTAAGTTACAGATCAGCCATTGGAGCAGACAAAATGCGGCAGCAAATTGCGCACAACAGTGTCCCACAAACAATTGTGGATTGAAATGATCAATTTCATAGAATATTATGGCACAAAAGGAAGCCATTTGGCCCATCGAATCTGTACTATATTTATTATAGGTTTTTTTGATGGATTATTATTAGGAGTGTGGAGTAAGGAAACTTGCTGAAGGTTTCACTGTGCCTGGATTCAAACACAGGTCTCACGCTTGTAAAGCGTGTTCTCTAACCACTAAGCTACAGGACTCCAATATGGGGTAGTGTAGGCCTTAGATGGCCTTGTGCATTCAAATGAGATATTAAACGAGTCACTGAGATAAATTGGCTATTTACTTCAAGGGTTGTTTGTCATTGTTGTGTACAAATTGGCTGCATGTTTGCCGATAAAATGCACAATAATTGCACTTTACAAGAATTCCAGTGAACTAGTTTAAGAAGTCTCTCTAATATGAAAGGTGCTATATAAATTGCCAGGATTATTTATATGCAAAATTTGCTGCAGCAATTGAACTGGCACAATGAAAACCTGGCCCAGTCAGTCATCAATCATATAGATTTTCATTGGCTGGCAAAATAAATTCTACTTGTAAAGCCTTTTAGGCTGAAATAAAGTCCAGATTGTAAGAAAATTGCCCCCAGCCTCCAAAGTGTATGGTTGGATCTGAAAGAGGAAAATTAAAAAGTAAATTTAAAAATGTGAAAAACGGAAGGATAGATTGAAGATATGGAGAGTCAATCGAAAGCAGTACAAATAAAATAAAAACTATACTGACAGGGAATAGAGCATAAAAGAGATTACGAAGTCGAGTGCAGGGAAGATTTATTTTTATTTAAATTTCCAGGATTTTTTTTCAATCTCTTTTCTACGCAAAGAAATTGATCTGCTGCTCACATGCAAGTAAGGTAGAGCAATATCAACATCTAGTGGTCTTACACAGTGACTGCGTGACACATGCAGTTTTCCCATGATGCTCTGAGTGCCTCTGAGAAACCTCATCATCTATCCAATGTCATGACTACTATTTGTGAATTTATGATAGGGTGAAAAGCAATGCAATAAATATAACATAATTTTTATGTCATATTCCCTTTTAAATGTAGTTTGACAACAAGCATAAAAATTAGTCACACCAGAGTAAGCATTTTTAACTGTTATCAGCTGAAGTCGTATTGCAATAGTAAAAATACTGGTGGTTAATTGCTTATAAATAATTTCTATTCCGCCGTATAAATTAGATGACGCACAATATTACTTTGCATTATTGATATAAATATATGTACATTGAAACATACCTGTGAGACAAAACAACAAAATATTTGATTTATATAGCTCTCTCCATGCCGGACAGCATCTCAGAACGCATCACAATAACGGATCCCGTGCACGAGGCAGGGGGAAAAAGGTGACCAAAAGCGCAGTCGAATAGAAAGGTCTTCACCTGTGACTTGAAAATGGGAAAAAGAGGAGGCAATGGAGAGTTCCAGCAAGATGAGGAGGCAGAGGGAGCCCTGGTCACAGATAGAGAGGATATCGTTTGTGACTTTCACAAGCGCAGTCTCTGTACTGTTGACAGGGCACAAACCAGACTGGTGAGGTTTGAAAAGGAAGTGGAGGGAGAGGTGTGAATGGAGTTGGTTGGCAACAACGTGTTCTAATGCTTTAGCAATCAAGGGCAACTTTGAAATAGAGCCAAAGTGGCTATGGTTTGAGGGATCTAGGGTAGGTTTTTTGAGAAAGCAGTTGATGGCAGCGGTTTTGAGGGAGGCAGGAACTCTTTCTGAAGGAGGGATTGATTTATGATGCCTGTCAGCAGTGAACAGAGGAGGGGGAGCTGGGTGATCAGCAAGTTGATAGGAAGGGTTTTGAGGCAACAGGTGGTGGGTTTCATAGCGATAATGGTAGATAAGAGGGAGGAAGGAGAGATGGGAAGAAAGAATGTAAGATGGGGGTCATGGTAGAAGCTGATGATGGGGAGGGTGAGGGGGATGGAAGGGGGATGGAAGGGGGATGGTGGTGGATGACTAGAGGCAGGAGAATGAGGCTGCCAGGCAAATGTTCATTTTTGTGGTGAAGAAGTCCATGACCACCTCGCACTTGGCATTTGATGCAAAGATTGAGGATGCTTTAGGCGGCACATGGTGGGTGGGTGGTGGAGAAAAGGACTTTGGAGTTGTTGTTTGCCTCCAGGATGACTTTGGCTTAGTACATCATTCTCGCACGTGACAAGGAATGGCAGTAGCTGTGAAGATGCTCGAGCCATAGTTGATGATGAACCGTCAGGCCGGTTTTCTGCCACCTGTGCTTGAGCAGTCGGGTTTGGGTTTTTGGGAAGCAGAGGTCACTGTTATACCAGGGGGATCAGGTAGGTTAGGAGACGGTCCTGGATTTCAGGTGGACAAGAGAGTTGAAGGTGGAGGAGTGGAGCAGCTGGACAGCTGTTTTAGGATCTCTGCGGATGGAAGACCAGACATATATGATGCCTGAGGATGAGAGGGCCTTTCTGAGAGTCTCAGGGGGAGGCCTTTTCCATGGGCGGAAGAGTATAGTTGAGGGCTTGGTGGAAGAGAGAGAGATATGAGAGGAGAAGGAGATGAGGAAGTGGTCCGAGATGGCCTTGTCCATTACGCGCAGGTCGGATATGTCAAGGCCGTGTGCGATGATGAGGTCAAGTGGGTGGCTACAGTTGTTTATGTGAAGGGAAAAGTTTAGGGAGGAGAGGAGGGCAGTGAAGTTTGAGGATGTGGTGCAAGGGGAGTTTAGGTGTGGGGGTTGAAGTCACCCATTATGAGCAGGCATTCAGAATAAAGGGAGGAGAGTGGAGATATCAGAGAGGAAGGAGAAGGGGATTGAGGGGGACAGCACACCAGAAGAATTTTCAGTGAGAGAGAAAGATGGTAGAGGGTGAGGTGCTCAAAAGAGGGGAAGCATTCTGAGGAATAAGTGGAAAGACCAAGGGAAGCTTTGGAGATGAGGGCCACTGCATTGGTTAGGACAGGGGGTGTGGTGGAAGATGTAGCCTGGAGGGGAGGCTTCAACTAGAGGGACTGGGTCACTGGGGGAGAGCCTGGTTTCCGTAAGCCCAAGAATGTCAATTTGCTCATCCAGGATGAGGTCATGGATGGGGATGAGGGCTTTATTTAAGACGGAACAACATTTTGAAGGAAATGTAGATGAGTTTGCTGGTGGGGGGAGAGGGAGGAGAGAGTGTTATGGAGAGCACTTGAGGATTTCTTGTGCATCTTCAGCATACCCAGTACTGCATTGAAGTGTCAGCCTAGACTATGTGAGCTCAAAGTCTCAACACAGGATATTTTAGCATTGAAGAGCATGCTGCAAAGAGTAACTAAATTTTAATTAAGCACCTGAGGTACAAAGAGAGACTGCACACTGAGGATGTTCACACAGAAGAGAAAAGTCAAAAGAAGAAATCTTAATGATAAAGCTATTCAAGATCTGTAAGGATGGAGATAAGCAGAAAGAGAGGTTAACAAATATTTTTACCGTTGTCACAGACTCTGAAGTGGTCTTTTGTTTTACAGGCCCAGAAATTACAGAAATTTTATAGGCCCAGAAGTTCTTAAGTACCAAATTCCATAAAAGATTTTCATTACCTTCTTGAGTAAAACATTCTTTCACAAAGATCCATGGACATAAATCACATTGGAATGTGCTGTGTGTTTGATCATTGTAGTAGAAATTATTCTCAGATCTCTCCCTTCTTAAACATTGAACATTTGCCAAAATCTTTTCCCAAAACAATATCCTTTACAAATTATAATTGGTGAACAGGTGTTGCAAAGAACCAAAGTCCAAATCTGGTGCTCATTACACCTTTGGCAATGTTGGCCTGCAAAGGAAATTGGGATTAGAATCAAACAGAAAAAAGGAGCTTGATGATAAATGTCAGGTCCAAAATACAGAAGAAAATCAAATTGAATATAGAAAGTACAGGGGGAACTGAAAAATGAAATAAGAGAGGCAAAGAGATTGCATGAGAAAATATTACCTTTTAAAGATTACATTAAAGGTAACCCTAAGGTATTTCACATGCATATAGAGGATAAAAGGTTAGTCAAAGGTAGGGTGGGTTCAATTAGGATCCAAAGAGGAAATGTTCTTGTGGAGTCTGAGGGTATGACTGATATACTGAATGAGTAGTTTGCATCTGTTTTCACAGGTGTTGCAAACAAAAAAAGTCTAAATCAAGCCAAATTAAATCTATCTGAAATGTTTCCTTTGGCAATATATCTCTCTCCTGGTTTCGGAGACAAAAACATGTTTGAGTATCATGGTTGAGTGTCATAAAGAATGGCTTGCAATTGTCAGCCCACAACCTCATCCACTCTTTAATCATATCTGACTGACTTGTGAATATGACTGGTGGACTTTCAAACCCTCCTGGTATCTTATCCAAATGATCACTGAAGTGGATTAAGGGTCTTTTCTCTCTAAAGATTAAAAAAGACTCGCTTGGGAATTATTTTTATCGTGCCAACAGACATGAATCTCCAATAAAAAGTATATCTCAATATAATAATAATCTTTGCATTTGATATAGCACTTTTCACATCTTCTAGATGTCTCAAAGCGCTTCACAGAATTGTGAAGTGACTATATATTTACAGGCAAAACGCGGTAGCCAATTGCCCACTGTAGTGTCCCACAAACAGTTGTGAAGTAAAATGATCAATTTATTATTGTTTTTTGAGGGGATTATTATCCGTGCGTGGAGTCAGAAAACTTGCCCAAGGTTTTGCCCTGCCTGGAATTGATCCCAGGTCTGTCGCTTGTAAGGCGAGTGCTCTAACCACTGAGCTACAGGACTCCAAACTCTCATTCCTCTCCAAGGCTCTGGAATGAGTCACAGCATCCCAGCTTTGGTCTTTCTTTTCCTGCCATTCTCGCTTTGAGCATCTCCCATCTGAGCCCTGGTCAAAGTCACCGACATTCTGAACATCTGTGATCAGGCCTCTATCTGCCTCCTTGTCCTCCTCGATCTCTCTGCTATCTTCGACACTGTCAACTACTCTATCTATCCTACACTGCCTTAATACTAATGGGGCAAACCTTCATTTGACATGACTCAAAGACAAATACAACTGTGGGTGCAGGGGAGATACTTTTGGGTGAAAGAGATTAAAGGGCATTCCTGGTACAATTGGAAGGAGATATATGTTTCATAATCATGGAAGATTTTAGTTTAATCCTGGACAGAAATAAAAAAAGAGATTTGAGTTCCCAAAGTTATTCATTACACATTATCATGTATAAATATTTTTAAATTAATTTTGCTAATGAGAATAATTTAAAGAACATTTTAAAAAAACAATTATTTTTCTGAACATATTAGCTTGGAATATATTGTTTAATGTATTAATTTTATGTAATAAAATTATCCTTGCATTTGATATAGTGCCAAAAGTGCTTCACATGATTTTACTGTAAAGTGTTGTGACTGAATTTAACAGGTGAAATATTTTTGTCCAAAGCCTGGACAAACCATAGGAAGGAAACATGGAAATAAAAAAGAGGGTCAATAAAAACAGGATCATTTAGAAGTGCATAAATTGCTGAGACAGAAACAGTCAGAATAAATGACTCTATAAATTCTAAGCAGCCATGTGAATCTTCAATTACCTCACTGATTATGTTAGATAGTGCTGTGCATGGGAAATGCTGAATCTCATTTTTATTTTCCCCTTTCTCCCTTCTTCCTTCTCCTCTTCAAGGAGTGTTTGTGGAGACGCTGGCTGCCTTGTGTGGCTAGGCCACAGTGGTCCTTCTTCATGCTTGAACCCAGGTATCGATGGGCTTAAATTCTGGTGATCATTACACTTTTGGCAACGTTGCCTTGCAAAGGAAATTGGGATTAAAATCAGAAAAAGGAGGTTTATGATAAATGTCTGATCCAAAATACAGAAGAAAATCAAAGTGAATATAGAAAGTACAGGGTGAACTGAAAAATGAAATAAGAGAGGCAAAGAGATTGCATGAGAAAAGATTAAGTATTTTATAAGCATATAGAGGATAAAAGGTAAGGTGGGTCCAATTAGGATCCAAAGAGGAAATGTTCTTGTGGACGCTGAGGGCATGAGTGATGTACTGAATGAGTACTTTGTATCTGTTTTCACAAAAAAAAGATGTAGTGAATGCATAGTATCACAGGAGAGGATAGAGAAATTGGTAAGATATTAATAAACAGAGAGGCGATACTAAAACGATTGTTCGTGTTCAAGGTAGATTAGTCACCCTGTCCGGATGGGATGCATGCTAGGTTAGTGAGAGAAGTAAGGGTGGAAATAGTAGTTTCTGGCTGCAATTGTTCAATTTTCTTAGACACCAGGGTAGTGCCAGAGGACTGGAGGATTGCAAATGTTCTGTTCAAAAATTATTCTTCTTGGAGCAGAGAAGGTTTAGAGGAGATTTAATAGAAGTTTTCAAAATTTTGAGGGGATTCGAAAGGGTGAACCAGGTGAAACATTTTTGACTTGGCGTGTGGGTCGGTAACCAGATAACACCGATTTAAGATCATTATTAAAAGAAACGGAGGGTGGGTGAGGAGAAATTTTTGAACACAGCAAGTTGATCTGAGACACCGTCCGACTATTTTCTATATAAATCGAAGTTGTTGTTGTTGTTGATCGGATCTGGAATACATCTCCTGAAAGGGTGGTGGAAGCAGATCCGATAACAACTTTTACAAGATAAACAGATAATTATTTGGAGAGGTTTGCAGGGCTATGAGGAGAGCGCGGGGAGTAGGATTGATTTGGATAGCTCACCTCAAAGAGCTGGCACAGACAAGATGGGCCGAATGGCCTCCATCTGTGCTGTGTAATTCTATGATTGCATGAATGATGTGTCCCCATCATATGCACTAATATCAAAAATGCTACATTTAACTCCACCTGGAATTTTATAAAGTGTGAAACCACATAATAATAATAATCCTTGCATTTGATATAGCGCTTTTCACGTCTTCTAGACTTCTTAAAGCATTTCACAGAATGCACTGTAAAATGAATTGACTGTACATTTGTGAACAAATCATGGCAGCCAAATGCACACAGCAGTGTCTCACAAACAGTCATGGATTGAGTGAACAAATTATTAAAAATATTTTAGGGATAATTATCAGGCGTATGGAGTAATGAAACTTGTTCAAGGATTTGCCTGGAACTGCCAGAAATCAAACCAAGATCTCTTGCTTGCAATGCGAGTGCTCTAATCACTGAGCTGCAGGATTCCACTGATCATTAAAATGTAATGAGAGGACCCAAGCACGCAACCTGATCTATTTGGCACAAATCTACTTTCCAGCATCATAGTAATAAAGATAATAATGACAATAATCCTTGCATTTGGTATAGAGACTATCACATCAAAATGTCTTAGAGTTTATAGGTGAATGGAACAGACAATTTGCAAGCAGCGTTGTCCCACAAACAACTACTAAGTGAATAATTGAGTCTATCTGAGGCTTTTTTGGCCAGGAAACCAGCGAAAACTCCTTTCTCTTTTGAAATACAGTAAAAGCCCATTTATGCGGCACCCGAGGGACCTGGCCAATAATGGTTAAAGCACCTGCCGGATATTCGGGTGGCCCGTTGTGGAAAACCCACCATGAAACAATTTAAGTTCTTTTAACACACACCATACACACCAGACTAAATAATAACAGATAATAACAGAAGATTGTATTATTACTTATTGTTAAAACTACTCTCTTGCGCTTCTCACCTTTACTAGTTGAGGTTTATAATCCAGCGCGACTTTTCAAAATGGAGGATGCCATGTAGGTGAAAAAAACGGCAGCGCGACTTTAAAACCTTCCTAGCGGCAAGCCGATAACCCTAGACTCTACTAGCAGCAAACCGAAATATTGCACCTGCACGACAATGACTCACAAATGCTCTACCGCTATTGTTCCCGGATAAGTTCCGGTTTATCGAATGGGTTCTTCTTATTTGTCGTGCCGGTTATACGGAAGTGCTGGTTCATCGAGTCACGGATAAACGGGCTTCTACTGCAATTCCATGAGATCTATAATGCCCACCTGAACAGGGAGTTGGTGGCTCAGTTTATCATCTCATCTGAAGCAACTCAGTGCAGTACTCCACCAGTACCAAAATCAAATTGACGTGTCATCCTAGATGATGAGCTCAGTTACTCAGATACTGGGTTTGAACTAGGGTCCGGCGATATATCGATATAACGCTAAAACCCGATATAATTTTCATATCGATATGCCGATATAGACATTTCAAAAATATCGATATATCGAAACAGTCGATATATCGATGGAAAAAATCGGAATGTGCGCACACTGAACTACAAGACCCAGAATGCTCATCTCTATACACAATGCACAGACCGAGGTGCAAAGCCGCCATATTGTATTGATAGTACTCGAATACAATATACAGGTATGCAAGGGGTGGGGTGGGGGAGAGAGACAGCGGTGGGGGGGAGGATGAGAGAGAGGGACGGTGGCGGGGGGGGGGGGGGGGGGGAGCAGAGAGGGACGGCGGCGGGGGGGTGGGGGAGAAACGGGGTGGATGTGATAATATACAGATAGATAGAGATGGGGGGGATGTGAGAGAGGAGAGAGACACAGACAGAAAAACACAGAGATGGAGAGAGTGAGTGTGAGAGACACAGAGAGAGAAAGATATTTACCTCCTGAGGAGATAGGCCCCGAATGCGTGCGCACCCCGAATGCGCACGCACCCGAATGCACGCTCCCCCCCGAATACGCGCGCCCCCCCAAATGCACGCGCACCCCCGAATCCACGCACCGCGCATGCATGCGCAGTACAAAATCCCCGAAAATATCGATATTTCGGTATATCTCGATATGAGGCCATCAATATATCTAAATCGGAAAATTTACATATCGACAGACCCTAGTTTGAACCCATCATTTTCAGACCCAAAAATGAGTGCACCTGAGTTCTAAATAACATTCAGGAGCTAGAGCCAAATGAATGTTTCTTTCCTTTATCCCATGGCATTGAAAGTAATTACAACACCACAACCACTGTCTGGTTGACTCAGCACAGATAACTGTGCTGACAATCATAACTGTGGCCTTCTCCTTAACATAAGCTTGAAGTGAGTAAATGTAATTTGGTGCATCAAGCCTGTTCCCTTTACTGTCTTTGCAAAACACATTTTGAGTGATCTTCCCCAATCTATCCACCTCCCGGAAGATACTATTGTGTTCTGTGACATTTGTCTTCAACTCAGTCTGCACCTACCTTCGATAGTGCTCTTCCAGTTAATGGTTATCACGTTCTATTTTTGAGAGTAACTAACACAGCATCAATTGTCTTTGCTGGGAGCCTGTTCCATTTACTCACTGCTATCTAGAGAAATAAACTTCTCATCTTTCATCGCTCTTCAGGCATTTTAATTTTAAATGTGCTGCAGTTCTGCTCCTCCAGTCTAAATCAAATTGCCTGCTTACAGCACCCTTATGTCTGCTTCCCATTATTTTAAAGGCCATTACCAGGTTTCTGTCAGTCTTCTTTGCAGTGAAAAACTATTTCACTACGCAAGCATCTCTTAGTTACCAAGATCTTCCTGATTGCTCTTTTTCAAACTTTCTGTGAAGTCAAAACTTTAGTCTGCATGGTTACATTAATATAAATCATAATTTCTGCAGTGCCAAAATGACTCCAATCTTATCCTCCTCAATGACCTTCACAAGGCTAGAATAAAGTAATTTTCTTTAATAAAAATATAATAATAATCCTTGCATTTGATATAATGTATTAGTGCTTTACAGAATTTACTGTAAGATGAATTGACTGTATATTATATGGGTGTAAAGTTAGTTAGAATTCCTCAAGACTCAACCAAGTATTTGATAAGCCTTTTGAGAGTAGCTTTATATCAACATCAAGCATTCAAAGTTGAGTTCAGCTGGTATTCCCCGAACCAGTAATAAAATGCTGGATCTGTAGATCTGAAGGATCAAAGACAATGCCAGGCTGTCTTCAGCAATCAGATTTGGCCAAAACCATTTGAAGAGAAATTATGTAGGACATTCATGGAATAGCACATGGTATGATTACACTGGTAAAAGGTATTGCATCACAAATCATATTTTTCACCCATTGTATGAACAGCAAAGGACCCAGAACAAATTCTTGTGGAACTTCCTTGTTCTCCCAAACCAAAATTTTCACACTTATCATTACCTTCTGCTTCTTATTGCTGTTCCAGTTTTCAATCCAACTCCTTCATTTACCATTTATTTCACGAATTTAAACCTTTGAAATCTCATATCTGGATCTTTACTAAATCCTAATGAAAATACAAGTAAGTTACAGGTATGCCCCCATTTACGATGGTTCTATTTACACTGTTTCAATTTAACGAACATAATATTTTAACATTTTTTAATCAATATACGACTTTTGGTTTCGTTTTAATGACAAAAAGATTTGGTGCATCTTTTTTGCGCATGTGCAGTACGTAGTGTATTTTGTGGTAAAACCACAGTTATATACTGCATCCAAGCGTTTGAACTCGCCAATGTTGCTTAGCATGTCGCTACATCAGTTGCTCCCAATATGTTTTTGCTGCGACCCAAATTAGCATCCCACCACTAGAGGGCATTATCACGATTGATGCTCAGCTTGTGGACTCAACTCTTCTGTAAGTATACTCTTTCTACAAATTGGTCGGTGGTGTTGCTTTTTTTTAGCATTAAAAACGTTTTTGGCAGTAAAAGCTTTTTTTTAGCGGTAAAAGCTTTTTTCCAGCATTTTAATAGCCAGCTTCATTTGAAGCGACACCATGGAATTTTGAGTGATTTACAGCCTCTACCGCATTTCTACAATGTCAGAAAAGAGACCAGTAAGTGAAATGAGCAGCAGTAATACCGCTAGTGGTAAAACAAAACGCAAAGTCATTACTTTAGGTACTAAATCTTGCTTATGTGTGTTATTTTGAGTGTTATTTTAGTGGGTTTAAGGTCCTAAAATTTTGTGAAAAGAATGCATCTCGGGTTATATAATGGGACGGCATGGGAAACCACATTTCAATTTCTGACATTTCGATTTCCGTGATATTTTTCAGGAACGCAACTTTGTTGTAAATCAGGGGTTACTTGTACAACCATTGGATAGCAGTCATCAACCACTAGCTTAGTTACTCTGCAAAGAATTCCAGGAAATTCATGTGAATTGACATTGTGTACTTATATTGGGACAGGAAATAGACATTTGTTTACAATGACAGTGAAATGCTACAATGAGGATGCAGTTTTCTTGCTGAGAAAATTAATCAGTAGGCAAAGGCTTAGTTTGAGATGCTTGAGGGTACGTA
Organism: Hydrolagus colliei; assembly: GCA_035084275.1. NCBI lineage: Eukaryota > Metazoa > Chordata > Chondrichthyes > Chimaeriformes > Chimaeridae > Hydrolagus > Hydrolagus colliei. Next base: position 88,744,780 of record CM068743.1, read on the forward strand.
ATAAGTATAGGTTTCATGGTGTGCTCCCTACTCCTAATGGGCGTGTCCCCTAGTAAGGAATATTTATTGTAAAGAGCACCACTGCACTTTACAGTAAACCCTATGAAATGCTTTGTGACATCCTCTTGCCATCAAATGCAATGATTATTTCTATTATCATTATTATTATTTGTTTAGGAGAAAATTTCACTGCATTGTCTCAATTGGTGAGCCTGGGGGAATCCAGATGACCACCTAGTTACAAACAGGAGCTTTCTCCACACTTCAGTATTGATGGAAGAATTATCCTGCCAGGGGTATTTCTGCATGACACCACTGATCTGTGAATTGGCATTCTGCAGTTATTCCACTCAAGCAAGTTTCACATGAATTTCCTAACCTGACCTACTCAACCCCTTCCTGCTTAACTTATCTTGGAAGAACATTTTCTGACATTGTAGACTTGACCTGCTTTCATTATAAAGTGATGACCTGCTGGACTTTGCTGTATGTGAGACATGCTGCTGTTTGTTTTGCTTATCATGCAAAAGGGAATCTAAGGGAATCTGCTAACCTCACAATGCAATTAGTTAAGCCCTCAACCATGCAAACTTATCCTTAGTTTCAGTTGGTATCTCTGAACTGTGCAAATTGCCCACAGCAGTTGTACAATTATAAAATACATCTGGAGGATGTCTCCAAGTAGCTGGACACTCAAGCTAGAGAATGGGAGTGGAAATAAGTGAGGAAAGACAACTGAAATCATTGACAAAGAGGTGAATCTCAAGATCGACTTGAACAGTGCTGATATGTTGTTTCTAAATCCGCATTTCACTCTTCCTATTGTAGTTTGTTATTTAAGTGGCAATTTAACTCATTACGTTTATCAGGGAAGTTCCATTTATTCTGCATGTGATGCATTTGAGTTTCAAAGACAAACTCTCACTTCCACAACCTTGCAATTAAATGTGTGAGAGTTTAATTGCTGTGTTTTAATTTTATTAACTGCCTTGACAATAATGATTCTTTAATTACAGAGATAGCATCTCATCACTTGTGAACATGGCATTGAATCAGAAATAGTTCCACACTGATGCTTAACTTTTACTAAAGTGTACTTTCTGATGCAAATGGCAATTTCAGGACAGATACCAGGAAGGTATTTCTTTACACAGTAAGCAGTTAATGAATCAAACAAGAAGCTGGACTCATTGAAAAAGTGACTTGGTGTGGGACAGCAGCATGAGTATTCTGGAACAATTAAATCAAATGGACCACAGGAGTTTCTTCATCCAAACTAGTCATATGATGCCACTATTCTTGATCCTAAATAACACCTGATAATAATCCCTCCAAGAAAAATAAAAATAAAAAATTGGTCACTTCAATCCATGACTGTTTGTGGGACAATTGGCTGCTGCGTTTCGCCCACATATATACAGTCAATTTACAGTATATTCTGGGAAGTGCTTTAAGACATCTAGATCTCGTGAAAAGCGCTATATCAAATGCAAGGATTGTTGTTGTTGTTAAAGTGAAAGTAAACATTGCATACTAATCCTTACATTTATTGAACCACCCATAACATCAAAAAATCCTAAAGCACTTCACAGGATTTACTTTAAAGTGCAGTGACTGTGTGCTATGTAGATGAATCCTGCAGTAAATTTGCAGAGCAATGACCGACAAACAACCATGACATTATTTGCAGACACAAATATAAACTCTCCTCTTCATAGAATTGTAGATAGAAAGTTACAGTGCAGAAAGTCTGCATGAAAAGGGAGAATAATTAGTTGAATAATCTGTGAGGCCTCTTCGCCCATTTCAACTTTGATTGTCAAGTCTTGGTAGGAGCAGCGTGTTCACCTGGATGCTAAGACTTTCAACTTACAAAATCACATAATTCCTCTTGAATTGTATTGGAATACTTTTTGCCACAGTTATCTCGGGCTAGCTCCTTCACTGCTTGCTTGGCATTTACTGTGGCATAATAAGCATTGGGTAATAGCAGCCAGTTTCCCCTGTTCAGCGAAGCAGTTGGCGCTCCAGGTTTTGAAGGACCAATTAAAGGCCATCAGGGACACGGAGAATTGACTCCGCAATAGAATCATGCCATATTGAGCATCTAGCCATACAATTAAATGAGCTTTATAGAGAAGCAACACCAGAAAAGGTGATGGAAATGATCAATCTGTGAGACTATAAATGCAATTGAGTGGGGGGAGGTTATCAGGCTACTGATTTGCAAATAAGAATGTTCCTTTATATAGATACAGCTCAATGCTGTGATGTGGGGTGGGAGTTGGGCGGGTGTTTTGGAAGGATGTGGTGCACTGGGCTATTGGGTCTTCTTGATCTACACCTCTCAAGATCCTGTGACAATGCTAGCTGATGCTTAGATTGTTTTGTGACAAAATCAAATTGCACATCCCATTGTTTGAATTTATCAATCATTTACTTACTTGAAATTTTCTGCCTCTTAATGCTAAAACAATTTTACATTCATATAGGGTATTTCACATGAAGATATATAAAGAGAGGGAGGTGAAGGGACTCCGAGATGACAATCCAGAGAGCAAGGATGCCACAAAGCTCTCAACCTGCCTTTTAATAGTCGGTTGGATCAGTCAAGGGCTTTGAAGCAGGCCAGAGTTCGCTGAACAGAGTGTGCAGCCAGTACAGATAAATGTATTATTTTTTCTCAAGGAGATACCCAAGGGAGGAAGTGGGGAGGCCATGGTGGGTTTAAAAGTCAGATTGAGTCTCTTGAACTCGATCTGGATTTCCCACTAATTTAGTACGTAATTGAAAGTTCTGTGCCCAATCCCCAACATCAGAGCTAACTAAAACTTTGTTAACATTCCCAGAACATCTTGATAAAGACAAAATAATAATAATAACAATAATAATGATCCTTGCATTTGATACAGTGCTTTTCACATCTTCTAGGAAAGCACTATACAAGTGTAATTTTGTTGTTGTCTCAAAGCACTTCATGGCATATACTTAAAGAGAATTGACTGTATATTTGTGGGGGAAACGCAGCTACCAATTGCACATAGCAATGTCCCATAAACAGTCATGGATTGAAATTATTTTTTAGGGGTGAGATTATTATTAGGCATGTGGAGTAAGGAAATTTGTCCAAGGTTTTGCCCTGCATTTCGAACCCAGGTGTTTTGCTTGCAAGGCGAATGTTATAACCATTGAGCTACAGGACTCCAGAAAAAAGGGTTTGAGGGTAAACTTAAGGATAAATAAGGAGCATAGAGGTAAAATTAGTGGCACTTCACATTGCATTCTTTGTCATAATTATTAGAACTGCATTTGTGATTTTTTAATGTTCTACACCAGTCATGCACCATCCACACCCTTCACACCTTAGTCAACTGTGTTTGTCAATCTAGCTCAGTTGATAGCATTCTCATCTCTGAGTCAGTGGGCTGTGGGATCAAGTCCCATGTCAGAACTTTAAACTGACATAATGATAATCCTTCCATTTGATATAGCACCTTATTACATAATTGAGACACCTCAAGGCAGTTGACAGAATATATTGTGAGGTGATTTGATTGTACATTTTGTGAGCAAAACATGGTCGTCAATTGCACATAGCAGTGTTCCACAAACAGAGGTGGATTGACTGACCAATTTATCTATGTATTTTTTTGAAGGAATTATTAACCCCAATAACGCAATCTGTGAATCAACTAACAACCATATTCCTATTTACTGCCAGATAAATACAGGCGTGTGTATGGAGTAAGTAAACTTGCCCAGCATTTCACCATGCTGGGAATCAAACCCAGGTCTTCTCACTTGCGACACAAGTGCTCTATCGACTAAGTAACAGAGCTCCACATAGTCCCGGGTGACGAGAGGTGTGTAATGTTACATTGTTTGAGGTGCCAATCTTTGGATTAGACATTAAAACAAGCCTCCATCTGTCTGTTCAGGTGAACATTTAAAGATCCTGTGACACTATTTCAAAAGAGAAGGGAATTTATCCGAGGGTCCTGGCCAATAAGGCCCCAAATAAAATTGGTAATTCACTTCATGATTGTATGTCACTACATCAAGCGCTCTGAGACGCCGTCGGGCATGGAGGATGCTATACAAATCAAAGTTGTTGTTATGTGAGACATTGCTATGTAGAAATGGACTGCCATGTTTGCCTACAAGAAGAATGCCATTCAGCCCACCGGGTCTGTGTGCACCCTCAAGAGCAATTATTTTAGTCTCATTTACCTGCCCTTTCTATGTGCCCTTATAGCTGACTCTTTCTAACTTATTTGTGTAGCTTCCTCTTAAAGGTTAATATGGATTTTGCCTCAAACACTGCATTAAGGCATTCACATACAAAGTACATGAAACAAATTATCCTAACTTCACCATTTCCTTGTTTATTATCTTAAATTGACTCATCGGGGTACTTGGTGTATGGTTCATTGTAATTATAGAAATTTTGCTTGCTTCGATTTAAAAAATCAATTAGTTCATATTGAAACATTTTGTTTTTAACTACTATTGGGCATTTATTACTCAAACTTGTGGAAGGAGACTTACACTGGACTGAAGGTTCCCTTTGGATAATCAGTCTGTCAGTGCAGTAGCAATATCCCAGAGGTGCTCACTGAAAGTCTGGCAGGAGAATAATATGAACAACAATAATTTACATTGATATAGCGCCTTTCATATCAGGAGGATGACTCATAGTGCCTTACATAGCTGACTGGAACTCCAAGCAGGAAGGGAGCCAACGGGCATGGACAGAGGAGAATGAGGATGAAAAGAGACCAAAGGTATAGTTGAATTGACCAGTCTTCAGGCAATCTTGAAAGCTGACAAGTTACAGAGTGCAGGATTTGTTTCAGTAACACCGTGAGAGTCTAATGTGTTTTCTTCCACAAAATATGTGCAGCATGCAAAGTGCTTTGAGATGTCTCAACAACTTGATGAGGTGCTATATCAAATGCATGGATTATTATTCTGAATCCAAAGCAATCACCAAACATAATGATATTTTCCACTAAATTTTCACAACAGACATATTGCAAAAACATATTCCAGTTATTATTCGGATTGCTCAAACATAGTCCCCACCAGTCTCCCTAGCTCCACTATTCCAAAAATCCAGCTCATTCAAAACCCTGCTGCCCGCATACTTACCCAGACCGAACTCCATACCCACATCTCACTAGCTCTGGCCAGGCTCCACTGACTGCCTATTACTGAATAGATCAACTTGAATATCCGCACACTCATGTTCGAATCCCTTTACTCCCTGATACTTCACTACCTCTCCGACCTCCTCATTCCCCAATCTGCACCCGACGCTGCCACTCAACTGGCACCAGTCTACTGCTTGTCCATCACATCTTCCCCCCACCATGGGAGTTTGTACTTTCAACCACTATGCTCTGAAACTTTAGAACACTGTTGCTCAAACCCTCCGCCTTGTACCTTCACTCTCCTTTATCCCACCTTAACACCTTTCTTTTCGACCATGCGTATGGTCACCTCCCCACCCCCAGGCTCCAACATTGAGATGCTACCCAGAATGGAGGGCGCTATGTAAGTGAAAATGTTGTTCTATCAAGGCCAATTTAGGAGGTTATGCAGAGAAGAATCCATTAGTTTCAAATATTGCCTGTTGCATATCCAAAATCTTATTGGGTTATGCATAATATTTCCAAGAGCAATAAGAATAATCTGTATATTTGATATAGCACCTTGTACATCAGAAGGCATCTTGAAGCGCTTCACAGGATACACTATGAAGTGTATAGACTGCATATTTTTCTTCACAAAACATTGCAAAGTAAGAGCTGCAAAATACTGTGTAGCATTTAATGTATCAATACTACTTTGGTGCCACAAATAATAAATGACCTCAAGTCTAGCAAACATTTTCTCACATTTTGCAGAATTGCGCTGGTAATGTTGGTGCACATGGCCACAACCTGGTACTATTACATGTCTAAACATGATTAATATAATGGTGTACTCGAATACTTTGGTCAGAAAAAGAGCAGACTTTACAAGAAATCTGTTGTTCTATTGTAATAATAATCACTGTATCATTTTCTGATGACAGCATCAAGCTTTCTATATCATTTAAAAATTCTTGGTTGTCAGTTTGGCCCAGTTGGTAGCACATTTACTTTGGGGTCACTAAACTGTGGGATTAAGTCACAAATTAAGACTTTCAGTTCATCATCTAAATTGATTTCAATGTAGTACAATAAAATCCCATTTATCTGTGACCTGATCAACTGTAACTTCCGTATAACTGGCACCTCAAAAAAAAAAGGTCCCCATTTGAATAACCGGATCTTATCCAGCACAATCACGGTGGCGCATTTAATGAGTCGATTGTCGCAGGAGAGTACTATATGATTAGCTCTGAATGCTGCCGCAAGTGATACTTCAGAGTTTTCATCTTAAAGGTACACTGTTTTTTCTCTCCCTCGCTCCTATATCTATCTCTCCCTCTTTTTCTTTCTCCCTCTCCTTCCTTCCTCTCTATCTCTCCCTCTCTCTTCCCCTTTTTCTTTCCCTCTCTCTCTGATGGATACTACGTATTGCCTAGGTAGTGGGTTTATACATTTGTTTTGCTGGGGGGTAGGGTGGAAGAAGGAGAGAGAGGCAGGGAGAGAGAGTGGGAGGGGCAGAGCAGAGGGGAGGGAGAGAGTTAGGCGGGGAGAGAGTTTGGAGGGCAGCAGAAGGCAAGATTGAAGAGGAGGATCTTGAGACCAGTCTTGCAGGAGGCAAGGGATTGGAGGATCTTGTGGAGGGAGTGGGATGAGAGAAAGGAGCAAAGCTGGGAGGCAATGACTCTTTTAAGAACCTTTGACAGAAAAAGGAGGTTGGAGATGGGCCGGTAACTTGAAAGCTGTGATGCATCAAGGGAAGGTTTCTTAAGGTTGGGGATGATAGTGGTTGTTTTGAAGCGGGTGGGAATGATGCCGGATGAAAGGGACAGATTGATTGTGTCGGCAAGTAGTGGGGCAAGGAGGTGGAGCTGGGAGGTAAGGAGAGGGGTGGGGATGGGTCCAGGAAGTTAGACACAGAGTTATACGGAAAGGAAGGAGCCAAATAAAGACTCAGAGACTTATCAAGTCGTCTCCCAGTGAGAGTAAGCACATAATATTTGATTAGAGATAATTAAGTTCTGGTCTACCTGTTCAGGTGAAAATGAAATCTCCCAAAACCCGATTCAAAAAGACCAGGCATTTCTTCTGGCAAACAATCCTTCAGATTTCAAAACAAGACTTTATTGTCTACAAATACACAGTCACTACACTTTTCAAAAACCTTTGTAGTGTATTTTGAGATGTTTCAACATGATAAGGAGTTTTATAAATTCAAGAAATAATTATTAATATTTACATTCTCACTTCTTCATTAGGTGATACCTCTTGGGTGAAGGGTGCTATATAAATGTAAGTTGTTGTAGTTGTTGCTGCTAGTTTCAAGGTCTCCGCATATAAGTATCTGTCACATAAATATACATTCTGAAATAAAACATTCTAACACAGTGTTAGGGGAACCCTGCATTGTCTTACTTTGGATGAAACATTAAATCAAGGTCATGTCTGCCTGTTCAGTTGGAAATTAAGGATCTAATAGCTTTATTTCAAAAGTGAAGGAAGTTTATTTCGGTGTCCCGCCTACCAGATAAAATTGATCATTCACTTCATGGCTCTTGATTGCTATACACAAATCATCTATAAATCAAAGTCATGCAATTTACAGTGGATCATGGGAAATGTTTTGAGATGTCTTGAAAATATGATAAGGTGCTTTATCAAATGTATGTGTTGTTGGTATAATAATAATTATTATTCAACATTTGAATCTACATATAGGGTATAACAAAGGGTAGGTGAGGTGTTCTTAACAGCATGAAGTCTAAAATTTGATGTTTGAAAACCAAATCAGTGTTTAATCATGAATCTTCTCTTGGAAATTGTTGGTCAGATAACTTTCACAGATTTTCTTAATAGCATCTCACTTACCTTTTATCTCATATCGGCCATGCTCTCTCTTGGATTTGGATTAACTTTGAATCGAGTAGAGATGCTCATCATCTCCTCCCAGCATTTCACAATCTACTAATCACTCAATTGGCTGCTTCCTTCTATAGTCAGTGTTTTATTAAAAATCTCTTATCTTAATGCCTTTGCTTTCTGGGTCAATCCCCACCCCAACCCCACCGCCTCAAAAGAATAATCTATCTTGCCCGCATGAAGTCCTATCTCTTCAAACACATTTTCAGTCAACTTCCTTCTCCCCCCCACCACCACCACCTCCCGCACCCCCACCCCCACTCCTCCTCAGCTCACCTTTCCCCTCCCATCTTTCCATCTTGTAAGCCCAATCAACTATGTAAAAGGTTTTGACAGGTCCTCCCGACATAAAAGGAAATTATTGCTGTTGCCTGATCCCATTTGCCCTCCTCAAGCCATTAATGGTGCTTCTCAAGCCAAATTGCACAAATTTTGCTGAAGGTTCACCACCCAAATCATTAACTTCCCTTCAGCCGAGCTGAGCAGGAATAGCTGGCCTCCTAATCCTGTGTTACTGTAAATGTTACCTCTGGCTTGTGGCATTTATATTCTGCCAGTACCAATGTCTATGTAAGATGATCAAATAAGAGCTAACTAAATGTTCCTCATACTTCTCTATTCTTTTCGATACCTGGAAGAAGTTTGCAATATAGTTATTACAGGAATTTTTTCTTGCCATAAATAACATTAATTTGTGTACCCTAACCTCTGTCTTCAGGCTATCAGAGCAATGAAGAAACTGCCAGTGACAAATCCTTCCAGAATAAAACCAGTCGTTCACTGTCACAGGATTATTATGTTTCACTTATCATTGTCATTGTAATCTACATAATTATGATAGAAGAAATTAAACAATTATGGCATCAGTGAATCGGCTTTGGAGTGAACAATTCCAACAAGATCAATCAGCTACGTGATGTGACTCTGCGTGATATCTTTCTGTTGTGGCCCTGTTATCTTTCCACTGATGTAGGCAATATTTCTACCATCCACAAATCTACATAGAATTGTTAGTGCAGCATCAGAACCAACATTTTGAATAACAATTACGATACTTCAGTGCTTTGGGAACTGTGAAATTGAAATCTTATTTGGGATTAAAAATAATAATGCTCCTTGCATTTGATATTATACCATGTTAAGAAGATGTCTGAAAATGCTTCACAGGGTTTACTGTGAAGTTTTGTGATTGTGTACTTTTTAGCACATCAAAAAACCACACATCAGCCAATTTGCACACACAAGGTTCCCACAAATAGCCAAGAACAAAAACAGCAACAACAACAAAATTACATTTTTAGAGCACGTTTCACGTCGAGAGGATGTCTCAAAAACAACAACAAAATTACATTTTGTAATTACATGAGCTCCTTTCATGTCGGGAGGATGTCGCAAGGCGCTGAGCAGTTAGAGGTCAGGACTCGAGCACTGGGGAGGGTCAGCGTGGAGGGGAGAGGAGGGTGAGAGTTGGGAGGGCAGCAGAAGGCATGGTCGAAGAGGAGGGTCTTGAGACCAGCCTTGAAGGAGATGAAGAAATTTGTCCCTCATCCAGGACTCAATACCGGACAGGCAGGCTGTCAGGACGCCAGTAGTCCTGGAATTGAGGTTGGAAGTGGAGAAATAGATAGGTGTCATCCGCGTACACGTGGAAGTTTGCCCCACGTCTGCAGATGATGTCACTGAGAGGGAGCATATAGAGGGTGAACAGGAGGTGACCAAGGATGGAGCCTTGTGGATCACAGCACAAGATGGTGCGGGGGCTGGAGGAAAAGTCATTAGCAGACAAAAGCCGTTAGCAACAGTCCTGAGGATGCAATGAGCAGGACAAGTAGATTCTTCATGAAAGGCGCTATATAAATGTAAGTTTATTTTGTTTGATGCCCTAATTTGTGGCTTCTGTTTGTGAATATCGAAAGCTGCTTAATTTGTCCGATATGCATTATAACTGATTGAAAACTCTGAAAGCCAGAAACGTTCATAAAAAGGTCAGAGAGCAAAGTGTGCAGCAAAGACTTTACAATTCTATGATCCATATCTTATTTAAAAATGCACTAAAACAAGTCGATAATATTCATAATATGATCCAAATGTCACCTATTCTATGCAAAAGAAGGTCTTTGATGCCCTTTCATTTCTCTGAGCTTCCCTCTAAACTCGACAGAGTCAAAGAAAATCAACAGTTGTTAGTGCTAATGCATCATTTGCATAACTTCAACAATGTTTATGTTATGTACTACACCAAACACAGTACACAATCCATGGGATATTACTGGTGGGCACATATCCAATGGATCATTTTAAACATTTATATTCAGTACACGAATCAATGTAAAGAAATATGCAGTTACGTGGAATATGTAAACAGCATTAAATATGTCATTCACAAGTGGGATTTCCCAATATATTCCCACATTATCATTGGTGCTACTCATGACAATAAATCAATCACTTACTTAATGAGTATCCGGAACAAACATGGAATAGTTGCCTTTTGGAATGGCCTGCTATTTTATGCATCGAATTTCAAAAAGATAAATAGATTCATGTTTAATAGGAAATAGATGAACATGAGCTCGATTTCATAAGATCACCAAATTGGTTTTGAAGAAGACCCTCCAGTCCATCATAACTTAACACTCCAGAGAACTCACCCAAAAGTCCTTTCAACAAGGTATCAATCTCCCTTTAAAATTAGTCTAATATCTCGGCCAAATAAATTCACTGTCCTGATCATAAAAGACAATAAATATCAGTAATGTGTATTTGAAAACCTCTAATCATCCACCATTTGGCACATGATTTTTCTTTTATTGCCATACAATATTTAATACTAATACACCGTTAAATCTGCTTCTCCGCCTCCACCCAAGATTGGGGGCCTAGTCAGCTATATAATAATTTGAGACGGCCGCAAGACATGAAAGATTCTATATAAATTATATTGTGAATTGCATAGGAACAGGAATAGGCCATTCAGCCCTTTGAGCCTGTTCTGCCATTTGATTAGATCATGGCTGATCTGTACTTCTACATATCATTTCAATTCCAATTTCCCGCTTTCTCCCCATATCCCTTAATACCCTGACCTACCAAAAATGTATCAGCCTCATTCTTGAAGATGTGGATAGATACAGCATCCGCGTCCTTTTGGTAGAGAGAATTCCGGATTTCTACCACCCTTTGAGTGAACAAAATGCTTCCTGATTTGGCCTGGTGCTAACTTTAATACTATGTCTGCTTGTTTAGGATTCCCCCACCAGAGGAAATAGCTTCTCTCTATCTACCCTATCAAATTGCGTTACCATTTCATATACCTCAATCAAATCACCCCTAAACCTTCTAAACTCGTGGGAATACAAACCAAGTTTACGCAACCTTTCATTGTAAGCTAACCCTTTTAGGCCTGGTAACATTCTGGTAAACCTGTGCTGCACCTCCTCCAGGATCAATATATCTTTGCTGATGTGTGTCCCCAAAACTGAACGCAGTCTCCAGGTGGGGTCTGACTAACGCTCTACACAGCTGAAGCATCATTTCTTCCCCCTTTGTATTCTAGGCCCCTTGAGATAAAGGCCAACATTCCATTTGCCTTTTTGATTGCTTTTTACACCTGTTTTTTGTGATTTGTGGATATGGACACCCAAATCTCTTTGCTCCTCCACTGTTCTCCCCATAAGGAAATATTATTATCATTTTTCGGTCCATAATGGATTACCTCGCACTTCCCCACATTGAATTCCATCTGCCGGTTTTGCCCACTCATATAATCTATCTACATCCCTTTGTAACTTACTACATACTCCCATCTACACTACTTACTGAGCCTCTGATTTTGGTGTCGTCTTGGATATGAAACTTTCTATTCCTTCATTAAAGTCATTTATATATCTACTAGCTATACCCCTGCATTACATGCATGGCCTGGTGTTTTTAAACACGTTTATTCATATATTTTGAAACTTTTTTAAAATAATGTATTTGTTGTTTACAAAAAAAGGGTGAGCTTTAATGACTGGGTTGTTTTTCTTTGTTTTTTTTAAGCTGTATTGGTTTTTATTTTCCTTTTAGAAGTTCATTATTACAATTGCGGAAACATTCCTAAGGCTTTTATATCTATATATATATATATATATATATATATATATAGATAGATTTGATACAGCGCCATCCGCGTCAGGAAGACACAATTGCAGAAACATACCTAAGGCTTTTATATATATATATATATATTTGGATGGCAAATAGCTGAGGTCCCAGCACAGACCCCTACCCTAGGGAACACCACTTGTCCCATTCCACCAATTAGAGAATGTTTCCTTTATCCCTACTCTCTGTTTCCTGCCTTTCAACCAAATTGCCAAGCCATATCATAAGTGAATTCACTCACTTTCATTTCACTAATAATGCTCTGTGTGAAACTTTATCAAATGCCTTCTAAAAGTCCATATAAACAACATCGATAGACACTCTCTTATCCACAATTTTGATGACCTCCTCAAAAAATTCAACTAGATTAGTCGGACACGATCTACCCTTAAACCCATGCCGACTCTCTTTAATTAGCTCATACCTCTCCACGTGTTCAGTAACGTTGTCCCTGATGATGGATTCCAGTATTTTCCTGACAACTGACATTAAGCTGACAGGTCTGCCCCCCCCCCCCCCCCCCCCCCCCCTCCCTTTTTAAATAAAGGGGTGACATTCCCAACTTTCCAATCTAAGGTTGGAATCCCCGATTCTAATTTGCAAAATTATGCGGAGTGCATCAGTAAGACTACTACTGGATTTATTGGATTTGTCGCTAAGTTAAATAGTGCAATCATTGTGCCCCCTTCGGTCAGTTACTCTTAAGACTTGAGCCAACTGCCAGTGGAGTTAGCTATGGTATAGGTCAGAGTACTCGCCTCGTAAGCAAGAGGAGCTGGGTCGATTCCTGGGCAGGACAAAACATTAGACGAGTTTCCTTACCCCTCATGCCTCTGTTTACCAAGTAGTAAGTAAGTAAGTAAGTAGGAACCTGGTTGTTGGTGTTTGATTGGTGGAAATCCCTTCAAAAAATCAAACAATAATAATTTGGTCACTCAATCCACAAATGTTTGTGGCACACTGCTATGTGCAATTTTCTGCCACGTTTCACCTACAAAATAGACAGGCAGTTCACTACACAGTAGATTTGTGAAGCTTTTTGAGATGTCTTGAAGATGTGATGAAATGATACATGAAATGTAAGCATTATTATTATTATATATTGCTACCAAGTTGCCAAGTGCCGTCATTGTGCATCCTGTCAATTTTTACTCCAGGGAGATTTATGAGATTTTCTAGTTAATCACATCAGAACACTTTTCTTCAACTTGTCACTGCACTTTCTGGTCATTTCCCAATTGCATTTCAAAGACTATGATGAGTGACTTATAGCTGACATAATGGATGAACACTGTGTTATCAATCATTCTGTAATCCAGAGTGCAGTTTCACTCTGAGTAGATGCAGTGAATTGACTTTATACATGGATTTATCTGGTACACCAAGCTAAAAGCCCTGAATAGATTGTTTTTACATTCCTACTTTACTAATGCAGTACCAGCTTGGTTCAGATGGTATCACGCTGACCTCTGAGTCCAAATGGGATGGGTTGAAGTCCACTATCAGGACATTGAACTCTTACCCCTATGCAGTGCTGGGGGAATGTTACAGGGTTGGTGGTGCAGATCTTCGGATGTAACATTCAAACCAAGTTTACTCTTCCTACTCTGATGGATGTGAAAATCCCAAGGAACTACTATTGAAAAGGGAGTTTCTCCCAGTGTCGATAACCCTCTCATAGCATGGATCATTCACTTAATGGCTGTTTATGGGACAATGCCATGTCCAAATTTACTGCGTATGCTGGTATGCTCCCAAACATACACAGTCACTACACTCTACTTTAATTCCTCTAGGGATTAATATTTAATATTTTATATTATTATGTGTTTTCACTATGCTAGCATAGGGTAACAGATAAGCATCAGTCGACAGCAATGTTGCTCTCTTACTGTGTGAATCTTACTATAGGTAAACAGAATGTGTTGTTTTAAGTGCAATACAGTATCAAAATGAAAACATTCCAGGATGTTATTAATAGGATTTTAATAAAACAATGTTTGTGATTTCACACCAATAACAGTTTTTCATTCATGTAGTGCATTTCACATTGCATAAACTCTTAGAATGACTGGGAGCCCGGCAGCTGTGGTGGGTTAGAGGCACAGTCTGAACGAAAGGTCTTCAGGCTTTAATTGTGTGGAGGGAAAAATAAACAACACAAAACTAAAGATAATCTACCAGAGATGCACCAACTATAATTTACTTGCCGGTAATAAGGAGTGCTTCTCAAAACACATTGTACATCACTTCCTCTACAATAATTTTATGGAATATTAAATTTAATTTATAAATATTCCAGATAATCAAGTTATTCTTTCTAATCTAGGTATCGGGATTAATATTATATTAACAAAATCATTTACATTGAGCAAATGAAGTCCAGAATGTAAAGGGTTCAAATGATCAGAGAGATTTGATATATCTGCCATCAGACATGAAAGCACATCTCCCAACTAAAACCTAGTTCTGTATCTTCAGAAAATCCATCTGCCTGTGAGCTTTGTACTGTGGGCATATGTGTTATTAATACAAACATAAAAAAAACCAGAGGACATGACATAAAGATTATTATTTATATTATTTAGTTATAAAGATTGCAGTTCAGTTGGTAGGTCCAGCTCATTCAGAAATCTACTGCCTGCATACTGACCTGGACCAGACTTTGTACCCACATAAAACCACTTATGGCCAAGCTCCACTGGCTCCCCATCACCAAATGGATCAACTTCAAGATCCTCAAACTCGTGTTCAAATCCTTTCACTCTTTGACACTTCCTCCTCTTTGTCCTCCTCACACCCAAGTCCACCACTTGGCTCCTCCGCTCAACTGGCACCGGCCTCCTGCTTATTCTTCTGTCACCAGCACTGCCTTCTACCACTTCCGACGGATCGCCCGTCTCCGGCAATACCTCACCTTAAAAGCCGCCGAAACCTTGGTCCACGCCTTTGTCACCTCTTGGCTGGACTATTGCAACGCCCTCCTCGCCGGTCTCCCCTCCACCACAATCCACAAAATCCAGCTTATCCAAAACTCTGCCGCCCGCATACTCACCCGCTCTAAGCTTCGCTCCCCCATTACCCCAGTCCTTGCCAGACTTCACTGGCTCCCTACCCCAGAGAGGATCGACTTCAAGATCCTCACCCTTGTTTTCAAATCCCTCCACTCCTCTGCACCCCCCTATCTTTCTGATCTCCTCTCCCCACAACCCAGCACCCGCTGCCTTCGCTCCTCTGGGTCTGGCCTCCTCCATGTCCCCCGAGTCCTCCGCTCCACCGTAGGCGGCCGTGCCTTTAGCCACTACGCCCCGAGGCTCTGGAACTCCCTTCCTCACTCGCTTCGCCCTCGCCCCCTCTCTTCCCAGTTTCAGGTCACAGTTGAAGACCTTTCTCTTCGACCGAGCTTTTAGTGACCTTCCTGCCCCTGCTCCTGGCTCGGTCCCGGGATCCGCTACTGTGAAGCGCTCTGAGACGCCGTCTGGCGTGGAGGGCGCTATATAAATCGAAGTTGTTGTTGTTGTATTCCTTGCACCTTCCTCCCATCATTGTAGGTTGTGCTTTCAGCTATTACACCCCGAAACTCTGGAGTACTTTTCCTCAATCCCTCCACCAGGTCCTATCTCTCCCCCTCTTCATGTTCAGCCTGAAAATGTTCCTCTTCGACCGTGCTTATAGCCACTCCCACCCCAGTTCAGAGAGTCAGAGTCCACCACTGTGAAGCACTCAGAAATGCTTCCGAGTGTGGAGGATGCTTTATGAGTACAAGTTGTTGCCATAGGAGCCAAAGTAATAATAAAAAATCATGCACTGTTTTCTTTTCCATATCGCTCAGTTGCTTGCTAGTCACCAAATAGCCATTTAATTTTGGCTTGAATTTGATGATGTAATCTGTCTCAACTTTGTTCATATGCAGTCTAATCCACATATTTACTCTCTAAGTAATTGAACTAACTTGTCTGTTTACCCTCCCTCCTCTGAGCTTGAGTCTTGTTCCCTTTCAGTCTCGCTTCATCCCGCCATGGTTTGGTATTTTCCTTTGTTTCGATCTCATCTACGCTCTGGTGTTATCTGCTAAATGAAAATGAAATGATGCATGTTGCATTTGAATGTGTAAAAGGAACACCATCTAAATAATAATGAGAAATGGGATCACAGGACTCTGTTTCTTAAACCTTGACATGTTCTAGCAAGACTTCATCTCTTGTTTGCGGCTTTTCCACCGGCTGTGCCCTTTGAAAGTTGGTAAAGCTCAATTTCTGTGGTTAATTGCACTCTTTCTCTGCCTGGGTTTCACCTGAGTTCAGACATAAGCAAACAATGTATGGTTAGAAGAGTATAGTGCAACCTTCTAGCCATTGGGAATTTAGCTGAAGACCTTCCTCAGAGAAGAAGTCATTGACTTAATTCAATAAGTTTTCAGTTTGTCTTGCTCCTAAAAAAAACTGTTGTCTCTTTATTGCTTAGAATTATTATACTGAAGGAACAAACCACCACCTTTTCAAATATCAAAATTATTGAGTTGTGTCTCTGGCAGCATGCCGCTAACTCTGAAGCCCACCATATTTTTCTACTGGATAGCTTCAGGATAATAATAATAATAATTCTTGCATTTGATACAGCACTTTTCATGTCTTCTAGACATCTCAAAGCACTTCACAGAATATACTTTAAAGTGAATTGAATGTATCATTGTGGGCGAATGGAGCATCACAGGTGTTAGTCTAGCTCAGTGAGTAGCTTTCTCACTTGTGAAGACAGTTCAATTCCCAAGTTGAAGCTTTGAGCTCAAACTCTAGGCTGATACTCCAGTGCAGTGATGGGAGAGGGCTGCATTGCTAGAGGTAGCATTCTTTAGATGAAACATTAAACTGAGGCCTGTCTGCCTGTATAAATTGGCATTAATGATCCCATGCCACTATTCAAAAACAAAGGGAATATCCTCAAGGTGTCCTTGAGAAGTCAGCTCGTCTGCCATGTACGAATAGTGGTTATTTGCTCGTCTGCTACGCTACGCATAATAGTTGTTTGCAAACCTGCACGTACGCTAGGCATAATAGTTACTTGCAAACCTGTACGCACGCTTTGATTTAACCTCTAGCCGACACCTGTGAGCCTGTTAAAGAAAGATGCGAATAACAGGGGCCATAAGGGTGTCTGGCAGGCATACCAAGGCTATGATATCATTGTAAAGCTCTAGGCTTGGTTATCTTATTTTACTTTTAGGCTATCTTATTATTTTAAGCTGTAGCCGGCCTATATCTCATTAATTCCAAGGCCACAATGTTTTTGTAATACAGCTGCAAGACCATGTTGTTTGTAACCCAGCATGAGTCATGTAACTAAAAGTGTATAACTACCCATGTAAAGGTTGTTCTAAGTGTGCACTTGGAGTAGACGGACGAGAGTCTGTACCTAAGGTGTACACCGCTTCGCGAGCGCTAAATAAACTAGTTGGATTACACACCCGAGTCACATATTTGTGAACAGAACCACCAACCAAGGTACTGAGACAAATCAGAGTTTCACATCCTGAGCAACAATCCCTATTTGTCTTTTGAAAATAAGAGGTCTTTCACTTAATGGTGGGACATTATTGTGTGCAAGTATGCTCCACAGAGTTTTCTGTAAACTACAGTTGCTTTGTCAAATAGGCTGCTATGCTCACTTAAAATGTGGTGACAGAGCAGTGGACTACGTGTTAGGTCAACACAGCATCCAATTTGCATACAGTCACCACACTTTACAGAAAATACTGTGGAGCATATTAATATAATAAGGCATGATAATAATGATGTTATAATAATAGTTTATGCGCAAGGCTGTTAAGAAGGCATATGGGATACTAGGCTTTATAAATAGCGGTATAGAGTACAAACGTCAGGAAGTGCTGACTAACCTCTATAAGACTTTGGTGAGGCCTCAGCTGGAATACTGTGTTCAATTCTGGTCACCACACTACAGAAAGGATGTGAAGGCATTGGAAAGGGTACAAAGAAGATTTACTAGGATGGTGCCAGGATTGAGGGACTTCAGCTATGAGGAGAGGCTAGATAGGCTAGGGTTATTCTCTCTGGAGCAGAGAAGATTGAGGGGAGACATAATAGAGGTTTATAAGATCATGAGGGGTTTCGACAGGGCAAATAGAGAAAAACTATTTCCACTCGTGGGCGAATCTGTGACTCGTGGTCACAGATTTAAAATAGTTTCAAGGCGAAGTAGAGGGGAGCTGAGGAGAAATCTTTTCACTCAACGAGTTGTTCGAATCTGGAATGCATTGCCTGAAAAGGCGGTGGAGGCTGATTCAATAACAACTTTTAAAAGGGAATTAGATCTTTATTTAGGGAGAACAGGTCTATTAGGGTATGGGGAGCAGGCAGGGCAGTGGGATTGAATCGCTCTTTTCAAAGAGCCGGCACAGACTAGATGGGCCGAATGGCCTCCTTTTGTGCCGTAAAATTCTATGAATCTATGAATCTAAAAAGATAATAAACCCTCAAAGAAAAATTTGGGTCACTCAATCCACAACTGTTTGTGGGACACTGCTGTTCACAATTGGCTGTCGCGTTTCGCCCACAAATATACAGTCAATTCACTTAACAGTATATTCTTTGAAGCACTTTGAGACATCTAGAAAATGTGAAAAGCGCTACATCGAATGCATTATTATTATTATTACATAGTACAGTAAAAAGCAGCCTGCTGGATTGTGCTTATCTTGTTAAAAGTTGACCCTTTGTAAATTACAATTTGTAACTACCAGAACGGAGACATAAATTTTGCTTTCACCAGGTCAAATTTTACTTGATCGGCTATAGCTATTGGCAGTTTGTTTGAAAAGTGTGTCTTCCACTTTATTCCCATACAGTAAATAACTTGATTTCTATTAAGTGATGGCCAGTCATTTTGTCTAACAGATGTGAGATGGTCTGCCAAAAAACATGGTTGATTCTGAATCCATCGCAACTTTTAAAAGGAATTGGACATTTATTTGAAACGATAAATATTAAGGGATATCAGGGAATGGCAGAGAACTGTGACTAAATGGGTAGTACTTTCAGGAATCTGACATGGACATGATAAGCCAAATTGTCTCCTTTTGTGCTGTAAATTATATGAATCTATGAACTGACTAAACCTTCAATTTTCCCTCATACCATTCTTATGCTCCAGCAAACCTGCACATCTCTGAAATTACACCATTGGACACGGTCTACTCTTCACCTTCAGAACATGTACTGCATATAAATACTTACAAATTGTCCTTGCACTTGCTTGGATTAGATACACTCGACACCATATCATGCTGATGGGTTCAATACACAAAGAGAAAGCATGACAGCTATTTTTCTCCTGACCTACTTAGAAAACACTAAATTGTCAAAGATCACTCAACTTCATTCTCAATAGCCCACCTTAAATGCAACAATGCACAAGTCACATTCACTGAAGTCTTTCTTAGTGATTCTGAAAATGATTCAATGTAGAAGATACTATTTCTTAAATAGCAAAAACAAAATTGGGTATTTGTAGCTTTGAATTAGACAGGATTTCTAACAGATATTACAGTACCGGCGGAAATGTAAACATTAGAACAGACACTATTATATAAGTCAAACTCCTTCCTTCTAGTAGTCCAGGGAAGGGGTTCCCAGTGGGGTATCACGGTTCACAACAAAGCTCAGCATTCCACCCACAGTGGACGGCAATGCAATTCATAACACAATAATTATACAGGTATAGTTATGACTTTGCCAGGAATAAACAACCCACTAAGCACAATGCCAATAAGCAATAACAATCAAGCAGCCACACATTGTTTTGACAGCAATTATGCTGTGGTAGATAACAAGGTGCTCAAGTTTGTTTTTCATCAGGAGGAGATAGGAAGGTCTGACAATAATAATAAAAGGCAAAAGAATAAATAAACCAAAAAAGAGGAGACACATCTAAATCAAGAGCTACCCACTGTAACACTTATCTTGAAGTTCAGTTTCTCTACATTTCACACGATTTGCCCAGTATCTTCCAGTACTCACATCAACACATAAAAGCCCATACATTTTCATCAGAACAATAGTGAGTCTCAATCAATGAAATCCCCCTCAGCTGTGAGAAATTCAATGACTGCTCTTTGCTTAACACACGTGTGAGTCCTGTGGCTCAGTGGAGAACTCGTCTCACTAGCGGGAGACCTGGGTTCAATTTCCAGCAGTACCAAATGTTGGTCAAGTTTCCTTACTCCACAAGCTTCTGTTTACCTAGCAGTAGTAGGTACCCAGTTGTTAATCCATTGGTGGATCACTTACCTGGGGATAATAATCACTCAAACAAACAAATCACTCAATCATGATTGTTTGTGGGACACTGTTGTGAGCGATTGGCTGCCGCGTTTCACCCATAATATACAGTAAATTCACTTTACAGTATATTCTGCAAAGTTCTTTGAAACATCCAGAACATGTGAAAAGCACTATGTCAAATGCAAGGATTATTATTACCAATGCTGGTTGCCATTTTTAAACTGTTCTCTTGTTCCTCTATTAAGTTACAAGTAATAAGCTTTCACAGCACAAGCGAGATATATAAAAGCATCTTCTGCATGTTTTTCATTACTATACCATTTACCAATCTTCACAAAATAAATAGGAGGCATTACTTTTAGGGTGTCCCATATATATGTTGCATTGTAATCAAACTCCGTTCACAAAATAAAGAAAATGCACATTTTACAGATAGCATTTTAAGATCGGTACACACAGATTTCATTGAGTTGTGTGAAATATTATTGGTATTTTTATACCATGATCAGCACAGCCTTCCATCAACTCTGCAATATTGCCAGACTCCGCCACGACCTCACCCCCCACGCCGCCGAAACTCTCATCCACGCCTTTATCACTTCCAGGCTCGACTACAGGAATTCTCTCCTTGTCGGCCTCCCCAGCTCCCCCCTTCACAGGCTGCAGATCATTCAGAATTCTGCTGCTCGTGTACTCTCCCATACCAGGCTTCATGACCACATCACTCCCACCCTCGCCCGTCTCCACTGACTCCCCGTCACCCAGAGGATCGAATTCAAGATGCTTGTCCTCACTTTCAAGGCCATTCACGGCCTTGCCCCCGCCTATCTCTCTGACCTACTGTCTCCCTATCAGCCTGCCCGCACCCTCCGTTCAGCAGACTCAGGCCTGCTCCACGTCCACCGCCCTAACTGCCCAACCATCGACAGCCGGGCTTTCAGCCTCTCTGCTCCCACATTGTGGAATTCCATCCCGCAGCCCCTCTGCCTTGCTTCCTCCCTTTCCTCCTTCAAGGCTGGTCTCAAGACCTTCCTCTTCGACCGCGCCTTTGGCTGCCCCACTAACTCTTCCCCCCCTCTCACTCTCCTTCCCCTTCCCCCTAGCACCCCCCCTCCCCCCCGACCTGACTGTTCAGCGCTCTGGGACGTCCTCCCGATGTGAAAGGCGCTATATAAGTGCAACTTTGTTGTTGTTGTTATTCTTAAATTCTGTGCTCATTTGGGAAATATCAAACTTTAGAGTTTCTACAGAAACGCTTCTTACTGTAGGAATGCGGTAACAAAAAATCATCTACATAATTAACTCAGTTTTAGAATGTCACGATATGATATTAATTGTTTTTTAATTATCATCATAAAACTCTGTTCTAATGGGGTTTATGGCTATGGTACAGTAAGCCGCAAAAGATGAAGAACAATCCATTCAGATTGTTAGATGAAAGTGTGTTTTTCCCTCCCGCTATCAAACCTAAATTAGGTCAGGACAAAACACATTCTCGGTTATCAGTCTCCATTCCAAAGCGCGGTGCCATTTTTATATTCTGTTCCATTTCATTGTTATTCACTGATTATAGTCGCTGGTGTCGCGGGGTAGGTATGCTGGTACCCACACTAATTTGGCAGCACAGAATCACATTGGTTTCACCTTAGTCTGGGACATGATAAGTGCGGAAAAGTAGGGTATGTTTGGAATTGGGAGGGAAGTCAAGCAAAATATTACTAAAGCAAATGGCATAGCAATGTTCGGTGACAAAAATACACTGTCTCCACAATTTACAGTGAATCCTGTGAAATACTTTTAAAATATCCTTCTATTGTGCAATTGTGAAGTGTAAAATTCAGCGCATTGGGACGTCCCCCGACGTGAAAGGCACAATACAAATGTCATTTTGTTGTTGTTGTAAAATGTAAAGACGTAAAGCCTGGTGTTGCGATTGTACATTGCATTTTCTACGTGAGGCATTCCCAGTGGCATTGTTATTTGAATAAAATAAACATTACAGGAGAGGGTTTGAATACAGGTGTGACATTGCCACCGGTGGTAATTATTATAGTGACAATGGAATCAAAATCAGATCATATTTATCATTAGCATTAGGGGAGCAGAGAAGGGATGACATGAGAGGGGGGATTAAGTCACTCTCTGTGATTCACTGATTTAATTGTATTTCTGGCCAATGTGATAATTATCATGAGTGATATTATTTTATGCTGCATTTTCCCTTGATACATTTTCAATGCTTTTTATCTTTCATGTTGTTTTACTATTGCATTTTAATGTTTTCCTATCACGGAGAAACACTGCCCCCTGGTGACGATTTGGTGGAACTACATCAAAGGATTTGAAACTGCTGTGTTTTGCGAGTTAACTAAATTTCTAAAGATAAGTCTTTTTAATTATCATTTTCGATTTCGACTTTGATATTGTCCTGTTTCAGATATTGCATTTGTAATATTCCTCTCTCAGGAACTAGCAGATTATTGCTAAAAGCATGAAAGCTTCAATGCAGAATCTCATCTATTTTTTAACAAACAAATAGGCTTCAGATCAGAAATATTGTGGTAGACAGACAGTGCATGTCAAGATTCTTTTCAGCACGAGAATAATCTGAAAAAGCATGCAACTAAAAAAAAGTAAGTTAAAATGATTTTTTTTTCAGGCTAGGATTAAAAAACAATTCAATCCTTCATATCTTTACATGTCAACTGGCAGCAATCCAGTTCGAAATGGTCTACAACAAAAACAAAATCACATTTCGCCTTTCATGTCGGGAGGACATCCCAAGATGCTGAATAGTCAGGAGTCAGGAGCCAGTTGAGCTGGGTGAGGGTGGGAGTGATGAGCTCGCAGAGCCTGGTGCGGGAGAGGACACGAGCTGTAAAGTTTTGGATGATCTGCTGCTTGTGGAGGGAAAAGCTGGGAAGGCCGACGAGGAGGGAGTTTCCGTACTCAAGCCTTGATGTGACAAATGCATGGGTGAGGATTTTGGCAGCCTGAGGGGTGACGGAAGTGACAGGGTCTGGCAGTGTTATGGAGGTGGTGGAAGGCAGCCCTGGTCGTGACATGGATGTGGAGGAGAAAGAACAGTTCAGGATCAAACAAGACACCCAGATTCCTGACTGGCTTCTTGAAATGGAGTGTGCAGCCGTGGATGCTGATGCTGCCAGCACCTGAGGTGCGGAGGTCCTCATTTGCCATTGTGAGGCACCAAGAAGAAGATACTCCTAGGATTAAGTGCATAGTTTGCATAAACAGTTTTGTAAAGATCTGAAGCTTTTTATTGTGTATTAGACAATAGCTTATCATATATTTTATGTAGCTTGTATTTTATAGTTGTGGTTTGAAAACAAAAGCCTGTTCTAGGGTAGCGCTTCAGTGTCAGACGGTTGTGAGATCAAGCCCACATTGGGAATTTAAGGTCACAATGTAGACTGACACTTCATTGGGGTGATGGGGAGGTAGTGTAATGTCAGAGACGCCATCCTTCAGATGAAACTTTAAACGAAAGTCCCATCTGCCTTGTAATGTTATTTAATCCAACACACAATGTAGATTCACTCAGTCCTTCAATTCCAATTTTACAAATCAACCTCTTTCAAATCTGCCCAGTCGCTTTCCCAGAATCCTTCTATCCAGATCAGGCAGGCCAGGACGAAACTTTAGGTAAGTTTCCTTACTCCACACGCCTAATAATAATCCATCCAAATAACTATAATAAATTGGTCATTTCAATCCACAACTGTTGTGGGATACTGCTGGGCGTAATTGGCTGCTGCATTTCGCCCACAAATGTACAGTCAATTCGCTTTACTGTATATTCTGTGAAGCGCTTTGGTACGTCTAGAAGATATGAAAAACGCTATATCAAATGCAAGAATTATTATAATATTTATTATCCTTGCATCATCAATATTCAATTGCTACTCATGTAATTTTTGGCTATCGTGCCAAATCTGCCCAGTCGCTTTGAAAAGAGCGACCCAAATCAATCCCACTCTCCCGTTCTCTAACCCATAGCCCTGCAAAACGGACCTCCCTAAATAATGATCTACTTCTGTATTAAAAGTTATTATCGGATCGGCTTCCACCACGCTTTCAGGCAATGCATTCCAAATTTAAGCATTCCAGATCCTTTCCTCTGTTTCTTTCAACAACTAGTTTAAATCAGTGTCCTCGGGTTACCATTGACTCACTTCCTTTCTTCAAAGATGCTGCCTAACCTGCTGAATGTTCCCAGTGATTTCTCTTATTTGTTTCAGATTTCCTGCATCTGCAGTAGTTTGTGTTTTTGCATGGGAAATATGCCTGCAGAACAGACAACCCTGAGACCAGGATCCTCACAAGCTGTGACTGCAAGGGCAGAAAAACATCTACTGTGAGTCAAAGATAGAAGGTGCTGGAAGGGAACAATAGGGTCCTGTAGCTCAGTGGTTAGAGCACTCGCCTTACAAGTGTGAGACCTGTGTTCGAATGTAGGCAGATCAGGACAAAACCTTGGGCAAGTCACTTTGTAACTAATCTACAGAGCAGATGGAGGTGTCATGGCTGCCATTGCTGTCCAGAAGCTGGTATCAGGTATTACAGTCTTGATTTTGTAATTAGTGCTTATAGTGATATATATTCTTGATTTTGCTTATTTTATAATAATAAAAACAAACTTGTATACACCCAAATGGAATCGTCAGTCGTTCTTGCATTAAGCAACCCTAACTGTACATCTTTCTGCCCCTATTTGTACAGGGGAGTAACATTTGCTTAACAAGTGAAGCTGATTCATGCAGTTCTATACGAATGGTCACCAGAGAGCACCATTGTTGTATTCTGAGGTATTTACTCCAGGAAGAGTTTGTGTTTGACAAGCGATAAGAAAGAACATTACATTCCCAGCACCCTCTAACTTCAGAAGGTGCCAACAAAAATGATTGCCCTAAATGTAAATAGTGTTATTAGGCAATGATGAAATTCTTTTGAGAGAAAATAGGATTGTGAGTGCACTTTTAAATATAATCTGTTTCAGGCAATTTTGTTTTCCATTTAGTAACCTGTTAGTGATAGATGTAATAAAGTCAGTATATAATTCTTGTATTTAGTATAGGGCTTTTCATATTAGATGAATTTGCAAAGTGCTTCACAGGCTTTACAGTAAAGTGAAAATGCAAAATACTGCAGATCAAAGTTTCTGGTCCACCACCCTTCGTCCGAACATTCTGACAAAGGGTCGTGGACCCGAATCGTTGACTCACTTTTCCTTTCTCCATAGATCTTGCCTGACTTAGAATCATAGAATCATAGAATTTTACGGCACAAAAGGAGGCCATTCGGCCCATCTAGTCTGTGCCGGCTCTTTGAAAAGAGCGATTCAATCCCACTGCCCTGCCCGCTCCCCATAGCCTAATAGACCCGTTCTCCCTAAATAAAGATCTAATTCCCTTTTAAAAGTTGTTATCGAATCAGCCTCCACCACCTTTTCAGGCAATGCATTCCAGATTCGAACAACTCGCTGAGTGAAAAAAATTCTCCTCAGCTCCCCTCTACTGCGCCTTGAAACTATTTTAAATCTGTGACCACGAGTCACAGATTCACCCACGAGTGGAAATAGTTTTTCTCTATTTGCCCTGTCGAAACCCCTCATGATCTTATAAACCTCTATTAGGTCTCCCCTCAATCTTCTCTGCTCCAGAGAGAATAACCCTAGCCTATCTAGCCTCTCCTCATAGCTGAAGTCCCTCAATCCTGGCACCATCCTAGTAAATCTTCGTTGTACCCTTTCCAATGCCTTCACATCCTTTCTGTAGTGTGGTGACCAGAATTGAACACAGTATTCCAGCTGAGGCCTCACCAAAGTCCTATAGAGGTTAGTCAGCACTTCCTGACTTTTGTACTCTATACCCCTATTTATAAAGCCTAGTATCCCATATGCCTTCTTAACAGCCTTGTCTACCTGTCCTGCCACCTTCAACGAGTCACTAACACAAATCCCCAGGTCTCTCTGTTCCTTTACACCATTTAAAATTGTACTATCTAGCCTATATTGCCTCCCTTCATTTCTTCTCCCAAAATGCATCACCTCACACTTCTCTGCATTAAACTTCATCTGCCATGTGTCTGCCCACTTTACCAATTTGTCTACATCCTCTTGCAGATGGCTACTATCCTCCTCACTGTTTACTATTCTCCCTAACTTAGTGTCATCTGCAAACTTGGAAACTGTACTCCGTACACCCAAGTCCAGATCATTGATGTAGATTACAAACAGCAATGGTCCCAAAACCGATCCCTGTGGCACACCACTGCTCACTTCCCTCCAATCTGAAAAACAGCCGCTCACTACAACTCTCTGCTTTCTGTCTCGCAGCCAGTTGTGGATCCACGCTGCCACTGTCCCTTTTACGCCATGGGCCTTTAATTTCATAATAAGTCTCTCATGTGGCACTTTGTCAAATGCCTTTTGAAAGTCCATGTAAACTACATCAACTGCGCTACCATTATCCACCCATTCCGTTACCTCATCAAAAAATTCTATCAGATTTGTAAGGCAAGATTTGCCTTTAACTGAGTGTTCTCAGTGATTTCTGTTTTTGTTTACTGTAAAGTGTAATGATTTATGTACTTTGTAGGTAATGTGGCAGCTAATTTGTGCACACTTAGTTCTTTAATAATGTTAAAATATGAATCTTTGATTTATTTTTGATTGCATTGATATCTATGCGATAAATATATGCATAAACTTAAAAGTCCTACAGCTTAGTGATTAGAGCATTCCTCTTGCGCGTTTAAGGACCTGGGTTTAATTCACAGGCAAGGCAAAACTTGGGCCTTACTTCACACACCACTGTTTACCTAGTAGTAATTAGGAACACGCTTGATAGTTGATTGGTGGATGGCTTTCTGGTGATAATATTCCCTTTAAAACAAATGTATTCACTCAATCCACAACTGTTTGGGAGACGCTGCTGTGCCCAATTGATTGGCATATTTCACCCACACAATATACAGTCAATTCACTCTATAGTATGCGCTCTGAGATGCCATCCGGCGTGGAGGGCCCAAATAAATCGAAGTTGTTGTTGTTGTAGTATATTTTGTGAAGCTCCATGAGACGTCTCGAAGATATATAATATGCTACAACAACAACAACAAAATCACATTTGTGTAGCATCAGGAGCACGTCCCAAGGCACTGGACAGTCAGTGTTCCAGTCCAGATCTGCGGTCCGGATCAGGGAGGGTGGAGGCAACAAAGGGGAAGAGGGTTGACTGATAGCACCATCGAAGAGAAGGGTCTTGAGCAGGAACTTGAAGGATGCTAGGGAGGGGGCGAGGTGGAGGGATTGCTGGATGGAATTCCAATAGTTGTGGCAGAGAGGCTGAAGGACACTTTTAAGGTGGGGACCAGGTACTTGAATTGATACTCTGAATGATGGAAAGCCAATGGAGTCAGTCGAGATTGGGGAAGATGGGGTCGCGGAGCTTGGTGCGAGTGAAGACACGGGCTGCAGACTTATGGATGGTCTACGTCTATGTAGGGAGGAAGGCTGACAAGCAGGGCATTGGCATAGTTGAGCCTGGACATGATGAAGGCATGAATGAGAGTTTCAGCAGCCTGAGGGGTGAGGTAGTGGCAGAGTTGGGCAATGTTGCGGAGGTGAGGGAAAGCAGAGCAGGTCATGGCTAGGATATGGGAGACAAAAGACAGTTGAAGATCGAATGAGACACCAAGGTTCCTGACTGGCTTGGTGAGGTGGAGTTGGCATCTATGGAGATTAATGCGCCAGGTGTGGAGGCGCCGGCGCGAGCCAATCAGGTCAGCGTTCAATGCTCAACTGTAGAAAGTTGGCTCCATCCAACAGCAACAACTTTGATTTAGTTAGCGCCCTCCACGTCGGACGGTGTCTCAGAGCAGTTCAAAGGACTTCATGTTTGACCGGTAGTCTGTCAGGACAGTAGTGGTCCTGGAATCGATGGTGAAGGCATAAAGATAGTGTTGGGTGTCGTCCGTATACATATGGTTAATCCCATCTCTGCAGATGATGTCAACAAACGGGGAACATATAGATGTTGAACAGGAGACGGCCAAGGGCAAAGCCGTGGGGGATGCCGCAGGTAACTGTTTGGGGGCTGGAGGAGAAGCCAGTAGTAGTGACCAATTGGAGATGGTGGGAGAGGTAAGAGTTGAACCAGGCAAGAGCAGGTCCGCAAAGATTGAACTGAGAGGAGAGGCTAAACCAAATTCAAGAATTATTATTTTTATGCCATAACAATCACCCAGATAAAATTGGTCACTCACCTTATGTTCGTGCTGTTTGCTGGACATTGCTGTGTTAAAATTGGGCCATCACATTCACCTATAAATACACAGTCAGTGTACTTTACGATAAATCCTGTGAAGTGCTTGAGATATCTGACCTTAGGGCGCTAATCAAATACAAATATCATTATTACTGTTGTTGTTGTAAATAAGTTTTTCACAGCTAAAGACCTTTCTCTTCGACCACGCTTTTGGTCACCTTTCTACCCCTGCCCCTGGCTCGGTCCTGAGATCCGCTATTGTGAAGCACTCTGAGATGCCATCCGGCGTGGAGGGCGCTATATAAATCGAAGTTGTTGTTGTTGTAAGTAAGAGATTTCTGCAATGCAATAAATCAATAGTATGGTGCCATATTGACAGGAGAACCATTCAGTCACTCTGTTCATGACTACTGATACAAATTGCTGTATTAGAACGCAATATCTTGGTACAGAAATGCCTTGGACTCATTCTAAAAACATTTGTAAGTTTGCCAACAATGTTGGTTTAAGCATTTAACAACATATTTAATGATATTTCAAAGTTCAAATAGAAGATAGGTCATTGAGGTGATTGCCCCCCTATGTGATATGATATTTTTTCATAAATCTGATTATGATTTATTAAACAACACCTCACAGTCCCACATAAATCTGCCGAGAAGCTAAGGGTTTTCATCAGTGGAACTGATATTGCGATCTTATAGCTTAAAACAGAAAATAGAAAATCATGCCAGACGATATTTAAAGTAAATTCCATGCAGCACAGCTGTAAAGAAGCTGGTTGTTATATGAAGCTAGTTTTAGTTACTCCCACCATATAGTCCTTACTCCTAACAAAATCCAGGTATTGAATCAGGCTCATGGAAATACATAGAGGAGAAAGACTCATACGATTAGCAAGTTCTATTGGATAACTTGGAGCATTTGTAATGAAATATCATTCCACCCTGAACCCATAAATATATCAAACTATACCATTTTCTTTTTGTGGTTTGTTTAACAAATGTTTTACTGGGATACAAAGACAATTCCATATTTCTGGTTAGACCTGATATAATTATTGAAAGGCACTATACAAATATAATTGTGTTGTTATTGTTCTCAGCTATAATTAGAGAATAATAAAACTTCTTGCATTTGATATAATAATAATTATTGTAAACAAGCTTCACACTCCTTGTCAAGGTAGAAATATCCCACCTATTAGAGTTTTCATTTGCATTTGATACAGTGCTGTAACACAACATCTAAACATCTCAAAGTGCTTTGCAAGATTATTTCACAGTGAAATGCAATGATTGTGTATTGGTGGAAAAGAATGTCAGCCAATGTACACAAAGCAATGTCCCCAAACAGCCATGTGTGAATAATAAATTTATCTGGGGATTGCTGGCCAGGACAACCTTCATGACTAAGAGGCAAGAGTTCTATTAACTGAGCCAGGCTGACAATATTATACCGGTGTTAGGAAACAGCAGCTGGAAGCCCAGTAAAGAACATCTTTCCATTTCTGCTCTGGCGTTTCAAACTTTACAAAAGTAATGTATTTAATCATGTGATAATTCATCCTCATGGTTTGCTGCAATTATTTTAAGCAGGAAACATTAATGAAAAAAAACAACTGAAAAGTTGTTGCAACGTTTCTGAAGCCAATGCTTTAACAACCACTATTTATTCATCCCTTCAGTTCATACTGCATTTTTATTAGGTTGCTTGAGTAAGTTGTCCTCAGCAATGTTTAATCAATGCCATTAGTATTGGATCATCAAACTCATAAAGAAATTATATTTCCTATCTTAAGTTACATAAGGGTTATTGTGTCTATAAAATGTTGACATCTTTAAAACAGAATGCATTACCAATTACTAGGTCTGTCATACAGTAGTGGCACGACTGAAGTAAGGATAATTTATTGTCCTGGTTTTTCCAATGCTCTCCTAGCTGGCTTTCCTCGATCAATGTTCCAGAGGTTTCACAATCTTAACCTCAACCTTAAAGTTCAAGTAATGCTATAATCTCAACATGTAGTATATAGTGCTTTTCACATTGGGAACCTGAATGTTAAAGTTCAAGATTTTGCAGAATTTTAGAAAATTCTTAAAATTCAGACTTTATTTGAAATTTGTTTTTCTACCGTTCTGTCTTAAGACTGTAAAAGAATGCAGTGGGTGTGGGCCACAAACATTGAACAAATCACTTTAAGAACTAAAATAAGCATTTTATTCATGCATCAATGAATAACATCCCACCACCAAATGTGTAATAACAATACTAATCCTTGTATTTGATATAGCGCTTTTCACATCTTCTAGACATCTCAAGGCGCTTCACAGAATATACTGTAAAGTGAATTAACTGTATATTTGTGGGCGAAACGTGGCAGTCAATTGCCACACAGCAGTGTCCTACAAACAGTGGTGGATTGAAACAACCAATTTATTATATATTTTTTGCCAGATTATTATTAGGTGTGTGGAGTAAGGAAGTTTGCCCAAGGTTTCACCCTGACCTGTCTGGATTCGAAGCACAGATCTCTTTTGTAAAGCAAGTGCTCTAGCCACTGAGCTACAGGACTCCACATAATAGCAAAGTAAAAACATAAGCCTTTTCCTTGCTTTTCCTTGTATCCCAACTATTTCGCCTCATACACTCTTGACTGAGGGCCATTTCTTACTTAGATATTCTTCAGCTTTCCATTACCTTACAAGCCCTAGAAATAAGGTCCTCAAATAAACTTTAAACTGGATTTATTTTGTCCTTGCCAAGTAAGTTCCAGAAATGCTCACCC
Source organism: Hydrolagus colliei (assembly GCA_035084275.1). Taxonomy (NCBI): domain Eukaryota; kingdom Metazoa; phylum Chordata; class Chondrichthyes; order Chimaeriformes; family Chimaeridae; genus Hydrolagus; species Hydrolagus colliei. The sequence goes on from CM068743.1 coordinate 88,776,356, forward strand.
AATCACAAGTTAAGACCACCTGCCTCAAAAGCCTCAACTATGTAGCCCAAGCTTTGTCCTGGACAGACACACTACATCCATGTATGATAACAATACAAAACAATAATTTTTACATTTAATATGGTGTTTTTCATGTTAGGAGAACATTTCAAAGCATCTCAAATTTTTACAGAATTCTAAACAGAATTTACTACATACTGCAGTGACTGCATATTTTGTAGGGAAAAGTACAGCGGACATTTACACAGCAATATTTTACAAACAGCCATGATCTTTTTATCTCTGGGATTTTTATCTATATCAATTAGTTAGTTTATTTATTCTGGCTGGAGCAAAACTAATTGAAACTCTTCATCAAAGATCAAATGGCATTTTACGGATTTAGATGTGTTCTTTCTCTTATTTCTTCATTGAATTGAAACATTATAATTGAGACATTGTTATATAGAGTTGATTGAGAAGGTACTTTATTTTTAAGATAGTGAAAGGATAGAAAAGGTGAATGTTGATAGGCTGTTTTCACCCTTTCGTTCAGAACGAGAGGGAATTAATGAAAGCCAGTAGCAAATCTAAAAGGGAAGAGTTTAGGAGGAACTTCTTCACACAGAGAATGGTGAGAATTTGGAACTCAATGTCAAAAGCCATAGTTACAGGAAAGCTCATCAATGTATTTCAGAAGAAAACGGATGAATACATGAGGGAGGAAGAATATCATTAATAATAAATAATCATAAAATTTGGTGTAGCATCTTTCACGTTGGGAGGACATCCCAACATGGTTCACAGCTTAGTAAAGAGTTCTAAAAACTGTTGTGATTGTGTGTTTTGTAGGCAAACACAACAACCAATTTGCGCACAGGTAGCAAATAGCCAAGTAGTTAATGATCAATTATATTTAGGGTATTGTCAGCTGGGACATCCTTGTCTTTTCGAATGGTGCATGTGATCTTTATTGTCCACCTGCACAGGGCCAATATTGGCTTCTGTTAAAAGTCTCATCCAAAGGGTAGCACCTCCAACAATGCAGCACAGCCCTAGCTTTATGGAAAAATATCTGCTTTAAACTATATGAGTTCTAAGTCCCCAAGTGGAATTTGAACCCAAAATCTTCTGTCTAAGAGTGCTACCAACTGAACTAAGAAGGAAAAAGGAGAAGGGAATAGATGATATTGGAGGGAACAGGAAGGATGGGACATATGTGGGATATAAACACTGGAGTGGACTGTTTCCATGCTGTGTCCTTCTACGTAAGTCTAAGAAATTCCAATCCTAGGACAATTAAACAGTTTCCAAGAGATTCTTGTAAGACTTCTTACAAAGATTCTACTTCTCTTAGTTATCATGCTTGTGCTCAGGTATTGTCAATTTCTAGATTTGGGTTATTTATTTTTCTCTGTTAATAATTGCAGTTTTGTTTAAATGCTAAAGACCGATGTTTAGAGAACAATTCAAATGCTTACCTGAATATAGAAACAGCAAAGCTATATGGTTGCTCAGTGATGCTATTTTAAAGGCCATGCCTCAATCTGTTTACGTGAATTATGAGCACATATTCATTTGAATAACATTCCTGAATATTTCATGTAAAATCTGAACACCGATCAATAGAAGTAGCAAGTATTTCAATTCACAATGGAGTGCAAGAATAAAAGGTAAGTATAATAGCCTCAAGGGATTTATTTCATCTCTAACTACAAACAATCAGAACCCTAAATTACTTCAAGACAGTTAATATTGTAGTGTCAACTCCAAATTGTTCATGGAAACATAAATGTATGAGAATAGCTATCACAAAGGTGCTGAATTTAAAAAAGGCTCATAATTTCAGGAGCCTGCATGAAATGAAAAGTTCACCGTAAGAGCAAACTGTGAACATCCAATTTATTCCACTTGACAGAAGATCTTCACAACTTACTTGTGACTTTGTCACTTTGTGAGCTGTTAAATCCTGCAAAGAACAGTGTATATCCACTCTGCAACATTTGCTCTTGTGCTTCGGAAACATCAATGCGAATTGGGTCAAAAAATACCAATACCGTACACGTTTATAATCTCACCCCACTTCTACCACGCTACATTCCTTGTACAATCTGAAAAAGAATTGAATAGGTTTTTCAGTAAAATGAATCAATTAGAAACATATTTCTAAATCATCTTTCACATAGAAACTTGGTAAGAAGGAAGATGATTATATATTACACCCTGCTCTGACATACTTTTATTTAATCATCTTGAAGTTTACAAAAAAAAGCACAAAAAAAATAATTTTTAGAACTTCTTGTCTGATTTTGATATGCTTCAGGCAATGTCACTGTGAGTGTCATTCAAACCCTGCTGATGTATTCAGCCTAAATTAACACAGAAATCAAATTTAAACTGAAAAAAATGACTAATGATCCCTATAAATAAACTACCCACAGAGACATTTTGTTCAGGAAACATAAATCACCGTTGTCACATCTAATGCAGATCAGGGGTGCTTTGGACAGGTCGGGACTGAGAGCAGAGCAGGTTCATCAAAAGCAAATCAGGGATACGGAGTGGTATAGAGAACTGATCAGGGGTAATAAAGGGATACTCAGAGTCATTTTAGAAAGATAATAATAATTATCCTTTCATTTGATGTACTGCCGTATCACATCTCTGTGATGTCTCAAAGCACTTCACAGAACATACTGTAAATTGTATTCACTGTATATTTGTGGATGTTACAAGAAGAAAAGGGGTATTTGGGACAGATCAGACATATTGAGGGCAGATCAAGCATCAAAACAAAGAGGGACCAGAGAAAAATCAATCATGTCTTTGTGGAAACTGAATACTTTGGGTAGCTTAGGCAAATATAGAGGCTGAATGTACGGTTTTCTTACGCAGGTTCGCTTAACGTTGTTTCGCTTAAAGTCAGACTTTTCAAGAACACAACTACGACATTAAGCAAGGACTAACTGTACATTATTCTTCATAGTACCTGCCCCCTCCCAAATATGTCAAGTACAGAGGATAAATACCAAGCTCAACAACATGAGCTGCAGAGTTCTGCAGCGTGTAATAATAATAATAATCCTTGCATTTGATGTCTTTTCAACGTCTTCTCAATGTCTCAAAGCACATCACAAAATATACTGTAAAGTGAATTGACTCTATACAAGTGGGCAAAACACAGCAGCCAATTCTGCACAGCTGTGTCCCACAAACAGTCACGGATTGAAATAATCCATTTTTTTAGGAATTATTCTTAAGCATGTGGACTAAGGAAACTTGCCCAAGGTTTCACCCTGCCTGGAACTGAATCCAAACCTCTCACTTGTGAGGGGAGCGCTCTAACCACTGAGCTACAGGACTCCACAAGGGAAAACAGGCAAGCAGGGAATTAGCCTGGTGGTGCCTGAATGTGATGAATAAAACATCAGGTTTCAAAGTATGGCATTCTTCATATGCTGACAAGATACACATTCAGTTTACAGCAAATCCTGTGTCAAGGGATGTAGAAGTCCTCTTATTTCACAAACAAGAATTATTGGTACTGTATTTATGCTGACAAATACAATTGGCTCCAGCAGAGTACAGTTTGTTTCACCCACAAAATACCCAGTCAATCTACTTTATAGTAGGGTCCTGCGATATATCAATACATTGCTAAAACCCGATATAATTTTCACATTGATACGCCAATATAGACATTTCAAAAATATCGATAAATCGAGGTAAAAAATCGGAATGCGCGCACACTGAACTACAAGACCCAGAATGCTCCTCTCTATGCACAGACCAAGGTGCAAAGCCGCCATATTGTATTCATAGTACTCGAATACAATATACAGGTATGCAAGGGTTGGGGGGGAGAGATGGCTGGGTGGGGGGAGGTGAGGGGGAGAGAGACGGCTGGTGGGGGGGGGGGGAGAGACAGGGTGAGAGATGGGGGGATGTGATAATATACAGATAGATAGACAGACAGACAGACGGGGATGGTGTGAGAGAGGAGAGAGACACAGACAGAAAAACACAGTGATGGAGAGAGTGGATGTGAGAGACACAGAGAGAGATATTTACCTCCTGAGGAGATAGGCCCCGAATGCGCGCGCACCTCGCGACACACGCGCAGTACAAAAAACCCGAAAATATCGATATTTCGGTATTTCTCGATATGAGCCCATCGATATACCTAAATCGGAAAATTTCCATATCGACGGACCCTACTTTATAGTATATCCTATGAAGCGATTTGAGATGTCTCAACAATTTGATGAGGAGCTTTATTAAACGTTATTATTATTAATAATATTATTAATTATAATGTTTGTCTGATAACACTGTGGCTATTATAGTGAGATAAAACTGTAACTCTCACAGTTAGCTTCTCACCTGCCCTGTAGTCCCAACAGTTTGTAAGACACACATCAGAGGGATAACGTGATCTTGTGCAATATATCCCGAGTTGTTTTCACTTGTTTTTTTTAATATAAATTGAAAATTAAAATTATATATATATATATACATATATACACAAACACGGAACCAGAAAGTATATTGAAGTGATTGATAAACGGGGATGTGGATATAATAACATTATCATCAACCTAGAAAAGTGATTTAAAACATATACATAGAAAGAGAGAGATACTTGAAAAAAAATCAACTAGGAAACATGGCAGAGGATAGAAATATGAATGGAGAGGATGGGAATCGCACCGCCCACTGACTGCACTGAACTAGTCCTGAGATGCTGAGCTGTGAGACACACATTAATTTGCTTTGTGAAACTGGATAAGTGTGAACTGTGCAGCTGCAACTGTTAGGAGGGAGAGGGAGGGGGTGGGGGGGGGGGGGACAGTGGATATCCCGCTGAACTTCCTGGAATAGAGACTAGAGAAGCACAGGCTGGGTTTGGATGGCAGGCTGGGGTGCGACTGGACAGTAGTGAGTCAGTGATCATGATAGTCAGAAAGAGGGAGTTATGAACAGAGCGTTAGGTGATTCAAAGCCAGTGACAGCCAGTGACAGGGTGACAGCCAGTGATAGTGTGAGAGTCACTGATAGAGAGCCAGGGACAGTGTGAGAGTCAATGGCAGTGTGAGAGTTAGTGACAGAGAAAGCCAGTGGTAGTGTGAGTCAGTGACAGTGTGAGAGTCAGTGAGTGTGAGTCAGTAGTAGTGAGAGTCAGTGACGGCGTAATAGTCACTGATAGAGAGAGCCAGTGGTAGTGAAAGCCAGTGGTAGTGAGAGTCAGTGGCAGTGTAAGTCAGTGACAGAGAGAGCCAGTGACAGAGAGAGCCAGTGACAGAGAGAGCCAGTGACAGAGAGAGCCAGTGACAGAGAGAGCCAGTGACAGAGAGAGCCAGTGACAGAGAGAGCCAGTGACAGAGAGAGCCAGTGACAGAGAGAGCCAGTGACAGAGAGAGCCAGTGACAGTGAGTCAGTGGTAGTGAGAGCCAGTGACAGAGAGAGCCAGTGAGTGTAAGTCAGTGACAGAGAGAGCCAGTGACAGAGAGAGCCAGTGACAGAGAGAGCCAGTGACAGAGAGAGCCAGTGACAGAGAGAGCCAGTGACAGAGAGAGCCAGTGACAGAGAGAGCCAGTGACAGAGAGAGCCAGTGACAGAGAGAGCCAGTGACAGAGAGAGCCAGTGACAGTGAGTCAGTGGTAGTGAGAGCCAGTGACAGAGAGAGCCAGTGAGTGTAAGTCAGTGACAGAGAGAGCCAGTGAGTGTAAGTCAGTGACAGAGAGAGCCAGTGAGTGTAAGTCAGTGACAGAGAGAGCCAGTGAGTGTAAGTCAGTGACAGAGAGAGCCAGTGAGTGTGAGTCAGTGACAGAGAGAGCCAGTGAGTGTAAGTCAGTGACAGAGAGAGCCAGTGAGTGTAAGTCAGTGGTAGTGAGAGCCAGTGACATCCTCAGTAGCGACAAAGCACCTCGATCATCGCCGGGAGACTGTTCCTCAACCCCAGGTAAAGCATCTCTATACCCTGCAGCCTTCTCCCTGTTCAAACTTTTCCATGTAACCAGCCTGCCTCTCTCCCCCCCCTCTCTCTCTCTCTCTATTCGTCCCCACTGTTCACACTGTAAGCCTGCATCGCAAATATACCAAACTCATCCTAATATTGTACTATATTTCCTTGTTGATCTGAGTGTTATTTGTTTTCTCTCTGTTTTGAATCACTTTTTCGCAGGCACACTTTTCTAGGTTATTGCTACCCTCCCCCCCCCCCCCCCCCCCCCCCCCCCCCCCTCCCCCCAAGTGATGGGAGGGCAGCAATAACATTTACAAGTGATTGTAAATCGCTTTAACAAAAGCAACTGAGTAATGGGCAATCTGGGGCATTCTGAACAGGAAAGTGTGTCTGTCTGTGTGTGTGTGTGTGTGTTTTATTATCAGTTTCGAATCGATTTTAGGTTTTTAGATGATGAATAACCTTTGCCATCTTTCTCTGTGTGTGTGTGTGAATCGCCCCTGGGAGATGTACAGGGTGTTTGAGGGTGAGAGAGGAGAAAGAGAGAGAGTTGGTCTGTGTGTTTAAGGATGAATTCGTGATAGCAGATGGCTTAGCTAGGTTTCAGATAATCTGATGCAACATCAAATGAGACTAAATAAAACGCTTTCTCTTCGAAGCTCGAGTCGCCTGACCTCTGTTTCCTTTCTCAATTTAATCCTGTTGTTATGACATATTCAGGGCAAATCAATGATCCCTTTCTTACACACTCCCCTGTCAGCTCCTGTAATGCTTTACTGAGATGAAGTGATCAGGAACCCATATAGTGGCTGCTTGTTTCCTGTATCCTGTGTTAACTGTGCCTTTGAGAATGATGTACAGTATTTAAAACAGGACACTCAAGAGTCGTCAAATGATGAATTTTAAACCTTTGCTATCACATATTTTCTTTACCCCAGTAATTTCCAAATTGGTGTCAGAGCAAAAATGGTCACTGTGCTGTCAGTGAAAAGACAAATCAATGTCCTCAACATTATTGGATTAGGTTAAGGATAATAATAATAATAATCCCTCCAAAAAAAATACAATAATAAAAATTGGTAACTTCAATCCACGACTGTTTGTGGGACATTGCTGTGCGCAATTGGCTGGTGCGTTTCACCCACAAAATATACAGTTAATTCACTTTACAGTATATTTTGTGAAGAGCTTTGAGATGTTGATAAGATGTGAAAATGCAAGAATTATTATTACAGTATTATTATTAAGGAGTGTCACACTACTAATACAGTACAGACCTCTGCTTTTTGCAAATGACTCGTCTTTCATTTCCTTGTAAAACACAATAGTAGTAGCTATAATGTGAGGAACATTAAACAAAATACAATCCTTACATTTAATATGGTGCCTGCCTTTCATGGTGGGAGAACATCTCAAAGTGCTTCACAAGATATACTGTAAAGTGTGGTGACTGTTTATTATAAGTTTATAACAATGGTTCCATGGCCACCTACTATATCCCTAAACACCTCATCGGTAAGTGAGGCTGTCATATATCACGGCCGTGTAGTTCATTTCTTGTCAGGAAACCAAGAGAATAAGGTTGCACATGCATTAGGGATGGTTCAGAGAAGATCTACCAGAATGCTATCAAAGATTATAGACTTTAGTTATCTATCATCCATGTATCATGCTGATAAATATCCTCTGAACCCTCTCCAAGGCCTCAGTATCCTTCCTAAAGTGTGGTGCCCAGAATTGGACGCAATACTCCAGCTGAGGTGTAACCACGTTCTTCGCTCTTGTACTCTGCCTGTATATATAAAGGCAAGAATCCACATAACCAGACTTTAGTTATGTGGAGAAACTAGAGAAGATGGGATTGTACTCCTTAGAGCAGATAAGGTTAAGGGGAGATTAATAGAGGGGTTAAAAAAATTGTGAGAGGGTTTGATGGAGTAGATAGGGAGAAACTGTTTCTACTGGAAGATGGGTGAGTAACCAGGGCACATAGATTTTAGATAATTGGTAAAAAACCAGAGGTGAGTTGAGGAAAAACTATTTTACACAGAGCGTTGTTATGGTCTAGAATACATTGCCTGAAAGGGTGGTGGAAACAGATTCAATAACAACTTTCAAAAGCGATTAGATAGGTACTTATAAAGGAAAAAAAAATGCAAGGAGGCAGGGAGAGTGTGGGGGAGTCAGACTGAATGGGTAGCTCTTTGAAAGAGCCGGTACAGGCATGATGGACTGAATGGCCTCTTTCTGTGCAGTAATATTTTATAATTCCATGATTGATTAGGACAGTTGTAAGGGAGGATATCATCTCCTATGCAAGGGATATTTAAAACAATGCAACGATTTTGGGGAGAAATATTTTACATTAAATTATATCTCTCCCACCTTGGCAATATATTGGTGTCAGGTGTTCAGTCTGGCTCAGTTGATACCTTTGAATCAGAAGATTGTGAATTCATGCACCGCATAGGTACTTTGAGTTTACAGTCTAGACTGAAACTCCAATGTAGTGCTGGGGTAACACGTCAATGTTGGAGGTGCCGTCACTTGGATGTCTACTTGTTCAGGTCGACTTTGAAGATCCTATGGCACTATTTGGAAAGAGTTTCTCATGATGTCGTGGCCAACAATCACATACGAAATTAAGAAATGCTAGACGATAAAAGACTAAGGTCCATCCCTGGATGACTAGGCCAATTGGGGTGAAAATAAAGCAAAAACAGGAGGCTTATGATAAGTGTCAGCGGGTGCTGGGTTGTGGGGAGAGGAGATCAGAGAGATAAGGGGGTGCAGAGAAGTGGAGGGATTTGAAAACAGGGGTGAGGATCTTGAAGTCGATCCTCTCTGAGACAGAGAGCCAGTGAAGTCTGGCAAGGATTGGGGTAATGGGGGAGCGAAGCTAAGAGCAGGTGAGTATGCGGGCAGTAGAGTTTTGCATTAGCTGAATTTTGTGGATTGTGGTGGAGAGGAGACTGGAGAGGAGGGCGTTGCAATAGTCCAGCCGAGAGGTGACAAAGGCGCGGACCAAGGTTTTAGCGGCTTTTGGGGTGAGGTATTGCCGGAGATGGGCGATCCGTCGGAGGCGATAGAAGGCAGTTCTAGTGACGGACCGGATATGGGGGAAGAAGAACAGTTGGGGGTCGAACCTGATGCCTAGATTGCGCACAGGTTCGGAGAGTTTTAGGGGCAGACCGGGAAGGTGGAGGAGGTGAGAGCCGTGTGAATGGAGACGTTGACGAGAGCCAAGGAGTATGGCCTCCGTCTTGTCAACATTCAGCTGCAAGAAATTTGTGCTCATCCAGCCCCTGATGTCTGACAGCCAGGCTGACAGAACATCAGGGGACTGGGGGTCGCAAAGTGAAGTGGAGAAATAGAGTTGCGTGTCATCGCGTACATGTGGAAGTGTGCCCCATGTCTGCGGATGACATCCCCAAGAAGGAGCATGTAGATGAGGAAAAGGAGGGGGCCAAGGATGAATCCCTGGGGTATCCCACATGTAACTGGGTAAGAGGGACTATATGAATACAATTTCTTGTTATTATAGTCTGGTATTTAACCACTTCATCATGTAACTTCCACTGTTCACTCTGATTGGTGATGCAGGTAAAGTGGGATTAATCTAAGGAGCATTATATATCCTGCCACTATTGCTGCTCAAGTGTAACATTTAACATGCTAAATATCCTTGACAATTTCAAATAGGTTTTATAATGTTTCCTTGCCAATAAACTCTTCCAAGTGTGAAGTTTGTCCATACATGGTACTTTATTCATATTGCTTCTTACGATCTAATAAATGATTATGAAATCTACATAATGTAAACCTACATACTGCACTATAATCTGTGAAGCACTATGAGACATCTGGAAGATGTGAAAAGTGCCTTATCAAATGCAAGGATTATTATCATTACTGTACTTTAGACTAAAGGCTGGTACTCTAATGCAATGCTGGGAAAGAGCTGCATTGTCAGAAGAATATCTTTCCAATCAGACGCTGAACCAAAGTCCCATCTACCTAAACGTTAATGGTGCCATGACATCAATTGAAAAGAGAAGGGAAATTTTCCTGATGTACTGTCTGATAATCTCCTTATATAAAGAAAAATTATCATTCACTTTATTCCTATTAGGAGTTGTCTGACTTGTTCACTTCCAAAATACATTGTCACTCCGCTTTACAGCATATCCCCCAACAAGACACTTTGAGACATCCTCGCAAAGAATAAATCACCGTATTGAATGCTAAGATTCCGATTATTTATTATTATGTTATTACAGTTAGTGAGAGCTAATTATCTATCACAGTTATTGATGAGGGCTATACTGGTAAACATGACATTGAGAGCAGAGCATTCAGTGAAATGTAGTAATAATAATAATGTACATGGATAGATGCTAGTCAGACTCTTTACCTTTCCTTGAAAAATCTCAAGCCTTTAAAGAACCTTTCTTGGACATCGCACCTCAGGAAAGGTGTATTGGCCCTTCAACAGAATGATACTGTGGAATCATGTAGCTCAGTGATTAGAGCACTTGCCTTACAAGCATAAGACCTGTGTTCGATTCCAGGCAGGTGAGGGCAAAACCTAGGGCAAGTTTCCTTACTCCACAAGCCTGATAATATTCCCTCCAGAAAATAATAAATTTGACATTTCAATCCACGACTGTTTGTGGGACACTGCGGTGCAAAATTGGCTACTGCGTTTCACCCACTAATATACAGTCAGTTCACTTTACAGCATATTCTGTGCAGCGATTTGAGACGTCTAGAAGACGTGAAAAGTGGTATATCAAGAATTATTTATTATAGCTCAAATCACTCTGCAGCGGTAATTTCTTAATAGTTTTCAGTGATGGGTCACCCAGACCAACAACACTTTATATATGAACGGATGTTAGTTTTATTAATACAGTATAGTATCCAGTATTTGAGCTTCCTGAAATAGCTATGTTTTGAAGCTTGTTCAAGACATAGAGCAAGTGGTGTCTCCTTGGAGCCAAATTGGTAGTATGTCTATCAATGAAATGTTGGAATCGAACCAACCCTTTATGGTCGTCTCTAGTCCAGCTCCTGAGCCCGGTTCATCCACAGTATTCCAGGGCACTGCTAATGACAGCACAACCAGCCTAGTTCAATGGCAGGACCTGGAAGGGCAATCTCTGGGAACAAGGAGTCATCGCACTCAGCTCCTGTTAACCTTGCAAGCCAAAGCCCTGACAGGTAGAGTGGTCCTAGCAAACAGCAGCAAAGCTTGCCAGATAGCAATATCAATGGCAAGCTATGCAGTTTTAGATGATTAGATTCCAGCAGTACACCCAACATAAACTCTGGGGTTCCCAAGCCTTGGCTATGCCAACCTGCACCTAATACTTTCCCGGAATTAGTTAAGCAGGATGCTCCAGGGAGAGAGTGCACTTTGCATTCCAACAATCTATATCTGGGATTTCCATGGGTAGATGGGCTACACAGAAACCTTAGCTTAACTTGGATACTCTTAAGGTGATGTGTTTGAGCATGTGTCAGACCCGGCTGACCAAAGTTTTTTACAAAAAATCAAGACATAGAGTTTTCAAGCCATTTTATGTGTGGACGTTCATTCGATCTGTCTTAAAGTTTCTCAAAGTGCTTCACAAAGTTTCTGTAAAGTGTAGAGACTTGAGTATTTTTGCAGGTGAAAACTGCAGCCAATTGTATGCAGGCATGTCCCATTAACAGCCATGATATATGTCTCTAGGGGATTGTTGGCTAGGAAACCAGGAGAAACTGTTCTCTTTTTGAATCATGTCAGGGGATCCTTATATGCCGCTGGGCAAATTGGACCTAATTTTAATGTCTCATCTGAAAGAGTCTATCTGACAATGCAGTGCTACCCCAGCATTGCACTGTGTGCCAGCCCACAGCATGTAAAATCTTCTGATGTAGTCAAATTATTTTTCAATATCTGATATTTTAAAATTATTTTTCAATATCTGATATTTTAAAATAATTCTAAAAGTTCCTTTTTTTAAAAAAAAGTACTGCTAACTTCCACATTTACAGTACAAATAAATCCATTGGCAAATTCAAGATGAAAATTGTGCACATTGGATGGTGGTGCGTTTGTCACCTCATAGCTCGACTATGGAAACTCCCTCCTTGTTGGCCTCCCCAACTCTTCCCTCCACAAGCTGCAGATCATTCAAAACTCTGCAGCTTGTGTCCTCTCCCACACCAGGATGCCATGTCCCAATCACCCCCACATTCACCCATGTCCACTAGCTCCCCATCCCTCAGAGGATAGAATTCAGGATCCTCATCCTCACTTTCAAGGCCATCCACAGCCTTGCCCTCTCCTGCCTCTCTGACCTGCTGACCCCCCCTGTCAACCTGTCTGCCCCCTTCGTTCAGCAAGCTTCGGCCTGCTCCATGTCTCCTGCCCGACTTGCTCAACCATCAGCAGCCGGGCTTTCAGCCTCTTTTTGGAACTCCATCCTACAATCCCATAGCCTTGCTCCCTGCCTTGCCTCCTTCAAGGCCCATCTCAAGACCCTCCTTTTCGACCGTGCCTTCAGTCACCATCCTGCCTCTCTGCCCTCCCTCATCCCAACCCTTCCCCCTCTACCGCACGCTTGGGTCCTGTTATACCTTAAATTTCACAAATCTGGCATTATATTGCAGCCTTCACCCAAGATCACGACTTGGAATACTGACCATGACACTGGAGCATAAGGTGAGGGGAGAGGGATGACACCATAGGTACAGTTGAAGGAGCAGATGCCATAATTTAAAGATATATGAAAAAAGTGGGTAATAGAGGGAAAAGGCAGGGAGTTCCAGAGATATGGGGCAATGGGATGATTAGAACAATGGAGTAATCCTCGTATTTTATAGTCCTTCTATTTGAGGAGGCACATTTCAAAGCTCTTCCCATGATTTGCTGAATTGGTTATGTATTTGCATGGAACACCCCAGGAAATAGAATCATTACAATTTATGGCACAAAAGCCCTTTCGGTCCATCAGTGCCAGCTCTCTGGAATGGAAACATTGTTACTGTAAATTGCCCCTCTTTCATCTTCAAAGTACTGTACATCTTCTGAGAAAACACAGAACTGGAAAGTTGTAAGAAAAAAACCTTTTGAAGGAAGGCTTAAAAAGGTTCTGGTTAATCAAACAGCAAAGTCACAGGTATGTTACCCTGAAACTGTAAATCCTGAGCATAATTTTTTTTTTTTTTTAAATGAGGCTGTGGGACAGCAGAATCAGGAATGTATATTTAATGTAGCCAGAATTCACATAACAAAGAGAAATAGGAAATCTGACACATAAATGAGGGACCAAAGAATTACCAATTATGCACTGTAGTTGATAAGGTGAATTAAAATAGGTTTCTGTTTAATCCCCATGTAATATCAGAAGCAGATAATGAGTCAGAAGGGCTTGATGAAAATTCATTACAAGTCCAGTAACATACCTCAGAGGCACTATATACTACTTGACCTGTGTTTGAATCCAGGCAGGTCGGGGTGAAACCTTGGGCAGGTTTCCTTACTCCACATGTGTAATAATAATCCCTCAACAAAAACACAATAATAAAATTGGTCATTTGAATCCATGACTGTGCACAATTGGCTGCTGCATTTCGCCCACAAATATACAGTCAATTCACTTTACAGTGTATTCTGTGAAGTGCTTTGAGATGTCTAGAAGATGTGCAAAGGGCTATATCAAATGCTAGGATTATTATTATTAATATATAATATTCACAACCACACAAGAATACAGACAAATCCATCTCCAACAACCTCTTAGGAGGCTGAGCAGAAATACCCTGAGCAGTAAGGGTTAATTGATGATAATAATAATAATCCTTGCTTTTGATATAGTGCCTTTTACATCTTCTAGATGTCTCAAAGCGCTTCACAGAATATACTGTAAAGTGAATTGACTGTATATTTGTGGACAAAATGCACAACCCAATTATCACAGCTGTGTCCCACAAACAGTCGTGGATTGAAGTGATAAACTTTTCAAAATGTTTGAGGGATTACTATCAGGCATGTGGAGTATGGAAACTTACCTAAGGTTTCGCCCTGCTGGGTATCAAACTCAGGTATCTTGCTTGCAAGGTGAGTGCTGTGACCACTGAACTACAGGATGTGCAAACTGGGTTGTTCCAGGGTAGTTGTTAACAGAAGGCAGTTGCTGAATGTCAGTGGTTACTTGAACAGGTTTGATGTAGTTTGCTACTCAGTCAAGGCAAGTCAGCAGTCCTTTGATATTTTTATACAGACATATTTTTAAACGTCCTTGTACTTGATTAATCACCTTCCACGTCAGGAGAACATCTCGTGGAGTCCTGTAGCTCAGTGCTTAGAGCACTTGTCTTGCAATTGAGGGGACGTAGGTTCAATTCTCAGGTAGAATTGAACATTAACATTAAACATTCATCTAGTTTGAACAGAGGTGTGTGGAGTAAGGAAACTATTTTAATACTGTAGTAGGAACTGGTTGTTGGTTGACTGGCAGTCAAGTGGTTGTTGTTTGACTGGGATGGAAATCCAGGTTTTGCAGTACAACATCCATGGTGTTTTGAATGGGGGGCACTCGATAGTCCGAAGGGTCGATAGTCCAAAGGTTCGATAGTCCGAAGGTTCAATAGTCCAAACACACAAATTTCCTATAGCAACGGTAGCGAAGGGGCGTTACCGCTCAATAGTCCGAACCGAAAATGAAATAAGGTTTGTTAATCCGAACGTTTCCATCCTTAGGGTTAGGTTTAGGGTTAGGGTTAGCGTTACAGTTAGGGATAGGAGAAGCTTCGGACTAACGAACCTTCAGACTAATGAACCTTCGGACTAATGAACCTTTGGACTATCGGGCGGTAATCGTTTTGAACATATGACTCTGGGCCTCCATCAGCAATATGTGATCATGTCAAACCTAAGACAAGAGGAAAATAATTATAGTCCAACATTATGCAGTATTAGTGTTTCATTTCAATCAGAAAACAAACATGTTTCCCTCTAAACTGTTATGTGGAGCATCAGTATCCAGCCTTGTTGCTAGCACTGCCAGGCACCTCATGCTGAGGGTTCATGGTTGTTCAACATAGCAAAGGAGGTCAGTGAAATGTTCCACGTCAATACATTTTAAAGCACTTCGTAGGATTTACTGTAAAGTATAGTGACTGTTTATTTTGCACACAACAATGTCCCACAAAAAGCTAGCAAATCATAGAATCATAGAATCATAGAATTTTACGGCACAAAAGGAGGCCATTCGGCCCATCTAGTCTGTGCCCGCTCTTTGAAAAGAGCGATTCAATCCCACTGCCCTGCCCGCTCCCCATAGCCTAATAGACAAATGATTGACAAATTTTAACAAGGACACTTGTTTGGCTAGAACACTGGGAGAAACCTTTTCATACAGTGTCATAGGATTTTTAAATGTGCACCTGAATGGACAGATGGGACCTCAGTTTAATATATCATCTAAGAGACAGCACCTCCAACATGGCAGCACTCCTCCAGCACTGGACTAAACATCAGCCTAGACTATTTGAGTTCAAAGCACAAAGTTACCTTTACAGCCCCAAACTTGTGTCTTCTTATTTTGCTACACTGATGGCAAATGGAACCAAGAAAGAATATGAAAATGCCATAATTTACAAGTGATACTGTAATTTTCGCTTTGTTTGTTAATTGGACAATTAAATGCATGAGTTTAGTAACCTGACCTGCAACTCAAACCTATTGCCTTGGTCTTTATAATGTGTCTGTTTTTGCAATTTTTCACATAATATCTCAGAACGCTGAACAGTTTGACAGCAGGGCAGTGTGGTAGTGGTGGTGGGGGAGCAATGAAATGTACATTAATAAATCCTGATCCGTCTTGGTCTCTTTTGTAAAGGTGACATTTGGTCTTTCTAATGCACAATTCAGCCTGTTACTTCAGCTGATCAAATCTGTCACATAATTATTGCTTCAAATTATGTCTTTAGTCCACAAGTGAAAACCACCTAAGGTAATGTTACAAGCAAATGTTACTATGTAGTGTTATCACACAACAACTTCACATGAATAACTTTTGGATGCACTTTTATTCCAAATACATTGTTTTGCAATTTGTGTTAAATTGGTATTAAAAATGCTTGCGCTAAAAAACAAGGATTGATGCTATTTACTTATTAAATGAAGATTTTAAAGAATTTTAAATCGTAAGGACCAGTCACATTGAAGGTAAAATTGTTTTTGTGGAGATATACAGATAGTTATAACATAAACACTGGATTCATAATGAGCTAACTGTCTGCACTGTGTTAATGTTGACACTACTCATAACCAAAGGACATTTTCCCTTAAGTCAAGTACAAAAATGCAGTATTTTAGTTTTTCCCCTATTCTGTATTGCCTTTGGGTTCTTTGGTAGGAGTTGTTGAAACAAACTTTCAAAAAAGATTTATAATAATTCTTGTATTTGATGTCCTTATATTTAACCAATTATCAAGGCACTTCAAATTACTTTAGGATTTTTGTGACTATGTGTTTATTGGTGAATGTGGCATCCATTTTGCGCACAGCAATTCCCACAAACTGCCATGAGGTAAATAGTCAATTTTGTCTGGAGATTTTTTGTCCAAAACGTAGTCATTGGATATGTAATGTCTGCCTGAACACCTGCTCCCTCCAGCATTCACCAGAATGATACTCAGGCTAAAAGGATTCAATTATGAGGACAGGTTGCATAACTTAGTCTCTATTTCCTTGAGTTTAGAAGGTTGAGGGGCAATCTCAAATAATAAAGTGATTTTATAAGGTAGATACAGAGAAACTATTTCCTCTGATAGGGAAATCCAGAACAAGGGGGCATAATCTTAAAATTGGAGCTAGACTTTTTAGGAGTCAAATTAGCAGGTAGTTTTTCACCTAAAGGGTAGTGGAAATCTGGAACTCACTCCCTCAAGCGACTGTGGATGCTGGATCCATTCACACCTTCCAGACTGAGGTGGATAGCTATTTGTCAGATCAGGTATTCAGCACTTTGGGACGTCCTCCCGAGGTGAAAGGTGCTATATAAGTGCAATTTTGTGTGTGTATTTTTGTGTATTAAGGGATATGGAGCAAGGGCGGGTAATTGGACTTGTAGTACAAGATCAGCCATGATTTTATAGAATGGCAGAACAGACTCAAGAAGCTGAATGGCTTACTCCTGTTTCTATATTTCTATGAACTAGAATGTCAGCCTAGATTATGAGCAGGATCAATAGAAAATTATGGGTTGATTGGAGCTATTGAAAGGTACATTTTACAGCCATTTTATAATTTTTTCACTTTATTGATATAAATTAAACTGGTAGAAATAACGCAGATAGTATTAGATGCAAATAAAATGAACAATGTTTCCTTCAACAAACCTGAGTGGCTCACTTGGGGGTGAATTAGTCAAGGCTGCAGGGCTTCAGGAGGTCACCAACTCCTACCTCTCAGGGCCCGCCACCGCACACTGGCACAGAGAGACACAGAAACTCACAATTACAGACAGAGAGAGACACAGATACGGAAACGCACAGAAACATACAGAATCACACACACACACAGATATAGGGAGACCCACAGTCACAGACAGAGTGTGTGTAGTGGAGCATGTGTGTGTAGGGAAAGAGTGTGTGTGTAGAGGAGCAATGAGTGTAGTGGAGGAGGGCACTTGGAGTGGATTCTGCAGAAGAATTGTGACCACACAATTCTATTGGCTCAGATTACAAGATCAAATTCTTGACATGGGACTTGAATTCACAAACTTTGGACTCAGAGGCGAGCACATATATTCTTGTCTTCCTATAAGAACAATGTAACAAATTGGAAAATTTCTTCGAATTCATCTGGTGAAAAGAAAACTCTGTTTCTCAATCAGTGTAAGCTAGAACCCTATAGATTTAAAACTATTTTTCTAGAAGCAAGGAAAATGAGTGGGTATTTTTGACTCACATTTCCTTTCTCCATAGATGCTGCCAGACCTGCTCAGTGTACCCAGCAATTTCTGATTTTGTTTCAGATTTCCAGCATCTGCAATATTTTGCCGATTTGTTTGGTTGGGTGTTTTTGAAAATTGGCTGGAATTAAACAAAACACTTTTACAGCACCTTATCACATTGCTTAAAGTGATTCACAAGTAATTAATGTCAAATGTAATGGCTATGTTTATAGAGCCAGCAATTTGTGCCAGTATAGTCCCCAACACCCGTGACCATAATGGTAGATGTTTGTGGAAAAAAAAGGTTAGTAAACTTGCTGGTAATTACTTGTACATTGTGTTGACGTGTTAAGGCTTTCTTTAACTTCAATGTCAATGATCTATTTTTAGACTTTGATGCGTGTCATATGTAGGACATTGAAAGTGAGTAAAGTCATTTAAATTGTCCTACTTGTGAGGCAACTGTTTTTTTGCAAATGTTACTAACTAACAACTGATATTGTTCATCTGTACCTTATTTATTAGGTGACCATCAATGATCATGTACCATGAAGTCTCCCATTTATTCTTGGCCAGCTGGACAGAATGAAGACAACACTTCTAACTTCTCACTAGAATCCAGTGTCTTCTGCAGTGAGGAGCATCCGAATAAAAATCCAGTAGATGTCTTCATTATAAATGTTGGTGGCAGCAGGTTTGTATTGTCACAAGAAACTCTGACTTCCTATCCTGAGACACGACTCGGCAAGTTGGCTGTATCTGAACAGGATTCCATGTTGGAGCTATGTGATGATGCCAACTTTGTGGACAATGAGTATTTCTTTGACCGGAGCTCTCAGACATTCAAGTACATCATAAATTACTATAAAACAGGAAGATTGCACGTCAATGAAGAACTTTGTGCTATGTCGTTTTTGCAAGAAATTGAATACTGGGGTATCGATGAGATGAGTATTGATGCATGCTGTAGGGACAAATACTACAAACGGAAAGAAATGAACGAAGCCTTAGACATAAAGAAAGACACAGAAAATACTGAGAATGAGGAAGAGGATTTTTCTGGAGTGAAGTATGAGAAACTGAGGCAGAAACTGTGGGATATGATGGAGAAACCTGATTCTTCACTGCTTGCTAAAACGTTTGGAGTTCTTTCTGTCATCTTTGTTATCATTTCCATTGCAAACATGGCTCTCTTTTCCTTGGATGATATGGCACTCGAACCACCCTTATTGAATGCTCTTGAATATCTCTGCATCACCTGGTTCACTGCAGAATTTATCCTGAGATTCTTGTGTGTGAAAAACAAGTGCAAATTCATGAAATGCCTAGTGAACATCATAGACATCATATCTATAATCCCATTTTATATCACACTGTTGGTGGAAAAACTCTACGGAGGTTTTACTGAACTGGAAAATGTGGGGAGAGTAGTCCAGATCTTGAGGCTGACAAGATCTCTGCGTATGCTGAAGCTTGGCAGACACTCAACAGGTAATGTTGAATACAGTACTCCACACAGAAGCTTTCACTGAGACAAACACCAGCGCATAATGCAAATATTAAAAGAACATGTTGCAAGATGAATGATAATTGTCATCTTATGATCGCATTTTATTGTACTCGGGTAAAAAAAAGTATTCAGACAGAATTGTATGACATAACGTAACAGATCAGATTTCATTTCTCGTTCCACCTCCAATATTCAGCCCAGCCCTCCTCCCTTGAAGGTGATAAGTTATGCTGGAGGTACGGATCAACATGTAACAACAAGCTTCCCAAATGCTCTCACAAGGCACTGACATGTGATAGGTGCCAACTATTCACTCTATTCAGCCTCTCTTTAGTGGTGATGGAGTACTGTTGTGCTGTTGAGCAGCTGCAGAGTTTATGGAAGCTACAAAGAGCCAGAAACGAAAATACACTATTGGCTGAAATACTTTCATTCAGAATCGCAGGCACATTGTTTCATCTACTCCTGCCCAAAATTACTCAATACAATCAATCATTACTTAATTATAGAGGGTATTATTAACTTAATTTGATTCTAGAACTATAGTAATGCTCCATTCAGATTAAAAATGTAGGACTGGTCATAAAAAATTCACAGCTGACTGAAAGGTGATATTTTCAAAGAGTTCGTATAAATGGACAAAACTATTATAGTTGCCAACTTAGTGTTACATTCCATGAAGTAATTAGAACACTTAAACAAGACAAGTCTCTAATGAAGAGTCACTGTTTATAGTAATAGTTAAAACATATACAACTAAGAATGAGGTCAGCCTTAGACTTTTATAATAATAAAGTAATAATATTGAAATTGTTTTACAATTATGTCTTAATTTGGAAATACTGCATTGTAAGAGACCTATGCTCTTATGGCTAACCAAGAAACAAAGAAGCACAGAAAGCACCTGTATTGTTTTAGCACCTTATCACATTGAAACTGCTCAAATTGCTTTACAAGTAATTCCTATCAAGTCTGCTGACTGCTTTTTGGAAGCAAACACATCAGCAAAATTGACCAAATCTGGTGGATCATTGCCTTGGACACCAAGAAAAAATTGTTTCTTTTATTTCAAAAGTTTCATGAAATATCCCTCAAGTCCACTCGAAGAACGGACAAATAGATGAGAACAAAATATGTCTCACCCTCCAACAATGCAGCACTCCTGCAGCATTGCATTGGAGTATCAGTCAAGAAACATGTTATCCTTGTAACAAATTTACATCTCATCACATGAGTAGAGATTTGTCAGGTAATATGGTGCAATATCCTATATAGATTCCACGTGATTATGAATCCAAAATGAAGATGCATAATTACCGTATACGATAGGCAGTAAATGATCCAAAAGGGAGTTTAGCAAAAACTTATTTATCTAGATAGTGGTGAGAATGTGGAACTCATTGTTAGAATCTATGATTAAAGCAAAGAAAGAGGGGACTAGAAGGGAATAGAGGTGTGCAGGAGAGGGGATTTTGAGAGATGGAAACTCGTCTGGAATGTAAACACAGACTGGATGAACCAAATGGCTTATATTATTCTATGTATTACTACTGTATATAGAAAGAGACGCTGTTTCATAATCTCCTGATTGTCCTTTGCAAAGAGGTTCCTTTCTACTCTATCTTATTCCTTTTATATCTTGTCCTGAAATTGGCTCCATTGCACAGTTTTGGGACAAACTAATAGTTGATTCTGTCCCTAACCTAGCATGACAACATGACAAAAAAAAATTAAAACTCTTCATCACTTACATCCTCATCTAGGAAAATGGAAGCTTCACTCAAATATTTTTCAACAATAAATCGGTGTCCAGTTTCTTATCCTATAACTAAAAATTTATAAAATTGTATGGTAGCAAAACTTAATCCTTATGAACGTTGGCGATATCATGAATTTTTTTTCTTTTTTAGTATCAACAGGGAAGCAATGCCAAAAAAATTGCTGCAGTGATATCATTCAATGAGACCCAGAGGATTCTCGAGGATAATAGCAGATTAACTAATTGTACCGTAAAACCACTGCAGATTGCCAATGACAGGACAATTCCATTGGGGCTGAACCCACTTTCACAGGCTAAATAATCAAAGAAATCAGGAAAAAAGCAATAAAAAGAATACTTTAAGCAATATTCTAAGGCAAAATCTCAAGTCTCTGTTTGTAGTATAATGTAAGCAGACATCTGCTTAAATTAAGCTAGACATTTATTTGCAGTTCGGCAAATTTTAACCTTGAAAAATATTGCAATGTAATAAATTAGTCTCATTTTTTAAAAATAGTTCACATTATTCAATGGGGAATAACTTGGGTGTTTTAAAATTCTGCCTTAAGAGTTTGAGCCTCAAAGATATTTGATAATGTGTGAAAGAATGTGTTGATAGTGAATCAAAAATATTTATTGTACTTGCAAACGTTTTCAGATGATATAATAAACAATCCTTGCATTCGGAATCACAAGATCATAAGATTTGCTTAGATGCATAAGGGCCTTCAGTCTATCGGATCTCATCCTTCCAGAACACCCACCCTACCCTCATCCCTATAACAAGCTGCTCTTTATAATCCTTGCATTTGATATAGTGCTTTTCACATCATCTAGACGTCTTGAAGTGCTTCACAGAATATACTGTAAAGTAAATTGACTGTATATTTGTGGGCAAAACACTGCAGCCAATTGCACATAGCAGTGTCCCACAAACAGTCGTGGACTGAAATGAAATATCCTGGCCTCCAACAACCTTTCTAGCAACCTGATTTAGTCATTTATTACCTTCTGTGTATGGAAAACCTTCCTCGTATCTATCCTTAAATTGCTCTTTTCAACTCCAAATCTCAGTGGTTAGAGCACTTGTCTTACAAGCGAGAGACTTGGGTTTGATTCCCAACAGGACAAAACCTCAGGCAAGTTTCCTTACTCCACATGCCTAATAATAATCCCTCAAGAAACAATAATAAACCAGTCGTTTCAATCCACGACTGTTTGTGGGACATTGCTGTGTGCAATTGGCTGCCTATTTTTTTTAGTGTGTTTCTATCTGTGTTGAGCATGGTGGCCTAATTCACAGCCAAACTATCCGAAGAAGCTTCAAATTTGGCTATTGAGGAAAAAAATATTCAGCTCTAATTTGAATTTAGAATGGCCAAGAACTTTCAAAGTAAAATTCGAAGGAGCCACACCTGACCAATGGACATTCGACTCTTGGCAAATTCCCTGTCAATAATCCTCCTTCTGCTTCCGATTTGGTAAATTTCATCTGCCCCCAAAGCCGCTTGCAGTCGTCACTGAGCTGCCTTTGGCATCTTTGAACCTGCTGCCTTGCAGATCACAGGAAGAAATATACAAACCAGACAAATATTTGTAAATACAAATATACAAGCAGGAATCATTGAGGTCCATCTGGTCAATTCCATAGTGATATGGAGAAAGGGCAGGTAACTGGGAATGAGGGATTGCTCCTTGTAAGAAAAAGCAAAGACACAATGGGCCAAATGGCCCTCTTCTGTACTATGAGTTTCTGTGGTTCTATAAGATTCAGCAAAATTCTGATACAATTGCTAAAATAAAAGGCATTGGAAGGATGTCTCAAAGCACTTCACAGAATATCCCATCACACCAGTCCTTGACAGTCTTCATTGACTCCCAGTTACCGAACAGATCCTGTTATGCTTCAAATCCTTTTATGCCCTTGCACCTTCCTTACCTATCTGATCTGATTACATTCCACTCCACCGCCCGCTTCCTCAAATCAGTTGGCTCCGGCCTCCTGTTTGTCCCTTGTTCCCTCCGCTACATCATCGATGGCTGTGTCTTCAGCCATTATACTCTGAAACTCTGCAACTCTTTCCCTCAATGCCCCCATCATTTCTCCTCACATTCAAATCACACCTAAAGACCTTCCTTTTTGATTGTGCTTACTGCCCCCTCCCCACTGGCTCGGGGTCAGACTCCACCACTGTTAAGCGCTCTGGGATGCTGCCCCGCAAGGAGGGGGATCTATAACTGCAAGTTGTTGTTGAATACTGTAAAATGGAGTGGCTGTGTTTTCTGTGGTTTTATGGTAATGCTAAAATAACAAAATACATGTTCAAGAGATTCAGGGATGAATTATCCATGCTCCCTAAACACTAGAAGATAAGCAACCTTCTGCAAATGTATTGAGGCCTAAAATCATCTTAGAACACAAGCTTCTGCTTATATAAGCAGAACTTGAGAGAGAGCAAACCCCCCATTGAAACCAAGTTATTATTCCCACACTCAGCACACTGCTAAGTGAAAACAAAATATATCTCAAAGCTTCCATTGAATAATTAGATAAATATCCGAGAACAACAAAAATATTTATGTTTACATATAGTGCATTACACATTGGTTAGAAGTCACAAAAACATTTTGCACAACTGAGCTGGAGTGGGTGGACGGGGGGGGGGGGGTGGACTGGGGGGGGGGGGGGGGGGGGTGTTGGCGGTGGAGCTAAAACTGTTGAAGTGGTAGGTTTTAAGACACTTTTTGAATGTGGAGAATACAAACGTTAAATTTAATTTAAAACAATGAAAGTAGAAATGTTAAATAAAATTTTAAACAATGAGGTAGCATCCAAATCATTGGTTAGCTTCCTATCCAGATTCAATTAGGTATAAATCAAATCCAGAGAACTATTAGAGTTAATTAACAGAACTATTTTATCTTTTGAGGGGATACAATGCAGTCTTTCCTGTTAGACAGTAACATTAACAGAATTTATTTGGTTTCTGTGCTTGCCCGTCTGGCTCATCAGCTGGAATTGGAAACTACAATTCTTCCCATTCATCTTTGGTAACCTTGCAAGACAAAGCCTTACTGGGTTGAATTATAAATTTCAGGAGTACCAATGGGGAAATAAGCTTTTGTTCTTGCCAACCTGCATTTAAAACTCCTTTGGGAATGCAAGGAGGATAACCACTAATTGGTCAATCTAGATCTAACAAGTGCAGATTTGAGCCATCTTTTAGTAAATTTATCCACCAATTACCATTGATAAATACAATCAATGAAAGATTCAGTGAAATGAATTACTTTTAAGTGAATGTATATACAGGATGAAGGTAGGAGGGACAGCTTACTTTCATTCAGGTAACAACTTCAACCTCAAGTGGTTTACCCAATGTCAGCTGACTCCTCAGATATGTTACAGCTATCAAAAATCTGTGAATAATCTCAACCTATCTTTTCCCACCATCTTGTGCAAATTAGACCTTGTAAGGATCAAGTTAATTCACAACCCTGCGGTGAAATACAGATTCACACAAATGTTGTACTAAACAAACATAAATATTTATTAATTCAGGCTAGTAATACTATTGGTGATTAAAAGAATACAATAATTATTACGTATCCCTGTTCGATTCTCTCAATGGTTACGGTGACCAAACCAATGTTGCGAAAGAGATGGAGAAGTAAAGTTCAATTCCATTAATTTAATATCCACCAAAACATACTGAGGTACTGCCACACATCTACCCGTTGGATCAGCAAAACGATATTCACGTACTGCGGTACTCTTGCTTAGTTTGAGAGCATCAATAAAGGTATTGGCAGTGATCTAAGTTTTAGACTTGAGCTTTCCTTCTTCTCCCTCTTCTTTCCCATTGAGTGTGGAGTGTCTCTCTTCTTCATCGGTTACACTTGTGAGCACAGAGGAGATTAGAGAGGTAAGGGGATGCAGAGGCATGGATTGATTTAAACACAAGAGTGATGACCTTGAAGTCAATCCGCTCTGTAACAAGGAGCCAGTGAAGTCTGGTGAGGACAGGGTTAATCGGGGAACAAAGTTTGGTTCGGGTGAGAATGCATGCGGTGGTGTTCTCTATGAGCTGGATTTTATGAATGGTGGCGGAAGGGAGACCAGCGAGGAGGGTGTTGGAGTTGTCCAGCCGAGAGGTGACTAAGGCGGACCAGGGTTTTGGCATCTTTTGAGGTGAGATATTGGCAGAGACGGGCGATGTGGCGGAGATGGAAGAAGGCGGTGATGTTGAGGGACTGGATATGGGGAAGGAAAGGAATCGAACCTGACACCTAGATTGCATATGGGTTTTGAGAGTTTCAGGTGCAGGTCGAGAAGGTGGAGGAGGTGAGAGCCAAAGAGTATGACTTTCGTCTTTTCAACATTTAATTGCAGGAATTTTGCATTCGTCTAGACAAGCTAACACAACATCAGGGGCCTGGGGGTCACAATTTGAGGTGGAAAAGTAGATTTGAGTGAAGTCTGCATACATGTGGAAGTTTACCCCGTGTCTGCAGATAACATCACCAAGAGGGAACATGTAGATAAGGAAGAAAATAGGACCAAGGATTGATCCTCGGAGTACCCTGCAAGTGCTCGGGCGAAAATGAGAGGCATTTGCAGACATGTAGCACTCATAATCAGCCATAATCACTGGGAAGCCAGTCATTTGTCTCAAATATACACGTATTGTTAGTATAATTCAGATATTAATTTAACACGTTAATTACCGATCTTACAATCTGGATGCAGTATTTGATAATTATTGGTTTATTATGTGTTCTTCTGCAGGCCTGAGGTCTCTCGGAATGACCATCGCCCTGTGCTATGAGGAGGTTGGCATGCTCATGCTGTTTCTGTCAGTTGGCATATCTATTTTCTCCACAGTGGAGTATGCTGTGGAGCACACTGTCCCTGACACAACCTTCTCCAGTGTCCCCTGTGCATGGTGGTGGGCGACCACATCCATGACCACTGTAGGCTATGGAGACATTCGACCTGAAACCACAGTCGGGAAGATAGTAGCCTTTTTGTGCATTCTGACTGGCATTTTGGTTTTGTCACTGCCCATAGCTATTATAAACGACAGGTTTTCCTCATGCTACTTTACCCTTAAGATGAAAGAAGCAGCCCTGCGTCACCGTGAAGCTCTGAAGAAACTCACCAAGAATTCAGTTTCTGATACTGCCATCAACATTAACCTGAGGGACATTTACGCCCGTAGTATTATGGAAATGTTGCGGATAAAGAACCGTGAAAGGGAAAGTACAAGAAGCAGTGCCGGGGATGACATATGGTGACCCACCCGGTGTCTTCTCTAAGTGAATAACTTGTTAATAGTATAAACATATTGAAGCTATTGTGTTGTTTGTCTACCTCATTGAAAGCTGCAATGAATCACAATTTCAAAACCATTTGAATTACGTGCAATTATCCACAAGATGATCTGAAAACAATTCAAGGTGTCTTTTGCTCTTAAATTTGATTAAATTAATATTGCATATGTCAGTCTGACTCAGTTGTAACACTTTTGACTGAGTCAGAGAAGTGTGGGTTCAAATGCAAAAATATACTGTCCTTTGGATAAAGATTAAACAGATTCCCCATTGCCAATTCAGGCAGATGTTTAACAACAAAAACAAAACAAAATTACATTGATAGAGTGCCTTTCACATCAAGAGGATGTCCCAAAGCACTTTAAGATCCCATGGCACTATTCAAAAAGGGAAGGGAGTTTCAATCCTTCAGATAAAATTGGTCACTCTTTTAATGCCTGCTTGTGGGATGTTGTTGTGTGAGAGATTCCATCAACTGTGTCTTGCAAGCACTATACTTCTGAAACACAAATGTTAAATTGGGGAGCATTGCAGCTTTAACTGAGGATGGATGCTCATAAGAATTCTTCATGTACTGAATTAAATATATGTACAAATGTCTTTTCTCAGCTATTTATTATAGAATCTGTATTTATTAGATACTGTCCAGTTTTTGTGCGCAGATTAATTTGATGGCTTTCCTGTGTATGTTTAATTTTGTTTTATCAAATAGTTATTGATAGTCTGAAAACAAATACTGTAGATAAATTTGTGTTAGACTTTGCAAATCAGGATAGATACCAAAGGTCAGAGGCTATACCCAATGCTGCATACCCAATGTTCTTTGAGTGCTGAATGCTTCTGTTGATATTGCAGTAAACCAAATACTTTAAATTAAAAAGGACTTATTTTTTATATGAACAAATGAAATAAGCTATGCATGGATGGAATTTGTTTTGCCCTAAAAAAAACTTTCTGGGAAGCAGAATAATAATATGAAGGAGTGGTGACAATCAAGCATCTGTACCTTTCATAAGTTTATCTTTCTGACATCTGAATAAAATAAATATGCAGTAAATTCCTTCGGCTTTTCTGGAATTAAGGGTGCATTAGTCATTGAACAAAAAATAGAAAAGCTTAGTATTCATTTGTATGGACTGAAACATGAAAAGCTTAAGCCAAAGCTTTAGTCATACAATCTGAAAAGTAGATCATAACACGTTAGCTTCCCTATATTTTGCCATCACTGTTCTGGAGCACCAATGTAGATCACAGAGTCTGGTACCATTTGTTTCAATATAAAAGTGAAAAGATGAGTAAAGATTGTTACAGTACTATGTATTTCAAGTTCAGTTCTAACTATTTGTGGCACTATTGCTAAGGATTCAACGAGATGATATACATATATGAAAAAAATGAGATTTATTAACAGAATCCATGTTTAAAAATTGCTGTTTTCACGACATATCGAAAACTTCTGGATTCCTTAGTAAGGAATCTACAAATTTATAGTATTACATACAAATAAAGAGCAATTTAATTTTAAATTTTATATAAGAAATTATGAATTATCTAATGTTAAAAATGACATGTTTTAAAACATCTTGTTTAGTCTCAGCTGCAACAACAAACACTTGGATTAACATAGCACCTTTCATGCAAAGTAGAGTCTCAGATTGCTTATCTCTCAGTTGCAACAGCCCAAAGGCACAATTGGAACTGGCCAACAACCCTCCCCCATGAATAAAATTGGTGATTTATTTCCTGGCTGTTTGTAGGACATTGCTATAAAAAATCGGCTCCTGTGTTCTCCCATAAAATACACAGTTGAAACACTTACAGTAAATCCTTTGAAGAGCTTTTGAACAATGTGATAAGGCTCTATATCAAATGCAAGTATTATGATTAATATTGCTAAACTAATAATAGAGAAGGATAAAGAAGAATGGAAATGAACAATTTGTATGAAATCCCTACATTGTTACAGGTACCTTTTATGATTAGAAAATGCCTCATAGGATATACTGCAAAATGTAGTGACTGAGTATTTGTAAGCAAACAAATGAACTGGAACTACCAAAGTTAACTGCAGGAAGGTATGAGTAAAATTAAATAAATTCCATAGATAGTACAAGAGAGAAATCATGCCATTTGTGATCAACATGCACCAGCACAATAATACGATAATCAGATTATGTTTCTTCAATGTGAAATCAGTGCATCAACCAGCATTAGTTTGAAATAGATAATGTACTTGACCCAGATGCTGAAATGAGATGGTGCGTCCTGAACCGGAAATTTCCAGCACAGTTACATCCTGACACTGATGCCTAAGGGATGAGGCAGCTGAATACAATCCACCCCTTGGTTAATTTGTCATTTTTTCAAGGTGTACCTGGCCCACTTTAGCAAGTATGATAGCACCTTGTAGAATAACACAGCTACACCTTGCCATTCACTGCCAACAAGGAAAGATCTAAAAAAGGATCATTATTCCCAGATGTACTGGGAAAGGTCTGTCTATTTTTGAAACATTGAAAAAAAACACAGCGATCGCGTTATAGCTTTCACCAACCAGTAAACTCAAGATGATTATACATTGATGAATAAAGTATTCTAGAACTATGTAAGTTACCATTGTCTGCGTTAAACGCAAACGCCTTTATAGTAAACCGTTCCAATCAAGACTATTTTTCATTGTTTAAAATTTCATTTCAGATGGTAGAATGGGAGCAAGTAAAATTAGTCATTGATTTATGGCTGGTTATGCAACATTGCTGTCCCCAAATTGCTTGCTGTGTTTCCCTACAAAATGCAGAGTGACTGCATTTCAGAATAAATCCTGTGAAGTGCTTTCAGACGTACCAATGATGTGATAAGGCACTATATCAAGTGCAAGGTTTCTTATATTATTTGACTTTATCAACTTATTTTCATTAACTTTGCTTTAACTGGATTTTTCATTTCCTTTAACACTCTGGTTAACAAAGTCACATTCCTTATGAATAGCAAAATTAAATTAGAATTCAGAGCTATTTAAAATAGAATTCAGTGCATTTGCATATTAAGAATATGCATTCATCTCATTTTAGGCAAGTTCTTTCAGATATTCTCATGTTAAAACTGATTCCTTGGATAGAGAGTTATTTTTGTTCTCGGGACGGTCAATCATGATTAAAACGCAATGCATGCAAGAGAACTGCATGTCGACCGTGCTTTCAATCAACTTCCTTCCCCACCTCGTGCCCAGAATACTGTCTGGCAAGCGCCTTAGGACGTCTCTCGACGTGAAAGACACTCTACATTGTAATTTTGTTGTTGTTGTGTCATTGTTTACTGAAAAAAGTGTACCAAAGATAGACGGATTTCCAATTTTTCGAGGGTATCTAGCTGGATAACTAATACATACAGGAACCCATCACCATGCTTAAGAGTATACAAACCAGACTGAGTGTTATTTGGATGC
This sequence comes from Hydrolagus colliei, assembly GCA_035084275.1. Lineage (NCBI taxonomy): Eukaryota > Metazoa > Chordata > Chondrichthyes > Chimaeriformes > Chimaeridae > Hydrolagus > Hydrolagus colliei. Next base: position 88,806,302 of record CM068743.1, read on the forward strand.
AAGTTATGCATGAAAATTTTCCTGCGAATCAAATGAAGTATCTACTTAATCGCCAGATGGATGTACCTTGTTTTCCTAATCCTGGAGATTATTGTGCACAAGGTCATAAGAGTTGCCTCGATTCCTCCCTTGCCTCATTCAAGGCCAGTCTCAAGATGCTCCTTTCGATCGAGCCTTCTGCTCCCTTCCATCGCTCTCCCTCCCCTCCCCCCTACACTGCCCCTCCTCCATGCTTGGGTCTCGAAGTGCTTTGGATTCACCTAGCACAGGAATTCACTTCAGATTGAAGTGTTTCGGATTCACCACCACACAGGATCAATTTACTATTTCAATGTACCATTGAAAGGGATGTCACATGGGAGCCAGATCAGTCATAAATTCACAAGGGAGCTTTGGGTGAGGAAGTGCCTTTTGGCCTATTTGATCTCATCTTTACAGAATACCTAACCAACGGCATACAATATATCTTCTCAATACAGTATCTAGATTTTTTTTAAAGATGTCTAATGCAGTAGCCTTAACCATGCTTCCTGGGAATGTTCCAGTTGTTAATTACACTCCTCATAAAAAAACATACTGATCTGTCCTGAAACTTCTCTTACAGCCTTGAAACTAAGTCATATTCTACTTTGAAAGTATTGATTTGAGTTTACTTTCGAAATCACAATTAAAATCTTATACATTTCTATAAGATTCCCTCGAGATGTCTAGCTTGTCAAAGTGTTGTTCCCAGCTGATCCATCTAACACTAGGGATGCATTCTAGTTGATCTCTTCTGCAATCCCTCTAGAGACAATCCCCTTATGTCATAGTGACAAGAACCCCAGTCTGGCCAGAGCACTGTACAATTTCAAAATGACTTCTAGAGATCTGAATTCCCTTTATTTGATAGCATAGCCCAGTATCCTAGCTTGCCTTGTCAATCCGATGCACTGTAGCCTAAATCGAAACGGAAAGTACATTTTATGTAGGCACTTACGACTATGGCACACATGAGAGTGATATGCAGCATATGCAAATGACATGAAAATAATCCCAGTAAGAAAACTTGAAAGAAAGCATAGACATTGCTGGTAATGCACAGCAGGTCAATTACCATCTGAAACTATAAGAGAGGTTCAGGTTTTGGGTGTGACTCTACATCAGAACTGAAAAATCATTACTCAGTGCGGGAGCTGATACCAAATAAATACAAGCAAAATGGACAATCAATACAGTGCATTAAGCATCTGAGTGCAATTTCTATTGCATAGATAAACTGTAGAGCATTCAATTGATCTTGAGAAAACAAAAATGAGTGGGTTGTTTGGTCTACCAGATGACTGATATAAACAGAAACCCATCACCATGCTGAAGAGTATCCATTTCAGACTGAGAACTCCATATATCATAGAATCATAGAATTATACAGCACAGAAAGAGGCCATTCGGCCCATCGTGTCTATGATGGTTCTTTGAGAAGAGAGTTGTCCAAATCAACCCCACTCCCCGCACTCTCCCCACAGCCCTGCAAACTTCTCCTAGTCAAATAATGATCTAGTTCTCAGTTAAAATATTTTATCAAATCGGCTTCCACCACCCTTTCAGGCAATGCATTCCAGATCTGTAGAACTCGCTAGATGAAACAATTTCTCCTCACTTCCCCTCTGTTTCTTTCAACACTATTTAAAATCAGTATCCTCGGATTACCGACCCACTCACCAGTGGAAGTTTCTCCTTGATCACCCTATCAATTCCTGTCAAAATGTTGGAAACGTCTACTAAGTTTCCTCTTAACCTTTTCTGAGAATAATCCTAGCTTCTTTAGCTTCCTGGTAAATCTCCTTTGCATCCTAACCAATGCCTTGACATCCTTCCTAAAGTGCGGTGCCCAGTACTGAACACAGTACACTAGCTAACCAGTGTTTATTCTCACCACTGTTTTATTAAGGTTTATCATAACTTCCTTACTTTTGTATTCTATGCCTCTATTTATAAAGCCTAGTGTTTCACTTATATGAATCCCCAGGTCTCTCTGTTCCTTCACCCCCTGTAGATTCTACCATCTATCTTATATTGCCTCACTTAAGTCCAGGTCATTTATATAGATCAAAAAGAGCAGTGGTCCCAATACCGACCCCTGGGGGACACCACTGTGGAGTTCCCACCAGTCAGAAAAAAAGCATTCACCACTACTCTCTGCTTTCTACTTCGCAGCCAGATGCTGTCACTGTCCCTTTAATAACGTGGGCTTCTATTTTGCTTACAAGTCTCTTACGTGACACTTTGAGACGCTTTTTAGAAATCCATATATACTATATCAACTGCACTACCTTCATTCACCCACCCTGTTATTTTATCAAAAATACTCTAATAAATAATCAGGTTGGTTAGCCATGATTTGCGTTTAACATTTGCAACCCTCCAGTCCTCTGGCACCACTGCAGTGTCGAAGGACGATTGAAAGACTGTGGCCAGAGCCTCCATTATTTCCACCCTTACTTCAATAACCGAGGATGCATCACCTCCTGAATGGCTGATATATATTATTTATACTAATTAAATACCTTAGGGTTCCCTTTTATGTTACCAACTCTCAACCATTAGTGACTTTCCTGCTTTGGGGGGAAGATAGGCAGGGTCTTCTTGGAGCTGAACTGGTTCTAAAGTGATGAAAGTATGTCAAAATCGAGCCAACCCTCTGTAGCTAATCTATTCTCATACAATCTTTTGCTCCTCTTATTTCCTTTTTCAGTTATCCTCTATACTTTATGTATGCCACCTACATGTGGATATTTCCCTGTGACTGGAATGGAATTCTACAACAAGAACATTCTATGCACTCTCTTCCTGGAAGGAAGTACAGTACCTTGCTTATCTAATTCTAAAGAGTATTAGGCACATACTCTTGGCAAGAGCCAATGCTTGGGGACCACAGTGTGCTTTGGGATACTGCTGGAGTCTAACCTGCTAAAACCATATAGTTTGTAAGGTATTATCTGACAAATGTCCTTTTATGGCTTTGGCTTGCAGGATTGACAGAAGCTGATTGGATAGAATCCCCGCCCGAACCACCCCACCATCGGAGGCCGAGCCTTCAGTTTTTCTGCTCCGACCTTATGGAATTCCATCCCCCAATCCCTCCGTCTCGTTTCTTCCCTTTCCTCTTTCAAGGCCGGTTTGAAGACTTTCCTCTTCGACCGTGCCTTTTGTTCCACCCCGAATTTTTCAACCTCCCCTACTTGTCTCACCCCTTCCCGTACACTCCCCTCCCAGCTCGGGTCACACGCCTCCTGTGTAGCGCCTTGGGACGTCTTCCCGACGTGAAAGGCGCTTTATAAGTGTAATTTGTTGTTGTTGTTGTTGACCGTCTCCCACTCTGTGTCCTTCCAATGAATCAGACTGGCTGGTCTGAGATCAGTGGTGAGTTGGAGCATTACAAAACCACTTGGTTAAGTAACTAGACTACTGAGGTTGCTTTAGAGGGTTGGCTCAATTTTGACATACTTTCATCACTTTAGAACTTCAGTTCCAAGAAGACCCTGCCTATCTTTCCCCCAAAGCAGAATAGTCACTAATGGTTGAGAGTTTTTCAAATAACCTTTCAATCTGTTAGTTGTGATATCCTCCTTCCCTTAAAAACCTCCTGGATAACAATCCAACATTTGTATCAAGCACTATTAATACCATGCAGATTAAGGCACCTCGGAGAGTTAGATCGATTATGGATCAGTATGTGGCGAAGCAAGTACACTGCAGCGGTGAGGAGAAATGAGTCTGGGAAATGTCACTGCACATTGATGCACCTTCAGCAACTCCAGGCTGACACTCCAATGGAGTCCAGAGGGTGCAATGCATTTTTTGGACTGCATTGAGGTACTAGTGATGTTCTACCAACTTATAACACATAGTTTGCCTCTGAGCACTGAATGAAGAGTTGGTGATGGAGTTGGTTATGACAGAAATGAATTGTATCGATATTCCTGTTTTTTTTTCCAGTTTATAACACAATTCAGACATTGGAATAGTATTATGTGCTTCTTCTTTACCAGGAAACAAACAGTCCATATTTCAGGCTGTGACATTTTAGTTGTCTGTCTAAATCAAAATGTCAGATGCTGTGTCAGTTCCTTCGAATATCACACTCCTCACTTTGTCATTTGTTAGGTCTTCCTCTCTTTGTGACTTAAAAAAGGCTTCAGTTTTGTTGCATTTTCTCCTAAGGCTTTTCAAATGTCACAATCGCACAGGATCTTTTGCTTTTCACAACCAACAAACATAAAAGGGGAGGTGTGGGACCAAATGCTTTTGAATGCAGTATTTCAAAGGATGTCATGTTCAGCCTTTAAAGTTTTGTATAGATTCCCCCACCTACCCCCACCCCCAAGTCACTACCTTTATCGTTTCAGCACATGAAGCTTTCACCTGGGACTAAATGAAGCAAAATTCACAACACTTGCGTACCGACCACCTGTGAATCCGTTGTCTATTTCAGCTGTTGCTTCACGGTGTCTCCACAAAATAAATGGCAACTCACTCATATATTTGTTGTTTGGATGTGTCTCATTTTCGAAGTGAAGAATCTTCACATTGAATTGAAATTAAATTAACCTTTTTAGTTACTGAAGGCAGTGATTCTTATCACTCAGATCCTGTTAAACTTGCAAGCCCAAACTTTAATGGCTAGCTGTCCTAGCTGGACAAGCAACAGGAAAGCTTGCTAGCCAATTTTTTCAATGGAAGGCTATGCAGTTTTAGTTGGTTTAGACTCCAGCAGCATCCTGATGTACACTCTGTGCCCTCAAGCTATGGCTCTTGCCAATCTGCACCTAATATTCTCTGGAATTAGGTATGCAGGGGGCGTGCCTCCAGGGAAAGAATGCACATTCCATTCCAGACAAAGGGAAATATCCATGTGCAGGTAACATACGTATAGGGATCTCTCAGTCCTATTTGAACACTCCTAAGCATGGTGATATTCCAGACACCCACCCTCATCCACACCCACCCCACCACTCCCCCCAATAAATGTTTCAGCTGATTCATTATGACACACAAGCAATAATGTTATACCAATACAGTACAAAATTACATTTTGTAGCGCCTTTCATTTTGAGAGGAAATCCCAAGGTACTGGATAGTCAGTACCTTGGGATCCAATAAGCAGTGTGATAGTACTGTAATATTATATTCCTTACTTTGTCACTTGTTAAGTCTTTCGCTCCTTGTACAATTTTGAAAGTTAACTCTGTTGTTTATCTAAAGAGTTTGAATTATATTCCCGGATTCATTCCTCTCTAAGGCCCTGGAATGAATCGATGCTTCCCAGCTTCTTTCCTTTCTCTCTCGCCATTCCCTTTTCGAAACCCTACAATCCGGCTTCCATGCTGCCCATAGCACGGAGACAGCCCTGATCAAAGTCTCTAATGACATTTTGCGATCTGCGATCAGGGCTCTCTCTGCCTCCTTGTCCTCCTTCTCCTCTCTGCTGCCTTTGACATTGTCAACCATTCCATCCTCCTGCACCGCCTCTCCTCCCAACAATCTTCACGGACCTGCCCGCCCATGATTAAATTCCTACCTTTCTAACTATCTCCACTTTTTCGCCACCAAAGGCTTCTCTTCCAGCCCCTGCACTGTCACCTGTGGCGTCCCCCAGGGCTCTGTTGTTCTGTCATTGGTCCCCTACTTTTTAATATGTACATGCTATGCTCCGCGTTGGCGACATCATCTGTATACATGGGGTCAACCTTCATATGTATGCGGATGACACTCAACTCTATCTTTCTGCCTCTATCCTTGACTCCATGACCACTGCTGTCCTAACAGACAGCCCGTCAGACATCAAGTCCTGGATGAGAGCTAACTTTATACAGTTAAACGTGATCAAGACCGAGGCCTTCCTGATTGGCTCATGCCAGCGCATTCACACATCAGGCACTGCCAGCATCAACATCTGCACACAGTTTGACACAGTTGCACACTCAACCTCACCAAGCTAGTCAGGAACCTAGGTGTCTTATTCAATCCTCAACTGTCTTTCCTCTTTCACGTGCAAGCCATGACCCGCTCTGCCTCGCCTCACCTCCGCAATTATCTGACTTTGCCACTACCTCACTCCTCAGGCCATTGAAACCTTCATTCATGCCTTCATGACATCCAGGCTCGAATACGCCAACACCCTACTTGTCGACCTTCCCAATTCCTGCCTCCATAGGCTGTAGATAATCCAGAACTCTGTGACTTATGTCCTCTACCTCTCCAAGCTTTGTGACTCCATCTCCCCCATCTTTGCCCAAATCCATTGGATCCCCATCACCCAGAGAATTAAATTAAAAATCCTGGTCCTCATATTCAAAGTCCTCCATGGCTTTACCCCATCCTACCTCTGTGACCTCCTAACCGCATACCAACCAGCCCGCCCTTCCGCTCAGTAGGCTACCATCCGCTTCATGTCCCCCGACCCACCCACCCCACCATTGGCTGGCAAGACTTCAGCTACTCTGACCCTTACCTGTGGCACTCCATCCCGCAGTCCATCCACCTCACTCCCTCCCTGGCCCCTACAAGTCCCGCCTCAAGATTCCTCTTCAAAGTCCCATCATTCACCCGAAATCCCTCCCTTTCCCTCCACCCTCCCATCCTGGACCCCAGCTCGGGTCTGAAACAATGACTGTCCAGTGCCTTGGGACATCCTCGTGACATGAAAGGTGCTATACAAGCATAATTTTGTTGTTGTTCGACAGTCCAGTGCAATCAGTCACCCCAAATTCCCCCCTTTCCCTCCACCCTCCCTCCGACCCCAGCTCGGGTCTGAAACAATGACTATCCAGTGCCTTGGGACGTCCTCCTGAAGTGAAAGGCACTATACAAGTGTAATTTTGTTTTTGTTGTTGTTAACTCCTGGGTGGTTTTAGCTGGTTAAATTGGATCACACTCTGAGATCCCAAAGCATGGGCTCTCTTCCACCTACGCATAATACTCTCCAGTATTAGGGAAGTAGAAGACCTCTCTCCGGGGAGAAAATGTACCTATGGTTTTTCAAATGTCACAATTGTACAGATTGTTTCTATTTTCGCCATCAACAAACAAAAGAAAGAAGTGTGAGGCACAGTGTTTTGAATCGGGTGAGCAAAGATAAGAACTGGTAGAAAAGAGTAAATGCAAAGTTAAAATATAAAAGGCCATGTACAGTAGGGAACAAGAAAATAGAATCTAGAAGGAAAAATTCTCAGGTCAAGAATGACAATTTGATGTTTTGATTTTTAATATATATTTACCTTACTGGATTTTTCTGGGGAATGTTTTGGTCTGCTGTGTGTCTACCACATGCTGAAATCCATCACTTTGCATATGGTTCCAAAAATTAGATCGAGAGTTCCGCATACGTATGCCACCTACAAGGGTAATTCCTGTGTCTGTAGTAGAATATGCGCTCTTTGCCTGGAGGGAAGAATCCCAGTGGTTACTACATCCTATACTGCAATTTCACTTCATAGAACAGTTTCAAGCAGGAATCGACCAGTGGTCCATTTAGCCTAGCCATCCAACTTCCAAGAAAATAACCTGACCCCAGTTAAATAAGCAGCCAAACAGAGCTCTTGGTGGCATACAGTGCTGCTTTAGCTTGTCAAACTCCAGCAGTTCCTGAATGCACACTCTGTGGTCTGCAAACGTTGGCTCTCACCAACCTGTACCTAATAATCTCAGGAATGAGGTAAATGGAGTGTGTCCTGCCAGAGAGAGAGAGAGTACACCTTCTAATTGGGACAGATGGAAATATTCAAGTGTTAGTGATCTCAGTCTGTCAGCTCTCAGTCTGATTTGAACACATTTGAACATGGTTCAAGGATGGAATTCTGCATGTGTTAGACACCCAGCCGACAAAGAGGAAAACTTCCAAGAAGATTCTTTCAGCAAAATTATTTTATGCCCTAACAACCTTGAATTATTTTAATTTCCACAAAATTATTTTGTTCCGTATTCCACGTTGTGCTAATACTTGTCTCCCTATTAATAGAGCAATCATAAACTTCCTAGTTATTGTCCTTATTTTCAAGCAATGCACCTTTTCACTTTTGTCTATGCAGCAAAACATATCCGCAGAGACATCTTCTAGTTTTGTTATCATATCAAACACCTCATTAAGCCTCATTTTCTTCTTTCCTTTACAAGAGAGAATCCTTACAGAAACCAATCTTTCTTACTCACATGCTCCTTAAGTTCTGGTAGAAAACTTGTCGCCACTACACTACACCTCCTCTAATAAGTCAATAGGATAATAAAAACTGCACAAAGCACTCGAGACACTTGGTCTGATCAAGTCCAGATACAATTTTAGAATCGCCCTCATTGATTTCGAGCATAAGATGGAATTTTTCCTATTCTGCAATGCAGCTAGAATCAGCTTCATAGAGATATCATATTGATATATCATACTGTAAAATAATGAACCCTTGGGGTTTCATTTAAGTACTGTTGTACAACAAGAACAACAACTTTGATTTATACTGTGCCCTCCATGCCGGGTGGCGTCTCAGTGCGCTTCATAATAATGGATCCCGGGGCCAAGCTGGGGCCAGGGAGAAAAAGGTGACCGATGGCGCGGTCGAAAAGAAAGGTTTTTAGCCCAGACCTGAAACTAGGAAGAGAGGAGGTGAGGCGAAGGGGGTGAGAAAGAGAGTTCCAGAGCTTCAGGGCGTAGTGGCTGAAGGCACGGCCGCCGATGGTGGAGCAGAGGATTCAGGGGACGCGGAGGAGACCAGAACCAGAGGAGCGACGGCAACAGGTGCTGTTTTGAGGAGAAAAGAGGTCAGAGAGGTAGTGGGGTGCAGAGGAGTGGATAGATTTGAAGACAAGAGTGAGGATCTTGAAATTGATCCTCTCCGGGACAAGAGTTGTTAATAACAATTAGTAACAAGGCATGCTCCAGTTCTGTATCCAGTTGCTGCCGGTTTTTACTGCTTAAAGCATTTGCCAGCCATAATACTGAAATTACAACTTGCATTTACATTCATGTGGAGTAGCTTCCGGGGGTGCTTCAAATTACAAATTGGGATGAGAAATGTGTTGGGATATGTGATGGCATCCATTGAAATGGTTGATTTTAAGCAAAAAAAAATTCCAAAGTCACTTACACGGGAACCTGCATGATCTACGTATTTGGTCAGTTCTGTTTCTGGTGTTTGCCAGCTGTTGAGATTAAAAGCGTCAAGATGTTTATACAAGTCGAGTTTTGTGTCTCTTGTCAAACCCTTTGATTAAAGAGAAGTTTAAACAGGGCTTATCCATGTCTGCAAGTTTGTGTCTCCTGATATATTTTTTAGCACTTGCGTGAAGCAAGTAGATTCACACTTACTGCAGTTAAAGCAATTATTCCTGTAGCCTATAGCTTGGCATGATGCATCAATATGAGTAAACAATGGGAAATTTCCAAATCTGCCAAAGGATAGATAGTTTATACAGTTCTCGCCGAGTGTGATTTCAGCAAGAGAATAGCTTTAAGTATCTTTTTTTGTGGTTAGTATTTCTTAGTAGAGGCTGGAAAGTTTCACAAGGCAATCAATCAGAGTTGATTTATTTTCCATTTTCAGGAAGGTGAGAAACAAGGGTACCTTATTATCTTAAAAATAACACTGTAATGTGGACTATCTAACCCTCCTTTAGTTTTTACTGTGTATTTTGCTTTTTCTCATCCTTTGAAACACATTACTGTTCATTCCTACCCCCTCCTTAACAACCATCTTATTATCCACACCACTGGAGTGGGCTTTACCACTTCACAACTCCACTTGTTTCACGTTTGAACAGCAAGATTTGGGGAAATGTAGCTTATCTGAGCATAGATAAATTAATCTACTCAAACTTCACCCTTTGCGATCAATAATAACCCGCAAATTCTAAAACTCTTCACTTTGAGAAAGGTAAATGTTGTCTTCCTGGATCATAGTCACATAGGTCCAAAGGAATCAGAGATCAGCACAGAGGTGTAGACATATTGCGAGCCAAAGCTCAAACAGGAAAGACAGTTCTAACCAGAAACTCATGGTGTTGTCTCATCCCCCATGACTGAATTGGAGTGTCAACCTAGACTGTGAGCTCCAAGTCCTGAATAGAAGGACTTGAGCCCACAACCTCCTGTTTCAGAGGTAAGAGTGCTGGCAACTCAGTCAATCACCACATGGCATATTTACCTAGGGGGTGGGCGTGGAAAATAAGTAGCTATGAAGCATTGGACTATTGGAACCAACTAAAAATAGTGCTATTAATTTCTCCTCGAGAGACCTGCACCTAATTATACATCTGACACAACAGGGGCTGTTTTTAGAAGTTACTTATCATTCTTGTTTGCCTAAGCTTGTCTGAATTAACTCTTCATTTACTGGTAAATAATGACACAGACTGTTGTTGGAGGAAATTAGCTCTAAAATAGATTGTAATGTATTGTACCTGATATAATGTATCTTTGTCCTTGATCAGGAATTATAATAATAAAATAACAATAATCCTTGCTGTTCACCTCCTTGCTAGCCTCCTACAAGTCTCGTCTCAAGACCCTCCTCTTCAACTGTGCTATCGGTCAATTCCCCTTCTCATCCCTTCCCTCCACCCTCCCCAACCCTGACCACAGCTCGGGTCTGAAACACTGACTATGCAGACTGTATATATTGTTAGCGAAACACGGCAGCCAGTTGCGCACAGCAGCGTCCCACAAACAGTCTTGATCGAGTGTCAAGTTATTAATACTATTTTCAAAAATTGGGTTAATTACCCTTGGAATAGCAATCTGCTAATCGACTATCAATTGGGTTCCTACTTACTGCTAGGTAAACAACACCATGTGGAGTAAAGAAACTCGTCTAATATTTCACCCTGTCTGGGTATCAAATCTAGGTCCTCTCACTTGCAAGTGCACTAACCACTAAGTACAGGACATCACATGGCCAGGACATTGAAATAAACTCACTTCTCTTTTCCAATAGAGCCATGAAATCTTTCCGATCTACTTGAACAGGCAGATGGGACCTCAGTTTCATGTTTCATCCAAAGGAAAGCACCTACTCCCCCAAAAATGCATTGGATAATGAAGTCTAAGTCCCGAAATGGAGCTTGAACCTTCAACCTTATGACTCAGAGGCAAGGGTGGTACCAATTGAGCCTGGCTGACATGAACCCTGATTCTGCAAGGTACCATAAACAAATTATTTCTTCTTTCCTTTCATCCACCCAAAAGAAAAGTTTCATTCCTCAATGCAACAGATGCAGGAAGAAGAGGATTAATCATTTGAAGAATTTTTCCACACAATGTCAAAAACTCAATAAAATTATATTTGCTTTCAGTCCAAGAACACTTATATGTGTTTGGGCTTAAAAGATATGTATGGCAATTGAACAGAAAATCTCTTTCTAAGATACTACTGTACATGAAAGAAAGGCTCTGTTGGTTTGTAAATAATGGAATCCTGTAGCTCAGTGGTTAGAGCACTCGCCTTACAAGTGAGAGACCTGGTTCAATTCCAGGCAGGATGAAACCTTGGGCAAGTTTCCTTACTCCACACTCCTGATAATACGTTTCTACACTGTGTTGTGTCAGCACAGATGCAGTCCTTACAATTGCTTATTATCAGTCTGATTCATTCTTCAAATATGCTGATATATTTAAGCGCTCTTGGATGCTAACCTGTATGAGAGGTGCTATCTAAATGCATGTTGTTGATAATAATCTCTCAAAAAATCTATAATAAAATGGGTCATTTCAATCCACCACTGTTTGTGGGACACTATTGTGCTCATTTCGCCCACAAAAATGCAGTCAATTTACTTTACAATATATTCTGTGAAACGCTTTGAGGTGTCTTGAAGACATAAAACGTACTATATCAAATGCAAGCATTACTATTATAATAATCCCTCAAAAAAACAATAATAAATTGGTCATTTCAATCCATGATTGTTTGTGGGACATTGCTGTGCGCAATTGGCTGCCACATTTCGTCCACGTACAGTATATACATTCAATTCACTTTATAGTATAGTCTGTGAAGTCCTTTGAGACATCTAGAAGATGTGAAAAGCGCAAAATAATAAGAATATAATATAAAAGCACTATATCAAATGCAAGGATTATTATTATTATAAATATGGTAGAAATCTCTCACAAAGCATGCTATATACATGACTGGTTGTTTGATTGTTTTCAATTGTACAACTTGCTCTCATTATGCATTTACTCTTTTTTAATCAGCGACTGTCAAAGCCCCAATTTTTGCAGGAATCCTGCACTTTGTCACTTCTGGTAGCAGGCCTGCTACTTCATGTTTCTGGCTGATTGAATGCACTGCATCTACTCTTATAAACAGTGACTTATGTACAATTTTATATCCTGAAAGGTAAGTACATTGAGCCAATTAGCTCAATCACTTCCTCCATTCACTTGATAAAGATGTATTCTGAGGTACACAACCCATACTGTAGCTCCTTGCTCAATCTACATGTCACAGTTCAGACAATGAGTGTGATTGGCCATTTCAATGCTTGATCTTCCCCATCTGACAGTCTAATCCAATTTTGACTTTGCCCAATTCTGAAATTCCACAGTCTTGCCCTGTAGAATAGTTTTGTCTGAATAATTGCATTTGATACAGCGCCTTATCGCGTCTTCAAGATGTCTCAAAGCACTTCAAACACTTTTTTTATATTTAAGAGCACACAAAATCTTTTCAACATTTCCCAACTCAATCTTAATTTGGAGATCAGTTGTTTTTAAGAATTGCAGTGTCACTGGATAATAGAAAAAATCCTTGACTTCATAATGCACCTATTATATTGAGAACATCTCTAATGGTGAATTGCTTTAAAGTGAAGTAACTATGTATTTGTATGTTAACACAATTTGCACATGAATAGCCATGAAATGAATGACCAATTTTAGATTGGAGTTGGTGGCCAGGACATCAGGACAAACTCTCTTCTCTTTTCAAAAATGAGATGCTTACCTGAATGTGCAGACAGGATATTGGTTTGATGTCTCATCCAAAAAATGACACCTCCAACAATACAGAGCTCACCAGTAGCGGATTGAATTGTAAACCAAAGCCCTAGAGCATGAGCTCCTAAACCTGACATAGGGCTTGAACCCACAATCTTCATCCCCAGAAGCGATCATCCAGACAATTGAGTTTGGCTGACTCCTGATAGATAACATTCTGAAATGAAAAATCCAGCTCATTTGCTCCTTTACTTGAGCCCAGGTGGTGCTAAGATCATTTGTAGAATCCTAGAGTCTTTTTTCTGGATTTTCAACTTTCAAATTACTCCAACATTAATAATAATAATAATCATCCTTGCATTTGACATAGTGCTTCATCATGTCTCTAAGTGCTTCACAGAATATACTGTAAAGTGAATTGACTTTACTGCAGCCAATTGCACGCAGCAGTGTCCCACAAACAGTAGTGGATAAAGTGACCAAATTATTATTGGGTTTCTTTAAGGGATTATTACTCCCAGAAAATCTATCTGCCTATTGACTAACAACCAGATTCTCAATTAATGCTAGGTAAACGCCTCCTGTGGAGCTCCTGTAGCTCCGTGGTTAGAGCACTTGCTTTACAAGTGGGAAACCTGTATTCAAATCCAGGCAGATCAGGGCGAAATCTTGAGCAAATTTCCTTACTCCACACACCTTATAATAATCAGTCCAAAAAACTCACAATAATAAAATTGGTCATTTCAATCCACGACTGTTTGTGGGACACTGCTGTGCATAATTGGCTGCTGCGTTTCACCCACAAATATACAGTCAATTCACATTACAGTATATTTTGTGAAGTGTTTTGAGTCGTTGATAAGATGTGAAAAGTGCTATATCAAATGCAAGCATTATTATTATATATTATTAAACAGAGGCAAGTTTCCTTGTGTAGTAAGGAAACTTGTTCAATGTATTGCCCTGCCCAAAAATCATACCCAGGTCCTCTTGCTTGCGAGGCAAGTGCTCTAACCACTAAACTACGGCATCCACAACAATGCTTGAAAAAAACTTATAGAAAAATATCTTCAATATTTAAGGCTTTTTTTTAAAAAATTGCCAAATTCTGAACACTGAAATGTTAAATAAATATAATAAATCTAGATCCAGGTAGAATTTTATCCCACAGTAAAAAAAAATCCAACCAATTAAATTGGGAATACATAATATATGTTCAAATAGCATTTGTAGTGGGATTTTAATCGAGACTTTGTTTTGAGAACTCCGCAAATACATTGTTTATTATTCTCAATCACTGAGGTTCTGTACCATTTATGTTGGAATAATTCTGAAAATGTTTAATAACTTTGTAAAATAGATGGCAGCTCACAAGACGTTGATGGATTCCCCACCAGAGACCAAATAATTGAAAGACGGTAATAGCTGAACTCTCCATTGATCTCAAGATAAGAACTTTATCATTTTCAATTGGTACCCAGAGTGCGGATTTCCACAGCAACAAAGTGCTAGTTTATAGAGCAGAACAAGGGAATTTAGCCGGAATAGAGCCAAGTGACTCCTCTTGGTAACAAGAACGTATGATAGATCGTAGTTTAGCAATAAGAAACCTAAAATAGCATGAGTGGGGACAAAGGAACAGCTCACATGCTTATACGTCACATTCACGATAATCATTTTTTGACTAGAGAGCTTGGTTGTTATAATCCTTGCAATCTTTGCATTTGATATTTTGTCTTTCTCATCAAGGGGAGGACTCAAGGTGTTTCAGAGGATTCACGAGAAACTATTAACGGGGGAGTGTGCATATTGTAGACAAATATAGTAGCCAATTTACTCACAGTGATGTTCAGCAAACAACCGTACTGTGATGACCAATTTTATTGTTGTCCAATACGCTGGGCAAAATGTCCTTCCCATAAGAACGTTATGGGATCTTTAACATTCACCTGAACAGGGAGACAGGACATTTGTTTAATATCTCATCAAAAGGATGGCACCTCTGATAGTGTTATGCTCTCCTAGCATTGCACTAGAGTATCAGCCTAGACTGTGAAGACTTGGACCTATAATCTGTAATGTTCTTTAATCCCAAAACACAATCTAGATTCACTCAGTTCTTTAATTCCAACTTTACAAATCAACCTCTTTCAAAATTTGCCCAGTCACTTTCCCAGAATACTTTTATCCTTGTATCATCCATATTCAATTGCTACCTATGTCCTCGAAGCGATATGCAACATAACCTTCTGTCTCAGAGGTGAGAGTGCCACCGATTTAGCAAGGCTGACATCTATTTGTTACACAATAATGAAACTATAAAAGGTTACAAGGTGAATAGTAGATTCCTACCTTTATATTGATTGTAGCCTTTTGGGGCTTTTTCTTCACTGGTGAAATAGTTGTCTGATGCCTCCATCACGTGTTGCCAAGAATAACTATTACAAACTCAGAAACGCATAAGTACTAAATAATATAATAAACCTTGGGCAAGTTTCCTTACTCCACATACCAAATAATAATCCCTTGAAAAAAAAATTGGACATTTTCAAACAATGACTGTTGGTGGGACAGCGCTTGGCTGCTACGTTTCGCCCACAAATCTGCAGTCAATTCATTTTACAGTAAATTGTGTGAAGAGTTTTGAGACGTCAAGAAGACGTGGAAAGTGCTATATCAAATGCAAGGATTATTATTATGATTCTGTGAAGCACTTTGAGATGTCTAGAAGACCTGAAAAGAGCTACATCAAATGTAATGATTATTATTATTATCTGAAATAAAAGTTAGTCATATAATCAATGACAAACTTCTCGTTTGCCATCAATTTTATTCTAGCAATACTGATATTGCAACAAATAGCACAGTTAGTTTAACTGAAAGTTCTGATGTTTACGATGTACTCATCAAGTAAAAAAAAATGCAGAAACCAAATTAAGTACAGGTACTGTGTTTCATTATCCTCCTCAAGATGAAAAAATTGGGTTTCAAGCTTACCTTTTCTTAAAGCTTAGCATGGCCAATGTCAGCTTAATGAGTTATTAGGCCCCAAATTTTCTCAAATATTACACTGTAAGACAATTATGCCTTAGAAATTAAGATATTTCAAAATTGATAATCATCCATCTTCTAGACATCTTAAAGTAAACTTCACAGAATACACTGTAAAGTGAATTGACTGTAACAACAACAACAACAACTTTGGTTTATATAGCGCCCTCCACGCCAGAAGGCGTCTCAGAGCGCTTCACAGTAGCGGATCCCGGGACCGAGCCAGGAGCAGGGGCAGGAAGGTGACCAAAAGCTCGGTCGAAGAGAAAGGTCTTCAGCTGTGACCTGAAACTGTGTATTGTGTGGGCAAAATACAGCAACCAATTATGCACAGCAATGTCCTATAAACGATTAAAATGACCAATTTATTATTGTTTTGTTTTCAAGAGATTATTATCAGGAAACGTGCCCAAGGTTTTGTCCTGCCTGGAATTTAACCCAGGTCTCTCGCTTTCACGGCAAGTGTTCTATCTACTGAGCTACAGGACTCCACAAATGTTTTCATTCAGTCTCAATTTAACACTATCAGCAGTTTCTGTTTATTAATAATAATGATAATCCTTACATTTGACATGCCTTTCATGTCAGGAGGACACCTCAAAGCATTTACTGTATTCATTGTGTATTTTGCAATACACATGGTAGGCAATTTGAGCACACACACACAGCCCTGAAGTGAATGGCCACACTTGCTTGCAGGATTATTGGCCAGGACACAGAACTTTTCAAATAATGCCATAGAGTATTTAACATCCACCCAAACATCAGTGGCACAGTTTATTATCTTGCCCACCTCCAACAATGTAGTGCTCCCCAGCACTATAGCATTAGAATAGACTATGAGTTCCAAGTCCGACCATGGAGCTCGAATCTATAACATTCTGACTCAAGAGGTGAGGATACTACCAATTGAATCAAAGATCTGTGGGAAACAGATCTTGGGAAAATTCTGAACATGAAATTGTGACAATGGTTGGAAATTCTGCCAACATTATCATACTAGGTTAGTGAAAACTAACCATTTACTTATGGTCGACCTTAACCCGTACAAGATATGGTTTTACTATTATAAATTGGCTGTTGTATTTCCGTACAAATACAGAGTAATTATGTTTTACGGTAATTCATGTTCAGCCATTTTGACGATGGGATAAGGTGCTGTATCAAATGCGAGGATGATTATTATTGGGCTAATGTGGAAACAGAGCTGCAGGTTCTGATTTTCTTACCCATGGCTGTTGTTTGCTGCCACACTTTTCAGTTTCTTGTTATTTGTATTCAAGAATATTTCTGAAGCACCCACCTCTTCCCCCACTCCTACAGCTGCAAGCAATAAATATGCATTGCTCTAACCTACACTCTTTCCATGATCTGCATTCAATCTTAACACAAAAAAAACAAGAAAGCAGCTCTTTGAAATATCAATCAGTTAAAGCAGAAACCTTTCATCATAACACTTTCATTCGAACACTGTTCTCAGGAGCCAGGTATTTGGCATGTTATAGTAAGCATAGTGTCTTATAATGAATGACCTGCATTACAGCATTAAATATCACAAGAAAATATTTGGCGCCAAAGTCTGCAGGAGGCTATGACTATTGAACTTACAGGATGTTCGCAGTCTGATATTGCCTTTGAAAGTTTTTTAAAAAGAATTTTGCAAAGATTCAATAGATGGGTGTTGATAATGGTTTATGCTTGGAGAGTCTGAAAATTAGGTGCATGAATATGATAGGCAATAACAGGTAGAAGAGGATTTAAGGGGGAACCTATTAATGGAGAGGTTGGTATGAATGTGGGATCTCAATGTTCAGAAGTGTGGTTGAAGCAAAAATCATCCAAGTTTTTAAGAGTAGACTTGACACATACATGAAGGAGAACAGAATAGAGAAATAGAGGAGAGGGGATTAGGAGAGATGGAGGCTTGTGTGGAATATAAACACCAGCACAGACTAGTGAGGCCAAATGGCCTGTTTCCAAGCTGTGACATTCAATGTAACTCTTTCTATGTTTTTGAAAACATAATCACAATTAGCTATTCATAACCAAGAACTATCTTTAGTACTCTACCTTCATCCCATGTAACTAACTAAAATGAGAAATAAATTAATTAACATTGCGCAATTCATTATGTTATATCTTTCATCATATTGTGGTAGCTTTGAAAATTTACTGTGATATATGGAAATGTATTGGAATCTATGGAAGTGTTTTGTGGTATATGGAATAGTACTAGAATATGTTGAAATATATTGTGTTATATAGAAATATATTGGGATATTTG
Source organism: Hydrolagus colliei (assembly GCA_035084275.1). Classification (NCBI taxonomy): domain Eukaryota; kingdom Metazoa; phylum Chordata; class Chondrichthyes; order Chimaeriformes; family Chimaeridae; genus Hydrolagus; species Hydrolagus colliei. The sequence goes on from CM068743.1 coordinate 88,824,604, forward strand.
GCAATGTTTGTGATATGTGGAATCTATTGATTATATTGACCTGTATTGATATTTTAAAATATATTGCAAAGCTTTCGAGTCTGAGGATCATTATTTATTTTTAAATCATTCTTTCCTCATTCACTTCATTCAAGCTGCAAACCTAAACTGATCCTAGCCAATGTTTCAAGTCTGTACAAAGAAAAACATTTTGTAGTTTTTAAATGATTGCTGTGACACAGCCTTCATACTCTCCAGTTGTATCAAATCTGCACTATCCATAAGTTTAAATATATTTGTAAACTTCACATGGAGGAAGAAGTAGAGGAACATTGTAAATGTTCTGGAATTGTAGTAATAATATTGAACAGGCTTTAGAACTGGCAATGTTTAAGCCAGCTAATGTTTGCAAAAGCAATTAGGTCATTGTACACCATACAAGGGCTTTGTATCCACCTGGGAAGGACTGGTGAGAGGTGAGGTTGTTAGAAGGGGGCGAGGGAAGAGCCCAGGTGGTATGAAAGCTGCAAACTGATCTGCTTCTGCTCTCTTGCTTCAGAACTAGATGTCAGCCTGCCTTAGTTGGTACCACTTGTGTCTATTCAGATGTCCTCCCAACATGAAAGGCGCCAAACAAATGTAATTTTATTGTTGTGGTTCATGCACCATATCAGGACTTTGAATTCACATAGACTAGGCTTGACACTCCATCCAGTGTTGAGGGGACACTAAACTGTTGGAAGTGCCGTCCTTTGGATGACTCTTTAAACCAAGGTTTCATCTGACTGTTGAGGTGGATGTTAAAAATTCCATGGCACAAATCAAAAAGACCAGGAAGTTATTCTCAGAGTCCTGACATACAATAACACCTTGTATTCATATAGCGCTCGTCACGCAGGTAGCATCCCATAGCACTTGACAGTGGCGGAGCAAGACCCCTTGCTGGGGGAAGGATGAGGTGACTGTAGGCAGAATCCCTAAATACAATTCAGAATTAATTTCATGGCCTTTTGTGGAATATAGCAGTTTGCAATTTGGCTGAAATGTGGATTAGTTCACCTACAAATACAATAACAACAAAATTACATTTGTATAGCACCTTTCACATCTGGAGGACATCTCAAGTTGCCGGACAGTCAGATCCATGCTGGGGTCAGGATCGAGGAGGGTAGAGGGAAGGAAGGGGAAGGGGGTGACATAGAACAGTCGAATAGGAAGGTCTTAAAGTGGGACTTGAAGGGGGTGTTGGAGAGAGGTGGTGGGGCGGGGGTCATGGAGCAAGTCAGAACCCACTGAGTGGAGGGAATGAATAGGTTGGTAGGGGGTTAGGAGGTCACAGAGTGGGGAGTGGGGCAATGCCATGGAGGGCTTTCGGATCTTGAATTGAATCCTCTGGGAGATGGGAAGCCAGTGGAATTGGGTGAAAATGGGGTTGATAGGTTTGCGGAGCGTGTTGCAGGAGACAACATGGGCTGCAGAGTTCTGGATGATCTGCAGCCTATAGAGGGAGGAATTGGGGAGGCCGACAAGCAGGGCATTGGTAAAGTCGAACCTGGACGCAATGAAGGCATCAATGAGAGATTCAGTGGCTTGAGGGGAGAGGCAGTGCCAGAGTCGAGTAATATTGCGAAGGTGAGGGAAAGCAGAGTGGGTTAGGCATGGATGTGGCGGAGTAAAGATAGTTGAGGGTCGAATAAGACTTATTCATAAACTCAGCCTATAGTCTGCCACCATTACAATACCGATTGTAATTTATAATGCCCATTTTGGGTGTCATAGATTACACACTATGCAGTAAAAAAAATTGTAAAAAGGTCAGGGAGAAATAGAATGCCTATGCCCTAATCACCTCATCAGCCTGTGATGCTGAGGAGAAAGTCTACAGAGGCAGTGCCTTAGAGATTGTTACACTGGGGAACGGTGAATGAGCAAGCAGTAAATGGTGTGGTGGGGGGGGGAGGGGCGTGCAGGGAAACAGTTGATTCACAAACCAAAATCGCTTGTATATTTCCAACCTTGTTTGTGTTTCCTGCCCATGCCAGGAATGCTGGAAGGTCATTATTGTTTATGCCCCTTATAATATAATAATAATAATCCTTGCATTTGATATAGCGCTTTTCACATCTTCTAGACGTATCAAAGCGCTTCACAGAATATACTGTAAAGTGAATTGACTGTATATCTGTGGGTGAAATAAGGCCGTGTATGAATAAACTGATTCATAAACTTAACCTGCAGTCTGCCACCGTTAAAATATCATTTGTAATTTATGCCTCCCAATTTGGGAAATACAGTATTGGGCAAAATTATTTCTCATGAATGGAAAGATTGGTTCCAAGAACAATAGGATGAAAACATTTTTAAAGGACTAATGCTGACTATACAGCACTATAGCTGACTATACAGCACTATATACAAAGAATGTGCTAAAAAAAAACTAGCACCAGCTAAAATAAAACTTATAAATAGACATCATGAAAAATGAAATTGTGCATCTTGTTCATCCATGAGGGGTCAAAATTCTACTTGAGTAAAAGTGCTACTTGAGTAAAAGTGAATGGATAAAGTTTAAGCATAAACTTGGGGCTTAAAACATGCATGACAAATTGTGTACTTTTCAATCAGTGTCCAGTAAGGTCAATATCTGACCAATGAACAACTCAGAAGACATTTCCATAGCAGGGTCAAAAGGCTCAATGTGATGAAAATTAAACACTGCTTACAACAAAACTGATAGCAGCAAGGTGGAGTCCAGGATACAGAAAAACGGAAGAGGAGCTGTTGATTCAGGGTCAATAATGCCTGACCTCATACAATCATAGACATTTTTAGCATAGAAGAACGCCCTTCAACCCATTCTATCCATGCTGACCATTTATCTGCCTTTTCCCTATATCCCTTCAGATTTTGAGTTCTAAGTCCCAATGTGGGGCTTGAACTTGTAACCTTCTGACGCAGAGATAAGAGTGCTGCCAACTGTGCCAGACTGACACATAAGTGATCATTACTCCCATGCATACAGACAGTGAGTGTGGACAGGCTTCTCAAACAGAGGATGAAAGCGCTGAATAGCGCTTATCCTATCCTCATCCAGAGTTCACACACACACAATTCAAAGGAGATCAGTGAATAGTGATTAGAAGTCTTAACTGATCATCCACTTCCTGTACAGGGACACTGAAGCCAACTATAGCCGCTCAACTTCCGACCTGGTGACATCTAGTACAAATTTTAAGATGCAACCATTAACCTGAGTACATTATCAGTCACCTTTGAAAATGTATTATGTGTAATTCTGGAAAAAATCCCAAGAATAGCAAGATTTTGATAAAGAATAGTGATATAAAAACACATGTTAAAGCTAATGATTTTTTTTAAACACTGAGCCAAATTTTAGAGCTTCGAGCTTCACACCTTCCACAATTCCTCTGTGAATGTCAGCTATAAATATGAACAATTTGCATTCCGTGAGATGTCTAACCTATTGTTGCTCATTCAGTCAGAAAGAGCTTCCTATTGCTAGCTGTCAAACGATAGTATAATCTCTTCACACAACCCTGAAACAAATCTATTTTTCAATAAGTCTCATGCTAAAGTTTTACTAAGCCAAAGTATCTCATTTGAGACAAGTGCCCTAAGACATTTTGCCTTGAGGTGAAATATTGAAAAAGAAAAGGGAATTTCTTCCAGTATCCTAACTATTGGCTGTCACATTCACTTTTAAATATACATAGCCACCACATTTAATTGTTTGTATTGTAGATCTAGTAAATACTGTGAAACATATTTCATTTGGTTTTTCACTCACGTAAAACAATACCAGCCAAGCGTTTGTGGCTGAATAATCTGAGCAATAACACACACATTTATTTTAAGAAGGATTGAAAATACGAAATATCAAATAGTCTGCACTTCACAAAGCACCACCAGTTTGTTCTCCAGATTAGAAGCAAAAATCCAATGTGTTAATCAATCTGCAATGGTCTCTTTTTCCACATGTGAACTGCCTAATCTAACTCACTCTCCACTTTTGTTACTCATATCAATTAATATTCCTCTCTTTCAATCATCCATCCAATACTCTTTTTAAAATAATTAATGGACTCTATTTCTAGTTTGCAATAGTAGCAAGTTAAATGGCTCCAATTGTAACAAAAAGGTACAAATTCCACCTTAAACCATACTTTATCAACAAAACATTTATAACAATACTAGCTATAAGATCCAATATGGAATGCAGATTTCAGTGATACCACTCACAAACCATTTAACATAAACACTTTGTATGTACACCCTAAGCAAGGGTGATGAGTTAGTTCAGGTCATATTTCATTAACTAATAGATATCCCCCCCCAAATATATCCACGACACGCCCTAAGCAAGACCTAACGGATGAGGTATAAATCATGTCTCTACAACAATTGGTTATTGCATTTTTGACAGACAGGCAGGCAGGCTTTGACTTTGATAGTATAGATAATAACAACAACAACAAATTACATTTATAGAGCGCACTTCACGTCGGGAGGATGTCCGCATCATTAAATCACTTTAAGGCACTTCACAGAACACATAATATAAAGTTCATTGAGTGTATATTTTACAGATGAAAAGCAGTCGTAGATTGAGTGACCACTGATGCCTTTCAACGAATCCAGAATTTGGGGACAGACATCTTTCATGGTATTCATGTTTCAACATAATTGAGTCATAAGGATCAGAATGCTCCACAATATTAGCAGTGGTAAAAGTACAACAACAATAATATCATAATTTTTACATGTGCTAAATACAACAACTTGCATTTATATAGTGCCCTCCACACCGGGCGGCGCCACTGAAAACTTCACAATGGCAGAATACGTAGCCGAACCAGTGGGAGGGTGCATGGTGACCATAGATACAGTCAAAGAGAAAGATCTTCAGGCACAACCTGAGGATGGGGAAGGAGCGGGCAAGGCAAAGTGGTTGAGGGACATAGTGGCTGAAAGCACAGCTACAGATGGTGGAGGAGAGGAATCAGGGGACCAGAAAGAGGCCGGACGCAGCAGAGCGGAGGCAGCAAGTTCTGCTGTAGGAGAGAAGTCAGAGAGATAGGAGGGTGCCAAAGAATGGAGGGATTTGAACACGAGAGTGAGGATCGTGAAGTCAGTCCACTCTGTGACAGGGAGCCAGTGGAGTTGACAAGGACTGAGGTAATTGGGGTATGAAGTTTTGTGGGGGTGAGAATGTGGGCGGCGTAGTTTTGCATGAGCTAAATTTTGTGAATGATGGAGAAGGGGAAACCGGCGAGGAGGGAGTTAGAGTAGTCCAGGTGAGAGGTGACAAAGACATGGGCAAAGCTTTTGGCAGCTTTTAGGGTGAGGTATTGACGGAGATAGGCAATGTAGTAGAGATGGAAGAAAATGGTGATGGTCAGAGACCGGATATGGAGGAGGAAGGATAACTGGGGATCAAACCTAATGCCTAAGTTGCGCATGGATTTGGAGAGTTTTAAGGACAGGTCGGGTAGGTTGCGGAGGTCGGATCTGTGCGACAGAAGACATCAATGGGAGCAAAAGAGTATGGCTTGTCAATGTTTAACTGCAGGAAATTTGTGCTCATCCAGCTCTTGATGTCCGACAGACAAGCTGACAGAACATCAGGGGACTGGGGGTCGCAGCTGGAGTTGGAAACTCCAGAGAGTTGAGTATCATCCGTACACATGTGGACGTTAACCCCGTTTCTGTGGATAACATCACCATATATTTGATATATCACATAATTTGCCTTTCCCGTCAGTAGAACATCTGAAAGTGTTTCACGGGATTTACTAAAAAGTGCAGTGACTGTATTCTGCAGGCAGCCAATTTGCACAAAGCAAAGTCCGCAAAACAGCCATGAAGTGAATGATCAATTTTATTTTGGGATTATTAGCCATAGGACATTGGGAAATCTAACTCCTGTTTTTGAATAGCACCATGGAATCTATTATTAGTTGACATGCATCGGAACAGAACAGCACCTCCAACAATGAAGCACACCCCAGCACTGTATTGACTTGAACACGCAAACTTATGAATCACAGGCAAGAATATTACCAACTGAACCAGCCTGACACCTATGTATAATCTGTATCCTCAGGTTGTATCAACATTTTTCAATTACTTTTTATACAACAATTATATTGCTTTTTGCAAATTGGCTGCTCTGCTCACCTTCACAGTCCACAGTCACTACAATCTTCAGCAAACCTTGAGAAGTACATTGAGAGGTTTTGATGATGTGACAAAATACCTTATCAAATGCAAACATTATTTTGGTTCTTTTATATTCACTGTTATTTAATTGGTCATTTACTTTATGACTGTTTGTGTGACATCACCTACCACAGCAACAAATTACATTTGCATACACCTTTCACGTCAAAAGGATACATAGGCGTTGGAATACATGTCACGTCTGCACACTATGATTGTGCATTACAAATACTGTATACACTTCACAGTAAAATACTGTAGAGAGCTTTAAGACGATGTGTTAATGCACTACATAAAATGTGAACATTATTACAAAACCAAAACTTTTCTGTGAGGCTCCCTTTGTCACATAACTGCACCACATTTCCTTCAAATTCCTCTTGTTTCATTGCTCCTCTCAGAACTCACATCTTCTGGAATTAAACAGAGAGTGAACCCACTGAAAAAAAGTATTTATGAAGACAAATAGAAATGAAATGCTGAGCAAGACACAGATGATTTGTCTTTTAATTGAGATTTAAATTACTTCATTCATTGAATCATCCTCTATCAGAAAACCAGTCAGTGCTGGATTAATTCCTTCAGATCAGAAAATACATTCCTATTGAGGGAATGCCCTCATTTAATTATGTTCTCATAATTGACCTGTATCATGTCAATGATACAGTCTGGCGGTAGTACTGATGTGTAATGTCTCACTCTGTGCCAGTGTATAATATATGCCGCATCCAACTAATGCAGAACTTCACCATATATATTCTCACCCACACAAAACTCTGTACCCCTATCATACCAGTCCCACCTAGGCTCCACTGGCTCCTAATTACTGAATGGATTGATTTCAAGATTTTCTCACCCATTTTCAAATCCCTGTATGCCCTCGCGTCCCACCACCAATCCAATTTGCTTGCACCCTACTCCCACACATGCTGCTTCCGCTCGGCTGGCTCTGGTCTCCTGTTCATCCCTTGTCCCCTCCACTCCACCATCAGTTGCCGTGCCTTCAGCCACTACGCCCAACACTCTCCCTTAATCCCTTCACCTTACCCTCTCCCTCCCCACTTTCAAATCCTGCCTAAAGACTTCCTTTTTGATCGTGGTTTGGTCATCTATCCTGTCCAGCTCCCCCTGATTCAGCGTCAGTCTCTGCCACTGTGAAAGGCTCCAGGACCCATTCCCTGTATAAATGCAATATGTTCAGTGTGATCCCCCTCATAATTTAACAGTGTTAGCATGCAATGTAGTTTAGTGTGCTTGTGTGTATTGTGTCACAGTGTGCTTGTGTGTAACATTACACAGGTGCTTCTTCTTAAATCTCAGTCAATGAGCGCACCACTGAGGTATTTGAATAATTACTAATGAGCGAACTTTGAGACTTGCGATGATAGATTCTGAAGGCATTACCTGGAGTCCAGGTCACTTTCGTTCATCCAGCACTTTGAATCCAACTAGTATGCAGATATTAGCAGCAACTGCTGAAACTCCGCATTTCCAATTTGTGAAATCCTGATTTTCCATTCACTAACCTAATTACTGTACTGAGGGCAATTGTACAACAGCTTGCATATATATAGTGCCTTTCACATAGGTTAATATATCGAGTGCTTCAGTTCGGACGCTATGCAAGGAAGAAGGGGGATAACTAGAGGAATGCAAGAGGTGACTGTAAACACATTCAGAGAGGTCAGATTCACAGTGGGTTTTGAAGATAGAGAGGTGGTGAGACAGAGGGATAGATGGACAAAGTTCTAGAGATTATTGACATACTAACTGAAGACTCTGCCACTCATTTTGGCCACAGAGCGAGAGGAAACACGCAGCATGCCGGAAAGAACTAAGTGTTGGTGGCAAGCATGAGGTAGAAGAGGGAGGTGCAAAGATTGAAAGGATTTATAAGAGTAAGGAACTTGACGGTGATCCATTGGTATATAGGGAAATGTGGAAACTGGCAAGATTGGTATACGGCCATGTGGAGTTTCATGCAGAAACGGTTATAGAAGATGGAGTTGTGGATTACCCGAAGCTTGTTGATGGTGAAACATGGGAAAGAGTATTAATCTTGCCATCATCACAGCTGCGATCAGCAGAGATCAAGCATGAAACTTAGGCTCTTATTGCGATTCCGCAGAAGGATGTTATACTGTACACAGCATAACAGCGTAGAATAAATTGAGCAAAATGTTTTTAAAATATGAAATCAAAATTATTTATGAATTCATAATTTAACTATTATGGGAGAGATATTGAATATTTAGCAGTTGTTCTGTTTCAGATCATCTGGATATGATATTTTGATTACACTGGACTTTAATACTGTTGGGATTTACAATCCCGAGATTCAAAATAGGACCCGATAATAATGGTGTAATAGAGATTTATCAATTAAAGTAACACATACAAAACCGGTAAAATTATGATGTCACTACAAGTAACAAAATTATACTACCAGTTTAGGAGCAATCTGTCGCAATGGTGTCCGTGCATCTTCCCTCAGCTGGGTCTGCTACTCAACCACCCGAAACCAAGGCAGTTACGTCCTGACATGAAAAGCGCTATACAAGTGTAATTTATTGTTGTTGTAGTACCTTTTTGCCCCAAGGATCTGTCCCTCAGTTTCACTGATTAAGGGGTGCCACGTACTCGACCCTTGAACATCCTTGTACAAAAACCTGTTTATCTGATCATATTCCGTTCTTTATAGATAATTGTTTTTTTACAGAAAACAGTCTGCTCACTGTCTGCTCATTACCAGATAGCTCCCTTCCTCCCAAGGCCGGTGTCTATCTCTAATTGGGAGAACAATTAATCAGGTTAGCAGATATTTACGGGAGGATAAGTTGCATTCCTTCTCAGTTTTTGTACGTGAAAGGCTCTCTATGAATGTAATTCTGTTGGTGTTGTAGAAGGAATGCAAGGCCTCAATGTTAACAGCTTGTGGCAGTCTTCTCCCATCTCAAGACTCCCATTCCCTTTGTCCTTACTGTCCTTACTGATTGTCTGGTTTTCTTACACAAACCAGACTGAGTACAAAATGGTTATTTCTGCCATTTGAATTCAGCTGATCATAGTTAGTCATTTTCATGGTTGTAATTCGTATTAGTAATGTTCCAATAACTATCCATTAAGAATTTTGCTTCATATTAGTATATCTCAACAATACTTTGTGGAAGAAACACTAGAGTGTGCTGTAGGTCAATAGCAACTCATGCATCTCCTACCATCCTACTATCCTCTACTGCCCTCTACATGTCAATTGTCAATACATACACATTTTAAAATTAATAAGAAGCCTTCCCTTTGATATATTTCTGTCAGGAGAATGTCTCAGAGCACTTCACAGAATTTACTGTAAAATGTAGTGATTGTGCATTTGCAGGCAAATTCAGCAATTTACACACAGCAATAACCAATTTAAATCAAGCAGTGAATTACTCCTTTTTTCTGGGGGATTGTTGTCCAGAACACCAGGAGAAACTAACTCCCTTCTACTTTTTGAGTTGTCCCATGGGATCTTTAATGTCCTTCTGAACAGGCAGACTAGACTTTGGTTTAACACGTAATCTGAAGGACAAGAAAGTCCTCCAACAAAAGTAGTGTTCTGCCAGTGCTGCACTGGAGTCAACACAGATTATGTGAGTTCATAGACCCGACATAGAACTTAAACCAACATCTTTCTGACTCAGGGGTGAGAATCCAAGCAACTGAGCCTGGCTGTCAAATTAGGCTTCAAAGAGCCATCTCTGAAATAGAGATTAGCTTGAAAATGTAGTCACCAAGAATGAAGGTCAAAGCCCGAAGACACAATTTATGGGGTGCAATTTGGTCTGATAGCTCACCCTCCTCCCCATTCGTGCCTAAAATGTTATTTTAGGTAAGTCAGTGTCTGCTGAGCTCCAGCCCAGTGTTTGCTTTGACTGGCTTTTGCTCCAACCATTATCATGTGAGTATGGGGTGGGTGAGGGCAGAGAATTTCACCAATGGATAAATTAAAACATTGACTGGTCATATTTTTCAACAATTTGTCAACACATTTACATACGTTTCTTAACCTCAATATCCTTAATTATTTTGCAATGCAACACACGTTTGTAGAGTTAAGAAATACTCCATGTATTTGAATTTAAAGAAAGCCACTGAACCTCATTCATTGAACTCTGCTGTATCCATGAGACACATTCCATCTCATTCTGTTTAACCATTCATTTGGATAGCATTACATAAAGAATTTAGTTTGAGGGTTGGCAATTACTAGCACTAGTATGCCTGATCTCTATTCACATGGAAAATTATAGTTACATAATGTCGGACCAGAAACATTTTCATCACACGTGGAGTCCATTCAACCCATCAAGTATCCAACAACTCTCAAACAAGATATTCATTCAATTTCACTGGCCAGCCTTATCCTCATCCTCCTTCAATAATCCTTGCATTTGATATAGTACCTTATCACGCCTTTGAAGACGTCTTAAAGTGCATCACAGAATATACTGTAAAGTGAATTGACCTGTATATTTTGTGGGTGAATTGCAGCAGCCAATTACAGACAGCAGTGTCCCCCAAACTTTTTTTTGAAAGGCTCATCATCCTTGGAAAAGCTGTCTGTCAATTGACTAACAGCCACGTTTCTACTTACTGCTGGATAAACAGAGGCATGGAGTAAAGAAACTTGCCTAACATTTCGGCATATACAATGCCTCACACCAGAATGGTATTCTTTTATTTTGAATTTGAACAATGGGTGGGGGTGGGGAGGTGGGGAGAATTTGATGGCTATTGAAAACCAATTCTAAAAGACAGCACTTAATAATAATAATTTAATATTGTGCCTTTTGTCTCAAAACACCTCACAGGATTTACTGTAGAATGTATTGGGGCAAAAATCGCATCAGACAATTTGCACACAGCTATTTTCCACAAACAGTCAACAGGTCAAAAGTCTGCCTTGAATAAAATCCCCGTTAAATGTGCTTTCAAAGCAGACAATTTGAATGGCAACTGGAATAATTCAACTTTCAGGCTCAGCGCTATTCTTTTCCTGGCTATATGTTTACTAATTGTTTTCTTCTCAGTGTTATTCAGAAATACATTGTTCTGTCACCAATTGAATGACAAGAATATTTTACCTAGTTGAAAATATGGATTATTATAGCATAGATATGGAAGCAGGTGACGGAAAATCACTCAAGAAATGACAGAGAGGGCGGAAGAAATGCTGAGGGTCAGACTAATTGGCAAGATTACACACTGTCTCTGATAGGAGAGTGAGCATCCAGACAGGATGATAAGGATCAAAGCAAGTTGCGTGAAGGTGCTGGCAAAAGGCAAATTTAGCATGAGGAGCGAGGACCGCATTGGGTGGAGTGAGAAAGGTTTCCTTCTCTCCTACAACCTTAGTACAATGAGTCTGAAATAATGCCAATGCAGTAAGAATAAGAATAATAATCCTTGCATTTGATATAGAGCTTTTCACTTCTTCTAGACATCTTAAAGCACTTCACCGAATATACTGTACTGTAAAGCCAAGTCAGTATAGGTATTGTTGGATGGATTATTATTAGGCGTGTGGAGTAAAGAAACTTGCCCAAGTAAGGTTTCTCCCTGACCTGCCTGGATTCGAAACACAGGTCACACGCTTGTAAGGCGAGTGCTCTAACCACTGATCTGTAGGACTCCAATAGTAATACAGTAAAAGCCTGTTTATCCGGCACCCGCAGGACCTGGCCATTGCCGGTTAAAGCTGTGCCAGTCATGGAGCGGATGTGGGGGAGGATGGATAGTTCGGGATCGAACAAGATGCCCAGATTCCTGATTGGCTTTGAGAGGTGGAGAGAGCAGCCTTGAACACTGATGTTGTCAGCACCTGAGGTGCGGAGTCGCTGGCGTGAGCCAATCAGGGGGGCTTCTGTCTTGTTGACGTTGAGTTGTAGGAAATTTGCCCTCATTCAGGACTCAATGTTGGACAGACATGCAGTCAGAACGCCAGTGGTCCTGGAATCGAGGGTTGACAAAGATAGGTAGAATTGGGTGTCTTCCGCATACATGTGGAAATTTACCCCATGTCTGCGGATGATGTCACCCAGGAGGAGAGTGTAGAGGGTGAAGAGCAGGGGGACAAGGACAGGGCCCTGGGGAACGCCGCATGTGACTGTGCGGGGGCTGGAGGAGAAGCCATTGGAGGAGACGAAGTGAAGGCGGTGGGAGAAATAGGACCGGAACCATTCGAGGACAGAGTCTTGCAGATTGAGGAGGGAGAAGGGGCGGTGGAGGAGGATAGCGTGGTCCACGGTATCGAAGGCAGTGGATAGGTCGAGGAAGACGAGGAGACAGAAGGAGCCCTGGTCACAGATAGTCAGGGTGTCGTTTATGACCTTGACCAGGGCAGTTTCCGTGCTATGGGAGGCACAGAAACCCGATTGGAGGGGTTCAAGCAGTGAGTGTTTTGTGAGGAAAGAGTGGAGCTGGGAGGCAACCACTCTTTCAAGGACCTTGGAAAGGAAAGGGAGGTTGGAGATGGGCCGGTAGCTTGATAGCTGTGACATATCGAGGGAATACTGCACCTGCTATACAATGGCTCACAAATGCTCCACCACTATTGTTCCGGATAAATTCCGGTTTATCAAATGGGGATTTTTGTTTGGATTGCCAGTTATTTGGAAGTGTCGGTTCATCGAGTCACAGATAAACAGGCTTCTACTGTAATATGAATGCACATTTCTAGAGTCAGTATCAATAAATTGATGACATAATGTAGTTTTCCTGTAGCTTAGTTTATTATTGTTGGATGCTGACACATTAGATAGTAGTCCAGCCTGAAAGTGACATTACACTGCCATAAAGAATCAGTTAACATAAGGAATGGTTAGAACATATTGCATAATAAACAGCATATGTGGCAATGTCAAGGCCTGGGACCACTTAATGCTTGAATTACTCCTCCCCATTACCACAGCGATGGATCTTGTTTACGCCAACTGTTTGCAAATACTGTATAGTACTTTACTCGGGAGTATCTACTGGGTGAAAGTCAACGTGGGTAGGTGTGTTTTGATACCAAGTCTGGTAGTGCATGGTCTCTGTAAAAAATGTAGTCTGCTAGCAACTTACAAACAATTTTTAAAAATCCAGAATAATGAAACTGAAAATATTAATTTGTTACAAGTTGTCGCACTCAGTGATGTGCAGAACTGTCAGTATGTAGGGACTATAGCAATACTAAACAAATGATAAAGCAACATAGATTTGGTGGGGTCTGCCTGGTTCAGTGGCAGCAATATGTCTGTGGGTTCAGATCCAATGCCAGGTCTCTAAGTTCAATGTCCAGTCTGACATTCAAATGCAGTGCTGGGGGTACAGTGCATTGTCAGAGAAGTATCGTTCAGGTGAGATGTTAAACTGAGCTTCAGGCTGCCTGGTTTGGTGGATATTAAAAATCTCATGGCACTATTCGAAAAGACAGCAAAGCTGGCCAACAAATCCTCAGATAAAAATGGTCATTCACTTTATGGTTGTAGGTAGGACATTGCTGTGGTCAAATTGGCTGCCATGTCCTGCTAACAAAACAGCATAAATCCTGAAATGTCTTCCCAAAGTGAAAAATAACAACAGCAACAAAATTACATTTGTATAGCGCCTTTCACATTAGGAGGACGTCCCAAGGTGCTGGACAGTCAGTGTTTCAGACCCGAGCTGGGGTCGGGATCGGGGAGGGTGGAGGGCAGGGAGGGGAAGGGAGGTGACTGATTGTCACCATATAAATGTGAAGATTTTAAGAAAAATAAATCAAGTGTAAAACATAAAAAATTACATTTTAAAATAAATTATGACAGGTATTGAAATTTTGCTTTATCAGTCTCCATCCTCACACACCCAGACCTGCCAGGTGCAGTACAGCACTGAATCTCACTCACTAGCTTGAATTAAAAAATGTGACCTATTTTAAAAATAAACGTAGCTCCATATGTTCACCTGGGTTCGCAATCTGTGTTGATCTTGGCAATCCTTCAGAGCTTTGTTAATGTTTCCCTCATTGACAATGCTATGCAGTGTTCCATGCTGATTCTAATGTGCAAATAACTGCAGAGCTATTAAATATTGCGACCATTTTAAATCCAATGCGAAAATGAAACATTCTACGATAGATATGTGCTGATAATTAAACATTACAATAATGTTATTAAACTTTGCATTTTTAACCCTATTGCAATTTATAAGGATTGCAAAAGTTTGATGTTTCTGACTTTAGCATTACATACTGTCCCTCTGGTGCAGACGAGTGGTAGCCAACTCATGGTCACGTCTTTGAGATGTCTGAAAACTCTTCACAGAATATACTGTAACGTGAATTGACAGTATATTCTGTGGCTGAAACTCAGCAGCCAATTCACACAGAAGTGTCCTACAAACAGCTTTGGATAGGGGCTTTGGCTTGTACAGTTAACAAAAGCTGAGTGGTAAGAATCTCTGCCTCCAGTGATCCTTCTCCATCCTTTTATTAGTCATTACATCATTTTCGACCAATCAGAGCAGCATTTTTCATTTGTGCATTAAACTATTTATTCTTTGAAGCAGGTCAGTTTCCTAACGGTCTGCACGCAACATTTCAAATGAATTCAATCTCCTATTTTGATTCAAACTAGTTCTGATAACTATAATCACATATAATATCTGAGGCCAGATCATTTGCCTGGTTTACATTGAGAATATTTTGTCCTACAGTTTAAGATGGTGCAGGACAATAGAATTTAAAATTATTTGGAAATCTAGCCTTCAGTAGTCCCCAAAGAGAGCCAGATTCTAAATTAAGATTGAATGTTCACTTTGAAGACCAAATGGTCGCATAAAATAAGACTGGATGGCATTTTGGGGTCTCAGTTACCTCTGGTTCAGAAATGCCTTATTGTCAGTTGGCACTTTGATACTGATCCCTCAATGCAGAAAAAAATGCCATAAATAACACAAATGTACTATTTTGCTTGACTGTATTAATTGTTGTTGTTGTTGTAATCATTTCCTGACATACTGGGCCTTTATTTAACTTCTCCTTGTGTGACTAAACATAGAGTCAACAGCAACAACAAAACCTTGCACGTATATTGCGTCCTCCATGCCGGGTTGCATCTCAGAATACTGAACAGAGACAGAGCCTGATTCCGAGCTGGGGAAGCTCAACTGAGTATCATCCACCTGAGTGTCAGTATCTTACAGAACAATGGATGCGACTGCAAGGTAGGCTATATGTTACTGCAAAGCAGCTTTTATATTGTACAGTATATCTATTTGTAGTTTAACTCATATCAGCAGGCAGGCACATCCCTCTGTTCTCATGTGTCTGTGGTTAGGACGTGCTTCACGTTTCTGCCCATAGGAAAAGATGTCAGGCACATCAGCTGCAGCAAATGTTCAAGAAAATATAACGTAGATATCTTACAGACAACAGAGACAACAGAAAGCAAATATTAATCATTACAGACAGCCACATCCCTGTATCTGAGTACAGTGACCTTCTTATGTCAGTCGCTCTTCCATCAACTGTACACCAAGGGCCCTGCTTATATCAGTGCAGCAATCTAATTACATTAACTAAAGCTTTTAAGGTGATGGGGTAAAAGTTGTAATGGTTCAGAATAATAATGGTAAAAATATCTTGGATTTCACATCCACAAAACATCTCAAAGAGCTTTACAGAATTCATTGTATCTAGTAGGCAAATATGGCACCAATTTGCACAAACAGTTCGCACCAATTTTTGTCCAGGGAATTGTCAACCAGAAGACCAGGAGAAATTCAATTCCCCTTTCAAGTAGTAACATGGGATATTTGACTTTGACTTTTAATATATCATCCTAAGGATGCACTTCTTACATCACAGAGATCCTGCAATACTGCACTGGAGCATCAGTATTGACAGTGAGATCTTGAAGTATTGTATTTTGGACTAGTACAATTAGCAATACAATACGTACCTAAAGAATGATAAACACCACCTAAACTTTTTCTGAATCAATGTATTGATTCAAATGTATTTGCTTACAAATACACTATCATTGCCCTTTTAGGAAAATCCTGTTGAACAAATCCTAATGACGTGATAAGGCATTACATCAAGTACAATTATTACTATTAAATTGTTTCAAATTGAATTTGCTTTACTCAAAATTCTCTAATTTATGAATTAATTAGAATTTTTTTGCAGCTTTTTTTTCTCTTTCACCTGGTTGTCTCAACTTAATTCTGTTATGGTAAAAACATGGGAACAAGAGAAGTTCATTTAAACTTGAAGCTTTTGCAAAAGATATGGACTGTTCTGAAAAATTCTGCTTAATTTGGAAGCCATCTTAAAAGATGGGCTTCCAATTTAAAGCTAAATAAATTAATTTTACACAATTCTACGGGTCATAACACTTAAGACAGTCATCGTCTCCACCATGCCTCACCTTGCATCTGAAGAACTTCCACTTTGGTATCCATCCCTCTCTCTTTCCAGGTTGGCATCAAGCCCTTACTTACTTGCTACATTTTAGATATCTATTTACAATTACAAAGGCAGCAGTACAATCAAGGAGGTAAAATTGCATAAAACTCAGCAGCAAAGCTTGAGGGATTTGTAACTACAGTATTAGCTGATTTTGAAAATTAGATTACAGCCGTGAAATCACCATTTGATACTGTTATTATTGTAACTATTTGTGGAATCCTGTGGTTAAAGCACTCGTCTAGCAAGCGGAGCACTCAAAGGCTGGGTTTGATTCCCGGCAGAGCAAAACTTTGGGCAAGTTTCTTTACTCCATATGCCTGATAATAATCCCTCAAGAAAAAAAACAATAATAAGTCACTTCAATTCACAACTGTATGAGAAACACTGCTTGTGCAATTGGCTGCTGTGTTTCAACCATAAATATACAGTCAATTCACTTTGTGGGTGAATTGCTTTGAAACGTCTCAAAGACGTGAAAAAGCACTATATCAAATGCAGGCATTATTATTATTATTATTATCACAGATGGAGTTTTATTCAATTTAATAGTTGGTTCTGTCAATAGCAGCTGCTGCCCATTCTCAAGGAGCTTCGCGCTGTTCAAGCTGAAAAATAATAATTTTTGTATTTGATGTACTGTGGTGCCTTATCGTGTTGTCAAAATGTCTCAAATTTATTGCAGATTGATGTGACTATTTTATTTTGTGAATGCAACAACTTACACACAATAATATCCCACATCAACACAAATACTTGTATTTTTAGAGCCCTCACCCAGAATAATGTCTCGGACGGCTGCACAGTAGCAAAGTTGGACACCAAGCAAGGGGTAGGAGAGAGGGAGGTGGCTTCAATGGGTAGATGGGATTTAAAGATAAAGAGGGAGTGAGCCAGAGAAATTCAGCCAAGAAGTTCCAGAGATTAGGCGCGTAGTGACTGAAACTGTGGCCACTGATGGTGGGACAGAGGGGTCTAGGGGGGTGATCAGTAGTTTTGTGTTAGCTGAATGAAGGGGGCACAAACAAGTGAACAACCAACTTTATCTGGCAGATAGTTGACCAGGATATGAGGAGAAATTCCCTTCTAGCTTTGAATAATGCAGCAGGATCTTTAAGGACCCCCTCAACTGGCAGACAAGGCTTTTTTATCTCATCCTCAGGGTGGCATCTCAAACAATGGAGCACTCATCACTTTAAGATTAAGATAATCCAAACCAAACTGAGAATTGCACCTTGTAATGGAAATTTCAAAGATATTGATTGGAATGGAATGTGCACTCTCTCCCTGCAGGGACGCATCCTCTTATTTAATTCCTGAAAGTATTAGCTCTTGTTGGCAACAGCCAAGGCTTGAGGGACTCCATATGTACCATGGGGTATTGCTGGAGTCTAACCAGCTAAAATTGCATAGTTTGTCATTGAAAGCAGTATCCGACAAGCTTTCCCACTGCTTGTCAAGCTAGTATCACTTTACCCGTTAGGGCTTTGGCTTGCAGAGTTAGCAGGAGCCTAGTGGGAAGATACCCTGTCTCAGTGACTGGTCTGCATTTTCTTATCTTGCTGATGAAGTAGTTGGCAGTGCTGTTATCAGTGCTGTCACCAAGACCCCATAGAGAGTTGGCTTGATTCTGACATTCTGTTGCTAAAATTGTCACCTAAGAGCCAGTTCAGTTACAAGCAAACCCCAATCATCTTAAACTCAAGAGGAAGGTCCGAAGGTGCTGAAAAATCAGGGCGGGACCCAAGCAATGGGGAGGGGCAGGGTAGGAGAAAGGTGGGGAGAGAGAAAGGTGGGGAGAGAGTTAGGAGGGGAGGAAGAAAGTTGGGAGGACATCAGAAGGCACGATCAAAGAGGGCCTTGAGACCGGCTTTGAAGGAGACAAGGGAGGAAGCGAGGCGCAGGGACTGTGGGATGGAGTTCCAGAGTGTGAGGGCAGAGAGACTGAAAGCCCATCCACCGAATGCAAGGCAGGTCGGATGGGGGTTATGTAGCAGCCCGCTGAATGGAGGGTCAGAGAGAACTGACTCATTCAGTGATATGCAGGTAACAGAAATTCTCTGTGAGTTTCTCGGTGAGCAACACAGCTCAGCATGAAATAATTGAAAGCGTTGCCACGATTTTCCTGTGCACAGCTCAGACACACATGGTTTCCCTTTGAGCAATGTTTTCACTAGGTAGAGTTGTGGAGTTGAAAGGAAGAAACCACTTACCTTGTGCTGCTACCCAGTGTTTTTTGCTTGTGTTAAATAAGATGGTTAATTACAATGGTTTAGACTCCAGCTGTACCCTAGAATTAATAAACGGGCCTGAAATGTTTCCTTTTGACAACCTGCGTTCAATGTTCTCAATATTTTCAATCAATATTTGAGTAAGCAGGAGGCATTACTTCAGGGAGAGAGTGCAAGCAATGGAATTTCCATGTGCAGGAGGGATGCAGTTTGCTTTTTATACCACTATCTAGTTCATATCATCATTGTTGATAAACTTTAACCCCATTGGTTTTACATTCTGTGTTCAAAACATAATTTTAAGTGCTACAACGACAACTGAATTCAGATCTTAGCATGATTTTTAGAACGCACTGGAGCTAAGAGACGTACAACCAAGACTGTGATATCTAGGTTGGTGCATTTTAGTCTTAAAGCCTTGAGCAAAACATGCCCATTAAAGTAATTCCATCAATTGCTGACACGATATGGCTCATTGTTGCAATCATTCTTCATTACAATATCTGACTTCACATGAAGCAATCTGAAAGCAACTGACTATGGTTGAAATAAGAAAGCAGATTATGGCTGAAATAGGAAAGCTCACAATTAAGACAAGATAGATTTATATTGCAAAAATGCAAAATACTGCAGGTGCTGGAAATCTGCAACAAAAAGAGAATACAGATAAAAGAAAGATAGTTTCTTGAATAGGAGCGATATTAAGGGGGATGGTGAAAAGTTGGAGCATTGGGATTGAAATATCTGTCGGCGTCTAATAAACTGGTGAAACAGTCAATGGACTAAATAGCCTCCGTCTGCTACTATTTCATATGAAAACTAAGTATTAAAACAAAATGAAACTTAATTCCCCAAGTTTTTCAGTTTTAGCTATTAAACCGTTATTTTAATATGTAAGATAATGCAAATTTTGGAAACATCATAAATTCTTTCTTGATTTTGAGATCAGTTTTCCTTTGCTTTATTTCTAAGAAATGTAGGAAACAAATTTTCAAATTAAGGCTGCATTTAAGAATTTTCTCAATCTTACATTTTAAGAAAACGGTTTTAAAGCTAAAACTGTGGGAGGACTTAGACCTCTAGCTTGCCCAAGGGGAAATTGTAAATCAGTAATAGGGAGTCCTGTAGCTCAGTGATTAGAACTCGCAACAACAACAACAAATTACACTTATAGAGTGCCTTTCACGTCGGGAGGAAGTCCCAAGGCGCTGCACAAGGAGGCGTGTGACCTGAGCTGGGAGGGGAGTGTTTGGGAAGGGGTGAGACATGAAGGGGAGGTCGAAAAATTTGGGGTGGAACAAAAGGTCAAAGAGGAAAGTCTTCAAAAGCAAGAGACTTGGGTTCAATTCCGAGCAGGGCAAAACCTTGGGCAAGTTTCCATACTCCACATGCCTAAGAATAATCCCTCAAAATAAAACAATAATAAATTGGACATTTCAATCCATGGTTTGGTGGGACACTGCTGAGTGCAATTGGCTGCTGCGTTTCGCCCACAAATATACAGTGAATTCACTTTACAATATATTCTATGAAGCGCTTTGAGACATCTAGAAGACATGAAAAGAATTATATCAAATGCAAGGATTATTATTTTATTTTAGGGAAGGAAGGATTGAGTTATGCTTCATTGATGGGAAGAAAGCAAATTGTATTGCCATAGAATTCCAATAGGCTGATGTGACACACTTCTGTCAGACAAAACATCTATCAGCAGACAAATTGTTTAAATATTTTTGACAATATTTGTTTTAATACTTATGTTTCATATAAAACAGCAGCAGGAGGAGACCATACGTGCAATTTTCACCTAATTGTTGCACAATGACAGCCTGTCCTGGCTAATAAAATTGGTTGATTAATTTATGGCTTTTTGTGGTATTGTACACTGTTGCGTACATCAGGAGTCATGTTCACCCACAAAATACACAGCCACTCCAATTTACAGTGAATCCTGTGAAGCACTTTGACTAATCTTTCCGACAGAAGAAGGCTTTATGCCGAATGTGAGTATTATATTATTATTATAACATCGGGCAAACTGTTAAGTGAGCATTCATGAATAAAATGGAAAAAATCTAAGCATCTTTAAAGTATACCGCACTCTACCATAAATTGTGAAATGCTTTGAAACATTTTGACTATTTTTGATATATCAAGGGTTAATTTTTATGCCATAAAAAACACTAATGCCTGCCGGAGGAGCAGGGAATATTAAAGTAACATCTTTGGCTCTAAAGATGGCCTGCAGGAAGCTGTAACAAATGGAAAACAAAACTAAATTTAGATCTGAACATTGGAATGGCAGCCTGTTTGCCGAAGTGGAAATATTCAGTGTGCTAGTTATTCACCCAACAGGCAAGCTTCCATTACCTTTAGATGAGTGCTCAAATGATAACTCGCAGTGCTTCAATACAGTAACAATGTTAATCAAAAGAAAGTATATTGCTAAAAGCAAATTATGATACCAATCACAGTAAATTTTTCAACCGACTTCCAAAAGCTAATAAGGAGTGGTTTGTGGTCGATACATGGTTCAGAGTCAAGCAAACACTTTAATATTGTGATGATTAAATCCTTTCAAGAGATAGATGAACACAGTGCCTATCTTTTTTGGAAAAAAGATATGGATGGAAATGGATGTTAGACTGTCAAGACAAAACATTAAACAATTGCGCACAGCAGTGTCACACAAACAGTTGTGGATTGAGTGACAATATTATTGTTTATTTATTGTTATTTCTGTTAAGGGATTATTACTGCCGGAAAAGCAATCTACCAATCCACTAACAACTGGATTCCTATTTACGGCTGGGTAAACAGAGGCGTGGTGGAGTAAGGAAACATGCCCACAGTTTCGCCCTGCTGGGAATTAAACCCAGGTCCTTTCGCTTGCAAAGTGAGTGTTCTAACCATTGAGCTACAGGACTCCACTGCAAGGGTGGTGCTGGGTTACTTTAAAGTTATAGCAGAGCCAGAAGTCTAGGTACAGTGCATGCTGAACCCACAAATCAGCAAGAATCACACATGTCTATGAACAAGAACCTATAGATTCCCCAATTGTATATTTGTTTGTATTTGTCACAAGGTGAGTAATCGTGAAGTTGGAATATTGCATGTATGGTTTCCTCCAAAATCACTCTAAAACATGAGGAAATAAAATTGAAGCTGCTTCCTGACCTCAGGCTGCAAAGTACAAACAATCTCCTCCGAAATCCTACGAGTGCCATTAACAAATAAAATGTTCTGTGTATCTGGAGTTTGAAGAGATACATAAATGGATTAATGGGATAGAGAAAGTAAAACCAGAACAATGCAGGGAAATCCCATTATAGAGCCCTTCATTATAACACTGCCTAATTTAGGCTACCGAGGACCTAATGATACACCCGGGTTCCACCCTTTCTAGCTAAGTCGAGCATTAAAACAAACAGCTCACTGGGCACGAGAAACTTTGCTGATATCCCTCTACAACAACAACAACTTTCATTTATACAGCGCCCTTCACTTGGGTAGAGTCCTGGAGCTTCTACAAAGGTTGTGACATCAGCAGCGATCTGAGGACCCAGAATTCAGCTATTTAGTTTTGCTTATATTATGGCCAGTGAGATGCCAGACCCATTCACACCGTTGCAGTGACTATGACACAGTTGACCTATACTTTCAGATATACTCTGGTACCTACCAAACTACTAGAGAAAGAGAATACATATTTGGGATTGTGAAGAGCAATTATATGCAGACACCACAAAATATTCTTTGACACAGAATATACATTGTGGTGCTTTACACTATGATGCCAGTTTGCCTGAGCTGGTAATGTACTTGCCTCTGAATCAGAAGATTGTGGTTTCATGCTCCATGTCAGGACTTTCAGCTCACGTAGTCTAGGCTGAGACTCGCGAGTAGTGCTGTGAGAGTACTAGCTTGTCGGAGGTGCTGCCCTTCGGATGAAACATTAAACTAAGGTTCCATCTGCCTATTGAGGTGGATGTTAGAGAGGTGCAGGGTAGGGTCTCAGAGCCCTTAACAGTGGCGGAGCCTGACTCTGAGTCAGGGGGAGGGAGGTAACTGACCTTAAGCATGGTCGAAAAGGAAGATTTTCTTGAAGAGAGGGAGAAAGGCAGAGGGATTGAGGGAGAGTGTTTCAATGTTTCGGGGTGTTGTGGCTGAAAGCGCAACTTCCTATGGTGGAGCAGAGGGTGCAAAGGACAAGCAGGAGGATGGTGTCAGTTGAGGTGCTGGGTGGTTGCCTGGGGTATGAGGAGGTTAGAAAAGCAGGGAGGTACCAGAGAAGGGTAGGTTGAAAGTGAGATGGTAGAGTGAGAGATAATAAGAATAAGAATAAGAATCCTTGCATTTGATATGGCGGTTTTCACATTTTATCAACGTCTCAAACCACTTTACAGAATATACTGTAAAGTGAATTGACTATATTTGTGGGCATAACTCAGCAACCAGTTGTGCACAGCAGTGTCCCTCAAACATTTATGGATTGAAATGACCGATTCATTATAGTTTTGGGGGGTATTTTAGGTTAGAGAAATCGAAGCTGGGTTTTTTGAGGAGGGGTATAATAACAGTAGGAGTGGAACAGAGCCTGAGGAGAGAGACTGGTTGACCATGTCAGCCAGATGGGGCAGAGGCGGGGAGATGAGTGATCAGCAGCTGGGGGGGGAGGGGGGAGAGGGCAGCAGGTAGTGAACTTGATGCAGATCATTGTGGTTGAGAGTGAATGAGAAGGGAGAAATGGGGACAAAGGAATGTGAGGAGGGTGGAGTGGCGGGAGCCGTAATGGAGGAGAAGATAGTGTGGATGATCTGAGTGAGGAGGGTGGATGATGCAACCAAGTGGATGTTTCCAATCTTTGAGGCAATGAAGTCCAGGACCTCTTTGCACTTGGTGTTTGATTTGAGGGGAAAGGGAGCTAGAGGAGGTGCAAGGAGGAGGTGATGGATGGTGGAAAACAGTGTCATTAGGTTATTTGGGGCCTCCAGGGTGTCTTTGGAGTAGAAGTCAGTTTGGGCCTATGAAAGGGAGAGACAGTAGGTGTGAAGTTAGTCAACAACAACAACTTTGATTTATATAGCGCCCTCCACGCCGGACGGCATCTCAGAGAGCTTCACAGAGGCAGATCCCAGGACCGAGCCAGAGGCAGAAAGGTGACAAAAGGCATGTTTGAAGAGAAAGGTCTTTAGCTGTGACCTGAAACTGGGAAGAGAGGGGGCAAGTTGAAGGGAATGAGGAAGGGAGTTCCAGAGACTTGGGGGGTACTGGGGTAAGGCATGGCTGCCGAGAACGGAGAGGAGGATTCGGAGGACATGGAGGAGGCCCGACCCGGTGGAGTGAAGGCAGCGGGTGCTGGTTTGGGGAGAGAGGAGATCAGAGAGGTAGTGGGTTGCAGTGGAGTGGAGGGACTTGAAAACAAGGGTGAGGATCTTGAAGTCGATCCTCTCTGGGACAGGGAGCCAGTGAAGTCTGGCAAGGACTGGGGTAATGGGGGAGCGAAGCTTGGTGCAGGTGAGTATGTGGGTGGCAGAGTTTTGAATTAGCTGGATTTTGTGGCTTGTGGTGGCGGGGAGACCGGCGAGGTGGGCGTTGCAATAGTCGAGCCACAGATAGTAATAAATTGTGGCCTTCTGCGCTTGAATGTCTGGATTTGAGTTTCAGATAAACGGAGGTGACTCTTGTACCGGGAGGAGCGGGTGGATTCAGAAACAGCCCTGAATTTCAGGGTAGCCAGTAAATTAAAGGTTGTGGAAAGACAGTCATTCAGCAGCTTGTTAGCCGCATCAGGATTGCTGCAGGTGGAGGGCCAGGGGGAGTGAAGGTCCGAGGAAGAGAGAGCATTTGTGAAGGCCTCAAGGGAAAGCTTTTTCCATGGAGGTGTATCCTTTGAAGTGCTTTGAGACATCCTCCCATGATACTGAGTATATCAAATGCAAGAGTTATTGTTAGTTTACTATTTTCACAGCATTCGTTCCATCACAGCCTTCAGTGGCTTAGTCAAACCCTTTCCCCACCCAAAGCCGCTGCCAAGCCCACTACATTATAAACCTCTCGGAGCAAAATTGATGGCATTTTAGAATGTATTCAATGCAAATCAAAAACACTCAGAAACACTGCTAATTTCCCCCTCCACCTCTGTGTCTTGCCTGGGATTATAACCTGATATAAACCTTGCTTATCTGCAGGTGATTTCAAGCAATCAGCTAGCTGCTGCATGTGTCATGTTAGTATGTTCAATGCTGCGGCAAAGACAGTATGCCGTCAGCAGTTACTTTCTGCCTGACTAACATATAGGAGAGACTATTGAACCCATCTTGGATTCCCCTCCAGCTTAAACAGCACATCTGTGATTCTTTAAGCAGTGGTGATGAATTCACTGAGAATTCTACCTCAACATGTGGCAGCAAAACACATTATTGCTCTCACACTGCAAGCTGACAGCAACATGCGTAGAAGTTGAGGGGAGAGAGAGGAGGGAGGGCTGGACATAAAAATGGTCATTGTTATGAAAGGAGAGAGAATAGCACACGCACAAATCAATAAATTATTTACAGTATCTGGGTGTTTTATATGTAATGTAATGAGAAACGGCTAACAGAAATCGTAAGACACCAGTCGATTCAGCGATGTTAGTAAAACTACAAATAATATGTTGAATAGAATGACAGGCCCTCCTCTTCAATTTGAATTTCCTAAAAGGTTGTTTTTAATAAGTGTAATGCTTAACATTTGCATCGCAATACTTCATATCAATTACTGCAAAAATGCATCTAACCCTTACAATGTCGGCATGTTTCCAGAAATTCATGTCATGTCATAGAGTCAGCAGGTCCTGTGCACTCTTTCCTCGTGCACTCAGACCTTAAATAAAATTACAACAACAAAATTACATTTGTTTAGCGCCAAAACAACAGCTGTTACAATAATGAAACAGAAGCTGAATTGTGGTTAAACTCTGCAAGCTACATTCAACTCGTGAACACAGTGAATGTCCTTTAAAATGCGCAATCTGCAATTTGATGACTCCAAGTCACCATGTTTCTTCAATTATCACCTACGACAGCACAGTCGCTGTACTTTACAGCAATGTTTGTGAATTGCTTTCAGATGTTTCCATGGTGATAAGTTGCTGAATCAAATTGAAAGATTATTATTTCTATTATCAGGATTTACATAGTGACAGCAAATGCCATAGCACTGGAACAAGCTATTTGGTCCAACCAGTCCATGCTGCTGTTTGTCCTCCACGTAAGCCTCCAGCCTTCCTCTTCCCCTCTTGTAAATCCTTCTATTGCTTTGTCAATCATGTATGCAACAAGTTTCTTTTTAAATCTGTTGATGTTTTTTGCTTTAACCACAGCTACAACAACTTGCATTTATATAGCGACCTTCACACTGGATGGCATCTCGAATCACTAGCAATGATCCATTGCTCATTGGTGAGAATGACACATTCTCACCACCTGAAGAAATTCTTCCTAAATTACTTTTGGACCTGTCGCAGGCTAGTTTGTATTTAAACCCCCTTCATTTTGGACTCATCAATGAGTGGAAACATCATATTAAACATCTAACTTATCAAGCGCCTCTATCAAGTACTCAGATCTGAGTCATCTCATCTCCACAAATGAAATCTGTCCAATCTTTCTTGCTGGCTGTATCCATTCAACATTGGTATTCAACATTGCGTTCAACACAGTCGATCACACCATCCTCCTTCAACGTCTTTCCTCCCACCTCAACCTTCAAGGCACAGTCCTTGACTGGTTTCACTCTTATTTGACCCACCGTTTACATTTTGTTTCTTCCAATGGTTTTTCTTCAAACCCCCACACAGTTTCTCACGGCGTTCCTCAGGGCTCTGTCCTCGGTCCCCTCCTTTTCACCCTTTACACGCTCCCTCTGGGCGACGTCATCCACAAACATGGGGTAAATTTCCACATGTATGCGGACGACACCCAGTTGTACCTTTCTGCCTCATCCCTCAACCCCAAGACGATCGATGTTCTGACAGCATGTCTGTCCGACATCGAGTCGTGGACGAGGGACAACTTTTTGCAATTGAACGTGAGTAAGACCGAGGCCCTCCTGATTGGCTCAAGCCAGCGCCTCCGCACATCGGGCGCTGCCAGCCTCAACATCCAAGGCTGTACTCTCCACCTCACAAAGCCAATCAGGAACCTTGGCATCATGTTCGATCAAAAACTTTTCTTCCTCCCCCACATCCGCGCCTTGACCGGCACCGCTTATTTCCACCTGCGCAACATTGCCAGGCTCCGCAACTACCTCACCCCCCGCGCTGCCGAAACACTCGTGCATGCATACATCACCTCACGGCTGGACTACGGAAATTCTCTCCTCGTCGGCCTCCCCAGTTCCTCCATTCACAGGCTGCAGGCCATCCAAAACTCTGCAGCCCGTGTACTATCCCGCACCCGCCTCCGCGACCACATAACCCCCACCCTCGCCCGTCTCCACTGGCTCCCCATCCTCCAGAGGATAGAGTTCAAGATCCTCATCCTCACCTACAAGGCTTTACACGGCCTTGCCCCACCCTATCTAACCGATCTACCCTCCCCCTACATGCCCACCCGGACCCTCCGTTCAACAGGACTTGGTCTGCTCCAAGCCCCCCGCCCGAACCACCCCACCATCGGAGGCCGGGCCTTCAGTTTCTCCGCTCCCACCCTTTGGAATGCAATCCCTCAATCCCTCCGTTTCGTCTCTTCCCTTTCCTCTTTCAAGGCCGGTTTGAAGACTTTCCTCTTCGATCGTGCCTTCTGTTCCACCCCAAACTCTTTTACCCCCCCTTCGTGTTTCACCCCTTCCCAAACACTCCCCTCCCAGCTCGGGTCACACGCCTCCTGTGCAGCGCCTTGGGACATCCTCCCGACGTGAAAGGCACTCTATAAATGTAATTTGTTGTTGTTGTTGTTGTTGTTGTTATTGGTAGCACCCTAGTAAATCTCTGCTCCCCTCTCTCCAAATCAATATCCTTGGTATTTCTTAAAAGAGTTGCATTATCCAGTATTGAGAAAATCCTCAACAAGGAGGATGCTATCCCACTGTGGAAGTAAATTGAAGAGGAGTGAATTGAGTGTTGGGGTGTGGCCATCACACATCCCTGGCTAATGGAAGGGTTCCTATTTAAAAAACCTCAGATTCCTTGTTAGAAAAATACCAGTTAAACCAATATTTTTACCCAGTGGGTGACTAACTACTGGAACAACAAATGGTATTGATTACCCTTCAAGTAGGATAACATCTTGGGGCACTTGACGGAGGCTTTCCATTCCATTGCTAAGCATGTCATCTTGGAACCAGCTTATTCCAAGGATACCCACCTTTACCTGCCCCTCCCTATTAGGCATCCAGAGGCAAGCTACTGTAGCATGTTCAGCAGAATATAAAAATAAAATGAATGTAGATTCCATCTCCTCTCCTCACTCTTGGTTCTGTTTCTCTCCAGTGTGTTTCTTCCTTCCCTGTTTATCTAATCCTCCTCACCCTTCTGTTTCTCCTCCTGCTGTGTTTTTTGGCTGAGCCAAATCGCGACCATCTTTCCACACGAAAATACAAAACCAATGAATGAATTTTTGTTTCCAGCGGAAACCTCCAATTCAAGCCAGTTAGGTGTGCCTGTTTGCTTCGAGAAAATGAACACTGCAGATTCGGAATATGACCTGATCCCTGGCGGTGTTGGGTGTATTTCATTTGATTGGGTAGCTGGGTGAGGGCTGATTGACCATTAGATATATTGCTCAGTTCCAGGCTCAGGGAGCTGCGGTTAGATCCAGTGCCAGAAACGCCTCCTGTTAGTTTGTTCTCACCGGGTAATAAAAGCAAATTATGAACAGATAACCCTCACACTGACAAGGTAACTGAACAAGCAATCTGTGCTTGTTGTTCAGCCTGTCTGTGAGCATTTGGTTAAGGGATGTGGAGAGAGGGAGAGACCTGTTATATGAGGTGACTTGAGGTGTGCATAGAGCACACACTCACTCACTCACTCACACACACACACAGAGGTATCTCCAGGTCCTGATCTCTACTTGAGGACATTGATTTATTTATTGTGTTTAACGCGATCGTATTAGCGCTAGGTTTGATTTGTGCAACGCGAACGTGGGTCTGGACGCCCGTGAGTAAGTAAGTTACTGTTATCCTCTTGTGTTCACATGTATTGCCCGAGGAGGTGTGTGGTGTCAGATCCTATCTATCAGCCTCCCCCTCCCTCCCTCCCTCTCTCTCTCTCTCTCGCTGCCTGTGAGTAGCACTGGACACACAGTGTGAGCTGTAGTCACTGGCATTGCTCTGTGTGTGTGTGTGTGTGTGAGTCTGCGCTTCTTGCTCTTCTCCACAAACAGCCAGGGCTCTGCTTGACATACATCTCCTCCCTCCCTCTCTCTCTCTCTTCCCTGCTGCAAAAGCACAGCGATTCCCACCTGTAACAGATCATCTTGTGTGTGTGTGTGTGTATTTGCTGACTGCAACATCCTCGGGGCTTTCAGTGACTCTGAAAGAGGCCGAATCTTTTCTTTGACTCCAAAGGCAAGGCTTCAAATTATCAAAAGGCAAGTGTTTTCATGTTTATTATCATCCTACCTGTGTCTTTCTGAGCAATTAGCCTATGAATCCAGAAATTACTTCAGAAAATATCTATCCGTGCATGATAATCCTTGCATTTGATCTTGCGCCTTATTCTGTTGCAAACATTTTCATAGGATTTTACTGTCGCGTGTGTGTTTCGTAGTGTAGGGACCCTGCCAGGCGGGTTGGGTGCTGTATAAATGCTATACGAATGCATGTTGTTATTGTAGCACTCGCCTCCTTCAAGACCCATCTCAGAACCTTCCTCTTTGACTGAGCCTCCGATCTCCCTCATTGCCCCCCCCCCCCCCGCCTCTCCACCAGCCCCAATCCAGACCTCCCAGCTCGGGTCCGAAACCTTGACTGCCCAGCGCCATGGGACGTCTTCTCAACATGAGAGGCGCTATTCAAATGTGATTTTGTTGTTGGGGTTGTTTTGTTGGCAGCTAATCTGTGTTACAGCGATGTCTCAGAAACACCCATGAAGCGAATGCTGAATTGTGTCTGTGTTTTTGTATATAAATCAAAGTAAAGCTATCCAGGGACAGGAATATCTCGGTAGCATTTCAGTAGAGGTAAATGATAGAATGTTTGCTAAAGTGGGAGAGCAAGTCTATGACAGTTTGTTGTTAATTTATGGAAGGTGTTTGGCATTATCCGTGCACCAGTCAATAAAATCACAACCCAATAGTAAATCATGGATACAGAGCTGCACTGCACCTCATTCAGCTCCCGGAGGAGAATAGTAAGAAGGAATGCACATTTTCCTAATGCGTTCTAATACTTAAATAAAATCACTGTCAAGTGTAGTGACTAATTGTTCGGGGATTGTTGGCCCTACCTCACTTTTTGAACTGTTTCAAGGGATCATATAATAACAATTATTGTATTTTATTTGTAGCCTCCATCAAGCATGTTGTCAAGACATTTCAAAGTCCATCAGAGGAATTACTGTACAGTGTAGTGACTGTATTTTGTCAGTGAACTCGGCAGCCAATTTGTGCAAAGACCTACAAGGGTCAAATTGAATGATCAATTTTATCCAGAGAATTATTAACCAGCACACTGGGAGAAGCTCCCTTCTCTTTTCAAATTGATCCAAGGGATCTTTAACATCCACTTGATCAAGCAGACAGGTCTCAGGTGAGTTTAACATCTTATTCAAAGGATGGCACCTTTGACAATACAACATTCCTTCAGCATTGTCACACAGATTATGAACTGAATGTATCGGTGTGGAGCTTGGACCCATAACCTTCTGACTGATAGTCAAGAGTGTTACAAAGTGAATCAGGCTGACATCTTTAATATCCAACTGAAAAACTGGTGGACAGGACCTCAGTTTAAGGATGAGTTACCATTCTCAATGTCAACACCTGAGCATTGGAATTGGTGGGATCCAGACCAAGAACACAAGGGTATGAAGAATATAAATTAAATAGAAACTCACTAACTACCTACACATACAGCAGTTTGGATCATTCATAGACTGTGAACAGGATTATTTTACTTCCACAACCCTTTTAACTCCAACATTTCACAATCCTGGACAGCGATCTCTTTTAATCCACAGCTGTTTGTGGGATATAGCTTTCTCCAAATTGGCTGCCACAATCATCTATAAAATGCAGTCAATTGCAATTACCTGTGAAGTCCTTTAGATGTTTTTACATTCTATATCAGATGCAAAGCTGATCATAACTCTCTGTGCATGTTATCTTTTCTTGTTTTCTTCCCAATACCTTTATTTTCCTGATCTGCCCCCACATTTACACTCTTCTGTTCCAATCCAGCTCTGACAAGGTATTTTACCCCAAACATTAATCTACATTTTAGATACTGACCTGATTTAGATTTTGTTGCTCCAGCATTTTTGAATTAAAATTTTAGATTTCCCGTATTCATGGTTTTCTTTTTAATTCTCTTCCTTAAATTCTAGTTATGTTGTCAAATCAGATGACCTGATTGTGGGAGGCAGCTGTCCGTGGCTGTTTGTCAGGGCTACATAAATCCCATACATCATTGGTGGTATTTGATGCAAAATAACATGCTGGGAATGAAAAATCACAATAGGTTTGATGTGATTGTCGTCAAACCTGGCCAGAAATAGCAGATTTTCAAAAAATAAGTATTAACTGGTTTGGGGTGTGAATAACTTCTACTTTAAGCAAATTGATTTTATCTAGACAACAAGAACCACAACAACAGCTTACATTTATATAGTACCCTCCATGCCGGGCCAGTGTCTCAGGGTGCTTCATAATGGCAGAGGCCGAGGCCAAGCCAGGGGGAAGGGGAAGATGACCGTAAGCGCAGACTTCCTTTCAATATTGTTGGGCCACCCAATTGACACGCAATAGCATGAGAGAACAATATATTTCAATCGACCCTGGAGGCCATATCTGAGTGCTGCGTTACTGGATATCCATTCAGTTAAGGTATCTATGATCTAGGGCAAAGAAATTGTCAGACGGTTTCATTTCACCTCACAGCCGGTGTGGAACCTCGGAGTCTTGTTTCACCCCCTCCCCCCAACTGACATCCAAACCCTACACCTTCACTCACTCAGTTTTCCCTCATCACAACATTGGGTACCTTCACCATTACCTCTCCTGGGTTACTTGAGACCCGCATCCATACCTTCATCGTCCAGGCTTCATTATCCCAATGCCCTGCTCTTTGGAGCTCCCAGCTCCTTCCTACATGAGCTGCAGATCATCTAAAACTCTGCAGCCCATGTTCAAATGACTGCCACGCTTGTGTGTGTGTGTATATATATATATATGCAATCGCCACACTTGAGAGTAGCTACCTGTGACAGTTTAAGACATTTGGCAACTACTTTTAAAGAAGTTCTTTCTTGCTAGATTCTAAATAATAATTATTATTGCATTTTCTACAATATCCAATGACTGTGTTTGTAGACAAACATGGCAGGAAATTTGTGCGCAGCAGTGTTCCACAAATAGTCATGAAAGAATGACCCATTTTATTTGGGAGAATGTTGGCCAGGACATTGGGAGAAACCTGCATTCTTTTCAAATAATGCCATAGGATCTTTAACATCCACAGTCACACTGGACCTTGATTAATGTCTCTTCTGAAGGATGGCATATTTGACAATATAGTGCACCCCCTAAAATATCAAAAAGTAGCATCTGTGTTTTATCTATTGTGCCATCTGAGCTAAATATGTTTTAGTTAAAAGATATTCTACAGTATTTTAATAATTTATCATGCAGTTCTTTTATGGTTTAGTGTCTGTGACAAATTAGAGGAATGAATAAATATTTTGTGACTATTGCAACTTTCACACCTAGATTTCCAGATGTGTATAGAATACTCAGAAATTTATAGCAATATATATTTTGTGAAAATTAAAAATATTTTTATTACAAATGAAAAGAATCATCTAGTGGCTATCTAGAGCAACTTGGGTAATCTAGCTAAAAATATTTAAAAGACAAGACCATTTAAATATATGCTCACCATGTTATATCATGCTATACGTCTGTTGACTATTTCTCAATTCACTTCAATCGATTACACGGTACATTCATCTTATATTAATATCCATTTTCCAGCAGTGATTTACTTGCAAATTATTGCTGTGAATTGCTCCCATCAGAAAAACAAGCATGATAGAAGTGCCATAATGTTCACACTAAATATTAGGGAAAATAATAATTACTCTAGAGGTGTTTCAATACATTCTTTATTTGATGGTTCAAATAATACAACCGGTGAAATTGGCATCTTGTAATGATTCCCAGATTAGTTTTCCATTGCTCATATTCATCCCTATGTTTAATCATCATGTTGGCTCAGATGGTAGCCCAGAAGGTTGTGGGTTTGGCGCTACTCCAAGAATCTGAGTTTGTAATCTGGTTTGGACTCCAATGCAGTGCTGAGAGCAAACTGCATTGTTGGAAGTGCATTGCTTTAGATCAGTCCTTAAATCCTGATAGTGCTGTTTTTAGTGCAGAGGATGTGAAAGAATGGAACAACAACAACAGCAACAACAACAACTTTGATTTATATAGCACCTTCCAAGACGGACGGCGTCTCAGAGCACTTCACAACAACGGATCCCAGGACTGAGCCGGGGCAGGGGTAGAAAGGTGACCAAACGCGCAGTCGAAGAGAATGGTCTTTAGCTGAGACCTGAAGGGAGTTCTTCCTGTGTCTTGGCCAGAATTCCTCCTTCATCCAACTGCCAACCACTCTTGCTTCTCAATCGGAAGTTCATATCCCCCAGAAATACCATCCTTAGGATGAAACCATAAACCGAGATCCTGTCTACCTATTTAGGGGGATGTTAATGATTTCATAGCATGATAATAAACCTTACAATTTGTTCAAAAGTTACGAAAAGGAATTTCTTCTCAGTGTTCTCCATCAGATAAAATTGGTCACACACTTCCAGGCTGCTGAGTGGGACCTTGCTTGTGGACCATTGCTGTGCGCAAATCGGCTACCCTACAAAATACACAGTCACTACGCTTTATAGTTCATTCTGTGAAGTGATTTGAGACATAAAAAAGAATATCAAGTACAAATAATTATTATTCAGTAATATTACTAATAATAATAAAAATCCTTGCCTTTGATATAGCACCTTATCATGTCCTTGAGATGTCTCAAAGCACTTCACAGAATATACTGTAAAGTGCAGTGACTATATTATGTGAGCAAATATCGATCAGGCTTTTTGACTTTCCACTCCAGCTTTCTGGAACTATAATAATAATAATCCTTGCATTTGATGTAGCTCCTTATATATTCAAGACATTTCAAAGCACTTCACAGAATATACTCTAATGTGAATTGACTGATTGAAAAATGTATAATCAAAGTGAAGTCGACCGCGCCTTCGGCTGCCCCACTAACTCTTCCCCC
Source organism: Hydrolagus colliei (assembly GCA_035084275.1). Classification (NCBI taxonomy): domain Eukaryota; kingdom Metazoa; phylum Chordata; class Chondrichthyes; order Chimaeriformes; family Chimaeridae; genus Hydrolagus; species Hydrolagus colliei. The sequence continues at coordinate 88,859,023 of CM068743.1, forward strand.
TCTCCCACTCTCCTTCCCCTTCCCCCTACCCTCCTCCCACCCACCCCGCTCGGGTCTCTGAACCTGACTGTTCAGCGCTTTGGGACGACCTCCCGACGTGAAAGGCGCTATATAAGTGCAATTTTGTTATTGTATATTTTCTGGGAGAAACATAGCAGCCAATTGCGCACCATCATTGTTCCACAAACAGTTGTGGATTGAGCAACCAAATTATTATTATTATTTGAACGGGATTATTACCCCTGGGAAAGCTAACAAGGGGGTTCTTACTTATTGGTAGGTAAACAGAGGCATGTGGAATAAGGACATTTAATACTGTACATAGATAGAGAACATTTTTGAGGCAATACTGTTTGCTGACACTGCTGTAATATACAATGTCATAGCATATCCACAGTGGCTGTGCAAACCACTGAGTAAAGCAGCATTTTACCACACAGCGAATATGAAGCTTTTTTTAATAAAGCAGAAATAAAAAATGCACATGTTAAAGGAGCCACAGATCTTGTTTCAAATTGAAAGGCATAATTCCTCCCCAACCAACTGATTTAAAAATAATTCACAAGGATTTATTGGAGGTATCATTAATTACACAGGTATCCTTAAAGGTTAGTTAGTTTTATTTGCCAGTTCAGAAAAAATAAGTATTTCATGTGATTACCTGCTAGATATTTCAAGGTGGTGAAATGTCATTTAACAAGCGATTATGCCCTCAGGTGTAAATCCTGGAATATTATGATTCTGGATACCAAAAGGAATAATTTATGGGGTTCAGATTCCTTATTAACTCCCACATTACAACGACAACAACTTACATTATGCCTTCACATAGCACATTGCCTCAGACCACTGTACTCGGATGGGGGTAAACAAGAGATGTTGTAGATGTGTTCGAAAAGGTGGGATTTGAGGCGGGACTTTTACATATAAAACGTTTCCTCCAGTTACTGTCACCAGGGTACATACACTGAAGCCACAGATGGTGCTGTACCTGCAAACTGTTGTTGAATCCTAGGGTTCAATTCACTGGGGAAAAACTAAAAATAAAGGACAATGACAACTACTATTATTCAGGCATGGAAAAAAGGTCAGCCAGGCTTGTAAAACAGTGGTCTGATTGCTAGTCAGGCAACATCACGGTGAACTGTCTTGGTTTTCTTCCAGCTATGAAGATCAGAAACACAGGATGTACAATCTAGTGCAATATTGGAGAAACACCACATGATTGTAGATGGCATTGTTCGAGTATCTGTTAACAATAACAACTTGCATTTATACGGAACCTTTCATGTTAAAAAAAAGAATGGCTTTATAAAATATAACTGATCATCAATGAAAAGACTGTTGTTATGCATTGTAAAATTGTTTACTTTTTTCGTATCCCATTTAATTTAGCTACTTTTGTTTTTTCACTATTTTGTGCAAAATTACGGAGAGCCACAAGAAATGTTTTATTTTCAATTTATGTTAAATAGAGTGGATGAAACAGGCAGTCAACCAGATTGCATGGAAATAAACAGACACAAAACCAGATGTGAAGCCCAGCTGCAGGAATGAAGTCAGACACTAAAAATAGTAGTTCCACAAGTGGTTAAAATGAGGACCTGTCAGTCTATTCAGGTGGATGCTAAAAATCTGGATTTGAAAAGCAAAGAGAGTTTTTCCTGGTGTCTTAGCCAACAATCCTCTAAGCAAATTAATCAGTTATCTCATGGATATCATCGGACCTTGTGGAATCCCCTCACTTGACAGCACAGTAACTATCTGCAAACCACATTTTGCATGATAAACAGCTATTAACATGCAATTTATTTCTCATCTATTAAGCAGTTCAACAGTTAATGGATAAGATTACAGCCCATTCTGAGTCATAGGCCCATTGTTGTCTTGCTCAACATTAGGTTTCTTGCCTATCTGTGATAAACTCAGTTAGCTTTCCATAGAGTTACTTCATGGATTGTTTCACAATGCTAACAATGCTGGCGAATTGCTTCTCCACCTGTACCCAATATTGCTTCTATGTATTTTCTATGGAAAAAAACATAGTTCTTATTCCTTGACTTATGAATAACATTAACAGTCCAGAGCAAAAGGAACAAAAACACAAAATACTGCAGATGCTTGAAATCTGAAACAAAAACAGAATCGCTGGGAACACCCAGCAGGTCAGGTGACATCTATGGAGAAAGGAAAGTGGTTCAACGTTTCGGGTCCACAGCCCTTCATCAGAGCTGACAGCTTCATGTTCTGACAAAGGGTCGTGGACCTGAAACGTTGACTCACTTTCCTTTCTCCATAGATGCTGCCTGATCTGCTGAGTGTTCCCAGCGATTTGTTTTTGTTTCGAGAGCAAAAGGGATTGACTTAACATGTAACTGGTAGGTGAAAGGGAGGAAGCAATATGTGTGTGTAAAAACAAAAACAAAAAAAAATTATATCAGACCTGCTCAGAGAAAGGCATTGCAGAATATGGAATACACAATCAGATAGGGAAGTTAGATGTTCTTATCTTTCTCTCTCCATTTGATTGATTAACATTCAATAGAGATGCTTGAAAGCTAAAGCTTGAACATCACAACACTGACAGGTGATGCTTCATGTGACACTGTGATAGCAGCATTGTTACTGACCCTGTGATTGTAACACTATGATAATGACAAAGTGGGATTTCTACCCCAAATGAGTGTTCTTTTGAAATAATCTATCAAAACATGTAGTAGAAAAACCTTTTTAGAAATTAACCTAAAATGCTGAGTGAGACCATATAGAATCCTACATGCAATATTTAAACATTCTGTAAGAACACAGAAACAGTGTGATGTGAGCAAGTTAAACATTTTCCTGATATTTAATTGGATGATGGCCAATATTTTAATCCCACTTCTCTATTTTTTTCCTTTTTTTTTCCTCTGCTACTTACATGTCTGTCAGCCTGCCTGTTTGTCTAATTTATTTATACCAACCTATGTATTTCATGCCAATCAATCCTGTATCTATTTTCTGGGTTGTGTTTAATTGCAGTTTATTTCTCGATAAGCCAACAGTAATTATGCTGCATTCATTAGTTCTTTTGTGTGACCATCATCCAACTAAGGCATGGAACAGACTAACAATTACTGTCTATGTTGGAAGTTGCTACTGACACACAAATAGATCAAATGTAGAATAATTACACATGTAACTGAAGCCCTCATACAACACTGCAATATATTTGAAAACATGTTCCAGAGACTGCTTATAAGCAAGAAATCTGATATCAGTTCAAACAATGGAAATAAATTGTACAATTGTTCACCTTGCTGTTTCTCTCAATTTCTGAATCTCTCAGCTGGGCCACTGCCTTGTGTTTATGCAAGGAATCTATTCATTTGCCTTTGTTCCTCATTATATAATACATTTACTTTTTTAAAAATTGCATTTCATACAGCGCTTATCACACTGTGTGGATATCTTAAAAAACTTCACAGAATTTACTGCAAAATGTAGTTACTGTGTATTTTGCAGATCGATGAGGTTGTCGATGTGTGCACAGCTATATCCCACAAACAACTATGAGGTGAATGATCAAATTTATCTGGAGGATTGTTCGTCAGGACACAAGAAGGAACACGCTTCGACTAGTGCTATGGCATCTTTAACTTGTGACTGGACAGGCAGAGGGGCCCTCAGTTTTTAGCAGTTTATTTTAATCCTCCAGAACATTGGTATTTTTTGTTTTATTTTCATTTTGATCAGTTTCCTGATATGATAACAACAACAATGCATTTATAGCACCTTTCACATCTGGAGGTTAGCAGCAGTGAAGTTCAAAGCCTATGTTTAATCTGACCTCCTAATGCCCTACCAACCTGTCCATTCAGCAGGCTCCGGCCTCTTTCATGTTCCCTGACCCACCCGCCCCACGATCGGCAGGTGAGCCTTCAGCCACTCAGCCCCAACCTTTAGAATTCTATCCCACAATCCCTCCTATCCCCCTCCCTAGCTTCCTTCAAATCCCAACTCAAGACCCTGCCTTCGGCCACCCTTTCCCTTCACTCCACCCTCCCCGATCCTGACCCCAGCTCGGGTCTGAAACAAGTCCAGTGCCATGGGACGTCCTCCCAACTTGAAAGGTGCTACACAAATGTAATGTTGTTGTTATTGGATTCTATAAGTGTGGCTTTGTTTTATGGCTGGTGCAGTAAAATGTCCTTTAATAGGTGAAATACATGCCTAGGAACAAGAGCATTTAGTGTGAATGCCATGTATGGCAAGCATGTGCTCTGTTAAATAAAGATATGAATTAAAGATAAAGAATTCTGAGGGCATGAGTCTACACACCCATTTGCATTACTCTAATTGAAAAGCTTTTTGTCGTGGTCAATATTATTTATGATTTGTGGCCGATGTATGCACAGACTGGTGTGACAGCTCTTGAAATATTGACACCAGAAACAAGGAAAGCACATTGCTCAATTGGAGATGATTATACTGTTGATTTTCAATACCATTTTTGGAATAATAATCTCTGGTGTTAAAATATGCAGCTGCAATAACGTTTCACCAAGATGTCTGACAATTTGTATAAAGCAATGACTGTTGTAACAACCTAATGTAATTACATGTTCTTCCAATGCATGCTGTGCTGCACAAACTAGATGATGCTTCTTATTATAGTTAAGCATTGGCACAGCTATTTCTGATGCAAGCCTTGATTATTACTCCTCAGTTCTTCACGTTTGGATCGAGATCAGAAAAGGGAGATTGTTTTGACTCCTTTGATGGGCTCTCAACTAGATTATCGGCACTCATAGAACCAAATATTGAAAAATTCTCTCTGTGGCTTTCTTAATTACTGATTTATTGAAAGCACAACAGAAATCAGAAATCATAACATATAATAATCCTTGCTTTTCATATAGCACCTTTCACATGGGGAACATGTCCAAAACATTTCACAAAATTTTACTGTGAAGACTATATTTTGAAGATGAACATGACTACACATAGAACATTGCTAGTACAATTACACAGGCCCTACACTTTACAATAATTAATTTCAAGTGCTTTGAGCCATTTTGTAAATTCGCACTTAGTCTAGAATTCAGTAGCCTGCCTGGGAAGCTCACAGTCAGAGGTAAGGTATTACACTGGTATCCCATCTGCCTGTTCAGGTGCCTGTTCATTGCAATAGTCAGAAAGGGAAGGGAATTTACCCCAGTGTCCTGGTTAACAATCCCTCAGATAAAATGAATCAGTCACTTCATAGCTGTTTGTGTGTCATTGCTCTGTGTAAATTGGCTGCTTGTTGTTGCCTATGGATAAGGTCATTCCATTTTATGGCAGTTACCTAAGGAACATCTTGAGATGTCTTGACATTATAATAATCTTAATGTGTGGATTACAATAATATTTGTATTTGAAATAGCGCCTTATCATGTCATCAAAACACTTTGCAGGATGAACTGTATATTGTATTTGTATGATGGTATCACCCAATTGATACATCCACAAAAGGCATTAAATGAAGGATACATTTTGTTTGGAGGATTATTGGCCAAGACACCAGGAGAAACAGTTACTTAATTCTCTGCATCCTTCAATGTCCAATTACTTTATATTTTGTATAATGTGATGGGTTTAATGAGCTACAGGAATGTGGAGTCCTGTAGCTCAGTGGTTAGAGCACTCGCTTTACAAGCCTGAGACATGTGTTTCAAATCCAGGCAGGTCTGGGCGAAACTTTGGGCAAGTTTCCTTACTCCTAATAATAATCCCGCCAAAAAAAAGCACAATAATAAAATTGGTCTTTTTCAATCCACGATTGTTTGTGGGACACTGCTGTGCACAATTGTCTGCCGCGTTTCGCCCACAAACAGTCAATTCACTTTACAGCATATTCTGTGAAGCACTTTGAGACGTTGATAAGATGTGAAAAATGCTATATCAAATGCTAGGATTATTATTATTAATATCTCAACCGAAAGACAGCATCTCTGACAATATAATGTTTACCCAGCATTGCATGGAGCTCAAAACTAGAGTCAAAAACTATGAACTCAAACTCTTCAACTCGCAACTTCTAACTCAGGAGCAAAGTATTCTACTAACTGAACCATAACCTGTGGGAGTTGCAGTGCTACAAAGTACCTATTTAGCTTTACTACATGTATCAGGTAAATCCTTTAATTCGAGAAGAATATGGTGGCTAATAATTATTATTCTGTTACCAATATGAGCAATCCTGATAATTTGGAAAGTTAAGAGCTTTTGAATGACCTTAGATCAGTAATGTGTATCATATACAATATGGTGTGTATTCCTGTTCTATAATAATTCGCATAATACTGTAATAACTATTGGAGCCACTGAATTAATGGATGAATTAATCGGTGAATTCTGTGCCTACAAGAAAATGCTTCACTTGTGTATTCTTTACACTTGTAATTTTATACTGTTGCCACACTATATTAATGTATAAAGTATAAACCATGTTTGCAATAAGATCCTTTCTGGTATCTAACTCAGCCTCCAGTTAAGAATATCTTAGATTTCTGGTTGATCAGTGAACAAACACAGAAACTTATAAATTAACAATTACGTAGCTTGCAACAAAGTGTTTAATATTGCTCGGTGGAATTCTAATAAATATTAATGCCCGGGGCTCCCTTATACTGATGCAATTTGATATTTCCAAAATGTCATGGCTTCCTGTTTTGCCATTCGTCCATTCCAAAACACAAGCTGGTGAAAGGCAGCATCATCCCTTATTTCAATGCAGCACAAAATACTTGTCGACATCTGTATTAGTGCTCTGCTGCCTGTTGAGAAAGATAATAATAATATAATAATAATCCTTGCATTTGATATAGTGCTTTTCACATCTTCTAGACGTCTCAAAGCGATTCACAGAATATACTGTAAAGTGAATTGATTGGGTATTTGTGGGTGAGACGCGGCAGTCAATTGCACACATCAGTGTCCCACAACAGTCTTGGATTGAAATGACCAATTTATTATAGTTTTATTTTGGATGAATTATTATTTGGCATGTGGAGCAAGGAAACTTGTCCAAGGTTTTACCCTGACCTGCCTGGATTCAAAACACAGGTTTCAGGCTTATAAGGCAATTGCTCTAACCACTTAGCTACAGGACTCTACATGATGGGAATCTAAAATAAGTAAAGGACCAATGGTATCTGGGGATACAGATCCACACGTTTCTAAAACTAGCTAGATATGGCTGTGAATGCCAATGATCCTTTATCCAGAGGTATAAACTATAAGAGTGAGGAAGCAAGGTTGAATTATGTAACATCTTGGTTAGACCATATTTTGAGTACTAGGTTTAACTCTACACTATAAAAAGGATACAGCTACAATGGAAAGAGTACATTTTACTAGGATGATACCAGGGCTGACAAGTTATCAGGATAGACACAATATGTTAGGCCTTTTTTCACTAAAGAGGCATTTGAGAAAGAACCTGATAGAAATATTTAAAATGACAAAAGCGTTGTATAAGGTTGATATAAATAGGCTGTACCCATTAATTGGGAGTGTCTATAACCAGGAGATGCAGATACAGGGGATAGAAAAGAGACTTTAAGATGAACTTGAATACAGTATATATGTAAGGCAGAAAAAAATATTGGAGGGGTTGGGGTTGGGCAGTGGTTCATGTAGAGTATAAACACTGTCTTATTGGTTGAGGATTGGTTAAGCCGAATGGTCTGTTTCCGTGTTGTAAAATCTGTGTAAATCTATGTAAATCACAATAGAGTTTACAAAAGAGATGTTTATCATGTAACTTGTTTAGCAAACACCCCTGTTTGACTGAGCAAATAATTATGGTTTTTGTTTGGCTCACAGCATACATCAGTCTTTGTCAACCTGATGAAACATAGTGTAGGTTGTTATTGATGGTTTTTCACGAGTCAGTAGTTTGATTCTTGTCAGGTTCCATCCAGTGTCATGTCACCCTTTCTGGCAATGTCTACTAGTGCTTTAACTTCAGTATCCAGGTTAGAGTAGTTTTTATAATAATAATAATAATCATTGGATATGTTGTAGCACTTTATTATTTCATCAAAATAACTTGAAGCGTTTCACGGGATTTTGTTTACTACGCTGTTCAGCACCTTGGGACGTCCTCCCTACGTGAAAGGCACTCTATAAATGTAATTTTGTTGTTCAGTGACTGCATATTTTGTAGGTAAAACATGGAAGCTAGTTCGTGCACAGTACTCCAGAGCAATGCCAGGCAGCCCAGCCACCAGACTGAAGACAGGGTTTCTTCCCACTGAATTAATATTATTAGAAAATAAATGCTGAATGAAAAAGCCTTCACCAACATTTAGGGTGACAAACCAAAACCATGGTGACTTTGAATGATGGGACCTATAATGTCACTATAATGTCACTGTCACTGTCCCATTTTATCCACTTAAATGGTTCTTGGATGCAGGAAAATGATTTTTTTTTAATATCCTTACATTTGGTGTTGCGCTTTTTACAGGGGAATGATGTTTCAAAGTACTTTATAGGATATTATAGTTGCCTTCGTCACTTTACGGCTGGACTATTCCAATGCCCTCCTCGCCGGTCTCCCCTCCACCACAATCCATAAAATCGAACTCATTCAAAACTCTGCTGCCCGCATACTCACCTGCACCAAACTTTGCTCCCCCATTACCCCAGTCCTTGTGCCAGACTTCACTGGCTCCCTGTCCCTGAGAGGATCGATTTCAAGATCCTCACCCTTGCCTTCAAATCCCTCCACTCCTCTGCACCCCCCTACCTCTCTGACCTCTCTCCTCACAACAGCACCTGTTACCTTTGCTGCACTGGGTCTGGCCTCCTCCATGTCCCTCGAATCCTCTGCTCCACCCTCGGTGCCTGTGCCTTCAGCCACTACGCCCCAAGGCTCTGGAATTCCCTTCCTCACTCCCTTCGCCTCGCTCCCTCTTTTCTCAGCTTCAGGTCCCAGTTGAAGATCTTTCTCTTCGACCGCGCCTTTGGTCACCTTTCTGCCCCTGCCCCTGGCTCGTTCCCGGGATCCGCTATTGTGAAGCGCTCTGAGACACCGTCTGGTGTGGAGGGCGCTATATAAATCAAAGTTGTTGTTGACCTGCCTGGAATCGAACCCAGGTCTCTCGCACTCCAAGCTCTGTGACCCATCTCCCCTATTCTCTCCACTGGCTCCTCATCACTGAGAGGATTCAAGATCTTGGTCCTCATATTCAAAGCCTCCCATGGCCTCGCGCAATCCTACCTCTGGAACCTCCTAAACCCCGACCAACCTGCCTGACACCTCCACTCAGCAAGACTCCTGCTCCATGTCCCCTACCCACCCGCCCCACCATTGGCAGGCGAGCCTTCAGCCACTCTGCCTCCAACCCCCGGAACTTTATCCCGCAGTCCCTCCGCCTCTTCCTCCCCCCTCCCCTCCCTGGCCTCCTTCACGTCCCTCCTCAAGACCCTCCTCTTCGGCGGTCCCATCGGTGACTCCAAATCCCCCCCTTTCCCTCCACCCTCCCCGTGCCCCGACCCCGGCTCGGGTCTGAAACATTGACTGTCCAGCGCCCTCGGGACAACAACAACAACAACAATTTACATTTACATTTATGGAGCGCCTTTCACGTCGGGAGGACGTCCCAAGGCGCTGAACAGGGACGTCCTCCTGACGCGAAAGACGCTGTACGAGCGCGATTTTTGTTTGTTGCTGTTGGTCCTAACCAGTAACCACTGAGCCAGAGGACTATTTGAGTGAAGGGTTGGCCAGAAAACTCCCTTCACTGTAGAAGGGGAAGGATGGATGTGACTTTGCTTCTCAGTGAAGAGGACTGCAGTGCCAGGGAGAGTGTGAGCTGCTGTGCCACGTGGCCTCTGGCACCAGCAGGGAGGAACACGCAGGCGCTGATCTATCTTTATTTTTCCTCCTCCTCTCCAAATGACAGGTTCCAGCGGGAAGGAGCGGAATGGGACCTTTCAATGAATACCATAAGGTAAGCAAGCGGCCACACTGCCAGACAGAGACCTGGAAGGGTCTGCCTCAGGGATGTCCTGAGTCAAACATCATTTGCATTTGCTGTTCGTGTTCTTTCTGCATCTAACATGAATGGGGTTTCCAAGCTATATACAGTATGTATATATACACACACACACACACACATATATATATAACATATATATATATTTAAAAGCTGGTGATGATAAAAACAAACCCAATTACTGTTCATTCCGCGTGTCTGTCAGTGGAGTGTCTATTTGCTGCGTTTGGTTAAGATTTGCTGATGTTAATATGGCTTGTCAATCAATGTCAGTTGTAGTTCGGGTGACAGTGACCTCCCTCCCTCCCTCCCTGTGTTTTGCTGGTCCAGGCAAAAACATGTTGTCCACGGTATCGCGCAATGTTAACAAAAACCCCTGTCCCCCAAATTCCATGTTTAAACCATTCATGTGGGGTGTGGGGGGGGGAGGACAGAGACAGACACAGAGAGAGAGACACACACATACACATACATAGAGAGAGAGAGAGAGAGAGACACACATAGACAGAGAGGGAGACTAAACACACACACACATAGAGAGAGACACAGACACAGAGAGAGACAGAGACAAGCATAGAGAGACACAGACAGATAGAGAGACACAGAGAGAGACAGATACACAGACAGACACAGACACCCAGAGAGAGACAGAGACACAGAGATAGACACACGCAGGGTGGGTGGGTGGGGGACATATTGCTGTACTAGTGTTTGCTTTGCTGTGGCTCTCTGTTTGTGCGGAGTTGACTGAATGATCAGGTCGCTGAATGTCGGTGTTGATGCTGTCGAAATTGACCACTTGTGTGGTGGGTTGTGTGGTGGGTTCTGCCTGTCGCTGGTACTGCTACTGCTCCATCACAGCTGACACTTCAGGGAGAGAGAGAGAGAGAGAAGAGAGAGATGGAACATGTCATGCATTTTGGTTGACGAGGAAAAGGGGAGAGAGGGAGAGAGAGAGCCAGCTTTATGGTATGAGTGAGTGAATGAGTGAGAGTGAGAGAGAGTGAGTGTGTGAGAATGAGTTGAGTGAGTGTGTGGAGGGTGGAGGCACAGTTGCAAACACTGCGTCTCTCTCTCTCTCTCTCTCTCACTCACTCACTCTCTCTCAGTCTCTCCCTCTCAGTCGTAAAGCCGGTAGCAAATGATTTGATGAACTGGACCGAGCTGTGTCTGTGTTTTCTCTCTCCCCCCCCCCCCCCCCATCCCCCCTGTTTGTCGGGTCAGGATCAGAAGGTGCGAGAGAAGGAAAACGCCCGCAGCCGCATCCCCAGACTTGTCCTCCGCCCCTGCCGCCCCAAACACAGGGGGTCGCCTTCCTCCGAGTCCCCCTTCTCCGAGGAGGAGAGGGAGAGCCGTGACTACCAGCCCAGCAGCGCCGGCCACTCGCCCAGAGGCGTCTCCAGCAGCCTCAGCTTCTGCTCTGGTAAGTGTGTGTGTGTGGTGTGTGTATAACTAGTGGGAGGGGAGGGGGGGGGGGACTGTTTGCTAATGGCTCTCACTCTCTCTCTCTCTCTCTATATATATATATATATATATCACCATTTCTCTGTCTCTCTCTATCTCTCTCTTGTGTTTTTTCTTCTTAGTACACGTGAGATCTTGTTTTCTTTATCAATTGCCATTTCATTTATTTTCTCTCACACACACACACCTCCCTCCCCTCCCACTCTCCCCTCCCTCCCACTCTCTCTCCCCTCCCTCCCTCCCACTCTCTCTCCCCTCCCTCCCTCCCACTCTCTCTCCCCTCCCTCCCTCCCACTCTCTCTCCCCTCCCTCCCTCCCACTCTCTCTCCCCTCCCTCCCTCCCACTCTCTCTCCCCTCCCTCCCTCCCACTCTCTCTCCCCTCCCTCCCTCCCACTCTCTCTCCCCTCCCTCCCTCCCACTCTCTCTCCCCTCCCTCCCTCCCACTCTCTCTCCCCTCCCTCCCTCCCCTCCCTTCACCACCAATAAAAAATGAAACAACCCACAATCCATAATATGCCTGAAACACCACCTCCTCCCTCCCTCCCCCCCCCCCCCCCCCCCCCCTCCATGTCTCTTTCCTGCATTAGATCACCTTTTGGGGCCGTATTGCGGAGTCTGTCTGCAGCACTGTGGGGGTGACTGCTGGCGTTTAGCACTTAGTCAAGGTCAAGGCACAGTTTGGAGTCAGATACAATTGCAAGAGCAAAGGCTGTGGATGTGAACCTACAGTAATAATGGCTACAGATTGCTATACCAACAGCTGCCGAGACTGTAACGCACTTTAATATATATATACATATATATATAATCCCAACAACAGTTCTCTTTAAGCGTGTTATCCCAGATCTACATCAAGGGGGCACTGCGAGATCAATGAGAATTGATCAAAGGTGCTTTTCTGACAATATCTGTCTCGACTTAAAACGCTTTCAAAAGCATCCTTCACAGTTTGGAGGGACCAAAGGACACAGGGATATTCTACTTTACCCTTCCCCCCCCCCCCCCCCCCACACACACACATACACACACACAACACGTATAAAAATGATGGCAAAGTGTGATCAAATACTTTTTCATAAACCAAGGCATATTGAAAGACTATCCAATTCAGATTGTAAGACTGTTTTGTATTTGTTTTAAAATCTAGCATTGTGCAGATTTTTAAAAATTATTTAAACAATATGACTTTTTTCCCAGCACTCTAAAGTCTAATGTTTTTACAAGATCAGAGGAAATGAACCAAATGGGCAGTTTCTATTTCAGCATTCTATGATTGTATGATACATAATTTAAAATGTTTACGAAGAGAATTGTGCAACAGCACCATATATTGTGTAACCGTGTCTGTCTTAAACAAGATGTGTTTCAGTTGATGTTTAGCCTGGCTTAATTCCTAACAATCTCACCTTTCAGTCAGAAGGTGATAATACACTGGTTGTGCCCTATTCGGATGAGACATTAAAACAAGTTCATATCTATCTGATCAGCTCGATGTTAAGAATCCTATGATGCTCTTCAAAAATAGGAGTTTCTCCTAGTTTCCTGGCCAACACTCCTAAGATAAAATTGTTCATTTACTTCATCGCTATTTTGGGACATTGCGGTACTGCCACATTCGCCCCAGAAAAATCTAGTCATGAGACTTTACAATAAATGACGTCTTGATCTAAAAGACTGTTATCAACTGCAAGGATTAATAGTGGTATTGATTCTTATTTAAATGCTGGGTGTGATTTTTTTTCTAATGGCTGAACATCAGCTGTGAAATAATTGCAATCCCAGATATTGCGATCACTTGAATTGAAATCTATGGCCGAATGCTAACATTTGGGGGTGATTAATTGTAATATGGGGCCTGGTTGAAGAATCCTTGTTTGCTGGAGATAAAGCAAGGAAAATTAAGCAAACCAAGTCACTGAATAGTGATCAGACGATGAAAACCTGTTTAATTAGGTGTTTGAGCTCTTTGTAGCCCAGGAGCTCTGAGGTCAAACACATGGTTGTCCTGCGTGGAGGGCGTTAATATAAATCAAAGTTGTTGTTGGTCCCAACAGCTGCCCTGCCTGAGACCAGCTAAGTCAGTATAGATCTCTATGACCTCCTGGTCAGTTTACTACACCAATTTACTACACTGTATTGTGTTTGCTGGGCCATGAGGCCATAGTGCAGAGTCAGTCAGTGCATTTTACATTATATCTTGAAAAGTGCTTTGGGATATCCTCCTGAATTGGAAGGTGCTATACCAAATGTGAGGATTTTTACTGCTTTACTAATGGGAGCTCCATCTGCAGTATTGTGAAGGAGCAATTGAGTCCAGTAGATACAGATGTAAAAACAATTCCGCCAGATATAGTCCATATCATATAATTTTTCCAATAATAAATACAATATGTGGTATATTTAGAATTTCAGTTTAAAATATTTAACCATACAAAGGGTGTCACTATATAGTTTTCAATTATAGATTGTAAATTTTAAACATGTAAAATAACAGAACCTATTTTGAATCCCAAAGGCATAAATGTGCTGCTCTAAAACACAATTAGCTTAATATCTGAGGTAATTAGATCTCAGTAACATCTGCCATTGCTGATGCCCTTAAATGACAATGTAAAATGGGAACTAGAAATCAGATTTAAATTCATTATATCTGCATGCACTATTTGGGTATACCATACAGCGAAGGGGACAAGGGTTTGAACTTTAGAGAATTTTACTTTCATTTTTAATTAAAATAGAGTTAGTTTGATTCTTTCTATTTTGAATCACTACTACCAATACTATAGGTAACAGGCAATTGTAAGAATATGAAGAGACAAAATGGAGGAGCAGGAAACTGGGATCAGAGTATTATGTAAAACAATATTTGCATTTGACAAAGTCAATTTGTACACAACAGCCTCCCACGAACAACCACAAATATACAGTGAATTCACTTTACAGAATATTTTGTGAAGCGCTCTGAGACACCGTCCGGCGTGGAGGGCGCTATATAAATCAAAGTTGTTGTTGTTTAACTATGAAGTGAATGACCAGTTTAATTTGGGAGATGGTTGGCCAGAAGAAACTCACTTATTTTTCTAATAGTACCATATAATCTTTAATGTCCATTTGAACAGGCAGATGGGACCTTTTGACATCTCAACTGAAGGATGGCACAGAGTTAAATGTTGCACTGGAATGTTAGCCTAGAGTGTGAGCTCAAAGTCCCAATGTGTGGCTTGGGACATCCTACTGATGTGAAAGGCGCTCTTTTAATGTAATGTTGTTATTGTTGTTGAACCCACAATCTAATGAATAATTTAAAATGTACTGGAACTATCTTTTATGAATGTTGTACTTCATGTACATTTTCTCCATCAACATTTTCTTCTCACCTTGTAAGAGGGAGTTAGTCCTCATAGTTGCTCTACCAAATTCATTCTACGGCCCCGAACACCCAAAAGATCCATTAGTTATTCATCGCATTGTTGATTGTTGGATATTATAGTTGCATAATAGCTGCTTTAAGCCCATTCATCAGCCTGCCCGTCCCTTCCGTTCAGCAGACTCTGGCCTGCTCCGCGTCCACCGCCCAAACTGCCCAACCATCGGAGGCCAGGCTTTCTGCCTCTCTGATCCCATACTATGGAACTCCATCCCATACTTCCTCCACCTTGCTTCCTCCCTTTCCTCCTTCAAAGCCTGTCTCAAGACCTTCCTCTTTGACCACGCCTTCAGCTCCAATCCTAACTCTTCCCCCTCCCCTACTCTCCTTCCCCTTCCTCCTATCCCAACCCTCCCCCCCATGCTCGGGTCCCAACCTAACTGTTCAGCACCTTGGGGACGTCCTCCCGACATGAAAGGCGCTATACAAGTGTAATATTTTTGTTGTTGTTGTTATCCTAACAATAATTGTTGCATTTTAAAGTAAAAAATTGTGTGAAGCACTTTAGAATATTTCATTGTACTGAGGCACAATTTCAAATGGAATTTGTACTATTTCTCTCCTTTCTCTGTCTCTTGAGAGAAACCCATGTAGAATAGGTTTTGGAGGT
The DNA here is from genome assembly GCA_035084275.1 of Hydrolagus colliei. Taxonomy (NCBI): domain Eukaryota; kingdom Metazoa; phylum Chordata; class Chondrichthyes; order Chimaeriformes; family Chimaeridae; genus Hydrolagus; species Hydrolagus colliei. The sequence continues at coordinate 88,874,556 of CM068743.1, forward strand.
AGTCTCAACCCAGTGAACAGGACCTCCATGGGCCCCATAATTTGAGACTTGTTTACAATAACAACAAAATTACATTTGTATAGCGCCTTTTATGTCAGGAGGAGGTCCAAAGGTGCTGGAGAGATATTATTTCGCAACCAAGCTGAGGGTAGAGATTGGAGAGGGTGGAGGGCGATGGGGGGAGGTTGATTGAAAGCAAAGAGGTGGGTCTTGAAGGAGGCAAGGGATGGAGCAAGCAAGCGGAGGGACTGCATGATGGAGTTGCAGAGGGTGGGGTCAGAATGGCTGAAGGCCCTCTCAACAATGGGAGGGTGCGGGTGAGCTGGGGGACGTAAAACAGGCCGGAGTACCCTGAACGGAGGGAGCGAGCAGGTTGTTAGCGGTTTAGGTGGTCGTAGAGTAGGGAGCAGTGAGGTCATGGAGGGCTTTGAAGGTGAGGACCAGAATCTTGAACTGTATCCACTGTATGGAAAGCCAGTGGAGTTGAGCGAGGGTGGGGGGTCATATGATCACCGCACCTAGTTCGGGAGAGGGCATGGGCCACAGAATTCTAAATTAACTACAGCCTCTGGAGGGAGGAGTTGGAGAGCCCGAAAAGCAAGGAATTTGTATAGTCAAGCCTGGATGTTAGGAATGCATGTATGAGTGTTTCAGCAGCCTGTGGTGTGAGACAGAGGCAGAGCCTCGCAACGTTGCAGAGGTGGGGTAGACAGAGCAGGTCATGACATGGTTGGGTAGAAAGGAAAGTTGAGGGTCGAACAAGATGCCAAGTTTCCAGACTGGCTCAGTGAGATGGAATGTGCATCCATGGATAGTGATGTTATCAGCACCTGAGATGTGGTGCCATTGACAGGAGCCAATCAGAACGGCCTCCATCTTGTTGACGTTCAACTGAAGAAAGTTAGTTCTCATCCAGGACTTGATGTCTGACAGGCATTCGGTCAAGACAGCAATGTTCCTGGAGTCATGGGTAGAGGCAGTGATATACAGTTGGGTGTCATCTGTGTACATGTGGAAGTTGACCCCATGTCTGTGAATGATATCACCAAGAGGGAGCACATAGATGTTGGGGACCAAGGACAGAGCTCTGAGGAATGCAGCATGAGACAATGTGGGGGCTAGAGGAGGTTTAGTGCAAATATCTCTGCCTAGGATGGCAGATGCAGTATTGAGAGCTCTTTTGAGGAAATGAGTGAGATATTTGTGATAGAGCAGAAAAGGGCTTTCCTGTACATCTATTCATTTATACATTCTCCTGATGTGAACGATGCTATACAAAATATAAGGATTACTATTACTGTCTAAGCTTTCCAAAAATAAGTGTCTGAAATAGGAAAATGTTTCATTTCCAGGCATTACCATCCACTGCCTTAACTCGTACATGCATTCTCCATGGTTTCAAATTATGGGAATATTAAATTTATGATTTGTGGAATAACTGGGTACTTGTGTACACTAACCGAAGATCTGAGATAGGGAAAAACATTTTCTTGTGATATAAGGGGGCATCATGTTTAATTAATTGTAGGATGGTTTAAGTGAGGTTATTAAACATTTCTTCACATAGGGGGCTGATGGAAATATGCAATGTACTGTCAGTGAAAGTCTGAATGTCAGAATCAACAGGGTTGTTTAAAGAGGTGACAGACAGGTATATAACAAACGAGCATTGTATTAAAATTCATCACCAAGTACTTGCACACATGAGAAGTAAATTGCAGGAAATAGAGAAATAGGATTGATTAATCTGCTGTGATCTGATAAACAGGTTTGTTGGACTGAATAATTTCCTGTTTTCATTCCAAAGTCTCTTTGCCACCCTCATTTGTTTTTGTTGTTCTTGTTGAGCAGATGACACTGGGTGTCCCAGCAGTCAGTCAGTGTCTCCTGTTAAATCTCCTTCAAAATTGGCCAGCAGCCCATTGGCATTTCCTGCTGTGAATGAGGAGGAGGAGGGTGGAAGAAAATTGAACAGTGGCATTCAACCGGAGTGGAATACCCAGCACTTCAGAAACAAGAAAGATCAGAAGCTATGTCTGGTGCAGCCAGGTAAGACTTTTATTTGATCCCCAGTTATAATTCTGCATTGTATAGCCAGTAATAAAAACAATAATGATGATAATCTTTTTATTTGATGTATCACATCATCGGGACATCTCAAAGCACTTCACAGGATATACTTTTGCTTGTAATATGTGGGTGAACCCAGCAGCCAAGTTGCGCACAGCAGTGTCCCACAAGCAACATGGAGTGAGTGACCCATTTATTACTTTGGGGGGACTTGTTAGGCAGGATGACGGGAGAAACTCCTTTCTCTCTTCAAACAGTGCCATGGGATCTTTAACGTCCACTGAACAGGCAGGCGGGACGTCAGTTTAGTATCTCATCCAAAGGAGTACATTTACTGATAACTAGAGAATAAGATCTACTATGTCTGTTAACATTTCAGATTAAAACAGTCTTTCAATGTTACAGAAACATCACAAATGATGAAATGGGAATTGTAAGTCTTGCATTAAGATGTCAGTGTATATTTGCTCTATATATGCGGTGCTGAAAGCTGTTGGGCATCTCATAGAAATAAGCAATTGAAGGAAGCAAGTATTTGAGTTTAATATAATTGGAACTCTTCCCTAATTAAGGGGAATTAGGAGTTGCCAATGGGTCCATCAAAGAGGAAAATCTTGAGGCGAGACTTGAAGGAGGCAAGGGAGGAGGCGAGGCGGAGGGACTGTGGGATGGAATTCCAGAGGCTGGGGCTGAGTGGCTAAAGGCTCCCCCACCAATGGTGGGGTGAGTTGGTCGGTGGACATGGAACAGGCCAGAGTCTGCTGAGCAGAGTGGGCGGGCAGGTTGATAAGGGGTTAGGTAGTCACAGATTTTTATACCAACAAAATAGTTCTGGGTTGCTCAAGCAACTGATTGTCATTTGATTGTCAATGAGAAGGTCATGAGTCATATATTGAGCATGTTTGTCATAATTTTTCCTCTCCTCAATTTTCACCTTCAATTTACATCTTTCTCATAGGGATTAATTGCTTATTTGACCCTGAAATTGGGGCTGTCAGCGTCCGTGTATCCTCTAGTATCTCAATCCAGTTACCCACTATTCTGGTATGGGATTGGACATAATTAACATCCTGTTTGATTGTGGAGAGCATTACAGCTAAGCCGGATCCTCTCCACACCCAATATCTTCACAGTGCACCCCCAGCAAAGATCACTTCATAGGGATCAAGGAGCAAAAACAAATCCTTCATAATCTGAACTCCTCAGTCAGGTGTAACAGCTGGAGGCCTGTGATCAGGTGACACATCTCAGACTGGTGAACTTTCTCGGTCTGTATGACTCAGTCCATTGTTTAAGTTTGCTGAGCTATCAAAGTAAACTCAGTCCATTACGTAAAACAAGCCTCCTCCTGGACATGTGTCCACTTAGGTTTTAATGTTGTTCCAAGTTTAGGTAGAGGGCCATGGAAATTGAAGCTTTTTTTGTTATTTGGAATTGGAGGGGAGTAAGGAAGTTTACAGATTCCAATTTAGATTATGGTAATGGTTGTTCCTTTCATTTGATTCCAGCCAGCCTAGGTTTGCATTGAGTTTCCTCATAAATGTATCGATGCTTTCTGTTTATACCATAATTTCTGTCAGTGAGTTCCATATTCTCATCACCTTTTCTGTAAAGAAGATACTCCTAAACTGCATTTTAAATCTATTTTAGATCTAGCTAAACTCTGCTTTAGATCTGCCCATTGCTATGTTACATTTATCTCCTCTTGTTTTGACTCATCAAGTGGAAACAGCCTGTTTATGACCACTTTGTCCATCCCATTCATAAGGCTAAACAAAATAGCATTGAGTTTTTAAAGGCTATTTGTCCATCTCCTTTGTGATCTTTTGAAATGCTACCAACCCTTTCTCTCCCTCTGATTGGCAGATACTGACTTGCTGTCATGTGCCCTGCCCTGACCACCCCACCATTAGTGGTCAGCTTTGTTGTCTTTCTACTCCAACTTTCTGGAACTATAATAATAATAATTTTTGCATTTGATGTAGCACCTTATGTCTTCGAGATTTCTCAAAGTGCTTCATAGGACATACTGTAAAGTGAATTGACTATGTTTTGTGGGAGAAACATGGCAGACAATTGCACACAACAGTGTCCCACAAAAAGTCCCGGATTAAGTGACTAGGTCATTATTATTTTTTTGGAACGGGTTATTACTCCTGGAAAACCAATCTGCCAATCGACTAATAACCAGGGGCCATATTCATGAAACCTTACTAAGCCTAGTTGGTTACTAAAAAGGCCTGTAGTTGCTTACTAAGCCTAGTTGGTAACTAATTGGTATTCATGAAACATTACTAGCGTTTGTTACATTCTAAGTTTCTTACTAAAGTTAATGTTGACCGAGGGTAACTCTACGTCACTAGTTAGCAACTGTACCATTTTATCACTGACCACCAACGTGACAACATGGCCAGAAGAATCATGGAATTGGTAGAACTTTGTCGTGCTATGCAAAGAGAACGCATATTCCGGGCAGGAGGAACCCAATAGACATATTTAGTGATGCACAGTTGCAACAGCGATGCAGATTTTCCCGGGAAGGGATAATGCAAATCCTCTAAACCTTCCTCTTCTTCAGATAGCTCATCCATGTCATCACCTATAAAACCAGTCAATATAAATAAAAACAAAAAGCATGTGATAGTTGCATACGAGTAGTGTTTCTGCAAATATTGTGCAAGAATATCCATACTCTATATTATTGTTCTAAATGTAAATATGTCAAATTTCCTTTATTTAAAATGTATCCATTATTTGTTAATGCTTGTCCAATAATGTTGACTATTTACGTCCCCAATAACTAACATTTAAGATATTGTAAAACGAAGGGAAAGAGGGACCTTGTGTAGATATAGTCCATGTATAAAAATGAGTATATAAATGGATATTAATTACTTAGGTCTAATTCACTCACCTTCATCCTCACAAGATATTTCTCTTGTATTTGGTCCTGCTGCAGAGTCAACTCCTGTCAGCCCTTCAAATCCAGGGGTATCTTCACACAAGTCGAGGATTTTTTGTTGTGCCGGATGTGGCTCTTTAGGTGGTTTTCCTCCTCCGGTTCCCTCTTGGACTTTCTCATATTTGACAGGCAGATTTTAATTTGACTTTTAATCTTGACTCAGATTTTAATTTGGATAATCTAATTTTTAAATCATCCAATGATCTTTCAAACTGTGGAAATCTTGCACGGTGTTGGCTAAGCATAGCTGCCCATGCATCTTTCTTTTTCTTGTTAGTGTTTGCATCCTTATGCTTAGCATCAATAATATCTTTTAATTCCTTATACTTGTCTGCCATAAAGAGATTCTCTTCTTGAGAATAATTTGCCTTCCTTGGCCTTTTTGTAGCCATGTTTGGTAACCTAGCTATATATGCAATTGCTAGAGAATTTGATTTTGATTCACTTACATGCAGTACACTATACCACATATAGGCCTTGGTCCAGTTGTTTTTTTGCTAATCCATGCAAGTGATGGACATGGATTAGCCTAATACACCTGTCACACTATTGTATCTATTGTCATCACATTCCATACATGCCCATTCCACCCAAAAGCACCCAATTCCAGTTACTCAAGTATGCAACTAAATTCTCCTAGTATGTAACTAGTTAGCAAGATTCTTAGTAAGGTTTCATGAATTACAATTTAGTTGTCAACTCCATAGTTGGCTACTAGGTATTTTAGTATCCTACTAAGGCCTAGTTGGCTGCTAAGTTAGTAAGGTTTCATGAACATGGCCCCAGGATCCTACTTACCGTTAAGTGAACAGAGGTGTGTGGAGTAAGGAAGCTTGGCCAATGTTTGACCCTGCTGAACCCAAGTCATCTCACTAGTGAGGAGAGTGCTGGAATCACTAAGGTACACAACTCATCTTGCAGTCACTTTGCCTCACCCCTTCCCTCGCCTTCTTCAAGAGCTTCCTTTTTGACTGCAACTTTAGTCATTTTCCCACTCCATCACCCCCTTCTTGGCGCACCCTCAGCTCCCAAATCCAACCCTCAATACTCCAAACATGAAAAGTGCTATATAAATGTAATCTCTTGTTTGTTTTGGTTGTACTATAGGATGGAGCTCAATATATGAGCTCAACGGAGAATTGAAATTCATGAGATGAGAATTCTCACTGTGAGATCTATCACAATATGTTCTGCAAACTAAAGGGCTAAAGTTCATTGCAATTCAATTGCTGCATTTGAAAGATTGAAAGATTGAGACCAGAAAAGAGCAGTGCAGCATCTTTTGTTAGGGCAACAGTATGATATTTTTTAAACATGAAGAAACTGCAAATGAGAGAAAGTAGTTCCCTTGAAATGATGAATTTCAAAAAAGAAATAATTTTTTTTAAGAAGTTTGGATTTTCACTTAATCCAGGACTTTTTGTGGGACACTGTTGTGTGCAATTGGCTGCCATGTTTCTCCCACAAAATATACAGTCAATTTACTTCAAGCTTCAGTCTCAAAGTCCTGCACGAAATTTAAGATTTCTTATAAAGTGGAATGATTGATTATGCAATCCCCATCATGTTAACCTTGATTACATGCAGGCTTTGGAGCTCATTGTTGAAATTGATTGTGATATAAAATGAAAGGAAAAAAACCTGCAAATGTGCTGATGGTTCAGAGTAAACCGATAATATAATAACAATAAAAATCATTACATTTGATATATCTGTAGTGCCTTATTAGTGTCCGTCGATATATCGATATATCGGTTACAACGATAGAATTTTTCATATCGATATGCCAATATTAGAATTTAAAATATATCGATATATCAAAAAATTTGGTATCAAAAAAATATATCGGTATATCGTAAATATCTGTATATCGTGTCCGGCAATATATCGATATATCGGTATTATCGGTATAATGCAAACTTTTCCAACTTACCTTGTTGCCGGCATTGTAAACCTCCTGGGCCTAGAGCACGGAATGCGTGTGCATATCAGAATGCGCGCACACCCCCGAATGCGCGCCCGCCTCTGAATGCACGTGCACCCCCAAATGCGCGCACACATCCGAAAACGCGCGCATGTGCAGTATAAAAAAATCCGGAAATATCGATATATCAGTATATATCAATATGAGCCCACCGATATATCGATATCGGAAAAGTTCCGTATTGACGGACCCTATGCCTTATACAATATCACCATCGACCACGCTATGCTTCTCCTCTACCTAATTAGTCATCTGGAGAAGGAGAATATAATTAAGAGAGGTCATGATGAATTTAGGAAAGAAAGATCATGCATGTCAAATTCTTTGAAGATGTAACTGATAAAAGAGACAAGAGAATTGCAGTGGATGTAGTGCATCTAGATTTCCAGAAGGCCTTGATAAAGTGTCTCATGAGAGGCTTGTGACTAAATGGGGGCATGTGGAAATATGGGAGAGGTAGCACAATATATTGAAGAATGGTTAGAAAATGAAGGCAAAGAGTAGGACTTAAGTGTGCCTTCTCAAGCAGGGAAGAAGTAGGAAGTGATATTCCACAGGAATCTGTGTTAAGACTGCTACTGTTCACCATATGCATAAATTATTTAGATTCAGGAGGTGTGGTGTAAAAAATTGCAGATGACACCAACTGTAGGGCAATGCAAACAGTAAAAAAAAGATTGCAGAAGAAGGCAGGAACAACAACAATATTACAGTTTGTACAGCATCTTTCATGTCAGGAGGTTATCCCAAGGCGCTGAACAGTCAGAGGTCAGGACCTAAGCATGGGGGAGAAAGGTGGGTGGGGTTGGGATGAGGGAGGGCACAGAAGTTTGGGGGTTGCTGAAGGCATGGTGGCAAAAAAAAAGGTGTGTCTTGAAATGGGCCTTGAAGGAGGCAAAGGAGGATACAAGGCGACGAGATTGTGGGATGGAGTTCCAAAGAGTGGTGCAGAGAGACTGAAAGCCTGGCTGCCAATGGTAGGGCGGTTAGGACATGAATCAGGCCGGAACCTGCTGAATGCAGTATGTGGAAAGATTGATAGGGAGTCAGCAGATCAGAGATGTGGGCAAGGCTGTGTAGGGCCTTGAAAGTGAAGATGAGGATCTTGAATTCTATGCTCTGAGGGATGGGGAGCCAGTGGAGCCGGGTGGGGGTGATGGGGCCACGGAGCCTGGTGTGGGATAAGACACAAGCTGCAAAGTTTTAGATGATCCTCAGCATCATCTAAAGTTGGGTAGATCGACAAGAAGGGAGTTTCCGTAGTCAAGCCTTGAGGTGACAAATGCATGTGTGAAGCTTTCGGGGGCCTGAGGTTTGAGGCCTTGGCGGAGTTGGGCAATGTTATGGAGGAAGACATCAATAGGCTAGCAGGATGGGACAGACCAATGGCAAATTAAATTGAATGTAGGAACATGTGAAGTACTTCACTTCACCAGGAGAAAATCAAAATATCATCTATCGCGTAGATGTTAGGCAGAGAGATCTGGGGATTCAGATCCACCAATCTCTAAAAATAGAGGTAGGTAAAGCTATATAAAAAAAAGGCCAATTGGGTATTGGGTTTCACATTGCAGAGGGACAGAATACAAAAATTAGGAGGTGATGTTGAATTTCAAATAAAAGCTCAGTTACACCATATTTGCAATTCTGGTCTCCACACTATAAGAATGGTTAGGGTTAGAGCAATGGAAATAGTACAGTTTAGGTTTAGTGGGATTGATGCCAGGACTGGAAGATTACTGCTATCAGGATAGACTGTATAGGTGGTCATAACCCATCAGACACTCTGGGGTCCCTAACCTTGGCTCTTGCCAACCTGCACCTAATGCACTCTGGAAGAAGGTAAGCAGGATACGTTCCTCCAGTGTGCCTTCCGTTCCAATAAATATCTCCCAAATCTCATATATGGGTGGGGTGCATGGAATTCACAGTTTGCTTTGGATATTCTTAAGCATAGTGATGGTTTTCCATGTGTCAGACACCCAGCAGGCCCCCCAAAATCTACAGATATATTTAGTTAGCTTCCATTCATATTCTATTCTTGGGTCAATCTTTCATCTGAGGTAATATGTGAGGTAAAAGGATAGTAATTCAATTTGAATTGTACCAAAAGGTTTTAATCAATTATGAAAATGATGAATACTAAATAATAATAAGTTTTGCATTTGACATAGCATCTTCCACATTGGGAGCTCATCACAGGATTTTACAGTAAAGTGCAGTGACTTTCCTTTGAGGACAAACATGGCAGCCAATTTGCACAGAGTAATCTCCCATAAACAGCTATAATGTCTGAAAATGTAAGAAGCTATCCTTAAAACAAAAAAGCTATCCTTTCAACTATAACTTAACATTGTTGGAATTGCCCCAAAATGGTCAAATGTGGATTGTCGTGGGGCTTGAGGGTGATCCATTACTCTGCTCCTTTCCAATAGAGCTGTTTATTAAGCAGAGTGCTGTCATCCCCTGACACCAGCATATATCTGATAGGTCCAAATTTCTCTTCCTTTCTGTTACCATGGCAACAGCTGCGGATGTTTTGCCTGCTAACCATGCGAACATGGAATTATTAAAGAGCATCTCTCTGAACGGCAGCAAAGTAGTTCGTATTAGCAGCAAGAGAGTGAGAGAGGAGGAAAAAAGCAAAGAGCACCTGCACACAAATTAATTTTGTGCCTTATTTAAGGGAGATGGAAAGCAGTAGATTGAAAGGTAAAAATCCATCCTTAAAATGTTCAGCTTTTCGGTGTGAATCTGAATCTTGGCTTGGAGGGTGAGGCCAGCTCCCTGCATTTCACCTTTTATTCAGTGGGTTTGTTTCCTCTTAAAATGGCTCAAAGGTGTGGCCACCTACAAATAGCAACCAAGGAAACAATGAACACCATCTTATTGACAAAGTGTAACTGCTAGACATTAATTGTTCTTTTGCTTGTGAAGAAAATGTTATTTTAGTCACAATGCTGTCTTGGATCAGTTGATAGAGGGATCTGTTTTGACCTCATTTATGGTATTGCATCATGTTTGCCAAATCTTTTGCTGTAAATGAACATAATAATAATAATAGTAATAATCCTTGCTTCTTTTTACATAGGGTAGGTGGGAAAAGGCTGGTAAATCCTGAAAGGATTGCTTGTAAAATAGCCAGCACAGACAAATTGTCTTCTTCAGTCCTGTAAATTTCTATGGGATTTATGGTTTCAACTTCACAATTAAATAATAAGAGATGAGAGGCTGCACTACACCTGAGGTTAGAGGGTAGGCAGGTTATTGGTAAATTAGATCACATTTAGATATGATGAGCAAGATATTCTCAATCACTAGAGAGAGGTATTTTTTGGTCAGCTGGATGTTTGAGGCATGTGGAAGCCCAAGACCATTCTTTGATATACTGATTATCCAAACCAGATTGATTGTTCCAGATATGTATACCATCTTCACATGGAAATTTCCTAGTATTTGGAATTAAATGCTCACTCTGGCCTTGGAGGGATGCACTCTGCTTGCTTAACTTGGGAGAGTGTTAGGTGTAGGTTGGCAAGAGCCAAGACTTGTGGACCCTAACATGTATGTTGGGGTAATGCTGGAGTTTAACCAGCCAAAACCATATTGAGACCACTGCCTGGCAAGTTTACTTGCATGTCCAGCTAGGACCACTCAACCCATCAGGGCCTGGACTTGCAAGGTGAACAGGAGCCAGGTGGGAATATTTGCTATTCTCAGTTTCTACCCTTCCAAGTCCTCCCAATTGGTAAGTCAAGTTTCCGTCAGCCAGGATACCAGTAAAGTCATGCAGCACTGGGACATGTATGACAAGAGCTTAGTTTAATAATCCTTGCATTTGTTATAGCACCTTATTACGTCTATGAGATGTCTCAAAGCACTTCACAGAATATACTATAAAATGACTGTATATTTTGTGGGCAAATTATAGTTTGTGTCAAGTGGACACTTACCAGAGTATCACAGATGAGAGGCAGAAGATGTTTCGAGAGAATCCAAGGGCAAATGACAAATATTATTCTTGGGTATGTGAGAATGAGGCAAGCATGCATTATGTAGCTGTCATAAAGAATCACTTCACAATCACACATTGTCTTTAAGGTGACCTGTTTGCATGTTCTGAATTATACATGTGGGGGTGTAAGGCCATCATTGCAGTGAGCCCATAGTTGATCTGACTGAAATGGCTGAGGAGGAAATGAGATGTCAAATAATGACATTTTAATAGCCTGAGAAATAAATATCATTTCACTAAAATATATATTGTGGAGGCCTATAACATATTGGTTAGAGCACTCCCTTGCAAGTGAGAGGTTCCTAGTTCAATTCCCGGGCAGGGCAAAACCTTACTTCCCTTACTCCACCAGGCCTCTGTTTACCTAGGAGTAAGTAGAAACCTATTTGTTAGTTGATTGGTGGATTGCATTCTGGGGGTAATAATCCATTAAAAAAATCACGACTATTTGTGGAACATAGTTGCATACAGTAGGCTCATGAGAGGTCATGAGTTATGGGTAGTTCAATGGTTTAGTTCCGGGACTGAATTGCTAGTACTGTGTATATTTTCTGTGAGTTTTGTGTGCTGTAAATTCAGGACGTTATTTGGCAAGCTCAGCAGAACTGAGTTGAAAGCAAAACAGATTGCTGATGTTGGGGAAAGTCTACATTTATCCAGCATCTCAGTTGGCAGCAGTGCAGATACTATCCTTTCCCAGTTTAAAGATAAATTCGATATAAATTCAGTACATTGTTTGGCCAATAACCCCCCAAATTAAATTGGTCCTTCATTTCATGACTATTGTGGGACTTTGCTGTGTACAAATTGTCTGGCGCACACCCCTACATCTAAAGCGCTATGAACAAATGCAAGGATCATCATTATTATTGTTATTATCATTATATGGATTGAGTATCCTCATCACTGTTGATATGAAATAGAATACAAGATTACATTTGTAAAGCGTCTTCCACATTGGGAAGATGTCTCCAGGCGCTGAACAGTTGGGTTAGTGTGGATTAGCATTCAAGTGAGGGGGGGCGCTGATGATAAGGGAGGGTGGAGGGCAGAGAAGATAGGAGGCAGGCTGAAGGCACGATCAAAAAGGAAGGTTTTTGATGCGTACTTTGAAGCAAGCAAGGGAGGAAACGAGATGAAGGGAATGTGGGATGGAGTTCCAGAGCAGGGGGGCAGAGAGGCTGAAGGCCCCGACCACCGATGGTGGGAGGGGGACATGGAGCAGGCTGGAACCTGTTGAATGGAGGGAGTGGACAGGTTGATAAGGGGTTAACCAGGTAGGCAGGGGCAAGGCCATGGAGGGCCCTGAAGGTGAGGAGAAGAATTTTGAATTCCATCCTCTGAGGGATGGGGAGCCAGTGGAGCTGGGCCAGTGTGGGGGTGGGGGTGGGGGTGATGGAGTCACGGGGCCTGGTGCGGGAGAGGACACAAGCTGTTGAGTTCTAGATGATCTGCAGCTTGTCGAGGGAAGATTTGGGAAGGCTGACAAGCAGGGCGTTTGCATAGTTGAGCATGGTTATAATGAAGGTATGTCCTCTGTCTATAGACACATTCAAGAGGAAGCTAGACCTTCACATGTGGGAAAGGGGAATAAAAGAGTATGGGAGGGAATAAGGAATGGGTGAAGATTTGTATAGGGTATAATATGACCTGTGTGGTATATCTGAGCTGATGACTGTAAAGATTGTTTAGAACAAATGTCAAATGGCTTAATCAATGATAAATTGTCATCAAGTCAAAGAATAGCTTGAACAATGGCGTTGGCAGTGAGCTCTAAGGATAGTTTGGGCAGCATGAAAGCATACAGTGGTTAACAATTCTTCTATTGAATCCATTGAGCTACTTTCACATGGCTTTGTCCTCCATCCTTTTTCAGTCAGAATAACTTGTTTTACAAGACAACAACAAATTACATTTAAAAAATTTAATTCAAAGACTTTTAAAGATCAAGACCTGTGCACTGCTCAATGATCTGTTGCTAATCATTAAGCCAATGTTTAGAAATCTACACTATGTACCTCTCTCCCCTCCCTCTCCACTTTTAAAGACCACTTTAAAATCTATCTTGTCGACCATACTTTTGATTACCTTTACCCCAAACACACTCCTCAATTCCCCACCCCCAGTTTAAAGGATCAGTCAGCTGTACAGAACACTCGATGTTGTTGTTCTTGCGGTACTCAAGTTATCTTTAGGGAGAAAATAATGCTGCCGAATAGATTTATGATGGTTTGTTTAATTAAATCTAATAAATCTAGTCTGTAACATAGTGCACCAAATGTTTTATTTTGACCATAGTTAGTTATTTCAACTTAGAAAAAGAATTAACCACATGAGGTATTTTTGTCTGCCTTGTGGATATAACTGGAGGCAAATTTGTACTTTTTTAGGGAATATCAAAATACTGTATCAACAAACTTATTCGCCTCTGTACGTTCTGTGTATTTTGGACTGGGACAAGTTATAACCCACAAGAAAGCTGTCTATAAATGCATTCAAAAAGAAGCTAGACCTTCAGACGAGGGAGAGGGAAATAAAAGGGTATGAAAGGGAATAAGGAATGGGTGAAACTTCGTGTGGAATATAAATACCCATACTGACACAAACAAGTTGGGCTAAGTGGCCTGTTTCCATACTGTACATTTTTTGTAATCATCAGATCTGCGCTTTGTCACATTGTCACACACCCACTTTAATAGATACCCAATTTGTTTGGATTGAAAAACTCAAATCACTGTGCTGGTGTCTGTTAATTCATTCCAAATTTAATATTCTGCTTGTGTGTACCTATTTTAGATAAACTATGACATTAATATGTTTTTAATGGGTTTGCATGATAAGGGTAAACAGGTGCAGCAAGTGTTGATCATATTCGAGTTATTCAGAATGCTAAAGTATAGACTTTTCAGCAGCAAAGCAATTACCAGCTCCATGCTAAAAGCACTTCAATGACAGTTAAATGTTGGTGCACAACAGGTTAAATGTGTGTCTCTAAGTATTTAAATCCATCATGTAATTGTACTGTAAATGTTCATCATTCATCTGCCCACAATTGGCCTCATCGCTGTTTGAGAGAACAATGCAGTTATTATCGCAAAAGCTGTAGGTAAAAGTGCAGGGGCAAGCTGAATTCTTCTTTAGCATTGACGCAAAAGTTTTTTTTGTAATGAATCATGTTGAACACTTGGGTTCTAGTTGCTTTCTCTTATTTTCTAAGTGGAAAATGGATTTGTTTTAAAAATATCCCAAAATGTTGTTTTCAAAATCCCCCCAAAATCCAGCTCATTCAAAATTTCGCCGCCCGCATTCTCACCCAACCAAACTTTACTCCCCAATTACCCCAGTTCTTGCCAAACTTCACTGGTTCCCTGACTCAAAGCGAATTGACTTCAAAATCCTCACTCTTGTGTTCAAATTATGCGCCCCTCTACATCTCTAACCTCTTCTCTCCTCGCAGCAGTATCCATTGCCTCCGCTCTACTGGGTCTGGCCTCTTCCTTGTCCCCTGAATCCTCCATTCCACGTTGGTGGACGTGCATTCAGCCACTACGCCCCAAAGCTCTGGAACTCTCCCCCTCACCCACCTTTCTTTCCCACTTTCAGGTTGTGCCTGAAGACTTTTCTGTTCAACTGCTCCTTTGGTCACCTTTTCCCCCTCCCACTGGCTCAGCCCCGAGCTCCGCTTTGTGAAGCACTCTGAGACGCCGTCTGGCGTGGAGGGCACTGTATAAATCCTAAGTTCTTGTTGTTTGTTCTTATCATTCTAACACGCATCTGAACAGGCAGATGGGATATTCAGATCCCATTTAAAGAACAACAACAACTTGCACTTATATAGTGCCCACCACGCAGGGCAGCATCTTAGAGCACTTAACAGTGGCGGAGCCTGATTCTGAACCGGGTGGGAATGGGACAGGGGAACAACACCATGCAGCGGTCTCCAACAATGACCTTGGGTGTCAGCCTAGTCTGTGAGATGGAGATCAGTGAGACAATAAGATGCCTTTTTGGCTGCTAAAGAAAGGGCCAGGAAAATGAAGGGCAACTGAAAGGCGGGAGTACATAAGGCAGAGAAAATTTAAGTAAAAGAAAGATTGAAGAAAAACTAAGAAACAAACTGTGAGGATATTGCTGCTAAAATAAAAGAAACAAGAGAGAATTAATATTGAACAACGTGACCAAAGTAGGGAGAACTCAGCTAAAAATTCGAAATGAGTTGCAAACTATTTTAATGTAAAATGACATTTCAGCAGTGGAAATAAGATTTTACCAAAAAAAATCCTTACATTCGCTATAGTGCCTTTCACATCAAGAGAACAGGGGACAGCTGGCCCGATGCCCCATCCTGAAGCAGATTATGCTGACCTTTGCAAATGTATGTGTTTTCCTGCTTCAGTCCAGGGACCTGCTCTCATGGTGGTTAGTGATAGTGCTGCAGATAATGAGGCTAGTAGGCCAGCTAATAATGTGAAATCAAAAATTCCATTGAATGCATTGTTTGCAAGTCACAAGGCAGACCAGAAATCCTGGCAAGACTCCAATTGTCCACACAAACAATCCCAAAACAAAAATAATTACGTTTGTGTAACATCTTTCACATCAGGAGGACGTCCCAGGTCACTGATTCGCGGAGGTTGGTGTAGGAGAGGACGGGGGCTTCAGAGTTCTGGATGATCTGGATTGCAGATGATCTGGATGGCACGGATATAGGGTAGAAAGGATAGTTGAGATGCCAAGGTTCCGGACTGCCTTAGCAAGATGGAATGCACAAACTTGTATGGTGATGCTGTCAGCACCTAAGGTATGAAGGAGCTGATGGGAGCCAACCAGGAGGGTCTCAGTCTTGTTGACATTCAACTGTAGAAAGTATCTCTCATCCAGGACATAGTCTAACAGCCATTCTGTCGGGGCACTATAGTGGTCCTGGAGTCAAGTGTGGAGGCAGAGTGATACAATTGGGTTTCATCTGCATGCATGTGGAAATTGAACCCCTGTCGGCGGGATTATGTCACCAATAGGGAGCATATAAATATTGAAAAAGAGGGGACCAAGGACAGAGCTCTGAGAAACGCCACACGAGATGGTGCTGGGGCTAAAGCAGAAGCTGTTTTTTGAGATGAAGTGGAGATGGTGTGAGAGGTAGGATCTGAACATTCATGGGCAAAACCTTGAAGATTGAGGTGAGAGGAGAAGTGGTGCTAGCGCAGAGGCAACTGGGTGGATCAAATCGACTTTGATTTGGAGGAAGCCAAGCATCTCCTCTCAGTTGGCATTCGAGGTGAGGATGGGCATGAGTAGGTGGGCCAGGTGGTGATGGAGAAGAGGAGCCTGCGGTTGTCCTTGGCCTCCCGAGATTGGCTGAGAATAGAAGGCCGATTTAGCGGAGGTGAGGGCAGAGAGGTAAGAATTGATAAGGTCTAACCAGATCTGCTGATGGACAGTTAGACAAGAATTTAAACATTTGTTCTCAATTGACAAGTACTTTTATCCAGCACTGCTCAATAACTGAGGTTCAGATTTGTATTTAATATTGTATAATAATATATTAAGAATCTTTGCATTGATATAATGCCTTAGCACATCGAGATATTTCGAAGCACTTCATATTTGTAGGCAAACTGTAGACAAACTCAGCAGCCAATTTGATGACAGCAATGTCCCACAAACAGCTATGAAGTGTGTAACTGTCGTCGGAAATTTCTGTGTGTAAATTTGCTGCCACGTTTGCCCACAAAAAATGCAGTCACTAAACTACACTTTGAGACATCTTGACATAATAAAGCACAAGTCAAATATAAGGATTTTTATTATTATAAAAAATATAGTTTGCTGTAAGACATTGGCTTGTAATGGCATTTATGTAGTTTTGTTACAGTTCTGATTAAGATTATTTGGGAGCATTTACATTGAAAACTAAGGAACATACAGCAAGATGTTAAAAATGAACACATATGCTTCTGTTTTCCACTTGAAAAAGGATCTTTTAAAAATAGTCTGATTGGTACCTTGGCTCTACGTCTTCCTTAACCACACAGCCGGAAGCCTACAGTGGACTGACTCACTGCTTAACATTCAGCTCCATTTTCATTCTATCCTTGAACTCCACTATAGCATCTGCTGAATTCTAACATTCTTAATAAGGAAACCTTGCCTAACTTATTATAAGAACTTATTATAATAATAATTCTTACATTTAATATAGTATGTCATTGAGATGTCTCAAAGTGCTTCACAGAATATACTGTAAAGCCAATTGTCTATGTTTTGTTAGTGAAACTTGGCAGCCAATTGTGCTGCAGTTTAACTGCAGTTAAACAATCGTGGATTCAGTGACAAAATTATTTTTATAATTAAATATTTAGTTTGAAGGGATTATTACTCCCGGAAACGTGATCCGGCAATCGACTAACAACCATGTTCCTGTAAAACTGCTAGGTAAACAACAACAACAACAACAATTTACATTTATATAGCGCCTTTCACGTCGGGAGGACGTCCCAAGGTGCGAGAGTAAGGAAACTTGCCAAAGATGTTGCCCTGTCTGGAAATCGTACCCAGGTCCTCTCACTTGCGAGGCGAGTGTTCTAACAATTACAATTAGTTCTTGATTAACGCCATAGTTGTGTTCTTGAAAAGTGCGACTTTAAGCGAAACGACGTTAAGCAAACCCATTTTTCCCATAAGAATTAATGTGCAAACTGGAGTTAGGTTCTTTTGGACATTTTTTATAAAACAAATCTTTAAAAAACATTATAAGTTAAAATACATGTACATTCATAAATATAAAATATAAAAAATATATATTTAAATAACATAACTCTCACCTGAGATGATTGTGGAGTTTGCTTGTAGAGGTGGGGTGGAGGGGCGAGTGGTGGAGATATTGGGACGAAGGGGCAGGATCAGGATGGGTGCTGCGTAAGAATACCGTATGTTCAGCGTCAATATATGCCTACGCTACCCAAAGTAGTTTGTTTCCACCCGCTGGCGAACAATGTAATAGCGAACGTTGCGCCATTAGATGGATATACAGTTAACCCTTGTCGATCGCAGGGGTTACGTTCCAGGAAAACTGCGCAATCGGTAAAATTGCATTGGATAAGGTTAACAAGTAATGGGAAAAGGGGGTTAGGGGAATCCAGCCATAGGCTGCCCACCTCAAGCCTCCAGGCACATCCACACACGATCAATGCAAGGTACGTACTGAGACGGCTACAGCCGGCTGGCCCACTCCTCGCTCCCCCCCCCCCCCTCCCCCCCGGTCGGAATGCACTCTTGGGAAAGTCCAATGTCTCTTCGGCTTTGGAGCATCCTGATGGCATTGCATGGTAAACAGAAGAGACAGAGAGAGCATAAAGAAACAGCAATAAAGCAATAAAAAAAGCAATAAAACCACAGCTAGGCTAAATTATTTTACCTTTGGTCCTGGAAATGTTAGGAGACTCTCTGTCTCTTCTGTTTACCATGCAATGCCATCAGGATGCTACGAGGCCGAAGAGTCATCGGACTTTCCCAAGGGTGCATTGTGTGCGGGGCCAACCAGCCGAGGAAACATCGGATTTAGTTGGGAGCTAAATCCTAAATAGTGTGCATGCGCGCGGGGGCCAGCCAGCGCGTATACGCAAGTGCGCAAAAAAGTGACTCTTTGTTTTTGGCGGGTATGCTTGAATTCGCAATCGATAAAGTTACGTTCGACGAGGGTTAACTGTATGTTCCCCTATGTATCAACAACACAATAACGAAACAACGTTAACTGAATCAATGTTAAACGAGGTCTACCTGTACATCCCTTAGGATGTACTTTACTGCTGTAGAAATTTGAGATGATGAAATCAATATTAAGTTCTTGCAAGTAAGCCGTTCAGTACAAGTTAGGTTTGCAAAACAACTTTTAACATCAGAAGAGAACAATTTTCTGTTAGTACTTGTCTTGAGAATGGAATTCTGTGCGCTGAAATTCTTTACTACAATACAGTACAAAATTACATTAGTATAGCACCTTTCACTTTGGGATGATCTTCTCATGTTGGCTTCCATAACAACCTCAAGAACAAGTTGCAGTTGTATAGCACCTTTCACTTTCGGATCACATGTCAAAGCAACAACAACAATAATAATAATCCTTGTATTTGCTGCAGCACTTTTCAACAACAGCTTGCATTTGTATGGTGCCCTCCATACAGGGTCATGTCCAGAGGTGGCCATAAGCACAGTCGAAGTGGACCATTCAGATGAGATATTAAGTATAAGTCCTGTCTTCCTGTCCAGTTGGATGTTAAAGATTTTATGGCGTGACTCAAAACGAGAAGGAAATTTCTCCTGTTCTTGGCCTCCAGATATAATTGGTCATTCATTTCATGACTCATTGTAATATTTTGTTGTGTGTAAATTGTCCTGTTCACTTACATAATACATAGTCACTGCATTCTACATTAATGTCTTATGAAGTATAGTAAAAGCCTGTTTATCCGTGATCTGATCAACCGTAACTTCCGTTAACTGGATCTTATCTGGCACATTAACCAGATCTTATCCGGTACAATCACATTTTTTCCCCCCTCGTATCAGTATTTCGGAAAGCTGCTACTAGTGCCTAAAAGTGGCGCTGCTGTTTTTTTCCCTCACAGAGTTCAGTACGATTACCTCTGAATGCTGCCGGTAGGTAGTGCACTTACGGGTTTGAGAGAGAGGCAGGGAGAGAGAGAGGGCAGGGGGGAGGGGGATGAGGAAGAGGGAAAGACGGAGGGGGGGAAGAAAGAGAGGGAAAGAGGGGTGGGGGAGAAAGAGAAAGGTGGGGGAGAAGAGGGAGGAAAGGGGGGTAAGTTGATTAATTTAGATGGAAAATGAGAGGAGTGGAGGGGTTGGATTGGAGCCCTTGAGATGCCAGTGTGTGTGTGTGTGTGTGTGTGTGTGAAAGAGAGAAAATAAAAAAAAGAAAGTACCCTTTGATTGTGTGCTGTGTTTATAGACTGCAATTGATACTTATTGCTTAATTGATAAGTATCCATACAGTATTCTGTTATTATTTAGTCTATTATTAATATGGTATGTTTAAAAAAAAGTAATTAGAATGTTTTTTTAAGTTTTTTTTTTGTGTTGGGTTTTCGGCAGCTGTCCACCCGAATATCTGGCACGCAGTTTAACTGGCATTGGCCAGGTCCCGAGGGTGCCGGATAAATGGGCTTTTACTGTACTTTGAAACATCCTCTCAATATGAAAGGCACTATTTGAAATATAAAGTTTATTTTCCTCAATTATTTATTGTTATGTACGTTTTTACGTTTTTGACTCACGTTTAAGGAAAAACAATGCGACTTAGAGCCTAGACTTGTGTGAAGCCTTGAAAGTTGACTTTGTTCTCATTACAAAGGAGGAGGATTGAGGGTAGAACTTGATACATATCTTTGAAATTATGATTTGGTTGGAAGCAGACTTATCAGTGGAGGCTCTTTATAGAGCAGCGTCAGCCGTCAGGGTGTGTCTTTTTGCATTCAATGTTTTTCTTACTCAAGCTCTGCTTCCAAGGGAAGTAACTGTCCCGAGCTGGCAGAACATTCAGGTAGTGGAGGAGAAGTTTTCCTTTGGGTTCACTTTTTCCAAAAAGTATTTTTCTAACTTAAATGCCGTTTTTGTTCTCTGCTGGTATCATTGCATAAGTAGCCCACTTTCTTTCAACAAGTACGGCCTACATTTCAAGTCAATCATTTTTAAGGATATAGTCTAGATACACCAGGGTACAATTTGGATGTGCTGGTGAGTGGAACAATTTACCATGAATATTTTCCCTGCCTGAAAGAATATAGCTGGCACAACGAACGTTAGGGCCAGTAACTATAGTAACTTTACTCTGAAGTGTTCTCACTAAATGTTTCCACTCAATAATAGGTTCATATAAGCAAACCTTTTGTTTCTTTGTTGCAGTTACTGTACTTTAAGATTGGCATGGTTTTCTTTGTCTCTTGGCAATGTAATAATAATAATATTCCCACGAATAATAACAATCATTTAATTTTTATAGCTCCTTAGTCAATTGTTGAAACATTTCAAACAACTTTAGAATTTACTGCAGAGTGTAGTGACTGTGTATTTGTAGGTGAATATGGCAGCCAATTTCCACATTACAAACTCCTATGATTAATTTTATTTGTAAGATTTGTTGGCCTAAACATTGTGAGCAACTCCCTTGCTTTCAATTCTTGCAATTGGATATTAATAATAATCCTTGCCATTTATATAGCACTTTTCACGTCTTCTAGACATCTCAAAGTGCTTTACAGAATATACTGTAAAGTGAATTGAGTGTATATTTGTGGGCGAAATGCGGCAGCCAATTGCGCACAGCAGTGTCCCACAAACAGTCGTGGATTGAAATGACCAATTTATTATTGTGGGTTTTTTTTGGGGAGAGATTATTATCAGGCGTGTGGAGTAAGGAAACTTGCCCAAGGTTTTGCTCTGACCTGCTTTGATTCAAAACACAGGTCTCATGTTTGTAGGAGAGTGCTCTAACCACTGAGCTACGGGACTCCAATCTTTAACGTCCAACTGAACAGACTTCAGACTTTAATTGTCTGATGAAAGGAGGGATGTATTTAATATAGTATCTATTCAAGTGGATCATCTGCCTCTACTTAATAATTTTTAAATACTGTATAATAATAAATAATAATAGTCCTTGCCTTTGATATAGGTCCTTTCATGTTGGGAGGAATCTCAGAGCACGTCTCAGAATTCACTGTAAATTCCATGGCTATTTGAGGGACGTTGCTGTGCGCAATTTAGCTGCTCATTTTGCCAAAAAATACAATCACTTTGCTTTTCAGTGAATCCTGTTACGTGCTTTGAGACTTTTTAATATGAAAGATTCTATATCGACAACAACAGCAACTTGCACTTATATAGCTCCCTCCACACAGGGTAGTGACACAGAGTGGCGGGGCCTGACTCTGAGCCTAGGGCAAAGGGGAGGTGGCTGTAAGGACAGTCAAAGTGGAAGGTGTTCAGGTGGGATTTGAAAAAGGGATTATTATTTTATAATCCTTAAGTAATTCACAAATGTAAGGATTATTATTATTATTACTGGTGCCAAACCAGTAAAAGAATGGTAACATTTAATTTAGAAAGCCATCCACAACAACTCGTTTTCAGAGTCAAGCATTTTTTAAAGTCCTTAACATACTGACAGAGCTATCCAAGCACTTTGTGTATATGACAACATTGAAACAGAACTAGGCCATTTAGCCCCTCATGTCTGTTCCGCTATTCTATAAAATCATCGCTAATCTGTACTTCAATCCGAATTACCTGCCATTGCCTCATATCCCTTGATACCCTGACCTAACAAATAGCTATTCACCTCAGTCTTGAAAATTTGCGATGTCCAGAATGTGTTAATTTCACGACCCATTTCACAAGTGGAGTTATATGCTAATAAATGCAGAAAAAGTGATCAGCTTTGTAACATCTGTTATGGGATGTATTGGAAAGGAGAAACATTCTGTTTGTCTGTGCAGAGCCCAGGGTGAAAGGTCCTCCCCACCCAAACTGGCTTGAATTAATTTGGACAGATTCGGAAATGTTTTCCAATCCATTGTGGTTTCAGTCCATTTCAGTCTTTGGAAATAAATCCAAGTGACAGCTAACTAGGAGTTTGATGTTAAGCCAGGATGAGTTTCTAGATATGAAAGTTTGTGCTGCAATGTCATTAGTTTGGTTGTGAGGTTTCAAACTTGGATCTCTTTAATCCCTCAGAAACAGTTTGATTAAGTTTCACAGTGAAGCTGCTGCCTCTTACATTCCCACAAAGAGGATTGTTTTCTGTATTCAAATATTTGATATACTTTTTAAAAAGCTTGGTCTCCAAGATACATTCACAACACTCTATTTTAATTTCCTGTGAAGCAGTTGGAGATATTTGACAAATTGATAAAGCTCTGTGAAAAATGTAAGGATGATTATTATTGTTATTTCAGTATTTTTGTCAGTATTTTCTTTGAAAACAGAATTTCAGTGTTGGAATTGTTTTCTTTCCACTTAGGAGATTGGCAATGCTGAGAAACTGTTTCCAAATCATTTCTTAATCCTCCACGCCCATCACAAGCCCGCTGAATCAGTCCACTGTGATACATCAGGTTTAATTTCATTTTATAGCTGAAATTCCATCTGTAAGGACACTTTGTCTTAAAATGTAAGATAATAATAACTAGAGAACTGTGAAAAAAATGTTTTAATTATCAATTATCAACCTTAATTTGGACACTGGTTTGTTTCCAGACTAAGTAAAAGTTAAGATGGGATTTGGCAATCTTTCACAATCATACATTTTGTGCCCAAATAATTCTAATAACTCTTATATCTGGTATAGTGCCTTTCATGTCAGGAGAATGCCCCAAAGCTATTCACAGGATGTACTGGAAAGTGCAGTGATTGTGTGTATTTTTGGGGCAAACGCAGCAGCCAATTTGCTTGGCAAACTTTTGACTTGTGAATCTCACTGACTGAAGCTCTGCATTTCGTGATTAAACCATGTCAATAGGCAGCATGAAAAAACTGAATCTTATAGGTGCTAGATTTGTCTGTTGATGATGCATGTAAACAAGCTGATATTTGATTCAGAGATTTTATTGTTCATTTAGTTTTAATTTCCTAAATCCTGGTCCTCACATTCAAAGCCCTTCATGGCCTTGCCACACCCTACATCCACGATCTCCTAACCCATTACCAATCCGCCCGCCCCCTCCGCTCAGCAGGCTCAGGCTTGCTCCATGTCCCCCGACCCACCCATCCTACCATTGGCAGGGGATCCTTCAGCCACTCTGTCCCCAACCTCTGGAGCTCCATCGCGGAGTCCCTCCACCTCGCCCCCTCCCTGGCCTCCTTCAAGTCCTGCCTCAAGACCCTCCTCTTCAATGGCTCATTGACCATACCAAATCCCTCCCTTTCCCTCCACCCTCCCTGTTCCCAGCTCGGGTCTGAAACAATGACTGTCCAGTGCCTTATG
This sequence comes from Hydrolagus colliei, assembly GCA_035084275.1. Taxonomy (NCBI): domain Eukaryota; kingdom Metazoa; phylum Chordata; class Chondrichthyes; order Chimaeriformes; family Chimaeridae; genus Hydrolagus; species Hydrolagus colliei. The sequence continues at coordinate 88,898,587 of CM068743.1, forward strand.
ACGTCCTCCTGACGTGAAAGGCGCTTTGCAAGTGTAATTTTGTTGTTGTTGTTGTTCCTTGTTTCAAAAAATAATCTGAGTGGAAGCATACATGCAAATAAGCCATGTGGTGTAGTTTTCTTTATCACTGTTGTAGATTATGCTAATACTGTATTGGAGAATAATAGAGCAAGGCCGAATTTAATAATAACAGTAATAATCCTTGTAGAGGATTTGATACAGTGCCTTAACATATCTTTGAGACATCTCAAAATGTTTCACACGATTTACTGTAAAGCGTAATGACTATATTTGTGGGTAAATGCGGCAGCCAATTTAGACACATACTGCCATGGTTTGGGCGAGGATACCAGGAGAAACTCCCTTCTCTTTTTGAATAGTGCCATGGGATCTTCAACATCCACCCAAACAGGCACAGATGGGACCTATGATTAGCATCTCATCCAAAAGACAGCTCCCTGAATGTACTGAGGGACCAAGAATGCGGAATGATTAAGAACACTGTTTGTTCGGGTTGTTTGTTCTTCTTCAGTGCACACAATCGCTTACAGAAAGGATACGCTTTAATGGGATCCATTTAATTAGAGCTATTTCCACTCAAATTAAAGCATTAATGCCAGCCTGGTGACAGCCTTCTATTGGCAAGGGGAATTAAAGCAACTTTTGCTGGATGATCAGAAAAGGCGTAGCCACCTTTGTTCAATCACAGAATGTCTGTAATCTGATAGCATAGCTGGGCATCACGGAATCCACATGTAGTAGCTGAATTAAATATTGTTCCTTCAAATCCTTCAGGGATGTTTGAACTTAATCCCTGACCGGAAGATCAGACAAATTTCAGATTTCATTTTGCATCTGTCTCATTTGATATTTTTTTTAGTGGTAGGAAAACAAGCGTTGGGCCTTCGGTCCTCTGTTTGCTTTAACTCTAATAATAATCCTTGCATTTGATATAGTGCTTTTCACATCTTCTGGACGTCTCAAAGTGCTTTAACAGGATATACTGTAAAGTGAATTGACTGTATAATAGTGAGCAAAACACGGCAGCCAATTGCACATATCAGTGTCCCACAAACAGTCATGGATTGAAATGACCAATTTATTATTATTATTATTGAGGGATTATTATCAGGCGCATGGAGTAAGGAAACATGCCCAAGGTTTCACCCTGCCTGAAATTGAACCCAGGTTTCTCACTTGCAAGGCAAGTGCTCTAACTACTGAACCACACAGCTTTGGAGTTGATCGTGTATGCGTGATGTGTCTAATGCCTTCTTCTCCCTGTGTGCAGGCAGTGAAGCTGACTTCAGTTCTTCCAGCAGCACCGGCAGCATTTCTGCACCTGAAGGTCTTATGTCCAATACAGGCAGCAAGCGGAGCTCAGCCTCCCGGAGGTAGGACACACTTTCACCTAATCTACTCACTCACACAATGATGAACAAGACTTCAGATGTTATCTAACATGGGGAGGTGGAAGGGGTGGGGATGAGATCTATACTTGTATAAGAAATTCCATCAGTTTTTTATTTCCTCTTATTAATGTAAGCATCCTGAATTTAGCTTATTCTTAAACCTCGCCTTAATTTCAAAGCTGTTTGTCTGTATAAGATTCTTTTAAGATGCCTAAAAAACAGCTTCAAAATTAAAACTGCGATTAAGATTTTTTTCCAAATTAGGGATGCTCTGAAATGCTACTTAAATACAGTAATCCCAGATGGTATTTCTTCCCCACGGTGTAATTGATCTAAACCTAAATTGTACATTATTTTCACTTACCAAACGGTTGTTATGTTGATGAAGGGGCTGCAGAATTCGTAAATGTAACAGAGAGAGAGGTGAGTGAATGCTCGTGTGTGTGTCTCCATTGTCTTTTTTTCCCCATAATATGTGTTTTAAAACTGCTATTAGAGGCAGCATAAGAGCAGAGAATGTATTGAGATTCCCCTAATAAATGATAGTGAAATAAAACGATAGCATGCAGTACCATTGTATTAGCAGTAGAATGGTCTTACAGTCTATGGGCAGCACGCCCCAACCCCCCAACCTTCCCACACATGACTTCGCTGGAGCTGTAGAGGCTGCCAGCCACAGAGGAATAAATTATTGTAATTGTTTCATTTTGAATAGGACACCATTTCCGGCATTTCTGGGATAAGGCCACTTGCAAGCTTTAATAATAAATAAATTATAATCCCTGCATTCAATATAAGATCTTTCACATCAGCAGGCCTTCTTAAAGAACTCCACTGGAATTTACTACTAAGTGTAGTGACTATTTGTAGGCATAGGCAGCAGGCAATTTGCACATAGCAATGTCCCACACACGTCTATGAAGTGAATTACCAGTGTTATATTTGGCCGATTGTTGACCAGGACACCAGGAGAAACTCCCTTTTCCTTTTGAATAGGGCCACAAAATCTCTGACCAACCTGAATAAGCATGCAGGACTGTGGTTGAATGTCTTTTCGAAGGATGGCGCTTCCAACAATACAGCATAACCTCAGCACTGAATTGGAATATCAGCCTGCAGTATGAGTTTATAATCTGGTATAGATTTCAAATACCCCAGTAAAAAACTCAACTGGCAATAATTTACAACCTTATCCACAGGCGTGCAGCCACGCCATGCATCCAGTCGGTTTAAACTTTAATCCATTTAGAAAAATCTGTTTTAATTCACAGCTTCCTTATTTTTGCTCCTGTCCCTCATAAGCACTCTTTGAGAATTACAGCCTTCATTCTTCTGCATCCATATCAAATCACAAATCCAGGATTACAGCTTTGTTTTATTTTAAGTATAATGTACTTGTGCACGTGTCTTCATAGTCCTGTTTATTTCTATGACAACGGAAGAGTCAGCAACCCGATGCTGATCTGGAATGGGGAGAGGGGCACGGGAAGAAGCATATTGCTAACTCCAGTTTGCAAATAACTAAGTACTGTAATATGATGTAACATTCTCTTGAAATAGAACCAAAACTACAGGAATGATTGCTCACTCTACTGCCTTTTCTTAGTCTTCCCAGACTGTGGGACACATTCCATGGATCAGTGTCTATTGGTCTGGCTAATTGAAACCCTTAAATAGCAATTTATAATCCTTGCAATTGATATAAACACATTGTTGAACATCTCAAAGCATTTCATAGAATTTACTGTAAAGTGTAATGACCCTGTATTTGTTTGTAAATATTTACAAACAATTATCACAACACAATGTGCCGCACATTTCATAATGTCAGCCTGGCAGAGTTGGCATTCTTGCCTCTGAGTCAGAAAGTTGTGGGTTTAAGCCCCACAGTCTAGGCTGATGTTGAACCAATGTCCCATTTACCCACGCAGGTGGAAGTTAATGGTCTCGTAGCAATATTGAAAAAGTTAAGGAAGGTTCTTCCAGTCCTGTAACTCGCTGGTTAGAGCACTCACCTTGCAAGTGAGAGACCTGGGTTCGATTCCCAATTGGGCAAGTTTCCTTACTTCACACGCCTGATAATAATCACTCAAGAAAAAAAACAGTAACTAATTGGTCACTTCAATCCACGATTGTTTGTGGTACACTGTTGTGCACAATTGTCTGCGCATTTGACCCACAAAATATACAGTCAATTCACTTTATACTATATTCTGTGAAGCCCTTTGGAAGTCTAGAATACGTGGAAAGCACTATATCAAATGCAAGGATTATTATTATTATACAGAACCAGGTTCCACAAGCTCATCATCCCTATCCTTGATAGTCTGCAACTCAACTAGCCCCCCATTCACGATGCATCAAATTCAAGATGCTTATCCTCACATTCAAATCTCTGGTAGACCTCGCTGTCCTGTGCCTATCACTCCCTTTACTCAGCAAACACACTATGACTGATTGTGGGACACTGCTGTGCGCAATTTGGCTGCCACGTTTCGCCCACTAATATACAGTTACTTTTCCTACTATTCTTCATCCTGCCCTGATCCTTCCCACCCTGCTCTTGTCCTACCTGACTGTACAGCGCCTTGGGACGTCCTCTCGACGTGAAAGGCGCTATATAAATGTAAGTTTTGTTTGTTGTTGTTGTTTGGTCTGCTTCACATTCCCCGACCACTCTTCCACACCATCAATGAGTACGCTTATAATCTCTGCTTTCTGGAACTCCATCAAGGAGTCCCTCATGCTTGCCCTCTTCTTCTAAATCCACCTGAAGACCTTTATCTTCAACTGTGCTATCACTACTTTTCCCCATAAGCTAAACCCCGCCCTCCCCCCACCCACATGCTATTATTGAATTGATATTCATAAAAGGTGAAGCCAGGGCACCGGTGAGAAATGAAATGGGAGAAATCCACTCCAGACGTGATGGATAAGGGTTTACCTGCAACAATGACAACTTGCATTTATTTAACGCCCTTCACACAAGATAGACTCGGAGCACTGCAAAATAATGAACTGGAGGTTTAAGCAGGAAATATTGGGGATTTGGGTGCAAGAAAGTAACCAAAGTAGGTGAGAAGCTGTCCTGCATGAAAGGTCATATATACATGCAAGATGTCATTGTTCAAAACTCATATCAAGCTGATTGGGATCTAAATTACCACAAATTCTACGAGCACTCCTTAATTAAGGACCCCAAACAGGATGTCCTGATAAACATTTTGCTCCAGTATATGAAGATGTTGGGTGTTCTCTTGAGTTCTGGGATATTGCATTCCAGTGTGTTAGAGCCTGTTATTGACTAGCAGTGCTGTGACACACTGCAGTGTATAATAGTAATAATAATAATAGTAGTAATCCTTGCATTTGATATGGCGCTTTCACATCTTATCGACATCTCAAAGCACTTCACAGAATATACTGTAAAGTGAATTGACTGTAGATTTGTGGGCAAAACACGGCAGCCAATTCCGCACAGTAGTATCCCACACAGTCGTGGATTGAAATGACCAATTTTATTATTGTGTTTTTTTTGGGACGGATTATTATTAGGCATGTGGAGTAAGGAAACTTGCCCAAGGTTTCTCCCTGTTCTGCCTGGATTCGAACACATGTCTCATGCTTGTAAGGCGAGTGCTCTAACCACTGAGATACAGGAGCTCCGTATGTGAGTTGCTGGACTTTGCTGCTAGTTAGAAATTATGTAGACTGATTTTTTTTATAATCCTAGATTAATGTTTAGAAGATTTACTCATAACTGAGGCTTCACTCATTGGTTTTCATATACTCCCAAATTTACTAATTGGATTACAGATTTGGAATCTACTCTTCCTTTTCCAGTATTCTCCATACAGTATTTTGATAGAGTAATTTCCTAACAGTGGTCGGTACATCAACAAAAACAATGTCTGCTTATTATATTGAATCCTTCTTTTAATAATATAATATAATAATAACCCTTGCTTTGATGTAATGGGTTTCACTTCAGGAGAATGCCTCAAAGCATTTCATAAGATTTGTCTGGGTATTTTGTAGGAAAACTTGACACTTGACAAAGGCAAAATGGAATCCCCAAACTGCAGTGGTATAAATCTATTTAAAGTCTAGAAAATAGTGGTATCTTTATCTAATTATTTGATTCCTATTGCTTAATTTGGGTATTAGTCAAATTATATTGCAACTGTATGTTTAAAAAAAATTACATTTAGTACTGGCCACGTCATTTAGTTATCGTTAGAAGAGCACCAAACCATTCCAGAAGAGATGGTAATACCGTCTTCTAGGGTCCGTCGATATGGAAATTTTCCGATTTAGATATATCGATGGGCTCATATCGAGCTATACCGAAATATCGATATTTTCGGGTTTTTCGTACTGCGCATGCACGCGTGGCACGCGCATTCTGTGACTCTCACTCTCTCCATCTCTGTGTTTTTCTGTCTGTGTCTCTCTCACATTCCCCCCATCTCTATCTATCTGTATATTATCAGATCCACCCCATCTCTCCCCCCACCCCACCCCCCCCCGCCGCCGTCCCTCTCTCCTCCCCCCCCCGCTGTCGTCCCTCTCTCCCACCCCACCCCCCTGTCGCCTCTCTCTCCCCCTCACTCCCCCCCAGCCGTCTCTCTCCCCCTCACCCCCCACCCGGCCGTCTCTCTCCCCCTCCCCCCCCCCCCACCCAGCCGTCTCTCCCCCCCTCCCTCCCAAGCCGTCTCTCTTCCCCTCCCCCCCCCAGCCATCTCTCCCCACCTATTCGAGGACTATGAATACAATATGGCGGCTTTGCACCTCGGTCTGTGCATTGTGTATAGAGATGAGCATTCTGGGTCTTGTAGTTCAGTGTGCGCGAATTCCGATTTTTTACCTCGATATATCGATTTTTCGATATATTGATATTTTTGAAATGCCTATATCGGCGTATCGATATGAAAATTATGTCGGGTTTTCGCGATATATCGATATATCGCCAGACCCTACCGTCTTCACATTACTATAATCAGTTGTTTCTTAAAGGAGTCCAAAAATCTTGGCCTCAAACCACCCTTTCTGGAAATGGAACTATAACACTCGGTACATTTCCTTTCCATGCGCCTCATCCTTGTTTTCTCTTATCTCTCCTTTGTGGAATCAAAGATCCTCTGTCATTCTTGGAGATAGATGTTTTTTTGAACTACACATGTTCTGCTGCTTCCAGCAGGGAGATTTCCATAGTAGACATCAAGTAGCCAACATTGATTACAATTCATATATATATCCTTTAGCTTTCTCTTGAAAGGAGTCTGTTCTGCTTATCTTTGAGAGCAACTGTCTTAAAAAGCTATCTCCCAGTATCTCTGTAGAAGATATCACAGTGCCATTCAATAAATGTACACCACAAGCACCTCTTCTCCTCCACATCCACACCTTTCGCCATCAGATTGCTTGTATTACTTCACTGTTTTCATCAGATGTCTGTCTCTTGGTCTATACAGAGGAGTTCTTCTACTAACCTGGTTCCTCAGGTAGGAAAATAATGTGTGTGTGAGCTATCATGAAGTTTGCCTTTCTGAAATGTATGATTTTAGCATTGAAAAATACATTGCTTCAACTTGATCAACAGTACAATGAATGGTCTTGTTTTTATCAAATTGCCAGCCGTGGTGTTTACGGAAGAAGTAATGCTCCCAGTGGCCATAAACAGCCAGGGAGCCCAATCATTCCCCGGGAGAAGGATGCTGTTTTGAGCGTCTATCGAAATACAGCCGGAATCCGGGATACCTATGGAGCTTCATCTCGCAGTAGCAGCAGTAACTCTGGTTCATACAAGGGCAGTGACAGCAGCCCAACTATCAGGTATGTTATCTCCAACAGACATTTATGCAGGAATACAACAATAGCAACAACTTACACATTTTATAGGGCACTTCATGTTGGACAATGAATGTCTCGATAGCAGGTATATATATTAGATCCAGCAAATTATCACCTCGTCAAGAAATCTCACCAAGCATTTCACAGGGTATACCATGAAGTGGAGTGACTGTATTTTGTGAGTGAAGAGCGCTTTACAATAGCAGGTATACATCCGAGGACCACTTACAAACACATGCACACACACAATTGCTAACATACACTCACATTCACACATGTTAACTCTCATACACCCACAGTCATTCACATGAGCAATCACACACTTTCACAATCAATCATACACATATGAATATACACACATACATCTTTTCTCATGAAATTGTCTGTTTTGTTGCTGTTTGTAAGTGAAGGGTCATATCAACTGGCTCTGGTTAAGCTTTATTTTGCCTGGTTAAAAATTAAGACCGTATGTTCTGTACTTTGTGTACAACTGATTCCACAAAGCCTCATCAAAGTTTTAAATACTTGAGCAGCCAAACTTCAAGCGAAGATTTGTCTAAATTATACATTTAACAGCTACTCGTTTCTTAATCGAATAGCAGTTTATTTTACCGGTTTCTTTATTTTAATGTTGTATAGACTGCAAATGTTGCTTTGCAAATAAAAAGTAAGATACTTCACCTCCCCTCCCTCCCCACCCCCACTCTAAAAGATGATGTGTTCCATTTCTTTGCCAGGAATGCTAGCTTGGAATAGTGTTTTTGGCCTCCTGCTGTAGAAAACAGGCTGCCCAACCACACATTAATGATAGTGTTCTCAGTGGACATGTCCATTGTTGTATCTGACCCTGGTTAACCTTGAGTGCTGCAGAACTAATCATCTGAGGATGAAAAGCACTGTATGATTGTAAATCGAACAAAAAGGAACATTTGAGAAGATTAGTTTAACATGAAGGTGAATTTAATCTTAAATCTAAAAAGATTTATGTAAATACTCTTTGTGCTTGCAATTTGACTGGGTTTCCTCCTTGTATCAAGAGGTAAAATTATTGTTGAGGCATTCGTACATAGTACCAGGGAAGAGTATTGATGCTAGAACAATTAGTTTCATGGTAAAATCCTGAGGTGCAAATGACTTTAGTTACTGCATTACTCCCATTAGATCAGCTGATTGATTTTTTCAATATTTCCAACTCCTTCACCTCCAAAAATGCAGCGAAGTCTATGTTGGTGTATAGGTGCATGTTGTCAGCTGTCCCGTCCTATGGTATCTCTCCCTCCTTCAGAGGGAGGTGATTAGAATTTGGAGTTGAACAGGGTACAAGGTGACATGTTTGGCAATGGAACGGCAGAATTGAGTCAACACTTTGTGGTGGTCTCAGTAATCCAGTTCCTGAGCTATGCAGTTCCTAAGTACTGCAGGACACTGCTGATGACAGCCGAGCGGCCATACTCATTGGCAGGACTTGGAGGGACGAGGTATCACTGGGAGCAGGGATTCTTCCCACTCAGTGTTGGGTGGTGCTAGCTAGACACCAGCAGGAAGTTTGCCAGACAATGCTCAATGCTGGTTAAACTCTACATGTACCTCATCGCACACTCCTTGGTCCTAAGCCTTGGTTTTTGCCAATCAGCAGACTGAGCAGAGATTGGCATTCAAGCCTGTAGCCTCTCCAGTAGTCTTTGAGCTATTCTGCATCTTACTCATCATGCCAGCAATGATGATACAATAGTTTGTTTTTGTAAAACTAGAAAACTTTTATAAATGTGAAAGAAAATTGTTTCAGTAGCTTAAGCAGGTAGCACACATCGAAAACAATTTTAAGGAAATCCTAACTTCTAAATACGTTTGTGAGATGGAGGACATTTATAACCAGTGACAACAGATCAAAGTGATGTAATGTAATAATCCTTGCATTTGATATAGCACCTTATCACATCATTGAAACATTTCAAAGCCCAGCTCTCTGTAAAGTACAGTGACTATATTTTGAAGATATTGTAGCAGACCATTTGCACACAGCAGTATCCCACAAACAGCCATAAAATGAATGATTAATTCTACCTGTAAAGTGAAGTGATTATGTATTTTCTAGGCAAAGTGCAGCAACTTTGATGCACATTTATAATGGGAGAATCTCATTTACAGGTTCATTAGTGTAACTTGATAGAACACAACCAGAATTTGAGTCCGTATGAGGGTGTTTGTGCAAGATAAACAGAAAAAATTCTGTTACCTTTTTAAAAAAAACTTCAGTGTGCATATATAAATAAAGCATGATGCATTTTGTTTACGACTGCAAGGAGCTTACTCTCATGAATCATCATGAATCTCTGGGCAGATCTTGAAAGGTAGCATCTAATGGAAATTATTGACTGATTGAAATGCTTTGAATCAGAGCTGTGAGAAAAACGAGTCATTTGCCTCCAATACATGCTTTCTCTCTCTCTCTCTTTCTGTATGACACATCCCCAGACTTTCAGATGCTCAGACAGGCAGATGCTCGTCTTCTCTTGTCTGCCTGACATCCCCTCTTCTCCAGTGCGTAACATTTGTTGCATTTAGATCAAAGTGTTGAGATCAAAAGATTAAATCTCAATCATTTCCCATGGCAACTTACCTACTCATTCTAAGGTTTTCCTAAGAATTAATTAAATTGATTCTATTTCGTTTCAGAAACTATGCACTAGAGATCTTTAATGATTTTATAAAATGTATCTTCCATAGTTTTAAAAGCAAAACTACATAACCCTGAAACTCCTACAAAAAGGCTACTTTTCATATATCCAGTAAAGGTGGGATGTATATCAACATATGGAATTATTTGTTTTGATGGTCCAGACTAGAGGATGTGTCTCTCCTGAGCCATTATCCATCCATTATTCAGCAGAATCCACACAAGCACATATTGAGTTCAGTCAGGCCTTTCAACCACTGAAAATAGCATACGGATAAAAAGTGACGTGTGTCCCATTGTTTTAAAATAACAGTAGTTTTACATAAGGTGCAGTGTGAAGGAATTCAGAAAAGTTTCAACGAGTAGCTGAAAGAAAATCAGAACATAGCTAATAACTGCTGGGCTTTGACTCACTTCCTATTCACAGCACTAATGAGCTTTTTGTTCTATGCTTATTAAGGAAATCCCTTGAGTCTTTTGCCTGAAAGTAAAACCTCATTTTGGCTGTATCAGAAATTCATTACTAAGATTGTAATTTTAACAGTCAGGTTTTTTTCCATTCCCATCCAAATCCAGTTTGTTTTGGTAGTTGGGAAAATTCCAAAGTTAGACAAACGGATGAATATCTGGTCCATTTATGTTTGCCTGCACCTCTTGACCTTGTGTAAGTAATACAGGATATGTATTTGACTGAGAAAATTAGATAAGAAACAAACAGCTCTCCAAAAATATATGGATAGCAATTCCACCTGGGTTTAGATTCACTATATTAAGCATTCGAAAGCAGCCAAAATTTGACAAATTCTTAAACAGATTCTTTATTTTTAATGTATTTTTTGCAAGTCTCTTTTAAGATCTACGGTAAACCGATTTCAAAATCAAGGCTGAATTCGATAACTTGACAATTTCAGAACATGCTACAATACCATGTTAATAAAAATAAACCCACAGCCAGCAGCAATGAACGTGAACCAGAACCTGGTGAAATTTCTTCCTTGTATAAATTGATTGCTGTCTTTTTTGTGTCAATTTCCTTTTCTCCTGAAAGCACTGATTTAAGATCATTAGGTTCCATCTGAGCCACCATCTGGTATCTGCCCCAACAGGTCATTCGCCAAATCTGAGTCTCTACAGTACAGGACTGTAATCTACTTTTGATCCTTTACATAGTTCTGAGTGTAGCAGTATCACAATGGTTCATATTAAGATTGAAACACCTGCACCTCCAGATCTGGGGGATCAAAAACTCACCAATTTCTATGAGTAGCTATACATAACTATGCCCATAAAAAGTATCATTAGGGTCCTGGGCTTTATATCCAGAGCAATAGAGAATAAAAATGAGAAGATAATGCCAGGACTAGCAGGTTTTAAAGTTATGGCGAATAGTCTGGATAGATTAAGCCTTTATCAAAAACAGGTTGCACTTGTTTTATCACTTTTCATGTTGGAAGGATGTCCCAAGGCGTTGGACAGCACCTTCGAATCAAAATGAGTGGAGGGCAAGGGTGTGGGAGGATGGCCGAAGGCACATGAAAAAAGGCATTTAAGGGGGTGGTCTTGTTGAGGTGTTTAAATTATAAAAGAGTTTGATAAAGTTAGCAAAAATAGGTGGTACATACTTGTTGGGGAGTCTCTAACCAGGGGACACAAGTATAAGATGGTGACTAGGGAATCTAAAAATAAATTTAGGATAAACGTCTTCACGTAGAGAGTAACGTGAATTTAGAATCTGGTGGTTTAAGCAACAACAACAAAATTACATTTATATAGCATCTTTCACGTCAGGAGGATGTCCCAAGGCGCTGGGCAGTCATTGTTTCAGATCCAAGGTGGGATCGGGGATGGGGTGGGTGAAAGGAAAGGTGGGGATTTGGGGTAAATGATGGGACAGTCGAAGAGGAGGGTCTTGAGGGACTTGCAGGAGGCCAGGGAGGGGGCGAGGCGGAGGGACTGCGCTTTGGAGTTCCAGAAGTTGGGGGCAGAGTGCTGAAGGCTGGAGCGAGTGGGTCGGGGGACATGGAGCAGGAACCTGCTAAGCAGAAGGGGTGGCAGGTTTGTAGGAGTAGTTGCAGAGGTAGGGTGGGGGTGAGGACCAGGATCTTGAATTGAATTACCTGGGTGATGGGGAGCCAATGGAGTCGGGCAAGGCTGGAGGAGATGGGGTCATGAAATTTGGAGCAATAGAGGACATGGGCTGCAGAGTTCTGGATTATCTGCAGCCTATGGAGGGAGGAATTGGGAAGACTGACAAGCAAAGCGTTGACACAATTGAGCTGGTATGTGATGAAGGCGTTAATGAGGGTTTCAGGGGCCTGAGAGGTAAGGTAGTACTGAAGTTGGGCAACATTGTGGAGGTAAGGGAAGGCAGAGCAGGTCAGGCTTGGATGTAGGGGAGGAAAGACAGTTGAGGATCACACAAGACACTTAGATTCCTGGCTGACTTGGTGAGGTTGATAAGCAAACACGGAGGTTGATGCTGTCAGTGCCTGATGCATGAAGGTGCTGTCGGGAGCCAATCAGGAAGGCCTCCGTTCAACTATAGAAAGTTAACTCTCATCCAGGACTTGACGTCTGATAGGCAAACTGTCAGGAGGGTAGGGGCAGAAAGATGGTTGAGTGTCATCCACAACATGTGGAACTTGACCCTATGTCTGCGGTGATGTCACCAAGGGGTAGCATGTAGTTAATATGTAGGGGCCAAGGACAGAGCCCTGGGGGATGCCACGGGTGACGGTGTGGGGGCTGAAAGAGAACCTGTTGGTGGCGACAAAGTGGAGATGGTGAGAAAGGTAAGAGTCGAACCTGGCGAGGACAGGTCCGTGAAGATTAAGCTGGGAGGAGAGGCGGTGTAGGAGGATGGAGTGGTCGACAGTCTCAAAGGCAGCAGAGAGTTCAAGGCGGAGAAGGAGCCAGAGAGAGCCTTGATCACAGTTGTTTAAAATGTCGTTGAATATTTTGACCATGGCTGTTTCCATGCTGTGGGCAGCATGGAAGCCAGATTGTAGGGGTTCGAAGAGGGAATGGCGAGAGAGAAATGAGCAAAGCAACGACTCATTCCAGGGCCTTAGAAAGTGGGAGGTTGGAGATAAAGCGGTAGCTGGAGACTAAGGAAGGGTCCAGGGAAGGTTTTTCAGGATGGGGGTGATGACAGCTGTTTTTTTGGAGGGGTGGGGCTAGGAGGTGGAGCTGGGAGATGAGAAGAGAGGTGGGGATGGGATGGAGGGAGCAGGTGGTGGGTTTCATTTTTCAGATGAGAGCAAAGAGGGCGGGCAGATAGTCCAGATGTCTTTATGCTAATTTACATACGAGAGAGAGGGGAATAGAAGGGCATGGGTGGGAGTTAAGGAATGCATGGAAACTTGTGTGGAGTAAAAAACCAGCACATACTGGTTGGGTCAAATGGCTTGTTTGCATGTTGTGCAATCTATGTAAATTATGTAAACCTCAATCTTGTATCAATACCCAAAACTTTGAAGCTTCTTGCCCCACTTCTCCTGCCTGATCTACTTTGCCCTGGATAGTTTTGCTTGAAACCCTGTCCATTGTTTGTTTGTTTTAAAAAGATGATGGGTTACCTAATGCAATACATATCTGGTATAAAATGTTTGGAAATTTCAGCACGTGTGGGGACACTGTGCCTGTTCTAGATTAGCTCGCAATTATGTACTCTCAACTGTTGATGGAGAAAGTACTGGTAATTCTGCTGTGAAAATTCCCCAGTGTATCTCATTACATTTACTTTTTTTTTGTGTGACTATACTTCCACTCAGCACAAGGGTGAAATGTAGGAAATGCTAGTGATCTCCCACTGCTCTGTTGTGCCAACAAATACACATTTTATTTGCACTTGCACCCACTGACCGATTTGAAAGTAATATCATCTATTCCATTGACTTGAGAATCATAATCAACACTCTTATCGCGCAACCAAACTGGATTAGAAAAACACCGACCACCCCTCAATAAAATAGTTTAAACTTCTCTTCTGAGGCTTTGCCTTGCAACTGTACAATATACTGGTATAACTTGACACCCTCTAGTGGGCATTTGAAGAATGCCCTTCAGGCCACCTGACCTCACCCTTCCAGAATACCTTCCATATTCCCCTCTATCAAATGAGTCCAGTGGCCTAGCTTCACCAACTATATACTGTACCTGGTAAAAATTGAGCTTCGAGGATTTCAAAAGCCCAACCTATTCCTCCACTGATATCATATATATATAGATATATATATGGGTACGCTACAGGTTATTTCAGTAACTGGAATTAGACCATCTTAATTTTGAAGCCAGATTTCTGTTAAATTTCTTTCAACACATATAGAAAAACAATTCCTGGACACTCTGAAATGCCACATATATAGAGTAAATCTAAACTCAGGTGGAATGTTTTCCCAATAGTCCGTCGAACAGGGATCACCAGATAGCGATCATTGCCAGAATGTCTGGGTCTGAAACTCTGGGTATCCCTTCCTTTGCCCATGGGTGATAAAGCCAATTATAGCTGTGATTTAATTCAGCACCATCAATCAAACCTGTGACCTTTTTCCCCAAAAAATCAAAATACAGCAAGTTAGAAAATAGAACACATAGAACCAAACAGAAAGCATAATGTCAAAACAAAATGAATGCAGAAAGAATATGGATAAATAAGCTCAGTATAAAATAATTGACTCCATGCAATGACAAAGGATATTTCTTTTATGAATATATACACTCAATGAAAAAGGTACATTCTGAGATGTGAATACTTGCATGTGAACCTCATGAGTTAAGAGAGCAAATTAATTGACTATGGGGGATAGGAAGTTGTACATTTCGAGAAATGAGTACCAAATCTCTTGCAATTTCTGTGTATACATTTTTAGTGTGTGGATTATGTTTTCTGGCTAGGATGTATCGTAGAGATGTTGAAACCAACCATTTGTGCTTGGCGTTGCACATGTTTCCACAGCTATAAAATACATCTTTCTAACGCTGCCTGTGACAGTTTTCCCTTGCATTTGTGACCCAGGAGACAAAGAGCGGGGTCTCTGGTAATTCTCAGTCCTGACCTTCTTTGTGTGAGGAGCACTTGTGAAGTTCCATTCTAAATGGATAGCAATACTCTGCCCACGAATATACAGTCAATTCACTTTACAGTTCTGACAAAGGGTTGTAGACCCAAAATGTTGACTCTTTTTCCCTTCTCCATGGATGCTGCCTGACCTGCTGAGTTTCCCCATCAACTTTTGTTTTTGTTTCACTTTACAGTATATTTTGTGAAGCACTTTGAGACATTTAAAAGATGTGAAAAGCACTATATCAAAATGCAAGTATTATTATTTATTATCACTACAGGTAGTGCCTTTACTCTCCATATCATTCTAATAACCAAGACAACACCATCTTAGAATTGGGGAACTTACAATCCTGAGCCCATTTACTTTTATACTTTTGAGACTTAGCAGAAAGGATCTTTTAACTCAAGGTGCTGCCCAACTGAAATGCCAGAACTCCAGTGTAGTGCGCATTATAAAGGTTGGATAGGATGACGCAAGAAGTGGGGAGAGCTGAGGAAACAGCAGGAAAGCAGGGAAGGATCATTGGAGACAAGGAGCTGGGGAATAGATGCATAGGAGGAGACAACAGATGGGAATCTTCAGTGGGCTGCCTTAACACATATGGGGAGTAATGTGTGTGAGTGTGTTTATGGCTTTGTCGTATACATCTAACCCAGCTGTTCAGTAAATCCCTGATGAGTTAGCCTAGACCAAATGTGATTGCCAGTGCAGCACGTATGTCTCTTGGGCACTCAGTTGAACTTATAACTTCACCCCACCCCTGTGCTTTGACTCATTTGTTTAATTTGTTTTTAATGTAAATTAATTGTACATTATTTATTTATTCAACACTCAAGATTTTCTACATAATAAATGCTTGTATGGTTCCAAAGGTTTGTTGCCAGTGTTTATTTTTTCCTCCCAGTGCCCAAGAAAACTATATGTGGGGGGTGGGGGGTGCGAGCTAAGTGAAAGTGGGGTAGGTTAAAAGCTACCAGAACATGCCAAAACTCATTGGTGATGGAAATGACTCATGTGCACTTAAATGAATAACACATTTTGACTCTTAAAAAAAACAAGAGTTATATATTTAAATAGGTTTGCGATCTCTGACACTTTTACTGGTGATAAATGTCACCTCTAATGTTGTTGATATCTCCGAGCTGTTCAGAGAGGATTCAGTGGGGGGTGATCAGGAGATAAGAACTTTGCTGCAATCCCATGAGAAAGTTATGTCTGGCGGCAAGCACTTCTGATCTCAAAACTAAATTAAGTCCAAATGGGAATAACAGATATCCTTTTTTTAAAATTTAAAACTACTATTTTCAGAAATTTTACATAGATACCTCTCCCATGAGTGTCAAGCTGCAAGCAATCTCAAAAATTGAATCTTAATATTAGAGCTCAGACCATTATAGGTGACTATGGAAGAGTTGTGAGAATGTGGAATGCACTGCCCTGGATGGTAGAGATGAAAATTGCTTGAGATGTTTAAGACGGACATCTTAAGAGGTACGTGGAAAGTAAGTGTTTCAAGGGCTACGGGGAAAAGCCAAGAAAATTGGATTAAAAAGGAAGAGCTGCCATGAACCAGTAAACTAGGAGCAGGCTAGGCTGATGGGCCTAATAGTCTGTGCTGTTATCCTAGCAATATGGAGTTGAACAGCAAGAGATTCATAGAATATTTACAACACAGAAGGAGGCCACTCGGCCCATCGTGCTTCTGTCGGCTCTTTGGAATAGCTATCTAATCAGTCCCACTCCCCCACTCTTGTAGAATCATAGAAGATATGCCAGATTCGACAAGTAGAGAACTTCAGTAAAATCTGCAATGATTTAGGAGTCCATGGGTAGAAGTTCCAGCTGGGTCTATATTTACTCTATTAACATGGCATTTCAGAGAGTCAACAATTTCAAATACGCTTTCAAATAATAATAATCCTTGAATTTGATATAGCACTTTTCACGTCTTGTTGACCTCTCAAAGCACTTCACAAAATATACAGTAAAATGAATTGACTGTATAAATGTGGGTGAAATGCAGCAGCCAATTGTGCAATACAGTGTCCCTCAAACAATCATGGATTGAAATGATCTTTTTTTGAGTGATTATTATTAGGCTTTAATTTTGAAGTGGTTTTCTATAAGCTTCTTTTGAACATTAAAGAAAATGAGCTTCAAATGTTAAAACTGAATTCAACTATACTTTAGCATTGTATGTTAATAGTGTAAATTTCATCCCAGTTGGAATTGCTATCCACCAGTTCTCTAATAATGCGGCAACTTCTAATCCATCAAATAACTTTTCAGTTTTGGAATATTAGGCATGAAGATAATAAGATGCTGTGATAATAGCTTTTGAATTAGTCAACTCTACTTCGTCTGAAAGGTGAGTAAAACTTGCATTTGGCTCCATTTGCAACAATTAGCTGGGAAACCTTTAAAAAAAAATCTTTTAATCAACTCCTTTCCTCTCCATACTCATAATTAAACACTCAGGATATACCTAAATAGAAATGTAAAGAAAAAATTAAGGAAAGCCAGAGGACATAGCTGGCTAAGCATCAGCATTTTGTGGCATGGAGCATTGAAGTACAGGTAGACTCCGCTTAACTAAGGGGTTAGGGACTTTAAAACTCTTCAGAAGGCGAAAATTTTGTTAAGCGAGAGTTTAACTATATTCTGTATTTGGCCACAGCCAAAACACCGCCCTGACCCGAGCTCCCCCTTAGCATCAATTTAGTTCCTAGCAGTTCCTAGCACTAACATTTTCGTTGTATAGGTTGTACACATTCAAACATACAGGTTAGGTGTACTCCAAAATCCAGAGATCCGGAATGTGACAAAAATTGCAAGAATAAAAATGCCAATCCTACCTGCTCTAGTCCAGTCTTCACAGTCACCGCACCAAAATATTGCAACCTGGGCCCAGGCATTTCCGGACACGCTTCTGACATTTCGATTTGTCTGGAAATACCCGAACCTGGGCTCGGCTATGGGCCCGAATTCAGGACGTTCAACCTGTACTAGCGAAGGCCTAAGGTAGATATAACTGCTATTGAAGGCTACACAACTTTAATTACAACAATAAAATATAAAAATGTTAGTGAATACAACAATAAACAATAAAATACAGACAGTCATCGACTTACTATTATTGAAGCCATGAAGCATCCTGACACTTAAGCTCCTCCCTTATGGGAGGGGCTGCTTAACCAAGGCACGCTAAAGACTGAGCGTGTGTGGCTGGGGCAACCAGGAGAGACGCTATCCATGAGAAGCTGCGCACGAGAAGTCCGTGAGATTTAAAGTGTGTGTAAACATTCGTTAAAGCGAAAGCAGCCTTTGTTAAGTAGATAAGCGGTACAAATAGAAACCCTCGTTATAGTGAACTTTCGTTAACTGGGCGTTCCGTAAGCGGGATCTACCTGTATACCATTAACATGCACCATTGAATAATAATTCATTGTAAGTTTACATTTCTGCTGCTTTATTTCCCCCCTCTCCTTTGAGCTGAACTCCCTAGCCCTAACATTGTTTGAATGAGGAGATGTTGAGCTTGGCACTCTGCAATTGAAGAACAATTATTTCCAGGTCATTGTCACTCATTCATTCCAGTTGGATTGAAAGCAGCATTCCCAATGGACAGGGAATACATGGCCTGCAAGTGTTGTGCATGGAGCTAACAAGAGTAAGAGAGAAAGTACATTAAGCAAAAATAGAATGTTTCTTTTTTTAAAAAAGTTTGAGATGTAGATCGCCAGTGCTGTACTAGCATCATTGATTCAATTAATTTTATTAACATTTGTTGCTCATGGCACCATTTAATGCTTAGGTTTCTAATAGTTTGCCACATATGGATTAATATGTTTCATTTAGACCAAGAGGCAAGTTATTATTAACATCTATGTACCAGAGGCAATGAGCAAATCAAAGGGAAGAAAGATTTTAAAAACTTTAGTAAGAGGGCTTCCAAATAAATCACATTTGAAGATATTTCCGAATAGTCACTTTCTGATCAGTGTTTGAAAGTTGCTTCAATCAAAAACAAAAATGTGGGTGTTTTGCATCACTTTTTTTATTGGTGTGTACATGAGGATGAAACTATTATAAATAAGTCTAGTGTGTGCGGAGGTGCTGAATTTTGAAATGGGTCTGTGCTATTATAGACTTCTATATGTTCATTTTTCTCTCTTTTCACTGTCCATTTCAGGAAAAAAAATGAAAAGAAGTGTTTTAAGCTATGTGAATAGTTCTAGGTAAACAAAACACTAAACAGGGAGTCTTGCCTGCATTTGCCTTCTTTTTTGTCTTCCCAAAAGGTGGCTGAAGAAATCCTCGAAGCAAATAAACAGTCCAAATAACAATTTTCCTGACTTGATCTTGTGTTAATTCAACTGGCATGCCGTTTTCAGTGATACTTTGTTTCCTAATTTAACTAACGTACAGCATTCAGTGACACTTCGTGTCAAAGGCACTCACTTTAAAATATTGGAAAATAAATGAGGATAAATAACCAGTTTCATGCTGATGTAGTTCAAATGTAACTTTGCAAATGCTTAATTTTTTAGGCCATGGTAAGACTCCCTCTTTGGAACCTTCAGCTGTTGCTTTTAACACTGGCTTTAGCAACTCACTCTCTTCTTTCCTTTTACTGTCATTATCTGCATTTTCCAGGCGAGCTGGTAAATACACCTCTTGCAGTGATAATCATGGCATTAAGCCCCCAAACCCGGAGCAGTACTTGACCCCACTGCAGCAAAAGGAGGTCACCATTAGACACCTGAGGACAAAACTAAAGGAGTCTGAAAACAATCTTCAAGAGAGGTGGTAATTATTTTGAATCTAATATTAGTTTCAAGTGAATTTCAACCTAAAAGTAAGTCATTTACATTCAACCCGGAAATGTACTCCTTAAGTATTCTTCCCCAAATTACATCCCTTTTCCTGAATGAAATCCTCTGGTGAGCAGATCAGCCATTTAGTGCAGATGTTGGTCAGGCAAAATATATACAGCAGATGCCACGGAAATTCAAGTGGTTGTTTTTACATCTCCAGATGAGAAGAAGCACGGAGATTGGCAGTAACGTTATTATTCCTAACCCATTGTGATCTTTAAGTTGGTCACCAGATTCACTGAACCATTCACATCAGACAGGAGGACTCAATCAATCAATCAATCAAAACTTATATTTTCACGTCGAGGGGATATCCCAAGGCGCTGTACAGGTGCACATGCTACCTTTCAATTCATTTGCAATTCAAAGCTCTTGCTTGAGATTGAGGGTTCAGTAAACCTGAGGTTTTGGTTACTTCAGTAGCGTTATTGTCTCTTGATGGTTGATCTGTTTAAATATGATTTTATTGATCCGAATATCCCATAGCTTTTTAAAATCACCTTCCCTCACCTTCCCCACAAACACAACTCTTGGTCTTCAATATTTCAAAAACAAATGTGTGGGCCAGTATTTTTTTTGTTTACCGCATATAGCATTATCAAGGAACCAGTAAAAGGAGTACACTTGTCCCTAATCTCAAGAGAAGAAAGGCATTTAACCAGTGCAGATGAGTAATTTCAACCATTGCCAAATGTCTCTAGGTTCAGAGATATGAAAGAAGCATATTAATTGTTTTTAAATGTGTTCCTTTACCCCCAACGCCACCACCAAGAAAATGTAGTTTACTGGGAAGATAACACTCATGAAAAAGAATTCCCATGTAACACACATAAGGTCAGGATTCTCGTTTTGAGGCCAGCGATACAAAAAATGATTGTGTCCTATGCCTTATTGATTCATCTCAGTGGTACCTACAGTGCTCCTATATTTCCCAGTATGGTCTGGGACAATATAGTGCTCCTATATTTCCCAGTATTCCCAGCAGATTTCGAGGTTATCAGACCATAACAGCTTTGTCACAAATCTATTCCCTAAAACTACCAGAACAATACATTCCTTTATACTAGACTCGTACCCCGGATTGTTTTATGTTTAGACCTCTTGCTTTCTTCTTGCTGTCCAAATCCAAGCTCACTTCCATCTATCTGCCTCTCATCACCCTATGCACCCTCTATCATCTTCTCTGATGCATTCAGCTCTACAAGCATTTGGACAGGTCATAAAATCATTGCTCTTTGATACATTCCGAATGTTTCAATCTTCTTAATCTATAAACTTTTAGGATTTGCTTTTGCTTTATAGTCAACTGCTTTCAGGATGGAACCTTGTTTGTTTAGCTTCACACGGACTGAAGACCATCAGTGAATGATCAATAATCGCACTCATATTTGTTACCCTTTTCTTGTCTGCTTATGTACACCTCTTTGTTGTATCTTCCGGTTTGTTTCTGATAGTTTTTGTAATGAAATAATGAAAATATTTTCCATATACAAACTTAGAAACTCTGAGTTCTGAATTTAGTGTGCAATTTATCAACTGAGTTGGTTTATTAACTGCCACTCTTCATAAATTGCAGTCCATTCGTGTTATGGTAGGGATGTATTCAGCGCATGTCCACTGGGAATCAGCTTGGCAACATAACTCAAGATTTCTAGAACATTACTATTGAGAGCTGTTCTCTTGAATTTGCAAGACTTTCACAAAGGATTGCAACATAATGACATAGCAATCTAGTCACAAGTTGACAAATGTATCTGAGGATTGTTGTATCAATAATGAACTAATCTGGCAATTGACATGGGCAAGGAATCTGGGTACTGAGACATTTCACCACTGGGTTTCCTGTAATAACTCTGCATTGAGGAAGTCGGTGATGAGAGTGCTCCATAAAAACAATGTATTTTAAGTGTGCAGTCATGCCTACATTTCTACTGCTTTAGACATACTTGGGGAAGTGGAATGGCTGTATACATTCTGTTCACAACTGAAATGCGGTCAGCTGTTTTTTTCTACTGATGACTAGTTACCAGGAGGGAAATTTCCATGCATATCTGGCATGCAAATGTAGAACTCTCGGGCTGTTTTGCATGCTCCTAGGCAGAGTGATGTGTTTCCACATGTGGCCGATCAAAGTAAGTAGCTATCACCTTGATCAATAGAAGTGGATAAAAGAACAATTGTGAACATGTATAATACAGTTTACAGAATGGTATGTAATGAATAAAGTTTTTTAAATATACTTGCTCTATTTTAACTGAGACATTGGACCCTGATAATCACATGAGAGTGGGGTTACCTTGTATTGGGATCTAATTTATGGTTAATTCTACTGGAATTCCTGAATAAGGATAAGAGTGTGGATTGCTTTACAATTTGAACATATGTTCCGATAATCAATGAGAAATCGCTTTGAAAATAGATCCCTTCAGAGTGAAGTTCTTGGAACTTGATATGACGAACTTCTGCTATTCTTATTATGGAATCCAGTTAGAAATTGTTGTGTAGAGTATTACTCCCAATTCTGGGGTTTAGCTTTTGGAGATGTAGATAAATGGTTGATCAATTATATATCACCAAAATTAATTACAAGCATAAACAACAAACACTAGACAAGGATGAAATATCCTGAAATAATTCCATGTATAGGTGGCAGAAACATGGATCTCGCAGTCAAGTTTAGATACTCTTTTAAGTATAGTGATGATTTTCCACACGTGTCAGACACAAGGCTCAACAACAACAAAATTTTTTAAAAATTCATAGAGCGCCTTTCACGTCGGGAGGACGTCCCGAGGCACTGAACAGTTAGGTCGGAACCCGAGCAGGTGGGGGAAGATTCGGGGTAGGGGCAGGCGGACAGAGAGTAGGAAAGGGGGGAGAGTTAGGAGGGCAGCAGAAGGCACGGTCGAAGAGGAAAGTCTTGAGACCGGCCTTGAAGGAGGAAAGGGAGGAAGCGAGGCGAAGGGATTGCGTGCTCACCCCAAAACATTAATAACATTCAATTCATGAGAAGAATCTTGCATTGATAATTGCCTCAATAAGATCTATATAATTTCTAGGTTGGATCAAAGTGGTTTCTGTATAAAATATGCTCCAGTAAATGTTGCAAGTCCTTTCTTTGTACACTATAGATTACTGTGTGTACAAGTGCAACTTCAAACAATAAAATTACTTTTAAAGTATGTTTTAGTGCCTCAACATTTTGCAGGAAATAGTTTTGTGCCAGTGAGTAGGGTTATGTGGAAAATGTGAAACGACCTCTGTCTGATTAGAATTTTCATTTCCCGTAAAGTTCCTTATCTTTACTGTAGATTTTTATCCCTCACCAATCTGGTTGTTTTCTAATATTGCATCACTAGTAATTTCCTGGTTTTCTGTGCAATTCATTTATTAAAGTTTTGATTAAGGGAACTTATTATTTTTATTTGTACTGCCACAAACTATGCAAATATGCATTTTCACTTCAGGTTTCTTGTAGCAAGTTGCCAAGATTGTGGTTGCCCTGTCTGTAAAATTGGCTGATGACCATATGTCATTTCCAAGAGTTTAAAACAGGTTATAGTTTGGAATTTAGTTTGTCAACGTGTTTCTTGGTTCCAGTTTGTTCTGGAGAAACTGTAATCGCTTGTCATACCTTCCTTTATGTACACAGCAATTTGGCTACCGCATTTTGCTCACATATATGCAGTCGTCTTTTCTGCTCTCCTTCTCCCTACCCCGATCCCTCCCTTGCCATCTTTCCCCCCTTTTTCCCCTAATCCCACTTCCATGATTGTTTGTGGGACACTGCTGTGCGCAATTTGGCTGCTGCGTTTCGCCCACAAATATACAGTCAATTTTCCTACTTTTCTTCATCCTGCCCTGACCCCTCTGCCCCTGCTTTTGTCCCTACCTAACTGTACAGCGCCTTGGGACATCTTCTCGACGTGAAAGGCACTGGATTGATTGATTGATTGATTGATTGATTGATTGATTGATTGATTGATTGATTGATTGCAGCATTTGTTTTACCAGGGAATCTGAGGTTGTCGATCTCAAGTCCCAGCTTGCCCGTATGCGAGAAGACTGGATTGAAGAGGAATGTCATCGAGTTGAAGCTCAACTGGCACTGAAGGAAGCTCGGAAGGAGATCAAACAACTGCGGCAGGTGATCGACACCATGAAGAACAGTCTGGTAGAGAAAGATAAAGGAGTGCAGAAATATTTTATTGATATTAATATTCAAAACAAGAAGCTTGAATCTTTGCTGCAGAGCATGGAAATGGCTCAGAATGGGGCTGTAAGGGATGACCAAGCTGTGGACTATATGTGCACTTCACCAGTGAAGGCATTGGCACGTAGCACAACTTACACAAAAATGACCGAAGGCACAGGCTTGGAAGATCAAGCGATTGAAGCAATGGCTGATAGTGGTTTGCTTGTCAATGATGACATGGCAAGCAGAGCAGATCTCTTTGACCAAATTTTGAAGTCGACAGCCATTGAAGGTGTCTCTGGAGGTGTCTCCTGGGCCCAGGGTAATGAAATGCCAGTCAAGCTTGTTAACAGTGCCACATTTGACATATCTGCTCAAAGTGGTTTGCTTTTTATGACTGATGACAATCGACTGGTTAGGGAGCAGGCCATCCAGACTGATTTAGTGCCCTATGGACCTGATGTACAGAAGCTCATTCTACACTTACTGAAATCACAGGACAGCAGCCCTGTCAGTCCCATATCGTCAAACTGGATGTCAGATGCTGGTCAAGCAGCATGTGCACCCAAGTTGGATGCTATGATTACCAATGCTCTGGTGGATTTAACACCAAACAATCCCAACAATGCAATTTTAGTGTCTAAATCAGAATCTGTTATTCTTCTTAACAGCCCAGAGACCTGTAATTACAGTGAACAAACAGCGTCGTCACCTAGAATAAGCAATATGATCGATCTTAATTTTGCATTGGAAATTGCTGGAAATGAGCGCAGTGTCTCTCGAGAGCACCTTTTAGAGCAGCCTTCTGCAGTGTGTGAGAGAAGCTACTGGAGCAACCATTTTATAATCGATCTGTTGGCAGTGGCTGTCCCAGTAGTTCCAACTCTGGCCTGGGTAGTTGCCACACATAGGGGTGGAATGGACCCACTGTACAACATCGGGACTCTGATGCGTGGGTGCTGTTTGCTGGCTCTGCACTCACTGCGCCGTTCACCTCGCACATTGTTCCACCGTCCCAGTAATGCACAGAATCCCACTAACTGCACTTAAATGTCATGTTAATACAGTACACTTGAAAATACTGGCTGATCAAACCTCTTTTTAACATGTGGCTAGATACCATTTCATCATATCGGTAAGGTTTAATTTGCACTGTTAATAAATTATAAATATATTCCTTTATTTAAGATGCACATTTTAGAGATCGCAGGCTATTTTGAAAGGATACTTTATCATATGGATGTTTTATGAATGGAAAAAGAAGAAACTTAAAAGTGGCCAAACCAAACCCACAATCAATCCTTAACAATACATAGGCTTTGTGTTTGCTTATTTCTTAAAATGGCATGAAAAAGGTAGTTAAATGTAAAACACAAAGTGTAAGGGACTGAGAATATTTAAAACTATATTGTGACGACTCTACATCTAAGCACAGGTTTATTCCAGAGTAAAGCCTGCTATCGAGGCTTTTGAATAGAATATACTGAACATTGAGCCTTCTGAGGCAGCTGGCTCCGGTTTGCTTCAATAAGATTTTATGATTCACATGTGTCTCATGTTGTCGTTTGTGAGAATGTGCAGTTGAATGGTTATGCTGTTTTTTACATAGATGTTGAAACTGATCGCAACCAAAGCTTCTTAGCTTTTCGCCTGTGGTTTCTTTAGTAATACCAGAATCCTGGCACTTCTGTTACAGTTACGGTTGTTTTTGCTCCAGCATTGATTACTTGGAACGTAATGTCACAGTGACCTGTAGAAGTGTTACTAGGTAATATACATGGAAATGTTTTAAAATAGTGAACAAGATGCTTCTGTATGTTTGTGTGTGTGTGTGTGTGTGTTTGCTTCTGGCAGAAATTTGCATTTTTATGATTTGTATGTTTGTGCTGTGTATGAGCCACGTGCAATATTGCTGAATAATTGTTTATTTTCAGTCACCTTTCTTTACTGTACTTCAGATGTTTCTAAATTAAAGACTATAAATTTATTATTAAATTAAAGCATGCCAAAAGTTTATTGGACTCAGGCCCACTTATTTTGCAACTTCCAGTTTCCAACTTCAATGTTTTCTTAGCTTAGCACTCCAGTATAGACATCATGTTAAGGTATAGAGAAATTGTACAGATCAATACATGTCAGTGTCAAACTCAGCATTTTGAAAACTGAGTGATTTAAGGATTCCACACGCAAATGGAAAACCTCACGATCTTTCCGAATCAGAAATAAAAAATGCCATTTTCACAAACAGTCTCCAGTTCCTTGCTAGTCGACATGGTCATAAATGTTTTGTTTCAAACAATGTTGGAAACCAATCCTGATTGGATTGTAGAAAGTTAGTAAAATTGATGTTAAAATATCACGTTTTCACATAAAATCAAATTAAATTATTGATGTATTTGTTACAGTGCTGTACGGTGCCATAATGCAGACATGACCCAAAGTACTCACTTACAACTAGGAGATCTATAGACCCATGGCCAGCTTGGGCAGGAAACATCATTGGCTGTGACCTGATGATTCAGGAGTCAGCTATGTTGGAACACAGCACAATGCCACCACCAATCATCTGACACTACGAAGAGCACAAGCTCCAATTGGCATCTATCATTTGTGTGTGTCTATCTACTGTAGAACAAAACAGATACTATTATCAAAGTAATGGCACACTGAAGCTTCTATGACATAGGTATAAAGCATTGCAGGAGGATTTGGGGGTAAGACTTCAGCCTCAAATCATATCTTGGAAGACTTCACAGAGGCACAGCAACACACTACCTAACATACAATATAGATCGGAGTTTCAAGTAGAAAATGTTCCTGATTTCTTGCACAGTACAGTATTTAAAGGCCCTTTAACAGACCTAAAAGTTATTTTTTCCTTCATAATATTGAAGTACAACTTGCATTTATACAGCGCCCCTAAAGCAGCGTAGCTTCCCAGTGTGCCTGACAGTGGCAGAGCACGACACTAAACTGGGGAGAGTCACAGCAAGCACGGTCGAAAACGGTATTTTGACGTAACCTGAAGATGAGGAAGGAAGGGGCAAGGTAGAGAAATACATAGAAATAAGTGTTCCAGAGCTTCCAGGCATAGTGCCTGAAAGCTTGGCCACCAATGGTGGAATGGAGGGCAAGAGGGTCATGCAGGTGGAGTAGAAGGCGGGGCTGGTGGAGTACAGGAAGCTGGTTGTGGGTGAGGGTGTAAGCAAGTCAAAGAGGTAGGGATGTTACAGGGCATGAAGAGATTTAAAAATGAGTATGAGGATCTTGAAATTGATCCGTTCGACAATAGGGAGCCAGTGGACCATGTCTAAAACTGGTGTGATGGAGGTATGGAGTTTAGTACTGGTGAGTATTGGATTAACTGGATCCTGTGTATGGTGGAGCTCGGGAGACCAGCAAAGAGGGCATTTGAAAAGTCAAGTAGGGAGGTAACAAAGCACAGAAGAGTGTTTCGACTGCATTTGTGGTAAAGTAGGTTGGAGGTGAGCAATGTGGCGGAGGTGGAGGAAGATGGTCCTGGTCAGGGTCCCAATGTGGGGATGGAAAGACAGCTGTGGGTTGAACCTGACACCTAGGTTGGGCACTGGTTCGGTAAATCTGAGGGAGAGCTCAAGGAGATTAAGTAGATCAGATCCACAGAATAGAAGGCATTACCTGGAGCTAATGAGTATGGCTTGCATCTTGTCAACATTGAGTTATAGTAAGTTTGTGTCTATCCAGGCCCTGATATCCAATATATCAGGGCCTGGATATAGGCAGAAAAAGCATTGGCGGATCTGGAGTTGCAGCTGGAGAAGTAGATTTGTGTGTCATTTGCATACATGTAGAAGTTTACCCCATATCCATGGATGAAATCTCCAAGAGGGAGCATATGATGAGGAAGAGGAGGGGGTCAAGGATAGAAACCAGGGGTACCACCCCCAGGTGCCCAGCGTGGATGGGAGGAGAAGCTGTTTGAGGAGATAAAGTGAAGACAATTTGTTAGATAGGATTCGAACCAGGTTAGTGGGGTCTCACCAATCAACGAGGAGAGGTAGTGGATGAGAATGGCATGGTCAACTGTACTGAACGCGGCAGGGAGGTCCAAGAGGACAAGGAGGCAGAGGGAGCACTGATCACAAGGTAAGTGAACCTTGTTTGTGGCCTTGACAAGTGCTGTCTCTGCAAGGGGTAAGGCAGAAAACAGACTGAAGGGGCTTGAGGAAGAAGTGGAGGGAGAGGTGTTAGCAAAGCTGGTTAGCGACAACGCATTCCAGAGCTTTGACCAAGAAGGATGGTTGGAAATGGGTTGGTAATTTGTGAGATTGGAGGGGCAAGTGTGTTTTTAATTGAGGAGAGTGATGACAGCAGTTTTAAACTCTGTCCTCTCTCTCCTTGCCTCCTATGCCCACTTGACCATCCAACAACCTCACTGCTCCAGCCTGGGAATCCTCCATCTGGCTCACTCAGCGTTGGCTGTCTAGCAGCAGCCACACTGCCCCATTCCGCACAAGCCCCGCTGGACCCAGACACTGAGGGCTAACCTCTCCTCCCTCATCCTCATTCCCATCCTCCTTGCCAATCAGTCCATTACCCCCTTCAGTCTCAAACATTTTCTTTCCGCACTGATCTACAAAATGCCGGGTCCCTGTGCAACAAGGCTCTTACCATCATTGACCTCACCATTCATGAAAATATCTACATCATGGGCCTCACTGAAACCCAGATCACATAGGTTCCCCCTGATTGAAGCCACACTACCCAGCTATACCTATCACCATAACCCATGTCCCAACCTCCATGGTGGTGGTGTGACCTTCATCTCCAGCACCTCACTTGCTCTATCCCTCTACTCCTCTGTATCATTCACTTCATTCAAGCACCTTACCCTTTGCTGTCCCTCCAATCTTTCCCTTAAAATCATTTACTGGCCCCAGAAACCTCCCCTTCCTCCCTAATCTATAACATCACCACCCTCCTAGCTTCCCTCTGCCTCTGTTCTGAACATCTCCTCATCTTTGGCGACTTCAACCTTCACTTTAACCCTCTTGCTCTATCTCCTTGGACTTTTATCTGTTTTATTCTCACATCTTCGAATCTGTCTCACTCTCCTCTCTCATCATCCAGTATGAACCATACACCCACTCCCCGTCCCCATCCTGACCCCTATCTTACCTCCCAGCTCTATCTCCCTGCCCCTCTTCTACCAACACCATCAATCTCTTATTATCATCTGGCTCTGTTCCCATCCCCCTAAAAATAGCTCTAATTACCCCTATCTTGAAAAAACCTTGCCTGGATCCATCCCCGCTTTCTAACTACTGGCCTATCTCCAACTTTCCTTTTCTTTCTAAGGTCCTTGAAAGAGTTGTTGCTTCCCAACTTTGCTCCTTCCTCTCCTCTTCCACTCCCTTCATGAACACTCCAATCAGGTTTTTGTGCTGCTCACAGCTGCTCTGGTCAAGGTCACAAACATCATCCAGTCCAGGACTACCACTGCCTCCTCATACTCCTCGACCTCTCAGCTACCTTCGAAACCCTGGACCACTCCATCCTCCTTCCTCTCACCTCAACCTTCAAGGATTTGTCCTTGAATGGTTCAATTCTTATCTCTCACACCATCTCCAATTTGTCTCCACCAATGGTTTCTCTTCCAGCCCTCATAGTCTTGTGTGGTATTCCTCAGGGTTCTATCCTCGGTCCCCTCCTCTTCAAAATCTATATGCTCCCTCTTAGTGACATCATCATCTGCAGATATGGGATTAACTTCCACATGTATGTAGATGACACCCAACTTTATCTCTGCCTCCACCCTCATTTTCAGGACAAATGACATCCTGTCAGATTGTCTGCCCATCAAGTTCTGGATGAGAGGCAACTTTCTACAACTGAATGTCAACAAGACTGAGGCCATCGTGTTTGACTTGTACCAACACCTCTGCACCTCAAGCAAAGAATGCTGGCAGTATCAGCATCTACAGATGTGCACTCCACCTCACCAAGCCAGTCACAAACCTAGGCATTTTGTTCGACCATCAACTGTCCTTTCTCCTCCATATCGTGACAAAGCCGCTCGGCCTTCCCCCACCTCCACAACATTGCTCGACTTCGCCAATGCCTCACCACTCAAGCTGCCGAAACCCTCATATATGCATTCATCACATGGCTCGGCTACACAGAAACTCCTTCCCATCTCTTCCCTCCACAAGCTGCAGATCAACCAGAACACTGCAGCTCGTATCTTCTCTCGTACCAGGCTCCATCACCCCATCTCCCCCATCCTCGCCCGGCTCCACTGGCTCCCCATCCCTCAGAGGATAAAATTAAAAATCCTTGACCTGATTTTCAAGGCCCTCCTCTCTGACCTGCTGACTCCCTATCAACCTCTCCACTCCCTCTGTTCAGGAAGCACTTGCCTGCTCCATGTCTCCTGTTCAAACTGCCCTACCATCATGAATCGGACTTCTAGCTTCTCTGCCCCCATCTCCACAATCCCTTCGCCTTGTTCCCTCCCTTGCCTTCTTCAAGGCACGAATCAAGATATTCCTTTTGACTGTGCCTTCAGCCGCCCTCCTAACACTCTGCTCTCCCACATCGCAACCCTGCCCCCCACACCCTACGTTCGGTTCCCGATCCCTGACTGTTCAGCACCTTGGGCTTTCTTCCCAACATGAGAGGCGCTCTGCAAATGTAATTTTGTTGTTGTTAAAGTGGAGAGGACTAGAACCTGAGGATACTTCATGCACCAAAATCACAGCAACTCGTTGCCTAACATGCAATATAGATCAGAGTTTGCAGTAGAAAATGTTCCCCCTTTCCTGCACTACTGTACATCAAAACCCTCTAGTGGTCATCTTAAGTTATTTTTTCCTAAATATTGTAATACAGTCCTACTCACTTATCTCAAACCTGTTTGTCAGCAACTCATGTGTATCGACTAAAAAGCGAAGTCTCATTTGTTTTTTAAAGTTAATGAATTTTTAGTAAATAAGGTAACAAAAAGTGTAAATAAATGGTTCAGGAATTTTAATTAAATGTATGTTTTTTTAAAAAAGAAATCAATGTAAATACATGATACAGATTGTAATCACAGAATATTTATTTATTGTCTGCTTATGAACCCTTATGTCAATAAACCACAAGTCAAACATAAGTGGGGAGGACTTTCATAATAATAATAATCCTTGCATTTGATATAGGGCTTGCTTTTCAAGTCTTTTAGACGTCTCAAAGCACTGCACAGAATATACTGTAAAGTGAATTGGCTGTACACTTGTGGACGAAACGTGGCAGCCAATTGCGCAGAGCAGTGTCCCGCAAACAGTCGTGAATTGAAATGACCAATTCTTTTTTTTAAAAATTGTAGGGATTATTATTAGCATGTGAAGTGAGGAAACCTACCCAAGTTAATTGTGTTCGAATCCAGGCCGTGACCTGCCTGGATTCGAACACAAGTCATGCTTGTAAGGCGAGTGCTCTATCCACTGAGCTATAGGACTTTACCAGCAACCATTCAGTCTTCAGGCATGAAATATTAATTTTAACATCTTCAAAGGTCAGCTAGCTTCTCTAATTTGCTTATTCCATATACTGTACTAGTGTCCAGCGATATATCGATATATCGGTTATATCGGTATAATTTTTCATATCAATATGTCGATATTGGAAATTTAAATATATCGGTATATCAAAAAATTCGGTATAAACAAAAATATCGGTATATCGCAAATATCGGTATATCATGTCCGGCAATATATCGGTATATCGGTTATATTGGTATAATGCGAACTTTTTCAACTTACCTTGTCGCCGGCATTACAAACCTCCTGGGCCTAGAGCACGGAATGTGCGTGCACCTCTGAATGCGCATGCCCCCCCCACCCCGAATGCGCGAGTACCCCTGAATGTGCGCGCACCTCCGAATGCGCTCGCATGCGCAGTATTAAAAAAACGGAGATATCGATATAAAATTTCCATATCGACGAACCCTATACTGTACACATATATACACATATATATTTCCCCTTTGATTTGTTGGGCTGAATGGCCAGTTTCTGTGCAGTAAAATTCTACAATATTCAAGGTCAACTTCAATCAAATGTGCTCAGCGGTGGATATGATCATTGTCACCTACTGCTTCTGATTTACCTTGTTACCAACATGCCATTTTGTGAGTTGTAAATGGTCTTAGCACACAGATCACACAAGAATCATTCTTCGAATTTGTATCTTTTCAGGAAGAAGAGCACGTTACCAGATATGTTAAACCTCAACAGAAACAGAATGGCCCAAGAGGTGCGTAATAATAATAATCCTTGCATCTGATATAGCACTTTTCACGTCTTATACTACGCTTCCTCAGTTGCTCTGTTGAAATAGGCTCAATATAAATTAAAAACAGGTTCTTCTTTGCCTGCATAATCACAATGACACATAACTGATAAATCATGCATTCTTATAATTCCAATTGTGACAGCATTTGTCATGGCCCAGAATGTTGTTCAGTATGTATTGTCATTCCTGGAATAAATTATTATAAAGATTTGATAAAATGAATCATTTTATTGCATTTATTTATTTCCAATTGCTGTTACTGAAGATTCTACCTGTAAAATAAACAGCAAATAATAATAATAATCCTTGCATTTGATATAGCGCTTTTCATGTCTTCTAGACGTTTCAAAGTGCTTCACAGAATATATTTAAAGTGAGTTGACTTGTGGGCGAAACGCAGCAGCCAATTGTCCCACAATCCGTCGTGGATTAAATGACCAATTTTATTATTGTGGGTTTTTTTGAGAATTATTATTATCTTAGTTAGCCATCGTAGTTTTGCTTCGCAAATAATGTTTCAACTTGTCTTGATTAACAGTCAATCCCCAACCCAATGTATGTACCTGCATGTAAAGCAAATGTAGGGGAGTGCCACACTGGCTTCAACTTTGGGGAAATGGAAAACCCTAATCATATTTTTGCAAGAGTACCAATGGTTCTCCTCCCACCACTGCCCTTGTCTAAATTCTCACTCTGGGCAATGTCAGCTTCTAGGTAGCCCAGGGCTCCATCCCTGGAGGCTCCCATCAACGTCTTCATTCCTGTGGTTCAAAACTCCTCAACCTCTCTTATTTGTCGGTCAAGTTATATCTGCTGACAAATGAGCATATTTCTTTTGTAAATTAGTCAAAATTTTATTTTATGCAAAAATTAACTTTTGGCAGATGTGATGCCTCTTTAGGCTGACCGCCTCCTCCACCAGACTGGGGAGAACTCTGGTTTTCGCTATATTTAACAAAAGACAAGAACACAGCACACTCAAATCCTCTAATTTCAATGATTTTTTGCATTACTTTGGAGGCCCGCAACAGGAGTGGCCCGTCGGTGCGTTGCATCGATTGCACCAAGGTTAATATTAATTTCAACAATTTCAGGCCATAACAGCTCACCTCCCTCCTCTTCTGCAACCATCTGATCTGCCTGTTCTTTGGCAATTTCAGCCCCCTTGTGTTTTAATGTTACTAACACCTCTTCTCTGCTGTTTTGCTGCTACCCACTTGCTTTGCCTCTCCCCTTCTGTTAATCCTTAAAAGCCTCTCCCTCTCAACATACCCCAGTTCTGAAGAAGGGTCTTTGACCCGAAATATTGACTCACTTTTCCTTTCTCCATAGATGCTGCCTGGCCTGCTGAGTTTCCCCATGATGTTATTGAACAGCGGGGCAGGCTTAAAGTGCGGAATGGCCCACTGCTGCTCTTTATTCTTATGTTCTAGGATTGGGAGGGTTTTAGAGATTAGCAAAGGAAACCAAGAAACTGATCAAGAGGGAGACGATGAGAGTAAACTAGCTAGAGATATAAAGACAGAATGTAAGAGCTTTTAAAGGAACATAATAATCAGGTGTCGCCCTGACCTGCTGGAAATCGAACCCTGTTCTCTCGCTTGCGAGGCGAGTGCTCTAACCCCTGAACTACAGGACTCCACCTGCATATAAAATGGAAGAGATTAACAAAAGTTCATGTGGGTCCATTGCAGGCAGAGACAGGAGAAATTATAATGTGGCATAAAAAAATGGCAGTCATTAAACTAGTAATTTGTTTCTGTCTTCACTTTAGAAGACACTGAAAACGTAACCAAAATAGCGGGGAATAAAGAGGCTAATGTTAGTGAGGAACTTAAAGAAATTTATGTCAGTTGAACATTAGTACAAGAGAAATTGATGGGACTAAAATCTGATTGTGGAGTCCTGTAGCTCAGTAGTTAGAGCATTCACCTTCCAAGCGAGAGACATGGGTTCGATTCCATGTCAGGTCGAAACCTCGAGCAAGTTTCCTTACACCAGACGTGTGGTAATAATCATTAAAAAAAAAAAGTTGATCAATTCATTCCACGACTGTTTGTGGGGACGATGCGGTGCACAATCGGCTGCCGCAGTTCACCCACAAATATCCAGTCAATTCATTTTATAGTATATTCTATGAAGTGTTCACAGTCTAGAAGACGTGATAATGGCAATGTCAAATGCAAGAATTATTGTGGGATTAGGCAGAGTCAACATAGCTTTATGAAAGGAAAATTGTGTCTAATAAATCTTAGTTTTTTTAAGATGTAAAATTTGATAGGGGGAAATCAGTGGATATAGTGTATCTGGATTTTCAGAAGCCATTCAACAAGATGCCACATAAAAGGCTGTTACATAAGGTAAGGGCTCATGGAATTAAAGGTAATATATTAGCATGGATCAAAGAGTGGTTATCAAGTAGAAAACAGAGTAGGTGTTCATTACAAAAGGGTTAGAATATGAATAGGGAAGTCTTGCTGCAACTGTACAGGGCCTCGATGAGACTGCACCTGGAATATCGTGTGCAGTTTTGGTCTATAAGATATACTTTCCTTAGAGGGGGTGCAGTGTAGATTCACGAGCTTGGTTCCTGGGAAGAGGTTTGACCTTCGAGGAGATGTTGAGTAGACTAGGCCTTCATTCTCTAGAATATAGAAGAATTAGAGGTGCTTATAGAAACCTATGCGGATAGGGCGGAATTAGAATTAGAATATAGCCAAGATCTTATTAAATTGTGGGGCAGGCTCGAGGGGCCAGATGGCCTACTCATGCTCCTACTTCTTATGTCCTTATAGTTAGAGCCCTGGCCTCGCAAGCCACAGTCCTGCAGCTCAATATGTAGAGCTCACATCCTGCCAATCTGAGAAGGACCCGTTTATCCCTACTCTCTATTTTCTTTCCGTTAGCCATTCTTCAATCCATGATAATATATTCCCCTTAATTCCATGGCCCCTTATCTTGTGGATCAATCTTTTTAGTGGCACCTTATTGAAATCCTTTTGAAAATGTAAATACACTACATCTACTGATTCCCCCCTATCTAATTTACTTGTTTTGTTCAGCATGACTTCCCTTTTGTAAAGCCATGTTGACTCTGCCTACCGTATATCTCCGCGTATAAGGCGCACTTTTTTTCAGGTCGGAAGATCTCGAAAGTTGGGGGTGCGCCCTAAACACAGGTACAAGAGATTTTGAGCCTCGGAAATACAGTAAACAGGAGGGGCGGCCGGCGCGCTGTCAGCCGGGGTTTGGTCAGTGCGGGGGTTGGGAGGAGCGGGTGACGGGGCTTTGGCCTCGGCCGCCCGGGCAGCGGCAGCAGCAGCGGACTTCAGTGCTGTGCCTGCTGCCTGCCTTCTGCCAAACCCAGTCTGCCTGCCTCACTCCCTGCCGCTCTCTCTCCCTGCCTGCCTGCCTTTCCCTCCCTCCCTGCCTGCGTGCCGGCCTGCCTCTCTTCCTCTCTCTCCCTCCCTGCCTGCGTGCCGGCCTGCCTCTCTCTCTCTCTCTCTCTCTCACTGCCTGCCTGCATGCCTGCTTCCCTCCCTTCCTCCCTCTCTCTCCCTGGCTGCCGGCCTGCCTCTCTCCCTCTCTCTCTCACTGCCTGCCTGCCTGCGTGCCTGCTTCCCTCCCTCCCTCTCTCTCTCCCTGGCTGCCGGCCTGCCTCTCTGCCTCTCTCTCTCCCAGGCTGCCGACCTGCCTCTCTCTCTCCCCCTCCCTCCCTGGCTGCCGGCCTGCCTCTCTCTCTCCCTGCCTGCCTGCCTGCCTCTCTCCCTCTCTCTCTCCCTGCCTGCCTGCCTGCCTCTCTCCCTCTCTCTCTCCCCCACGCTGCCGGCCTGCCTCTCTCCCTCTCTCTCTCCCTACCTACCTGTCTCTCCTCCCTTCTGCCGGCAATATCATTGAAAATGCTTCCGTTTTTCTTCACCAAGAAAATATCAAAAGTGGGGGGTGCGCCTTATACGCGGGTATGTCTTATACGCGGAGATATACGGTAATCATATTGTGGTCCTCTAAGTACCCCACTACGACATCCTTAATTAAGGATTCTAGAATTTTCCCTACTACCGATGTCAGACAAACTGGTCTATAGTTCCCCATCTTTTCTCTCTCCCACCCCTCTTAAATAATGGTGTGACATTTGCGATCTTCCAATCAATGGGGACCATTCCAGAATCCAAAGAATTTTGGAAGATTAAGGGATATGGGAATAAGGCAGGTAGGTGGAGTTAGAATAGAAGATCAGCCATGACATTTTTGAATGGCGGGGCAGGCTTGAGGGGCCGAATGGCCTACTCCTGCTCCTAATTCTTATGTTCTTATCAGACACAAGGCCTCCACTATCTCATGAGCCACCTCTTTTAAAACCCTACAATGCCAACCATCAGGTTCAGGGGACTTCTCACTTTTTAGTGCCAACTATTTCACCAGCACTAATTCTTTGCTAATGTAAATTTCCCAAAATTGCTCCCTATCATTAGCTCCTTGGTTCATCTCTATTTTTGGTAACCTTTTTGTGTCTTCTAACCTGAAGACAGAAGCAAAGTATTTATTTAGGGACTCTTTATCCTCCATTATAATTCCTATTGTCTCTGCCTATAATGGACCCACATTTACTTTTGCTAGCCTATTCCTGTTAATAAATTCATAAAAACTCTTCCAATCTGACTTAATGTTCCTCGCTAGCTTGCCCTCATAATCCATTTTCTCACTCTTTTTCTTTTTCTTTGTTGGTCCCTAAAACACTTCCAGTCCTCAGGTTTGCTGCTCTTTTTGGCAGTTTTCAATCCCTCAAATGCTAAACCCGGCTGTTCGAGCGCAGGTGGCAGAAAACCGGCCTCACGGTTCACCACCAACTGTGGCTCCTTGTGTCAAGCAAAAATGGCCTACTACTCCAACATCATCCTGGAGGCAAACAACAACCCCAATGTCCTCTTTTCCACCACCCACCACCTCCTCCGCGCATCCCCTCAGGCCTCCTCAATCTTCACTTTGAATGCGAAGTGCGAGGAGGTCATGGACTTCTTTTCTTCCAAGATTTACAACATCCGCCAGGCAGCATCATCCTCCAGCCTCTCGTCTCCCACTACCACCCCCACCCCACTCACCCCCCCCACCTTCAGCTCCTACCTCGACCCCCTTTCCTACACTCCTTCTCCCCTGTCTCTCCTTCCTCCCTCTCACGCACTCTCACTTCTATGAGGCCAACAACCTGCTGCCTCAATCCCATCCCCAATAACCTACTGCTCACCCAACTCCCCCTCCTCTGCCCACTGTTGGCTGATATCATCAACCAGTCCCTCTCCTCCGGATCAGTCCCTGCCCCCCTCAAAACTGCCGTCATCACACCCCTCCTTAAAAAACCCTCCCTAGATCCCTCAAACCCCAGGCACTACCGCCCTATCTCAAACCTGCCCTTCCTCTCAAAAGCACTGGAATGCGTTGTCGCAAACCAACTCCGCGCCCACCTCTCCTCCCATTCTCTCTTCGAACCTCTCCAGTCCGGTTTCCGCCCTGCCCACAGTACAGAGACTGTGCTTGTGAAAGTCACAAACGATGTCCTCTCTATCTGTGACAAGGGTTCCCTCTGCCTCCTTATCCTCCTGAACCTGTCGGCTGCCTTTGACACAGTCGACCACGCCATCCTCCTCCACCACCTGTCCTCCGCCATCCACCTCAGTGGGACCGCACTCGCCTGGTTCGAGTCCTACCTCACAAACCGCCAGCAGTACATCTACACAAATGGTTTTTCCTCCCGCACTCACCCAGTTACCTGCGGGGTACTCCAGGGATCCATCCTTGGCCCCTCCTTTTCCTCATCTACACACTTCCTCTTGGGGATGTGATCTGCAGATATGGGGCACACTTCCACATGTACACGGATGACACCCAACTCTATCTCTCCACTTCACTTTGTGACCCCCAGTCCCCCGATGTTCTGTCAGCCTGCCTTTCGGAC
This sequence comes from Hydrolagus colliei, assembly GCA_035084275.1. Taxonomy (NCBI): domain Eukaryota; kingdom Metazoa; phylum Chordata; class Chondrichthyes; order Chimaeriformes; family Chimaeridae; genus Hydrolagus; species Hydrolagus colliei. Next base: position 88,936,933 of record CM068743.1, read on the forward strand.
ATCAGGGGCTGGATGAGCACACATTTCTTGCAGCTGAATGTTGACAAGACGGAGGCCATACTCCTTGGCTCTCGTAAACATCTCTCATTTGCACGGCTCTCACCTCCTCCACCTTCCCGGCCTGCCCCTAAAACTCACCGAACCTGTGCGCAACCATGGCATCAGGTTCGACCCCCAACTGTCCTTCCTCCCCCACATCCGGTCCGTCACCAGCACTGCCTTCTACACCTCCGACGGATCGCCTGTCTCTGGCAATACCTCACCTTAAAAGCCGCCGAAACCTTGGTCCACGCCTTTGTCACCTCTCGGCTGGACTATTGCAACGCCCTCCTCGCCGGTCTCCCCTCCACCACAATCCACAAAATCCAGCTTATCCAGAACTCTGCCGCCCGCATACTCACCCGCTCTAAGCTTCGCTCCCCCATTACCCCAGTCCTTGCCAGACTTCACTGGCTCCCTACCCCAGAGAGGATCGACTTCAAGATCCTCACCCTTGTTTTCAAATCCCTCCACTCCTCTGCACCAACCTATCTCTCCGATCTCCTCTCCCCACAACCCAGCACCCACTGCCTTCGTTCCTCTGGGTCTGGCCTCCTCCTCCATGTCCCCCGATTCCTCCACTCCACCCTCGGCGGCCGTGCCTTTAGCCACTATGCCCCGAGGCTTTGGAGCTCCCTTCCTCACTCGCTTCACCTCGCCCCCTCTCTTCCCAGTTTCAGGTCACAGTTGAAGACCTTTCTCTTCGACTGAGCTTTTGGTCACCTTCCTGCCCCTGCTCCTGGCTCGGTCCCGGGATCCGCTACTGTGAAGCGCTCTGAGACGCCGTCTGGCATGGAGGGCGCTATATAAATCAAAGTTGTTGTTGTTGTTGTTTTATAGGCCTTTTTTAGTTTCATGCTTTCCCTAACTGCTCTAGTTAACCACGGATGAACTCAAACCGGTGGCGGTGGAACTTGGCCCTGGCTGGGCTTCTCTGAGGATAATATGCGGTAAGTCTGAACTAGTGGGATCCTGGGATGGTGACAAAATAGGAACCTGTTTTTCTCTCAGGACTTGAGGCTCCCTTCTGTCAGTTGTTGCTTGGCTGGGATCTCCTTGGTTACTCTGAAGCTCACCTGGAGCCCGTCCGTGCCTGCGAGCGACCTTGTTCACCTCTGGGGTTCACCTCAGCGGTCAACTGAAGGTACGTCTGAAACTTGCACCATTTTTCTTTTCTGTGGCTCTAGCACCTTGGCATTCGTGAAATATCAGGTGAGTGTAATAATGGAAATGTCACGGTGCCAACTAAAGCTATTACTCTTTCTCTCTCTTTGGCACCTTTCTACACTCCAGAGGTTTGGCTAGATTATGTCGACTCCATGTAGGATGTCTGACATCCGAACACATATGAGCCAATCTCTGGATCACATTGTAGGTCAAGAGGGGAAGTTGTTAGAAACAAAGGCTGAGGTTTGATGGAGACAGGACCAGGGAGATGTTGTTAGGTTAATGTGGAGCTCACAGGTCAGATTGAGAATAGAATTGATGAACACAGAATGTAGCAACATGGAGATTGAGGTTAGGCACGATAGTTACATGGTGTAAAATAAGATTTAATAATTTCTGTTGCAATAGTTTAAGCTGAGATAAGAGAGTAAATTTGTTTGTATTTGGAGAATGTAGAGTAGCTGTATGAAGGTTGGTTGAGTTTATTTGCCCAGAAGTGGTGACTGCGAATGTTGGCTCAGTTTGGTGGCTGAGAGTCAGTTTCTGTCGGGGCCAGTGGTCGAGCGCTAGTTTGTTCAATGCAGGGGCAGAGTCGGTGTCTGTTTGCCGAGGTTGGTCGTGGGCAGTTGTAGAAGGTTAGAGTCTGTCAGGCCTGGCTCAGTGCAGTTTACTCGGGTCAGTCACCACCAGGGCCGGGTCAGAGCTATTTGACGGCTGGTTTGCTAGTGACTGACAATGTGTAGCTGTCGAGAGTTGGTCTCTGCTGGGGCTGGGTCGGTGTAGTTGCCACGAGTTGGTGCCTGTACAGACCAAGTTAGTGCAGTGGTCGAGTTGGTTTAGGTGGAGATGGGATCATGGTTGTGGTTGTTGACTTGGCTGAATTGTTAACTTGGCTGAGTTGGTTCTGGCCCTTGCCTTGAGTGGGTGGTTGAGTCAGTTCAGGGCTGAATGTCTGCACTTGTCCTTCTGGTGGACTGTAAAACACATCAGTTGAGCTTCAGGCAAGATATCGCCCCCCTAGGGGTGGGAGGACATGTTGGAGGCTACTTTAGGTGACAGCAAAAAAAGGTTGGATCGTGAGGACCTGTTGGTGGTTAATTTGGGTGGCAGCAAAAAAAGGTTGGGAACCAGTGCTCCAGCACCTTGAGATTTGTGAAACATCAGGTGAGTGTAATAGTGGAAACCTTACGGTGGCAACTAAAGCTATTACATTTTTTCTCTCTCTTTGACATTTTTCTACACTCCAGAGGTTTGGAAACATTATGTAGACTCCATGCAGGATGTCTGACATCCGAACACATATGAGCCAATCTCTGGATCACATTGTCGACTGCGACGGGAAGTTGTTAGGAGCTGAGGTTTGACGGGGACAGGATGAGGGAGATATTGTTAGATTAATGTGGAGCTCAGAGAACGGGTTGATGATAAGAGTTGGTGAGCATGGAATGCAGGAACACAGACATTGAGGTTTTCCACTGTATTAGGCACTGTAAGATGAGGCTTAATCATTTCTGTTACAATAGTTTGATCTGAGTGAAGTTGTTTGGACTTGGGGAACGTAGAGCAGCTGTGTGAAGGTTGGTTGAGTTCATTTACCCAGAGGCAGTGCCTGCAAAGGTGGGTGGGTGTCGATCGGTCGGTTCCAGTCCCCTGGCCGCGGGCCTCCCGACCCGGCAGCCAGCCGGTGGAGTCAGTCGGCAGAGATTTACCAGAGATTACCAGAGGCCCCTCCCTCCCTGCCTGCATCACGATGGATCCCCAAACAGCTGATCGCTGGCACTTGTTTGTTCGTACATTTCAACAACTTTAGAAAAAAATGTACAAAGGCACAAATGTGTGCCAGTGATCAGTTGTTTGATTACACGGCGTGACGCAGGCAGGGAGGGAGTGCGCCCTCTGGTAATCCCATCCCTTCATCTGAATGACTCCATCACTCCCGCCCACTGACCACATCAACCATCTCCAGTAAATGTTCTCTTAATTGTATTTTTACCTTCTTTACATATTTATTGAACATTTATTCTAATTTTCAATACTAGTAGTGTTGTTCTTGGTCTATATTTAATATTAGTTTAAGAAAATTTAGAAGTAACGTAATCCCTATTATACATTAGGGCCTATGGTCATTTAGGTTTGGCTATACGTCATTTCAATTAAAGTCGCACTTTTCAAGATCACATCCCCAACGTTAATTGAAGAGTCCCAGTATAGCAGTACAGTGACCTTAACAACCTGCCAGCTGCTCTCGGTAAACATGAGAAATCTGTCTCACATCCAAAGTCAGATATCGCTGAAAAGTTTAACCTTTGGAAATATGCAAATAGATTTGGCTCTAAATGAACAGCAAAAGATCCACACTGAACAGCACAATAAAAAAAAGTCAAAGAAAACCGCAACACTTTGGAAAGGCTGATAGATGCCACTTGCTGTCTAATCAGACAGGAGCTTGCTTTCTGCGGTAATGATGAGAGTACCTGTTCTGTTAATCGTGGCAATTAGATAGAGCTAATATACATTTCATTGCTAGCTACGATGAGAAGTTAGCCACATATTTGCAGTCATCCTCGGTATTTTCTGGTCTGTTTAACAGAATACAAAACCGTTTGATTGAAGCGATCAGGGAAATTATAAGAAATAACATCAAAGAAGAGATTTCTCAAGCACCATTTGTTGCCGTTGAAGTGGATGAGTCGACTGACATTAGTAACAAAGCTAAGGCCTCTATGATTTTACGGTACATGATTTTATGGTGAAGTGAAGGAAGCATTTCTGGGATTTGATGATGTGAGCAGTGGCAGAACAGCAGTGACTTTGTCAGAGCATGTTTTGGGGGCCCTGGAAAAATACAACTGCGTTCAAAAGCTGGTAGCTCAGACATATGATGGAGCCTCTGTAATGGCATCAGAACTAAATGGAGTTCAGGCCAAAAGAAAAAGCCCCAGCAGCGACATTTACACACTGTTATGCTCACAAGTTGAATCTGGTACTTTCTCAGTCCGTAAAACTCATCCCCGAATGTAAAATATGTTTTAAAACGATAGAGATTTGCTTCATTTATCAACAAATCAACCAAACGCATGAGGCTTCTTGATGAATTAGTGGAGCGACGTATGCCTAGGGCTGTACAGACGAAGTGGAACTCGCATTCATGGCTTGTACAGACAATAAGCCATTATCATTCTGAATTGAATGAAGTTAATTGAAAAGGAAAGGCTTTTAAAACTACAGGGCAGCAAAACCAGATTTTTAGTTTGGTTATGGAAATCTTTGTTCAGAAGGAAAGGCGGATGGACTTCATCTTCAAATAAATATGTAAGTGAATCTCAACATTTATAAATACTCTTATTTTTATACTTAGCCTAAGGAATGTAACTGGCATCTAATATACAGTATAGTTTGGTGCAGAGGTGATGAAGGCGTGGGATTGTAAGCAGTATTAAACTGTAAATATGTAAAGGATGAGGAAAAAGCAGTCTGCTGCTGCTTTTTGTTTCTCTCAAATGAGAGAAATACAATACCTAGGGAAGAGCCTACCCTGTCATTTTACCCACCACACGTCACTGCTATATAATGAGTTTTGTTATGCTATGTGAAACCTCGGGCAAGTTTCCTTACTCCACATGTATTATAATAATCCCCCCAAATAATAATAAATTGGTCACTTCCACTTCCGACTGCTTGTGGGACGCTGCTATGTGCAATTGGCTGCCATGTTTCGACCACAAATATAGTCAATTCACTTTACAATGTACACTGTGATGCTCTTTGAGACATCTAGAAGACGTGAAAAGCACTAAATCAAATGCAAGGATTATTACTGTATTATTCTTTAGAAGACGTGAAAAGTGCTACATTTGCAAGGATTATTATGTACTGTATTATATTATTTGCAGTAAATTTTACTGCTATATTTTTCTTTATTGATCAAAACTAAACATAAGGAAATACCAGATTGTTGCAAAAACAATTCTTAATTGCTTATTTTTAAAAAATGGATGTCAAATGTTTTTTGGGGGATGGATGGGCGGGGCAACACGAGCGATGCTACAGGAGCTCACCACCTCCTGCCTCTCATGGACAGCACCACACAGAGACACACACACACACACATTCAGAGACTCACATAGAGAGACGCACACACACACACACACGAATCACAGAAAGAGACACTCACTCGCAGATAGAAACACACACTCAAACAGAGTGAGATACACTCACAGAGAGCCACATACACTCACAGAAAAAGACAAACACATTCAGACAGAGACATGCACACTCAACAACAAAATTCCACTTGTATACTGCTTTTCACGTCAGGAGGACATCCCAAGATGCTGGACAGTCATTGTTTCAGTCACACACACACACATAATTAGACAGTGAGACACACTTCCAGATATACACATGCACTCAGAGACACAGTGACACACACATACATTCAGAGCAAGACACACACTCAGAGACACACATTCACATAGGGACAGCCGTAAACACACACACATATATATATATATATATACACAGTAAAAGCCCGTTTATCCGGCACCCGATCAACCGTAACTTCCGTATAACCGGCATCGCGAAAAGAAAGGTCCGCATTCGATTAACCGGAATTTATCCAGAAAAATGCATTGAAATTTGTTTTATTTATTTTTGCCTTTTCAGCCGAATATCCGGCAGGCGCTTTAACTAGCAATAGCCAGATCCCGAGGGTGCTGGATAAACGGGCTTTTACTGTATATATCTATCTATATACAGTATATAGAAGAGACACAGCGACTTACACACAAACAATTACAGAAGGGTCTCCGAGTGAAGCCCATTTGCCACTTACGCCTCATTACACATGTGCTTCCCGAGCCTCTCCGTCCACAGTGATGTCATGTAAACAGCCAGGCGGTCCGCGGGCCAGAAACCACATTTATGATGGGTTTGTAGCACGTAGGGGTCTTCGTGGTGGAAAAGGTGAGGCCGCACTTTTCTACTGATCCAGGTTATCAGCAAAGTTTAGAAAGAAACCAATTTTCACACACACTTGTGTTTTTTTCGACATTGAAAAAGTGGCCTAAAATCTACAGGTAGATTATACAAAATAGAATAATGTATTCATTTATTTTGTTAAGAATACTACATTCAATTGTATCTGTACAATAAGCACCTTTAATTTAAATCAGCACAATTCAAACAAGTGGATATGAATTATGACAATAGTGCAAGTACATAGCAAAGAAAAATAAGTTGCGTTGTTCCCTTTTCTTTTTCTAAACCTGAACAGTGATGCACTTTATTCCAAAGAATGGCAGAAAGTTACTTTACACTTAATCCTGGTTTAAAGAATTCATTTGACAAGATGACCAGAATAAGACAATTCTTGTTGAAATACACAATTTCACTCCCAAGTACACCTCAAGCCATGTTAAGGTGCTTGAAACAAGCATGCAGTATGAAAATAAAGCTGTTTGATTAAGAGCAATACACAAATCCAAGTTGATTCTGTTGGTGTCCAAAGGGCACAATATAGTACAGATACTCAATGGGCTATATTACATATGCTTATAAATTTTATATTGCAGTGACCAAGGTATTGTTGTGAACATTATATGACTTGTTTCACATACTAAGCTTAGCATCATTGCAGTATGCTTTAGGATTGCTGTACAATTTGTAAATTAACCATTCAGTATTCTGCCCTGCAATGCTACTCTAGGATATTACAATTCTGTTGAACTGAATCAATAACTACTCTTGGTAAATCCAACAGACAAAATAAAATGCCCGTTAATGCTTAAATTATTATAATCTGTGACAAATAGACAGACTGAATATGTACAAGCCCAATGTAGTCATTCTCTGGCATTTATTTGTTTTGCTCCAAAACATTGTAAGAAGAATATACAGCACAAATCTACTCTTAAGAAATTCATTGATTAAATTAGTAACATTTCAATGTCTGGTAACAAAACAGAACTGGTGGCTAATTAGTAAAGCCACAAGCCAACCAACCAACCAACAACCCTTCCCTTTACCGTGAAGCACACACTTTGATGCTCGAGTTCCAAATGAAATATATATATATATTTTTTGCACACAACAGATAAATTATGTCCATCCAGCTACACATTGTTATACATAGACTGGGGAATCTAAAACATTCCATTGAATAATCTGGTTTGATGTTCAGGAACTTGTGCAGTAAGGAATCGCACTTGACAATGCACCAATGTGGAGACTGAGAACAAAAAAAATGTATATATACACTGTAAAAATCTTGTATTTTATCCCAGTGATTTCCAGTAATCCACGAAGATTCCCAAGCATCAAATGGAGACTTGAGTTCAAATACATGTTCAGTGGTGCAATGCACATCAGTAGTAGCTACTTGTAAAAACATTGTTCACCAAAAGCAAGCTGAGAACAGGTGACATTGCAGAACCGGATCTTGTTCACCTGCTTACAGCTGCAAGTCCAGACACTGAAGGTTATGAAAGCTTCACAGCAATTTTACTCTGTTCCTTTCTCAATAACCTTTGTGCATCCTTCTCCACTTTCTTCCTTTGTTGTTCAGCAGATCGCTTCTCCCGCTCTGCAAGCTTCTGCTGTCTTTGGACAGGAAAAGAAAAGAAGAGGTAGATTCGGAGAAATTACAGATTACCAAGACTTTTAGCCCATCAAGCATCAGCTGTTGTCAACTCATTTAAAGCTATCTCACCGTATGTTGATCCCCTTGGGTTTAACCCCTTAGCACTCTGGTATTAATGTAAGATCAGCTGAATCTCTAAGAACAACAAATTAAATCAAGCCAAAAAAGTATTCGCTGGGATCAAATCAAAGGAACCAATTCTAAATTCTGCAATTATAAAGGACTTTCATATCATCAGAAATTTAATCAGAAATGTAAAAAAAAATCTGAATACAATGAAGGCATGACTTATGGAAACTAGTTAAGATGATAAAGCAACGTTTGGCTCTTAGAGGGCAGTAACAAACAAAATGTTTTCCTTTGCACATGGGTATAATAGTTAATGCTCAGATAAAAGATCTCACAGAAAAATGACACAGCAAGTCACCACACCTAAAATAGGGTTCCCATTTTTCAAAATGCCCAACATCCTTGAATAATTGTCCTTTGTGTGTTGCAAGGTATTTCTGATGATATGTGGAAACTGAAGGGATGAATGTGGATGTATTTGATGCAATATTGAAAACAACCACAAAGATTAAGTTGCACTATAATATCCACAAATCTACTCAAATTTGGCTATTGCACAAAGTCAAGACCCACGGGATTAATGGGAACATATTAGCACGGATAGAAGAGTGGCTAACAGGTAGAAAACAGAGAGTAGGGATAAACGGGTCATTCTCAAATTGGCAGGATGTAACTAGTGGAGTGCTACAAGGATCAGTTCTTGGGCCTCAGCTATTTACAAACTGCATCAATGATCTAGACGAGGACATTGAATGTAACGTGTCTAAATTTGCGGATGACACTAAACTAGGTAGGAGAGTCAGCTGTGAGGATGATGCAAAAAGATTGCAACGGGATATAGGTAGGCTAGGGGAGTGGGCGAGTAGGTGGTAGATGGAATTTAATGTGGGGAAGTGTGAAATTATTCACCTAGATAGCAAAAATAAAAAAACATATATTTTCTAGATGGGGAGAGGTTAGATAGTGTTAGTGTACAAAGGGATTTGGGTATACTGTACATCAGTCTCAACAAGTTAGTTTGCAGGTGCAGCAAGCAACTACGAAGGCAAACGGCATGTTAGCGTTCATTGAAAAAGGTTTAGAGAACAAGAGTAGGGAAGTCTTGCTGCAACTGTATACGGCCTTGGTGAGACCGCACCTAGAGTATTGTGTGCAGTTTTGGTCTCCTTATTTAATAAAGGACATACTTGCCTTAAAGGGGGTGCAGCGTAGATTCACTAGGTTAGTTCCTGACCTATGAGGAAAGGTTGAATAAACTGGGGCTGTATTCTCTAGAGTATTCTCTAGAGTACAGAAGAATTAGGAAAGATCTTATTGAAACATAAGATTCTTAAAGGGCTGGATAAAGTAGACAGTGAGGGACTGTTTCCCCTGGTAGGAGAATATATAACCAGGGGTCATAATCTTAACATCAAGAGTCAGCCTTTTAGAACAGAGTTGAGGAAAGATTTCTTCACTCAGAGGATAGTGAATTTATGGAATTCACTACCCCAGAAGGCTGTAATTGCTCAGTCTTTGAACATTTTCAAGGCTGTGACTGATATGAATTTTGTCTCTGGGGGCAAGCCTGTTTCCAGGTACAACTAGCACAGTAAAATCCTACGTTTCTGTTAGCTCTGCATTCAGGAGCTTTGGAATGCGAATGAAAAGTGAAGAGCCAGTGTAAGCTGACTCCAAAACATTTGATGCATGTTACGGGCACCTGAAACATCAACATTGATGTTCACGTCAAAATGTTTGTGAGTACACAAACCACAACTACAATGTTGTGAGATTTCCACTAGCCAAAAAGCAGCAAATAAAATTGGTTTAAGAAACACAAGCCAAACCGGGTACATCGTTCAACCTCCTATACCATTATTTGATTAGCAAGAGATTACCAAAATAAATTTAAAGATGGTTCACAAATGTGTGAACATCATTCGTTGCAGTACTAGTTGTCTCTCTGAAGGTCATGTCAAAGCACCAGCTCATGTTTCGTGCCAGATTTTAGAATTCTAGCACCTCAAGGAAAAAGTGATTATTAGGTCTCCCTATGAAATCATTGACCGCGAATACGATTTACAACTTGTTTAGTGAACAAATATTAAATACCTAAGTACTTCCTCTGCCTCCCAGGTAGCATCTCCTTCTTCTTCCCAGGCATTAGTATTTTCCTGCCAAGTATCCAAATCCCCCAATTCTGCCTGCAAGAATAGAACCAAAAGCAATTCTCATAAAACCAATTCCTATAATAAAACATACACCTTTCTATTGTGGAATATCAAGTTGATAGAATAAACTTTCCAAAAATATTTAAGGTCAATTTAGAGATTGAAACATGTCGTAATGACGGTAAATTGTTTCTGGTAAATCTCAGAATGACTTACGTCCATTGTATTTCTCAAAATTGCTGCAGATTTTAATTCTGCCTTATGAGCTCAGTTGTGAGCAAATGCAAAGGACAGGCTATTCCTTGCCAGTTACTGTCTGTGGTCTCTTTGTTAGTAATCAGTGGAAATGAAATGAAATGGGTAAAGGAATTGCTTACTGTTGGTTGATTGAAGGCTATGTCCTGCGTAGCTGCTAGCCTGCTGGAGAAAACCATACTGCCATCTTGCATCCCAAAATTTAACGGTTCTTTCTTCTTAACAATAATCTGAGAAACACCACAACATTTAAGGTTAAATTATAAATAGAAACAATTTAAGTACAAACTGAATGAAGTTAAATTAAGTTCTAAAATTCTGGAAAACTTCACTTCTATTGAAAACTTACCCAAATCCTACCACCATTGTGAAATGTTAAGATGCTAATTTATTTTTTAAACAAGTCCTCAGATTGGAGAAGAAAAACCTCAATGTATGAAATTACAGGAATTAAAAGCATAATATTTACCCCCAAAAAAACGAATTTCATACAAGTTAAACAACTATAAAACTACTCCTTTAGATGAGATGCTCAACCATTGGTTAAAACATTAACCCGAAGCCTCACCTGCCTGATCCCATAGATGTTAAAAGATTCCACGATACAATATGAAAATCAGAATGCAGTTTCTTTCAAACAAACCTCCAGGTAACTTGATAATTCACCTATGAAGCCCTTAAAATATTTCAGTCAGAGGTCTTTACATCACATGTAAGGATTATTGTTTACAAACAACAGTTTATTTAAAAGCAGATACCCATTTCTATTCAAGTAGTCCAGTATGTATATTTTGCTGTCTGAGTTTTGTCACATTGCTCTACATACTTTATGTAGATAATTATTAGCTTGGCGATAAGTATCTATCAACAAAACAGAGCTTTAGCCCCATTTTGAGCATTGACTAAGTGTTTATATTGTATTTGCAGAGATTTTTTTTAAAAGTAAAAAGCACAATAGAAATTCCACTTTAATATAACAGTACACACTTTGTGAGGTTTTCGTATGGTTGGTGCCATATCTTTAAAGTAGTCAGGCTCGTCAGATTCTCCAGTACCATTCTGCAGATTACCATTGCCACCTTCAATCTTAATACTGGTGGGACCATCCTCATCCCAGGAACTCCATTCTTCTACCTCAACCTTGGGAGAAAACAAAGAGTTTATGTGGATTCCATTTTAATTCACATATTATACCTCAATAAATGCTGCATTTTTTTGGATAAATTAAATATCTATCTTACTCTTTTGAGAAAACAGCTCCTCTCTTCCATTTACTCACCACACAAGCTAAAACAGTCATATTTTGTGCAATTTCAGTACAATGCACAACCCACCATCGCTAACACTACTGAATAGTAAAGCTGTCAATCTAAATCTTGGCTCACCGAGTACACTGATGAGAAACTCATGCCAACACTATTCTCTTTACCCAATAGCTAATGAAAATAAGAGCACAATTTGTCCAAAATAGTGATACTGTACAGTAATTGATAATAGTAGTAAAATTGGAAAACTACTTCCTACTATTCCTTGTTTTGAATAGAACAAAAAATAAAAGCAACAGAGACCAACGAGAGAAGTGGAAAATAATTGCTTGAATAATGATCATGCTAATGTTTTCAATACCTGTTTAGGAACGGATGAATAATCAATAGTTGTTGGCAAGGTTATTTGATCTCCACTCAACTTCCTACCTCTTCCAGACCTTCAGGAAAAACAACACAGGATTAATATAAAATGTTCAGTATTTATATAGTTAAGTTATGTAACAATAACAACAAAATTACATTTGTATAGCGCCTTTCACATCGAGAGCACGTCCCAAGGCGCTGGACAGTCAGGGTTTTGGACCCGAGTTGAGGTCGGGATCGGAAAAGGTGGAGGGAAGGGAGGGTAAGGGGGGTGTCTGATGGCACAGTCGAAGAGGAGGGTCTTGAGGCGGAACTTGAAGGAGGCTGGGAGGAGGGGTGTAGTGGACAGATTGCAGGATAAATTTCAAAGGTTGGGGGCAGAATGGCTGAAGGCTCATCCACCGATGAAGGGGCGGGTCAATTGGGGGACATGGAGCAGAGGGGAAAAAGCGGACAGTTTGGTAGGGTGTTACAAGGTTGCAGAAGTAAGGTAGGACAAGGGCATGAAGGGCTTTAAAGGTGAGGACCAGGATCTTGAATTGGATCCTCTGAATGAAGTGAAGCCAACAGGAGTCGGACTACAATGAGGGGAGTAGGGTCTCGGAGATTGGCATGGGAGTTCGCAACATTACTCAGCCTGACAACAAATGCTTTGGGATGGTAGTGTATTCAAATTAAATTCTATTTAAAAAAAACACTATGCTTCTCCCAGAGGATTTTTCAACCTTCAAGTAGTAAAGCAAGAATTAAACCATTGAAGTAAAGGGAAACACAGCACCCAATTGCACGCATCAGTGTCCAAACAGTTGTCACCATCAGCGACAAACAGTCGTGGATTGAGTGATCAAATTATTGTTTTCTTTTGAGGGATTATTATCAGGCATGTTGAGTAAGGAAAAGGTTTTGCCCGGCGGGGAATCAAACCCAGGTCTCTCACTTGCAAGATGAGTACTCTACCCACTCAGCTACAGGGTTTATTATTGCCCGACTCTGCCACTACCTTCCCCTCAGGTCGCTGAAACCTTCATTCAGGTCTTGATTACATCCAGGCTCGACTACGCCAATGCCCTACTTGTTGGCCTTCCCAATTCATCCCTCCATAGGCTGCAGATAATCCAGAACTGTATGTGTCTCCTACCGCGTCAAGCTCCGCGATCCCACCTCCCCCATCCTCACCCGACACCATTGGCACCCCATCACCCATAGAATTTAATTCAAGATCCTGGTCCTCACATTCAAAGCCCTCCATGGCCTCACCCCACCCTACCTCTGTGACCTCCTAACCCCCTACCAACCTGCCCACCACCACCGTTCGGACATGGAAATTTACATGCATACATGACATTCGTATGTTAAACTCTGCCTAAATGAATCCTCTGAAGTAAGATGGTGGGTTTTTGCATGTATCAGACACCTGCCTGATCAAAACAAATATGGATACCAACACTGGCTATAATGAAAGGCTTTTCACCAATAGAAAAAATCCATTAAATTTTGACTATTTTTGAATAAATAGCAAACTTATGTTTATTGGTCAGCTAGCTATATGGATTTTTATGAAATAATGTATAGCTTTTAGCTGTGGTGAATCATATTACCTCATTATGTTTGCAACCTACCTAAATTCTAAACATATTCAACAGCAACGATGACAAGTAATCAAATATAAATAGTACTTAAAATAATAATTATAATCACTCAAAAAATCAATAATATACTGGTCATTTCAATCCACGATTGTTTGTGGGACACTGCTGTGCGCAATTGGTTGCCAATTTCAGCCCACAAATATAGTCAATTCACTCTACAGTATATTCCGTGAAGCACTTAAGAGACATCTAGAAGACGTGAAAAGCAGTCTATCAAATGCAGGGATTATTATTATTATTAAATGGATAAATCGCAAATGTGCATCTAATACAAAGTGCGGGATTATTATCAGGCGTTGGAGTAAGGAAACCTGCCCAAGGTTATACCCTTTCTCAATCGATCTTGTTCAGATCATATCAAACTTCAGAAGCAAAGCTTAGCATGGTTCAACACCACCACAACCCCCAAAAAATTAAATTGATAATGTATTACAATATGGAATACACTTGTTTTGCATCTTTCACGTCGGAAGGACTTCCCAAGGCACTGGATATGGTACCTTGCACTTAGGTTAACATCTTGAAACAAAGTGGAGTCCTGTAACTCAGTGGTTTGAGCACTCGCCTCGCAAGCAAGAGATCTGGATTCGATTGAGAAAGGGTATAACCTTGGGCAGGTTTCCTTACTCCAACGCCTGATAATAATCCCTCAAGAAAAAAAAACTGGTCACTTCAATCTATGACTGTTGGTGGGACATTGCTGTGTGCACCTGGCTGCCACGTTTCACCCACAAATTTACAGTCAATTAACTTTACAGTATATTCTGTGAAGCGCTTTGAGATGTCTAGAAGACATGAAAAGTGCCACAACAACTTCAACAACAACTTGGATTTATATAGCACTCTCCATGCTAGACGGCATCTCATGCTATATCAAATGCAAGGATTATTATTAAAGTGGAAAGTAAAACAAGGTGGAAAATGGTAGAAGGAACTTGAATGAAGGCATGGTCAGAGATAGGTTGTTTGAAGAGTTTTGAAAATAGAGATTGTGAGCTGTAGAGATTCTGAAAAAAAGCGCCAGAGAGCAGGTATGTAGTTTCTGAAAGCCCAAATGGAAGTGTTTAAACTGACACAAAAAAACATCCTATACTTCAGTGAAATACTTGCCCATATTCTCTCATTGGCACAAGTTTTATTCTATGTGTTCATGCTTCCATTGATCTGTTGCATACAATGTGTTGAACCCATCTACGTGTTGCTCTCCACTCCCTCTGCAATCTCCTACCAACCTGGCTGCTCCCTCTGCTCAGCAGGCTGCAGCCTACTTCATGCCCACTTTCTTGCCCACCCCACCATTGGCTGGTTAGTCTTCAGCCACTCAAACCCCACCCTCTGGAACTCCATCCCGTAGTCCCTTCACCTCGCCCCCTCCCATACCTCCTTCGACCCTCCTCTTCAACCGTGACTTCGGTCACCGTGCTTCCCCTTCTGCACTCCACCCACCCTGATCCTGAAGCCCAGCTTGGCTCCAAAATACTGAATGTCCAGCGCCTAGGGATGTCCACCGAATTGAAAGGCTTTATACAAATGTAACTTGTTGTTGTTTATGCAGCAATCCGAGATATTTAATTGCAGCTAAACCGCATATTTACTGGCAGTATATTCGCAAAGTGTGATAAACAATTGAAACTTGCTTTTACTTTAATAATGCTAAAGCAATACCTTTCAGTTGTATAACCACCTTCAATATTGCTGGAGCTAAAAAAAAATAGAGCTGTACGTCCTATCTCATTTATTATAGGATACTATCAGTTATCCAATCTGATCTAAGTGACCTGAAAACTTTCTGTTCTTGAATTTATTCATATCTTTGTACTGATCTCTCAAACATGTTAAATTTCTGAATTGATGCGACTGCAATTCATTTAGCCATACGGTACAAAGTAATTTCAGTTGGAAGTCTGACACGACAATTGCGAAGTTGATCAATTTGTGCAAAGTCCCAAAACAGCCATGAAGAGAATGAACCAATGTTACCTGGTTTCTTTTCAGAGTGAGATAATGGCATGCTCATGACAGAATTTAGCATCAGAAATTATTTCCTACTGGGTCAGAAACTCTAATAGATCAATGCAACAAACATACATGTATCTGAATTTCTTAAGATAGGATTCTCGTTAAGAAATGCCTCCATTTTAATATAAAGAACATTCATCTTGATACAATCTCATTACAATTTCTCAAAATGACATTTGTTAGGCACACACTTGCCACGCAATTGGCTGCTTTGTTTTGCCCACAAATGTACAGTCAATTCACCTTACAGTATATTCTGTGAAGTGCTTCGAGACATCTAGAAGACATGAAAAGCACTATATCAAATGCAAGGATTATTATCTTTGGCATCCACCAGAGGAACGGGAACAGTGGGATTTTAGTTTAATATCTCATCTGAGAGATGGCATCCCCAACAACGTGGCACTCACCCATCAGTGAAGGCTAGACAAGAAGCGTACATAAACATAAATTTAGCTTGAACCCACAAAATTTGAGGCAAGTGTGTTACTGACTGAATCAAGCTGACAGTTTCCCAAGTTACAGAGACCTAAAAGTAATAATAATCCTTCTTTGATATACCGTAGTGCCTAGCATGTAAAACATTACAGGAGAAAATCCCTTCCTTAATTATTAGTAGTGTCATAGGGCATTTAACATCCACCTGATCACAGGACCTCAGTTTAAGGTCTCATTCAAAGTCTGACTATGTAGTGTCCATAGCACTGCATTGAATTGTCAGCCTAAACTATGAGCTCAAAGACACAATGTGGATCTTAAACCCATACCTTTCTGATTCTCCGAGTGACAATGTGACCAACTAACCCAAGAAAGTACCTAGATCTCTAAATGACATGGTCTATCTGAATCTAGTGCAGGTAATACACATTCTGCCTTTTACTCTTCTGAAGCTTACTTCAGTTAATTTTAATTTCCTAACATGTTTTACATTTTTTATGATCAGACCTTCGCTTTTTTTAAATTGTCTTATTCATCTATTATCATTTAGTCTATCTTACTTCTTTGTGGTTGCATCCCTTTTTATTGCTCTTAAAGTAACAACCCTATCAACCTGTCTGTTCCCTCCGATCAGCGGGCTCTGGCCTGCTCCATGTCCCCCGCCCGAATCGCCTTACCATCAGTGAATGGGCTTTCAGCCTCTCTGCCCCCAACCTCTGGAATTCCATCCCGCAATCCCTTTGCCTCACCTCCTCCCTTTCCTCTTTCAAGGCCGGCCTCAAGACCTTGCTCTTCCACCATGCCTTCTGCTGCCCTCCTAACTCTCCCTTCTTTCCTACTCTCCTTCCCTCTGCCCCTACTCCTACTCTCCTTCCCTCTGCCCCTACCTCTACCCTCCCCCACACTGCTCAGGTCCCGATCTAACTGTTCAGCACCTTGGGACGTCCTCCCGACTTGAAAGGCGCTATATAAATATAATTTTGTTTGTTGTTGTTGTATTATCTTTGAATTTTTGGTTCATTCCCAACTTGACTTTCCTGTTAATTTAGATAAATTATGATTATTGAGGTAGATTCTATTTTAGGCACCATGTGTCATCATCAACTATTGTAAAGTGCAAACAGCTACCTCCAGAACAACAACAACTACCTCTACCATGCCCAACATGTGCCTTAAAAGGAGTCCTGTAGCTCAGTGGATAGGGCACTCGCCTTACAAGCATGCGACCTGCATTCGAATCCAGGCAGGTCAGGGTGAAACCTTGGGCAAGTTTCCTTACTCCACACGCCTGATAATAATCTCTAAAAAAAAACAATAATAAACTGGTCATTTCAATCCACGACTGCTTGTAGAACACTGCTGTGTGCAATTGGTTGCTGCATTTAGCCCACAAACATACAGTCAATTCACTTTACAGTGTATTCTGTGAAGCACTTTGAGGCATCTAGAAGATGTGAAAAGTGCTATATCAATGCAAGGATTATTATTAAAAAGGATTCTTCTCACTTGACTCCTGGTAACACTGAGGCCTGAATGTGTATGATGATCCTAGCTGGACAAGCAGTGGGAAGCTTGCCAGGCAATACTTAAGATGCATTCCTACAGAGAGAATGTGCATTCAAATCCAGATACACAGCAGTTTCCATGTACATACAGGGAAACTTCTATTTAGGACGGGGTTGCGTTCCTGAAAAACTGTATCTAGATCGAAATGTCCTAAATCAAAACACGATTTCCCATGCGGTCCCATTATATAACTAGAGATGCATTCTTTTCACAAAATATTCAGACTTTAAACCCACTAAATAACACACAACATAACACACATAGGCAAGAAGGGGTACTTGGGGTAACTGTACAGTATTGTACTTTAATACTGGCAAACTTCAATATAGTACACAACTGGGAAACTTTAATACTGGCAGTGTGACAGTGGCACTTGTAGCTTCCCCACTCATCTTGATGTTGGGGAGGCCATTGCGTCTTTTAAAGCTTTGAAGCCACCCTCTGCTAGCACTGAAAGATTGTGCCATTGAGCCTTCTCCTTCCTGATCATTTAACTCCCTAAACAATGATTTTGCCTTCTCTTGGATAACCAGGGTGTTGAGTGGTATATTACGCTGGTTCTGATCCTCAATCCAGACACTCAGCATTCTTTCCATGTTTTCCATCACATCACTCCTATGTTTTGCTAATCTGCTTGCACCTGTATCTATAACACACCTTGATCTTGCCAGTATATTGTCCTTACTGTTTTATAGTAGCCCCCGTCGATCTAGCTAGCCCTACAGACGTCCGTGCCTTTTCCACCAGAATCGATGCGCTTTATCACCTCTAATTTAGTATTTATAGTGATGACTTTGCGGCGTCTCTTGCTGCTAGCAGTATGACCGCTGCTCATTTCACTAACTACTGTCTCTTCCTGACTTGCTAGAAATGTGGTAGAGGCTGTAAATCGCTGGAAGTTGCTCGGGATTGTTTGGAAATTACTGTAATACTGACGTAGCATGGTGTCGCTTCAAAATCAGCTGGCTTTTAAACAATAACGTACTGACATGCTATTGGTCAGTTTAAATACTTGGATACACTATATCAGGTGCACGTGCGATTTACCCGCGAATACACTATGGACAAAAAGGACGCGCGAAATGCGAACGCGATATTTAAAATATGAATGGCGCATGCGAAAAAAAAAATGTGCTCGTTAAACCGAATCCAAATGTCCTATGTCGATCAAAAGGTGTTAAAAAAAATGATGTTCCTTCAATCGAAACGCCCTAAGTAGAGGCTTACCTGTATATGGAACTCTCAGTTTTATTTGGATATGCATAACAATACGTTTCCACATGAGTCAGACACTCAGCTAACAAAATAAAACAATAACAGAACATATAATTTGGGAACATGACCTTTTTCATTTGCAGTACTGATTGTCCTTGACACTATCTGAAGACACTACCTGGAGCTCAGCGGTTAGAGCGCTCATCTTACAAGCGTGAGACATGTGTTCGAATCCAGGCAGATCAGGGGGAAACCTTGGGCACGCCTAATAATAATCCGTCCAAAAAAATCACAATAATAAAATTGGTCATTTCAATCCACAACTGTGTGGGACACTGCTGTGCGCAATTGGATGCCATGTTTCGCCAACAAATCTACAGTCAATTCACTTTACAGCATATTCTGCAAAGCGTTTTGAGACGTCGATAAGATGTGAAAAGCGCTATATCAAATGCAAGGATTATTATTATCTATATGAGCAAAGTTGCCAAATCATATCGTTTTCTGCGCTGAGGAATCATCTTCAACCAGGTAGGTTTGAACCTAGAAACCTGTTCTAAATCTTGGAAAATATAACTGAGGGAGGCATTCAATCAAAATTATCTGCCATTTGGCAGCACATGAGCCAAGGGAGGGCAAGCTGAAATTAAGGAAACCATTCCATCACAGTATAGTACACAAACAGAAAATTGGGGGAGGGTCTGAGAAGTCTTCCACTGGGGTACAGTGGAAAGGACACAATGACATTGCTTTGGCGAGGGATTAGGCAACATGGGGTGGGGGGGGGGGGGAGGGAGGCAACATGGGGTGGGGGGGGGAGGCAATATGGGGTGGTGGGGAGGAGGCAACATGGGGTGGGGAGGGGAGGAGGCAATATGGAGGGGGGGGGGGGAGGAGGCAATATGGAGGGGGGGGGGGGGGAGGCAATATGGGGGGGGGGGGGGAGGAGGCAACATGGTTGGGGGGTGGGGCTTGTTTTGACAGCAGGCGGCTCGCTGGGGTTTGCGGAAAGGTGGGAGACATTTCGGCAGCAGGAAGGAGAGAGGGATACAAGTTGCACTTGAACCCAGCGCTAAGCGTCTCACAGCTTTAAACGCTGACGGGAGAATTATGGTTCATCGAAGCTGAGAATTTCCCACCCCCCAAAAACAAAAATATGATAAGATTATTGCAAGAAGCCTGGAGGGACATGGCGCATCAATGAATCACTGTGTGAATGGCGTGTGTGGAGGGGTGGGAGAGTGGGGAGGGGGAGACCACTTGCCTGCAGATGAGCCTCTTGATGAAGGAGAGCAGCCAGGCCAGGCAGGAGCACAGCTTGAACACTCGGAACTGGCTGATCGCCATGGTGACGGCGGAGAGGAGCGGGGGGGGGGGGGGGGGGGTAGTGAGAGAGAGAGAGAGAGAGACACACACACACACAGCGGCCTCTCTCTCCCCACCCGCCCTGACCTCCACCAATAGCAGGACCGCCGGCTACGCTGCCCGTTTCCCCTGACTCGCGCTCGACCCCCGACCCCAAACTCCTCTCATGAGGCCGCGCGGTAACGAATGGCCCAACCGCCGGCCGACATGGCGTACACAGGGCGCATGCGCCTCACTCCTGACCCGGCCACCCGGAAACGGTCATTGTGACCCGTGGCCCCGCCCCCTCTCTCCCCCACAAACCGCTAAGACAGGCGGCGCATGCGCGAGGGTGACTGGTGTACGGCTTCTGAGCACATCACAACAACAACAGTTACACCTGTAAAGCGCCTCAATGTCAGGAGGACGTCACAAGGCGCTGGGCAGTTACTGCCCCAGACCCGAGCTGAGGACAGGGGAGGGGACAACAACAGGCAACACACCAACAACAGGCAATACACCAACAACAGGCAACACACCAACAACAGGCAACAGGCAACACACCAACAACAACAGGCAATACAACAACAGGCAACACACCGGCAACAGGCAATACACCAACAACAGGCAATACACCAACAACAGGCAACACACCAACAACAACAACAGGCAACACACCAACAACAACAACAGGCAACACACCAACAACAACAACAGGCAACACACCAACAACAACAACAGGCAACACA
This sequence comes from Hydrolagus colliei, assembly GCA_035084275.1. NCBI lineage: Eukaryota > Metazoa > Chordata > Chondrichthyes > Chimaeriformes > Chimaeridae > Hydrolagus > Hydrolagus colliei. The sequence goes on from CM068743.1 coordinate 88,957,867, forward strand.
CCAACAACAACAACAGGCAACACACCAACAACAACAACAGGCAACACACCAACAACAACAACAGGCAATACACCAACAACAACAACAGGCAACACACCAACAACAACAACAGGCAACACACCAACAACAACAACAGGCAATACACCAACAACAACAGGCAATACACCAACAACAACAACAGGCAATACACCAACAACAACAACAGGCAATACAGTAACAACAACAACAGGCAATACAGTAACAACAACAACAGGCAATACAGTAACAACAACAACAGGCAACACACCAACAACAGGCAATACACCAACAACAACAACAGGCAACACACCAACAACAACAACAGGCAACACACCAACAACAGGCAGCACACCAACAACAACAACAACAGGCAACACACCAACAACAGGCAGCACACCAACAACAACAACAACAGGCAACACACCGACAACAACAACAACCAGGCAACACACCAACAACAACAACAACCAGGCAACACACCAACAACAACAACAGGCAACACACCAACAACAACAACAGGCAACACACCAACAACAACAGGCAACACAACAACAACAGGCAACACACCGACAACAACAGGCAATACACCAACAACAGGCAACACACCGACAACAACAACCAGGCAACACACCGACAACAACAACCAGGCAACACACCGACAACAACAACCAGGCAACACACCGACAACAACAACCAGGCAACACAACAACAACAACAGGCAATACAACAACAACAACAGGCAACACACCGACAACAACAACCAGGCAACACACCGACAACAACAACCAGGCAACACACCGACAACAACAACCAGGCAACACACCAACAACAACAACAACAGGCAACACACCAACAACAACAGGCAACACACCAACAACAACAGGCAACACACCGACAGCAGGCAACACACCGACAACAGCAGGCAATACACCAACAACAGGCAACACACCGACAACAACAACCAGGCAACACACCGACAACAACAACCAGGCAACACACCAACAACAACAACCAGGCAACACACCAACAACAACAACCAGGCAACACACCAACAACAACAGGCAACACACCAACAACAACCGGCAATACACCAACAACAACCACCGGCAATACACCAACAACAACCGGCAATACTAACAACAATAAGAAGAATACTACACAATAACAACAACAACAACCACAAGACAATACTAATAACAAGACAATAACAAACAAGATAATACTAACAATAACAAGACAATATCAACAACAATTACAACATGGCAATACTAACAAGCAAGAGTCTTGGGTTCGATTCCAGGCAGGGCAAAACCTTGGGCAACTTTCCTTACTCCACACGTCTGATAATAATCCCTCAAAAAAACAATAATAAAATTGTTCATTTCAATCCACAACTGTTTATGGGACACTACTGTGCATAATTGTTGCTGTGTTTTGCTCACAAATATACAGTCAATTCACTTTACAATACAGTATATTCTGTGAAGCGCTTGGAGACATCTAGAAGACGTGAAAAGCGCTATATCAAATGCAAGGATTATGATTATTATTATTAACTGGCTGCTGCGTTTCGGCCACAAATATACGGTCAATTCATTTTACAGTATATTCTGTGAAGTGCTTTGAGACATCTAGAAGATGTGAAAAGCGCTATATCAGATGCAAGGATGATGATTATTATTATTAACGACAAGACTACTAACAACAATACTAACAACAATAGTAAGAATATTGATTAACAATAATAAGACTACTAAACAATAATAACGACAACTTGGATTTATGGAGCTCCCTCCACGCCAGGCAGCGTCTCAGAGCTCTTCACAATAACGGATCCCAGGGCCAAGCCAGGGGGAGGGGGAAATAGGTAACCAAAAGCACGGTAAAAAAAAAGGCATTTAGACGCGACCTGAAAATAGGAAAAAAGGGGGAGTGAGGAAGGAAGTTCCAGAGCCTCGGGGCATAATTGCTGAAGGCACGGCTGCTGACGGTGGAACTGAGGATTCAGGGTCAAGGAGGAGGCTAGATCCGGTAGAGCAAAGGCAGCGGGTACTGTTGTGAGGAGAGCAGGTCAGAGAGGTAGGGGGGTGCAGAGGAGTGGAGCGATTTGAAAACAAGAGTGAGGATCTTGAAATCGATCTGCTCCGAGACAGCGAGCCAGTGAAGTCTGGCAAAGACTGGGGTAATCAGGGAACAAAGTTTGGTTTAGGTGAGAGTGCGGGCAGCGGTATTTTGGATAACCTGGATTTTGTGAATGGTGGCCAGAGGGGAGACTGGCAAGGAGAGCATCGGAATAGTCTAGCCGAGAGGATTAAGGCATGGGACCATCCCAGCAGCTTTTGGGGTGAGATATTGGTGGAGACAGCCAATGTGTCGGAGATGAAAGAAAGTGGTGCTGGTGAGGGACTGGATATGGGGGAGGAGGGATACTTGGGGGTCGAACCTGATGCCTAAATTGCATATGGGTTCGGAGAGTTTAAGGAGTAGGTCAGCTAAGTGGAGGAGGTGAGAGCATTGGATTAAAGACGTCGATGAGAGCATAAAAACAATAACAAGACAACACTAACAACAACAATAATAATAATACAGTATAACAATAAGAATACTAACAACAACAATGACAACAATACAAACAATACTAAACAATCACAACAATAATAAGACAATAACAACAAAATTACATTTGCATAGCAGCTTCCATGTCAAGAGAACATCCCATAATAACAACAACAATAACCATCACTAACATAATATAACAATTTGGAGTCCCGTAGCTCAGTAGTTAGAGGACTCGCCTTATAAGTGAGAGATTTGGGTTCAATTCCCGGCAAGGCGAAACCCTGGTCAAGATTCTTTACTCCACATGCCTGAGAATAATCCCTCGGAAAAATCCCCCAAAAGTGGTCATTTCACGACTGTTTGTGCGACACTGCTGTGCGTGATTGGCTGCCACGTTTCGCCCACAAATATACAGTCAATTCTCTTTATAGTATTCACTGTGATGCGCTTTGAGACATCTAGAAGCCGTGAAAAGCTCTATATCAAATGCAAGGATTATTATTAACAATAATTTCTAACATAATATAATAACTATTAATAACCATTGCTAGCATTGTATAGTAACCATAACCATTTCTAAAATAATGACATTAACAACAACAAAATTACATGTGTAACCATTCCTAACAATATCACAATACCCATTACTGATACAATATCACAATAATAATTACTAACGTATAACAATAACTATTTCTCACAAAACAATAAATATTACTAACATAATAACAAAAACATTACTAACAATAATATAACAACAACTGTTTCTAACTTAATAGTAACCATCACTAACAATAATAACCATTGCTAACAATAAGAACAATAATAATAACACCAAATATAACAACTTGCAACTCATATCATGATTACATGACTTACAGAGCTTCACGGGATTCAGTGTAATGTATGGTGACTAATTTCTAAGTGAATACAGCAGATAATTAGCGCACAGGAATGTCCAATGTCCTCTATGAAGTGAATGATCAATTTTATTTTGGTGGATTGTTGGTCATGCCATTGGGAGAAACTCCCTTCTTGTTAACTTGGTTAAACAAAATTACAATCAAAATGAACAACAAAATTACATTTGTATAGCAATCAGGCAGCAACTTAGTTAATGTCACCTCTGATAAATACTGCACACCACTTCCCAGTACTGCAACAGAATGTCAGTCCACGCTGCATGTTTATCTGACCTACCCAGAACATTTTCTCCAGCTTGCAAGCAGCAGTTATGTGCCTAGTGATCAATCAATCAATCAATCAATCAATCAACCAACCAACTCAATGCTAACCAAATTAATGGTAACCAGACTGAGAAAGATATTCTTTTCTCTATCTATTCCAACCAACCCACCCACCAACCCTTACATTTATATAGCGCCTTTCACGTCAAGAAGAATGTCCCAAGATGCTGTACAGTTAGGTAGGGACAAGAGCCGGGAGGAGGGATCGGGGCAGGATGAAGAAGAGTAGGATCGTTGAAATCAGGGCTTGTCATATGTTGAATCACTATCTAATGACTCCTGCTTGTGGGAAAGTTAGCAGGGTTTCCACATCCACTGGGTGAACTGGTTCAAATGTGTTATAGAGATATAGAAATATGCTTTGCATATGTTTATATAACATTTATGAGTCTTCATTTTAGGTGATTTTAGATGCAGCATTATAAATTTAGCTACAGTGGTGTCTGAGACATGTAGAAACTCATCACCATACTTAAGTGTATCCAAACCAAACTGCAAATTATATGCCTCTCACCTGTAGATGGAGCTTCAGAATATATCTATTGGAATGGAAGGCACACTTCCCCTGGAGGTTCGTATCCTCTTACCTTCTTCTGGAGTGTATTGAGTGCAGTTTGGCAGGAGCCAATGCTTGGGGACGCCAGAGTGTGTGATGGGGTACTGTTGGAGTCTAACCAGCTAAAACCAACTTGCCATTGACATTGCTGCCTGGCAACTCATCCCGTTGTTTGTCCAGCTAAGACCCCCCCATCCGTTAGGGTTTGGGCTTGCAGGGTTAACAGTACCTGAGTGGGATGGCTCACTGGTTGGTCTGTTGTTCCAGTTCCTGCTGATGAGCTAAATGAGAAAATCAGTAAACCAGTTGAGAATATTGATGCAGAATTTTTATTTACCACCTGGGGAGATATTGCCAAATTGCAGTATTTGCTCAGCAGCGCCATCAGGTATAAAATCAGATATAAAAACAAGGAAAGACCATCTGCTTCCAGACTGAGGCGACGTTCAAAACAAACAGTGCTGTAAAAACTTAATGAATACAAAGTAAAGCATTCACCTTTCCCTATAAGATTTCCATGAGCTCAGGACGCTTTATTTATAACTATCCTTTCTACCCCACATCCATGCCATGGACCTGCTCTGCCTTCCCCCACCTCCGCAACATTGCACAGCTCTGCCACTGTCTCACACCGCCGGCCGACGTAACTCTCATACATGCATTCATAACATCCAGGCTTGACTGCAAACTCACTTGCCAGCCTCCGCAGCATCATCAACACCTCCCTCCACAGGCTGCACATCATCAAGAACTCTGCAGCCCGTGTCCTCTCCTGCACCAATTGGCTCTGTGACCTATCACCCTTACCCTCACCTGACTACTGGCTTCCCATCACACAGAGGATACAGTTCAAGATCCTGGTCATCACTTTCCATGGCTTCGCTCTCCCCTATCTCTGCAACCTCCTAACCCCCTACCAACCTACTCGCTCCTCCACTCAGCGTGCTCCAGCCTGCTTCACTTCCTCCGCCTCATCTGCCCCACCATTGACGGCGTGGACCTTCAGTCATTCTGCCTTTACTCTCTGAGACTCCATTCAGCAGTACCTCTGTCTTGCCCCATCCCTTGCCTTCTTCAAGACCCAAATCAAAAATTTGCATTTATATAGCACCCTTCCTGTAGGATAATGTCTCAGAGTGTTTCAAGGAAATGGTGTAGGGAACAGAGCAAGCGGGAGGTGGCAGTCGGTGCAATTGACAAGGTTTTAGAACAGGGTGAGACAGATGAGTGAGGGGAGTGCATTTTTGAGGGTAGATAGTGAAACAAGCTGTAGACATGAAAGTTTAGAAGATGCAGTGGGGGTAGGTTACATACAATTACAGAATGTGTGTGTCTTAGACCAAGTTTAATAAATTGGGTTTGAAAATTGATGGTCAATTAAGTCAGATATGTAGTTTTAATTTTGTTTTTAATGCAGCAAACAAATTACCACAAAAAAATTACATTTGTATAGCGCCTTTCACGTTGGCAACAAAATGCAGCTCAAGCATTAACATGTCTTATAGCCCAGAATATGTTGTATCTTGTCAATTCTATTTTTATTATCAGACAATAATAATAAAGCATTGCATTTGATATAAAGCATGACCTGTAAGTGTAATTATGATAATTCATGTAAACACCATGTGGGGGAGTGTTTAAACAAATTTGGCAAGGGGAAGGGAACCAGGATTAACATCAGAGGAGAAAAGTACACAAAGGACTGGGAGATGAATAGCATTGGAATAAAGAAGAGTCCAAAAATAGGAGGAGTCAGACAGAGGACAAAAAAGTAAAGTAGATTAAGGCGTGTTTGGGGTACATTTGCTTAAATGTACAGAGTGTGACAAATATAGTTGGTAATATCAAGGCACAATCAGGTTGGTCACCTGGGAGTATGATATACAGTAGTGGCAAAACAAAAAACCTGGCTCAAACAAGCAGAACAATGAAGTGAAAAAATATTTAAACGGCAAATCCAATGTGTTAGTTAGATACCTTGTTTCTGATGAACGTTTCTGTGAAATAAACTGCATTTTCTGCAGGAAAACATCTTCAGATTTTAGCTCTGATCCAGGATCTGCTCGAAGCAGAAGAGATGTAAGGCACAAGAATTTCCTGCGTCAAATGGAATTATTAATAATAATAATAATCCTTCCATTTAAGATAGCGATTTTCGCGTCTTCTAGACATCCCAAAGCCCCTCACAGAATATACTGGAAAGTGAATTGACTATATGCGGGTGAAACACTGCAGCCAATTGTGCACAGCAGTGTCCCATAAACAATCTTGGATTGAAATGAGCAATTTTTAATTGTTTTTTCTTCAGTGATTATTATCAGGCTTGTGGAATAATGAAACTTGTCCAAGGTTTTGCCCTGCCTAGAATTGAATCCAGGTCTCTATCGTATAAGGCAAGTGCTCTAACCACTAGCAAGTGTGAAATTACTCACCTAGGTAGCAAGAATAAAAGACTAGATTATTTTCTAGAGGGGGAGAAGTGAGATAGTGTTAGTGTTCAAAGGAATTTGGGTGTCCACACACACAAACACCCTTCCCACCATGCACCCACCCCAAGACGCCAATATGTCTGAAGGGCAATGAAATGCAAGTTGTTATTCAGATCATATTAGTGCAGAATATTATTGGTGACTTGGAATGTTATTTTACAATTCTATTAAGAAATATGTTGTTGAATTAAGACGCGGATGCGGGTACATGCTAACATTGACATACCGTTATCTAAGTTTATGCAGACCTTCCAGAGGAGGAGAGACTGAAGAAGCTGGCGCATTGCTCGAGGCACAGGTTCCGGTACATTCCGCCAGACACGCCAGAGAACTTCTGGGAGGTGGGATTTCCCTCCACACAGGCGAGTGTTGACCGAGGTGAAAAAGAGCAAACTGTTTATTCTCTTATTTTTGTTGGTGAAAGATGTTGCAAAATCCATTTTGCTTTCATCAATAAGGGGAGTCATGTTAGACCGTGCACGCTGTCATTTTCTTCCGGTGTGGTAACTAACGCATTGATCATTCACTCAATTTGTGGAACATTGCTGTTTGCAGAAAATTAATAAGCACAAATTGACTGCCACGTTAGCTTGTGAAATAAACAGCTGGACTTTACAGTAAATCCTAGGAGCTACTTGAACCATCAAGCAAAATAGAGGTAGTGACCAACAGCAACAACAAAATTACATTTATAGGACGCCTTTCACGTGGGGAGGACATCCCAAGGTGCTGTAGAGCAATATAGAGGTAGTGTACTGTTTGACAACAGCCAAAGGTGTTGGGTTAAAACCAACCAAGCTTTTTGACTGGTTTCCCCATCTCACGATGGTGAAATTTCATCAACTGAGCATTCGCTATTTGATGAAGTTTGAGGATTAGGGAATTTGATGAAGTGCTGTTGGACTATTAATTTAGTGTACATTTATTATATTAAAAACATATTTAATATAACATATTCATCCATGTGTCTGGATGACTAGATTGTTTTTTTTACCAGTCCTAACAAAATCTTGTTCTGTTGTGCTCATCATTATAATATTTTTATTACTTTTTCGTTGATTAATGAAACTGCACCCTCTAGTGGCTTCTTACTTAAATGACAGTTTGAAAATCATATAACGTGTCAAACTACTGTGGCTATTTGATTGCTGAACATGGGTCTGTTGCTTTCTCAGGTTATATTAAAGAAGAGAATACGCCCTGCCATCGCCCGAGACGCAGACATCCTTACAATCCCACATTTTCACCGAAAAGCAAAGAACCAAATGCCAGTTAGTCACTTGCGTTACAGACAGTAGTGAGGAGCCAGGTCCATGCAGATGCACAGTCTAACAATCACAATTTGCCAGATGTCTTGCAGAATGTGAGACACTCTGACCTGACTTTTGTAGCGGTTTGTTAGTTCTAAGCTTTCTATGATTGTTATTTAAATTATGTGTATTTTGTCTTTCATCTGCATATTATTGTTAAAACTTTGAAAATGTGTACACCCACCTTAAGGTATGGTGTTTTCTATTGCACTGGATAATAATGCAGTTAAATATGTAAACATTTCTACAATTGTCTGTTATTGATTTAATAAAATGTTAGTGCTTATTGTTTGATAAATTTGTACTAGATTAATAAAGGAAATGTCTTTCTTCTAAAAGCTCAGATACCGACTTAAGTTTGGTTAAGGCACCAGAGAACACAAACACAAACAGTGACTTGCTCAGAGACAGTTCTGTCAAACCCCAAATACCAAATTAATTCTAACAGCATCAAACCGAGAACAGTTTAAGTACAAATGTTACAAAAGAATTAAACCTGTAACAGTGGAAGAACATGGACTGAGCATCTACAGCCCTTTGGGGTAGAGAATTCCATAAATTCACTACCCTTCTGAGTGAAGAAGTTTTTTCTCAACTCAGTGCGAAAGGGCTGGTCTCTAATTTTATGACTGTGAACACTGGTTATAGATTCTCCAACCAGGAGAAACAGTCTCCCACTATCTATTCTGTGATGCCCCTTAATAATCTTATAGGTTTCTATAAAATCACCTCTCATTCTTCCAAATTCTAGAGAATATAGGCCTAGATTGCTCAACCTATCCTCATAGCTCATCCCACCTCATCCCAGATACCAACCTCATGAATCTACATTCTACCCAACTCCAAGTCGAGTACATCCTTTCTTAAATAAGAACACCAAAACTGCACACAATATTCTAGGTGTGGTCTCACCAGGGCCGTACACAGTTGCAGCAAAACTTAACTACTCTTATATTCTAACCCTTTTGTAACGAATGCCAACATACCGTTAGCCTTCCTAATTGCTTGCTGTACCTGCAAATTAACTTTTTGTGACTGGTGTACCAGGACACCCAAGTCCCTCTGAAAGCTAATACTATCTAGTCTCTCCCCTTCTAAAAAAATAATCTGCTCTACTGTTTTTGCCACCTAGGTGGATGACTTCACATTTCCCTGCTTTATACTTAATCTGCCACCTACTTACCTACTCACCTTGCCAATCTATGTTGCGTTGCATTTTTTTAATATCACCCTCTGTGTTTACTCCCTCCTAGTTTAGTGTCATCCGCAAATTTGGATATGTTAAGTTTGATGTCCTCATCTAGATCGTTGATGTAGATTGTAAATAGTTGAGACCCAAGCACTGATCCTTGTGGCACTCCACTCGTCACATCCCACCAATCTGAGAAGGACCCGTTGATCCCTACTCTTTGTTTTCTTCGTGGATTGCGCGTCAAATTTATTACTTTTTTTTAGAGATTGTTATCCCTAGAAAAGCAATCCGTCAATCAACTAATAAAATATGACAAAATATGCCAATGAACAACCAAAGTAAAAATCTGGTTATATCTTTCTACATTGCTCTGACAACTAGCATCTCCTACTCTGCCTTCTTCAAGCTCCATTCTGTCTAGACTTCTGAGCTGCATAACCACCTTTCTCACCTGGCTCTATTAGATCACCTCTAATTCTTCTATATTCTAGAGAATACAGCCCTGGATATAGACATGGTACCATATGTGCTCCCTAGAACCAGTCAAAAAAAATGAGAGTTAGCACCAGCTAACACAATATACAAGAATACACATTGAGGGCCTCCAGGTAAAGCTATTGCACAAAAAGTAAACACTTGAGGCTGGTGCTCTTAGGAATAATTGTTGTTGATTTGGGCACTTTGGGGCACAAGTCAAGTTCCTTGTACACTGTAAGAAGAGCTTTAATTGACTGTAAGAAGAGCTTTAATTGACTGTATGAAGAGCTTTAATTGACTGTAATTGAAAACTTTCAAATCTTTGTTAAAATTATTATTTGACACCCCAAAGTGTATGTAAAAACTGGACAATCTTGATTGATCTTAAGGAATGTGAGCCAGAGTATTTGGACCAAATGGAGTGAGGACTGTGTTTGTGAGTTTTGTGATTGTGTTTATGAAGACTTGATGGAAAGGTGTTATTTCTTTCCTTATTTGGAAGAATGATGTCTAACAGCCTATCTCAAGTCAATAAAATGGACATTGTGTTGATGTAAAAAACTCCACGATCAACGAAAAAGACCTAAATGTCAACATTCACAAAATCAGAAATGCATGGCTTCAAGTTAATCTGACACTGCCCTGATGAATTGGAACTCTTGGTGCCTTCCAGTCTGCTTGGACGAGATCTTCAAGGGATTTCACGATGTGAAGGTGTCAAGAAAGGACCAGTGGCTGTCAAATGGAACTCTTCACATACGGTAACAGAGGAACTCCAGCTTCCTGAGATTAGCATCCTGATAAGCCTTGGAGTCTCCCATGTGTGGAAAGACGATTGGACGGATCAGTTCAGGAATGTGAATGAACAATCAAAGTGTGAACTTTGATTGGATAGAATGGCCTCTGGCTACACCTTATTTCATCATCATATGTCCGAACTTTGGGGTATAAAAAAATGAAACAATGTGAAGAATTTGGACACCATTGGGATACCACTGTGACACTGTTGAGACAGCATCAGTGAGATACGCTATCCCATGGTCTGTGTGGGTTCATCGGTAATCAATTAGCCAAAGGATTATTGGTGTGTTGGTGTCTCCAGGGAAGGTCGAGATCAGCCTGCCCTGAATCATCTTCTGCATTTGTAAGCATGAGACTTGTAACTGTTTAGTAACCGTCTTTATGATTAATAAATTAACTCTTTTATTTATCCATTGCCTCTGTACTATTTTACCTCAGGGTCGTACCACATAACAACCCTACAACACACATGCTGGATTTTATTGTAATAAAAATTTAGCACAAATCTAAAGTGCTTTCAGTAAATCTGTTAATACCCAAACCTGCTACTTTGTCCTTTGCTCCTGTTTGTATTGCCTCACACGGCTGTACATGCTGATGTTGGTAAATGGCATCTTTATTTGTAGGAAACGAACATTGTATGTTGTCTCATTAGTTCAATCGTCTCAAATAATGTCACTATTAGAGACCAGGAAAGAACACTTGATTTAAACAACAGTTGGCTGAGACAACAGAACAAGACGACACAAGTTTTGAGTTGCAGAGTGCAATTTCAGGACAGTTTTGTTTCTTTACCCTGAGGGTAATTAACTACTATCACATGTTACCAGAAATAGTGGTTAAAAGCAGGTTGCTTGGCTCATTTAAAAGATAATGAGAGGTTTGGTATTGAGAGCTAACTTTCTACAGTTGAATGTCAACAAGACAGAGGCCCTATTGATTGGCTCGCGTCAGCGCCTTCATGCATCAGGACTTGAAGGAGGCCATGGAGGGGGTGCATCAGGCACTGGCAGCATCAACCTCTATGCTTACTCGCTCAACTTCACCAAGTCAGTCAGGAACCTAGGTGTTTTGTTCGATCCTCAACTGTCTTTCCTCCCCCACATCCAAGCAATGGCTTTGCCTTCCCTCATTTCCGCAATATTGCCCGACTCCACCACTACCTCACCCCCAAAGCAGTTGAAACTGTCATTCATGCCTTCATTACATCCAGGCTCGACTATACAAATGTGCTGCTTGTCGGCCTTCCCAATTCCTCCCTCTACAGGCTGCAAATGATCCAGAACTCTGCAGCCTGTGTACTTTACTGTTCCAAATTCCGTGACCCCCATCTCCCCCATCCTCGCCCGACTCCATTGGTTCCCCATCATCCAGAGGATCCAATTCAAGATCCTGGTCCTCACATTAAAAGCCCTGCACAACCTCGCCCCATCCTGCATTTGCGACCCCTAACCAACCTGCCTGTCCCCTTCGCTCAGCAGGCTCTGGCCTGATCCATGTTTCCTGAACGATCCGCCGTACCATTGGTGTGCGAGCCTTTAGCCACTCTGACCCCATCCTCTGGAACTCCATCCCGCAGTCCCTCCACATTACCCCCTCCATGGCCTCCTTCAAGTCCCGCCTCAAGACTCTCCTCTTCGATGCTCACATCAGCAACTCCTAATCCCCCCCTTCCACCCCACCACTTCCCCCCAGCTTGGTCTGACACAGTGACTCTCCAGTGCCTTTGGACGTTATCCTGATGTGAATTGCGCCATATAAGTGTAATTTTGTTGTTGCTGTTGTATATATTCTAAAAAGATGAGATCAAAGAATGAAATAATATCAGTGAAAGAATCCCTTTGTTTTGTAAGCAAAATGGCTGAAATTTTCCAGCTCACTGTGAGAGCAGGAAGGAGCCCACAAGATTATCAATGTACCTGAGGAACAGGTCAGGGAGCGGACCTGAGTAGCCCCATTAGTAGGAACATAGAGTGATCCAGTTGGCCAAGAAACAGGCAGGCATAGCTGGTACCCATGCGGGTTCCCATATCGACTCCTTTTATTTGGAGGAAGTGGATAGGTTTGAAGGTCAACTTGTTCAATGTCACTTCCAGGTGGCGGAGGATGGTGGTGGTTGGAGACTGCTTGTGCCGCTGTTTGAGGAGGGCCTGCAAGGCTTACCTGTGGGGATCGAGTAGTAAAGGGACTGAATGTCAATAGTAAATAGGAGACGGCCAGGACCAGGGTACTGGAAATTGTTGGGGGAGGCCATCAGAAGAGTCATGGATGTAGTTCGGATGATCTGCAGCCGATGGATGGAGGAGCATGGAATTGCATACTCAAGCCTGGATGTTATTGTAAGTTGCAAATTGTGAGCTGTGATGTGATCACATTGTCAAACATTGCAGTCAAGTGAGTTATAACACTAATGAGAACAATTTATAATTCTGAATTACTCTATACATTTTACAGACAAGAGACGATCAGAGGCATTTCCCCGTGACATAACAAGCCAATCTGAACTCACCAGACTGTATAATTGGCATCAACCCCCAACTTTTCCCAATCTCCTACACACCTTTGTTCCCGTTCCATCTTTCTAAAGTGCTTTGTGACATTGCCCCGTGAAAGTGCTGTGCAAGTATAAGTTGGTTCATATTTGCACTCTTCTGTGGGTCCAAAATTTTACTGGTGAACATTTCAAGAAGAACAACCTGTAGGGCTGTCAGCCCAATGATAGCAAAACAAGATAATTCAGACAAATAACGTACAGTGGAGGCTTTCCCTAAGCACATGCGTTTAGTATGACATTTTCACTCACAACTGATGAAGTTTAATGTGAAGAAATGTGAGATGATGCATTTTGGGAGGAAGGCTGTAAAGCAGTGGTTTCCAAACTGTGGGGTGCGCCTCCCTTAGGAGCGCATACCATTGACTGGGGGGGCGCGGCCATTATTGTTCTTATTACAGGTAGACCCCGCTTAATGTTGCGATGTTTGCTAATACGTCGTTCGCCAGCTGGTGGAAAGGGGGCGCGAAGGTGCTAGGACCTGGGGGTGGGCCAGGCTGGCAGGGAGAGAGCGGGCCAGGCCGGTAGCGAGTGAGACCCCAGTGAGTGAGTGAGCTGGGCAGGGAGTTAGGGAGTGAGTGAGTGAGCCGGGCAGGGAGTCAGGGAGAAACTTTGCGCTGAAAAGTAAACTCAGACATCACTCTAACAAATTCTAAGTGTTGTAAATTATAAATGTAAGTACTGTAATTGGTTTCACAATTTTAATAATGTTTTTCATTGAATTACTTTTTTTTAACAATTTAATGTTTTTTGTTGATACTTAATTTTTTTTTAAAACAGGTAAAGAAAATATTGAATTTGCTGTTATCATTTGCGAAAATTATTTAATGCAAAGGACGGTGGGTGCGCAACGAAAACAATGAAAAGCCGCTATTTAAAGTTTGGAAGCCACTGCCTTAGAGGATAGAATTTAAAATCCTCATCCTCACTTTTAAGGCCCTCCAAGGTTTTGTCCCCTCCTGCCTCTCTGACCTACTGACCCCCTATCAATTAATCTGGTCCAACTCCAGCCTGCTCCATGTCTCCTGCCCAACCCACGCTACCATCAGCGCCTGGATTCCAGTGTCTCCGCCCCCACCTTTTGAACTCCATCCATTCACCTTGTCTTCTCTCTTGCCTCCAATAAATCCCTCTTTTTCAGCTGTGCCTTCAGTCGCTCTCCTACTACTCTCCGCCCTCCCTCATCCCAACCCTGACCCTGTCTTCCCACCACTCCATGTTCGGGGCCCGACTCCTGACTGTTCAACAGCTTGGGATATCCTCTCGATGAGGATGAGGTTCAAATGAGATTTGAAAGCAGAGAGTGAGGCAGCAAAGTAAGAGTTGAAGAGCAGAGACAAAGTGAGTTGAAGAGCAGGGACAAAGTGAGTTGAAGAGCAGGAACAAAGTGAGTTGGATTGGGACAAGGCATTAAATAGTTTAAGATTGGCAGCCTTTGACACCATGACCACGCAATCCTCCTCCACCGCCTCTCCTCCCACCTCAACCTTCAAGGCTCTGTCCTTGATTGGTTCTGGTCATACCTCTCACAACACCTTCACTTTTTGTCTCCTCCAACAGCTTTTCCTCCAGCCCTCGCACAGTCTCATGTGGCATTCCCCAAGGCTCTGTCCTTGGCCTCCTGCTCTTCACCTTCTACATGCTCCCACTCGGTGACATCATCCGCAGACATGGGGTAAATTTCCACATGTATGCGGATGACACCCAACTCTACCTTTCTGCTTCCACTGTCGACTCCAGAACTACTGGCATTCTGACTGCGTGTCTGTCCGAGATTGAGTCATGGACAAGGGACAACTTCCTCCAATTTAATTTAAATTGCCTATTCCATGTCCCCCCCTTCGAACCGCCCTATCATCGGTGACCGGGCTTTCAGCCTCTCTACTCCCACACTCTGGAACTCCATCCCGCAATCACTTCACCTCGCTTCCTCCCTTTCCTCTTTCAAGGCTGGTCTCAAGACCTTCCTCTTCGACCGTGCCTTCCGCTCCTCTCCTAACTCTTCCCCCTTTCCTGCTCTCCGTCCCCCTACGCCAACCCCTCCCACCCTGCTTGGGAACCAACCTAACTGTTCAGCGCCTTGGGACGTCCACCTGACGTGAAAGGCGCTCTATAAATGTAATTTTGTTGCTGTTGTTGTTCCTAATTAGGCTTTTGGTGACATTTTGATTTAGCATTTTCTCATAAACAGACCAGTCCATCTATGTTTACCAACTGGTCATTTCTCTCTTGGGTAACACAAATGTCATTATTCATAAATTTATTTTTAAATTAACAATTCAACATGGACTAAATACTAAACTGGAGTGACAATCTTCTGTAGCTTCTCCTCCATACCATGGTAAGCACCACTTCAGTGAGTTGAGTCTAAAACAATTGAACCAGGTATTGAACCAGCTTGAGGAACAGCACCTCATCTATCTGCTGGGGACACTACAGCCCTCTGGCCTCAACATTGATTTCAGCCTCTTCAGGCCATAAGAGTTCCCCCTCCCCTATCACAATCATAACTCCAGACACGCCTTGCCTCTTTGATGTTTTGTTTGTTCTATCACCACTAAATACCTCTTCTCCCCAGTTTCTGTTAAACCCACCCCCTTTTGTTTCTCCCCCTGAAGTCGTTATCACATTTTCAACCCATCAGTTAACACACTCTTTTTCTTTTGTCTTCTTTGTCTCCTTCGTCTTCCATATCCTGCCTCCTATCCCTCTAACGTCCTTAAAAACCTCTCTCTCCAAACATGCCCCGGTTCTGACGAAGTGTCGTGGACCCCAAACGTTGACTCGCTTTCCTTTCTCCATGGATGCCGCCTGACCTGCTGAGTTTCCCCAGCAACTTCTGCTTTGGTTTCAGATTCCCAGCATCTATAGTACTTTGTGTTTTGAACCAGGTATTGATTTATTTAGCTAAGACACAATCAAATAATTTTCATGAAGAATATACATGAGTCACAACAATAAATTATCAATAGTCACAGTAAAAGGCATCACATTTTCAATCCTAAATATATCTATATTTATGGTCGGAACTAAAGGGATTATAAACCACAGGTTTGTTAAATAATGGAAACCAGGTTATTGACTATGTGAAAAGCTTTGCCAGCATGAACTACTTGACACAGTCTTTGTCTGTTTATTGTACATCTTGGTGTGTGCATAAATTATTGTTACTCTCATAAGTCATGATGTAAGTGAATAAGCTCTATATAAGCTCTATAAATCCAGGCACATAGTGAACTGCAACAGTGAGAACTAGGAGGTTGGCGAGAAAGTGAGAGAAAACAGAAATAAGAAGTCACAGGAAAACAAGTTGCTTCTTTTCATTATCCTCAGGTAAACCATTGACTTGCTGCTCCATTGCAAGGCACTGAGCCTCGGTATTTCTTCTTATCATGAAGCTGTAATTACTGTTATTAATTAATTACTGATGCTACAAAATTTGCTCTTCCTTCTATATTTTTGTAAGCGAGAGGCTTGGTTTAGATTCCTGGTGCAGCAAAATATTGGGCAAGTCTCGTTGCTCCCCATGCCTGATAATAAACCCTCAAGAGAAAAAACAATAATAAATTGGTCATTTCAATCTAAGATACTGTGTTTGGGGTACTGTTGTCGACAATTGGCTGCCACCTTTCACCCGTAAATATACAGTCAATTCACTTTACAGTATATTCTGTGAAGCGCTTTGAGACGTCTAGAGAACATGAAAAATGCTATATCAAATGCAAGGATTATTATTATTACAATTACTCCTGTTTTCATCTGTTATGTTAATTGCCGTGTAACTTCCTAAATGTTAGAACTAAGGTAATTTGCATCCAGTGTTTCAACAAATTGAGGATTTTCTATATTACATATGAAGATATATGAAATGTATTACATATTACAGTATGACAGCCAGATTCCAGAGATTTATTTGTAGGCAAAGATTGCAGGTAATCTTCACCCAGCAGAATTGCACAAACTAATAAACATATATAATGATAAGGTGTTAATTAATTAACTAAATTATTAAATGATAAAGTGTTTGATTCACTAATTTATCTGGAGGTCTGTTGACCAGCACTGCAGGACAGACTCCCACTTCCTTTTGAATAGATTCATGATATTTTTATTGCCCAACTGGTGAACAGACCAACAGTTTATTGGCTTCATGTCATACCTGAAGGACAGCGCATTCAATAATGTTTGTGTTGAGAAATGAATTGGAAAAATCAAGTCTGGAAGGGTCAAAGACATGAATGAGTGTTTTTGCAGCATCGAGTATAAGATAGGAACAGACGTGAACAATATCCCAGGTAGCAAGCCCATGTGGGGCCCATATGGGCATGGATCAACCCAATTTGTCCCATATTGGGTGGGTGGGCATATAGGCTTGCTACCTGGGATGGTGGAGATTCAGAAAATCAGTCTAGTTTATGGATGAGATGTAAGGGAGGAAAGAGAACTGGTGGTCAATTGGAATGTCCAGCAAGGCAGGTTGAGGAAGTCAGAACAAAGAAGCATTGGGGGCACCAAGGAAGACAGCTTCTATTTTCTTCATATTTAGACAAGAACGCTTGAGGCTCAATCAGGACTTGATAGTAGGTGATCAGAACATCAGTCAAACTGGAATTAAGGGTCAAGTTATACCTGGGTACATTTGGTTGTGTACGCTTAACTATGTTTTCTGCTCATTAACTCATTAGGCACTTAGGGTGAGAGGACCATGCAGCCTATATTGCTTTTCGTTCTGTGCTTTGTTGCTGCTAATGCATCTTCTGGTCAGTATTTCAACATTTCCAAGTTTGCTTCAATCTACTACAACTATGAAATGTGTTACTGAAATGATTGTTAAATTGTCACATGCTCAATTTCCAAGCAAGTATTTTTTCCAAAACGTAATAATTGTAAGCAAAAATTGCGAGCTGTGATGTCATTATACCATCAAACATTGTGGTCGAGCGGGTTTGGCACTAATGAGAATACATAATTCTGAATTACATTATAGATTTGGTAGAAACGAGGGACAGGTGTTTCCCCATATCATGACAAGCGAAAGTGAACTGAGAAAACTATGATTCACCTGTGGTGGGCGCTGAGAGAGTCAGGAGATCTTTGGTTTCTTTGCAATGGTTATTTGGACCTGTATCTCATTCAGGAATAAGGTAAGCTAATTCATAGATTCATAGATTCATAGACTTTTACGGCACAAAAGGAGGCCATTCGGCCCATCTAGTCTGTGCCGGCTCTTTGAAAAGAGCGATTCAATCCCACTGCCCTGCCCGCTCCCCATAGCCTAATAGACCTGTTCTCCCTAAATAAAGATCTAATTCCCTTTTAAAAGTTATCGAATCAGCCTCCACCACCTTTTCAGGCAATGCATTCCAGATTCGAACAACTCGCTGAGTGAAAAAATTTCTCCTCAGCTCCCCTCTACTTCGCCTTGAAACTATTTTAAATCTGTGACCACGAGTAGATTCAAGTAGATATTTGCATTTATAATATTCAGCTCAATTATGCTGAGATTGTCCCAGACAAGCAAAACCACTAAATGTTTTGCAGACAGCAGAATAGAGATTTGTGTGTGATATGTGAATATCACACAATTCAAAGATTCTGGACAAAATATGCCAATGAACAACGAAAGTAAAAATCTGGTTATATCTTTCTACATTGCTCTGACAACTAGCATCTCCAACTCTGCCTTCCTCAAGCTCTATTCTGTCTAGACTTCCCCTGCCCCTATTCTCTCCTGTACAATGTTCCATGAGTTGCATAACTACCTTTCTCACCTGGCTCCATTAATTCTCAATCTCCCGGTGACATAAATGTAAGGTACTCGTTCTTGCCCTCAAATGCTTAATGGCTTAACTCTACGCTTCCTCTACAAACTCCTGTGGTCTCACTCCCCAACCACTTCTCTCCACTCTTCCAACTTTGAACTGCTTCAAGCTTCGACTGACCTGACTATCATTAGTGGACACACCACTTGTCCCTACTTTTGAACTCTTTCGATAGCTTTCAAACTAAAAAGCTGCTTCACTCTCCAACTAAAAACCTCTCTTAATCCTTAATGATAGGCATATCACCCCATCCACATACACACGCACATACTTCTTCTCAATGTCCCACCCTGCCTTTTTATATATTAAATGCAAGTTGCTGTGAAGTGCTTTGAAATGTATTCATTGTGAAAGTTGCTTGATAAGTGTAACTTATTTCATATTCTCACTCTTCTGTGGAACAATTTTATTGGTGAATATTTCAAGAACAATCTGTAGGAATGATAGCAAAAAATGGAGATAGTCCAGACAAATAACATATGGAGTAGTCTTTCACTGAGTACAGATGTTTGATGTGAGTTTTTTTTACCCACAACTACAGTACAGCTACAGTAAAAAAATTCTATTGAAATGCTTCTGATCAGGCCTAATTTTGCTTAGGATTGCTGGCAAGCATCCATACAATTTGACCCAAATTAACAGTCACTATGCTTCACAGTAAATTATCTAAAATGCTGTGAGTGATCCTCCTGAAGTGAAATCCATCAAATGCAAAGATTATTCTTACTATTGATTATTTTCTCCTTTCAGAGGAACAACAGATACTCAGCAGGTTCCCAAAAGAGATGGCTTTGGCCGCACATCTCGGCCTGTAGCTGTTGATGCCACTCACATGTCAGATTGATGGAGGGTATGTGACAATCACATCAATACCAAACAAATTTACATTTTTACAGCGCCTTTCATTTCAGGAGGACTTGTCAAGACACTGAACAGTCTAGGGGTAGCACTCAAGCTGGTTGTGCGCTCAGGGTGTGGGGGCGATGGGAGTGAGGAGGTGATCCAATGCCGAAAGTTCGGTCGAGATCAAAGTGAATATCAGGAATAAAATGACAAGATTCACATTTGTCTTCATTTTTCAGGGTGAGGGAACAATACCACTGAATGGAAGAAGATTGGGAGACTATGTACGAGCTGGTGGTTCAACATGTAATCTACTGAGGGATAATTGTCATGATGCTGCCAAATGAATGATGTCCTGCAATTAAGAACAAACACACTTCAGAATAGTCTCAGCAACAACACGCTGCAGTCTTGTCATTGGAAAGGGGATTGTACTCATGTTCCCAGCCAATGACAAAACAACTGAGATTATTCTCATCTGTTTACATCTGATAATAAAAATATAATCTACAATACATATTCTGGACTATAAAACATATTAATGCTTGACAGAGCTGTCTCTGAGCAAGTTTGTGTTCTCTGCTAACTTAACCAAATTTAAGTCGATATCTGAGCTTTTAGAAGAAAGACATTTCCTTTATTAATCTAGTACAAATTTATCAAACAATAAGCACTAACATTTTATTAAATCAATAACAGACAATTGTAGAAATGTTTACATATTTAACTGCATTATTATCCAGTGCAACAGAAAACACCATACCTTAAGGTGGGTGTACACATTTTCAAAGTTTTAACAATAATATGCAGATGAAAGACAAAATACACATAATTTAAATAACAATCATAGAAAGCTTAGAACTAACAAACCGCTACAAAAGTCAGGTCAGAGTGTCTCACATTCTGCAAGACATCAGGCAAATTGTGATTGTTAGACTGTGCATCTGCATGGACCTGGCTCCTCACCACTGTCTGTAACGCAAGTGACTAACTGGCATTTGGTTCTTTGCTTTTCGGTGAAAATGTGGGATTGTAAGGACGTCTGCGTCTCGGGCGATGGCAGGGCGTATTCTCTTCTTTAATATAACCTGAGAAAGCAACAGACCCATGTTCAGCAATCAAATAGCCACAGTAGTTTGACACGTTATATGATTTTCAAACTGTCATTTAAGTAAGAAGCCACTAGAGGGTGCAGTTTCATTAATCAACGAAAAAGTAATAAAAATATTATAATGATGAGCACAACAGAACAAGATTTTGTTAGGACTGGTAAAAAAAACAATCTAGTCATCCAGACACATGGATGAATATGTTATATTAAATATGTTTTTAATATAATAAATGTACACTAAATTAATAGTCCAACAGCACTTCATCAAATTCCCTAATCCTCAAACTTCATCAAATAGCGAATGCTCAGTTGATGAAATTTCACCATCGTGAGATGGTGAAATTACCTCTATATTGCTACCTCTATATTGCTCTACAGCACCTTGGGATGTCCTCCCCACGTGAAAGGCGTCCTATAAATGTAATTTTGTTGTTGCTGTTGGTCACTACCTCTATTTTGCTTGATGGTTCAAGTAGCTCCTAGGATTTACTGTAAAGTCCAGCTGTTTATTTCATAGGCTAACGTGGCAGTCAATTTGTGCACATAAATTTTCTGCAAACAGCAATGTTCCACAAATTGAGTGAATCGGTCTAACATGACTCCCCTAATTGTTGAAAGCCAAAGGGATTTTGCAACATCTTTCACCAACAAAAATAAGAGAATAAGCAGTTTGCTCTTTCTCACCTCGGTCAACACACGTCTGTGTGGAGGGAAATCCCACCTCCCAGAAGTTCTCTGGCGTGTCTGGCGGAATGTACCGGAACCTGTGCCTCGAGCAATGCGCCAGCTTTTTCAGTCTCTCCTCCTCTGGAAGGTCTGCATAATACTTAGATAACGGTACGTCAATGTTAGCATGTTCCCGTGTCTTAATTCAACAACATATTTCTTAATAGAATTGTAAAATAACATTCCAGGTCACCAATAACATTCTGCACTAATATGATCTGAATAACTTGCATTTCATTGCCCTTCAGACATATTGGCGTTTTTGGTTGGGGGGGCGGGGGGGGGGGGGTGATATTTGGCATTGCAGGCATCTTTTGAGCTCTTTATGTTCACCTTTGGGAGGAGTAGGAAGAGGAGAGAAATTTTCTGTACATGGATTTCCCAGGGATCTGTTCTGGTTTTCCTGCTATTCACTACACTGTGGATTGTAGATTGAACCTTGGCACTAATCCACTAACCTCCCCTGCATCTCTATCCATTGTTGTGTCTCATTTTTAAAACCTATTTGTTTTACTATGCCTATGGTAACTTCCTCTTCCCCTCTCCTTTCCTCAGAGCTCGCCCATGTGTTTGTAAAGCATTGAAGAGGTGAGTCTTGAGGCGAGACTTGAAGGATGCCTGGGAGGGAGTGAGGCGGAGGGACTTTGGGATGGAGTTCCAGAGGTTGGGGGCAGAGTGACTGAAGGCTCGCCCGTCAATGGTGGGTTGGGTGGGTCGGGAGACGTGCCTTCAGTCACTCTACCCCCAACCTCTGTAACTCCATCCTAAAGTCCCTCCGCCTCCGCCTCGCTCCCTCCCTGGCCTCCTTCAAGTCTCGCCTCAAGACTCTCAACCTTGGGATTAATCCAGGTACTTCAGTTCCTGAGAGAAGTCAATAATGTAAATGAAGGTTAGCAAATATAACTTGCAGTGCGAACACAGAGTTGGAGGGCATGGTTTCAAAATTAACAAACATTAAGCAAGACTAGATATTGGAGAAAGGGGAGTGAGGGAGATTCTCTGCTTTGTTGTGCATGTGGAACAAACTACAGGCAGTTACTGGCAATGCTGCATCCATCAACTGCTGAAAATAGTAATAAATGCTTGCATTTGATGTATCGCCTCATTGCCTCTTCAAGACTTTTCAATGTGCTTCACAGAATGTACTGTAAAATGAATCAAACCCAGGTCTTCTCACTTGCCAGGCGAGTGAATGTTCTGACCCAATGCTAAATGACTTGTGCCCTTACAATGAAGGTTAGGTGGACAAGTCATAACATGGTGAAATATTCTATGTAATACAGTAAAAGTTTGGTTATCCAGCACCCAACCAACCGGAACGCTCAACCAACCGGTATCTCCCAATACAATTCACCATTCCAGCAACCGGATCTCATACAGGAGCCATCTGGGACACTTGTAGTATGCTCACTTTGCACATGCACGCTCATGCACACTTATTAAACTTACCGAACACGATTTTACTGAGTGTGCTGGAATGCTCTATTGGTAAGTATCCATACAATATTCTGTTATTATTTAGTCTATTATTAATATGGTATGTTTTAAAATAAGTTAATTTTTTGTGTAGGATTTTCGGCAACTTGTCGCTTGAATATCCGGCATATTTGATTAATCGGCAACGGTCAGGTCCCGAGGGTGCTGGATAAAAAAGCTTTTAATTTTACCAAGTTTTATTGTCCTGTGCTTTTCTGAGGTCAGGGTCAAACCAACTGCTTTTGCTAGTCTGAATGGAGCCACAAACCATAATGTGCTGCTTCCTCTAACATAAATTATCGGAGTAACCTGTGATCTAAGGACAAGACGCTCGGCTGCACAAAAAACAAGGATTCCTTAATATAGGTGAGAGTGAGCGATTAATTTTATTTGTTATATTGTTGTAATTTTATTGTTATAATAATAAATATAATAATCTTTGCATTTGATATAGCACTTGATCACGTCTTTGAGACATCTCAAAGCTCTTCACAGAATATACTGTAAAGTGAATTGACTGTATATATTTGTGGGCAAATTGCGGCAGCCAATTGCGCACAGCAGTGTCTCACACACAGTCGATTGAAATGACCAATTTTATTATTGTGCTTTTTTTGGAGGGATTATTATTAGGCGTGTAGAGTAAGGAAACTTGTCCAAGGTTTCGCCCTGACCTGCCTGGATTCGAACACAGGTCTCCCCAGCTTGCAAGACAAGTGCTCTAACCACTGAGCCACAGGAGCTCCTTATAGATGTCATGTTGTTTGTGCAAAAATAATTCCTATATTTTCTTTTTCCATGTATCAGTGACTTACTTTCTTCAAATCCAAACCATATTTTAACCAATAGTTTTTTTTTCTTGTATTCAAAGAAGCTCCTGTTATGTTTCAACACATTTAATTCTTGAACTGAAGTTGCAGACTAATTTCCTTAACCAGTGATGACTGGCATGTGGTCTGAAACAAACAGTCCAACACTGTTTCAATTAGGTGATGAGATTAAATCTGAGACTTCGCCCAAGAGCAGCTGCACTTCCAACACTATTCAGCATTCTTTTCAAAGAAAAAAACAGTGATTTACTCAGTGAGTAAATTTATCGGCTGTGGAAAATAATACCTTCTATTCCAGAAGATGCAAATTTGCAATAATAAGCTTCACACTTACTCACTTGTTACATATTCAGTTTCTTTCAGCACAAACAGGATTATTTTACTGAAACAAAAACAGAAGTCGCTGGGAACACTCAGCAGATCAGGATCAGATCTATGGAGAAAGTAAAAGTGAGTCAATGTTTTGGGTCAGTTCTGACAAAGGGTCGTAGAACCAAAACATTGTGTCACTTTTCCTTTCTCCATAGATGCTGCCTGACCCGCTCAGTGTTCCCAGCGATTTTTGCTTTTGTTTCAGAATTCCAGCATCTGCAGTATTTTGCGTTTTAGATTATTTTGTTGACAGTTTAATTGAACAAGAAATATTCTCTTCTGGTAAGGGTATTTATCCTACAACATTCTTGTGGCAATCTCTCTGCCTGGGGTAGTTTCATACTGTGTCACTATCTGCAGCTGAGAGAGGGCAGGTGGTGTTGTGCTTCAAGCCTTAAACCAGCCCCGGGAGATGTGAACTTGGTCTCCCGATTTAAACTGACGGAAAAAAAAGTCAAACAATAATTTCTACCCAAGAATATGAATGACCTTGTTAAGCCTGAGGGTAAAGGTGTTGAAAGTGAAGAAAAATGGGGCAATGTTGGAACAGGTCTGAGAATATGCTTCGTTCATACTTACTACTTCACATTCCTTGCATGTATGCCCACGCATTTTTCTTCGCTCCTCTTTGTTGCGAACTATCTCAACATGAGGGAAGTTTAAACCAGCATTCTTCCTAATACAGAAACAAACACTTTTGTGAAGTGACGTTCTTGATCAGATATTCTTACACAACATGGCATTGACTGCAATCGTGCACAGTTGATCGATTCACTCCTCTGCTACAGCAGAATTTGAGGTATAACTAAGGCCACTTTAACTTCACAAACAAAAGCAACTGTAACTGCACAGGTTCAGTCAATAAAATATAAAGATCTTATAAAATGTGCACCAAGAACATCTCAAAACTCTTCATAGGTAACTGGACAATTGTCGTTTCTGAAAGTACCATCAACTGACCCAAAGAATGTAACTATCAGAAAACTAATATGACTATACAGTAGGGTCCGGCGATATATCGCTAAAACCCGATATAATTTTCATATTGATATGCCGATATAGACATTTAAAAAATATCGATATATCGAAAAAACTATATATCGAGATAAAAAATCGGGATGCAAGCACACTGAACTACAAGACCCAGAATGTTCATCTCTATACACAATGCACAGACCGAGGTGCAAAGCCGCCATATTGTATTCACAGTCTTCGAATACAATATACAGGTATGCAAGGGCTGGGGGGGTGAGAGAGATGGCTGGGGTGGGGTGGGGGTGGGGGGGGTTGAGGAGGAGAGAGACTGCTGGGGGGGGGAGGAGAGGGGGAGAGATACGGCTGGGGGGAGGGGGAGAGAGACGGCTGGGGGGGGTGGGGGGAGAGAGAGACGGCTGGGGGGGGGAGAGGGGGAGAGAGACAGCTGGGGGGAGGGGGAGAGAGACAGCTGGGGGGAGGGGGAGAGAGACGGCTGGGGGGAGGGGGAGAGAGACGGCTGGGGGGGGGGGGGGGGAGAGAGACGGCTGGGGGGGGGGGGGGGAAGAGAAACGGCTGGGGGGGGGAGGAGAGAGACGGCTGGGGGGAGGGGGGGGAGAGAGATGGCTGGGGGGGGGGAGAGGGGGAGAGAGACGGCTGGGGGGGGGAGAGGGGGAGAGAGACGGCTGGGGGGGGGGGGAGAGAGACGGCTGGGGGGGGGAGGAGAGAGACGGCTGGGGGGAGGGGGAGAGAGATGGCTGGGGTGGGGAGAGAGACGGCTGGGGTGGGGAGGAGAGGGGGAGAGAGACAGCTGGGGGGAGAAAGACGGCTGGGGGGGGGAGGGAGAGAGAGACGGCTGGGGTGGTGGTGGGGGAGAGAGACGACGGGGGTGGGGGGTGCGAGAGAGGGACGGCGGGGAGAGACGGGGTGGATGTGATAATATACAGATAGATAGAAATGGGGGGGATGTGAGAGAGGAGAGAGGGAGAGAGACACAGAGACACACAGACAGAAAAACACAGAGATGGAGAGAGTGAGACACAGAGAGAGAAAGATATTTACCTCCTAAGGTAGGCCCTGAATGCGCGCGCACCCGGAATGCGCGCGCGCATGCGCAGTACGAAAACCCCCAAAATATCGATATTTCGGTATATCTCGATATGAGCCCATCAATATATTTAATCGGAAAATTTCCATATCGACGGACCCTACTATACAGGTGTCCCCCGATTTACAACGTTCCTGAAAAACTTCATGTAAATCGAAATGTCATAAATCGGAAAGGGTTTTCCCATACAGTCCCATTATATAATCCGAGATGCGTTCTTTTGATACAATTTTCAGACCCAAACCCCCAAAATAACACTTTGCAACAAAGAATTTAATGATATTGACACTTAATGAAGTTAATTAATGAATAATTAGTTTAATACCACATCGAGTGGGTCCCCGGCTCTTGATCGCAGTCAAGCGGGTTCCGTACCGCGACCAGATCCAGCCTCTCGGACCCAGTGTGAGCCCCGAGCCTGCTAAAGATCCTATGGCACTATTTGAAAAGCGAGGAAGTTCCCCCAGGTATCCTGGGCCATCAATATCGCAAACAAAATTGGCTGATCATTTCATGGCTTCGTGTGAGACACTGCCATTTCAAATTGCCTGTCATATTTGCCTACAAAATACATATAGAGTAACTATAGTAGTACATTACATCCTATAAAGCACTTTGAGATGTACTGCTGACAGAAAAGATGCTATATCAAAGGCTATAATAATTCTTATCATTACAGGTTGATGTTCCGGAATCTGGACTCCGGGACGATTGGTGGCAGGGTCGTTCGGAATCCGTAAAATGTTCAGGAATCCGGACAGCCTGTCAAACCGTTTCCGCCGCCAGCCGGGCTCAGTGAAAATCCACAAGTCCCCGGCCAGAATCAAACTCCGCACAGCACACTGGAGCTCCCCAAAGAGCAACCGCGTGATCGGATCGCCACGCCCCATGACTCAGAGCGGAGGTGTTCCGAAGTCCGCAAATACCCGAACCTGGGCTTGGGCGTTTCCGTACTTCGGACATCAGAAACACGTTCTGAAGTCCGGAGAAACACGAAAACCAGCTTGGCCTCGGTCCCGAGGTTGCCAGATTCAGGTCGCTAAACCTGTATTATTATTAATAAGATCTGATTTTTTTTAAAAAGTAAAAAATAAAAAAGTAAAAATTAAAATGAATTGAAAATATTCTGGCTTCTGTAACTCAACAGTATTAACTTGAGCTGCTATGCATTTCTACGATTTTGTTTCTGTTTTCCAACATTTTTCTGCCCTCATTTGTCAATCCTTGTAAACAATGTTACCTTTGTTCACAGTTGAAATAAGGCAGCACAATTGCTTCAGTTTTTATCTTCACTGGCCCTTCTTCAAACTCTAAAAAAAAATGTCGAATGAATTTTTTTAAATGAAAACAAAGATACTGATATCATCAAATCATTTAATCAACGGTAATGTGATCAAGACAACGTTTTGTTATATTAATTAGTACGTTAACATAATAGCAGTTATATTCATAGTTTGGCCGACAAAAAATACAGTCAATTTACTTTACGGTATGTTCTGTGAAATGCTTTCAGACATCTGGAAGACTTGAAAAATATCAAATGCAAGGATTATGAATATACAGTATCATGTAAAATAAATTGACTGTATTTTTTGTGGGCGAAACACAGGAGGCAATTGCACACAGCAGTATCCCACAAATAATCGTGGATTGAAATGACTAATTTATCATTTTGGGGGGAGATTTTTATGAGGAATGTGGAGTAAGTAAACTTGCCCAAGGTTTTGTGTTGCCTGGAACTGAACCCAGGTCTCTCACTTACAAGGCGAGTGCTCCAACTACTGAGCTACAGGACTCTATGTAGGTGAAGGTTAAAACCTGGGCACAGATCTGGGCTCAGATCTGTCTCCTTCAGCAAAAAACGATAAATAATAATAATTCTTGTATTTCATTGTTTTTCTGACTGGAGGATGTGTACAGTGGCGTCCCCCACGGATTGGTTTTGGTACCACTGCTCTTTTTTATATATATATAGATATATATTTATATACACACACATACAGTATATATTATATATATATATGATCTGGACTTAGGTATAGGGTGTACAATTTCCAAGTTTGCAGATGATAGGAGATCCAAGTTAGGAAAAGTAGTAAATAGTGAGGAAGATAGTAGCAGACTGCAAGTGGACATAAACAGAATGGTAAAATGGGCAGACACATGGCAGATGAAGGAATCTGGAGAAATGCGAGGTGATGCATTTTGCGAGAAAAAATGAAGAGGCTAGATACAGTAAAAGCCTGTTGATCCGACACCCTCGGTACTTGGCCAATGTCGGTTAAAGCGCCTGCCGGATATTTGGCCGAAAACTCCAAAAAAAAAGCATTTTTCCCGGATAAATTCCAGTTAATCAAATGCAGACCTTCTTTTTTTGCGATGCTGGTTATATGGTGGAAGTTACGGTTGATCGGGTGCCGGATAAACGGGCATTTACTGTAGTACAATCTTAAGGGGGGTAAAGGAACAGAGAGACCTGGAGGTTCATGTAAGTAAATCTTTGAAGGTGGCAAGACAGGTAGATAAGGATGTTAAAAAAGCATATGCAATACTAGAATGGTACCAAACTCAGGAAGCTATGATTAACCTGTATAAAACACTGGTTAGACCTCAACTAGAGTACTGTGTTCGGTTCTGGGCACCACACTTTAGGAAGGATGTTAAGGCATTGGAAAGGGTCAGAGGAGATTTACCAGGATGGTATCAGGAATGAGGGACTTTGTTTATGAGGAAAGGCTGGAGAGGCTAGGTTTATTCTCATTAGAGCAGAGGTTATATAAATGTAATTTGTTGTTGTTGTTGTTGTTGTTATGAGGAGACCTAATATAGGTTTTCAAAATCATGAGGGGATTCGATAGGGTAAACAGGGAAAAATAGTTTGCACTGTTCGGTGTGTCAGTGACTCGAGGTCACAAATTTAAAATAGTTTCTAAAAGAAACAGAGGTGAGGAGAAATTTTTCACGTAGCGAGTTGTTCGAATCTGGAATGCATTGCTTGAAAGGGTGGTGGAGGCCGATTCGTTAACAACTTTTAAAAGAGGTGGATGGTTATTTGGGGAGGACACGTTTGCGGGGTTATGGGGAGAGAGCCAGAGAGTGGGATTCACTTTGAATAGCTCCTTTCAAAGAGCCGGCACAGACACAATGGGCCAAATGGCCTCCTTTTGTGCTGAAACATTCTACGATTCTATGATAGAACGAATGTTACAGACTAGAATGAATTCACGTTTAAAGTAACTCATGCACATCCACACATTAGGAACGTAAATCTAAACTGCAGCCAACATATAAGACTGGAAAGATGATCTGGCACCTTTGAGGTTACTACTGTGCTAAATAAGGCTTACCACTGTCATATACTTTAGGAGGACTCTTTTCTTGAGGACACGACTCATATTCACCATATGTTGTGCGGTCAAATATCTCAGTCTCCTCTTGCTCAGGTCTGTCTCCTGCACCAAAAAACGATAAATAATAATAATTCCTGTATTTCATTTAGTGCCTTATCACATCATCGAAACATCTCAAAACACTTTTTAAATTTATTGTGCATCTTGTAGACAAATGCAACAGTCAATTTTACACTCAGCAATGTTCCACAAACAGCGATGAGTTGAAATGACCTATTTTATTTGGGGGATTATATGCCATGATACCAGGAGAAATTCTCTTCTTTTTTTAAACAGTAGCATGCAATCATTAATATCCATTTGAGCCACACTGAAATGTCTTGAAGCACTTAATCCATAGATTATAGATTATTATGACAAAACAATTGGTTCAAATTCATTACTTACCACAATTTGACTTGTCTAGTCTTTTTCTCTTGGATTTCAACAGCATACTTTCGCTCACATAAGTGCAGTCCATGTCTGGAGTATCTACTTCATGCTGTTCAATGGGCTGGTGGAAGGAAAATGGGAGCAATCAAATTCCCACAGGAAAAATTAAAAAAAACTTGTTCAAAGTGCATTGCAATTCTGTTTTCACTCTACAGTAAAAGCCTGTTTATCCATGACCCGATCAACCGTAACTTCCGTATAACCGGCACCTAAAAAAAAAGGTCCCCATTTGATTAACCGGATCCTATCCGGCACAATGTATCAGTATTTTGGAATGCTGCTACTAGCGTCTGAAGGTGGCGCTGCCGTTTTTCCCCCCCACAGAGTACACTACGATTACCTCTAAATGCTGCCGTAGTAGTGCCACTTCTGGGTTTGAGAGAGAGGCAGGGAGAGAGAAGACGGGGGTTGGGGGGGGGGGGGGAAGAGGGGAAAAGGGTGGGGGAGAAAGAGAGAGGAGTGGGAGGGGGAGAGAGAGGTGGGGGAGGAGGGGAGAGAGAGGGGGTGAGTTGATTTAGATGGAAAATGAGACGAATGGAGGGGGGTTGGGTTTGGAGCCATTGTGATGCCAGACAGACTGTGTGTGTGTGAAAGAGAGAAAGAATAAAAGGAGTTTGATTGTGTGCTGTGTTTATAGACTGCAATCAATATTTATTGCTTTATTGGTAAGTATCCATACAATATTCTGTTATTATTTAATCAATTATTAATATGGTATGTTTCAAAAAATGTAATTTGATATTTAATTTTTTTTGTGTTGAGTTGTCGGCTGAATATCCGGCACACGCTTTAACCAACATTGGCCAGGTCCCGAGGGTGCCGGATAAACGGGCTTTTACTGTATATTGAAATCGTAGTTTCACTGTGTTAATAGACACATGATAATGTCTGCCTGGCGCAGACGAACCTGGACTCAATTCCTTAGCAGGTTAATGGATGAGCTGAATGAAACATTTAAAAGAATGAGGAATCATCAAACAAGACAGGGGAGGAATCTTCACTCTTGTAGGGATATACAAGTCTCAAAAATTAGAGCTAAAACATAAAAATAATAATCGCATTGCATTTGATATAGAGCTTTTTCACATCTTCTAGACATCTCAAAGCACTTCACGGAATATACTGTGAAATGAGTTGAATTTGTATTTGTGGAATGAAATACGGCACTCAATTGTGCACAGCAGTATCCCACAAACAGTCGTTGCTTGAAGTGACCAATTTATCATTGTGGAGGAAATAATTTGCCCAAAGTTTCACCCTGCCGGGAATCGAACCCAGGTCTCCCACTTGTGAGGCAATGCTCTAATCATTGAGTTCCGGGATTCCATAACAACAACAACTTACATTTGTATCACACCCTTCATGCGGGACAGCATCTTGGGAGGGCATCAAGGGATGTGGAGAGAGTGCATGTTGGAGATGGGACTTTAGTTTTTTTTT
Organism: Hydrolagus colliei; assembly: GCA_035084275.1. Taxonomy (NCBI): domain Eukaryota; kingdom Metazoa; phylum Chordata; class Chondrichthyes; order Chimaeriformes; family Chimaeridae; genus Hydrolagus; species Hydrolagus colliei. The sequence continues at coordinate 88,989,609 of CM068743.1, forward strand.
GCAATTGTGGGACTATCCCACTTCGAGTCGCTCTGAAATTGCTCCAGACATTTCTGAGTTACCTTAGAGGCTACTTGCACAGGATCTGTCTTATATTTGGAGAGGTCTGCTTCTGGATCTATGCTCCACTGAAGATTTTCCGATTTTCTCCCTGAAATTATCAACAGGTCAGAGCAGAATCATAATAGCTGCAAGAGAACTGATTGCTTTCCTGCGTTCCCAAGGTTATGACAAGGAGAGTAAAAGGAATGGTTCGGAAGAACCTCTTCTCCCACAGTCTTGTCAGACACAAACTGATTTGCCGGAATTTGAATAAGGATCGATGTCTTCTTAAAAGAGCAAAGATCGATACACACTAGAATTAATTTGTCTGTAGTTTCTATGTGCCTGACTGACATGAACTAAAAGAAACATTATGTAAATGAACGAGGGTTAATTCAAAGTACATCTACCAGAAACTGTTTCAAATTTTACAACACTCCATATAGCAATTTGGAAAGAACATCTTTTCACGTTAACTGAACACCTTACCCCCCAAACCAATCATTCAGAGAAGAAATATGTTTCAATGTTCCATGTGATATTTTGATTTAAGCAAATCAATTTCTTTAATTACCATCTTCCTGATGGATGTGCCTGTTTGCAGTGGTTGCACACGGATTTAGTTGAAGTACTGAGGTGGGTTCCGACTCTTTGGATGTCGTTCTCATGTTTTTCCCGGCTGGGTCTTGAGTTTCGGGTTCCTGGGGTTAAAAATATAGTATGTTATGGATGAAATCAATAAAATGAATGATCATTGTAAAAGGAAATGTGAATAAAGTGAATGTTCATTTGTCTATCATTGGGTATTTGTATTTAGCTTGGAAGAATGTGTCCACCTGATGAATAGAACCATAGAATTTCATAGGACAGAAGAAGGCCATTCAGCCCATTTGGGGTCTGTGCTGGCTCTTTTAACAGCAATCCTTTCAGTCCCATCAATTGGCAGCTAAAGTGCGAAATGAAAAATGAATATGTTTAATCCTCATTACCCATACAGATCTTGTGTACAAAACGACTATTTATTTAACCATTGGAACAAGCAAAGAAAAATACAATTTGCTCCATGCAAGTGTACTGTAAGTAGTCATGTGTCTATTTACACCAATGCAAGAACTATCAATATGCACATGCAGTAAGTTGTTAGTCCTTATTCTACAGACATTCATTCTCAATTTCTTTTCTAAACAATTCCACTTGCAAACTTTTCGTTTTCTCTTCAATTGATTATTGCTTTCTGGTGAGGGTTCTCTCATTTACTCCCACTGGGTCTCTAGGTCTCATGCACTTTGTAAACTTCAAAGGAAGGAGGCATGCAGCCTACTCCCACATTTAAGCAATTTTGGAGAGCTGATCAGCGTAATAATAATAATGATCCTTGTATTTGTTACAGCACCTTCACGTCTTCTCGACATCTCAAAACACTTCACAGAATATACTGTACATTTGTGGGTAAAACGCGACAGCCAATTGCACATAGCGGTGTCCCACAAACAGTCGTGGATTGAAATGATCAATTTATTATTGTTTTTTTTCCTTGAGGGATTATTATCAGGCATGTGGAGTAAGTAAACTTGCCCAAGGCTTCGCCGTGCTGGGAATCGAACCAGGTATTTCACTTGTAAGACAAGTGCTCTAACCACTGAGCTACAGGACTATGGCTTGCGAGGCGAGGGCTCCAACCACTAAGCTACATGATCCCCAAAACACTGATGGTTGCATGTCCCCACAGCAAGAGGATTGAGATCAGAGATTCAGCAGCACAAATCCGATGTGTGACTCACCACTCATTCTCTGCATTGAGCTGCAATGCACAGCAAACTATGGTGCCCAGGCTCATGACATATGTATCTTAGTTTGTTCTTCTGCAATTGTGGGGACTGTCCCACCAAAGAGTCGCTCTGAAATTGCTCCAGACTGAAACTTGACTAAGTCATGGTGACTCTACCTACAGAAGCAAAATAGTGTACCTTGGTCTCATTCGAGGGCTGCTCCGTCTGTTGAAGGTTGCTGCGTTGTGGACAAAGATACCTGCAACTGGATGAAACATCATTCTCTCCCTTTCCCTCAAACTTCACATCAACATCTGGAAACATTTCACCATGTGATCTGCTTACAGCCTCTTGAAGATAAAGGTCGTCCTGGGAGTCCTTAGCAATGAGGCAGCCACCATTATAGATTCTTCTCAAATTTACAGAAGTCTTTAAACTTGGCTTCAGGGTTTCCAGCAAAGTGGCTTGAATGAGTTTATTGTTTGCAATATTTTTTCCTTGGCTTCTGTCTACTAACCGAGAATTAGAAACATGATCGGATAAGTCCAAAGGTTTGTCAGGACTGCCTTCATCTAAAGAAGCAGCTTTCCCCAATTTTGACCGGAGATTTTCCTTGTTAGTTGAAGGTTTGCTGCAACCAGTGACGGAATCATGGGCATCGTCGGCTTTCTTCCTTTTTGCTGATCTGTTCGATGAAGGTAGGCAGTCGCCGCTTACCGCAGTGTCACTTTTGTTTTCCACGTGACTTTTTGAAACCCTTCGTTCTCCCAGTTTCGACTGCTCAAGGTAATAGTTCATTCGGATCTGCTGGTCTGCTGGTAAAAGAGCAACCTCCTCGCTATCTGCCTTCAACTTGTGAGCTTTCCCTTGCATGTCCAACCCTTGAATGCAAATCCTTTGACCGAATAAAGATGGTGATGCACACATGTCTGAATTAGGGGAGCCTTTGGAAGTGTGTGCAGAGACTCCAAATACAGGAGAGGTACACTGAGGAACCCACGTACCGTTTTTTTCATTAGTTTGCAACACACAAGGAAATCTGAAAAATATTAGTTATTTATAAATCACTGAATATCAACCATGCAAAATTAAAGCAATGCACAACAAGTCAATCAATACCAGAAAGAAAAAAAAGATTAATGTTTTGTGTGTAACTACCCTCTTGACATGCATTTTTGATGATTTTAGATGTTTATGTAAAACATTAGAAGTAACCTAAATCCAATGTGACTAATTTTATCTAGGGGATTGTCAGTCAAGCACTGGGAGAAATTTGGTTTTCAAATAGTGCCATGAGATCTAGAAAGTCATCTGGCAAGGCAGATGGGGCCTTGGTTTAACATCTCATCTAAAGACTGAAACAATGACAATACGGTGCTTCACAAGTACTAAACTGGAGTGTTAGCCTGCAACAACAACAGCAGCAACCAAATTACATTTGTATAGCGCCTTTCACGTCAGGAGGACTTCCCAAGGTAGTCGACAGTCAGTGTTTCAGACCCGAGCTAGGGTAGGGACTGGGATGGGTGGAGGGAAGTGGGGAGACCAATGGCATAGTTGAAGAGGAGGGTCTTGAGGCGGGATTTGAAGGAGGCGAGGGCAGGGGCGAGGCAGAGGGATTGCAGAATGGAATTCCAAAGGTTAGGAGCAGAGTAACTGAAGGCTCGCCTACTGAAAACGGGGAAGATTGGTCAGTGGACATGAAGCAGGCCAGAGCCCTCTGAGCAGAGGGATAAAACAAGATAGGGGGTTAGGCGGTTAGAGAGGTAGCGTGGGGCAAAGCCATGGAGGGCTTTGAAGGTGAGGACCAGGATCTTGAATTTAATCCTCTGAGTGATGGAGCTCTAATGGAGTTGGGCTGGAATGTGGGTGATAGGTTCATGGAGCCTAGTGCGGGAGAGGATATGGGCTGCAGAGTTCTACGTGATCTGCAGCCTACGGAGGGAGGAACTGGGAAGGCCAACGAGCAGGGGATTGGCATAGTCGAGCCTGGACATGCTGAAAGCATGAATGGGAGTTTCAGAAGCTTGAGAGGTGAGGTAGTAGTAGAGTCAGGCAATGTTGCAGAAGTGAGGGAAGGTCATGGCATGGATGTGGGGGAGAAAAGACAACTAGGTTCCTGACTGGCTTGGTAAGATGGAATGTGCATCCATGGATGTTGATGCTGCCAGTGCCTGAGGTTCAGAGGCGCTGGCGCAATCCAATCAGGAGGGCCTCAGTCTTGTGCGTACACCATGAGCTACAAACGGAGTCTGGAGGTTTTGTGGATTCAAGCCCCACTTCAATTCACAATCTAGATGGTCATACCAAGATAATGGGAAAGAGCTGCATTATCCAAAGTTGAGATATTAAAACCAAGACTTGATCTGCTGGTTTAGATGGACATAAAATATCCCAAACTGTAGTTGAAAAAAAGGTACTTTCTTCCTGTGTCCTGATCAACAATCCCCCAAATAAAATTACTCATTCACTTCATGGTTGTTTGTGCGACATTCCTGGGCACAAATTAACCCCCATGTTTTTCTGGAGTCCCTAGAGCACTTTGAGACATTTTGATATGATGATAAAATTATAAAAAATGAATTTATTTTTTAACAAACCTGGAGCCATTTTCCTTTAACTCTTCAGCTTTTACTGGCAGTTTGGCATCTTTTTGTGTTGTCACATTGCTATCTCTGTAGGAATTTAGACGACCTTGGAAATCCTGTGGGAGAGAAATAATTTTATTCAAAACAAAGCAAACATGGTAAAACTAAATCGAAAAACAATTTAGAGAACATACAGTACAGCTCCATTAACAACAATCACAAATTGCATTTATATAATGCCTTTCACATCAGGAGGACGTCCTAAGACACTGGACTGTCCAGGATCTGCACCTGACCTGGGGTTTGAATGGGAAAAAGGGATACATGACGGAAGGTGCAGACAAACAGAAAGGCCACTGAAGTAGGCCAGTGAAACTGACAATTTTAAGGATCCAATTTTCAAGTAATTAGGCTTCCCCTCGTTATTTTAACTAACCTTAGGGATGGCTGACATTTCGCCTCATTCCCTGAAGAGGTGAATTTTTGCTGGTATGCGGATCACCAGTTGCCCCTCCAGCGTCTCACCCATATGGCCATTCTATATGTTGTGACAGTAAATGTCAATAGGCTATGCAACTGTGGGGGGTATGAGTGGCAAACTTCATGTTCTCTTTTGCTTGACGACTAAACAAAAGGATGTTCAAGCCACAAGCTTCATCTAGAATCTTTTTTCGTAATTTTTTTCTTTTACTGTGTCAAATTCTTTTTCTAATTACTCCCCCTCCATTCTTCCACTCCCTCCTGCCCCTCAGATGCTGGTAGCTCTATTATAACCCCACCCACCCAAGTGTTCAGTGAGAGCTGTGGCAGAGTCGGCAGGCCACTCGTCTGCAGAAAGTGTCACAGCCAAACCTGACCACCGACCACCCGGCTACTACTCACTTATGTATAGCCAGCAGAGGGTATTAGAGGGAACAGGACCAGAAAACTTGGTTGATTTTAACATCCAGGACCGCTGTTTAAAGCCAGAGACAGTTTACTTCCATATGCAGCCCCAGCTGAGACCAGGAAACCATAAACTGCAGCTCAATCCACTAGACCAGTGGTTCCCAACCTCAGGTCCTGACCCAAATCGGGGTCATGGGGGGGTCTCAGTAGGGTCGTGACGGGTCATCCGAATTAAAACAAAAATCCTTTATGTTGAAAATGCTTTTTTAACACTAAAAGCGTTTAATGCTAAACAAAAAGCTTTTAACGCTAAAAAAATGCAACACTGCCGACCAATTTGTATAAAGAGCATACTTACCAGTTGCACTGAGTCCACAAAACAGATGGAGATAACGTTTTGGCTGAGCTGAATTTCAGTTGCCATATCGCCCTCTAGTGGTGGAGGACCCGATGGAGGCTAATTTGGATTGCAGCAAAAAAAAATTGGGTCACGAGGACCTACTGGTGGTTAATTTGGGTTGCAGCAAAAATAGGTTGGGAACCACTGCACTAGACTATCAGGGCTTCTGTTCTATAGAAAGCTCCCAAAGAGGAATCCCTAGCACCAACTGAAAATAGCACAGATCAGGATTCAAGACAACATCTTTATGGTCTGCAAGGTTAGTGCTACATAGTGCGATGCCAACACCCACCCAAAACCCACGAGGCTATCAAGATTGCCTGGCCAACTGCTTTTTAACAGCAAATGCAACACAAAGTACTTACATGTTCTTCAATAATTCCAAGTCCCAATGTTTCTGCTACAACAGCAGCTAGATTAAAACTGGAGTTTGATGCCTGAAGATTTCCAGTTACTGGCCGTTTGTCTGAAGATGAAAAGAAAGAAAGGACAAACTAGACTTGTGCACACTGATTCTAGACAGCGTACAAATAAAGGCACCTGACAATGTTATGTTCTAGGCAACAATTCAAAACAAGAGAGTGATTCAAGCTTGGCAAATCTGCAATGGTACCACTAATCCAAATTGCTCCTACCCCACAGGAATTCAGGAAAATGAGAGCTCTATGCCCAGTAACATGCAAACAGAAAAAGTATGAAAGTTATCATTTTGCAACAAAATCCCTTTGTTAATTTCAGTCACTCCACTTTACAAAAAAAACCAATCTGAGATGTTTCAAACATGAGATGGGACCATTTAAAATACAAGGGTTAATTTACTCATCATTTACTTCAAAGAAAGTCAAAATTACTTTTAATTGGGGACAGTCCAGGATCACAGGTGTCTGCTGCAAGGGTTTCCTCTCTCTGAGAAGGCTGGGTTACCGCAGTAAAGCATGTTGAAGCCCTTTTATATGTTTCTATATAAAATGAAAAGGCAGTTACAACACACACATTTTCAGCCTCATCGTATACAATAGCTAAAAGAAAAAAGACCGTAACATTTTAGTTATTTTGTAGTGTGTTCTCTTTGAATATGTTTGAAATTATTTCTTTAGCAAAGACGCAACTTCAGTCAGAGGTTAAAGATAAAGATTCTCGAATGGCAAATACCAATCCTAAATGTTTAACATCTAAAAGGGCTCACGGAAGGTTCCTTTCATGGTATTATGGTGATGTATATCTATTGTGTATATAGAGATGAAAGTAAAGTAAGGTAAGACATTCTGCTTCACAAATGCTACATTAAAAAAAAGTCATGTACCTTTTGACACAGATATAAAACAACTTCAAATAAATATCAATGGATCTGTTTCAATGAAATTGTGCTATATCACTGGAAATAATAATAATAATAGGTTTTGCTCTGTCTGGAATTGAACCCAGGTCTTTCGCTTGTAAAGTGAGTGTTCTAACCACTGAGCTACAGGATTCCACATTATTCATAGAATCATAGAATTATACAGTCATTCAGCCCATCTTGTCTGTGCCGGCTCTTTGAAAAGAGCAGTCCAAATCAATCCCACTCCACCGCGCTCCCCCCATAGCCCTGCAAACTTGTCCTCCCCAAATAATTATCTACTTCTCTTAAAAGTTGTTATCGAATCAGCTTCCACCACCCTTTCAGGCAATGCATTCCAGATACGAACAACTCGCTGCGCGAAAACATTTTTCCTCACCTTCCCTGTTTCTTTTAGCAACTATTTTTAAATTGTTGTCCCACTCTCCAGTGGAAATAGTTTTTCCTTGTTCACACTATCAAATCCCCTCATAATTTTGACCATTACATCTCTTCTTAACCTTCTCTGCTCCAAGGAGAATAATCCTAGCTTCTCGAGCCCCTCCTCATAACTGAATTCCTGGTAGCTTCTTGGCAAATCTCTTTTGCACACTCTCCAATGCCTTGACATCCTTCCTGAAGTGTGGTACCCAGAACTGAACACAGTACTCCAGCTGAGGCCTAACCAGCATTTTGTAATTCTATGCCCATATTTATAAAGCCTAGTATCCCGTATGCTTTTTCAACAGTTTTATCTACCTGTCCTATCACCTTCAAAGATTTACTCATATGAACTCCAAGTCTCTCTGTTCCTTCACCCACTTTTAAGATTCTACCATCTATCTTGTGATGCTTCGCTTAATTCTTCCTCCCAAAATGGATAATTGCACATTTATCCAAATTTCTCTTGCAGTCTGCTACTATCCTCCTCACTGGTTATTACTTTTCCTAGCTTTGTATCACTTGCAGACTTGGAAATTGTACTCCCTATACCCAAGTCCAGGTCATTTATATAGATCAAAAACAGCAGTGGTTGCAATACTGACCCCTGGGGGACACCACTTCCCTCCAGTAAGAAAAACAACTGTTCACCACCATTCTTTGCTTTCTGTCTCCCAACCAATCCTGAATCCGGGCTGCCATTCTCCCTTTAATACTGTGGGCTTCTATTTTGTTTCAAGTCTCTTATCAGTATTTCTGTAGGCAATTTGAATGAGCAAGATCTTCCGAACAGCCAAGAAGTTAATGATCAATTAATCTGAAAGACTCCTTACTCATTGAGTAGTGTTATGGGATCTTTAGTATTTACCTTAAGAGGAATTCAGTACAATGTCTCATCTGAAAAACACACACACCGCTAACACTGTTGCACTCCACTAATATTGAACTGGAATGTCAACCTAGACTATAAACTCAGAAGTCTCGACATGGGGCTTGAATCACATCATGCGTAAGTATCTCCCTGCCTCTTCAACCTGCTCAAATCCCACTCCTCCACTCATCCCATTCGTTATGCCATATTTTATGACCCCTCCACCCCACTCGTGGTAAATGCATCTTCAGCCAGTATGCCCCTCTGGAACTATTTGCCTCAATCCTTCTACCTTGCCCCTTCTTTACCAATCTTCAGACCGCATCACAAGACTTTTCTATGTGACCATTCCTACAGTCACCACCTCTTCTACCCTGACTCAACATTAAGGTGCACTATTGCTCAAAAGCTCGAGACCCTACCCTGCATATAGAAATGCAAGATGTTATTGTTGTACCAACAATCATCCAATCCAGGAGTATGAGTCCTACCAACCAAAACTGGGCAATACTTTCATTAAGCTAAAACCTAACAAACCATAGACTAGCAGCAATTTATTATTGAAGGTTTAATTATCTCAGGAATAAGTCTGGAACAATGTTACTGAGCAATGCATCGCAAAACCAGTCTTCCGAGTGCTAAGTGTTTACCATCATTAGACTGAGGCAGAGTGAGGTCTTCTCGAAGATGCTCTGAATAGCGAATATGGCGGTTTTCCTTTCTCCTTCGCATTCTGCTCAGCATAGAGATAGACACAGGAGAATCGGGTATTACTCCTTCATCTGGGTCAATTGCTTCTCCTCCATCCGGCTGTTGATCTCTTACACAAGTAGAAAAAAAGATATGTGATCCCCAAATAAGTCCGTAAGTACATGGGGCAGAGCAGTGGGGGACGAGCAAAACTTACTTCAGTTGATGTTGCTGCGATTCTAGCTTTTCACTGAGCTTTTTATTTTCATCCTGAAGGCTGTTCTTTTCATTGACTGTCAAGTAAAGATAAGGGTGGAGGAATGTAAGGAGAAAAAAATGTTCTCACTATATTAGAAAAATGACTGAAAGATAAGTGTGGTGCTTAATGTCCCAATTACTCACTGAGCTCAGTAATCAGCTTCAGATTCTGCTGCCGAATATTTTCAAACTCGAGTTGCTTCTTCCTCATGTGCTCTTCAGTTACTGCACATCTATCACATAAACCCGCCCTCAACCTGAAAGACACATTTATCAAGATGTTCGTATGGCTGTTTCGTTAAAATGACATCACACTTTTAATTTGTTTGAATTTTTTTTATGGTCAGGCAGGCCTGCCACATGCAGAAAGCCTGAGGAATATAATTTTAAGAGCATTTTGTTGATTTACTTGTTTACTGTATGTTGTACATACACAATCCTTTGGTGTGGGGAAGCAAAACCTGTTCACTTCAGGGAGTTTGATGCCATGTAATGAGATGAAATTTAGCTAAAATCAACAAGTTTAATTTCAATGCTAATAAATGCACCCTGAGATGCTATTCTGTGTGATGAGCAATTGTGGAGTCCTGTAGCTCAGTGGTTAGAACACTCGCCTTGCAAGCGAGAGACCGGGATTCAATTCCAGGCAGGGCGAAACTTTGGGCAAGTTTCCTAACTCCACACACCTAATAATCCTGAAAAAAAATTAATTGGTCATGTCAATCCAAGACTGTGTGTGGGACACTGCTGTGTGCAATTGGCTACCGTGTTTCGCCCACAAATATACAGTCAATTCACTTTACAGCATATTCTGTGAAGCTCTTTGAGACGTCTAGAAGATGTGGATAGCGCAATATCAAATGCAAGGATTATTATTATACAACTGCAAGTTGTTTGAATTTGGAAGCAATGAATCTTTGAATCCTTTATTGAATGTGCAAATAAAATACAGATTTAGTATGTGACAGGCACTATACAAATGTAGCTTTGTGTTGTTGTGAATTCTAATGGGGAGAAATTCCACTTTGGAATCTCTCACCAAAGCGCTGTGGATGCTGTATCTATTCAAATTTTCAAGACTGAGGTGGATAGACATTTGTTAGGTAAGGGATATGGGGCAAGTGGGATAATTGGAGTGGACATACAGATCAGCAATGATTTTATAATAATACTATTCCTTTCATTTGACATAACACCTTATCACATCTTTGAGCCGTCTCAAAGAGCTTCACAGAATGTACTGTAAAGTGGAGTGACTATGTATTCTGTGGGCGAAACACGGCAATAAATTACGCACATCAGTGATCTACAATCTGTCGTAGATTGAATTTCCACAGTATTAATAATTAATAAGGAATTATTATCCCTGGAAATGCAATCGGTAAGCAGAGGTGTATGGAGTAAGGAAAGTTGCTCAATGTTTTGCCCTTAGATCTTATTTTTCTAATGCCTCCCTGCATAGGTTGTAGAAATACAGAACTCTGTAACCCGTGTCCTCTATCGCTCCAAGCTTCATGAACCCATCTCCCCCATTCTTGCCCGACACCATTGACTCCCCATCACCCAGATGATTCAATTCAATATCCTGGTCCACAAATTCAAAGCTCTCCAAAGCCTCACCCCACCCTACCTCTGTGACCTCCTAAACCCCTACCAACCTGCCTGCCCACTCCACTTAGCAATCTCCAGCCTGCTCTATGTACCCTGACCCACCCACCCCAAGATCAGTAGGCGAGTCTTCAGCCACTCTGACCCTAACTTTTGGAATTCCATCTCGCCTCTTTGACGGTCCCATTCACCCCAAATTCCTTCCTTTCCATCCACCCTCACCGATCCCAACCCCAGCTCGGTTCTGAAATACGGACTGTCCAGCGCCTTGGGAAATCCTCCCGTCATGAAAGGCACGATACAAATGTAATGTTGTTGTGGTTGTTGTATGTAATGGCAGAACATGCTTAAAAGGCTCAATGTCCTGTTCCTATAAATGAAAAAAATTGTTAAAAATATTATGCAAAAAATCTCAAATTTCCTAACACAAGAGCACAGATTTCAGTGGCAAATGGAAAAGGCTAACGTTCTGAGTGATCAAAATCTGGATGGCATTCAGTGGAATAGAAGCTTCATGAAAGCAGAGGGAAGGGAAAATTAAGATTGTGTTAAGAGCTGCAATTAATATAGTTCATTCTCCACCCCCCCCCCCCCCCCCCACACACACATACACATACTTTATACAAGCTGTTGAAATACACCCACAAAATTTTACAATGAAACAGTAAGATCACTAGATGGTGCACTCTGGTTTTTAAGTGTAAAATTACTCTCAGGTAATAAAAGGTTCCAACAAAAATGCCAAATGAAATGGGAAACTTCCAGTCTACACAAACCATTGCAGGCTTGATTACAAAGATAATGGGGAATTTTAATTGCAAGTGCTGGCAGGAGATTGAAATTAAATGTGACAAGTGACTTGTGGTCACTGTCATTTATTCACTTGCACAAACATTTCGTAAAACCTGCTGATCCAGCATTAACTGCCTGCAAAAATAAAACTGATGCGGTAACTTCAAAACTAAAATTGCTCAGTCCTGTCAACATATCTCTCTCTCCTCGTTGAGACAAGCAGATCCAAAGTATGTTGCAGAACAGCAACAATGTAAATTGCAGCCAGTTGTCTTCCCTCCTCTGTTGAAGTAAATACTTTTGGCGAATGTACCATTTGGCCCACCGAATTTGCACTTATGTTTCCCTTCATATATGATCCAATGTAATTTACTCTCTTGCTCACTCTCCACATCCTGGAATACTCCTCCTCTTCCAAGTTCCATCCAATTCCCTTTTAAAGGAATCTACTGACTGTCTCAACTGCTTTGGTTTGTGACAATGAATTCCACCCTGCCAACAAGCAAACCTTCCAGTCCTTTTTCCCAACTGTAGCTGAAGGAATGTTTTAAATGTTTTATTCTTTTGTAACTGTAATCTACGATATCTGCTGATTGTGGTAGCAATTTAATTAATAACAGCATAGAACAGAAAACAAAAATCTCACCTGTCTTCTAAGATTTTAATGTTATCATGGAGTCCTTTCTGTTGTTCCCTAAGTTGCTGGTTCTTGTTGTAGTATTCATCAACTCTTCGAGCATCTCTGAGAAAATAAACATTTACATAGGATATGATCAAAAAATGCAATTTATTCAGGAATTATTTAAACCCCCAAAACATTCTATATATCAGATTGATGCAATATATGTATTATAAAGAAATTGGTTTGCTGAATGTCAAATAAAATAAATGAAATGTGCCACTTCAGCACTGAAGTCCAATCTCCCATTTTGATATTGTGGAGTAGAAAATAAACTATTTTCCTGTCAGATCACTCCTAACATCTTAAATTGTCACCAGTTTTTTTGTCTCATCCGTTGCAGTGATAGCTCTTTACGAATGTACATCAAAATAATGAATTTTGAAGGAATTTGTCTGAAAATGTTAGGTTTATTGCAAAATGTGTTAAAAATAATAGAATGTGGCAACCCAGGAATGTCTCACAAACAGCCACAAAGTGAATGACCAATTTCATTTGGAGCATTGTTAGTCAGGAAACTGGGAAAAATTCCCTTTTCTTTTTGAATAGTGCCAAAGGATCTTTAATATCCAAGTAGATGTGACCTTGGGTTTAACTACTCATCTGAAGGACAATCCAGTATTTAAAGAGGAGCGTGCCATTTAGTTGCAAGATATTCTGTGGCTAAAGCAGACAACACATTAGAAATTTTCAAGCTGGAACTTGCATAACGCTTTCAGTTAGCAAAACTTTGACAAGCATGTTTAAACCAATTCTTTCATTGTTTAAACAGTGACTTCCGTCTACCAATCACACTATTCAGAAAATCCCCAAATGTTTAAATATAAAACACATTTCTGTGCAATTATTGTAAACAACATCGTAATGATCATTACTGAGAAATAAATTGATATCAAGTCCAGTTTCAAAAGCTACAAAAGGAGAAAAAGGGGGGGATTGTAGTTGGTGGTCATGGTTGTGGGGCTTGATGAGCAAACAAGTCCAGACTTTTGAATGCCCTTTGACCCAGTATCCAGAGAATTGTTAGCTATAATGTTCAGCCAAGTCCTTTAATAAGAGCCCTATTGTCCTGGTGGTTATCTGCACTGAAATATAAAACTTACGGTATTTGTGGAGGAGGAAGGGGTCAGTGAGAAACAGTGAGTCTTGTTAAAGTCTATTGTACCTACAATGAGATACTTGTGTAATGACTCCAGCAAAAGATAATTAAACCATTTTGGAAGGAATGCAGCCAGTCACAGACCATTGGATTTCTCCAGTTGTGAGCCATGTGGAAAAGGGCTAAGGAAGTGTACCCTCAATTTGCTTTGAGCTTGTGAAAAAAAAAGTGTTTGCAAACTTCACCTTTATATGTAGATATAATACACAATAAATATTCATAATGATTCATCATTATTTAATATAATACTCCTTTAATGGACTTTTATTATCCAGCCATGTAATATAAGGTGCCAGTCTTGTTTAGGTGACAGCGCTCTTGCCTCTGAATCATAAAGATGCGAGTTCAACCCCCAACTGAGACTTTGAACTTACAATTCAGGGAGGGAACCCTGCATTTTCAGATTAAACCAAATAACACCTTGAAAGCAAGACACCATCTGCCTGTTCAGGTAGACATTAAATGATACTATTCAAAAGGAGAAGGTAATTTTTTTCTGTATCTTGGCAAACAATCCTCTAATTAAACAGCTCATTCATCTTAGGGTTGTTTACAAATCTGCTTGCTTAAATGGCAGTCGTGTTTGCCTTCAAAATACTCAGTCACTACATTTGCCAGTAATATTCTTGGAGTACTTTGAGACACAACAACGTGATCAAGCACGATTAAAAATGTAAGCACTCTTCCTCCCACTCCAACTGTGATCATGTCACATGAAGTGAGATGCAATTGTGAATAACTTTTCCAACTACAGTGCACAGCATAAAATGATTACATATGAAGTTTTTTTTGAGTAAATTTGAAATACTTACAAGCATCTGTCGTTCTTTAATTTGCTTATTTTCAGCTGTAACACTGAATTTAAAAAGTAAAAGGTAAATGTGAGCAATGCACAGCATCAAATTTGCAGTCCTGGTCATATATCAAGAATGTAAAATTCTTCTAATCACCGACTACGAACTGAATTTCTTATGACAATATACAGTCAATTCACTTTGCAGGATATTCTGAAGCACTTTTAGATGTCTTGAAGACATGATAAGGCGCTATATCGAATGCAAGGATTATCATTATTTCTACACATACAGGTATACAAATTGAAGCAATTCCACAGCATTGCAGTTTAACACTTGTGTCTTTTTTCACTCTAAGTAATCCCTCCCCTTCGTATTGCTCCCTGTGGGATGGGGCACTATACTTGTATAAAGGTGCGTTTTTAAAAAATATATATGTGATGCACACTCTTAAGGCCATCGTCTTAGTACAGTAAAAGCCTGTTTATCCGGCACCCTCGGGACCTGGGCAATGCCGGTTAAACCGCGTGCTGGATATTGGGGCGGCCAGCTTCCGAAAACCTAACACACAAAAAATTACCTTTTTTTTAAAACATACCATATTATTAAGACTAAATAATAACAGAATATTGTATGAATACTTACCAATAAAGCAATAAATATCAATTACAGTACATAAACACAGCACACAATCACAAAGCAAACTTCTACAACAGCAGACAGTACTGTCTTAAAAGTGGTACTGTCGATTTTTCCTCTTTTTTTTCTTTCTCTCCCTCCTTTCCTCTCTCTCTTTCACACACACACTCAGTCAGTCTGGCATCTCAATGGCTCCAAACTCAACCCCCTCCCCTCCTCTCATTTTCCATCTAAATTAATCAACTCACCCCCCCTCTCTCCCTCTCCCACTCCTCTCTCTCCCCCCCCTCCCCTCTCTTTCACGCCCCCACCCTTCTTTCCATCTCTTTCCTCCCCACCCTCTCTTTCCTTGTCCCACCCCACCTCCACCAAAACAGTGTATAAACTCACGATACTATCAGGCTACACAGCCAATGTAGTATCCGTCAGTGAGAGGGGGAAGGTAAGAAAGGGGAAGAGATAGAGAGAGAGAGGGAGATAGAGAGGAAGGAAGGAGCGGGGGAGAGAGAGAGAGAGAAAGAAAAAGAGGGAGAGAGAAAAAGGAGAGAGGGAGAAGAAAAACAGCACCCCTTTAAGATGAAAACCTGGAAGTGCCACTACCGGCAGCATTCAGAACTAATCGTACTGTACTCTCATGCGACAATCAACTCATTAAATGCGCCACCGCGATTGTGCTGAATAAGATCCAGTTATTCGAATGGGAACTTTTTTTTGAGGTGCCGGTTATACGGAATTTACGGTTGATCGGGTCACGGATAAACAGGCTTTTACTGTAGCGTGAAAACACAATTGCAATGCATTTTGTGTTTCCATGCTACAGTAAAAGCCCGTTTTACCAAACTAACCTCAGTAGCTTTTACTTTTGGCAAACTGCAGCAAGTTTGAGGTACCAAGCAATCTGTGACAGAATCTGTATTCAGCACCCACCACAATAAAGAGGAACATTCACTATCAGGCTGATCCTATTTCAATAGGAAGCTATTGTTGGTCAACACTTGGAAATCAACTTAGTCATATTTGCTCCATCATAGCCAGGCTCTTTATTCTGGAGACCCAACCCTTTACTGAAAACTAATATGATTACTGAGGGCCAGTGCCAGCAAGGGAATAATCAGATTTCAGATTTTAGGATTGCAGCGCTTTTCATGACTAAATACAGGACTTTATTTCCTCCACCACCTCACCACACGCACAAGGTATGAATGTACTTTATGTGCACTCTATCATATGAAGCAAGTGATTGTCTAGTTTAAATCACACTTTTGTGGTATGCTGCCAGTCCATCAAGTGCCAAGTGGTTGTTTTGCAACAGTATTTTCAGATAATCGTTTCATCCTCCTGTGGCCAACAGCAAATGTTCTCTTCCAGATGTAACTGGGTCTCCATACAAAAGCCTGTCTTAGTTAGTGCACATCACAGGAGCTGACTAACTAACTCGTACTGTCCAGCGAATAAAAACAAGGAATTGCTACCAGAAGACACATAGATTCTCCTCTTTCTCCTTACTTGGGACGTTCTCCCGAAGTGAAAGGCGCTCTATAAATGAACTTTTGTGGTTGTTGTAATTGGGAGTCTTTGACCTCCATCTTTCAGTTGTCTTGCCGAGTCGCATTCTGCCGCACAGGACACACTTGCGGACTATATACCGCATGTTAGGTATAGTACATGGTCAGTACCCAGGCCTTACATCGCTGTGGTGTGTTGTGCTACACAGTCCCTGGGAGTGATCTCCCAAGTGAGAGAATGTGCAGATTGTGGTTTTTATGTAAAAGTCAGTGAAAGGCTTTATCGTGTATTTCTGGTGTGTACGAGCTGGATATTTACAACCGTCCCTTTGCTTTAAATCCTGTGTATCAACATCAATCTTATTGCATTCCACAAGTGATATGACTTAATGGTTTCAGTAGCTGCTATGAGGGAAAATATAGGAAATACCGTCCACAAAGACTCAAAAAGAATAGAATTATTCCTCAGTAAGAATGAGAGGCAAGGAATGTCTCAGGTTCAATTCCCAGTATGTGGTGAGATAGCTGTTGAAAAAAAAATTAGAAGTACGTTTTTAACCATGTAATGGAGATAGCAAAACAAACTCCAGGATAGGATGAAATACTACAGAAAATTCAGAGGACAAAGCTTTTGTTCAAAAATTGCTTCTTCAGAAACACAATTGTAGGAAAGATTAATGAAGGAAGCATGTTTGTGCATAATTATTGTTTCATAATGGAAAAAAAACAAGCAAAGAAATGCCAACGATTACCTGGCAGCACTTTTTTCCTCTAAATTACTTTGAAACATTTTAAAAGGATACTTTTCATCTGGTAAGCACCTGTGGGATGTGCAGGTTCTATCAAGTGGATCAGAAGTGAAATGGAAGTGGAAAGAGAAAACCTTTTCTATTCCTCCAAGTCAAATCGGTGACTGCAATTAAACTATATAAAGTGCACTTTAATCCTGATCCACACCCATCCAAAGGTATGAGACTGCCCAACAATACGGCTCCTGTATGAACAGGTATTCTGTTCAACAAAGCATTCCGAATTGTAACAACCGCAACCTGAGCCACTGACAAGAGAAGCAGTAACTAAAGCAGCCAAGTCTGTACTGTCTGTAATCCAAACCCTGAAACCTACCAGGTCGACAACCAAATAAACGTACTTTAACGCAGCTAGATTCTCACAATTCTACAGATCGGGAAATTCAAATCCTGTAATTTGCATGACTTCTGATCAGTTTTTTAAACTTTTATTTTGCAAAACTCCATCTCAATTCAGTTTCAAGCACCTTTTAACAGAGATTTCAGTTTCTCTCAAACGTTTCCATTTGCTACCCAGTCTATAGCTTGCACTGCGCTACTCTGTACATGATCGTATTTTTGATCCCGTGCACTGCTCGAACTCACTTTGCGGACCTCATCCTGTTTAAATGCTTTGATTGCTGTGTTAATGGCACCATTACTCTCCAAATCAGGGCAGTGCTCAGAGCAGACCAGCCAGCTTGACTGCTCAACAGGGCTCAGAGGGATTGGCAGGGATTCTTCCCACTTAGCTAACACTGTAATCCAAAACCTTATCAGATAGAGTGGTCCTACCTGGACAACAGCAGAAAGCTTGCTAGAAAGTGTTCTCAATGACGAGCTGTGCGGTTTTACATGGTTGAACTCCGGCAAAACCCCAACACATTTTGGGGTCCTTGAGCCTTGGATCATGAATTCTTCTCAGTTAGTTTGGAAACTCTTAAGCATGGTGGTGAGTATTCACAGGGTGATTAACCACTGAGATAGGTTGTCAGGCAGTTTGATTGAGGCCAGGATACCGGATTCATTAAAAAGCAGCTTCATGTCGGAACGGGGGGGGGGGTTGTTCTGGAAGTATGAAATCAAATGAATTGAAGGCTTTTCTTCATCCAGACCAAAAATAGTCCAGTGCCAATACCAGGCACGCAGTATAAGAAGTCTGGCGACACAAGCAAGTTCTCTGTGAGATAATTTAATACTGCTGGAGATAATGTCTGAAGACAGTATTTCTTATAGAAAAACATTAATGATTGCAGAAATATTCTACAGTGTAAAAGGGCATTTAAGTGTTCCAGCAGGGTGACCGCTGCCAAAAAAAGCACTCAAGATGTATAAACAGCATTTTCTCCAGGGAATTTGTTTCAAGTCATGAAACTTAAGGAAGTACCTGAGCCTTCTGATGCATTGGCAGAGAGAGAGAGAGAGAGGAAGATGGAGAGCAAGAGGCTGCAGGCCATACAAGAGAAGACAAAATGTTGGAATCAAGAAAGTATAGGATGCGTTTACAATTTACTTAATCAAAATAAATAAACAGCAGAGATTTATTTATGAGTACTGTTGCTCAGAACTAAGTAACCAAATTATTGGCATAAAAACAGCTTTCAATTGTCAACATCTGCACAAACACCATGATGTAACCAGTTGTACGTCCTCCTGACGTGAAAGGCGCTATACAAGTGTGATTTTGTTGTTGTTGTACATAGAGTGAGAAATGAAACACTACAGTACAAGCACAAATCTTGTTTGTCTTTTTTTTTCTGCAGCTGTCTCAGTGGCACTTGTATGCTATTGGTGTAGTGGGAAAATAGTTAGTTTATCCAAACAGCTCAGTGACAGCTCAACCTGAAAAAAAATGTCTGCCCGGCGGTGATCGCAACAACTCCACCCAACGAATCCACACCCTGGTAACATACACTTGATGAATGAAAAAGGATTTGAAACAGACGCCTACATTCATTTTAATACAATAGCAGAACACTTGAAAACCTTGCACTAGTTCTGCAGACCTATCATTTCTTCCCTGCTGTTCTACCCAGCTTCATAAATTTGGGATTAATATGAATCCCCCCCACAACAACCATCCTCTATTTGCTAACAACCCTGGGTCCCATGAAAATAAACATGTAAATTTTGGATGGATCAGAACCAAAGAAATCTTTCTCGATGGATCAGAACCAAAGAAACAAGTCACAGCTTGTTTATGCTACAGAGATACATTTCGAAGCAGACTAGCAATATTTAGATTCACATCCTTCTGCTGATTAAATTGGCCAGTTATACATTTCAAAGTAACAAAGTAAAAAAGGAAGATGATCCTTGAAGCTAGGGAACGGTGATATGGGATTTTTCCGGATATGGTTATATCGGTTGGCTCATACCTGCTTAAACCGATCTATCGAGTTTTTATACTGCCCATGCGCGTGCATTCGAAGTGCGCGTGCATTGATGGCGCGCGCGCATTTATGGTGCGCGCTCAGTCGCGGTGCGCGCACATTGACGGTGCGTCCGCACTGACGATGCGCGCTCAGTCGCGGTGCACGCACATTTCGAAATGCGTGCTCTAGGTCCAGAAAGTTTGTAATGTTGGTGTCAAGGTCTGTTGAATTATACAATGTTGTTTCCTCCCTAACCTACCCCTCTCCTTCTCTCCCTCCTCTCCTCTCCTCTCCCTCCTTTCCCCTCTCCTTCTCTCCCTCCCCCTCCACTCTCCCTCTCTCCTCTCCCTCCTCCCTGTCTCCTCTCCCTCCTTTCCCCCTCTCCTTCTCTCCCTCCCTCCCTCCTCTCCTTCTCTCCCTCCCTCCCCTCTCTCCTTCTCTCCCTCCCTCCCCTCTCTCCTTCTCTCCCTCCCTCCCCTCTCTCCCTCCCCTCTCTCCTTCTCTCCCTCCTTTCCCCTCGCTCCTGCTCTCCCTCCTTTCCCCCTCTCCTTCTCTCCCTCCCCTCTCTTCCTCTCTCCTTCTTTCCCAACTTTCCCCCTCTCCCTCCTTTCCCCTCGCTCCTTCTCTCCCTCCTTTCCCCCTCTCCTTCTCTCCCACCCTCCCTCTCCTCTCTTCCTCTCTCCTTCTCTCCCTCCTTTCCCCCTCTCCTTCTCTCCCTCCCTCCCTCTCCTCTCTTCCTCGCTCCTTCTCTCCCTCCTTTCACCCTCTCCTTCTCTCCCTCCCTCTTCTCTCTTCCTCTCTCCTTCTCTCCCAACTTTCCCCCTCTCCTTCTCTCCCTCCCTCCCCTCTCTCCTTCTCTCCCTCCTTTTCCCCTCGCTCCTTCTCTCCCTCCTTTCCCCCCCTCCTTCTCTCCCTCCCTCCCTCTCCTCTCTCCTTCTCTCCCTCCTTTCCCCTCGCTCCTTCTCTCCCTCCTTTCCCCCTCTCATTCTCTCCCTCCCTCTCCTCTCTTCTTCTCTCCCAACTTTCCCCCTCTCCTTCTCTCCCTCCATCTCTAAACACAAAATAGAACACACACACACCAAAAACAAACTCTAGAGATTTATTCTCCTCCATTTCTTGCTTGAAACTAGCATGTAATGTCCACGTGTAAATGAGATCTATTACAATAGAAAAGAGAGAGACAGACAGTCTGACTGTTACTGTTTGACTAGACACTTTGACTTCTATGTGTGTGACTAGACACACACATAGAAGCAGTGATAATCTGGCTTCTAACTCTCTCACACACAAAAATAACACTTACAGCCACAAAATGCCACTTATTTTTATGTAGTCTGAAGTCTGAATTAATGTCCTTCGCCATTGGCAAGCTCTCCTTTGCTATGCAAAAAGTGACAGCGTTCGTGATACTTTGCAACTTTTTGTCCCCTCTCTGGTACAATGTTCTCCTCTTAAATAAAGCAGGAATTGTTTGAGCTGCACTGGCCCCACTACCTGTCGCTTTCTCCGAAGCGCTGGTTCGACTTCCTGCTGTTGTCGACAATGATTTCGCTCTGAGGGCAGCGTGCTGGGCGGGGTGGTGCTGCTTAATGTGATGTCCCAGGTTGCTCGTGCTCGAATCAGATGTCTTAACCAAGACCTTGCAAACTGTACATCTATACACACCATTACTGACTGCATTGTTTTCAAAGTAGTCCCATACGGGGCTTCTTTTCCCCATGATGAGAAAGGTAAATTTTCAAACTACAATTTTCAGCGATGCGACTTTGTTAAGACGCCACGACTCACGTCGAGTATACACAGTAAAGTGTGCGCGCGCATCGGATGTGCGCGCCCGTTAATTGTGCGCGCGCACCGAAAGTACGCGCATTCCATGCTCTAGATCTAGGAGGTTGCAATGCCGGCGACAAGGTAAGCTGGAAAAGATCGCATTACACTGATAATACAAACAATATTGATATATTGCCAGGAACGATGTTAAAAATATAACGATGTATATTTTTAAAATTGAATCTCTCGATATAACGTTTTTTTTAGAATCACCATATCGGCATACCGATCTGAAAATCATATCGGGTTTAATCGAAAAATCGATACATCGCCGTTCCCTACTTGAAGCAAATAAATTTGTCACATCCCAGTAAACCTCGCAAGCAAACCTGAAAGGCAAAGTATCACACAACACACCTAATGCCTGCACTGACAAGGAGAGCCACCCAGCCTGTCCCATTGGCAGGATATGCAACTGCCCAGCTTCTGCTAACTATGCAAGCCAAAGCATGAACGGGGTAGGGTTGCCTAGCTGGACAAGCAGTGGGAACCAGTGCTCTGGATGGCAAACTATGCGGTTTTAGCTGGTTGAACCAACAACAACAACAAACAACAAAATTAAATTTATATAGCACCTTTCACATTGGGAGGACATTCCAAGGCACTGGGACAACAACACATAATCTGGGTTTTCCAAGTTTTGAATTTCGCCAATTTATTCCTAATACATTCTTGAATCAGGTAAGTAGAATGAGTCCCTCAAGAGAGTGTGTGCATGCTATTCAAGATGCAGGAAAATTTCCATGTTTAGGTGGCATACCTATGTGAAACTCTAGTTCTGGTTTTCGATACATTTGAACATGGTGATGGGTTTCCACATAGGTCAAGACACCTGGCTGACCAATAAAAAATGCCTGCACACAACCTTGTTTTCATGCTATTTCCTCTTACAGACAACAAAATTACACTTATAGAGCACCTTTCACATCGGGAGGACATCCAAGGCGGTGAATAGTTAGGTTGGGACCCAAGCAGGAGGGTGTGTGTGGTTGGGATAGGGGGAAGGAGAGTAGGAGGGGAGAGTTAGGAGGGGAACAGAAGGCATAGTCAAAGAGGAAGATCTTGAGATAGGCATTGAAGGAGGAAAGGGAGGAAGTGAGGCAAAGGGATTGTGGGATGGAGTTCCAGAGTGTGGGGGCAGAGAGGCTGAAAGCCCGGCCACTGATGGTAGGGAGGTTCGGGCAGGGAACGTGGAGCAGGCCAGAGCCCGCTGAACGGAGGGGACGGGCAGGCTAATAGAGAGACAGCCGGTTGGAGAGATAGGCAGGGGGCAAGGCCGTGAAAGGTTCATTTCAAAACAGTTCATTTTTGCCTTCATGTGGCTCACTTTCAGTTCACAACTGTCAACCAGATGCTGGACAAAACATCATTTACCTCATTGCTATGTTGCTGTAGTGCGCGAAACAATGTAATAGTGCATAGAACAAATGACTTTGGAAAGATGCTTACAATCGGTGACAAACCAAACCCATTTTAAATTTACAGCCCACGTTTATCCCATTGGATTTTGAGTTGATCCGATGTGAAGTAATCATTACGTACCTTGCACGTCTTTGTCGTGACATTCCTTCAGTTTGCTCCACACTTCCTTGAATTGATCTGCTTCCGAAGTGCCTGGGCTCCCGCAGCTACCACCGGAGCTGTTCATGGTGCTGTGTGGATCTTCGATGTTACATACTGCACTTACCAAATCCTCTTCAATAAACAGTCCTTACCTGCAGCAAACAAATCAGGTCTTCAGATCAAAATAATTAGTCTTGATACACTAGGCAATTGATTTCCTCTTTTTTCTCCCCAAACTCCACCCGTGCCGACACATGCTGGGACCGTACCATTCGTATCAACAACTTTCCATTATCTAACCTAAGCAGCTATTTTTCATATAGTCTATGCATTGAGTGCAGTAGGTGATTATAGCATTCACCGACACATACAGAAATACGCAAATATGCACAAACGCATGTGCACATTTTTTAGTGAGGGTAACTAAATATTGGTCAGAAAACTTAAATTACACTTAATCTTAGTCTGATTTCTTCCCCCCACCCCCACCAAGTATAAGATTAGACAAATTTAGTCTTAGTTTTCTTCAGTTCTTAAAAAGTTTTAAATGGAATTATTTTCTGCTCCCATCATTTCTCTCCTTGCATTCAGCAACCTTAACCACTAAGTCACACTATTTTGTATTGTACACTTGATCAACTTACCTCATGCTGATCAATAACTGATACCTGAAAAATTGTACGTTTAACTCCGATTTAAAACATTAGTAATTTGCAGTAAGATGAAGAGGTAAATAGGACTGAATAGATTGTTCTTTCAAAGTACCAGCACAGACAGGCTGAATGCATTTCTTCTGTACTGTAAATTTCTATAGTTATCTTGATACATAGATGATGGAAAATATGATAGGAGTATGAGAAGAGATTAGGATGTGCATGTACATTATACAGTACATTATTATTGTGTTATTACCATAACATTTCTTGGGGAAGGATCAACACAGGTAGCTCATGCAATATTAATTCATTGCTTCTGAGGATATTCACAAATATTACTCAGATGTTAGTGATAAGCCAAGTCAAGTCATCAAGCTATGAGCCATCTGCTCCTCTGACATATTAGTCTGTCCATCAGCAAGCCATTCACTGTGAATCAGCTTTCTATCCAGATATGGCAGCTGATCTCAGCACTCTAAGTGCCCTTTTGCAATAGGTTTAAATCGATTTATGTATGCATCTAGGATCAGCACGCATGTCTGGTTAGTCACCAGATCACTCTCCCACATTTTCTGGTGACAAAGCAGTGGTTTAGTCTACTTTACTCCTCCCACCAGAAATGCTTTCAGAAAGACTGAGTGACTAAGTGACTTCCAGTGTTGCACTGGAATCTGACTCATATTTTGATAGCTTGGGGGCACTGAAGATTCATTCTCTGCTTTGGGAATTTTGTGATACTCACAATTGTTTGATGTGTTAGATGGCACTGAGCCATACAAGCCAAGAATGGTCCAGCTGTTCCCTGGCCTATCATGTATAAACTGGTCTAAGCCAGGTTTGTGATAGATGGTCTGTTTCCAGGCCAGTGACAAGTAAAATTGGCCACACCACCTGCCCTTAAAAAGCCACCCAGAGGGACTGCTGGAGTGGGTTCTCTTCCCACCTCAGCAAAGATCGGTGTCGAAAAAGAACTCAGCTCTCAAACAATGAAGATCTCATTAAAAATTGTTCTAACTGAAAATAATCTTTGCATTTGATATGGAACCCATTGTGTTCAAACGTCTAAACTGCTTCTCAGCATACAGCACCTTGGGACGTCCTCCCGACGTGAAAGGCGCAACACAAATGTAATTTTATTGTTGTTGTATACTATAAATTGTCGTGATTATTTATAGGTGAACACAAGTAATTTGCGCACATCAACATCCTGCAAACAGCTAGAGGCCACTAATTTAACTGAAGAAACATCCTTCTTCTTTTGATTTACCAAGGAATCTTCAATATCCCAAATAGATAGACTGGTCATGGTTTAATGTCTCACCAAAGAATAGTACCTTCAATAATGCAGACCATCCCTTACACTGTACTGGAGTGTCAGCCTAGACTGCACCACAAGCACAAAATGCTCTCATGGGTTTTTAACCCATATGCAACAGCAAAACCAAAATTATGTTTGCATAGAGCTTTCACTTTGGGAGGACGTCCCAAGGCACTGGACAGACAGTATTCCGGACCCGAGCTGGAGACAGGGAATTAGGGAGGGTGGAAGGCAGGTGGAGGAGAGGTTGAGTGAAAGCACGGTAAAGAGGAGGGACTTGAGGTGAGTCTTGAAGAAGGTGAGGGATGGGGCGAGGCGGATGGACTGCAGGATGGAGTTCCAGAGGGTGGGGATAGAATGTCTGAAGGCCCACCCACCAATGGTGGGGTGGGCGAGGTGGAGTGAGAGACAGGTTCAAAGGTGTGTAGGGTCGATGGGTAGCGGCTGGGGTGGGAGGGGGAGATGGGGAGAGGCTAGTAGACGGAAGAGAAGAGGAAGCTGAGCGGATCCCCCCCGACTTTGGATTCAAGGAAGTCCAGCATCACTTCACAGTTGCCATTGGAGCTGAGAATGGGCAAGGCGTGAGAGGGTGGGTGGAAAAGCCAGTTGGTGATGGCCAAGAGAAGCGTAGGGTTGGACTTGGCCCCCAGATTGTCTTCGAGTAGAACGAAGATTTAGTGGAGGCGAAGGCGGAATGGTAGGTGTTGATAAGGTCCAGTCAGATCTGCCGATGAACTATTAAGTTTGATATAAGCCAGGTGAATTCAGCGGCACCCACCTGTGCTTTAAGGGAGCGGAGGCGGCTGGAGTATCATGGTGACTTACATGAGTAGGAGACAGTACGGGACGTGAAAGGAGCAAGGGAGTCGCGAGTGTTGGAGAGGGAGACACAAATCCAGCTATCAGCTGTACAAGTAATCAACTATACAAGTCCAGCAAGATGTTGGACTTACATGGTTGATTGCGATCATGTATTTTACACCACCATACTCTTTACATAAAGAAAACAGAAATTGTATCTGGAATGTGTTCTTATCGTTCAGATGACAACCTGTTAAGATGAGAACTGAATTGATATTGTTGTAGCCAGTTAAGGAATTTTGAAACGTTTCAATTTTAACAAGGCTGTAGAAAGTGCAATATTGATACATAAAAAGTTATTGACTATATTCTACAAATAGTAAAATGTGTTAGATAATTTATACTAGAGTAAATAAAGTCATCACTGACTTTTTAAAGTGAATTGAAGATAGCCACTCATCAAATTCAGAGTCTCACAAAGTGCTAGATGTGAAACGCGCTATATTAAATGGAAGGATTATTATTATTTTCCCCTTACACAGAGTACATAAATAAAAGCAGCAAAAATGCTTTTTTTGCAATAAAGAATATTATTAACACAGAATAACAGAAGGGCAGAGTTCCGTCACAGATTGGCACAGTCAGAAATGGCAAGATCTGCACAAAATTATTAACTTTAATAGTAATCATTGCATTTGATATAGCGCTTTTCACATCTTATAGGTGTTTTAAAGCGCTTCACAGAATATACTGTAAATTTAATTGACTGTATACTTGTGGGCGAAACACAGCAGCTAATTGCGCACAGCAGCGTCTCACAAACAGTCATGGATTGAAATTACCAATTTTTTGGGGGAGGGATTATTATTAGGCATGTAGAGTAAGGAAACTTGCCCAAGGTTTCACCCGGCCTGGATTCGAATACAGGTCTCACGCTTGTAAGGCGAGTGCTCTAGCCACTGAGCTACAGGATTCCAGTTAAGGTTGTTTGGAAAGACAAGAGGTTCCAAGGTATTGCACTGGAAAGCACAGAGGGAGAAAACATCCTCACTGCCAATAGAACTTAAAATACAACTGCATCAATTCTACCGCACGAACAGATCCAGACTTCAGAGATAGCAGTTACTTTGAAATCATATAATCCCTAATTGTATGAAGGAGCTCCCACTCAGTATTTTACACAAGGCAACCTTTGATACCTGTGAAAAGCACAGGCCTGAACACACCAAGGCTACAGACCTTATATAAAGCACGTACTTCAATGATGATACTCAAAAAGGAGGTATTCGATGTCAAACTGTAATTGAACCATATAAATGTTTCCAATCAATCCATTTTCTTTTCAGCACCATCCGAAACACCACCCAATGTGAAGGGTGCTATACAAATGCAAATTATTGTTGTTATTTTCACAACCTCCCGTTTGTCTATGCCTTTGTCCACTTGACATATAAGTGCAGGTTGAAATATTGTGCAAGTACAAATTGTTATATTTTAAAGCAAACTATGGTTACAAGGTTTTGACTTTGTTTTGACTTTGTTAAAACTACAGTGTAAAGTGATTGAATACGATTGGTGCCTATTGTAAAATGTAAATGATTGTAGTGTCAGTTCATAAACAGGAATGCCAACAATTATGATAATGTAAAAAAATCAAGTTTAGTTAATATGTAGAAATAATTTACATTTGGGTTGGTAATGCAATTCAATATGTTTATTTATTTATTTACTGATCTTTGTTTTTCTCCAGTCCATTTTACTTTAAAGCAAATGGGTTAAAAAAGTACAAATTCTTAAAAACTACATTAAGTGCACTGATAAACTAATTATTCTGTCACACCCTTCCAAACAGTCTACTTAAAAGATTAGTCAGAGAGGTGCGGAATGCCTTTACGTCACTACTTTCTGACCCTGCTGTCTGGAACACACTTGTACATCTTACCATGTGTATGAATGGTCACCCAACTCTGCCACAAGCTTGGCACTAACCAGACATTGCAACTGGTCATACTGCACTGAAAGAGCTACTGCACCACAAATGTTGCCCAAGTAATTTACAACTTGAAGAGCTTAGTTTTCCAAATGCACCAGGATCGTAGTTCAATGGCCGGGATGAAAGGCATAATTTACCTTAAAACCAGAGATCTGTAGTATTGTCAGGCATGACAATACATGCCCTCATTCCTTTCTATTCAGTTTCTCACGTACCACTGGACTGCTACTAGTTAATCAGTTACCGAATGGAAGGCTAAACAGTTCCAGTTTTTGTGTTTGCAATTTTATGTACTACAATTGCTCAATCCAAATGTCTGTACTTTTCTGAATAGTAGACTAACATAATGGGTACACTAACAAAATCAACCGTTTCCCACTTTGACATTAGTAATTTACTTTTTTTTAAACAAAAGTTTCAGAGACAAATTCTCTACGTGCTTCACAATCCACATTTGCCAAAGCCTCCTTGATAACAATATAAGCATTTACATTCAAAATCTTAGCTTAAGCAAAGATCGACAAGATTTCAGTGCTACGTACCTTTGAAGTTTAGACTGTGAGAAAACTTGTCATCAGCAAACTCTTAGTCTTGGCATTCCCTGAAGCTATGATCGTCATAGACATGTTAAGAGGAGGGAGGCACACACCTGGACCACACTGAGAAAGCTGCTGCTCTACTTGAGCTCCTTGCTTCTACTGGGGTATATATATAATGCACAATGGATAACCCAATAAGCCTTTCATGTAACTGGTTGAGCAGGTTTGTACATTCTCTGGGACTGAGACCAGAATTTGTTGGCATAACAGGCCAGTCAAACTGGTTTTCAACATAACCAGGAACTGGCCCAACCAGTCTGCATCAAAGAAAAGTTCAACCTACAGAGGTGATGCAGAAATAAGCTTTATACACCGAACACACCACAATGCTGTCAATTCCCAATGAAAGTTTACTACAGCGATCTTCAGCAAACCTGTACGCTTGCTAAACAACGGATTCAACGTTCAATAGTAGGAGTGGACAAACACGGCTGCTTACTGCTGCTACAAAGGCAAAAAATGTTTCACAAAGTGAAAATGATTAATGTATGATACTGTTTATGGAAGTTTAAAAGGTTGTGCATCAATAGAATTCTACACATCAATTATGAATTAGCCCCATTGTTTACCCACTTTGAAGATTACACGATTTTGAATTCATTCATCTTGTAAATTGTATTAACCATGCAAATACTCTAAAAATTTGAACTAAGGGAAGTTGCTGTGTTTATAAAAATAATAATACTTTGTATGTTTTTAAAGTTACTTTCACATTGGAAGGCCATTTTAAAGCATTTCACAAGAACTACTGTAAAGTGCAGTAATTGTATATGTCTTTGGCAATTTCCATACAACAATGCCCCACAAATGGTCACAAAGTGAATGACCAATTTTATCTGGTTTATTTTCAAAGAGTGAACTATTGATGTGTTCATTTATTTAACCGTAAGGGATTGTTTGCTACCTCAACATACTAACTCTATCTCTTTCAAGTTAAAGAATAACCAGAGAATTTGTGCACTTTAAAAAAAAATGTGATTTGTCTTCAAAACACATCCGAAGCTTTGCACAGAAGGTGATACAAGCACGGGCTTGCTTGTGCAGCAGATATAAGCAAGTCGAAATATCTTTCTACAAGTAGTCATAACAGAAATTCACAAGCA
The DNA here is from genome assembly GCA_035084275.1 of Hydrolagus colliei. Lineage (NCBI taxonomy): Eukaryota > Metazoa > Chordata > Chondrichthyes > Chimaeriformes > Chimaeridae > Hydrolagus > Hydrolagus colliei. The sequence goes on from CM068743.1 coordinate 89,019,076, forward strand.
TAACCCATCCCTCTCTTGTATCATGCAAAAATGTTAATAGATGCACAGGGTGTGTTTAAACATGCCCATTTGTTACTTTTTTGTCATTAGTATATTCTCGTAAGACACAAAAAATGTGTCAATTTTACTTCGACTTATTGATACTGTACATGGAGCTAGTGTATCATTCGCTCTGAAAACACACAGGCACTCCATTTTACACTGTACCCTGTGAAGCGCTTTGCGATGTCTTTCCAACATGAAAGGTGCTATTTCAAATGTAACGGCTTATTATTGATTACTACTGTAAATTGCCAGAATTATCATTGTTATTACAACAAATGAAAACCCAATGTTTACTGGAACTGCTTTGAATCGGCATAAGGCCAATAAAATATATAAAATCATCCTTTTTCTAAGATATTGCACAAACTAATAATAGTATTTTGAAAGGGTCAACTAATGTTCAATACTGGCATTATAAATGAGTGGGGGAGAAGTTATAATTTTATAATATAAAAACAGTACGTATATTCACATCTTCCTATCGTGCTTTCCCCAAACCAGCCTGTTTCAGCATATCACAAGATCAGTTCAGATGAACAAGACTCTTTGGCCAATTTGATCTCACCCTTCCAGATCACTGTCTCTTCCATCTTGCCATCAGAGCATCAAACTATATTTTAAATGAATCCAGTTTCCTAGATTCAACCACCCATCCTGTTAACCCCTTCTGAGTAAGGAAGGTATCTCTCCTGAAATTGCTCGAAACGTGCAGAAACCCATCACCATGCTTAGGACTCAGCTCCATGTGCGCCACGGAATGTAAAAATGCTAAACCTAAAAATCAATAAGATGTCATTGATATGATTTCCCACTATCCCCTGTGAAATGCTTCACCTCTGGGGTAGCTTCAATAGAAATCTTCAATAGAAAAAGCTTCAATAGAAAAAGACAGTGGATAGCACCAAACTTGGTCAACACAAAAATAACTTCCATAATAGAGCTTTTCATACTTTCGAGGCAAACTCGTGAATGCAGCATACATGAAAACATTTAGTTCGACTTCATTTTACTTTGGAGATTACTTGAGAACTGGCTGCAATAGCTTGAGGTGAAAAGCACCTAGAAGCAACCTCATTTTACATTGCAAAGTGGAAACCAAGACGTCAGCAATACAAACTCTTGTTTGGTCTACTACTTATTTCTAAGAATTAAGATTTATTTGAGCCCTGAGATCAGGACGTACCACATTTCTTCACACAGAGAGTAATGCAGATCTGGAACACTCTGTCTCAGAGAGGGTGGAAACAGAATTGATAGTTATAATAGTAAATAATAATCCTTACCTATGATAGTGCTATTCACGTTTTCTAAATGCCTCACAGAATGTATTATAAAATGAATTAACTGTATATTTGTGGACGAAACATGGCAGCCAATTGCGCACAGCAGTGTCCCACAAACAGTCGAGGATTGAAATGACCAATTTTTTTTGAGGGAATATTATCAGGAGGGCGGAGTAAAGAAGCTTGCCTAAGGTTTCGCCCTGGCCTGCCAGGAAATGAATCCAGGTCTCTCTCTTGTAAGGTGAGTGCTCTAACCAGTGAGCTCCAGGACTCTCGTCTGTGGAGTGAAGATGAGATTGCAGGCCTGTGGGGAGAGCACAGGTAATGGGATTGATTTGGACAGCTCTTTGCAAAGAGACAGTGGGCCAAATGGACCTTCTTCTTTGCTGTATAACTCTATGATTTGGATAGAGTTTGGGATAGGAGAGATGTTAAGAGGGAATCGTGAAAGGGCAGGTCATCAAAAGAATCACTAGCAGTCTAAAGAAGAAGTCGGGATGTGTAAAGGGCTATATCAAATGCAAGGATTATTATAATTATTATTATTATTATTTCTTCTCTTCTCTAACCTACAGCAACTGAGTCCAATTGTAACATCTGTCCTGTTGCTCCGATGATGATCATCAGAGGTTAAGATTTAGGGAACTAAACCTACATTATGTGCTTATTATAGTCACTATTCTTGGATGGGTTCAGGCTTAATACAATTGTTAGTTTATTTCATCTGCTGGGTAAAATTATCAAATTCTTTCAGACACAATTACTACACAATTACTACCTCCATAGGGAGTCCTGTAGCTCAGTGGTTAGAGCACTCACCTCGCAAGCAAAAGGACCTGGGTTTGATTCCCGGATAGGGCAAAAAGTTGGGCAGATTTCCTTACTGTATACATCGTTGTTTACCTACCAGTAAGTAGGTACTAGGGTCCGTCGATATGGAAATTTTCCGATTTAGACATATCGACGGGCTCATATCGAGCTATACCGACATATCGATATTTCGGGTTTTTTTGTACTGCACATGCGCATGCGTTGCGAGGTGTACGCGCATTCGGAGGTGCGCGCGCATTCCTGGCCTATCTCCTCAGGAGGTAAATCTCTCTCTCTCTCTGTGTCTCTCACACTCACTCTCTCCATCTCTGTGTTTTTCTGCCTGTGTCTCTCTCCTCTCTCACATCCCCCCCACCATCTGTCTGTCTGTCTGTCTGTCTGTCATCACATTCCCCCCACCCCACTCCGGTCTCTCTCTCTAACCCCCCCCCCCCCCCCCCCCCCATCTCTCTCTCCCTCCCACCGTCCCCCGCTCCCCGGTCTCTCTCCCCTCAGCCCCCCCCCCACCCCCCAGCCCTTGCATACCTGTATATTGTATTCGAGGACTATGAATACAATATGGCGGCTTTGCACCTTGGTCTGTGCATTGTGTATAGAGATGAGCATTCTGGGTATTGTAGTTCAGTGTGCGCGCATTCCGATTTTTTCCCTCATTATATTGACTTTTCAATACATCAATATTTTTTAAATGTCAATATCGGCATATCGATTAGGGAACGGCGATATGGGATTTTTCCGGATATGGTTATATCGGTTGGCTCATACCTGCTTAAACCGATCTATCGAGTTTTTATACTGCCCATGCGCATGCATTCGAAGTGCGCGTGCATTGATGGCGCGCGCGCATTTATGGTGCGCGCTCAGTCGCGGTGCGCGCGCATTGACGGTGCGTCCGCACTGACGATGCGCGCGCAGTCGCGGTGCACGCACATTTCAAAATGCGTGTTCTAGGTCCAGAAAGTTTGTAATGTTGGTGTCAAGGTCTGTTGAATTATACAATGTTGTTTCCTCCCTACCTCCCCCTCTCCTTCTCTCCCTCCTCTCCTCTCTCCTTCTCTCCCTCCTTTCCCCTCTCCTTCTCTCCCTCCCCCTCCACTCTCCCTCTCTCCTCTCCCTCCTCCCTGTCTCCTCTCCCTCCTTTCCCCCTCTCTTTCTCTCCCTCCCTCTCCTCTCTTCCTCTCTCCTTCTCTCCCAACTTTCCCCCTCTCCCTCCCTCCCCTCTCTCCTTCTCTCCCTCCTTTCCCCCTCTCCTTCTCTCCCTCCCTCCCTCCCTCCCTCCCTCTCCTCTCTTCCTCTGTCCTTCTCTCCCTCCTGTCCCCTCGCTCCTTCTCTCCCTCCTTTCACCCTCTCATTCTCTCCCTCCTTCTTCTCTCTTCCTCTCTCCTCTCCCAACTTTCCCCCTCTCCTTCTCTCCCTCACCTCTCTCCCTCCCTCCCTCCTTTCCCCTCGCTCCTTCTCTCCCTCCTTTCCCCCTCTCATTCTCTCCCTCCCTCTCCTCTCTTCCTCTCTCCTTCTCTCCCAACTTTCCCCCTCTCCTTCTCTCAAAATAGAACACACACACACACCAAAAACAAAATCTGGAGATTTATTCTCCTCCATTTCTTGCTTGAAACTAGCATGTAATGTCCACGTGTAAATGAGATCTATTACAATAGAAAAGAGAGAGACAGACAGTCTGACTGTCAGAGTTAGAAGCCAGATTATCACTGCTGTGTGTGTCTGACTAGACACACACATAGAGGCAGTGATAGTTTGGCTTCTAACTCTCTCACACACAAAAATAACACTTACAGCCACAAAATGCCACTTATTTTTATGTAGTCTGAAGTCTGAATCAATGTCCTTCACTATTGGCAAGCTCTCCTTTGCTATGCAAAAAGTGACAGCGTTCGTGATACTTTGCCACTTTTTGTCCCCTCTCTGGTACAATGTTCTCCTCTTAAATAAAGCAGGAATTGTTTGAGCTGCACTGGCCCCACTACCTGTCGCTTTCTCCGAAGCGCTGGTTCGACTTTGTTCTGTTGTCGACAATGATTTCGCTCTGAGGGCAGCGTGCTGGGCGGGGTGGTGCTGCTTAATGTGATGTTGCAGGTTGCTCGTGCTCGAATCAGATGTCTTAACCAAGACCTTGCAAACTGTACATCTATACACACCATTACTGACTGCATTGGTTTCAAAGTAGTTCCATACGGGGCTTCTTTTCCCCATGATGAGAAAGGTAAATTTTCAAACTACAATTTTCAGCGATGCGACTTTGTTAAGACGCCACGACTCACGTCGAGTATACACAGTAAAGTGTGCGTGCGCATCGGATGTGCGCGCCCGTTAATTGTGCGCGCGCACCGAATGTACGCGCATTCCATGCTCTAGATCTAGGAGGTTGCAATGCCGGCGACAAGGTAAGCTGGAAAAGATCGCATTACACTGATAATACCAACAATATTGATATATTGCCAGGAACGATATTAAAAATATATCGATGTATATTTTTAAAATCGAATCCCTCGATATAACAGGTTTTTTAGAATTACCATATCGGCACACCGATGTGAAAATCACATCGGGTTTAATCGAAAAACCGATTAATCGCCGTTCCCTAGTATCGATATGAAAACTATGTCAGATATAACCGATATATGAATATATCGCCGGACCCTAGTAGGTACCCATTTTTTATAGTCGTTTAGCAGATCAAAACAAATGTAAATTTTAAATAATAATAATTTGGACATGACTGGTTGTGGGACACTGATGTGTACAATTGACTGCTGTGTTTTGCCCAAGTTTCACCATCACTCGTTGATGAAAGCTGTTGGCCAGGACAATGGAGAAAGAACCTCTCTTTCCTTTTCGAATGATACCCATTAATGTTCACCTAAATAAAGCTGACTTGTTTAATCAACACCTCTGACAAAGCAGCTCACATCCAACACTGCATTGGAGCATTAGCCTGGACTGTGAGCTCAAAATAACTTCATCACGTGACAAGTTCATTTCAGAACTGGCAATTTGAAGAAACATTTCGGTTGAACTACGGTTAGACTCACCTTGTAAACCGGCTTGGCCCTTAGTTTACCCCAAAGGTAATTTGTTAATAAATCATATCTGCGGTATCAAGACATTGAAGTTGCCACAGATCAGTGAATGATAAGGATTAAGTTACCCACACTATTCAATCTGCTGCAGCTGTTCCACTCACTGTATATGAAGTTCAGAGAAAATATAGTAATGAGAGATACACCTCTTTTATGCTCCTTAAGCCTATTACACAATGTGAGTGACATCAGTAATCATTTTATGAAAAAAAAGTCATGTTACACCCATATTTACTGGATTATTTCAAGTCAGCAGCTGGAGTCTTACGATTACATGTTAAGAATTTTTTTCTGATACACAATTAAAGACAAATGTAACTTGTACATTTGTTGTCTATTTATTAAGGCAAAAACATTTCTGTCTGTGGAACTAAAAAAAAAGGAATATTTCATGTTAATCCTTGCATTTGATACAGCTCCACTTCACAACTTTGAGACATCTCAAAGCGCTTCATAGAATAATAATAATCAATAATCCTTGTTTTGGATAATAGCGCCTTATCACTTCTTCAAGCCGTCTCAAAGAGCTTCACATATACTACTGAATTTACTTTATATTTTGTGGGTGAAATGCGGCAGCCAATTGCATACAACAGTGTCCCAGATACAGTCGTGGATTATCATAATAATCCTTGCATTTGAAATAGTGCTTTTCACATCTTATCGACATCTCAAAGCACTTCACCGAATATACTGTAAAGTGAATTGATTGTATATTTGTAGGCAAAACGCTGCAGCCAATTGTGCACAGCAGTGCCCCACAAACAGTCATGGATTGAAAATGACCAATTTGTTGTGGAGACCAATTTTAATGCAGACACCATGAAGCATTTATTTACGAATCGCTGAAAAAGTTTCCAATATGAGTGGTTGAGGCAAGGACACTACTCACTGAAGGTAGAGCAGAAATCAGTCATGGAAGGATAGGTATGCTAGAAGCAGCCATCAACAACAACAAAATTAATTTTTTCACATTGGGAGGACATCCCAAGGCACTGGTCAGACAATGTTTCAAACCAGGCAATCAATAGGGTAAAATATATTTTGAGATCTTGTGACTTGCCTTGAGGCAGGATCAACATCAACAAGATAGATGTCGGAAAAGAAGCTCTATCACTGGCGAAGTAGTGCTCAGAATCAAAGATTTAAGTGTTATAATATTGCCTCTTAACGCAGAGGTCAAGATGTTCTTTGCCAAAGCTACCTTTGAAGATAACTAATCTGTTATTAACACTGTCCAAATCAGTGAAATAAATTGACCTCCCCTACCAGACAACCCGAGCCAGCCGGTAAGGTAAGTTGAGAGTTACAGTTTGTGTAAGTCACAGATAATCCCAATGCCTTCTGCAGCCTGAGGAGTCCACACACAATGCAGCTCGGCCAGTAGTTTTGGCAAAGACTTCCAAGAAAGACATTTGATACTTTACACACTCTTGACACTCTTAGCATATTTGTTTGCTGCTGCTGTGCAAGAGTTAGACTGAAACATTAGATTGTGAAGCCTCACTGATAAATCGATGATATATAATAATATCACCTGTATTTAGCACACGTTCTGTTGAATAGTTCTCATAGTGCTTCACAACAAATATTTACAAAGTGTAGTGGTATATATAAAGTGAAGCTCCCAGATGTTGTCAGCTTGTTTGTCGAACATCCTGCAGTTAAACATCAACAAAACGGAAGACATACTCTTTGGCTCCCGTCGATGTCTTCTGTTCCATGGTTCCAACCTCCTCAACCTCTCCTTAAAACTCTCCAAACCCATGCACCACTTAGGCTTTAGGTTGGATCCCCACTTATCTTTCCTACGACACATCAGGTCCCTCACCTGCAACGCTTTCTTCCATCTCCACTACATTGCCTGTCTCCATCAATCCCTTTCCCGCCAAACTGCCAGAATCCTGGTCCATGCCCTTTTCACCTCTCAGCTGGACTACTCCCAACGCCCTCCACTGTTCACAAACTTCAACCAAAACTGCTGCCCACACCAAACTTTGTACCTGGATTACCCCATTCCTTGCCAAAATCTACTGTCTCTCTATCACAGAGCTGATCGACTTCAAGATCCTCAGTCTTATGTTTAAATCCCTCCACTCCTCAGCACCACTCTTACCCTCTAACCTCCTCTCTGCCATTGTGAAGTGCTCTAAGATGCCACCTGGTGTGGAGGGGCTATATAAATGCAAATTGTTGTTGTTGTGCTTGGCCAGCTATGGGGCAATTCCATCCATTCCTCTACAATTATATTCCAGCATTTCGGGTACTTACACGAAAACCTAATGGGAGAGCTTGAAGCACATTGTGTACTTGAGAAAGCTGAGCCTCCAAATATCACAATGCAGCTTCTGGTCACCAGCATGCGCACAAGCAGGTCATGTGAATGAGATTATTGTTTTGAAACATCGAGAGGACATTCCAAGGCACTGAACAGTCAGGTGTCAAGACACAAGCATGAGGGAGAGGCGGGGTAGGGGAGGGGCAGGGTTGGGGGGGAGGAAGGGACAGACATGGGAGGGCAGCTGAAGGCACGATCAAAATGGAGGGTCTTGAGACCTGCCTTGAAGGAGGCAAGGGAGGAAGCGAGACAAACGGACTGTGGAATGGAGTTCCAGAATGTGGGGGCAGAGAGGCTGAAAGCTTGGCAACCGATGGTAGGGCAGGTCAGGCGAGAGACGTGGAGCAGACCACAGCCTTGGTTGATAGGGAGGCAGCAGGTGGGAGATAGGAAGGGGCAAGTGGATGTCCGTAGATGGCCTTGAAAGTGAGAAGGATTTCGACTTTGATCCTCTGGGGAATGGGGAGCCAATGGAGCTGAGCGAGGGTAGGAGTGATGGGGTCATGGAGCCTGGTGCGGGAGAGGAAATGAGCTGCAGAGTTTTGCATGATCTGCATCTTGTGAAGGGAAGAGCTGGGAAGGCCGACGAGGAGGGAGTTTCCATAGTCAATCCTTGATGTGACAGATGCATGGGTGAGGGTTTTGGCAGCCTGAGGGGTGAGGCAGTGGCAAAGTCTGGCAATGTTATGGAGGTGGTGGAAGGCAGTGCTGGTCATGGTGTGGATGTGGGAGAGAAAGTAAAGTTCAGGGTCAAATAAGACACCAGGTTCCTGACTGGCTTCAAGAGATGTGCAGCCTTGGATGCTGATGCTGCCAGGGTGCAGAGTATCTGACGTGAGACAATCAGGATGGCCACAGTCTTGCTGACATTCAGCTAGAGAAAGCTGTCCCTCATCCATGACTCAATGTCAAACAGGCAGGCAGTCAGGACACTCATAGTCCTGGAGTTCAGTGTGGAAGCGGAAATAGAATTGGGTGTCACCCATGTACATGTGGAAATTTATCCCTTGTCTGCGGATGATGTCACCGAGGATGAGTCTGTAGAGGATGAAAAGGACAGGGCCCTGAAGAATGCTGCACAAGACGGTACAGGGGCAGGAGGAAAAGCCATTGGCAGACACAAAGTGGAGACAGTGTGAAAGATAGGACCTGAACCAGTCAAGGTCAGAACCTTGAAGGTTGAGGTCGGAGGAAAGGCGGTGGGAGGAGAAATGAATGAACCATGGTGTTGAAGGCGGCGGATAGATAGAGGACAAGGAGGCAGAGGGAGCCCTGGTCACAAATGGTTAGGATATTATTTGTGAGCTTCACCAGAACAGTTTATTCCGTGCCCACAGCACGGAACATCAACAACAAAATTACATTTATAGAGCGCCCTTCATGTCAGGAGGATGTCCCAAGAAAGCCTGATTGGAGGGGTTCGTGAAGGGAGTGGGATAAGAGGAAAGAGCAAAGCTGGGAGGCAATGACTCTTTGAAGGATCTTGGACAGAAAAGGGAGGTTGGAGATGGGCTGGTAGTTGGAGAGCCGTGATGCATCAAGGGAAGGTTTCTTCAGAGTGGGGGTGATAGTGGCTGTTTTGAGGGGGGTGAAAACGGTGCCGGATGAAAGGGAGAGGTTGATGGTGTCAGCAAGGAGGTGAAGCTGGGAGGTAAGAAGAGGGATGTACAGTAGATGGGGTCCACGAAGTTGGTGGTGGTGGAGGTGGGGAGGGCAGAGGAATCGGTTGGTGATGGAACATACTGCAAACAGACTGTACATAATTATAATTAATTAAGATAATAATAACATAGTATAATAATAATCAATAAAAATTAAATGCAAGAATTTAACACAAAGATCAGCTCTGTGGAAGTTAAAGATCCCATGACACTTGTGTTGTCTTATCAATGTGCATTTATGTAACACCCTTTGTGGAGCTTTGTGCCTAGGAGTGCTTGTCATTGAGACAATCATGCCATTAAGGTATCTCAAAGCACTACACATAATATTCAATAAAGTGGTGTGATTGTGTGTATTCTGAGGCCAACAATAATTACCAATATTGCAATACTCTTGTCTTCAACTCTTGCCTCAGAAGTTGCAGTGTGAAAAGTATACTACAGCTAAAGCAAGATAATCTTTTATCTTTGTGAGCTTTTAAATGGGGCTCACGTTTCTTGGAAAGACTTACCTTTAAAGTCATGGAAGTTATAGCGGAGATGTATACTACTGGATCTTTGGCACATCTATTCAAGCAGTTAAGAGATGCCTGAATGTTCCTTTGAATACTGATTGCATGACTCTGCACTACAAACAGCTGATTGATTTGTTCCCATTGTTCATTAACAGCCCTGGGGTATACAGAAGTTCCACTTTAAACATCTTTTTCTAAAAAAAAATCACGATATTGTTCCTAAGTTAGAGCTCATTTTCCAACATGGAGGCACTTCAAAGAACACCTTATCAATGTGATCCAAACCTTTAGACTTTTGCCTGGGGCCTTAGATTCATTTGGTGATTCTTGAATATATTTAAGCAGATGATTACATGGCTGTATATTCATCCAAAGTTCACTGCTCTATCTCTTTCTGTCATTCCCCAGGAAAACTCAAATTTCTTCCCACCTTACTCTCATCCCACCAGATGTTGCATTAAAGATGGTCTTTTCCAAGACCCGCAGGTATTTGGTAGATTGTTACATTAATTAAATTATCTGTTGTGACCTGACCTGCAATCTGCTATTTCTGGGGGGGCGGAAAAAAATTATTTTATACAATAAATCATCTTGTGTAAATAAGATGTTATTTCCTATGCTATATATTCCACGGATATTTACCACCAAATCCCAAGATGGCTTTCATTCATCTGCAGCACCCGGGTCAACAATCCTTCCTTTTTTGGTAGGAAAATGACTTGGGTGCATGTATAATTTAGGCGATCACAACAACAAAATTACATTTGTATAGTGCCTTTCACGTCGGGAGGACGTCCCAAGACGCTAATTATATGATTTAAAACAAAATGAAGTATGAGTGTTTAACTCTAAAATACAAGATGTACAACAACAACAACAACAACAATTTACATTTATATAGCGCCTTTCACGTCGGGAGGACGTCCCAAGGCGCTAAACAAGAGGCGTGTGACCCGAGCTGGGAGGGGAGTGTTTGGGAAGGGGTGAAACACGAAGGGGAGGTAAAAGAGTTCGGGGTGAAACAAAAGGCACGATCGAAGAGGAAAGTCTTCAAATCGGCCTTGAAAGAGGAAAGGGAAGAGGTGAAACGGAGGGATTGAGGGATGGCATTCCATAGGGTAGGAGCGGAGAAACTGAAGGCCCGGCCTCCGATGGTGGGGCGGTTCGGGCGGGGGGCTTGGAGCAGGCCAAGTCCTGTTGAACGGAGGATCTGGGTGGGCGTGTAGGGGAGAGTAGATCGGCTAGGTAGGATGGGGCAAGGCCGTGTAAGGCCTTGTAGGTGAGGACGAGGATCTTAAATTCGATCCTCTGGAGGATGGGGAGCCAGTGGAGACGGGCGAGGGTGGGGGTTATGTGGTCACGGAGGCGGGTGCGGGATAGTACACGGGCTGCAGAGTTTTAGATGGCCTGCAGCCTATGAATGGAGGAACTGGGAAGGCCGACTAGCAGAGAGTTTCCGTAGTCCAGCCGTGAGGTGATGTACAGTATCAAACAGCCAACTGTATTTGGAATTGAAGAATCTTACTCACCATCTACAGAAACTGACCTGCCACACTGATTTTAAATTTGTTTTCACTGGGTGGGAGATAAAAAATCAGAGACGAGTTCTCTTCATTTAATCCCTATTTAAGAATGCCTAAAAGATCTTTGAACTTCATCTGACCTTGATTAGCGAGCCCTTGGTAAGAAAGCCAGGTGCAAAGAGGAGCAAACCTCTCATTCCACAGCATGTACAAAGTTCATGCATACTCCAGCACAAGTTATGACAATGGCACATGAACAGGATTTAACCCTTCTGCCTCTGCATAAATTTTTAGTTCAAACCCTATCCTATAATTTTGTAGTGTAGTAAAATATAATAATAGTAATCCTTGCATTTAATATCACACATTTTCACATCTTTTAGATGTCTCAAAGCACTTCATAGAATATACTGTTAAGTGAATTGACTGTATATCAGTGGGCGAAACTCGGCATCTAATTGCACACAACAGTGTCCCGCAAACAGTCGTGGATTGAAGTGCCAAATTTATTTTTCTTGAGGAATTATTATCAGGTGTATGGAGTAAGGAAATGTGCCAAATGTTTTGCCCTGGCAGGAATTAAACCCAGGTTTCTCGCTTGCAAGGCAAGTGTTCTAACAACTGAGCAACAGGACTCTATGAACTGCAGGACTCCAATCTATTTGCAATGTAAACAATTACCTTTCTTTACTCATACCGCAGCAACCACTTAATACATAGTGTGTACATCTGTATGCAATGTGTCGCCTAACATGTGCTCTGTATACAATAACACCAACACCTGAGAAAGCTTGTCTACTTTAAAATGTCATTGAAGAAAACTACATTCCCTTTCTAAATCTCAATAATCTACTGTAAATCCTCTTTTTCTTAGCATAATCCACATTCTTTACAGGTAATGCTGCAAAGTGACTCCAGTATTCTTAACAGCTGTTACGACAAACAAGTAAAAGCTTGTAACAAATAATGCAGTACATCAGCCATTGTGCATGGCATGCCTGGACCAGTCCTGTACATACTCCAACATTAGCTTAAGTGTGCAAAGCAAATCCTGTCTCCCACATGTATCCTAAACAATGAGATTCCAGTCTAAAACAAAAATTAAGATTGGAATGAGGCATCTGGCTCCTGGCCACAATAACCATTTGAAACTATCCAAACCTCAAGACCAGAATCCCAGTACAATCTAACCAGGTGGAATTTTTACCCGCCACATTTGTGAAAACAAAACTGGAAGCCTGTTTTCCCCCCAAAAATGTGATAATGAGGCTAGTATTTACAAAGCATATGATGTGCAAGATTATTCAAAGTTTGCTTCCATTATTTCCGGCATCTCAGGTTTTTCATGACAAGGGTTAATTCAACACACAACAAACAGTGGAAACGGAATAACCAGAAAGTACCAGTTATCTATGGATATTATAACCAATGCTTTCAAATCGAGGTCAAATAAAAATATTATGAACAAAGCAAGCACACTGTTAGCCATCAGAGAAAACGAGAAATCAGAGACACTGCAAACAACCAGCGAAGAGAACAGGCAACATATCTGCTTCCTCTTCGCCACCACCAACCAGCTCCTCCGCCCCCCCCCGCCTCACCTCGCAGGTCCTCTCCTCAAACGATCGTTGTGAGGAGATGTTGGACTTCCTAGAGTCCAAAATTGAGAGAATCCGCTCTGCGGTTTCCTCCCCCCACCAATCCTCCACCTCCGCGCCCTCATCAGTTACCTCAACCCCTACTCACCCCCCATTTCACACTTTCAACCCCACTACCCCGTTTTCAGTCACAAAAATAATTACCTCCATGAAACCCACCCCGTGCTCATTGGACCCCATCCCCACCCCCCTCCTCCGCACCCAGCTCCATTTGTTAGCCCCGCTCATTTCTGACACCATTAACCTTTCCCTCTCCTCAGGCACCGTCCCTACCTCCCTTAAAACAGCCACCATCACCCCTATCCTGAAGAAACCCTCCTTTGATGCGTCGCAACCATCAAGTTATCGACCCATCTCCAACCTCCCGTTTTTATCCAAGGTCCTTGAAAGAGTGGTTGCCTCCCAGCTCCGCTCTTTCCTTTCAACTCATTCACTTTTTGAACCCCTCCAATCAGGTTTCCGCCCAATTCACAGCACAGAAACTGCCCTGGTTGAGGTTACAAATGGCATCCTAACCGCCTGTGACCAGGGCTCCCTCTGCCTCCTCGTCCTCCTTGACCTGTCTGCTGCGTTCGACACAGTCGATCACACCATCCTCCTTCAACGTCTTTCCTCCCACCTCAACCTTCAAGGCACAGTCCTTGACTGGTTCCATTCCTATCTGACCCACCGTTTACATTTTGTTTCTTCCAACGGTTTTTCTTCAAACCCCCGCAGTTTGTCACGGCGTCCCTCAGGGCTCTGTTTTAGGCCCCCTCCTTTTCACTCTTTACACGCTCCCTCTGGGCGACGTCATCCGCAAACATGGGGTAAATTTCCACATGTATGCGGACGACACCCAGTTATACCTTTCTGCCTCATCCCTCAACCCCCAGACCACCGATGTTCTGACAGCATGTCTGTCCAACATCGAGTCCTGGACGAGGGACAACTTTTTGCAATTGAACGTAAGACCGAGGCCCTCCTGATTGGCTCAAGCCAGCGCCTCCGCACATCGGGCGCTGCCAGCCTCAACATCCAAGGCTGCACTCTCCACCTCACAAAGCCAATCAGGAACCTCGGCATCATGTTCGATCAAAAAATTTCCTTCCTCCCCCACATCCGCGCCTTGACCGGCACCGCTTATTTCCACCTGCGCAATATTGCCAGGCTCCGCAACTATCTTACCCCCCACGCTGCCGAAACACTCGTGCACGCATACATCACCTCACGGCTGGACTACGGAAACTCTCTCCTCGTCGGCCTCCCCAGTTCCTCCATTTACAGGCTGCAGGTCATCCAAAACTCTGCAGCCCGTGTATTATCCCCTACACGCCCACCCGGACCCTCCGTTCAACAGGACTTGGCCTGCTCCAAGCCCCCCGCCCGAACCGCCCCACCATCGGAGGCCGGGCCTTCAGTTTCTCCGCTCCCACCCTATGGAATGCCATCCCTCAATCCCTCCGTTTCGTTTCTTCCCTTTCCTCTTTCAAGGCCGGTTTGAAGACTTTCCTCTTCGACCGTGCCTTTTGTTCCACCCCGAACTCTTCGACCTCCCCTTCGTGTTTCACCCCTTCCCAAACACTCCCATCTCAGCTCGGGTCACACGCCTCCTGTGCAGCGCCTTGGGACGTCCTCCCGACGTGAAAGGCGCTCTATAAATGTAATTTGTTGTTGTTGTTGTTGTTATCTGCTCATTCTGGACTGATCTTAGGTTCATCTGCATTGATGTGGGTGGATCTGATCATTTCAATACAAGACATTGATAAAATAAAGAAAGTCAGGCCATTTGGCCTAATTAATTGGTGCTGATGTTTATACTCCACACAAGACTCCACCCTTCTTATATATAGGAAACTGCCCAAGGTTTTGCCCTGTCGGGATTCAAACCCAGATCTCTTGCTTGCGAGGCAAATGCTCTAACTACTGAGCGACAGGACATGTACTGTTGTGTAGATGTTCAAGAAGCACGATAGGAAATTCAGGGTGTTATTAGCTTGAAATAATTACATATCAAAAGAGAATCCTAAATACGAGACAGTGAAACTTCACTCATTGCAACCTATTGACTGTAAATACTTGGGCTCCAATGTATCACAACACAAGATGCCAAAAATCTGAAAAAACAGGTTTAGCTGAAAGGTTGACCATAAACCTGCTAATATGCTGTAGGTTGGACTTACACCAGCGTCGCTTTCAAAAGAGTAATTGCTGGAACGGTCAGATCAGGTTTGAGAATTTAACTTTCCCAGAGAGTTTCACTGGTGCATAGGTCAGGTCGATAAGTGAAAAGGTGACATGCTGTGTAGCATGTTGACATCATCGGGCATGTGTCAAAGTGACATCAAGACATTTGCATAAAGTTAGAATGTTTAATGACAATGCTTGTCAAAGATCAATATCACAACCACATAAAGAGCCTTGTACAAACATTTCAGTTGTATCTGTCAACCTCTACTCACTAGTAATCGGTTTGCTGGATCACAAAAACAACATTGTTGGCTTGTCTTGTGCATTTGTTGCCCTATGAATTATGCCCTTATGTGCATTATTTGTCCTGAAGTCACTGTAATCCTTATGAAATTATGTTAAATAATAATACTTCTATTGGTTATAGTGCCTTATCACATCATTCCAAGTACTTTACATGATTTACTGAAGTATAGTGACTGTATATTTACTGACAAGCATACATTACCAATAACCTCCATTAATATAGCACGCTCCCATAGGGTAGAGTCTCGGAACGCTTAGGTGTATATGGGATGTTATTTGCGACAGATGGTGTTCCGGCAACTCATTTCATTTTGGATCTTGGGCCTCCAGAACCATCAAAGTAATGCTGATAATAGTACCCCTGGAATTTCATATAGCACATAGGAAATACAAAGCACTCAACAAGATTTTAATGTAAAGTGCAGTGACTGCATTTTTTTTTATAGGCAAACAGAGTAGCCTATTCGCTCATAGCAATGTCCCACGAACAGCCACATAGCGAGTATGCATTGCTATCTGGGGACTAGTTTGCCTGGGAGCAATTCCCATGTACTTTAGAATAGTGCCTTGAAATCTTTAATGTTCACATGAACAGGTAAGACGGTCTCAACCAAAGGGGGCATCTTCAACAATTGAGCACCACAAGCTTAAAATGATGCCACCTCACATTGGAGTATGAGTTCATAGTCCCAATTTGGGGCTTGAACACACAAGCTTCTGACTATGTGATGAGAGTGCTACCAAATGAGCTAGGCTGGCACCTAAAGTTAGATTTTTTTAATCCAGCATAAAGCTTGCCTTTCTAACCCTTTAGGTCATCTTATTCCACAACCCCTTCCTACCCAATAAGATGCCATGCCGAGAGTGTAGGGCAGTTTGAGACATCCTACTAACATCAAAGATGCTTCATAAATGTTAATTATATTGTATAGTATCCCAAAGAACCCAATTTCCAATTCCCTCACCTGATGAGCAGACCATGTCATTTTGTGTCAACCCCAGACAGCGTTCAAATGTGGGCCTTATTTTCTTCAGTCAATTTGAAGCAGGCTCCAATATTCCCAGCTGCTGAGATGGAGATGGGTTGTGGCAGCTCTTAACGAGCATCCTCCATCATGCTTCTACTGTGGATTCCTTGGATTGCTAGCTCACTCCTGACCACGATACAGAGGAAAGACTGTTCCAAACTGCATGCCACAGGAGAGAAAATAAAAAGCATCTTAGAAGTGTGGAGGGGAAATAATATTGACATCATGGCATCGAGGCACAAACCTTGCTGGAAGTAGCTTCCTCAAATTATATTATTTTTTCAAAAGAGAGACAAATTATATGATTGAGACATTGAAAATGTAGACAGTGCAAACAGAAAGCTTAATGAAGCATTTACAGTGTAATACAATGATAGTGCCATCCATCAGATGACAGCGGTCATATCAGCATCTAGGTTATCTAAACCATTTTGCTGACTAGCTTTCTTTGGGATTTTGTGCCCATTGAGTTTGAAATATACACATGGCATTTCCATTGATCAGAGTGAGCTTACATCCATTCTACCCCTGGTCTCTGGAACTCTATCCTGTATTGCCTCCACCTAGCCCCTTCTCCCAGCTTCAAAACCGAGAACTTCATTTCTGACCGTTGTTCTGGCCACCTTTACTATCAACATCAACCCACCAACCACTTCCTTAGCTCGCTTCCCCAGCTCGGGGTCCCAATTGTGAAGTACTTTGATACGTTTGTATTCATGATGTGAAAGGCATATAATGTACAAAGGTAAATTGGTGTTATAGCTGTACATAAAACTATCACGAGTTAAAGACACAGCTTTTGAACACCTGCCACAGACAAATAAACTCACCACACGTCTCCTGGACGATTGAATTTCTGGGCACTCCCAGATCACATATAGAAGGTATTCCTTTCCTCTCTTAAGAATAATACATATACTGAAACAATCTTTCCCTGAAATACACAAAAATATGTAGCATCAGTCAACAGATGGACAAATCTACAACAGCACAACCAACTATAACATAATAACAAATTTGATATAGGCCCTCATCTCTTCAAGGCGTCTCATAGCGCTTCCCAGAATATACTGTAAAGCCAATATACTTTAGATTTTGTGGGCGACATCACCAAAATTCTCTCTGTGAGAGTTGTTGGCAAACAAAGAAAATGTGTTATTCAAAATATTTTATCTACAAACATTGAAATGTAACCTAGAGGAATCAATTTATTTTAAAAAAGTAGCATTTATATTGTGGTGTTTAAGTTATTTTGGAGGCACAATCACAGGGTTATGTTTTGTGCATACACCCACCGAAGGGATTTGTGAGTCATCTTTCGGACATTGTTGGCAAACCACCAATCTAGAGAAATACTGGGAATCATGGATGATTATGATCTCTTTCACATTGGGAGGATTGCGGGATGGAATTCCAAAGGTTGGGAGGATATATATGTGTATGATGAACCGTGGCAGCCAATTTACACACAGTAATGTACCACGAACAGCCTTGAAGTGAAACGCCAATTTTATTTGGGGGATTGTCAGTGATGCCACCCATTCTCACCATTCTCTAGTGTTACAATAATGCTTTAACATACATCTAAACAGGAAGAAGACTTCAGTTTAATGTTGCATTCGATGGAGAGCACCCCCAATAACGCAGCCCACCCCAGCACTACATTCGAGAGTCATCCAGATTATATGAGTTCAAAGGCCCGACATGGGGCCTGAATTCGCAAACACCTGACTCGGAAGAGAGAATTCTACCAATAATTAATATTGATGATATCAATAGTTAATATTATGTTAGTAAGTAATAATAATCCTTGCATTTGATATAACGCTTTTCATGTCTTCTAGACAACTCAAAGCACTTCACAGAATACACTATAAAGTGAACTGACTGTATTTGTGGGTGAAATGCAGCAGCCAATTGCATACAGCAGTGTCCCACAAACAGTCGTGGATTGAAGTAACCAATTTTTTATTTATTTTTTAGGGAGTATTATTAGGCATGTGGTGTAGCCAAACTTGTCCAAGATTTCACCCTGCCGGGAATCAAACCCAGGTCTCTTGCTTGTAAGGCGAGTGCTCTAAACACTGAACTATGAGGACTCCACAAAGTATTGAATGACTGGAGTACTGAGATACAAAGTTAGTTGTGAATAAATTCAAATGTTCTGCCTTCCTCAGCAAATGTAACTTTGACTACAAACCTAGCCATTTTCTGGTGAATTTCATGTTTTAGTGAATTTACTTACAATGTAGTATTTGTGTACAAATTCTAGAGCAACATTGTCAAAATACGTTTTTTTAAACTTACAATTGGTACAACACCTTTCACACCTGGTGGACATCACAAAACACTTCACAGGATACAACAACAACTAAATTAGATTTGCAAAGCACCTTTCACGTCGGGGCGACATCCCAATATTGGACAGTCAGTGTTTTGGGCCCATGCTGGGGTCGGGATCGGGACGGGTGGAAGGAAGAGAAGGGAAGGGTAGTGACTGAAGGTACGGTCGAAGAGGAAGGTCTTGAGGTAGGTGGTAAAGGAGGCTGGGGAGGGGGCAAAGTGAAGGAATTGTGGGATGGATTCCAATGGTTCAGGGGCAGAGTGGCTGAAGGATCACCCGCCGATGATGGGGCAGGGGACATGGAGCAGGCCAGAGTCCGCTGAGTGGAGGGAGTGGACAGGTTGGTAGGGGTTAGGAGGTCGCAGAGGCAGGGTGGGGTAAGGCCATGGAGAGCTTTAAAGGTGACGACCAGGATTATGAATTGATTCCTCTGAATCATGGGAAGCCAGTAGAATCAGGCGAGATTGGGGGTGATACGGTTGTGGAGGTTGGTGCAGGAGAGGACACGGGCGGCATAGATCTGCAGCCTATGGAGGGAGGAGTTAGCGTGGCTGACAATCAGGGCGTTGGCACAGTTGAGCCTGATGAAGGTATGAATAAGAGTTTTGGTGGCCTAAGTGATGAGGCAGTGATGGAGTCGGGCGATGTTGTGGAGGTGAGGGAAGGAGAGCAGGTCGTGACATGGATGTGGGGGAGAAGACAGTTAACGGGATTAATGGGAAAATATTAACATGGATAGAAGAGTGGCTATCGGGTAGACAGCAGAGAGTAGCGATAAACGGATCATTCTTGAATTGGCAGGATGTAACTAGTGGAGTGCCACAAGGATCAGTGTTTGGGCCTCAGCTATTTACTATTTACATCAATGATCTGGACGAGGACATTGAATGTAACGTGTCTAAATTCGCGGATGACACTAAACTAGGTAGCAAAGTGAGCTCTGAGGATGATGCAAAAAGATTGCAACAAGATATAGATAGGCTAGGGGAGTGGGAAAGTAGGTGGCAGATGGAATTCAATGTTAGCAAGTGTGAGATTATTCACCTGGGTAGCAAGAATAAAAGAATAGATTATTTTCTAGAGGGGGAGAAGTTAGATAGTGTTAGTATTCAAAGGGATTTGGGTGTCCTTGTACACCAGTCCCAAAAAGTTAGTTTGCAGGTGCAGCAAACAACTAAGAAGGCGAACGGCATGCTAGCGTTCATTTCAAAAGGTTTAGAGTACAACAGTAGGGAAGTCTTGCTGCAACTGTATAGGGCATTGGTGAGACCGCACCTAGAGTATTGTGTGCAATTTTGGTCTCCTTATTTTAAAAAGGACATACTTGCCTTAGAGGGGGTGCAGCGTAGATTCACTAGGTTAGTTCCTGGGATGAGGAGACTGACCTATGAGGATAGGTTGAATAAACTAGGGCTGTATTCTCTAGAGTACAGAAGAATTAGGGGGGATCTTATTGAAACACATAAGATTCTTAAAGGGCTAGATAAAGTAGACACTGAGGGACAGTTTCCTCTGGTAGGAGAATCTATAACTAGGGGTCACATTCTTAAAATTAAGGGTCAGCCTTTTAGAACAGAGTTGAGGAAACATTTCTTCACTCAGAGGATAGTGAATTTATGGAATTCACTACCCCAGAAGGCTGTAAATGCTCAGTCCTTGAACATTTTGAAGGCTGAGACTGATAGATTTTTTGAAAAATAGAGGGGTATGGGGATAGGGCAGGTAATCAGAGTTAGGTGAGAAGATCAGCCATGATCTTATTGAATGGCGGAGCAGGCTCGAAGGGCCGAATGGCCTACTCCTGCTCCTAATTCTTATGTTCTTATGTTAAGGATCGAACAAGACACATAGGTTCTTGACTGGCTTGGTGAGGTGGAGTGTGCATCCTTGAAGATTGATGTTGCCAGTGCCTGAGGTGCGGAGGAGCTGGTGCGAGCCAATCAGGAGGGCCTCGGTCTTGTCGACAATTCAACTGTAGAAAGTTAGCTCTCATCCAGGACTTGATAAGCAGTTTGTCAGGACAGTAGTGGTCCTGGAATCGAGGGTGGAGGCAAAAACAGTTGGGTGTCATCCGCATACATATGGAAGATGACCCCATGTCTGTGGATGTTGTTACCAAGGAGGAGCATATGGATGTTGAAAAGTAGAGTGTCGAGGACAGAGTCCTGGAGGACACCACACGTTACTGTGTGGGGGCTGAAGGGGAAGCCGTTATTGGCAAAGTGGAGACTGGGAGAGGTAGGCTTGGAACCAGGCAAGGGCAGGTCCGCAATGACTGAGCTAACAGGAGAGCTATTACTGCACTCAGTGATATGATGCAAAAATCCCACCCATTTTTGCCAGCTTTCAACAGGAAAGGAGTTAGCTAACTGGATGTTTAAACAATGGTCCTGTTGCACAGTGCCATCTTCTGGTTTATAGGGGCATTTTTTAAGATTCCAATTTCAATAAGATAATTCTTGCATTTGATCTCGCACTTATAAGATCACCACTTCACACACAATTATTGGGAGGATTGTTGGCCAGAAACCTAGAAGGATTCCCTGCTATACAAATGTAATTTTGTTGTTGTTCCTTTCGAATATTGACTAGGGATGGATAAACATCCATCCAAATAGGATTGATAAGCAGGAAAATAATAATTCTTGCATTTGATATAGCACTTTTCACATCTTATTGAAGTCTCAAAGCGCTTCACAGAATGTACTGTAAAGTGAATTGACTTTATATTTGTGGGCGAAAAGTAGAATCTCCTAGGAGCTGAGTTGGCTCCCAGGTAACGTGCTTAGCTGCAGAATGTCATAATCCAGTCAACTATCCATGGCACCTTAGTTGTCAGTTCCTGTGCCTCGCGAATCCGAATTAATTGGTGAACAATCACTGGAACAGGGATCCTTCCCACTGAACTCGTTACCACCACAAGCCATAACAGGTGGGGCAGTCCTAGCTGGAAACACCGTAGGCAGCTTGGCACAGTGCTTTCAATAATAATAATCCTTACATTTGGTATAGCACCTTTCACTTTCAGAGGACATCTCAAAATGCTTCATATACTTCTCTTTTCAAATAACTCCCTCTTTAAATGTGCGTCTCTCTCTCTGTGCATCTTTCTCTCTCTCTCTGTCCATGTCATTACTAGGATACACAGTAATGTAAAATGAAGAAACTGTGTTTTGTGGGTAGGATACACCCATTTCTTCTTTGCATATTGCACATTGTCAGAGAATATAGGTGCAGGTTGGCAAGAGCCAAAACCACATAAGTTGCCATTCAAAACACTGTCTGACAACTTGTTCAACAACTTGCATTTATATAGCACCTCTCACATAGGGTAGCTTCTCGCTGCTTGTCCATGTTGGATCACATTCCTTCCTTTCAATCTGTCTTACTCTGACTGTCTTACTCTTGACTGTATGCCTGCCTGTGTCTGTCTATGTGTCTGTCTACATGCCTGCCTGTGTCTGTCTGCCTGTCTGTGTGTGTGCGTCTGTGTGCCTACCTGTCTGTCTGTATGTATGCGTCTGTGTGCCTGTCTGCCTGTCGGTGTGTGCCTGACTGCCTATCTGCCTGTGCCTGCCTATCTGCCTGTGCCTGCCTATCAATCTTGGTTCTGCCTGGCTGCGCCTGCCAGTCTGTCTTGACCCCCATCCCCACCTCTCCTCATCTCTCAGCTCCATCTCATAGAGGAGGGCTCCTAACTGATGTCATCAACCTCTCTCTATCCACTGGCACTGTCCTCACCCCTCTAAAAACTGCTGTCATCACCCCCATCTTGAAAAAACCTTCTCTGAACTCATCCCTACCCTCCAGCTATCACCCTAACTCCAACCTCCAATTCCTCTCCAAGGCCCTGGAATGAGTCGTTGCTTCCAAGCTTCGCTCCTTTCTCTCTCGAACCCCTTCAATCTGGCTTCCGTGCTTCCCACAGCAAAGAGACAGCCCTGGTCAGTCTCTAATGACATTCTAAACATCTGTGACCAGGGCTCTTTTTGCCTTGTCCTCCTTGACCTCTCCGCGCCTTTGACGCTGTCGACCATTCCATCCTCCTCCATCGCCTCTCCTCCCTCCTCAATCTCCGCGGACCTGCCCTCGCCTGTTTCGACTCCTACCTCTCCCATCATCTACATTTTGTTGCTACCAATGGCTTCTCTTCCAGCCTCCGCACTGTCACCTGAGGCATCCCCCAGGCCTCTGTCCTTGGCCCCTTACTTTTCAATATCTACACGCTCCCACTTGGTGACATCAACCGCAGACATGGGGTTAACTTCTAACATGCGGATGACACCCAACTCTATCTCTCTGCCTCTACCCTCGTCTACTACTGTCTTGACAGACTGTCTACAGACATCAAGTCCTGGATGAGAGCTAACTTTCTACAGCTGAATGTCAACAAGACAGAGGCCCTACTAATTGGCACACCCCAGCTCCTCCGCATCTCAGGCACTGGCAACATCAACCCCCGTGGTTGCTCACTCGACCTCACCAAGTCAGTCAGGAACTGAGGTGTCTTGTTCGACCCTCAACTGTCTTTCCTCCCCCACATTCAAGCAATGACTCGCTCTGCCTTTCCCCATCTCTGCAACATTGCCCGACTCCGCCACTACCTCATCCCCAAAGCCACTGAAACACTCACTCATGCCTTCATTACATCCCAGCTCAACTATGCAAATGCCTTGCTTGTCAGCCTTCCCAATTCCTCCCTCCACAGGTTGCAGATGATTCAGAGCTCTGCGGCCCGTATCCTCTACCTTTCCAAACTCCATGATCCCATTTCCCCCATCCTCACCCGACTCCATTGGCTCCCCATCATCCAGAGGATCTAATTCAACATCCCGGTCCTCACGTTTAAAGCCCTCCACAATCTCACCCCACTCTACATCCATGACCTTCTTACCCCTTACCAACTTGCCTGCCCCCTCCCCTCAGCAGGCTCTGGCCCGACCCATGTCTGTCTATGTGTGTCTCTCTGTGAATCTCTTCCTGAGTCTGTCTCTGTGTCTCCCTGTGTGTGTGTGTGTGTCTCCCTGTGTGGTGTGTGTGTGTCTCCCTGTGTGTGTGTGTGTCTCCCTGTGTGTCTGTGTCTCCCTGTGTGTGTCTCCCTGTGTGTGACTGTCTCCCTGTGTGTGTGTGTCTCCCTGTGTGTGTGTGTGTCTCCCTGTGTGTGTGTGTGTCTCCCTGTGTGTGTGTGTGTCTCCCTGTGTGTGTGTGTGTGTGTGTCTCCCTGTGTGTGTGTGTGTCTCCCTGTGTGTGTGTGTGTGTGTGTGTCTCCCTGTGTGTGTGTGTGTCTCTGTGTGTGTGTGTGTGTGTCTCCCTGTGTGTGTGTGTCTCCCTGTGTGTGTGTGTCTCCCTGTGTGTGTGTGTGTGTGTCTCCCTGTGTGTGTGTGTGTGTGTGTGTGTCTCCCTGTGTGTGTGTCTCCCTGTGTGTGTGTGTGTGTCTCCCTGTGTGTGTGTGTGTGTCTCCCTGTGTGTGTGTGTGTGTCTCCCTGTGTGTGTGTCTCCCTGTGTGTGTGTGTGTGTCTCCCTGTGTGTGTGTGTGTGTGTCTCCCTGTGTGTGTGTGTGTGTCTCCCTGTGTGTGTGTGTGTGTGTCTCCCTGTGTGTGTGTGTGTGTCTCCCTGTGTGTGTGTGTGTGTGTCTCCCTGTGTGTGTGTGTGTCTCCCTGTGTGTGTGTGTGTGTCTCCCTGTGTGTGTGTGTGTGTGTCTCCCTGTGTGTGTGTGTGTGTGTCTCCCTGTGTGTGTGTCTCCCTGTGTGTGTGTGTGTGTCTCCCTGTGTGTGTGTGTGTGTCTCCCTGTGTGTGTGTGTGTGTGTGTGTGTCTCCCTGTGTGTGTGTCTCCCTGTGTGTGTGTGTGTGTCTCCCTGTGTGTGTGTGTGTGTCTCCCTGTGTGTGTGTGTGTGTCTCCCTGTGTGTGTGTCTCCCTGTGTGTGTGTGTGTGTCTCCCTGTGTGTGTGTGTGTGTCTCCCTGTGTGTGTGTGTGTGTGTCTCCCTGTGTGTGTGTGTGTGTCTCCCTGTGTGTGTGTGTGTGTCTCCCTGTGTGTGTGTGTGTGTGTCTCCCTGTGTGTGTGTCTCCCTGTGTGTGTGTGTGTGTGTCTCCCTGTGTGTGTGTGTGTCTCCCTGTGTGTGTGTGTGTGTCTCCCTGTGTGTGTGTGTGTGTGTCTCCCTGTGTCTGTGTCTCCCTGTGTGTGTGTGTGTGTCTCCCTGTGTGTGTGTGTGTCTCCCTGTGTGTGTGTGTGTCTCCCTGTGTGTGTGTGTGTGTGTCTCCCTGTGTCTGTGTCTCCCTGTGTGTGTGTGTGTCTCCCTGTGTGTGTGTGTGTGTCTCCCTGTGTGTGTGTGTGTGTGTCTCCCTGTGTGTGTGTGTGTGTGTCTCCCTGTGTGTGTGTGTGTCTCCCTGTGTGTGTGTGTGTGTGTCTCCCTGTGTGTGTGTGTGTGTGTGTGTCTCCCTGTGTGTGTGTGTGTGTCTCCCTGTGTGTGTGTGTGTGTGTCTCCCTGTGTGTGTGTGTGTGTCTCCCTGTGTGTGTGTGTGTGTGTCTCCCTGTGTGTGTGTGTGTCTCCCTGTGTGTGTGTGTGTGTCTCCCTGTGTGTGTGTGTGTGTGTGTGTGTGTCTCCCTGTGTGTGTGTGTCTCCCTGTGTGTGTGTGTCTCCCTGTGTGTGTGTGTGTGTCTCCCTGTGTGTGTGTGTGTCTCCCTGTGTGTGTGTGTGTGTGTGTGTGTGTGTCTCCCTGTGTGTGTGTGTGTCTCCCTGTGTGTGTGTGTGTCTCCCTGTGTGTGTGTGTGTGTGTGTCTCCCTGTGTGTGTGTGTGTCTCCCTGTGTGTGTGTGTGTCTCCCTGTGTGTGTGTGTGTCTCCCTGTGTGTGTGTGTGTGTGTGTCTCCCTGTGTGTGTGTGTAGCTGCTCTGATGGTGTCACTCACCCACTCTCCGAGTTCTATTTGCGCGCTCGGTGCCGCTCGGTGTTATGGGTAACGGAGCCGCGGCTGCGCAGAGAGAGAGAGAGGGGGAGGGGAGAGACAGGGAGAGGAGGGAGGGGGAGAGACAGGGGGAGGAGGGAGGGGGGGGGGAGAGAGACAGGGGGAGGAGGGAGGGGGAGAGACAGGGGGAGGAGGGAGGGGGAGAGACAGGGAGAGGAGGGAGGGAGAGAGACAGGGGGAGGAGGGAGGGGGAGAGACAGGGGGAGGAGGGAGGGGAGGGAGAGGAGGGAAGGGGAGAGACAGGGGGAGGAGGGAGGGGGAGAGACAGGGGGAGGAGGGAGGGAGAGAGACAGGGGGAGGAGGGAGGGGGAGAGACAGGGGGAGGAGGGAGGGGGAGAGACAGGGAGAGGAGGGAGGGGGAGAGACAGAGGGGAGGAGGGAGGGAGAGAGACAGGGGGAGGAGGGAGGGGGAGAGACAGGGGGAAGAGGGAGGGAGAGAGACAGGGAGGGAGGAGGGAGGGGGAGAGACAGGGGGAAGAGGGAGGGAGAGAGACAGGGGGAGGAGGGAGGGGGAGATAATAATAATGAGTCCATGTGTTCCCATTCACTGCCAGTGATTATTATCTCCTTGACACCAGGAGTGTCAAGGAGATAATAATGAATCTGTTACTACTTCCTAGAAGTTTAATGTTTTTTCAATTGTCCATACAAGTTAATTCTACGAAAAGCTCAGGTTCACACGCACAGATCCTAATTGTCTACATTCCTATATTCTAATGTGTTATCTGCGATTATTTTCTTATTCTACCTTCTGGGTGGGGCGAAACCTTACACAAGTTTCCTTACTCCAGGTGACTTTATTCCACGACTGGTTGTTAGTTGATTTGTGGATCACTTTTCCAGGGATAATAATTTCTTTAAAAATGTAATAATAATTTGGTCATTCAATCCACAACTGTTTGTGGGACACTGCTATGTGCAATTGACAGCCGAGTTTCGCTCACAGAATACAGGCAATTCACCTTGAAATGTATTCTGTGAAGTGCTTTGGGATGTCTCGACATGGTGGAGCGCTATATCAAATGCATGGATTATTATTTTAACCACAAGAAAAGTCGATCTCTCCTGCACCTCATGGCAATCAATTACAAGGTCAAACTGTGTTATAATAACTTGGGACTTACTTGGGTCTAGGGTCTGGCGATATATCGATATATCACTAAAACCCACTATAATTATCATATCGATACGCCGATATAGGCATTTCAAAAATGCCGATTTATCAAAATGTCGAGGTATAAAATCAGAATGCCCGCACACTGAACTACAAGACCCAGAATGCTCATCTCTATACACAATGCACAGACCGAGGTGCAAAGCCGCCATATTGTATTCACAGTCCTCGAATACAATATACAGGTATGCAAGTGGTGGGGTGGGAGAGACGGCTGGGTGGGGGGGGGGGTGAGGGGGAGAGAGACGGCTGGTGGGGGGGTGAGGGGGAGAGAGACGGCTGGGGGGGTGGTGAGGGGGAGAGAGATGGCTGGGGGTGGGGGAGGAGGAGAGAGATGGCTGGGGGTGGGGGGAGAGGGGGGAGAGATGGCTGATGGGTGGGCAGCGGGAGAGAGACGGCTGGGGGTGGGGGGAGAGGGGGAGAGAGACGGCTGGGGGTGGGGGAGAGAGACAGCTGGGGTGGGGGGGAGGGAGAGAGAGATGGCGGGGGGGGAGAGGGAAAGAGACGGCTGGGGGGAGTGTGGGGGGGAGAGAGAGAGAGATGGCGGGGGGGGAGAGGGAAAGAGACGGCTGGGGGGAGTGTGGGGGGGAGAGAGAGAGAGATGGCGGGGGGGGGAGAGGGAAAGAGACGGCTGGGGGGAGTGTGGGGGGGAGAGAGATGACGGGCGTGGGGGGCGGGGGGAGAGACGGGGTGGATGTGATAATATAGAGATAGATAGAGATGGAGGGGATGTGAGAGAGGAGAGAGACACAGAGACACAGACAGAAAAACACAGAGATGGAGAGAGTGAGAGACACAGAGAGAGAGAGAGAGATTTACCTCCTGAGGATATAGGCCCCGAATGCGCACGCACTGGGAATGCGTGCGCACCTGGAACGCGCACGTGCTGCGCGCACATGTGCAGTACGAAAAACCCAAAACTATCGATATTTCGGTATATCTCGATATGAGCCCATCGATATTTCTAAATCGGAAAATTTCCATATCGACGGACCCTACTTGGGACTATTGATTATTTTACTTGAGACTGCTTTGTTCTTGACACGTTTAATAATAATAATCCTTGCATTTGATATAGGGGTTTTCCCATCTTATCGATGTCTCAAAGCACTTCACAGAATATACTGTAAAGTGAATTGACTGTATATTTTGTGGGAGAATCGTGGCAGCCAATTGCCCACAGCAGTGTCCCACAAACAGTCGTGGATTGCAATGACCAACTTTTATCATTGTGTTTTTTTGGACGGATTATTCGGTGTGCTGAGTAAGGAACCTTGCTCAAGATTTCGCCCTGATCTGCCTGGATTCGAACACAGGACTTACACTTGCAAGGTGAGTGCTCTAACCATTGAGCTACAGGAGCTTCACCTCTAGGCTCGACTATGGAAACTCCCTCTTTGTCAGGCCTCCCCAACTCTTCCCTCCACAAGCTGCAGATCATCCAAAACTGTGCAGCTCGTATTTTCTCCTGCACTAAGCTCTGCGACACATCACTCCTATACTCGCCTGGCTCCATTGGCTTCCTTACTTTCATCACTCCTCATTTTCAAGGCCATCCATGGCCTCGCGCCTTCCTATCTCTCCGACCTGCTGACTCCCTATCAACCTGCCGCCCCCTCTGTTCAGCAGGATCCGGTCTGCTCCATGACTCCCACCCGACCCGCCCTACCATCGGTGGCGGGGCTTTCTGCCTTTCAGTGCCCACACTCTGGAACTCCATCCCACAGTCACTTCACCTCGCTCCCTCCCTTGTCTCCTTTAAGACCAGTCTTAAGACCCTCCTCTTGAATCGTGCCTTCACTCACCCTCCTACCTTTCTGTCCTCCCTCATACCAACCCTGCTCCCCCCCCCCACTGCTCGGATCCAGACCCCTGAACGTTCAGCGCCTTGGGATGTCCTCCCGATGTGAAAGGCGCTCTACAAATGTAATTGTGTTGTTGTGTTGTAATAAAGCGCAATATAATGCAAAATACAGTATAATCTCCCTAAATTTTGTACAGTATTGCTCTCTATCTTTATTTATAGAATGTTATGCTTTGTTTATTCCAAATCAATTTGGTTATTGATGTAAATCTGGACCATAAAATACAATACTGATAGTGAATGTCATGCGTTTGTTGACTTTGAGCCTCTAGTCTAGATAATAAAAAAATATTCACAGCATTTAAATGTCCAATAGCTGTTATAGTATTGACCAGTACTCAGCAATGAAGAGTCACAGTATGGGAAGAGCTGCAGTGAGTTTCATGTCACAGGACACTAATAATAATAATCCTTGGCACGGATATTGTGCCTTATCATGTCTTTGAGATGCCTCACTAGATATATAGCAAAATGAATTGGTTGTACATTCAGCGCCTTGGGACATCCTCTTGACGTGAAAGGCGCTATATAAATGTAAGTTTGGATTGATTGATTGATTGATTGATTGATTCTCCAGGCAAAACTTGGGAGCCAATTATGCACACCAGTGTCCCACAAACAGTTGTGGATTGAGTGATCAACTTATATATTTATTCATTCTTCTTATTAAGAATAATTGCAATAATAATACAGTAATTGCATTTGATATAGTGCTTTTCACATCTTCTACAGTTTCAGAATATACTGTAAAGTGAATTTACTCTATATTTGTGGGCATATCATGGCAGTCAATTGTGCACAGCAGTGTCCCACAAACAGTCAGGGATTTAAATTACCAATTTATTATTGGGTTTTTTCGTGAGAGATTATTATCAGGCATATGGAGTAAGGAAACTTGCCCAAAGTTTTACCTACTGGGAATCAAACCCGGTTCTCTCGCTTGCAAAGCAAATGGTCTAATAACTGAGCTACTGGACTTCATTACTAACTATTACTCTAGCATTTCAGACAGCTTAGTATTTAACAATTCAAAAATACAACCTTAATATTAAAGTAAGTGGAAACAGACTTCAAAGATAAGACTGAATTTAACAATACACCAAATTCTGGATCCTCTGAAATGCTATGTTAATACAGCAAATCTGAATTCAGGTAGAATTTTGCTCCCATTTTTCTGTTACCAAATTAATCATAGTAATCTTATCCATCAAAATAGCATTGCCATTAAGTAATCACTATTAAATAAGCTTCATATTTAAAACACTTGGCATTCTAGTGTAGGCAGGAATACAAAGTATGACAAGGGAACAATTAAAACGGCGAGCGAGTGGACTGGTAATTTTTGAACTATGTTGCAGTCTAATTTCAACAATAAAATAATAATTATGTCATAATTATTACTGTGGAATAAATCATAGAGAATGTTACAAAATGGAAACAGGCCATTCACCTGACCTAATGAGGTGTTTATACAATATTCCACAGGAGCCTCCATTTCTCCTGATCCCTTCAACCACTATTCCCTTCTCTTTCATGTGTGAATCATAAATAAAGCATCATAAGTTCTACATATATAGAGAAAATCTAGACACATGTGGGATTTCATTAAACCAACATGATCGGTTAGTATTTGTGGTTGCATTCTGAAGGTTCTCCAGTTTCTACCATCTTGCGGTTCTGGTATTATTCCATGTAACAAATACATTCTTAAAATCTGATTCCTCCAGAAGTCCTCAGGTTTCCAACGGCTCACACCTAACTCATTCAGTGGCTTCTCCCTAACTCATAAGTCAGGAAATAACAGATTCTAGGGCCAAAATAGGGTTGAATTTGACAAACATTATATGTCAGTCATTCCGTGCAGAAATAACTGAGCAGCCAATGTAGCACAGTGAACCGTCCCAAAGCACGAATACAAATGGAAATGTTGTGAGGTTTTTGGCACTGATGTTATATTTATGTGCTTTACTGTACAGGGCAAGAGTTTGAATGCAATATGGAGGTTGTCCTTGAATGGCAGACATTCTTAAACAATCATAGCTAGGATTACTCCCACATGCATTCAAAGGCATGAGATACAGGTCGTCTGTTAGCCAATTACCACTGTTCTTTTGCATTGAAGAACTCCTAGCTCTTATTAAATTTTAAAAAAGTCATACAAAACCTTTCATTTTTATGTATCTTAAAGCACAGTAAATTTGCTTAAAGGATTTTGTTTTGTTACATTACACAACATATCTTCTGTCTTTGAATTTCAATTTAAAAAGAAATAAAAAGAGAAAAGGGAGAGAAGTAGTTTTGGATGGAGAGAATTGCAAAGATCATCGTGACCTAACAAGTGTTACATGACAACTACTGAATGTTATTTCCCCAACTCGCTGGTTAAATACAATTTAAAAAATTGCATTTGTATAACGCCTTTTATGTTGGGAGGACGACTCAGGGAGGGGATTTGGACTCAAACTGGGGATATGGATCGGGGAAGGTGGAGGATAAGAAGGGGAGTAGAGTGGCCAAAGGTGTGGTAGAGGAGGAGGGTTTTGAGACACACCTTGAAGGAGGCAAGGGATGGAATGAGGTGAAGGGAATGTCGAATGGAGTTCAAAAGGCAGCGACAGAAAGTTTGAAGACCCAATCGCTGTCGGTGCGGCGAGCCAGGCAGGGGATGTGAAACAGGTTACAGGCTGCTGAGCAGAGGATGCAGATAGGTTGATATGTAAGTCTGTTTGTAACATGTATTTGTGACCTGCTGGTTACAACATGGCCGCTGTGTTCGACTACAAATACAGTCACAAAAGTTGGAGACTGATTAAAGTACAGGGAAAACTGCAGGAGCAAACATTATGTTATTGATATGCACATTCATATGCACATGGAGCTTCTGTAGCTCAGTGGTTAGAGCACTTGCCTTATCTGTGTTCGAATCCAGGCAGATCAGGGTGAAACCTTGGGCAAGTTTCCCTGCTCCACATGCCTAATAATAATCCCTCCAAAAAAACCACACAATAATAAGATGTGAAAAGCGCTATATCAAATGTAAGGATTATTATTATTTTGTGAGCAAAAGGTAGTAGAGCAACAGCGCTTTGTGACATCGATGAGATGCGAAAAGCGTGATACAAAAATGCAAGGATTATTATTTATTATTGTTATTCTGTTTAACAAGTAGCAGCAAAATACAATTTACATTGATATAGTGCCTTTCATATTGGGAGGATGTCTCAAAGCGCTTAACACTACAGGATGGCACCAGAGTTGGAAATAATGCTGGCTGGGCTCCTCCGTTTAAAATGCTCCCCTTTTCTGACTCCTGAATAATGGTGGTACCCAAACATGACTGATAAGCCTTATGTGCTGCCTTGTTCCATTCCTATTTAACGTGATTATTTTTTAGATCGTAAAAACTTTCTGAGCATGATTAGGGCATAGAAATACTCAGCTTGGAAACACAACTTTTGCCCTGGTAACCTGTGCCCAGTAAATTAATTCCTGAACAGGACCCTCAGATTAAAACTCTGATGCTCTACTGACTGAACTATCTGGGTTCCAGGTATTTCTCTATCCATCCGAGACAATGGATAACATTGAGTTCAGGTGTATTGTGTGAAGAGTCCTATGATCAGTGTTTGCAAACCGTATCCAGGCCTGGGAAAAACCTTGGGTCCAATTGATTGCTGTTTACAAAAGTATATTGTTAAAACCATAGCCATTCACTTCATTCAGTCAGTCAGTCAGTCAGTTAGTCAGTCAGTTGTCCCACACATTCATGACAAGTTGGAGAAATATTACATGTTGTGCAGTCTCAGATAAGCTAAAACTACAGGATATTTTCTCTTCATCTTTATCATCTTTCTGTTCTTCTGTAGAATTACAGGCATCTCCTGCACCATGCTAAATGGTCGTGCAATTCTGAAAGACAACATCATGTTTTCCAACAGTAAAGAACAGGTTTGATTAAACCATGCAATTTACAGGTAAAGATCAGCAAATAAGTATTTTTTAAAAAGAAATTCAATAACAATAACTTGTATTTATGTAGCACCCTACACACAGGGTAGCATCTTCTTACACAAACATCACAAACATCAGGTCATGTAAAGTAACAATTCGAGCATTTAACCTTTGTAATAAATGTGTGCATGATAAGAGCCACACAATTGAATGGATGCCATCGTGATTGTTAAAGTTACTGGATACAGATAAGGGGAATGAAAGTAAAGGGGAAGAGTGGCAATGAAAATCAAGAACAAAACATAATAACAACAATCCTTGCATTTGATATAGCATCTTCTGGACATCTCAAAGCGCTTCACTGAATATACTGTAAAGTGAATTGACTGAATATATGTGGTCTAAAGTGGCAGCCAATTACGCACAGCAGTGACCCACAAACAGTCATGGAATGAAATGACCAATTTTTTATTTTTATTTTTGAGGGATTATTATTAGGCGTATGGAGTAAGGAAACTTGCCCAAGATTTCACCCTGATCTGCCTGGAATTGAACCCAGGTCTCTCGCTTGTAAAGCAGTGCTCTAACCATTCAAATTAATTGATCATTCACCTTGTGGCAGTTTGTGGTGTAAAGTAGCTGCGATGATTGCCTATTATTAGTTTACTACAGTAGAAGTCCGTTTATCCGGCACCCACAAGACCTGGCCAATGCCGGTTAAAGCGCCTGCCAGATATTCAGGTGGCCTGCAGCCGAAAACCCACTGCAAAAGTATTCAACTTCTTTTAACACACACCATACACACCAGACTGAGTAGTAGCAGATAGTGGCAGGATATTGTATTGGTGCTTGTTGTCTGAGCTGCTCTCTTGCGCTTCTCACCCTTACTGATTGGGATTTACAGTCCGGCAATTCTTTTTTGAATGGGGGACGCCAGGCAGGTGAAAGAGGCAGCAGAGCGATTTTAAAGTTGCGAGACTTTACTAGCTGCAAGCCGAGCCCTAGACTCTATTAGCGACAAATCGAAATACTGCACCTGTACGACAATATAGGTTATCGGCTAGCGTTATCGACTTGCCGCTAGTATGACTTTAAAGTCATGAGCGCTCTGTTTTTTTCACCCGTTTGGCGTGCTCCATTTTGGGGAGAGTCGCTGGACTGTAAACCTCAACCGCAGCATCATGGCTTCAAGCTCAGCATCTACCAGTGGGGATAGGGGGCACGGGAGAGTAGCTTTGACGGTGGGTACCAATACAATATTCTGTTATTATGTTATTATTTATGCATTTACAAATGCTCCACTGTTATTGTTCCAGATAAGTTCTGGTTTATCGAAAAAAAAAATTTGCGTGCTGGTTATACGGAAGTGCCGGTGCATCAAGTCACGGATAAATGGGCTTCTACTGTACTATTGTAGTAAACAGTAATTACCTGTTAAGCACTGTGATATATTTCAGTGTTACGTCTGTTATGTCAAATAGTAGTGATATAAGAATCTTTGCAATTGATAGAATGCTTTATAATGTCATTAAAACACCTCAAAGAGCCTCACAGGATTTTGCAATGCAAAATGCCAGATTTTTTTTAAAAAACAATATTGTTATATTATTGTTATTACTATTAAGATGCAACAATAATGCATTTTGTTTTTCTTTATGGAAGTTTGGTTAGTCTGGTCTTGTAATCAAATTATTGTTTGCTGATGGAGCACGAGATAAAGAGATGGAAAAACATTAAGAACATAATTTCAGTGTTGTAGCTGCTATATCAAATAATAGTAATATAAGAATCCTTGCATTTGATATAACTGACTATAAATCCCAGCTTACTCCTCAACCAAGCAAAACTGTGACTGGAAACCTAGAGATGGAAGAACAAGCCTGTGGTTGTAAACAGCAGAAGACATTTGACTGGTACTACTGGCATAGGCAGTGACCGATGAGAAGCCATTTAATCTGCTGTACAAGCAACCTACAGGAAACATACTGACTTCACTCTATACTGTACATAGTACAGTACATATTACAGTATTATTGTTTGGTTCATGAATGAATTGAAGAGTAACTAACATTCATTTCTTATAAAGTATTTGAATTGAAATGTCAAAAGAGCTTTGCAGAATATAGTGCAAAGTGTACTGATTGTGTATGTGTAGCCAAAAGTGGTAGCCAATTTGTGTACAGCAATGTCCCACAAACTGCAGGAAATTAATTTTATCTGGAGAAATATTGGCAAAGACAATAGGGAATCTCCTTTCTTTTTTCAAATATTGCCATTAAATCTTCATGCCTGCCGAAGCAGGCAGATGGGTTCAGTTTAATATCTCATTAATGGGATGGTACCACCAACAATAACAACTGACATTTATATTTCTTACTTTATGTGGGACAGTGTCCCAGAGTGCAACACCAACTCACTGTAGTATCAGCCTAGGCTGTGTGAGTTTGAAGTCCGAACAAGGGGCTTGAACTAGCATCCTGTATTTTGGCGGTTAGAGCAATCGCTTCGCCAGTGAAAGGACCAGGTTTCATTCCTGGACAGGGTGAAACATTGGACGAATTTCCTTACTTCTTTACCAGCAGTAAATAGGAATCAGGTATTAGTCAATTGTCGGATCGCTTTTTCTGGGATAATAATCTCTTCAAAACAATTATATTAATTTGGTCACTCAATCCACGACTGTTTGTGGGATGCTACTGTGCACATTTGGCTACTATGCCTTGGGACGTCCTTGGGATGTCATCCCGACGTGAAAGGTGCTCTATAAATGTAATTTTGTTGTTGCTGTTGCTCTACTACATTTCGCTCACAAAATAATAATAATAATCCTTGCATTTGATAAAGCACTTTTCACATCTTATCGACGTCTCAAAGCGCTTCACAGAATGTACTGTAAAGTGAATTGACTGTATATTTGTGGGTGAAACATGGCAGCCAATTACGCACAACAGTCAATATCCCACAAACAGTCGTGGATTGAAATAACCAATTTTTATTATTGTGTTTTTTTGGACAGATTATTATTAGGCATGTGGAGTAAGGAAACTTGCCCAAGGTTTTGCCCTGATCTGCCTGGATTCGAACACAGGTCTCACGCTTGTTAGGCAAGTGTTCTAACCACTGAGCTACAGGAGTTCTATAAAATGTAAAGTCAATTCACAGAATATTTTGTGAAGTGCTTTGAAACATCCTGAAGACATGATGAGCTCCTATATTTAATATAAGGTTGATTGTATTATTATAATATTATTATTGAGCCATTGACTAAAAAAAACAACTTTACTTAAAAGGCACCCATAATATTCAAACGTAAACATGTAATGTTATGTGTATCCAGCAGAGGGAGACAATCATAGAATTCATGTTGTTGCTCATTCAGTAAAGGACTGAATTGAAGGTACAGTACAGTGGTTACCGCCCGATAGTCCGAAGGTTCATTAGTCCGAAGGTTCAATAGTCTGAAGGTTCGTTAGTCCGAAGCTTCCCCTAACCGTAACGCTAACCCTAAACCTAACCCTAACCCTAAGGATGGAAACGTTCAGATTAACAAACCTTATTTCATTTTCGGTTCTCCCAAATTTTCCCCCCGCCCACAAAAAAGCTCTACCCCACATAAAAACATATCCAAAAAACTAACTCCCCCCAAACTTTCCTCCCCCACAAAAAAGCTAACGCTCCCCCAAACTTTTCCCCCCACTCAAAAAAGCTCTATCCCACATGAAAACATATCCTATAAAACCTGACCCTAACCCGAACACTAACCCTAAACCTAATCCTAATCCTAATCCTAATCCTAACCCTAACCCTAAGGATGGAAACGTTCGGATTAACAAACCTTATTTCATTTTCAGTTCGGACTATCGAGCGGTAATGCCCCCTGGCTACTGCTGGTATAGGAAATTTGTGTGTTCGGACTATCGAACCTTCGGACTATCGAGTGCCCCCCCCAGAGCAGTATATGGTCAGTATGGTGGAGAACAACTGATAACATGGAGGAAAAAATGCACAAAAAATGATCTTATAAAAAGTTATGGTTTCTATGTAGTTTATGTAGAGCCCAGTTCCATGTAGAACAATGTCTTAAACAATATTAAAGAATTAAACCCCTTCCATCTAGGAAAACCAATGAATATTCATTGTATTGGTATTATGTTCTTAACTACTGTGACAAATATGTTAAGATATACTGTATTAATAATAATTGTTGCATTTGGTATAATGCCTTATTACGTTGGAAGGCCATCTCAAAGCGCTTCATAGGAATTACTACAAAATATTCAATAGGATTGCCGTTGAAGCTATTCAATGTATTTCTCTAGCAAGTAGAAGTTAGGCTGTTCAAATGGTGTCAGTTTTGAGCAGAATACAGAGTGAAAACGTTTGTTTACTGAAGGAATACATATAAATTAATATAAATACTTTACACGTTTTCCTTTGCACTGCTGGTAACACAAAAAAAGCATTGAAAAGCCCTAA
Organism: Hydrolagus colliei; assembly: GCA_035084275.1. Lineage (NCBI taxonomy): Eukaryota > Metazoa > Chordata > Chondrichthyes > Chimaeriformes > Chimaeridae > Hydrolagus > Hydrolagus colliei. Next base: position 89,056,299 of record CM068743.1, read on the forward strand.
ACAATCATCTTCAGAAAAAATAATGTTTTTAAAGGCTTCAGCAATACTGCTGAATGCATGGATGTGCAGTCTTAATGGTTTAAACCATGTAGCTACAATTAAAATAGTGGATAGCAAAAAGGCTCTATCAGAACTTTCAGCTCATCATCTGGGCAGGCACTCCAATACAGGACTACTGTGGGAGTGTTGCTTTGTGCAGAGTGCTGTCCTTTTCTGGAAGGAAAAAACATTTTAAACTGAGGTCAGCTCTCGCAATTCTGATGGATGTTAAATGTTCCATGCCACTACATCAGAGCCACCATTATATCAAATGCAATGATTATCATTTATTATTCTGAAGTGAGAAGCGTAGACACATGGATCCCCCAAATGGGAGTAGAAATTCCATCTTGGTCTAGATTATTAACATAGCAATTTGGAGCATCCAGAATTTGATAAATTGCTATATACATACAGCCTTCATTTTGAAGCTGGTTTTCTGTAATTTTTTTTAAAGAATTACAGAAAATTGGCTTCAAACTACAGACGGATTTCCACAATATTGAAATTCTGCCAGATTGTAAAACGTTACATAAATAGAGTAAACATAGACTGAAGTGGAATTTTACTGTCTGAATTGGTTAAGTATTACTTACCATATTTTGTTTTAAAATGTGGTTAAAATGTGGAATCTTAGGTTAAATTTGTGTCATTTGATGTGCTAATTAGCATTTGCAGTGCTAATTCATGACCTGATGAAATTTGCGACCTAATGATAATTAACAATTACTGGCTCCTGTATGTGGTAAAGGCAGTTGTGTCATGTCTTGGACACCTGGATGACCACAAATAAATCTGTACACATGTTCTGCATCACAACAACAACAACAACTTAAACGTATAAAGCGCCTTTCGCGTCGGGAAGATGTCCCAAGGCGCTGCACAGGAGGCGTGTGACCCGAGCTGGGAGGGGAGTGTTCGGGAAGGGGTGAGATAGTTGCGGAGCCTGGCAATGTTGCTTAGGTGGAAATAAGCGGTGCCGGTCAAGGCATGGATGTGGGGGAGGAAGGAAAGTTGATGGTCGAACGTGATACCGAGGTTCCTGATTGGCTTTGTGAGATGGAGAGTACAGCCTTGGATGTTGAGGCTGGCAGTGCCCGATGTGCGGAGGCGCTGGCTTGAGCCAATCAGGAGGGCCTCGGTCTTACTCACGTTCAATTGGAGGAAGTTGTCCCTCGTCCAGGACTCAATGTCGGACAGACATGCTGTCAGAACATCGATGGTCTGGGGGTTGAGGGATGAGGCGGAAAGGTACAGTTGGGTGTCATCCGCATACATGTGGAAATTTACCCCATGTTTGCGGATGACATCGCCCAGAGGGAGCGTGCAATTGGTGAAAAGGAGGGGGCCGAGGACAGAGCCCTGGGGTACGCCGTGAGAAACTGTGCAGGGGTTAGAGGAAAAACCATTGGAAGATACAAAATGTAGGCGGTGGGTCAGGTAGGAATGGAACCAGTCAAGGACTGTGCCTTGAAGGTTGAGGTGGGAGGAAAGACGTTGGAGGAGGATGGTGTGATCGACTGTGTCGAACGCAGCAGACAGGTCAAGGAGGACGAGGAGGCAGAGGGAGCCCTGGTCGCAGGTGTGTGATCAGAAGATCACACATGAGAGGCTACGATGGACAAGATTTTTCAGCCTATCTGATCTCGTGCTTCCAGAAAACCAAACTTACTATTCTCCCATAACAGCACCATTTTGTTTTTGAAATGAGACTATCATGCCAGCTTCAACCACCCTTCCTGGGAATTTATTCCCATCTTTACCCTATAGGTAAATAAATAGTGATTTATCATAACTCAAATAATACACATTATGAATAACATACTTGTGTTTGTATTTCATTCATAAAATACAAAGTTAGTCCAATTTACAATAAATCCTGCGAAGCATTCTGAGAAGTCCTCCTGATATCAAATGCAAGGAGAATTATTATAATTATTATACTGTATATAGTTTAGAAACAAACACAATACTCAGTAACAAATCTGCTTCACTTCACAAATTGAAGTCACTGCACATGCATTTCACAAAAATATATCTAATTTTCAGCCTTATCCAATTTAGTTGGGAGATTTTCAAGCACTGAAACAGATGGCTGTTATCAAAGTATATGAATGGAACCATATAAAGAGCTATCTTAATCTCATCAAGCAAAAACTATTTTATAAACTTCATGATTTGAAATTTCATTAAGCCAATTTACAACAGGTACTGCCATTAACATAAATGCTATTTTACAATATTTCTGTGTGTAGTTTAAAGTGCCTTCCAAAAGCAATAGCTATCGAGAATACTGGAAAGATAAATGTTTTTATCTGGAAACTCAAGTGGATAGTACTTATCAGCTCTGTACTTATCAGTCACTTATCTCTTCTGTTTTTAAATTTAATACAATTCATTGCAGAAAGCTCTAAATATAAGTTGTGAAACATACTAAATGGAAGCCTCTTATTGTCATTCTTAATTTTGGTTCAAATTTATTATTATGAATGCTATTATGTCAAGTGGCCTCAAGATAAGTAGGAAAAGATTAGGAGCAGAATTAAATACAGTTTAAAAGGAGCAATGTGGATTTCAACAGAGGAATGAGAAAAGGAGAGGTGTAAACATTTCTTTCACAGGGGCAAATAAACAAAAAGCTAAATCAAATCTCTATTGCTAGATGCATATTTTACAGAGGGTGTAATAAGTTAATAATAATTAATAACACTTGTCTCTCATATAATGTCTTTCTCGTCGGGAGGATATATCAAATCGCTTAACAATTAATGTAAGGGGTAGTGACTATGGATTTTATAAAAATATAGTTTGCCAAACATTTGTAAATAGGCACTAGATAACACATGCTTATACTTTTATCATGCATGATTGTAGGGTTTTTAGATCATCACTAAACCAGTTATCCTTTCAAGCCATTTTAAACCAAGTAAAGACAAATTATTAAACAAAAGCAGAAATTGCTGGGAACACTCAGCAGGTCAGGCAGCATCTATGGAGAAAGGAAAAGTGAGTCCACGACCCTTCATCAGAACTCAGAAAGAAAAATGCCCAATGAAAAATGAATGTTACTTTTATCAATCGATATGTGATTTTATGCAGATGTGTGACACGTATAAACTCATCACTGGTTTAAAGAATATCCAAACCTGATTCAAAGTTATGCATATGAATGCCATCTATGAAACAAGATTTCCCAGTGTCTGGAATAGAATGTGCTATTCTCTCCCTGCAGGAAAGCATTCTGTTCTATAATAATGATAATGATAATGACAATGATAATAATAATGATCCTTGCATTTGATATAGCGCTTTTCACATCTTATCGACATCTCAAAGTGCTACATGGAATATACTGTCAAGTGAATTGACTGTATATTTGTGGGCGAAATGCGGCAGCCAATTATGCACAGCAGTGTCCCACAAACAGTTGTGGATTGAAATGATCAATTTTATTATTGTGTTTTTTTTGGACGGATTATTATTAGGCGTGTGGAGTAACGAAACTTGCCCAAGACTTCGCCCTGACTTGCCTGGATTTGAACACAGGTCTCATGCTTGTAAGGCGAGTGCTCTAACCACTGAGCTACAGGAACTCTACACAGCATTGACAGGCAAGCTTCCCTCTGTTTGGCCAGCTAAGGCCAGCCTACCCATTAGGGCTTTGGTCTGCAGGAGTTATGTGGGAAGAATCCCTGAACATCCCCTCCCCCAATGAGCTGATCTGCCCCTTAAAGTTCTCTGATGAGACAGGCTGCTTTAGTGTCATAAACAGTGCCTTACCCTCTCCGCCCAATCCCCAGAGAACAGTCACTCACTGGTCATTCAACTGTATCAATGAGTGAGTGATAAATTGTAATATGAACATTAAGAGTGAGCAGTCAAAAACATGGGCTATGTTTTTTCCTTTGATGTCATGAGTTTTAGTGGTTGATTTATCGCCATAAGCTATTCTGTGCTCCTATGAGGTGCTGTTTTTAACATGCCTGTCCATGTTTAAACACTCAACCCTTGTTACCTGGCTACATGCTTATTATTTGGCATGGCTCTCCCTACTCACACTCCAAAAGATCTTGGGAGTGTTTAGTGTTTATCAGGTTCACTTGTTTGCTGGAAGCGGCCTTTCGTTGTACTGTCTCAGTATGCAGAGGAGTGAGGAAATTTGCTGATTGAGTCTCTACACTTGGCTGCTCAGTTCTGCCTAAAGTGACTAGACTGTACCAGATGACTCCAGTGACTTCAAACCAGTCTAGAGCTTAATCTAGAGCTCTCCGAGCAGTGGCTGGAGATCTAACAAACCCCACCAAAAGCACTGCAGATCCTGTCAAAATCCTCTACCTTTGCAATTTATAAAATATTATTAAACTGTCAGTGAATTCAACTGACTCTTTGATAAAGAGTCTTAAGGGAGTTTCAATTGAATGTTCAAAACCTTAAGCTCACTTTATTTTTCAAATTTAAAACAAACATCATCCTCCACTTGTGCTGCTGGATAAATAAAAGCTTATATTTATATAGCGCCCTTAAGGTGGGGTAGTATCTCAGAGCGCTGAATTACTGGCATAGCTTGACATTGAGCATGGGAGGTAGGGGAGGTGACTATTGACATGGATGAGAAAAAAGTGTTAAGTTATGTTCTGAAGACAACTTAAAGTGTGGGCACAGTAGAGGGATTGATCCAAGAAGTTTCAGAGTTTTGGAGCGTGGAGTCCTGTAGCTCAGGGGTTAGAGCACGTGCCTCACAAGCAAGAGATCTGGGTTAAATTCCAGGCAGGGCGAAACCTTGGGCAACTTTCCTTATTCCACACGCCTGATAGTAATCTCTCAAGAAAAAATAATAATAAATTGGTCATTTCAATCCATGACTGTTTGTGGGACACTGCTGTGCACAACTGCCTGCTGTGTTTCGCCCACAAATATACAGTATACAGTACATTGTGAAGAGCTTTGAGACATCTAGAATACATGAAAAACACTATCAAATGCAAACATTATTATTATTATTTTTTATTATAAGTTGCTGTTTTTAAAAACATAGACTATTTCACCACAAAATGATAGGAATGTGGTATTCACATTATTGACCACAAAAGGGTTGAAGTTTGACTGAACCCTTTGACATCTGAATACAGAGCCATCTGATGCCGAGACTGGAGCTAAACTGGATGTTTCATTTTGTGAGTCAGAGGGCCATGTGTTAAAGCCTTACATCGGGAGTTTGAACTCACATAGTCTAGGATGACTCTCTTCAATGCAGTACTGGAGATGTGCTGTATTGTCGGAGGTACAGTCTTTCAGGTGGACATTACAGATCCTATACACTTTGTGAAAAAAGAAGAGAGTTTCTCCCAATGTCCTGGCTGACAACTCACAAGATAAAATTGTTTGTTCAGTTCATAGCTGCTTTTGGGACCACAACAACAGCAATTTGCATTTATATAGCACTCCTCACATAGCGTGGGGAGAGTGCTGGACGGTGATGGAGTATGACACCGAGCTGGGTGGCGGGGAGGTGAGTTTACATCAAAGAGAAAGGTCTTCTGGTCCTCCCAATGTGAAAGGCACTCAATAAATGTTATTTGTGGTTGTTGTTGATGTCTAACAGGCAGTCTGTCAGGACAGCAGTTGTCCTGGAGTCAAGGGTGGAGTCAGAAAGATAGAGTTGGGTGTCATCTGCACAATGTGGAAGCAAGGATTAGACATCACTGGTTAAGGTTAGGGGATAATTCCACCTAGCCTAACCCTGTACGACTATTTTACCTAAAACAAAATTAGCTAGTGCAGAATTATGAACAATTCTTCAAATGTGATTTTTTTAAAGACTGGGGAATATCAACTAAAAATATCAACTAATAAAACATAAACAAAATCCCACCATTGTGCATAAGCTTAAATTTTAAGACAAAATCATTGTTTACGCTAAATTAAATGTCAGGTCTCTGGTACAGCAAGAAGTTCTTTCTTTGGGTTGACCTGGTTTCAAGTGATAAGGTTTTTAAATTGACATAATTTATGAACGTAGAAGGTGGTTATGTTAGTATAATTTTTTTAATGGAAAAAATTGAAAACAACATTTTTCAATGTTGATACTGAAACATTCCCTTTGTTGCTTTAATTTGTTCTGCTGCAGTGCCATTTAAAACAAATGTGACTATAGCTTAGGGCAAGAGTAAACCACAAAAAACACAACAGAAGAGAAACTAAAGGTCTTTTCCCAGGTTTTATCTGTCCTCGGCATCAGTGCTGAGAGTGAAATAGTTTAAGTTCTAATTTTGTTTGTGAAATGTTCAACTTCCTCTCTTTGTGGAAAACTTCCTATGAGTTGAGTTACTGAGCACTGAGCACTGAGCATAACCGCGTCACAGCAAATTGAACCACACAGCTTCTTCTGCAGCTTTCAATTCACTTGAAAATGAATACTATACTGTACTTCAAATACAAAAATCCTGCTTAAAATAAAATGAGTATTTTCCAGCAGCAGAGTTCTTATCTACTTTTATACTTCAGTGCCCTGACTCAAGGTCAGACTCCACCACTGTCAACTACCTGGCATGAAAGGCGCTATATAAATGCAAGTTGTTGTTGTTGCTTTGGGACGTTCTTCCGACATGAAAGGCGCTATACAAATTAAATTTGGTATTGCATAATGCTTACATTTTAATATAGAACCTTTCATGTTCCGAAGTCTTCTCAAAACATGTACTGTGCAGAGCAGTGACTATTTTGTGGACAAATACAGCAGCCAATTTATACACAGCAATGTCCCACAAAGAGCTATGAAGTGTATGACTAATTTTATCGGGGGCATAATTTGCCAGCTAATGGAATAAACTCCATTCTCTTTTCAAATTCTGCCATGCGATCTTTAACATCCTCCTGAATAGGCAGCTGTGGCCTTCGTTTAACTCTATCTCATCTGAAGAACGACAGCTCTGACAATGCAGCACAACATCAGGCTGCACTGGAGTCTCAGCCTACGTTGTGTGAGTTCACCCCTCCTGATGTGGGGCTTGAATGCACAACCTTCTGACTTAAGAGGTGAGAGTGCTACCAACTGAGATATGCTTTAAAGCAGATGCATTTAGCTTTTGTGATGTGATGGTTAAAACATTTTTTGTTGTTATTTATATTGCAGTTTATATGTTAAACAAATAAATATTGAACACATCTACTCATTGCCTGAATTTTGATGTTTGCTTCCATATCTCTTTTATGTCAATGAAGCGCTAATATTTTGGAAGCACGTCCGTATGGGTCAAAATACGCGATGCTACATAACAGAGTTGACAGTTTTCCAGCACATTATCATGTCTGTTACAAAACGTGGCATTTATCTGCCTATTCCTAGACAACAATTACTGTAGCTCAGTGGTTAGAGCACTCGCCTTACAAGCTGCTTGAGACGTGTGTTCAAATCCAGGCAGGTCAGGGCAAAACCGTGGGCAAATTTCCTTACTCCACATGCCTAATATTGATCCCTAAAAAAAACAATAAAGTTGGTCATTTCAATCCACAACTGTTTGTGGGACACTGCTGCGCGCAATTGACTGCCACAAATATACAGTCAATTCACTTTACAGTACATTCTGCGAAGTGCTTTGAGGCATCTAGAAAATGTGAAAAGCGCTATATCAAATGCAAGGATTATTATTATTACAATATGATTACAACAACAACAACAACAACTTCGATTTATATAGCACCCTCCACAGACAGCGTCTCAGAGCGCTTCACAGTAGCGGATCCCAGGACCGAGCCAGGGGCAGGGGCAGAAAGGTGACCAAAAGCTCGGTCAAAGAGAAAGTTCTTCAACTGTGACCTGAAACTGGGAAGAGAGGGGGCAAGGCGAAGGCAGTGAGGGAGGGAGTTCCAGAGCCTCGGGGCGTAGTGGCTGAAGGCAGGGGAGACCTATGTTTGAATCCAGGCAGGTCCGGGCGAAACCTTGGGCAAGTTTCCTTACTCTACATGCCTAATAATAATCCGTCTAAAACAAAACACAATAATAAAATTGGTCATTTCAATCCACGACTGTTTGTGGGACACTGCTGTGCGCATTTGGCTGCCGCGATTCGCCCACAAATATACAGTCAATTCACTTTACAGTATATTCTGTGAAGAGCTTTGGGACGTCGATAAGATGTGAAAAGCACTATATCAAATGCAAGGAAGGAAGGATAAAATCTAGGCTCAAAATTGACTTAGGCATGAACACACAACTTACTGATTCAGAGGCAGGAATGCTCCCAAATGAACCAGGCTAAGTTTATTGGGGTGTAGTTTGTAATATTCTCAAAAGGAGTGGAAAGATATTAATTTGACTCCGCATGATTGACCTAAACAGTCAAGTTGAAGTCAGCGATTTCTGAAAGTGCAAACAAAAAGTTGAAGTGGGAGTCAGTATGCTTTGCAGAGACATCATTTTTCTCTCCAGATTTTTGTTTGCATTTTGGTAATTTCCAGACCCCATATTAGCACTTCCCATTCCTTGTGACCCATGCTCAGGTCCTGATCCCCTGACTGTTCAGCGCCTTGGGACATCCTCCCGACGTGGAAGGAGCTCTACAAATGTAATTTTGTTGTTGTTGTTATTGTTGTGCCATCATTGCAATTAAGACCCCATTGTTTCCCAGGCCTTCAAAAAGTGATATTATAGAGATTAATATCTGTGCTCTTGATATCACAGAAGATGTGAGGAATTGTCAAAAAACTGAATTGCAAGAACTGTTATATCTGGTTTGTGATTTCAGCTGATTAAATTCCAGCAATATGCAAACTCTGGGGTTCCCGAGTTCCCGAGTTTTGGCCAATCCTCTTAGGTTAGCAGGTTGCATTCCAACCAGGGGGAGAATAAGCATTCTATTCTGGACACTGGGAATTTTTCATAACAAACATGTGCAGAGCTCTTAAGTTTGGCGATGAGTTTCTGGCTGCACTTCAAACAAAACTAGTCAGTTTACACCTCCATTCAATGAAAGTAATATTTTTTGTAATTTGGTGACTCAACCCACAACTGTTTGTGGGAAGCTGCCATGTTCAATTAGCTGCAGCAACATAGATAACAGTATATTCTGTGAAGCGCTTTGAGACGTCTTGAAGAAGTGATAACAAATGCAAGGATTGCTATTGTACTATTATTTATAGTGTGGTTGCTGTGAGAATATTTGTGCTCCATCCCTGTCTTTGCAGCTGAAGGGATGAAGATAAAATTAGTGTGTTCTGCAATGCCCGTATTTGGAATGGGAATAATTCTGTAAAAAAGTCTCCTGATTGTTACAGGCAGATTAACAGTTACAAAATATGCAATAATGTGAAAATAGTACCTTTGAATATTAATTTTGGAAACGATGTGCCATGGAAAATAAGGCTTCATATTTTACTGATGTAACATTATCGTCTGTGCTGTAAATTGGATACTTTACTGCATTCTCTTTCCAAATAAAGAGTGACTATGAAAAATAAATATGAACTTTGCAAGACATTTTTATGTAGTTTCCAACAGGGAAAACGTCTCCTGAATTCCAGTGTCTCAGGATGGGGTATAATTATGAAGTTTCTGAAGAGATTTGTTGTGTTATTGAATCTGTTAAGATATGGCACATTTTATACAGTCAAACGTGCTCAAGGAACCACTCCCATTCAGCAACCAGCCCCCATTAACAACCACCCTGGAACAGACCAAACATATTTTGCATAATAAATCATCTCTATTCAGCAACCACCTGTTTAACGCAATCAGCAGCCATTCTTTGTTGTACAGTTAACACCGTAAGCCTTTGTACTGACATCTTTTTCAGCTGTGAATTCTCTCTGCTCTTCACCTCTCCGTCTCATGTCTGAATCATCTCATTACAATAGAATTTTAAAATTGTATTTTATTAAAATTAATTTAATTGATGTGCATTCTTTTTTTTTCACTTACATGCTTAGAAATTCTACACCTGCCAACGAGACCAAGGCCCTCCTGATTGGCCTGTACTAGCACCTTCACACATCAGACACTGGCAGCATCAACCTCCATGGTTACACATTCAATCTTACCAAGCCAGTCAGAAACCTAGGTTTCTTGTTCTACCCTCAACTGTCTTTCCTCCCCCGCATCCAAGCCATGATCTGCTCTGGCTTCCCTCACCTCCGCAATATTGCCCGACTCCGCCACTACCTTACCCCCCATGCTGCTGAAACCCTCATTCATGCCTTCATCACATACTGGCTTGACTACTCCAACACCAGCATTCCTAATTTCTCCCTCCACAGTCCGCAGATAATCCAGAACTCTGCGGCTCATGTCCTCTACCACTACAAGCTTCATGACCCCCATCTCCCCCAACTTCATTGGCTCCCCATCACCAAGAACATTCAATTCAAGATACTGGTCCTCACCTTCAAAGCCCTCCATGGCCTCACCCCACCCTACCTCTGTGACCTCCTCAAGCCCTACCAACCAACCCACCCACTCAGCTCAGCAGGCTCCGGCCTGCTCCACATTCCCCAACCCACCCGCTCCACCATTGGCGGGCGAACCTTCAGCACTCTGCCCCCAACCTCTGGAACTCCATCCCGCAGTTCCACTGCCTTGCTCCCTACTTGCTCCCACCTCTTTGACCGTCCCGTCAGTCTCCCAAAATCACCCACTTTCCCTCCACCCTCCACGTCCCCGACCCCAGCTCAGGTCTGAAACAATGACTGTCCAGTGTCTTGGAATGTCCTCCTGAAGTAAAAGTTGCTATACAAGTGTAATTTTGTATTGTTGTTTTTGCTTACTCAGAGGCCACCCTTATATGAAGGCTATTTTGGCCCAGTCGCCTGAGTGGCTGTTGAAGACAGGTTCTAACAGCATCACCATCCATGGATGCACACTCCATCTCACTAAGCCAGTCTGGAACAGTGGCATCTTGTTTGACCCTGAACTATCCTGTCTACCCCACATCTGTGCCCTGACCTGTGCTGCTTTCCCCTGCCTCCACAATGTTGCTCGGTTCCGCCACTGCCTCACACTGCCGGTCACCGAAACTCTCATACACGCATTCATAACATCCAGGCTTGACTATGCAAGCTCCTAGCTTGTTGGCCAGCAGAACACCTACCTCCATAGGCTGCAGATCATCCAGAACTCTGAAGCCCTTGTCCTCTTCTGCATCAGGCTCTATTGGCTTCCCATCGCTCAGAGGATACAGTTCAAGATCCTTGTCCTCAGCTTCAAAGCCCTCCATGGCTTTGCTCCCCATACCTCTGTAACCACCTAGCCCCCTACCAATCTGCCTGCTCCCTCCGCTCGGAGGCTCCAGCCTGCTTCACTCCCCTAGCCTCGCCCGCCCCACCATTGGTGGGCGAGCCTTCAGCCAGTCTGCCTCCATCCTCCGGAACTCCATTCCACAGTCCCTCCACCTCACCTAATTCCACACCTTGTTTAAGACCCACTGCAAAGTCCTCTGCTCTGATTGTGCTTTCGATGAACCTCCTTCCCCCTCTGTGCTGGCTGAGATCTGCTAACCCAGCAAAGATCAGCGATCGATCCTGGGAGCTTCCTAACCTGTACAACTCAGCTCGTCACTGGTGACTGAGACACCTAGAGTGATTGTGACACCTGAGAAGCCATTTATTTTGTATCAGCCAAAGTTGATGGGAATTTTAGCAGGTACATTTTTCACAAAATGATAGTAGTGTTGAGCCTTTGTTGATAAAGTATCAACATAAGAACATAAGAATTAGGAGCAGGAGTAGGCCATTCGGCCCCTCGAGCCTGCCCCGCCATTCAATAAGATCATGGCTGATCTATTCTAACTCCACCTACCCGCCTTATCCCCATATCCTTTAATCCCTTCATCCACACAAAATCTATCAATCTCACATCAGTACAACTCCTGGCATCTGTAACTGCAATGATATCCATCATGTTGTTAGATATTAGAGAAAAAAAATCCTGCAAAATGTTTAAGAATCAAACAATTCTTGTGTCTGATGCATTGCTTTATCATGATGTGGGTGGGGGTGATGTTAAAGTACTTCACAAATTGAGTTGCAGTACTTTAAGCACAGTGACTGCCTGTTTACTGCCATTACATTGTGTCTATCTGTATCAAATGATTTACTGGAGTTGAAGCAAATCAGTGCAAATCTTCTGCGTGTATTTAATGTCATTGACGTGAAACTCTTCCGAGATTGGAATTGTACGTAGACACAGACTTTTCAAATAAAGAAGAACAGGGGGCAGCAGCTGATCATAGCACTTTCCACATAGTCCTTACAATGTTTTGACATCATTTACTTAATGGTAAACAATCATCACTTTCACTGCGACATGAGCCAGTCGCCTATGAGAACTTGCAAATGTTAGCTCCAATTAATCTGCTGAAGATGTTTACATTAAAAAAGATGAAGTACCTAAGATGCACTTATCTGAAGTGCTCATTAAAACACTTATCTCACAGATCTGAAGAGCTGACTCTATTCTGTCCATTTTCACTTTACAATATCACAGAGGGTTACGTTCTGCCTATGTGTGAATGAGTGGGTTGTGGGGGGAACTGAATTATGTGCCAAAGAAATAACACTCAGTAGGAACAGAAAACAAGTTGTTCTTCCTGGAAAGCAAGTGGTCAATGGCATACCAAGTAAATTACCAACAACAACTTGCATTTATTTTGCGTTCTTCGCGCTATACGGCATCTCAGAGTGCTCGTTGTTTCAATGAATATTTCTGACCACAGATGTACATCTACATTTGTGACATCCCTTAACACAAATTAACAGGAATCCTCAATAATTATGCTTTGTTGCAAATTTGGAATGCCTTCCAAGGAGTCCTGTAGCTCAGTGGTCAGAGCAGTCGTCTTGTAAGCAAGAGACCTGGGTTTGATTCCTGGCAGGGCAAAACCTTGGGCAAGTTCCCTTACTCCACATGCCCTCAAGAAAAATAAAATAAATAAATAATAATTTGGTCACTCAATTCACAACTGTTTTGGGGACACTTCTCAATGTCCTGGCTGACGATCTCCCAGATAAAATTTATCATTTTCTGCATGTCTGTTTGGGGACATTTAGTGTACAAATTGGCTGCCGCAGTTGCCCACAAAGAACACAGTCATTACACATTACAATGAATCCTGTAAAGCACTTTGATACATTGTCCCGATGTGAAAGATGCAGTATCAAATATAGTTAGTTTTTAAAAAAATATATTATCATCATCCCTATATGACTAAATCATCGACAGAGAATCCCGTTAAGAAATACAGACAGATTATAATTTACTAAAGAAGATATCAAGCTTTATCAATATTTAATGTAATTTTCCCACATGTAAACAAATGTGGCAATGAAATATTGAAAGGAATACATGCCATTACAGCATGCCATTTAAGCGCTCCGAGACGCCGTCTGGCGTGGAGGGCACTATATAAATCAAAGTTGTTGTTGTTGTTGTATTAATGCTTTGCTTACTATTAATAATGTTGTAACATGCGTTAGCTAAACCAGAAATTCTGAAAGCAGAGAGTGTTCGATTCTTGACTTGTTTCTAACTCTTTTGGGGACTCAGTGGCATTATTATACCAAGCAGGGCTCTCAATCCACCTCATCAGTCATTGTACAGTAACATGACTGTGTTGTGAATCGGCTTCAAGGTAATATGTAATACAGACCTGATGGACATTAGCTTCTGTTGTGTACGTGTTTCATTTCTCTCACATAAACTTCACCTCTTGTGTTGTTCTGTGAGGCTTGAGAACAGCATTCCAGTGTTCTAAGCATTTTGGGTGTCTGGCTGAACTATTAGAGTTTGCAGTTGAGGCAGCCAAGCCCTCCCCCGTCAGTGAAACACAAAACAACACTCCCTTTCTATTCACAATCAACCAAAAGTGAATCGCCCTCTTGTTGGAGCCAAGCACAGGCTGACTCAAAGTTTGATGCATGTTTCAAAATCTGTCAAATGTTTATGAGAAGTTAGCTTTCAAAAAAGGTATTTTGACAGGAACTGCACTGCTTCATACTTTTAATGGGACCTCACAAAGGAAATTAGACCATACTTCAAATGCCTCTGTGTTAGACAGACAAACTGTTTTTCTTTGTCTGTAATGTATGAATGTCGTTGCTATTATTTTAAATATATGTTATTTCTGTTTGACATGATTCAGGTCACGTTGTAATTCAGTTCTTACACTGAGAGTGAGCACAAATAGCCTTCATCTCAAGGCTATTTGTGGGACATTGCTGTGGACAAACTGGCTTACAAAACACAATCGTAATAATAATAATTATTATTACAATCGCTTTACATTGAATCCTGTGAAGCACTTTGAGATGTTCTCCTGACATGAAAGACTCTATATCAAATACAATAATTATTATTTTTCATGGCGAGGTCACAGTGTGGTACAAACCATTGGCAAACCACACAACGTCTTTTAGGTGGGAACTTTAGCGAGGTAGTGAAGATGGTTCAGTGGAAAATCGCTCAAGGACACTCAACCGATGTTTAAGCAACACCTTAAGAGTCACGGGAAAGACATCATTTTCCTCTGCACATTCAACAACAACACCTTGCACTAATATAGCCCACTCCACACAAGGTAGCATCTCCATAAGCACGGTCGAAGAGGAAGGTTTTTAGGCTGGTCTTGAAATGTGGGAGAGAGGGGGCAAGGTAGAGAGACTGAATGAGCATGTTCCAGAGTTTGGGGGCATAATGGCTGATAACACAGCCATTATGTTATCAGCTGCAATGGTGATACTTGCAATGGTGGGGTGGAGGGTGCGAGGGACGAGCAGGAGGCTGCTGCCAATGTAGAGGAGACTCTGGGTGGTGGTTTGCGGAATGAGGAAGTTGGAGATGTAGGGAGGTGTCAGGGAGTGAATAGATTTGAACTCGAGTGTGAGGATCGTGAAGTCGATCCATTTGGTGATCGAGAGTCAGGGGAGCATGGCCAGAACAACAACGACGACGACAACAAAATTACATTTATAGAGGGCCTTTCACATCGGGAGAACTAGTGAGATGTGGGTACAGAGTTTGGCCCAGGTCAGTATGCAGGCAGCAGAGTTCTGAATCAGCTGGATCTTTTGAATGGTGGAGCTGTGGAGACCAGCGAGGAGTGTGTTGGAGTAATCCAAGTGGGAGGTGACAAATGCATGCACAAGGGTTTTGGTTGTATTTGGGGTAAGGTTTCCCTCAGGATTTGTCTCAAGACAGAAGTGGAAGAATGATAAGATCAAAAATGAAGTGGAAGAATTATATACCCAAATAGGCAGTAATAGAAAACAGGGTAAAATAGCTTCCAAGCATAATTCAGTCCACAACAATTACTAGTTATTTTGTGTGGTTAAATATGAAATGTAATTGGCTGGAATACAGCCATGTGATTGCCATTGACCAAGTTTTTGTCAGACAATGAGGGAAAAATCAAACTACTATTACCTCAACAGCTTGAATGGCTCGGGGTTGCCCTCTGAGTGCTCTCCATACCCGTTCATATAACACACTAAAGCAAATATTGATTGCAACTCTTACAGCACAATTGCTGCAACATTTGCCCTTGGTTTACAAGAAGGACTCCATTGTGTAAGAATGTCATGAGACACTTGAGACGCACATTTTAACCAGTGTTGTTTTAGTCTGACAAGAGCTTTTGTATTCAGTAGCATTGAATAGTAAAATGGCAACACTTCTGGCGCCTTTCTGTCCGGAACAGCGCCTTGAAAAACTGCTACAAAAGATTGGTAAATTGGTAACGCTTAGAATATTAATTGGTTTGTTCTGCCAAACTCATGAGATCTTGGCTCAGAAGTATCTCAGACTGGCCTGTCAGACTGTGAGCAGCAGGACATGCGAGGTGCTATCTTGTGAAGCACTGTTCAAACTGCACTCTACTGACGCCAACTCCAATGCTGGGGTTGGCACTTTTGGGGACAACCAATTGTGCTGATGTCTGTTGCCGTGGGCTGGATTCCCATATAAGCAATACAGTATGTTGTGTTTAACTTCCAGAAACATAACAGCAATTACACAGATGTTGGAAGGACATTGTGGCATTATTGGCTGGACACCTGAGATGGGAGTTGAGGGAGGTGGAATGGGAAGTGGATAATATGATCAAAAGTGCCGTCAAAGGGATAGGTCATTACATGCCTTGGAAAGAAGGAGGGCGGGAGTCGGAAGGACTCCAGGCATAGAACTCCAAAGCAGGGGCAAAATCCAATGGTGAGGCAGATGGGGTAGGGAACATGAAGCCTAGCTAGTGTTTGCTCTGCAAAGGGAACCGGCAGGTAAAGAGGTCACAGAGGTAGGGTAGGGGGTGGGTGGAGAGGGGGTGGAATGAACAACAACAACAAATTTACATTTGTAGAGTGCCCTTCACATTGGGTGGATGTCCCAAGGCACTGAACAGTCAGGACCCATTTATGCAGGAGGAGGGTGGGCAGGGTTGGGATGAGGGTGGGGAACGGTTGAAGGCAGGTTCAAAAAGGTGGGTCTTGAGTTGGGCCTTGAAGGAGGCAATGGAGGAAGCAAGGTGAAGGGATTGTGGGATGGATTTCCAAAGAGTGGGGGCAGGGAGGTTGAAAGCCCGGCTGCCAATAGGGCGGAGCAGGCTGGAGTAGGCTGGAGCCTGCTGAAGGGAGGGAGCAGATAGGTTGGCAGGGGTTCAGCAGGTCAGAGATGTGGGAGGGGACAAGGTCATGGAAGTCCTTGGAAGTGAGGATCAGGATCTTGAATTCTATCCTCTGAGGAATGGGGAGTTCAGTGGAGTCAAGCAAGCATGGGAGTAATGGGGTCATGGAGCCTGATTCAGGAGAAGATATGAGCTGCAGAGTTTTGGTTCCTTCCACAAACTACAAATCACTGTAACTTGTGAAAGGAGTAGGTGGGGAGGCCAAAAAGGAGGGAGTTGTCATAGTTGAGCCTTGAGGTGACAAATACTTGTATGAGGGTTTCGGTGGCCTGAGGGGCGAAGCAATGGCGGAGTCAGGCTATGTTTTGGAGGTGGTAGAAAGCAGTGGTCGTGGCACAGATACGGGGGAGAAAGGACAGTTGAGGGTCAAACAAGATCCCTATGTTCCTGACTGGCTTGGTGAGGTGGAATGTGCATCCATGGATGCTGATGCCATCAATGCCTGAGGTGTGGAGGTGCTAGCACAACACAATCAGGAGGGCCTCGGTCTTGCTGACATTCAGCTGTAGAAATGTGTCTCTCATCTAGAACTTGATGTCTGACAGGCAGTCTATCAGGATACTAATTGACCTGCAATCGAGGGTGGAGGCCGAGAGATAGAGTGGTGTGTCATCCGCGTACATCTGGAAATTGACTCCATGTCTGCAGATGATGTCACCAAGGGGGAGCATTTAGAGGTTGAAGAGGAGGAACATCGCACAAGATGATGCAGAGGCTGGAAGAAAAACCATCAGTGGAGACAAACTGGAGATGGTGTGAGACCTGAACCAGTCAACGACAGAACATTAAAAGTTGAGGTGAGAGGAGAGGCGGCGGTGGAGGATTGGGTCATCCAAAGGTGTTGAAGGCAGCAGAGAGGTTGAGGAAGGTGAGGAGGCAAAGGGAGCCCTGGTTACAGATGGACAGCATGTCATTTGTGACCTTGAGCAGTTTCCGTGCTGTGAGCAACACCAAAACTCATTTGAAAGGGCTTGTGAAGGGAATGGGAAGACAGGAAAGAGTAAAGCTGGGAAGCAGCGACTCTTTCGAGGATTTTGGAGAGAAAAGGGAGGTTGGAGAGGGCCTGTAGCTGGATAGTAGGGATGCAGCCAGGGAAGGTTTCTCAGGATGGGGGTTATTGTGGCTGTTTTCAGGGAGATAGGAATAATGCCAGATGATAGGGAGAGTGACGATTTCTGAGAATTGAGGAGCAAGATGGTAAGGAAAGGGGTGGGATTGGGGTCAAGGGAGCAGGAGGTGGGCTTCATGGTCGATATGGTGGTGATGACAGAAGAGGGGTAGAAAGGCACAAAAATGTGAAAGGATAGATGGGTAGGGGTTGGAGTGTATGGGGTGGGGGAGAAGGGGAGCAAGTGGTGGTTGGGAGGGCAGAAGCAGCTGAATGGATTCCCTCGATCTTCGATTCAAGGAAATCCAACATCTCCTCACAGTGAGAATTTGAGGAGAGAATAAGGGAAGTGTGGGGGTGGACTGAAGAGCCAGTTGGTGGTGGAGAATAGGAGCCTTGGGTAGTCCCTTGCCTCCAAGATTATCTTGGAGTAGAAGGATGACATTGTGGATAGGATGATGTTTCTCACTGGGAAAGAGGAAGCTTTGTGTGTGGAAACTGCAAGGAACCTCACTTGGTGTCTGTCCTTAGTCCCTACTGTAGTGGTTGGGGGAAGCTCCATTCATTTATCCTGACAGTGAACCATGTAACGCTGCCCTCACTTTTCCTTTCTCTCTCTACTCTCTCACTCTTTTTCTCTCTTTCCCCTCTCCCTCATGCTCTCTCTCAATCTCTTTCTCTCTCTCTCTCTCTCTATCCCCTCTCTCTCATGCATCTTTCATACACTCTCTTCTTCTCTCACACTCTCTCTTAATTACTGTGTCTCACTCCCCTTTTCACATCCTCTAACACTCTGATCCCTCTCACACTCCACTCCTCAATCACTTCTCCCCCAACTCCTGTCTCTCACACAATCTCTCCCTCTCTCAATTATTTCATCTGTCATCCCCATCTCTTCCTCCACACATTCTCTTTATCTCCTCTCAACCATTCTCAATCACCTACTCTCAATCTCCCTGTGTGTCCTCCCAATCTTGGCTCTTGCCGTAGCCTTGGGAGGACGTTCACCAGGGAGAGAGGGAGTGGAAGTTGGAATGTTGGAAATGATTTTGGGCCAGATCGAATCACCTGACCGGGCCGAATGTGACCCGAGGGCTGCCAGTTGGGTTACGTTCAAGTCATCAACACTTTTTATTGTCAGCCAGATATCTGACACATGCACAAACACATCATCTTACTAAAGAGCATCCAAGCCAGACTGAAACTTCTACATATGTGCCCCACCTACACATAGAGATTTTCCTGTGCACTCTTTCCCTGGAGGGACACAGCCTCATTGCCTAATTCTGGAGTGTATTATTCACCTATGTGATGTTTAATCACATCATTGACCTGTTTCTAGTCGCCTTCAAGTTCGCACTAGGCAAACCTCAGGTTCCAACCTACAGAACTGTTAATGATCATTCTCAGCATTCTTGGGAGGAAACAAATCTGGATGTGATTTTGATTTGGTCGTCAAGCACTTCCCATGTGTTATTTCCATAGGCAGCATCCATGCCATGGCAGACTTTAATTGCAAATGAGAATTTGATTTAGGAAGAGTTAAGTCACAAATGAGCCATTTTAAGTCTGCTCTCTAATTTGCATTCCATAAATTGTTAATATTTCTTTTCACATTCTTAGCCCCGTTTGTTTGGGGTTGTTAGTGCAGTACATGATGTGCTCTCGCTCCATAAGCCTTGAATATTTCCTTCCAAATGTACTGGGTAAATAGATACTGCTGTCAGTAGAGATAGCTTTGTATGGCAATGAATGAATTGCTGATACTGCTGTATACTTCTCAACCTCCACTGTTTTTCATAGGATCAGTTTGACCTGGTTTCAAGGTCCAGCATTACCAGGCCCAAAGTTTACTACAGAATGTGGGATGGGGGAAGGGGAACTCTCATCAGATTAACACCACAGAATATTGAGCATCAGCCAGGTGTCAGATCTATGACCATCAAGTACCTATTCTGCCAAACTACAATATTTTCTCCAGATATCTATCAGCTGGTCAGCACACTCTGTTGATAGTTAATAGTGTTGTATAAAAAGCAAGAATTATTAAGTCAGAGAACGCTCAACT
The DNA here is from genome assembly GCA_035084275.1 of Hydrolagus colliei. NCBI lineage: Eukaryota > Metazoa > Chordata > Chondrichthyes > Chimaeriformes > Chimaeridae > Hydrolagus > Hydrolagus colliei. The sequence goes on from CM068743.1 coordinate 89,076,175, forward strand.
GTACAAAAGCATTTTATGCATTAGGTCAATTCTCTTTTGCAGGACGGCTGAATGCTTGGTCATAAAGGAGGGTCTTGAGTCAGGCCTTGAAGGAGGCTAGGGAGAGAGCAATGTGAAGGGATTGTGGAATGGAGTTCTAAAGTGTGGGCGCAGAGTGACTGAAACTCGGCCGCCGATGGTAGGGTGGTTTTGGTAGGAGCCAAGAAGCAGGCTGGAACCTTCTGAACGGAGAGAGCAGAGAGGTTTATATGGTGTCACCAGATCAGAGATACAGGAGGGAACAAGGCCGTTGGGAGCCTTGAAAGTGAGGATAAGGATTTTGAATTCTATCCTATGTGGGATGGGAAACCAGTGGAGCTGGGCGAGGGTGGAGGTGATTGGGTCATGGAGCCTGGTGCAGAAGAGGACATGAACTGCTGAGTTTCCGTAATCAAGCCTTGAGGTGAAAAATACATGTATGAGGCATCCAGAGCTCCAGAGTAGGAACCTGTAGACGTAGATGTGTAGAACGTGTAATGCAGATTCTCCCAAAAGAATTGAACCTGCTTTTACTAACTCCACATCAAAGAGTTGGTATCTGCTTTTTAGCAGTATAGCACATATAGAGTAGTTCTAATGGTGATGGTTGTTACTCTAAGGGATACATTTTCTGTGCAGATTGGGGAGAGGGGAGGACAGAATGTCGTCTTGGAAGGAAAGGATAAGTTTAGTGGAGGTAAAAATATTAACAACTTGTTTTGCATTTGTTGTAACTCCCTTCTTTTTTCAAACAGTGCCATGGGATTTTTAACTAGATGTAGGGATGGAATCATATTCTAGAATTTGGCTTCATTACGGTTGAGTATCACAGCGTGCCTGCACAGAACATTCCCACACCAGATAGAAGGATTGTGTTGAAGTTGGCAACAAGTTTTTTATTGACTGTTCAAGCAGGAGGAGAGCTTGATGGACCATATAACCTGTTCTTATTTCAAACTTTATTATGATCTTAGAATGCCGACCCACTCAATCAGACCCGTCACATTTGCCATCCTAGATTTCGTTCCAACTAGGGTACACCTGTAGTTCAGTGGTTGTTGAGTCCTATAGCTCAGTAGTTAGAGAACTCGCCTTGCTTGTGAGATAACTGGGTTCGATTCCAGGCAGGGTGAAACCTTGGGCAAGTTCCCTTACTCCACACGTCTGAGGTACATGACTTGAGCATGATCATACAGGGGCACATTACTCCACAGTTCAATAAACACAGGTGAGACAGGGTGTTCTGAATATTTTGGGGTCAGATCCCCATTTTGTGTTGGACAGTCCCTGGACTTCACTTTCTTTTTCAGCTTCCTGATGTGTTCTTTGAATGTCAGTGTTCACTCTAACGTAATCCGAAGCTACATCGGTTTTCACATGATAAATCCAAAATTTACAACGTAGAACATTTTTAAATTGAAGACAAAATTATCCAATAGACTAAAATTAGATGGAATTTCATCTGTAATGATCACTGAACATGTTAAATCCTATTAAACTGGTATAAAATATTCTAACAGAGGTTAGAATAATCACCGATACCCATTTGAACTAAAGGCAGCTGCTTAAAATGAACTAATCCATTTTGGAGAAATCAATGTTTAACTTCTATTCAATTGACTTGAACACTTCTGTAAATACCTTGACAATATGAAACCCTTACTTTGCTTTCTGTCTGTTCTCAGTCCTTCAATAACTTTATTTTGAATCACCTGTTTGCGGAGAGACTTCTGAGATTTTTGGTAACGTGAGTGCCAAATGACAAACACGTTTCAGCCCACCCACATACCTGGCTTTACCACATCAAACAATATGTCAAAGACATGATCTATGCTCTCAAGTAAATTGTTGTTTAAACTGCTGCTTACATGATGGTAGCATGAGGTCAAAGAGGAATTCGCTGTGCTCTGTGGTTAGTGAACAGATCTTCAGGAGATGAAATCCGGCTTTGCTTTGAATTCCAAACTTGCCCTGCATTAACTTCCCAGCTGAAAATACTGTGAATGTACCAGACCAGAACTTGGTGCAGATACTTTAAGGGCAGCTTCCTGTACAATACAATTCATTTTTATCTGATGGTTTTCATGTCGAGAGGATATCTCAAAGATTGATAGGCACCTCTTCTGAGGTGGGAGCTGAGGGGGCTTGAGAGGGGAAAGATGACTGAAAGCCCGGTCACAGAGGTATGTTTTGAGGCGCTCTTGACTAATGGGGTAGAGGAACTGAGTTGGAGGATTCCATGATTCAGTTCTGGGGGGAGCGATGGACATGTGGCTGAGATCAGCCTGTCTGCTGATTCTGTATATCTTCTTCTATATACAATATCTGAATTTTTAATAATAACAGCAAAGTCTATCTGTGCTTCAAGAAGGATTTCAATAACCAATTGATGTAGAGACATGATGTACACCTTATTGGAAATGTCTTGCATCTGGCCGTGGCATGGGCATATTTGTTTTGGGGTATTTCTTATCGTTCATGAGTTATGACCTAAAATGTATTTTAATTTTGTGTTTTTTGCTGCAGTTATACTTTGTGGCCTCCTGTGTCACAGAGCACACACATAGCCAAGCGGCGGTGGGAACAAAATAAAGACCATAGATGAAGCTATGCAACAGCAACAAAATTATATTTCTAAAGCACCTTTCACATCAGGAGGATGTCCCAGTGATTTTAAATTGTACAGTTATGTTTATCATTATAAAGATGCCTATGCGAAAGTCAACCTTGCAAAAGTCAAACCTTTCAAAGATAAGTAAAAATACTAGACAAAAAAGAGAAGCCTACTAAATGGAATGAAGAGCAAAGTCCTCTCACAGGTGTCTTCCCACATGTGTATACATCAAGATGAAATGTCTGTCTATGTTTCTATCTGTATATTAAACTACATTCCATATTGGATCCTTCAGTTGCAAGTATTGCTGCAACAGGTACAGTATATAATACATGTATGCAATAAAGGGGTGAAAATTGCGAGGTGGGGTGGCACATCATTGATAAATTATGCAAGGGTTGGGAAAGAATCAAATGTAATTTTTAAAATTATAAACATGGTAGACCAATCGCTAGCTGAAGACTGGTTATGGGTATGATCACATCACTGTACACTAAAAATGTGTGTGGTCCCACCAGGTTTTCCTCCTTACTTCAGTTTGCCTGGATTTTATATTCAACCTACACAGAAAGTTGCCTGTGTAATCCCTTTGTAGTTTACCGAGGGATTGGTGTAAAGCACCATGACTCATGTAGCTCTTTGTTTACTCTATTTCTCCCAAAGCCAATAAGGTCTGTGTAAATGTAGTTTGAGAATGCTATAGTCTACTTTCTAAAACTAAAATAGAATGAATCAATGAAAGCCTGCTGCTGTCTACTAGAAAATTTAGTTTATTCTTGGATATTCAATCCAAATTAAGAGTAAACAACCAGAAATTGCATTATATGATCTTACTGTTCCATTAATTTGGTTTGTGTGAAATGTACATTGAAAGTGTCAGCTTTGTGCAATTGGTGGCACATTCACCTTTGGGTCACAGGTTGTGAACCTCACTTGAGTTTACCAGCATGACACTTCCTGGGTTTTCCCTCATCATCCCTCAAAACCAAACCTAAATATGTCCCATGCCTCGTCCTAACCATAGTAAACTAGTGCATTTAACTAGATGGTATCAGGGAAACCCTTCTCCCCCACTCCGAAGGACAATGTTTGTTGAGCCATTTGTGTAAATAATCAAGTCAAAGATAATCATGTAATCTACAAGACCGAATAAGGAGACTATTTTCTACACCTGGTCCTTGCCCTAAACTAATGCCAAGCTTGGGCAATGTTTCAGGAACACAGCCTAGACAGATTTAACATAATAACAATCCTTACATTTGATATAGCGCTTTTCACATCTTCTATATGTCCAAAGTCTCAATGCTTCAAAGAATATACTGTAAAATAAATTGACTGTATATATATTTGGGTGAAACACAGCAGCCAATTGAGCACAGCAGTGTCCCACAAAACAGTCTTGGATTTAAATAATGAATCTATTTTTTTTCTTGAGGGATTATTATCAGGCATGTGGATTAAAGAAACTTGCCCAAGATTTCACCCTGCCTGGAATCAAACCCAGGTCTCTTGCTTGTAAGGTGAGTGCTCTACCCACTGAGCTATAGGATTCTGGCTGAACACAAGAGAAACTCATTCCAGAGCTCTACATTTTATTCAATAAACCAAACTATTCAATTATATGATATGCAATTAATTGAATTTCACTGTAATTAGAAATGGTGATGTTGCATCTTTTTGCACTTTTATATGTAGGAGTGTATGAGAAAATTAATTTACAAGGAAAATGTATGATACTTAACAGAGTTTAATTTTTATTAGGAAACAGGAATAGAGGGGTATATTTTTAAATATTGCTAAAACACACAAGGCCCCCAAAACCACCTACCCACATAGATCATGCTGAATTGTAAATAATCCTTCATTTTGGCTCTAATTTGCAAGTGAAGCCTATTAAATAATTTTAGAAAAGCTTCCAAATCATGACTAAATTTAAGAATTTGCCATAATTTTGTGAAATGTTATGGTTTAGGGCAAAATTATTTTAGAGGTTAAGACTAGGTGAAATTTGAAGGCTCTAATCTCCAGATAAATCAATCACAAATGATTTCTGAAAATATGTCAATTGGAAACTCCTCATCCCCCTGTATGTGTAATCTCCTCACACATTAAAAAAAATTGTTTTCCTGGTGCCTCATAGCTTCACTTTATGCAAAGGAGTTGGATTGCACCATACGTTATCAGGAAGGGAGAAAAATCTTCCAACTAAGGAATTCATATACAGTACTATTTAAATTCAAGGTCTCTACTCTGCAGAATACACTGTCAAGTGAATTGACTGTATATTTGTGGGCGAAATGCGGAAGCCAATTGCTCACAGCAGTGTCTCACAAACAGTCATGGATTGAAATGACCAATTTTATTATTGTGGTTTTTTTGGAGGAATTATTATTGGGCATGTGGAGTAAGGAATCTTGCCCATGTTTCGCCCTGACCTGCCTGGATTCGAACACAGGCCTCACGCTTGTTAGGCGAATGCTCTAACCACTGAGCTTCAGGAGCTCGATATATCCCAGCATTTAAAAGATAACCTTTGTTGAAATTCTGAAACACATTTTCTTCATTATTAACTTTCAGAAATTGGCTTGGTTCCTCTCACTGCATAGTTACTTGTGTTCTCTCACCTAAATAAACACAGGCAAAGCAGAACTAAATGAACAAATAATTGTGATAACTGTATAATTTGCCTAACGGGCAAGCACAACAGGAAAGCCCTAACACTGCTACCACTCATTGTTCCCGGAATTGAAGCAGTCTGAGACGACGTCCAGCATGGAGGGTGCTATATAAATCGAAGTTGTTTTGTCGTTGTTGTATTGGACAAGCCTCTGTATAAGCCTCACTTTAAATTGCTCTGCATCTTGACTTCAGCACGTATGGATTTGTGCATTAGATTCTTTTGAAAATGTGTTGCAACTTTTAGAGTTATTTCAAAGCTCAAGGGGTGCATTTTTTCTGGATCAAATGAATTTTATTTGAATTAAACATTGTCACTTTTTAAGCGTACTGTATGGTATATTGCTGAGAACACAAAATACCAAATCTCATGTGTTAATGTTTGTCCTGGGATTATTACCGAATTTCCTTTGTAAGTAAAACAGTAATTTAAATTCAGCTGCAGTTCCGATGATGGTTGTTTGACAGACACGGAGGAACCAATATAATCCCTTCACAGTTTACAACCATACATGAATCGTAACCTTCACCCATTTCTTCACCATAAAATATGACCTTTCTTTATATGTGGGGCACTTCTTTTGCATTCAAAATGCACACATCGTGAAAGTATCAATGATTTCTGACAATTGACATTATGAAACAATATTGCAAATTTGTTTAACTCTTTAAGCTCCACTAGTGATTACACGGCTTTCCACAACAGCAATCCTATGTTTTTCCCCCAGAAAAAACACTTGTTACTTCTTGCAAAATTGTTTCGTTAGAGATTGTTCCAGGCAGACAATATAAAATGTTTATTGCATAAGTTTATGATTAGGGCTTTAAACCTCCAACATAGGCCTCTCTATTGCTTTGTTTTCCCATAGTCATGAAAGGAGTGGCTTAATTTTGCAGAATCACCTGTGCCCTCACATCTGTTGGTCTCTTACAATATGCTTCATTTGGGACTTACATAGTCTAGATTGACACTTCTATCCAGTGCTGGGCCATCACTGCCATCCTTCTAATAAAACGTCCTGTCTTCCTTCCACGGACGTCTAAGATCCAAATCACTAAATGAAAAGAGAGAGCAATCCCCAGGATAGAATTGGTTGTTCACCTGATGGCTGTTTGTGGGACATTGCTATTTGTAAATTGACTGCCTCGTTCACCTCTAAAATACTCAGTCATACACTTCCCAGTAAATGCTGTGAAGTGCTTTGACATATCCTCCAAACATGAAAGGTTCTGTATCAATTGCAAGTTTATTACAGTATTATTTTAACAACAGCAGGTGACTTTTTTTTACTCGTTGGTCTTGATGCTTTTCCGCAGTTTCTTATTCCATAAATCTAACTTAACAAACAAACTTAACAAACTTTAACAAAGTTTAATTGAACAAACAGGAGATCCCTACTAGGTGATTTGTGAAAAATAAACGTTTCACATCATGGAATCATAGATGTTAATCTCATAGAAACAAAATCATTTGGCCCATAAAGTCTGCACTGATGTTTTTCTCTGCAGGAGCTAATCTAGTCTAGTCTTTGATATTCCACCTTTTCAAGCATCTATCTCAGTACGGACTCCACTTCAAGCTTGTTTTGTGGCAGAGAAATCCATGTTCTAACCACAATCTTTGAAAATACATTCTTTCACTCCCACCTTCAAATTATTTTGTAACAAGTTTTGTTTTGTGTCTGTTTGTTACTGATTCACTGACAAGTGTTATTACTATTTACCCTCTCATATTCGGACCTTGAGTTCATGGTGTGGCACAGGCTGACACTCCAATGCAATGGTGGAGACTGCTGCTTTGTTGGAGTTGCCATTCTTCAGATGAAATGATAAACCAAGCTATACATTTTGTTGTTGTTCAGATGGCTAATAATCCTCCAGATAAAACTGGTCATTTGCTTCATGACCATTTTGTAGGACAAATTGGCTGCTGCATTCGACTGGAAATACACAATCAATACAACAGTAAATCCTGATTTACTGGTGAAGTCCTTTAAGATTTTTCAATGACATGGTAAGGAACTATATCAAATGCAAGGATAATTATTGATATCATAACGCTTCATTATCTCGTAATGACCCCCGATTTTTCTTCAAAACCATCTTCATATCCTCATTCCTACTAACACTCCAGCGAGTGTTTGCTATACTCTTTCTACTACAGTACTTTTATATCATAACTGTGTCTCTGGAAGCAATACAAATAGCAAAGTTCATTTATACAGAGCTTTTTATGTCTCAAATCACTTCACAGAGATGGAGTGGGGCATCATCGTAATGAAAGCATTCTAATTATTGCTCCTTGACATGAATATTCCACACATACAATGAAAAAATCTGAGTACGACCATTAGTATAACCCATTAAATATTAATAATCATTGGATTTGATATCATATCTTTCAAATCAAGAGGATATCTTAAACACTTCACAGGTTTTATTGCAGAGTTTAGTGATTTTGTATTTCATCGGTGCCAGTTTGCTGAAAGCTCTGTTTAGTTTCACTCCCTTGTCTATCCCCAATGCACTCGTGTGCTTATTTTTCTGAATATTTGCCCAGTTCTGGGGAGGATATTACACTGGTTTACATTTAATAATAAAATAATTCTTGCTTTGGGTATAGCACTGTATCACGACTTCGAGAGCCCGGAAAAGCGATCCACCAATGGACTAACAATCGGGTTGCTTCTTCCTGTGGGGCTTGTGGAGTAAGGAATTGAACCTCACTTGTGAGATGAGTGCTCGAACCACTGAGTTGCAGGCTCCACTCTTGACTTCTGGAAATCACTACATTTTACAATTTACTCTGTATTTCAGCATTTCCGAGCTCCCAGAATATGGCAAACTGTTGAATTCAATCTTAACTTTGAAATTGGATTCCCATAATTCTTAAATAATCTTACAGAGAACCATCTTTAAAATTAAGGCTGGATTTTAAAATTTGACAAATTCTGAATGTTCTACTACAATGTAGATTCAATCTATATTTTGGTGGATTTTCTTCCATTCATTTTCAAGAACTCGGTTGTTAGCAGATTGGTGGATCACTTTTCTGGGGGATAATAAGCCTTCCCCCAAAAATGTGGTCACTCCATCCACAACTGTTTGTGGGACACTGCAGAGCAGAATTGTCTGTCACATTTCACCTGACAAAATATACAATCAATTCTTATTATAAAGTAAATTTATTGTAAAGTGAAGCACTTTGAAATGTCTCATGGAACGCTATATCAAATTGTAAGGTTTTTTTAATAACTGTTTTGGATTATGCTTCATCCACAACCTTTGGTAGAGCATTTCCATATCTTGATTAAAATGTAAAAAAAAAGTATCCCTTTGCTTTAATTGATGACCTTAACTTAATGCCTTTCGTTACCAACTCACTACAAGTGGAAATATTTACCTTAAAAAACACCTTACATACCTTATTAAACTCCCTAACTGAGTCAGTGGAAATTTAAGATATTGATGCAATAAGCCTGTGTATCAAATTGTACCGTTGGACTGTGTCTCTAGGGAAGTCAGCAGGCAAATGTGCTGCCATTTCTGATATTCCTTAAACATTATTTTATTGCTTAAAGAAAATTGACACAATGGGAATAAATAAAAATAACTGTTTGTGGGACACTGCTGTGCACAATTGGCTGCTGCGTTTCATTGTCAAAATACATAGTCAATCTACTTTACAATGTACAGTATTGGACTGTGTATTTTGTGGATGTCCTCTCAACATGAAAGGCACTCTACAAATGTAATTTTGTTGTTGTTGTATTCTGTGAAGCACTTTGAGATGTCTCAAAGATATGATAAGACATTATATCAAATGCGAGGCTTATTATTATTATTTGTATTGTCACAGTCTGTCACTGTTCACCATTCAATAACATATTGAAAAAAATCAGCTCAACTCTATTCACCGAACTGTGCTGAACAAGTGCTCCTCCCTTACCCCCTCCCCCCAGACCATCTCCAGTATATGTTGCTTGTCTACATAAACACACAGTCACTATATTTTTTGAAGACTTTCAGATGTCCTCCCAGTAAGAAAGGTGTTATATCAAATATAAAGCTTATTAATATTACAGATAATATTTCAAAATGTTAAATTTCTCCATGGTTTTCTTTAAAAAGTACTCTTCTCTACTATTTATAATAAAAGAGTATATTATCCTTTCAAAAAGGGCAAAACATTTACAGTACTTTGCCCTATTCTTGTAGTTACAGAGCATTTTCAAATTACTCAAACATTTCAGAAGCAGTTGTTTTCTAATGCCCAAGGTTTGCAGAGTGTAGGAGATGTGTAGTCCCAGAACTGGGAACTTCGCCAACCTCACTCTTTCCATAAATCTAATGGTTTCAGAGACCGGGCTGAATTTCTCCCAGGCAGCCCAGTTCAGAAGGCTGAATCTAATTCACGAATTAAACCTTCCTCTCAGTCTATTGGTAGTGAGGCGGATGGGAGGAATGGGTCTGAAGGTAACTTGCAGCTATAAACTTTTATTGTCAGTGGAATCTGGGCATAGAGGGAAGCGGTAGTCTCCAGTACATGTAAACAGAATCCATCATTGCTTGTGCTCGTATCACAGAGTCAATATTTTACAGGAGTGTAGCTCAGAGTGCCTGGCACCTGTTGGTGTAGGGAGCCTGGCCAGCAACAATAAACTCTACATCAACCCACAATCAACCTTGATGACTGCTTCTGAGAACAGACTGTAAATAATAAAAGTATTTTTTCAGGTTGCCGAGACTGGGAAAGGTGGGTGAGGGTAAACAGAATGAATTACAACAGACGCATATTGCAAACAGGTGGTGGCATGTTCTTGTTAGTGCACTCTTTTCGGTTCTTATGTGGAAATTACGGGTTAAGGTGTTTGCTCTGAACATAAACTCACAGTTCATCAACCCGGCCTGGCGATATCAAAGTGTTATGGAGTAAAGAATAATGAGGTGAAAAGGGAAGAGCGGCTGGTAGTTGTTTCTGAATGTGGATCTGTACATTCTTCTGTTGCAACCCAGGAATGTGACAAAACTCTTGAAACTAGCGCTTGTGAAACTGCAGCAACCTTTCTCAACCAGATTGACTCCACGTTTAAGAAACCGTACTGCGGGAGATGGGTGAAGTAGAAAAGAGGTTGTTTGCCCAAGGACCGCAGCCGCAGTCTTGTTGAAATCTGTAGCAATCTCAGTTAATTAATGTTGTGCAATTAATAATCATCCTTACATTCAATATAGCTTGCGTTTTTCACAACAAGAGACTGTCTCAAAGCAAATCATTGAATTTACTGCAAAGCTTAGTAACAATGTGTTTTGTAGGCAAACACAGCAGCCAATTAATGCACAGCAATGTCCCACAAACAGCCATGACCAGTTTTACCTGATTTTTGACACTGGTTAAAACACCCTCCCAATTATCTTTTTGTGAAGAATTATAAACTTCAGATGAGGTGTTAATCCAAGGTGATGTCTGCTTGTTCAGGTGAACGTTGAAGAACTCATGGCACTATTCGAAAAGAGAAGGGAGTTTCTCCTAGTGTCCCGGCCAACAGTCACTCCAATAAAATACATCATCTACTCATAGCTGTTCTAAGGACATTGTACAGTAAAAGCCCGTTTATCCAGCACCCGATCAACCATAATTTCCGTTTAACCGTCATCGCAAAAAAAAGGTCCGCATTCGATTAACTGGAATTTATCCAGAAAAATGCATTGAAAAAAAATGTCAGACATTGCTGTGCACAATTGTCTGCCAAGGTTTGCTCACAGATATACAGTCAATTCACTTTACAGTATATTCTGTGAAGCACTTTGAGATGTTTAGAAGACGTGAAAAGCGCTATATCAAATGCAAGGATTCTTCTTATTATTAAAAAGATGCCCAGTTTTTTAAAGAACAATACATTTGCAGGTTTATGATTGCAATTGCAATTCATGATTAAATTTAAGAATTGTTCCCAACTCTGCAGGACCGTAAACTTTAAAATAAGATAACCCTTGTGTGACCTATAAACTAAGACTAGATGGAATTTGGGGACTCAGATTAGTTAGGTAATCTGTACTCCTCATTATGTAATTGTTTACCAATCTCTCACTCTCCACTAGGAAAATGTGAGTATTCAAGGTTGTTATTTTTCCTGAAGAAAATTTTCTTGAAATGCCTAACCCATCATGACATTTGTGGTGGAGGAAGTCACTTGAATACTTTGAGATCCGTTATTTTAAAATTGTAATATAATTTGTATTGCATTAAAATAAAATATCATGAGCAAAATACAGGTAAACGTCGTAGTTTGGTTATTGAAAAGTGCGACTTTAAGCAAATACATTTTTCCCATAAAAATGAATGTAAAGACTGGAGTTAGGTTCATTGGACATTTTTCATCAAAGTTTTCTAAAAAAAAACATTATACTCACTCCCTGATTGCCTGCCCTGTCCAGCTCACTCACTCGCTCTCTGACTGCCTGCCTGGCTCACTCACTCACTGCCGGCTGACTCTCTCTCTCTCGCTGCCAGCCTGGCTCACTCTCAGATCCTAGCGCCGTTGTGCCCCCTTTCCACTCGCTGGCGAACAATGTAATAGCGAACATTGCAACGTTAAATATGAATATATGTTCCCAATGTCTCAGCAATGTAATAACGAAAGAACGTTAACCGGGGCAACATTAAGCAGAGTTTACCTGTACACAGTTTTAACCAAAGATTTTTGTCACAGAAAGTGTTTGGAGAAATTTCTGCTATCTGTTGAATGACTCAGATCTCTGAAACTCAGAATAACTTTAGAAGTGCAATAAATGTCACAGGGCAGAATCGTCAGCAAAGACAGGATCAAAGCTATCTGATTTTAAAGAGCGTCTCCTGAGCTCTGCTACTGTTATTTGGGTGACAGAGATCACAAAGATGTCTTTCTATTGATGATTTGCATGTGTGAGGAATATAATTTTCTGCAAACAGCCTCCAGAAATTCCTTGTTGTTGATGGATTCTATTTGCTGTGGTCCTAAATCTTCAGTGAAAATGTACCTTATACACTTACCAAATTTAACCATACTTTTTACCACTAAAATCAACACAAGTTTTCAATATTGTTTTGTTGCTAATTTTTTCATTGTATTAAATAGTTCATGATTACCTGATGATGATAATAATAAATTGGTCACTTAAAATCCATGATTGTTTGTGGGACACTGCTGTGCACGACTGGCTGCCGCTTTTCACACACATCATTTAGTCAATTCACTTTACAGTACAGTATATTTTGTGAAGCGCTTTAAAATGTCTCGAAGACTTGATAAGGCACTATATCAAATCAATGATTATTATTAAGTAGTAGTAGTATTAATGAGAGATTACCACAAACATGCATTTAGTTTCACTGATAAACTAGCTTTTTTCATATAGAACTCCCCAAGATGGATGAGGAAGGCACTGGATTGTCTTTTCATGAATTCTATGCAAGTTGAAATTACTGCTGATTCAATAAAATTGTAACATTGAAAATAAAATATTACTTCCCGTGACCTTGCTGGGAGTTCTAGTTTTCCACAATTCAGTGTTAATTTCAACTAATCAGCAGTTCAAAACTTTACTATGGAAACAATTTGCAAGGTAATGCATTACTGAGCATGATTAATCCAAGGCTGCTGTGTGTTGCACCAGTGGCTCAAATGACCTATGTACACATCAATAGTGTTCTCCATACAAAGGCACAAGTTTTGCACTCAAAACTTTTCATTCCCAATAACTTTCCAACACACTGCAACAGTTTCTTCTGCATGTTCCCGTGTGCAGAGAGCTCTCCTGACGTGTCTATTTTGCAGAAACCCAAGCCTGACCTTGCATAAGTCATGCTCTAGTAATGTGACAGTTCAGACATTGAAATTCCATCTAAGCAGTTGAGTTCCAGTGTTGCCCCAATAAATTTTGAGTCATTCACAAGCTGGAGAGCATCTTCAAGCAATACAATTGCATTCCCTATTGATCATTTCTAGAACTATGGTGTGAAAAATGTGATAAGTGATGATTATCATTGTATTTTAGCTTCAAATTCTGTGCAGCAGCACTAAAAGTCTAAGATGTGTGAGTAGCAACAGCAATGACAACCACTAGAAATTTTAGCTGACTTAAATTCGGGTCAAAGTTCACAGCCAATTGATAACCAAAGTTAATATTTGATAACAAAAATCTATTTTCACTGCACTTTTTCACTACACAATTATTATTACATCACTCTACTTACCCCTCTCCTCTTTATCCTTCTAAATCTGGGTCATTGATCCCACAAAGTGAACACAAATTGATCTGTTTTACAATGATTTAAATATTGCTAACTAAAGAATGATTTTAACTTTCATGGATTTGGAAAATAAGAGCAACAGGAACAATTTGTATTATATAATGCCTTTGACATTGGGAGGGTATTGTACAGCTGACTGGGATCCTGAGCTGGGGGAGGAGGTGGAAATGGTTGGGAATAGAAGCCCGGTCGAAGTGTTAAATCTGAAGGGTGGGTATGATGGCCTAACAGGACCTGGTGCATGAGAGGACTTGAGCTGCAGAAGTACCCACTTTGCATTCCCCTTGTATGTAAGTATGAGTATAGTCTGAACATCAAGGTAGAGGTCAGGTCTGTTCAGCAGGAGTAAGTTTTTGGCAATTTTTGACTGCAATAGAAAATGATGGGTGAGTGGAGTGGGAGGTTAAAATGACATAATCAGCAGTAAGAGAACAGCTCAAGTACTTTGTGAGTCTTGAGTAATCAAATCAAAATAGGATTATTTGTGTACAAATCATTCTGACTCCACCACATTTTTAAACTGTTTAGGCGAAATGTTTGCTCATTTAGATAAATCATGGAATCATTGAAATTTACAATGATTTGCAATGGGGAGGAGGGGCAAACTATTTTCGATCATTGTCACATACTGCATTTTTCACTGCTTTGTGTTTTACAACAGTTTAATATCGAGCTGAGACAAGGGAGCTGCACAAATTATGGTTCAAAGAGGTAAAGAAAGGTCAGTTTCATCAAGATCATTTGCAACCTTTTAAACAATTTGAAGCAAAAAATGCAATCAAACAGGCTCACATTACGTCTTATTTGTTTTCTCTCATATCAATTATCTGTGATACTTTGGCCGGTCTGATTCTGCAAACCCGGAAACTGGTGCAGAATCCAAAGTTTTCCCACAGAGCTGGTTCTCCTTTTTGAGTTTTTGAACAAGCAACTCTTCTTGTTGCTGGCCACAAGGGCGTGCAATGCACACACAATGAGCACCACCCTGACATTCTTCCTTCCTGTCAACTCTCAGGTACACAGGTTATCAACAGTATCAACAGGCCCAACGTTCGTCACACAACTGCAACGGTCATGAACAAATCAAAGCTCCCCCTTCCTATTGTCACACAGCCAATTAGAAACAATTGGGTTAAGTTTATGACCTTGTGTTAGCTTTAGTATATCAAATGACCTGGAAGCAGAGCTACCACTCCCCACACCCTGCCTGCAACATTGACATTAATGGTGATAGTGGAAAAGATGGGTTGGATTTCTAGAATTTTTTCTTCAAACTCTGGGTTTTGTAACAATCGCACAGCTTCTGCTGCTAAGACATTGTTGTTAATGTCTCCTGGTGTGAAAGGCGCTGTATAAATGTAAAATTGTATTGTAGCTTCAGCAGTTGGACACGGATTTCTTGCTGCTCCTGATGGAAGAGAATGGCCTTTATTGAGCATCAAAAAATCAGGCATCGGCTTACCTTGACCAACCTCCTATCAAGAGGCTGTAGTTTCAGAAGCAGCCTTCAAAAAATTTGCAATTTTTCTTACGCTTCGCTCTGCGACTGAACAATTTTCAACATTGAAAGGGAGGGAAATTCAGAACAGATATGCAGAAACACTGCTTCGGTCAGCGAGTAGTCAGCCTATGGAACAGGATGGTGGAAGCAGAAAGCTGTTGCTTGATTCAAGAATCACTTTGGTCTTCTTTCGTTGAGCAAAATTCTTATGTTCTTAAAAGATCCTACACAGCAAGCCATCATGGCAGCATTCAGGCCTGAATGCAGTTGATAATTATTGATAATTTCCACCATGTCACACAAAAAGGTTCTGTTGTTCTATCCAGGGAGGTGTGGTGGGATGACATGGCGTTCAATTTGAGTTTACTGATGTATTTTTTCTTGACAGATGATATTAACTATGCACAGTAATAATGTTCAATTGTAAGCTTTGATAAAGTGTTTTTCACAATGGGAGGATGTCTCAAAGTATTGCATGGGATTCATTGTAAAGTGTACTGATGGTGTATTTTGTATGCAAATAAGGCTGTGAATTTGTGTAGAAACACAACACAATACAATTTATATAGCAGTGTAACGCTGCGAGCTTGTAGTTTTACGAAACCAGTCATGACATGAATGATTAATTTTATTTTAGGGATTGTTGGCCATAACAATTATGTACTGGTTGAGCACTTGCCTTATAATTAAGACCCCTGGAGTTCAATTCCAAGGCAGGGCAAAACCTTGGGCAAATTTCCTTACTCCACACGCCTAATAATAATCCCTCAAAAAAAAATTGGTAATTTCAAGCCACGACTGTTTGTGGGACGCTGCTGCGCGCAATTGGCTGCCATCAACCAATCAATCAAAACTTACATTTATATAGTGCCTTTCACGTCGAGAGAACGTCCCAAGGCACCATGTTTCGCCCACAAATACACAGTCAATTCACTTTACAGTATATTCTGTGAAGCGCTTTGAGACAACAACAATAAAATTACACTTGTATAGCGCTTTTCACATCAGGAGGACATCCGAAGGCACTGGAGACACCTAGAAGAAGTGAATACAGCTATATCAAATGCAAGGGTTATGATGACTATTGTTATTATTATTCACGCAGTATAGTATCTCTGACACTGGGAAAAACTCCTTTCTCTTTTGAAATGTGCAACGGGATCTTTAACCCACCTGAACAGGCAGACAGGGCCCCGGTTTAATGTGTGATCCAAAGGACAGAATATTGAAGAAAGTTATGATTTTTGTTCATGTTTACATCGTTATAAAAAACTTTCAATTCTCAGAAAATAAGGGTTGAACTCAAGGTAATTTTCGTCTCTCCTTTTGTAGAGGATTTTATAATTCTATGTTTCTGCTAACCCTCTATTACATCTCAGAGGCTGGGCTGAGAGAGCTGAGTGGGGCAAGACAAGAGTAAGAAGGAATTGGGTGAGAGCGGGAATTAGGTGCAGAGTGGGAAGTAAGTCCAAAGTTGTAAAATATATAATATGTAATATTAATAATAATATAAAAACATGTCTGGGAACACGGTTGGGCAGCTGAGAACCGTGGCATGCACACATAGGGAAGTGTATCAATGTGGTTGTCATTAGGGATAGAAGAGTCAAAGATACAGACAGACGTTTCTGCAACCAAAGGCATGAATCTCAAATGGTATGTTGCCTCCCTGGTGCCAGGGTTGAAAACGTCACAGAACAAGTGAATAAAATGTTATAACCTTGAGGTTATCTAGTGCTGTAGGGGAGGGTTTAACCTAATTTTGAGGGTGGGGGGAAGGGAATGCACGAAGAAGTGGTCCAGAAAAAGAAGGGATAAGACTGGGGGGAAATGCAGAACAGGCTAAGTCGGCCTTGGAGTGCATGGAGTGTGAAAAACAAGACTAGTGAGCTGCAGGCTCAAATTGCCACAAGGGGATATCATGTAGTAGGGGTGGTGCCAGAGGACTGGAAGGTTGTTAATGTTACTCCCCTGTACAAAAAGGGGCTGAAGAACAAACCTGGGAACTACAGGCCAGTCAGCCTAACATCAGTAGTGGGGAAACTTATAGAGATTATAATCAGGGACAAAATAAATCTTCACTTAGAAAAATATGGATTAATAAAGGACAGCCAGCACAGATTTGTTAAAGGCAAATCTTGTCTAAGAAACCTGATAGTTTTTGATGAGGTAAAGGAGAGGGTGGATGAAGGTAATGCGGTTGATATAACTTACATGGACTTTCAAAAGGCATTTGATAAGGTGCCACATAAGAGACTTGTAAAGAAAATAGAAGCCCAAGGTATTAAAGGGACAGTGGCAGCATGAATCCAAGACTGGCTGGGATCCAGAAACCAGAGAGTTTTTTCACACAGCGGGTTGCTCGAATCTTGAATGCATTGCATGAAAGGGTGGTGGAGGCCAATTTGATAACAACTTTTAAAAGAGAGGTGGATGGTTATTTGGGGTGGAAAAGTTTGTGGGGTTATGGGAAGAGAACCATGAAGTGGGATTGACTTTAGATAGCTCTTTTCCGAAGAGCCAGCACAGACACTTCGGGCCATATGGCCTCATTTTGCGCTGTAAAATTATATGATTCTATGAGAGGCTGTTCTGCAATGGTTTTCTGAAAGTCACACAGTATGGGCAGCAGGTTTAAATAAGTACTTTTTTTTTCTTTTTGCGGTTGCAAACTGTATTGTGTTTTGCAGAGAACACAAAACCTTGAGCAGGAAGGAAGATATATCCATTAACGTGTCTGTAAAGGAAACATACTGATAAAGCAACCAGGAAGCATTTATTTCTTAATTCATCAACTGGTAACGGGTCAGGCTTGGGACACAGAACCTCATCCCGAATGCTTTGTTGAATTTTGTGCCTTTTGCACTGCAGTGCTGAGGGATCACTACCTTGGCGGGGGTGTTTCTTGATCAGATATCAAACCCAGATTTTGTCTCTTTATCAAGTTGTAATTAAACATCCCTTAACCCTATTCTGGTATCCAGTCAATGGTTCTCTATATAATGTAATGATTCACTTCATGGTTTTTTCGTCCGGATCTTGCCGTGGGCAAATTGCGTGCTGTTTTTGCCTACAAATACTCTAGTCACTGCACTCAACATCAATTACCTGTGAAACGCTTCACAAAGTTTTGGACTTACAGTTGATGTATCTAATGTAAGGATTATTATAGTTGTTACTTCACTTGTTCCATGCTCTAATCTTTCCTGACAGCTCTCTCGAAAGGCTCAGGAAAGCTTTAACAATATTCTGTGATCCCAAATATTGCAAATGCTGACATTAGAAAAGAGAGTGAGCTCACAACACCTGAGGTTGGAGAGCTTGATTCCTTAAGGCCCAGATGTTACTTCTCAGCTACTCAACATCTGGAAAAGAAGGCATCAGAGAAACGTGCATGTGTTTGAGAATAATAATAAAAAAAATTTGCATTTGATAAAGTGCCATCTCACTTCTTCGAGACATTTCAAAACACTTCATTGAATATACTGCCAAGTGAATTGACTGTATATTTTGTGGACAAGATGCAGCAGTCATTTTCGCACAGCAGTGTTCCACAAATAGTTGTGGATTGAGTGATCAATATATTATAATTTTTAAGCAAATATTAGCCCCAGAAAAGCAATCAAGTAAACATTTGGTGCCTACTTACTGCTAGGTAAACAGAGGCAAGTGAAGTAAGGAAACTTGCCCAACGTTTTACCTTGCTGGGAATCAAACCTAGGTATCTCGCTCGTGAGGCAAGAAGTAAAATAAGAGAATAACAATAAGAATTCCATCAGCTTTTTTCATTGGTATCATTGGTTTCATTAAGTCTTACTTTTTAGGTGAAACTCCTTATTTTTATAATCATAATAATAAAATCCTCGAATTTGATATGGCATTTTCACATCTTCTAGACGTCTCAAAGCGCTTCACAGAATATACTGTAAAGTGAATTAGCTGTATATATAGGCAAAACACAGCCATCAATTGTGCACAGCAGTGTCCCACAAACACCCAGGTAGCAAGCCCATATGGGTCCCATATGGGACAAATTGGGTTGATCCATGCCCATATGGGCCCCACATGGGCTTGCTACCTGGGCAGTTGTGGATTTAAATGACCAATTTTTTGGGGGAGAGATTATTATCAGGTATGTGGAGTAAGGAAATTTGCCCAAGGTTTTGCCCTGACCTGCCTGTAATTGAACCCAGTTCTTTCGCTTGTAAGGCGAGTACTCTTAACCTCTGAGCTACAGGACTCCACACAAATATTATTATTATATTATTTATTCTACAGCTGCATCATATAGGATTCCTAAGCATATAAAGATAGAGGCTCTTTGTGATAATCCTCACTCTGTTTGAAACCAAAATGTGTTGTATCTCCCACAAAACCCCATTCTTTCCTGGGGCCTCAAGAATGGATGTAATGCTTTACATCCCTTAGCCTTCCCTTCCTCCAGGAATATACAAGCTTTCGAAAGCCAAATTTGGCGCCATCTAACCATGACTTCCTGATTTATCTCATCCTGTTTTCAACCTTGGTGATGCCTTACACTATTGGACCTTGGCCCTTCATTTTGGTCAAGTTGGCTCTCCTCTGCGCTTGCTGTTTGGCATCCTGAGGACATTGGATCAGAAGTTAAATCAAGATGCTGTATTATATCATTCTGGAGGTTAATGCTGAGACTACATTTCCTAGTCCTTTTAGTGTTATTCATGTCAGTCCCTAAGTGCCCTGGCCTTGCACATTGTTTCTTAATAAAACACCAAAGCGTTTATACTTTGGGGAAATTGAGAGAAGAGTGGGAATGATAATGCTGGGCTTTAAGTCTTTGTTGCGTGCAGATTTATAAAGCTAATTTATTTGTAGTACAGAAAATTACTTGGAGTAAAAAACAAGTTATATTACACATAAATATCACACAGACATACACATAGAAACACACAAACACAGACATACAGATAAACAAACACATACACACATGCACATTTTGACACCAAAGTGCTAAGGTACTATGTCAAAAGAAGCAGTTTCATCATTTTTGCATTACTCGTATTTTTATTCAGTGAAAAGGAAATGGGGAGATGATCCAGTACAGGACATGTCTTCGCCAATAGATAATTGAATTATACATTCCATGGCTACCTGCTTCCTTGAATTTATCCAATGCTGTTAAAACCAAACAGGATTGGCTGTTATATAAATGACTTCCCTATGGTGGCTAACTCCATCTTTGCTGGCGACAAAGTAATTGCGTCATTGCAATAACCCAAATGGTGAAGCAGGATTGATAGTAGTCACAAGCTTTGTGACACCCACTGTCTCAGCTAAAGAAGCCTTTGTACCATTGAGTAGTTCCCCTGGGCAGATAAGACATAAAGTAATTAGGTGGTTAAAAATAAGGTTTGTATGGTGATGTTTCTCTTGCAAGTAAAGTAGAATGATTACTGACAGCTGAAGGCTGAATAGACTCCTTGTGAGCAACGGTTCCTTGGTTCCACAATGTGCAATAGTCACACATAGCATGTGACAATTGCAAGTAAACAACACACATGATTTACAAGTTTGAAGGAGAATCACTGGAATTCACTGTGGCGATTGAACCACAGTCGCCTGTCTGTGGTTCAATACAATTAGTACCTTTACTTTCTCGACTATCGGAGAAAGTGAACAGACTTTAATTTCAGCTACACATATCCATAACCTCTGCACTTTACCTCTATGTCACCCACTCATTATCTATCCACCTTTAAATCCCATCTAAAACCTACTTCTTCAACCGCACCTACGGCAACCTCCCTCCTCCACCTCGCCCCCACCACCACCACCACTACCCCTCCCACCCTCCACCCCGCCTTTGTGAAGCAATCTGAGATGATATACAGTATTTAAACTCACACTGTCTCAGCTAGTGTGCTGCATTGTTGGAAGTGCTATTGTTAAGGTGAAATTTTAAACCAATATCCGGTTTACCTTTCTAGTAGACATTAAACATTGCATGGTACTGTTTGAAAAGAGCAGAGAGCTTTTCCCGGTCTCTTGGCCAACAATCGCACAGCTAAAATTGGTTGCTCCCAACAACAAACTACAGTTATATATAGTGTACATTTGTAGTGCATTTAAGATCGAAAAGAACTGAACAGCCAAGAATTCTCAATTCACTTCTTGATTTGGGGGATGTTTGCTGCAGTATTTGCTTACAACATGCGCGATCACTACACTTTACAACTAATACTGTAAAACACTTTGATGCTTCCTCCCAACATGAAAGATGTCAAATGCAAGGATTATTTATTTATCAGATCAGTTATGAAACGTTGCATATTTTACCCTTAAAACTTCCAGCGCTGTTCATTTTTTATTTGACTGAAACACACATATCATCTTAAATTCAACTGGCTTATGTTCAGCACAGGATAGAACAAGATTAGTCCAGCCAAGATCAGTAAACTGAGATGGTCTCTGAGTGTATTTCATCAGGATTTTTTTTGGTAATTGTCAGAGAAACACTAAAACATCTTTTTATGTGTTTGATCCTTTCCTGGTGCATTTTTTAAAACTGTTTTTGTACCATTAAAGCTGTAGAGGATTTTCACAATGATTTTTTAAAAAACAGGATTTACTGCAAGATTTTTTTTCAGTTGCTCAACTAATTTAAAAATGATTTCCCCAAGGCCAGTGCTGAATATCAACAGTGAGCGCTTAAATCTTGTTCTTTTTTAAAAAAAGAGAGCAAGGCTGAGGTCAAAAGCAAAGGTGAAGCAGCCTCATTTCTCAATGTTATTCAGGGATGATAATTAACTGCTCAAGCCAAGGCAGCACATTAAGACATAAAACTACAGATAGCCTTATCTGTGGGGTTTAAGGAACAGAGAAGATGATTTGAGATCCTTGCATTGGAAGTCTCTCAGGAGTTAAAAGTGTTTTGGCTGAAGTCCTCTATCACCCTATCATCCACTACCCAACAATTGCTGCTCTCTTTCACTTCTGATTTATGACCAGCTATCTGCTCTTCACTTCACTTTCCTGACTAACTCTGCCTGCCTGGGGCGGCAGCAGACTTCTGTGGAGGTTCTTTCAGGTCTGAAGGTGGTTTGTTGAGATGAACCAAATTACCCTATCCACTTCCAGTCACAGCATCTGAACCTTGTTACCATCAAAATGTCAATGAATGTGATACTAAATTGCTGGGCAGTTCATTATGTTATCAAAAGAGGACTCACATGGGGCCCTGTTAATGTAGAACCGACTGAAAAAAGTCAATGATAACCACTGGTGAGCTTGTTTCTCCAGGCTAGCTTAATTCTGTTAATAACGTGATAAATGGTCCTTTGTGGGCGGACTGATTTGTACTATATTTAAATAACCCCCCTTTTCCTGGAACTTCAATATGACATTATAGGAGTATAAGGCATAGGGCGGGGGCTAAGCATGTGTGGCGTGTGATATTATCACATACAGCTATATCCGTTGCAGCTACGCATCCAACATAAGAAGTAGGAGCAGGAGGAGGCCATTCGACCCTTCGAGCCTGCCCTGCCATTCTATCTTGGCTGATATTCCATTCTAACTCCAGCTATCTGCCTTATCCCCATACCCCTTAATCCCTTTATGAATGAGAAATCTATCTCAGTCTTGAATATGTTCAAGGACTGAGCATCAGAAAGCCCTTTGGGGTAAGGAATTCCATACATTCACTACCCTCTCAGTGAAGAAAGGATCTAAAGGATCCAACCAAAAGATCCAATATGGAATATAGATTGACATACAGACACACATTTTACCTTTATATATTCTCATCTGGGAGGACTCCTGTGGGAGGTCTCAGTGGGAGGACCCAGCGGCGTTAAGAATGTAATTTTGTTGTTGTTGCCGTGGCTTAGCTTTGTCTGGGTTCTTTATTTTGTTCCTGCCACTTGGCTATCTGTGCGATCTGTGATCCAAGATGTCACAACGCCACAGTCAGCCAGCACAGACCACCAGGTATAACTGCAGTGCATAAGTGCATACGTAAGAGCTCTGTGACTCATAATACCACAGTGCCACTTTGACTCGCCAGCCACTAGTGTACCTGCCATGAGAAACACAAAACTGAAAATAACTCATGAATGATAGGCGATACCCAAAAAATGTCAATGACACTCCCAGTTGCAAGACCTTTCCAATGAGGTATAAATCATGTCTCTACGTCAATTGGTTATTGAGATCCTTCTTGAAGCACAAACAGACATTGTTGTTTTATTAGTATAAAGAAGATAGATAATCTTATTACATTTACCAAATTGCTATCAATATTTATAGTAATAATAATAACCCTTGCATTTTATATAGTGCTTTCCACGTCTTCTAGATGTTTCAAAGTACTTGCAGAATATACTGTAAAGTGAAATGACTGTATATATGTGGGTGAAATACGGCAGCCAATTTTACTGGCCTGGAGCAGCCGTGTATCATCCCTATTGCCAGGAATAACTCTCAGTTGCTTTATAAGTAATTTCCTCCCCACATTAGGTCTCTCTGTTTTATTCCCTTTTCCCCAATTGTAAAAGCTCATGGTACTTTCTCCCAAAGCCTCCGCCTGTCATCACATTGCCAGGTTGTCACTTGGAAATGTGATAGAGGGTCATAGGGTCACTTGGTGTCTGATTTTCGCCTTCCAAATTAACTGCAGAGAAGACCCCAAAGCACTACCACCACACAGTGCATATGCCTTCACTCTAAACTTAGAATTGTCTTTCCATCAAATCCCAGATCATCTGATCTTTAATTATGGCCATACTGTACCACACAGTACAGTAGAATACAGGAGCCCATGTTTTGAAACGATATGGTCAGTTTGCTTAAACAAATTTGTTACTGATCAATATGCTTTAGCAATACTAAGATAGTCGCAATTTCTAAACAGATTTCTTAAAAAAGAAAACAAATGTTTTTAGGAGCAGAGGTTCCACTTCTAGTTACTAGGTGGAATCACCATTGCCTTGTTTATTAAGAAATCCTGTTTGATATCAACATATATCAGGGTATTACCTTAAAGGCAAACCATATCAAATACACCAGTGAGCCTCAAGTAATAAACTTGCCGCCTTTCAGACATGCTTAGCAAGAGGAGAACATCAAGGCTATCTCAAGAAACATGATTAGTACAATTTGGGCTTCAATATTGCAGTGCAATTTTAACACACAGATAATGCGAATGAAATTTAATCTAAAGGATAGTATAGTATACAGGGATAAAGAAATCATTACCTATTTGTCAATTCTGCCAAGTGACCAACAATACCCCAAAAAATATATTTTTTAAATGGTCATTCACTTCATGGCTCTTCATGGGACATTGCTGTGTACAAATTATCTGCCATGTTCGCCAACAAACACAGTCACTACACTTAACAAAAAATCCTGTAGAAACATTTTGAGATGTCTTGATGATCTGATCAGGCACCATATCAAATCTGAGGATTATTATCTCTATTACTTTTATAATTTCGACACTACAGTGTTTCGGTTGCTTAACCCTCACAGTTTACTTCTGATTTCCGCACTGGAAATAACAGAACTCGCATAACTCCGAGTTCTGTTATTTTTGCTGAGTACATAAGTCACCAAAGAAATGTCATTTACATAAATTAAGAAACTGTAGCTTACTGCAGTGGAGAGTTACAATCTCCTTTAGAAGCTAGTTGAACCATGTAAAATAATCCAACAAAATCTGGGGGTCACAAATAAACAGATTTATGCCTACCGGTTTCATACTATTTTAACTCTATCTAACTCTTAACTCACAGTCTGATCTCTCCATCCACGGTCTCCTACGCTCTTCCAATGAACCGGTGTGCAAGCTTGAGGAACAGCACCTTATCCATCTGCTAGGGACCTTACAGCACTGATTTTAACAATTTCAGGCAATAACATCTCTTCTGTGACCATCTGATCTGCCTGTTCTTTGACAATTTCACCCCCTCTTTATTTTAACTCTGCAGTTTTGTTGCAATTCCCCCTTTTGTTTCACAACATTAATACAGTACTTCTTTAATCCATCATCTCCTGCCCTCTACCCCATTTTTTCCTTTGTCTTTCTTGCCCTCTCCCCTCTGTTCATCCTTAAAAGCCTCTCCCTCCCAACATACCCCAGTTCTGATGAAGGGTCGTGGACCTGAAACATTGACTCACTTTTCCTCTCTCCATAGATGCTGCTGGACCTGCTGAGTGTTTCCAGTGACTTCTGTTTTTGCTTGATAAACTGATTTATGCTGACTTTTCAAATATAATGGTTTTCTTGCGACAGGTTTTAGCACGATTGCTTATTCCAGATCACTTTAAAATACTTTGAAGTCCCAGCACATTTATTTTCTGGACAGATCATAGGAGCTAAATGTAAACATTTGTCTAGTGACTTTTCAAGACTAACAAATGACAGGATTATTATCAAGAAAATATCTGTGGTGAAAGAGTATTAAAACCCTTGTCAGGTTGTTATAAATCATCAATAAATTAAAGATCAGTCGATCAGGGATTAGATGTAACGGCTATTAAAATGTTTAAACGATTGAAAACATCCATCAGGCTGCATCATCCTCCCACCCCATGTCCCCTTCCACCCCACCCAGTCCATTCACACAGCTTTTTCCCTCCATGACGGCTCTGTCACTCCCCACTCTTTGCACTCTTTTGCCTGCATTTCTCCCTCCACTCTCTCAATCACAATCCAGCATGAAGTTCACCACCTGCTGGCCAGACTCCTCCCCACCCAGCCGCTGATCACTCATCTCCCCCTCCTCTCCCCCACTCTGGCTGACACGGTCAACTGGTCTCTCTCCTCAGACTCTGTTCCACTTCCACTGAAAACCGCTGTTATCACACCTCTAATCAAAAAACCCCGCCCTCAATCCCTCTAATCTCTCACACTAACGTCCCATTTCCAATTTATCCTTCCTTGTTAAAGTCCTGGAATGCATTGTTGCAGGTCAACTTTGGTCAGACCTGTCCCTCCACTCCCACTTCGCATCCCTGAAGTCTGGTTTTCACCCTGCCCGCAGCACAGAAACAGTGCTTGTCAAAGTCACAAATGACGTACTCTCTAGGGCTCCCTCTGCCTCTTCGTCCACCTAGATCTCTCTGCTGCATCCAACAGAGCCATCCTCTTCCACCGCCACTCCTCCCTCATCTACTTCAGTGGGATACCACTTGTGTGGTTCAAGTCCTACTTAACCAACTGCCTCCATTTCATCTCAGCAAATTGCTTCTTCTCCCAACTCTCAGCCCCACCCCTACCCTACCCCCACCGGTCATCTGCAGGGCCCCCCAGAGCCCCATCCTTGGCCCCTTCTTTTCGTTATCTATGCTCCCTCTTAGCAATATCATCCACACACACGGGGTAAACTTCCATGTATTATGCAGATGACACACAAATGTACTTTTCCTCATCCAGAATCGTCCATGCTCTATCAGCTTGTCTGGCAGACATCAGGGCTGGATGACTGCAAACTACCTGTAGCTGAATGTGGACAAGACACAAGTCATACTTCTTGGCTCCCATCAAAGACTTCACTCTTGCAGAGCTAAACTCCTCAACCTCCCTGGGCTTTCCCTCAGACTCACTGAACCAGTGAGAAATCTAGGTTTGACCCCCAACTGACCTTCTTCCCCCACATCCAGTCCCTGAGCAGGACCGCATTCTTCTATCTCCGCCATATTGCCTGCCTCTGACCATACATTTTCCCAAATGCAGTCAAAACTTTTGTGCAAGTGTCTGTCACCTCCCACCTGGATAATTAAAACACACTCCTCACCAGTCTCTCCAGCTCCACTATTCAAAAAACCCAGTTCATTCATGACTCTGCTGTCAACATACGTACAGGGACCAAACTCTGTATTCACATCGCACTGGCACCTGCCTCCTGCTTCTCCCATGCACCATCTGCTCCAACATTGGAGGTCATGCTTGAAGCCACTATGCTTCAAATTTGGAACACTCTCTGTCAATCCCCCTGCCTTGGTCCCACTCTCCGCTTTTTCAAGTACTGCCTTAAAACCTTCCGTTTCAACTGAGCTTACAGTCACCTCCAGCCCTCCCCCAGCACACCCCCCAGCTTCCAACCCATGGCTCAGAGTCAGGCTCGGCAATTGTTTAACAAAAACAGAAGTTGCTGGGGAAACTCAGCAGGTCAGGCAGCATCCATGGAGAAAGGAAAAAGAGTCAACATTTCGGGTCTACAACCCTTCATCAGAACTGGTCTGCAACCCTTCGCCAGTTCTGACGAAGGTTTGTAGACCCGAAACGTTGACTCTTTTTCCTTTCTCCATGGATGCTGCCTGACCTGCTGAGTTTCCCCAGCAACTTCTGTTATTGTTTCAGATTCCCAGCATCTATAGTATTTTGTGTTTTGTCGGCAATTGTTTGGCTCTCTGAGACATTACATTGTGTAATGGGCACTGTATAAGTTGTTGTTGTAAAGTAAAGCAACTGCTTTTAAAGGTGAATCTAGAGGAAGTCTGCAGAGGAGACTGCCAATTAGACAGTGTATCACACATTCATTTGTTTTCATCTAGTAGACTAGTGATACACTTAATGGAACTTCATTCAAATACTCTCTTGGGTGAAGTTTCCTTGTCTGGAAAACATTATCCAGTGACTCCAGCGTGATTGACAACTAGAGTTCAGATTTTGGGTTTGAATCTTGTAAAAAAAACTGCAAAGTTCCAGCTGTTAATGTACAAAGGTAACAAGAAACACAGATTACTACCAAGTTGAGTAAATAGTTTCTGTACAAAACTGAACACTGGGCTTCAGAATTTAAAAAAATTAAACCAAAACGCTTTGATTTCTGCTGTGCTTCTTGTGTTGGGAACAGGAAGGATTGTTGGGTCATTCAAAAATCAGCTTGTTGCTCTGATGGGAGGATGGTAAGGTAGGTATTAAGAAAGGTTTTGATTGAGAGTTTCCTTCATCTGAAACAGTTTTGTGATCTTGTACTGTGTGTTTTGGCAGTGATGTCTACAAGTCTTTATAGATCACCAATGCTTAGCTACTGGCAAAAGTACACATTACATAAAGAAAATGTTTCTGCAGGGAACGATAATCAAAGCTGTGAGATTCCAGCAAGCGCATGAATTCTCATTATTGCAGTAAAAACTTGGTTACCGTACAGACAATGTTTTTGGCCCTGCAATGGAGACACCACGAGTTGACTTTTTAGAGACCTTTCAAATATTATCATTAATGAAAGCTGTGCCTATTTTGCTTCATTTGTCTTGTAACTAGATGTTAAAGTTCCCATGACACTATTTGAAGTGTCCCGATGTGAAACACACTTTATAAATGTAATTTTGTAGTTGTTGATGAAAGTGAAAGAAGGCTATTATTTCCACAAATAAAATTAGTCATTCACTTCCTGGTTGTTTGGGGACATTGCAGTGTTCGGATTGGCTACTAAATTTCTAACAAATGCAGAGTGGTACATTTTACACTAAATCATGTGAAGCGCTTTGAGATGTGACGTGAAAGGTATTGTATCAAATGCAAGAATTATTATTCTTGTTATTATCAGCATACCTACTGTGCATTTTGTGTTAATTGAATAAACAATTGGATGAAATGTGCTACAATCCCCAATTCTGCCCTCAACACATCTGATTGTATTTTGGGCAATTATCCAACAATGAGAGATCTATAATATGAAGCTAAATGTTCTCAATCTTCTCTAGGTATTTGAGCCATATCTTGCTGATTGGGCCATTACAATTGGGTTCTTACTTTTCTCATTTAACATAACTGACTTGAGAAAATTAATAAATTGAACATATGTTCTGGCATTAATTTTACAACTGGCACAGTTCTATCAATTGTAATAATAATAATAAATATCCTTACATTTTATATAGCACTTTTCATGTCTCCTGGACATCTCAAAGCGCCTCACAGAATATACTGAAAAGTGAATTGATTGCATGTATGTGGGTGAAACGCGGCAGCTAATTGCGCACAGCAGTGTTCCACAAACAGTTGTGGATTGAAATGACCAATTTTTTTTTGAGGTATTATTATTAAGCATGTGGAGTGGAAACTTACACAAGATTTCACCCTCCCTGGCATTCAACCCCAGGTCCCTCGCTTGTAAGGCAAGTGCTCTAAGCACTGAGGTACAGGATTCCAGGATCAACATATGGTTATATAAGAGGAATATTGGAGGAGTAGTTACACAATCTGTAGCTGAATTAAAGCAAATATGATGTAGAACTGACTCACCCAAGACATCTTCATTGTTGATGCCCCTGACGCTGGGTTTACAGTTCTGGACAGATTGAGCTTTGACAGGTGATCAGCGAGATACTGACTCCTCTCAACATTTTGCTCAGTAAAATACATGATACCTCTGAATATGGAAATGGCTCATGTCTTGTCAGTTAATTGCAGTCTTTGTGCAGTCACTATAAAACCTGGACAGATTGCCTTGAAAAGGCGCACAGGCAGTGTTCTGAAACCTAACAACATATAATTTATCCCATAAATCTTGCCTAACAAATCTAATAGAATTTTTTGAAGAGGCGACTGCGAGGGTTGATGAAAGAAATACGGTGGACGTTATTTACATGGATTTCAAAAAGGCTTTTGACACAGTACCACATAAGAGATTAATTTTAAAAAATTGGAGGCCCACGGTATTAAGGGACAGTGGCAGTTTGGATTAAGAACTGGCTGAGTGACAGAAAGCAGAGGGTGGTGGTTAATGGGTGTTTCTCGAAATGGAGGGAGGTGTGCAGCGGTGTCCCCCAGGGATCGGTATTGGGACCACTGCTCTTTCTAATATATATTAATGATCTGGACTTGGGCATAGAGAGCACTATTTCCAAGTTTGCAGATGATACAAAGTTAGGTAGGGTAGTAAATAGTGAGAAGGACTATAACCAACTGCAAGCAGACATACACAGAATGGTGGAATGGGCTGACATGTGGCAGATGGATTTCAATGTGGATAAGTATGAGGTGATACACTTAGGTAGGAAAAATGATAGGTGGCAATATAGACTTGGTAGCTCGATCTTAAGGGGGGTGAACGTACAGAGAGATCTGGTGTTCAAGTAAGCAAATCATTAAAGGTAGCAGGGCAGGTAGATAAGGCAGTAAAAAAGGCATTTGGTGTACTGAGCTTTAGTAGGGGCATAGAGTATAAGAGTAGGGAGGGTTATGGTTAATCTATACAAAACACTGGTTAGGCCTCAGCTGGCGTACTGCGTCCAGTTCTGGGCACCTCACTTCAGGAAGGACATTAAGGCACTGGAAAGGGTGCAGAGGAGATTCACGAGAATGATACCAGGAATGGGGAACCTTAGCTATGAGGACAGACTGGAGAAGTTAGGACTTTTCCCATTAGAGCAGAGAAGGTTATGCGGGGACCTGATAGAAGTCTTCAAGATCACGAAAGGTTTCGACAGGCTAAATAGGGAAAAGCTGTTTCCGCTGGTAGGTGTGTCTGTGACCCGTGGTCACAGTCTTAAGATATCTACCAAAAGAAGTAGAGGGGAGGTTAGAAGAAATGTTTTTTACTCAGCGAGTTGTTCGAATTTGGAATGATCTGCCTGAAAGGGTAGTGAGGTCCGATTCGATAGCAGCTTTTAAGAGAGAACTAGATAGGTATCTGGGGAACACGGGTTTGCAGGGTTATGGGGAGAAAGCTGGTGATTGGGGGTTAATGAAAGTGACTTGCTCAGTCAAAGAGCCGGTACAGACTCGATGGGCTGAATGGCCTCCTTCTGTGCAGTAACATTCTATGTTCTATGATTTGGCTTATTTAGTCCATTATTTTACGATGGAACACGAGGAAAAATAACTTCAGCGGCTGTGCTTTATTTCTGTTTTGTATTTGTCTTTGTTTAGTCTTTCTTAAGTTACAGTGATATCGTTGGTGCCAGTTCTGAACTGCAGCAGCTATTACTCAGATAAAGTCATAATGGATTCTTGTTTAAATTGCTTCTATCCCCTCAAACATGCACCCACAAAGTAATAAATTCAGTTTGGGCAATGAACTGTGGCAATATTTCCAAAGGAATAACATGATCTGTTGCAGGGATTATAACTATTTTATTGCTGTACTTCAGTTCTAGCAACCTGTTCGCCAAACATTGCATAGAATTTGTTTCCCACAGAGCTGAACATCGCTTATTCTATACCAAATAAAACAATCCTCACTTGGAGCTGAAATGTTTCAAGCTGTTAGACTTCAAGTTTAATTTCAGGATTTAAACATTATAAATTACATTTTAATATTAAAATCAACGATCGTGTGGAATTATGGAAAACTATCTTAAATTCAGTTTCAATTTAGAAGCAGTTTCTTGAGTTACTTTAAAGGTGCTGTAGAAATTTGGGTTCCAAATTTCTTAACAGCAAGAAGATTCTTCTTGTACTTTGAGTTAGTTAATCTCAGTCAAGGCAATAATAGTAAGAGGCTACAATTAGCCTCAGTTTCCCAAGGCAGAGGAGGGCAACAGCATCCAGAGTGCTTGCCCCTGATTCACATGAATCAGGCTGTTATACGGGATTGTCTGAACATCAGTATCAGCCTCATGGTGATTCCTATGGTTGAAAAGTCTGCTGACCACTCAACGGTTGAGCTTAGACATAAAAGAATATCATTTATATAAGTTAGAGGATGATTGACAGTGTCCATGGAACCATAGTCCAACAAGAGTTGGAGCATATGGATCATTTCAGCTGTACATCCACTAACTTATAAAATTATGGCAAATCACCTTTACAATATGTCCATTACAATGTGAATTTTAAAAAAAGAGTTGCACGTGTGTGTCATGATTTACTTGGTGGACATAAAAGGAAGTATCACAAGAATCTGATTGTGACAAATAGATAATAAAACATTTAAATATACAGTACTGATAAATCTAGTGCACAAAGTATTGGGAAATAACACAAGATGTACATTATAACATCTGGGAAAATGGAATGTATAAAAGTGTTTCCACTCAGGATTCTGTCTGTGAAGTGTGATTTGTGATATTCATCAACTGGATTTTTCATGTTACTGACGACTTTTGGGTTGTGAAATTCAGGTCAAGATTTAGGATAAGTAAATCTCTAGTTGGCAAAGTGCAAAAACTGATGAAATGCTGTTTGTCTCCAGAATGTTGCGGCCTTGAGACCGGCCTCATTCCTGTAAATTGACCGCACATTCTGCAAACTGGATTTTGCAATTAACAAAACAAGCAAACCCTCATCGCAAATATTGTAAATCACACCCAATAACTCACCTGGCTCTTCACACCCACTGCCCTGTGGAAATATGTCTTCACATTACTACCCACCCCACGCACCACACTTCATAAATAATTGATTAAGGATTAGCCTGAGATTTTATCCACTGTGATTGAAACCAGAGGGCAATTAGCTCACACTTCTAGCAGGGTGCATTGCTACGTGAATGTCAATTATTTGAAATGGTCAGTTTACAGGAATGATATGCCATAGATCACAGGCCACTGATAAACACATTACAGATTTTTATTCATCTGCATTCTGCTCTGATATATAAAGCTTGCCTACTTTCTCTAACAATTATATTTCCATTGCTTGTTTCAAAGCTTTGGCAAAAAATAGTGGAGTACAGGACTATTATATTAAACATGCAATTGTCACATAATGGATTCCCTGTTGAAAACCGTTTTTTGTTGTTTACCTTTCTGTTATTTTATAGATGTAAAAGTAATAAACCTAGAGGAGAAATCTTCATTTGTGCTGCATAAGTTAAGTTTAACAAAGGTCTATTTATATATAACAAAAATACTTGGCAATAGTCATTCAAACACTTTCTTGATAAGAGATTCAAGGACAGACCCAAACCTAAGCCATGACCTTCATCTGTGTCAGTACGAAATAGCCCTTTGCAGCTGTCTGTTGTCCATCGTATCCAACCCAAGTTAACCATTCAACTGCCAGCTTAAACTGCATTCACATCCAAAGAGTATTATGGCATCTTTCACTATTTCTTGTATAAGTGGAAATAGTACAACTGATAACAATATGTCCATTACATCTTGATATGACTTAGAAAATGAGTTGATTGTCTGTATCACAATGGATTACGTGTGTCTGGTTTGAGCTTTATCAAATGCCCTCTATGACTTGTTTACTTTCGAAGGGGTCTATCACTCTCAGGGGCACCCTGTCTCTCTCTCTCTCTCTCTTTCTCTCTCTAGCCGGGAGGAAGTACACTGTTTCCTGTAGGTACAAATGACGAGCCCAGACTGACTGGGAATGAACAATTCCAAAGCAAGGATTTTGTCTCATGGCCTCACATTTATGGAAAGCGGAAAATATCAATAGCCTCCTCATTTGAGTTTAATCCAATGATAAAAGATTAAAAGAACCATCAAGGATTAAAGAAAAGTACTAAAAGAAAATAAGATAATAGGAAAAAAAACATAAGCAGCTTCAGAAGATGATTTCACAGCTCTTTCTTGAAACAATGTAAAAGAACCAGTAAACAACTTTTACACTTGCTGTACTTGCTCAGTTTTGAAATTCATTGAACTGTACAATACTGTTGAACAGGTGAAGCATTTATATTGACTGGAACAATCATCCTTTAAACCTTAAACCTGATTCAGTTCATGAGAGTATGAGGGGTGAGACATCTTACCATTTGTCACTTGACATTGTGTTTTAATTACAGTGAAACATTACAGTAAATATACTGTAAATACTTTAATCTTGCTCCCATTTTATTGTGAATAGAATTTTAGAGAGTGACCGTCGTAAAAAACCCAAGACCTTTGTTTTTCTTTTGTATAAGAATACAGCAATGATGAAATTGTCATAATGCACTTGAAAGAATATACCTAGAATTTTTAAGAAAATATTTTGGAACATGTATTGTTCCCTTACATCAAATCTATGAATGCAGTGATGAATTTCATACTTTAGGAATCTGTGGCATTCCATTGAAAATCATACATTTCATATAGGAGGACATCTCAAATAATTTCACACCATATAATGTAATGTGTAGTGACTGTCTGTTTTGTAGGCAAATAATTTATGCATCAATAGTGGCCGATTTCAACATTGGGAGAATGACTCAATTGACTTCGAACTTGAGCTGGGGGGAGCAGGGTAAAGGTGGCTGAATTTGTTACTCTGGAGACTTGATACTGTGCATTGCTCACACTGCAAATGTTGTAAATACTTGTTCACACTTTGTTGTGAATGGTATTTTGAGAATTAAGTGTCTGCAGCTCCGCCTGACTCTTCTCTGGTTAAACCAAAACTGGAAGGAGTTGCAGATGGCAAGTCAGAGTTATTATTAATTGTTGCAGTCAACTTATCCACATTTCCTCATTTTAAAATAACCTTCAGCACTTTTTTATTCTTTTTATTTTTTCCAAAATTGATTTACACTTAAATGATAATGTGATTCTGCAAGAAGTATACAGAAGGACAAGAAACATACTCCTTGCTCAATGTGCTGTTTTTCACACACAGCCTTTTTGGTGTGAATATGTGATGGAAACATAAACCAACAGCTGAATAGACTTTGTGACTATTCTTGGCTTTATCCATGTAATTTTCCAAGCTAATTTTCTATTACATAATAACAATAATAATATAATCCTTTCATTTGATATAGTGCCTTATCATGTGGTTCAGACATCTCAAAGTGCTTCACAGAATATATTGCAAAGTGGAGTGACTGTGTATTTTGTGGGCGAAACACGGCAGCCACTCGTGTACAGCGATTGATGAAATGTTAAAGCTACTAAAACCGATCACAGTAAATACTGATGCGAACAACAACAGCAACAAAATTACATTTGTAACACACCTTTTAGCGCCTTGTGACGCCCATACAACATAAAAGTTGCTATACAAATGTAATTTTGTTGTTGTTGTTGTTCATGTCGGGCCACCCAGAGAAAGTTATATGTGGTATGTACCCTCATCTCCATGTCTAGTGGTGTCAGATGGGTTCAGTCGAAGGCAATGTTGCCACTGAGTCAGAAGATTGTTGATTTCTGGGGATGGAAAGCTTGCCAGATAGCAATATGCCAAGTGATGTGGTGTCAGCTGGTTAGACTCCAACAGTCCCTCAACACATATTCTGGGGTTCCCACCTTGGACCTCACCCCCCTTTTGTCCATTTATCAAATATAAAATAACAAAAAAAACTACAGTATATCAATGCAGATATTATGATTATGTTGCTTTAGGGGTGTAAGCGATGTGCATGTCAATTGTTGGGACCTTCTAAGAGCTGAAAAAAGTTGTGGATTTAATTTTTTTTAAACACAGAAAAATTTTGTTTTCTAATATATGATTGTCACAAAACTCCAGGTATTCATGATGAAAATAAGTAAAAGCTATTGGTAAGAGGTTGTTCTCACCCAAATTTTTTTGGACATATTGTCAGCAATAGAGCTGACCTGAAGAATCATATACACACAGCAATGTGAGCTAATACAATTCAATTGGCTGCCGCATTCACCTACACATACAGTCACTTAACAGTACAGCCACAATATTTTATAGTAATTCCTATGAAATGTATTGAAACGTTTTGATAATATGGTATGGCAGTTTATCAAATGCAAGGATGATGGTGAAAAGTAAGAAAACTGAGTTTGTCTCTATTACAAAAATACAGGTATCCCTCCCCAACCGCGGCCTCGTCAACCACAAAACTCACGCATCCACGGTTTGCTAAATACGACAACCCTTGCCAACCATGGCTTAACCCTTGCTTATCAATGGGTTTTAACACTAACACTAGCGTTTAGCGCTAGGACCCAGTTACATCATCCAGCCTCAATGTCGCTTTGCGCTAGCGTTTAACGCTAGGACCCAGTTGCTATGTCGCATTCAATCAGCGACAAAGCTTCTCTCTTAGGATTATGGTAAATACAGTAACATGAATTTATTGTCGCTTCTCCGCAGCCTAGCTAGTAAGTTGGGAGTATTGGCTGCCAGGATCTGCAGATCTCTGTCTCTCTGTAAGTGTATCACAGGCTGTAGAAGTCTCTCTCTCTGTATCTCAGGCTGAAGAGGGATCTCTCTATCTCTCTCTCTCTGTGAGTGCATCTCGGACTTTAGAAAGGTCTCTCTCTCACCTCTCTATTTCATCTTATATACCCCTCCCCCCCACCCCCTCTTCTCTCCCACCTTCTCTCTATTTCACCTTCTCTTCCCCCAACACCCCCTCTCCCCCACCCCCCTTCTCTCTCACCTTTTCTCTCTCTCTCTTTTCTGTCTGTGTGTAAATCACTCAGTCAGACAGTCTCGCAGATTGCTGCAGATGCACCCAAACTTACTCCCCTTATCCCCATGTATGTTATAACTGTATGTGTTTTTTTTGTGTTTAGTTCTACGAAACGCGAACTTACCCCCCGTATCCCCATGTTTTCCATAGGGCCCTGCATTTTCCAACCGCAGTTTTACTAACCACGGAGGTTTTCAGGAACATATCCACCGCTGTTGGGGAGGGATACCTGTACAGTCAATTCACTTTACAGTATATTCTGTGAAGCGTTTTGAGACGTCTAGAAAATGTGAAAAGTGCTATATCAAATGCAAGGATTATTATTGTTATTATATCCAGACACTAAATTTGACAGTGCTTACATAGAGCTCTTTATTCCATAATTGATGTTCTTTATAAATGAACATATGATATATCTGTATCTAGTAGTCTCCACATTAATGTCACTTAATAGCTTTTCATTCACATATAGTATTGTTTAATAGTTTTCATACTTTTACCTCTTCAACTGTGCCATCAGTCACCCCCCATCCCCCACTTATCCTGCATCCTCTCTGATACCAACCCCAGCTCGGGTCCGAAACACTGACTGTCCAGTGCTTTGGGTCGTCCTCACGATGCGAAAGGCGCTATACAAATGTAATTTTGCTGTTGTTGTTTCATGTAACATATAAACATATCCAATGTTTCATTGTGTAAGATATAAAAATTGGAGAAAAAAAACTTCTATTTGGTATAATGTCTTTCATTTTGGGAGAGTGTCTCAGAGCGCTTTATGTGATTTACTGTAAAGTATAGTGACTGTGCACCTTGCAAGTGAATATTACAGCCAATCTGTGCCCAGCAATGCCACTCAATGAGCCAATGTAGTGAACATCATGTGCAAATCATTGCTGTTGATCAGATATCGCATATTTTACTGGTTGTAAAAATAATGCATTGCATACAGATGAATGTATGACTAATATGAAATCAATCTCCGTTTTGAGCGGGGTGGTCTATGAAAATAATAATAATGTATACTAATAATAATACACAGAAATATGAACTTCAAGCTTGTTATTTTTTCTCTGGTGAAAGGACAAGCTGTGGTGTTTAAAATGTGAACTACTATTCTAAAGAGCTGGCTGGTTATTAAATTTCAATATTATTGCTGGCTGAAATATTTGTTTTTCAGTAGAGTGGACTGATTCTAACAGTTTGTTCCCACCCCCACCCAATTTTTTTTTGACATATTGTACAGTGATGCCATCATCATGAAAGCATGCTTTTTACAAAATTACAAGATTACGATAATACAATTTAACACTTGGAAGTAAATAAAGTTGGGGCTCCAAATATGAATGAAGTTGCGATTTTAAAACCGTAGCTCAGACAACTTTTTAACTAAGGGCAACAGAAACAGAAATATATCTGTGAGAAAATATTTTGTTTTCTGGTTCTTTTGTTTAGAGGAATATAGGTGCTGATATTACTGTTTAAGGTACTTTTATTTCTATAAGCACTGGTTTAGCAAACAGTTTTTTCACCTCTAGTACTGTACCCTGAAACCTGAGTCTAACATAAACTGTTTCAAGGAGCATCTCCTCGTTCTCTGTACAAATTGTAAGGACCCTTATCCATGCATTCACCAACTCCTCCCTCGATTATTCCAATGCCCTCCTCAGTGCCACCACTACTCATAAAATCCAATTAACTAAAAAATTCCTTGGTTCCTACCTATCAAACTCCACACCCTCTGTCACCCCAGCCCTTGTCAGCCTCCACTAGCTTCCTATGGTAGAGCAGAACAATTTCAAGATTCTTGAACTCGTACAAATCATACCATGCTCTGGCACTTATCTGCATACCCATTGTTAAGTGCCCCAAGACACTAACACTCATGAGGGTTGCTTTAAAAATATATATTTGTTGTAAGGAACAGGGGTTCAATTTTGTGGTATCTCTTAGAGAATTTTATTTATTAAGAAATTGATTTCCAGCATCTGGGAGTACATAATTCTGACTTTGATTATGTATTATCCCAGCGCCTTGGGACGTCCTACCAATGTGACAGGCGCACCATAAATGTAATTTTGTTGCTGTTGTTATATTAACCGGGAGCAACAATCCAGCAAATCGGCATTGTGGATGACCAGCTTTCTGAACTTCCTCTCCAAAGAGAAATTAAATTAATATTCTGGTTGTCTCACTGTAGCTTCTCTCCAAACCCTTGACAGCGATGTCAAATCAACAGCCCCCAGGATTGACCATCACTGTTCTACATGAACCTACAGTCGACCATTTGATATAGTTATATTGGCTTTGCACTGGCAGTCATATAATTAAGGATATCCAAACCATACTGAGAGTTCCATATATGTATGGCACCTAAACATGGACATTTTCCTGTGTCTGAAATAGAATGGTTACTCACTCTCCAGTGAAATATGCTCTGTTTCCCTAATTCCCGAGAGTATTAGGCACAGGTTGTCGAGATTCAAGGCATAGGTACCCCAGATTGTGTGTGGAATTTTCAGAAATCTACTGCAGCTAAAACCACACAATTTGCCATTGAAAACACTGTCTGGTAAGCTTTACCACTGCTTGTCCAGCTAGGACCACCCTATCCATTAGACTTTGACCTGCAGGGTTGACAGGAACTGAGTGGGAAGAATTTCTTGCACCCAATAACCAGTGTGTCTCTTTATGCTCCGCCAATGAATCAACCTGGTTGGTCTTTTATTAATAGTGAGCTGAAGTACTGTGGACTTGTCTGGATGAGGAATTTTGTTTGGTGTGCATATTCTAAGAATAGCATGTGTCAGACACCTGGCTGACCAAGAACTAAAATAGCTCAGCCACAAGCAGACCGCATATTCACCTATTCCCAAAGAAAATTTCTAGATTGCTAAACTTTAACTCACAGATGAACAATACGTATAACAGTTCTCCTGGCGTTTTTCTTTTGATGTGGCTTGTGCACGGAATTTACCAAACAGAAACTGGTCTTCAAATACAGTAGTTTGGTTCTCTCTATTTGTAAGGAATGTCCTTTTTTGTTATATCAATTTATGGTGACCCTTAACAAAACATGTTTCACTCTTCATTTTTGCTGTGTGGGCATTTCACAAAAATGTTTAGCTGTAAAATTTGAACGTCTAAGCTGCAAATTAGCTGTAATTTAAAAAATACTTATCATGTAACACTTTTGCGGAAGGTTGCCCTACATGGCTACCAACCAGCAGCCAGTTCTAATACATGATACCAAAGAGAAAGCCAATAATGGCTAACAGACTATATTGTGTGCAAGGAGTCAACTTAAGATTTGTTTTTGGTCAGCTCAGTGTCTGAAGATGTGGAAACCAATCTCCATGCTTGAATGTATCCAAACCAAACTTAGAGTTCCTTGCATGCCACTACATGTGGAAATTCCCATGCTTGGAATGGAATGCACTCTCTTCCCGAGGTTGCACCCAACGTACCTGGGAGTATTAGGTACAGATTGGCAAGAGGCTCCATCCCAGAGTGTGCTTTGGTACTGCTGGATTTTAACCAGCTAAAACCTCATCGTTTGCCATTGAAAACACTGTCTGGTGAGCTATCCTACTAACAAAATCAGCTAAGTTCCAAAATGTGGTCATTTTGATCCTAATTTTGTGGAGGACTATATCTGAAACCGGGCGTGCGGCTTAATCAAAATAATAGATGACTTGCGCAGTAGCAGGATGACAGGATTAGAAGTAACATCTGTGGCTTAATGACCACAGCAATTGGTTCTTGATAAAAAAATATTTAACAAAGTTCCCCCTGGAACATTTATCACTGGGAATGTCCAAGTGCAGAAAATCCTACCTTTTGATGATTATCACATCACATTTTGTTTTAGGGCATTTTCAGATGGAAAACAACTCTTTCACAGAGTTTTCTCCAATGGAACGTTTTTCAACACCACTGAGTAGAATACGATTTTTGAGGGGATTTGTTTATACAATAATACATAATAATTCTTGAATTTAACTTGTTTCAAGTACAGATCTGATACTTGTAACACCTGCACCAGTTACATGCTAGTACATTGGACTATAATTTGTGGGATATCACTTTCCACAAATTGGCTGCCGTATTTGTGTACAAATACACAAATCACTGCACTTCACAATAAAATCCTGCAAATTACTTTGAGACATCGCAATGATGTGATGAGGTGCTATATCAAATTCAGGGATTATTATATAGCTTAGGTGTTCATACGGGTTTGGTGTGCTTTATTCATTTTTTTGCTATACGAGATAATTTTGCAGAATTGTTTGATCTTATCAGGCAACAGGAGTTCTACAAGTAAAGACCATAGTGTATAATGCCATTTTTCTACTGCATTAACCAGCATCTGAACTCAGCCTTCAGAATATAATAATCCATGCATTTGATATAGCACGTTTCATGTCTTCTAGACGTCTCATATATCTGTCTCCTGCACCAATTTAACATTTGTATTACATGCCATCGATTCAGCACTCACTCAAGAGTAAAACTGCTGCATTAAGTATCCGATTAATTAGAATGTAAGTGTTTTACATGTGTTGAACACATCTTCAATAAGAGTTTGGTTTGCCAGAACTCCCAGAGGCTCTGCCCCCGCCTGGGAGCTACAAATGGATCTGAATTCAGAGATAAAACATTAATTCCTTTGAAGAGTCTCTCATGCACTGTAAATCCAGGACCTTTTTTCTATACAGTACAGTATTTATTTATTCAGTGTAAGTTTGAGCATCTCTGGTTTTAAACATTTGCATTAACTTTCCAAACATTGGCATTTTAGGACTTTTCCCTTGTTTTTTCTCCAGCGGGGGTGGTTCACTTTCAAGTTGTTTTACTTCTATTTTTAAAAACGGATGGACTTTGATACCCCATTCATCCCCAAACCACTGCCAATGCTGTTTCACAACTGTAATTTTTTTATGCTCAATTCATTTCCACAGTAAAGCCATCAGGCATGAACAGATAACGAGTTTTCATTTTAATGTCTCTTCCAAAGGACGACACCTCCAACAATGAATGCAATGCTTCCCCAACACTCTCTTGTTGTGTCAGCCTTGCCTGTGAGCTGAATTCCCAATGTGAGTCCATAACTCACAACTTCTGGCCCTGAGGCAAGAATGCCACCTAAAGAACTAGCCTGGGGGAGATGTCCGCGAGGTTCCTTACTGGATACTTATTTTATGAAGATTTCCTTGTTTGAGGAACCATTTGTGCTGCTGATTTCTTGGCAAGCAAGGAAACCTCCATTTTAATTCCCATTGTCAAATAAATAATATATATTGCAACAATGTCAAACCACATTCATTGCTTGCTTTTCCATTTGTTCCTCCACAATATTATGATCTTGCTCAGCTCTGAACATGAGAGATTTCAATCTTATTCCATGTTTATACACAATACAAAGATCCAGCTCCATGGTTGTACCCATATTACATTTCCAGGTTCAGTAATGCTGCTGCCATTTAACCCGATCAAATAATTCCCATGGGTTCTGTGGGAAATTACATGAGTATCTAATCTATAAACTTTATTGAAAGATTACTGCACTTTAAAACTCCAAAGTATAAAAACTTTATACTGAAGGATAGATGTGACTATAACGACTACTGTAGAATGTGAGAGCCATCTCTTCAGCTAGTACAAGCATGCAATAAACCACAGTAAATTCATTATTTTATGAAAATATGCTTGAAATACTCAATTAAAAATGAATGAAACATTTTGCTGCTGGGTTAATCTCTGTAGATGTGATCAATAAAATCTATTTTATTTGTATAAAAATTTAGAATTTATGTCAAGCACTTTGCGGTGCAGTAATTTAGTTCTGAATGATTGTGTTTTCTTGTGAATGACAGTCTCCTAAGTAGTCAAGCATGTTTAACTGTGACTACAAGAGCTGAGTAACCACAAGGCTGCTGTAATAGCAGTGCCTTCTGCATGTCAGAGCTCCCTTTGCTCTTGTTTTTCTTATGACTTAGCAACTTGGCAGCAGAAGAACAGCCAGCTTCCACTTATCCCTTCAGGCAGGAAGAGTCTAGCAGCCTGCCGAGGAGCCAGACTGACTGCACAGCAAAGCCAGCCGCACTGGAGATAAGTAAATGTACACAGCTTCGACATAAATTACCACAGCCTCCTACAGCAGGACACTGACCAGGGCCAGCTGATAAAAGGACAAATGATGACAAGCTATGCCTCCCTGACTTTTACATACAGATTGCGCAGCTCTGACACACAAGTGAAGACCTGTTGGAGCCACCATTTCCTTAAAAACAGTTATGTCCCTGATACCTTAAACTGTATGTGCTTTGTTAAACAAAATCGTTATTTAAAGACTCTAAACCGACCCTCTTGAAGCAGAAAATGGCAGAAACGTCCTATAAACATTTTATTTTTGCTTTATTGCAATCAGAAGAATGACGGTTCACAAGTAAAGGTGACCTACAGTGATTAATGAGTGCAGAAATCTATTGGTAACAAGCAGTGAGTCATAAACTACCAGTGGATTCCCCATTTGGAAAGTATGTTGCCCTGCTGGCAACACTCAGTCATTATATTAGAATAACCAAATGTCTCAAAGTGCTTCACAGGATTTTAAGAATTGTAATCCTTGACATACCACCTTATAACATCAGTAAGACCTTTCATAGCGCTTCACAAAAAGTACTGTAAAGTTGGCGTGACTGTGAGTCAATGCGTCCAGCCAATGTCTCACAAACAGCCATGGCGTGAGTGACCAATTTTATTATTGTCAAAGGTAGTGACTGTATACTTGTTGGATCTACTTCAAGCTCCTCACACTCGTGTTCAAATCCCTTCACTCTCTGGCACCTCCGTACCTCTCCAACCTCCTCACTCCCCAATCCATCACCCAGCACTTCCACTTGG
The DNA here is from genome assembly GCA_035084275.1 of Hydrolagus colliei. Classification (NCBI taxonomy): domain Eukaryota; kingdom Metazoa; phylum Chordata; class Chondrichthyes; order Chimaeriformes; family Chimaeridae; genus Hydrolagus; species Hydrolagus colliei. Next base: position 89,119,434 of record CM068743.1, read on the forward strand.
CTGGTGCCAGACCCCTGCCCATCCCGTGCACCCTCCGCTCCACCATCGGAGGTCGTGCTTGCAGCTGCTACACCCCGAAACTCTGGAATACTCTCCGTCAATCCCTCCACCTTGCCCCCTCTCTCCCCTTTGACAAGTTCCATCTGAAAACCTTCCTGTTCCACTGTGCTTACACACAGTAACCCCCACCCTGACATTGTTAAGTGCTCTGAGTTGCTATCCTGCATGGAGGGTGCTATATAAATGCAAATAGTTGTTGTTACTGTTGAACGTAGCAGCCAATCCTCACACAACGATGACCCACAAACTGCCACGTAGTGAATGACTTATTTTATCTTAGGGATTGTTGGCCAGTACAGAAACTCCCTTCTCTTCTTGAGTAGTCTCATGGGATTTTTAATATCCACCAGATCAGGCAGATGGGGCCTCAGTTTAATGTTTCATCTGAAGGCCAGCACCTCTGACAATGCATACTCCCACCACCGCTTTGGATTTTAGACTATATGAGCTCAAGTTGGACAACCTTCCAACTCAGAGGCGAAAGCACTACCACTAAGCCAGGCTGATACTGTTCCCCCGATACTGCATCAGTGTGTCAGCCTAGACTGTCAGCTCAAAGTTCAGACATGGAATTTTGTTAATGACATTCTATTGGTGAACTTAATCTTCCCCATCAGGTACTCTCAGCCGTTATTCGTGAACCCTTTCGCAGATTAGTGAATACTTTTGTTTTTTTCTCATTTAAATTGATTGGATAACACAAGTAAATGCTGGGATGACATTTGTGGTGCTTCATAAGCAGTTTGGTGTGACAAAAACAACAACAACAACAACAACTTGAATTTATATAGAGCCCTTCATGCGGAGTGATGTAATCTACAGCTGTCCTGAGAGCGTGTCAGACATCAAGTCCTGGATAAGAGCCAACAGTTGAATTCAGCAAGACCGAGGCCCTCCGATTTGCTCATGCCAGTGCCTCCGCATCTCAGGCACTGGTAGTGTCAGTATCCACAGATGCACACTCCACCTCACCAAGCCAGTCAGGAACCTTGTTCAACCCTCAACTGTCCTTTCTCCCCCACATCCATACCATGACCAGTTCTGCCTTCTCCCACCTCCTCGACATTGCTGAACTCCGCTATGGCCTTATGAATCTGTCTGCTCCCCCCGTTCAGCAGGATTCGGTCTGCTCCCTAACCAGCCAGTCTCACCATCAGCCTCTCTGCCTCACCCTCTGGAAATCCATCAGTTCAGGTCCTAATCCCTGAATATTCAGCGCCTTAGGAAGTCCTGCTGGAGTGAAAGGCGCTTTACAAATTACATTTTATATTGTATCAAATACATAATTAAAGGTCCCTTTATTTCCAGACATTCCTTAAATAAAAGCCAGACAATTAAATACTCCTCACCCCCACTCTGGACAGATCAACACTAGCTACATTTATATAGCACTTTTCACATTGGGAGGATGTCTCGAAACACTGAACACTGCTGGCTGGGCGCCCGAACTGGGGTGGATGGATTCATCCTGTTAACACATGGCCACAGTCGTGGAGCTGAGGCCGTCTGAACGACTTTAAATTCAATCCTGTTTGCAGGGTTTCAGTGCCGTTTCACAGTTAAGCACCATTCAGGTCACAGGAGGGCAGGAGTTGGGAATTATTTGTCTAACTGCCTCACCATATAATTTATTATAGAGTTGAGAATCAAGAACAATGCTAATTTCTGATTTGGTTAAAAATTTACTTCTCCAAATCCAAAGCTGACATCCAAGCACCAAGGCTACTTTGACTGCTAGTTCGCTAAGAAGCAGATCAGCAGGATCTTGAGAGCACCTTAATCTATCTCACTGCTCTGAGTGGATTGTCAGAAATCACCACCTACCCAGGTAACCGTGCTAGGAACCTCATTCACCTTTGCCCCTGAACCATCAAGGATAGATACATATCTGGCACTGGGGAAAAATGGACATTTGTTTATTAAACCATGGGGGTGAGATGGTTACTGAGTAAATCGCAACAAGGGTAGCAGGGTAGCCTCTCAGAGCACTATAACCCTTATAATAATAATAATTATTGGTATTATTATTATTAATAATCATTGCATTTGATATAGTGCCTTAGCAAATTTTGGAGACGTTTCAAAGTGCTTTTGAGAATAATGTGAATAGACGATATACTTTGGTCCTCTCCCTTGTTCAGCGTCTTGTGACATCCTCCCGACATAGATTCATAGATTCATAGATTCGTAGAATTTTACGGCACAAAAGGAGGCCATTTGGCCCATCTAGTCTGTGCCGGCTCTTTGCAAAGAGCGATTCAATCCCACTGCCCTGCCCGCTCCCCATAGCCTAATAGACCTGTTCTCCCTAAATAAAGATCTAATTCCCTTTTAAAAGTTGTTATCGAATCAGCCTCCACCACCTTTTCAGGCAATGCATTCCAGATTCGAACAACTCGCTGAGTGAAAAAATTTCTCCTCAGCTCCCCTCTACTTCGCCTTGAAACTATTTTAAATCTGTGACCACGAGTCACAGATTCACCCATGAGTGGAAATAGTTTTTCTCTATTTGCCCTGTCGAAACCCCTCATGATCTTATAAACCTCTATTAGGTCTCCCCTCAATCTTCTCTGCTCCAGAGAGAATAACCCTAGCCTATCTAGCCTCTCCTCATAGCTGAAGTCCCTCAATCCTGGCACCATCCTAGTAAATCTTCGCTGCACACTTTCCAATGCCTTCACATCCTTTCTGTAGTGTGGTGACCAGAATTGAACACAGTATTCCAGCTGAGGCCACACCAAAGTCCTATAGAGGTTAGTCAGCACTTCCTGACTTTTGTACTCTATATCCCTATTTATAAAGTCTAGTATCCCATATGCCTTCTTAACAGCCTTGTCTACCTGTCCTGCCACCTTCAACGAGTCACTAACACAAATCCCCAGGTCTCTCTGTTCTTTCACACCATTTAAAATTGTACTATCTAGCCTATATTGCCTCCCTTCATTTCTTCTCCCAAAATGCATCACCTCACACTTCTCTGCATTAAACTTCATCTGCCATGTGTCTGCCCACTTTACTAATTTGTCTATATCCTCTTGCAGATGGCTACTATCCTCCTCACTATTTACTATTCTCCCTAACTTAGTGTCATCTGCAAACTTGGAAACTGTACTCCGTACACCCAAGTCCAGATCATTGATGTAGATTACAAACAGCAATGGTCCCAAAACTGATCCCTGTGGCACACCACTGCTCACTTCCCTCCAATCTGAAAAACAGCCGCTCACTACAACTCTCTGCTTTCTGTCTCGCAGCCAGTTGTGGATCCACGCTGCCACTGTCCCTTTTATGCCATGGGCCTTTAATTTCATAATAAGTCTCTCATGTGGCACTTTATCAAATGCCTTTTGAAAGTCCATGTAAACTACATCAACTGCGCTACCATTATCCACCCATTCCGTTACCTCATCAAAAAATTCTATCAGATTTGTAAGGCAAGATTTGCCTTTAACAAATCCATGTTGACTGTCCTTTATTAGCCTATATCCTTCTAAGTGAAGATCTACCTTGTCCCTGATTATGGACTCTGGAAGTTTGCCCACTACCGACGTTAGACTGACTGGTCTGTAGTTACCAGGCTTGTCCTTCTGCCCCTTTTTATACAAGGGAGTAACATTAGCTATCCTCCAGTCCTCTGGCATGACCCCTGTGTCCAAGGAAGATTGAAAGATCGTGGCCAGAGTCCCTGCTATTTGCTCCCGTGCCTCACTTAGTAACCTAGGGTGCATCCCATCCGGACCAGGTGACTTATCCACCTTGAGCAACGTCAACCTTTTTAGAACTTCCTCTCTGGTTATAATTATTCTATCCATTTCTCCTACCCTCTCCTCTAATACCATGGCATTGGCTGTATCCTTTTCTTTTGTGAAGACAGAGGCGAAGTACTCATTCAATACATCAGCCATGCCCTCTGCCTCCACAATGAGATTTCCTCCTAGGTCCCTAATTGGCCCCACCCTATCCTTGACCAACCTTTTACTCTTAATATGTTGGTAAAAAACCTTAGGGTTCCCCTTAATCTTACTCGCTAATTGTTTTTCATGCAGTCTCTTTGCCCCTCTAACTTCCTTTTTTAGTTCTATCCTACACTTCCTGTATTCTGCTTGGTTCCCTTCTGAATTTTGAGCCTGACAGTTATCATAAGCCTCTTTTTTTTGTTTTATTTTGGCCCCGATTTCCTTAGTCATCCAGGGAGGTTTGGATGCCTTACATTTCACCTTTGTGGGGATGCTTTTGACCTGTGCCTGAACTATCTCCTCTTTGAACGCTGCCCACTGCTCGTTAGTTGTCTTACCTGCCAATTTTTCTTTCCAATCCACCTTGGCTAGGTCCCACCTCAACTCATTAAAATTAGCCCTTTTCCAGTTGAGTGTCCTCACCTGTGATCGTTCCTTATCCCTTTCCATAATTATTCTGAATCTAACGATATTGTGGTCACTATTCCCTAGATGCTCACCTACAGAAATCTGTTGAACTTGCCCTACCTCATTTCCCAAAACTAGATCCAGCAATGCTTCTTTCCTCGTTGGACTGGAAACATACTGATCAAGAAAGTTGTCCTGCACACACTTCAGGAATTCTTCTCCCTCCTTGCCCTTTACTCTACTATTCTGACAGTCTATGTTGGGATAGTTGAAGTCACCCATTATCACTACTCTATTAGCTCTGCATTTCTCCGTGATACGCTTGCAGATCTGCTTGTCTATCTCCTCCCCACTATTTGGTGGTCTATAGTATACCCCTAACAGTGTAACTGCACCTTTTTTATTCCTCATTTCTAACCAGATAGATTCGGTTTTTAGTCCTTCTTCCACCTCGTTCCTTTCTAAGGCAGTCACTGAGTCCTTAACTAAAATTGCCACCCCGCCCCCTTTTCTCCCTTCTCTATCCCTCCTGAATACATTATAACCAGGAATGTTCAACTCCCATTCCTGCCCATGCTGGAGCCAAGTCTCTGTTACTGCTATAACATCATATCGCCTCGCAGCAACCTGAGCCTGCAGCTCACCAATTTTATTTCTCAAACTTCGGGCATTTACATACATGCACTCTAAGGCACAAATTACTTCCTCTGCACTTTTCTCCCGTCTTACCCTTACCCCTGTCCTCTTTGTTACCCCTCCCGTATCTGAACTACTGTTCAGTTTCCCACCCTCACCCCCCGGGATTAGTTTAAAGCCCCCCCCCCACAAAACTCGACAACCTCCCTGCAAGGAGATTGGTTCCAGCCCTGTTCAGGTGTAACCCATCCATTTTGTACAGGTTCCACCTACCCCAGAATTGGTCCCAATGGTCTAGGAACCAGAAACCCTCCTTCCTACACCACTTTTCCAGCCATGCATTGATGTGCCTTATTCTAGCATTCTGGAACTGGCTTGCTCGAGGCACTGGAAGCAACCCAGAGATCACCACTCTCGAAGTTCCACTTTTCAGTTTACTCCCTAGTCTCTGGTACTCTCCCTGGAGCATCTCAGGTCTTTTCCTCTCAACTTCATGGGTCCCAACATGGACCACCACAAGTGGATTTTCCCCTTCCCCTAGCATGAAAGGCACTCTATAAATGTAATGTTGTTGTTGTATACTTTGTGGGCAAAACACAGCAGCCAATTGCACATAGCAGTATCTCATAAACAATCATGACCCAATCTTTTCAATTGTTATATTTTTTGAAGGGATTATTACCCCCAGGAAAGCAATCCACCAGTTGACTAACAACTAGCTACAGTACTTACTGCTAGGTAAACGGAAGTGCGTGGAGTTAAAAACTTGGTGAACATTTCATTGTGCCTGGGAATCGCACCCAGAACCTCTCATTTACAAGGCGAGTGCTCTAATCAATATCCCTCAGAACTCCACTTGAAACTCATAGTTTAGGCTGACGCTCCAATTGAGTGCTGGGGGGGTGGGGGGCACTACAATGTTGGAGGTGCCATGTTTCAGATGAGGCATTAAACCGAGCTTCTTTCTGCCTGTTTAAATGAACATTAAAAATTCCATGATACTATTTGAAAAGGGAAGGGTATTTCTCCAGATGTTCTGTCCAACAATCGCCCCAGATAAATTTAATCTGGGGGATTGGGATGTCCTATCAACGTGAAAGGCATGAAAGGCGCTATATAAATGTAAATTTTGATTGATTGATTCCCTTCATGGCTGTTTGTGGGATGCTGTGAGTACATGCAAATTCCTACAAAATATGCAGTCACTATATGAAGTATATCTGTCAAGCTTTTTGAGATGTCCTGCGGAAGATGTTCTATTAAAAGCAAGGATTATTATTATTATTATTATTATTATTATTTGATCAGAGAAACTTTTAGAGATCTGATTTTAAATGAAAAGACTTTTCTCACACTTCCAGTCTCAATGTATCACTCTTATCCCATTGTTCCAAGTAATGCAAATATATAGCAAATCCAGCAGAACATCCTAAATTGGGTAAATTGAAAGACAACATGAGTTGTGACTATTTTCGCATCAAACCACTCGAACTTCCAAACTTCCTGAGGCAGGATACCCTCAGATCCTGTTCTCACAGTGATTGTATTCCTAATGGGGAAGAGGAGATGCCTTGCAGTTTTATCACAGATTTAGACCTCCCCTTCCCCACTGTGCTTAAACTTGAATTATAATAATAATAATCCTTACATTTGTTATAACGTTTCAAATTGTGACAATGTCTCAAAGCACTTCATAAGTTTTACTCCAAGGTGTATTATTTAGCATGTAATTACCTTGGGATAACTGTGACATGAAAGGTGCCAAATAAATGTAACTTTATATTTTATTAGTAAGCAACCACAACAGCAAATTTGCACAAAACAATGCCTCACAAACAGCTAATTTTATCTGGGCGATTGTTTGCTAGGACACTGTGAGAAACTTCCTTGTCTTTTCAAATCTTGAATGTTCATCTGGACAAATAGGACTTTAGTTTATCGTTTCATACAACGAACAGCACTTCTTAACAGTGCAGTACTGAACTGAGCCCAGCACCGATTTGGGGTGTCAGGCCCTAGGTTGGGAGTTCAAATCCCCATGTGGATTTGAACCCACAACCTTCTGACGAAGAGGTTAGCATGCTACCAAATGAGCCAGGCTGACTTATTGCATTTCAAGTTTCTTTCTGCAGAATGGAGAAGGATTGGTCCCATCTGTTTTTAGATAATTGATGGAACTTGAAGATTTGAGACTTTAGAATGATATAGTGTTTCTGTCCTTGGACTAAAGGAGCTATAACTGTTATCCTCAGAAAGATCTCCTAGCTTCTCAATTTCCACTTCTCCCACATATAGAATTGCACTACATAACTCCGTTAAAAAATGTCTTGCCCCAAGGGTAGATTCCATGAATGATTTACTCTTCACTCCCATGACAGTAACAGCATTGATAATATACATCCCCTACATGCTGCTTAATGATTTGAAAACTAGGTCACAAGCGTTATGCTGAAGTTGGGTGGTGGTGGGGCGGGTGGTGGGGGGGGGGGAGGGTGTTCACAAGCTGATGTCAATTAGATATTAACACTTGATACGATGGGTTACACCTGGTATTAGAAATTAAAACTGGGAAGTCAAACCCCGATATTAGATATTAACATTCTAGGAGACAGTGCAAGATTTATTTTCTCGTCAGTAGACTTACTAGTCTTGGCGGAAAATACTCACAATGGGAAGTTGCCATTCTAACCTTTCATGACCAAGGTCAGTACAGTTATGGACCAGCATAGAATAAGACCGGATGACATTGTATTCACAAATCTTATCAGTTTTGTCTTCCTTTGGAAAAAAACCAGATTGGTAATAAAAAATTGACATGTTCTATATTGTGATGTAAAGTAATTTATGATATTAACTGCCCTGAGTAGATTTTAAATCCCCTTTATTCCCACCACCTGTTCAGGTGGACTTTAAAGATCCCATGACACAGCCTGAAAAGAGAAAGGAGTTTCTCTCGGTGTCCTGGTCCATAATTCCTCAGATAAAATTGGACAAAGGAGTAAAGGTTGGAAAAAGGAGCAAAATTTTGTTATCAAAATTGATTAAAAAGAAACATCTGGTAAGGAAAGCAACCATCCTGTGTGTTTATTTTGTTACTGTCAGACAGAAATGCCACAGACTTTCACATCAATTAAATTATATGCAGAATACATTGTTTCCTGGCACAATGTATTATGTATTCATGTTACATATTAAATACTTGGGATTATGAACGAATACTTTTTGCTGTAGTTTAACCTTTTTTTTAGTTGCACCAAGATAGCACCAAGGTTTAGAGTCTCACAGGATAATTAACAACTGGAACAAATTTTCAGCAAGTGAGGATAAAACACTGGACTCATTTAGAAAACAGTTTAATGTTATGATAGGAAGATTTTAGAGTGGGTGTTCAGTAAGATGGGATCAAATCTACCGAAGAGACTGTTTTATCCAAAGCAATTTTGTGTTCTCACTGTTTATCCATTCTCAGCACATTGAAGATACCTGATCAAACACAACCCAGCAAAAAGAAACATCATTGCAGTAACATTCACGTGCGTTGTTTGTTTTCACAGACTTCAGGTGGAGGATAAATTTCATTTCTAAATTAAATTCCAATGGACAGATGTATATGTTTTATAATTCCAATTTTGATTTAAATGTTAAAAGGCATTTTCAAATTGTATGTGGAACATGACTCTGTCCATGTGGGATGTGTCAGAACTAAAATTCCATTAGAAGTGCACATCATCAAAGTCGCTACACTCAGCGGAATGAGGAATTTTTGGCCAAATTGTTTGAAGAGTGTATTGCAGCCCATTTGCTATGAGGGATAGTCTAGTTTTTGGCACAGATGAGAAAATGTAGTTTTGACCTTTCACAGCTGACATTTACCATCACATAACCTATGCCATCTGCTGTACAGTTACAGCAAATAGTCAGATTCACTAATTATGGGTTCCCTAATTTAGTTTCACCAAGGGGTGTTGTTGTTGTAAAAAGACAGAATTGTTCTGCCTAATCTGGTTTTCAAAACATTCACTAAAGTTTTACAAATTTCATCTTATCCAGTTGTGGATTACAAATGGCATTTATATTTTTAGGTCTTACATAAGAGTTTGTGGTCTGTCGCTGAATCACCAAAAATCTGGACAGACATGAGAGAGAACACTTTGCAAACTGACACTTCCTTTCAACCCATATTTTCTAATGCCAAAATGATCTCTGTGGCCTACAGACCAAAGAAAAACATGTGGTCCAACTTTGTGAATTAACAAATGGTATGTTTATGGGATAATCATCGGTAAATACAAAATCCATGGTCCCTTGTCCAGTACACTACTTTAATTGCGCTCATAGTTTTTGCTGATATTTTGGTGTGAAGTGTATCGTCGGAGGTTCTGTCCTTCAGATGAGATGATAAACCGAGATCCTGTCTACCTGTTCCACCTGAATGTCATGTCCAACAATACAACACACCCCCAGCTCTGCATTGAAGCATCATCTTAGGCTATGTGATTCTATATCCCAACGTGAGGTTTGAACACAATATCTTCTCACTCAGAGGCAAGACTGCTACCACTGCACCAGGCTGACATACTTGCCAAACGCATGGATTATCATTATTATTATTATTATCCACCCTCTTCACCCACTCCTTTCCTAGCTCGGGTGCCCAGCCAGCTGTGCTAGGTGTTTTGAAACACCTTCCCAACATGACAGATGCTAAAACATACATGTAACTTGTATTAAGTGGTGGGGAATGATTCAGCGTAGTCTATTTCTACTGTTACTGCCAAAAGAAAGATCGAGTTACCACTGGTGAAAACAATGGTTCCGTTTGCTGTCAGTGGCTGAATTTAGCTCCTAACTTGTTTTGAAATATTTTGCATTCGTTTTTGCCTTGCAGAATGTATGTTGTGTGGATATGATTCACAAGGATAAGTCTGCTGGTAACTAGTAGTGTATTGAGCATTAATTCATGACTATACAAATGTGATTGTGGAGTTCCTGTAGCTCAGTGGTTAGAGCACTCGCCTTACAAGCGTGAGACCTGTGTTCGAATCCAGGCAGATCAGGTCAAAACCATGGGCAAGTTTCCTTACTTCACATACCTAATAATAATCCGTCCCAAAAAAGACATAATAATAAAAATTGGTAATTTTAGTTCACGTCTGTTTGTAGGACACCGCCGTAAGCAATTGGCTGCTGCATTTCGCCCACAAATATACAGTCAATTCACTTTACAATATATTCTGTGAAGTGTTTTGAGATGTCGATAAGATGTGAAAAGCGCTATATCAAATGCAATTATTATTATACTATTATTATTATGTTGTTGTTGTCTAGCACAGATTAGCACAGCATAGATTATATTATAATAATTGCTTTTGAAAAAGCCCTTGTGTATATTTCATTTGTTTTACCATTAAACTTATTAAATATTATAGAATGAAATGTATTGATAGAATTTTTTACAATACTGTGTGGAAGTAACTTTTGAGGTCCTAGCACTGACCAGTAATTTTATATTTGAGGTGGACAATTTTCATTTTGTAAATTAGGCCTGCATTGGGCCTCAAGTATCGTGTCAGAAATTTATTTTACTTGAATTGACCTGCAGAGGAGAAACACATTTTGTTTCTCAGCCAAAAATTAACCTTTTATCCTTCAGCTTAAAGGCCTTAGGCATTGGTCTATGAGATTGACAAGAGTTTATTTATGTTTATTTATTTTCAACAATGAAATTATGTCCCACACCTCAATAAGTTAAGTGACCAATAAGCTACTAATTCACCTTCACAATAATAATAATTCCTGTATTTGACATATCATGCCATTGGAACAGCTAAAAATGCTTCACCTGATACACTGAAAAAATCAATCACTATCTATCTGCAGGTGAACGTAACCAATTTTGTGTTCACAAATACAGAAATGACTCATAGATAGCCAATGCAAAGAAAAGGGAGTTTCTCCCGATGTCTTGGCCAATCTTGAACTTCAGTAGAGATTCCCACTCAATACTTGTGCATTTGGAAATATCTCAATCAAATCCAAGGCCATTCAGTTATTGAGCATAATAATAATAATCCTTGCATTTGTTATGGGGCCTTATCACATCTTTGAGACATCTCAAAGCACTTCACAAAACATATTGTAAAGTGAATTGACTGTATATTTTGTGGGCAAAAGGCCCACAAAATATGAAAAGCAATTTTACACAATATATAGAAATCACACATGGATACCAATATTTATTGCTCGATTGCTTGTTTTATAGCTTATATAATGTTCCTTGTCCTCTTTTAAAGCAAATGGATTCCAAAGTCTTGTACAAAGTCACAATTAATAATTCCTACATTTATGGATTATTCGGCTCATCCAAGCACGACATCACCATCACGAAGATTCATTTGAAAGCACAAAATTAATTTCCTCCATTAAAAACACTGTAATATACAGTTAGAATTCTGACCTCTGTGGGCCCTATTGAGAGTTACAATTTTGAAAACCTTGTTATCTGGAAACTCACTTTCACTGGAGTTGAAAGTATTCCAAATTAAATGCTATAGAACACAAGTAAATCCTAGTGCAAACTCAATGCCTGTTTTTACTATCTCAGAAAAGCTCTGCTTGACTGGGGAAGCCTTCAACTCTGATGGCTTTTAACAGCAGTCATTAAATTGCCATGTTCAACTCTTGCCGCGTGAAGACATCACAAAGAAACGCCATTGCTAATTTGTACTGTTTTGCCCATTGCTCAACATTTTTGAATAGAGGATTGTAGACATCCTGGCTTGGTCAGTAGGTTAGTAGCATTCTCACATCTGAATCAGAAGATTATGAATTGAAGTCACATGTTATCTAGTTTGACACTCCAATGTAGTGGTAGAAAGCACTGTTTTTTTGAGGTCCTATCTTGCACATTGAGGAACTTCTTGCTCTGTTTATGTTGATGTTGAAGATCCCATGGCATTATTTGAAAGGAACATGGTGTTTTTCTTAGTGTCTTAAACCAACATTGTTTTGCTTCATGGTCGTCTGTGCGACATTGTTGTGTGCAAATTGGCTGCTGTGTTTTCCTACAAATACAAAGTCACTACATTTTACAACAACAATTTGCATTTGCAGCGCCCTTCACATCAGGTAGTGTCCGAGAATGCTTGAAAGCTTTCACAGTCTCAATGGACCAAGATTGCCTCGATATCTGTTGATTTAACAGTTAAAATCTTTATGATGCAACAACTTTAAACAAGTTGAAATGCTAAATGAACGTGGATGTTTTTTCAGAGGTCCTATCCGCACCAGCTTTCCTTCCTTACAGAAACTTTGTGACATGCTTTGAGACATTGCAGGAGCTATATCAAATGCAGTAGTTTGCTTATTTATATTTTTGTTCAACAGTTACAAAGAATATTTCTGGCAGGTAAATTGTGAAAAATCTGCAGATTATGATTTTTCTGCTTAAAAAAGTAATTGTTCTAATTAATAATATTGCTTCAGTTAATGCTCCTATTTCTTGCAATTGTAAGAGATTGATAATGCTTACTGTCTCAAATGGAATGTAAAAACATATGGTCTGTGTAATTTCTGGCAGTAGAAATGTGTAGCACTTTTTGCTATTAAGGTTTTAAACTGGAGGCAGCCAGACCTAGTGAGATGAGAGACACTTGGTGAATGAGAAAATCCAGAATGCATGGTTGAAGAAGTTATTATGCAACATCCAAAAGGCATGAGATTTCAAGAATAGGAAAACTGTAAAGCTCCACTTTGGGATCGCGCTATATTGTACGTTCTACATTTAGATTATTTTGCTACTTTTACTCCTGTTTGCTCCCTACCTGATTGTGCAGGTTTGTTTCCTTCTTCACTAATGACTGTTTGAAATGTTAGTTCATCTTCGACCAACAGGAGGTGTACTTCTGCAGGCTGGCAGTGTTGTGATTAGCTTTTCCTTGTTCTAAAGTGGTGTGTTTTGTTATTTCAGAAAGTGATGCATCTTAACAATCTGGCTAAGAACTGGCGAAGCTCATTCAAAAGTCTGCAGTATCCAAGAGTGAGGTAAGTCTGGGATTTGAACTCGGGTCCTTTGAGTACAAGTCCAGCAATGCAGATGCAATAGTTATAGCTTCCGGGCTGCCCTTTTCACAGAACATTTTCTTTGGACATTTACACATTTACTTAAACTTAATTGCTGCAGAATTGTATAAAGTTATTTGGGATCAATAGGAAGTTAAATAAAAATAACAGTAATATTTAATTTGACACAGAACCTATTCACACCATCGAAAAATCTCGATACTGTGACATGTGATGATCTGTGTGTTTGTAGGTGGAATGGATTGAAAATGTGAAAGCGTGCATGTCCATTTAAAATATCCATGTTCATTTTGCATTTCAACTTGTGTAAAGTTATTGCATCACAAAGATTTAGGCCACAAAATCAACAGATATCTAGCCCATTGAGACTCTCAGAGCAGTGTGTTCAGTCAATTGCACTCCAATGACATATCCCCATACCCCTTCAATCCTCTGTGTTTCTTATATTCATTTCCTCCAATGTGGAATCCTGTAGCTCAGTGGTTAGAGCATTCACATTGCAAGCAAAAGACCTGGGTTCAATTCCAGGCAGGACAAAACCTTGGGCAAGTTCCCTTACTCCACATGCCTGATATTATTCCCTCAAAAATCAATCAATAATAATTTGGTCATTTAAATCCAGACTGTTTGTGGGACACTGCTGTGCACAATAGGCTGCCATGTTTAACCCACAAATATACAGTCAATTCATTTTACAGTACCAATATATTCTGTGAAATGCTTTGAGATGTCTAGAAGACGTGAAAAGCGCTAAATCAAATGCAAAGATTATTATTATTGTTATTAATGGTTTGTGAAGCCATTACACAGGAACGTAGTACATTGAATGGCTCCCTTTTGGGAGGGGGGGTGGGGTGGGAGGTGGTTAGTTACAAGCCTAAAGGCCACAGCACACAATATATACACACATCCTGGTTATTTAACTGTGCCTACTATGAAAGAAATACAGTGAAATAGATAAATCAGAATTCAGAATGAAAAGGAAGACCAATAAAACCAACAGCAGGAAGAATCTACCTGAGGAGGAAACAACGAACCTCCAACATGCAAACTTTTAAGCGATACCTAGAGCATTTTCTGCGCAAACCAATCCAAATGTTGCCATGGTTTCTGCAGTGATGTAACACGGTATGAACTTTGTGATCTTTCATCTCTGGAGTTCTTATTTTTCTCCATTTCCTGTTATTTTTGCCGGTGCTGATGAATGTCATGGGATTATGTTCATTGTAATCATTTTGCTTCCAGAAACTGTGAGACTGCAGTACTGACTTCACACTGCATGCTCAAGAATCTCTACTAAATTTACGCCTGGGAAAAATAATCATTATAATTATAATGCTAAACAAATCAATGCATTCATTGCTTAGTTCTTCCAACAAAGGTTTGGGAACAAATTCCACCTGAGTCTAGATTTTCCTTGTTAATATAACATTTCAGATTGTACAGAATTTTACTCAGATTAGTTTTTCCCAACCGTTACATGAATATTGCAAATTATTATTGCAACAGAGCAATACATGAGTCTTGTAGTTCAGTTATTAGAGCATTCGCCTTGCATTCGAGAAACCTGGCAAAACGAAATGTTGGACAAGATTCCTTCCTCCACATGCCTCGGTTTAAATAGCAGTGAGTAGGAACCCAGTTGTTAGTCGATCGTCAGATTGCTTTTCCAGGGTTTAATAATCCCTCAAAAAAAAATTGGTCACTCAATCCACAACTATCTGTGGGACACTGCTCAATTGGCTGCCTCGTGTCACCCACAAATATACAGTCAATTAACTATGCAGTATAATTTATTCTGTAAAATACTTTAAAACATCTAATATATGTGAAAAGTGCTACATCAAATGCAAGGATCATTATCATTATTGCTTTACAATTCAGAAGAAAGCCACCATTGTATCTGTTGCTCCCACTCTGGACCTGTCTACTTTTTCTGTTTTGTACTGTATTGTTGGAGATGTCATCTTTTGGATGAGATGTTAAACCCCAAGATTACTTAACTTAAACCTCAAAAAAGAGGTCTGCTAATTTGATACAATTTATCTTCACCTACCCTAAGAACTAGCTCCTTCACCTCTTGCAACAAGATTGCCAGTTTCAGTGGTCACATTTGGGCCACCCAAACTTCCTTCATCCCTTATAGTCAATGAGTGAGGAGACTCCTAGCTGTTGTTCCTCAGCTGCAAAGGTTAAAGATCAGATGGTTTACCTACCACTGAAGATGTCTCAAGATAATTTTTTTTTCTGTTTACTGCTTCTCAACTGGAAATTGAAATCGCCTGTTGTTTTGAAATCCACTGTTGGTCTCGGTACCTGCCGATGGTATTCAGCAATCACAGCTCAGCCAGACTGTAGAAGAACGGAAAGTGTTTGAAATTACCGCCAGCTGTCTGATGAAGATTGGTGCAGTGTTTGGGTAGTATGCAACACAATTAGTGTTTGTTTTGCTAACTCCTAGTTGGACATTTCAAACCCTGGACTTCTTAAACGCACTTCTCGCTTGTCTCCCTGGCTCCAGCTTTCATAAGCTCAAAACTGATTTTTTTTTTCAAAAGCAGAGTTTAGCACAGTAGTGAATGTAGGTGGTTGAGCTTTGGATAAATTGGAGCTAATGGATGGTGGAGCTATTTCACAGAAGCAGTGAAGTATAGGGACTTGGGACAGGAAAGTGGTTTTACATTAATCGTGAACAGTTAGCAGCAGCTATGAGTTCATTGACGACAGCATTTACTATTTGTACATTTTACCTGACATCCTTTTACAGTGGGGTGGTGTGGGCAGATAGGAGAGGAGGGAGAAAAATATATTAATAACTCATGCTAGAAAATAAAAAAAATTAAGGATTTTATTTAGCAGCTACCTCTTTGCTATTTATAGGATAGTGAGAACTGGAAGGAACGTACCCTCAGCAAATGATACATGGCAATTACATTGAAAACTGCTTCACATTAATCTTACTACTTTACTTTAAAGATTCAAATGTTTTATGGGTACACTATTTATCATCTGACAGACATTTAGAAGACTGAAGGTACTCTGTTTAGGTTTAATGTGTACTAATGGTGCAATCAAGCTTGGGATGATTTAGTTATGGAGGAAAGTGATCAGAGGAAAACCCCTCCACTCACCATTGATCAAAGAAGTTACTGCAGTACTTAAGGAGTAACTTTCGAACCTGGTCAGCTGTAAAAAGAATGTGCTGTGATCAATGCCGGCAAAACCTTCATACAATTTAAACAATGTCATGTTTTCTTATCTAGCTTTTTGCATTGCACTACCTAGTTAAAGGGTTAGTAAATGGCGTTCAGTGTAATATTGTCTGTAAAATAGAGCTTGGCTTTCAGACAGCAAATGGTTAGCCTCAACCTTGAAATTCAGATCCCATAAGGACAGATATTGTAAAACACTGCACACCAGTCTTCAATAGTTATGAATTCCAATTTAACTTTTTTTCCTATCAAATCATCCTGACTTACTAACTGCATTTTAAGCAACTGCTGTGAGTATTTAAGAAAAAACAAGACCTAATTTAGTACATCATTATTTTGCTTTGGGATTGGGTCAATCTGCTGAGCCTGTGAATGTAAATACAAGAGGGATTTGAAAGCACTCTTCCTGAGTTTACTCCAATAGTACTTCATAATATTATAGGTGTCACCCTGGTTCAGTTGGTAGTACTCTCACTTTCAAATCAGAAGGTTGTGGGTTCAAAGCCTCATGTTGGGGCATTGAGTTCACATCTAGACTGGCACTGTAGTGCAGTCCTGGGGACTTGGCACTGTCAAAATGTCCTTTTTGGTCCTTTGCATTACTGGGAACATGAGGGTCTCAACTCAGAGAGGATTAACCTTGTATAGTCTAAATTCTAGATCTTTGTATTGCCTCAACTAGGACATCAAAGCTAACATATAGCCCTGCAGTGGAGAAAACCTTGTGCTTGATCCAGTAATTTAAAAAATTATTGGCAACACTGGGCAAATGTCTGTTATGGGCTGAAAAATAAATCTTAAATAGGCAGATAGACAACAGACTAAACACGATAGTAATAGGTCATGTAAGCGGCCAGACTAAATACAACGATCAGATAGAAAACAGACTAAATAACTACTCAAGGGGCAAATAGGCAACAAGCAAATATGGTCTGATAGGAGCAAGACAAAGTGCAGCACAAGAGTTGAGATTAAACTTTCGAGAAATGCAAATGTGGAGGAAACACAAAAAGTATTCAACACGAATCAGTGAATCAAAAACAAAAGGTAGCATTGAACATACTGGAACATAGGACAGAAAATAAAGGGACCAGGGGAAAAAAACTAACTGGGAAAGTATTTGGTTGCTGGTACATTATAATGCATGATATAGAATTGATGTAGCGCATTATCACATCTTCGAGATGTCTCAAAGTGATTCACAGAAAATACTGTAAAGTTAATTGACTGTATATTTTGTGGATGAAGCATGGCAGCCAATTGCGCACAGCAATTATAAGAAGGTCGTTTTATAGTTTCCTTATTATCTGCTACAAATCGACATTAAATGTACTCAATTAAATGTACATATCTTCCCTGCGTACAGGAGACACATTTGCAAGTGCGGTGGATACCTGGAAAATCTCTGCCCAAGTGTTATTCATGTTTATATTCATATATAAACCCAAAGAATGCTCCGGAGTTAATTGAACTCCTGTGTGACCCCCTGCTTTGGTTTTCTTAAAGTATTTTTCTGGGTTTATTTTCTTTTTCCCATTTAATATCATACATACCTTTAGAAGGTCCCCTCCCTTGAACTCCCTCGGTGTCCCTCTCGAAGACAATACAGCTTTGCGAAATCTTCAAATAGAAAGTAAAGTAAATGGTCTGGGATCCTGTCATCAACAGACTCAGAGTACTTCATAAATCAAACCATCTGAGGGTTTGATTTATAACCATCTATTATGAAATTAAAGGCCCATGGCGTAAAAGGGACAGTGGCAGCGTGGATCCACAACTGGCTGCGAGACAGAAAGCAGAGAGTTGTAGTGAGCGGCTGTTTTTCAGATTGGAGGGAAGTGAGCAGTGGTGTGCCACAGGGATCAGTTTTGGGACCATTGCTGTTTGTAATCTACATCAATGATCTGGACTTGGGTGTACGGAGTACAGTTTCCAAGTTTGCAGATGACACTAAGTTAGGGAGAATAGTAAACAGTGAGGAGGATAGTAGCCATCTGCAAGAGGATATAGACAAATTGGTAAAGTGGGCAGACACATGGCAGATGAAGTTTAATGCAGAGAAGTGTGAGGTGATGCATTTTGGGAGAAGAAATGAAGGGAGGCAATATAGGCTAGATAGTACAATTTTAAATGGTGTAAAGGAACAGAGAGACCTGGGGATTTGTGTTAGTGACTCGTTGAAGGTGGCAGGACAGGTAGACAAGGCTGTTAAGAAGGCATATGGGATACTAGACTTTATAAATAGGGGTATAGAGTACAAAAGTCAGGAAGTGCTGACTAACCTCTATAGGACTTTGGTGAGGCCTCAGCTGGAATACTGTGTTCAATTCTGGTCACCACACTACAGAAAGGATGTGAAGGCATTGGAAAGGGTACAACGAAGATTTACTAGGATGGTGCCAGGATTGAGGGACTTCAGCTATGAGGAGAGGCTAGATAGGCTAGGGTTATTCTCTCTGGAGCAGAGAAGATTGAGGGGAGACCTAATAGAGGTTTATAAGATCATGAGGGGTTTCGACAGGGCAAATAGAGAAAAACTATTTCCACTCGTGGGTGAATCTGTGACTCGTGGTCACAGATTTAAAATAGTTTCAAGGCGCAGTAGAGGGGAGCTGAGGAGAATTTTTTTCACTCAGCGAGTTGTTCGAATCTGGAATGCATTGCCTGAAAAGGTGGTGGAGGCTGATTCGATAACAACTTTTAAAAGGGAACTAGATCTTTATTTAGGGAGAACGGGTCTGTTAGGATATGGGGAGCGGGCAGGGCAGTGGGATTGAATCGTTCTTTTCAAAGAGCCGGCACAGACTAGATGGGCCGAATGGCCTCCTTTTGTGCCGTAAAATTCTATGATTCTATGATTCTATGAGGGGAATCTATTGCATAACTGTTCATTTCAGTTCAATTGATTCATCTTCAGCTCATAAATGTATGCATAACAACACTCCATGCGTTTCATATAAAACCTTTTCATGCCATTCAGATGCCTCAAAGTATTTTACTGTGAAATTTAGTGACTAATTTAGTTGTAGGCAAGCATCTTTCAAGTATAATGAACATCTCGAACTATCTTACAAAACCAATGGGAGCTCACCAAACAGTGAGGAGAAACAATTGGAGAGCATCGACTGAAGTGGGAGAAACTAGAGTGTGGGGGGCATATATGCTGAAAGCTTGGCCACTGAAGAAGTGAAGAATGACTAGTCAGAGTACAAGGTTGATAATAATAATAACAAGATGAACTTTATATATTTGTTTACCTAGAGCATAATTATCGACTGAAACAAGTTACCAGGAAGGGTGGTTAAAAATTCCTCCACATCTGGTTAAGTACACAATGTCTAAAATTAAACATCAACAACAACAAATTACATTTGTACAGCACTTTTTACGTCGAGAGGACGTCCCAAGGCACTAGAAGTCAGACCTCGTCAATAATTCCAACAAGAATATATAAATTTTTAGAGGAAATGGAGGACTAATTGTTTCAGCCCAATTGTGGAACACACTTCCAGTAGCTGTGGTTGAAGCTGAAACCATCAAATTGTTTACGAGGACACTTGATGCATACATCAGGGAGGAGGGAACAGAGGTGTACAGAAAAATGGATAAGCAGATGTTGAGGCTCATTTGGAGTCTAAACACCATGAGGGACTAGTTGAGCCTGTTTTGTGCTGCAACATCCTATGCAATGCTACATTATTGCACAAGGCTAGAAATTGTTCTATCCGTTCATAAAACTGTTGAACAGGAGCCCAGCCTGGGCCAGTTTTCTGAGTGGTTGCAATCTGTGATGTAGATACAAATAATCTATAATTAGCAGTGACTCATTTAGCATATATCAGTCTCACTAAAAAAGAAAATTAGTGTCAGCTGGTGGCATGTAAACATAGCTGGTAACAGAACATTGTTCTTTTTAATTGCCATTATTTCACATTAATAAATCATTAAATGAAATAATCTAAATCACTTATTATAGAGTCATTAAAGAATGTTATTGAACAGGTCATGTATTTTCTTATTGTTGCATATATTTAATCTCTACACTTCATGTAGATACTAGTGTAATCTTTTTAGAGACTCTGTCAGTTGACTCGCTGTCTCAATAAGTTAGAACATTGTACTTTCACCTCTGGAACCTGATTTCAAATCTTGAGTTAAGAGTTCTTACTGCTTACTCACTCATTATAAGGGTTCAATGTGAAATGAACTTGGGCTGCCTTGACCCACTTCCAAGTGTGCATGACCTTGCAAAGACAACATGCCACATATCAGTGAATTGGTTAACAAACTGAGAGACATAATAAGGATTCTGGTTTGGAAAATGCAGAACTTAACATTGGGGTCTAAACTGTGAAAATCACAAAACGATTTGTGAATTCTGAATGAATTACGGCTAACCATCTGGAACTCCACTCAGACATCAACTTCAGAGAAGTGGGAGTTAAGATTGGTGTCTGAGTGGACATCCAAGAGGGTCAGCTGTGAAACATTCAGGATTTACTGTTTATTTACAAATTCTTCTGCAAATCTTGTCATTTAGACCCCATTGATGCAGAAGAATATATATTTCTAAAGTTGGGCTTGTCTCCCATTGAAGTGGAGTGGATGAAAATTTACTTGATCTGGGAATTCTAGCTGATAACACTAGAAGTCGAAAATGGAAACATTTTCCAGTCCTCAGCATTGTCTTTTAACTAAATGACTAAACATACTTACAATATTTGGGGGAGATTGATACCATATTGCATATTCTATGTTGCCTGTTAATTAATAGTATAAGTCCTGCAAATGAGATGACTTGTTTCGTAAAGAACATTATAATCCTGAATAAGTGGTAGAACAGAGTTGGAAGTCAACCTGAAATGTACTGTGACTATACAGTAAGATTAAGAAAGGTGCTATAGAGACTGTTGGTTGTTGGGGAGCTTACTTAGACTTAATCAGATTGGCTAGTGTATGTCTATTCAAATCTTGTATACTCTTAAAATCGGTGATGGATTTTCCCATGCATCAGACACTTGGATGACCACATTATTCTTTAAATAAAAGAAAAGATAGCGCAGGCTAACAACATTGTGAAAATACTCACTATCAAAGGATTAAAATGAATCCGCATCAACTAGTAAAAATGTGTCAGTAAAATTCTGGTTACTATTAACTTTACCTAACTTGTTACTGACTGAAGAGATCTGAGCTCCAGCAATAATACACTATACCTGTACAATGGTGTGTTTGCTTTACTAAATCAGTTGACTTTTATGGTGCCCATTGCATTATACATTTTTCTATAGGTAGGTGTTGCAAAACACCTGCATGCTCATTTGTACAATTAACCTTGGCCATTTTGACCTTAGTATTTACCGAGCACATGAGCTTATTATCTCAAAGTGGACATGTATCTCTCAAGTAAGTGCCAATGTATTGTGTTTCTTGCCACTGAAACATACAAGAATGTATGTTGACAAAGTAAAAATGTTAAATCTTTATCTAGAAATTGTAATCTTCATTGCAAAGCAGAATTAATGCAAATATAAAAACTATTGTTATAATGTAATATGGTCCATCAATAAGACACTATCCTCTAGAGGGGTGGGGGTGAAGCTGTTTTTCAATGAATTATAATTTAAACGCTCCAAGATGGCATGTGGTATTATATAAATGCAAGTTGTTGTTGTATTTTAAAAGCCATTACGATACACTAAAATATGCAGAGATAGACTTAAAAAGTTTAGAGCCTAAATGTACAGCACAGAACACGTGTTACATGTCCTACATTATTATGCTGATGCAACTTCCCCGTTCTCTGCTTGTGCTTTTTTCAAATATTCATTCACTTCAAAATTTAACTAATTAGCAGGATCTGGACAGTGCAAACATACAGTTATCCTAGCTGGAAAAGCAGTGGAAATCCTGCCGGACAGTGTCCTTAATGGTACATGTATACGGATGACACCCAACTCTATTTCTCCACCTCACTTTGCGACCCCCAATCCCCTAATGTTCCGTCAGCCTGCCTGTCAGACATCAGGAGCTGGATGAGCGCGAACTTCCTGCAGCTGAATGTTGACAAGACAGAAACCATACTCTTTGGCTCTCATCAACGTCTTCAATCACATGGCTTTCACCTCCTTCATCTTCCGGGCCTGCCCCTAAAACTCTCCGAACCCGTGTGAAAACCTAGGCATCAGGTTCGACCCCCAACTGTCCTTACTCCCCCACATCCAGTCCATCACCACCAGTGCTTTTTTCCACCTCCGACGGATCGTCCGTCTCTGGCAATATCTCGCCCCAAAAGCCGCTGAAACCCTGGTCCATGCCTTTGTCACCTCTCAGCTGGACTATTCCCACGCCCTCCTCGCTGGTCTCCCCTCCACTACAATCCACAAAATCCAACTCATACAACGCTCTGCCACCCGCATTGTTACCCGAACCAAACTTGGTTCCCCCATTACCCCAGTCCTTGCCAGACTTCACTGGCTCTTTGTTCCGGAGAAGATCGATTTCAAGATCCTCACCCTTGTTTTCCAATCCCTCCATTCCTCTGCACCCTTCTACCTCTCTGACCTCTCTCCTCAAACCAGCACCGTTGCCTTCACTCCACCAGGTCTGGCCTCCTCCTTGTCCCCCAAATCCTCCGCTCCACCATCAGCGACCGTGCCTTCAGCTACTACACCCCGAGGCTCTGGAACTCCATTCCTCACTCCCTTTGACTCTTCCCCTCTCTTCCCAGTTTCAGGTCTCACCTTTCTCTTCGACCGCGTCTTCAGTCATCTTTCTCCCCCTGTCCCTGGCTCGACCCGGAATCCATTATTGTGAAGCGCTCTAAGACGCCGTCCAGGGTGGAGAGCACTATATAAATCTAAGTTGTTGTTGTTCTGTGAATGCGGTATAATATGCAGGATTTTTTTTCCCTGAATATGCTGACTTGCACTGTGGTATGCATCCTTGTGTCGGGAGCTGGCAGCCTCAACATTCAAGGCTGTACTCTCCACCTCACAAAGCCAGTCAGGAACCTCGCCATCACGTTCGACCACAAACTCTCCTTCCTCCCCCACATCCGTGCCTTGACCGGCACCGCTTATTTCCACCTACACAACATTGCCAGGCTCCACAACTACCTCACCCCCCGCGCTGCCGAAACACTCATTCACGTGTACATCACCTCACGGCTGGAGTACGGAAACTCTCTCCTCGTCGGCCTACCCAGTTCCTCCATTCACAGGCTGCAGGTCATCCAAAACTCTGCAGCCTGTGTACTATCCCGCACCCGCGGGATAGTACACTATCCTATTTTTAACTATTATTAGTTATTATTATTTTTAACTAATTAAAATTAGTTAAAAATGAGTGGGTTTTGTGCAAAAATTTTAAAAAGAAATGAATACTTGCAACAGTTATTGTCTCACAGGTGTATACAATAGACTATTGCGCAGGTGCAAGTCAACCTTGAGAGCGTCGTAATTCAGATTCACCACTCTAGTTTAAAATGGCCAAACCAACTGTTATCATTCAATATAATAAATGTAATAAAACAAATAAAACCACATTTTCTAAGGATAAAATACAATTGTTCACCAAGATTACACCAAAATAAAAAATAAAAATTTAAATCAAAGAATTTCACGAGGCTCTATCTCACAATTGTCTCACATAAGACAAGGTAGTGAGTTTTAATTATGGATTGTCACAAAAGGATTTGTAAATATCATTTGCTGTAGGCATTCACATTGCATCTCAGGCCAGTGCTCTGGTACTCAACTCAGGCACCAATCGATCTCATGCTGGGCAACAAGAGCTTAAGTTGGTCACAATCCATCTTAAAATGAGAGGAAAAACATTAGCTGCAATTATTTACTTATTTGCAATGAATTAAACTGAACTGCAAATTAAACCATGCTGAAATGTTATTTGTGATTGGGAAATTCATATATATAACTATTGGGATAGCTTTAATTTGGCATAGAAGGATTTGTAAATAGCAGATGCTATATATGCATCTGCTATACAAAGACACTTATGAACAGGAAGTATCTATTCAGCCACTCTCCCACAGATCATTCTCTGGTCCTTTAGATAATCACTCTCCTAATCCATTCCAATAACTTACAATTATATCTTTTGATATTGCCAATTCCCAAGTATCTATCCATCTCTTTCTTATAACTCTCAATTGATTTCTCACCTATGGTTTTCTGGGACAGTGCATTCTACAATCTTACAACTCTCCGAAGAATAAATTAATCTTTGTCTCAGTTCTAACTTAATAATGATTTGCAAATTATAGAAATTCCTTCAATTGTGCAATAATATCTTAAGGCAATACATGTTTGTAGGTGGCCTCTATATGTATAAATAATAATAATCCCTATATACATAATATTATCGTACAGGAATCCCAAATAGATTACCTATATTTTCTAAACCATTTATAAACAGGAAAGTCATTTATTATTAATACTGTAATGATAAATTGATCACTGCAATCCATAATTGTCTATGGGACACTGCTGTGCGCAATGGGCTGTCGCGTTTTACCCTGAAAATATACAGTCAATTCACTTTACAGTATATCCTCGAAGATGTGATAAGGCACTTTATCAAATGCAAGAATTATTATATTATTATGAGTCATGATTGTAGAAAGGCAATTTGTTATCAAATATTAGGTCAGTCAAGTGAATAACGCATGCGGCAATTCATCACAAAGGTTAACAATATCCAAACCAAGAATTCCATGCATCTCCCCTGCATAGGAGATTCCAGAGATAAATTGTTGGAATGCATTGCACACTCCCTCCTTGGAAGGACATATCCTGCTTACCTAATTCCCAAAAATATTAAGCGCAGGTTTGCAAGAGCCATGACTTGGGGACTCCAACAACAACAAAATTACATTTATCGAGCATCTTTCATATCAGGATGATGCCCCAAGGCACCAGAGAGCTTCTGGAGAGACCCCAGAGTGTGTGTTGGGGTTCTGTTGGAGTCTAAGCAGCTAAAACTGCATAGCTTGCCTTTGATAGCATTGTCTGACTTTCCTGCTTAGAGCTTTAACTTGCAGGGTTAATGGGAGCTGGTTGGTTGTTGGGGGAGGTGCTCTCTGCTTCCAGTGACTGGTCTACCCTGCCAAGTCCTGCTGATGAGCCAGCTTGACTGAGCCAGTTCAGCTCCAAGGAGACATTGCCTAACTCCCCCCACCACCCACAGAGTGAAATGTACCAGACAAGGTTGGTCAGCCACTAAGATGATTCACAAATTTGATACCTTCTAATTGCTGGAAGGCTAAAAAGACTTGAAGCAATTGTACTGGGGGATACAGTACAATAGGCAAGCTGCAGATTTTCCAAAGGTTATTTACTGTAATGCATAATTCAAAAACCCTGGCTCTATGTTAAACTGTACATTTGAACTCGACAACAAATGATCAGTTTCAATACCTGAGAGTATTCATAGACACTCCAGGGAGATATGTCATTGAAAACTCCCAAAAGTGCTTTAATTACCGCATGGACTGTTGAGTTCTCCATGGGGTGGGGGGTAAAAAATCATTATTATCCGGATTGTTTGGGCTTTGAACCTTCGTGTTTCTTGAAGGAACTTAATATGTATTACTAAGTAATAATTCAATGCATTGTTTTCGGACTTGTGCCTATGGGAACATATAAAATGTAGAATCTGCATTTAATTTGATTATTTTCCATAAGGAAAGGCGACATCAGTCCAGCTTGTCATTTAATCAGCTGTCAAACATTCAATGACTGAGTATCTTATCCTATCAACAACATTTATTTTACTGTTTTTTCAACTTATATCAGTAAAGGAAGGTGACTTCAGCTCAGTTCCTAGATATTTTTGGCAAATGTTCCCAAGTTCCTGTGTGTTGCCATCTGTAATATATCAACGTCCTGCTCTGTGGCCAATATAAAATAAAGCATTTATAAGAAAGAATAATTACC
This sequence comes from Hydrolagus colliei, assembly GCA_035084275.1. NCBI lineage: Eukaryota > Metazoa > Chordata > Chondrichthyes > Chimaeriformes > Chimaeridae > Hydrolagus > Hydrolagus colliei. The sequence continues at coordinate 89,145,744 of CM068743.1, forward strand.
CCCATTAACACCTCTCTGTCTTCCAATTGACGAGAATCCAGTTCTGTTTTCCCTTTTCTCTGGAACTTGGACAAATGACTTATTTAAACAATTTATTTTTGTGTGATCCTAATCCTACACTTTCCCATTACTATTTTCTATGACATCACCAGGAAACAAATGCAATTGGCAAGTTCTGTCAATGTCTTCAGTTCCCACAGAATCCATGATTACTAGTGCTAGGCCACAGTTCTTTTCCAGTACAATGTAGGAGGAAGGCCATCTGATTTCCTTCAAGTACTCTGTCTTTTGGAGGTAAAAGCCAGTTTTAAATTGCTTAGAATTAGGCCTCTCACCTCGTCGCTATCAACAAATGGTTGAATCATGGAAAGGTTTCTCTCAAGCCTTTCAATTGATTGACATACAGTGACTGTGTACTCCACATTGTCTAGAGTTTGCTGATTCCTATAGCCAAGATTCCTGCTTTGGATAGGGGTCTCCAGGGAATGGATCACAGCAACGCAGGGTCACACGGAGTCTAAACTGACAATTGCAAGATAAGAAGGCTCCGATAGATTCAAGAAGTACTTTAACTAAATGTTGCTAAAATATGTCAGAATAACACAGAGTGAGGCAAACTTTAATTTATTTTCTGAAGACAATGTGATCAGAATGGTAGAATATTCATATTTTTACTTTTTAAGGGTAATAGCTAAAATGCTCATAGATGAATGCATTTATGGTATTTACACCTTTGGCCACCTTCCTCCCCTCCTTGAAAGGGGCTATAAAATGTAATTTTGTATTTATTTGTTTTTCATACTGTGGTAATTTTTGGTTACATTTTAAACATAGCCCATTATGGTGATCTAGATGCAATTTGAGTGCTTTAGACGATAAAAAACGATCTGCAAAAATATTTTAATGATCATTCATATGAAAATTCCAGTGTGTTAGTTGAAGTTATCAACCAATTAAAAATCACAGTCATTGCTCCCCTACTCACAGCCACAAAACTTTCTTATTGAACCCTTTGCAGTTGTGAGCAAATCCTTCATGTTTCTAACCTGCTGATACAACTCCTCTTGTTTCATATACAGTACTGCTTTTAACAGCTTGGACTGATAGACTAGTGCAGTGCTTTGGATGTGCTAAGTTGTGGGAGATGTCTGTCTATTGGATGACATGCTAAACTGTCTGCCTTTTCAGATGGATGGTAAAGATCTGTCACATTATATTTTTAAAAATTGGATTAAATTTAGAATATCCAAACCAGACATAATTCCATATAAGTATGTCACCTACACTTCCAATTGCCTCTGTTTCTGGGCCAGAATGCTCCAGGTTATTAATATTTTCTGCTAGAAGAAATTTATCCTTGCTTCAAACGTAACTCATTTTCCCACAATTTTAAAGGTGTGTCCTCTTATAACTGATCGACCCACCTGTACATGATTTCTATTTGTTTATTAAATAGTTGCCAACATGCTCTACATTGTGTCAGACCATACAGAGCAATATAACCACATTTTTCAATAGATGCTTGACCCATTCCTTGCTCCATATCCAACCTTATGAAATCAATTGATGCCGGCCTGGTCCAATTGGTAGTATCGTTGCCTATGAATCAGAAATATCCCACATCAGGACTTTGAATTTACAATCTAGGCTGATCCTTGAAATCCAGTGTTGGGGATGTTCTGCATTGTCGGAGGTACTATCAGACAAGACTTTAAACCAAGATGTAAAAGGCACAATATCAAACGTAAGAATTATTACTGTTAAGAAGGGCTGAAGACAAAACAGATATTGCTCATCGGCTTCAGCGTTTGTCATCTTGGGACTCACAATTTGGCATTTGTGAATTTCCCAACACATCTCACAATCTGATAATTGCAAACCGAAAGTAGCAATTAAAACAACAAATCTGGTTTGTGAATATTGCTTATTAAATCCCATTGATCGAGGAAATTACAGTCAGGAAACATGAGAAAACAAACATAAAACACAACAGAACTCCCTACTGATACACATTCTCACATCATAACCAATGAAGAAATGGCACAGATGCTTGAGTATAATTTGCTTTCCTGTATTTCTTAACAAGATGACTTAATAAGGAATGTAAATGCTTAAATGGTGACTTTCCAGTCTGAAAGGAACTGGAAAAATGTCACATCAACCCACAGGATTCCTACTCTGGCATTATATACTTTAAGAGCAGAATTCCTTTGGGTCAATGGGAAGTTTAATTGGATTTCTTATTAAGCTTTAGCTCCCTTTGCATAGGCTAATATCTCGGAACACTTAACAGTGGTGAGTTTGGACACTGATCAAGGAATAAATGGGAGTAGGTGGTGACCATAGGTGTGGCTGAAGATGTGGTTTTGAGGTGGGGTTTAAAAATGGATATTAGAGAAGGGGGCAGGAATAAGGCAAGAGGCTCCAGAGTATGGGGATATTATATTAAGATACTAATATTGTTTGAATCTATTCCAATTTTAAAATGACTTTTACGCAAATGTCCTTTCCAATCAATACTTCTGTGTCTCCTGCCACTGAATCAGATAATTTTGTTCAAACCACGTGTTGGGACTTTGAAATCACATGGTTTGGGCTGATACTTCCAGTGCAGTACTGGGGCACTGTTGCTTTGTTGGAGGTATCTTCAGATGAGATGTGAACCATCCCACCTACCTATTGAGGTGGGCATTAAAAATCCAATGCCGTTATTCAAAAAGAGAAGAAAGTTTTCCCTAGTATTCTACAATAATCCCTCAGATAAAATTGTTCCTAAACTTCATGGCTGTTTGTGGGATATTGCCGAGTGCAACTGTGCTGTTGGATTTGCCTACAAATACAGTCACCAAACTTTACAATATATCCTGTGAAGTGTTTTGAGATGTCCTTCTGATATGACCTAAAATTTTTTCATTTTCTGAGATTAAGGAGTAAATCGTTCCAAGTAACAGTGCAAGCGAACCAAAACCTCTTGCCTATAAAATACACAGTCCCTACATCTTGCAGTAAATCTTGCAAGGCATTTTGAGACATTTCAACAATGTGATATCAAAGGTAAGGGTTAATAATACTGCAAGCACTATTAACTTAAACATACTGTAGATGTGTCTTAATTGGGCGAGGAGAGTCTCTGTGAATTCACTGGATTTGGCTGCAACTCAACAAAAAAAAGTTTTGCAGAACTCAGTAATTAAACCTAGACTCCCACAAAAGCCTGCCAGCAAGAACACACCCAGCACTTGCATCTGACCTTTAACAGTTTCAGAGCAAAGCATTCTTTGCAGTTTGCAAAATAAATGTTCATGGATAATATTCCGTAAGGGATTATTTAACATTTAAAATTATTTGTTTTCCTTTCATAAAATAATAATCTTTGTATTTGATATAGCACTGTTCCTGTTGGCTGGACATCAAAGCGCTTCACAGGATTTTACTGTAAAGTATCATACTGTAGGTGTTTGTAGTGGCCAGTTTGCACACAGCAATATCCCACTAACAGCCGTAATGGAAATGACCGAGTTTATTTGAGAGATTGTCGGTCAGGACACTGGATGGAGATGCCTTATCTTTTTGAATACCGTATATCTCCGCGTATAAGGCGCACCTGCGTATACGCGGGTATACCTTGACCTGTCTGCTGCGTTCGACACAGTCGATCACACCATCCTCCTTCAACGTCTTTCCTCCCACCTCAACCTTCAAGGCACAGTCCTTGACTGGTTCCATTCTTATTTGACCCACCGTTTACATTTTGTTTCATCCAACCGTTTTTCTTCACACCCCCGCACAGTTTCTCACGGGGTTCCTCAGGCCTCTGTTTTAGGCCCCCTCCTTTTCACCCTTTACACGCTCCCTCTGGGCGACGTCATCCGCAAACATGGGGTAAATTTCCACATGTACGCGGACGACACCCAGTTGTACCTTTCTGCCTCATCCCTCAACCCCCAGACGATCGATGTTCTGACAGCATGTCTGTCCGACATCGAGTCCTGGATGAGGGATAACTTTTTGCAATTGAACGTGAGTAAGACCGAGGCCCTCCTGATAGGCTCAAGCCAGCGCCTCTGCACATCGGGGGCTGCCAGCCTCAATATCCAAGGCTGCACTCTCCACCTCACAAAGCCAATCAGGAACCTCGGCATCATGTTCGATCAAAAACTTTCCTTCCTCCCCCACATCCGCGCCTTGACCGGCACCGCTTATTTCCACCTGCGCAACATTGCCAGGCTCCGCAACTATCTTACCCCCCGCGCTGCCGAAATACTCGTGCACGCATACATCACCTCACGACTAGACTAAGGAAACTCTCTCCTCGTCGGCCTCCCCAGTTCCTCCATTCACAGGCTGCAGGCCATCCAAAACTCTGCAGCCCGTGTACTATCCCGCACCCGCCTCCGCGACCACATAACCCCCACCCTCGCCCATCTCCACTGGCTCCCCATCCTCCAGAGGATCGAGTTCAAGATCCTCGTCCTCACCTACAAGGCCTTACACGGCCTTGCCCCACCCTATCTAACCGATCTACTCTCCCCCTACACGCCCACCCGGACCCTCCGTTCAACAGGACTTGGCCTGCTCCAAGCCCCCCGCTCGAACCACCCCACCATCGGAGGCCGGGCTTTCAGTTTCTCCGCTCCCACCCTATGGAATGCCATCCCTCAATCCCTCCGTTTCGTTTCTTCCCTTTCCTCTTTCAAGGCCGGTTTGAAGACTTTCCTCTTTGATCGTGCCTTTTGTTCCACCCCAAACTCTTTTACCTCCCCTTCGTGTTTCACCCCTTCCCAAACACTCCCCTCTCAGCTCGGGTCACACACCTCCTGTGCAGCGCCTTGGGACGTCCTCCCGACGTGAAAGGCGCTCTATAAATGTAATTTGTTGTTGTTGTTGTTGTTGTATAAGGCGCACCCCACACTTTTGACCTTTTCTTGGTGAAAAAAAACAGAAGCATTTTCAATGATATTGCCGGCAGAAGGGAGGAGAGACAGGAGAGACAGGTAGGTAGGGAGAGAGAAAGGAAGGCAGCCAGGCAGCCAGGGAGGTAGGCAGGGAGAGAGAGAGGGAGAGAGAGGGAGAGAGGCAGGCCGGCAGCCAGGGAGAGAGAGAGAGGCAGGCAGGCACGCAGGCAGGCAGGGACAGAGAGAGGGAGGCCGGCAGCCCGGGAGAGAGAGAGGGAGAGAGGCAGGCCGGCAGAGAGAGAGGGAGAGAGGCAGGCAGGCAGGGAGAGAGAGAGGGAGAGAGGGAGGCCGGCAGCCCGGGAGAGAGAGAGGGAGAGAGGCAGGCCGGCAGAGAGAGAGGGAGAGAGGCAGGCAGGCAGGGAGAGAGAGAGGGAGAGAGGGAGGCCGGCAGCCCGGGAGAGAGAGAGGGAGAGAGGCAGGCCGGCAGAGAGAGAGGGAGAGAGGCAGGCAGGCAGGGAGAGAGAGAGGGAGAGAGGGAGGGAGGCAGGCCGGCAGCCAGGGAGAGAGAGAGGGAGAGTGGCAGGCCGGCACGCAAGCAGGGAGGGAGGGAGGGAGAGGCAGGCAGGCAGGGAGGGAGAGGCAGGCAGGGAGAGAGAGCGGCAGGGAGTGAGGCAGGCAGACTGGGTTCGGCAGAAGGTAAGCACAGCACTGAAGTCCGCTGCTGCTGCCGCTGCCCGGGCGGCCAAGGCTGAAGCCCCGTCACCCGCTCCCCCCAACCCCCGCTGGACACTGACCAAACCCCGGCTGACAGCGCGCCGGCCGCCCCTCCTGTTTACTGTATTTCCGAGGCTCAAAATTTCTTGTATCTGCGTATAGGGCGCACCCCCAACTTTCGAGATCTTCCGACGTGCAAAAAAGTGCGCCTTATACGCGGAGATATACGGTAGTGCCATAGAATCTTTAACATCCATCTGATAGTATAGATGTGACCTCAGTTTAAAGTCTCTTCCGAGAGGAAGGCACCTCTAACAATGAAGTAAACATTCAGTACTGCACTGCGTCTCAGCTTTGACTTTGAGTTTAAAGTCCCAATTTGGGGTTTAAACTCACAAATTTCGGGTTCATGGGAGAGTATCCTATGAGAAAAGAGGTTCCTTGGAGAAGATGAAATTCAGGTGATCATGATCAGATCTTTAATATACTGAGAAGCATGGGTCCTGTAGCTATAGACAAGCCAATTAGTTTACTGAAGTTGAGCTCAGAATTAAAGGGTGAAAGGTTTTAAACTAACAAGCCTCAAGCAATAATTGTTTTCTGTCAATTTTTCGCTTCCAAGTTTCTCCTCTTCCCCCCCTTGACCTCCCTCCTCTCCTAAAGGCATTTGACTCCCTTTTTCTTATAATGAGGTGCAGTATAAAGGGCACCATTACTGTGCTCGCTATACATCTGAGCCTTGTCAAAGAGAAATTCTCTCCCACCCCCTCACTACCCACCTACCCTGACCCCAACCCCAGCTCATTATTTGAGTTAACGGGAACCCCAATTTAAAACTTTCTATTTTTGAGTTTAACGGCAGCTATCAACACCACAAACAGGAAACAAACTAAATTCAGTTGTTCTCCCAGATTGTGAATGCAAATCAGCTTCAATAATGGCAGATTATACTACAGCTCGCGGGCTCACAAAAAATAAGATGCGATCGCCGCCAACATCTGGCAGCATCTACAGCAGGACGGGTCCAGTGATACTGTACAGATGAGTTTGCAACTGGGATATTAATTAAAGAATGAAATTTGCAGTTTCATACTGCATAAATATATTTGTTCGGATCAGATAATGCACTATAAAACAACACACATTTCACTCTGCTATTCCGTGAACATTTGAACTGCATTACATTCTGAAAACGAATCACAATTACTTTTAAAAATATCAACACAACTACTTTTTTTTACCAGCACTTAGAAATACGTAAAGAATTTGTGATTTTACAGCACCTTATCATAAATACATTGGAATGTTTCAAATGACTTTACAGTAATCACTCTTGAGTACAGTGACTGTTTTTGAAGGCAAACATGGCAGTCATTTTGTGCTCAGCCTGGTCCCACAATTACAAGATGAATGAATACTTTCTTTTGAGGATTGTTTGCTTGGATACCAATTTCATGGATATTTTACATCCACTTAAGCAACGAGCAGATTGGTTCAGCATATTATCCAAAAGGTGGCACATTTGACAATTCAGTTCCTCCAGTATTGAAATCTCAGTCTGGTCTATGAGTTCAATTCCAGACATGTGGCCCCAACGCAGGAAAGTTGCCTCGTTTGTACTTCATATTTCAGCAATCTGAAAGACGTGTGGTACAATATCATGTAACTAGGTGAAATTTGCCAAGCATCCTTACAATGCTAACACATCTTTATAGTTTCATGCTGCATTTACAACAATCAGCAACTACCTTAAGTTTTTAGATAAATGCAAAAATAAGACAAAGTAACATACAAATAATTATTTTTTATTGCAGCCACATTAAGTTAAGTAAGTTAATAGAAAAAACAGTAAACCATTTTAGGATCTTTCAATTGCCTTAATTGAGTATGACAGCACTTCGTAAAGACTTGCATCGAAATTCCAGAGTGTTGTGTTAGCCTAAATAAATTGGATAAAATATTTTGTACTTGGAATGAGAGACATGGCCTTGGAAATCCTTTATTTTTCATGCTTATTAATGTGAGAAATGATAATGACAGGGAACAGGACATTTCCTACATTTGTGCTCAGTAAGGGCCTTTTTGCCCAAGTGAACGTTTGCTTCTAGCTAACAACTTTAATTTGCATATATCAGCAATACAAATGTCATACGTTGTCTGCTTATTATTGGCTGGAGGAACAAAATGTAATTCTGTAACGAAGAAGAAAGAAACAGCAGCATTGTAAAGAACGTAAGAGCTCGGTACTCTAGATTCATAGCAAATTTTCCTCGCACTTACTCAGCCACAGTATTTCCTGTGAACATTATCTAATCACAGTGTAAATTCAAACAGGAACATGGAAAGTTAAGACCACCTAGATTTTAATTTGCGCAACTGTTGCAGTCTCATGTTAATAGGAAAGTAAAACCTTGGGAATTCCTGGCACGACCTATTGGAAGACTTTCTTTCAGGAAAAAAACATTTTGTAGATGTTTTCAGGCAAAAGTTACAAATGTGATTTTTTTTGCAACAATTCACAATTAATTTTGCTGGTGCGTTGGTTTGAAGCATATAAGCATATGCAATAGTACACTCCTGAAAGTACATCAGTCATAATTTTTGTCACTGTCTGTACTTTTAACAACAACAACATCAACAACAACAACTTAGATTTACATAGCGCCCTCCACGCCAGACGGCGTCTCAGAGCGCTTCACAATAACAGATCCCGGGGCCGAGCCAGGGAGAGGGGGCAAAGGCAATGGGTACTGTTGTAAGGAGCGAGGAGATCAGAGAGGTAGGGGGGTGCAGAGGATTGGAGGGATTGGAAAACAAGAGTGAGGATCTTGAAATCGATGAAATTCAAGATGGGGAGCCAGTGCAGTCTGGGGAAATCAGGGAGCAAAGTTTGGTTCGGGTGAGAATGCGGGCAGCGAAATTTTGGATAACCTGGATTTAATGAATGGTAGTGGAAGGGAGACCGACAAGGAGGGTATTGGAATAGTCCAGCCGAGAAGTGACAAAGGCATGGACCAGCGTTTCGGCAGCTGTTATGCAATGAACATATCGTACGAGGATTAACAGGCTTTTACCAAACCTACATGAAATTTATAAAAGCTACAGATGAATCCAGATAAATGCATAATAATTTGGACTAGTTATGTTATGCTTGGGATCACATTGATTTTTTTTCTTAAATAAACAAACTGTAATAATGAAACATTGGCTAATTAAATCCCAGACATTGAACCAGAATTCTGAATTGAGACATTTTGTTTGAGGAAGAAATTAAGGAAAAGGTAAACATTTTATGACACACAGAAAAGCAATCATTTGAAATAATTTCTAAGAAGTTATTAGTGTGTGAAAGATGTACTGAAGTGATAGGTGATGTTCAGTGATTTGAATAACGAAAAAATAAATGTGCTTTATTTGGATGGATCAGAATTGTGCTTTGGTCAAGAACATGCTGTTTGCAGTCACAGGAATAGGAGTAGGCCATTAGGCCCCTTGAGCCTGTTCTATCATTCTATTAGATCATGACTGATCTGTACCTCAACTCCAATTAAGTCCACCTCAGGCCTGCGCAAGTTTCTGCAAGTATGTCACCCAAGTCCTTCTTCGTTTCAGGTGCCACATGCTATCAGATTGGGAACCCTGTTCTCTTTTTTGTTCGGGAAGGGAGTACTTATGTTGAATGGTCTGTTAATGTGGGCTGTCCTGCTATTAGTATGTGATTTTAATTATAAAAAGACACTTTTATGTTCACATCTGCAGCCCACTGAAACATTTTGAAATGCACGTAGACACTAGCAGACAAGTGTGGAGACAGGCACTTTAAGATTTTTTGCCTGATTTATTTCCCACATTGCTGCTTGTCAAACAGGAAAAAATGACAGACATAATTTCCTCCTGATCAAACAGTGTTTAACTTCTCATCACCACAACCTGACGCAGTCTATTCCTAGCACAGAAAGTCAATGTGATGAAAATTAGAACTATGGGTTTAGTTGTTTCCTCCCTTTGGAGTGAACCACTAATTAGTTAATTGAATAATAAAACAGGAAGTTTAGAACCAATGCCTAAATTAATTGCTCTGTTAAGACACTCTATTGTTCAAAGAAAAAGCTTTGAAAATAGAATCAGAGAGTCAATCTTTCAATGTAATGCCAGTATGGGAACATTATACAATTGGCAACTATAGCTTAGCTGATTCAACCTCTGATAGCCCTGACCTTATGACCAACAAATGACAAATTTGAAGGTGGGTTTGCAAATTGAGAACAAAACTCTGACACACCACAATCCTGGGTTTAGTTGATAAAACACAATGGGGAAAGATATTAAACCGAAGCACTGTCCCAGCGCCTCCGGTTGTGAAAGACGCTCTATAAATGTAATTTTATTATTCTTGTTGTTTGCCAGTTCAGGTGTATTTTAAAGATTCCCTTTGCATACTTAAAACAAGAAGGGAGTTTTTCCCAGTCTCTTGGCCAAAATCTTCCAGATAAAATTGATCATTCACTTCACAGCTATTTATGGGACGTTGTGTGTGCAAATTGGCTGCTGCATTTGCCTATAAAATGTGTGCTATGAGATCACCTCCCAATGTTTCATGCAAGGTTTTTTAAAATTATTTTTATGTTTTCTACGTAATTTCAACCTTGTTGGTTGTAAATGACTTGTGGTTTTGAAATTTGAAAGACAATTTTTTTTGTTCAAACAAATGTAGAGTAGGTCTGGAAAAGGTGTTGCAGTGTTAGTGCTGTACGACTTTGGTAGTGCACGGTTTTGTACTCTAGTTTGATTGTTCATGCATGTGATGTAACTGCGTGACAATTACTTATAGGAGCAGACAGAAACGAGCCAAATGTATTTAAAACTAAAGTGGTTCTGTCATTCTCGTTTGCCAAGACTGATAATGAGGATGTTCGAATCCTGAACATTTTTACGAAAAACATATGAAAGTACAGTTCAAAAAATGAGACTGCATTAATGCCCTGCAGTTCTGAAAGGGATATTTTTTTTCCCCTTGTCTTGAATTCTCTTAATAGTTCAGTATTTTTGCCAAAATTAATTGGTTACACATAACAGGAATCCAAATAATGGTTGGTGTAACCCTGCGTTAGGATCAGACATCAAAGCACGGGAGATCAGAGATCCATCCACTGGCAGTGTGTGTTATGTTTTAAAAAATGTTATTTTTGTTACTGAGAACAGTAATTTGTAACCTCAAATGAAATTTACAGTGTGTCAGCCCATGTAGGCTAATGATGTTTATACAGACATACCACATAGATGGAGTAGCCCCAACGTTCCGTACACTGTACAGGGGAGGAGTGACCTAGCCCAGACTCAGCAACCTGCACTTGACCCTGGGAGCCTGGCTCTGTATAACCGTCTTGCTCATTCCACCCACTTACAGTGGGCTGACAGCCATAGACTCAGGGTACTCTTGTTAAAAAGCACTTATTGGTAACGCTTGCCCTGTAAATGACTGGAAGCACAATTTCATTATGAATTTGTGCCTAATAACCGTAATAATGAATTTATTTTTCATAAAAGAGGCTGTAAATCTTTTCTCATGAGTGTTGTTTTTTGCTACATGATGTCACGGTTGGAAAAGCAGAATCTATGGCACAAATGTAGAAGATAAAATACAAATTCTATTCACATATTAAAATTTATAAAACCTATGTTCACATTACGGAAAACGCGCGCCATTTATTATTGTATTATTTTTAACGTAGCAATAAAATAGCAGGGTGAAGTTATTTCTTCCAAAAATTAACACAGTAGCATCACGTATTGGTACAATAATGGCTTCTGCCGCTGCTCTTTCAGTGCTCTGTCAGATTGTGAAAGATATAACACAGAAAAGCAAATGCTACCCTGTCCCCTTGTTGTAGGTTTCATGATTGATTTGGAAATGCAGTTATAAATTAAAAGGCAACCAAAAACAACACCATGCACTAACAGTGCTGTTTATGTAATAGTAATGGCTCGGAGCACGGGATCCCACACTGGATCTTGAAGTAGAGAGAGTGGGAGAGGAAGAGGTGACTAGGATACGTTTAAACAGGTACAATTTGAGGCAAAACCAACAGCTTGCATTTATATAGTGCCCATCATGTAGGATAGTGTGTCAGAGCCCTATACAGTGGCAAGGTTGGAAGTGGAGCAAGGGAGAATGGGCAGGACTCAAAGACACAAAGAGTGTGAGGAGTACTGGGGCAAGAACAAGAATGAGTGTAGAGGGAGGGAGCTGCAGAGATTAGGGGTCAATCTCTGGTGCAAAGTACAGAGCCACTACTTCAATTGAATAGAGTCCTCCATTTAGTTACTTGACTCTTCCTTGGTTATGTCTGTACTCACTTTGGTCCGAGTGCTCAGTGATGATTTATTCAGGAAACCTGGCGTCCTTTTCTTGGCGTTCCTCCTGCTGCTGGGGATTGCGCTTAAATGATGGCACTCGAGAACCCATTGCACTACTTGGTTTCCCATGACATCAGTTTCATCACTTAAATGAGAGTGATGTCAGTGACGGAGGGGTGAACTTCAGGTCAAATTCACTCATGGCATAAACATCATAAACTCCCAGCGGGAGTCATATTTCCTTTCATTTAAAGCATTTCCCTATTTTAGCCGATTTTGTTCTGAAGCACACATTCTGGATGCAATATTCCCCATATTGTGTTCCTTTATTTGTTAGTGCCTGTGGTGAACTGGGAAGCACAATAATGCAGCTACATCGATTCCTATTTACAGCTACACTGGAGAAGAGATGCCCTTTCCTCAACCTTGAAATTGCTCATTGCCTAGCTTGAAGAGCATTGGCTTCAAACTTAATATGGGGTGGAATTTAAGAAAATTCTTCAATGTATATTTAATTTGGAAGGCCATAAAAATGATTTTGAGCGCATACCAACATCTATAAAACTTATGTTAAAGCTAAAAAAGGACTTACATTTGATATATTGTGCAATTCAACGTGAGGTGTCTCAAATAGCTTCACAGCATTTATTGTAAAGTTCAGTGACTGTGTATTTTGTAGGCTGTTTGTGCAGCAATGTCCCACAAACAGCCATGGAGTGAATAACTAATTTTATTTGGGGGATTGTTGGCCTCCATGCTCTGTTTGTGTAGTGCCATGGGATCTTTAACATCCACCTGAACAGGCAGAAGTGACTTTGTTTAATGTCTCATATAAAGGATGCCACCTTCAACCATGAGGTACTCTCCAAGCATTGCATTGGAGTATCAGCCTAGATTATATGAGTAAGTAAAATTATAAGAAGTAAATCATCTACCTGCTGAATCCATTTCAATATCCTTTACTCAATTCAGTGTGTAACTCCCTGTCTCTGAATTGAATGCCCCCCTCATATTCTCTTGTTCTGATAAAAGCATGTTGTACTTATTCATATGTAAATCTGCCAAAAGGACAAGTCAGATATAGAAAAGTCTCCAAGTAATTGCTCCACAAATTACTAACAATAAATTTTCCACTTAGCCAGACGAGCAAATTCTTTTGCCGGCTAATTTCAGAGAATACTTTTAGAGTTTGACCATTTACACAGCGCCAGTGATGTCAGGGTCTGATAGGCAGCTAGAAAGCTGGCTTTCCTCAAGTTCACCCTGTGGCTAATGTCTTGAAGGAATGCTACTGCACTGAATATAAAAATAAAACAGTTGGTTCCTGCTCTGCTAACATTACTGTAAATTACAAGTACGATTTAGCTCAATCTTACAACAGTTTGTTTAACTGGAAGGACACTGATAATTTTAGCATGTGTCAAACCACTGCTTTAAGTTCTTGCAAAATTCACTAGAGGAAATCTGATTGTGTGTTTTTTTTAAACAAAAATGTCATTGTCTAAAGGTTTCCTCGAACACAGTTTTGGAAACTGGGTGAATCGCCAGATACTGACAACACTGGGAGTTCCTCTGTACAAGCATTATCATCATGAGAGCAAGGATCATTCTGTTAGTCACAGAGCAGAAATTGGGACACAAATGCAGCCTCAGTTCATTTCTTAATTGATTTCATTTAGTCACTCCAACTCGGAATTGTATCATGCTAATAACAATAATATCAATATGCTTTTTATCTCAAATAATAGCATTATTATGCAATATTAATATTTGAGATCAATTTACATGTAAGTCCCGCAGACACAGGCAGAATTTGAATGCATACACAGAAAAGTATTATTTTGTTGTTTGCTGGGAAATAAAACATTTCATACACATTACGGATGCTCAGCAGCCTAAATGTACAAGGCAAGAAATGATTGTGTGCAGTGCTCATAACATGTGTACAATGTATGCTGGTATTGCGCAAGAATGTGACTGCACTAGGTCACTTATAACATTATTTTCAACAACAGTCACGGTATCTGACCATGCTTTGAACATTAAAGTGCATCTCACCTAAAATAAATGCAGGGAGGTCAGCGTCATTAGCTCATATCATGGAGAGCTAAGAAAATATCTGATCGAAAGGGACTTGAGCACTACTGAAGTTGGAATGATAACAGAGGCTCTGAGACTGCTCCAGTGTGTGAAGATACGAGAAGTGCAGACACATTGTGCACTGGCGTCTAGTAATTATTTATAGCAGGGACAAGGCTGCACATTTCAGTAGTAGAGAAGATAAAGCTGACATTGGTTATAAGGAAAAGCATGGTCACTGTTTCAATGGGACTAACCTTGGGGGAAAACCATCTTCTGAACGTCTGTGGAAGAGGTGAGGAAAATATTCAGTCTGAAACCTATTGTTTAAGACAGTTTTAAAAACACATTTTAACTTCAGGCATTAAAATGTTTCTTAATTATCCCTCCCCAGTGTTAAGTCAGGAACGGAGTGTGGATTAGAAATACAAGTACTGTACAGTATTACAATTTCCCTCTCATTATTTTTGAAGTAATATCTGAAGTAATATGAAGGAAAATGTAAGCCAATGTAAATATATACATGCCCATAGTCTACCCTAATTTAATGAGGTCTGACAAATCTGAACTTTTTTCAAAATCAGAAGAGAACTGATATTTTCTACCACTAAAACTGTGATAAGTGAGACTCACTATTCTCACCACATGGTCTTAATATATAAAGGAATGGCCTTGGTGCAGCCCCAGGCTACAAAACACACAGTGACTACCACACATCACAGTATATCATGTGAAGTGCTTTTTGGCGTCCTCCTTACATGAAAGACTCTATATCAAATGCAAGGATTGTTATTATTATTATTATTATTTTACTATCCAGATCAGAAAATCACAACTTCACATTCCTGACTCAGCCAAGCTGTCTAGGAACCCATGCATGTGGACTCTGTGTAAAACCAGGATTATGTTTGACTGTTAGATTTATACTTACTCTAATCTCTCCTTGACACTCGCTCATCACAAGGCTCACACATAAAGAACAGCCACTCAGGCAAGGGCCTAGTGTGAGATTAAGGCCTGTAGAACCTTTCCCAGGAAATGGAAAAAGGAGAGAATTTTAAATGAAATTGAAAAAGTAAACCCAGAACAATATTTGATGTGCTAGATCCATAGTAATCTATATCCAAAGAGTAAGAATCAACTTGACATTGAAGCACAAATATCTTGTGCTATTCAACAATCTGGTACTGGCTCATAGAAATCAGAAATCAAACACTGTTCCAACCTTGGGAAGTTTCTGCTTGCATCACTAAATGTCTGAGAAACTAGAGAGTTTCTGGCCCACTATCAGTGGATAGACTTTCAGCCATTCTCCCCTATTCTGTGGAATCCCATCCTGAAATCCCTTCACCTTACCACCTCATTCCCACTTTCAAAGCCCACCTTAAAACCTGTATTTTATACCTCACTTTTGGCCAACTTTGGACAAACCAGGTACTGTTGATGGGAGATTTAGAGCAATGATTCTGAAAATGTATAGCTTCAAAGTGAAACCTGAAGTTGGGTTGTTCTTGTAGTACAGATCTGAGGTACAAATTCCACCAGAGCCCAGGTTCATTCTTTGGCATTTAGTAATAATCCCTCAAGAAAAATACAATAATAAATTGGTCACTTCCATCTAGAGGTCTAGGCTAAATCTAGACTTTGGTGGTATTTCTCCCCTTTCTAGATCAGCAGACTTGCGCTATTTTGATCCACAATAAAGGGTACCTCACATTCTAATTCAGCAACATAACCATAAACTGATAAATGCAGAGTGAGAATCGATAAATACTCTGTGCTCAAGATCTCTCAAGCATATTTACATTTCTTATTAAACACCTGCTCCTACAACCAGTTCTAAAACCTACAAATAGGCAGTCACTACACTTGGCATTAATTACCAGTGAAATCTTTTGAGACATTACAGCGTTTGAAAGGGTTTACCGAATGAATGAATGAATTATTATTTAACGTTGCAGGCAAGACGACAATGTGGTTGTTATTCTCTGCTAGCCTACATTTGAAAGCTGGCCTCAATACAATTCAGTTGGGGCACCTCGTCTGCTAAGGCTCTGCACTGTATCAGCTGGCCCCTTATCATCCTCCTCCACTACTCACTGTTCCTCTCCAATGCTCAGTACTTCTCCTTTCTCTCTGCAACCGCAGCAATGTCAACATCCCTCTCACTGCGCTGAATGTATCTGTGATCATGCTTTCTTCTTACTGAGAGTAGATGGTTTGTGTCTTGTGTCAGGTTGCTCCTGCACTCTTTTCTCCTTTTTTGTGAGGAGAGCAGATGGTGTCTTATTGAGATATACTATATGTTATACTGTTATACTACACTGACGCCACTGGGATATTGTGATTATTACAAAATCATAGAACATTTACAGTGTACAATGAGGTTCCACCAGCTCTCAAAGCATGATTTTAATTCAATCCGACTGTCCCGCCTTATCCCCATACTCCTTCAAGCTTACATATACCTGTCTGCTTAGCTGTTAAGACTTTTGGAGAAATCTGAAATTCAGTCATAATTTGTACATGGTCTACAAAAATAGTAGATCCCTGCTTTGGGACCCATAAAAGCCACATAGCGAGGCATGATAACAGGTTTGACTGCACATGCGTGAAATCAGCCTATTCGCAAGGATTCACCAATCTATTTACCTGCTAATAACAATCAACTTCCAGGTCATCCAGCCTGCTACACTACTTCCTATTGTCTGTACATGCATGCAGTGGCAATTGATGTTGGTGGTGACGGGTTGACTTAGAAGTCAGACATTTTTTAGCACAGGAAACAAACTTACAGTTCATTAGATTGCTGCTGACTTCACTTCCTGCTTTACAAATTCACAGTAAAGCAGGAAGTTGTATTGACAACAAGCTAATAAAAATAATCCTTGCGTTTGATATAGCACATTTCACATCTTCTAGACATCTCAGATCGTTCCACAAAATATACAGTAGAAGCTCGTTTATCCGGCACCCTCGGGAACTGGCCAATGCCGGTTAAAGATCCTGCCAGATATTCGGCAGAAAACCCAACACAAAAAAAAATACTTTTTTAAAAACATAGCATGTTAATAATAGGCTAAATAACCATTTATATGATAATATAATATATAAATAATTATTATAATCATTTTACACACAGCGACCAGGCAGTTCAGAGAGATCTTTAACTAGTGCAAAAGTTACACGTCTGAATGACACTGTTTTCATTGGGGGCTGAAGAGAGGAAAACAAACATGTTATAGAGAAAGCAGCCGCCACTGTCACTGTTCAGTTAACTTTCCTTCCAAATGATCCAAGGATTGGCATTGAAAGCAAACATTTCATTTCACTTTTAAAGTTAGATTTGTTTTTAACAGCAGACTGGGGTAAGGGGAGGCACTGAGTGTGTTTCCCAAACAGCTTCCCAAACGTAAATGTATTTGTAAAATAAACCAGACTTGAGAGTTGCATGGGTTTGTGTTTTTTATTAATTTATTAAATTTGTTAAAACAAAAGCTAAGGCTGTGATATGCATCTATCTGCAAGCTTTGCTTGTGTGTGTGTTTTTTGCTGCTTTGTGGCTAAATTAATGAACTCACCCTCGCTCTCCCTCCTCTTAAACCTCTGTACACTCTGCAAAATGCTATATTGGCAGCATTCTGAGCGAACACCACCATTAGGTGCCTAGTAGCAGTATTCCAAAATACTGACGCGACACAAAACACACAAAAAAAAAGCATTTTTCTGGATAAATTCCAGTTTATCGAATGCGAACCTTTTTTTTGCAGTGCCGGTTATACGTAAGTTACGTTTGATTGGGTCAAGGATAAATAGGTTTCAACTGTACTATAAAGTGAATTGACTATCTTTATGGGTGAAACACGGCAGCCAATTATCCACAGCAATGCATTGTAAGTCAACCATTTTAGTGAACCGGGTGTGAGCATATGCGATTAAAAAGATCCTTGGTGATACCCAGTTACCCGTGAATTCTATGGGTTCTGAGATGCTACCCTGTGTGAAGAATGCTAGTTGCTGTTGCTGAATTATATACTGTAGTGAAGAAAGTTATAACAGGCCTGCCATCTACTATGGTAAACTTGCACAGAATCAGTGGGTACAAAGACATTTCTGGAACACAATGCGCAATTGATAAAATATCTGAACAATTTGTATCATCATTGATACATTTCTTTTCTCCAAGGTTAATGATCTCCATCACTTTCAAATTTTTTCCTCCTGATAATATTCACTCTGAGTTATTTGAAGCTTGTGGAATAACCAGTTACATAGATTTACATAGAATGATATGAGATGTGGTGATGTGACCCATGCAAAAGCTTACTGATACAGTGTATATTTGGACAAAATCATTGCATTTCTATTAGCCTGTAAGAAAATTTTGAGAAGGTAGACAGGCATGGAAATTTTTTAAAATTAGTCTTACTTTGGAAGCCCTTTTAATACAGTACATTTTTTGCAGAAAAACAGCTTTCAAAAATATTTTTCTACAATTCAGCATAAAGTTGCATTATGGACAAAATGGCCTTATAGGCTAAGAATCAATCAGATATTGAGTCTGAGATACATTAATGAACACTGGCAAACATTACATTTCTTAATATTTTAGATCATACAGAATTTTATTTAAAAATCTTAAATCCAGTCCTAATTCTGAAGCTGGATTTCTGTAGTATTTAAAGAAAACTTTCCAAATTAAAATTAAATTGCAGGATTTTTTGCTAAATTCTACACAATCCTGAAACGTAAGATGAAGGTCAAATGGCTTAGAACATAGAAATTTGGGGCTTTTATTTCAACGGTAAAAGTTACAATGATGTTGTAAACACTGGTAGGATTTATATATGATTTCAAGTGTTTCAGCACTTGATGCTTTATGGTTATCTATCATTTTGTTTCACTTAAATGTGCTATTTATATCAAAACATGCTTTTCTTTCAGCTTCTTCAAAGCCTTTGCATGTTAGCCACTTGAAAATGCTTTAACTGGCAAGTTATGTGCTTTTAGCTGGTTAGACTGCAGCAGTACCTCAATGCAAACTCCGCGGTCTCTAACCCTTCGCTCTTGCCAAATTATGCCTATTACTCTCGGGAATTAGGTAAGCAGGATGTGTTCCTCTAGGGAGAGAATGCTTTGTCTTATAAGTATCTCAGGAATTTCCATGTACTGTATATTTTGGGATGCATGCAACTCTCAGTTTGGTTTTCATACTTCTAAGCATAGTGATGGGTTTACACAAATGTCAGACAGCCGGTGATCGAAAAAAGAAACAGCAAAATATTGAAATCACGTAGAATTATATGGAATCTACAGCATGGAAAACTTGCAATTTAGCCAAACTAGCTTTATATTTATATTCCTCATGATTCTCCACCCTCCTAATCACTTCCCCCTTGCCTCCACCACTCTGTTTTCTTCTATTGTGAAATGCTGTTGGTCAAATCTTTTAATCTATTCTAAACAGTTATTGCTTCAGGAATAAAATGAAGTCAGTGTCCGTTTAGTATAATTCTATCAATCTCACCAGCAGGTCAATTCTGTCGAGCTATATTTGAAAATCTATTTAAATATTCACAGATCATCTGCTCCCTGCTCCAGAATGGTTATACATTGATGTTGCTTTGACCAGCCTGTACTAACACATTATTTATTCTGTGAGTCAAACTATCAGTGTGTATTCAGTCATGTAAGATGGCTTGAATCATAGTACAATTGGTGTCTAGTGAAAGGGATGCCTCAGTGGTAAATTGTGGTAAAGGTAAATTGTTCCCTTTACTCAAAGCAGACTTTGTAGACTCAAATGGAAATTAATTGGTGCCTATTGAATACAGTAAAAGCTTTGTTATCCGGCACCCTTGAGACCTGCCCGGTGTCGGTTAATCCTACACAAAAAATTAACGTATTTCAAAATGTACCATATTAATAATAGACAAAATAGTAACAGAATATTGTATGGATACTTACCAATAAAGCACTCCAGCATACTCGGTAAAATGATTGTTAAAATAAAAATTCCAGTGTTCAGTAAGTTTAATAAGTGCGCATGCACATGCATGCACAAATGCGCAAAGTGAGCATACCGGGAGTGTGCCAGATGGCTCCAAGCTTTTACTGTATTAGAATTTAAGATAGCCACTCAAAAGGCATTTAAAAAGGAGTTTAGGAGGAACTTCTTTACATGCAGGGTGTGGAGAATGCGGAACTCACTGCCAAACACATTGGTTGACCAGAATACACCTAAAAGGAAACTCAATGCATATTCATTCTGGAGCCCTGTAGCTCAGTGATTAGAGCACTCGCCTTTCAAGTGAGAGATCTGGGTTTGATTCCTGGCAGGGCGAAATGTTGGGCAAATTTCCTTAATCCACACACCCCCCCGAGCAGTAAATAGGAACCCAGTTGTTAGTCAATTGGTAGATCACTTTTCCAGGGGTAGTAACCCCTTTTTTAAAAAATAATAATTTGGTCACTCAGTCAGACTGTTTCTGGGACAATGCTGTGTGCATTTCTGTAACTCAGTTTGAGGAGTCTCAGTGATGTGATAAAGTGCTATATCAAATGCAAGGATTATTATTAATAAGAGAAGGGAATAGAGAGTATAAGGTGTGTGAGGGAAGGGGGATTAAGAGAGTGGAGGCTCATATGGAATATAAACGCAGAATGGAGTAGATGGGCCAAATGGCCTGTTGTGTTGCAGATTTTATGTAGCGTAAGATATGTTTAGGTACAAAGTTGTACAAGCACAGTTGAGCTATGAATAAATTCTTTGATTCTAACAGATATTACCGTAATGCTCTTTCTGTTTGTTAAGGGAATGTTTTGGATCTGTATCACATAACGTTTCAGAAAAAGTGATAGGCACGGTACAAATTCACGAGACGAGGACGTGCACTCTTAAAAAACTGCAGGAAGAATTTGTGCAAAATGGACTCCAAGAAACACTTTAACATTTCTTACAATTAATCAGCAACCACTCAAATAGGAAGCAGAACATGCTGAGCACCTATTTTAATGTAAAGAACATTTTAAAACACCCCTCTTTAGCTGAAAAAAATAGAGGTCACAGGAATGCCCAAAGAATGTCACAGATAAAAGCTTCCTAGACAGAAAAGCCTTAGTTTGATTAATCTATTAGTGGTTCATCTTAATCCTGACTAAATGTTTTAAATATTCATCTTGGGGACATTCTCTAACTTATTTAGCAATGTTAGCTGTCTACAAATTGAAGTAAATGTATTGATTGGCAGTGTACATTCACTACACTTTACAATAAAACCCTGGGTAGAGATTCCCAAAAGGGTTTGTGGTCGCGAATCCTGAATGGGTTACAATTCATCCTCTGTAACTCTGCTCAGGAACAAATTTTATTTGGGGGATTGTTGCCCAGGAAATTGGGATAAATTCCTTTCTCTTTTTACACACTACAGCAGAAGCCCATTTATTCGTGACCCGATCAACCGTAACTTCCGTATAACCGGCACCACAAAAAAAAGGTCCACATTTGATAAACTGGAATTTATCCAGAAAAATCTTTTTTTGGGTGTTTTCTGTTGCATCGGTATTTTGGAATGCTGCTACTAGGTGCCTGATGGTGGTGCTAGCTCATAATGCTACTGGTACTGTAAAGCAATGCACTCTCCGGAGTGTACACTTTGAGAGGCAGAGTGGGGTGAATTGATTAATTTAGATTTAATTTAGCCACAAAACAACAAAACGCACAGTCACCCTGAGCAAAGCTTGCAGATCAATTCATTGGCTTTTATTTTAATAAAAAAAGACTCATCCCTGCAATGCTCGTTTTACAGAGTGCAGTGTTTCAAGTTAGTGCACACACACACACACAGTCATCGCAAGGCTTTTTGGAAAGAAAGTTAACTGAACGGCTGCCACTCACTCTCTGCTTTCTCAATAACATGAGCTTTCCTCTCTTCTGCCCCCAATGAGAACAGTGTCATTCAGACATGTAACTTTTGCACAAGCTTAAAGATCTCTCTGAACTGCCTGGTCGCTGTGTGTAAAATGATTATAGTTATTATTTAAATGTTATAGTATCATATAAATGATTATTTAGTCAATTATTAATATGTTATGTTTTTAAAAATGTAATTTTTTAAAAAATTAAGAATTTTTTTTGTGTTGGGTTTTCTGCCGAATATCCAGCAGGCGCTTTAACCGGCACTGGCCAGGTCCTGAGGATGCCGGATAAACGGGCTTCTACAGGGATCATGGGATCTTTAATATCTACCTGAACAGGCAGGAAGGAACCTAGTTTGAAGAATCACCTGAAGGACGACATCTGAACAATAAATTATCTAGATCAGGGTAGAATTTCTCCCCCAATCTCTACTGAAAAGAATTAAAAATGATTTCTGTGTGAAAAAGGGATAAAACATGTAATTGGAACACAAGATTAAAAATATTAAAACAATAAGACAACAGCCAATAAATCTGTTAACTTATTATTTTAACAGAAATGTACACTTATGCTTATTTGTTTAATCTTGCACTGCCTGGCTGCATTATTTCTAACTGTTATCATAAGCACAAAAACAATTACTTTACTCAGAATGCTATCTTGCAAATAATGTGTCCCAATTTATGCTTGATGAAATGTTCAGAACTATTAATTTTTCCACATTATCCAGAGAAGCCAAACTGTTTCACTATTAATAATAATTATGATAATAATAATTATTGCATTTTACATAGTGCCTTTCACTTTGAAGGACATCCCAAAGCACTTCACTAGCTGTGTTACACAGTGCGGTGACTGTGATTTCTGAAATTTCTAATAGACTTAGCTTTGAGACCATTGTCTTAAATTTTATTATTGTAGAAAATTTTTGGAAAGCCTTGTTTAGTCTTAATTTGGAAGATGTTTCTCCGCAGTTCGTTTTATCAATCTCAAAGCTTTTAACAGTGGCAGACCTCAAGGGCAAGGCAGCGAGAGAGGGGAAGTGACTAAACACACTCAACAACAACAACAACAACAACGTGCGTTTATATAATGCCCCCACAATGGGCGGTGTCTCAGAGTGCAGAGAGCAATCAAGGGGAAGTTTTTCGGGTGTGATCTGAAGACGGGTAATGGTCTTAAGGTCAAATTCAAATTGTCTCAGGCACCAATGCTCTTAATGTACAATATATAATGTTCTCAAATGCAAATACAAATGCATGAATTATTATTTTAATGCATGATATTCACACTAGTGCCAGGAATTAACATGAGCTGCTGCACAATACTCAATCACAAGAAGAAGTGAATTCATAAGGATGTATATAAAGTAATATTCTAAGCTTATTGAAACTTCAGAATAAATGTGACAGTGTTATATAGTGCAGGTTAGTAGAAAGTTAGACTTGGCTCTTTGCTGTGTCCATGATTTACACTGGTCCAGCAGTAAATACACTTTAGTGCATACTCCATGTAGACTGGCTCCTCTCCTACACATTATTTGGAATCTGCAGCATATCATTCTTCCTGCCTGCAGACGCTTTTGTAAACTTTTTTTGTTTTTGCGCAGAATTTTTCATGTGGAGTTGAAAAGGAGTTGAAGAGGATCCTTCCAATAATTTCACTGCAGTAGTTTAATTCTTCAAAGCCAAACTTTAATGTTGCAATTGTCAAATAAACAAGAATGGACTCTGCTTGCATGCCATATATATCAGAAGAGCAGATTTTGTCAAAAGTATGGAGTTTTAGCAGGAGACTTAACTGGTGAATGAATACCTTAGATATTAATTGCATTAATCTGCAATAATGCTCACTCCACCTCATGGAACTGGAAGGGAACCTCACTGTCTTGAGCAACCAACAACTATTATTCAAACCAACCAGACTTTCACAAGTTCTATTTTCCCTCACCTGCACAACATCGCCACCACTGCCACAGTATCTCCTACTGGGTTACAGAACATTCATCCACACTTATCAGTTCCAATCTCGACCCTAAAACCTTCTGACTTAGAAGTGAGATAATAATAATTATCCTTGCATTTGATATAGCACTTTTCACATCGTCTGGACGTCTCAAAGCGTTTCACAGAATAAAGTGAATTGACTGTATATTTGTGGACGAAACATGGCAACAAATTGCACACAGCAGTGTCACACAAACAGTCGTGGATTGAGTGAATTATTATTATTATCATTGTTTATTTTTGAAAGGTTTATTGCTCCCAGAATGGGATCCAACAATTTGTTCTGTTAAGTTTAGCAGTTGAGAGAATACTAACATTAAAATGGTTAGTCAGCAGTAACCTTGGTCCATGTAACCTTGGTCCATGTCTTTGTCACCTCTCGGCTAGACTATTGCAATGCACTCCTCGTCAATCTCCCGTCCACAACAATCTACAAAATCCAGCTGATTCATAACTCTGCCACCCGCATACTCACCCGCACCAAACTTCGCTCCCCCATTACCCCAGTCCTTGCCAGACTTCACTGGCTCCCTGTCCCTGAGAGGATCGACTTCAAGATCCTCACCTTGTTTTCAAATCCCTCCACTCCTCTACACCCCCCTACCTCTCTGATCTGTCTCCCCAAACCAGCACCAATTGCCTTCGCTCCACTGGGTCTGGCCTCCTCCACGTCCGCTGAATCCTCCGCTCCACCCTCGTCAGCCGTGCCTTTAGCCACTACACCCCGAGGCTCTGGAACTCCCTTCCTCACTCCCTTCACCTTGCCCCCTCTCTTCCCAGTTTCAGATCACAGCTAAAGACCTTTCTCTTCGACCGCGCGTTTGGTCACCTTTCTACCCCTGCCTCTGGCTCGGTCCCAGGATCCGCTACTGTGAAGCGCTCTGAGACGCCGTCTGGCAAGGAGGGCACTATACAAACCGAAGTTGTTGTTGTAACCTTGAATTCGGAGCAGCCAATGAACTAAATAGAACAGTGCATCCAACTACACTTTACCCCATTTCGTACTGCTAACAGGATTTCATGTTGTACTTATGTATGAAGCTGAAGTCCATATTCTTACCTAGACTATGGAACTGCCTTCTTTATATTTCCTGCACAATGGTAATGAACGAGTACCAGACCCCCTGACTATTTTCATTTTTCTATGCCTTGGGTCTCCTCTCACACAAGATATTCCCCCATGCACATCAATAATAATCTTTACATTTGATAGAGTGCCTTACCACATCAGCGAAACATCTCAAAGCGCTGCACAAGATGTACTGTTGAGTGTTTTGACTGTATTTTGCACGCCTCTGACAATGCAGCATGCCACTAACATTGCAACTCTGTCATCCTG
This sequence comes from Hydrolagus colliei, assembly GCA_035084275.1. Taxonomy (NCBI): domain Eukaryota; kingdom Metazoa; phylum Chordata; class Chondrichthyes; order Chimaeriformes; family Chimaeridae; genus Hydrolagus; species Hydrolagus colliei. Next base: position 89,171,052 of record CM068743.1, read on the forward strand.
GACTACAAGTTCAAAGTCTCAACGTGGAGTATGAACCCACAACTTCTTCCTCACAAAGCCACAAATTTCCCAGCAGGAGTCAATGAATACTAACCAAAAATTACATTTTAATTTATTATTCCCTTATATGGCTAAGGGTTTTACAATGACTCAGTTGGTGAATCCACTGCGACCATGGCTGATATCAGAGAGCTCAGTACAGAATGGGAACAAGGCTGCAACCTTCTAGGTATGTACTTCTCAATGTTGCACCAGACTTGGTTAGTTCTTGTTTCTTGTACGATTTTACTTAAGTGTTTGCAAATCAATGTCAATGTTTCATTACAATGCTTCTTGACGAGAGTATCATCATAGAATCTTACAGCACAAAAGGAGGCAATTCAGCCCATCGAGTCTGTGCTGGCTCTTTGAAAAGAGCATTGCAATCTCACTCCCCAGCTCTCTCCCCATAACCGAGCAAACCCATCCTCCCCAAATAAATGTCTACCTCTCTTTTAAAAGTTGTTATCAAATCGGTCTCCACCACCTTTTCAGGCAATGCATTCCAGATTTGAAGAACTCGCTGGGTGAAAACATTTATCTTCACCTCCCCTCTGCTTCTTTTTGAAACTATTTTAAATCTGTAACCTCGAGTCACTGATCCACCCACCAGTGGAAACAGTTTTTCCCTGTTTACTCTGTCGAATCCCCTCATGATCTAGAAAACCTCTATTAGGTCTCTTCGTAACCTTCTCTGTTCTAATGAGAATAACCCTAGCCTCTCTAGCCTTTGCTCATAAGTGAAGTCCCTCATTCCTGGTACCATCTTGGTAAATCTCCTCTGCACCCTTTCCAATGTCTTAACATCCTTCCTAAAATGTGGTGACCAGAATTGTACACAATAATCCAGCTGAGGCCTAACCAAAGTTTTATAGAGGTTAGTCAGCACTTCCTGACTTTTGTACTCTATGCCCTTATTTATAAAGCCTAGTATCCCCTATGCTTTTTTAACAGCCTTGTCTACATGTCCGGAGATCTTCAAAGAATCACTTACACAAACCCCATGGGTCTCTCTGTTCCTTCACACCCCTTAAAATTGTACTACCTAGCCTATGTTGCCTCCCCTCATTTCTCCTCCCAAAATACATCACCTCACATTTCTCCACATTAAATTCTATCTGCTATGCGTCTGCCCATTTTAGACAGGCTATATCTTCTTGCAGATGGCCACTGTCCTAATCCTGGAAGCGAAGGACAACCACCGCCTCCTCTTCGCCACCACCAACCAGCTCCTCCGCCCCCCCCTGCCTCACCTCACAGATCCTCTCCTCAAACGTTCGTTGTGAGGTGATACTGGATTTCCTCGAGTCCAAAATTGAGAAAATCGGCTCTGCGGTTTCCTCCCCCCACCACTCCTCCACCTCCGCGCCCTCATCAGCTACCTCAACCCCCACTCACCCCCCATTTCACACTTTCAACCCCACCACCCCGCTTTCAGTCACAAAAACAATTACCTCCATGAAACCCACCACGTGCTCATTGGACCCCATCCCCACCCACCTCCTGCGGACCCAGCTCCATTTGTTAGCCCCGCTCATTTCTGACACCATTAACCTTTCCCTCTCCTCAGGAACCATCCCTACCTCCTTTAAAACAGCCACCATCACCCCTCCCTTGATGCGTCGCAACTATCAAGTTATCGACCCATCTCCAACCTCCCGTTTCTATCCAAGGTCCTTGAAAGAGTGGTTGCCTCCCAGCTCCGCTCTTTCCCTTCAAATCACCCACTTCTTGAACCCCTCCAATCAGGTTTCCACCCTATCCACAGCACAGAAATTGCCCTGGTCAAGGTCACAAATGACATCCTAACCGCCTGTGATCAGGGCTCCCTCTGCCTCCTCGTCCTCCTTGACCTGTCTGCTGCGTTCGACACAGTCGATCATACCATCCTCCTTCAACGTCTTTCCTCCCACCTCAACCTTCAAGGCACAGTTCTTGACTGGTTCCACTCTTATTTGACCCACCGTTTACATTTTGTTTCTTCATATGGTTTTTCTTCAAACCCCCGCACAGTTTCCCACGGCGTCTCTCAGGGCTCTATCCTCGGTCCCCTCCTTTTCACACTTTACACGCTCCCTCTGGGCGACGTCATCCGCAAACATGGGGTAAATTTCCACATGTATGCGGATGACACCCAGTTGTACCTTTCTGCCTCATCCCTCAACCCCCAGTCGATCGATGTTCTGACAGCATGTCTGTCCGACATCGAGTCGTGGACGATGGACAACTTTTTGCAATTGAACGTGAATAAGACCGAGGCCCTCCTGATTGGCTCAAGCCAGCGCCTCCGCACATCGGGCGCTGCCAGCCTCAATATCCAAGGCTGCACTCTCCACCTCACAAAGCCAATCAGGAACCTCGGCATCATGTTCGATCAAAAACTTTCCTTCCTCCCCCACATCCGCGCCTTGACCGGCACCGCCTATTTCCATCTGCGCAACATTGCCAGGCTCCGTAATTATCTTACCCCCCGCGCTGCCGAAACACTCGTGCATGCATACATCACCTCACGGCTGGACTATGGAAATTCTCTCCTAGTCGGCCTCCCCAGTTCCTCCATTCATAGGCTGCAGGCCATCCAAAACTCTACAGCCCGTGTACTATCCCGCACCTGCCTCCGCGACCAAATAACCCCCACCCTCGCCCGTCTCCACTGGCTCCCCATCCTCCAGAGGATCGAGTTCAAGATCCTCGTCCTCACCTACAAGGCCTTACACGGCCTTGCTCCATCCTACTTAACCGATCTACTCTCCCCCTACACGCCCACCCGGACCCTCCGTTCAACAGGACTTGGCCTGCTCCAAGCCCCCCACCCGAACCACCCCACCATCGGAGGCCGGGCCTTGAGTTTCTCCGCTCCCACCCTATGGAATGCCATCCCTCAATCCCTCCGTTTCGTCTCTTCCCTTTCCTCTTTCAAGGCCGGTTTGAAGACTTTCCTCTTCGATCGTGCCTTTTGTTCCACCCCGAACTCTTTTACCTCCTCTTCGTGTTTCACCCCTTCCCAAACACTCCCCTCCCAGCTCGTGTCACACGCCTCCTTTTCAGCGCCTTGGGACGTCCTCCCGACGTGAAAGGCGCTTTATAAATGTAAATTGTTGTTGTTGTTGTTGTCCTCCTCACTATTTACTATTTTTACTAACTATGTATCATCTGCAAACTTGGAAATGGTACTCCCTATACCCAAGTCCAGATCATTAATATAAATTAAAAAGAGCAGTGGTTCCAATACTGAACCCTGGGGAATACACTTCCCTCCAGTCAGAAAAACAGCCGTTCACCACAACTCTCTGCTTTCTGTCTCCCAGCCAATTCTGGATCCATGCTGCCACTGTCACTTTAACGCCGTGGGCTTCTATTTTCCTTAGAAGCCTTTTATGTGCCACTTTGTCAAATGCCTTTTAAAAGTCCATATAAACCACATCAACTGCATTACCTTCATCCACCCTTTCCGTTACCTCATCAAACAATCCTATCAGATTTGTCAGGCAAGATTTGCCTTTAACAAATCCATGTTGGCTATCCTTTATTAACCAATAGATTTCTACGTGAAGATCTATCTTGTCCTTGATTATATTCGCAAGAAGTTTCTCCACCACTGATGTTAGACTGACTGGCCTGTAGTTCACAGGTTTGTCCTTCTGCCTCTTTTTGTACAGGGGAGTAATCTTAACAACCTCCCAGTCCTCTGGCACTAATTGCAATTTCACAAAAGAATACATGAATGTTATGAGTACTGTAGTTTGAAATAATAATCTGCTCCATGTCTCCCGACCCACCTGCCCCACTATTGGCAGATGAGTGAGCCTTTAGCCACTCCCCCAAATCTCTGGAACTCCATCCCGGAGTCCCTCTGTTCTCTCCCTCCCTGGCCTCCTTCAATACCGCCTCAAGACCCTCCTCTTCATCATTCGCATCGGTCACTCAAAATACTCCTTTTCCTTCCACCCTCCCTGTCCCCAGCTCAGGTCTGAAACAATTACTGTTGAGCGCCTTGGACATCCTGCTGATGTGAAAGGTGCTATACAAGTGTAATTTTGTTGTTTTTGTTCTTGTTAATAAACTAAATGTGATACCAGTGTTGCACCTTCCTAAGTTTACAAACCATTACTGTGCACAAATTGGCTGCCCCATTCACTTAAAAATACAGTTACTACACAATGCACTAAATCCTGTGAGGCCCTTTAAAACATCTCAACACGATAAGGTACTATATCAATTGAATGAATTATTATTTTTATAAGTATCAATATGTGGACTTTGGGAGGGAATAGGATCAACAATGGTCGGATGGCCTCCTTCTGTGCTGTAAATGTTTATGGTTCAATTGGGCTCACATGCTTTCTACAATAAAATACTCTGCCAACACTTACTGGGGTCTAACTTGATGCTGATCACTAAAAATAGCAATTCTTTTAACTACTTACTTACTTTGGGATTTCCCACTAAAAGGCATAGCAAAACGGTTGCTGTTTAGAGTGAGCAGCACAAGTTAGAGATCAGTGAGTACTGACAGGCTAACTTTGCTCACTCATGAAGAATGTCTATTTGGTAAAGGTACCAGGAAGTAACTGGCACCCACAGAACTGCACGCCCAGCATGAGTCACTCAGGAGAACAGGAAAAGGGGAGTGAATTGTGCAACCTTATATCATTCAAATGTGTCATGTAAGAATCAAATGAAATTATTGTAGTGGCTTTATGAATCATTAGAAATTATTAATCGGTCTACTCCATGTCTATTACAAATCTGAACTTAGGTCATATTCAATATTGAACAGTGCCAGTCAGCAAAACACATGAGCAGGTATGCATTTTACTTCAAGTTGATTGCCTGATATCACACTGTTGCTAAGTTTGACCAAAAAAGATTAACTTCTTATTACTTATTTTAATATGGAAAGGGGTAATAAACTATAAATAAAAAAGTCCAATTAAATGATTAACTTCTTATTACTTCTTTTAATATGGAAAGGGGTAATAAACTATAAATAAAAAAAGTCCAAACATATTTAGAAATTAAAGGAAGATATTTACTGACTGTCACGCAGTTCTGACAAGGACAGTGAGTCCTTGTCAGAACTGCGTGACAGTCAGTAAATATCTTCCTTTAATTTCTTCTGCAGTTAAATTTATTTACAACGCAATAAATGATGAATTGCTCAAGACTATAAAATACCATTTGGTCAGTTGCCAAGTGAAAAATAAGTTCAAGATACTTAACCCATTCCAACATTGTCTCCATAGTCATTGTACAAATGGGTATTTGTGCAATATACTGTACAGTATATATTTTATTGCAGTTTTTTTAATATAAGGTTTGATTCAAAATTATCACAGGTCCATTTTTAAGCCATTCATTTGGAGTAAACTCCATAATATAATAATATACTAATCCTTGTATTTGATAGCGTACCTATCATATCAGGAGGTTGCTCGAAAGTATGTCACATGATTTACTGTAAAGTGTAGTGACTTCATTTTGGAAGTGAGTGTGAGCAATTCCCACAAACAACAGCAAAATTACACCTGTAGAGCGCCTTTCACATTGGGAGGATGTCACAAGGCGCTGAACAGTTAGGGGTTATGACCCGAGCACGGGGCGGTGGGGGGCGGGGGGTGCAGGGTTGAGATGGGGGAGGGCAGAAAGGTAGGACAGCGACTGAAGGCACGGTTGAAAAGGAGGGTGTTGAAACTGGTCTTGAAGGAGGCAAGGGAGGGAGCAAGACAAAAGAATTGTGGGATGAGTTTCAAAGCGTAGGGGAAGAGAGACTGAAGCCTCGACCGCCGATGGTAGGGCAGATCAGGCGGGAGACACAGAGCAGGCCGGAGTTTGATGAACAGCGGGAGTGGACAGGTTGATAGGAGGTCAGCAGGTCAGAGAGGTAGGAGGGGGCAAGGCCATGGAGGGCCATGAAAGTGAGGACGAGGATCAAACAGAAGTGAATGACCATTTTTTATCTGTGGAACTGTTGGCAAGGATTTGCTGAGAGAAACTCCCTTCCCTTTTCAAATAATGCTGTAGGATCTTCAACGGTGGCCGAAAGGACAAACAGGCCTTGGTTTTTCGTCTCATCGAAAGAACAGCGACTCTGACATTGCAGCATTGTCCATTAGTGCCCTGGAGTGTCAACGTAGTCAGGAGGCCCGCAGCAGACGTGGAGTCAACTGACTGACTGGCTGACTGACTGACTACAAAAATGCAAAATACTGCAGATGCTGGAAATCTGAAACAAAAACAGAAGTTGCTGGGAAAACTCAGCAAGTCAGGCAGCATCTATGGAGAAAGGAAAAGTGAGTCAATGTTTCGGGTCCACGACCCTTCCTCATGATGTTGTTTTGGAGCTTGGTGTGGGTAAGGACACAAGCTACTGAGTTTTGGATGATCTGCAGCTTGTGAAGGGAAGAACCAGGATGGCCAACAAGGAGGGAGAACCAGGATAGTCGAGTCTTGATGTGACAAATGCGTGGACTAGGGTTTCAGCAGCCTGAGGGGTGAGGCAGTGGCGGAGTCTAGCGATGTTGCGAAGGTGGTGGAAGGCAGTACTAGTCATGGCGCGGATGTGGGGGAGGAAGGACAGTTCAAGGTCGAACAAGATGCCCAGGTTCTTGATTCGCTTAGAGAGGTGGAGAGTGCAGCCTTGGATGCTGTCAGCGTCTGAGGTGCAAAGGGGCTGACACGAGCTAATCAAGAGGGACTCAGTCTTGCGGATATTCAGCTGGAGAAAGTTGTCTCTCATCCAGGACTCAATGTCAGACAGGCAGGCAGTCAGGACTCTGGTAATCCTGGAGTTCAGGGTGGAAGCGGAAAGGTAGCATTGGGTGTCAGCTGCATACATGTGGAAATTTACCTCATGTCTGCGGATGATGTCACTGAGGAGTGGCATGTAGAGGGTGAAGAGGAGGGGAACAAGGAGAAAGCCCTGAGGAACGCCGCACAAGACGGTACGGGGACTGGAGGAAAAGCCGTTGGTGAACACAGGCGGGAGACATAGAGCAGGCCAGAGTTTGATGAACAGCGGGAGTGGACAGGTTGATAGGAGGTCAGCAGGTCAGAGAGGTAGGAGGGGGCAAGGCCATGGAGGGCCAAGAAAGTGAGGACGAGGATCAAACAGAAGCGAATGACCATTTTTATCTGTGGAACTGTTGGCAAGGATATGCTGAGAGAAACTCCCCTTTTCAAATAATGCTATAGGATCTTCAACGGTGGCAGAAAGGACAAACAGGCCTTGGTTTTTCGTCTCATCTAAAGAACAGTGACTCTGACATTGCAGCATTGTCCATTAGTGCCCTGGAGTGTCAACTTAGTCAGGAGGCCCGCAGCAGATGTGGAGTCAACTGACTGACTGGCTGACTGACTGACTACAAAAATGCAAAATACTGCAGATGCTGGAAATCTGAAACAAAAACAGAAGTTGCTGGGAAAACTCAGGAAGTCAGGCAGCATCTATGGAGAAAGGAAAAGTGAGTCCACGACCCTTCCTCATGATGTTGTTTCGGAGCTTGGTGTGGGTGAGGACACAAGCTACTGAGTTCTGGATGATCTGCAGCTTGTGAAGGGAAGAACCCTTCACAAGCTGCAGTGTGAAGGCAGTGTGAAAGAATAGAAGTAAAAGTATGGACATCAACGACAAATTACATCAGTGACAACTGCAAAGGTACGATCATCAGTGGAGTTTTGAAATGGGTCACATTTGATGTGTTATGTTATCTTAAATGTGGAGTCCAGTATCTTAGCGGTTAGCGTGGTTGACTCACAAGTGAATGAATCTGGGATCATTTCCCAGCTGGGGCAAAACCTAAGGCAAGTTTCCTTACTTCACATTCCTCTATTTATCTAACAGTAAGTAAGAATCCCGTTGTTAATTGATTAGCAGAACGCTGTCTGAAAGTGATAATCCTCTTTTAAAAATTGGTGATTCAATCCACAATTGTCTGTGGGATACTACTGTGCTCCCAGAAAATACACACTTAATCTACTTTGCAATATATTCTATGATGCTCTTTAAGACGTCTGAATGACATAAGGCGTTACATCAAATGCAAAGAATATTGTTACGATTATTTCTCTCCTTGCACAATTCGTGTAATATATTCGGATTATTTAGGTTTCAGTTATATTTGATCTTTAACCAGATCATTAACATATACAACAGGAATTTCAGATCTCAGAGGCACCAAACTTAATAATTCACCCCTTTATTTAAAGTTGTAAATTGTAGCTTGCTTGCCATTTCCCAAATAAATTTGAATGTTATTCATTGTAGTCATTGTTATCTAGTGGATCAACTACCTTTGCTGAATAGTGCTTGGATCACAAACTAAAACTAAGTCAAGGAGAGAAGTGCCCTTTGTGGGCTCCCTGGCATAAAGTTAGCAAGTGGTCATGCTTTATTACATTGTTCAGAGTATGGCATTTCCACTGTATGTTAGACAGATTGAAGTCCCCTATCACTATATGATGTCTACACAGTAACTTTTTTTGTTATATACACTTCTAATATGTAGTCTATTTCATTCACAGGCTTTGTGGATTATGCTTTACCAAGAATATCACCCAAATACATTTCATCTTCTGACAAGAGGATCTACATATTCGTTAATCACAATCTTGAATATTTAAAAATATAAGTAAGTGGACACGGTTTGTAATGTCTTTTTTGTTCTAGATTTTGTATGTAACATTTGCTTGTAGTAACTGTGAACTGTTTTGAGTTTGCAAGACACAGTGACAAAATTAGGGTGGCAGAGAATGGGAGGGTGAGGACAAAGAGTGGGAGAGTAGGGGAATAGAGAGGGAGGGAGGGTGGAGGGGAGCAGAGTGAGAGTGGGAATGGAGAGAGTGAGAGTGGGGGGCTGACGAAGTGAGGGTGGGGATGGAGAGAGAGTGAGGGTTGTGGGGGGGCAGAGTAAGGGTGGGTGGGGGATGGGAGTGAGAGCGAACTGAGCCAAACCCTGGCTTTGCCCAGGAGCACCAATCCAGCTAAACCATTCTGCATCGGAAGGACTGTCCATCCCGATGGTGTGGATGACAATCCTGATCCCTGTTTGCCTGACAGACTGACGGACACAACTGACTCCCTGACGGTGGTTCAGTGCAATAATTGGTTTTGTGGGGGGGGGGGGGGGTGACAGTCACCCTCTGGGTGGCTCCGGTGAGTGCTTCCACTGGCGGCTGGTATAAGAGCACTTGTGGCCGGGCCCTCGTCCTCTCCTCCCTCCCCCACTCCAACTCTCCCTCTCTCCTTCCCACCTTCCCTCTCTCTCCTCTCCTTCCTTCTCTCCCCACGGGGTTTCCAGGCTCCCATACAACGGTTTGTGGAGAAAATGGTGGAAATGGTAAATGGCGCTGACAGGAGGGAGGGAGGGAGGGAGGGAGGGAGGGAGGGAGGGAGGGAGGGAGGGAGGGAGGGAGGGAGGGAGGGAGGGAGGGAGGGAGGGAGGGAGGGAGGGAGGGAGGGAGGGAGGGAGGGAGGGAGGGAGGGAGGGAGGGAGGGAGGGAGGGAGTATTTTCGACGTTCCATTCTCACTTTTGTTTTAAAAAATAAATATTTTTTTCTGTTTTGCACCTGTACAAAAATAATGTTTTTTTTTTAAAACTATCCCCTGCACAGAGAGAGAGAGCCAGGAGTGCTCTGAGACACCGTCCGGCATGGAGGGCACTATATAAATCCATGTTGTTGTTGTATTTTCTAGTCTGATAAAAATTATGTTTAATAACTAATAGAAAAGTAAATTGAGCATAATTAGCTTTTAAAACATTGCCTGTTCAGGTCGGTGATAATGATCACGTGCCAACAATTCGAGAAGAGTTTTCCTGGTGTTGGTTCACAATCTATCGGATAAAATTGATCATTCACCTCGTTTGCAGGAAATTGTAAAATAAATCACTCTGCCTCAATCCTACCACTGAAGCTCAAACAGGTTTGAGGACGTACCATGCCAGGTTCCATATGCAAATAACACCCACCTAAAAAAATAGCTTAGTTGATGTACAATAGACCCTCGCCGAATGCGGGGTTACGTTCCTGGAAAACAGCGCACTTGGTAAAATCGCGTTCGATAAGTTTAATAAGTAATGGGAAAAAAGGGGTTTGGGGAATCCATCCACAGGCTATCCAACCTCAAGCCTCCAGGCACATCCACAACCGACCAACGAAAGTACGTACTGAGGCGGGCTACAGCCGACTGGCCCACTCTCCCCGCTCGTCACTCTCCCCGCTCTCACTGACTCACTGGAGACAATAAAACAACACCTTACATTACCACAGCTTGGCTAAATTATTTCACCTTTAGTCCTGTAAGTGTTAGGCGACTCTCTATCTCTCTGTCTCTCTGCCTCTTCTGTTTATCATGGAATAACATCAGATTGCTCCAAGGCTGAGGAATCATTGGACTTAGGCGGGAGCTGGCGGCGTCCTCCCACGTGTGCATTGCACGTGAGGCTGGAGTTCTCCCAAATGCGCATGTGCGGGGGGTCAGCCAGTGCGTATACGCAAATTTTACTCGCGTTACGCAAAAAAGTGCCACATTTATTTATTCGCGTATAGGCAAATCTGCACTCGAGAAAGTCGCGTTCGGCAAGGGTTGACTGTATTTCTTTTAAAAAACTTAGTTTAGCGAGCCTCAATGTAGCAGAACAGTGTAAACATGGTTCAATTGAGGTTCACAAGTTTGATAACAAAAACAAGCCAACAAAATGCTAATAAATGATGAAATGGTAATACATAACATAATGTCAAGTTAAACGTTTATGTGGACCATGAGTTAATCAACATATTTGGTTTCAGTTTCATTGAAGTTTTGAATTCCAATATATTAATATCACCCAGATGTCAAAAACTGCAGGAGAAGTTTATCAAATATTTGTTTTAATAAATGCATTGCACTTATGTGATGGAAGCAAACTATCAACATTGCAATAAATCCTGAGAATCCTATAATACAATCAACTAAAGGTATACAGAGCTGTAAAGAGCCAATATATTGCCAGGGAAGGCAAGAGGTTGTGACTGCTCAGAAAAATGAGAAGATTATCAGAGGTGCAACATTGAAGAATTCCATGTAATTAAGCAGGCAGTTTGGAGCAAAAAATATAATTTGTACAAATTGATACAAATGCCAATAGTAGAAGAAACTAAGAAAATGGTACAGAGTACAGACAAGTGTTAAATATGCAGGAGAAAGGTAAACAAGGAGTCGAGTTGGGGCATATCACAAGATCACAAAATTGGTTTGAATCAAGAGCCTTCAGCCCATCTGATCCCCCCAGAATACCCACCCTACAGTCTTCCCCTCACAGCGTCTCAGAATCCCCTTGCACGCTTTTTAAATGCGACCAGTCATTAATTACCCTCTCAGTAAAGTAAAGCTTTTCTTCTCTTAAGACAGAAGAACCCAAGGAACTTGACCTTAAAAAGTAATGTGATCAACTATGGAGGGTGGATCAGGTCTTTGGTGTGTTTGTGTAAGTGTGTTAGGTCAGTCATGGGTAAAGAAACAATTTTTGAAAATGTTAAAAACGGAAAAAAATTGCCCTTGAAATCTAAAAAGGAAATGAAATCTGCTTATTTTTCCGCAGCCAATAATTAGATCAGTGCTCCTGTCAAAATATGAGAGCAATTAATAACACGCCTTCTGTGACATCTGGAACTACAAAGAAAATGTTTTTTAAAAAAATTAAATGCAATTAATAATTTTATATGAAAAGTAAAACTTTGAACTTTGTCACAGAGCCAAAAGGGGTGGGAGATGTATGGAGCAACAATCTAGAACTGGTTTGTTCTTCTAAAACTACTTTTGTTGTGCCATAGATCAGATTCATTCTGTGTTCACTGTTGATTTGATACTTTTTCGAGTCATATAAGTATTAACAGAACAATGTACATGGTATGTCAAGGTTTATGACAGTGTGGGGACATCTTTCAGCTAAAGATTATTCAATATATTTTTGGATCATGCTGGAATTGTTATTGGAAGGTGTTGTTTGACAATGTTTCACTGTTGTTAGCTATGTTCGCCAACAAAATCCACAGTCACCACACTTCCCAGTCAATCCCTTGAAGCGCTTTGAGTTGTCCTCCTGAACTCCTGAGGTGAAAGGTGCTAGCTACATCAAAGCGAAGGATTATTATTATTTATTGTACCCTTGGGATGTTTTTAGAGCATTCAGTATCACCCCTTCTCTTTTTCCACTTCCACATCTCTCTGGATCCACCTCCTTAGACACATTAATGGCATCTTCTTCAGAGGCATCGGATGTGGTGTTGGACGTGACTATGATTTTCAATCTGTAGAAATGAATGTATGTTATTAATTTATTTGGGTTTGGCATACTCCAAAGAAATGTTTAAAGAACTACATCATTAGCCATCAAACTGTTTATCATGAGACACTGACACTTTTCAGAAATCCAATGCTACATAAATAAAGTTGGATCACAAATAACATACATTGATTTCCAAATTTGTAATAGGAATTTCTTGCATCTAATTCGAATACATTATATGCTGGACTCCAAAATGTGGCATTTGCAAACTATACAAATGTACTGATTGTGACTTTGTGAAAAAGACATAATGTTTAACACGATTAAATGCAATACATTGCATTTGAGGTCTAAAGTGTGAGTTGTGCTAATAGTCCATTAGAGACATTATTTATTTCATTAAAGCTAATGATTAACCATCAAAGAAAACCATTTCAGTGCCTTGGGACGTCCTCCCGACGTGAAAGGTGCTCTATAAATGTATTTTGTTGTTGTTGATTACAGTTATTCAAAAAATGTTAAAAAACTGGTCACTCAATCCACGACGGTTTGTGGGACACTGTTGTGTGCAATTGGCTGCCATGTTTTCGCCACAAATACACAATCAATCCACTTGCCATCATATTCTGTGTGGCACTTTGAAAAGTCTAACTAAGTGATAAGGCACTATATCAAATGCAAGGATTATTATTCAGTTATTTTTGGTCTCTGTTAATTAAATAAAAAGGCAGCTGCATGCATTTGAACATAGAAGCCCAACCTGTATTTTGGATCCCTATTAAACTTATCAGCTGACCTCCTTCCATTCATGTTCCTAAAGCAGCTAGTGGATACTGTTAAACTGTGTGGGTTGCCATCTGAAAGAAGTGAAGAGTGGAGTCAAGACACTTCTCATGAGAAGAAAAGGAAAGCTCAAACAGAAGATATGGCCATATCAGAGGGCCATTTTTCTTTCTGTCTTCGCAACTTGTTAAAGCCACATTGATGTAGCCTAAGACAGATGCAAACTGCCTACGAATTTGTATTTGTACTTTTGTTTGTATTACAACTCCGAGCCAATGTGACCCAATTCTTTCTTCAAATCTTAAATAGAACACATCTATCAGAAGAGATAGAAACAACCACATTTTAATATCTAATCCAAAGGACACCTCCATCAATGCAACACTCTCTCAGCACTGCACCAAATGCTGGTCTTTGTTTAGAAAGCTTTCTCTTCAAATGGTCCAAAGTGGCATAAGATCACAGTGTAAAACTCATCCATTAACAATAATCTCTTATTCCTGTTTTGGCATCTGCTCCACTAAATTCTTCTAAAACTGTAGCGCCACACGATTCTAAGCTTTTACAGCTGCATTGCTTGAGAATGTATGCTTTCATTTGTAATCTTCATTTTATTGGATATGGCTCCCGGCTGGAAAGTGACCACTTCAATAAAGTAAACATGCTTCATAACAAATCAGAAACATCAACCTTGTCAACAGTTGGAGTCCACATAGCGCTTGGAGTGAGTTTTTTTTCTCAAACTCAAGACACAACTCACACACACTATCAGATTACTGGTGTGACACATGTACTTCAAGACATAACACAGTAGGAATCAAGTAAAGATTTAAATCTGACGGAAGGCAAAACTGTTTACCACAAGCTTTGGATTCTCCAGTAAGCTTCGAAGAGATTCAATCGTGACAGAGTACATTAGTTCATCTTAGTTAATTGCACTTTTGCCTCTAGATTAAAAATGTATTCATTTACACCCTACATCTGAGGTCATAATGTGCCCACAACCTTGTGATACAGATGCAAGTGATTCCAAATGGAAGATGCCCCTAAATTAGAAGATGAATGGGGACATGGATATTCTGGAGCTCTGCTTGTGACTGACTTTCAGTGTTAGGCAGTACACAGTAAACCTTGTTTTGGCAATCAAATCAATTGAAGGGGAGAGGTCTATAATACGTACAGGTAAATGTTAGAGGGAATTTGTGAGCAAAGTAGCCTTTTCTGCTTCAATCTTTCATAAAGATCTATGTTTTTCTGCCAGCTGACAGTCCTTTCAAAAGCACAGCAATGCCAAACTGGCTTGTGAGAAGGTCGAGGTATAATCCCATTGCAAACAAGGCAGCAGACACAGCATTTGATACCTGGGTTTCCACTCTTTAACATAATGGGGTTACATAGACCTTTCAAGAGACTGCACAAAGGAAACATTTCAGGGAACAAGAGATGTGAAATGAACCAACAGCTCATCATTTGCATACAATGCATTGATCCAAACATTGCTGCTGATAACTGTATGTACTCAGGTGTTTTACACCTTCATGAAATGGACTCCCAGGTCTAGGGTTCTTTAATGAATCTTAAACTGATTTGCACCACAAGATCACGTTATATTTGGGTTATAATGATATGACCTTAATGAGATTTCTTAGTGTTTATCCTCATACTTGATTTATCAGCATTGCTGTACTCAATGAATGAAATGAAGTGACATTACAAGTAAATCAAACCAAATCCAGATTACACCTCCGATCTGACTGACTTCCTAAACAGTAAATGTGTTGAAATGTTAAAATTGATGTCTATGTCACTGATTAAGGTGGATTTTGTAAAATAATTTTTTCCCTTCACAGTTAAGAAGATGGTTGGCACTTATTTCTGATAAGCAAGGAATCCATTTAATGCGAAAATTCATCAGCACGCTTGAGTATCTATGTATGCCTGCCAATTTCCTTGTACTCAGATTTTCAAACACTTAACAAAACTAGGAATTACTGTTCACCAACAACGGAACAATGAAACAAAGGTTTGAATGGATTCAGAATCCACAACATTAATTTCTGGAAATCCATCCTTCTACCCCTCCAACTTGGCCCCTTTCTGTCTATCTTTAAATCTATGTTTTAAACCTACTTCTTCATCTAAGCCTGTAGTCACCCCCACCTTCCCTTTACTCCTCTACTTGATGTATTTTTAAAGCAATCCAAGACATTATCGTACGTGAAGGACACTAGATAAGTGCAAGATGTTGTTGTATTCACTGAGAACAGCCTGAAAGCAGTAGTATACCTGTGTTGAAACCATGACTGGATGCTTGCATGTATAAATACTTGGAATTCTGACCTGTAGTAATAGCCCATAATCTGTTTTGATTCTGTCTCTGTAATGAAGGAGATCACACTAGACCAGTGTAAAAGCTTGATATGATCTTCCTTCATGTAACATCCTTCAAATACATAGATATGAACTAGCTCAGGCTATATGGGATTACACCTCTGTATGAACCAAAGTGGATCATGATGGGGAGGGAAAATATTTAGCTTTGAACCGCCTTGATCCAAATAGACAGAGATCTTTATTTTTTGTATCAGCCAGGTGTCTGACATATGAGGAAACACATCATCCAACAACAAAATTACACTTGTAAACAACAACAACTTAAACTTATAAAGCGCCTTTCACGTCGGGAGGACGTCCCAAGGCGCTGCACAGGAGGCGTGTGACCCGAGCTGGGAGGGGAGTGTTCGGGAAGGGGTGAAACACGTAGGGGAGGTCGAAAAATTCGGGGGGAACAAAAGGCACAGTTGAAGAGGAAAGTCTTCAGACCAGCCTTGAAAGAGGAAAGGGAAGAAACAAGGCGGAGGGATTGGGGGATGGAATTCCACAGGGTGGGAGCGGAGAAACTGAAGGCCCAGCCTCCGATGGTGGGGCGGTTCGGGCGGGGGGCTTGGAGCAGGCCAATTCCTGCTGAACGGAGGGTCCGGGTGGGCTTATAGGGGGAGAGTAGATCTGTTAAATAGGGCGGGGCAAGGCCGTGTATGGCCTTGAAGGTGAGGACGAGGATCTTGAACTCGATCCTCTGGAGGATGGGGAGCCAGTGGAGACGGGCGAGGGTGGGGGTTATGTGGTCGCGGATGTGGGTGCGGGATAGTACACGGGCTGCAGAGTTTTGGATGACCTGCAGCCTGTGAATGGAGGAACTGGGGAGGCCGACGAGGAGAGAGTTTCCATAGTCCAGCCGTGAGGTGATGTATGCCTGCACGAGTGTTTTGGCAGCGTGGGGGGTGAGGTAGTTGCGGAGCCTGGCAATGTTGCGCAGGCAATGTTGTATAGCGCCTTTCACTTCATGAGGACATCCCAAGACCCTGAACATCAACAGGCTTAAAAGTATCCAAACCAGACTGAGACTTCCCTGCATGCCACCTTTACATGGAAGTTCACCTGTAAAGGAACGGAATGCACACATTTCCCTGATGGAAACCTAATTTCAATGGCACTAGGACACAAGTTGGTGAGAGCCAAGGTTTGGTGACAAAACCATTGTGTGCATTGTGATCATTTCAGGAGTTTGCTTGCAACTCAGTTACAAAACTGATAGATGTGTTCCACAATCCCACAACAAAGAAACAGCAGCATATTTACATTGGGTATTTATGCCAGTTTCTTATAAATCTTCTGCTTCACAGCCCACGATAAATCCACTTTTCAGAGGTGGGAGTTTCTTACTCTGAACTGTGATCAGAATAAATAATTATGTCATTTGCACTTGGGAATTTGCTGGGAAACAGCTGCGAACTCATAACAAGCTTGGATTTACAGCACACACTAAACCCTCCTCTAAAACCTCTTAGCGAATGTAATGTTAGTGCTGGAAATTCATATTTGTTGCAAATTCGAGGCAAAATCTGAGAAATTTGGTCAAGGGTAAGCGGTGATGAGTTATTTACACTGGTTACACTGAAAACTCCTACCTCTTGACCTCGGAATCAGACTGAGCTGCAGAATAGGAAAGTCCAGTCAGGCTGGGACAATGTCTGATATGAATCTCTTTCTCTTTCCTGTGGGAAAGAAAAACTCAAAACATTTTGGCTGTTAATTTAGTTCTGTATTTAATGAATCTAGACAGACACAAGTATAAACCCTGGGATACTGCAATGAATTTGGAAGATCTTAATTTGAAAAAGTGTGATATCTATGTGTGCTCTACCATCAAGGTGGAGAATGCGTTGACCCAGAATTCCTTTTGGAAAAGAAAATAGGATGGATTTGACCACTTAAAATATTTACTTGATAAATATGAAATATATCCAATCAGATGCCCGTAAACAATGAAAGGAATGTATTTAAACACCACTGATGTCAAATAAAATACTTGAACTCTGAATAGTCTCAGTGGGCAGGTCTCTGTGACCCTGTCTCCCCCATTCTTACCCAACTTCATTGGCTCCCCATCATTCAGAGGATTCAATTCAAGATGCTGGTCCTCAGCTTTAAAGCCTTCCAAGGCCATGCCCCACCCTATCTCTGCGACCTCCTAACCCCCTACCAATATATCCACTCACTCCGCTCAGCGGGCTCCGGCCTGCTCCATATCCTTCAGACTTCAGCCACTCTGCTCCCAACCTTTGAAATTCCATGCTCCTCCCGATGTGAAAGGCAATATAAAAAATGTAATTTTGTTGTTGTTGTTACACTCCATCTATACTGTATACTTCATAGTGCAGTGAACACAGAATAGATTTAACTCAAAAGTGAATGCTGGCATGTAAACCAAAGAATCCCCTCTCCCCCCTCCCCATGACTGTCAGTTTCAATCTGATGTGAAATCATGAGTGGCAAACTGTTAATAATGAATATCCTGTAGCTCTCGCCTCGCAAGAGAGAGACCTGGGTTCAATTCCTGGCAAAATGTTGGGCAAGTTTCCTTACTCCACATGTCTCTGTTTACTTAGCAGTAGTCGATTGGTGGATCGCTTTTCCGTGGCTAATAATTTCATCTAAAAAAAGCAAATAAATTGGTTACTCAATCCATGACTGTTTGTGAGATATTGCTGTTCACAATTGGCTGCCACATTTTGCCAACAAAGTATAGTCAGTTCACTTTATAGTATATTGTGTGAAGCGCTTTGAGACATCTTGAAGATGTGATAAAACGCTATATCAAATGCAAGGATTATTATTATCCTGGCATGAGACCAGAGATGACCTTCAATATACTCCACACATCTCCAGGGAACCAGTGATAGCTGATGTCACTGCACTGTCACCCTTCACTTGTCTGTATCCTTGGATTCAAAACAATCTGAGTTCTCGAGTAGTGTAAATGAGATAAACCTCAGGTTAGTAACAGATCAGCCTGTTTACATCATGTTACTCCAGTGTAAATGTAGATAAAGGACAGTGGGACATTTAGAAAGTTCTGATTTTCGTTTCTGCAGCTTGTAGCAGCACAGTGCAAAGCCTGATTTTGTAAACACTCACATTAAGCGAACAGTCATTTTGCAACCCTGATGACTGATGCAGATTTGCATGGCGTCAAATGGTCAAGGACAGATGCAGAACCTAATGCACACTATCAGCTTTTGGTTTACAACTGTTAGTACTCAATCGATTTTTCACTCCACCTTTTAATTTTTTCTTTTCTTATTAGGGGAAAAAGGCAATTACCAAAGACAAACATTTAGTAGGATTCAGTTTACAACAGATAGGTTTGATGTTTGCTGAGTAAAAGCTATAATAAACTAGTCCTGAAAAATTGATTTCTTATTCCCTACGTGCCTGTTTATACACGCCTCATGTTCGAGCTGTGTGCAAGGCCAAAGTTCATTTTTATCATCACTGCAGTGTGGTAAACACATCTACACACATGACCTTTGCTCCTCCACAAATCACTCACAGTTGCACAATTTATGGCCAGTTCATTCAGCTAAAAAAAACATGCCAGACCAGCCCATGAAGTTTCCCCCTCATTTTATTTTAGTTGTGCAAAAAAAAGGCAATTGCTTGATATGTAACTATTCCAATGTGTCAATCTCATCAGCGTGGAGGAACAATCATGCTTTATACAGTAGTAAGAATCCAGACCGACAGAAGTATACATTTGAAACATTCGCCACACATCCTGGAATACAGAACAAACGGAGGGATTAAAACAAAACATGGCAGCGGAAAAAATGATAGCTACTGGAAAAAGGGATTGTCCCTGCTTAAAGGAGAGACACAATCTGTAAAAGTGCCTCAGTATTTTCCATCGATTCTACCTCCTTACGGTGTAATATTTTTTGCAAGTAATTTTTTTTACTTACACAATTACAATAACAATTGGAAATCATGTCAACTGCAACAATTTATTTAGCTGTCACATCAGGAGGACGTTTTGAAGGGCTTTACACACAGACACCTAGGTCGGGGGAGGAGTAAGATAACAAGAGCACGGTTAAAAAGGTGCCTCTTAAAACAGGTAGGGAAGGGAGCGGCAGAGTCTCTCCTGGATGGGAGATCCAAAGATTTGGAGAAGAACGGAAGTGATTAGTTGCCCTAACCACTATGTTAATACAGGCTAGCTGCTATTTTGCTATATTTGTGAATACATCCCTGTACCTTAAAATAACAATAATGCAATTTAAACACACTCTAGCACATTCCTGGGGGAGTGCTGCATTGTCAATGGTGCTATTCTTTGGTTGAGACTCTCAACTGAGGCCCCTCTGTGTTCAAGTAGTTATTAAAGTTCCCATTCTACAAGTTGAAAAGAGAAGAGAGTTTCTTCCAGTGTCTTGGCCAACAATCTAATAGTCTAGAAATAATACTAATAATAATTCTTGCATTTGATATAATGCTTTCTAACTTCTTCGTGACATTTCCAAGGACTTCACAGAGTATACTGTAAAGTGAATTGACTATGTAATTTGTGCGTGATACACACACACTTTGCAATAAAATCTTGTGAAATATTTTGGAAATCTCATACATAACAAAACACGTATTATTATTTTATTTATTATTTATAAGTGCACAGGCACAAATTCATCAAAGGTACTGAAAAGAATGGAATAATAATGCTTTTCTCATGCAAGGTGGAAAGAGCAAATCAGAATATTGCTCTTACAATATATACACAGCAAATCTAAATAATATTTACAGAAAAATGCGCAATACTGAATACAGATGATGTACAGGTGGATTATTGAAGTGAAAGAACACTTGAACACACGTGAAAGCATTGCCTGTCATTTATAGCAGTTTATTAGTGAACTGTTTCTCATAAACTTTAGCAACTCTAGCACTCCTTTATTGATACATTTCTTCCCCTGCTTAAAACTCCAATTACAGATTTTGTTTAATAGAGAACTCACCGAGTGAACAAATAACATGTCAAGGGAGGGAATAGAGAGAGATAAGTGGGAGCACAGTGTGTTAGCATGTTGAACTTTTTCCACTAAGTTTGAATTTATACAGACAAATGGGATGAAACTCACTTCTATTTACCTGTTTGCAATGTGAAGTTAAACAATCAGCACTGTTACTGTTTGACAAAAGTCCACAGCCCCAAATAATAAATAATCATGATTCACATAGTCTGATTCACATTGGGAGGATGTCTTAAAGCGCTTCACTGGATATACTGTAAAGTGTATTAGTGACTGGGTTTTACAGGCAAACAACCGTCAATCAAGCAATCATAACTTACATTTATATAGCGCCTTTCATGTCGAGAGGACATCCCAAGGCGCTGCACAGTTAGGTTGGGACAAGTGCAGGCGGGGGTCGGGGCAGGATGAAGAAGATTAGAAAAATCGACTTTATTTGTGGGCAAAACGTGGCAGCCAAATTACGCACAGCAGTGTCCCACAAAGAGTCATAGGTGGGATTAAGGGGAAAAGGGGGAAAATATGGCAAGGGGAGAGGGAGGGGTAGGGGGGTAGGGGGAAGGAGAGCAGGAAAGCCAACTGTGTATTTGTGGACGAAATGCGGCAGCCAAATTGCGCACAGCAGTGTCCCACAAACTGTCCTCAATTTGATATAAACTGGCAGTGCTTCTCATGGAACATGTAATGATGGGTGGCATGGGAGGTCACAAGCACACAAAAGAGGTATAAATGAAGAAGGCCCTACAGGTGAGGGATTAACATGTGAGGGAAAACAGCAGAAAGAAAACTAGAGGTACTTTAAATGAATAACAACAAAATTAAATTTATGCCAACGCTTGAATTGGAACCATCAATTGGAAGCATTTGAAAAAGAATTTGACAAGCACATGCGGAGAGAGAAAATTAAAAGAGTATAAAGAAATGAAATAAAATGAGGATGGATGGATGGCTTCTTGCAGAAGTGAACACTGACACGATAAAAATGGGCCAAATGGCCTCCTCTCTGTTATACATTTCTATGGTTTCAAGGTCCCAAGTCCACCCTATGTTCTTTTCTTTATGGCATCAAGCTGTTTCTTAAATAAGACCAGCGTCCTGGTCTCTACCACCCTTCCTGGTAATCTGTTCCAATGTAAAAATAATTATGTCCCGCTGCCTATCCTGTTATTGCATTTCACAACCCTGAATCTGCATCTATTGTTCTAATTTACCTTTAGTTTTTAAACCCCATTAAATGTCTTGTATATCTCAGTCTAAAAAAAATCCCACTGAATCACACCTTTTCAAGGCTGAAGAGCTTTTATGCATTGACAGAATCACATAATAAAATAAATAATAATCTTTGCATTTGATATAGCTCCTTATCATATCTTCAAGACGGTTCAAATCGCTTCACAGAATATACTGTAAAGTGAATTGATTGTATATTTTGTGGGTGAAGCATTATATAAGAAGTTCAGAAAAATGTGTTCTCAGAGTCTGGAATTAACCGGACAAGCTAGGGAGGACTTACTGTAGTAATTTTTTTTAATTGCCTAACCCCCAATATCTGGGGTTACTTTGTGAAAACATATCACAATTTGCGGTTATAGATTTCCTGGTACCAAGAGCTGCCTTGCATTTTGGAATGAGTGCAAGTCATTAGATTCTTCCTGTGCTGGGTTTTCAGAGCATGTGAGCACTCAGAAATGATGTGGGAGTACTGGTTGTTGATCCTCCACTTCCACAACTATAATACTGAGCCAGCAACTAACCTGAAACTCCTTTCCAGACAAGCAGTTGAAAATTATGGATAGTTTCCCAGAGGACAGGATATTGTGAAAACACTTTTTTATTTTAATTCCGCATCACAGCTCACACTGAAGTTAGGGGAACAGGAAGTGAGGTTCCAGCACTCACTGGACATCTCAAGTCATGTTCAGCACTGCCATGTGTGAAAATAAGTGCAAGAACAACAAGAACAACAACAAATTATATTTATCGAGCGCCTTTCACGTCGGGAGGACGTCCCAAGGCGCTGCACAGGAGGCGTGTGACCCGAGCTGGGAGGGGAGTGTTTGGGAAGGGGTGAGACACGAAGGGGAGGTCGAAAAATTCAGGGTGGAACAAAAGGCACGGTCGAAGAGGAAAGTCTTCAAACCGGCCTTGAAAGAGGAAAAGGAAGAAACGAGACGGGGGGGATGGTATTCCATAGGGTGGGAGTGGAGAAACTGAAGGCCCGGCCTCCGATGGTGGGGCGGTTCGGGCGGGGGGCTTGGAGCAGGCCAAGTCCTGTTGAACGGAGGGTCCGGGTGGGCTTGTAGGGGGAGAGTAAATTGGTTAAATAGGGCGGGGCAAGGCCGTGTAAGGCCTCGAAGGTGAGGACGAGGATCTGGAACTCGATCCTTTGGAGGATGGGGAGCTAATGGAGACGGGCGAGGGTGGGGGTTATATGGTCGCGGAGGCGGGTGTGGGATAATACACGGGCTGCAGAGTTTGGGATGACCTGCAGCCTGTGAATGGAGGAACTGGGGAGGCCGACGAGGAGAGAGTTTCCGTAGTCCAGCCTCGAGGTGATGTATGCGTGCACGAGTGTTTCGGCAGCGCGGGGGGTAAGGTATTTGCGGAACCTGGCAATGTTGCGCCGGTGGAAGTAAGCGGTGCCGGTCAAGGCACGGATGTGGGGGAGGAAGGAGAGTTTTTGATCGAACATGATGCCGAGGTTCCTGATTAGCTTTGTGAGGTGGAGAGTGCAGCCTTGGATGTTGAGGCTGGCAGTGCCCGATGTGCGGAGGCGCTGGCTTGAGCTGATCAGGAGGGCCTCGGTCTTACTCACGTTCAATTGCAGGAAGTTGTCCCTCGTCCAGGACTCAATGTCAGACAGACATGCTGTCAGAACATCGATGGTCTGGGGGTTGAGGGATGAAGCAGAAAGGTACAGCTGGGTGTCATCCGCATACATGTGGAAATTTACCCCATGTTTGCGGATGACATCGCCCAGAGGGAGCGTGAAAATGAGGGGGCCTAGGATAGAGCCCTGAGGGATGCCGTGAGAAACTGTGCGGGGGTTTGAGGAAAAACCATTGGAAGAAACAAAGTGTAAACGGTGGGTCAGGTAGGAATGGAACCAGTCAAGGACTGTGCCTTGAAGGTTGAGGTGGGAGGAAAGACGTTGGAGGAGGATGGTGTGATCGACTGTGTCGAACGTAGCAGACAGGTCAAGGAGGACGAGGAGGCAGAAGGAGCCCTGGTCACAGGCGGTTAGGATGTCATTTGTGACCTTAACCAGGTCACAAATAATGTTAAGAACATGGTAATGACTGCCACATTTGTATACGTTGGTGACAACTAACATAATGTTGCAAGCAAACGAGCAACATTATAAACACACGCATAAATGCATTGTACTTTTTTTTACTTAAGACACTCACAGAGATGTTGGAGTGATCAAAGAAATATTGGCGCTCACTAATGTGAATCCTGTTCTGTGCTGAAGTTTGTTGATCTCAGCCAGGCTTGAATAGGGAAATTAAATTGGCTCCCGTCTTTTCCTGGATTAGGGAGGGAGAAATCAGCCTGGGTTTCTGCTCCAGGTCCCTCTTCGGGGCACTCTATTTATACAAATGCAATTTTGTTGTTGTTGTTGTTGTTATTGTACACATATGTGGCAATGAATGCAGAAAGTTCAGGTTCAGTTGCAATGCCCTCTCCGTTTCTGCTGACACTCACTGCCAAGGCTCACATAAATAATAGCCACTTCAGCAGGGAGTGTAACCTGGGCCTGTGGTATCATACCCACACTCCAAAGCCGAATCCGTAGCATTGTTGGGCATGCCATCCTTTGGATGAGATGTTAAACTGAGGACCTGTCTGGTAAAGTTAAAGATCCCATGTCATTGTTCAATTTCTCCCAATGTGCTGGCCAACAATCCCCCAAATATAAAATGGTTCTTCATGGCTGTTTGTGAGTCGCTGCTAGTGTGTAAATTGGCTGCTGCATTCGGCCATAAAATACACAAAATGAAAGGAACTTACCTCAAATGGAAGGGTTAATATCATTGTTCCAGGGGCAGAGAGGGATACACCAGTGCAGAGAATATTAGGAAAACAAATTAAACATACTAAAACATTTTAAATAAAGAAATCCTGCAAATCAGGCCCCAATGTTTTGATAAATAACATCAGTGAGAATCTTAGTCCTCTTTTTCCCTGGTGCCTCTCAATCTCTGAAATACTGCGGTATGTTATAGTGGAGGAACTGAGACAGATATTGGCCAGCCTATCAGGCTCTGCTATGACCACTCTCATATATTGTATTTTTTTTAACTCTCAAAGTAAATTGAAGCAAACCATTCCTCATTTTTAAAGAGTTTGTGAAAAAGCATTTGGAAACTTTCTTTTTGCAAATACATGACATGATGATATGCAATTTATATTCAAGATAGAATATCAACATAGAATAGATAAGTTGGGCTGCAATAATGGGGTCTAATTTGTGATATTTGCAAACCATATTTAATGGACTATTTCCAGCTTCCAAGTCTGTGGGAACAACCTTCCATCTCTTGTTAAACTGAGGACAAATCTGCCTGTAGCCTGTGGCTGTCGAAGATTCCAAGACACAATTTGAGAAGAGAAGGGAATTTCTCCCATTTTCCTGGCTAACAGACCCCCAGATTTGTGGTTTAACAAGTCATCCAAAGGACGGTGCTATTCGAGTGTCATCTTAGACTATGATTCCAAGTCCCAACCTGGTGCTTAAACCCACAACCTTCTGACTCGGAGACAAGAGTGCTGCAACTGAGCCAAGCTGATACTGCTGATATATCAGCTTGGTTGAATGCGAGGATGAATATTATTAATTTTCAAATGCTGTTCCTTCAAGTCCAAGTGATATTTGTGATGTACTCCAGTTACTGGAAGGAGGTACTACTGTGCTTGCATTCCTTAATTAAGAAATTTTCTAAGCAATGCAGCAGAATTTAGGTTATTTTAGGCCCTATAGAAAGCTGTATGTAGTGGTGACACCGATTTTGAAGGGAAATCTCATAAAAATGTTCAAGTAATATCATAATGGAACTTTATCAACCACTCTCGTCTGCAGGGAGGGAAATATGCGGAACAAACTCGATTTGAGCCTTGTAATTTGAGCCTACAGTTAATTGTAGACTTGGACTGAAACAGACCATTTAATTCAGTTTCACCTCATCACTTTTTACTACACCTTTATAAAACTCTGCATTAGATCTTTACTTAATGTTACCAAAAATGATTTATTTTACATTTGTTCACGATTCTGAGTACTTTATCCAATAGAAGATGAATTGAATCCATAGCAGATACATCGTTTTTTACAATCTTGGCACAAACGTTGGAATGATATGAAAAAGGGAACATTTTGCAATAACAAAATGTAAGGAGGAGGGTGGCATCTGGTTATTGTATCAATCATTTTTATTTTAGGTGCACACTATTTTGACCCTTTCTTCCCTGGAAGAAAGTTTTACTTTCTCAGATGCTATATGATGATTCATTGCAACTGTATGTTATTGATAAATTATGCATTCTGCGATTTTTCTTTACTTGCCTCTTGTCTCCTGAAGGTAACAATTCATACTTCACTAGGGATACTTTTACACATTTCTACATACCTCCAAGTGTCCATATTTCATCTGCGAACCTGGCAGGATATCCTAAACATTCATTTTCAGCAGGAGTTATGGAGATCAGAAATGAAAACTCTGGCTCTTTCTTCTCTACCCTGTGACCAATTGTAGGATTCCCATTCTGGTTGAAATCAGCTTACTGAACAGGCTGAGGGAACTGAACCTAGGTGTGTTCTCATCTAGATACAGTACTTGTTAGCACACTAACCAGTATTTTGCTACTGATTGAATGAGAGAAACATATTGCCATTCTTTGAAAGGAACCTTGCTATTTGGGGTTTGTATGATTGCTGCAGCAGCCTACAAATGATGCCAAGTCCTGAAATGTTAAAATAGTCATTTTTCAGCTTCTCTGGCTCTACACTTTGGAACTCCATGCCACAATCCCTTTGCATTGCTCCCTCCCTTGCCTTCTTCAAGACCGGTCTCAAGACCCTCCTCTTCGACTGTGCCTTCAGTCGCTGTCCTACCTCTCTGCCCTCCCTCATTCCAACCCTGCCCAACCCCACCTTGCTCGAGTCCCAACCCCTGCCTTGGGACATCCTCCTGACGTGACAGGCGCTCTACAAATGTAATTTTGTTGTTGTTGTAAAACTCGCTTTTCTTTTTGAATTCTTAAAATTAATCTTAATATTCACAGGGAGACTTCAGTTTGTATTCTCATCCAAAGGGTCTTATCTCAACAATGCAGCATCCCACCAATGATGCACTTGTATTCTAGTTTGAGCATCATCCTGATGTGTGGCTTGAATCTACAGATTGCTGATCTAGTTCAAGGTTGCTACCAACTGAGCCAAAGTGAAACAAGTTTAGGATGTGTACTGCGACAGAGACTTATTGGGGCAAGTTCAGTGAACATTATTATCAGTTTCATTTTGGCCTGTATAATGAATTTAAAGTATGGCTCTCCTATGCATATAAAATGGGATCTAGCAATGAATAAAAAGTTACGGATGGATGTAAGGAAAAGGTTTCACAATGTGTTATAATGGTTTCACAGCAAGTTAATCTCATTGAAGAATTTAAATGACACAATAAATAAGAAGATAAAAGTTTGAGTTGATTTCTGAGTTCTAATCTGATCTGCAAGATTAGGTTACATTATTTAATCCACTTTCTGACATGTTTTCATATTATAAGCTATTGGAGAGAAAATCCACCTGGTTCTAGACTTCCTCTATTTATGTAGCATTTTAGATTGTCCAGAATTTGGCAAATTATTCAACTCACTCTTAACTTTGAAGTTATTTTCCTGCAGCTTTTAAAAGAAATTTACAGAGAATCAGTTTGGAAACTTAGACTGGATTTACGAATGTGCCAAATTCGATTTGCTATTCAATGCAACATAAATATAACAAATCTGGATCTTGGTGGAATTTCTCTCCATATATCCTAGCATATAACTTTGTAAAACATTTTACATCATTCATGAAAATTCCATGCTACCTATTTTTCAAGTGCTTTTTACTGCTTGTTTATCAGAAAATGATTGGCAAGAGATTACTCAGAGTCATATGTACATAATAAATAATAAATAAATAATCCTTGCATTTGATACAACGCTTTTCACATCTTATCGACGTCCCAAAGCCTGTGTTTGGGATAGCCTGTGTTAGAGAGAATTATTTGTGACTGGATGTAAACAAGATAATTATTCCAGGATTCCAGTGACCTTCTAACCTCAGAGAGTTAGGACCTAGATTTCAGATGCAGTTAAAACCCAAGATTAAGCTACAGCAATATTAGTCGCTCTAGTATTTTAATCTTTTATATTCTAGTAGCAGCAATAAAGTTAAAACACTGTTAATAATAACAATAATGATAACTAATCCTTCCATTTGTCAGAGCATCTTATCACATCATCCAAACATCTCAAAGCGCGTTGAGGGATTTCTAATAAATAAAAAATAATTACACTTGATATATCGCTTTTAGCATCTAGAGAAAATCTCAAAGAGCTTCACTGGATTTATTGTAAAGTGCAGTGACTATGTATTTTGTAGGTGAACATGACAACCAATTTCCATCCAGCAATGTTGCACAAACATCTATGAAATGAATGATTAATTTTATCTGGGGGCTTGTAAGCCAGGACAAAAGGAAAGACTCTTCACTATTCAAATAGTGACAAGACAATGTGAATTCAAAGTCTGAACCTGAGCTGGAATTTACAGCCTTCTAATTCAGAGGTGAGAATTCAGCTAATTACCCCAGGCATCTCTGACAATAGAGCACATTTAATCTAATTCTTTCAGAATGCCCCACTTCCCCAAATTTATTGGGTCCCTCCTTTGTAATTGCACAGGTCGCTTACATAATAATCCTTGCATTTGATATTGTGCTTTTCAAGTCTTCTAGACATCTCAAAATGCTTCACAGAATATACTATGAAGTGAATTGACTGCATTATTTGTGGGTGAAACGCGGCAACCAATTGCGCACAGCAGTGTCCCACAAACAGT
This sequence comes from Hydrolagus colliei, assembly GCA_035084275.1. Taxonomy (NCBI): domain Eukaryota; kingdom Metazoa; phylum Chordata; class Chondrichthyes; order Chimaeriformes; family Chimaeridae; genus Hydrolagus; species Hydrolagus colliei. The sequence goes on from CM068743.1 coordinate 89,199,615, forward strand.
CGTGGATGTTATTATTCAGTGCCTTGGGACACCCTCCCGACATGAAAGACACTCTATAAATATAATTTGGTTTGTTGTTGTTGTATTACATAACTATAACAACAACAACAAAATTGCACTTATATAGCACCTTGCACATCGGGAGGGCGTCCCAAAGCGCTGAACAATCAAGTTGGGACCCGAGCGGGGCAGGGGGGAGGGTCGGGATAGGGGGAAGGAGAGGGGGAAGAGGTAGTGGGGGAGCCGAAGGCGTGGTCGAAGAGGAAGGTCTTGAGACCGGCCTTGAAGGAGGAAAGGGAGGAAGCAAGGTATAAGAGGACAATAACAATAATGATAATAATAATCCTTGCATTTGATATATATGTGAACATTTATGTTTATGGGTTCAATTCCGGGCAAGGCGAAACCTTGAGCAAGTTTCTTTGCTCCACATGCCTAATGATAATCCCTCAAAAAAGAATGATAATAATTGGGCCACTCAATCTACGACTATTTATGGAACACTGCTGTGCACAATTTGCTGCCACGTTTTGCCCATAAATATACAGTCAATTTACTTTACAGTATATTCTGTAAAGCACTTTGAGATGTCTAGAAGATGTGAAAAGAGCTATATAAAATGCAAGAATTATTATTTTACTATTATTTTTATTAAAGCGCTCTCCAAGTCTTCTAGACATCTCAAAGTGCTTTACAGGATATACTGTAAAGTTAATTGACTGTATGTTTGTGGGTGAAACGCAATTGCCAATTGCACACAGCAGTGTCCCACAAACAGCTGTGGATTCAAAGGACCAATTTATTATGGGGGGTTTTCTTGACGGATTATTATTAGGCATGTGGAGAAAGGAAACTTGCCCAAGGTTTCGCCCGGCCTGGATTCGAATACAGGTCTCACGCTTGTAATGCGAGTGTTCTAACCATTGAGCCACAGGACTTTGGGACAAATCTCAAATGTACAAGATGTCTCCCCAAAAATGCAATAACAGAGATACTGGATAAATACCCAGTTGTGAGGTCTTAATGACAGATCAATTAATTCAAGTAAATAATAATAATAATAATCCGTGTCTTACATGTCTTAGACATGTAAGACAAGGATTCCATCTTTGCAATAATGATAATAAGGACAGATCTTCACAACCCCTTGTACGGGTACTTTTCTCTTGTTGGTAATATTTCTGCAAGAATAGAAACAGAAGTTAATTCCAGTAATATGGTCATTTTGCTGATTAATAAAGTAAGTTGCCATTTTCTGCCAACAGTACAAGTTAGCTATTGGGGGCTACCGAATGCCATGTTAAAAAATTAACTGAGGCATTTTGTCAATTCTAGAAGTCAATTCGGTGAGGAAATATTTTTTTTCATCTCTCTAAAGCTTCCTGAGTATGGATATTGAAATGTGGTTACAGGACCTTTGAAATCTATGAGTTGTGTGCAGAGTACTAGACTTCTAGCAGAGAATACAGAGAAGCCAGTGGCATGTTATAAGAAATGCTCCGAATGATATAATGATACTAAATCTTGCATTTGATGTAGCGCTTTTTACATCTTATCGACGTCTCAAAGTGCTACACAAAATGTACTGTAAAGTGAATTGACTGTATATTTGTGGGCGAAACACAGCAGCCAGTTACACCCAGCAGTGTTCCACAAACAGTCTTGGATTGAAATAACCAATTTTTATTATTGTGTTTTTTTTAATGGATTATTATTAGGTATGTGGAGTAAGGAAACTTGCCCAAGTTTTCGCCCTGACCTGCCTGGATTCGAACACAGGTCTCATGCTTGTTAGACAAATGCTCTAACCACTGAGCTACAGGAGCTCCAATCTCCTTGCAGTGTTGGAAGAGCACTGATGCTGATATGCAGTGATTCCAGTGAAATTTTATCCAGTAAGTTTCCTTCGTGGGAAACCAATTTTATTTGGCCTTTAACAACTTTAAGCTTTTAAACTTTTATGTTAAAGTTAGCAAACCAGATAAATTCTTTTGAAAGTTAGAATAGCTCATTGGAATTTGAAGTAAAGCCTCACTGTCACATGAGGACTGGTGATCAGTACATTATGAATTTCTTTAAGTACATAGTTAGAGACCACAATAACTGGCATCTCAGTTACTCTATGCCATAAAGGTCATATTGACAATTACAGTACAATATAGATAATTGTTTGGGGAGGACGAGTTTGGAGGGCTATGGGGAGAGAGCAGGGGAGTGGGATTGATTCGAACAGCTCTTTTAAAAGAGGCGGCACAGACGTAATGTACCGAATGGCCTCCTTCTGTGCTGTATAATTCTATGATTTTATGACATTGAAATTGTTCCATGAGAACTCATCTGAATGACTAAACTGATGCCTTGAGCCTGGGAGAAAAAAGTTTATTGTGTTTAATGCAAGCACATATTTCCATGGTTAAGGCATTTGTTTTGCCTTGCAAATGACTTATGAATAATTATTATTGAAATTGAACCCTTCACACATTTATTTATAAAATGGTATGCTGTAGATCTAGAATTTCATGGACTGCAGCATGCAGCTCTGGCCTTACTGGATAGTGTTTACCACAACTTCTACAACATAAGCTGATGGAAGGTGAAACTAAACCTTCCAAAACATCCTGTTTTCCCTCAACTTTAGTTGAAAGAAGAAACAATTAACCACCAGCATCAGCAACCTTAGGTGCCCAGTTGTGGCATTTGCTGTGCCTTTTACTCTGGGGTTGCATTAATAATTGTTTATATTTATATAGCATCTTTCACATCAGGAAGTTGTCTCAAACTGCTTTACATAGCTGGCTGGGCACCATCCCTTAATGCACCATGACATTGTTCTGTGCCATTAGAATAATAAGAACAATCCTTGCATTTTTGTAACTTAGTGAAATGCTTGTTATTCCAGTCCACATTTGGCAATTTGCTGATCCACATATATTATGGCCACTGTACTGTACTTTCTAAGCAAAATACATTGGATTACACTATATGTAAAACAAATAACTGATTTATTTAGATTAGAAGCGACATAATGTGCTTCTCAGATCCATGGTACAGTATGTCAAATGTTTTGAAACTCTGATGTGAAATTTGTTTATGAATAATTTCCACACATGTGATTTTCCCTTTCCTGTGAGGTACACAATAGGTAAATTGTTACTATAATAGTGACTCATTTCCAGTTAGATTTTGCCCTTGTACCTGCTCGTACTGTCGCAGAAACATATTTCTACTGTGATCATTTTCTGAAGTCAAATTTCCTTCATTTCAGTTGACCTCAGTTCATCTGTCTCCAACTATTAATGTGGCTCAGTGGTTAGAGCACTTGTCTTGCAAGCTGGGGAGACCAAGCTGGGGAGACCTGTGTTCGAATCCAGGCAGGTCAGGACGAAACCTTGGGCAAGTTTCCTTACTCCACAAGCCTAATAATAATCCCTCCCAAAACAAAACACAATAATAAAATTGGTCATTTCAATCCACAACTGTGTGTGGGACACTGCGGTGCGCAATTGGCTGCCGCGATTTGTCCACAAATATATACAGTCAATTCACTTTACAGTATATTCTGTGAAGCGCTTTGGGACGTTGACAAGATGTGGAAAGCGCTATATCAAATGCAAGGATTATTATTATTATTAATATTAAAGTCTAATATGCAGTGAGTGTCACAGAAGTGATCAATAGCAACTCTGTTTTGTGCGGAGTCCTATAGCTTATTGATTAGAGTACATGCCTTGCAAGCAGGAAGATCCGGGTTTGATTCCCACGAAGGCGGATCCTGAAGACAAGTTTCTTTACTTCACGCATCACAGTTTACCTTACATTAAGCAGGAACCTGGTTGTTAGGCCAATTGTTAAATTGTTTTCTGGGTAATAATCTCTCAAATAAAAATGATGTGATAAGGCGGTATACAAGGCAGTATCCTCTTCCAATTACTGGAGCTTCTGCCAGTCAAAGTGACAAACTTACAATTGTTAGTTGCTATTACCAACTTGTATAGGAATCATCACATATTTGCGCTTTGGGATGCTGTCCTGCGAGAGGGGAGGCTATACAAATGTAATTTATTGTTGTCATCATTTTGAACCAAATGGAAGGTGCCAATGTAATTGAAAAAAATATCACTGTATATTTTATTGAATGTTGTTTATGATCAGTTATAGCACTGTGGAATATAAGATAAAACAAGTCAATGTAATTTCCAAAACAAAAAAAAACACCTTTTAATCTGTTTTCAAGAAAATACAGCAATGACATACATCTTTAAAAATGCGTGGGCCAGTCTAAACACCAGTTTGTCTTTTTAATATGCACATTGCATTATTGAAGCCAAAGAATCCTCATACAATGTTTAAAATTATTTACATATCATCACATAGGTAGTAAAGTTTTAACCTATAACATGGTGATAGTTTGTGTTTTTCTTTACAAAACTTACAAAAAGATAATGCAATAACGAATTTACCTGAGAGGAAATTTGTTCTTAAAACAATGTTATTTTTTTCTAACTACCAAAAGACTATACGGATGATTCTTAAAAGACAGAAGATGTATAAAGTGTCCTGTTATGGACACCTGCTTAGCTATCGTCTTTAAATTAGATAAGTACCATTAACTTAGAAGGTTTACATTCATTGCAAAAAGTAGGTTGTTTAATTTTGAACCATTTTTAATTTAACACTGATTGTAGCAATGCTAATTGCACTTGTATTTATACAGTAAAGTTGTTAGTATGTGGAAGAATACATCCGTTTATTACCCTGTTTCAAAACATTGACCGACCAGCATCTAGTCAATGACTCCAATGGGAACTTCCAGAATTCACATCGCAATTAACTGACCTCCGTCATCAGTATTGTCATTTCAAAACATAATTTATTTCCTTTTTAAATTGTTGCATGAATATACTGGAATAGTAACGTGGGACTTGTTTCCATCAGTTACATTGATAAAAATTAGGTACCATCAGATTACTTTTAACTACAGTACTGAACATGCCTCCGCTCTGTTGCTTTGCGTCCATCCTGGCCTCAAGGCTGTTTTGTGTTCTGAAAGTACTCCTTACAGCTTTTATGTTAAATAAAATGAAACAGATCCAAAGTAAACAGGCAGCTTTACTGGCTGCTGGAGGACGAGCCTTTCCTTGGAGATAGGGAAGAAATTATGTTCAGTGATGTGCTGTTATCTGACGCCATGGAGCTGTTCTTCATCATTCCACATTGGCTGCTGGAAAGGCTGATAGTCCTACAAAATTGAAATCAGTGGAAAAAGAAAAAAAACCATAAGGAAATGTTTGGCACATTGCCTCTGCAATCAATGGTTATAAAAATGATGTATATTTTGTCCCCTGCACCATTCTTTCTTGTAATTATTTTTAATAATGTCTGAAATTGGTTGAGGGCATGATGTTTAAAGGCTAACAAACAGGAAGATGGTGTCGGGTCAATTAAGTGACACAGAGCCTCACCAATCCTCTCCGACAGAAATGCAATCTCAGCCATAGAATTTAAGACTGACTCCAGCACTGTTTTTGACCTCCAAAGAAAGGGCACCACTTTCCGAGTACTGATTTCTCCTTGGGCTGACATTGTTGAAGAGGTACTCGGCCACAAAGATTAGAGAATGCATTTTGACTACATCAAAGCTGAGTGGCGAGGCATACCAACACACGTAAGCAAAGAAAAGGCTTGGCTTCAAACAAAATGCTAACCAAATCAAATAGTGAAGGGAAAGAGCCTTGCAGTTCAGCTCCAAAATATAGGTACTCTTTAATGAGCAAAGCATATGAACTATCGAGAATGTGATTTCATTTCATTTTTGATAGATACAGTAAGTGGGCCCTGTCATCCAATATTCGGTTGAGAATACCTTGGCAGCAAAAGCTATTTTGCAATTGACACTTCTTAACAAAGTTGGGATGCAAAATCACCCAAGCAGCAGCATTTCGTATGAGTAATGAATGTAATTGTATGTGAAATCAGTTCGGATCCACATGCCACGTCCTTAAAATAGGGTCTCCTCCCCCTTCCCCTCCCTTCCACATAAAGAATGCAGCAAATATGCAGGGAGCAATTACAACATGAATCCTTGCTTTTACTCAAGAGCAAACTAACTCTGAAAGTGGGAGTGGAAATCAGCACAGAAACTGGCTGACATTCAACATTTCACCGTGGAAACATTCACCACTCTGACAAACTACCGACAATAATAGAATAATGATAATCCGTTTTGGTTTACACAACAGGAGGACACACAGATCGATTAAAGGAGGGTGCACTTGACAAACGGAATTATTTTTCTTGTTCAATATCAAACGGGTAAGATCTGCTAGCGGGAGCTTACCCCTGACGCTGTGACTGCAGTCTGGCCAGAGGGTGAGCCGCTTTTCACTCTGGGCATCTCCTCCTGATTAGATGTAGAAGTGGAGGAGGAGGTTGGAGTCATTGACACTGCATTGCTTGTACCTGCAACATATTCATCAGCCAGTCAGTTAATCTTGTTCCAGGTGCTATTTTAACAATAGGAATCCTCACTTTTGACTTATCACTCCACAATTCAGTCATTTCTATAAAGACCCTCCTCTTTGATGGTCCCATCAGTCACCTCAAATCCCCCCCTTCCCATCCCCAACCCCAGCTCGGGTCTGAAACAATGAATGTCCAGCGCCTTGGCTGGACAAGTGTAATTTTGTTGTTGTAAAGCACTTCAGACAACCTTACAACACGATGAAGTGCTAAACCAAATGCAAGGATTATTATAATAATTATTTCATCATCAAAACATCCTAAAGAGCTTCAGAGGATTTACTGTAAAGTGTATTTTTGGGTGACTCGTTTATGAATGCTTATTTTTGCATCACTTTTTCAGTAACAATAATTCTTTCATTTGATATAGCAAATGTCATCAAGACACCTCAAGGTGTTTTACAGGTTATACTATATAGAGCATGATGTGACTGTATTTATTTTCTGAGTGAAATACAGTAGTAATATAATACTCACTTGAAGGACTCTTAGACTTGTTTAAATTTTTAGGCTTTCTTTTTCTAGTCTGGATTCCTTCTTTCTTCATTGCCAATGGTCGTGGTACCTTGAGATACAAAGGGAAATATTTATTTTCAATATCAATAGTTATTATGTCAGACTCCCACCATTCTGCCTTCCTGGATATTCATTTTATACATAACAAAGTAACGACACATTTCATTCCAAGGAATATATCAGTTGCAGTGGGTAACAGTTTCATAGTTACAGTATAAACACTCTGATGGATGCAAGATAGCAACAGTGATGCATTAGCCTGAGACAGGTTAACATAATAGGTTAGTCTGTTTCTGGTCTTCTTCTGTGTTAGAAATTTCTATGCTCTTATTATCCAAGCTGTCCATGATGTGAAATATATCAATGTTTAAATAAATTAGTTATAATCATCATAAAGTTAACATTTTCACCAGTTTATCACCAAGACTTGAACCCATCTGAATGAGATCCTAAACATTCTCAAGTTGGGAGCTCCGGTTGTCCAGATTTAAAGGATGTATTTGTGGGTTAAAGAAGATCACATACCCCATGAAGTTTCATGTATAGTCCACAGGCATTGCAGACCGGCTCTCCTTCTGCGTTCCTGCGCCATAAAGTTGTCGTGGATGTGTGACAGTTGGCACAGGCCAGGCCAATCCGCCGGGATGAAGACTGTAAGATAATGAAACATAAATAATAGAATCATAATGCATAAGAAATTATAAATAATCCTCATACTTTTTTTAAAAAACAGCCGTACCATGGCGCCAAAATGTCTCAAGGGGCTTCACAAGATTTACTGTAAAACGTGGTGTCTGAGTATTTGTAGGTTAACTAAGCAACCAATTAAAGTATAGCAACCATCCCTTAAACAGCCATGAAGTGAATGACCAATTTTATATAGGAGATTGTTTGCCAGGACCCAGGGAGGAACTCAATTTTCTTTTCCAAGTAGGATCTTTAACATCCACTTGGCAGATAGGACCATAGTTAAACATTTCATCCAAAGGCAACAAAACACTCCTCCAGCATTGCATATAGTATTACGTAGAAGTACAAAGAATGATATGGCCCATAGGCTGGCCTTTTAGTCAACTAGTCTGTACTTGGTTTCATATAGTAAAAATAATCCTTGTTTTTGATATACAGTGTTAACTTATCACCGTATAGAGACATCTCAATGTTCTACATAAAATATATTGTAAAGTGAATTGATTGTGAATTATGCGAGCAAAACACAGTAGTTAATTGCATACAGCAGTGTCCCACAAACAGTCATGGATTGAGCGACTTTTTAAAAATATTATTATTCCCCAGAAAGCAATCAACAAATCAACTAACAATTGGGTTCTTATTTACTGCTCAGTAAAAGACTTCACACAACCCCCCACCTCTACAATTCCACCAGAGTGTCAGCCTAGACTGTAGGGTCATTGAAGCCAAGTGTTTAATTCTACATTATTCTAAAATTACTTTGGCTTTCTGAACTATAAACTGGGGGACAAGATCAAGTGTAGCTAAACCATATATTATGATGTATTTATTACCTTCACGAGAATAGGGGAGTGTTAGTGATCAGTCTGATATAAAGAGACTGCCTGTGATTCATCTGTGCTCACCACTGATTTACAAGATATCATCTGTTTAAGTACACTTGATAAGAATTTTGTTCTTTTCAGAGCAAAACAAACTGTTTCCACTCCTTCAAAGTAGAATAGACGCCCAATACTTCATCTGTAGTACTCTGTTTATAGCTTCAGGTTATATACAACAACGTGTACTTATGCAGCACCTTTCATGTCTCAGAGCACTTCACCAAGGCGATGGGGGTCATTGAGCATGGAGGAAAGCAAGACGAATTTTTAATTTTGAAGGTGTTGACCGAAAGCACAAACAACAATTTTTTTTTAAAAAAGGCTCTGAAGGCATAGAGAGGGAAAGGCATTTTTGGTGTGAGTTGCAGAGAGGGGGATAAAGTGGCTCAAGAGTGTGAGGAATGAGCAGTAGATCAGAATTGGAAGAATAATGGTATGTGCAGACAGGGAGAGGCAAGATCACTTTGAATGATGCCATGGGATCCATAGCGTCCACTCGAACAGGCAGGAGGTACCTCAATTTAACATCCAATCTCAATCTCTTAACAATGCTGTCCACCCCAGCACTGTAAGCTTAAAATCCCACAACATTCTGACTCACAATCAAGTATTACTAATTGATGGCAATAAGACTGGCAGATACATTTCTGTTGATTCACTTTAATATTGTCTAATGCAAAGCATACTCTAGTGCAAGCACAGGAATAGGATGAGCATTGTGAAGGAATCCAAATTACCCAACAACCAACATAATCTGATGCCAAATACGTAGCAAAGTTGGAAATGAGTAAAAAGGAGGGAATTTTCATGTTTGTTAAAGCACTTATAAAGCGAGGGTAAACTGGCTAGATGGAAGATCAAGAAAATTCACAAATAACCCGTGAATGGTATTGGAGAGCCAATGTGATTCGCTCTTGGTGCTTATATAATACAATAATCCTAGCATTTTGATATAGCACTTTTCATGTCTTCTAGATATCTCAAAGCGCTTCACAGAATATACTGTACAGTGAGTTGACTGTAGGTTTGCGGGTGAAATGCGGCAACCAATTGCACACAGCAGTGGCCACTAACAATCGTAGATTGAAATTACCAATTTATTATAGGCCTTTTTTTTGGACGGAGTATTATTATACCCTGTACAGCACAGTTTAGAAGTTCCATTTAAGCTCGATAAAGCAAAAGCATGTGGATGTTTTATGCTTTTCAGAGTCCACGACAAATCGGTGCCCCAATTCTACCTGGCAATCCTAAATCCTTTCGGGGAGGGGAGTCAGTCTGTCACTTCCTTGGGAGGCCATCCTGACGTGATAGGCGCTACACAATTTTATTGTTGTTGCCTACAAGGCTTAAATGCCTCAAAGTGCTTCATGACAATACCTATCACATGCGGTGACTTGTTTTATTTGGCAATCAGGAAAACCAATTTCCTTGCACCGAAGTCCCACAAACAGCCATGAGGTGAATAAACCTAAAGGATTATTAGCCAGAATATTTCAAAAAAGTCTCCTATCTCTGTTCAAGGAGAGTTTTGAAGGCCACACGGATATTTTGACAACCACCTAAACAGACAGACCAGTTTTGAAGCACTTGAAATGACAATAGAGGTCACTGAGAAGGGACGAAACTTGCAGGAATTTTGAGGAGGTTTCGGAGTGTTTCCTTAGGTCTGCAGGGGAGTGCAAACCTAAACTATGTGCCATCATATTCTTAGATTGAGCAACATTTTTAAGACTTTGCTGGCTTGCAATTCGATGAATTCTACCAACCCACATCATAGAATAGCAACTGAACACTGATTTGCCAGTAATGTATTTGAGAGCTCATAGTGAATGGTATTATTAAAACACTCTTTCAAATAAATAAGAGTCTGAGCAAGATTTTTTTTTCCTTTCACATTTACATCCGTAAATTTGAAAGAAAAAAAAATCCCCAGCCAATTAATGTAAATAAGTAAATGATTACGTAGGCACAATTAAGTTGGCAGAGCACTCAACTAATAGTAACTGAGGGGCATTCACTCAGGAAAGTCACTTTCAACATTATTCTATCTAAATTTGAAAAGGTCATTGTAACATCAGTGGCCAGCAATCCTATGCCCCAAGGGGGTCTAAATATCGACTGTAGTTTACACTCTCCAGCAAAGATTAGTCACCTCAATAAGTTATCTAGATCCGGGATAAATTGTTCAGGTCACGCCCATGTTTATATCCTGTGTCTTGATTTGGTTAGATCAGTGCATCATTGCTCACATATTCTGCGGCAGCGCCTGATATAGAAATTCAGGGAAAGTTTAACACTGGGAAACTGGGTGTGGTTGACCTTTGTGTTTTGCAACTACAGTGCAATGTTTCAACACTCAAACAGAATTTCTGTTAACACGTTCTTGTGTCCTGGTTCCTGAGCGACAGAGATTCAAGACGGTTTTGTTTCGCAGTAAATCTATGGTGAGAAGGGCAATTGTGTTGCAGAATGTCTAAGGTTCACAACCGGTGTTCTAACTCGGGCTGCAAACCGAAGGCACTGCCTTGGAGGGGGAAAGAGTATTAGATCATTGCCCTGTTATTACATGAACCTCTTTGTCTCCACAAAAGCCACCGGCCTATTAATTCAAACACAATCTACCCCCTATTGTCTTATCTCAATACCACAGTGTCCATTTGTCTCATTAAATTAAGGGTCTGAGGTGCCAATAATCCTGCCAACAGATTTACATTGTCTTTAATTTTGCCCCTTTTCTCTAAAGTGGAAATGAATAATGTCCTTTAAAAAGACAGTCAACTAATCAACACTCTTTAAAATTTATAAGGCAGTTAACGAGGTTAAGGGGTAGACGCAATAAATGTGATAAACAGATAAGAAATCCTATTTGTATGTCTACAAGATTTGCCAGCTCCACAACATTTTTTTTACTCTTTACTTGTTGATTTATTTAACACTACAGACAGTCTAGAGAACTTAATGCAATACACAAATGTGTGTTTGTGTCGACCTGCAACAGGCATGTTAAATACAGTCATCAGCATAAAACATGGCAACTCAATGTGTAAGTCATGTCTGGACCTTTAGCTCCTTGTGTTTATTGTATTACACAATAAATTAATAATTAATTTGTTTCAAGTGAAACGAGTACAGTATTGATTTTCCAGTTATTAATGACTGGTTTGGACTGGTTATTTAAGGATGGGATTACAGCACATTATTTTATTCCCCACCCAGTTTCTGTAACCAAAATGAGCTGAAATAAAACATTGGGGTTGTTAAAAGTTTTATATGATACAATAAATTACTGATAAATATTGTGTCCTAAATATAAAATTATTGGATTGGCCGAATAAACTGGTGGGAATACACTAAACGTATTTTTCTTTCCTCTCCAGTACCTAAAATCAGAATTAGATGCCAGGAATGAACAGTCTAATGTTATATTAACAATGTGAAGCTATATACTTAATTTACCCACACTGACCTGGCATAAGTCTCCCGGGGAACACAACTGATACTGTGTATTAACAGCCAAATCATAGAAAATATCGGTCTGGGCTAATTCATTGCTTTTCTGTCAAATGTAATAATAAAACATATTAACAGTACATTGCGTTTTATTTTGCACAGCATATTATTTCAAAGAAGCAGCTCGTGAAGATGTTTAACATGCTATGCTGGACTAAACATCCCAGTAGCAAAGTAAAATACTGTATGTTAACTTCATTCTTTCCAAGGCTGGTCACTACAATTGCCACCGAAACCTTAGTAAATGTGGTTTGACGTATGTTGGGTATTGAACTTACCATTCTTTTCTGAGGTTTGATCAGAGGTCGACTGAGTCCATTCATCTTATGGTATAACCCACAGGCATTGCACAGATAATGCCCAGTACCATCACGCCGCCACAAAGGAGTGGACATGGAACCACAGTTGACACACTCCCGTGCCTCAGACATTTCATCCAGCAGTTCTACAAGCAACACAGGACATGGAATCCACATTATTAAAGCAATTAATGCACAAAATAATTCCTAACATATACACTGAAATGAATGGAGGTATACTAAGTCAAGCATCACGTTCTTTTCACCACAGTATCTGTATCTGTTGTTACAATAATTATTTTTAAAAAAAACTTTGCATTTCATATAACACTTTTCACGTCAGGGAAAAGCATTTCAGCACTTCACAGGATTCGCGGTAAAGTTCGCTGATTATATTTTGTAGGTGAACATGGTGGGAAGGAAGAAGCATAATAATTGATGAAAACTTCTAATTCTACACTAGAATCGTAAAATAAAAGTTGCCTCAACAACAACAATATTACATTTGTATAGTGCCTTTCACATCGGGAGGACATCACAAGGCACCTCTGTAGAAACAATATCCACATTTATATCTCATTTTACAATAGAAATATTGCAGTTTTTTGTATCCGTGCTCCCATTCCTACATTTTGGGGTTTTCTTACACCAGAGATTTTAAATATATAGAACTAAAAATATGATATATAAAGAAAGTGGGCATTATTACTATAATTAGTAAAAAGTGGTAGTCTTATTTCCAGTGTTATTTTCACTCACAATTTGGTAGCGAGTGTTATACACTTGAAATTTACAAAGGTTTTCAGCAAATGACTAATAGTGTTGTAAACAAATGGACCTCTCAAAATACTGAATTCAAATTAAATGACATCCTGCAATTTTTATTGCAAATTGGGGTTTATTTGCCTGCTGTTTGACTGCTGTCCTTGGATTATTGTATTTTAAACCGTAGTTTTAAATAAAACATTCTATTGTGATTTCCAAAGCTGTTCATCTGTTCCTTATCAAATGGATCTTTCAATATAACCCTATGAAATTATACTGTAAACAAGTGAATTCAGCTTGGTGGTAAAATTCCTTACAATGATCACTGCAGTCACTGATGCAATTCTTGGCCACGAGTCTAGATTCAGCTATATGTTGAGTTTTTTTTCCCAAAATGATATTATTAAAGTGAAATACAGGTTTATTTTCATTTTTAATATTACAGCTTCATGTAAATTGAAACTCGACAAAGTAAATGGGATATCTCCCATTAGGTGGTCTTATTATGCTGTAACATATGTTAGTTTCACCCACAAAGTATACAGGCAATCCACTTTACAATGTATTCTGTGAAATGCTTTGAGATGTCTCAAAGATGTGATAAGCCGTTATATCAAATGCAAGGATTATAAGAATTATTATGTTATTCTCTCTATATATCTGGTGTGTGTTGTATTTTAGTGAAACCACATGGGAGCTTACTTCTGAATAGGAACAAAGACACAAATCCAAATAGAACCTCAACTACATTGAGCGTTTAGATTTCTTTAATTCATTGTTTGTTTTGGTGGAGTTTATTTTCTTAATTCATTCTTTAGAAAAGTAAGACTGTCCGATTGAGATATATATCTGTTTATATGTAGGTAGATAGAAGTGCAGAGTCAAAGCTGCTGAACATACAAAAGGTTTGCCTTTTACGTTTGTACTTTTTTAAAATAAAATGTACAATTTTATTATAGAACAATGTTTCACACATTTTGTGTGTTTAGATGTGTGATACATGTGACGACATTGATTTTTGTTAGTATCTATTATTCTAATACCATAGGTCCACATGAAATTTAATACATTACATGTGTTTTTCCCCCCTTTCTCTGTGACATATTGTTGAGTCAAACTTTCAGTTCCAAAATACAAATGCTACAGTTTGCATCTGGATGTTTTTAAAATGAACACAGTTTTGCACTGCACACTGTTCTGCATCTAGATCAGAAATACCTTATCACAAACTCCAATCTCTAACCATAATTCCACAGCAATATATAACATTTGAACGACTGCTTAACCTCCCTGTAATTGTCCCCAGTTAATAATGATGATGAATGTACAGGGTTAATAAAAAAACCCTGTATGCTTTAAAACAAAAGTGTGTAACTCAAAAAAAACTGCTATTGTGCTCGTTTACTATTCCTAATGCACATGAAATATTATGGGCTTCACATAATTTCGACAAGGCACTTTTTTTTAAAAAGAGCAATATTTTCCTGCTTTGAACTTTTTCTCCCCCACCCCCCAAAAAAATCCGTTGAGCCAACAGATAAAGAAAGACACATCCAGTCGGAGTTATTGTGTATTGAAAGAGCTCTCTCTCTCTCTAGAAAAAAATCTCTTTGGCTGGATCAGAAGGTGATTTACAAATCTGCACTACAAAGCATAGCTTTGCAAGACTGCGTCTCTCCCAGATTGATCGCTGCCACGGTGAACATCAAAGCGGTGAAAATGGGAGAATTAACCTTTTTTTAATATATATTTCACAGCGCAACTGTCTGCAAATGTGCAGCGTGGCTTCTCTACCCCCAACACAACTGCTCACTCTGGTTGGGTTATTTGAAAGTTGATTGTGTTAACACTATGTGTGTGTGTGTCTCTCTCCCCCCCCCCCCCCCCCCCAGCCGTGCATTTGAAGCACCCGCTTTAGCAAATAGCTGAAAAGGTCCATCAGTGGAGTGACTGGGGAATAAATACATTAACATCCAGACGCATCGGCAAATGGCGCAAATTTACATTAGATTTATTCCCACCGTCTGGTCTCTGTTCTGTGTGTGTGTGTGTGTGTGTCTTCGATTAAAGCAACAGAAAATCACCAGCCGTTTGTACATTGGCAACCTATTCCCACAGCGTTCTTGGTCGTGGTTTTTTTAAATTTAAATCGCAAAATCCAGCCTTTTTTTCCAAAAAAAATCCATTAGCGACCGCAACCCCCCCCCCGCCAAAAAAAATTATGTGAGAATAATCCTTGCGGGAACCCATCCCAGCCATCTCTGCTTCCACTGAGCAATTCAGGGATGAACTGGGATCCTTCGCGTTTCTGTTTGGGTGAAGGCAGAGCGGCGAGGAGATGGAGGGGCGTACACTGAGCAAAGCAAATGAACCAAAAAAAATCAAATGGTTATAGCCTCACAACTAACTAACTAACAGTTGTACATGAACATATTTCTCAAGCCCCCACCCCATTGTGTGTCTGCTGCTTGCAAATGGGAGAAGTCTAGTCTCTCTCCCACCCAACCAAACAAAGTGCAATGTTATTCTCTCCTGACTACACCACTACCCTACTGTGTTTATTTTGGTTCAATGGAAGAATTAGATGGTTTTGTCACTAACACCTTGTATCTTGTCCTCGCGTTACCAATAGATGGGGGAAGACAATAAAACCTCCCAACCCAATCTCGTGGATCAGAAGGGGGGCGAAAGAGAGGAAGGATTTTTTTTTCTAAACTATATTGCTCACAAATTTA
The DNA here is from genome assembly GCA_035084275.1 of Hydrolagus colliei. Classification (NCBI taxonomy): domain Eukaryota; kingdom Metazoa; phylum Chordata; class Chondrichthyes; order Chimaeriformes; family Chimaeridae; genus Hydrolagus; species Hydrolagus colliei. The sequence continues at coordinate 89,215,536 of CM068743.1, forward strand.
AACTTACAATTCGAACCAAGGCTGGTATTCGTGTTATCTGTAACTGTTTGGGGGCATAACGGCCCATAAAGCAAAATTAATAGAATTTATTGGAAACTTCCGAGTTGTCTTGTCGGAGGGAAACGATATTTAAGACGGTTGTTTAAAAGAATTAAGAATTTTGTCCATGTTGAAACTTAATAATTATGGAGAGCTATTCAAACAGGAATGTTCTGTTTCATGTAACCATTTCCGATGGTGACTTTCGCATGTGTGTGCGTGTGTGTGGGTGTGTGGATGTGCAGAATGCTTTCGGCTTGATCGGATTCCTTTGGGAATGTGATTTGGGAAGATGTTTTTCAAGATATCTGTCCAGGGTTAAGTCCCATCCCCTGCCTTCAATCAACACAGTGGCTCAGAAACAGATCTTATAAAAACAGATCTTATAAATAATATATATATATATGATAGATCTTATAAAAGCTGACCCAAGTTTGTGTGTGTGTGTATATTATATATATATATATATATAAAACACTTGTATCAGTTTTTACTGACTAAACGAGGCCTAAACAGTGCTATGTGTTATTGTACAGTAAAATAAAACACCAAGGATTAGATTCGAAAAAGAATATACAAGAAACAAGTGTGAGTGTAGAGTATGAGAAATCACAACATCTGATCAGCCACGGAGATATCAGTGCTATCTATCACATACATTGAGAGCCATCGCTTCTAAATTTATATCTGAATCCGCGCACATGATAAATGTTTAAAAGATTTCTGTTGTCCAATGCCATTGCATGTTAAAAAGTCGTTCTGCCCATTCAAATCGGATCAGACAAGATAAGAATGAATAATGCATTTAAGTGGAGGGGAGGGGGGCGGGGGGTGGGAGCTGAAACTTTTATTCTGGGATTTGCAATCTGACCTAAGCAGCGAGTCTGGGTTTTTAAAATCGTTACCTTTGATGTACTCCCATCCACTAAATAGCATAAAACAATAACATGTCACAAATAAAAAGCGCACCAAGCCATCGTTACAGCGCCAGCAATCTGCAGCATTACTGTTAACTCAAACCCTCGGCAACTAACCAGTTGCCAGTCTGCAGGCTGGATACATCCTATAACATTGCTACAGCTCTAAACTAACAGTCATTTATAGTTAATTGATTGCAAAGTCGCCTTTCGCCCGAGATTCTTGTGGTGGTGGGGGGCGGGGTATAAAACATACAGCGTAAAAAACGCTGAAACAAACTTTTATTCATCGATTTTTTTTAACAAAGTAAAATGAATAATAATACAAATTGTGTCACTTCATCTGCAAACGTTTCACTTTTTCCCCCCTGAAAGTGGAGAACTTTCAGGGGTAAAATGAGTTGCGTCTTTACTAGTCATCAGTTTCTCAGCTCCAAATAATAAATGAACAAATCAGTAATTTAAACGTTCCTTGTGCCCCCAAAACCAGCTAATGTTTGCCATCATCGGTATTTGAGTGGCAGGAACAATGAGCAAGGGGAGATAGGCGGTAATGGACCTCAACCCCCTCCAAAGAATTCAAACAATAATTTATTAATTATAATTAAATTCATGTTAAGTTTGAATCGATTTTTAGTTTCTTTTTAAAAAAATCAGTGAAATGAACGTTGCTACTTTCTAAAATAAGCAATAATCCTAAATATAATAATAATGATCCTTACATTTGATGTAGCGCTTTATCGTGTCTTCCAAGACATCTCAAGGCATTAAACAGAATGTACTGTAAAGTGAATTGACTGATATATTATATGTATTTTAAAATATATTTATTTACAAATATATAATATATCAGTCAATTCACTATATTTTATATATATTATATATTATATAAGATATAGATAAGATATAGCGACATTCTCTATTTTAAAAGTTCTGATTGTTCTTTTAGTTATGAGACAATTGAGAACCAAAGCATCAGGTGAGGCTGGTGTAGAAAGAGAGAGAGAGAATGATCAACTAAATGGTGCTATCTTACACGAGTCAAAGTTCTTTGGTTTATGTGGCTTTATCAACTAACTGTTATCTTTGGCAAACGGTGGAATTTTTTAAATCCGTTTAAACGTAACGTAATTGTTATTTTACTAATAAATACAAGAGGGCAATTTTAAGAACATCCCTGATCAGATGGGAGGGAGGCTCCATTGAGATGAGAGATTTTAGGTGGCATTGAAACTGACTGATTTTCTTGCCATCGCTGGAGACGTGTGACCCATTTTTCGCTGGTTCTCTCTCTCTCTCTCTCTCTGGGAGACCTTTCATAAAAATAATCCCAATTCAACCATCCTCCCTAGAGCTGCCGGCGTTTCCCAGTTGATAAATGCGATAGGTGCCTCACCAAATGATAGCAGGGAACAATTATTTATGACTCGGACCTTTTAGATTTCGTCGAGCGAATATTTTGCTTCTGATGCGCAAACTTCGCTAAACACACATTTCTCTCCGCGTGGAAGAAGTCTGTTGGTTCCACAATTTGTTCCTGATTTAAGGATGACACCGCCATCCCTTTACCATGTACAGTACTCGCCACTTGGCAACGCCAAGCTATCAATCTCCTGCCCTCCAAATAATAATGTGTAAAATACAGATCAATGCTAATCAGGTCAAAAATCTGCACCAGCTCGTTCCCCTTGACGGTTCAATGCCTTTTGAAACACAAGATACAGTATTTAACTTGAATACAGTCGGTGTCACACACAGAGAGATTGGATCTCAATAGAGGTACCGACCTTTAGTGATGTGAGTACACAATCGGGTCCTCCCATTAGAGGCCAAAACACACTCACTAAACCAACTCGTTGATAGAGTTACCGAGCGGTGAAGATAGAATTGGTGAGTTTGGTGAGTACACGGGACACTTGTTCGTTCCTTCAGAAGTCGCACATACCCATATGAATACATAATTTTAAAAAATCACAAGAGATACAGAAATCGACGTTGGTATCCATAACTCACATGTTATCTCAGGGAGACTATAGCCTGAAAGCCCTCACACAGCGTCGGGTTGCATTTCGTTTCAATCATAAAATTATTAAGCTCAGTGTGAAGTGAATGCAGAATAAAAATACGTTTTCGTTGTTGGCAATACATCACCTAGTGCACACAATATTGCGTGACTTATCCCACACCCACCACCCCTTAGTTACCTGTCAAAGTACAGTAACTTCAGCATCAAACAGCACAGCGTTTTGGAAAACATCCAAACGAAAATTGTGAAACAGAAACCTCTTACCAATAAGTCACTGTTAACTGATCAGAAGGAAATATTCCTGATAAATTCATGCAATTTGGTGGCAAAACCGAGCACTGCGGTTACCGGCCTAACATTAATTGACAGCATCCAGTTAATGTAAATGCTTGACTTGCAGGTTTTTTTTACTCTATCCAGTGTAATAGGTTACTAATTCAATCAAATTGTTTTATCTTCCCTATAGACATTTTCCCTCACTGTTGGGTTACATCTGAAATGTACATATTCAACGCAACATGTTTTAGCAATCACTCTGTCAATGTTCACAAGCTATGATTCAAATTTACGTGCAGTTACCAAAGACCATAAAAGCCCAAATTCCATCCGATGCTACAATGTAAAGATCCCACTCGCCCACAAACACACAATAAAATCACTTGAAGAGCCTTGAAACATCGGCGCTACGCGATAACACATGCAAGAATCATTATTATTATTATTTTCTCTTAAATATAACATAGAAATTGTGTAAAACGCTTGAATGTGGAAATCGGCTTCTTTTAAGACTGAATTGGGCTAATTTTTCACAATTCTATCCGTTCTTACAATTGAATATACACGTGTAATGTTGCTGCTGTTGTTGAATGCAGAATCGTTTCACTGTCTCGGTAAACCTTCCGGTATTATTAACGTTACATTTCGTCTCCCGAATAAAAAACCGTTCTCTTGAACACACCTACACAATTTAAATAGAAAATATTTTTTTATATCGTGGCTTACCGACTGCACACGGCAACCGTTTCATCGTGGTGTTCAATACTGGAGTCAATTTTACTCTAATCATTGGGTACCCCGGTTAAACGGTCAGAAACTGTCATTTTCCGTTGATTTGTACTTGTTAATTGTAAACGACCATTCATTTCTATGGCTTGATTTACACTGTGTGTTGCCGGGTTGGCGGGTCTGTTCGCAGCCACCTTCTTTCTGACCGACACAATCATTCTTATTTCAGCAGCCATGAGTAGCGCGGTGCCGGTGGTTACAGGAATGACGGACACACACCTTTTAATTTAAACAACCTGTTCCGTTTACAATGGAGACCGAGCAAGAAACCTCTGCCTCTCTCTGTCCCCGTGTCTCTTCCCCAAGCCTGGCGTGTTCAGAGTTGTCGCATTTGCAACCAGAACCACCCGATCGTACGGTCTTTTGTTTTTGCTTTTAGTATTATTATTATTATTATTAAGATTACATTTATTTTTTTAAAGAATCAAGTTGGCGAGATTTCCTTCGGGTATTGTCTTTTTTTCATATAAAAAGATAAAGAAATGAATGATAATTCGTGATAATTCTCAAATCAGAGAAGGGTGCATTGAGTCGGTTATCACACACACACACACACACACACACACACAAGAGTTACAGAAAAAAATACAAACAACTCAACGTGTGCGTGTTCCTCATTGAGACCATGTTAGTCACTGGCTGACTTACCCCCATTGGGTCCCCGGACAGGTATAGGCGAGGGCCGGCTCTGCAAACTGTGCAGCATTGAGTTTTCGAAAGACCCCGTCCACGCTGAAGTCAGCTGTGGCCCAACATAAGGGTAGGGGCTCGGGTAAGATCCGTTCAGAGGCCGGCCCAGGGCACCGGCGTATTGATCTCTGCTGTTCATATTCAGACTGTTACTGTAGCCGGCGTCTCTGGCCGCCCCGTTGGCGATGGGCGGGCTGGCAGAGAAGGAAAAGCGACTGGAAACCATGGGGTGAGGGGGGTTGCTGGGGCTGTAGGTGGAGCTTTCCGAGGCGGGCTGTGTCCACACCGAGTGGTTGGTAACGTGGTGACTCTGCTGGCTGGAGCCGGTGCCCTGGAGGTAGGGGAGGCTGGGCACCATGGAGCTGACCCTGGTCGTAGGAACATAGACGGGAGAAGTGGTGGTGGAGTGCATGAAACTGTTGGGAGCCTCGTGAGGGTAGGACCCCGGTCCCTGGGCAGCCGCCACCGGCAAACTCTGGTACATCTCAATGGACGGGTGAGTCACAAATTCGCCTTTCACTCCCCGGGACAGAAAGAGTTTGGTGGTTTGATCCAGGTCGGTGATGAAGGTGGCCAGCTCCTCCGAGCTGTGGCCAAAGTGGAGGTAGGCGTCTACTGACCTTCCCTGGAGGAGATGGTTCCTGCCGGTGTCCAGGCCGGGGGCCGAGCCTCGGCGCTCCTCCGACTCCGAGCTTCCCTCCCCTCCTCCTCCGACACCCCCTCCCCCACCTCCCCCGCCGCCGTTGTGGACGCGGCCGGTGTATTTGAGGTAAGGCGGCTCCACGGGCGAGTTGTTCCTGTTGGACGGTGGCTGCTGCTGCTGCTGCTTTGCCGCGTTTGGCCAGTTGGGTTCATTCACGTCCATTCAGGTACTGAGCAGATCAAACGCTACCGTGTCTGGTCCTGGAGGCCAACCCAAAGAGAGATACACCCGTCAGTGTGAGGAAGGAATAAACAACGTGTTAAGGAAGAGGGGGAGGGGGGGGGGGGGGGGGGAAGGGGGGAGAACCCAACACATCAGACATCTTATTCTCCTTGTCAGTCGCTAATTGGATTCAATTTAATATTTTTTTGAAAAAAACCCACTGGTGCAAATGATCACCGCGTTTCCCCCTCCGGCCCCACCCTCCACAACACATACTGTCAGGGCAGGTTGGTGTCATTTTGGAAACAAAAACTCTCAAATCCAATCACTGGCCGTCTCTTTTCGATGCAAAAAATAACTCATTCATTTTGGCCTCGAATAGTCAGGCCACAGACGGGTGCAAGACACCAGGAATCGCTCGCCCCACTGGCAACCTGATTTACTGGATTCGTTCAGTAAAATAAGCAGATCCCCCCCCCCCCCCCCCCACCCCTCCCACACTAAGGATAAAATAGCTTATTTTATTTTGTGAGGCTACAAGACTGTGGCATTGATATTTATTCCGAGAAGTAAAGTATTCTCCTTACAATTCAGTGACTTCAAACCCAATGCATCCTCCCTTAAAACTGTAAGTCAGGTGGGAGAACAGACACGGTCGCCGGGTTTTCAGAGTGAAAATGAAACGGATCCAGGGTATTGGAAAGATAGAAACTACTGTCCAGGGTATCCAAGTTACAAACTAACATAACGGCATATATACACACACACATACATATATATATAGACCCACAAGGAAGTTTCAGCAAATCCATGGCATAATTTCCTCATGTTGTTATGTGTTGTTGTTGTTGTTGAGACAAGCTAAGTTACTTACTAAGACGTTGCCATTTTAAGTTTCGTTAACTGGTGAGTTCCGGGGTGAGTGTGTGTGAGAGAGAGCTCGGGTACAACATGGAGATCGGGCAATTATTCATTTGACACCAAATATCCAGTTTAATCAGTTTGATGCAGTTGCACTAACTGCAGTAAACGAAGCCTGGTTTGTAAACAAAGTTGGCGCCTGTGGATTGGTTGTGGAATATACTGGATCAACGCACCCCAGCTCTCAGTCGCCTTCAATGGAAACAGCTGGAAAAATGGCAGGAGCTAAAATCTCTAATCAGGTAAGGATTAGAACAAGGTAAGGTAACAGTGAAGGCTGCATTTCACTGATACCGACTGCTGCTGTATCTTTAACAGGATAAGCCTGCTTCAACTGTGATGGTTACTTTCGCGCTCACTCAAACATCGATATACACACACAGCGATATATACACACATCCATACATCTATATATATATATATACACACACACACACAATATGCATATTCACACACGCATATGCACAAACATCGGTGCACACACACATACACCGATATATAGACATATATAAACAAACACACAGCACGAATGCAATGTAAGTGTTAAGCATTGCAAACCTTGTTTAAGGTTTCGATTTGAGGAAAGCCCCAGCTGCTGACTAACCCGGTGCTGAGCGAAGCCTTTGGTAAAACACACACTGCGTGCGTTCAACCCGGGCCATCGACCTCGCACGGCCACGGAGCCTCAAAAGCTCCCTTTCATAACAGGGTATTATCGTACGCGGGACATTCAATGTTATTCTGGCCGATCCTCCCTCCTCCCCTCGGTGGCGATCTGTTAGCTATCCGGACTGAACCGAGAGACACGCAACTCCGCGCAACGTGTAAACGGGAAGGTGATGAGTGGGCTCCTGGTTGGAGAAAGCGCCGAGGTTTCCGAAGATAACTTCCATCAGAAATTACACAAACCACACATCGATATAGATAGGCACAAAAACACCAACAGCAATATGTCTTAGTTACGCCAGACTAGAGCCCGATAACTCACAGATAAGGACTGGAATAGATAAGAACTAAACGCGCGACAAATAACCTTTTTTTAAAAAAAACATCCAAGTGCTATCTATCTATCCATTTATCTATATCTATTTATCTATTTATCTATCTAAGGCGTCTTTATTTAGACTTGAACCTGGTCACGGAGCATCTGAAACGAGTGAGGAAGGAAGGAGAGAGAAAAAGAAAGGTGCCGACCTAATGGTGCTTTGCCATCAGTTTGGTTGGTGTTTGTAGAAGTCCAGTGTGTCTTAAGACCCGTGTGGCTGGGTGCTGGGTGGTAGGCAGAGTGCGCCTCTCTGCTCTCTGCTGGGCTATTTGAGTGGAGGCAGCGCCTCAAGCACAATTCAGTGGTAAACTGGAGATCCTGATTGGATTCACACAGTGCTGACTAAACACTATGCAGCCAGCGCCTCCACGGGGGTGCCAGCCCTAACATCCAGCACCGCTCCTATCCTCACACACTGCTCTCTCTCTCTCTCTCTCTCTCACACACACACTCACTGCTAGACTCCGAAGTGAATAGTTTATCCCGTCTCACTAAACATCTGCACTTCCCATTGGTGGGCAAACACAGACCCCCCCCCCCCCCCCCCCCCCCACACGCACACACACACAGCGCAACACCAACAACAGCAGCAGCAAAAAAGAGATTGAAAAGTGTGAGTCAGATAGAAAAAAAGAAAGGCGGCGAGTATGGAAACCCAGTCAGTTAAATGGGATGGATGGGGGGGGGGGGGGGGGGGGGAGACAGAAGCCACCTTATACTCGATATAAATTCTAACCCCCAAAGTAATTTTTTTTTATATTAGTCAAATTACCTACAAGGAGGAGCGTGATGGTAGACCCCACAAACAATAATAAGGTGCTTCTGTGTGGACCTCGCATGGGGCCAGTGGAAACATAACTAAGGATCATTTTGTGAGAACATTCAGTGGCCAATCGCACATACACCTGCTTCTTTATTAGATAAGTTAATCCTAACCGATTTGAACTAATAGCGATAAAGCTTCCCCCCACCACCCCAACCTCCTCTCCCTAAACACACACAAACACACACACCATAAATTACACTGTGCAATCTTACACGGTAAACAGCGCCGGGTACTGTACTAACCTTCCGTTAGTTTCCTCTAAGGATGTTTTTCTTCAATGATCTTGTAAAAGATGAACTCCGGCTCATCGCTGGAGGGAAGGGGGGGAGAGGGAGAGGTTGGGAGAGGAGGAGGAGGAGGGGGGAGAGGGAGGGAGAGGGGGGTTGCGAAGTTAAAATAACTTGGTTGCCCTGAGGTCAGGTGTGTAGTTCTGTAGCTAGGTTTCCTTCATCAATCTTCAGGGCGTTAGCCAGAAACCACTAGCCCTGCACTAAACTCCAACTGGACTGGACACAAGGCAGTTTGCGCATTTGGGGAATGAAATAAAATCAACCATTAAAAACAGCCTCGCGTCACCGAGGGGAACTGCTTTAAGAGACGCGAACAAGATAAGGCTCGCGTTTAACCGGATTACCCATTTATTTCACCAGCAACATATGCAAACATTTGTTTAAAACCGGCACCAGCGGTGGCTGTAGAGGACAGCGGCCGAAAGATCCTCCCCCCCACCCAAAAAAAGTGTGTTTTATCTAGTGCCCATTGCATTTCTGTGTTACAAGAAACTCTCGTGTAAGTCAAACGCATCACTCGACATTGCAGCAATATTTTCACACGTCAAGACAGACATATCACGTTAAGAGAGGTTTTTCTTTCATAAACCTCTTATAGCCTCTTCGCTATCTCGATATCCCAGCTCCCAGCACAGCAAACCCGCCTTCAAAAGCGACATGTTTTTAGCTGCCTCCATTCTTTGGTCGAATACCCCACCGAAGTGATCGATTTTTCAGTTAAACGCTCACAAATACCAACACTGAAATTCTTAACAGATCAGCGTGAACACTGAAAACAAGGAGTTCAATCTCCCAGCGGTTTTGCAAACTCGCTTTAATTTTTAACGAGGATTTTGCTTTAATTTTCTTATCGGTTTAGTTTGGGCAAAAAACAACTCCTCGCATCCACTCCAGCGAAGGAGACTTTTCGCTAACCGTGCTGCCGCTACATTTTTGATTGAAAAAGGGGGGGAAATGAATTTAATACTGTATTTTGTACCAATAGTTTGTTAACCATTTGCACGGTTTATAATCGCCAGTCAGGTTGACTTGGAGTCAGGACGGTGAACCACCTTCACCATTACTTTTCAGGGATTGAATCCCAAATAAAAGTAAGTGAGAATTTACTCCCGGGATTCATTGCACCACGCACACATGGGGAGTGGTGTAAATTAAATTAAACAATTAGTCAGACACTCACGTCAGATCTGCGATAGATTTGATTCAAATATCTACATTTGTCATTTGTGTGTCAAACTTTGTGTGTGTGTGTGGGGGGGGGGGGGGGGGGGGGGGGGTGAGGGGGAGAGAATAAAAAGAAATAAAAGGTTGACTTGCAATCTACTGGGGGAAAGAGAGCAATCCCCGCGCACTGCAAACTCACTTTTGAAGCATTTTAACGCTTTAATTCGCTGCAAACCGTTCGGGTTCGACATGACTTTTCAGCTAATATGAAAGAGGGCTAGATTTCTGACAACCCGCAGCACTGAAATTTCACAGAACATCTGTCTGTACAGTCGTAACTTTACTGAAGAGAGAAGTTCTTTTTTTTACGGTGAACGACCAAGGCCGTTTCAGATTTGTTACATTGACATACATGTTTCAAGTTTTTGCAAAAAAATATATATTGTACGATATTTATGTGTGCGTGTTTGTGTTTGTCAGACAACCTGATGCCGGCCTGACTATTAATCCTAGAGTTTACGGCTAGATCATTGGAAACTATGTCACAGCGGGGACACTAATCTATAATTCATATGTCATAGACAGAGAAACGATGAGATCTATCAGTGTGTCGAGGAAATGTGATTTGTTTATGCCTTTGCATATTAGCTTTGCACAGATACAATCTGAGGGTGTAGTGAGTGAGCGAGGCTTTGCTGGGAAGACGCCGAGCTATCATTTTGCTGAACATTGGAGGTTGAAGGGGTTTCACGCTGGGTTGGGGTTTCCAAGCCAGCACTTTTCTTGTCGGCAGAGGAGGCTGGGCTCTCCTCGGCGCAGGAGAGAGAGATAGAGGGAGAGAGAGAGAGAGAGAGACTGCTGTCGGCAGTCAGTGGAAGAGTGATGAGGTGACTGGACTAAACAGAACAAGCTGTGTGTGTTCTGTCCTGATAGCAGTGGTAAAGAATGGCACACAGGAATGAACGCTGGACGCCGCACTGTCTCCGCGTCAGGGGAGCTCTTACATTAACAGGCTGCAGCGAAGAAAATAACAGCAAAACATCACATTCCCGCAATTATTTACAGTGGAATCTCAGTATATAATTTAACGCATCCATTAGGTTCACGAATACAAAGAATGCACATATAAATATATATATGTGTGTGTATATATATATTATATATATATACAATATTTATTTCTACTTATATCTATGAATATAATTTGACGATTTGGCCACACAATTACTTAATGTACCAATTAATTTTAATCTCGATATAATCCAAAGTGCACCGATATGGATCAATCGTGAATAAACCAAGCGTATCGACAGTGCAACTTCATGTTATTTTACACCCATCTTCAATGAATAATTATGTTTTTTTTTGCAATAATACCACCGTCTTCAGCCGCGATCACTGTCTACAAAGGAATGCAATTAGGGAAGGTTCATATTTGGGGGAAATTAACTTTCAATCTAACCACACTTTTACCGTCATCGTTATGGAATTTTTAATCCGCTGTTTACACAATTCACTTTCAACTCTCCAGCTTTTCAAAAAAATTCAATGCGATTAATGCAATTTAGGTGAATGCCTGATACACGCGGGGTTTTCTTTTTGCTTTGAAAAAATACACAGAATCTGCTGGTAAATTGACAGCACGGAGCATGAAAGAAGCTAAAGACAGTTTAACGTTTGAGGTAAGGCGGTTCATCGAAACTGAAAGGCTGGACTGTGGGAGCCTCTTTGTAGGGCAAAGTGAGATCAGACCAAGGAAAGGGGGATTAGGAAGTGATTTTAAAAATAAAGAGGTTTCCCAGCTCAGGTCTGACAGAGGCACCCACCTCAGCTATTAACCCGCCTCAGCCTTTCAGGGGCTGACTGACTGACTGACTGCTGGGGATTTCCAGCATTTTCTGGTTTCTTTCAGAATTCCGCCAACGCACGTTTTATTTTCTTTATTGCCTATTAGCTGCTGGTACAATAAATATATCTGTGAAGCGGCGGCAATCGGAACCCGGCCCATTATAAAACATATCTTTCACCTGAACTCTCTCTCTCTCTCTATAAATAGATATATTTTAGTTGTCCGTTCATGTTGACAGTGCCTTGGTGACACGTTCCTCCACGTCTACAAATCACATTGTATGAAGTGACACAAGTGATACTCTCGGTTGAAACTTCGCAATCCTTTTTTTCTGAATTGTTTGTAGCATTTACCCGTTGCAAACTGTCAAGAGTGTGAAACGCTTGAAGCGTGGGCTAAATCCTTCGGGAAAGTTTGCGCAGGAAGTGATGGAACCAGATATTTAAAAATATATGTTTTCACATTCCTGGTTTGTTAAAACATGGACTTTTGGTCGCGTTGTGCGGTGACCAGGGCAGTTTGCTCAACACAGTTTGAAACGAGTTGTATTTTAGTCTTGTTTTATTGCGGGTTACTGTGTATTAGCGCCTCTTCTACACAAACACACCGTGTAGTGTGGCTGGTTTCATCCTATAGTTTTACGAACTCTCAATATATTTTATCCCCCCCCAAAAAAAAAACTTGCCATCAAGTTGAAACAAAAGCTTTTTTTCTGCTTTCAAAACAATCTCCTGAAAAAAATTAGATCAATTTGTGCTATTTATGAAGAACTAAAATCAAGCTAATCTGCATTCTATCTAATTATATATTATTATTATCATTTAGAAATGCCGGGAGATATATTGAACTCGTAAGTAAAAGCACGAAACCAATAAACGATTCACCAAATGAACTGGAACAGTAAAGAAACGATCAGTGTCGATAATCTCGCATTGTTTCAAATAATAATGGCTGATTCTTGAAAGTGCTTGAGCCTCTCAAACCTGCACAGGTCTCTGATATTACCACATTAGAAACAGGTTCAATTCAAGATCGAGTATCCCACGTTTGATGGCCGAGGTCAATTAGAACATGTTAAATTCAGCTCAAATATCTCCCCTGTTTGGTTGCCCAGAACAATTAGAAACTGTTAAATTCACATCACATATCTCATGTTTAGTAGCCAAGATAAAGTACAAACCGCACTATATTTAAACGTGTGTTTTGCTTCCCAAACACATTCATTTTCTGCTTCAAAACATAACCTTTTATAATCAGGAATGTCCCAACCAAAATAAAATTCAATAAAACTGTGAACACGGTTATTTTAAACTCCGAGGTTTAAAGTATATTTGGTTGTGATGTACACAGATATTTAAATACATATATAAATACTAACATTGGTTTGTTTTGTCAAGGTGTAAGTTGGTTAGGTTCACCCAATTCGTGATGTATTCATAACTATTGATAAGAGATCAGTAGATAGTGAGTTTTCAAAGACTGGACGCGTGGTATTGTCTTGTATTTAAGCAACGTTGAAAACACTCACGATTTTGTCCGATTCAAGATCCTATCTTTCTCGTTTGTGCGTTCTCAATCTGAGAATCTTAATATTTAACAGAAGCTGTCAAACGATGACAACTATTAAAATCCAGTCTCCCCCTTTGCTCTGCGGTTGGTTTTTCAGGCTGAGAATTGACGGATTTTAGTGTCACAGATATTTGTAGTTTGAAACTGATTTTGGAATCATGACTGGAATGGTTACTTAAGAAATTGTACATTATCAAAGCGAAACACGACTAAAGCTCCTGGGGAAGTTTGTTCTCTAGGTTTAGTATTGAATGTTCTTCCCAAATGTCAATGGGTCCAGAGTTTTGCCTCAAACATCTTGAAAAAATGACGTTTGTGCTATCTGCAAATTTACATCTAAATAACAAATAAAGTTTGAAATGTGCTATTTCGTTATTGTCAATTTTTTAAGGCTTTTTCTTTTACAGGCGGGTGTGAAAAGCTAATATTAAATAACGAGTATTTGAATAATTACGTTCATTGGATACAGTCCAAACATCCCTCCAAAAAAAACCACAATAATAAAATTGGTCATTTTCAACCCACGACTGTTTGTGGGACGCTGCTGTGCGCAATTGGCTGCCACGTTTCGCCCACAAATATACAGTCAATTCACTTTACAGTATATTTCTGTGTGGCGCTTTGAGACGTCGATAAGATGTGAAAAGCGCTGTATCAAATGCAAGGATTATTATATTATTATCATTGCTGTAAACTAGGTGTAGAAGGTGTCTAAACAAAACGGATTTGGCAATGATGTCACATCTGTAAATATGGATTTTACAGGATTGTATTTTTATTGAATTCACATTTACCTATTTTAATGTTAAACCCTCGAACCAACGTATTATATTTACTCGTTTAGAGCTCAGTGACAGAAATGCCCCAGCCCTTAACTCAGAGAAAAAAACACACGAAAGGGTCATTTATGTATTTTTCAGTTATAAACCGAGAGACACTGACAGTCCCTGTACATTTTCTGTGTGTAACCCTTGTTAAGATCGCCTATTTGCAAATCGTTACACTTGTTTTCATTACCATTCGTGACGTGCCGGCCGAAGGGCATTAAATCCTTATCACTGATATCCTTTTCAAAATTCTTAGGCTCTGCTGACAAGACCAGAATAAATATTCATAGATGTGTTCCTCGCGTGATGTCTATTTTACACGCTCTGGTCTATCTAGCAAAAGCATAGACGCGTATTCATTAAAAACAAATGGAAGTCTCCATATTTATGGTAGAGATTAGGATATAATGCCTCCACATGAAACACAGATATACTTTGATGCCAGTTTAGAATACGACATGTGTTGGAAATTCCTATTATTCCAAATGCTTCTCTCTCTGTTATGTTTGCCTCTGTTACTGTATACTCATTTTCACACGGTGCAAGCCTATCGAAAACAAATCGGTTTGAAACGTTGAACTCTCGTATAATAGGCGGAATGACTACATTTTTAACCTATTGCATTTTTCACAACTATTAGGAATATTCTCCCCCAATAAAAAAAACAGTATTTCTCCTTATACTGGACTGTGCAGAATGAGGGTTTGCTACATAATAATTACAAAGCGGTGGCCAGAGCTACTTGTGGATTTCACCTTGTCGTAAGATTGTCTGACTTTCTTTTCAAAACACAATCAGTTATTTTCAACGCTGTCGGCCTGTTAACTATTCCACTTCATTTTCTCATCAAATAACATACAAAATGATACATTTCAACCCGTGCACATACAACTAACAATAAACCCCCAGTTTACGTACAATATACACATACATATACACACACACGTATATATATATATAATATATATAGTCTTAGCAGAGGTAAAAGAGACATTTGAAACACAAAGGGTGAAATTACCAGTGTGTGTGTGTGTTTGTGTGTGTGGGTGCCAGTAGCTGGTGAAGCCTTGCAAACATTTAGCTCAGTCTTCATCTTGGATGCTCTATTAATTTGTGAAAGTTTAATGCTTAAGATCGAATGTGTACCAGCGAGGAACACGCTGTATCCCCCCCCCCCCCCACCCCACACCCCCCCATCCCCAGCTCTGCTGAAGGTAAACAAGCAGGAAGAACAAAGATAGAGCGGCGCTGGTCCTGTCATAGATCATCTTATCTTTCCATTATTCCCATCCCAGATACAAACCAAGCTCCCAGCGCTTTCTTCCTCCGTGCAAAATAATCCCTTTAAACGCGACAATCTTTTGATGTGTTTTAACCTCAGCTTTTCATTGAGTAAATTCCTGTCTGACTGTCAGAGAAAGTCGGCCTTTCTGTTGCAGCTCAGAGACTGGGGATGTTTAAATATGTGTTCTGTTGCTTTTGTCAGGTTGCTGTGTAAAAATAGATACACGCAGTGCGACTGATTGCTGGGACCTCTCGATTTATAGTTGTTTTACACGTTATCCATAATCCTTGAGTGGGAGGAAAATTATAGTTGGGAAACAAAGAAATATGTTTCTGCTTGAGGCCCAGCTATGCTGTGTAATAAATGAATGTGTATTGCGAAACAGTGCTCATAGTTCTGAGTTGAGAATTTCAGACGCTATGGGAAATGTGTCTTACCATTCTGCGATAGTAAAATAGTGTGCACTGATCACTTGTTGAGAGGAGAGGCCATTGACCGGTTTAAGGGTTAATCTATCATTGACTCTTCCCCAAGCCCAGCCAGTAATGTGTCACAATAGGACTAAATGTTATCAATAACAAGAATCCTTGCGTTTGGTTCAGCACCTTTCCAGGTCGAGAAGATACGCCCAAAATGTTTTACTGATTTACTATAAAGGTTGACAAGTAATTGTGTATTTTGTATAGGTGAATGTGGTAGCCAATTGGTACACAGCAAATGTCCCACAAAACAACCATGAAGTGAAAGACTGCATTGTTATTCTGGAGATTGTTGGCCAGAAACCCCTTCCTCCTTTCGAATACTATCCCGGGTTGTTCGAAGTCTACTTGAGCAGGCAGAGGGACCTCGCTTTAAACTTTCAACTAAAGGACAGCATTTCCAACAAAGCAACGCTCCCCGAGCTATGCATTGGAGTGTCAGACCAGACTATGGGAATTCAAATTCACTATGCTGGGCTTGAACCCACAGCCTTCTGACTCAGATGAGAATGCTTTCAACTGAGCTAGGCTAAATATATCTGTTTAGATATATTTATTTATTGTGTGGAGTCCTCAGTGGTTAGAGCACTCGCCTTAGAAGCGAGAGACCTGGGTTCAATTCCAGTCAGGGCGAAACCTTGGGCAAGGTTCCTTACTCCACACACCTAATAATATTCCCTAAAAAACAATTGGTAATTTGAATCCACGACTGTTTGTGGGACACTGCAATGCGCAATTGGCTGCCACGTTTCACCCTCATATATACAGTCAATTCACTTTACAGTATATTCTGTGAAGCACTTTGAGACATCTAGAAGATGTGAAAAGTGCTATATCAAATACAAGAATTAATATAAATTCGAACAACCAGGAGATTTCCAACCATTTTTCACAAACCCCGGTGCTTAGCTTGTGATATTTAGATGTTTAGTGTTGTAATTCACAAAGGAAGAATAATAATAATAATAATCCTTATAATAATTAGATATAGCATTTTATCATGTCTTTGAGACATCTCAAAGTGCTTCATAGAATATACTATAAAGTGAATTAACTGCATATTTTGTGGTCAGAAAGCGGCAGCTAATTGCACATAGCAGTGTCCCACAAACAGTCGTGTATTGCAGTGACCAATTTATTATTATTTTTTAAGGAATTATCACTCCTGGACAAGTGATCCACCAATTGACAACTACTTCCTGCTGGTTAAACAGAGGCAAGTGGGTAAGGAAACTTGCTGAATATTTCGCCCACTTGGGATTGAACCTAGGTCTTTCTCTTGCGAGGTGAATGCTCTAACCACTGAGCTACTGAACTCCAGGCTAAATAATGCTAATAATAATAATAATAATAATAATCCTTGCATTTAATATAGAGCTTTTCACATATTCTAGATGTCTCAAAAGTTCTTTACAGAATATACTGTAAAGTGAATTGACTGTATATAATGGGGCAAAATGTGGCAGCCAATTGCGCACAGCCGTGTCCCACAAACAGTCGTGGATTGAAGTGACCAAGTTTTTTTTGAAGGATTATTATTAGGCATGTGGAGTAAGGAAACTTGCCCAAGGTTTCGCCCTGCCTGGAATTGAACCCAGATCTCTGGCTTGTAAGGCGAGTGTTCAAACTGCTGAGCTACAAGACTCAACATGTGAATTACACAAGTGTAAAATAATTCAGGCAATCCACCTTCTAAAATTATCTTAAGGAGGCTTTCACTTTGAAATTGATTCACACTGCAGGATAGACAAATAGCATTTTCATCACATCTAAAATACACTAGGCACTGCGTGCAGGGTATGGCATTGATTCAACTGGTGATCTCAAGACATGATTTTGTGTATTGACATCAGACGATTTGAGCCAGTATGTCTGTTATCCAAGCCCAAATCTCTTCACTCTGACCTCAGAGTTAGGAGGTTGAGATTTCAAACTCCATACTGTATTGGGACTTGGATCTTATATAGTCTAAAATGACACTCCAAACAGTGTTGGGGGTGGGTGGGGGAATTTGTGTTTGTTGGAGCTACCTTCCTTTGAATGAGACATTATACCAAAGTAATGTTTGTCTGTTCAGGTGGACATTAAAGATCCCACGGAACAATTTGAAAAGAGAGTTTATCCCAGGGTCCTGGCTGACAATCACTCAGACAAAATTCATCATTTGCATCATGGCTGTGTGCAATTCAGCTGTAGCATTTACATACAAAATGCACAGTTACTGCACTTACAGTAATTCCTCAAAAGCTCTTGAGGCACTGTCTCATAGTAAAATACACTGTATCAAATGCAAAGATTATTATTACCTGATAAATAACAATTCAGGCAGATGTTCATTAACCTTGACAGATGTCCAGCTGTTGTTGGGTTGTTTGGAGTATATAATCTGGATTGTAACCTTCAGTGGCAGTTATCCTTAACTTTTCCAATTACACTGAACTTTGAGAGATAATACAGTAAGGAATTATAGACAGATAGTAGGGAGGACATGCTAGACCAGAGTGCCTAAGGAGTTTGCAAAAGCAATCACCTCATAGAATTTTATGTAGAAGATAGTCTTCCCAGGTTCAGGTCAAAGAGATTACTTGCAAAGAGTATTCATTGAAAGTTTTGATTTCTTATCCAAATTCCCTCACAGGATTTATGAGATCTTGGATTCCAACTATCCTCAACTAGTAGGAAGTGGCAATTGATGATAATACATGGGTCTAAAATATCAGTTTATGTACCTAATGTATTGTGTACATTTAGGTATTGTGGAGTCCAGTGACTCGCAAGCGAGAGACTGGGTTCGATTCCTGGAAGGACAAAACCTTGGACAAGTTTCCTTACTCCACATGGCTGATAATAATCCCTCAAGAAACAAAAACAATAACTAGGTCACTTCAACCCATGACTGTTTGTGGGACACTCCTGTGTGCAATTCACAGCCACGTTTGAACCACAAATATACAGTGAATTCACTTCACAGTATATTCTGAGAAACCTTTTGAGACATCTAGAAAATGTGAAAACCGTTTTATGAAATACAAGGATTATTATTATTAATATTAGTATCATATGGTGTCTTGCTGTACTCACATAACATCACAAATGGGCCTCTCTTTCACATGTGAACAGTAGACTTTCATGAACGCTTTCAATTATTATTTTCTCACAATTTACAAACACGTATTTTAATTACTTGAGGAAATAATTTAAGATTAAAACAAACAATATTTCCTAGGATATTATGAGCAATGTTCATTCTCAACATATAATAATAATAATCCTTGCATTTGATATAGTGCTTTTCACGTCTTATCAACATTTCAAAGCACTTCACAGAATATACTGTAAAGTGAATTGACTGTACATTTGTGGGTGAAACGTGGCAGCCAATTGCTCACAGCAGTGTCTCACAAACAGTTGTGGATTGAAATTACCAATTTTTATCATTGTGTGACATACATCTTACATTTCAGGTACATCCCACATAAGGAGTTTCTCCCAGTGTCCTGACCAACAATTTCCCCAAGATAAAATGAGTCAGTCACTTCATGGATGTTTGTGGGACATCTCTGTGCATGTTGTGGATAATTCTTAAACTCATTTTTGATTTGGAAGCTGGTTTGTTTTTAATAACTATGGAGAACAGCTTCCAGATTAAGGCATTTTCTATGATTCTGAGTCAGCTAAATTTTAAGACAAAATGGTTTTACAGGCTAAGACCAGGTGGGATTTAAGACATTTTATGTGCAAAGATTAACCACATGCAATGCAACTTTATGATATCGCAATCACGTATTGTTGTATCTGCCTTTCTTAAAGTTAATCAAATAAAACTTAAAGTGTTATGCAGTAGATTTCTTTTAAAGAAATGTCTTGTTAAAGAAATAGAAATTTCTTGAAAATATTACATTTATTTGGAATACATTAGAAAATCATCTTTTCGAATTGATCATCCAATGCGTTAGTGTTTCACTAGGAAATGAAGATGGTCATCATGATTCATTTGGAGAGGATGCATTGTCATATATCAGTGTCACATAAGCGACTTCTACAGGAGATAATTAATAAATACTGAAATCATTACCATTTTCATTTTCAAGGCTATGTAACCTTACTAACACATTTAATGACTCATTGAATGACTTGTTCAATAAAACTGTTTTGTCTTAAAAAAAACTCTGTTTTCTTCTCAATCTTGTCACCTGAAATTATTTTGTGATCTGAATAGGCAGATGACTCTGTATCCAAAGTTTTCAGTTATTGTGGTTTGAAATCCAATCAGCATGTCAGACACTAATGGGATTTCCCCAGTATAATCTAGATTTTCCAAGTGAGCTGCATGGAATGCCAACTGGAATTTCATCCCACAAGAGTGTCCTGTATATTTTGGCACCATTTTATAATCTGAGTGGTGACATCCTTAGTTTCATTAAATACTGAAACTCTTGATCACTCGCATATTTAGTATTTTCCCTCAAATGCATGTGAAGTGTAGCTTTTCTTGAGCTAGGCAATTTGTAACCGCTGCAGATGAGATTTAATCTCACCTCATTAAGACAATCTTGACCTTGAGTGTAATCAAAGTACAATAGAACCTTGATTATTCACTTCCTAATTTGCCGACAAAATACACACTTTATAGTACTGTATATCCTATGAAATGCTTTGAGACGTCTCATTTATGTGATCACGTGCTACATCAAACGTAAGCATTATTATTGCTGTCCTACTATTAATTATCTACTCTGGTTTGCATGGGAATTTAAAGGGTATGTTTCCTTTTTTAATCTTTAAAATAATCTTTACGTGACAATGTATGTTTCTACCATTTTTTCATCTTTTGCATCTAAATGTTTCATCTTTAAAGTGACTGCCAGGAATTATTACAATTAAAAGCAGCATTTGACATATCATTCAACTTGTTGTTCAGTACGGTGTTGTTCAATTCAGTCACAATCTGTATTTACAAAGAGCCATTCAAGTGGGGTGGAGACTCACTTGAATTCAATGAATGAAGAAGCATTACTATTTAGTCACATTTGACTGAGCAGAATACTTCACATCATTGGAAACTCTGGATGTGTCTCTAATGAAAACGATTTGACCTGAACAATACTTTCTCTTTTCAAATACAGTAATGCTATGAGATCTTTAATATCTAATGCACCTCTGGCAATTAAGCATTCCCCTAGCACTGAAATAGAATGTCAGCCTAGCCTGGCACCCACATCCTTCTGACTCAGAGATGAGGTTGCTGTCAACTGAACCAGACTGGCACCCAACTGTAAACTGTTTTATAATAATAATAGAGTCTACAAGTAGAATAAATGGTGAATAGATGCCACTAAAGAAATATCTCCTGATATAATTTTTGTCTCTTTATCTTCTCATTCTATTACATCATCACTCACCATGGTATAGTGGTTTCCTTTGTTCTTCCCAGACTTGTTATTCACATGTAAATCTGGAATCATTTGCTTGGATTATTAAATATGGTTCATTAGATTTAGTTTTTTTCCTTTGCCCAATCTGGCAAACTGTGTATGATCTGGAGATTTTACATTTTTGTTTGGAATGTAAAGACTGAAAATTTATTTTTGAATGACAAACAACTCAATGTTCAATGTTTTACATCTTCATAATATTACATTTTCTTTGCTTTACCTTTAACATTACAGATCATTGCGTATTGCAACATTTGCCAACAAATTACACAGTCACTACACTTTATAGTGAATCGTGTGAGACAGTGAGACATCTTCCTGATGTAAAGGGACTATATCAAATGCAAGAATAATGATGACATTATTATGTAGGTAATAATCATAATAATAATCCTAGCATTTGATATAGCACTTGGTCATGTCTTTGAAACATCGCAAAGTGCTTCACAGAATATAATGTAAAGTAAATTGACTGTATATTTTTGTCGACAAAACGTGGCAGCTAATTTCGCACACCAGTGTCCCACAAACTGTTGTGGATTGAATGGATGTTAAAGAGCACTTGTGAAGGAAATGAACCATTTTGTCCCCTTTTAGTGGATTGAGAGAAGTGGAGAGATATTTGAGTGGCATCTGGAGTTACATAATATTATAACGTTCAAACTAAAAACAGAAACTACAAATATCTCTTATATCTTATTTGAATTTTTTCAAGTGTAAGATAAGGTACATACAATAATGTTTCTCAGCACAGCTTATATTTTTTTCTAATATCATAAACTGCTTGTAAATACATAAAAGGGTGTACTATGGCTAGTCAAATGTAACATTAATATTCCTTGAGAGGCTACCTAGTTAGATCTTGAGTGACAAAATTAGCAGTGATTTATGAACTGCCTTCCAATTTGACTTACTTTCAAGTTAAGATATAGCCATGAAATATTCTCCTTATGACACAAGGTGGATGGGTGCGGGATGGGCGGGGAGCTGATGTGGGATATCATGATTATCACCAGTGATTTTTTTTTGCTTCAGAAAACCTGTGGGTGGGGGAAGGAATTTCACAAAATATACTGCATTTTTCCCCTATTTTGTTTTCCAATTTAAAGCATATAAATTTTTATTTAAAGCATAGAAAGCATATTTGCAGGTCACATAGCATAATCGTTTCACCTAGCTGACCTTGCTCAGCATCTGACTCTGCCATTGTACAGTATTCCGAAATCCCAGTATGAAGGGCATTAGAAGTTGTTGTTGCAGCTTTGTGTAACTCCATTTGACAATTAATCATCAATGACATTGAGCTCGTTTTTGGACACTCCATTCGTGAAGCAATGTCAGTTAATAGCGTAGGGTACACCCCCCACCTCAATTTGATTAGATGATTTAACTCAAAAGCCAATTGAGCTGGTCAGCAATGCCAGCAATCTGAGTACTGCGCAAGTCTCTGTGTTTCATTGACAATTTGGGGAACCCAGATTAACTCAATTTTAAAAAGAATTGTTCGGTGCTCTTTCAGTCTGAGACTTCCAGTCTCCCTTTCTTATGAAGTAATCTATTAATAATACTGCATGGGATATCCTCTATTTACTTTGTGCTTCCTGATCAGTCTCTACAGCCACTACATTTCTGAAGTCTTTCCACACACTAAGTCTTATGTATATAGCTCATCTACTTACAACACATCTTCTCCACTTCCTTAACATGATTATATGGCAATAACTTTGACTTTAATGGCATTTGTTGATGCCCTTATTTGTAATGAACACTTGTTTTCACAGGTTATGAATAAATCACTTACATGTGTCAAACGCAAAATCATTGTAACTTAACTAAGCTACTTATATTAAACAAGTCTACAAGAGGCCTGTTTCTTCCGAACCTAATTAAATGTTTCCTGTTTGGTAGTCTCAATTGTGGTCACTGCAGTAATTTTTTTGAAAGCTGTCTGCTGCCATGATTTGACCTCTATAGAACTCCCTCACACAGAAATCTGTTTCCTGTTTTACACGTTCATACACTGAATTCGAAACATCCTTTTAATTTTCAGAAACAAATTCTTTAAGCAGAAAATTGTCATAGAGGTAGCGGGATGCTAACATATTAAGGGATTTGTATGTGAGGGCTACATTGTACGTTACTGCACAGAAAATGCTATGAAATGCTACCCCACGTCAAGGGCATTATATATATGCACGTTGTTGTTAGAATATGAAATGCTCTGCCAGGCGCAGTGAATGAGGCAGGATCCATATTAGATTTCAAGGAGGAACTGGATAGATATCCTAAAAGGAATATTTTGCAGGTTATGAAGAAAAGACAGAAAAAATTGACTGAATTGATTGCTCGTTCAGACTGCCTGCAATGATACGATGGACCGAATGGCCTTCTTTGTTGTAACGTTCTATGATTGTAAAGTAGATTAAACTCCCAATATGGAATTTCCTTTTACCCACCCCCATATTGATCCAAGTTTAAATATTTAATAGAAATGAATAGTTGCTTGATTTCTAACCAAATTTTCACAGTTTCTGTATCCATACAATAATGCTGTGAATCACAGAAAAATAGAAATTAGAGTACAGAAAGACTACTTTCCAGCAGTTGAACCTTTTTTGGTATAAGGTATCCACTCAAATCCTAATTTTCTCTTTTCTTTAACTTTTCCAGGACCCTACCAATATTCTTCCGCTTCAAGTATATATTCAATTTTATTTCAAATGTTCTGATGTTGGTATGTAACTATCTACAGTAAATTAATTTTAACGTGTCCATTTGGAAATATTATGTAACCAATATTAATTCATACCAAGAACATTGCTGCCGTAATTGTGTAATGTTAAGGACCAGAGCCTTCTATGCATTTAAGCAGACTATGCAATTGAATTTACAATCAACTTGTTCGAATATGTTCAGCCTGGCTCAGCAGATAGCACTTTTTACCTCCAGGTCAGTAGGTTATAGGGACATTGGGACATGGAACTCATATACTGTAATCTATGTTGACACTACAATGAGATGCCGATGGTGTGTTGAAGATGCCACGCTTCTGATGAGACGTTAAACCAAGGCCATCCACCTGTTCAGATGGATGTATAATACCCCATTGCAGTATTAAAAAAGTGAAGGGAGTTTCCCCCTTGTCTTGGGAACCGATTGCCCAGATAAAGTTGATCATGCATTTCATATCTTTCGTGTGGGACATTGATGTGTGCAAATTGGATACTTAATTTACCTCTAAAATATACAGTTACTGCACTTTAAAGTAAAATTCTATGAAGTACTTTGTGTCTTTCGCGGACGGGATAAGGCACTGTGTGACATGCAACAACAACAAGTTCAATTTATATAGCGCCCTCCACGCCAGACGGTGTCTCAGAGCGCTTCACAATAATGGATCCCGGGCCCGTGACTGAAGGCGCGGTTGAAAAGAAAGGTCTTCAGCTGAGTCTTGAAACTAGGAAGAGAGGGGGCGAGGCGAAGGGAGTGAGTAAGGGAGTTCCAGAATTTCAGGGCATAGTGGCTGAAGGCACAGCTGCCGATAGTTGAGCGGAGGATTTGGGGGACAAGGAGGAGACCAGAAACGGAGGAGCAAAGGCAATGGGTGCTGTGTTGGGGAGAGAGGAGGTCAAAGAAGTAGTGGGGTGCACAGGAGTGGGAGACTTGAAAACAAGAGTGAGTATCTTGAAATTGATCCTCTCCGGGACAGGGAGCAAATGAAGTCTGCCAAGGACTGGGGTACTCGGGGAGCAAAGTTTTGTGCGGGTGAGAACGCGGGCGGCAGAGTTCTGAATGAGCTGAATGACAATATCACAATTACTGAGACCAATTTTATTTCTGTATTTCTGTATTTTTGTATTTGGGCTGCTATTTCCAAGGAATATAAAAACAACAGCTCAAAATACCGACGTGACCAAATACTTGAATTCCCAATTGATTGTATCTCACAGCATTCTGTTTGTCAAATCCACTGGAACACTAGTGATTTCTGTTGGTTAGACCAAGAAGCCAAACTCAGATGCAATTAACAATTAGTGTGTGGGAATCAATAAGGCATCCAAAATCAGATGCAGAGCAATGATTTTTGTGCAAAATATTCTAATTAAGTGGTATATTTGAGACCAGGTTATCACTGGACTTAAGTACAACAGCTCTGTGTCCACTGACTTTGGACAGTTCTCAGCTGGTGATGTGAGTAAGGTGGAAAAATGCTGACACACTCACTTTACTGCCTTGAGGGCGTTTTGAGTCCACACATGAGTTGTATCTGAAAATCTCCCCCCAATTCATTCATATGATTATCTATGAAAAGAACAGAGTTTCAAAAATGTGAGGCCAAATTTTATGTATGGGTTAACGTTTTTATTACCATTCAATCGACAGCAGGGCACCATATGGCAGATTAACAAGTGAGTAAGGTTAAAGTTTGCAAGGGTGACAACAGTTCGTACTTTCTGTGATGCATTAAGAGACATGGATTGAGACATTAAGCAGGATTATTACACCACTGTGGTTTTAGTTGTGCTGATTCTCTTGAAACTTGAAACTCTTCAGAAGTTTCTGATTATTTTTTAACTGTCCAACACAACCCCTCTTACTTGACCTAAAAAAAATGTAGGACATGTTCGGGGGAAAATATGGCTACCAAATGGCACCTCACCCCTGCCCCATGGTATCTCTTTAAACTCCACAACTCCACTCTCCCACCCGTTGCCTTCACTCCGCAAACATGTGCCAACTTTATGACCTACACTCCGCTCTTTCCTATCACAGAGGCTAGATTTTCCGCTAGTATGATCCCACTCTCTGAAACTCTTAAAAATTCCTCCACATCCTCTCCCTGTTTGCAAAATCCATTCAAAAAGCTTATCTTCTCGACCGTGCTTTTCTTTGAGATGTTGTAGTACTTAAAAGGCACTAGATAACAATCAAGTTCAGCTTGTTTCCTAAACTCTAAATAAATCAGAAAACATTATATTAATGTTGCTCAAACTATTTTGAACTATATCTATTTTCAAAAAGACATCGGAATCTGTGTGAAAACAAATTGTCTAATTTCTAACATGGCAATAATAATAATTAAAACAAGAATAATAAGAGTTCTCCTTGCATTTGATGATAGTGCCCATCAGTAGGATGTTTCAAAGGGCTTCACAGAATTTACTGTAAAGTATGATGCTGTGCATTCAGTAAGTGAATTATTGAAGCAATTAGATCCTGATTGGTTTAAGAATTATTTGTTTTCACATATTTTTTCACAAGCATTAATTGACTGAAAGATTCATGAGGTAGTGAGCACTGAAGTAGTGCATGAATTCAAATAGCCCCTCTACACCTATCCTTTCTAATGCATTATTTCTGGCCAATCACTACTGTATGAAATACTGAAGACACTTGTCATCTATTCAATTTAAGAAATGACATTTGCAGGGTAGGATGAAATAACCTGAAATAACATGAGCTGAAATGAGCAGAAATTGAATAAAGCAAAGAAAACATTGCTACTTCCGCAAAGATATGCATAGTATAAGTGTGAAACATGTAGCACAATGAACACATTATTAAATGCCTACATTTCTAATTTAGGGTTGTATCTGGGCACTTTATATGAGGGAAAAATCAAATGCTAAAATTCTCAGCATTCTTCTGAATCCAACTCATTCCTTTGTAGCCAGAGTATTGGTATGAGAGACAAGCCTTGAATCTGTAGGTTTATGGGTGAGGCTTGGCTAGTTGGAACCAAATTCAGTTCAATTGTATCATAGCCTGGCTGCCAGGCTTTAGGAGAATGTTGGCGTCATTATTAAACACTGGATAATCTTTAACAGAGCAAGTAAACATCTCCTCATCTGCCTGGTTCCTGCAAAGAGGCTTGACTTCTCTGAGAATTTATTTTGCGTGTGACCCACTATTTTACCCATTAGTAGTAAATTGTCAATAGTATCAGAAACACGGTTTTCTGGTTTTAGCTGCAAGATATAAGGAAAGGTTTTATGTTGAACCCAAGGGCAACCAAGTCATTATATTTGTTCTTCATTCAAATTTTCTAAACATGATGTCTAAAATATCTCATGATATAAGCATTGAATTAACAGTACATATTATGCAAAGTTTGGAAACTTCTTAAATTCAGGCTTAATATACAATCCATTTATTTGCAGTTGTCAAAAAGAAATGCAAGAGCTTTCTAGAATCCTGCACAACCCTGAATAGTATGCAATAGTTTTAAGGCTAAGTGCAAAAGATCATTCAGGCCTGGAATGTTCTAGTTAGAGATTAGTGGATTTAGGTAAGCTCTAGTGTTTGGACTTTTTCAATCGTTGAGACAAATGATTTTGTTCAATAGGTATCACTAACACAGTGAAGATAGGGTGGATTAGATAGAATGTGATGGTTTCTCAGGCACCAATCCAGCAGGTAAAAAGTAACATTTATTTAATCATAAAAGTACCTCTCACGTTGCTTTACTTTTAGACCCTGCATGAAAAATTGAATGAAAGGAAGAGATGATTATAACATGTATCATATTACACAAATAGTGTACATACATACTCTACAAATAGTGTATGTGTATGTTATAAATCAACCTTTTACTTTCATTAAGCACCTTTTAATTAATGTATATTTTTCCCATTTGGGATTTTTATTAGATTGTAGAAGGAAGCTACAATACAAATAGAAGTTAGATATTTGCAGAGATTATTGTACTTATCATGCAACATAAATGGGGCAAAAAAGGTGAGATTTGTTAAGGAATAGCAAAATTGTCTTTGATAATAATACAGTATAACTGTTCTTTTATTTGATACAGAGATAACTTTGTGGAACATCTCGGAAAGCTTCCAGAGATTTTCTGCTGTGTATTTATAGATGAAATTGAGAGCCTATTTACACACAACAATGTCGCACAAACAGTTGTGTTTTATCTTTTTTATTTGAGAGTTCATATGAATCTCCCGTTCCCTCACACCTTTTAAGATCTACCTCAAGACTCTCCTCTTTTACTGTGTCATTGGTCATTTTCCCCTCCACCTCCACCCCCTCGGCCCCATCCTCCTCAAACCCACACCCCACCTCCCCGGTTCGCGCTCCCAGCTGGGTGCTGTCCAGCACCTTAGGATATCCTCCAAGCATGAAAAATGATATTTACATAACATTAATTTATTTCCGTAAAGAAATTATATCCGCAAGGCATCTTTTCAAAAGTATTTGAAAACAACCATGAAAATGATAAAAACTTCACAATAACCATTAAAAAAAATTGTGTTTAACACAATGAAGGAATTCAGTTCCTGAGGTATAAATCTGTGATTAAATAATGTTAAATAGTTCCAGTAAGTGATTACATCTAATCTAAAATACCAATAGACATTAATTTGTGTAACAAGAACAGAAACCACTTCCTTTTACAAATAAGTCCAAACTGAGCCCATTACCAAAAGTAACAACTTGTATTTATGCAGTGTCATTCACACTACAATATAAAATAATATTTGTACAACACCTTTCACTTTGGGAGGATGTCCCAAGGCGCTGGATACTCAGGGATTTGGACCCGAATGGGTGCGAGGGGGGTGGGGGGTGCTAAGGGGTTCGGATCAGGGAGGGTGAAGGATAGTAGGGTGACTGAAGGCATGGTTGATGAGAAGGGTCTGGAGATGTGCCTGGAAGGAGGCAACGGATATGGTGTGTCTCAAGGTGCTTCATTCAGCTGACTGGGAGCCGAGCTGGATTGGAGGGTGGTTGGGAAGAGGACAAAAAGCGCAATCTAGATGTTAGTGATAAAAGCAGTCTTTAAAGCGGGAGGGAGGGAAGGAACGAGGCACAGGAATGGAGTTGAAGCTGGAGGGCAGAGTGGCTATTGGAGTGGGTCAGGTGGGGTTCATTCAGCAGAGGAAGTGGCTGTGGCAGCAGGGTTGCAGGAGGTCCGTAAAGTAAGGCAAGGGTGTGAGGAGATTAAAATGTGAGGATAAAGATTGTGAAAAAGTGCTCACAAGATCCTTTCACAGAAAAGGTCAGTATAACCCCATACTTTTTCAATCAGATATATCCTTGGATAAGCTAGTCACAGTGAGAATAAACTTGTCTTGCCAAGAGCTACAAGTACTGCTTTGTAGAGTGGCAACACATGCATTTAGATTGTGCTGTGTTTTGTGAGGTATTTGTTATTTTCTGCAGTATTTTCTCAACTCTACACAGCATCCCAGCTGCAGCCAGACACAGACTGTGCCACAAGGCCCGCTATCAATGTGTTCTGTAGCTTGCAACTGGTGGACAACCAAGAGATTCCTCCTCTTTCCATATAACAAGCTGGATAGCAGTTAAACAATGGGGGAAATGCTGCAGATATTAGAAAAACAATCTTCGAAGATTATAAGGATAAGCGTTCCATTCATTTCTTCTTTTAGAGAAGCTGTAGTTTTAATCTAACACATGTTGATTTTTCAATGGGAAAATTAAGAGAACAAATGTATCTTTGCGCCCACAATAAGGAACTCCATCCCATAGTCATTTCGCCTGGTATCCTCTCATACACTCAACACCACTTATTAATTTCCCACCTCCAAGCTTCACTGCAACACAACTTTAAGTTCCTCTTCTGAGTTTCTCTACTTATGCCAGCTCTTTCATCTGGCCTGTTGTTCATTCTTCACTCTCTCTGTCCTATCTTGTTGTGCAAAACTTAAGCTACATTGCTCCAGCACCACAAAAATCTCTGGAAATCCCTTCACCTTGCTCATTCTTCCCTTCACAATCCCTCTGAAAATCTTTTTGAATAGCACTTCCTCTCCTTCCTGCTCAGTGCTCCCTATGAGCCCTGTGCAGCACCTCAAGACTTTCACCTTATGTGAAAGGCATGTCGGACCGAAATTCCACCTATTATTTGTCTTTCATAAAATTTAAGATCATGCAGAATTGTAGAAAAGTCTGTTCTTTTTAAGACCGTGAAAACCTTTCTACATATAAGGCTAAAGGGAAAATTTCACAATTCTGCATGATCTTAAATTTTTAGGTGAAATGCTTTTGCAGGCTAAAACCAATGTGGGGCCTTACAAGTTTAAGATGTTGCTGCTATGCATTTGCAAAATGTTTGAGTCTTATCTTGTGAAACATCCTATCACTTCAAATGTACAAGGTTCACAAAGAACATTGCTGTTATAATAATGTGCTCATTATGTTCGGATGGTCATTCTCAGCCTTGAGATATTGAAACACAAGTCAGATTTTTGGTCAAGTATGCAAGGAATTAAGGACTAATTTGATACACTCCACTCCAAGACTGCAACTGCAGAAGTAAAATATTACAACATGTTGTAACACAAGGTATTTTGCCTTCATTAGATAACATATCAAGGCCCATGATGCAGCCTTTTTTTTCCCCAAAAAAATCTTTTGGATAGCTGCCAATTAAGGCAACATTGTCCCCCTGGGAAAAGCCTTTAAAAATGTCTTTTTAAATTTTAGCCAATGTTTAAAGCTTGTTAAAACAAAAACAGGAAAATCTGTTATATTGTAAATGTATTTAACCTTTATCCTAATAGTCACATGTACTGTGTTAGTCTTTCCAATTACATTGCCTGCAGCCTGAAGATACAATACATTTGAAAGGCAGAATAATTTAGCTTTGTTTCATACTACTTCTAGTAAACCTTAGAAATGTGATTGCTGATTTTACAGAGGGGATACTTGATCCCAAGGAGCTATGAAACAGCACTGAATAGTAATTACAATGTATTGAACAGACTTGGTTACATATTGTATTAAGAGACAATTAGTATTAAGAGGTAAATAAGAGACAATTTCCTCACAGTCAAAATGGTAGGGACTGTTCTGTTAACAAGACGCTTCAGTACTTTTAAGTAAATTCATATTTTTCAATATTTGCTTTGTGAGGCATTGTAATTTTATACCTTCTAGATGAACATGTTAATATGTTATATTTAGTCAGATGGCAATATGAATGGCAAGCTATCCAGCTTTAGCTGGTTAGACTCCAGCACTACCCCATCACGCTCTCTAGGGTCCCAAACCTTAGCTCTTGCCAACCTGCGCCTAATACTTTCCGGAATTAGGTACGCAGGATGCATCCCTCTAGGAAGAGAGTGTGCATTCCATTCCAGCAATTTATCTCGGGAACTTCCATGTGTAGGTGGGATGCATAGAAATATCAGCTTGGTTAAGCTATCCTTTAGCATGGTGATGGGTTTATGCATGTGTTTAGACACCAGGCTGACCCCCACCCACCAAAAATGTTATATTTCATATTTTACTTTGAAGGTGAATTTGGACTTAATTTTAACTTTAACTTGCTTCTAGCTTGAAACACACCACCTGCACCCTTGACCCCATCCCCACCCATCTCCTTGTGTCCCAGCTCCATTTCTTCGCTCCACTACTCTCCGACACCATCAATCTCTTCCTTTCATCTGACAACATTCCCATCCCCCTAAAAACAGGTATACTTACCCCAATCCTGAAAACGCCTTCCCTGAACCCATCACAATCCTTTCTCCTTGCTCACTCTTTTGCTACATTCAAGGCACAACTCAAGCATCTCCTTTTTGACAGTGCCTTCAGCGCTCTCCTAATTTGCCCTCCTTCATCCCAACTTTGCCACCCCACCATGCTCGGGTCCTGATCCCTGACTATTCAGTGCCTTGGGACATCTCTCTACATGAAAGGTGCTTTACAAATCAAATTTTGTTGTTGGTTCTAACATGCTACTTTGCACACAGGATGATTTAGAAACAGAACAGAACCACAGGAAGTGATTTAGACCAGAATCCTGGACAGAAGTCATCTAAGAAATAGCTTGATGCTGTAGTGCAGAGATACATTTTGATCAGTCAACCAAATAAAATATTGCCCTTTGAATATTTCTTGATTGATAGCCACACCATAAAATTTGCTCGTCAGTACCTTGGAACATCCTCCAGATGTGATAGGTGCTATATAACTGCAATTTGCTGTTATTGTCATCAGTGACTACTCAAAACAAAATATTGTTTTAGCACAGACATCAGTGTACATGTTCAACGGGCCACATCAGGAGCTGTATGGTAAGAATCATTTCCCTGAGTGACTGTCCATCCAATTTATGCCATCGAACTAGGCTGTCAGCAGCAGTGCCCTGGGGCAGTGCAGATCTCTCTGTCGCAGGAACGGACAACCAAGTTTGCACAGAGGCTTGATTTGATTCCAGCATTCCTTTGGCAAACACATCATCTTGGTGCCAGCTCAGCTCCAAAAAGACTCTACTTACCTCTCCTCCGAAGGAGGATATTTTTTATGTTTGGGGAGATGAATGTTATTGTAAGTTGGGGACCCTAGAATGGCCTTGATGTTCTGATTAATATTTATTTTCTATTATTTTACCCTGGGATAGTATGGATTTCATACTATTCCAGGATAAAATAATAAGAAATGTATAATTGTCTCTAGATGCTCAGGCTTAGATGATTGTCCTGGTATGGCAAGTGGAATTCTTCGGAAGTTGTAATGAGAGCAGAGTGATAAGGCTACTTGCTGTTAGCTTTGGCAACATCTGATCCATGTTATATTTGTCGTGGGAATCTTTAATGCTGTTGCTGACTTCAAAAAATAGATTATGTTCCAATTCCTAACAGTGACACCCCTCACATCGATATCCAGCCACGTTGCAAAACCAATCTGAATCCCTGTCATTCTGCCAGGGAATGTCGTAAGTCCAAGAACATGAGAAATGTTGGGTCTCGAGGGGTTAATGTGGATACATTTTTAAATCAAGTCAGCTTGACCTCAATAAGAAAAGCAGACAGGGTATTGGATTACTTCAACATAGGAATTTAAAAGGTTGATTTGAATGAAGGAGGATCCCATTTAAACTCATCCCTCCAGAATATCCACCCTATCATCTTCCACAGGATCAGAGTAAAACAACAATAACAATGTGCACTTATATAGCACCCTCCACTCTGGTAGCACCTCAAGACCACATGGGTATATATAAATGAGTCAGATGTTGCCAAAGCTAATAGAAACAAGCTGTTTTGGGTTGAAGTAGAAGACATTTGTTATTCACCAAATGAAGTAAAGAATGCAGTTTGTTAAATCTATGGGAGATTAGTTTTGCCCTTGAGAGGGTACATGGACACAAAGATAATTCTGGGTATCAGGAATTTAGCTTCCAGGGAGAAGTCAAGGACACTGGACCTGTACGTTTTGTCCTCATGTTGAATCGCCTATTTATTTAGCATTTATATTTTATGGAACAATTGCAATTTATTCAGAAATTGTATGTTGCTTATACAAACCTTTAAATCTACCTGAGAATGGAATAATGCACCATTGTTGCTTGTCGGCGTATTCTCATTTAAATCAACCTGATTTGTGCACAGAGAGGTGCTGCAGATCATTTTCAGGCATTGTATAGTCATGTCATAAACCATTTATATTTGTGTTTGACCTATTTAAATAAGAATTAATGTTTCCTCCATGGCTCAGTTGGTAAAGGCACAGTCCAATGAGAAGCTAGGTCATAAAAAGCAGCAATAATAATAATAATCCTACCATTTGATACAGCGCTTTTCACATCTTCTAGACTTCCCAAAGCGCTTCACCGAATATACTGTAAAATGAATTGATGTATACTTGTGGGCGAAACGCAGCAGCCAATTGCACAAGCAGTGTCTCACAAACAGTCATGGATTGAAATTACCAAATTTTTGGGGGGGACGGATAGTATAGAGTAATATAAAAATAAGAGTCTTTCCATTGGTTGCGGGCCCTAAACAAAAAGTACAAAACAAAATTACATTTGTATAGTGCCTTTCATGTCAGGAGAATGTGCCAATAATTGTTGAAACATCTCAAAGTGGTGTACAAATTTACTGTCAGGAGTAATGACTGTGTATTTTAGAGATGAACATGGCAACTGATTTATGCATAGCCAAGACCTACAAATAGCCAAATTAATTTTTGCCTAACAGCCAAATTTAAACAAAAATGGCAAAATCTAATTTAATTTGAAGGACTGCTGACCAAGATTTATAATATTTTTTGATTAGAGTGATTATTTTTGTGTCTGAATTGAAATATATTTGGGTAGGAAGTTCACCTGCTTATAGTGCTTAATGCTTAAACAAATTAAATTCCTCCAACTTGGGGGTAGAAATTCCATCTGAGTCTAGATTTACTCTATGGGGAGAAATGTACTGTTGCATTTTAGAGCATTGAGCATTTAACCAATTGCTGAAATCAACCTTAACTTCGAAGTAAGTTTTCGTTAGATCTTCATTGAAACTTCCAGAAAAAAATGGCTCCAAATTTAAACATGTTTAATCATGTCAAATTCTGGAAGTTCTAACATGCTACAATAATGGATTAAATCTGGACCTATGTGGAATTCTTCCCATCCCATAAGATTAACATTTCACCCATAATTTCAAAATGAAGAAATATTGAGAATAATAGTAATGATAATCCTTGCATTTGATATAGCACCTTATCATGTCTTCTAGGCGTCTTCTCCCTCTTCCTCTCCAATGCCCTGGAGTCATCCAAACTCATACCCCTCTGATCCTCCCAGATTGATCTACCCTCTTCGCTCTTTTCTCCACAACTTCCTCTCCTCCATCTTTGACTCCTTTCCACCCCTCACCTTCCAAACCGCTTGTAACCCTGTAAATCTATCAAATGCAAGGATTATATGTTATTATTATTATAAATCTCCTGGTACTCTAGCCCTCTCTGATCCCTCAAGTATGAGTTGCTGAATGCACCTGGATCAAATCCAAACCAACGGACCATCGCCTCACCCATCCTCTCCACCAATTCCAACTGCAAGGAGATGCTGGACTTCCAAAACCAAAATTGAGAGGATCCGTTCAGCTACTTCTACCCTGTCCACCGCTACTCCCTCATTACCTCTCCCTCATGACATGCCCCCCACCCATCTGCCCTATAAACCTATCCTCTTTCACCTCCATCATCTTTAAAATGAAGCCCACCACCTGCTCCCTAGACCCCATTCCCACCTCTCTCATCACCTCTTAGTTATTCTCCTAACCAACATCATCAACCTCTCCTTATCCACTTATCCCTAAAAACAGCTGCCATCTCCTCCATCCCTGGACCCATCTATAATCTTCAGTTACTGCTACATCTCCAACCTCCTATTCCTCTCCAAGTCCCAGCGTCACTCTTTCCTTTCCCGCCATTCCCTCTTTGAATGCCTTCAATCCAGCTTTGTGCTGCCTGCAGCACGGAAACAGCCCTAGTCAATGTCTCTAATGACATTTTTAATTTATGTGAATGGGGCTCTCTCTACCTCCTTGTCTTCTTCGACCACTCTGCTGTCTTCGATACTGTCAACCACTCCATCCTCCTACACCACCTCTCCTCTTAGCTCAATCTTCGCAGACCCACCCATGCCTGGTTCGACTCTTACGTCTCATACTGTCTCCACTTTGTCACCCTAATGGCTTCTCCTCCAGCCCCAGCACAGTCACATGTGGGGCTCCTAGGGCTCTGTCCTTAGCCCACTACTTTTCAACATCTATATGCTCTCTCTTGGTGACATCATCCACATATATAGGGTCAACTTCCATATATATGCAGATGACACCCAACTCTATCTTTCTGCCTCCATCCTTAATTCCAGGACCACTGCTGTTCTGACAGACTGCCTGTCAGACATCAAGTCCTGGATGAGAGCTAAGTTTCTACAGTTGAATGCCAACAAGGCTGAGGCCCTCCTGATTGACACGCGCCAGCACTTCCGCACTCCTATTCATGCCTTCATTACATCCAAGCTCGACTATGTCAACACCTTGCTTGTCAGCCTCCCCAGTTCCACCATCCATAGGCTGCAGATCATGCAGAACTCTGCAGCCCATGTCCTCTCCCGCAGTGAACCTATCTCGCCTGATTCTACTGGCTTCCCATCACACAGAGGATTGAATTCAAGATTGTGGTCCTCACCTTCAAAGCCCTCCATGACCTCGCCCCAGTTCCGGTTGTGCTGTTCCAGAGACATTTGTTCAAATCTGTACTGAATGTATATTTATCCCTGAATAGAGATTGCACAGTAATTGCAGTATTCCAGCCTAGTAGCCGAGATCTGCAGATTCATAGAACATCACTCACTGGTTCATGTCCTGCACGGGTCAAAAGTCACAATCGGAGCATTTTGCTGTGCTGCTGCTGTGCTGCTTATCTCACTGAGATAGTCATTTCTTGTGCCAACCCATTAAATGATTCTGAGCTTCTGAAAACATTAGTCAGTAAACAAAATCTCCCATTATTCCAGACAAAGCAGGTATCCACTAGCTACGCTATATAATTTATCTTGTTGCATATTCATGTACCAGCCATCTCAGTTACTGAGATACATACAGTATTTTTTTATAGACCGTTTATTTTGTAGTTAGATTGGTTGGCTGACTGATATAATCACCTGATAGGATCCCACATTCTGAGATGCTAGCTAAGTTTGAAAGCTGCATTGTGAGGTCTCTACCTACTATTAATTATACCACACTGCAGTGGAGTCGTCTACTGATAGTCAATGATTTGGCTCCTATTACAGTATCAAGCTTTTTGTAAATCGTACTGTATTAATTTTCAGCCATTATCCTCGGAAATTCAATTCTGACATGTCAAGCAGCAATCACAATATAATCCTAGTGTAAAACAATGAATTGATGGGAAGAGGTTAGATATATTTTTTAAAGAGTGCATTTTATCAGTTCCTAGAGGTACTCAGAGGGGGTGGGTCTGGACTAGCAGATGTCACAAACCTATGACCTTGTATTTTGTGCCATTCCTGGAAATGTACAAATGTGTGAATACAAAGAACTGCTGAAACAGGTGCAGAATACGCACAGTTCACATCAGATATGTGGAAGCAGGCAAGCATCCAAGTGACGAGTGGAAATGCCAGTTTAACAAACGTTCTGGTACGCTTAATCACTAGTAAGTATGAGTATCAACTTTCAATTAGGGAATACATTGCGGCCTTCTAAAATTAAGATTTATGGAATTTAAAATTAGTTTGATATTAATCCTTATTTGAAACTGAAAATCTGTGTTCAAACACATTAATCCCAGCCCATGAAAATAATGAATGGAATTTTCTGGGTTATTAATTTAGAATGCTTATGGGTGATAAATAAACTGCAAAGGCTGCTGGAAAAAAATACCTTTGTGCAGGTATTTTGTAAAATTTTAAAACGTCTGCTTTTTTCACCTACAACATACACAGTCATTAGACTTTACAGTAAATTCTATGAGAATCATTTTGAGATGTACTCCCCTCCTCAAATGAAAGGCTATACTTCAAATACGATTTTACTATTATGATAATAATTAATAATATTAAGATTACCTCAAAGGAGTCCCAGTAATACAACTCTAAACCACAAGTAACATTTTTATTGGGAACAAATAAATATTATGGAAAATAAAATTAAAATAATATTTGGCATTTTATTACGTCTAACAGGTACAACATTTAAGTTCACCAGAGAACAACCCAATGGCTGACTGTGGCAATATATTTTTTGTTAAACAGTGAGATCAATGGCATAACTCATGAATGACAGTCACAACAACAATAGCTTCCTTTTACAGCATTAGAGGATGTCTCCAAAAGCATCACACCACTGACTGGGAGCTGAGCAGAGGGTGGGAGCTGAAAAGGGGTGGGATGTAAAAAGTGAGTTTGAAAAAATGGGTCTTTGAAGGTGGGAGGAGAGGTGGCAAGGCAGAGTAATCTTCAGAGAGGGTTCCAAAGAGTGGGGGCAGAATGTCTGAAAGCTCACCTGGGTGGTGTGGGGGAATCAGGCAGACATGAAACCAGTTTGCTGAGTAGAGGGAGCAACTGAATCAGTAGGGACATAATTACTCACAAGTAAGTAATGGGAGTTTTCTTGAGATTAATCAATTAATTATTCGCTATTGACTTTTTTTCCAATTATATCTTAAGTCACATTACGGTAAATGATTACACCAACCCATTTATTTCCAAGGATACTGAGAAACACTATACAGGTATTACTATATTATTGGTCACATAATGTCTTAACCTTCACATCTGATGTAATTCTAATGTGTGTTTCCGTAAAGCATTTTGTTCTGCTAAATTTGGTGCTCATCAAGGTGAAAGATGTTAGTGCTGGGAAATTGAACACCTTCCCCTTTTGAACATCAGTGCTAGCATCACACGCTCTCAGGTCAGGTACAGTAGTTAAATGCAAAGTATACTCTGCCTCAATAAAGTAACAATCCTTTCATTTGATCTAGGACCTTATAATGTCGTTGAAATGTTTCAAAGTGCTTCACAGATTTTACTGTAAAGTGCAGTGACTGTGTATTGTAGGTGAACAAAACAGACAATTTGTGCAGTATCTCACAAACAGCAATTATGTGCTTCAATCCAGGAATTGTTGACCAGGATACCAAGAGTAATTCCTTTCTCTTTTCGAACATGTCAGTTTAATATTTCATACATAGGGCTGAAATTCCCAGAATACAGCTCCCCTAGCACGACAATGGAATATAACTTTAGACTATGAATTCAAACAACATCAACAAAATTACATTTCCATAGTGCCTTTCACATCGGGAGGACATGCTAGGGTGCTGGACAGACATTATTTTGGACCTGACCTGAGGGTAGGAAACACAGAGGGTGGAGGGCAGTGGGAGAAGGAGGTTGATCAAAAGC
Source organism: Hydrolagus colliei (assembly GCA_035084275.1). Classification (NCBI taxonomy): domain Eukaryota; kingdom Metazoa; phylum Chordata; class Chondrichthyes; order Chimaeriformes; family Chimaeridae; genus Hydrolagus; species Hydrolagus colliei. The sequence goes on from CM068743.1 coordinate 89,254,535, forward strand.
ACGGTTGATGAGAAGGCCTGAGAGGGATGTCTTGACGAAGTCATGGAATGACGCAAGCAGGAGGGACTGTGGGATGGAGTTCCAGAGGGTGGGGGCAGAGTGGCTGAAGGACTGCCTACCAATGGGCGATGCACTGAACAGAGGGAGCGGACAGGTAGGGGATTAGAAGGTCATGGAGGTTGGGGGCATGGAAGGCTTTGAAGGAGAGGACTTGGATCTTGAACCGTATCCTCTGTGTGATTGGAAGTGGAGTCGGCCGAGGGTGTGGGTAATATGGTAACGGAGCCCAATGTGGAAGAGGAAATGGACTGTGGAGTTCTGGATGATCTGCAGCCTATGGAGGGAAGAGTTGGAGAGTCCAACAAGCAGGGAATTTACAAAGTCAAGTCTGGATGTTATGAATGCAAATATGAGAGTTTTGATGGCCTGCGATGTGAGGCTGTATGGAATTGGGTAATGTTGCGGAGGTGGGGGAAGCCAGAGCAGATCATGGCATGGATGTGCGCCACAAAGGATAGTTGAGGGTTGAATAAGACACCAAAGTTCTGGACTGGCTGAGTGAGGTGGAGTGTGCATTCATGGATGTTGATCCCGTCAGTGTCTGAGTTGTAGAGGCACTGATGGGAGCCAATCAGAAGGACCTTGGTCTTAACTAAAGAAGTTGAGCTCAACTAAACTTCAACTAAAGAAGTTCAGCTCTCATCCAGGACATGATGACATCCACACTAGACTACACCAATGCCCTGCTTGTCGACCATCCCAATTCCTCCCTCCATAGGCTGCAGATAATCGAGAACTCCATGTCCTCTACCATTCCAAGCTTCATGACCCCCATCTCCCACATCCTTGCCCGATTCCATTGACTCCCCATCACCCAGAGGATTCAATTCAAGATACTGGTCTTCACATTCAAAGCCCTCCATGGCCTCGACCCACAGTACCTCCGTGACCTTCTATCAACCTGTCCTCCCAGTCCACTCAGCAGGCTCTGACCTGCTCCATGTCCCCCTGCCCCACCGTTGGCAGGCGAGCCTCAGCCACTCTGCCCCAAACATGTGGAACTCCATCCCGCAGCCCCTCCACCTTAGCCACTGCGTAGCCTCCTTCAAGTCGCCCCCAAGACCCTCCTCTTTGATGTTCCCATCGGTCACTCCAAATCCCTCCCTTACCCTCCAACCTCCCTGTCTCTGACCCCAGTTTGGGTCTGAAGCAATGACTGTCCAGCACCTTGGGACATCCTCCTGATGTGAAAGGCGCTATACAAGTGTAATTTTATTGCTGTTGTTGACATCTGACAGATATTCTGTCATGATAGCAGAGATCTGGAGTCAAGGGTGGAGGCAGAGAAGGGCTACAGTAGGTGTCATCCCCGTACAAACAAAAGTTGACCCCATGTCTCCGGATGATGTCACCAAGAGCGAGCATGTAGATGTTGAAGAGGAGGGGACCAAGGATGGAGCCCTGAAAAACACCACACAAGTTGGTGTAGGAACTAGGGGAGAGACCATTTGTGGACATGAAGTGGAGACGTTGTCAAAGGTTGAATTGAACCATTCAGGGACAAAACCATGAAGGTTAAGATGAAAGAAATGGCAGTGGGTGGGGATAGAGTGATCAATGGTGTTGAAGGTAGCAGGAACAAAGTCCAAAATGGGCCTTGAAGCCACAACGTTCTGACTCAGAGGCAAGAATGCTACCAAGTGAGCCAGGCTGAATATAGCACCTTAATATTGCTTGATCCCAACATACAAAGAGCAACCACTTCTTTTAATTTCCCATACAAGACATACATACTCTGCAACTCTTCGTGAATAAACTGCACATGCGGCTGCCATTTTAGTACTTGGCTCTATTGGTGGCACTCTTCCTGGAAAAGAAAGTGCAAGCTGACACTTCAGTACAGTATTGTATATACTGAGGAATGTACCTGGATGAAAAGAAAATAGGGTTGACAACAGATTCAGCCACAATTTAGATGCCAAATGTACTTTTCTTGTATAGGATTTTGATAGAATGAACCCTTCTTTCCCACATGACTTACTTTATGTGGGGCTTTCAGGTTCGAAGCACAGAATGCAAGATATGGACAATCCAGTGCCAATAGCTTCTCCAGTTCATGAAGCTCTTGGTTTCTGGCTGCTATTATTGGCTAATTATAAATGCCACATAAGCATGGTGATAACACTTCATTCTGCCTGTGTTTTCACTGCATTCAGTATCTGAGAAGTGTTTGTGCCCAATTTTGTGGTTAGCAATAGTGCAGTTACAAATCTCCCACCTATTGCCAGTTCAGCCTCTGCAAGTGCTGACTACCATTTCAAGAGCTATATTTTCCAGGTCTCTTCAGGAATAAACTGCACATGCATTCAATTCAACTTTTTTTTTACTTCTAAGTATGACAGGCCACATACGTGGCATAAATGTAATAAATACCTGCATGAGAGTTAGAAAGCTGTAACTTAATAAACAAGTCATAAACTGCAAGAGCAAAGCTCGAGTGGTTTATGAACCCAGAAGAAAACAGGGTCAAGTTTTGACTTACTCCATGAAGTCTATTATATAAAATAATATTTGCTGGTAAAATGTTTCATCATATTTGCAAGTTTAATAGATTCTTTTCATTTTTAGAAGTTTTTGCAACATCTGAGAGCAGTGCTGAGTGACACTCACAGAGTCAGTTGTACTCAGTTCTGATGTTATTACTTTGAGCTTGCAATAAAATGATTTGCAGTTCCATATAAAATATATAAGATCCAAGGAAATCTGCACACCGAGCATTTAACTCAATGATTTCCATATAAGGTGTACATGAAGAACATGACTGTTAACTTCCTGTTTGGGCAGTTTTGCACAGTAGCTCTTTAACGTTTCATTATGTTATTGTGTTTGGAAAACAAATACCAACAACAACAAAATTACATTTGAAAAGCACCTTCATGTGAGGAGGACGTCCAAGGCGCTGGAGAGTCAGTTTTGGATTGTCACAAATGTTGCACTCACCACCATAATAATAAAAAATAACTAAATGCAGTAGAAGGGAATGCTTTGTCATTTATATTATTCACCCCAAAAGTGATACCACCTGACTTTGTATATTAATGATAATAATTATCCTTACATCTGCTAAAGTGCCTCATCAACCGTCAAAACATATCAATGCACTTCACAAGGATTTTACTGTAAAGTATAATGTCTGTATAACAGGCAAGTGCAGTGAATACTATGGTCCTAATATAATGGGATTTTAGTGTCAGACAAAATTTTTGAAAAAGTTCTGGTCACTGCTAACTATGTCAGTTCTTTGCAATAGGAAACATATCCATCCATGACTAGAATTTGTCAAATTCTTAATTACAGCATTAATTTTGAACCAAGTTTTGGTATGTTTCCTCTTAAGAAATACAGGAAACCAACCTCAGCATTGTGACTGAATTCAACAATTTGCCAAATTGTAGAAAGTTCCAAATGCTGCACAAATAGAATAAATCTAGTCCCAGGTGGAATTTCTCAGTGGTTGGTAACATATATAAGGATCTAGTTTGTGATATTTCTTCATCGGATTCACTATTAGTAATTCCGAATGACAAATTCCTTAATGAATAAAAGTATCACGTCACTCAAATCAGGACTCCTCCCTGTAATCAGTACTTTAATATCCTTTAATATCCTTGCATTTGATATAGCACCTCATCACATCACAGTAATTTACTTAAAGTGTAGTAAATGTATTTATAGGCAAATCACCATAAAGTAAATGACAAATTTATCTGGGGGATTGTTAACCAGGACACCAGGAGTTTTTGGTGGAGAAATGCCATGGGATTGTTAATGTCCACCTGAAAGACAGAACCTTGGTTTAATGTTTCTTTCCATATTGTGGAGAAAAAATCAAAACAAAAAATAAGCTCTGACAATTGAAATGAGCTTGCAGAATTCATCTTAATCACTAATTCATGGCATGTTAGAAGTGGACAATTATCTTGATGCTATTCTTATAATCATAATGTCTCATATAAATTCCTGTGATAAGTGACTTTATAAAGGTAATATTCCCTAATCACTGACAGAAGACTATCTGTAATTGTCCAAATATTTGCTTTGGTGTGTGTGTATGTGTAACAGATCATGTTGATACAGTCCTATTAGAATAATCCAATTCTTGTATTTACTTGCAAGTTTTGTAGACAGTTGAAAGCTGTTTAGAGGTGACTTCCTGCAATATTACACGTGTAGGGGTTGGAGGGAAGAGGAAGGGATGACCTGGTGGCTGCAAGAACCATCTGATGACTGGCAAACATAATAATAATAATAGTAATAATAACAACAATAGTAATAATCCTTGTATTTGATATATCACTTGTTGTAAACATCCCAAAGCACTTCACAGAATATATTGTCAAGTGAATGGGGAACCTTAGCTATGAGGACAGGCTGGAGAAGTTTGGACTTTTCCCATTAGAGGTTACGCGGGGACCTGATAGAGGTCTTCAAGATCATAAAAGGTTTCGACAGGCTAGATAGGGAAAAGCTGTTTCCACTGGTAGGTGTGTCTGTGACCCGTGGTCACAGTCTTAACATATCTACCAAAAGAAGCAGAGGGGAGGTTAGAATAATTTTTTTTACTCAGCGAGTTGTTCGAATTTGGAATGATCTGCCTGAAAGGGTAGTGAGGTCCAATTCGATAGCAGCTTTTAAGAGAGAACTAGATAGGTATCTGTGGAAGACGGGTTTGCAGGGTTACGAGGAGAAAGCTGGTGATTGGGGTTAATGAAAGTGACTTGCTCGGTCAAAGAGCCGGCATAGACTCGATGGACCGAATGGCCTCCTTCTGTGACGTAACATTCTATGATTCTATGAATTGACTGATAATTTTGTGGGTGAAATGCGGCAAGAAATTGTACTCAGGAAAGTCCCACAGACAATCATGGATTGCAGTGACTAATTTTCTATTGAAGGAATTATTAGTTCCGGAAAAGCTTTCTGCCAATCAACTAACAACCGGGTTCCAACTTACTGCTAGGTAAACAGAGGCGTATGGAATAAGGAAACTTGTGCAACATTTCACCCTGCCGGGAATAGAGCAGAGTGTCACATATAGACAACACCACAGTTAGATAATTGGAACAAGATGAAAGAAACAAATATTTATTTTTCAGAATATGAGCACTTTTATTTGTCAAATTATTCACCAGGAGTAAATACTGTATCTTATAATTGGAGCGAATTCACAATAGAGTCTTAATAGGAATACAGGAACAGGAGTAAGTCATTCCGCCCTTCAAGCCTGTTTCGCTATTTAATTAGATCATGGCTAATCTGTACCCCTGTTAATCCTTTCAATTCCAATTTCCTGCTTTCTGCCCATATCATTTAATACCTCCCTGACCTACCAAAATTTATCAACCTCACTCTTGAAAGTGTGGATGTATCCAGACCTTTTGGGGGAGAGAATCCAGATTTCTACCACCCTTTGAGTGAAAAAATGCTTCCTGATTTCAATCTTAAATGGTCTTTTCACTCTTAAATGGCATTAACATTGCTTAAACAGCAATACCACAAAATACATGTGCTAACACCAAAATAAGGCAAACACCTTGTTTTTCAATTTGCACCCTTGGAATAGTTTTCCCCAGTTGTAAAGGTTCAATTTTTAATTGTAATCTTGTTTAATATCATTGTGTTTAATGGCATCAACATTTTTGTAGCAGAAGATGAAAGTGAATGCTTAAAAACAGTCATGTTTTAATAAAATATGTTTTAAGATGTTAACTCATGGAATTCATTACTGCCTGCCATCACTTGCTGTTAGATGTAATTGCAAAAATCTAATTTGCACTAAGTTGTGGAAAGGAAATCTTTTATCCTCTTTAGGGGCCTAATATTTATGTACAATACAATTTATGTTACAACAGCATCTTTAACTTCGGGAGGACATCTCAAAGTGCTTTACGTTGCTGGGGTGGGGGAGTTTTGGGCTTTGGGAGTTGAAGGGAAGGGGAAAAATAACTAAAAGCAAATATGCAATATTTCTCCATGTCAGAATTCTAGTCATTGCTGATCAGAAAGTGGATTGTGTAGTCATAATGTTTTCATTGGTTGTGGTGATGGGCTTCCAGTTACTGAAAGAATTCCCTATTTGAGTTGCTGCAATTCCTCTTGAGTTGGCGGAGTCGCTCTGGCACAAAACATTAACAGATTGTGAAGCTAAGTCTACAGTGATCTCATAAATGAGCAATGACTCATTAGCTGCCTCTTTGTGAATGCAGTCTATGCCTGCAACATTTTAACTTTATCCTAACCCCTTTGTATTCTTGTTCTGGTGCCATTTGCTCTATCCAGGCCTGTACATGGGCCTACTCCAATCCATCGTTGCAATGATGGTGAAGTGTTGTTATCGATCCTGACCCAGTCTTTCACTTCCATTCGGCTTGCTTTCGTTTTTTATTTCCAAGCTTCTTGTTACGGGTTTTACAATGATCCTTAGGTGATCAAAGCCCTTTGTTGGGTGTATCAGTAATCTAATGATTAGTAGATTATGAGCTACATGTTTAAAGAGGTTGTTGGAGCATTGGGGAGCGCAGAAGAAAATATTAAGATTACTATAAACAGACAGATGTCAAGTAGGAAAAGCGTGCCATATGTAAGACAATAAAAGTGTTTTACAGCTTAACATGATATCATTCAAAGGAGGGGGAATATAATAATAAGTTTGATTTTCTGCAGGTGCAAAGAGTAAATAATGTCTGTTATGTAGAACAGTAATTAATCAGCTTTGTGCTTTTGTAAAGAGCTTGAGCTAATTAAAAATGTCACTAAAACAACAAAGGCAAATCTGTTCCTAAAGCTGTCATGAAGTAATGAGTCTGTACTTTAGCAATAATACAGAGAGATCTGTGAGCTATCTTACTTCAGTGAACTGGGCATTCTTGCTTTAACACTCTCGGGGTCAACATGCATTTTCTGGTAAATGTCTGGATCACATTAAAGGAGGCAGTTGTCAGGAAAGAATGTTACAAAGGTACAAGTATTAGAGTTCTGTGGGAATTGCTGGTGATGCTTTCACTTTCAGAGCTGGTTGTACCGACAACCAATGCTTTCTGAGCCCAATAAAAAGGACCATTGATCCTTTTAAACCATGGACTGCTGTCTCTTCTGAGGATTAAGACTTTCTTGAAAGAGACTCATCTTCAAGGAAAAGTGTTTGGGGCTCTGGCACTATACATTAGACCACTTGTATGCAATAGCCCAAGCAGAGGGTTCGTTAGAATTAACTCTCCTGATCTGGAGAGGCACTGGGTGGAGAGAACATTTCTGCTCCTGTGGTAGGAGGGAACATTGGACAGTATCTCCAATGAATAGCTGTCACAAGCCTCCTAGTGTCTGGCTGATTGTGGCACCATGGTCAAGAAAGGGATAGTCTGTTATACGTACTCTCTTAGCCACGGAGCCACTCAGGTGAGGGGTACAAAAATATATATGTTTAATTGGATGGTAACATACCTGCAAAAACAGACCAGTTTGATATTGCGAGAGAAACAAACTAGGTGTGATTTTCAGAAAACATCTCACGAGTGATGATGGACGCATTTCATATTATCCTTATCGAGTATTTGTAAAAAAAAGTTTAATTTCCCGAACGTATTTTGTCCGCCAGCTAGTGCCCCTTTAAACAATAAGTCCTGAGCTCCAATCTGGAGTGCATATTTTCCCCTAATTTCCATTCTGTGAGATCCTGCTGCTGCCACCCACTGATATGCTTTTTCTTTCATCTTGGCGGGTGGGATTGATGTTATCCACAGACTCCTCTGTAGCTCCAGATTTCTTTCCCAATTTATATTTTTGCACTTGAGAGATGTCATTGCTGGGAATTAGTTGCTTCTATTCTTTCCACCAAGCGTCCCTATCAGGCAATCACAAATTAGTTCTAACTTTGGACAGAGTAGAGCAGGAAATTACTACAGTAATTTCACCTCTGAGACCTGGGTTTGAATCCAAACTTTACTGATGGGATGAAATGTTTGACTGTCCAATTGCTGTACTCTGCTGAGGTTTTGTCGTACCAGGACTACTGCATTTAGTTCAAGTTATTGCTACATCAGGAATCTAGCCCTGGTGACAGAGCAATAAATCTGATGCCTGTTTTATAGTGAGAAAATGTGAAGAATGAACGAGGTGTGTCAGTCTGGCTTAGTTGGTAGCATACTCACTTTTGAGTCACAAAGCTTTAAACTCATATACCGTTGGCTAGACACTCCAATCCAGTGCTGTCGGGGGTGGGGTGGGGGCTTGCATTATCAGAAATGCCATCGTTTGGATCAGAACTAAAGTCCTGCCTGCCTGTTCAGGTGGATGTTAAAGATCCCATGGCACAAGTCAAACAGATATGTGGGTTTATAATAAAAATAATAATCCTTGCATTTAGTATAGGTTTTTCATGTCGGAGAACATGTCAAAGTGCTTCACAGGAAATACTGAGAGAGCACCTAACCCTCATATTGATCATCATTTATCCTAGTCTCCGCTCTGCCGAGTTCTAATTGTTTCCTTTTGTATCTTCTTTAGCTGATTGATTAATATGCGCTCCTCCCTAGCTTCAGAGGTCTGAAAGTTCCCCTGGTTTTAGCCTTAAGCGTATTGCCTTAAGATTTAGGATTGTGCAGAATTTTGGACAATTCTTAAAGACTTTAATTTCCATTGAAAATGACATGGAAAATTAATAAGTTATGGGTTTGATTAAACATGTATCTGTTCAAACATATATCGATTTGAGTCGTCCTCCTAATTATATCAAATGCAAGGATTATTATTTTGATTATTACGACCAATCACTGTTTTAAATTCTTAATTTTTCATTCAATCTATGTTTGCCACCATTATTTCCCTGAGGAGACCAGTCATGTATCCTGACACTCATGGATCTAAATAGCCTCTAATTGACCAGGCCCCTGAGAGGAAGAGTCACAGAATGGATGAATCGGAGGGATTCAGAATGACTCACCTGAGAGTATGAGCTCACTCTGTAAAATGGGAGCATTGTACTGACATGACAAAACAATCCCATTCTATATCAAGACTTTTCATCCAGGACACTTATGTCAAGGATATATATAGGAGGAGAATGGAAGAAAATCAAACAAGCAAATTAGTGCTAGTATTTATTGATTATTAGAATGGGCTTATAAAATGAATTGTTTGACAAATACATTATTGTACTCTACTTTTATGGAGAACAACTTATAGTATGGAAGATTTTTATCATTCTGGACTCATCCTGAAACTACAAATTTGTATTACTGCAATCACAAGCTTAACTCTTGTAGTTATCACACTTCTAGTTTAAAGATTTCTGGGACTGCATTAGTTCTAAGGAGATATGGCTGTCAAAGCTAAGCAAGTCTGCCGTGATCCAACACAAATTTAAAAGTACAGTCAAACTACTGGTGGTCCTAGCTGGATAAGCTCCACACTGTCCAGTTACATTTGTTTTAAAATGACAAAGAGGTATTACAGAGGGAAATCTAATTAATTTCTCAACGAGAAATCTTTGGAGAGCGCAGAGGAGAATTTTATGCTAACACCGGCCTGCTACACATTCCAAAAACTTTCTCCGCCACCAGTCTATATGCCCCTAATCTCTGGATCTCCTCGTCTGAATCCCTCCGGTTCACCCACTTCTTTGTCTATCACTAAATCCCACCTCTTTGCCTTCACCTCCAACTGCACCTTCTCCCTGTTCTGCATTCAAACCCATTACTGTGCAGTGCTCACCTGTGTGATGGCTGCTATACAAAAACAAGGACAGTAAAAAGGGTCCCCTCACCAGAAACAGGTAGTACGGAATAATCGGCAAACATTGAGGGGCAAAAAAAAGTGTTTTAAGTATTAATTATATATGTATTCATTTTGGTAATATTTGTAACAGGTAAAATGCAATGAAACTTTAAGAAATGAATGCAGAAGTGTAAAAAAAAATCATTCTTGCTTTCTTGTTTTGAATGAGATTGTGAACTGGGAATTAGTTTGTACCTTAAAGCTCACTATTACCTAGCACTGAAACAGCGGTGATAGACATCTGACAACAATTGAACAAAAAATCCTTGCATTTGATATATTGCTTTCTCACAGTGGGATGACATGTCAAAGTGCTCCATATAATTCCTGTGGAGTGTAGTAACTGTGTATTTTGTAGGCAAACACAGCAGCCAATTTGTCCCACAAATAGCTGTGAAGGGAATGACCAAAATTTATCTGGCGAATTGTTGGCCAGGACATCGGGAGAAACTTCCTTCTCTTTTTAAATAGGAACATCGGATTGGTAAAATCCATCTTTCCTAGGTTTAATCTTAACTAAACACCTCCGACAATGCAGCACATAACAACAACAACTTGCATTTTGTTATTGTTGTATTCTACTGATTAATTATATTGTATATTGAAATGCTGTATTGAAATGTTAACCAAAACTGTTAGCCCCAATATGGGGTCTGAACATGGAATGATTGGGAGCATGAAAAATAATTCTTAATATAGAATTCAGGTAAAAAGGAAACTATAGACTATAATGGAAACAGTCTTGGAACAAAACACGCGGATAACATTTTTACACTGCAACTAAAAAAAATGTCACGTTTCGAGGTAAGCAATTTCTCTTAAACATACTATGTGTTGGAGATTAAGATACATTTAATTCAGAATGCTGAATTCTGATGTTAGGTTGGTTTCATTTTGATCAGATATTAATGTAAAAAAGATGATATTAATGTACATTTATGTTTTCACTACAGGCAGATTAAAAATAGATAATACCATATAATATTTGGCTTTAAAATCCTTTAATTATGATTTTACATAGAACAACATAATGGACCAGCAGAGTTCCATTGGAAATCAAAATATAATTACTTTATGATAAATGATTTAAGCCTTTATCATTTACAAGATATCTCCATGCAGTACTTAACTACACCCAATCTTGATAGTTTGCTGTCAAAATAGTTTCAGGTACAATGTTACCCCCCATCAGATACAAAATGACAAATGGCAGCTGATAGTACATAAATACATTACTGCTTTATCTTAATCGCTATTAAAAGTGTATTTATCATTAAATGCTGCAGATAATACTCTTTACACTTCACCTTCATGACCTATCCTGCCTGTAAAATGGGATGATCACTCAAGAAGGGAATTTATCTCCAGTTGCCCATTGAGCTCTCATGTTTTACTGCCGTGTATGTGAAACTGACTATGATTGCTGGCTGCAAATGCCGAACTGCTGACATTTGAACTCAGCTCAGTTTTAAAACTGCCTTTTTTTTCCATCAAAAAAGACTGTAAATGCTAAATTGCCCAAACACAGAATGGCATGACAACACAAACAGTTAAACATTTAAATACTTTACAATACGAACAATTAAATCGCTTATTATCAGATCAGGTTCCCTAAAATGTCCCTGACACGTGGTGCAAGAAATAATGTGCATCTTCAGACTTACAGTGTTAATTCTACTCAAATGTTCAATTCAGCTCTTCAAACATTAGAATGAATAAGTGACCCAGGGACAAATTTTGAGCAAATTTGAAACAATTGCCTTTGTTTGTGGCAAAGCCTTATTGGCAGAAATTTAGGACCTTAAAATCATTCAAATCTGAAGTTTTTCTGAAACTTTTACAGCCTGCGGGGTGTGTTAGTTGCAAGATTAATTGGCAAGTCCTCAAAGTTTTCAAATCTTAAAAGCTTTCAGGGCATTCAGTGACTAAAGCAACAAACAATAATCTAGATGATAATGTCATCTTGTTTAATAAAGGAATTAGACCACCAAGGTTCAAGATAAAGACTGCAGAGCCACTAGATAGGAAGACTGGTAGCCGATAAAAGTCACCAGTAAAAAAAAGCACTGTCTAACAGTGTAATACTTAACATACTGGATACATAGGCAGCTGTTTATTGGAGGTGGTTAATATACAGGCTGCAGAAGTAACCGGCTGTATGTGTGTTAGAATGTCAGCTTTGGAGCACATTGGCTGATACATCAGACCAATCAGACACCAACGCTGGCTGGTTGTTTGCCAGAGGTGCTGGTCTCTGTCTAGTAAAACGCCAATGTTAATTTGGAGCCCTGGAACATTTTGTTTCCCAGTGAAGTGAGTGGGAGGAGAGACCTTGTGAATTGTACAATTCAGCCCTTTTGTACAATAACATGAAACTTCAATATAAAATGTTATTTATTCAACCAGTGCTGAGCTAAATTAAGTGAGATAAGCCATTATCACACTCCAGCGTGATATAAAATTTATCAGGCGGAGAGATAACATCATGACTGGATTTGTCTCTCTCCAAATACTGCTGTAACCACATTTAGTGGCACTGTGGATGAACAGAAGGGGGATGTTTTGTACTCTAGAATGACTTAAGGTAAACTTGGCAACATACATTGCAGCTTTATTACATTAATGGTTCTATTAAAAAAAACTCTTGTTTTAAACATTGGTTCCCAATCATTGATGTTTGCCTATAAAGAACGTTTGCCCCATGTAAAAAGTGATATATAAATGCAAACGTATTGTTGCAGCTCAGTGGTTAGAGCACTTGCCTTACAAGCGAGAGACCTGGGTTCAATTCCAGGCAGATCAGGGCAAAATCCTGGGCAAGTTTCCTTACTCCACACGCTTAATAATAATCCCTCAGAAAAATATACCAATAATAAATTGGTCATTTCAATTCATGACAGTTTGTGGGACACTGCTGTGTACAATTGACTGCCACGTTTTGCCCCAAAATAACCCTCAATTCACTTTACACTATATTATTATTAATCTGTGAAGTGCTTTGAGGCATCCAGAAGATGTGAAAAGCGCTGCATCAAATGGAAGGATTATTATTATTATAACTAAAAATTGGAGGGCTGAGTATTCATCCTTCCAGCTGCATAAAGAAAGGGGTTTTGGAAGATTACTCATGTCTTGTGGTTGTTGCTATCATTTCATTCTCATTGATAATCCTCATAGTCTAACACTGACATAACAGATTGCAATTTGCAGATTGCTCATGTCTCTTTAGGAATATTCAAAACTTCATAAGTGGCTAATGAAACATGTCAAACACACAGTAAGAATAAGAAAATGTTGAAATGAGTATATGATTTTCTTCACTCTGTATCTCTTTGACACACCATTTCAGCACCTTGGGACATCCTCCCGACGTGAAAGGCGTTGTACAAATGTAATTTTGTTGTTGTTATTTTGTATTTATAGAATAAACTATCAAGTACATTATGTATAATGTATATTGTGGCATTCACTCTCATGCATCAAACATGTAACCATAGTGAAATAGTAGTGAAAGCTGCAATAGGATGGTTTGTGTTGAATGAGGGACCAGGCGTAAATTGAAACAAAACTGGTGGTGGGAGGAGGAGTGGGTGGCTGTTCAATCCTGAAGTTATGATTAAGCACATTATGGACAGATTTTAATGCCTTGTTTAATCTTGCAATCACTCTGTGTGAATTATCACATTGCATATCATATTTCCAAGCCCCATATTTTTCAATCCATTGATATGATCTTAAACACATGCAATCTTTCCTCTGCTGCTTTATTTTCTAATTCCACTTCCCCATGTTTCCCTCAATTCAGTGTAGAGCAATTCCCATAGGTTTGCTTCTCTAAAATCTTGCATTCACTATTGGGCATTTGCTTTTATTACAAAATCAAATCAAACTAAACAGTGCTCATTTACTTTCAAGTTACTAGCCAATAATGCTGGACTAGCTAGTACTGACATAACGAGAATAAACGTTGCATTTGATATAGTGTTTTTCATGTTATGAAAACATCTCAAAGTGACTGTACTTTGTATGCAGACAGAACAGCCAATTTGCACACAAATGTTCTACAAACAGGAAGTGAACAACTAATTTTTATACAAGAAATTGTTGGCCATGGCACTGGGAGAAACCCTTCTTTTTCAAATAATAAGATCTTTAATATCCACCTGAACACCGAGATGGGACTTTAGTTTACATCTCATCAAGGATGACACCTCCAAAAATGTAGAGGTGAAATTCATGTAGATTGTGATTTCTGTCCAAAAGACAACAACAACAACAATAAATTACATTTGTTTAGCACTCCCCAAGTCGGAGGATGTCCGAAAGGTGCTGGACACTCAGGGATTTGGACCCTAATAGATTGGACACAACAGAATCTTTGTAAATGAGACCAAACATATTGAATTGTCAGCCTGAACACTGAGTTCCCAACATGCGGTTTGTTCTCATAACTTTCTGTCTCAGAGGTGAGCATGGTACCAACTGGGGCAACCTGACACCTGTCTACTAACATGATATTCTGGACAAATCTGAGCGTGTTTTTGAATGTAGTCATATCTGGTAGGAACTGGATCACAGTGGCACTGATACATTAAACTGAAAGTGCCTAAGATTTATCATGTTTTTAGATGTAAAGAGCATTGCCTTAATGTTCTTGCCATTGATTTTGCTGTATGCACATTGGCTGCTTCTTTCATGTGCAATACACATAGTCACTGTACACTTTACATTCATTCCTGTGAAGTGCTTGGAGTAAATCCTCCAGAGATGAAAGTCACTGTATCAAATTCAATAATGATTACTGTAAATCAGAGAGCAGGTTTCCACAGTTATTAAAAAGACGCAACATCCAAATTGAGTCTGAACGTAAGAATTTTCCACAAATCTGCACTCTCTTACATTTTAAGATAAAATGTTTGCATGAACGAAGACCAGGCCCCCTGAAATTTCAGGCCCCCAATCAGTAGCATTTTTTTGTGTGCATGTTTACAGACTCCCTCCCTCGCTGTGTCTCATTTACAAAGCTTCTGTTGTGTCTTAGACAGAAAGCACAATCTCCATGAAATTTCACCTCTTCACTCGATCCACTGCTTGCGAACAGAGCGACCTTGGTACTTGTTGCATTCCAGATAGCAAAGTATGGAAAGCCGTCACTGAGCAACACGTGTTTGACCTTGTGATACTTGCTGCCTACAGCTCGCTCCTGTGCAGAGTTCTGATACTCTCCAAAAACCATAATAAGTTTATTTTCATATGGGATCTGATTTCAATCACCAAAACTGTTGACATGGTGTTATTTCAACCTTTAGAATCAAAACTATTATTCCAATAAAGTTAGGTCATATAACTGAATAGGGTCATACGGGGACAGAAGATTGGTCAGATTGCTTTAATCAGCTCAAAGTTCCCCCTTTCAGGGTGTAACCTCCTTACTCACCCATCTGGTTGAAAATCACCGGTGAGATTGGTTGAATAATTCACCATTTTCTGTAAGCAGTTTTGTCTGACCCTTTCTGTTAATAATTAATCATTTTATTATCCCTCCCCTCAATTTTCTCTTTCCTGAAAGCAATAATTCATGCTGGGATATGATGTTATTTTCATTGGCAAGCTGCCACTATCTTGCCCCACAATTTAAAGACCAGAAAGTAATAACACCCCCGTTTACACTGAACTGGATGACCTTATGCCTCAGCTACGCAGGAAAATTCAGACGCCTCATTATTAATGCTCACTACTCACTGACTCCTGCTGGAAAGTTATTGTGTACAGATAGAATCATAATATTAGCTCTATAATGACAAAAGATCTCAAAGTGCTTCACAGATATTTCTGTCAAAAGACTATATTTGTAGACAAATGCTGCAAGCATTTTACACACAGAAGGTCCCACAAACTCCCATGAAGCGAATCAGCAATTAATCAGGAAATCTGGAGGTTGTTGGGAGAAACTCCATTTTCTTTTCAAATTGTGTTACGGGATGCTTAATGTTCACCAGAATGGTGAGACAGGTCCTTGGTTTAATGTCTGAACTTAAGAATGGCACACATCCAACAAATTCAATGCTCCCCCATCAGCTCGCAGTGTCAGACTGAACTGTGAGATCAAAGACCAGAGCTTGAACCCACAACCTACTGAGCCAAAGGTGAGAGTGTTACCAATGAAGCCAAGCTGACAGCCAAAAGATGCACGTGATTTGGTTCAGTTACAAAACTATCAGTTACAAAAAATGTTTGCCTACCCTTCACTTCTTCTAGGCAACCAAGTCCATAAAGCAAGTTTCAATGTGGAGCTGAATTATAGCTAGACTTCACTGCGCCTGGTTGAACGTCAGTGATTTTGATTGTGTTTGAAACTGCAACACTGATCTATTGTGTTAAACTTCAAATGCAATTTGAAATATTGGTTCTACAAGCCTATCCATGAAGGCTCAATTTTAGCCCAAACCACTTTCTGGGTTGATAGTATCCACATGTGATGATATTTTGAGTTTCTAGCCTTAGTTTTTGCAATTGGTATACATCGACTGCTCTAGCTACTGAAGCCAACATCACCCCAAACCTTAGCACAGATCAAGTCATAAGTTGAATCTCAAACATTATCTGTCCAATCTGCTTCATCACCCAGTGGCACACGGTAGTCCATCTGATAAGACTATCATAAGATAACATAGATGATATAAAAGTACTTGTAGGGATAGGATTTTAAAATTGTGAACGTTGTTATAATAAACCTTCATATGATACAGCGCTTTTAACATCACAAAATGCTTCACAGGTATTTGCTGTTAAGTGTTGGTAACTAAATTTGTAGGCAAATACAGAAGCCAATTTAGTTACTGGAAGGTCAGTAGCTCACAGAAAAACACAGTTACTGCACTTTACAGTATATCCCATGAAGCACTTTCGAACATCCTCCTCCTTACATGAAAGACACTATACAAAATGCAAGGACATTATTATTACAAACAGTCATGGAGTGAATTCTAGAATCGTAGAATTATACAGCACAGAAGGAGGCCATTCAACCCATAGTGTTTATGCCGGCTCTTTGAAAATAGCTGTCCAAATCAATCCCTCTCCCCTTAGACTTGCAAACTTGTCCTCCCCAAATAATTATCTATAGGTACTTCACTCACCAAGCTCCACGGCCCCATCTCCCCCATTCTCGCTCGACTCTATTGGCTTCCCATCATAGAGAGGATTTCATTCATGATCTGGTTCCAGACCTATAAATCCCTCCATGGCCTTGCCCCACCCTACCTCCTAACCTGCTACCAACATGTCCGCTCCGTCCGCTCAGCGGGCTCCAACCTGCTCTATGTCTTCCTACCCACCCAACCTATGAGCCTTCAGCCACTCTGCTCCCAACCTCTGGAATTTCATTCCGGAATCCCTGGCCTCCTTCAAGTCCCGCCTCAAGACCCTCCTCTTCAACGGTGCCATCGGTCACCCCCCCATCCTTCCACCCTCCCCGATCCCAGCCCCAGCTCGGGTCTGAAACATTGACTTTGCAAGGCTTTGGGATGTCCTCCCGACATATAAGTGTAATTTTGTTATTGTTGTTGTAAATGTTGTTATCAAATCGTCTTCCATCACTCTTTCAGGCAATGCATTCCAGATCTGAACAGCTCACTGCATGAAAATATTTCTCCTCATCTCTTTTCTGTTTGTTTCAACAACTATTAAATTGGTGTCCTCGGGTTACCGACCCACTCGCCAGTGCAAGTAGTTTCTCCTTGTTCACTTTATTGAATCTCCTCATAATTTTGAAAACTTCTATAAAGTTTCCTCTTAACTTTCTCTGCTCCAAGAAGAATAATTCTAGCTTCTCTAGCCTCTCCTGATAACTAAAGTCCCTCATTACTGGAACCTTCCTGGTAAATCTCCTTTGCACCCTCTCCAATGCCTTGACATCTTTCCTAAAGCATGGTGCCCAGAACTGAACACAGTACTCCAGCTGAGGCCTAACTACAAACAAACAAACAACTTGGATTTATATAGCACCCTTCATACCAGACGGCGTCTCAAAGCGCTTCACAATAGCGGAGCCTGAGGCCGAGACAGTGGGAGGGGAGGGGGGACTGTGGGCACAGTCGAACAGAAAGGTCTTCAGCCATGACCTGCAAATGGAAAAGAAGGGATGGGTGAGGCAGAGGGATTGAGGGAGAGAGTTCCAGAGTTTTAGGGCTCAGCTGCCAATGGTGGGGTGGAGGATTCAGGGGACAAGGAAGAGGCCAGACCCAGTAGAGCAGAGGCATTATAACCAGTGTTTTATCATAACAGGTTCATCATAACTTCCTGACTTTTGTATACTAAGCCCCGAATTACAGTAGAAGCCCGTTCATCCATGACTCGATGAACCGGCACCTCCATATAACCGGCACGCCCCCAAAAAAGTCCCCATTCGATAAAGCAAAACTTGTCCGGAACAATAGCGGTGGAGCATTTGTGAGTCATTGTCGCACAGGTGCAGTATTTCGGTTTGCCGCTAGAAGAAACTAGGGTTATCGGTTTGCCACTAGTAGAGTCTAGGGTTATCGGCTTGCTGCTAGTAAGGCTTTAAAATCGCGCTCCTGTTTTTTTCACTCACTTGGCGTCCTCCACTTTAAAAAGAATCACTGGACTATAAACCTCAACCAGTAAAGGTGAGAAACACAAGAGAGTAGTTTTAACAATAAGTACCAATACAATATTCTGTTATTATCTGTTATTATTTAGTCTGGTGTGTATGGTGTGTGTTAGAAGAACTTAAATTTTTTTGTGTGGGTTTATGACAGCGGACTGCCCAAATACTCGCTTTAACCGGCATTGGCCAGGTCCCGCGGGTGCCAGATAAACGGGCTTTTACTGTATAAAGCCTAGTATCCTGAAAGTAGCTTCAGCTATCAAGCCTTCCCCAATTTGCATCTTCCAGACATCTCAACTGCATTATCGTCTACAATGCCACATTGGATACAGCAGGTGACAACATTTTATTATCACAAAGCTATGCTGGTTAAATTGCAGCAGTGCCTAAACTATGGCTCTTGCCACCCTGAGCCGAATACTGTACAGAATTAGGTGAGAAGAGTGCTTCCCTCCAGGAAGAGAGTGTGTTTCTATTCTATTCTAATAATATGCTATTTCTATCATGGGGTTCCCTTGCATAGTTGGCATAATCATGAAGAGGTAGATATGTCCCTAATCCCCAATCCTAAAATGAAGGAATTGCCTCTCAGTGTTGCTTCAGTACAATGTTCATTTTTTCTCCACTTGGGTGAACTCAACAACGTAAAGATAGCAAAAGTTAATAATTATCCTTTCAAAATTAAAGAAAGCGTCACTCAATCCACGACTGTGTCGGACACTGCAGTGCGCAATTGGCTGCCATATTTCTTCCACGGAATATGCAGTTAATTCATTTTACAGCATATTCTGTGAAGGTTTTCAGACATTGCGAAGATGTGATTGGGTGATATATCAAATGCAAGGATTATTATTTTTAAGGTATCAAGCCACAGTTTCATTACCTGTGCCAAGCAGATAGCTTATCACTGATTTTGAATGAGTTCTTATTTTGTCTTCTGACTGAAGAATGTCACTCTTGCTTCTAGATCTAAAGGATTCAAGTTTCAGCTCATCATCTGGACAATGCCTTAGTGCTTTACCGAGGAAACCAGGCTATCGTAGGTTTAAGCCCCATGCCTGGACTCTGAAATCACAGTCTAAGCTGATACTCAAATACATGACTTCACAGGATTTTTACAGTAAAGGGGAGTGACTGTGTATTCATAAGTCACAAATGCCAAATGGCCACATGAAAGACAATTGTTCCCACCAACAAAGCCACATTATGTACTTTATATTATTTCCAACGCCTTGGGACCTCCTTCCACTGTGAAAGGTGCTATACAAATGTAATTTGTTGTTTGTTGTTGCATGTTTTGAATTTGAATAATATTACTTATGTCAGGCATCAAAACTAAATGTTAGGTTCTGCAATATTATTCAAAATGAATCCGTGGGCAGAATGCACGCACTTTAGATGGACAAATAGAAATGTCCATATATATATATGACATTCTCTACTCTGAAGTACGGATTGGACATTCTTAAGCAACCAGATATGCTTCTTCTGCATGTTTCAGACCAAAAACAAAATTGTGCATTCCACCTCCGGAAGCAGCACAAATACCGCCTGATTACGCACTATGGCTGGAGCCTGGCTGGCAGAGAAAGTTACTTCTTAAAAGAAGGTTTGGTGCCAGTGAGAGTCTGGAGGAGCGGAGGCGTAAACAGTCTCCAGAGTCTGTCGGGGAAGGCGTTGCTATTCCTTGACAAAACAAATGCTAACAAGATGACGTCAGCCATGCTTGATGTCATCCTACTGGTGTCTGTCCATCACCACAGTGTTATCAACAGTCAGAGGCACCCTAGTGGGTGTGCAGTGTAAACAGGGCAAACTATGTTAATTATCTCTACGATACCTGGAGTGAACTTTATCAGAGTCACTCCCAAGTGCTGGTAGAAAAGTGTTAGAATGTACTGTCACTTCTCACAGATATCAGGAGCATGTCGTTTTTTTTTGAAAATGCATAAATTCCTACATGAAGCACGTGTATGCAGCTCACACATCTGTTTGAAAATGCTGAGTGCTCTATCTTTGAAGCTGGCTGATGATCCTTATTTCTTCAGTATTACTGCTCCAGTGGCACCGACATGAACGTTCTGGGCTAATTTACATTCGCCTCTTGCTTTTACTTGATAGAAAGTTTGGTAGAATGGGAGGGCAAAATCCCAGGGTTCCGATACTGGGTGTTCTGCATTGACTTGAAAATCCAATTTGCTTGGTGTTTGTGAACTGAGCACCTGAAATGTGTGTTCAAAAAGTAAGTAACTTTCCTTACAGTGATTTTTCATGATTGGTCTGTCAACAAAGAATATCACAGGCCGAAAACCTGTCAATCAAACAAGAGTGTTTGCAGAATAGGTCACCACCATCAGAAGGAATTTACATCCATTCAATAGAAGCAACTTCCTGCGGAGGAAATAGGAGACCGAGAATAAAAAGAGTTAGTCCGTTTCTGGGAAAATTGTACGTGCTTCATCACACGTTGCGTTGTCTGCTGTCACCTGCAAACCCTTTATTTAAAGACATTAGAAGCTTACCTGTTTCAGCTCCACAGGGCTGCAATATGATCATTAATGAAAATGGAATGACAAACAAGTATGAAAATGTATTAAAATCTAAAGTCGCTGGAAAGCTGCAGCAGGTCAGGCAGCATCTATGGAAAGAGGAATGTGAGTTAAAGTTTCAAATTGATAACTGTTGTCAGAATGACAGGTCCGACGAAACGTCATCAACCTAATATGAAACGTTTCTGAAGTATAAAAGATGTGCCTTTTAATGTGTCCTTTATGAAGTTTAAAATGTTGTGGACATATAAAAGAGTTGATAGATGAAGGAATTTGAGTGGTTTTATTTCACTAAAATTAATCTACAATTTCCCTTAAGCTCCTCTAATCAAATTCTGCATAACTCATCACGGACCAAGAGAAAATTTATCATCACATAAGATCCCAAGAAGTCCCTTGATTCCAGAATACCTACCCTAACTTCTTTCCATTTCAGCAACAAGCTGTTTGTTAAATGCGTCCAATGTCCTGGCTGTGTAAGCTCTGGTTGAGATTCCAATCAATTTGCAGAACAATTCTGGTTTATTGAGATCAGACAGTCAACGTCTAAAGGTGGTGAATAATGTGACATTTCTACAAGAGAAATTCTAAAACTCTCTTGGTTTACAGGTGACAGGAGGTAAGCTTTCCAGGGGTGTGCAAGCTATGTTTGGTCTATATTGACTTTCAACAACTTTTCCTTCACTGTACAATGAAAATGCCATTGGAATCTATTGAAACTACAGATTAGAATTGTTCTGTGAGCTACAGTGTCCATTTTCCAGAGAAATCTCCTTGTAAATTTCCAATCTGTTTTATAAACAAAGAATGAAACATTTTGAGATCCCTGTACATTTAAGTTAGTGTAATAACAATAAACCATTATTAGAGCAATTGTGACAAAACACATTAGGAATAAAACTCTGCATACCAGGGGGGAGTGCACTTTTATTATATATTTTGTTTTTAACATGAACATTTCAACCAAGTTTTACGTGTATGTCAAATCTTTAAAAACAAATAAACCATTGTCTTGAAAAGCCAGAATTGCTCTAATGGACCCATAATATTGACAGTAGGGTCCGGCGATATATCGACATATCGCTAAAACCCGATATAATTTTCATATCAATATGCCGATATAGGCATTTCAAAAATATCGATATATCAAAAAGTCGATATATCGAGGGGAGAAATCGGAATGCGCGCACACTGAACTACAAGACTCAGAATGCTTATCTCTATACACAATGTACAGACCGAGGTGCAAAGCCACCATATTGTATTCATAGTCCTAGAATAAAATATACAGGTATGCAAGGGGTGAGGGGAGAGAGACGGCCGTGGGGTGGGGGGGGGGGGTGAGGGAGAGAGAGACGGCTGGGGGGGGAGGGGGAGAGAGACGGCTGTGTGGGGGGGGGGAGGGAGAAAGAGATGGCTGGGGGGGGGGGGGGGTGGGGGGGGGGTGGGGAGAGAGACGACGGGGGGGGAGTGGGAGAGAGAGGCGGGGGTGGGGGAGGAGAGAGAGACGGCGGCAGTGGGGGGGGGTGGGGGGAGAGACGGGGTGGATGTGATAATATACAGATAGATAGAGATGGGGAGGATGTGAGAGAGGAGAGAGACACAGAGACACAGACAGAAAAACACAGAGATGGAGAGAGTGAGTGTGAGAGACACAGAGAGAGAAAGATATTTAGCTCCTGAGGAGATAGGCCCCAAATGCGCGCCTACTCGGAATGCGCGTGCACCCCGAATGCGCGCGCATGCGCAGTATGAAAAACCCAAACATATCGATATTTCGGTATATCTTGATATGAGCCCATCGATATATCTAAATCGGAAAATTTTCATATCAACGGACCCTAATTGACAGTGGTGTGGAGGGGGAGAATGAGCATCAGGTCCCAGTAAACTAAGTAGAGTGAAGAAGATCGGATATGTCCTGTAGCTCAGTGGTGAAAGCACTTGCCTTGCAAGCGTGAGAATCAAGGCAGGTCAGGGTGAAACCTTGGGCAAGTTTCCTTACTCCACATGCCTAATAATAACCCCTCCCCCACAAAAAACACAATAATAAAATTGGTCATGTCAATCCATGACTGTTTATAGGACACTGCTGTGTGCAATTGGCGGCCGAGTTTCACCCACAAATATACAATCAATTCACTTTACAGTATATTCTGTGAAGTGCTTTGAGATGTTTAGAAGACATGAAAAGCGCTATATCAAATTCAAGGCTTATGATTATTATTATGTCAGATTGGTGGAGGAGAGCATTTCTGGTTCCCATGTCTTCTGGACCTTGTGGCTCAAGCTCCATCATGTGAGTTTCTGGTTATATCAATAGTTTGAGTTTATTAAATAATTTTCACTGTTTAAGTTGAGTATTCGATTAACAGTATTTTACTATGTGAGGAGTACCATTATTATAAATGTTTAACTTGTTCTTGATCTGGTCCCTTCTCAAGGTCATAAGACCACAAGAGAGATATAGTTGAAGTAGGCTCTTCATTTAATCTTGTAAATGGACTTTTCCTGTTTGTAGATCTGATGAAGCCTCTCACTTAAAGTCTGTTGCACCGCATTTCTCTTTTAGATGCTGATCGACCTGCTGTGCGGGTCTGTTATTCACAGTTTTATTTCTGCCACCAGTTAGTTCATCTGGAACATGTTAGCTCTGCATTTTCACACCCCCCAGACTTGATAGTATCTCCCACACATTTTCCCCGAAAATGTCTTCAGTACAAGGCTTTTGTAAAAAAAACTCACAACACCCTGACCCTACCAGAAATGATAAATGCATTCGATTAGTACAGTAGTTAAATATTTGGGCAGAATAGAGGACATTACCAGTTAAATTCCAATGTTCTGGCCAAAAATCCCCTATAGAGAAAAAATAACCATTCACTACATGGCTGGAAGATAATAAAACAACATTTAATAATAATAATAATCCTTGCATTTGATATCTTGCTTTTCACGTCTTCTAGACATCTTAAAGCGCTTTAAAGAATATACTGTAAAGAGAATTGACTGGATCTATGTGGGTGAAACGTGGCAGCTAATTGCTCACAGCAGTGTCCCACAAACAGCCATGGATTTAAATGATCAATTTATTATTTTATTTGAGGAATTATTATCAGGCGTGTGGAGCAAGGAAACTTGCCTAAGGTTTTGCCCTGCCTGGAATCGAGCCCAGCCTGAAATCAAACTCAGGTCTCTCACTTGTAAGGCTAGTGCTCTAACAACTGAGTTACAGGACTCCACTTAGGATATTTGGATCAGTTGGTAGCACTTTTGCTTCTGAGGCAGAAGGTTGTATGCTGAAGCCTCACATTGACACTTTGAACTCATAGGTTGACACTTCAATGCAATACTGAAGAGGAGCTCCATTGTCTTCCAGTTGAGATGTCAAACCAAGTTCCCATCAGCTTGTTCAAATGTACATTAAAGATCCCAGGGCATTATCTTGGCTGATGATCTGCCAGAAAACAAAACATTGGGAATTACAAGGATTATTATTTATGAAAACAAGTTTACTACATGAGTTGTCCTTTCTGATGTGGTATTACTACTTTCTGAATAAATCCACACAAGTAAAACATGTGATTTTAAGTTGCACATGTCCTTGGTACAACCATTGTTTGGACACCCGTTTCAGCTGATAAGTCCATTCAAGTCATTTGGGCAATGGGCTGACAAGAACACCTCCACTCTTTCCAAAATGTTTCACACTTCACAACAACAATTTACATTTATATAGATGTCCTTTACATTGGATAATGTCTCGGTACACTTCACAGTTACATGGTCATGAGTAAAAGAGAAGAGAAGAGGGTGGAATGGAGAGGTGGCCATAGGGTACCATCAGAGAGATAAGTTTTGAGGTGGGATTTAAAAACGAGTAGAGAGGGCATGAGCCAGAGGAACAGATGGGTGAGGGGGTGGGGTGGGGGGATGGGAGAGTTGAATAGGGTAGAGTCGGATGAACTGGAGGCTTAGCAACCTTGAAATGGAGTTAATCTGTAAATGACAACAAATATTCTCAAACTTTTTTATGTATGTAAATCCAGTTTGAATAAACCAATCAACAGAATACTGTCTCTCCCCCCTCCCCATCCCCTGTCCACACCAACCCATTGCAGAATGGTTTGATTTATCTCTGCCACTACCCCCACTGCTAGTCTGAGTGACTCCAATTATATTCAAGTTGTTTAGATAAACAATAGCACCACTCAGAGCTTGTGCTTGCATTCGCAATATATTCATTTACTAGAACAACACTGCTCCTCGGATTGGCAAGGACCATTGTTATCTAGCAGACAATGTCTTCAGATGTTTTAACAGTAGTTTTATGTACTCCTCTGTGTTTGCACACACTGCTCTGGAGTAATCCGTCCAGGTATCTAAAAGCAATGCCTCTGTAGTTCTCCAGTTGTTTGATTTGTGACCTATTCACCATTTGTCCTTGATAAACACCTTCACTGCTGAAGACGCAGCAGTAGTCTCTCCCATACCTGCACCCCTATCCTCGGCAGATAATCACAGATAAACTCTGATATTCTTTTCTGTCACCTCAGGCTGACCTGCAGCTGACCTCCGTCTCAGATGGCACATTCTGGCCACTCTCACGGTCAGCTCTCTTTCTTTATCTCTGGACTGGATCAGAGGCCTTGGAATCCCTGAGCTTGGAGGTTTCATGCTGGGCCACTCTCCAGGGAAATGCCAGGAACAACATTGACAGTCACCACCATCAGGAAGGACTGGGTGATGAGCAGCAGGGCTCATTCATTGGTCTCTAATCTACCAGAAGAGTGTTTATGTGGACATTAAGCGTACTGACCCAACACACAGACACAGTTAAATTATATTCCAATGTAATAATACTGTGTATCTGAAGAAGTATGGGTGGCCAGCTGCACTGATGTCCTTGTTGGTGAAGTCAGTGGATAGAATAACAATCTTAGGGCATGCATATAAGAAACAACAACAACAACAACAAATTACATTTATAGAGCGCCTTTCACGTCGGGAGGACGTCCCAAGGCGCTGCACAGGAGGCGTGTGACCCAAGCTGAGAGGGGAGTGTTTGGGAAGGGGTGAAACACGAAGGGGAGGTCAAAAAATTTGGGGTGGAACAAAAGGCACGGTCGAAGAGGAAAGTCTTCAAACCGGCCTTGAAAGAGGAAAGGGAAGAAACGAGACGGAGGGATTGAGGGATGGCATTCCATAGGGTGGGAGCGGAGAAACTGAAGGCCCGGCCTCCGATGGTGGGGCGGTTCGGGCGGGGGGCTTGGAGCAGGCCAAGTCCTGTTGAACGGAGGGTCCGGGTGGGCTTGTAGGGGGAAAGTAGATTGGTTAAATAGGGCGGGGCAAGGCCGTGTAAGGCCTTGAAGGTGAGGACGAGGATCTTGAACTCGATCCTCTGGAGAATGGGGAGCCAATGGAGATGGCTGAGGGTGGGGGTTATATGGTCGCGGATTTGAATCCCACTAGCCATTTTCAGCAGCTAGGTTGCTACCATTGAGCTCAGTGGCCCCTGGGTTTGAGAGTGAAAATCTGCTCGTTTGCTGTCCAGACACCTCTTTTAGATGGTGCATACATGCGGACATCAGGCGAGGAGAGCACGGCGTTGAGCAAACGGAAAACTAGTCTGGCAGCATTCACTGTCAGGGCTCACACATGAATAATGGACACTTGGCCAGGGAACTGAAGGACTGTAGGGTGTCAGTTGAGTCAATGAGCACCAAGACTCTGAGGAGTTAACTCCTGCAAGACATTATCTTGCGTGATGGGCGCTATATATAAATGTAGGTTGTTGTTATATAAACACAAGTTATACGCTTTGGCAGTTGATTCCTGAGGATCAATACTGCACAACCCTCAGAAAAACAGGAGAGAAATTAGACATTTTTTACAGTAATCCCCTATCCCAAGGATAAAGTTTTGTACATTGTCCATCCATTCTCTTGTCACAATGCTATAATTTGATGAAATCTCTGATTCAACACTCTATTCTTTGGCCTAAAATAAGTTTCTTGTAAATTGTTTACTGAAGATTTCAATCATGACAGGTCAGCGGAGGTGCTGGATAACAGAACACGTGAACAGCTATAGCTAATTGACAGGTTAGTTATCGCCTTGTAAAGCAGGGTATGATGCTACATTACAGGGTTAATTAATACTCAACAGGTTATAAAACACAGCAAACATTACCACATTGCGGGCCTGAAAGTTCACCTAGCTTTAAAATTTAACATTGCACAGAATTCTTTAAAATGATTAAATTCAATCTTAATTAAGAACTACTTCGAATCTGGAATGCATTACCTGAAAAGGAGGCCAATTCGATAACCACTTTCAAAAGAGAAGTAGATATTTATTTAGGGAGGATGGGTTTGCGCGGTTATGGGGGAAAGCTGGGGAGTGGGATTGAATTGTTCTTTTGAAAGAGCCGGCACAGACTCGATGGGACAAATTACCTCTTTTTGTGCCGTAAGAGTCTATGATTCTTAAAACTACAGAAAAACAGCTTCCAAAGTAGCACTAAATGAAAAACAATTTCACAATTCTGCATGACCCTATGTTTAACAAGATGCTTTTACATCTTAGACTGGGTGGATTTTCAGACCAATGCTGATGTTTCTTATAATAAAAATCCTTGCATTTTATATAGAGCTTTTCACATCTTAAGGTCATTTCAAAGTGCTTCACAGAATATACTGTAAAATGAATTGACTACATATAGCTGGAAAAAACATGTCAGCCATTTGCCACAGCAGTGTCGCACAAACAGTTGTGGTTTGAAATTACCAATTTTATTATTGTATTTTTTATGGATTATTATCAGGCGTGTGGAGTAAGGAAGGTTGCCCAAGGTTTTACCTTGCCAGGAATCAAACCAATATAACAGTATATTAGGAATGGCTGGGAATGGTTATTTATACATCTATTCCATATTGATTTAGAAATAACTCAAACAAATAAAATATTCTGAGCCATACAAAAAAATAGCAAACTTCCTCAATAATCCAGCGGGTAAATGCAGTAATGAGTACAGTAGTAGAGCAGCTGAACTCAACTAGGGCAGCAGATGAGGTCTTATAATTGGCCCCAATGCCCCTAGGTAAAGCAGGTGGCTATCAACAACAACAAAATTACATTTGTATGGAGCCTTTCACGTCAGAAAGACATCCCAAGCAGGTTTTCCACCCCTGATCACATTCCACTACTATAAAGTGTGCCTTTGAGGTGGTCAAGGCTTGAATGTGAAGGTCCTGTAGGTGGATGGCAATGACAGGAATCACTAGCATAACTCATAAGTAAATGATGATCACTTGAGTCGGGACCTGGAGAGAATCCAATGACATAGAACGATGGGCCTCAGTGGAAAGAAAATGTCAAACATCTTCATGAGAGACGATGAGAGGAGAAGAATGGAGGAGGAAAGTTGACAGAGGAAAACAAAGATCATATGGAATTCTTTATACATGTGTTTTAACAGGACTGTAACTTTGTGGCTAATGGTGTATGCACTCACCATGTAAATATCATTTTCTCCAGACAATCCCATGCCAAATTAAACCTGAATTGAGAAATGCTGTATAATCGTAAATTGAAGTACAATGGATTTAACAGGCTCAGAACAGTAGGAATTTGGGGTCTCACATCATAGGTTGGGACAGCTCACTGATTGTTCCCAAACTGAGTCTCCAGTCCACATACTGCCTTAGAGCAGTGTAAACACTGGGGAGATCAAATTCAGTTCAAATCAACAAATGCGAACTTCATTCGATCTCTCAATGTAAACAGGATAATGCAAATGTGACCAGACTGCTATATCACAGTAGGACCAGGACAGAGCCACAGCGGAATCTTAACTCTGTACAAATGCACTAATGTTCCCTGGATTTTTTTTCCTCCTGAAGGAATTTGACTTTTTCCCCCCTACACTGAGTCTTGGCTACTTGGGCACCAATCACTCCAAGTAATCATTATTAACACGTGATTCTAATCAATTTGACCTGCACTCCTCTTCTCAGTGCCCTGAGCAATGTTTGAACTGGACACTGAGATTGGGTATTAGCTGTGAGCTGTCTCAGGAAATGGCATGAGACCTGAAATTATTATAATAATAAACTGTGATATTGTGCCTTTCATGTCTAGAGAATGCCTCAAAGTACTGTACATGATGTAATGGCTGGACTTCGAAGGTGAATGTGACAACCAATTTGCGCACAGCAATGTCCCACAAACAGTCATGAAGTGATTGATCAATTTTATCTGTGGATTGTTGGGTAGGATATTGGGAGAAACTCCTGTCTCTTTCCAGACTTTTAATGTCAACAACAACAACAACTTTGATTTATATAGCGCCCTCCATACCAGACGGCTTCTCAGAGCGCTTCGAATGTCTACCGAAACAGGTAGCTAGGATCTTGATTCAACATGTCATCCAATCGAAGGCATCTCCAACAATAAAATTGTCTTCCAACACTGCATGGAGTGTTCACCTGGACTATGAGTTCAGAGTACAACTATGGGGTTTGAACCCACACTCTCTGACTCAGTGGTGAGAGTGCTACCAAGTGAGCCAGGCTGACAAATCTAAGTTGTCACTGTAATAAGTGACAAAAGACACTGAAACTTTGACAGGGTTGTTTCTCAAAAAGGCAGAATTACGTATTTCTAACAATTCACACTCAGCAAAAAGGGATGTCTGGAACATTTTACTAGCTGGCAACCGCAAAACTTACATTTAGAAAACAATTAGGAACAGGGGTGTAAAAGCCTTAAATAAACTTTATTTTAGATACAGTGATTGCCCCCCTCCTTCCTTTGGGCTAATTCATCACTGTCATCTGTCAAAGCAATTGTGATGACAGTTCATGATCATTAGGTAATAATGGTGTGCAAAGCAGGCAAGAAAACCAAACACCAAAATCTTACTCAGTAAGACTAAATAGACTGAACACTCGACCTCAAGCTACGCTGGGTGACTGGGAGGACAGAGCAGTATATCGAACCCTGCCCCCTAGGTGTGTCAGCCTGGCTCAGTTGTAGGCTCACTTTCGCCTCTGACTCAGAAGGATGTGGCTTCAAGTGCCAAGTCGGGACTTGGAATTACATAGTCTAAATTGAGACCCCAATGCAAGGCATATGTTGCATTGTCGGAGGTGCCAGATTAACCGTGCAAGCCAAAACCCTAACTGGTAGGGTGCATCTGACTGGCCAAGTCGCAGGAAATTTACCAAGCAAAATATGCAGCTTTAGCTGGTTGGACTTCAGTCGTACTTTAACATTCTTGGGTCCCCAAGCCTCTGCTCTCACTAACCTGCACTCTATAA
Source organism: Hydrolagus colliei (assembly GCA_035084275.1). Taxonomy (NCBI): domain Eukaryota; kingdom Metazoa; phylum Chordata; class Chondrichthyes; order Chimaeriformes; family Chimaeridae; genus Hydrolagus; species Hydrolagus colliei. The sequence goes on from CM068743.1 coordinate 89,284,867, forward strand.
TCTCCAGAATATAGAAGCAGGAAGCGTCCCTCCAGGAAGAGAGGAGAGTGCACGTTTCATTCCAACAATCTATCTCTGGAATTTCCATGGGTAGGTGGATGCATGGAACTCTCAGTTTGGTTTGGATACTCTTAAAGCATGATGATAGGTTTCCAGATACCCAGCTGAGCAAAACATGATGTGTTTTTGACTGAAGGCATTGACCGTTTTTTTGTTCTATGAGTGTATCATTTCCCAGATAAAGGAATGAATGGTCTTTGGTGCCCAGCATTCATGCGAGATAGTGGACAGTGAGTGCTAATCAGCCATGGTAGCGGAGGTGGTGGGGGTGGCAGGTGGTTAGTATTGAGAAGAGGAAATCACACACAGTCTGTTTCTTCCTCAGCTGACATGCACCAACATCCACCTCCACTCTCCCACCCATCCCCACACACGAGTCACTTGATCAAGACATTGATCAGCTTTCAAGACCAATAAATGCACCCACTGCCTGGGGGTCCAGCATACCTTTGGCAGCTTAGTATATTTTTGTTATTCAAATGTTACTTGTGTTTTTTTTAATGCTGTTTTGAATGTCTGGAATGTTGAATCTTGCTGACATGAAAGATGTTAGGAAAAGGAAGCCTGGAACAGTGGCAAATTGTAGACAGATGGAAAAATGTAAAGCATTTTATTCCACGCCCCTGGTAGTTCTCACACAAATGTAGAGCCAGCCGGTGTCTTGCTCTGGTGAAGACATAACTCCAACCTGGTCCACAAATGAAAACTGAAAATGTTCCAAGGAAGAATGGTGATAATGGAGTTTTAGTTTCTTCCTCCCCTCCTAAACAACAACAACAAAATTACACTTATAGAGTGTCTTTCAAGTCGGAGGACATCTCAACACACTAACTCTTTCCTGGGGTGTGATTCCATAAGTACTGCCTGCCATCCATTGCCTTTCCAGGTGTCCATTCACACCGGGTTATCCTAGGTAGAGAGTTGCGGCAGGCTTTTGAGTGTGTGAGGGTCATCTTCTCTTCCATTGAGATCCACGGATATCTATAGTAAGGTCAATTGTGTCACAATTAGTAATTTGAATCCCTGCTAAGGGTTGGGTTATAATGAGGCCAATGGTAGGAATCTCATCATTACACTAAAAAACAAATTACATTTACAGAGCTCCCTTCCTGTCACAAGAATGTGAAAGGCACTTATCATTAAGCAGGTTCTAGTAGGTAATTCACTATAACGTAGGGATCAAGTCTAGGACCAGCCTGCTCTGTGCTCCTCCCAGGCAGTTTTCCCAACCAATACCTTAAGGAAAATTCCAGGTGAAAACGTTTCCATGAGTTACATCCATGTTGGACAGCAATACCAGTGATCCAGTTTACAATACATTGGCATTGATGTTCTGGGTGTGGATTAGTTTAATGCATTTTGATAGTGCTCAATTATGATTCAGAAAATCAGTTATTCACACACATCTTCAAAATGAGCTATACAGAATGACAAATAAAGCAACAAAAATCTCCCCCTCCCTTTTAGTGTACAATGACAGAGGCTGGGTAAATGTAATTAGTAAATCAAACAGTTAACACTGGTATTGCAAAGCCCAGAACCATGGCTCTCAATTCACTGTGCTCCTGATGGTTCTTAATGGAATCTGGGTCAGAAATGCCCATGAAGAACAGAGATTCAATTTACTTATGCTGAGACCAGACCCACAATAAACGTACACCAACGCCTTCAGAAGAAAAGTCGTCCTTGATCTATCTAAGCCAGTTTGTACAGTCCTTCAGGGCCTTGAAGACATTTGATACAATTACTTCCCAATATAAGACATCAGTGAAGATTTTACAGATAATTCTTGTACCAAACATCGAAAACCACAAGAAATTTAACATTTGCAGCATAACTACCTAGACAATGTTCTGAGCTGACAATTGAAGGAGATAATATATTTGAAATTCAGTTTGAAGCTTCTATTGCTTTTTTCCTATTCAGTAACATGAGTCCTGTAGCTCGGTGGTTGGAGCACTCGCCTCACAAACGAAAGACCTGGGTTTGATTCCCAGCAGGAGTAAACCTTGGGCAAGTTTCCTTACTCCATACGCCTAATAATAATCACTCAAGAAAAAAACAGTTGGTCGCTTCAATCCACAACTGTTTATGGGACACTACCGTGCGCAATTGACTGCCGCATTTTGCCCCCAAATATCCAGTTAATTCAATTTACAGTATATTCTGTGAAGCGCTTTGAGACATCTGGAAGATGTGAAAAGCGCTATATCAATTGCAAGGATTATTATATTGTAATAAAAATGTTTTATGATTTGTGTTTGTTGCTATATTGGTAAAACTTGTTCTTCAAGCTCTTCTTTTTTTTATTGCTGGCACAATTGAACAGTTGATATTTATAATGAGTGTTAAGATAGGCAAGTTAAAACAGTTTTTGCTAGGTGTGGAAATGGTACTGTAATCAGTAGCTATGCAGAACAAGCCCTATTGTCAGCTTGTCCCACTGGACTCATGTGATATTGTTACACTCAGTAAATCACAAATAACAAGGCAGAGGCCTGGGGCCTGCTCTGTCTGGCTACTAATCCTGACTCCGTGCAGACTTCACTGCAAAATCTGGTTAAAAAGGAAACACTAAATGGACAGCAATGCCACAGCAGACCTCAGCATGTCCAACTTACACAACATCAATGCGTTTTCCCTTTGAAAAAATATGCCCCCCACCCCCAATCTAACTCAGCTCGAGAGTTTAACCTTTTCCATTCCCAGAATGCAGTGTACAAATGAACTATTGACCTTCGAGTGGCCACTTTAAGGCTGACACATCATCATTAAGAGTTTCAACAACAAAAAAAAATCAATAATGCTGATTTCAGGATTTGTGGGAGCTTTTAAAATAACCTATGAGAAACAAACAAATGACCTCCAGAAAAGTTAATAAGTAACATATTTATCAAATTTTATAGCTATGGGGCTGTACCCAAATCAATAGTGGTTCTGCAAATACCTGAATGCTATGGGTATAAAACTATGGACCAACCAGTAAAACGGCTTTTCTGAAAATAAGAAAACATAACACTGATAAGAATATGGCTGTTTTTGTACTTTAAGTCTGCGCTTATTCAATTGACTAGACTGCTGGCCTCTCTAATTCAAATTGTATTTTACTCCTCGAATGGTAATATATCTATTTGTATATTGATTACAAAATATTTCAATCTCATTTATTATTTCAGTTAAAAAATCAATTTGGGAACAAATACTGTAAAAAAAATAAAACTGTAGTTTTGTGTAACCTATATTTGACATCCTGCCAACATGAAAGGCACGCTATAAATGTAATTTTGTTGTTGTATTAAAATTTTATGAGATAGGTACCATTTTCGTTTTCTTGATATAATAAAAACTCTTCCTTTAAGGTTTATTGAGAAAATATTTTGAATGCAGAAAAGTATCAGCAGTAGATCAAGCCCAGTTTCACAGGCAGAGACATGGTCACATTTTATTTCTTACTGTGAGAACCATTTTGACTGTCCCATAATGATTCACTGGGGTGTGCAAGCAGGATTTTCATTATGGTTAAAATGGGGAATAATAACACGTTCACAGGTATAAAGGTGCAAGGCAGTACCACCACCCCCTTGAAAACCGCCGTTTGCCAACAGAAGGGAAAGGATCAGCTCACTAAACAGCAGGCAATGCTGGCTTGTTCAACAGTCCATTAATTCCTACAGCAGTTGGAAGGAAGGAAAAGGGTGTGTGATAGTTGGCTATCAATCCTGATGGAGCTCAAAATCCCCCACATTCTGTGCTTGTCTTTTGGACTCTACCCTTTGATTGTAGCGCCCAGTAATGGTATGTTGAACATAAGTCATACATTATATATGCCGTTCTGTTAAAAGGGGTGGGGAATTTGTGGATTAATTAAGATGGCGGGGGTAGCGGTCATTCTCGGGAGGAGCATAATTTTCAGCATCCTGGCCAACAACTTGCAGAACAACAACAAAACAAAACATCTGTATAGTGCCTTTCACATCGGGAGAACATCCCACAGCATACTTTTCCTTTTCATGTACTGTATGGAAGGAAAAATCTAACTGCAAATGATATACTATCTCAAAAGCAAGTTTGACAGAGGTTTGAAGGGATTGCTCACCTGTCATTAGAAACTAATTAATAATAATTGTAATGAAAGGCTAATTGTAATTTATAATATTCCTTACATTTGGTGTAGCAACTTCCACATCGGAAGGACGTCCCAAAGCGCTTATAGAGGATTTAAGATAAAATGCAGTGACTGTGTGTTCTGTGTACAAATTCACCAGTCATTTTTCACACAGCAATGTCCTATAAACAGCCATGAAACAATGACCTATTTTAGTTGGGGTGGGGAGATTGTTAGGCAAGATGCCTGAGAAACTCCCTTCTCATTTCAAATAATGCCATGGGATCTTTAAAGTCTACCTGAACAGTTAGAGGGGACCTCAGATTAATGTCTCCAATTTCTCTTCCAGATTCTTTAACTCATCCCTTACCCTTCTTGTTTTCATAGAATCATAGAATCTTACGGCACAAAAGGAGGCCATTCGGCCCATCTAGTCTGTGCCGGCTCTTTGAAAAGAGCAACTCAATCCCACTGCCCAGCTCTCTCCCCATAACCTCACAGACCTGTTCTCCCTAAATAAAGATCTAATTCTCTTTTAAAAGCTATTATCGAATCAGCCTTCACCACCTTTTCAGGCAATGCATTCCAGATTCGAACAACCCGCTGAATGAAAACATTTCTCCTCAGCTCCCCTCTGCTTCGTTTTGAACTATTTTAAATCTGTGACTCGTGATTCTCCCAACAGTGGAACCAATTTTTCTTTATTCACCCTGTTGAATCCCCTCATGATTTTATAAACCTCTACTAGGTCTCCTCTCAACCTCTGTTCTAAAGAGAATAACCCTAGCCTATCCAGCCTTTCCTCATAACTGAAGTCCCCTCAATCCTGGTACCATTCTAGTAAAGCTTCTTTATACCTTTTCCAATGCCTTAACATCCTTTCTACAGTGATACAGAAATCACTATTTCTAAATGTCCTTCCCCAATACCATCAAACTCCTCAACTTAACTAAGAGGAGAGTAGTTTAAAATCACCACAACACAGGGAGATTAGAAAGAAATATTTACAAAGAATGATACATCGTAGAAATAGACAATTTGGCTCAACAAGTCCGTGTTGAGGTAAACCGTGGATGGAATGAGGCATACACTGCCCCATTATTACAGTAGAAGCCTGTTTATCTGTGGATCGATGCACCGGCACTTCCGTATAATCAGCACACCCAAAAAAAGTCCCCATTCGATAAACCGGATCTTATCTGGAACAATAGCAGTGGAGCATTTGTAAATGCATAAATAATAATGTAATAACAGAAAATTGCATTGGCACTCACCGTCAAAACTACTCTCCTGCGCCCCCCACCCCTGCTGGTAGATGCTGCGCTTGAAGCCATGATGCTGCGGTTGAGGTTTACAGTCCTGCGACCCCTCCCAAAATGGAGTACGCCAAGCGGGTGAAAAAAACGGAGCGCATATGACTTCAACGTCATACTAGTGGCAAGTCAATAACGCTAGCCAACAACCCACATTGTCGCGCAGGTACAGTATTTCAGTTTGCCGCCAGTAGAGGCAAGGGCTTCGGCTTGCAGCTCGTAAAGTTGCGCAACTTTAAAATCACGCTACCACTTTTTTCACCCGCTTGGCGTCTACCATTCAAAAAAGAATAGCTGGACTGCAAACCCCAATCAGTAAAGGTGAGAAGCGCAAGAGAGCAGCCCCAACAACAAGCACCAACACAATACTCTCCCACTATCTGCTACCCCTCCACTCCTCTGCACCCCCCTATCTCTCTGATCTCCTCTCCCCCCAACTCAGCACCCGCTGCCTTCACTCCTCTGGGTTTGGTGACCTCTATGTCCCCCGAATCCTCTGCTCCACCCTCGGCGGCCGTGCCTTCAGCCACTACGCCCCGAGGCACTGGAACTCCCGAGGCACTGGAACTCCCTTCCTCACTCCCTTTGCCTCGCCCCCTCTCTTCCCAGTTTCAGGTTATAGCTGAAGACCTTTCTCTTTGACTGGGCTTTTGGTCACCTTTCTGCCCCTGCTCCTGGCTCGGTCCCAGGATCCGCTATTGTAAAGCACTCTGAGACGCCATCCGGCGTGGAGGGCGCTATATAAATCGAAGTTGTTGTTGTTGTTGTATTACCTAGTCTGGTGTGTATGGTGTATGTTAAAAGAACTTTAATTTTTTTGTAGTGGGTTTTCGGCCGCGGGTCACCCAAATATCTGGCAGGCACTTTAATCGGCATTAACCACCCATGGGTGCAGGAAAAATAGGCTTCTACTGTACTTTGGTGTATCAGTATAGACTGCAATCTCTCACTCCCAGTGTGGGGCTTGAACCTACAATTTTCTGATTGAGAGGCAAATGATCATGAGAGAAAGCCAATAACTTTTTTTTAAAAACAATGAATTGTTGCAATTTTTTTCAAGCACATTCACACTGTGAGTCATCTATTCATTCGACTGGTTTGTAATTATTATTGTTGGTAGTAGGTAGTTCGATTCATCCATAAGTTAATGTACCCTGGAAACAAAAGTTTTCTATTGAGCAGGAAAAGCAGACAAGTGGGACTGAAATCTTACAAGATGTAGAAATTCTTGCTGTTGTGTCCTCCGAATCCCAAATCTGCTGATGACTGCATAGCGACTCACAAGAACAGGCACAAAACATGGCATTTGTGGCTGTCTGTTTTATTCACTGGCAAAGCCTTTGTTGATAACAAAAGAACAACAAAGGACAGCCATGATGCAAGTTCTAGACACGACACTTTACATTACTTAAAATTGTTGCTGAAAACCTCTGGGGAGCCCATATTTAATAAAATAATAATCCTTGTGTATGATATATTTTCACATCAGGAAGATATCGTGAAGGGCTTCACAGGATTTACTGTAAATTTAATAATATGCATTTATAGGCAAACGGGCAGTCAATTTGTTCAGAGCAATGTCTCACTTGAAGCGAATGACCGTTTTTATCTGGGGTATCACTAGCCTGGACTCCATGAGAAACTTCCTCCTCTATTCGAATCCTGTCTTCTCCAAAAACTTCAGGTGAGTTGCAATTAATAATGGGATGGAGCTTGAATAGTTGTGATCAAGAATACAATAGTCATATTTTGCCCTCATTTCCGGGTGATTTTATGCATTGAAAAATTATTTATAATTTACAAACTGTGAAAGGTGTGCTTAATAGATGCCCCGTCTCCCCTCTTTAGAGATAGAGAGTACAACCATGATAAAAAATTTTCATCCAACATTCAGTCTCTCCACATTTGGGTTGTTGAAATGCCTACTCGGAATATTGTGATGAAAGATGCGGGATTAACCAGATTTTGCGTGTTATGGATTATGTGGAGCCTTGGGACAACCTCCCGACATGAAAGGTAATCTTATAAATGCAATTTTGCTGTTGTTGTATAAACAATGTTAAAATCCCCAATTAATTTCACCCCTTTGATCATTTGCAGCTGATATCAGTATCCTATACTATAATATCTGCATCCAAAAGACAGTCCCTGCACTTTATAGTAAATTCACTTTGAGAAGTTCTCACAAAGTGAAAGGCGCTATATCAAGTGCAAGCTTTATTATGAATAATTATTGCAAAGTACAGGAAAGAACCATTAATTTAAGCGAGTGTTCACTTTTTTAAAAAAAAGCCATTATATTACTCTGAATAGATACTTCACAACAAGAATTTGTCATTCTGTGATTTACTGACGAGCAGTTGGTCAGTATTTGTGATGCAGGAAGGGAATACTTAATAGATGTCCCCTCTCCCCTCTTTAGAGACAGAGAGTACAACCACTGTAAAGTGCTCCATCTAGCAGTCAGACTAAGAACTGATAAAAAAAACAGAAGTCGCTGGGAACGCTCAGCAGGTCAGGCAGCAGCTATGGAGAGAGGAAAGTGAGTCAACATTTTGGGTCCACGACCGTTCGTCAGAACTGGGAGGGAGAGGCAGGGCAAGGAAGACAAAGGAGAAAATGGGATAGAGGACATGGGTTAAAGAGGTGTTAATGGTGTAAAACAAAAGAGAAGATTGCAACAAAACTGGAGAGAGGAGGTATTAATAATGTAAAACAAAGGGTGGGGGGAATGTTAAAGAACATATGGACCAGATGGTCACAGAAGAGGGAGAGGGGGAGAGGAAAGGTGAGCTGTTCTGGCTTGAAATTATTGAAAACAACATTGAGGCCAAAGGGCTGTAAGGTCCCAAGCAGATAAATGAACTGATAAACCTCATTTTCATTGAGTGCATGCAGATTAAAGTCGAATTTGAAATATTCCTTGGCTCCCACCCCCAGCTTGGATGCCCAGCCAGTTCTGTTAAGCAATTTGGGACATCCTCCTGATGTGAAAGATGTTATATAACCACCCTCGCCCATCTCCACTGGCTCCCCATCCCCCAAAGGATCGAATTCAAGATCCTCATCCTCACCTTCAAGGCCATTCATGGCCTTGCCCCCACCCATCTCTCCGACCTGCTGTCTCCCTATCAGCCTGCCCACCCACTCCGCTCAGCAGGCTCTGGTCTGCTTCGCGTCCACCGCCCTAACTGCTCTACCATCGGGGCTGGGCTCAGCCTCTCTGCTCCCATACTGTTGAATTCCATTCCGCAATCCCTTCACCTCACCTCCTCTCCTTCCTCCTTCAAGGCTGGTCTCAAGACCTTCCTCTTTGGCCGTGCCTTCTGCTCCCCTCCTAACTCTGCCACCTCTCCTACTCTCCTTCCCCTTCCCCCTACCCCGACCCTTCCCCCCGTGCTCGAGTCCCAACCAGACTGCTCAGCTCTTTGAGACATCCTCTTGATGTGAAAGGCGCCGTATAAATGTAATTTTTTTTGTTGCTGTTGTATAAATGTTTTGCCAGGTGTAATAAACCCTTCAAAAAATGCTTTTTTGCAAAAATAATAATTTGGTCACTCATTCCAAGAATGGTTGTGGGACACTGCTGTCCGCAATTGGCTGCCATGTTTCGACCACAAAATTAAAAATCACTACACTTTACAGTATATTCTGTGAAGTGCTTTAAGGAGAAAAGTTTCTCTCAGTGTTGTAGCCATCAATGCAACAACAGCATCAAAATTACATTTATAGAGCGCCTTTCACGTCAGGAGGACAGATTATCTGGACATTTAAAGCTTGTGCTTTCCATTTTTGTGGTGTTGAGCCCTGTGAAATAAAATAGTCCAATACATTGCCTTTCCTGACAATTTCAGGAATTAAATGGATGATCAATTTGGGAGTTTAGATAGAGTTGATAGTGAAAAGTTATTTCCATTGGTTGGTGAGACAGTGAGTCAGAGAGCATCAATCTTGTTGGTCAACAAGAGAGAAGAGGGGGATGTTTAGGAGGATTTTTTTTACAACAAATTTGTATCTGAAACATGATTCCACAGATCTGTGACATTCCAAAGAAAAGTGTGGTTTAATTCTACATCTAAATGGTTTAAACCAATATAATCTACCGTTATCGGTAATTTGAAGTCCACATTTCCTCTGAATCTTAGTATCAGATGCATTTGATAAAATGCAGTTGCATTTGATCATGTCAGGTAGATATCGTAAAGTGCTTCACAGGATTTACTGTAAAATGCAATGACTGTATTTTGTAGGCAACCACAGCAGAAACGCTTGTACATAATGGCCTACCAGAGTTGTTAGAATGCAGAATACATTTTCTGTCAAGTGCCCTGGTCAAGGCGGATCCATAATAGCCTTCAAAAGAGAACCACATCAATATCTTACAAAAAAGGAATCAGTTTCAAAGTTCTGAGGAAAAGGAAGGTAAATGGGACTGGATGTATTGGAATTTCAGAGTGACAATGTGATAAGGCACCATATCAAATGCAAGGATTATTAGTGTTATTATGAAGATGATGAGCTAATTCACCCTCTTATATGCTTACATGATTGTAATTCTATTTTTGAAAGGTCAACTTGTTAAAATTGCACACGATCTAAAACATTGATGTTGGAGTGACAACTTAACCATTTTTTAGAACTAACTGTAGACACTCGTTTTCCAAATGTTGTTTGGCCCTGTTATCAAAAGTATAAATAAATTACAAAGAAACTATTTGAAACCAAACTCTTTTGGCAGTGTGAAATGTGTACAATGAAGTAGTTGAAGGATTAAGAATGAATCTTTGTGGAGTTAATCATACCAATCCATTCACTTGGTTTCTGAGATGCTGTGTAGTGTTTTATACCTTCATAACATATCCGTATCAAGCCTTTGCAGTGAAGGATGCAATGAACCTCAGTGACATATTTATGAACTTTTAAGCACATATTCTTCTGAAAGATTGCTCTGGGCTCGAAGTTCACCCTACCGGTTAGAGAGAAACATTTTTGAACACAATCCAATTCAATAACTTGTTCTTTGCACTGATCGACCTGTCTGTTGACTTGGCTGTTCAATCCAAGGGGTGTATCCAATTATCCAACTGCCTTCTCTCGTACTTTTCCATTAACAAAATGCTTAAGGGATGCAACTCAAATACAGTAAAAGCCCATTTATCTGTGACCCGATCAACAGTAACTTCCGTATAACCGGCACCGCAAAAAAAAAAGGTCTGCATTTGATAAACCGGAATTTATCTGGAAAAATGCATATTTTTTGTGTTTTGTGTTGCGTCAGTATTTGGAATGCTGCTACTAGATGCCTAATGGTGGCGCTAGCTCAGAATGCTGCCAGTACTGTAAAGCAATACACTCTCCAGAGTGTACTCTTTGAGAGAGGCAGAGGGTGAGTTGATTAATTTAGATTAAATTTAGCCACAAAACAGCAAAACACACACCCACCCTGAGCAAAGCTTGTAGATCAATGCATATCACAGCTTTTAATAAATAAAAAAACCCTGCAATGCCCAATCTGTTTTTTTTTACAGAGTGCAAGTTGGTGCACACACACACACACACACAGGCATCGCAAGGCTTTTTGGAAAGAAAGTTAACTGAACAGTGACAGCTGCTTTCTCAATAACGCAATGAGAACAGTGTCATTCAGACGTTTAACTTTTTCACTAGTTTACAGATCTCTGAACTGCCTGGTCGCTGTGTGTAAAAGGCTTATTATTATTATTTTTATATAATATTATCATATAAATGATTATTTAGTTCTATTATTAATATGCTGTGTTTTTAAAAATGTAATTAAAATGTTTTTAAAAATACTTTTTGTTTGTTTTGGATTTTCGGCCGAACATCCAGCTGGCGCTTTAACCGGCACTGGCCAGGTCCCGAGGATGTGGATAAATGGGCTTTTATTGTATTTTGTACACTCAGAACATAAAACCAAAGGATTCAAGCATAGAATTTGCTTTGCGATCTCCTCCATTAAACATTCCTTGCCTCATTAACAACAGCCGAGCCTTCAACAAATACACTTCCAGCATTCGGACTTTCTGCCCTCTACCCCACAAATTTCACCCACTCTGTCTTTAAATCCCACTTGTAAATCTATATCTTCAACAGTGCTTACGTCCCTCACCTCCTTTGCTTCACGACTAACACAGCACCTATGAAGCACTGAGACATTTTCCTTCCCAATGTTTACCTTCAAATACGCTTTGAGACGTTTAGAAGCATGAAAAGCGCTATGTCAAATGCAAGGATTATTATTATCATGTTATATCCTTTGGTTGCATTTGTAGCTGCAATGGTTACAGCTAGCTTTATACAAATACAGGTCCAATGCCTTGGGACATTCTCCCGACGTAAAAGGCGCTGTAAGTTTGTTGTTGTAATTTAGGCCTGTGGCAGATGACAGGAACTAATTTAGCCAACTTCAGAGATGCACAAAATTGATTATTTTTAAATGAGTACTTGTCAAAATTTGGGAGTTTAGACTAATTATTTCACATCTAGTTTAATGTCCAAACGTGTCCATAAAGATGACCAAATTGGCCTGTGTTTGAATGTAGCCACAGCAAATTGAACCTTCAATCATTGTCAGTCAACAGCATGAATGTAAAGTGGATCGATGTAAGCTTCTTAGTCAGTGCACAGAAAGCTGTGGTCATTTTACAGAAAATATAAAGCAGTCCCGAAGCAATGGGTTTAGCTTTTTGGCTTTCTACGTGACTCACCACTTTCTTCTGCACAACGTTTTGAAACTATTCACTCTTGTAAACTTTCCAATGTATTTGCATAAAAATACTTTTCCATTTACTGGAATTAAATTCCACATTCATGGCAGCAAGACCATGGTCCATGATGGATTTAAAGCTGATGACTCCTCCACACACACCCAGTACCACTCTGTGGAAGGGTTAGCAAGAGTCCAGTAGAGACGAGTTGGAGCCTGTTTAAGACTTCCTCCAATACTGCATATTTCAAAACTACAGTATTGCAAAACAGAATTGCTACAAGTTCACATATCTATTTTTAACCCTCGTATTGCTGTCTCCTGGTCTACATGGTCTTCTTTATTTAAGATGTTCATGGGTTTAAAGCTCCTCCTGGCCTCAGCAGTATCAGTGTCTGACCAGTTGTCACAAGGCAAGTTTGGTTCCATTAATCAGCATGTACAGGGAACGAACTGGCAAGTTTGAATACTAACTTCCACCAGTGACCAAACGTGGCACAAACTCTATTGAAAATATATTTTTGCCTAACAAAACAAGAACTTGCATTTATATGGGGCCTTTATATATGATGTTCTGAACATCTGCGACCAATGTTCACTCTGCTTCCTTGTCCTCCTCGACCTCGCTGCTGCATTTGACACTGTTGACCACTCTATCCTCCTACACCTCCTCTCCTCTCAGCTCAATCTTCGTGGACTTGCCCTTGTCTGGTTCGAATCTTACCTCTACCACTGTCTCCACTTTATTGCCACTAATGGCTTCTCCTCCAGCTCCGTACTGTCATGTGTGGTGTCCAACAGGGCTCTATTCTTGGCTCTCTCCTTTTCAACATCTACAAGCGCACTCCACCTCACCAAGCCAGTCAGGAACATAGGAATCTTGTTCAATCCTCAACAGTCTTTTCTCCCCTACATCCATTCCATGACTCACACTACCTTCCCTCACCTCCGCAATATTGTCCAACTCTGCCATGACCTCACCACTCAGGCTGCTGAAACTCATTATGCCTTCATTGCATCCAGGCTCCACTATGCAAATGCCCTGCTTGTTGGCCTTCCCAATTCCTCCCTCCATAGGCTGCACATCATCCAGAAATCTACAGCCACATCAGGCTCTCCGACCCTCTCATCCCCATGTTCACCCAACTCCACTGGCTTCCCATCGCACAGAGGATTCCATTCCCGATCCAGGTCCTCGCCTTCAAAGCCCTCATTGGCCTTGCTCTCCCATATCTGTGACATTCTAACCCCCTAACAACCTGTCTGTTCACTCTGCTCAGTGGATTCTTGCCTGCTCCATGTCCCCTGAGCCTTCAGCCGCTATGCCATAACCCTAGGAATTCCTCCGCCTCGCCTCTTCCCTAGCCTCCTTCAAGTCCCACCACATGGCTATTCTCTTCGACTGTGCCATCGGTCACCCCCCCCTTCCTTCCACCCACACCAATCCTGACCTCTGCTCATGTCTGAAACACTGACTGTCCAACCCCATTTAATTACAGGAAATGATGGGATTTGCAGATTCTTTGAAAACAAACTAACAGGAATAAAATAAACCACAAGACACAGTAAACCAGTCACTTTCCAACATTACATACTGGATTGCCTAACCCTATCTAAATGTGCTCCATGAACTGATGCCAGGATGATAGCCCTTTTATGGAGTATCAAAATATAATTCATCCTATGTGGTTCCTGAGCCAGGCTGCTTTGAGGTACTCCAAGGCATTGTTGACTGTTTACCTATCAGGTGACCTGGCTCATCAGCAGAATCATTCACTAAGGATGTTATTCTTACCACTGACTCTTGTTAATCTTGTACGCCAAAGCCCAAACAGATTGAATGGTCCTAACTAGAAAAGCATCAGGAATCTTGTAAGCCATTATTTGTACTGGAAAGCTACAGTTTTAGCTGGTTAACTCCAGCTGTATCACAACAATTTACATTTACACAGCAAATATAGAAATTGCTGGGAACACTCAGCAGGCCAGGCAGCATCTATGGAGAGTGAGTCAACGTTTCAGGTCCACAACCCTTTGTCAGAATTGTTTGACTCAAATTGGGAGGAAAAGGATCTTAAAATAGATCTGCTGGGCACTAGGGAATGTGAATCAGCTGTGAATCCACAGCTGATGAACTCCCAGAGGCTTGTGTGGGAAAGGCTATGGGCACCAGAGTTCTACGTGTTCTGCGGTTTGTGGGGAATGGAGCTGAGGAGGTCAGCAAGTAGGCTTTTGGATAAAATCAGTCTTGAGTTGGATCCCCAAGCCCCGCCCTTAGTACCCTCTGGAATTATAATAATAGAATAATAATAATCCTTGCATTTTGTTATAGCGCTTTTCACATCTTATCAGCGTCTCAAAGTGTTTCACAGAATATACTGTAAAGTGAATTGACTGTATATTTATGGGTGAATTAGGGCAAATAAATCAACAACAACAAAATTGCACTCATAAGGCACCTTTCACATTGGGAGGATGTCCCAAAGCACTGAACAGTCAGGTCGGGACCCGAGCGGGGTGGGTACGGTCGAGGTAGGGGGAAGGGGAAGGAGAGTGGGAGAGGGGCAAGAGTTAGGGGAGGAGCTGAAGGCGCGGTCAAAGAGGAAGGTCTTGAGACCGGCCTTGAAGGAGGAAAGGGAGGAAGCAAGGTGGAGGGGCTGCGGGATAGAGTTCCACAGTGTGGAAACAGAGAAGCTGAAAGCCCAGCCACTGATGGTTGGGCGGTTAGGGCAGTGGACGCGGAGCAGGCCTGAGTCTGCTGAATGGAGAGTGCAGGCTGCCTGATAGGGAGACGGCAGGTCAGAGAGATAGGTGGGGGCAAAGCCGTGAATGGCCTTGAAAGTGAGGACGAGGATGTTGAATTCGATCCTCTGGGAGATGGGGGTGTTTTGGCGGCATGGAGGGGGGGTGAGGTAATGACGGAGTCTGGCAATATTGCGGAGGTGGTGGAAAGCTGTGCCATTCATGGAGCGGATGTGGGGGAGGAAGGGTAGTTCGGGGTCGAACAAGACGCCCAGATTCCTGATTGGCTTCAAGAGTGGAGAGAGCAGCCTTGAACGTTAATGTTATCAGCGCCTTAGGTGCGGAGGTGCTGTTGTGAGCCAATCTTGTTGACATTGAGTTATAGGAAATTTGCCCTCATCCAGGACTTAACGTAGGACAGACACGCAGTCAGAATGCCAGTAGTCCTGGAGTCAAGGGTAGGAGAGGTAGAGTTGGGTGTCATCCGCATACATGTGGAAATTTACCCTAAGTCTGCAGGGGAGAGTGTAGAGGGTGAAGAGCAGGGAGCCAAGCACAGAGCCCTGGGGAATCCTGCATGTGACTGTGCGGGGGCTGGAGGAAAAGCCAGTGAAGGCGGTGGGAGAGTTAAGACCGGAACCATTTGATGACAGAGCCTTGCAGGTTGACGAGGGAGGAGAGGCGGTGGAGGATTACGTGGTCCATGGTATCAAAGACGGCGGATAGGTCGTGGAGGACAAGGAGGCTGAGGCAGCCCTGGTCTCAAAGTGCTCTGAGACGCCGTCTGCATGGAGGGCGCTATATAAATCGAAGTTGTTGGTCACAGATGATCAGGATGTCGTTTGTGACCTTGACCGGGGCAGTTTCTGTGCTGTGGGCTGCACGGAAACCTGATTGGAGGGGTTCGAGGAATGAGTGCTTTGTGAGGAAAGAGTGGAGTTGGGAGGCAACCACTCTTTCGAGGACCTTGGAGAGGAAGGGGAGGTTGGAGACGGACCGGTAGCTTGATAGCTGCGACACATCGAGGGAAGGCTTTTTTAGGATGGGGGTGATGGTGGCGGTTTTGAAGGGAGTGGGAACAGTTCCGGATGAGAGGGACAGGTTGATGGTGTCAGTGATTAGAGGGGCTAGAAGGTGGAATTGGGTGGTAAGGAGAGGGGTGAGTTGAGATCTAGGGAGCAAATGGTGAGCTAAATCAGTTAGGGAGCAGGATGCAAGATTCCAGAAAGCAAGAGTTTGTGTGCAAAGTCAAGAGGACGTCTGTGCATGTATGGAACTGATAGTTGGTTTGGATTTCTTAACCATATTGATGGATTTTCACATGAAGCAGACCATCCTTCCACCCTCACCACCCCATGGCCCCCTCCCAATGTGGTTCACACACAATGCATTAAAGAACATTGTGCAGTAAAGCATGTTAATTTGATTATCCATTTTAAATTTAGAGATCCCGGAAAGTCTAAACATGAGAGAACAATTGGTGTGAGAGATTACAAGAAATCAATCTAGTTTGGGAGTTAAGTGATATCATATAAGTGACAACAAAGATCACTTTAGCTCGACTGTTCTCTTATTATCCGAACCCCCTCACTCCAATCAGATTTCCGTTTGCAGTAATCATTTCCGATTACCATTTTTACTAACACTATAAAGATTTGAAGATTTGAATCACATTAAATGTTTGATCTAATCAGTTGTTGCAATTTGCGACTTCTACAGAAGTCAATTTTTTAATCTAGTAAACATTGAAAACACAATGCTCCATTTAATTGGTTCATAAGAAGGATACATGATACAAAGTTAGGAAAAGTAGTAAATAGTGAGGAGGATGGTAGCAGAATGCAAGAGGACATAGACAGAATTGTAAAATGGGCAGATACATGGCAGATGAAGTCTAATGTGGAGAAATGCAAGGTGACGCCTTTTACATGAGAGTTAACCGAGGTCCCATCTGCCTATTCAGATGGACGTTGAACATTCCATGGCACCAGTTGAGATCAAGCCTTCAACGTACAATAAATTTCTCATGTAGTTTTTCCCATGTACTGCACAATTCTTGTTGTCAGGTACAGAATCCCAATGCATTCATATCATAGAAAGACAATAGGTTAATAAAAGAAACAATGGGCCTGAGATTTCTCTTTTTTGGGATCATGTGAAAAGCTATCAATGTACTTAAGAATAATGTTAAACTTATCCTGTCTACCTCTTCAGATGGGTGTTGAAGATCCCATGGCACAACTTGAAAAGAGAAGGGATCCACTCCTAGCAACTCCCAATAATCCTCCAGCGGAAAAAATGATAGAGGCAATCCACGTGTTGTAGTTCATATAGCGTTTCTAAATCAGAAGCTAAATGATTTGCATTCTTGGTCATGCGGTAGACTTGCATCTGGCTTCTCCGAGGCAACAGAGGACAAAACGAGATAGGATGTCTTCTCCAGAGCCCTCTTTAGATCCCCCTCTGCCTCTCTGCTACCCTTGAGTGTTCTGAACTCCTACCCCTCCGGCCCTCACTAACTGACCTACCCGCCTCGCTATCTTTTCTTCACAAATCCCTTTCCTCCATCCTCGACTCCCTTGCCCCGCATACCTCTGAATCGCCGTACTCTCGTAAATCCCCTCAGTGCACCAATCATCTCCAAACCTTCAAGGCGCTAATGCAAGCTGTTGAATGCACCTGGACCAAATCCAAACTAACGGTCCATTGGCAAATTTGGCTGGATCACACCAAGGCCTACCACTCTGCCCTTGCCTACACCAAGTCCTCCTACTACTCCATGTTAATCTTGGAGGCCAAGGACAACCCCAGGCTCCTCTTCTCCACCACAAAGCATCTCCTCCGTCCACCCTCCCATCCCTCACTCATCCTACCTTCCAACTCCAACTGCGAGGAGATGCTGGACTTCCTCGAACCTAAAATCTCGCCATTCCCTCTTCAAACCCCTACAATCCAACTTCCGTGCTCCCCATACCACAGAGACAGCCCTGGCCGAAGTCTCCAATGACATTTTAAACATCTGTGATTAGGGTTCTCTCTGCCTCCTTATCCTTGACCTCTCTGCTGCCTTCGACGCTGTCAACTACTCCATCCTCTTACACCGCCTCTCCTCTCAGTTCAATCTTCACGGACTTGTCCTAACCTGTTTCAACTCTTACCTTTCTCATCTCCACGTTGTCACCGCAAACAGCTTCTCTTTCAGCCACCGCACTGTCACCTATGGTGTCCTCCAGGGCTTTGTCATTTGCCCCCTATGTTTTAACATCTACATGCTCCCCCTTGGTGACATCATCCACAGACATGGGGTCAAGTTCCACATATATGAGGATGACACCCAACTGTATCTTTCTGCCTGTATTCTCGACTCCAAGACCACTGTTGTCCAGACAGACTGCCTGTCAAACATCAAGTCCTGCATGAGAACTAACTTTCTACAGTTGAATGGCAACAAGACTGAGGCCCTACTGATTGGCTCGCACCAGTGCCTTCACGCATCAAGTACTGGCTGAATCAACTTCCATGTTTGCAACCTCACAAAGCCAGTCAGGAACCTAGGTGTCTTGTTGAATTCTCAACTGTCTTTCCTACCCCACATCCAAGCCATGAGCCTTTCTGTCTTTCCTCACCTTCGTAATATTGCCCGACTCCGCCACTACCTCACCCCTCAGACTACTCAGGCCTTCATCACATCCAGGCTTGACTATGCCAACACCCTGCTTGTCAGCCTTCCCAATTCCTCTCTCCATAGGGTGCAGATAATCCAGAACTCTGCGACTTGTGTCCTCTACCATGCCAAGCTTTGTGACTCCATCTCCCTCATCCTCGCCCAACTCCATTGGCTATCCATTACCCAGAGGATCCTTGTCCTCACCTTCAAAGCCTTCCATGGCCTCGCCCCACCTTACCTCTGCGACCTCCTAACCTGTTACCAACCTGCTCGCCCACTCCACTCAGCAGGCTCCAGCCTGCTCCACATCCCCCGACCCACCAGCCCCACCATTGGCGGATAAACTTTCAGTCACTCTGTCCCCAAGCTCTGGAACTCCATCCCGCATTCCCTTCACCTTGCCCCCTCCCTAGCCTCCTTCAAATCCTGCCCCACGATGCTTCTCTTCGACAGTCCCATCGGTCACCCCAAATCCCCCACTTTCCCTCCACCCTCCCCGTCCCCAAAAGCAACTTGGGTCTGAAACAATGACTGTCTAGCACCTTGGGACATCCTCCTGACGTGAAAGGCTGTATACAAGTGTAATTTTGTTGTTGTTATCTCCATCTACAGATTATGAACGTGTGCAGCAGCTGAGTTAGACTTGGCTATGATACCTTTACAGCGCCTTGGGACGTTCTCCTGACGTGAATGGCATTCTGTAAATGTGATTTTGTTGTTATTGTGGCCTGCCGACACTCACTCACTCTCAAGGCTCACATGATCATTGGCCATTTAAGACATGTTACCAGTGCTTGTGGAACTGTACCTCAATAAAGAGGAGACAATAACCAGGAGCAGAGATATATGACGATATTGAGAAAAATAATTGGACATTTAAAAAAGATAAATTGATCCGTTTATTCGTTTGCTTGTGGGAAGAGCTGTGCAAATTTGCTGCCACATTTGCCAACAAGTACAATCACTGTACTTTTTAAAAAATGCTCCAAACCACTTCAATACTTTTATGTGATAAAGATGTCATATCGAATGTGAGAATTATTATCTTCATTGTATAATCATCTGAAATAATTATTTGCATTCAATTTGACAAGTTTGAGGCAAAGCTAAAACTTTGAGAAAATTAGCTCTTGCAAGATCACTAAAATCAGAAAAATAAATTCATTAAAAAACTTTGGATGTAGTTACTTTGTCGTTTAGATGGTTAAAACCCTCAGCATATTGGGGAGATAATTGCTCTGATCTAGAGAACCTGAACAAATCATACTCACCTTTAAAACAGGACAAAGTCACATATCTGTGATTATTTTAAAACTGTATCTGTAAAGGATGTTGAACAACATACATATGCCTCATTTCCTTGATTCTCTTATCGGTGAGGTAGTTAGTTAGTTGGTAAATTGTTGGAACCTGTGACGATTAGTTGTATGGAACTCTGCCCTATGAATAATTGTATTAAATGCACAGGATCATGGGAGTATTAAAATGAATTACGGGTGTTAACCAGGTTCAAACTTCAATGAGATTT
Organism: Hydrolagus colliei; assembly: GCA_035084275.1. NCBI lineage: Eukaryota > Metazoa > Chordata > Chondrichthyes > Chimaeriformes > Chimaeridae > Hydrolagus > Hydrolagus colliei. Next base: position 89,305,009 of record CM068743.1, read on the forward strand.
AATGAAAGCAAAAACCTTCACAAGTATTGCTACATCCAAACAAGCTTTCATATCCAGAAGACATTCGGATCTTACACCATTATTTATCATTAGATTGATGCCACCTCACATGCAACAAAAGCATAATTACAGCTGGTCAGAAAGTCCCCGTTCATTTACTTTACTGCCACCCTGTGGAAAACACAGCAAATCGTGCTGTAAATGCCAAACAAATCCAGTACACCACCACCCCAACAGGATTTTATGTTGTGTACATTTTCAGTCTGTCAAACACTGAGCAGTGTGGTGCTAGCAATCCTAAATGGAGTTATAGTTGGGATGGTTGCAATAACAATAAAACTTGCTGACATTATTTGGGATGGAATGAGGTTGCCCTTCCTGCCATTTATTTCAACAAATAAATCAAATAGCCCTGAACCTCGTAAAAATATTACATTTTTGCTTCTTTTATCTCATTCTGTGCTTGCTGACGAATGCAGTTATGTAGAGCTGAAGTTGAGGAGGTTTGGCACTTTTAGGACTTTGTGGTTACAACTTTTCTCATCTTGTGCTTCTAGTGGCAGTCACCGAAAAGTTATAATAATAAATCTAGCACCTGTAGTGCTTTTCTAGAAGTCTCAAAGCGCTTCACAAAATATACTGTAAAGTGAATTAACTGTATAATTGTGGGCGAAACGTATGTATACAAGAGGAACCTTGGAAAAAATTTCCTTCCAAGTAGCCAAGGGATGTCGAGGCAATTTCAACTACCAGTATTGGAGAGCTGACAGGAGTCATGGGACTGTATCTAATTTTTCAAGGATCAGGAGGAAATAATACAAACATCATATGTTCTTAAAATAAAATTCATTATTTCGACTTTTGTTTGTATTGGTTTAAAATAAATTTTCACCCTCACAACTCAAGCTACATTCCCACCCTAACATAACCACGGTTTGGGTTGGTCCAGGTAAATAGTAGCAATTGTAATCCGTAATCCATACAGGAATTAAACAGGCTATAAAAGTATCTGCTTCTGTACTGAATCTAATTGTGATATGATTTCACTGACAGTACCATTGCCACCGCAGGTCAGTTTTAACAATACGTAACCCTGAGTCCATTCACCTTTGAAGTTCAAGACACATCAAAGTCAATCAGTTTATAAAACACACACACAGGTCTGAAGGGAATCAGTGATTTACTTTTACAGTAGTTACCATACAATTTCCTACCATTTACATTTGACATACATTAAAAAGCTGTTACCAAGTAATTCATTACCAACGGTTACTGGAAAACATGATAAGTTTTTTCTAATTGACACATTGAAAACTTTGGTCAGGAATTCTTTTCACCAACTAACAAGTTCAAGGAAAAGAAAGTAATCCTTGGCAAGGAAACTTCTAACTGCTCTCACTGAGGCATTAGCGCTATGGTGCTTAGACAGCAAATAGTCCTTTATCGGTTTGTGTGTCTTCAAAGTCAAATTGCTGGGTTCAAAGTCACTCACAGTTGAGTGGACTCAGCCAATTCCCATGTTAGCACAATGCTTTACTATGTACACGAGTCTCCATGTGCCATTTAAACTCCCCTATTGGATGATCTCATGCATGACTGGTAAAAAAAACATGTTTCCAATAATGTTTTGTATAACTGTGAAATTATTTTGCATTGTACTTACTGATTCATTTCTCTGAGTTTACTTCCTTACCAGATATGATCCAGACAAGCAGCTTGGGGGCAGGTGGCAGAGAAAATTCTGAAAGAATATTACGCTTGGTTATTTAAGTCTGTAATCCATGTAGTTGATAGCTTCATTTACCGTACTTGCTCATTGTTTATCCAGATTTCTCCTCTTCCAAATCTGGCAGCACTTCAGAATCCAGTTCAGCTTCAGGACACCCCACTTACTACAACCCTCAATCCCGCACCCACCCTCCACCCCCTAATAATTTAGGTATTACTAGGCTTGTGGAGTAAGGAAACTTGATCAAGGTTTCGCCCTGCCTGGAATTGAACTTGGGTCTCTCACTTGTAAGGCGAGTGGTCTAACCACAGATACAGGACTCCATATTCTATGTTCATTAACCCAGACTCCCATGTAATTTAGGCTATGGAGGGCAGTGAGTGCTAACAGGACATTCATTGGCAGAGTGAGATCTGGTGGTGACAATTGTGGATGGAGTACATTAGGATTTGGGCAGTATTGGGGTTTGCAACAGATGGAGGTAGGTGATATTATACAGATGTAGGAAAGTGTAGAAGTTCATATACTTGGCACCCAGTGTGATATGCTGATGAGAATTAAACAGGGTGGAGAGACTCTGGCGAAGATTGATGGTCAAAAGATAATGGAGAAGTCGAGAAGGAAGCACACTGAATCCTGGTGGCAGGCAGAGGATATAATTTATGACTGATCAGGGCTGTCTGTGGGCAGCAACAGAAGCATGTTTTGGAGGAGGGAATGTTAGATTAGAGGAAAGAAGGACAGGTGATGGGTAACATACTTTACCTCCTCTACTGCAGGTTCCACATCTCCCATCCTTAAGCAATCCAATGTTATAGCCTGCATTAGTCTGTCCAAGGGCTTCTCACTGTGCGCATAAGTGGTGGTGCACTCTCATTCACATATGATCGTTCACTTCAGGGCTTTTGTAGGACATTGCGATGTGAAAATTGGTTGCTACATTTTAGTACAAATTAGTCACTAGATTTTACAGTAAATTATGAAAAGCATCAACATGCTCCTGACTCAAAAGCTGCAACTGTATATTAAATGTGAGGATTCCTATTCTAATAAAGTTTGGAGAAGCTCACATTGAAGAGAAAACTATTGTAAATTCAGTAACCAACTTTAAAACACAACTGCAAAGAATTAGCTATTGAGAGATGGGGAGAATGATCTAAACCTAAAGTTACCTTCAAACTGTATCTGACCTTTCAGTAATTTGCGAAATGTAAACAATATCATTTTAATGTTGTGATGAAAAGGCATCAATGAATTTGGAAGAGTTAATTACATTTGTTAGCACTAGCAAATACTTCACATGCCTGAGAGGCCCAGACTAGGTGCACCATTCTGTGGAAGGTGAAATATGTAAATTTAACTTTTATCTATTTGGATTCTAGGGCGAGATCAAAATCCTTTTGATTGGTCACACCTGGTACCATCTCTTAACTTGGAAAATAAACGTTCAAACATTCCTGCTCCTCTGTCAAGGACACAAAGCCAACTTACTGTCAGTTACAGCCTCTGGTCATGTATTCCAGCATGTAAACTGAATGAACTGGTCAAGTGAAAGTTGTTTATAATAATCCTTTCAATTGTTCATCACATTGACGAGACATGTCAAAGCACTTTTTATTTGTAGGCATATGTGGCAGATAATTTGCACACAGCAATATTCTGTGCAGCCATGAAGTGAGTGGCCAAGGTTTTGAGGAATTGCTGGCTAGATCAGCAGAAGAAACTCTCCACTGTTTTCAAATAGTGTCATGAGATCTTTAACACCCACTCAACCAGGCAGCCACCAACACTGCATTGGAGCGTCAGCCTAGACTTTAAGTTCAACATGGGGCTCAAAGCACAACTTTCTCACTTAAGAGGCAAGAGAGGAATCAAGTGAGCCAGGCTACAACTAGGAGTATTAAAAAAAGAGCTATTTCAGCAACAGGATTTCACATACAACAAACACAAAATTATATTTCTAGAGCGCCTTTCATGTCAGGAAGACATCCCAAGGCATATACAATATATATATATAGATTATAATTGCATTAATTTGTTGTAATTTTCTCATGGCAGTATTCTTCTACAGGAACCATCAACTTTCTACAGTACTCAGTTGTGATTACCAGAGGAACAAGCTAGGCTTCACATTACTGTACTTTGTCTAGATTAATTCTAGCTGCCACTAAGGGCAAATAGCACGACATTTGTTCCCCAGAATAAGCATAAATTACTGTAACCACATTCAATCATATTAGTGGCTATTTTAGTAGAAAGGAAGGGAAAACAAGCAAGTGGGTCAAATCAACTACCATCTTGAGCTCTCTCATCGTTCGCAGTTTCCGCCCCCTTTCTGAAGTAGTTGATTTTTTTTCTTTATTTGAAATATAGTTCTCCAACACCCTTTGACATCTCACCTAAGTGGGCTTCATGCTTATGTAAACAGGGAATTTCAATGCCACAATCAATTCTAAACCTTATCCTATTGTTAACTATTATTCAGATTCATCAATGCATAGGATGGCGTCCCAAGATTCTAGTTAAGGATTTGAGGGTCGAGAGGGGTGGAAGGGCAGGGGCAAGTGATTGAAGGCGCAATCCGTCTTCAAACGAGCGCTGAAGGTAGCAAGGAAGCAACGAGGTGAAGGGACTGTGGGATGGAGTTCCAAAAATTGGGAGGGTAGAATGGGTGAATGTGGAGCTCCTGTGGCTCAGTGGTTAGAGCACTTGTCTTGCAAGCTGGGGAAACCAAGCTGGGGAGACCTGTGTTCGAATCCAGGCAGGTCAGGGCGAAACCTTGGGCAAGTTTCCTTACTCCACACGCCTAATAATAATCCCTCCAAAAAAAACCACAATAATAAAGTTGGTCATTTCAATCCACGACTGTGTGTGGGACACTGCTGTGCGCAATTGGCTGCCGCGATTCGCCCACAAATATATACAGTCAATTCACTTTACAGTATATTCTGTGAAGCGCTTTGGGACGTTGATAAGATGTGGAAAGCGCTATATCAAATGCAAGGATTATTATTATTAATATTAATGCCCAACTGCCAATGGTGGGGCAAGCCAGGCAGGGGACGTGGAGCAAGCTGAGCACAGGGAGCAGACAGGTTAATCTGGGGTTAGCAGGTCAGAGGTAGGGAGGAACAAGGCTGTGGGGGCTTTGAAGGCAAGGAAGAGGATTTTGAACTGTACCTTTTGGGGATGGGGGTCAAGAGGGTCACAGAGCCTGTTGTGAGAAAGGGCATGAGTTGCAGAATTCTGAATGATCTGCAGTACGTGGAGTGTTTAGTTAGGAAGGCCAGCAAGCAGGGAGTTAGTGCAGTCAAACTGGGATGTGATGAATGCCACCTTACATCAATAGTAAAACTAGAATGGAGACAGATGTGAATCTGGCTGGGACATCCATGTGGAGTATAAGCACCGGACAGGATAGATGGTCTAAATGGCCTGTTTCTGAGCTGTACTTTCTATGAAAAGATGTCACACAAATGCTCCCTGCAAAGCAAGATATTGAGCTGCCAATGACAAAAGTACCATAGTACTGTATCTAGTTGCATATTATCTATGTTATCTTTAAAACAACAAGAGTTATTTTAAAGAGATGGGAAAATGACTGCAGCATTAATGTTACTGATCAGTAGGTAAAATGATTTTGTGGGATTGATAAACTCCCATCCTGATTTGGAAACATGCCCTGGACAAAAACTCATAAAACTCTGACGTTGACCTTGCAAACTATTTTAGGAAACACACGCTCTTGCCCGAGGAACATCAGGAACATGACTGAATTAATTCAAGTGAAATAAAGTGTTTAGTCTGCAGATACAAGCCCCAGCTGGAGCCAAGGAAACAAACATAAGCCTTTTTATATTTCAGTGGAGTTTAAGAATGAGGCAGCAAATCTTGTGATTTGAGCAGTTTCACCAAGAGAATTTTAGATCACAGGTAAACTTTAACGAGTGGGTAGCAGCTAAGATCCTGCCCAGAGTTAGGCACTGCCAGAGATTCCTGTTGATCTGAGTTGGGAGATCTTGTAGTAACAATAATAACATTATAATAACATTACAATTAATTACTAACATTATAATAATGGCAATATTAATATAATAGTTTTTTCTTGAAAGATTATTTAAGCATTCTGAGACTCCAGCCAGTGTGGAGGGGGCTATATAAATGCAAGTTGCTGTTATCAATATTATTAGTATTATTATTATTATTAATGTAATATTAATAATAATCCAAAGAAAAAAACTATAATAATTATCACTCAATCCACGACTGTTTATGGGACACTGCCGTGCGCAATTGGCTGCTGCTGCGTTTTGCCCACAAAACATAATCAATTTACTTTACAAAATATTCTGTGAAGCTCTTTGAAATGTTTAGAAGATGTGAAAAGCGCTATATCAAATGCAAGGATTATTATTTATCAAACATCTGTGATTGTGCAGAATGTTGCTGGATCCACTCACTCTAGTACTATTACTTTTCATTAATGAGTTGTATTTCTATGTTTAGAAGCAATAATATTACACTGTCTCAATAATGTGCCTTAACCCCAGTGGAACCCACTTATTAGCAAGTGTAATTGTTCCCTGCATCACCCATATACATGAACTCGGTGAGCAAGATTGTTTTACACTGAACTAAGGACAATTGTATGATGTTCATTCCATACCTTCAAAAACAGATGTTTCAAGAGTGTTTTGAATGTAGGGGTAAGAAAGTGAGACAAGAAGAATTCGCAAGAGATAGGAATTGTAGAGCAAGTAACAGTCAGGACTGAAACAGCTGAAGGTACAGCCAAATAGTGTTTGAGATTGAATAATCAGGGAGAAGCAGTAGAGGAATTTGAAGGTCATGATAAACAAAAGTTGATTTACTGAGATACAGGGAGCTAGTAGTGCTCTGTCGGACCAGGGAGTGGAGCCCATCGAGGCCGTATAATATACCCAAATACTATATTATATGGATTTTTAAACTTTTCTCTTTAGAAAAAAAATCCAAAACAATTATACACTACATTACCGAGACAAAAGTAAGTATTCAAGCCAATTTGTTTAATGTGTAAATTACTCAATATTATACAGACACAGTGATATACATATATAGGACAAAGGGTAGTTTAGTCAACTAATTTCAGGCCTTGTTTAAAATATACAAAATTATAGTCTGTAAAGAGAATAAGTTGGAGATGTGTGAAACACCACCAAGCATCCATGGTCAGAAGCAAAATATCATTTACTCTATGTTTCCTGTCAGATTAACAATTAACTTGCTGTTGCAAAGCAATTTGCTATATTATAGGCCTGAAAGGCCAAATTCAGAACATGTATATTATCTAAACTTTTACTGTTCATCAATGCAGGTTAAAGAATTAAGTTACTGCTTTCATTTCCATTCTGGATAGGGAGACACATGTAAGAAGTGGAAAATGTTATAATCACTTGAAGTGGAAATACACATTTTTTTTGTAAATCTAATTTTCGCACTAAACTGATATAAGTTCATACGAGACAACCATTCACGTGCTAATTATCACTTTCATCCTCAATGTTGTGGCGTTCAGCACCTCATGCATTCATCGAGTAGGCACAGTTCAATTTTCAGACCACTTCAAATTGCTCACTGGCATTATTTAGACATACAAAGAACAAGTGTGAAGATTTTCCCACAAGTTAATGTAAGTCAGTATTAACATTGCCCCACATTGATGCATTCTTGTTTACTTTGAAATTTCAGGCTATTTGTCCAAGGCATATGAATGGTCTTTATTTGTATTGTTTTGGCCTGGTTATGTTAAAATCATTGCTAAAGCATAGTGCTGTTGCATTTAGACAATACCCAGCAGTAAAAAGTATGGATAAGCAGACATGCTGAACAAGAGCTGCCTCTTTAATAAACAAATTCTTCAAAACTCTCCCACCGAATTGTTAGTGCTAATTAAAAAAAAAGAAATTAAAAAAAAACTCTTTGCGGAGTACAAGTTTGCAGTCATGGGGAGAGAGCATGGAGAGTGGGATTGACTTGGACAGCTCTTTTCAACATATGATGGGCTGAATGGCCTTCTTTAGGCTGTATTATTCTAGGATTCTACGAACAAAGGAGATGATATGGAATTCCGCTTTGGAAATGGAAAGTCAAATCTCAAATGTCTACTTACCAGTGATCAGTATTTGAATGACAATTTATGAAGTAATCTAATAAACGTGCATTTCAATTCATTTTGCAAAACCGTTAAGAGATTTCACTATATAAATATAAGCAAATCAATTTACTTATACAACATTAAAATAATTGAACCATTTAACTAAAAATAAGGCATTAACTTTATGCACAGGTTCATTTTAGGGTAACACAATAAAGAAATACAAGTTGCCATGTGTGTCCCAAGCTTACTTTCGAGTACACAACAGAAAGTGATGCTACATCTGATTTGCAGTTAGTGAAATACTAAATAAATAAGAATAATACAGGATAAAGGCAATCTTACTCTGCAGCTAGTTCTTGCTTTCATTTAGCTACTTGAAGCCAAATATTGTACTTGGAAAACATTTCACTGCTTATGAACATTCTACACACAATAAAGACAAGGCAAACTTGCAGTTACATCTAAAAAGCATTATAAGCAAATACAAAAAAAAGCAGAAGTTTACAACTTTTGAAATGCATCCCTTCTCAACTTGAATCATTTGGTAAAATTATTTATTACAAGTTATTACAATTTATTAGATTCATAGTATAAACTAAGTGCCCTCTACCACTTCAGGCTAGTTTGGCTGCAAGGAGCTGCTGATGTATTTTCCCCCCAAAAGAGATAGGTCAACAATAGGTGCAGACGGATCATTAAGTGAGTTTAAGACCTCCTGACCTTCAGCTTATTAAGTTATAGCTAGCAATTTAGTTTAAAACTGGCTTTTGAAATCATTTATTTTCATTATTAATAAAATAACTTAAAAAAAACTGCTATTGAATAGCTCTTACGCGCTTCTCACTAGCTAATTTTGTATCTTGACTTTTTAATCTCAATTAATATTAATATACACAAATTTAAATTAGATATTAGTGTAGAAAGCTAACCTTGAAGTAAAGTTACGGAAAATTATTCAGCCATTTTAATAGGACATGCAATTCATTTTAAAGATAGCTTTTATAGTACAACCATATTAAGCAAGTTCTACCCTACAATTGATTAAGCAATTGTAAAATTTAAATCTCAGAAAAATATATAATGCACATTTACTAAATACTCAAATAGTTACTACAGACTATAATGCTATAAATCTGTATTAAATCAACTTAATAATCAACAAGGCACAAGAAATAGACATTAATATTCATATTTTCTGCTGCAGTATAGTAGAAACTGCTGCATCTTTCATTTAAGAAATTACAATGCTGAACTTCAGGTTCTGCAACCTGCAATACATTCACTTACAATTTGTATTCCAAAATGGATTCAGACAGCCCAAGTATCATCTTAAAAAAAGCAAGTCACAGAAAATAATTATAGGAATTCTTTAACTGCACTTTCTGATCCACAACCTGTCAGTGGCAAAAAGGCTCAGGTGCATATACTATGCAGACAAGACAGAGAATATAGTTGCTTTATACATAAACATAATAAGCTTATTAAATTGTAACAAGTTGAAAATTCTGCTTCAGCACTGTTTCCTGATTCACTTTCACAATCCTCAGTTGGAACATTGCTATCTCTTCCACCTGCCATTTTGATTTAAAATTGGTATTGTTGCTCAAATGTCATACTGCTGTTGTGCAAACAAAGCCTACTTCCCCAGTTCTTGAAGCCTAACATGCAACACCAGATTTCTGGAACCATCAGCTATTAAGCAAATTATACAAAAGTATAAGCAAACTTTAGTGGCAGAAATCAATATGGCATATAAGACATCAATCAACTGCTCAGGCACTTTCCATTCCAAATCAAATATTCTACAATATATTCCCAAACTTACCCTCTTCCTTAGGTCATGGTGTTACAGTGAATTAACTACACTGATAAGATGGTTCACAATTAGCACTGCAAATAGGCAGCAAAAGTCATTTATTATACTACTGCACTGTAGTGGTGGGACTATCTGTACTATAATTCTGCACAATCCTAACTTCAGTCAGGCAGTCTGATAGACTTGCTGAGTAAAACCTAGGCACTTAATCAAGGCTAGGGGAAGATCTATACTTGCAGACTGCTATATGATTGTTACCAGAGGACAGTAGAATAACCTGTCAAAAATGCACAAAATGCTGCAATGCCTGTCTTGGTTGATCAAAATATATGAAAGCTAGACATATTTGAAAAAACATTGGAAGGCAAGAAGACTTGGGTGATTCCTCTCTAGAAACAATAGTTAACTTTACACATGACACATATTACAATTTATGAATTCATTGAGCTTTAAAGATATATGCAGATTTAAGAAGCCCAAAATTCACAGGTTCCAGATCTTATGAAAGTGAAATTTTCAACCACTTTCAAGTTGTGGTTACTAAGAACACCAACGTATTTTCCTACTAATTTTCCAACTTTCACCAACCAGTACACGTACTATTATTGCCCATGTCACTCTCAAACTTTGCACTAATTCCTCCAACTCCACCTAACTGGCTTCTTCAGATAACTTACTTAGACTACCATCAATTCAAAATTCCCTTACATTGGAGATTCTTAGCAGTCAATCAGATTTTTTTGGGGGGGACATGTTCAACAGGAAGAAACATAACATACACAATAAAGACCAATGTATATAATGGGAGACAGTTTTAACTGATAAAATGGAAATTGAACATACCAGATTTATGTTAAAAATCCTGATATATACAAAGCTAGCTTTTTAATAAACAAAGTTACGCTTTTCTCACTGTGAAATGTAATATCACATTAATTTGCTGAAGTGTTACTCAGCTTTTAAAACAGTTACTAATATAAGGGTAAGGTTAATCAAACCATAAATCTCAAATCTTTTAATGGCATCTAAATTCCATTAATTCTATGTGCTTTTTCAAATGGACTGCTGAAATTCATTCTGAGGAATGATCTGGTGCCTGAGTGCGTAAGTGGTTGACTTATACAGAGAATATTCCGATACGGTCTGAATTATATTCCAGGTATTGATGCACGAAGCTAAATCCCTGCAGAAAATTAAGGGGATACATTTTTCGTAAATAGCAGACAAGTGCACCCTTTTCTCCTCTGGTTGGTTAAGTTACCAAACTTGGAGGTGTGAGATCAAAATAAAACACAATCAGAGAATCAACCGTGAGGTTCTAACAAAGTTTTAGAATTTTTATCAAGTGCTTCAGAGTTCTTTTGAGAATATCAACCCAAAAGTTTAACACACTGCTTTTTGCACCTTTTCCTACTTTGCACAATAAATGAATTTTTTCCCGACTGAACCTATTGAGCCTTTCATCCTCTTTGGGAACACAATCATACAGGTCAAGAGTTAAATAACAAAAGCTGCTAGAGCCAAAATGCAATCCACCGCCTAAAACAAAAGGTCTTCATGATAAAGCTTTCTGATGACTGTCAGTTGAAAACAATTTTATTCCAAACAAATTACTCTGCTATGCAATTCCCTAAAATCAGGAGGGAAAATGAAGGGAATATTTTACAGTTTGAAGGTGATCCAGCCATCATAAGAAATAGAACACAACTGCCTAAAATTAGTTTATTTCAAAGGTGATATAGGTGAGATTGCTGTAAAGAATTGGATGTTTTCAGACAATACGCTCTTCACTTTAATACAACAGGATCCTACGTTCTATAGCTTTACGGCAGATAGGACATTCACTCATTCGATCACCACAAAGCTGGCATGTGCCATGTCCGCAAAGGAAGATCATATTCTTCAAGCGATCCAGACACACAGGACACATGGTCTGAAATAGAACACAGAAGCAATCGTTAGAAATATTGTTATTTAAAATATTTAACATATCTAGAGCAAACCAACTAAATACAGCTGACTGTGCAGACTGTTTTTACACTGCATGTCATTTCCTGACAAGGGGATGCGTTATATCAGGGGGTTATACCATCCTTGCAGCTGTCACGGGCCGGAATCCCATTTTGGGAACGTTCTATGAGCCAAATAAGCAAATTTCGGGTTTTCTTTTCAGAAACATAACATTTACACAACACCTTTTTCATGCTTTTCATGGAAGAACATCACAAAGCGCTCAATACTGCCAGCTAGGCACCTGAGCTCGGGGTGGGAGCCAAGGAGGGGGTGAGACTGTCTCTGTCTTAATTAGCTGCAGGATAGCAGCAGGAGTCATTGGTTGCTACTGATATGGTGGATAAGGAGATACCTTTGCCTTCCCCTCAGCACAGGTGCAGACTACAGCAATTTCCGACATTAATTTCACTCTCCAAACCAGGGGCTTCTGCCTCTGCCATAGGAGAACGTTCACCAGGGAAGGAGGCAGCGGAAGTTGGAAATGGTCTTGGGCCGTATAAATTTACCCACCAGGCCGAATGAGGCCTGTAGCCACCAGTTGAACCACACTGTCTTATACTATGGAATAAAATGTACAAAAATTGATCAGGAAAATAAATCTCGCAAGAGAATTGTATTGTCGCTCATGAAAGTAGTTTTCTCAGAGTCAGGATTGAAGAAGGAGAAAAAACAACATTGGAAGAAAACGACCAACCACAATATAAACTCTAACGAGTAGTTTTCAAAAGACAAGGGGTTAGTTCCCATTACACACATTACTGATATATCAATCTGTTCTGTTGGAAATAAAATAAAAGCTTACACATTAAACTAGAGCACACAAACCCAAATTATTTTTTCTCCTTACCTTTTACTACTCCCTCCTTAAGCATTTAATTTTCTTAAGTGGCTAAGAATAATTAATCCCCAAATGCCATTATCTCATGTTAAATGACACTTTACCTGTTCCTTGATGTCCTGCAACTGCTGTTGGAGCTTCTGCACATCTGCATTAACGTTGGTATTGTCTTTGTCTCGCTGAAAAGGTGTAATATTTCCACTACCTGCAATGCAAATAAACTGCTCAAGAACTCAGTTGCTTGATTAATTTACAACAGTCGGCAATTTGTATCTGTGTAACGTCCAATTATTTACACGGGTTCCTTTTCTATAATGAGGCCAATCCGAATAATCTGCTCTCTATTGTACTAGAAAAACTAGAAAAATAGTTTTTTTTAAAATAAAAATCAATAATTTATTCATTAATAATGATATAATAACCGTTGCATTTGATATAACATTTTTCAGGTCTTCTAGATGCCTCAAAGCACTTCACAGGATTTACTGTAGACTGAATTGACTGTATATTTATCAGCGAAATGCAGCAACCAATTGCACACAGCAGTGTCCCACGATCAGTCGTGGATTGAGTGACCAAATTATTACTGTTTTTTTTCTTGAGGGATTATCAGGCATGTGGAATAAGAAAACTTGCCCAAAGTGTGGTCCTGCCAGGAATTGAACCCTAGTCTCTTCCTTGCAAGTGCTCTAACCACTGAGCTGCAGGACTCCAACCAGACCACATTAAAATATAGCTTCATCGTTGCTTTCTAGAAAAAGGATTTGTAGCAACAATACTGCTCAAGCTAAACTGGACAAACCAAGTGTGAGCAACTGATTATTTTGAAGTGGATAAGGAAACCACTGTTGGGAGCAACAAATAATTGCCATCCTGTTTATAACTTTACTAAACATGCAACAAAATCTTCAAGTGTACATGAAAAATCTCTGGGTTTGACATCTCAGCAACTGTGTTACAAAAGAGGCATGGAAAAAGGCCAACATCCGGATTGTCAGGTCACCAATGACATGGGTTCCTGCCGGTTGCACACTGTGCACAGGGGGCCTCCCTCTAATATCACTTTCTATGCCAGAAGTGGCACTTTCTTCACAAAGTGACATTGGTGGCATTTTCTACCCAAAGTATGAGCAATGACCGCAGCAGGAACCTAACATCATGGTCATTGGTCAGGTGTACTATGCTTTTGGTTAGCATAGGTTCACAACAAGCACTATAACAGGATTCCCTTGTATACATTTACCAATTTACACATGATTTGTATTACACCCATGCTGCAAACATATGTTGTTGAGTAGTTCAGTTCTTGACAACTAAACTTGTGCCATAAGAGAGCGCAGACACAAATTATGGTGTTGTGCTATTTATAAAGCATCAGTGACATTGTGTGGTCATAAAGGAGTATTGCACCAATCTTTTGTCAATAATAATAATCCTTGCATTTGAAACAGAGATTTTCACGTCTTCTAAATATCTCAAAATACTTCACAGAATATACAGTAAAGTATATTGACTGTGTATTTGCGAGTGAAATGCAGCAACCAATTGCGCACAGCAGTGTCCCACAAACTGTTGTGGATTGAGTAACTCAATTATAATTTTTTTTTCTTGAGGGATTATTATTAGGCATGTGGAGTAATAAATATGTCCAAGGTTTCGCCATGCTGGGAATCAAACCCATGTCTTGCTTCCGAGGTGAGTGCTCTTACCACTGAGCTGCAGGACTCTAAACTCTACATACCACCTACTCCACTGTAGCAGTTACAGAAGAGCGATGTAGACTACTGTGCTTATAAACATATTCATGGTGTACAATCTGTTTATTGTTTTAACAGTACAAAATGTAGAAAAAATAGACTTTGAAAGCTGCTTGTTAATTCTTTGTTATGTTCACAAACTCACCAGCAGATCTAGAGTACATTTCACTTCTGATTACAAGTGCAATTACTTATAACAGTGTTCAGCAATAAAACAAAATCACAGAAAACAAATGTTCATCCACAAAATGCAAAGTCACTCCACTTTACAGTGTACCATGTGAAGTGCTCTGAGATGTTCTCTTGACATGAACGACTAATATCAAATGCAAGGATTAAAAAAACATTAATACATGAAAGGGCATGTGAGGATATTTTCAGAACCTCTTCTCATTGGAGAGGAGCCTATTTTGGCAGTCATCATATTCAAGTCTTCAGGATTGTAAAAGATCTAGACAGTACTCCATTGAATATGATCAATATCTCCACAACAAGGGGCCATTGGTGTCAAGCTAAGAAGTGAAGAACGAATACAGTTTACACAATGGATGGTTAACAAATGCAACAATCCACTCAGGGAAACATACAGTCTGTGCTGTTTCCAGAAAGAAATGAATGAAGTTTTGATGTGGAAGGACTTTGGGAACAGGTGGGATACGCAGAAATAATATTGGAAAATGGAAGCGGTTGATGACTTTAGTCCAATATGGTGCAATAAAATCTGGAGTAAAATTTTGAATTAAGAATGATACATGAACCTAATCACAGCTTTGCATTCAAAGTGCAGTAAAAGCCCGTTTATCCGTGACCCGATCAACTGGACTGCTCGACCCCCTCCTGGGACAATTCCTCATTCCAGCAATCACTTTGCGCATGTGTGCAATGCGTGCGCATGCACACTTATTAAACTTACGAACTTGGGGTTTTTACTGATCGGTAAAAAATGCTGTTTTAACAATAATTTTGCCGAGTGTGCTGGAATCTTCATTGGTAATTATCCTATACACTATTTAGTATATTATTAATATGGTATGTTTTAAATTTTTTGTGTTGGGTTTTCGGCAACTTGCCTCCCGATCATCCGACAAAGTCAATTAGTCGAGCCCCTGCAGGGTGCCGGATAAACAGGCTTTTACTGTATTAGAAAGGGATATGAATTATGCGATTAGAAATTGCACTCAACTCTTTCATCAATTCAAATTTTGAAACCATTTAAAGGGAAGGCTCTGCATTGTGTACACATAAACGCAGATACGAGGAAAATAGTTCAATGTGCAAATTGAGGTTTGTTTACAAGGCAATCAAAAAAGCATATTTCATAGACACAAATGATATCAGGTTAGTGCAGAAGAAATCACTCACTTAGTTCATCAGTGGAATCTTCTACACCTTTTCCACCACAACACATGATGAAAGGCACTCTTCGCTCCACCACAGCTCGGCACTGTACACACTTCTTCATTAAGCTTGCACAATCTGAGAATATTCAAACGATGATCTACTTAAGCAAGTATACTTTCTTTGCAAAGCACAAGAGACATTTTAGTTATTTGAAACAAGGATGATCCTTCATCAGAAGTGCAAGGAGAAAGATTGTGAAATGTGCACGGAAATATATTAATCTGTCGCAATCCAATCTACAAAAAATAGGAGACAACGAAATCAGATTTTCCAATAACGTTGCTCGGGAACCAAAAATGATTGAAAAGATCACAAAAAACTGAAGATACTAAAGACATCTCACTATGCTATCAACTGCTATCACAGTTGTCATCAGTCTTCAACATGGAATCCTGTAGCTGTCCTGTACCAACATGCACTTGTCTCTCAAGCAAGAGGACTTGGGTTCAATCCCCAGGCAGGACGAAAGGTCGAGCAAGTTTCCTTACTCCACACATCTGGTAACCCAGCAGTAAGTAGGGCACAGTCGTTAGTTGATCGCTTTTATGTCGGTACTAACCCCTTAAAAAAAAATTGGGTCACTCAATCCATGACTGTTCATGGGATATTGCTGTGTGCAGTTGGCTACCGCATTTTGCTGAAAATATACAGTCAATTTACTTTACAGTATAATCTGTGAAGACTTTGAGACGTCTTGAAAATGTGATAAGATCCTGTATCAAATGCAAGGATTACTATTATATTATCAACTCACTTATAATTTCTGATGCAAGATGAAGCAACAAATCAACTTACAAACAATAATACATCAATCCTCAACAACTAAAAATAACTATGTTTATTTAACAG
Organism: Hydrolagus colliei; assembly: GCA_035084275.1. NCBI lineage: Eukaryota > Metazoa > Chordata > Chondrichthyes > Chimaeriformes > Chimaeridae > Hydrolagus > Hydrolagus colliei. The sequence continues at coordinate 89,321,551 of CM068743.1, forward strand.
CTGAAATTCTTCATGCCAAAAAACATTTGAAAGATTTTGCTTTGAACATAATCATGAAAACGTACATTTTTGTTATCATTCACCAATTCTACCATTATCCATAATATGCTTGTTTAAAGGGCTAGCGGAGAAACTAATTTTTAGTTTACAAATACAAAATGCTTTTTAGCAAGTTTTTGTTTTATAGATTTGGATTTATCATAAACCACATGTAAATCAAGTGCAAACATGTTACAGACAGAATTACAGACGCCCTTAATTGCACATTAACCAACCAAGACAAAGGAACCATGGTTGGTTTCAGTATGAATAATTTCCTTGTGTAAATATAATAATGCTTGCAATTACATCTTAACTTTACGTATGTGCATAAGTGGCGGGGTGAGCTTGTGTGGTGGGATGATGGCAAACCCATTAGGCTAGCAAATCAATAAGAACATTCTTCGGCACAAGAGCCAAATTGAACCATGAAAAAGGCAGCTGCTTAAGTAAACAGCCCAACCCTAGACTATGATTTGGGATTTCAGAGGGGTGGCAGGACAGAACCTGGGTGTAAACTTGGGAGAATTGGGTCTGTAAAATGCAGATCAATGATAGAAATAGTCATCCTTGTATCTGATATTGTGCCTTTCATGTTAGGTCTCAAAGCACTTTACATGACTGACTGAAAAATGTAGTCACTGTCCATTTTGTAGATACCCCGCAGCCAATTTGCATAGCAATGACTCATAAACCGCCATGAAGTGAATGGCCAGTTTTATTTGGTAGATTGCTAACCAGGACACCAGGAGAAACTGCCTTCTCTTTACAGTATATGGGATTTTTTTCACCGAACTGAGCAGGCCTTAGCTGGGACCTCAGTTTACCTTTTGATTTGAAGGACATCACCTTTAATAATGAGACGCTCCCACAGCAGTGTACTGAAATGTCAGTCTAAAATTAATATTTACCGTATATCTCCGCGTATAAGGCGCACTTTTTTCAGGTCAGAAGATCTCGAAAGTTGGGGGTGCGCCCTATACGCAGATACAAGAAATTTTGAGCCTCGCAGATACAGTAAACAGGAGGGGCGGCCGGCGCGCTGTCAGCCGGGGTTTGGTCAGTGTCCGGCGGGGGTTGGGGGGGAGCGGGTGACGGGGCTTCGGCCTCGGCCGCCCGGGCAGCGGCAGCAGCAGCGGACTTCAGTGCTGTGCTTACCTTCTGCCGAACCCAGTCTGCCTGCCTCCCTCCCTGCCGCTCTCTCTCCCTCCCTCCCTGCCTGCGTGCCGGCCTGCCTCTCTCCATCTCTCTCTCCCAGGCTGCCGGCCTGCCTCTCTCCCTCTCTCTCTCCCTGGCTGCCGGCCTGCCGCTCTCCCTCCCTCCCGGGCTGCCGCTCTCCCTCTCTCTCTCCCGGGCTGCCGGCCTGCCGCTCTCCCTCCTTCCCGGGCTGCCGCTCTCCCTCTCTCCCTCTCTCTTTCCCGGGCTGCCGGCCTGCCTCTCTCCCTCTCTCTCCCGGGCTGCCGCTCTCCCTCCCTCCCTCCCTCCCGGGCTGCCGGCATGCCTCCCTCCCTCCCTCCCTCCCTCCCTCCCTCCCTCCCTCCCTCCCTCCCTCCCTCCCTCCCTCCCTCCCTCCCTCCCTCCCTCCCTCCCTCCCTCCCTCCCTCCCTCCCTCCCTCCCTCCCTCCCTCCCTCCCTCCCTCCCTCCCTCCCTCCCTCCCTCCCTCCCTCCCTCCCTCCCTCCCTCCCTCCCTCCCTCCCTCCCTCCCTCCCTCCCTCCCTCCCTCCCTCCCTCCCTCCCTCCCTCCCTCCCTCCCTGCCTCCCTCCCTGCCTCTCTCCCTCTCTCTCTCCCGGGCTACCGGCCTGCCTCTCTCCCGCTCTCTCTCCCTGCCTCCCTCCCTGGCTGCCTGCCTGCCTCTCTCTCTCCCTACCTACCTGTCTCTCCTCCCTTCTGCCGGCAATATCATTGAAAATGCTTCCGTTTTTTTTCACCAAGAAAAGGTCAAAAACGGGGGGGGGGGGGGGGGGGGGTGCACCTTATACGCGGAGATATACGGTATACAAATAGCAATCCTTGTATTTGATACAGCATTTTATCATATCGTCAAGTATCAAAGTGTTTAACCGAATATAGTGTAAAGTAATGCGACAAACTTGTGAACTCAATGTACTGATGTGGGGCTTGATCCCGTTTTACGTTTGTAAAAAGGTCATAGTTTTATAAATTAAATGGATATACTCACTCTCACAGGCGCACATGTGACCACAAGTTTGAAAAAGTACTGCTGCCTTCTTATCGGAACATACCACACATTCCTCAATCTGTAGGTATGAAATGGTACATTGGCTCATTTAAGTTTGGAATTTAAGATGTAATTGGCAATTTCAACCTTTTTGAATAAACACATTTTAATATTAGAGTCAAAAGTATATTTAGATTTAATAATTAACATCTGCTTAGATAGGAAACATCTAAAAAAAAGGAGGTCAATAGCTCACTTGTGTGTCATCTTATTGTCTTATGGACAGTAGAACACACACAGTGATGTGAATAGTTTTATAATTGCACATAATGAGGTTTTAGACAATTTACTCAACATCAGTGACATTAAAGACATTCTGTGTAGCAGATTACTGCAGCAAATACAAACATATAAAAGAAATGCACTGCATACCTTTGTTCGAGACTGTACGTGGTCCTTACATATGAGGCACTTTTTAACACGTGGTGAACAAAGAGAACACGTTGCAATGTGGCCACAAGGTCCAAATAACGTATCACGTTTCATATCTGAACACACCATGCATTCTTCCAATGTCTCTGTGTCGTTGTTAATCATAGAAGGACTGCGGGATCCTACTTGTCCACTAAAAGAAGCAAAATATTCTATTTAAAATTCTGTTTACACCTGCATCCTTTTCCAGTTAAGATCAAATCACATTTTGATGAGTACTGTACTCTGCAGTCATAGGGAGTATGTACTTCAGTAAGGTCCCCCCCACATCTTCAGAGTCACTGAAGTACCTCTAAAACAACAACAACAACAAAATTCCCCTTAATAGCGCCTTTCACATCGGAAGGATCTCCCTCTACACATTTCATTGTGTGCAAAATAATGGTTTACTTTTTACTATAAATATGCACTATGGGGGCAGGGATGATGCACTGAACATAATGGCTTTCTACACAATACATAGACCCTGACCAGAAGGAATACACATTCAATCCTTTCTTCTGATGAGGTTTTTGAATTCCAAAATAACAAAGATTTTGCAAAATGGGGTGAATTGTGGAAGGAATGTTTTCCAGGAACATAACCCCCGCGTTCAGCGAGGGATAACTGTATTTGGTACAGTGCCTTATCACATCTTCAAGGCTTCTCAAAGTGCTTCACAGAATTTTCTATAATGTGAATTGACTTCTGACTATTCACTTGACTTCTGGGCGAAAATAGCAACCAATTGTGCCTAGCAGTGTCCCAGAAACAGTCATGGATTGAATGACCAAATTATTATTATCTTTTGAAGGGAGTATTACCTCTGCAAAAGCGACCTGCCAATTGACTAGGTTGAAATCTGTGACTCGTGGTCACAGATTTAAAATAGTTTCAAGGCGCAGTAGAGGGGAGCTGAGGAGAAATTTTTTCACTCAGCGAGTTGTTCGAATCTGGAATGCATTGCCTGAAAAGGTGGTGGAGGCTGATTCGATAACAACTTTTAAAAGGGAATTAGATCTTTATTTAGGAAGAACGGGTCTATTAGGCTATGGGGAGCGGGCAGGGCAGTGGGATTGAATCGCTCTTTTCAAAGAGCCGGCACAGACTAGATGGGCCGAATGGCCTCCTTTTGTGCCGTAAAATTCTATGATTCTATGAAATGTTTTTCTCTTTTAAATTTAGTATTCATAGGTGACACTGAGTTTTTAACATTTCCAAACTTGAGAGCAAAAAATTGCAGAGGAATATTTACATTGAATTAGACAACTATGCTAAATCCTCGGCTGACTGGACTCTGGGTATACAGAAATCCATCCTAGCTGGACCAGACCTGAAACTAAAACAGTTTTAAAAGTTTCTGTGGGCGTTGTGTGCACTCCCAACTCTCCTAGTGTTAGCCATGAGCAGCAGCTTTATCATCCTTGCTGGCTTTCATAGCCTTCACAGTGGCCAGGGATACAGGCTTTGACTCAGACTGTTTAAATCCTGTGAGCAGAAAATAGCTGCTTCACTATTCTCTGTTTGAAGGGTGCAAAGAATTACAATGTCGGTAATTGTCATTTTTAGTTCAATTCCAGCACACCCGACTGGATCTCCAAAGGTGAACCCTCCCGCCCCCCCGTCTGCTCCCACGTATCGAAGCAGAGTTCCCATGGATCAGTGTGATGTATCTATTTTTACCAGCAAGAGTCTAACATTTCTGTTACAAACCAGCATGAATTAAATCACACTTAAATAATTGCACATTTATACCACATGTGCACACTTAATTTGATTGGTGAACTGCGGTATCAGATTTTAGCTAATCTGAATGTCCCCAGACTAACATCAGTATACTGTACATACCTTATTTTCTCTTTGTGACATTTTGCTAGGGCCTTGCAGAGGTTTGGATCAGGACAAAGATCAAGTGGAGATTGTCCTTTCTTGTTGCGAATAGTTAGGTCTGCTCCGTTGGCTGCAAGGAAGCATGCAATGGAAGCTGCACTCTTTTTATCTGCACCCTGGGTCCCTAGGCCCATAAGTAGCTGAAAGAGAAAAGGGTGCCCAAAGTTGTGATACCATTACAACATCTAATAAGTCTTTAAGAAATTATGTTTTTTTGGTTTGTTTTAGATGATATGGAGTCCTGTAGCTCAGTAGTTAGAGCACTCGCTTCGCAAGCAAGAGACCTAGGTTCCCGGCAGAGCAAATCCTTAGGCAAGTTTCCTTACTCCACCCGCCTGATAATAATCCTTCAAGAAGAAAAAAAACAATAATAAATTAGTCACTCAATGCACGACTGTGTGGGACATTGCTGTGTGCAATTGGCTGCCACATTTCGCCCACAAATATTCAGTCAATTCACTTTACAGTAGATTCTACGAAGTGCTTTGAGGCATCTAGAAGACGTGAAAAGTGCTTTAAGAAATGCAAGGATTACTATTATTACAATATTGGAATTAACTAAACTTTTTGGTCACTCTATATAATCAAGATCTCAAAGATTAGATCTTCAGTAGTTTTTCAGGTCACAATACAGTGTTTATTATTCACGTGAAATACAGGTACAAACTAAAAGTATTTTCTTGACATTTAATGGGTCAACTCACTGCAACAATCAATCTACATGAACAATGCATTTATGCATAAAATGGCAAATATGGAAGCATTTCATTTTAACGGTAATCCACAATAAACTTTCGGATAGGGTATACATCTATATTAAGATATTCATACATATTTCCTGCAGTGTACAAAATGCAGGCTATAGAAGATGACCACATAATAGCACTACTTATTATTCTGAGGTACACCTTAAAAAGGCAATAATTACAGTACTATAAAGTTATTAGAAAGTTGTTTCAATCGTATTTGTATACCTAAGCCCATCTGCAACAGTAACATTCACATTATTTATATAAAAATAAAATATAACATATATACTTTTATATATTAAAACAACACTATAAAGTGCACTGCGGCAGATATCCCATCTGTTTAAAAGAAAAAAAACAGTAACCCAGTCTGCTGCCATATTGTTATTGCTTTTGTTGTTATTGTTACTGCTTTTGTTGTTTATTGTTGTTGATTAATCCCCCCCTTTGCCCCCTAACCTTCCCCCACCCCACTTCTTCACTCCCTCTCCTCCCATTCTCTGATTTTAAGCCCCCCATATTTACCTCCCTCTCTTCCCTTACCCCACTTTCTCCTCCCTTTTCCTCCCTGACTTTACCCCACCCCATCTTTCTCTCCCTCTCCCCACCTACACTTTTTCCCTCTTTCTCCCCGGCCCCACTTCCGCGACTGTTTGTGGGACACTGTTGTGCACAATTTGGCTGCCACGTCTTGCCCATAAATATACAGTCGGTTTTCCTGCTCTCCTTCCCCCTACTCTGACCCCCCCCTTACCCTCTTTCCCCCCTTTCTTCCCTAATCCCACTTCTACGAACATTTGTGGGACACTGTTGTGCACAATTTGGCTGCAGCGTTTCGCCCACAAATATACAGGCAATTTTCCTACTCTCCTTCCCCCTACCCAGCCACCTCCATCCCCACCAACCGCTCTGGTCCCTACCTGGCTGTTCAGCGCCTTGGGACATCCTCCCGACATGAAAGGCGCTATATAAATGTAATGATTATTTGACTGATTGACTGATTGATTGACGGATTGACTGATTGATTGACGGATTGATTGACGGACGGACTGACTGATTGATATAAGGTTGAAGATAAGAAATGATCTCACTGAACATTCTTGACTACTGGCAGACTGACTGACTCTCAAAAAAATGTCCTATACGAGGTTTTAAATATGGCCCTATCATTAACAATAGAAGGATGAAAAGCAACAAAGGCAAAATGCAGAGACAAAGAAACCAAAACACACATTAGCAAAATGACCTCACAACTGAACATAACATAGAGCCTAAGTATGCCACAGAATGTACTACTTCAGTCAGTATCTCATGTTATTATTTATAGCTGTCCTGGGAATACGCAATGTTGAAATTCTTTTCAATTGATCCTCCAATGGGAAGATAGTATTATGAAGAAATCATCAAATGGGCAAAATAACTTCTTCCGAACTTCTCTCATCACCTTAAAGAGATACTGCTCTTGACACTTCCCATTTGCACTGTTCCATACAGTGGGTCTAATTTGCAACATTTACAAAAGAGTGCAAAGCCTTAACCTCAGAATCCTTGGTTGACCAGAATGATCTGTAAAAACTCCAAAAAAGAGGTTGAAAACCAAAATGGATGAATTAGTGACATGGGTGTGTGCACCCACACACGTGGGTGAGGTGTCATCCTCACCCACGCAGCAAATATCTCTTTTGCAAACATCACAAATAAAACCCTACTGAAGGAAAGGATTGAATGACTTTATAAAAAGCTCCGAAATTCACAATGTTCCCAAATCTGACAATCTACACAAGGACCATTCACCTTGGTGGTTACTTTGAAATGAATTTTTTTTTAAAAAAACTTCTCATTAATAAACTTAAATTTGTTTGCACTTGTGCAAGTTTGCCACAACACTGCTCAGATGTTGCATGATCAATAAATGCTCCAAGAGAAAAAAGGCATTCATCTTTTTGTAATGCTAACAATCAGCTGAAGTGACCATTAAATAGAAGTCCTTTAAACAAAGTACTGTATGTACTTCTTGGCAACCAGCTCCAAAGACTATTGTGGTCTGTGATGCATATTAGAGAGGAAATATGCTTATCAAATCTTTTTATCTTTGAGGCTTTTAAGTGTTATTCAGAATACTCTATAAATCTCCTTCACCAGGCCTGCCATTTTTGGGTTCATGCTAGAATCAGCCAGTAGCTATGTGTTCTAGCTACCCGCCACGTTACCCGCATTTCTCTGTTGATACACTGTTTAGATCATTCACAGTGGACTAATGCTCTATTGGACCCAACATAACCTCAAAATGATCTGCGATCGGATTTTTGAGGGTTCAATATCCTAAAGACTTAAGAAAGACCTCCCACAACTAGAGCAATTAATTTTGTTAAAAAAAAGCTGCTGTTCCTTAAGGTTAGAAGCAGACGTAAAATTGCAAAGCAATTCTCAAAATGAACTCAATCTTTAAAGAACTGCTTGAGATGACAGACACTCTAGCATATACAAAGATTATTATCATTAAAGTGCATGGTGGAGAAGTTTTGTTTCTTTTAACTGTATAAATAAAAAGGAGTACAAAATCTGGCCAGGCCGATTAAAAATCAACAAGGTGGTAACCCTAATGCGCCTGCTGATAAGCTTCGTGCACCACCTCAGAGAGGCTCACCTGAATATATAAATCACTGTATTTTTTCAAACTGATACAAATCTATACATTTAACTTGAAATCAAATTGCACTGGTAAAAAAAAGATTCTATTCTTCCATCATCAAACCTTCAAGGGTTTACAATTCACATATTGATCAGGTTCATAATAAATAAGTCCTTGCATTTAATATAGCACCTTATCATGTCTTCTAGACAATTCAAAGCCCTTCATAGAATATACTGCAAAGTGACTGTATATTTTGTGGGTGAAACTCAGCAGTCAATTGCCAGGTGACCCACAAACAGTCATGAATCAAGTGACCAATTTTTTTTCAATGAATGATTTACCTCTGAAAAAGCGATCCGCCAATTGACGAACAACTGGGATCCAGTTAGGTATCCTCTTAGGTAAACAAAGGCGTGTGGTATAAGAAAACTTGTCGAATGTTTGACCCTGCCGGGAATCAAATGCAGGTTTCTCATTTGCGAGGCAAGTCTCTAACCACCAAGCTACAGGACTCTGCAATATGTCACACATGCCTGAATGTCCATCATTTCTATCCAATTATTTTAATCTAACCTATTTAATTAAGTCCCAAAGGTAATGGAATTCTTATGTGTGTTCATTTTCTCACTCTGTTGTCTCCCGAACATCTATAAAACATAAGTTTTAATTGGCTTGTATTCCCAATAGCCACCTAAGCCTCTCCCAAATGTCCACTCTATTTGCCTTGATAAATAGCTCTCTCACAGCTAAATATGTATTCAGGAAATATTATTGGAAGACTAATTCAACTTCACAAAAGTCATAAACGAGTACAGGTTAACGAAGGGATTAGGGCCTTTAAAACCCTTCGTTAAGCGAAAATTTTGTTAAGCGAGAGTTTAACTGTATTACTGTATTTGGCCGCAGCCAAAACGCCACCCCGACCCGAGCCTCCTTGCTAAATTCAGTTTAGTTCCTAGCAGTTCCTAGCGCTAATATTTTCGGTGTACAGGTTGAGCAGCCAAAAGTCCGGATTCCAGAATCTGGAATGTGACAAAAATTGCAGGAATAAAAACGCCATTCCTACCTGGTCCAGGCCAGGTCTGCAGTCACTGCACTGAAGTATCGTAACCTGGGCCCAGGCATTTCAGGACACGTGACGCGCTTCTTTCTTCCTCCCCCTCCTCTCTTTCTCTCTACCACCCCCACCCCCCACCTCTTTCTCTCTATCCCCCCACTACTCTCTATCTCTCTACACCCCCCTCCTCTCTTTCTCTCTTCCCACCCCCTCTCTATCCCCCCCTCCCCTCCCTCTCTATCCCCCCTCCCTCTCTATCCCCCCTCCTCTCTATCTCTCTACCCCCTCCCCCATCTCGACTTACTATTATTGAAGCCACGAAGCATCCTGCCGCTTAAGCTCCTCCCATATGGGAGAGGCTGCACTGCACTGCTTAACAGAGGCATGCTATAGACTGAGTGTGCGTTGCTAGGGCAACCAGAGAGAAGCTGCGCATGAGAAGCTGCGCACAAGAAGCCCGCGAGATTTAAAGTGTGTGTAAACATTTGTTATAGCGAAAGCAGCCTTCGTTAAGCGGAGAAGTGGTACAAATAGAAACCCTCGTTATAGTGAAGTTTCGGTACCCGGGCGTTCGGTAAGCGGGGTCTACCTGTATATTAGCAATCTTACTGGACTCGTTTCTGACACAAACGAGGCTATGACACCTCCAGCTTCCTAGAATATCTATATTATAGTTACTGATTGAGCAGCCACTCAGTACTTTTTGAAGGAAGAGAATTTGTATGTGTAAGTGAAAGAAGCATGACTCAACTCTTGTCTGCAGCAAGCAGTTTAAATCAGGAACTCAATAATTGACACAGGTGCACAAAAGAGCAGCCATTCATAAATTATCTAGATTTTTGGACAATACTAAGAAGCTAGAAAAAAAAACTTACTGTGTTCTTTGAGGGCTCCCAGCCACTATCTACTTTGCCCACGTCCTGCATATCTTGGAGCTGTCGGAGCTGAGATAGAGTATGGTGTCTCAGGGCTTCGTGGAGTGGCGTGTCTCCATCCTTGTCCTGGATGTCCAGTTTTGCACCAGCACGAACCAGGAGCTAAAAAGCAAAACAATTCTATGTCAACTATTAAAAAAGTTCCTTTCTTAAAATCTCCAAAATAAAAAACTCATTAAAAAAAACCATTAAAAAAAACTCATCAAAAAACCCACAATAATAAATTGGTCACTTCAATCCACGACTGTTTGTGGGACACTGCTGTGCGCAATTGACTGCCGCATCTCACCCACAAATGTGCAATCAATTCACTTTACAGTATATTCTGTGAAATGCTTTGAGAAGTCTAGAAAATGTGAAAAGCGCTATACCAAATGCAAGGTTGATTTATATTATTTGCTTTAATTTAGTCCATTACTAGAATATTTAATCTTAAATTAAGGGATTATGCAACTTTAAAAAAAAAATTCCAGTCGAGTGCTGTCCCTTGTACTTTTGCTCATCTTACCCGCACAATTTGGGTATGCTGACGTTCAACAGCTAGGTGGAGTGCAGTTTGCTGATTTACATTCTGAATATCCAGATTGGCACTGCCCTGAAACAGAAAAATGTCAACACGTATGTTCTTGCATATCTTGCATGTTCTCAGTAATGTGATCTGATACCAACATATCCTTTGTCTCAGATTACATTGGTGCGAACGATAGTTATTCAGTGTTCATTCTATGATCTGTAGTTATTTGCTATCTCAGGTTTTTATGAGCGAAAATCCTAAATTAAATGCAAATGTTTTCATTTCCAGGATTACTAATTGTCAAATTTAGCATCCAGCAAACCTTTTTTTTTTTTGCAAAATAGACGTTGTTAAACCGCAATATTCAACTGAGCAGTCCAGCTTGTAGGTTTATGTATCAAGATCATCTGTCATAATTCTGTCAGTGATTTCAGTCAAACATGCAAGAGAAATGCTGACTGCATCAGGATGATTACTCTCGTTCCTGTACCACCTTCAGAAGGTGGACTCAGCATTTGAAGTCCTATAAAAGTATGAATTTAGCATTTGTGAATTAATGTCCTTTTCTCTCTTATGGCGTTTGAACACTCTTAGATGGCAGCTAGTTTAATAGATTGCCCAAGAATATTCAAGCAACATGTCAAGGCACAAATTCAAGACTGTGAAGGGCAATTTTAGGAGAGACTCCAGGAAGAATTTATTTCCATAGAAGGTACGTCAACAACAAGAAAGCATTTTTTTTAAAAAAACCAGCAAGCTATTTTGTGATGCTATACATGCATACAGCTCTAAATTCAATGTGAAAATACAAATTCAATTCCCACACTGTAATACGCAGCACAAGGTAGATTTAAAGCAGTTCTGATCCACTTAAACAGAACATACTTCAGGCTTAACTCCACCCTCTACAAAGCAATTTATTTGACAGTGCTTGCTGTGACAGTGCACATCTCTTCCAGAAAGCTTCTCAACTCACTGGATCTTTAATTAAACAGACTTACCCATGCATTCTTCATTTTGATGAAACTCGTTCAAGTTTAAAAACTCTGAATATTGAGTTTCATGTCCAAAATCAGTTATTTTAAAATCCCATCCACTTCGGATTCCACTATACTGTATGTGTTTAAAGAATTTACATTAAAATGATGGTCTGAAGCACAGACATAACATGGACAGCTTGATTGCTGTAATAGGAAGTGGACTATAGAGTCTGTGTGCTTTCACACAGCATTGTGTGTTTACATCTTTCTAAGAAACTCAAAGAACCTTCATCTTAACGAAAAGAACATTTTCACAAAAAGTTCACAAGGATATGCTATGTTCTGCCACTCAAGCAAACTTTAATAGCCAGGAATAAATAACCAATGAACCTTCAACTGGATCAAGCAAAATATGTCATAGAAATAGCCCAATAAAATTTGATTAATTACGTTCAGTTATATAATTTGACTGCTATTCTCCATATAGATGTCATTATATTTTGAATCCAGGCAGGGCGAATCCTTGGGCAAATTTCCTTCAGGCATTTTCATACCTGAAAATAATCCCTCAAAAAAAAGAATTGTCATTTCACCCCACGACTGTTTGTGGGACACTGCTGTGCGCAACTGACTGACGTGTTTACCCACAAATCTACAGTCAATTCACTTTACGGTGTATATAATGTGAAGCGCTTTGAGACGTCCAAAAGACATGAAAAGCGATATATCAAATGCAAGGATTATTCTTATTATTAGATCAATCACCAATGGAAGGTGAGTGGGCTTTATTGGGACAGGGGGTGTTTCGACCACAAAATAACAGTCAACCCACTTTATAATAGATCCTTGTATTTGCCAATCACAGCTCAGTGACCAGGTGCAGTTGTTGATGTTATCTTTGCAATGTGCTTTCAAAGTAGTGCTGCAATCGAAATTTGGGTGAGCCCCAACTTATGGTGGACAGGCAATGACCAAATGATTTCAAACAATTAAAATCACGATATAGTCATTTAAAATTTTAACCAACAACAACAATAACAAATTACATTTATAGAGCGCCTTTCACGTCGGGAGGACGTCCCAAGGCGCTGTACAGGAGGCGTGTAACCCGAGCTGAGAGGGGAGTGTTTGGGAAGGGGTGAAACATGAAGGGGAGGTTGAACAATTCGGGGTAGAACAAAAGGCACGGTCGAAGAGGAAAGTCTTCAAACCGGCCTTGAAAGAGGAAAGGGAAGAAACGAGACGGAGGGATTGAGGGATGGCATTCCGTAGGGTGGGAGCGGAGAAACTGAAAGCCCGGCCTCCGATGGTGGGGCGGTTCGGGCGGGGGGCTTGGAGCAGGCCAAGTCCTGTTCAACGGAGGGTCCGGGTGGGCTTGTAGGGGGAAAGTAGATTGGTTAAATAGGGCGGGGCAAGGCCGTGTAAGGCCTTGAAGGTGAGGACGAGGATCTTGAACTCGATCCTCTGGAGAATGGGGAGCCAATGGAGACGGGCGAGGGTGGGGGTTATGTGGTCGCAGAGGCGGGTGCGGGATAATACACGGGCTGCAGAGTTTTGGATGACCTGCAGTCTGTGAATGGAGGAACTGGGGAGGCCGACGAGGAGAGAATTTCCGTAGTCCAGCCTCGAGGTGATGTATGCGTGCCCGAGTGTTTCGGCAGCGCTGGGGGTAAGATAATTGCGGAGCCTGGCAATGTTGCACAGGTGGAAGTAAGCGGTGCCGGTCAAGGCACGGATGTGGGGGAGGAAGGAAAGTTTTTGATCGACCATGATGCCGAGGTTCCTGATTGGCTTTGTGAGGTGGAGAGTGCAGCCTTGGATGTTGAGGCTGGCAGCGCCCGATGTGCGGAGGCGCTGGCTTGAGCCAATCAGGAGGGCCTCGGTCTTACTCACTTTCAATTGCAAGAAGTTGTCCATCGTCCAGGACTCGATGTCGGACAGACATGCTGTCAGAACATCGATGGTCTGGGGGTTGAGGGATGAGGCAGAAAGGTACAGCTGGGTGTCGTCCGCATACATGTGGAAATTTACCCCATGTTTGCGGATGACATCGCCCAGAGGGAGCGTGTAAAGGGTGAAAAGGAGGGGGCCTAAAACAGAGCCCTGAGGGACACCATGAGAAACTGTGCGGGGGTTTGAAGAAAAACCGTTGGAAGAAACAAAGTGTAAACGGTGGGTCAGATAGGAATGGAACCAGTCAAGGACTGTGCCTTGAAGGTTGAGGTGGGAGGAAAGACGTTGAAGGAGGATGGTGTGATCGACTGTGTCGAACGCAGCAGACAGGTCAAGGAAGACGAGGAGGCAGAGGGAGCCCTGGTCACAGGCGGTTAGGATATCATTTGTAACCTTAACCAGGGCAGCTTCTGTGCTATGAATTGGGCGGAAACCTGATTGGAGGGGTTCAAAGAGTGAATGAGTTGAAAGGAAAGAACGGATTACTAATAACCAATTAGTAAATTAAATGAAAGTCAATAAAGTACTCACATTGCCGCTTAAATCTACTCCACCTCCCTTCTCATACCTGTTGCTCTGCCTCGTGTCTTGTACAACCTTGTAAGAGGCAGTGTGGAGAATGATAGAAAGAGAGACAGAGTGGGAGGTACAAGTCACACCCTCTACCTCTCTTCTGTTTGCTCTCCACACTACTTGCAGGTGCAGAAGGTATGACTCATACTGAAGCAACGAGTAGAGCGATGGGAAGAAAGGTGGAGCGGGATGGGATGGATGACTTCTTGCTGCCTCTGGAGTGACAGGCAGGCCTGGATGCTAATTCGGCGGGGCAGCAAAGGGTCATGAGATCTTTACAATATCATCCAAACAGCATTTTCAGTAATGCAGCACTATTCTGATTGTACTTTGCTGTCAACTTAAGCAATACATTACAATTTACGTAGCACCTGTCACATTGGGAAGACCATCTCAAAGTGAGCTGCAGGGGAGGTGGGTAGGAAGATGACTGAAAGTGCAATCGAAGAGGCAAGATGGGTTCAGAAAGTGGGGATGGAGGACAAGCCATAGGATCTCCGGGATGGAGTTCCAGGGAGCAGGGCAGAAAGGTTCAAAACTCACCCACCGAGTGGATAGGGACCACATATGGCAAGGAACATGAAGCAGACTGGTGTTTGAAAGAAGGGAGAGGCTTGGTCTGTAGGGTTGTAGTAGGTGGCAGAAGGATTGAGTGAGACCATGAATTTTGAATAATGTACAGCTTGAACTTATTATCTTGAACCCAGAGTTACATAAATGTGCGTTCTATTGTTACGAATTAAGCTAAATCAGCCAAGTTAATCTAACACTGAAGGATCAGGCTGCCAAGAGGCTGCCAATTAGCATTGCTACAGATGGGAGTGCTAGTTCAGTATATGAGTTGTAGAGATAAGACTTGATTCTGACAGTCCTCAGATTGAAGGAGAATTCATTAATATGTAAGATAAGAATTCTAGGTTTTATATATGTGTGAATTGAATACACAAAGTGAGAAGAAAGTTCTGGCCAACTATCCTCCCAATAAAACAGGTAATTCAACAACAAATTACAGTTGTATTTCACTTTTCATGTCAGGAGGATGTCCCAAGGTGCTGGATAGTGGGGTATTTGGACCTGAGCTGGGGTTGGGGTTAGGATGGGTGGGGGGCAGAGGGTGACCGAAGGTGTGGTTGAAGAGGAGAGACTTGAGCCGTGCCATGAAGGAGGCAAAGGAGGAAGTAAGGCAAAGGGAATGTGGGATGGAGTTCCAAACAATGGAGGGAGAGAAGCTGATGGTGGGTGAACAGCTCAGGGACATGGAGCAGGCCAGAGCCCAGCAAGCTAGCAAGTCCATGTGGGGTTAGCATGCCACAGAGGTAGGAAAGAGTAAGACTGTGGAGGGTTTTGAAGGCGAGGATTTTGAACTCTATCCTCCAGGTGATGAGGAAGGAGTCAGTAGAGCCAGGCGAGATGCAGGTGATAGGGTCACAAAGTCAGGTGCGGGAGAGAACACAAGCCGCAGGGTTCGGAATAATCTGCAGCTTGTGGAGGGAAGAGTTGAGAAGGCCAACAAGCAGGGAAGGGAGTTAGGGTAGTCAAGCTAAGATGTGATGAATGCAAGGTTATTCACTTCATAGTTTTTTGTCCAGCGCCTTAGTACGTCGTATTCGAGGACTACAAATACAATATGGCGGCTTGCACCTTGGTCTGTGCATTGTGTAGAGATGAGTATTCTGGGTCTTGTAGTTCAGTGCGAGCGCATTCGGGGGTGCACGCGCATCCGGATGTGCGCGCGCATTCCATGCTCTAGGCCCAGGAGGTTGCAATGCCGGCGACAAGGTACCGATTTTGTTTTATATCAAATTTTTCGATATATCGATATATTTTAAATTCCGATATCGGCATATCGATATGGAAATTATATCGGATATAACAGATATATCGACGGGCCCTAGTAGATAATGTATTTTGTAGTAAAATCACAATCGCATAGTGTATTGAAGGGTTTGAACTGGCCAATAGCAATGTCCTTATGCCATTGTTTAAAAGCCAGCTGATTTTGAAGCGACAACATGCCAAGTCAGTATTACAGTAATTTAACCAGTACTAAAGTACAGTACTGTACAGTTACCCCAAGTACCCCTTCTTGCCTATGTATGTTATTTTGTGTTATTTAGTGGGTTTAAGGTCCGAAAATTTTGTGAAAAGAATGCATCTTGGGTTATATAATGGGACCGCATGTGAAACTGAGTTTCAATTTACGACATTTTGATTTGCGTGATATTTTTCAGGAACACAACCCTGTCGCAAATCGGGGGATACCTGTACTGTATATCCTGTGAAGCATTTTGAAACTTCCTCCTGACGTGAAAAGAAACAACTACTGTAACCAGCTTGTCATGATTAACCCTGGCCAATAGACAACAGCAAAATATGGACATGGGAACAGAATGTAAAACACCAGTGGTTTGATTTCACAACAGTGAGTCTGATATAGAACTAGAGTGTAAAAGTTTCATTTAAACACAAGTCTTGTTGTCTGTGGGCAATCACACACCAGTGAATCTACAGCAAACATGTAGTCCCAGCTGGATTGTTCCTTTTGAATTTCTTTTAAAAGTAAATTTACTGTTGGTCATCGGATGTAAAAATGAAATGAGAATTTTCAGCACTAATTGACAGCAAGTTCATACCTGGTGCACCAATAATTCTGCCACTTCGACATGATTGTTCAGTGCCGCTAAATGTAGTGCAGTGTAGCCATCGTCCTTCTTCTCATCCACAATCCACGGTCTTGGGAGTTTGGAAAGCAACACTCGCATGGCACTAAAGCATTAAAAAAGTCAATCATTAAGAACTGGTTGCCACTTTTCCATTCATTTTAATACAGTTTTAATAATGAATACAATTTTATAATGCATATTAACTGTTTGACCTTCTAACATCATAATATGCAGTATGAAGATTCAGATGCACATCTATCACATTTCGTTACTTGCTCTTGAAATCTACATTTTCTGCCCCGAGCAAAGTTTCGCAATTAACAAAGTCTCCATTTCACGAACATAAAAGGCCTTTGGAAAAAAAGTGAAAATCATTATTTGTAAATCTTGCATTGAATTCAACATACTTCACAGCATTGATGAATGGTGATTTAGTGTACGAGTATAATAATAATCCTTATATATGTATATATGATATAGCGCATTTTCACATCTTCTGGACATTTCAAAGTGCTTCACAAAATATACTTTAAAGTGAATTGACTATATTTATGGGGGAAACATGGCTAATTGCGCACAGCAGTATCCCACAAACAGTCGTGATTTGAGTGACCAAATTATTATTTCATTTTTATTGTTTATCTTGGGGGGTTATCAGGCATGAAGCCTATTAATTCACCAGTCCATTCAATGGAAACACCTGAGAAAGCATTCTTTATGGTGTACTGTATTCAGAGGATACAGCTGAAATGGACAAACTCAAGTCACAGTAGATATGAGACTAAAATTCAACTTCTCATTCCCATCAATGCTTCACAATGCAGCATTGACTGGCACACCATTTCACCTGCCTAACTTCGACAATCCACTTAACTATAATTCCTAAACCCTCTTCTGCTAAAACTCAAAGACTTTTCTGGTAAAATCAAACAACACAATAACAAAATTACACTTATAGAGCGCCTTTCACGTCAGGAGCACGTCCCTTGTCCCAAACAGCACTTGGAACATAAGGATTTGCATCTGAAGTCTGAAAACAAAGTTCATTAAAATTTAGTTAATTTAAGTCAGTTAATTTATTTAGGAAAACTGGTTATTATACATTACTAATGGTCAATGGTAATAGGCTTGATTTCAGTGAAAAACTAATAAGGTAAATTGCATTTGCATATGCCATATAACTAGGAATTACAAGACTAAAAATATACAAAGTAAACATTCTAAACAAAGCTATTCACACAAAATCAAATAGAAAATACTTAACTGATAATTTGTCCCTTTAAACCTATTAAGTGGTGCACACTCCACCTCATCCAAGACAGTCAGGAACCTAGGCGTCTTGCTCGATTCTCAACTGTCCTTTGGCCCCGAGAACAATGCCACTGCAGTCGCCAGAGAAGCCTTCCAACTGATCTGGGGGTCCAAGATGGATCGTGCACAAAGCCCAAACTTACTCCCCATATCCCCATGTTTCCCATAGGTCCCTGCATTTTCCAAGCGTGACAAAGCAAGCGTACTCCCCCAATCCCCATGTTTCCTACAAGGCCCTGTATTTTCCAACCGCGGAGGTTTTCAGGAACGTATCCCCCACGGTTGGGGAGGGGTATCTGTATACATTAAAAAAAGTCTGTGCAATGACCCGTTCTGCCTTCCCCCACTTCCACAACACTGCCCGATTCCACCACTGCCTCACCCTGCAAGCCCCCGAAACCCTCATATTACAATTCATTACAACTAGGCTCAACTATGCCTGCTGTCGACCTTCCCAACTCTTCCTTCCAAAAGCTACAGATCATCAGTGACCCATCACACCCCACCCTCACACAGCTCCACTGGCTCTCCCATGTCTCAGAGGATCGAGTTCAAAATTCTTGTCCTCATCTTCAAGGCCCTCCATGGACTTGTCCCCTCCTACCTCTCTGACCTGCTAATTCCTGTCCTCTCTCTCCCCCTGCTCAGCAGATATGCTCTGCTCCATATCTCCCAGTCCATCCCACCATCAACGATCGGGCCTTCAGCTCTCTGACCCCACCTTCTGAAACTCCATCACACATTCACTTTGCCTCGTTCCCTCAAAATAACAAAATTACATTTCTAGAGCTCCTTTGACCTGGGGAGGACCTTCCAAGGTGCTGAACAGTTGGGAATCAGGACCCGAGCATGGAGTGGAGGGCTGCAGAGAGGTAGGAGGGCGGCTGAAGACACCGTCGAACAGGAAGTGTCTTGAATCAGGCCTTGAAGGAGGCAAGGGAAGGAGCAAGGTGAATGGATTGTGGGATGGAGGCTGAAAGCCAAATGGTGGGCCTGGGAGGCTGAAAACCCAGCTGCTGATGGTAGAGCGGAAGACATGGAGCAGTCCGGAGCCTCCTGAATGGAGAGAATGCATAGTTGAAAGGGGGTCAGCAGGTCAAAGAGGTAGGTGGGCGCAAGGCCGTGGAACGCCTTGAAAGTGAGGACCAGAATTTTTAAATTCTATCCTCTGAGGGATGGGGAGCCTGTAGAAAGGACGAGGGTAGGGGTGATGGGTCATGTTGCCTGATGCAAGAGAGGACACGAGCTGCAGTTTTGGATGTGGAGGGAAGAATTGGGGAGGCTGACAAAGCGGGAGTTTTCCTTAGCCGAGCCTTCAGGTAGTAAATATATGTATGTAAGTACTGTATGTTTGAAGGTGTTCCCACTCCTTTCAAAACCGCCACCATCACCCCCATCCTAAAAAAGCCTTCCCTCGACACATCGCAGCTATCAAGCTACCAGCCCATCTCCAACCTCCACTTCCTCCCCAAGGTCCTCGAAAGAGTGGTTGCCTACCAGCTCCGCTCTTTCCTCACTAACCATTCACTCTTCAAACCCCTCCAATCGAGTTTCCGCGCTTCCCAGAGCACGGAAACTGCTCTGGTCAAGGTCACAAACACCTTCGATACCGTTGACCACTCAATCCTCCTCTCCTCCACCGCCTCTCTTCCGTCCTCAACCTTCAAGGCTCTGTCCTTGACTGGTTCTCCCACCGCCTTCACTTCGTCTCCTCCAACGGTTTTTCCTCCAGCCCTCGCACAGTCACATGCGGCATTCCCCAGGTCTCTGTCCTTGGTCCCCTGCTCTTCACCCTATACACACTCCCCCAGGCGATATCATCCGCAAACATAGGTTAAACTTTCACATATATGCGGATGACATCCAACTTTACCTCTCTGCGTCCACCCTTGACTCCAAGACTACTGGAGTACAGTAGCCGTGTAGGAAGGTCTCAAGACCTTCCTCTTCGATTGCGCCTTTGGCTGCCCCACTAACTCTTCCCCCTCTCCCATTCTCCTTCTCCTTCCCCCTACCCCACACTCTCCCCACCACGGATCCTGACCAGACTGGGATGTCCTCCCGACATGAAAGGCGCTATATAACTGCAATTTTGTCGTTGTTGTTGTACTGGTGTTCTGACTGCGTGTCTGTCTGACATTGAGTCCTGGACAAGGGCCAATTTCCTCCAGCTCAATGTCAACAAGACGGAGGTCCTCCTGATTGGCTTGCATCAATGCCGCCCCACCTCAGGTACCGACAACATCAGCATCCAAGGCTGCTCTCTCCACCTCTCAGGAATCTGGGCGTCTTGTTTGACCCAGAACTGTCCTTCCTCCCTTATATCCGCTCCATCAGCCTTCCACCACCTCCGCAATAATGCCAGACTCCGTCACTACCTCACCCCCTATGCCGCCGAAACTGTCATCCACGCCGTTATCACTTCCAGGCTCGACTACGGGAACTCTCTCCTCGTCGGTCTTCCCAGCTCCTCCCTTCGCAGGCTGCAGAACATTCAGACCTCTGCAGCTCGTGTACTCTCTCACATCAGGCTCCATGACCACATCACTCCCACCCTCACCCATCCACTGGCTCCCCATCTCCCAGAGGATCGAATTCAAGATCCTCGTCCTCACCTTCAAGGCCATTCACGGCCTTGCCCCCGCCTATCTCTCCGACCTGCTGTATCCCCATCAGCCTGCCCGTCCCCTCCGCTCAGCAGGCTCAGGTCTGCTCCACGTCCACCGCCCTAACCGCCTCACCATCGGTGGCCGGGTGTTCAGCCTCTCTGCTCCCACACTGTGGAACTCCATCCCGGAATCCCTTTGCCTCACTTCCTCTCCTTCCTTCTTCAAGGCCGGTCTCAAGACCTTCCTCTTCGACCGTGCCTTCTGCTCCCATCCTAACTCCTCCACCTCTCCTACTCTCTTTCCCCTTTCCTCTACCCTTCCCCGCCATGCTCGGGTTCCGCCCTGACTGTTCAGCGCTTTGGGACGTCCTCCCGACTTGAAAGGCGCTCTATAAATGTGATTTTGCTGTTGTTGTTGATGTTGTTGTTTTGGCGGCCTGAAGGGTAATGCAGTGGCAGAGTCCGGCAATGTTGCTGAGGTGGTGGAAGGCAGAGCTGGCATGGCCCGGATATGGGGGAGAGAGGACATATGAGGGTCGAACAAGACACCAGGTTCCTAATTGGCTTGGTGAGGTGGAGTGTACATCATGGATGCTGATGCTGCCAGTGCAAAAGATGCAGATCTTGGTCTTGCTGATGTTCAGCTGCAGAAAGTTGCCTTTCATCCAGTACTTGATGTCTGACAGGCAGTCTGTCAGGAAGCCAGTTGGCCTGGAATCGAGGGTAGAGGCAGAGAGATAAGAGTTGGGCGTTATCCGCATACATGTAGAAATTGACCTCATATCTGCGAATTATGTCACCAAAGGGAGCATTTAGAGGTTGAAGAGGAAGTGACCTAGGATAGAGGCCTGAAGAACACCACAGGAGACGGTGCGGGGACTGGAAGACACCAGCGAAGAAAAATTGGATACGGTGTGAGAGATAAGAGCTCAAGGACACAATCTTGAAGGTTGAGGTGAGAGGAGAGGCGGTGGAGGAAGATGAGTGGTCCACTGTGTTGAGGGCAGCAGAGGTCGAGGAGGCAGAGGGACTGGTCACAGATGGACAGAATGCCATTTGTGACCTTGCCCAAAGCTGTTTCCGTGCTATGAGGCAGCATGGAAAACCAATTGGAGGGACTTGTGAAGTGAGTAGTTTAGGAGAGGAATGAGCGAAGCTAGGAAGCAACGACTCTTTCAAGGAAAACGCAAAATAATGCAGATGCTGGAAATCTAAAACGCATTCAATGACCTTGGAATAAAAAGAGTTTGGAAATGGGCCAGTAGCTGGAAAGCAAGGATGGGTCCAGCGGAGGTATTTTCAGGATGCAGTCAAAACTCTCCTCTTCAACTGAGTCTTTGGCCACCATCCTACTCTGATTCCAATTCCCACTCAAGTCCTATGTTCAGCTTTTTGGGACGTCCTCCCGACGTGAAAGGCGCTTTACAAGCGTAACTTTGTATTGTATTTTCAGACATATTTTCCTATTTATAGCTTTTGCTTTCACTTTCAAATCTTTGTGACATAGATACAAACCCTTGTGCTTGCAATAAAGTGGCAGAATCAGCTCATTTGAGCTGCTTCTGCCACTTTATTGCAAGTGCAAGATGAAGAGGAATAGCACTTTGATTGTTTTTACAAAAATTAGGTACAGGACAGATATCCCCCGATTTACGACAAGGTTACGTTCCTGAAAACCGTCACGTAAATCAAAATGTCATAAATCGGAAAGGGTTTTCCCATACAGTCCCATTATATAATCAGAGATGTGTTCTTTTGACTAAATTTTCAGACCCAAAACCCACTAAAATAACACTTTGCAACAAAGAATTTAGTGAGAATGAGACAATGAATAATTAGTTTAATACCACATCGAGTGGGTCCCCGGCTCTCGATCGCAGTCAAGCGGGTTCCGTACCGCGACCAGATCCAGCCTCTAGGACCCAATGTGAGCCCCGAGTTCTTGGGGATCATCTTATCACCGCATCCAATCGGCAACCGTCATGTAAACAATGACGTAGTGACATGCTGTGGGCCAGTTCAACATGTTCACGTGACGTCAAGCGGCTGCCGATTGGATGAAGTGATCAGGTGATACCCAAGGCCTCGGGGATATACTAGATCTACACTTCCACCTGGGCAACTGTTTGGCGCGTTTTTGTCAACATCCACATGCATTTCAGGTTGGTATACAAAATATACTAGATATACTGTGTATTTAGATTTTTTTATCCCAAATAAACAAGTATAGTTTAAAAATGTCGTTAACATGAAACAAAATATCGTACATCGATAAAAAGGTGTTAAAAAACTATGTTCGTTAAATCGAAATCATGTAAATAGAGATGTCGTAAATCGGGGGATACCTGTATATATAAAAAGCCATTTTTGGTGTTATGGGGAAAAAGTGGGTGAATGTGACTGATGGAATGGCTTTTGAAAGAGCCAACACAGACACATCAGCTGAACGACCTTCTGAGCTGCATATTTCTATGGTTCTGGTGAAATATTGCATGTCCACACACTAACCATTCAGATACCCAACTATCTGCATACTGAGCTCCGACGATTAAATTAAATCAAACTGTATTGTCAAGAATCATCATTTTAATTAGCAGACTGAACTGGTGGTGCAAGGCAAGTAGATGTCAGAGAAAAAGAGAGAAACACTCATTCACTTACTATTTCCACGCTTGATCTAAAAGCACGATCACCAAACGTGGCACAGAGAGAGCAGGAGATGAGGACACAATGGGAGTTTTGGAATCAGTTGCAGCTTGGGAATGTGGTGGAGGTGGGGAGACCATTAAGGAGTATGTTGGAAAGTCTAAATGGGATATGATGAAGTAGCTGTTTTTGAAGATGTATAATCTTCTGAAATAGATTTTTCATTACAATCTACACAGGCCTATTACAGTTGCCCATCTGTTTTTTTCCATTTAATATTTAGAAGTTCAATCACATTCATGGCCCAGTTTCAATGATTCCACATAAAAAACACTATACCAAGCAATCCAGTCCAAAAGGAAATTATGCAAAAATCTGACTCCAAAGACCATATATTGGCAGCTCAAGGAAAATAAAAATGCAGCACAAAGTACAAATTATACGAAAAGGTTAGTCAGCCTGTTCTGCAAGTTTATTCGGCCACAAATATCATCAATTCACTACACAATATATCCCGTGAAGCGTTTTGAGAAGTCTTGAAGACGTGATGAGGCTTTCAAATGCAGGCTATTGTATCATGGATGATCTTTCGATCCGATTTCCTCAATTCCCTTTATCTTTAATATTCCAATTTATACAATCTCTGCAGACTTCTGGAGTAGTGTGTTCCACATTTACACTGTTCCCTGATCTCACTATTTACTCTCCTAACTCTACTTTTAAGATTTTAAACACTTGTCAAAGATGTCTTTTCCGGAGGGACTATTTGGAATAGCATTCCCTCATTTTTCAGATCACCCATAAACCTCCTCAACTCTAACAACTATAAATCCTCTATCTGGCCTTTAATCACACCCAAACCTCTTCATCCTACATATTAATCTAGTGAAATTTCACTGGAACCCTCCAAGGCCACTATATATTTCCAAGTATTGGGTACCCTAACTTAGCACAATCCTCAAACACACTGTAAAACTCCCCAGCACTCTATATAACTGGAACGGCACTTCTTCGCTTTTATATTCCATTGCTTTCTACCTCTAAAGATTTTAATGATTTATGGTCTTTGACTCCGAGATGCCTTTACTCATCAACCTCCCCTTGTACTTCCCTGTCGATCATTCCAAGCTTCACTCAAATAGTCTTGTTGAAAATTCTTGGACAATCCAATGGACCATCCAAGAATTTTAAAAGGACAATTTTTTAATGTAAATAAAAAGCTGACATAAGCAAAAGGCTCTAACAGGAAAAAAAAAAGCCCATGTACTTTGGTTACATGTGTACAGAAACGGCTTTAGCCTCAACTATGCAATTAGGGAAAGGAAGTATAAATCAGGATTTCTGCTCTTAATCGTTTTAGTGCTGAAAGCGACATTTCAGTAGATCCTCTGCATCACATGTCACACTGTTGAAAGTACTGAAGTCAAAGTAGCATAGCGTCAAGTAAATATTTACTTTGAACCGTTAAACCAGTTGTTCTCACTTAAGGATATTCCAGGATAAAGCCCAACAATGATTTGATCTTCAAATATTTGTGTGAAAAGTAACTCCACCCCATATCTCAAGCAACATTTTTCTTAAAAAAAAATTCTGGTGTGGTGCCTAGCTTTCCAATCAGAGTTGCCATCTTCATGTCAGTCCAAAGCAGTGCTCTGTAATGTGTTGTTTCAGCAACTAGTTCTTGGCTGCCAGCACCAGTTCACTGAAAGCAATGAACAATGAGCAGAGATAAGCAATAGAAGCTTGCCAGCATTTGAAACACTAGTGCCCAATATGGAGGCTAGCAACCATATGTGATCAACCTGGATATAATTGGAGAAGTGGTATTTTCTGCACAAGTGTTTGATGAAATGGCTATCAAAAGGCCTCACCGCGCTGTTATAAATCTGTAGAACAACTGAGCAGGGACAATATATAATAATAATCCTGGCATTTGATATAGCGCTTTTCATGTCTTCTAGCCATCTCAACGCACGTCACAGAATATACTGTAAAGTGATTTGACTGTACATTTGTGGGGGAAAAGTGTCAGCAGTCAAGGATTGAAGTGACCAATTTTTTTTAAGGTATTATTAACAGGCACGTGGTGTAAGGAACTTGTCCAAGGTTTTACTCTGCTGGGAATTAAATTCAGGTCTCCAGCTTGTGTGGTGAGTTCTCTAACCACTGAACTGTAAGACTCCACAACCACTGAGAAATATATTCAAACTCTGAACCTGACGGGCTATTTTGGGTTGAATTCTGAAAGCACTTTTAGGAATTCTTCCAAAATAGATGTTTCTCAGAATCACAAATGATCCAATTTACCGAACTATACGTAGTTTCACTTTGTTTGGAAGTGGCATGGGGTTTCAATCGAGCAAACTCTCTCACCTATGGGTGAAAGTTATATGCTCAAACTCCCCCTCCCCCAATCAGAGTTTGATCTCAAAGTGTAGGCATAATTTACCACACTGACAGAATGCTGAATTGTAAAGTTGCCATCTTTCAGGTATTAAACTGAGTGAGGTTCCACCTGTCTGTTTTCCATGAAATTAAAGATCCCTTTCCACTGCTGGAGAAGAGACTGAGGTGTTGTCCTGGCCAACCATTCTCCGATGGTCAATTGGTTATTCAACTGATTATGGCTTATTGTATTATATTATTAGTAAGAAGTTGACTCTGCTTCACTGGTGGGACAAGGTAGCATATGAGGCATTACCATTCCTTATTGTCAGTTAGATTTCCTGCTCAGTTTTGCTATTGACCAACCTTGGAAAGTGTGCATGTCTGGACGTTGGATCAACATGCAGAGCAAAGCCTTGGGCAAGTTTTCTTACTCCACACACCTGATAATAATCCTACAAAAAAAATTGTTCATTTCAATTCCCGACTGTTTGTGGGACACTACTGTGCGCAGTTGGCTGCCGTGCTTTGCCCACAAATGTAGTCAATTCACTTTACAGCATATTCTGTGAAGCACTTTGAGATGTTTAGAAGACATGAAATGCGCTATGTCAAATGCAAGTTATTGTTATTATTTGTGCAAATGACCGCTGTGGTTCCTTTCAAAAACAAACAAACACCTCTAAAGTACTTTGAAGCATTTTGATGCTATAAAACTTTTTTTTCTTTCCACTGACACAGTTACACCTAAACTTTTGAACTTTTTACTTACCAAGGATGTGGACAAATTGTGGACAAATACAGGCAAAATGGATTTAAGACAGCCCCACCCCTCTTGAATCACCTTCATACATCCTCCCGCCATGAAAGGCTCTTTATAAATGGAATTTATTGTTGTGGAATCAGCAGCCTTGATAACTAAAGGGAATATAAAAACTAACTTTACAAAATATTTAAATTACCAAGCAGGATATTATTCAATAAAGCTGCAATTTTATTTGAATCAATAGGTTTATTGTCCCTCTTTATGCTGTAAAGTGAATTGACTACATTTGTGGGCAAAGACAATAAGATTACTCAAACATACTTGAGATGTTTTTCAAACTCTACAGTAAGCAAAATCAAGACTATTTTTTTGCTTGGCTTGTAAACATTTACACCAGAAATGTAACCAAGACATATGAATTTAAAGATATGCAATTGATATGTTTTAGTTCAACTGTCAAAAATAACATGTAACTTTACAGTTTTGTGATACAGCACATCTATGATTCTCAACAGAAAGGTTCCTAATCAGAGGCAGATCAGAGACACAATAGAGGTGAGTGAGGCACACCATTGTAAATCTCATCATCAATTGACAAATCAAAAATAAAACAGAGAATCATGAGAGCAAGGCATTTAGTTAGACAGAATTAGAAGGATGGATGTGGGGAGAGGGAGAGCTATTTTTAAGAATGTTTTATATAAACAGAACACAATATTCAGCATTCAAATCAGTCCTTTGATTGAGGAATAAAACCAGCCAAGTTAAGAGATTTCACAAATAACTAACATTTTTTTTCACAGTGTTGGGTATCCCAGCCAGTTGATGTAGGTTGCCACCAAACACCATTCCAGATAGAGGATGGCCAGGCAACCTCCTTCAAAGCAGCTACCAATGCTGCTCTTCGCCATCCCATCACTCAGATGTCAAAACCTGGTCCAAGGACCACCCACTTTCTGTTAAGTCTCTTCTCATGAAGTGAAACCAAGACTAGAATTTCATACAAAATCGAGTAGAGTGAGAAATATTACACATGTTTTTGTGTCTGTGTGTATTTTAAACAGAACAGTTCTATTATATATAAGTGGTACTTCTCCACCATCTCTTTAGTGTACCTTATCTCTACGTCCACTGCATTGTTTTATGTTCCCTGCCCTATCCACCCCACAATCAAAATGTGGGATTTCAACCAATCTGGCCCTTGCTCACTGGAATTCTATTCCAGAATCACTCCGACTTCTCTCGTCGAAATTCAGACAACAAAATTACATTTGTATAGTGCCTTTCACATCGGGAGTGACTACACTTCTGATCATCTTTCTCCAACTTTTGGTCTCCCAACCCAGATGCCGAGTCATCAATGTATTGCAATATTAGACGTCCCAATGTAAAAGTAGCTATATAAATGCAAATTGTGTTGTATTGTACCGATGACCTGTAAACTCCAAGGATGGTCATGTGGTGAAGGACTATTTGGAATGGTTATGGGGCACTTGTACAGGTTAAAGTAGAATCAACAATGGCTAGAATGAAAAATAATACATTCCTACTTTTATTGGGTGGGCATTGCCATTGTTTTCATAAACATTTCCCAGATCATGTTCTTGTATAGATTTCTCTTATTTTCATGGAGCCAGGTGCCTGTGCCAAATCTACTCAAATTTCACTTTAATAATGAAATTATATTCACTTCTGTGGCAGATCCTGCAACCATCATTATGTCTGTCAGTTTCATCTTTTTAAGACCTTCACTGTAGTCTATCTAGTTCCAGTATCAGTTGACAAAAATGTCAGATTTGGGGGAAGAATACCAAATTAGGGATTTTGAGATTCAGCCTTCAACACCAGACTCGCTGGCTTCAATCCCATCATACAAACGCAAGACGTTAATGTAAGCAAGCAAATGAATGTATAAATATGGGCAGTTGATAAAAAAAATTACAGATCTAGGCACTATACAAATCACATGATATAGCTCAGCAGACTGCGTAGGCCTTCAGAATATACAAATGGATACTGTCAAAGTACCTCACTGTAATGTAACATATGTAAGGATTGCAAGTAGGTATAGCCAACAATGCTAGTTTTAAACATACCTCATTGAACAAAAAATTGTAGCATCAAACAGCAGTAAAATGTTCTCCACTACAATTCCATTTGGCACCCTGCCATGATGAACTGCTATTGTGGCCATCAGTAGTTGCAATGTTAGAAAGTGCAATTCCCAGTTGAAATAATAATCCAAACCTTTATGTATATTAATTGGATCTGGACTAGAAGAAATTGCTCCTCAGAAGCATTTTTTCAGGATCAGGCTTTTAGAGATGTTCCCCTGATTTTGCTAATTTAGCCAAAGGGTTTGATGAACCTTTTCATGCCAAACTTACATTTCAAAGTACTGTTCACTGTAAATTGTCCCCTGAAGAGATGATCTGATATTGGAAACAGATTAGAGTTTTCACTAAATCTAGGAATCCAACATCATGGAGCTATAGTCAAATCTTGTACCACCTCTGGGCTGTTGATGACATCTATATTGTGACTTGGCATGCAAATAGCTTTTCTTATGCTTAGGGTTGCCAGCATGTCTGGATCTCAATAATTTCTGTTCTTTGGTTAATATTGCAGCATGTAATTCATTAAACCAGGCTTGAGCCATTGTTTAGTTACTAAGATGGACAATGATGCTCTGCATCACTAAATATGATCTGTTTGGCTGGAGCCCGGGTGAAGTCTGGATCCTTTAAATGGTAGATGCCACACAGACAGCAAATTCCTGTTTGAGTGTGCTCCAACTGGCCCAGTCTTTCAGATGTACCTTGCATATAGTATTACTTTTAAAGATAATAATCTGTTTAGGATATAGACTACATGACAAAGCAGATGTGCAAATTTGGGTTTTAATATCAGGGGAGTTCTCCAACACTCGTTCAAAAACAGCATTACCTCAGGTCAGAAAACTAATATTCTAGGAAAGAGTAAGCAATTGGGAAATAGGATCAAAGCAAGGCTATGCTTTCATTTTGGTGCCAATATAAATTATTCTTTAGGAAAACAGTATTTAAAAAGTCAGGTCAAATTTATTCAAGGATAGTTGATAGGTAAGCAAGAAACAGATTCAGCAGATGGTTACCTGTAGCCAACAGTAAGAACCAAAGTCTTCTGCAGATTTTTTGACTAGGAGTTTCTGCTAATAGCAAATGGCCTAAGGATTACAGCTCAAATTTGTGAATTAACAATAGGGAGACAAATAATAATCCTAGCATTTGATATAGCACCTTATCTTCAAGATATCTCAAAGCACTTCACAGGATACACTATAAAGTATATTTTTAAGAGTGAAACACAGCAGTTAAAATAAGAGAAGAAAAGAAAATTGTTTCAGATAGTCTAAAACAGCACAACTGTTCTAGTAGTGCCTGTTTCTAGACAAGTAGCTTCCAGTACATCTTGGTCATGGAAATAGTAACTTACAAAGTTAATATTTGATCTCCACAAACTCAGTCATTCGTTGTTCCCATACAGGAAAAGGTTTACAATTTTTGACAACTCAGTGCAGATAAAAGAAACTTGGACTACTTGAAGGTGTTGTATTTTACTGAATGAAGAACATCTACTGGCTAGCAGACCAATAGGCAACATATTGGCATTCATATTTGCAGCTTGATCAGCTCTAAAGCTCCTACTATTTATGAATAAATTAAAACTACGAATGTAATAAAATGAACTACACAATATGAAATTTACTAAAACACCCACTTAACGTGGAATGTTTTGATCTTGGGAGTCTTTTAAGTTCTACAGCCGTTCTTTGAATAGAAAAGAAAATAGAAAATCTATCCATGAAATAGCCTTAAAAAGGCATGGTTTATTAGGGATTTAGTGTGACTGCAACTGCACAGTGGAAAGTAAAGCCAATTCTATACTTCCAAATGTCATTAATCACCAAAATGTAAATCCTTTCCTGCAAAGAAGTACTTTAATGAACATGAACTCTTGGAAATAGTTGGATTCCCATTTTATAAATATTTATACTGGAAACAGTAACATGAAGAATGCAGAAAACGGAGTATGTTCTTCTTACAGAAAATTGTCCCTTTGTTTATAAGTTTATGCCAGTAAGCATATTATAGTAGAATTTGCATACAGAATAAACGCTACTGTCACTGTCACAACAGTTTCTGAAACAGCCCACCTCTGCAAATGTGAACACCATAAAATATCAGAATCATCGCAGCAATAATTGAATATAAACAGGTCTCTAACAGCATGTATTGGTTAAAACAGTTTGTTTTGACATTTCCAGATAAATTGTTTGGCATTCTGGGTTAACATCCCATCCTTAACTCTGCTGGATAAAATGCTGAATTACTCTTCCTGTTGTCTCTACTGCTGAGTGTACGGACTTCCTTTGTTAACCCATCTGTCCATCTGTTAATTGAAAGGATTAACATGGTCCAAAGGAATTAAAAAATATAGCTGATAATTTCTACATTATACAACATACATGATAAAGGATAGCCTCAATTAGCTACATTACATTATTGATATACCACTGATTTATACAAACAGCTAATAATAATAATCATTACATTTGATTTTTTTTCACAACGTCTCAAAATGCTTCACAGAATATACTGTAAAATTAATTAACTGTAGATTTATGGGCTAAATAACACCTGTCAACCTTTTTGTCCCCCAACCAACCCACCCTCCACCTCACCCCCTCCCTAGCCTCTTTTGTCCCACCTCACGATCCTCCTCCTCCTCGATGGTCCTATTGGTTCCCGCTTTCCCCCACCCACCTTGCCCTCTACCCTCCCCGATCCCAGCTCGGGTCTGAAACAATGACTGTCCAGTGCCTTAGGACGTCCTCCTGACGTGAAAGGTGTTATTATACAAATGTAATTTTGTTGTTGTTGTTCTATTAGTATTATGAGTGATAAATGACAACATATTGTATTATTTTAATAAACAAAAAGCTGGGCATGAGCTTCTCTGATTACTGCTTCATGATAGGAACAATTTATCTACATATTGCCTTATAGCAAAATCATAAATTATAAATCTTACACAAGACACCTTTCAACATTAGACATTTAACCACCACCTCGAATTAATATGTTTCAGGTGAATTTTCAATTGAAACCTTAGAGAATTAGGGATAATTCAAATTGTTTTCATTGTCTTGTCTAAGTTGGATAAGATCTGCATCCTATTAGCTGAAGATGACCCAGATATCCAATACAGTTGAGCAATATTACATTCAGTAAAAACAAATAAAACATGATACAACCTCTTTCATATTGGGCAAACTTCTCAAAGTACTTCAGAAGATTACTGTTAAGTGTAAAAAACAACTTTAGATTTGCACAGGAAACAGTGTGTATGAAATATATGATTTCTTTCCTCATTGGTATAGCGCGTTTAACCAGTGAGCTGGGCCAATAGAAAAGTTCAGCCTCACCTTTCCCGCAAATTCGCTACAAACACTCTCACCGGCTATAATTGTAGTTTCTGGTCAATGGCTTCCCTCACGGTTGTTTACATGATGTCATTGTGTGGGGGACGGCTCCAGACATGCATAGGTGAGTGGTGCATCACAAGCGTAACAAATGGGCTTCACTCGGAGGCCCCGCTGTGTGTGTATTTATGTGTCTATGTGTATGATTGTCTGTGTGAATGTCTCTCTATATGCGTTTGTGAGTCTCTCTCTGTTTGTGAGTGTCTGGGTCTCCCTCTCTTCTGTGTGTTTGTGGATGTAGCTGTGTGTGTCTCTCTATTTGTTTGTGAGTGTCTGTATGTGAGTGTGCATCTCTGAGAATGTATGTCTGTGACTCGTGTGTTTCTGAATGTGTTTGTGGATGTCTATGTGTCTCTCTCTCTATCTGGGTCTGTTGGGACATCCTCCCGACGTGAAAGGCACTATACAACTGCAATTTTGTTGTTGTATGCAGTGCCAGACCCTGAGAACTCCTGTTCCCTGGTGCCCCTCACTTACCCCTCCCATGAAAAAAAAAGGCCACTCAGTTTTTGTTAAAAGAGCAATTGATTTTTTTTGCAACAATTTTATGTGTTAATTCCTTGTTTAGTTTTTAATCAATAAGTAAAAAAAAATGTAGGTTGCCAGTAAAATGGACCTCAATAGCACCAATCAACTCCTTTCATTTTCTGAAAAATATGCCCAAAACACCCCCACAACTTTCTGTTAGCCCAGCTAATGAATAAATGAACCATCAGATCCCAGGCATATGCTGTGATAGCCGATCTCAGATGTGTCAATCCTTGGGGTGTTGCATTTAGCCTCAAGTAATAGGAAGGGAAATATCAGCTATATGTACAGAAGGCAGACATTAGATAAGGACAAATTTGGTGATTCTCATATTCCCCACTGACTGACACTCATGTTTCACACGCAAATATTGTTCACTGAGTACAAAATACCCTGAGCCAAAGGACAAACATTATAGCCACAGGAAAAATAGTTGCTTTCAGAAGAAGTGAGGAAAACAAAAGTATCGGAAAATCAATACAACAGAAAATATTGACAAATAGAAGTTTCATCTGGTTCTTCCAGATGAGCCAATAAGTTTCAAAAAGCATCTATTTTTCAGAATCAAATAAAAGAAAGGTTCGGTTGGGATGTCTATAGTGGCTAAGGCCCTGTGCTCATCAACATCGTGCATGATAGCTTTCTGGTTCAGCACGCCTGGCTCACCACAAACTATAGATCTTCTTGTCTTGCTTCTCGTCAGCAACCTAAATATTGTTTACAGTAATATTATTGACCTTCTGGGCACCAGTGACAATAAGATTCAAGTTAATTTAAAAAACAACCCAAACCAGAATACAACATTGTTGACTGGCAAATATTACGAACAGGTTGCTGACCAACACAATGGAGAAGCACAATTCAAGAACAACTTGCATTTATACAGTGCTCCTCAAATGGCGCACAACGTGGAGCAGGAGGAGGGGGAGGTGACGCCGAGCTGGGGGGAAGTGACCAGAGGGAGGCACAGTCAAATAGGAAGGTCTCCAGGCATGACCTGGAGATGGAGACAGAAGGGGTACAGTGGAGAAATAGAGGAAGAGTGTTCCAGAGTTTCAGGGCATAATTCAAGAGTTAATCACTTAAGGATCAGCATAAGAAACATTATGAAAAGCATGTAGGAGAAAATAAAAATAGTGTTTGAAAATGCAGCCGCAGGAAATTTTTAAAATTTGTAGGGAGGGAGCATTAGAATGATTGTATGTCTATTCAGTGTAAGGTTTAGATTAGGGAAGCCAACAGAGAACTGAAAAGCGATATTAACATTAGATACAAAACAGAATGCCAAACAAATCTTCCAATATTACAAGTGTAAGAGAACATTAAGGAAGAAAAACTTGAGAGCTGAGACCCGGCGAACAGAAAAAGAACATTAACTGAAGCCAAAAAACAATGATGTAGAACATAAAAAATGCCATCTAACTTCCAAAACACAGCATATGAGCTCTACTTCCCCATGCACTTGGATTACATCAAACTCTACCTTTGCCTCTACCTTTGATTTCAGGACTACAACTGTTCTCACCGATTTCCTGCCTGACATCAAATCCAGGATAAGTTTTCTACAGCTCAATGTCGACAAAACTGAGGCTCTCCTGCTTGGCTCTCATCAGTATCTTCTTACCTCAAGCTCTGACCACATCAATCTGGATAGATGCTCACTACTTCAACTCACAAACCTGATGTAGAACATCATTTAGTGTCTTGATCAACTCCAATTATCTTTCAAACCTTACATCCAGGTTCTCATGTGCTCTGCTTTCCATCACCTCAGCAACAATGACAACTTACATCACACTTCTCCTCTGGGGATACTGATGTTCCCATCCACACCTTCATTACCTCCAGTCTAACTCAAAGCACTGCTTGCCAGACTGCTTGGCTCCTCGCTGCACAAGCAGCTGACCATCCTCTCACACAGCAGACTTGGCAAGCCCATCGGGCTCTGCAAGGCATCAACAAACACACTGGAAACAGGCAAATGTGAATCCCATGTTCAAAAAATGTGATGGAGTCGTAACTGGCAACAACTGACCCATTATTTTTATCTCAATTGTGGAAAAAATAATAAAACACCTTCAAGTTGTGAAAAGCAATTGTAGGACAGAACACCAGGAAGTATTTCTTTAAACGGGGGATAATTAATCACGGATTGTTGGAACCTCAAACAATTGTTACTATAATGATGGCGTGGGTTAGGATACCAGTGTGATCCAAGAAATAGCTTGTTACTTTAATGGAAAATAATTGGAGGAGCACTATGCTGGAGGAAAGGTCTCCCCCACCCCACCACCACCAATTGGTTAAAGTGCTTTCACCTAAACCTTCTGGGATACTGTAATCCAACTTGTATCTGATGAGCATTTTATAAACAAGCTATTTCAGTAAGAAAACAGTGAAAATTGTATTCAAACCATGAATTCATGCCAACTGCATCAATTCTTCGAAAAAAAATCCTTTGTGGGTGTCTGTGCAAGTTGAGAAAAGCAAAAAAAACCTTAGCACTCTAAACTTTCAACAGCATTCTCTCAGCACATCCCTTGTGAGCCATAGAACTGTCATAGGCAAGTGCCAGAGTGATTGTCACGAATTAAAATAGGAATCAGCTGTCTGCTGAGTCAGCAAGGGATCAGAGTACAATAAACAGAGGCCAGTTCATGGAAGAGAAGGTTGTTTCAATGTCAAAGGGGGTAGGCGAGAAGGCAGCTTATATTAAATCTGAACATACATATACAAGTGTTTAAATCCCTCCACTCCTTGCACCCCCCTACCTCTCAAACAATACAATTATATTTGTATCCCTTTTGCAAGGCGCTGGCCAGAGCTGGGGTCGGGATCAGGGAGAGTGGAGGGAAAGGAAGGGAATTGAGGTGATTGATGGGGCCGTCGAAAAGGAGGATCTTAAGGCGGGATTTGAAGGAGGCTGGAAGGGGGTGAAGCGGAGGGACTGCGGGATGGAATTCCAGAGGTTGCGAAGGTGAGGGAAGGCAGAGCAGATCATGGTTTGGATGTGTGGGAGGAAAGACAGTTGAGGATTGAACAGGACACCCAGGTTCCTGACTGGCTTGGTGAGGTTCAGTGTGCTACCATGGAGGTTGATGCTGCCAGTGTCTGATGTGTGAAGGTGCCGATCAAGATGGTGTCAGACTTGTTGATATACAACTGTAGAAAGTTAACTCTTATCCTGGACTTGATGTTTTGCTGGAATCGAGGGTAGAGGCAGAAAGATAAGAGTTGGGTGTCATCCACATACATGTGGAAGCTGACCCCCGTGTCTGCAGATGACATCACCAAGGGGGAGCATGTAGATATTGAAAAGTAGGGGGCAAAGGACAAAACCTTGGAAGACACCACAAGTAACATTCAGGGGGCTGGAGGAGCAACCATAGTGGTGGGTGTCAAAGTAGAGTTGGTGAGAGATGTAAGAGTCGAACCAGGCAGAGGCAGGTCCATGAAGATTGAGCTGAGAGGAGATGTGGTATAGGAAAAGAGGTGGTATCACCTCCTCTCTCCTCATAGCAGTAACCATTGCCTCTGCTCTACTGGGTCCCTGTACCACTCCACCCTGTAACCCCCACCCCCTCCCCGCCAAGGCCTCCACTCCACCATCGGCGGCGGCTTTCAACCACAATGTCCTGAAACTTTGGAACTACAGGTAAGCCTCGATTTACGGCGCTTCGATTTATGACATTTCGATTGAAGGACCATAATATATTTTTTAACACCTCGATCGATACATGACACTTAGATTCGTTTTACAGACCCCAAAACATTTTTGCGCATGCGCAGTACATATTTGAAAATCGCAGTCGCATTTTCGCTCTTCTTTTTTGTCCATATGTGCAGTCCATAATGTATTCGCGAGTAAATCCAACCATTTGAACTGGCCAATAGCATGTCACCACATCACTGTTTAAAAGCCAGCTGATTTTGAAGTGAGACCACACCACATCAGTATTACAGTCATTTCCTAACATTCCCGAGCGACTTCGAGCGATTTACAGCCTTGGGACGTCCTCCCGACGTGAAAGACGCTCTATAAATGTAAATTGTTGTTGTTGTTGTATAGCAAGTCGGGTAAGAGACAGCAGTAAGTGAAATAAGCAGCGGTAATACCGCTAGCGGCCAGAAACCCCGCAAAGTAATCACTTTAAATACTAAATTGAAGGTGATAAAGCACATCGATTCTGGTGAAAAAAATACAGACGTGGGGAGGGCTTCAGGGCTAGCCAGATCGATGGGGGTTGCTATAAAACAGAATAAGGACAATATACTGGCAAGTTCCAGGTGTGTTACAGCAACAGGTGCAAGCAGATTAGTAAAACATAAGGAGTGATGTGATGGAAAACATGGAAAGAATGCTGAGTGTCTGAATTGAGGATCAGCACCAGTGTAATATACCACTCAATACCCTAGTTATCCAAGAGAAGGCAAAATCATTATTTAGGGAGTTAAATGATCAGGAAGCAGAAGGCTCAACGGCACCATCTTTCAGTGCTAGCAGAGGGTGGTTTCAAGGTTTAAAAGACACTATGGGCTCCACAACATCAAGACGAGTGGGGAAGCTGCAAGTGCTGACACTGTTGCTGCACAAGAATATCCTGCTGAGTTATTTAGTGGGTTTAAGGTCTAAAATTTTTGTAAAAAGAACGCATCACTGGTTATATAATGGGACTGCATGGGAAATCACGTTTTGATTTAGGATGTTTCGATTTAGGATGTTTCGATATATATACAGTTTTTCAGGAACGCAACCCAGTCGTAAATAGAGGTTTACCTGTACCTCCCTCAACCAATTGGCCCCACCCCCTCCTTTTCCATCTTAAGGTCACGCCTGAAGTTGTTGTTGTTGTAGTACAAGTAGACCCCGCTTACCGAACGCCCGATTACCGAAACTTCACTATAACAAGGGTTTCTATTTGTACCATTTCTCAGTTTAACAAAAGCTGCTTTCGCTATAACGAATGTTTTACACACTTTAAATCTCGCAGCAGCTTCTCTCTGATTGCCCTAGCAACGTATACTCAGTCTTTAGCGTGCCTCAGTTAAGCAGTGCAGTGCAGCCCTTCCCATATGGGAGGAGCTTAAGCGGTAGGATGCTTTGTGGCTTCAATAATAGTAAGAAAGATAGTGGGGGGGATAGAGAGATGGGGGGGTAGAGGGGAAGGGGGGTTAGAGATGAGGGGAGGGGGGTTAGACATGAGGGGGAATAGAGAGATGGGGGGGTAGAAAGATAAAGAGGAGGGGGAGGATTGAGAGATAGAGAGGAGGGGGGGGAATAGAGAGGGGGGGGGGATAGAGAGGGAGGGGGAATAAGGAGATAGAGAGGAGTGGGGGGGGGGGGGGGGGGCTAGAGAGAAAGAGAGGGGGGGGATAGAGAGAAAGAGAGGAGGTGGGGGCTAGAGCGGTAGAGGAATGGGGGGGGGGGGGGGGGGGTGATAGAGAGATAGAGGGGGGGAGGGGGGAGGAAGAAAGAAGCGTGTCCCGAGTCAGGAAATGCCTGGGTCCAGGTTGTGATATTTCAGTGCAGTGACTGTGCAGACCTGGCCTGGAGCAGGTAGGAATGGCGTTTTTATTCACATTCCGGATTCCGGAACTCCGGACTTTTAGCTGCTCAACCTGTACACCGAAAATGTTAGCGCTAGGAGCCGCTAGGATCTAAACTGATTTTAGCAGCGAGGCTCGGGTCGGGGTGGCATTTTGGCTGCGCCAAATACAGTAATACAGTTAAACTCTCGCTTAACAAAATTTTTGCTGGTTTTAAAGTCCCGAATCCCTTCGTTAAGCGGGGTCTACCTGTACATGCAGTGTACATGAAAACTATCAAGTCATCTTACAGACTACAACATTTTTAAGAAGGCAAGATAAATTTGAAAAGGATTCATTTAGGCAACCAATATTACCGTACATGCACGATTGATTTTTCTTTGAAAGGATAGCTTTCTCAGTGAGAGAAAAAAATGTTAGTCACAATGATTCATAGAAACTAAAATTAAAAATGTCCTTTAAGGGAATCCAGCAGCGCTACAGGTGATTTGGTCCCTCTCTGTGGATTTTATTATGCTCATTGCCATAAAACATTCAATCTTGCATACCTGCTCTGAACAGGAATAGTACAAATCTGGCATTAAAAAAAATCAGAAACCCATAATTGCAAACATTCTATCCATCAAAGAACAGATCACGAATGTAACAGAAAGACAGTTTAACTCCTTATATTTTAACAGCCCAATTGTTTTAATAATAATACTTACATTTGATATAGTGCCTTATCACGTCTTTTGAGACTTCTATGAGTATTTCTGTTTTGGGACTAAATGTATATATATCTTATTTTAGATGAAGATTTTTTTTTTTTTAGCAATACATTAGTTACGTATCCCCCCGGTTATCTTGGTATGTGTGGAGGTAGCATGAGACCTGGTGCCAGGCAAGGGAGCCAGGTGAGCCTTGACGATGGTGGGGTGGGGGGGGGGCAAGACATTGAGACATTAAAGACCAACAAATACAACCCATCCAATATTGTCAATGTCAAGTCTATATTAATAAACAATTTAATAAAACCACAAAGCTGCTAAGATGCATATTCAGAAAGCCTTAAGATTTGTATGCTTCATGGAAATTCCCAAAGCAGGCTCACAGATTGTAATCTGCAACAAAGTTGAGTAAGCACTTCAAAAAGCCTGGATGCTTCTGCACTGATGGTGAGAAAGAAATGAAATATTATAGGACAGATTTATATACAGTACATATAAATGTTGTTTAAACTGTGATTGTTGGGAGACCCAGGAATAGTTTAGCTGCTTCCTCAATTGGCCAGTTAGTGTATGGCAAATTATGCTAGCAATATCTTTAAGCCACAGAACGTTGGCTTTAACTCACAGATAAAAAAATCAGAAATTGTATCTATGCTTGATTTTGTATCTATGTATCTATGCTTGATTTTGTATCTATGTATCTATGCTTGATTTTTAATTTTACAAAACATCTCCCATACTTCTGCAGGAATTTTACTAAACCAAATGGCTTTTATTTAAATGTAGGCGGAATATTTAAAACCAGGATCCCAAGTTTCACAATCAATACACAGACGCCAGCAATACTGCACGTGTATTGATCGGGCAATAGTATTTAGAGTTCCTGTTCAAC
This sequence comes from Hydrolagus colliei, assembly GCA_035084275.1. Classification (NCBI taxonomy): domain Eukaryota; kingdom Metazoa; phylum Chordata; class Chondrichthyes; order Chimaeriformes; family Chimaeridae; genus Hydrolagus; species Hydrolagus colliei. Next base: position 89,361,108 of record CM068743.1, read on the forward strand.
AGGATAGAAAAGCATCACTGTCTGTTGGCCTCCTATCTCAATATCAGTAGTGACAACTGTAGCTATGCCAGCAAACCCCAGCTTTGCAGACAGTTTATGTAATCTCCTGCTTTCCTGCAAGGGAAAAAGCAAAGGATATTACGGAGGCGAAGATATCTTAGTATTCATGGTGAGAATGAAAAGGTCCTATACTTTTACACTTGCTGTGCATGCTGAGATGATATACCTAGTCCCTACTCTTGTTCTCCAGCACTAGAAAACAGAAAATAATATCAGTACGAGTAAGTGACAAAGCCAGGTAGATTGTGAAAGGGGGGAAGAAATGGGGAGTGACGAGCTAGAGAAAAATAATTTGACCACAGAATTACAGTAATATCACTGGAATATAGGGAACGGCGATATGGGAATTTCCCGATATGGATATATCGGTTGGCTCATATTGATATTTTCAGTTTTTTCGTACTGCACATGCGCGCACGCATCGGAGTGTGCGCGCATTCCCGGTGCGCGCGCATTCCGGGTGCGCGCGCATTCGGGGCCTATCTTCTCAGGAGGTAAATATCTTTCTCTCTCTGTCTCTCACTCTCTCCATCTCTGTGTTTTTCTGTCTGTGTCTCTCTATGTCTCTCTCCCCCTCTCCTCTCTCACATCCCCCCCCCATCTCTATCTATCTGTATATTATCACATCCACCCCCCCGCCGTCCCTCTCTCCCCCCCCCCGTCATCTCTCTCCCCCACGACCACCCCAGCCGTCTCTTCCCCTCGCCCCCACCCCCCCCCCCGCCTCTCTCTCCCTCCCCCACCAGCCATCTCTCTCCCCCCCTCCCCCACAGCCATCTCTCTCCCCCTCTCCCCCACAGCCGTCTCTCTCCCCCTCCCCCAGCCGTCTCTCTCCCCCTCTCCTCCTCCCCCCAGCCATCTCTCTCCCCCTCTCCTCCCTCCCCCCCAGCTGTCTCTCTCCCCCTCTCCCCACCCCAGCCATCTATCTCCCCCTCCCCCCAGCCGTCTCTCTCCCCCTCACCCCCCCCCCAGCAGTCTCTCTCCCACTCACCCCCCCCACCCACAGCCGTCTCTCTCCCCCCACCCCTTGCATACCTGTATATTGTATTCGAGGACTATGAATACAAGATGGCGGCTTTGCACCTCGGTCTGTGCATTGTGTATAGAGATGAGCATTCTGGGTCTTGTAGTTGATTGTGCTCGCATCCCGATTTTTTACCTCGATATATCGTTTTTTCGATATATCGATATTTTTTAAATGTCTATATCGGCATATTGATATGAAAATCATATCGGGTTTTAGCGATATATCGATATATCGCCCGTTCCCTACTGGAATAGTAATCAGATCAAGGATGATCCATGCAAATGGTCAACAGTTTTGAAATACAGCTTTCTGACAGGGATAAGACTTCCAGGTACATTAGAAATTTGGTGATTTCTTTGTTTACTCAGGGGAAATTAAAGGGTATGTTAACCGAGCTAAAGCTCTCCTTCCTTAGTCACATCTATTGTAATCCAGGCCTGTGAAGAGATGTTAAAGGGGAGTGTTAGAATGTTAGAACTATATTTGTAACCTACAATGGATTTGAACCATTTTTGTTTTTTTATAAAAATAAAAAGGGGTCCATTCTTAGATCAAGGAAAAGTTTGAACACCTCCAAATTCAATGAGCACAAAACTTGCCTAGAAGTCATTCAGGCAAGTCCAACTGGTGACTTCCATTTGCCTCAGTTATACAGTATGAGAGTAAAAATATCAAACATCACATTAATAATAATAATCCTTGCATTTGATATTCACGTCTCCTAGATGTATCAAAGTTCTTTAAAGTATATACTGTAAAGTGAATTGACTATATATGTGGCCGAAAAGCGGCAGCCAGTTGCGCACAGCAGTGTCCCACAAACAGTCATGGATTGAAAACGATCGCTCGCTCGTTCGCTCAATCAATCAATCAATCAATCAATCAATCAATCAATCAATCAATCAATCAATCAATCCTTACATTTATATAGCACCTTTCACGTTGAGAAGACGTCCCAAGGTGCTGTACAGTCAGGTAGGGACAAGAGCCTGGGGGGGGGAGGGGTTGGGGCAGGATGAAGAAGAGTAGGAAAATTGACTGCATATTTGTGGGCGAAACATGAAATGATCAATTTATTATTTTTTGAGGATGAATTATTACTAGGCGTGTGGAGTAAGGGAAATTAAACCATTTGGCTTCACCTCAAGAGATAATATATAGGTTCAAGTCCTACATTTGCAATTTTGAACTCACAGTTTAAGCTAATACTCACTGACTATCCAAACCCATGCACAATTCAGGCATCAGGTTTGATCCCATTATCCTTCCTCTCCCACATCCAGTCCTTCACCAGCACCGCTTTCTTCCATCTCCACCACACTCTTCGTCTTTGTCAATACCTCACCCCAAAACTGACGAAACCCTGGTCCATGCCTTTGTCACCTCTCGCTGGATTACTCCAACCTCCTCCTCATCAGTTTCCCCTACTCCACCATTCAAAAATTCAGCTCATCCAAAACTCCACCATCCACATTCTCAACTGCATTAAACTTTGTGCCCCGATTGCCCCAGTCTTTGCCAAGCTCTATTGGCTCCATATCATAGAGGATCGACTTCAAGGTCCTCAATTTTATGTTTAAAACCCTCCACTCTTTGGCACACCACTAACTCTAACATCCTCCCTCCTCACAGCAGTACCTGCTGCCTCCACTCTCCTGTGTCTGGCCTCCTCTTTGTGCCAGGAATCCTTCACTTCACCATCGGTGCCAGTGCTTTTGGCCCCCTAAACTTTGGAACTCCCTCAACCCCCTCACCTCACACCCTCCTTTCCCAACCAGGTCGTAACTGAAAACCTTTCTCTTCAACCTCGCTTACGGTCATCTTCCCCCTCCCCCTGGCGTGACCTCGTGCACCACCACTGTGAAGCACTCTTACACACTGACAAGCCCGGAGGGTGCTATATAAATGCAAGTTGTTGTTGCTCTCCATTTCAGTGCCGGTGGAGGCACAAGCTCCCCTCCCCCCGTTCACATGGAAGTTAAAGATCCCATGGCTCAATTTGAAAAGTAGTCTCTCGTGGTATCCCAGCTAAAACCTATATAGGATTGGTCATTCACTCATAGCTGTTTGGTTGACTTTGTTGTGCCTTGGGACATCCTCCTGATCTGAAAGGGGCTCTATAAATGTAATTTTGTTGTTGAGCCCGAATCAGTTATTACTTTCACCTGTAAAGCAGGTACCACACTTCACAGTAAATCCTAAAGACATTCCTACATGAAAAAAGTAGATCAAATGTAAGGATTGATATAACATATGGTCACCATTTCTTCTATTTTTGATATTGTTCCATCAAAAACACATTATTCACTATTGCTTGCAGGCCATTCCAATATAATCTTCATGTCTAATGAAATATTTCTCAGAACAAAACTTTTTTGTTGAGAACACGTGTATACTTTGACACAATTGATTGTTTAATTATTTCACTACTTTGAAAAAAACTAGTTAAACAGCAAATCATCTATTAAAAGAACCACTTGGGTAAAATTTACAATGTATATGGAGGTGTGCCAGATCACTGGTAGCTACCAGAGTCAGAAGGTTGTGGGTTCAAGCCCCACATTGAGTCGTTGAATTCAGTCTAGGTTGACACTGAATGCAACTTGGAGGCTGTGCTAGAGTGCTGGACAGTACAGGTAGGTGTTAAAGATCCTATGGCACTATTTGAAAATAGAATGGAGCTTCTCCTGGTGTCCCATATACAATCGGTTATTCACTGCATGGCTGCGCCTTGTGACGTCCTCCTGACGTGAATGTCACTATACAAGTGTAAGATCCGAATGGACCATTAAAAAAAAAGCACCCATTACCTCAAATAGTTGGTGCAATACAATTATCATTGGGTACCGTAAATTTGGGGTTGGGCTCAATGCTCGAGCGCTCGTGATTACTATTTTCGTAAGTGATGACCGCAAAGGCACTTGCTCTGTCAATTAATGAACAGGGGTTGGTTCCTGCACTTTTACACTAACTTTATTACAAGTGGCTGCTAGCATGTACAATTTAAGTGATTAATGTTTGTTATCTCACGGTTGTGTTTGTTGATATTTATCGTGTCATTTAAGAATTAATGCCAAGGGTTGTGCACTTCATCGAAGTTGCAATAAAATTCTGTTGAGCTAACTTAATAGTGCTTTGAATGTGAAATAATCCTCAAATCAAATGGAGATCACTCAGATTTTGCAAGTGTAACAGTTTCAATCTCTTGTCAATGGTTGCTTACAATGATACTTTCCTTACTCCACATGCCTAATAATAATCCCTCCAAAAAATCCCCATAATAAAAAAAATTGGTCCTTTCAATCCACGACTGTTTGTAAGACACTGCTGTGTGTAATTGGCTACCGCGATTCGCCCACAAATATATACAGTCAATTCACTTTACAGTATACTCTGTGAAGCGCTTTTGGACGAAGATAAAATGTGAAAAGCGCTATATCAAATGCAAGGATTATTATTATTATTAATACTCATACAGCTAATAGAGTGCAACCAGTTATAAATGTGTTTCACTATAGTGTTAATTCACTTACAATATAGTTGATTTTGAATCATATAATGAGGCTTCACTGTATTAGTAAAATCTTACTAAATGATTAGTAAGATCATTAAAACTGAATTTACTTGGTACCAATTTAAGTTTCCCCAGCTACCTGGCAATAAAATTCTGCTTATTTAATAAAAATGTTCAGATATGTCAGTTTTTTTAATATAAAAACAAGTAAAATGTATCTTTATGTAATAAAACTGAGGATTATGGGGAGATTGTAACAAAAACAGAGATAGCATAGGGCTGAAAAATTGTGTCCCTAAGCTATATTTCTAGGTAAAAGGTGGCATGTAACATCATAAATTGATTTTTTACTTGCATTTCAAATAAAAGCACAGAACTATTTCTGATCGATTTCAGGTCCATGAACATATTATGTCTGACCACAAATTGGCTTGTATATTCTACGGTTCATACTAAAACATCAATCAAATTTGTAAAAAAAAGAGTATTTGTTACATTTCCCCTCTCTTGAAAATGTTTATTGTTGCAATACCAGCATCCTCTGAAATGCAGAGGCACAATCCCTTGTGACTGTGACTCTGGTACCTCACCCTTGTAATTGTGCTTCCTGTGGGAGCATCAGCAGGCATTTCAAGCAGTATGGGACATGGCAGCTGATACTTGCAGTTGCTTGCTCTGCAAGCTTGATCTGAGCATTTCCAACATGAGTTTGTGTCCAATTGATCAGAAGCAGAAATCTTGGTTTCCTCCTCAACTTTGGAAAACTGAATCCAATTTCATGATTGTGCAACAGTATTTATGTGCTTGAATTATTACAATTCTACGTGTGCTTACCTACAAAATATACTATCGCTATGCTTTACAGTACATTCTGTGAAGTGCTTTGAGGAGGTATCCTCTTGACGTGAAAGCTATACAAATGTAATTTGTTGTTGTTAAAATCAAATGCAACAAAAGCTGAACAGGTTTTAAAAATGATGTGAAATATTATGTGAGGTGAGGAAAGACAGTTGAGGATCAAACAAGATACTGTACCTAGCTAGGTTCACAATATGTGAACAATGCTAAATCCAGGTCAATTTACCTCCAAATGAAATACATATTTTTTAAATACGTTCTAAATGATTCCACTGAAAGTCCTTTATCACATTTTGCATTGCTCATACTGAGTTTGGTTCTGAGGAACAGTGCACACTTTACATTAACAGTTTCACTGCACGAGAAAGTCCCATAAATTGAGCTAAAATCATAAACACAAAATAACTAGCTTATGAAGCAAACCCACACCCACAAAATGGTTTTCATTCCTTTTCTATGCAGTATAATCTTTAAATTCTACAGAAGAGAAGCCACTGAACTAATGATCAAGTTAATCTTTTTTTTCTCATTTAGATTTTCTTACATTAAGCCACGCATTCTGAAAAAATGCCAAATTAATAGTTTACTTTGATAACAACAACAAAATTACATTTAGAGTGCCTTTCACGTTGGGAGGACATCCCTTGGATAAACCTGGACTTGACTTGTATGCGGATGACACCCAACTCTATCTTTCTAACTCTATCCTCGATTCCAGGAACACTGCTGTCCTGACATCAGACCTCAAGTCCTGGATGAGAGCTAATTTTCTACAGTTGAATGTCAACAAGACAGAGGCCCTCTAGATTGGCTCGCGCCAGCGCCTTCACACATCAGGCACTGGCAGCATCAACTTCCATGGTTGCACCTTACAAAGCCAGTCAGGAACCTAGCTAGGTATCTTGTTTGATCCTCAACTGTCTTTCCTCACCCCACATCCAAGCTATGACCCACTCTGCCTTCATTCACAACACTGCCCACCACTACCTCAGCCCTCAAGCCTCTGAAACTCATTCATGCCTTCATCAAATCCAGGCACCACTACGCTAATGCCCTGCTTGTCGACCTTCCTATCTCCTCCCTCCGTAGGCTGCAGATCATCCAGAACTCTGCGGCCCGTGTCAACTACTGTTCCAAGCTCCGTGACCCCCATCTCCCCCATTCTCACCCAACACCATTAGCTTCCCATCACCCAGAGAATTCAATTCAAGATCCTCTTCCTCACCTTCAAAACCCTCCATTGGCCTTAACCCACCCTATCTCTGCGACCTCCCAACCCCCTTCCAACCTCCTCTTCTCAGCGGACTCCGGCTTCCTCCCATGTCCCCCAACCCACCTGCCCCACCATCGTTTGGGTGAGCCTTCAGCCACTCTGCCCCTAACCTATGGAATTGCACCCCACTGCCTCACCCCCTCCCAAGCCTCCTTCAAGTCCTGCCTCAAGACCTTTCTCTTCAACAGTCCCATCGGTCAGCCCAAATCCCTTCCTTACCCTCTACTATTCCGACCCTATCTTAGGTCTGAAACATTGACTGTCCAGCACCTTGGGCGTCCTCCCAATGTGAAAAGCACTCTATATATAAAATATATGTGTAATTTTGTAGTTGTTGTTGACACTGTAAGAATCATATCAGAAATTTAAAGCCATTAACTTGCCTTTTATTTTAGGTCTATTGGCTATCTTATCCTAATTGTAGACCTGTTCCTAAAGACAAGCACTTTAGGACATTCAGATGCTTGAGCATTTTTTAAAAAATTGCCCCCACCTCCCCCACTTATTTCTTCAAGCCGAAAACACTGTAATACGTCCAATGCAACTCTTTAGTATTTCTATTTATAGAGTTAACGGGTCATTTATTAAACATGGTAGAAGTGTGTGAAAAGGACACTAACTCTCAACATGCTTGATTTATGGAGCAGCATAACAGAAGTGTTGATCATTCATTCCTTTGACACAAAATCAGGAAAACAAATTACGAAATCAAACAGAATATTTCAAAGGTTTAATAATGTGCAATTTTTAGTATAAAACATGAAATATTCTATATTATATTGCTGAATCTAAAATGGATTCCAGTTTAAGGGTGACATTCACAAAATTCCAGATTTCCTTTTTTCATATTTATGGAGTCACTTTTGTTGGGTGCAATTAGAGCTGGGTTTTATCTAAAGATAGTGCCCAAACTCTCGAAACTGCCCCATTAAAGTCTACAGAGTGCAAGTTACATTTAAATACTACCAAATGAAAAGCATAAAATATTTGCTGCTGATAAAAGTAAATTTATTCCACATGCAAGAGGCATCCAATATCACATGAGCATCACATCTATAAGTATGCTGCGTACATCAAACTCAATATAATAAATAACATACTCAACTTTCCTTTGGTGAACATTTGTCACCTTAGATTACAAATTTTAAATTTAATGTGTCATTAGGTTTAAAATTCCTTGGAGGTCAAATTAGTAAGTGAAATGTGAGTCATAATGATGTCAGATGTCAGCACATACCATCAGTGACTGGAACTGGAATCAGAAGCGGATTTTTATACAGAGCTTGACTCTAATAAAGAAGATCAAGGGAGGATTCTTTCTGCTGCATCTGTGATTAGAATGCAGGGATTCCGTATACAACAATACAATGCTGAGGTATCATACTGTGCTTGTTTCTTCTGTTTTTAATAAATATACATCTATATATAATATATAAAGAGGTGAAATAGATAAAGATTTAAGTTAACTGTTACTGAAATAACCTTAAGCTATTTTGTGCAATTGGCAAGTATTTTATTCGCCAGACTAAAGCATGTAGAGTATATTAATTTGCCGAGTCATAGAGCAGTAAAAGTTGCATGGGTTCTAAATCACTGTGCATTTACATATTAAACAGATTGAAAAATGCACCATTGCTTTTTGTAAATTTATCAAATAAGAATAATAAGTTTAATATAGCACCTTTCACATTGTCGAGTCATCTAAAGGGTTTCACAGGATACACTATAAAGTGGATTGACTGCGTATTTTATATCCTTTAATGTCAATTAAGAGACTAGAAAAACTTGTTATGTTCTTGTTATCAAAATGCCATAAATTACTTTTATTCAGCCAATCTGAATCTGTTAAGCAGATAGAATAAACATTTTTGTTATATATATTAAAGAAATGTATATATTAATAAAGAGATTATTGTGCAAAAATCAGTCCTATGTGTTATACAACAGCAAATCAACATTAACCCCAGTTCAAGTAGAAATTACAAGAGGTAATTTTTTTTGGCTACAAACCGAATATTGCATAGTTAGAGCATGCTTTTGCTTACCAGAATGTTTACTTCTTATTGCTCTGGGATAGGCTTTTCTTTTGCTTCAGCATACCCCCATCCCCCCGCTTTAGCTGCAGTGCGATTCTAGAAATACTGCACCATAAACGGTTTTACTTCCAGACTGTTGAGTGGTGTCTATATTGATCACTTACTTGACTTCCTTCTGCAGGTTTTTTTTCTTAAGTATAATGGACATATCTGGCTGGCCTGGCTATCATGACTCTGGATGTTTTACATACAATCTGAAAGAACTCGCACAGAATTTGCTTTGGTTTCTTTCTACACCAGTCACTGCTAAACAGCAGATAACTGGACCATCATAAGTTTGACCTTCAGCACAGATTTAAATTGTTTTTCGTCTCTGCTATGGACTATTGCACATACAGTATTTCAAGAAGAGTCTGATTTTTAATTTATAACTTTTGAAAATAGACACCTGATACAAGATTACTATAATTATCTCCAGGCTTCAAAAGTAAAAGACTCATTACAATCTAGACGATTTATTTATGAACACCGAGAAGCAGCATGTTCCTCTTTAAAGATTTTCACAGCAATTGTTGAACAAGCAACTGTGAATCTTATAACAGCAACAGTGCGCTGAAGAACTCCAATTATTCCACTCCACTTCTTTCTGAATTTTTTTAAAAAAAACTTGTGCAACAAACAAATTGTATCTTCCAGAATACACGCAACAGTACTTCTGGACCAGACAATATTTATAATTCAGTGTTTTTTTATTACTTCACAATTATGAAAATATCATGTTGCACAATCGAGTCTCTTGGTAGCAATTTTTCCCACTTTCTCCCTCCTGACACTTTCCCTTGTTTCTAGTATAAATATCCTCTGCAGTGCTTCTAAGTATAGTGCGGATTGCATCAGACTGTACCATGTGCAGCACAGGAACAGTGAAAAGCCAGGAAATATTAGTAGAAACATGAGAGACTGCTTTATTCGGCTCAACTAAAAATAGCAGCTAAATGGCACAGCCTAGTCGGGTTCTTCAGGATGAGCAATCAAAAGGCAGAGCACATGATGGAACTCACTATGCTCCTGGATCGACAATCGACAGCTGAAAAGCTATTTTTTGCTATGGTTGACTAAATATGGTCAGGGAGGGAGCAAGACTGGAGAGCCTGGTTGCCTGGTAGTGCATGTTTCAAATGCTTAGCTGACTATAAAGCTACAGCAGTTTGGAGTTTCCTTCTGAGTGTAAAATTTACCCAGCAGCTTCGTTCGTGTGGGAGCCCTGACCTCAGTAACAGATCTGACCTCTGGAGAAGCATAGTAGTCTCTAACAGATGTGCCTACAGTTCAGTCCATACGTAAAGCCAGAAGTGAGAAGTGACGCACTGCAGCGTCGAAGCAGAAGATCCAGCTTTCCGACTAAAGTATCGAACCCTTCTCAACATCTTTCTCTCTTGCTCTATCTCTGCTTCTCAGCCCCTGCTAAGCACCTGAACAACCTCCCTGCAGTGTTCAACTTCTGGCAGGGCAAGCTCAAGGTATTTGTTTCCCAGTAATGCAGGCAGAGCTGTACAGTATTTTTTTCTTGAAAAAGGAAAGCTATTAGGTTTGTACAAATTACCCTATTATAAACTTTTTCTTCCAGGTAAAATCATGTTGTAATGCTACTTCAGGATCTGATGTTGTACCCCTTTCCCAGTTAAAGATGAGGTGATTCAACTGATGAGGTGATTCAGCTTAGGTTGAATGATTCCAACAGAGGTGTCCCTCTTGGTTGTTTCTTTGTTTTAACGACAAAATATTGCATGCTACTAAAGCATTCAACATGATTATACAGAGAGGCCTTTAATGTTTTTTTTTAAAAAGCAATCAACTGCATGCATGTCTCCCTCTTAAATGTCCTTTCCGTTTTATTGCAGACGAGCATAAAATCTGTATAGTTGTAAATTCAATTATGAAGTGAGATTTATGCTCAGTGAGAGATATTAAACAATCTGAAAATCATGAACAAAAGTCAACAGTAATTGCAATCTGCAATGAAAAAAATTACTTTTCTTCTTGAATGAGTAAGCGTAAGGGAGGGAAATAACATCATAGCTTTCTCCTTGTGTTTAGGTTCTGAGCAACAACCATACATCAGTAGTTAATTTTTAAAAAAAAGTCTATATGCATGAAATTACTGAAATGGCCAAGAAGGGCAGCCCATTTTGAAGGTGCAGATTGCCTGCAATATTTTTTTTGAGGCTGCAGTATTGTAGCCGTCCTGTCATTGTCATGCTGCAGCTCAGAATTGTTCAGCTTCTGAACTTTTTTCCTAAAAATAATCATATGCTACAGAAATTTTGTTTCACTGCTTATGCCTCTTTTAAATAGTCTGTGAAATTTCCTGAATGTGATGCAATTGTCCAGAAGAACAAAGACATTTATGGAAATGCACTGCTGAAAAAGCATTGCACTATACTCCTAGCATTCCCCGAGCAAGTTAATGGTTGATGGATCTCAAGTATCCCTGAACCACATATTTGAACATCAACCTCAATTTACATTTTTATGCTCTTCAGATGATTATTTGAAAAATGTACATTTTGTGCCTCCAAGGCAGTATTTACTTGTGGAATCTGAGAGAGAAAGTAAAATTCATTAGTGACAAGCTGTTCATTTCACATTTATATGCAAATCAGTATTGATCTATTGAGCCTGCAATGCACTGGTGACCTCCCCCACCACCACCAAAAATAAAGCAGGTGAGCGGAGAGAGAAAGTACTATTACAGAAATGCTGAATGAGCATTGGATTTCCACGCGACATCCAGCCTGCTTGCAGCCTAAATCCTATACATATGATAGCTGTTCAATGTGATCATCATTTAAAATTTTGCCAGCACTGAATCCCTGGGATGTTTTTGAAACACAGCATCAAGGCTATGGGAAACAAAAATACAGAGGACTAATTTCTTGCTCGTATTGATGTCTACAAGATCACACAAGTTACTGTTACCCCGAAGGATGTCATAGCCCAAACAGATTGTAAAAAGGGCACAAGCAATTGTGCTACTGAATTGCTCTTTGCAAACAAATATGATGACAATGGACTACACAGGAGGAAAACAAAATGTTCACGATAAAAGACAAATGGATTGAAAAATACTCCAGTGTGCACAAACCCAGACCACGTCACAGATGGAACTTTCCAAATGTGTTCAGTTAAATGGAACAACTGATTTGTACCAAAATGCACTCAAAGTCTGGCTGGATACGTATGACTACAGAAAAATTAACTACAACTCCTGACCTTTTATTCTGGGTTGGTGAAAATCTATCTGCTGCATCCGGATATTTTTCAGGTAAACTGTAAAGCTACTTTGGGCACATTATTTTGTCATAGCAGTAATAGCTAGTACAGTAAGTGCATATGTAATAATTGTGCCAGATTATGTTTTTCCATTCCTCGCAATAACAATAAAGAACATAACCTTATTTTGCTTCAGCAGGTGACCCTTATAACAACTGGCACTGTTTTAAAACACCCATATTTCAAGACAGATGGAACTGCAACTTTCTTTCCTGCCTGGAACACATACTTCTTTATATACCCATATGAACTTAACAGCTATGGAATGTAAAGAAGTATGTATTTTTGGTGGGTATCGAACAACTAAGAAGAGCACAAGGTTATATAATGTGGACCAAAACATACTACTGTACTGCACAACCAAATAGAAAACACAAATTATAGCACTGCTGTTGCAGAAGCAAATCTACTCCACATACTTTTTCAGCTTATACAAGTAAATTGTTTCAAGAAATAACTACTAACCACTGCTTACATTAAAGGAATAACCTTCTTTATCCCACCCAGTGCCCCATTTATAATCGATAAGATTATTATTTATGGAAGCTATCTGTTTAATAACCAACAATTTTAAACCTCCAAATTCTAACTGTAGTTAAAATTACAATTAAAAGTGTCTTAATTAATAACACAATTTCTAAATAACTTACGTTTTAAATAAAACATACAGATTACAAACAGCACTACCTCAGAGGTTTGATTCTGCAATGACTGAACATAAATGTAATTCCAGGGTCAAAATCCTCACAGAACAATTAGCACAATATGAAACAGGGAAGAGTGGAGCTTGAACGAACAGTCTCCATTAGTTCTATTCTCATCACATTTGACAGACAAGATTCAAACTACACTGAATATTCATAACAGCTGACAATTCTGAACATGCAAGTACCTGCTGGGTAATTTGACTGATGCCTTAACCATCAGATCATTTCGTTGTTGGGAAGGGCAAACAAAGCAGAAACAGAAGCCACTTAGAACTTGGTTATCTTTGCTAGTTATTGTTAGATCCCCATCTCTTCTTTTTCATTCTGAATAATAAAGATCAGAGTGTATTTCCACAAAGCATCTAGTATTCTTCTAGAGCTTGTAGGTAATTGAAATACTATGAAATGCATCTAGCTTTTTAAGGAGACAGCAGTTTAGTATTTAAAAACAATCACTGCCCTAGGCTTTAACATTAATTGAAATCAATTTGAAATGACATGAAGTTCTTAAAATGCAAGTCAATCACAGCAGTTCTGCAGGACAACACATTCAGTTGACTCAACAGGTTGGAATGTTTTGAAAATGCATGCAATATTGGTTACATGAAATGTTGGAACAATAACACTGAGATTTGTTCACAGCTTATTAATTTGTTGAAAAGCACTCATCCAAAGATTCAAAACGCATAGCTTTTGATTTTGTTTTCAAGAATGCTATGGATTGAATACTCCAAAACAGTAAAGTTCTTTGCAAAGCCATTATTCTGGGGTATATTCAGGAGTTCTGGAACCTTTACTGTTATCATAATAATAATACTTGCATTTGATGTCTTTTCATGTCTTTTAGACGCCCCAAAGCACTTCACAGAATATACTGTAAAGTGAATTGACGGTATATATGTGGGTGTAACATGGCAACTAATTAAATTATTAATATTTAATTAATTAATTCATTTATATTTAATTAAGAATGAACTCTTGTGTTAATTAAAACAAAAAACATCAATTTAGTTCATTGAAATTGTAGCCAAGTGTTAAGATATTCACCAAATTTACAAGCACTATCCTTTAATAATTTGGTAAATGGATCCAAATATAATTCTTATTTTCTATGTTTTCATTACATGCTAAATTTTAAGTTACAATTACCTAATTATCTAATTAAGGCAATAGATACATCACGAAAGGCGCATTTCTTTACAGTAAAATGGTTTCTACATCAACTTATTCCTCATTTTGTGGTAGAAAATACAATTTTATTTTCTGGACAAAAATGCATTTCCCAGTTTATACAGCTACAGGCAATCATTATGGCCTGCAAAGCAATTAACAGGAAGTTAAGATTTATATTTCCTGCTTCCAATTGCTTTTGCCAGGGGTTGAGAAAAGAACTGTGCATGCACGTTACTCAGTACTTCAATACATCGCTTAACACCTATAATCTTTTCACATTAAATAATTGTAATAATCGTAAATGGCTGCCTCTTGAAAGTTCTTGGGACAGTCCATTGGATAAGCCAATTAGTTTGAAGACACCATATATGCTAGGCCCACTCAATTTGCACAAGATACATTTGTGCTGCAGTGCTGCAATTTGATGTAATGTTAAAAGCACTTCAAGATTGGGTGCAGCACAAACTACTGTGCTCTGCAAAGTATAAAAGATTACAAGTGTTAAGCAGCATACTGAATACAGATTTATACTGTGTATTACATAAATTTGCACAAGGGTAAAAAAAACAAAAAAAACAATTTATAAATTCTAATTAACAACTCCAAAATGCATCATAAAGAATCCTTGAGACGGAGCCCCCCAAATAGTCAGTTTGTTTTACCAAAAATCAAGCAGCTGTACCAAATGGATAGAAAGTATATTGTTTGTTCATGATACTACTCGTATTGAAGTATTTAACGCTGTTCTCTAACAAACATACACTAATACTTGCTGAATGTTTCAAACTGATTGAAACTCAATTAACTAGAAGTGCAAATTCAGGTCCTTCTCCCCCCACCTCCCCACCACACCAATCGCTATTTGACTGACAATACAGACCCTTCTGGGCCATGTTTACCAGCCAGATGATTTTGATTGTTCACCACTTCACAAATGAGAAACAAAAGGCGAGAGCATCTATTGTGTATAACTGTTCCTTTCTCTTAACTGACACATTTGAATCAAATTTTAAACTACCAAATTGGCCAACTAAATACTGTTCAGCAAAATGCTGAAATCGAAACCACGTTCCTTAAAAACAGTTGCCATACAAATGATTGCTTTATACTTATAATATTGACTTGCAAAGCAAAACTCTGTAATCACACATAAGGCCTGCAATGCAGAAAGCTATTGTTAAACAAGATTTCCATGACTGGCTTGCTTCTCCTAAACATTTAGTACATAAACACATGTGTTTAGTCAAAAAAGCTGAGTAGATAAAGCAATATTATTTCACCACTTAGGTACACTGGAACAATTAACTGTGGGAATTTAAGAACAGTTAAATAAAATATGCTAAACAATGGAGGAAAATACTTTAGCCCAATATAAAGGTTCTGAAATTCCTGCAAATGTTTTTTTTCGGGAAACGTAACAGAACATATGCAAAACAATTATAAGGATAGCGTACACTTATAAGGATAGCGTATACTTAAATTATAAACATTTCCCAGACTTTATTGTCTTGATGAGAAATAAAATTAAAAATTTGCTGAAAATGCTGAATTGCTTCATGACAATAAAATTTGTCCAACTTATGAATGCAATCAATTTACAAATATTGTGCTTCCAATCGGAATCTTAAATCAAATCAGGTGTGAGCCTAGTTCAGTTGCTAGCACTCTTGCCTCAGTCAAAAGCTTGTGGGATCAAGAGCCACAGCGCGACTTAGATTTTCTGAAGTTAACTGTTAAGACTATAGAAGTTTGAATTATGCCCCCCAAAAAATCATAAAGATTAAAAGAGGAAAAGCAACATTTTACTCCATTTACAAACATTTCAGAAACTGCAAGTTACAAATACATTTGTACTATTTGTATCATAGGGAATGATTTTGAGGAATGCAAGTGCTCAAAGTGTTAAAACTAAGGTTCTAAACTCAAAATCTTAAAATATAGCTATAAAGTATCATTTTAAAAAATACAAAAAGTTTCAGAAATTGTATATGGAATATCATTGATTTGTGAATGACAGTAGATGTTTTATTTATGGGCCAAATGCTTCTTTGATAGACTTGCAACAATGAAATTCAATTTCCCAGTACGTAAAATGTGACACCCATCAATCTGACCAGCTGTTCATTCAACTGATAAAACAGAAGGTTGAGCATTTGCTGACACCATTGTAACTCCAAAATTTCAGATGTCTGACTGACATGGTGAACAGATGTTGACATTATGAAGTATTACACTGCACGTTCCAACACTTATTCATGCCCAGATATGGCAATTGCAATGAAAGCATACTGCTCTCCAACCAGGCACCAAAAGAAGTCTAAGCTGTAAAAGAAAACTACCACAACAGATATAAATAGCATCAATTTACAGCTGACACAGTCGCCACAGTCCCAGCTAAAAAGTACCTTAATCAACTGGAACCAACAGCAAGGTAGCAGGCACTGGATTAAAACATTTTATGTTTCATAAAGCTATGATTATCAACAGAATGAGCATATTCTACATCAGTGGGACATTGTGATACATGAATTGATTGATTAAAATTATTTCAACATGACCGCGCCAGTCAAATGAACACAACACACAAAGAGCCAGCAAGGACACGACTGTTTAAACACTGCAGCACATATGGAACATTCAACTTTTGATTACACACAAGGTTATAGACTCATCTCAATTATACTTGTGCGATATTTGACAAGATATTTAGAACTAACTTTGAGAAGAGTTTTATATTACTGATTACAATACTAATAATCCTTGCATTTGATCCAGTGTGTTATCACATCTTCAAGAGGTCTCAAAGTACTTTACAGAGTATACTGACTCTGTTTTGTGGGCGAAATCTTTAGAGGAAAAAAATAATAGATCCACAGCAATGCCCAACTGTAAGCACCCCAAAATGAAATATCCTTTGATATTCAGATTGTTAAATGTTTTTAAACCAAATGTGCATTTTGAATTTTCTATTATAGATCATGTAAGTACTTAGAAAAAAATGTAGAAGGCAAAATATGCAGCAACCCAAAGACATTTTTTGTTCACCCACACCTTCAATTGACTTCTTAGCAGTCCAATGCTTTGCTGAAGCTGGTAAAATGGAACCAAATCAATTCTTCAATGGATTTGGTCCCCTTCAACCAGCTGTAGCTATGCATTGACCACAACCAGAATCAGTATTCATAACCACTGATACTTTATATATTTACAACTCTGGAAATATGGGATAACAATTGTATTAGACCACTTAGAATAGTTTTGAATTTTCTATTTGATTGCTTTTTTAAATGCTACTATCATCTATGTGCTGCCAATACTGAAAGAACTGTATACTGTATCAAACACAATATTAAATTGCAACTGTAGCTATTGTAACTAAAAATATTGAGGCAAGATGCATTACTGGAATGTTGTATAAATAATCTTGTGTACCTCATTAAAGAAATATGGTCTAAACCTGACATTTATATTATAAGTCTTAAAACCAACTCACTATAAACTACATATCACCAAAGTGCATAATTTATGAATCCTAACTGTGCTTCTAAAGGGCCAGAATCTGAAACAATGTCATCTCCCTCGACAATACACAGAATGATTGAAAGATAAAAAAGCATAAAGAATACGATCACAAATATATCTGACTGCATTCACAAATAAATACTCGATCATTATTGGAATAGGGTTCCTTCCCCTTGCCCGCCCCCCCGCAAGCAGAGGGATCTTAAACACTTTTCCACAACTGACCGTGGAAGCTATAATTAAAATAATTTAAAAAGAGGTCAAATAAGTCTATGAAACAACATACAGTAAAATGATATAGGGAAAATGCAGAGAATTGTGAATTAAGAGTAAATGGCTCCAGGGGAGGGACTAGAACTAACATAGATTAAATGAGCCGAACAACAATAAAATTACATTTATAAAGCGCTTATAAAGACATCCTAACAGCCTTATCCATGCAAGCATTTCTGATTCTGCAAATCAGAACCATCTATTTTATCCAATAACCTCACATTTTGGTTTGTAGCAAATTGTTTGCTGTGGTTCCAGCTCAAGGGCTTCTATTTAAACAAAATTATAACATTTGGACCTGGTCTAAATGTCTATAAACGAACCCCAAGATAGCAAAACTTTTCATTGTGCTAGTACATACAAGATTTTCATTAAAAACATGCAATGTAGATGAGTAAATTGAGCAACCAAAGTAATAAATATCCTAACTTGGGTGTTGTTGATGAATATAACAAGATATTCAAAGAAAATATGCAACATCAATAATAGATTTTAAAAATGATATAGCCTCAATGAAATGCTGACACAGATCAGAAATCTAATCAATAGTTTTCTAATCAAACTAAATTTAATAAGTTACATTTTTCTGTAATAACCACTTTTTTTTAGATGACACAAGGTTTCGTTAATAAGCGTTCCTCAAACTCAAAAAATACATATACCTCCATTTATATTTTTTTACATCGGAATAAAATCAAATTGTATCAGATAATTGTATCAAAAACTTGTAATATTTCCTTCTAAAATAATACATAGCACTTAAAAGTATTGAAGGTCATAAAGCATTTTCTTATTTTAAACTAATGGGTAATACAAGCAATAAAAGGCTATAGCAATTTAGGTAGCAACACAAAATGTATTCCCATACATCTGTTAGTGGTTCTGCAGCGATACCCTTGAACATGCTTTTATCACCTTCATAAATGTACTCTCAGACATCTGCAATGCAGTTACAGCTACTGAGTGACAAGAGTTCAACAGTTACTGAGAAACTGAATAAAGCTTTAAATCTTGAAAGCTTACTTTTTAGCGCCTTGGGACGTCCTCCCGACGTGAAAGGCGCTATATAAATGTAAATTGTTGTTGTTGTTGTTGTTCAAGATTTAATAATGGTTTAACAAAATGTCAATTTATGTTTTTAATAATTGTGCAGAAGTTAAATAAATCTTTCCATTATATTTACACAAATTCCAGATTTCTTTAATTTTGAAAGCAATACGATTTGAGTATCTCAATAGCGTTCATAATGATTGTACCAATATGAAATTGGCAGAATGGGAAAAAATAGGGAAGGAAAAAAGGAACATCACAGGAGCCCGGATGGTGTAAAGGAGAGCTGCTGCTCGAATTGTTTGGACCCAAACCGTGCTGAGTTTGTTGGTCAGCACCAGGGCTGTGTGGGGAGGGGCAAAAGAGGCTCAATTGGTCCCAGCCTTTGAGAGGGGAAAACCAGCCAGAGTTCCTATATCAGGTCCCTCCACACCACCCTCTACTGGCTGTAGCATGTGGCAGCCAGATGAAGAGCTGAGCCTTGCTCTCTATAGCCCTCTATAGTTAACTATCAACAACAACAAAATTGCCCCATAACAGTCAAGTACAGTAGAATCCCAACCCATCAAGAGCAGAGAAGTATATAGAATTGGGGATGACAATTCCACATTAAATTTATACAAAAAAACATTTTTCAGAGAGAAAGAACTTCAATCCATACATTCCACACATACAAACGCACTAAAAATAGGGAATTATTTGCTTGCAATGTAAGTGAAATCAAATACTACATCTAGGGAAATCAACAACAACAACAACAACAAATTACATTTATAGAGCGCCTTTCACGTCGGGAGGACGTCCCAAGGCGCTGCTGCACAGGAGGCGTGTGACCCGAGCTGGGAGGGGAGTGTTTGGGAAGGGGTGAAACACGAAGGGGAGGTAAACGAGTTCGGGGTGGAACAAAAGGCACGATCGAAGAGGAAAGTCTTCAAACCGGCCTTGAAAGAGGAAAGGGAAGAGACGAAACGGAGGGATTGAGGGATGGCATTCCATAAGGTGGGAGCGGAGAAACTGAAGGCCCGGCCTCCGATGGTGGGGTGGTTCGGGCGGGGGGCTTGGAGCAGGCCAAGTCCTGTTGAACGGAGGGTCCGGGTGGGCATGTAGGGGGAGAGTAGATCGGTTAAGTAGGATGGGGCAAGGCCGTGTAAGGCCTTGTAGGTGAGGACGAGGATCTTGAACTCGATCCTCTGGAGGATGGGGAGCCAGTGGAGATGGGCGAGGGTGGGGGTTATGTGGTCGCGGAGGCGGGTGCGGGATAGTACACGGGCTGCAGAGTTTTGGATGGCCTGTAGCCTGTGAATGGAGGAACTGGGGAGGCCAACGAGGAGAGAATTTCCGTAGTCCAGCCGTGAGGTGATGTATGCATGCACGAGTGTTTCGGCAGCGCGGGGGGTAAGATAGTTGCGGAGCCTGGCAATGTTGCGCAGGTGGAAATAAGCGGTGCCGGTCAAGGCGTGGATGTGGGGGAGGAAGGAAAGTTTTTGATCGAACATGATGCCGAGGTTCCTGATTGGCTTTGTGAGGTGGAGAGTGCAGCCTTGGATGTTGAGGCTGGCAGCGCCCGATTTGCGGAGGCGCTGGCTTGAGCCAATCAGGAGGGCCTCGGTCTTACTCACGTTCAATTGCAAAAAGTTGTCCCTCATCCACGACTCGATGTCGGACAGACATGCTGTCAGAACATCGATCGTCTGGGGGTTGAGGGATGAGGCAGAAAGGTACAACTGGGTGTCGTCCGCATACATGTGGAAATTTACCCCATGGCAATTTACCCCATGTAAATCAAACATTAACATATGTGTCATTACACTCAATTTTGATCTGCTGAGAATAATAATTATTATAATAATCCTTGCATTTGATATAGCACTTTTCATGTCTTCTAGATGTCTCAAAGCGCTTCACAGAATAAACTGTAAAGTGAATTGCATGTATATTTGTGAGCGAAACATGCACAGCCACAAACAGTCGAAGATTGAATTGACCAATTTATTATTTTTTTGAGGGATTATTATTAGGCATGTGGAAGTAGGAAACTTGCCCAAGGTTTCGCCCCACTTGAAATCGAACCCAGGTCTCTCGCTTGTACGGCGAGTGCTCTAACCACTGAGCTACAGGTCCCAGAATAAATGATAGCAAATAGCAAAACACATTCAGATTTCACAGTGCCTTGGCACGTCCTCCCGACGACGTAAAAGGCACTCTATAAATGCAATTTTGTTGTTGTGGTTCACAAGTGATTAGGATCCATAACCCACATGTGACTAAATTCAAAATCACTTAATCCCAGAATTAAGAAAAAACATTTAAAAAGTTTTCCTGTGCTCATCAACGTGAAAGATGAGAACCGGGAAATAAAGCACATTTCTGGGGAGGGCGCCCAGTGGACTATCAAGAACTCTCAGAGTAAACCTCCACCTAATCTTGACTCAGAAATTTCAGATAAGCATACACTAACAACAACAAAATTAAACATACCAGTTACATTTTGCATACCAGCCATCCTGTAGCACTTCTAAATTAAATTATCTACCTAAACTGTGAATTCATATCTATGACAAAATGCGCTGAGACTGCCCATATTGTTAATGTTGATGAAAGTGAATTTTATGCCACAAACTTGTCTGGATTCAATTCCCTAGGCGAGAGGCAACACTGAACTTCCCTCCTTCTCTCCCCACATTGGCAAGTTTGAAGTATGCATCTATACAGAGATATTAAATACTTAAAACAGTTATGGTGCTTTATGTCACAGGGAAATTAACGGAAATTCTAAACAAAATGCAGCAATGTAAAGAAAGTACAATTATTACTGGCAGGAAACTATCAATTTAAATTTCATTAAAAATGATTCCTCACTCATAGTACAAGTCAATGTAAAAAAAAGTCAGCTTATACAAGTGATGCATAATTAATTACTATGCCAACAACCAGATTCCACGACATACAGTGCAGCTGGCTATAGGTGCACAGGGAATTACAGCTTTGATGTAAAATGTCACATATGGCACATTGATTTTGGAACTATCCAGTAAACCCATCATGAAGATGGAACTTTGTTGGATTGATACCACTTCCCTGACACACACAGGGAATATAACAATAGTATTGAATATTTGGAATGTCAAATTTACAGCAGCATAAAATATTCTGGTCATTTTTCATCATCTGCCGTGTTTCACCCGCAAAATATACAGACAATTCACTTTACAGTATATTCTATGAAGCACTTTGTGACGTGATATAGCTCTATATCAAATGCAAGGATTATTATTAATATAACAAGGTATTACTATATGTTCCAATATCATGCAAATATATAAACCACATTGTCCAGTCAAATTGATACCCAAACAGTCTGCTTTGCTGCAAATCCAAAAGAGCAACAGAGCAAGCGGTGTAACACCATTAACAACTTGCGCTAACAACATCATAGAACTAAGGATTAAACTTGCAAATTGTTCAAGTATTCACAATAAGCCTCTTCAAAATTATTGACTCTCAAGTATATCTACAAATTGTGCACCTATATATAGGTTACCAATAATGACATCCTGAAAATATCTTAGAATGATATTTAAAGTTATGGAAAAGAGGGGTTATGGCGATAAAACACTTCAGCTATTTTACTTAATAAGGAATTTTTAAGTGTACCCGTCACTTGGCAGATCTACTTGTCAGCACCATTTCTAGATTTCAATATAAATTTTGCACAGTATCAATTAGATTAATCAATTCTGCAATTAGTGTCTGCTAACTAATTTAGCACAGCATCCGACCATCGATTTACTATTGTGCAACTAATTTATACAAAAAGCTGCCTCTCACACGCAACCTAAAAGGTACATTCCACTTTTAGTCAATTCCAATATTTCTGACACGAACATGACTTAAATTGATAGCCTTTAGGTGGGAATAATTCTTATTCCATGCCTGGTCCTGGCTAATAAAGTAGGAGTGGCCAATATTAAGTTGAAGCACCAAAATATTACAGCATTTGTCCCATATTTGAAACATTTATGTTCACTTCCAACAATAATTGTGATGATGCAAACATCAGGATTGCCAAAAAGCTTTAGAAGCTTCATTCAGGCTTTGCTGCCTCGGGTTTTTATTTTTAACCCTGATTGAATCAACCACATTTGGCACCCAACCTAATTATTCTATTCAAGTGAAAGAACATAATTTATATTATATAAATAAATAAATGAATAAATATCCTACTTTTGTTTTAACTATGTCTATCATGTATAATACATCTTTAATTATGTAAAGGACATTTAAATTACATTAATTTATCTTTGATACACAAGAGTGCAACAGAATGTTATCCTATACAACTTTTCAAACTCTAGACTTTTTATTGACGGAATATTAAAAGGTTGACTTCTTTGAACTTGTCCAGTTTAACACGGCTAGAAATCTCTATATGCCTGCAAAAATTAGGCTGACTGGAGAATTAATAAATACAGTGAGGGAACAAAGCAAGATACAATAGATACCTTTAAAGTCAATGTTTGGCACAGTAAAAACCCGCAGTACCTGGCCAATGCCGGTTAAAGCGCCTGCTGGATATTCGGGCAGCCCGCGGCCGAAAACCCACCACAAAAAAATTCAAGTTCTTTTAAAACACACCATACACACCAGACTAAATAATAGCAAAATATTGTATTGGTACTTACTGTTAAAACTTGCACTTCTCACCTTTACTGGTTGAGGTTTATAGTCCAGCGATTCTTCTTAAAATGGACTCCACTAGCGGCAAACCAAAATATTGTACCTGCGTGACAATGTGGGTTATTGGCTAAGGTTATCGGCTTGCTGCTAGTAAGGCTTTAAAGTCACACTGCCGTTTTTTTCACCCGCTTGGCATCCTCCATTTTAAAAAGAATTGCTGGACTATAAACCTCAACCGTAGCAACATGGCTTCAAGCGCAGCATCTACCAGTAAAGGTGAGAAGCACAAGAGAGTAGTTTTAACAACAATATTCTATTATCTGTTATTATTTATGCATTTACAAATGCTCCACTGCTATTGTTCCGGATAAATTCCAGATTATCGAATGGGGACTTTATTTTAGCATGCTAGTTATACGGAAGTGCCGGTTCATAAACAGGCTTCTACTGTATTTGGTTTACTGTTTATACTTGGATAATTACCAAAAGTAAACCAACAATTAAAAAAAAAGTCAATCCTTCTACTGGGGTCCGGCGATATATCTATATATCTATATATCGCTAAAACCCGATATAATTCTCATATCGATACGCCGATAAAGGCATTTCAAAAATATCGATATATCGAAAAAGTCGATATATCCAGGGAAAAAATCGGAATGCGCGCACACTGAACTACAAGACCCAGAATGCTCATCCCTATACACAATGCACAGACCGAGGTGCAAAGCCGCCATATTGTATTCATAGTACTCAAATACAATATACAGGTATGCAAGGGGTGGGGAGAGAGACGGTGGGGGGGGGGGGAGGGGGGGGTGGGAGAGAGGGACGGCGGCAGGGGGGGGGGGGAGGAGAGAGGGACGGCGGCTGGGGGGAGGAGGTAGGGGGAGAGACGGGGTGGATGTGATAATATACAGACAGATAGAGATGGGGGGGATGTGAGAGAGGAGAGAGACTCAGAGACCCAGACAGAAAAACATAGATGGAGAGAGTGAGTGTGAGAGACACAGAGAAAGATATTTACCTCCTGAGGAGATAGGCCCCGAATGTGCGCGCACCTCGAATGCACGCGCACCTCGAATGCGCGCACCGCGCGCGCATTCGCAGTACGAAAACCCCGAAAATATCGATATTTCGGTATATCTCGATATGAGCCCATCGATATATCTAAATCGGAACATTTCCATATCGACGGACCCTACCTTCTACTACACAATTTCAATGAATCATTGGTATTATAAATGCTTCCTCTACACCTTGGGACATCCTCCCAACGAGAAAAGTCCTCTCTTAATGTAATTTGGTTGTTGTTGTTTCTTTAACATTTTGCAAACCCAGAGTGTTAAGTTAAATTAAAATTGGATTTATCAAAATGGATAAGAGATTTAAAAATTGAAACGAAGCAAAACATTTACTTCACTCCACAGATGCTGCAAAAATGTGATGCAATCCATTACTTAAAGCAACACTCAATTACTTAAATATATTAACAATTTACCATAATAAAACCCTGGCCAACAATCAACAATGACCTGGATTACTACACTTGTCTGATGTCCCCTTGGATATTGCTCAATCCCAAGGAGAATTTATGTATCTCCTTCAGGCACTGTAACCTACACATCACACAGTGAAATAGATTTCCTGGTGGATAATCTTAAGGTGCAGCAACCAGAAAATGTGCACCCAATGACTTGTATAAAACCAAATTCAGATTCACATCAGCACATTTGTTTGCTCATTAAGAATGGTTTTTCACATTCTTTTCATGAACCTGGAAACAAGTAAATTACGGAAACTCTCTCGTCAGCCTCCCCAGTTCCTCCATTCACAGGCTGCAGGTCATCCAAAACTCTGCAGCCCGTGTACTATCCCGCACCTGCCTCCGCGACCACATAACCCCCACCCTCGCCCATCTCCACTGGCTCCCCATCCTCCAGAGGATCGAGTTCAAGATCCTTGTCCTCACCTTCAAGGCCTTACACGGCCTTGCCCCGCCCTATTTAACTGATTTACTTTCCCCCTATAAGCCCACCCGGACCCTCCGTTCAGCAGGTCTTGGCCTGCTCCAAGCCCCCCGCCCAAACTGCCCCACCATCAGAGGCCGGGCTTTCAGCTTCTCCGCTCCCACCCTGTGGAATTCCATCCCCCAATCCCTCCGCCTTGTTTCTTCCCTTTCCTCTTTCAAGGCTGGTTTGAAGACTTTCCTCTTCGACCATGCCTTTTGTTCCCCCCCGAACTTTTCGACCTCCCCTACGTGTTTCACCCCTTCCCGAACACTCCCCTCCCAGCTCGGGTCACACGCCTCCTGTGCAGCGCCTTGGGACGTCCTCCTGACGTGAAAGGCGCTTTATAAGTTTAAGTTGTTGTTGTTGTTAAATCTTTGCAAAAAAGAAACCTGTTACTTATAATACAGAAATAGCACTAACACGACTTAGTGCTAGAGTTAATAAAATTAGCAGCATTGATTAGAAATAGCGTAGTGACATCTCTTCCGACCAAGAAGCCAGATATTTTTAGAGTATAAAACAATAAAATGAGATAGAAAAAACAATTCAACTGGGAAATCATTTTCCTGATTTTACAAAAATTGGAAAACCTAATACTTTTTTTAAAAAAAACTTAAACTGGAAACCAGCAAGCCTGCATAATAAGTAAAAACAAACAATTAAATGTGCTTAACAAATAAGTTGTCATAAAGATGCCTAATGTTGGATGCGTCAATTGTACACAAGACATATATAAAAATCCCAGTATCTGGTGTTATTATAGAACAATCGAAAATTCTATCACTCTGCAGTGCATCCAACAAAAGTTTTTACATGACCAATAAGACAATACAGCACTAACAATGGCAGTGGGAGACGTTATGTAGAGTAACAATAAACTGCAAAAAAAAATTAACTATTTCCAAAGTTTATAACAATCCTACGATGTTATCACGAAAGCAAACAATTATCCAGTTTTGTAAAACAATCCTTTTGACACGAGTGCAATATATCAAACAGGTATCTCCATGTAAAAAATGTCAAGTACCTATGGTTTACTTTTAATTGGATTTTCCATCAACACCACAGGGTTCACATTAGCAACAGAAATCCCACAGAGCAGTGAGAGCTACACATACATTGTTATTACCATGACAAGAACTTCAGCCAATTTCAGGTGCTGCTGCAATCAGTCCAAGAATTATCATGATAGACTAAAATGGAATTCAATCACAAAAACCATAATCCTTAAAAGATTTTCAAAAAAAACCTACATAAAAGTCTCAATATGTTGGGAGTTTCAAGCTATGATTTCTAAACAGAACATGAAACCTATTCACGATCATGTGTTGAAACAAATAGCCATACCTGGGGTTTCCTCTCAGTGCAGCGTGATGAAGAGCATTGAAACCATTGTTGTTGGTGATCGTCACATCAGCACCAGATTCTAATAGCACAGAGAGCATATCATCCCGCTTTTTGCTTATTGCATCATGAAGGGGAGTATCACCTTCCGAATCCTGCAAGCATTGCAAGAAACAGAACAGTTTAAGGTGTTTACAGTGTCAAGCATGTGATCTGATGAAAATGTTACACAGTTCGGAAATGTCAAAATTTTGTTCAAACTGGAAGATTAAAGCCATCTCAAAGAACACCTGCATTCAACTGCACTAAAGGTACCGTAAATACCCGCGTATAAGGCGCACTCGCGTATAAGGCGCACCCCTCACTTTTGACCTTTTCTTGGTGAAAAAAAACAGAAGCATTTTCGATGATATTGCCGGCAGAAGGGAGGGAGGCAGGAGAGACAGGTAGGTAGGGAGGGAGAGAGGGAGGCAGGCAGGCAGGGAAGGAGAGAGAAAGGGAGAGAGGGAGGGAGAGAGGGAGAGAGGGAGGGAGAGAGGGAGGCAGGCAGGGAGGGAGGGAGGCAGGCAGCCAGGCAGCGAGACAGGGAGACAGGCAGGGAGACAGGCAGGCAGGCAGGCAGACATGGAGGGAGAGAGAGGGGGAGAGAGGCAGGCAGGCAGCCAGGGAGGGAGGGAAAGAGGCAGGCAGGCAGCCAGGGAGGGAGGGAAAGAGGCAGGCAGGTAGCCAGGGAGGGAGGGAGGGAGAGAGAGAGAGAGGGAGGGAGGCAGGCAGGTAGGCAGGGAGGGAGGGAAGCCAGCAGGTAGGCAGGGAAGGAGAGAGAGAGAGGGGGAGGCAGGCAGGGAGAGAGGGAGGCAGGCAGGGAGGGAGGGAGGCAGGAGAGGGAGGGAGGGAGGCAGGCAGACTGGGTGAGGCAGAAGGCAGGCAGCAGGCACAGCACTGAAGTCCGCTGCTGTTGCTGCTGCCCGGGCGGCCGAGGCCCCGTCACCCGCTCCTCCCAACCCCTGCCGGACACTGACCAAACCCCGGCTGTCAGCGCACCGGCCGCCCCTCCTGTTTACTGTATTTCCGAGGCTCAAAATTTGTTGTACCTGCGTATAGGGCGCACCCCCAACTTTCGAGATCTTCCGACGTGCAAAAAGGTGCGCCTTATACGCGGAGATTTACGGTACTCAGAAAGTTAAATTAGTATGCACAACTATCTAACAAAAATATGATGAATGGCTTTTTCTTCACTACTGCATAATCTGTATTTCTCATGGCTCATTTAGTTTCCTGAAATTCATGCTCAGAGTTTTGGAGCAAAACTAAATGGACCATTTAAATTAGATAAATTAACTTTTACCTTTATCTTGATAATGGACTAGACAAGCACAATCCATTATGACTGCATGAAAATACAGGGCTGTAAACCATGAGTTGGGAGGCGTTGTGCAAAAAAAAAGGTTCTGTAGCAATCTAGCGAAAGCAAAACAGCAGTGAACCTCAGATAAGTGTTTTGCCTTGGAAAAATATGAAAGCGTTTGATTCTTAGTGAACCTCAAAATGTTCGGCCACAGAGGTTCTTAATTCTATACATTCTTAATATGATGCAACTTCAGTGGTGAAGATGTTTTGTAATTTTTAAAAACTGTGTTCAAAAGTATCCCATTACTCAAAGAAAATATTGAATAAAGGAGCACCTTTAGAATGCGAAACATGCTCGGGTTGCAGCATTACTTTCTATATTATTAAATTGTACATAGTACAATAAAAATTCAAAAATTAATGCACTCCTGCTTTGTTTGAAAAACATTATGTTTTATTGCAACCCAACTGGGATATTTGTAAATAATAGAATTAACATGTGTTAATGTATTCTTCCTTAAAGCAATAATATTCCAAGAATTATTAATTCTATTGTTGAAATGTCATGATAACCCATTATTAGTGCTGAGGAACAACCCATTTCAATTACTTTGTTCGGGTTTTTTTTTCAAATCTCAATAATTAAAACTTACACCTTGGTTCTTCTTGGCAATACTTGTCTCTGGATCGAAGAAGGGCATGGGCTTAAGTTCAAACTTCTGTGGGGAAAGAAAACCACCTCCAGGTCTTTCTCACAAAGCAGATTCAGGCCACCTACCACAGGTGGAAACCTATCGCAGGGGGAAACCTATCATAGGTGGAAATCTGGGAGCACTACAGATAAGCAATCAGAATGCTGGAGCAAAGTTAATAAAGGGTAATTATGCCCTATTTTGTAACCCAATTCTACTTCTCTCTTGAAATGTTGGTAACAGTATAGTATAAAACAGGATTTAGGGAGCACCAATTCAATACAGGTTATTTTGCAAACAATTTCAAAATGACTTTAAACATTTTAATAATTAAATTGAAAGATTCCTGGGCAGTCTGTTTGGTAAGGGTGAGCAGCTCTGCAACTCACTCCAGTAATCTAAATAGAGGGATAATTAAACTCATATCTGCTATAGATCTATCCATCAGGAATTGTGGCTGGATTAGAAAGAGAACAAATAGGGATTTGGCTTGGATCCCACATGTTTATCTGTCTATTTAAACATTAACTGTGCCATATTGCTTCAGGTTTAGTTGAAAGCACTACTTAATGTTTACAAAGAGTATAAAAGCCTGGAATAATACGAGGTGATCAGGTCGCTTTTATTTCCTCCCCATGCAAAGATAAGTCAACCAAGATATTTAGAACCATTCTATCCTCTCTTATCCCTCAAATATTTCTTAAAATGTGATACTCCCTTCCTTTCATTCTTCTCTGAATGTAACACATCACCTTGACTTTATGTTGTATCTCTAACTAAATGGCAAAACTGGAGGCATGTTAACCTTTTGATTATCAATATGCTTTTCTCCAGTTTCAATTTACATACTTTTGTTAAATAGATCAACAGTAATGATCAGAAGCACTTGGAGCAGTACATGAAATGCAACATTGATCAATTGTTAGCGTTCAAAGAAATTGGAAACTATAATCTTATTCATAGTGCTAAATAGGGAACGGCGATATGGGAATTTTCCGGATATGGATATATCGGTTGGCTCATACCGAGATATACCGAAATATCGATATTTTCAGTTTTTTCGTAATGCGCATGTGCGCGTGCATTCCGGGTACGCGCACATGCGCGTACCCGGAATGCACTTATTAAACTTACGAATTTGGAGGTTTTTACAGATCGGTAAAAAATGCTTTTTTACCGATTTTTTACCGAGTGTGCTGAAATCGTTATTGGTAAGTAGCTATTCAATATTCTGTTACTATTTAGTATATTATTAATATGGTATGTTTTAAAATAAGTACATTTTTTGTGTTGGGTTTTCAGCAATTTGCCGCCCGATTATCCGGCACAGTCAATTACTCAACCCCCCCCAGAGAGTGCCGGATAAACAGGCTGCTACTGTAATTAGAGTGTGAAAAAACAAAAATTAAAGACTGCTCCACATTCAGGAATCTATTAGTGAACTCACAATTGAGTTTCCTGATCAAGTAAAACCACAACCATAATGTCATATCGATCATGGCATCAAGAATACAGATAGATCAAAGCAACATCAGTTAGTGCCCGATTGATGACTCAGAATTTGAACTATTTATTTTAGTAAACCTAAAATAGCCAACATCCAAGTGGTTATGTCACCACCAACATCATCACTTTCTGTTTTGGACATTCACAGTCGTGCACTGCATTCAGGATCAAGTTTAATCATAGGTCTTATTATCATCATCTTTAGGATGGGGAGACGAAAGGAATGACATTCTCTTTCAATTCAAACTTTTGTGTCCCAGAATTAATTTCTTACCTGGAGACTGGGATGGCACCCAAGATCCAGCAAAGTCTTAACAACTTGCAAATGTCCCTTATTCACTGCAATGTGCAATGGAGTCTGTCTGCGTTTGTTTCGAGCATTCAGATCGGCTCCTCCTCTGTGTAAAACATCAATAACAGACCCTTCATCGCCAAATGATGCGTGGTGAACAGCTCTGTCGCCATCTTTATCCTTGAAAAGAGATCATAAAATGCTCAATAAAGATTGTGAAACCCATTAAAAACTTGCATTTCAATTTCTTTCCTATACCTGCAATGCAACCAAGCAGAAATGTAACTTTTATATTTATGAGATTCTAATTTTAAGCACTCTGAGATACCGTCCAGCGTGGAGGGCACTATATAAATCAAAGTTGTTGTTGTTGTAATTTCAAGTTGACATTATCAGTCACCGTTCCTGAGAAGTTAATCCAAAGTCCTGTCAGGAAATTAAAGATGTTAAAGTGTACAACTCAAAAAGGGGAGTTTCTCCCGATGTCTGTGCCAACCATCCTCCAAATAAAATTAGTCCGTCACTTTGATATTATTTGTAGAACAGCGTTTGCTGTGTTTGTCAACAGAAACTTTATGATGCGCATTGAGATGTACAAGTGATAGAATATTAAATGCAACATTTATCAGAAATTAACTGTAGATTTATTTTATTGGGGAATCTTTGCTTAAATTACACATATGTATAATTTATTATGTATACTCAGCCCCAATATTTATTCATTTTGAGGGGCTTAGCCCACAACTTCTATCAAGCTAAATTATCCACTAGAGCCAGACAGAAACCTATCGCATAAAACTCTGCTCCTTCTCTTTCCTCCCGCCCAAGTTATGCCACAGTCTCTGTGCAGAGAACTCATATCACTCTAATGTAATTAAATTATGCATTTTTCTTTAAGCACGTGACTTATAATGACCTCACCAATGCAATTACAAAATAAATTGCAGACCAGATGAGTTAGCAATTTGAATTTGACAACCTACTTTGATAAAGAATCCTGAACATCAGTAGCAGATGTCATTGACAACAGCAGATTCTATTTCATATATTGTAGAAGGAGGGAGATGCAATCAAGATAATAAATAAATAAACGCATGTTTTGAAAGTTTTAGAATTTTGTCAAATTCCATTTTTAGGTTTGAGGTACTTCATAATGTATTTATAGTTAGGCATATTACTCAAAGTTACTGTAAATTATTCCTGAAATGAAATTCCTCTCCACAATCCATGGTTAATGACCCAAAGGCAGTAAATCTCAAAAGATAGCGATAATGCCTATCCCCTCAGATCTCATCAGTTCTTTTCTACTAGCAGGGGAAAGATTATAGCATGCTTGCACATGATAAAAGAAACCTTTTGTTTCTTTGGGGATTTGACCAGCTGTTAAACTATTCCTACATGCAATTATATTAGGCTCTGTATAAATTGTCAAAACCAGTACTGATCATTTTTTAAAGAAATATATCTAAAGATTTATAGCAATGTTAATTATACAGGCAAAAGAAGGAAATAAAAGTGAAGCTGCAATTCATCTTGAATCCAGACCAAAGTTCAAAGGAGATTATATATGTATTACCTATCAACTGGAACTCATTGCAAATAAAATATTTCAGTTGTTTTTATTGATTAAGCCATCCTCTCACTGCCACCAAAAAGTATTACGTCCATAAATCTGAAAACTAAAAGTGAATACCTCAAACATACTGTAAAAAATTCAGATGTATTAGACATTTTTACATTTAATTACATATATATTCCTGATAGTTGAATAGTGTCAGTGCAAACCTCAAATGGTTTTAAGTATCAAGGTAAGGTGAATAACTCTCTCAGAACATACAAATATAAAAACATCACACATCAATAAAATCTCCTATGAACAATTAAATGTTGTTGTTGTTATATGCAAATGATGTATAAAGGGACACACAGAACATCTAATTTTGTAATTTATCAATTAAAAGAACTTGTAATGTAGCAGCAACCATTGCACAACTGAGGGTTCCTGTAATAATGATAATAATCTTTGCCTTTGATATAATGCTTTTCAGGTCTTCTAGATGTCCCAAAGCTCTTCACAGAATATACTCTAAAGTTAATTGATGGTATAGTTGTGTGTGAAACTGGCAGCCAATTGCACACAGCAGTGTCCCACAAACAGTTGTGGATTGAAACGATTTAGTATTGTTTTATTTTTTAAGGAATTATTATTAAGCATGTGGAGTAAGGAAACTAGTCTTCTAAACAGTGATACACAGTTATAATACAAATGTGGGGTGGATGCTTAAAATCCCCATTGCAATGTTGGTAGCAATCTGGCAGCAGCTTGGGACTTCCTCCCGATATGAGAGGCACTCTGTAAATATAATTTTGTCGTTGATGTTGGTGGTGGTGACCCAACAGTCTGAATTTTTTTAAATATAGTCAGCTAGTATTTTGAAGCAAGATGCTTGTGCTTAGTTCTTTTTTGATAAATCTATTTGGCAGTCTGCACTCCAATAAGTGAACCCAAGTTACAATTATAAAAGGGTTATAACGAGGGTTCTACCTTATTGACATAAAAAATTCCAGTTACAAAACAACAACTCGCAATAAAATAGGGCCCTCCACGCCAGGTGGCTTCTCAGAGTGCTACACAGTAGTGTGATCAAGTTTAAAAGTCCTGTTGAATGAAGCATTTCAAAGTTCTAAATAGAAGATTGATAAAACTCATATTAAGTATACTCAAAAATGAGCCATTCAGCCCAACCAGAACCTCTACTTCACGAGTGGTTACACGCCACAAGTGGAGATTTAATCAAATTTTACAACTAAAATTATCCTACTTTTTATCAACTCTAATTTATAAAGATGTGCAGAAATCAAAATTAGTTTAAGCTACAATGCTTCTCTGAGCCATATATTGCCAATTCAAGCTGGACCCTCAATCAACAACACCATTTCAAAGCTTTTGGAAAAATATCACAAGGTGTTAAAGGCTACTTTGTATTTTTAATGATCTCTTCTCGGAATGTGGAAGTGATCTGCCATTGGTTAGTAAATTCAAATTAGTTTAGAACAGAAACATTTTTCTTAAGAGATTGATTTTGAGAAATATGTCCAGAGGAAAACAAAAAGGGCAGTAAAGTCTTCAGCTATACATTTATATATGATTAAAAACAGAAAGCATTCAAAACGCTCCATTCTCTGCTGCTGACCTAGAGGAATTCAATGAAAACTGCAAAATGCTAGGAAGAGAAATTGGCTGCTATCCATAATAGCAATCTCAAGATTTGATCCCAGAGAAACCTGAAAGCTTTTCTAACTAGTCATCTAGACAGTCATGCTAAAATAGCATTATACTTTGCATTACAATTCTCAAGATTTGGAAGATTAATTTGAAAAAGAAAATATGGGATGTGGTTTACATCAAAGGTAAGAATGTGTAGTAGTAAATTGCAAAGGACAACGTTTTGAAATTTGAAGACATTTACAATGAATTCTGTCTTTCTCCACCTGAACAGGATTCCTTACATTCAACAAATCATTTATATTAAAGTACTTTACAATATCACAAACCACATTAAAAAGGAAGACTTCACACTTTAAAACAAAAATGCTTCTGATTCTATTCAATTGCATTCTGTTAAAAAACCGACAAATCATTAAATACTAAAGACCAATACAACACTATAACTTTACTTGAAATAATAATAATCCATGCATTTGCTATAGAGCTTTTCATGTCTTCTAGATGTCTGAAAGCACTTCACAGAATATAAAGTTAATTGACCTGTATAAAATTCAAAACGCGGACAAAATGCAGCAGCCGATTGCGCACAGCAGTGGATGTCCCACAAACAGTCATGGATTGAAGTGACCAATTTTTTATTGTTTGTTTTGAGGGATTACGAGGCATCTGGAGTAAGGAAACTTGCCCAAGGTTTCACGCTGACCTTCTTGGATTTGAACACAGGTCTCATGCTTGTAAGGCGAGAGCTCTAACCATTGAGCTACAGTACTACACAAACATCAAAAGTTATAGTACAATTAAGTCTTGTAATATTGAATTATTAATGTATAATTTTTATATGACTGCCTTAGGAGAACAAATAATTATAACTCCATGACAATTTATTCCATTATGGCAATGTGGGGTAATACTGCTTAATCTGAATTTCTGCACTCAATCCATGTTGCTTGAGCAATACCTAAGTGTTTGTCACAAACATTAAGCTTAGCAGTTGTCAATAATGTGTTGTGAAGGGCTGATCGTTGAAAGGCAAGTTGTGTTTGTTGCAAGTTGTGGAATCAATAATTAGGAGTTTTAAATTGAAGTGTGTTTCAAAAATATAATATAAAGAGATATGAAGCAAACTATGAATGACTTTATACTTGATGGAAGCAATGACCATTTCTGTACCAGTACGGCACTTTCTCAATTAGGCACATCTCTATGGAAAGATCGAAAGTGAAGAATCATCTGCTACCAGGAATGTGCTGTTCTTCACTGTAAAGTACAGTGAAGAACTTTGAGGCAATTTGATGCATCAAGGATTTCAGCATCATTTGAAAGCAACAACTTGCTTTGACACAGCGCGGAGTCACAATAGCGGAGTCGGCTGAGCCAGGTGAGAAAGTGACCGTAAGCGCGGTTGAAGAGATAGGTCTTCAGGCGTGACCTGAAGATAGGAAAGGAAGACGCAAGGTGAACTGATTGAGGGAAAGATTTCCAAGGTTTCGGGGAGTAGTGGTTGAAAGGCCGTCCGGCGATGGTGGAGCGGAGGATTCGGGGGACAAGGAGGAGGCCAGACCCAACAGAAAGTAGGCAGGGGGTACTTCTGTGAAGAGAGAAGAGGTCGAGAGGTAGGAGGGTGCAGAGGAGTGGAGGGATTTAAACACAAGAATGAGGATCTGAAAATCAACCCGCTCTATGACAGTGAGCCAGTGCAGTTGGCAAGGACAGGGGTAATTGGGGGTACGAAAGTAGTTGTGCAACCTCTGGAAGCAATCCCCCAATGTACTGAATGGGTCTTCAGAGGGTCTGTTAACATGGTTTTTGGAATGGGCAAGCTGGCTGCCAAGAGGACAAAATAAAAACATAATAGTGGCTTTAATGGATTTTCCCAATATAATCGAACGTCTAAGGCCATAAAATAAGGATTATGATTTAGGAACAACTGTAAATTTCTTAGTTTACATAGTCATTTCCCTTGGTGCTGTGGACTCCAGCTCACACTATACAAAGTGAAATACATTGAAGTAGCAGCTTCACTTTGATCCATCTTTTCCACCTAGAACCCAGAATAGGTTACATTTTACGATAATGCACCACAATTTCCAACAAAACAAGTTGACTTCTGACATTAAATTGTCAATACTAATACAAGGTCTTTAGATCTTATTCACATTTTTATGAACAATTTTCTTTTATG
This sequence comes from Hydrolagus colliei, assembly GCA_035084275.1. Taxonomy (NCBI): domain Eukaryota; kingdom Metazoa; phylum Chordata; class Chondrichthyes; order Chimaeriformes; family Chimaeridae; genus Hydrolagus; species Hydrolagus colliei. The sequence goes on from CM068743.1 coordinate 89,397,215, forward strand.
CCTTTCAGAAAGTGAATCCAATCACAGCTTGACATTTATTAGATATTCATATTTAATTTCCATTGTTTTGCAATAGAACACATACTAAGTGAATAAGATTAATAAACATTTTAATTTTCGGCATCTTTCTGGCAAAAACCTCCACTACAAATAACTACATTTCAATATCTGACGTTACCTGATGAGATAGGAAGTTTACATTACCATATTTAATGGTATGGCATAGCTCCTTTTAATCTATATAAATGACCTAGACGTGGGTATAGGACATATAATTTCCAAGTTTGCAGATGATACAAAGCTATGAAAAGTAATAAAGAATGAGGAGAATAATAGCAGACTGCAAGAGGACATAGACAGACTAGTGAAATGGGAGGACACATGGTAGATTGAATTTAATATGGAGAAATGCAAAGTGATGAATTTTGGGAAGAAGAGAGAAGTGGCAATGTAAGCTGGATGGTACAATCTTAAGCGGAACAGAGAGACATGGGGATCCACATAGTGGCAGACAAGTAAAAAGTGGCAGACAAGTAAAAAAGCTGTTTAACAAAAAACATGTTACTCCGCAAAAGGAGATTTACCAGGATGATTCCAGGAATGAGGGACTTCAGTTATGAGAGGCTCGAGAAGATAGGATTATTCTCCTTGGAGCAGAGGTTAAGTGGAGATTTAATAGAGATGTTCAAAATTATGAGGGGATTCTTCGATAGGGTGAACAGAGAAAAACTGTTTCCACTGTAGGTGGGTCAGTAACCAGTAACCAGAGGACACCAATTTAAAATAGTTGCCAACAGAACCAGAGGGGAGGTGTGGAGAAATGTTTTCACACAGCTAGTTATTTGGATCTAGGATATTATTTGAATATGAATACATCGCTTGAAAGGGTGGTGGAAGCTGATTCGATAACAACTTTCAAGAGCTTAAATAGATATTTGGGGAGGACAAATTGGCAGGACTATGGGGAGAGCACGAGAAATGGGATTAATTTGGACAGCTCTTTCAAAGAATACCACAGACCTGTTGGGCTGAATGGCTTCCCCATGTGCTGTATAATTCTATGATTCTATATACATTTTCAAATGTGCCACTAAACACTAAAACAGTCAAATATCAACTTTAAAGAAAGAAATTTACTTGTCAGTTTTTCCCAAAGTAATAGCTTAACTGGGACAAACAGTGTGATCAGACTAACTGCAGCATTACCCATGAATTGAGTTTTATCCGCATATTACCACTTTTTATTGCTATCCATTCATAATGCATAAAATCGATATGGAAAACATTAAAATTATATTGAGTCATTCATCTGAGACAACTATGCATCAAACTGCTATATTTTGGGCCTCGTAATCAATTAAAAAAATGTTTTTACATCCATTATAAAAATGCAATCCAATTTAAACGCTTGCAAATACACCATACAGTGATATGTTGTGCGTGAAGGTTGATGCAAGAACACACAGTTAATTAGTATGGTTTACTTTGCTTATATTGCAATATAACCAATATTGTCATTCCTTAATGAATGAAAAAAACCTACCTCGGCTTCCAAATCAACACTTTGTTTAAGAAGGAGCTTCAGAACATCCACGTGTCCATTTTGACTGGCTGCCTGCATTGCGGTGTGTCCTGCACACTGGCCATTCACCTATAAGTACACCAGCAAAATATGAACCACATTTATATTAAGCAAGTTTGCTGTGCAAATTTAATAACACAAAGGAACGACTTATTCCATGACCCACACATTCTAATTTTTTATTTTAGGTTTACTTCTTATGCCCATGATGAAAATGGCGAAGGAAATTCTGACTCACAAATTCATGAACATGTCTAAGCACAAGCAAACTGACAACCTCAACAAGATTGGAGACCATTATAAAAACTATATATTAATGACTACAGGTATCTAAATCAATGGGAGCACAAGTTGATTGATTTCAGCAGAAATAGCTACTTCAAACCCATTGTTATGAAGTCAGACTTGGCTTCCTTACAAATTTGTCTAAAAATGCAAATCTATATAATTATTCCACACAAAACATCACTAAGTACTATCACAGTTAGAAAATGCCAACTAAACAGAAGTCAAACTTAACTCCTATCAAAAATATATCGCAGGCTATGGTTGGAGGTCATATACTATTTTATAGAAGTTTATTGTTAAATGTAACATTTCTGCTTAAAAGACCCAAACCACAGAATATTTGTATTAATTCAATTCTTAGAATACTCAACAAAATCTACACTGTTACTTAACAGTGTTTGTTTACACATTGTTTTTACAGGGAATATAGGAGTGAAAATAATGGAATTATCGGTCTGGCCTCAAAGCAGAAATCAAATGATGCTCTGGATCTTCGCATCTTTCATAAACCTCAATTAAATTTCTTCCAAGAGAGATTCAACTACTGCTTGAATTTGCAGGCCCATATATATTAAATCAAAGAAGCTAGTACAGAAAAATATAGTTATGGAGGGGACTGATTTAATGTTCAATAGACTAATATTTTTCTTTTATGTACACATCTTTGTGCATAGCCAACTAGTTTGTCAACAAATGGCTAGAACACAAGTGCTATAGCTGCATGTGGGACTCTAATCCTAATGTATTGTGCTTCAACAAGATGCAATGCCACTTGAAGTATAAGGACAGTTTTGTTCTCAGAATTTGTCATATAAAGGAACTGCAATTTCACCTAGTTTGTCAGATACTTTTTAATCAAATGTCTCAATACGCCGAGCCATTCTAAGATATTTTTGCACAATTCCTAGTGGTGCTTCATGTAGCAAAATTGGTTGAGGTAAGAGCAGGTGATCAGACAGTAAGGGAATCTTTTTCAAACATGATCCAATTTTTAAAAAATCTATAATCCTGTTATAAAAGTCCATTTAAAATAAATTCACCAAGCCAATTTTTACACAGGTTCAAGCTAAATAATTATTATATAGTAAAATCTTGTCATAACACTATAAATTTGAAGAGCACAAAACAATAAAAACAAGAATAACTGCAAACAACGCATGTTCTAGTTAGGAAGTTGCACTTCACAATTACACCTGGATCATAATTCCAGATAATATGTCTGAATTCTTGGAACATGCATTTCTTTGCACAAAGTTATTTCAGAACATTTAAGAGTGGATTACTATTGGGAGTTCTGGTAAGCAGTTCTAAGCAGTTAGAACCATATATTTGTTTAATCAAACCTCACATATAAGCACACTTGTTTTGAATGGCACATCCCTGCCACCTAATGGCAAATATGATCGCTTAACAATGCCGCAGTTATTGAAACAACTTGTCCATTTTGTTGATACCTCACAATTTAAAAGAACTGTATAACACAATGGACTCTTCCCAGGTTTCCCAAACATTGTGCAAATGGCATAATTCAATTAATTTCTGCATTATTCTTGAAACGAAAGATGTCTTTCTGAATGAACATAAATGACTCAGCCCTACAAGGGTTATCTCCTTCTGCTGCAATAATGTCAAAGAAATGTACACCCTCAACTATGTCAGCTCTTTATCTGCCTTATATAAAATTTGTCTGGCCAAGGGTACACAGTGAATGAAACACCACCAAGCTGCCTATAATTTAACGTGGAGCTGAAATGACTTAGCTGTCAGACTTCCAAGAAGCAGCTCATTTTGTTAATGTTAGTGGTAAAATTCCTTCAAGACAAATCTAACACCAAAATACCAGTGTTCAAACCTCCTGAAGTTAAAAGTTCAAATCCCAAGTGTGGGCAATTTAAATTTCTCATTTGGTAGTGTGAGCAAGTGTAATTTCAAAGTAGCAAAAAGCAATGCTTGTACGTCACAGGTAGTATGTGATCCAGAGGAGGAAAACAAAACATAAACCACATGGTAACATTGGGAAGATTTTTTCTGAATCAACCATTCTTCACTCCCCCTCCCGACCCCTCATCTGAAGGTGCCAACTCATGCTGGTGTACAATTCAAAAGGCACTAGGCATTTAGCTCAAGTGGACCTTAAACATGTATAAACACTGAAGTGTGTATTTGCAGGCTACCCAACTGTAACAGAAATCACAGAAGATCTCAATTTGTCCTCACTCAAAATCAAGACATTCACACCACCAGCAGGGCTCAATGTTTAGTGGGAACCCTAGCTGATACGCTTCTGCTACTTGGCAGACGTCAGCCAACTCAGCACAGAACCTGGAATGGAACCGAGTCTTGCCAATGTGTATTGCTCAGTTTCACACAGCAATAAGGCCTGCCACCATCAGGGAGTGAATATTTTTTAAATGAACAAATATATTTTCCTATTCTCCCTTCTATTCCTGCAAAGAAATATTGGAAGGAGCAAGTTGTGATCAATCAGACTCACGTCAACATCTGGTCGTGCCAATATTTCTTCCACTTTGGCAACATCTCCATTAGCTGCAGCTTTAACAAGTTCCTCATTGATGTCACCCGACTCTTGAGTCTCAAACAGTTTTTTCAGAAGCTGAGAAAGGCGTTCTGTAAAGAAAATAAAGAATTGTCAAATGCACTGCACTGTATAAAATGACATTTTCTGGTTACTATTTCAATAATATTCAGTGTGAGCTACTCAAATAGGCCTGTGGGTAAACTCACAGGGTAAGCCATACAAATTGAAGGATACTGGCTCGAATCCAGGAGTCTACAAGCAGCAATTGGGAGCTATAATTGGTCCCGTGCTTGGTAGTAGAACAAGAGAGGGTGTTGGGGGCAGGAAGGTAAAAAAGCCTGGCTTTTCACTGCTGAATATGGCATCTCTTTGAGAAAGTGCACGTGTGCAATCAGGCACACCTGACTGCAGTGGTCCAAACTCAAAGAACCTGCCAACACTTCAATATGAACAACTTGAAGTCGATCCTCTCTGGGATAGGGAGCCAGTGAAGTCTGGCAAGGACTGGGGTAATGGGGGAGCGAAGCTTTGAGCGGGTGAGTATGCAGGCGGCAGAGTTTTGGATTAGCTGGATTTTGTGGATTGTGGTGGAGGGGAGACTGGAGAGGAGGGCGTTGCAATAGTCCAGCCGAGAGGTGACAAAGGCATTGACCAAGGTTTCAGCGGCTTTTGAGGTGATGTATTGCCGGAGATGAGCGATCCGTCGGAGGTGGTAAAAGGCAGTGCTGATAATGAACCGGATGTGGGGGAGGAAGGACAGTTGGGGGTCGAACCTGACGCCTAGGTTGCAGACAGGTTCGAAGAGGTTATGAGGCAGGCCGGGAAGGTGGAGGAGGTGAGAGCCGTGTGAATGGAGATGTTGACGAGAGCCAAGGAGTATGGCCTCCGTCTTGTCGACATTCAGCTGCAAGAAATTTGTGCTCATCCAGCCCCTGAGTCTGAAAGGCTGACAGAACATCAGGGGACTGGGGGTCGCAAAGTGAAGTGGAGAAATAGAATTGCGTGTCATCCGCGTACATGTGGAAGTGTGCCCCATATCTGCGGATGACGTCCCCAAGAGGGAGCATACAGATGAGGAAAAGGAGGGGGCCAAGGATGGATCCCTGGGATAAAAGGCTTATAAAGAAAATAGTGGCCCATGGCGTTAATGGGACAGTGGCAGCATGGATCCAGATCCAGAATAATCCGTCTAAAAAAACACACAATAATAAAGTTGTTCATTTCAATCCACGACTGTTTGTAGGACACTGCTGTGCACAATTGGCTGCCGCATTTTAGGCCTCAGCTAGAGTACTGTGTTCAATTCTGGTCACCACATTTTAGGAAGGATGTTAAGGCATTGGAAAGGGTGCAGAGGAAATTTACCAGGATGTTACCAGGAATGAGGGATTTCAGTTATGAGGAAAGGCTAGAGAGGCTAGGTTTATTCTCATTGGAACAGGGAAGGTTGTGAGAAGACCTAATAGAGGTTTTTAAGATCATGAGGGGATTCGACAGAGTAGATAGGGAAAAACTGTTTCCACTGGTGGGTGTATCAGTGACTCATGGTCACAGATTTAAAATAGTTTCAAAAAGAAGCAGAGGTGGGGTGAGAAAAAAAAAAATTCACTCAGCAAGTTGTTTGAATCTGGAATGCATTGCCTGAAAAGGTGGTGGAGGCCGATTCGATAACAACTTTTAAAAGAGAGATAGACATTTATTTGGGGAGGATGGGTTTGGGCGGTTATGGGAAGACTGGGGAGTGGGAATAAATTGCTCTTTTTAAAGAACCAGCACAGACTCGATGGGCCGAATGGCCTCCTTTTGTGCCGTAAGATTCTATGATTCAGAATTAACAATCAGTCGCCTAGGGCTGAGATTCTTCTCTCAGCTCTTGTTACACTGCCAGCCAAAGCATGTCGTTACTGGATAAGCTGTTGGAAGCTTAATAATATTCCTTATATTTGGTGTAGTGTCTTTCACATCGGGAGGGCGTTTCAAAGTGTTTCACAGGATATACTCCTACCTGCCCCCTTCACTCAACTGACTGACTCATCATCCCTACATGGCACTTCATCTCTACATTCTGCAACTCTCTGTCTCAATCCCTCTTTTCCCTTCCATGCCTTCAGATCACCCACTTCTCTACCCCAAGTGAAGGGTGTTTTATAAATACAAATTATTGTTGTACTGAAAAGTCGAGTGACTGCTTTTCCTAGGGAAACATAGCAACTAATTTTCACACAGTAGTAATGTCCCATGAGTAACCGTGAACACCAATTTTATTTGAGGGATTTTTGGACAGAAACCTCCCTTCTCTTCATGATTGGTGCCAAAGGATATTTAACGCCCACCTGAACAGGCGTCCAAACAGGTTGGAATGTTGTGTAAGACAAGTCAACGATTATTTGAGTCTCAAATCCTAACATGGGGCTTGCACCCAAAATTCCCAAGACTCAAAGGTGAGATAGTGATTGCAACGATAAATTGCATGTTTTAGCTCACTAAATTCCAGCAATATGCCAATGAACACTCTGTTGCCTCCAAGCCAACCTATAACTTATTATCATCCAAATTTTGGTGATCGGGGTGCATCCCTCCTGGAAGAATACACACTGCAATCTAAACAGAAATTTCCATGCATAGGTAGAACACTCAGAAATTTGGTATGGATATCCACCCATCTGGCCACACAAACATTTTTTGGTTACAAAGAAAATTACTTCCCAGCAAACCTTTTTAAGGAAAAATACACAGCAATGGAAAAGATGAAATCTGTTTTACTGTTATAACACGTTTGCATATCGATCCCATTTATTCCACAAGCATACTGCTTGTCAGTTCACTTGGTGCAGACAAGCTCATTCTGCATTAAACGTGACCAAATTCCAGGTAACTGAAACACCAACTCAACACTAACACCGAATGTACAATATTAATAAGTCACAAAAAGAAAAATGGACAACAAGGCCAGTTCAAAGGTTGCACTTACCACCAGATGCATTGCTCACAGCAGATCCAGCTGATGCCACCTTGGTGACAGCTGCTGGATTGTATGTCCAGGATGTGCCACAAACTTCAACTTTCAGGTCACTGTCAGAATAAATCTGCTGTACACGTCCAACTTTCCCCAAGGTCTATAAAAGGGTATCAAACAATTCTGTACTTAGATAATTTCCAATTGAATCAGTAACTAATTGAATCAACATCACATGGTGGAAAGGTTTTACGTGGTTCACGCAGAGTTACTAAGATTTAACAACCACCAATTACTCAGGCAGCAGCTGAAGCTGCCAATAAAACAACATATTTATCTCTAAACATCTTTCAGATTCTGAACGACAAACTGCCCAATGAAACAAGAAGATTTTCAATTAGCATTGCTAACTTAAAAGTTGATACAGTACAGGGTTCTAAGCATCACATTTGATTTTTATGCTGTATATTGTTCAAAAAACAGATTATAACATAGCTGTAGCATATAATGATATAGTTGGCCAGTGAACATTTTATCAAATGAGTTTACTTCCCAGTACAGTAAAACCTCAATAATCTGACATTCCGAAAGTCAGCAAATCCCTAAAACCAGCAAGATTTCAAAATACAAACACCTCTCAAACTCACGCTGCCCCTGCTCTGTTATCGGGCGCTGCAGTTGCCGCTCGGGTACAGTTTGCCTTCAGTGCTGTATTTACAGCCCATGTCCTGTATGGGGAGGGTCTTCCCCAGCCATTTCTAGGGTAGGTTCTAATTACTATCAAACTCCGAAATCCGGGAGGTGAATGGGCCAAACTGAGCCGGATTATCAAGGATTTACTGTACAAAACTATTCTTCCATAGGTGAGAAAATAAGCCAGTGACGCCAGATGGAAAAGAAATGCGCCTAATGGTTAAAAGATTATTGTTAAAAGGATTTTAAAGAAATATTGACAGTTCTTTTCAACTAGAAACTTCCAATATGCTCATTCTGGGGATATTGGTGGGGGAGGTGGCGGATTTTCCACTCATTTGGTCTATACAAAGCCAAGATTCTTCAAAAGATAGCCAGGAAAAGCATGAAGTCAATCCTACTTACTGGGAGCATAGCTTCAGCCCATTCACCATGGCCACGCTGAAGCAGCTTGATTCGCTCCAAATCATAGCAGATCTGAACCAGGTCACCAACATGAAACTGTGAGGATCCACCTTCTGCACCCTGAGCTGTATCTCCACTACGAACCACATTGGCCTTTGTGAGGACTGCTGGATTGAATGTCCACCTGTGAACCAGAGCAGAAAAAAAATCCTTTCAGAAGCTTGATAAGACATTTCAAGTGTCTTTTTCTCGAACAATGCAGTTTTGCATTTCACTTTTGAGCCATTTTGCTACTTACCTGTTTGCACTTGGATATTGTACGACAATGTCATGGTCTTCATCAATGCCACAGACGGTGCCGGTGGTGGTCAGTGTCTCAAACATACCATCAGTCCAACCACCATGCCCATGCTGCAATGACTGGACAATCTCTAAATCCAAATCGATATTTACAAGATCACCAATCTGTAGACCACCAGGGTTCCGACTCCCATTTTGTTCACCTGGAATACAAAAGCTGATCAGCAAAAGCCACAAAATCATATCTTAATTGATCTTAACCATAATCAAATTTAGTTGTGGTGCAATGTGAACCTCTGATAACCTCACTCCAAGGATACGTCATCAACTTTATATAACCAGTCACTCACACACTCAAAATCTTGTCTATTCAAGTACACTATATTTTCAAGATTTTGTATTTTTGATTACTAGTCATGTGAGCTAATTTTTTTGGGACGTCCTCCCAACGTGAAAAACACTATACAAATGTAATTTTGTTGTTGGGGTGTTGAGTTAGTTTCACTGTATCTTGGGAGTAAAACTATAATAATAATAATCCTTGAATTTAATATAGCGCTTTTCATATCTGCTAGACGTCTCACAGCGTTTCACAAAATATACTGTAAAGTGAATTGACTGTATATTTGTGGCCGAAACGCGGCAGCCAATTAGGCACAGCAGTGTAGCACAAACAGTCGTGGATTGAAATAACCAATTTATTATGGGGGGTTTTGGAGGAATTATTGGTGTGTAAAGTAAGGAAACTTGCCTAAAGTTTCACCCTGCCTGGAATTGAACCCAGATCTCTCGCTTGTAAAGCGAGTGCTCTAACCATTGAACTACAGGACTCCAGTAAATAAGTAAATCTTATGCATGCCCTGAAATGATCTTATGAGAATAAAGCATACATGACTATCATTAACTGTTAATAAATTTCATTTCAATCCACAACTGTTTGTGGAACACTGCTGTGCACAATATCGCCCACATGTTTACAGTCAATTCACTTTACAATATATTCTGTGCAGCGCTTTCAGGCATTTAGAAGACTTGCAAAGCAGTATCTTTTGAAAAGCATTACATCAATGCAAGGATTATTATAATAAATAAACTGATTTTCAGCGTTTTGGGACATCCTCCCAACATGAAAGATACTTCACAAATGTGATTTTGTTGGTTTTGTTACTTAATTTCCAACATTTAGATACTTCCAAGATGCATGAAATGAAATTGATTTAGGTGACCAAATTGGTAAAACTGTTGAATTTAATATAGTACTTAATAGGGTCCGGCGATATATCGATATATCGCTAAAACCCGATATAATTTTCATATCGATAAGCCGATATAGGCATTTCAAAAATATCGATATATTGAAAAGTCGATATATCGAGTGAAAAAATCGGAATACGCATACACTGAACTAAAAGACCCAGAATGCTCATCTCGACACACAATGCACAGACCGAGGTGCTAAGCCGCCATATTGTATTCATAGTACTCGAATACAATATACAGGTATGCAAGGGGTGTGGGGGATGTGGGAGAGAGGGACGGGGGGGGGGGGGGGAGAGAGGGACGGCGGCAGGGGTGGGGGTGGGGGGAGAGACGGGATGGATGTAATAATATACAGATAGATAGAGATGGGGAGGATGTGAGAGAGGAGAGAGACACAGAGACACAGACAAAAAAACACAGAGATGGAGAGAGTGAGTGTGAGAGACACAGAGAAAGATATTTACCTCCTGAGGAGATAGGCCCCGAATGCGAGCGCACCCCAAATGCGCGGCACCCCGAATGCGCGCAACGCGCACAGTACGAAAACCCCAAAAATATCGATATTTCTATATGAGCCATCGATATATCTAAATCGGAAAATTTCCATATCGACGGACCCTAGTACTTAGCACAATGACAAACATCTCAAAGCCCTTCACAGGATTTACTGTAAATATTACAAATTGGTCAGATTTTTGATTCATGCCAAAATAGCCTGATATGTATGGTAATCTTGCCTCCAATTGTGGATTCCGAACCCTGCATCTCAATTTGGAGTTTAATTTAAATTATATTATGTAAGTGGTGCCTGCCTACAAATATGAAGTAAATAAAGCAAATATCCTGTGAAACTCAGAAGCTTTGGAGATATAAACTCAATATCAAATGCAATAATGTGCCCCTCATGTCTGAAAAGAGTTTCACAGTGTTGTGCAGCACTAGCAAGGGAGAAGTTGAGCAGCTGGATTTAAAGTTAGGTAAAAAAGGAAGGGGATAGAGGCAGCCAATTCCAAAGATTAAGGACACAGTGACAGAAGGCTTGGCCACTGATGGTTATGCAGAAGGGAGCCTGGAAGCATACAGTAGGTCAATAAGCAAAGGGGAAGTGCATTCATGAAGATCTGGTGTAGAGCTAGAGATAATGCAATTATAATTAGCCATTGCTAATTGTTAGAACTTAACAATGTCGGTACTTCAGTGAAACAGACTCATTGTTGCTGGGGTGAAGCAAGAATTTCTGCAGCTCCTTAGTAAGTAATCATAAAAAGATTTCAAAATCTAAAACAGATGTTCCCATTCCTGTAACAAAGCTTGTTTTCACAAAATAAATGTTTTTGAATTCAATCTACGATACTGAAAAATACCAGATCTTTGCGTTTCCTTGACATGTATTTCTTTTTCATTTCTAAGCAGTGAAGGGACAGAACTGAAGAACTAACAAGTTAAGACGGTTGAAGATGTATTTATGTTGGAATGCACTACATTTCCTCTTCACAAGATGGCACTTGCCCACAATCTGAAACATCTGCTGAATTTCCCCTCCCTAACCCAGCTCACTGTGAGTTGGAGCACATCCTGTTATCTATGCTCCATGCTGGCTTGAGACAGGAAAAATGGTGCATTCGGGAGATAAGTGGGAGCAAAATCGTTAAGCAAAAATCAAAGAGAATAAATCGTGATTTAGGATTCTGGAGGAGAAACATACTTGCCAAATTTTGAAAGAGCACTCTTACATTTCTGATTTTTATCTTTACTGGATTTAATATCACAAAAAGTGCATTGTGACCAAAATAAATCTTTAAACGCACTTTTCACTTTTAAAAAAAATTGCATTCAAATTCCTTCACAGCCTCACCCCATCATACATCTCCAACATCCTGTATCCTTACTGACCCAGTCGCTCCCTCTACTTAGCTATGAACCAGCCTACTTCATTGCTTCCACTTGACCTCACCGCCTTAATTTCACTGTGTTTCACCCACAAATATTCAGTCAATTCACTTTACAGTTTGAGACATGAAAAGCGCTATATCAAATGCAAGGATTATTTCTATTATTACCTAGCTTGCAGTTACTCGACTCCCTAAAAGTTTATCCCAGAGTTCCTCAATAATGCCCCTTCCTCAACAAACCCTCTTCACCTCCCCCGCCCCCCTCCCCCTCACCCCATCTTTCCTGGCCGACCTCCACACCCCAGCTCAGTTTTCCAGTGAAGTGTGTGAAACACTTTGAGACATATTTTGACCTTAAAATGAATCTATCGGATTTTAGCTGATTCCGGATGAAAACATACCCAAAGTGTTACGGCCAATGTTGTTGCCAAATAAAAAATGCAATGTAAAGCAAGCAGTCCAATGCACTAATGTAAGGCACACCAAAAGTGGTGAGACTAAAGTCCCTACTTACTTGAATTCAACGAGAACATCTTCATCACATACCGGCTCGACTACACCACTGCCCTGCTTGTCTGCCTTCCCAATTCCTCCCTCCGTAGGTTGCAGTAATCCAGAACTCTGCGGCCCGTGTCCTCTACCACTCCAAGCTTTGTGACCCCATCTCCCCCATTCTCCCCAACTCCATTGGCTCCCCATCACCCAGAGGATCCAATTCAAGATCCTGGTCCTTACATTCAAAGTCCTCCACGGCCTCCCCTACCCTACCTCTGCAATGCAACCTAACCCCCTACCATCCTGCCCGTCCCCTCCGCTCAGCAGTTTCCGGCCTGCTCCACGTCCCCCAACCTACCCACCCCAACATTGGCAGGTGAACCCACCCCAACTTCAGCCACTCTGCCCCCAACCTCCGGAACTCCATCCCACAGTCCCTCTGCCTTGCGGCCTTCTTCAAGTCCTGCTTCAAGACCCTCCACTTCGACCAAATTGGTCACTCCAAATTGCCTCCCTTTCTCCCCAGCCTTCCCATCCTCGACCCAACTTGGGTCTGAAGCAATGATTGTCCAGCATCTTAGGACATCCCCCTGACATGAAAGGCGCTATACAAGTTTCATTTTGTTGTTGTTGTTGTGGTGTGAAATAGTTACAACAGAAAACCGTTTTGAGGAAGGTCAAATTATTTCATTTAAATTACAAGATAATCTCACCAATCTCACCAATGATTCATCTCGTCACCTTGAGCTGCACCTGAGCCTAGATTACTTGCATTAAAATCATTGTGCCGAATAGTAGGGTCCGGCGATATATCGATATATCGCTAAAACCCGATATAATTTTCATATCGATATGCCGATATAGACATTTCAAAAATATCGATATATCGAAAAATCAATATATCAAGGTAAAAAATCGGGATGCGAGCACACTGAACTACAAGACCCAGAATGCTCATCTCTATACACAATGCACAGACCGAGGTGCAAAGCCGCCATATTGTATTCACAGTCCTCTAATACAATATACAGGTATGCAAAGGGTGGCGGGATGAGAGAGACGGCTGGGGGGGGGGGATGAGGGGGAGGGAGACGGCTGGGGGGAGGGGGAGAGAGACGGCTGGGGTTAGAGGGGGAGAGAGACGGCTGGGGGGGGAGGGGGAGAGAGACGACTGGGGGGAGGGGGAGAGAGACGACTGGGGGGAGGGGGAGGGGGAGAGAGACGGCTGGGTGGGGGGAGAAGGGGAGAGAGACGGCTGGGGGGAGGGGGAGAGAGACGGCTGGGGGGAGGGGGAGAGAGACGGCTGGGGGGAGGGGGAGAGAGACGGCTGGGGGGAGGGGGAGAGAGACGGCTGGGGGGAGGGGGAGAGAGACGGCTGGGGGGGGGGGGGGAGGAGAGAGGGAGAGAGACGGCTGGGGTGAGGGGGAGAGCGACGGCTGTGGAGGGGAGAGAGACGGCTGGAGGGGGAGGAGAGGGGGAGAGAGACGGCTGGGGGGAGGGGGAGAGAGACGGCTGGGGGGGGGGAGAGAGATGGCTGGGGGGGGAGGAGTGGGGGAGAGAGACGGCTGGGAGGAGGGGGAGAGAGATGGCTGGGGGGAGGGGGAGAGAGACGGCTGGGGGGAAGGGGAGAGAGACGGCTGGGGGGAAGGGGAGAGAGACGGCTGGGGGGAGGGGGAAGGAGACGGCTGGGGGGTGGGGGAGAGAGGGAGAGAGACGGCTGGGGTGAGGGGGAGAGCGACGGCTGTGGAGGGGAGAGAGACGGCTGGGGGGGGGGAGGAGAGGGGGAGAGAGACGGCTGGGGGGAGGGGGAGAGAGACGACGGGGGTTGGGTGTGCGAGAGAGGGACGGCGGGTGGGGGGGGGGAGGTGGGGGTGGATGTGATAATATACAGATAGATAGAGATGGGGGGGATGTGAGAGAGGAGAGAGGGAGAGAGACACAGAGACATAGAGACAGAAAAACAGAGATGGAGAGAGTGAGAGACATAGAGAGAAAAAGATATTTAACTCCTGAGAAGATAGGCCCGGAATGCACGTGCACCCGGAACGCGCGTGCACTCCGAATGCGCGCGCACTCCGATTGCGCATGCGCAGTATGAAAACCCCCAAAATATCGATATTTCGGTATATCTCGATATGAGCCCATCGATATATTTAATCGGAAAATTTCCATATCGACGGACCCTACCAAATAGCCATCAGCTATTCACTTTATATCTGCTATAACACATTTCTGAACATACTTACCTAGCACAGGACAATGATCTCTGTAAAAGGAACCTCCTTTTGCATCCTGGACACATTTTAAATCAGACTAGTTGAAAGGGAGGAAAAAAATTGTATAATCATTCAAATATACAATAGGTTATTGTGTATAATATACAAATATACAACAGTCCGCGACTCCAGTACTACCACTGTCCTGACAGACTGTCTGTCAGACATCAAGTGCTGGATGAGAGCAAAATCCTATAGATGAATGTCAACAAGCCCGAGGCCCCACTGATTGGCTCGCGCCAGTTTGGATCAGGCGCTGGCTGCATCAACCTCCAAGGTTTGCATACTCAACCTCATCAAGACAGTCAGGAACCTAGGTGTCTTGTTCGACTCTCAACTGTCTTTCCTCCCTCACATCCAAGCAATGACTCACTCTGCCTTTCCCCACCTTTGTAACGTTTTCCGATTCCACCATTACCTTACCCCTAAAGCCGCTGAATGTAATTTTGTTATTGTTGTATTTTATTGTTATTATGTTAATTACTTAAGCTCTTCGAGCAGCCACCTAGCCTTAACGGCGCAATTGAAATGCAAATGTTTGTTGTTTTATAATTAAAATAACTGATAACATTTCATGTTATTAATCAAAATGAGTAAATTCACTTGTGAACCAATGTGTGAACAAACATATACAATGGATATATAATGGATGGCAATGTTATTACCAAAATCACTCAATGAATGCAACAGATTTTCAATTCACAAGCCAGAGGTAGAACCAGATCAGCACAGACTTGCTTGATCCAATCTCTCCTGGAGATTTTTCCTATGGAATTGCTATTTAATTGCTGCAGTACGTTTCAGGCTTCACAAAACAAATTGTATCTTTAACTGTAAGCTTCACATTTTCACACTAATGGTAATTTCTTTGTAATGCGACTAGCAAACAGAAAGAACATTTTTCAATCAGTGATTGTACAACAGAGCACCTTCCCCTCCCCCACCCACCCCACCACAGCCACACGCACATTATGCTCATGACCCCTGCTCTGCCCTTTCTTACCATGCCCTCAAACCCCACTCTGTAAAGATTTTTGGCTCCATTGTCCCACAAAACATATGCTGCACTGTGAGGGCTGGATGCGCTCCAATCCTGGATTTCAGTCACCTGGAAAATAAAACACCCACGTCATGACAAAGCTACAACAAACATCTGTCAAGAGCTCTTATTAGTTTCAGTTCCTAAATAATCATTTGTGAAGCTAAATCTTTTTGAGGACGTATAAAATTAAATTGCTTGCTTAGTTTTGATGGTTAAAACATTATCTGAATGTTCTGAAAAATGTACATTAGCCTGGCTCATTTTGTAGCACTCTAGCCTTGGAGTCAGAAAATTGCGGGTTCAAACACCATATTGGGTCTTGGAATTCATATTATCTATGCTGATACTCTAATATACTGCTGTGGGGTATGCTGAATTGTTGGATCTGCCTTCCTTTGGATGAGACATTAAATTGAGACCCTGTCTGCCTATCCAGCCAGCGCCTTGGGGCATTCCTCCTGACGTGAAAGGTGCTATACAAATGTAATTTTGTTGTTGTTGTTGTTCAAGTGGACTATGATGGCAGTATTTGAAAATAATTTCTCCCAGTGACCTGGCCAACAATTCCCCAAACAATTCTAATCCCAATTCTAATTAGTGGAAAAGCCCATTTCACTGAACATGCATTCGTCGAATGGCTTACAGGTATCCACTGCAACATGTTGTAACCAAATTTACGCTTCAAAGCTGGGCATTATATCAAAGCTGTAGTATGCAGCATGTTTCTAAATCACTTCTAGCAATTATAACGCAGCCTCATGGTCAGTTTCACTAGGTAATCACAGCTTCATCCTATGCTCACCGGCTGGTTCCCACCCTGAACAAAAACAGAAACTTAGAGATCAACAGATTCGCCAACACCCAAAATAACATTGTCTTGCCCTAACATCCCAAGAATTGGCCATTCTGTCTTGTATTGTCCTGTGGGAAACAAGCAGTAAACTGCATGTATGTACAGTAAAATGGGGTTCAAACTGCTATTACATTATAACCAAATTCATGTTATAATAGAGCTGCACTGTCTAACCATGATCTGTAAATGTTATTGTTCACTAATAGTACCAAACATACTATTTAAATAGATGTTTTTCTAAGTTGATTTAAAAAGAATAACAATCCCCCAAATAGAAATTGTATGGGTGCAATAGGGTCGTCGATATGGAAATTTTCCGATTTAGATATATCGATGGGCTCATATCGAGATATACTGAAATATCGATATTTTCCGGTTTTTCGTACTGCGCGCATTCAGAGTGCGCGCACATTCCGGGTGCGCGCGCATTCGGGGCCTATCTCCTCAGGAGGTAAATATCTTTCTCTCTCTGTGTCTCTCACTCTCTCCAGCTCTGTGTTTTTCTGTCTGTGTCTCTCTCACATCCCCCCCATCTCTATCTATCTGTATATTATCACATCCACCCCGTCTCTCCCCCCCCACCCAGCCGTCTCTTTCCCCCTCCCATCTATTTTTTTTACTCTTGAACAAGATTCATAATATCTAAAGAATTACAAACATGGACTTAATCACAATAGTCGCCTTTGGTATATGCCCTTTTGCTGTCTATCAATTGGGCTTCTTCAGTATTTTTATATTAACAATAACCAACAACAAAATTTCATTTAGAGTGCCTTTCACGTCGGGAGGATGGCGCTAATTAAATTAATTATGCTTAGATATTTTAGCCTTTTAATTTGAAATCAAAGCAATGGTCTACTATAATTTTACAGACAAAATCACCACAAGAATACTGCAATATTGATTATTCTCCCAACAAGGTGTAGACAGAAATAACCATTTTACTGGCGTAAGGCCTGAGTTCAGGAGGGGCTACCCTCAGATGGTACTACTACAGTTCAGCATTCCTAATTCTCAACTGCAGATCTGTCAACATAAAAATACACTCTTGAGAAAGGGTGTCTCCAGAGACTTGGTGAGGAAAGGAAGACCTGTTTCTCTTCAGAAATGAATTTCAATCCCCTGAAAAGATTTTTGCAAGTAGGAATAACTGCTGTTATTCACGTTATTATCGATTTAAAAATCCTACTCTTGTTTTCAAGTCTCTCCACTCCTCCTCATCCCCCTACCTCTCTGACCTCCTCTCTCACCAACACAGCACCCGTTGCCTTCGCTCCTCCGGTTCTGGTCTCCTTCTTGTCCCCTGAATCCTCCGCTCAACTATCGGCGGCCGTGCCTTCAGCCACTACATCCCCAAACTCTGGAACTCCCTTCCTCACTCCCTTCGCCTTGCCTCCTCTCTTCCTAATTTCAGGTCTCAACTGAAGACCTTTCTTTTCGACTGCGTCATCGGGCACCTTTTTCCCCAGTCCCCCTGGCTTGGCCCCGGGATCCATTATTGTGAAGTGCTCTGAGACGGCGTCCTGCATGGAGGGCGCTATATCAATCAAAGTTGTTGTTGTTGTTATTAAAGTTTTACTTATATCAAGCTGCTTTATAATCATTGCTTACTAACTTCAAACGTTAGTAAGTTTTTATAGCTACATCATAGCCATTTGGTTTGCAAGCACAGATGAGATATGTATGCTTAAGAAAATATTCACTAGGCTGTAAGATTCTGTTCTTTTTTACTGCATAACTGAACACCCTTTCCTCACCTTTAGTGTAGTGCAAACAAGATGCTAGGAAATAGTTACTTGCATAGCGCCTTTCAGGTCCTCCTAACGTCTTTGACAGGCAAGTGTAATTTTGTTGTTATTGTTAGATGCCCTTAACCCAAACAAAGAAAAAGTCTTAGCAGGTTTTAAATAAGGGAATTAAAAGCTAGTCTGAGCTATGATTCAAAACTACATTCAGTGCAATGCCAAGACCATCTAAAAACTACATCCAGAACATTGACTGGTTATGTCCTTAACACGCGTATCCAACATTTAAAAAAATTATTCTGGACAAAAATGCATCAATCGATTAGAGCAAGATATTAATCGTTAATAAATTCTACTAAATGTACTGCAGTTATTTGGTTCTTAGCATCAAACATTTAGATAAATTGTACTTACCGTATTAGCAGCAGGTTGTTACCTATAAAAGTGCTACATGGAAAATACAAAAAGGACTCCAAAAACACAGGTGTTTCCACTTTCATAAAAGGCAGTTAGCAAAAACAGAAACTTCAAACCACATCTCTTAGTCAGGAATACAAGTGGGATAGTTAACATTTGTAAACAAGAAATTCAAACAAAATTTATCTTCTACTTCTTAATATTGTGTGCCTGCTTGAATAGATTTACAGCCCCAATTACATCTTCAAATTTAGTACGGAGCAAAAAAGAAATCTTATTCCACACACCATTCCTATTAAATATTTCATGGAGATGACATCACATCTAATTACTCAATCCTTTTTTCCTTTGAAACACACTTGGGAGAATTTTTAAAGTGTATGCATTCAACACCTATAGCACATAATGCATCCATTCGCAGTAACTTTCCCACAACTTTTCTACACCAGGCTCCTCGATCATCTTGACTGGGTCCTCACCTCCCAAAGGGTCGAATTCAAGATCCTCATTCTCAACTTTAATTACCACCATGTCTCTTACCCTCCTTCTGTAACCTCTTCAAATTGTACCGACCCAGCTACTCTCTCCACTCAGCAGGCATTAGCCTGCTTCACGTTCCCCGTCCATCAGCAGTTTTCATCATATCTTGGGTTCTTTTCATAATCTCCCTCAAGGTCTGCTTGAAGATAATTTTTCTTTCATGATTTCTGCCATCTTCCCCCTCCCCTCACTTGCCCTGCATCCCCACCTCAGGTACAAACCCTGACCTGGCCAGCACCTTGGAAAGTACTCCCAACATGGAAAGTGCTAATATAATATACAATAAATGTAAATGTCGCCACATTGTATTGTAGTGTTGCAACTCTTGGTGCACTGTAACCAAACCATCACGCAACATACCATTATCACCTATCTAACATTACTACTTAAGCTTCATTACCACTTAATACAATTAACTTTCAGCATATACAAGTAGAAAACATTACAAAGACCAAAAATAATCCGCAATAGACCAATCAGCATCTAAAAGAGGAGGATTAGACTGAAGATTCAGACAGGAGCCTTCACCAGAAGTCATACACAGAATGCTAACCTGTCTTTGTTGATCTGATGCTGAAAGACCCATTAGATGTGCATACTATATGAGCTGCTGAACACAGTTCTCTCAACTGTCTACTGTGAATTCTGGTCGCACCCCAACTATATCATCCAGGAGAAAAATAAGTGTAGGTTTTAAGTAGAAATAGGAAAACAAGCGTTTACCAATATTGTCTTTCCTCACTAAGAATTCAGAAAAGCAATAATTTGTACAACTCACAGGGCTGGATCAATCAATGCTGCAGCTGTTCAACTGTACTAAGCCAGTCCATAAGAACAGGAGAAGGCCATTGAGCCATTCGAGCCTATTCCACCATTTAATTCGCTCGACTGGGTCCCCATCTCCCAAAGGGTCGAATTCAAGATGCTATGTTGCTCAACTATCCTTTCTACCACACATGCATGTCGTGACCTGCTCTGCCTTCCCCATCTCTGCAACATTGCCTGGATCAACCACTGTCTGAAGCTGAAACTCTCATACATGCATTCACAACATCCAGGCTTAACTAAGCAAACTCCTTGCTTGTCGGCCTCCCCAACTCCTCCCTCCACAGGCTGCGGTTCATCCAGAACTCTGCAGCTTGTGTCCTCTCCCACACTAGGCTCTGTGACCATATCACTCCCATCCTCACACACTCCACTGGCTTCGCCTTCAAGCAACAACAACAAAACTACACTTGCATCGCGCCTTTCACATCAGGAGGATGTCCCAAGCACTATTCAAGATCCTAGGCCTTATATTCAAAGCCCTCGATTGCTTCACTCCCCCCTAAATTTGCGACTTCCTAACTCCCTAACAACTATTTATTATTATTATTATAACCTGCCCAACGCCTCCGCTCAGAGGGATCCAGCCTGCTTCATGTTCTCCGCCTCACCCGCCCCACCATTGGTGGGCAGGCCTTCAGCCACTCTGCTCCCACCCTCTAGAATTCCACCTTGCAGTCCCTTTATCTTGCCCCATCACCTGCCTCCTCCAAGACCCATCTCAAGGCTCTCCTCTTCGACTGTGCTTTTGATTAACCCCCTCCCCCACTCCTGTCACCCACCCTCCCCAATCTTAAGCTCCAGCTCGGGTCTGAAATACTGTCTGTCCAGCACTTTGGCATGTGCTCCCGACAATTTTGTTGTTGTTGTTAAATTTCAATTCACAAATACTCATTGCCAAAACAGATCTCACCTTTCCTCTCCGACCATTGCCTCCATCCTGATCCTCCCACTGCCAGTCCACTCCACGGACCACTCGTGCACCCGCACAGATCCCTCTTGCTGTTATCTTCTTTGACTTGCGCCGTGACTCAAGCAAAACCCTATCAAAAACATTTCAAAAAGAACTGTAGCTAAACAAAGGAAAATCTGATATCAATTTACAACCCATAAACAACCTAATTATCTTCATCCAGATAAGTTGGATGACTGGCTTCTAAGCCTTTGCAAACACCATTACTAGAAGGTACAGAAACCACTAGTCTGAGTTTCCCACCTCTCCATCAGCAAGATTTAGTTTCTTACAACATTGTGAACAGCAGGTACAAGAATAAGTAAAGACCTGGCCCTCAAGAAATTAACTGCTGACACAGAAATCAAAGTTGCAATATATATTTTCCATTTTACCATCGTTGTCCTTTTTTTGTTCACACATTATAATTGTGAAAAGGAAAACTACAATGCTTTTCTTTCCAAGTTCAAAGAATTAATGTGATACAGTAGTTACAATGGAATGCTCAATTTTAAGAGATTTAGCCATCTGAACGGGATTAACCTGGACATTATCAAGCTAAAATGGTGCAACATTATCCAATATAGCCATACCAAAAGTTATAATAAGTGATAATTATTACCAAAACAGTTACCAAACCATTTTAACAATAAATACTGCATTAAACTGATCCAACAGGGCATTCTGATGAGCAAGTTCAAGGAAAGCACATCAGCAGGAAAGTCCAAAATTTGATTTTAGATGTAGAGTAAAAGCCTATTAATCTGGCTACCCACGGGACCTAGGCAATGCCGGTTAAAGCGCATGCCGGATATTCGGGCAACCCGCAGCCGAAAACCCACAACAAAAAAATTAAAGTGCTTTTAACACACACCATACACACCAGACTAAATAATAACAGATAATAACAGAAAAGTACTGTATTGGTACTTATTGTTAAAATTACTCTCTTGCGCTTCTCACCTTTACTGAATGAGGTTTACTGTCCAGCAATTCTTTTTTAAATGGAGGACGCCAAGCGGGTGAAAAAAATGGCAGTGAAATTTTTAAGTCTCGCGACTTTACTAGCGGCAAGCCGATACCCCTAGACTCTAATAGCGGTAAACCAAAATACTGCACCTGCGCAACAATGTGGGTTATCGGCTAGCGTTATCGGCTTGCCACTCGTATGGATTTAAAATCGCACTTCGTTTTTTTCACCCGCTTGGCATGCACCATTTTAAAAAGAATCGCTGGACTACAAACGCTTGAGATAAAGTGGACACTGAGGGACTGTTTCCCCTGGTAGGAGAATCTATAACCAGGGGTCACAGTCTTAAAATGAAGGGTCAGCCTTTTAGAACAGAGTTGAGGAAACATTTCTTCACTCAAAGGGTAGTGAATTTATGCAATTCACTACCCCAGAAGACTGTAGATGCTCAGTCCTTGTAACTGAACATTTTCAAGGCTGAGACTGATAGATTTTTGAAAAATAGAGGGATTAGGGGATATGGGGATAGGGCAGGTAATCAGAGTTAGGTGAGAAGATCAGCCATGATCTTATTGAATGGCGGGGCAGGCTCGAAGGGCCGAATGACCTACTCCTGCTCCTAATTCTTATGTTCTTAAACCTCAACCGCAGCAGTCTGGCTTCAAGCGCAGCATCTGTTAGTAAAGGTGAGAAGCGCAAGAGAGTAGTTTTAACAATAAGCACCAATACAATATTCTGTTATTATGTTATTATTTATGCATTTACAAATGCTCCACTGCTATTGTTCCGGATAAGTTCCGGTTTATCGAATGGGGACTTTTTTTTTTGGCGTGCCGGTTATACGAAAGTGCCAGTTCATCGAGTCACGGATAAACGGGCTTCTACTGTATATGTAACTGAGGGGATTTCAGGCTGCCATTCCTCTTTTTCAATGGTGTTAGTGAAACAGCAACTAAAATGTAAAATGAGGTATCCACAGATATGATGTATCACAGGACAATTCACTTATTGTTGATTACAGATTCCAAAGAGGCAGTTCAGGTATCTATGGCAATGTTGGTTAACATATTGTGGTTAACATCTGATCCAACAGGGGACTCTGATGAACGAGTTCAAGGAAAGCACATCAGCAGGAAAGTCCAAGGTTTGATTTTACATTGTATATGTAATTGAGGGGATTTCAGACTGCCGTTCCTCTTTTTTCAATGATGTTAGTGAAACAGCAACTGCACTTTATAAAGAAAAATCTAGATCAGAATGTACCCTAAATACGCAGGGGAAAATTAAAAACAAAATTATTTTACTGAGGTTGAGAAGGGAAATATTCTTGACCTCAAGCATACTCAATTGACATGGACAAAGATTATGCAGGTACCACAGTGGGAATCCTAAAATTAAGAAAAAGGTCAGACTTGATTTCATCCATCCTGATAACAAACATTTTGCTCCTTATATGGAAAAAATACAGTTCAGACTTTTTTTTGGCATGGCACAATGCCGTACATACCTCATATTAAGATGATCAGCCTCTACAGATCACCAAAAAAATCTGCTTCTTTACCATGTAAACAAGGCTAACAGTAACAACTACCATTTCCACATTAAAGCATTCCGTGAGCCATTCTGAAATTATGCAATCAGCTGCAAGAGGACAATGATCACTAAGCTAAACACACACACGCACACACAGTAGTTACCTCTCACTTCCTGGAATGGTAATTCTGTAGAATCTGTGCCTCAGATGATGCTTGTCTCCATGGTAGCAAACAGTACAAAGGTCATAATTTGTACACTCTGCACATTTCCATCGAATGCCAATAATTGGCTGCTGTCGACATGTATCACACATCGTGCCATCATGCTTGATCCCTAGAAGAAAAATTATTACATTAAACTATGTTACGGTTTGGTTTTAAAAGTAAACAAAATTGAGCTTGGACTCCAAAACAACAAATTGCATTTATATAGCGCCTTTTACGCCAGAAGACGCTGGACAATCAAAGGTTTATACCCAAGCTGGGGCCTGGATACAAGAGGGGAAGGGACCAAGGGAGGAGGTGAGGGTGGGAAGATGATCAAAGTTGTGGTCAAAGAGAAAAGTCTTGAGAAGGACCTTGCAGGACGAGGATAGGCAAGGCAAAGCGATTCAGAGATGGAGATTGTGAGGTCAAAAGACTAAAAGTACAACCAACAAGAGAATGCTTGACAGGCAGGCAATGCCTGCAGAGCAAAGAGAACAAGCGGACTGATAGTTTCATAAGGTCAGAAAGACATAGTGGGGCAAGACCATGGAGGGTTTTAAAAGGAGCACAAAGATCTTGAACTCTATCCTTTGGGGGATGGGGAGCTTTGTGATCAGATGTGGATGAAAATTCACAATTATTGAATGTGGATTCCTAATTCAATTGGTAAACGCACCAAACAGATCAGTATCAGATCTTAGCATGTACATACTGTACTATACGAACAACACACATCTTCACTTTGCAATGATTCCTCGGAAGCACTTTCAGACATCATCCAAATGTTCTAAAACAACATGATAAAGTGGTATTTCAAATGCATGGAATCTTGTAGTTCAGTGGTCAGAGCACTCGCCTTGCATGTGAGAGACCCTGGATACGATTCCACACAGGGCGAAACCTTGGGCAAGTTTCCTTATGCCACACACCTGATAATAATCCCACAAAAAAATAATAAATTGGTCATTTCAATCGACGACTTTCTGTGGGACACTGCTGTGTGCAATTGGCTGTATAGTCAGCAGTATATTCTGTGAAGTGCTTTGAGACATCTAGAAGATGTAAAAAGCGCTATATCAAATGCAAGGATTATTATTAACAATTAATTTAAGTTTTTTAATGTATGTAGGAGGAAAGGGGAAAAAGCCATGGTCGATTTCAATTACCTCTGTTGTGTAATTGTCTGGTAGTTGAATGAGGACAAAACCATGCTCAGAATTACAAGTTCTCCAAAATGAAACAACTTGATCCTTGCATTTTGCTATAGCACCGTATCACATTATCAAGATGTCTCAAAGCAGTCCACAGAATTCTCTGCAAGTTGTGTGACTGTATATTTTGTGAGTGAACGTAGCAACACATTTGCGCGCATCAATGTCCCGCAATTAGCGATGGAGTAAGTGACAAATTGTATTTGGGGATTGTTGGCTATGACACTGGAAGAAACTCCCTTCTCCTTTCAAATATTGTCATAGGTCTTTAACATCCACCTGGACAGGCAGATGGGACTCAGTTTAACATCTCATCCAAAGGATGGCACTCCAACGATGCAGTGCTCTCCCAGAGTGTAGACTGTGGATTCCATGTACCGTCATGTGACTTGAACCCACAATCTTTAGACTTGTGAGCCGAGAGTGCTATCAATTGAGCCAGACTGACACACACGCACGCAATACCCACAATTCAACTTGCGTTTAGAATCTGCAGGAAGAAGACACTAAAGGAATGGAGTTCATTAACAGGTTGCAGATTTTAGTAGCACAAAACAGTCTGAAACCCAATGTTCAATACAGTTAAAACAAAGATATATATTTTGTAGAATTCCAGTAGTAATTTAAAAATTCAGAAGTAATTAAAATTTTTAGAAATAATTTTTAAATTCAGAAGTTATTTCAAAATCCAGAGTAGCTTCAAAATCACCCAACAAAGCTTAAAATAACACAAAACAACTCTGCCATAGCGCACCTAAAATATAAACTTGGATTCTAAAATAAGATATTCTCAAACTGGAAATCCTGAAAGATTCTAAGTTCCTGAGACCTGCCATTGACCTATTGATGACTCAAACCTGTGCTTATCAAATGTCAAATGACTAACTAGTAATTGTCCTCTTTGTGGGGGAAATAAGCAAGGTCTCTTTGGAACTGAACTGGGTAGCATAATATCTAATATATAAACATATATATTTTATATATCATCCTTGCATTTTGTATAGCGTCTTATCACCTCTTTGGGATATTTCAAAACGCTTAACAGAATATGCTGGAATTCAAAACGCGGCAGCCCATTGCGCACAGCAGTGCCCCACAAACAGTCATTTATTAAACAACAAAATGTCAGAATCGAGCCACCCCTGGCAGTCATGTTCCTGAGCTAGGTGGATCTGCAGTATTCCAGGGCCCTGCTGATGTCAACACATCGGAGCAGACCAGTTACTGGGGGTAGAAACTCTTCCTGCTCAATTACCGTTTCCCCTGCAAGCCAAGCCCTTATCGGAAGGTACAGAGGGAAAGTTTACCTATTTTACTGGAAGTATACCAAATGCAGAACAACCCCAAAGGATATGTAAACATCCTGACAATATTGACTTCTCAGGCACTTCACAAAATCAAGGAGTCCAAAAAGATCAAATGCAATCTCAGGATTTAATTATTTGCCATTTTGTCAATTCACCACTAAATTATATTGACACTGAACAAAAAACGGTTGCTTAACAAATTACTATTTACTATCGTATCATAAGCAGTTTCAAAATCCATTTGCTTGTAGTTGAGATTTTGAATGAAAGCAGACTGCAATCTCCCACTATATTGTATTCTGTTCTGATCCATTCCATTCACGGTGATCTTCATCTTCAAAGTTCAGGCTTAACTGAAAAGATTTACTTGACTGGAGGCTATCTTTGCACAGTCAGTGATGTACACAATTTATAATGGAAACAATTAGAATAATCTTATTACTCTATTTTCTGAAGATAAGTAATTGAAGCTCTTTCTATTAGCCTGTGCAGTTCCAAATGTGGGAAATGACGCAAGACTGAGGCCCTACTCGCATCAGGCTCACGTCAGGATCTACGCACCTCAAGCTCTGACACCACTCCCCCCTACCCTGCCCCTCTCCCTTGCTAAGATCCCGACCTGACTGTTCAGCACCTTGGGACGTCCTCCCAACGTGAAAGGTGCCCTATAAATGTAATGTTGTTGTTATTGGTATCCTGCTTTATTGTAAACATACCAAAGCCCTGTAAACATACCAACTAGTGACATACATACTTCAGTAAATCCTGTGAAGGGCTTTGAGACCTCTTAACGATGTCATTAGGTGCTATAACAAATGCACAGATTATTTAACAATGATGATGCATTGAAAGACACAAGATGTTATAGATTATTTAAATGTATAAGATGTGATAGATAATTTAATACATTTTGTCCAATTTCCCACATAAATTGTGGCTCCAATACCTTGATATGCTCGCACTGAATGAGCCAAAGGGTCTCAGAAAGGTTCCTTTTTATTGATTTCAAAAGTTCCGGTGATGACTTAGTACAGTAGTAAAGACACTGGTAAGATGGTAACCACTAAATCAAAGAATGAATGATTCTTGGATATGAATCCTCGTCTCTGGTAAGTTAGCAGTTCTGGCACTAAAATTAGCATCAAAGCCTTTAATTAAGAAGGGGGGAAATTGCTACTTACAGTTAACAAGAAATCCCTACAACAAAATTACATTTATGGAGCGTCTTTCACATCAGGAGGATATACCAAGGCGCTGAACAGTAAGGGATCAGGACCCAAGCAAGGCAGGGTGGGGGGAGGGGAAGGAGAGAGTTGGAGGAGGGCAGCAGAAGGCACGATCGAAGAGGAGGGTCTTGAGACCACATTCCTGGACAAAAAAACAACTTTCTCTAGCTGAATGTTCGCAAGACTGAGGCCCTCCTGATTGGCTCATGTCAGCGCCTCCGCACCTCAGGCGCCGACACCATCAGCATCCAAGGCTGCATTTTCCACCTTTCTAAGCCAGTCAAGAACCTGGGTGTCTTATTCGACCCTGAACTTTCCTTCCACCTCCATAGCCGAGCCATGACAAGTACTGCCTTCCACCACCTTCGCAACATGGCCAGACTCCGCCACTGAAATTAGGCCGCCGAAACCCTTGTTCATGCATTGATCACATCAAGGCTCGACTATGGAAACTCCCTCCTCGTTGGCTTTCCTGGTTCTTTACTTCCAGAACTCTGCAGCTTGTGTCCTCACCCACACCAAGCTCCGTGACCACATCACTCCCACCCTCGCCTGGCTCCATTGGCTCCCCATCCCCCAAAGGATTGAATTCAAGATGCTCGTCCTCACCTTCAAGGCCATTCACGGTCTTGCCCCCTCCATCTCTCCAACCTGCTGTCCCCCTATGAACCTTCCCGCCCCCTCCGTTCAGTGGGCTCCATGAAAGGCACTCTATAAATGTATTTTGTTGTTGTTGTTGAAAAAGGCAAGGGAGGAGGCAAGACTAAGGGACTGTGGGATGGACTTCCAAACTGTGGGGGCAGAGAGGTTGAAAGCCTAGCCATCAATGGTAGGGCGGGTCAGGAAGGGGACATGCAGCAGACCGGAGCCTGCTGAATGGAGGAGCAGGATGACAGGGAGTCAGCAGGTTGGAGAGATAAGCCGTGAATGGCCTTGAAAGTGAGTACGAGGATCTTGAATTCGATCCTCTGGGGGATGGGGGAGCCAATGGAGCCAGGCGAGGGTGGGAGTGATGTGGCCGTGGAGCCGAGTGCGGGAGAGGACACAAGCTACAGAGTTCTGGATGATCCACAACTTGTGAAGGGAAATCCCTAATGGAAGAATGTACCTAACAGCCAAACTTGAGCTGATTTACTCCCCACCAAAAAAAATAAGCAGGAATCTTTACTGCCCTGGCACCTTTTTTTTTTGGGGGGGGCTGTAAATCAGGTGATGGGTTATGTTTGGCAGTAACACTCCCTGAAGCAGACAAATCCATCAACATTCACTACATAGCTCATGTATGAATATTGGCTATTTGAGCACGAAGTCTTTAAACATCTAAATTGCATTAGTCTGCAGCTTGTTACTGCAAAATGCATTTGTTTCTTTGAGGTGAGAATGCTACCAATTAAGCCAATTTGACAAAGCGAGGCCAGGGTACTCAACCAAAATGAATTTGTATCCAACAATGGGTATGTGGGCTTGATGATAAAATGCTGGAACTAAGACAACTCTTCTAGGAAAATGTTGCATTTTGATAACATGCCAAACTTTGCATCTAGCAGCCACTCTTGATCCAAATACATTTACTTAGCAGTCCTGCTTACAAGAAAGAGCATGCATTTTCTCGTGCCGAGAAATGCATAAAAATGTCTCCAAGCTTCATTAGGTAATAATTACCATGAACTGCTGTGACCTGTCTACTCGGTTGGTGTAGGCAAACGTGGCAGCCTGTTATTCCAAAACTTAAAACACATGTGGTGAACAACCAGGTAATCTGGATTGTTGTTAGGACACTGGAACAAACCCTCCATTACTTTCAAAAAAAGTGCTGGAATTTTTCAAATGCTAATAATCATCCTTGCATTTAATATAGTGCTTTTCACGTTGTCCAGATGTCTCAAAGCACTTCAAAGAATATACAATAAAAGCCCGTTTATCCACCACCATCGAGACCAGGCCAATGCCGGTTAAAGCACGTGGCAGATATTCGGCCGAAAACCCAACACAAAAAAATATGTATTTTTTAAACATACCATATTAATAATAGACTAAATAATAACAGAATATTGTATGGATACGTACCAATAAAGCAATAAATATTGATTACAGTCTATAAAGAAAGCACACAATCAAAGGGGTGCTCTCGTTTTATTCTTTCTCTCTCTCTTTCACACACACATATACACAGGCATCTAAATGGTTCCAAACCCAACCCCCACTCCACTCTCTCATTTTCCATCTAAATTAATCACTCATCCCATCTCTCTCTCCCCTTCTCTCTCTCCCCCCTCCCACTCCTCTCTCTTTCTCCCCCCTCTTTCCCTCTGTCACCCCCTCTCTCTCCCTGCCTCTCTCTCAAACCAGGAAATGCACTACGGCAGCATTGATAGGTAATCGTAGTGTACTCTGTGAGGGAAAGAACAGCAGTGCTAGTAGCAGCATTCCAAAATACTGATACATTGTGCCGGATAAGCCCGGTTAATCAATTTTTTTTTGAGGTGCCAGTTATACGGAAGTTACGGTTGATCAATTCACGGATAAACAGGCTTTTACTGTACTGTAAAGTCAATTGACTGTATATTTGTGGGTGAAATGCAGCAGCCAATTGCGCACAGCAGTGTCCCACAGATAGTCATGGATTGAAGTGACTAATTTATTATTTTTTGAGGGATTATTATCAAACACGTAGAGTAAGGAAACTTGCCCACGGTTTCACCCTGACCTGCCTGGAATGAAACCCAGGTCTCTCGCTGGTAAGGCATGTGCTCTAACCACTGAACTAGAAGACACAAAATGCAACTGAACATCTTGATTTAACATCTCATCCCAGTAAGAACAGCTTTCAAGAACAGTAGCCATTCTTGAAAGCGCAACTCAACTAATTAGCGACTACAGCTAGAACAATCCAACACAAATTTTCCTCAAATTTTTTTTGTCTTCCTATGGCTCATTTTGGACACAATAATTTTCTCAGTCAACTGTAACGATCCAAAGGTTGATCAGTGCAATGTGTACAAATAGCCACAACCCATTATCCAAGGTAATTGAGAATGCTTAGAAAATGAACAAATTGAAGGTGCAATATAAACATTGTTGTTAAAAACGGGAATCAGCATTTGGAACAATGGTAGAATTTAAAGAAACAAGACGCAAGCAGGAGAATATCACGTAATGAAGACAGTGATTATCGATTTTATAACTTTCATGTGGAATGCTGGGGGCGGGGCACCTAATTAATAATAAATAATAATCCTAGAATTTGATATAGCACTTTTCAAGTCTTCTAGACGTCTCAAGGCTAAGTTAAAGAATACTGTTCTTTTTGAATACAAAAGAGTAGAACTCCCAACCATTGGTTGCTTTAAACACAGGAACTCAAAGCACTATTTGAACCTCAAAAAAATAGTTTCCAACTGGAAGTGGTCAATTCCACCAACCATTATTTGGAACACACCATACAGGGAGAAAAAGCAGACAATACCAAAATGGAGCTATGATACACTGGCAAAAGAAGCAATTAGTACAATTAAATGGAACATCAAATAGCATTCTTCGAAGTTTGGGATCAGTCAAATGGACCAGTCATTTCCAGTCTTGTACATTACTACATTTATTTCTCTCCAATAACTCATTTTTACCAGTTTCAAAATAGATCCGACTATCTGACTTTGCAGTCAAAAAGACAAACTTTATATCAACAAGGAAATTCAATAATTTAAATCAAGTAAGGCAGTTTTTTTTGAGTAAATAGGCAGGGGAGAAAAAGCATTTTTTGAAAGTTGTTTAAAACAACAGCATCCTTCATCGTGGTGATGAAACTCCAAATCACAGAAAGGTGTGTGATCTGAAGGCAAGAAGACAATTCTAAGGGGTTGAGGTAGAGTTTCATAGTTTCAGGGTTTAGTAACTGAAAACACTGTTAGTGATGATGCAGCAGAAGGGGCCAGAGCCAGTCGAGCAAAGGTGATGGGCAGTGGAATAGGTGTAAGCACGTCAGAAAGATAGGGAGTTGGCAGGGCATGAAATCATTTGCAGGCGAATCTGAGGATCTTGAAATCAATCCATTCTGTAATAAGGAGCCAGTGGAGTTTGGCAACAACTTGGGTATTTGATTCAGATGAAGACAAGAGCACAGGGTTTAGAATTTAATTGAATTTTATGAATGGTGGAGCTGGAGAGAACGTCAAGTAGGGCATTGGAATAATTGAAGTAACTTTGACAAATGCCTGAATAAGGGTTTAGGCTGCATTGGGTGTGAGGTACAGTCGGAGGCTGGCAATGTGGTAGAGGTGGTCAAAAGCAATCCTGGTATGGGACCAGATTTGGAGAAGGAAAAACAGCCTGGTTTATGCATAGGTTCATTAAATCTGAGAGGGAGGCCGGGGAGACGTATGTCACAACCGCAGGTGAGGAGGCTTATGTCAAAGCCACAGGTGAAAAGACTGAAGGGAGCGGAGTGTCTTGTCAACAATCAGCTGCAGAATGTTGGCACTAATCCAAGCCTTGATGTCTGACATTCAAGTAGACAGAACATCAATAGACCTGAGGTCACAGCTGGAGAAGTAGTAAGTTTGGGCATCATATCAAATGAGAACGTAATCAAAAAGGGCAGAAAAAATTGGAAGAACTCCTGCTCCATCATTTTGTTATTTTACAAAACCTAAAAATTTGCATTAATAATTATGTCAATATGCAATTCCACAATGAGTTCAGGTCTCCAATAACAACAACAATGACATTTGTATAGGGCCTTTCATGTCAGGAGCACATCCCAACAGTCTGGACAATCAGTAGATCGGACCTGAGCTGGGGCTCGGGATTGAGGTGAGTGGAGAGTGCCGGGGAGGAGGGTGACCAATGGTACAGTCGAAGAGGAGGGTTTTGAGACAGTCTTGAAGGAGACAAGGAACGGGTGAGATGAAGGAGCCTGCTGTACAGAGGCAGTGAGCAGGTTGGTAGAGAGTTAGATAGAAGGTTGCAGAGTTAAGGGAGGAATGAAGGTGAGGCCCAGGATCTTGAACTGTAACTTTTGTGTGATGGGAAGGTAGTGGTCGGACTAGGATAGGGGTGATGGGGTCGCGGAGCATGGGGAGGGAGAGGACTGGGGGGAGGGGGGGGGGGGGAGAACTCTAAGATGATCAGCAGCCTATGGAGGGAGGAGGTGGGGAGGCCAACAAGCAGGGGGGAGTTTGCATAGTTGTGGATGCCTGGATGTTATGAATGCCTGTATGAGGATCTCAGCAGTTCCTGGGACAATGTTAACAAAAGGTAACAAAAGTTACCTAAACAGTTATCAACTACATCGACAGGCCAAAATGTCAACAAAGTTCTTACTGAAGTGATTGTATATGGTACTTACAAATAACAACTTTATTTATACTTTCAATAATGGTCAACAACTAAGGAATTTCAATAACAATACACCAAGAACAATTCATATTCAGTTCAAATGCAGAATCAGTCACTGCCCCATATCTCTTCAATAACATAAGAAATATTATGTTCACCAAAATCTTGAATTAAACTACTTAAAGTAGAACGATTCACTTCACGCTCAGAGCAAATTACTGCCATAAAACATATTGGTATTGATGTACAACTGAAAAAATCAAGTTGATTTTTAAAACAAAATAAACAGACTATTAGAATTGTGATTGCTGTATCGAATCCAAGAGATACTATTTTTAAAGTAATTTCTTGGAAGTAGATAATGGTGCTTTGACGTAAAGAATGCACACAAAATAGGAGACACCCCACTTCACGGTGTGTACCCATGGTGAAGCGCTTTCAGACGTACACCCGAAATGAAAGGCGCTATATCAAACATTTTGGGGGGGAAGTTTTTTTTCAAAAAAAAGTTAACTTCAATAAACACTGAACAAAACATGACTGCAGTTATTGGGAGTTCACAAGTGACTTCACGGGCAACGCTAATGCAGGTAGAACGAATATGACGGGGGCGGATAACTGTTTACTGAGCCAACGGTTATTTATTACTGAGCAACTAGTGTTGAGATGGCGATTGGGGGCAAACACTGCAGGTATTAACCCGGGGAGAGGAGACGGGGATACGGACGGACAGGCCTGTGAAGCAGCAGCCCCCGGCCCCCGGCGAGTGCGCACACAAAGACCCATTACCTGTGGGCGCGCTGTCGAGGATGCGCAGGTCGTAGGCCCCGGAGCAGCGGTAGTTGGCTGCCGTGCCGTTGTCCCAGACCACCACCACCTCCTCGGGGCTCTCGAAGCTGCGCACGGTGCCCACGTGGCCCTCGCCGCCGTCCTGTTTGCCCCACTTCCAGTCGGGGCCTCGCACCACCCGCGCCCCGACCCCCTCCATCATCACACGGTTGTTCCGCGAGTTGCTCATCTTGTTCTCTATTCACAGCAGCTCATAGCCCCGGAGCTTCCCTCCTCCGCTTCCCACACTAGCTAGCCACGGCCTGAGCCCCACCGGGCTCCCAACCGTCCAGCCCCTCCCCCAGCCTCCCGGACAGACGCCGCCGCCGCCAACAACTCTCTGTCTCTCGGGCGATCCGGGAACCTGAGGGACCGTGGAGGGGTTCAGGGCATGCGCGTTAACCCCGCTAGGTCTGTCGCTCACGCCTGTGCAGTTGCATCTTGTGACTAATAGGTCCAAAGCGCCGCCATCTTTGATATGGTCAGAGTGAGTCGGTGACGGAGCGGCAAACTGAGTCTGCGCGGTGAGCCCCTAATCAGAAGACTCAATAGTAAAGTTGACTATTGCAAGCTGTCTGGTTTTGGTTCAGGAAAGTCCTGTTTTGAGGGAATCTGTGCAAGGTCCGAACAGAAGCGTTGACCGGACATCAAAAGTAATCTGGTTATAGCAGGCAGACATTCCAATCAGGATGCGATTTTTTTAAATAAAAAAAGTACCAATAAGTGTGGGAAAGTTGGCTCCTCAAACATGCAGTGTTCAGCTGAACCTCCCATTGAGGCAGGTGTTCAAGCTTCCTGTGTTGCTATTGAAAAAGTGACGGGAGTTTCTCCAGGATTATTATTTTTACATGTTACAACTATTACAATTGCAACTAACGAAAAAAAACGATTGGGATTCACCCCGGGTGTCTGACACATGCGGATGACCCATCATAAGAATAAAGAGCAGGAGTAAGTCATTCAGCCCCTCACGCCTGCCCTGCCATTCAATAAGATCATGGCTGATCTTCTAATCTAACTCCATCTGGCAGGTTAGGGTAAAACCTTGGGCAAGTTTCCTTAGTCCACATGCCTAATAATAATCTGTCCCCAAAAAACTATAATAAATTGGTCATTTCAATCCACTTCTGTTTGTGGGACACTGCTGTGTGCAATTGGCTGCCACGTTTCACCCACAAATATACAGTCAATTCACTTTACAGTATATTCTGTGAAGCGCTTTGAGACATCTAGAAGATGTGAAAAGCGCTGTATCAAATGCAAGGATCATTATTATTATCTGCCCGCCATATCCCCATATCAATCTTGAATCATCATACTAAAGAGTATCTAAACTGAGACTTCCATGCAACCCACCAAACATGGAAATTCCAGAGATACTTATAAGAATGGAATGCACACTCTGCCAGAGGGACAATTATCTAATTATGGAAATTATTAGTTGCAGGTTGGCAAAAACTAAGGCTTGGAGTCATCAGAGTGCACATTGAGGTACTGCTGGAGTCAAACCACTGAAACCGCAAAGCTTGCCATTGAGAACACTATCTTACAAGCTTTCCCACTGCTTGCCGAGTTATAATCATCCTACCCATTCAGGCTTCGGGTTACAGGGTTAATGGAGCATGGAGTGGGAAGAATCACTGCCCCCAGTAACTGATCTACTCTTCCAAGTCCTGCTGATGAGTCAGGCTGGTTTGATTGCCATCAGCAGTCACCTGGAATACTGCACAAACTACCTTTTCTATTCAAGTAGTTCATGGGATCTTTAATATCCATCTGAACACAACCTCTTTTTAACATCTCAGCCAAACCACCTTAAAGAAAGCAGCACATTTCCACCACTGTATTGGAGTATCAACATTGACTATTAAGTGCCAATTTTGGTTTGAACTCACAATCTTCCTATATAGAGGCAAGAAATCCTTGGGCAAATTACCTTACTCTACACATGCATCTGATAATAATCCCTCGGAAAAAAAACAATAACAAATTGGTCATTTCAATCCACGAATGTTTGTGGGTCACTGCTGTATGCAATTGGCTGCTGCATTCCCCCATAAATATACAGTCAATTCACCTTACAGCAGATTCCGTGAAGTGCTTTGAGAGGTCTAGAAGATGTGAAAAGTGCTATATCAAATGCAAGGATTACTATTTTACTATATTATATTTTACTATACTATTTACTATATTTTACTATATTTACTATATTATTATGAGACAGTTCAACTATCTTCAGTGATACCCAAATTGATGTAAATCCTATGTATTGATTCTACAGGCTATGGCTGCCACGTTTTGCCCACACATATACAGACAATTCACTTTGCAGTATATTCTGTGAAGTGCTTTGAGACATCTAGAAGATGTGAAAAGCACTGTATCACATGCAAGGATTATTATTATTATGTAGCTTACCAAAAATATGTTAATTCTGAAAATTCAGAATTCCGCATACACATTGAACTGTAATACTGTTGATATTGCATTCACCAAGTTCCATCTTGTAAATGAAGAAATATGTATCAAAAAATAGTAGCATTAGTTTTTTGAATGTCTTTGAGTGGATGAGCTAAACCTCTTTACTGTAGTGGCAAGAACAATTAATTCACAGGCATTTTGTGTTTTGTTTAATTCAAAGGTAATCTTTATGTTTTGAACTCACAATATCAATGAAACCCAGTTCCTTAACTGGTTTGTAGGGACAATTGTATTTGCTTTAATGGATGGTACAAACTCATTAAAGTCCTTAAGCAAAGTCTATTTGAGGATGGAATCCCAAGTACCAATCCTCACAACACTTACTTAGTCAAGTTGACACACTACGTGTTGACCTATGAATGACTTAGATTAAAATGTCGTCAAATGTTTGCTTAGTCTTCTCTACACTTGAGGTAAATGAGTCAGAAGTTACCTAGGGACAGTAAAAGAAACACATCAGATAGAAAACAGCATAAATCCAGACGGAATATACAAGTATGTAGATCTATTTCAGGGGAAATTTTGGGTGCAGTTTACATGTGATATTCAATAGATCTTATATTACAAAATTGACAAGAGTTACACAATTATAAGATTAGTTCAATTGAAGAAGTTCCTTCAGCCCGTTTGATCTAATTTTCTAGAATGGACACCCCAAAGTCCTCCCATTACAACATGCAGCTTTTCTTTTAATATGTCCAGTGTCCTCAACCACCCCTCCCAGTAACCTGTTTCAATTGATAATTGCCTTTGAGGTGCCAAGGAAGAGAAAAATATTTATTTGAGAACAATAAAAAATTCTTCAAGTGGATCAAGAAACAAATTGAGGGCTGTACTGCCTGAGAATCTCTGAGAGAGTTTCCTACAAAAATATTGCATGGACCAGCTCAGTCATCACAATGGCCTTTCAACAAACAGGAAATCCTTGAAGCTACATCCTTGAAATCCTACATCTGCTTCCATAACTAATATTTTGAACAGAATAGGTGGAAAAACATTGCCTCCCCGGTGTATACAAGTTACAAAGTATAAATCAGGAGTATCATTTCAAGGGATTTTCAGTATTAAAATTCTGCAATAAGATACTAATCCCTTTCCTAAGATTATATTTTTAGTGAACTCTTATTTTTGTCAACAGAAGACTCTTTGCGATGTCATCCCGACATGAAAGGCGCTTTATAAGTGCAATTTTATTGTTGTTGCTATTGTTTGTGGGGCACTGTTGTGCGCAATTTGGCTGCTGCATTTTGCCCACAAATATACAGTCAATTTTCCTACTCTCCTTCCCCCTACCCAACCCCTCCACCCCTGCTCTGGTCCCTACCTGACTGTTCAGTGCCTTGGAACGTCCTCCCAATGTGAAAGGCACTATATAAATGTAATTTTGATTGATTGAATAAAATAATATGTACATTTATGTAGCATCTTTCATTTCAGGAGGACATTTTAAAGTGCTTAAATCATCGAAGAGATAAAGTGTGAGAAGCAATTATATAACCTAATGCTATTCAGAATTAAAAAGTGTTAACGCAGAGATATCTTGATAAAGGTGTACAATACAGTATTGATAAATTGAACAGAGGAACCTGGAAATATTCATAGACACCAGCAGGTGTTTCTTTACACAGAGAGTAATCAACAGCTGGAAAGGGTCACCGGGAAGAAAGGAATAGCTCAGGACACCTGAATCATTTAACAAACAGCTTGATAACACACAATATGGTTGGTAATCTGGAAGTATTCAAATATATATTTTAAATGGTCATTCACTTCATGACTGTTTGTAGAACATTGCTGTGCACAAATCGACTGCAGTGTTCATGGAAAAATCAGTTATTGCACTTTCCAGTATGAAGCACTTTAGGACATCTTCCTGATATGAAAGGTGTTAAATGTAAGGATAATAATTATTAAACTGGTTGAAGGTTTTCTTGATCCAAACCTCTTGTGATCTCTCTTGTGTACTTGTGAAATTTCCAAGCCCAAATAACTTTAAATTACATTCTGACATCTAACAGGAAATTGTAATGCCTGCCTCATTGTAACCTGGAGGCAAGTTACAGTCTTATTATTTATTGTACATGAGCATTTATTGAGGGTATTGGTATTTTAATCCTTTGGACACCCTTGTTCGTCTTTGTTTCATGTAAGTAAACAGTCAAGCGATAACAAGGATGGATAAAGTAGACACTGAGGGACTGTTTCGCCTGGTAGGAGAATCTATAACCAGAGGTCAGAGTCTTAAAATTAAGGGTCAGCCTTTTAGAACGGAGTTGAGGAAACATTTCTTCGCTCAGAGGGTAGTGAATTTATGGAATTCACTACCCCAGAAGGCTGTGGATGCTCAGTCACTGAACATTTTCAAGGCTGAGACTGATATTTTTTGAAAAATAGAGGGATTAGGGGATATGGGGATGGGGCAGGTAATTAGAATTAGGTCAGAAGATCAGCCATGATCTTATTGAATGGCGGGGCAGGCTCGAAGGGCCGAATGGCCTACTCCTGCTCCTAATTCTTATGGTCTTATGGTCTTAACATTGGTAAAGCATAACTGAAGCATTATACCAGTCTTAGTTTCACTCCCAACTTGTATATTTGAATAGCATTGCGCAAACAAATTGCGAGTCTCAAATACTTTACTGGCTCAAAAGTAAAAAATTTAAGTGAATAAACTTCAATGGGGGCTGCACGTCAAAACTTTGTTTTTACTCAAATAAAAATAAATGACAACCAAACTCTCAGTGAGAAAAAAGCCCAAGGGAGAAACCATTCATTAAAATCAGAAGTGGTGCGCAGTCCAGACCGATGTTCACTGGAAAGTTGCCAGTTGATAAAAACATTCTTTAATTATCACAGAATGTTTGCAGACAGGAAAGCTGTAATTTGTACCTTTATGTGGGAAGTGCCTGGGCTATGCTTCAATCAATAAATTCCCAAACGAATACTGTTGTGAGGAACTCACGGTGAAGATCACTGCAAATCTATCTGTTATAGTTTGTAGTGCAGCAAGTTGCTACATTATCACTTCAAGCTCCTCATCTCAACAAATTAGAACTCACAAGAAGATAAGTGAGCAGAAACAAGAAAATGCTATTTAGCTCTTTAAATAAATAATGATCTTAAGCCTCATGTCAGTGCTTTGAGCTCATAACCTAGTTATACACTCCAAAACAATGTTTGGAGTGTGCTGTATTATTAGAGGTGTCATCCTATGGATGCAACATCAAACCAAGATCCAGTTTGTCCATTCAAGTGAACATTAAAACTCCCATGACATATTCACCCAATGTCTTGGTCAACAATCTCTCTGATAAAATTGGTTATTCACTTCATAGCTGTTTGCGGGACAACACTCTGGGCAAATTGGTTGCCGCATTAGTTTATAAATACAGTACACAATCCCTTATTCTTTCTACTGATTCCTATAAAGTGTTTTGAGCTTCAATGCTCCAAGACGCATGAGGGGTGCTATATAAAGGTTGTACAGTAGTTTCTTGTTACTTTGAGACATTTTGACAATTTAATTAAGTTAAATATTTAGGGAGGATGAGTTTGTAGGACAATGGGGAGAGTAGGGGAATTGGAGGGTGGGATTGATTTGGTTAGTGCTTTCAAAAGATTCGGCACAGATACAAAGGGTTGAATGGCCTCATTCTGTGCTGTATAATTCTATGATTCTATATCAAAAGCAAGTGCTATTCTTATTCAAATATTATATATTTTCATACTCAAAGTACAGTATTTAGTTAATAATATTAATAATAATCCTTGCACTTGATTCAACACCTTATAACATCTTCTAGATGTCTCAAAGAGCTTCACAGAATATACCGTAAAGTGATTGACTGTACATTTTGCAGGCAAGATGTTGTGAATGAAGTAATCTTACAATCTCCTCATATTGATCTATTATCCAACAATCCATTTAATACACCTCAGAATCTACATTACTTAAACCGTCAACAGAAATTGGAACGATAATGATAGGGAGGTATGGGCCGATCTCAAATGATGCTCTTGTAGCTCAGTGGTTAGAGCACTCGCCTTACAAGCATGAGACCTGTGTTTGAATCCAGGTAGATCAGGGCGAAACCTTGGGCAAGTTTCCTTACTCCACGCGCCTAATAATAATCCTTCCAAAAAAAACCACAATAATAATAAATTGGTCATTTCAATCCACGACTGTTTGTGGGACACTGCTGTGCGCAATGGCTGCCGCGTTTCACCCACAAATTTACAGTCAATTTACTTTACAGTATATTCGCTGAAGTGCTTTGAGATATCGATAAGATATGAAAAGCGCTTTATAAAATGCAAGGATTATTATTAAAGTTTACCTCAAGACCCTGATGTGGAGAGTGGAAAATCTACCCAGGCTCAAGTACCGGCTTGCCATTTAGCAATAGTTGAGAAGATGAGATCAGGAATGGATGTGATGTCTGCCATAGATAAATAGCCTGTTGATACACCGTTCAAGAATCAGCTTGCATAATGGGAATTTGGCCTCGGTATCATAAAGTACTGTACTCAAGTCCAGGGGAAGAAGCAAAAATAAGTCAAACATTTTTGGAGTGGACTTAAAGAGGAAGGAATAGATGAGGAAAGAAAATATCTAAGAGCACATTACAAAACTATTAGTTTTTTTAATGTTAAAAACGTGTTTTAAATAAGAATAGGAACATTTGGTTTTCGTGTACAACAGCACCATCTACTGTTCATATGAATAAAATATTACATTTATTTGTTTCAATTTATATAAATCGTTTTTTGTTACGAATCAGCAGATTAAATCGCAGTACACCAGTGATTATTATGTTACAGTTTCTATTACTCAGTGAGGAAGTTCTGGAGCATCAATTCAATGGAGT
Organism: Hydrolagus colliei; assembly: GCA_035084275.1. Lineage (NCBI taxonomy): Eukaryota > Metazoa > Chordata > Chondrichthyes > Chimaeriformes > Chimaeridae > Hydrolagus > Hydrolagus colliei. Next base: position 89,438,242 of record CM068743.1, read on the forward strand.
TCCTGATAAATTATACCTAATGACAGCACAAATATAGTAATATAATAATCCTTGCATTTGATATAGCGCTTTTCACATCTTATCGACATCTCAAAGCGCTTCACAGAATATATTGTAAAGTGAATAGACTGTATATTTGTGGGCGAAACGCGCCAGCCAATTGCGCACAACTGTGTCCCACAAACAGTCGTCGGTTTGATTCCCGGCAGGGGAAATCGTCAGGCAAATTTCCTTATTCTTCAGATCTCTGTTTATCTAGCAGTAAATAGGAAGCTGGTAGTTGGTCAATTCGCTTTTCTTGGGATGCTAATCCTTTAAAAATAAATAAATGAATGAATAATAATTTGGTCATTCAATCCAAGGCTGGAATCCTGTAGCTCAGTGGTTAGAGCACTTGCCTTACAAGTGTGAGAGCTGTGTTTCGAATCCAGGCAGGTCAGGGCTAAACTTTGGGCAAGTTTCCTTACTCCACATGCCTAATAATAATCCCTCAAAAAAAAACAATAATAATTTGGTCCCAGAAATATACAGTCAATTTACTTTACAGTATATTCTGTGAAGCGCTTTGAGACATCTAGCAGACCTGAAAAGCACTATATCAAATGCAAGGATTATTTAGTTTAGTTTCATTTAGTTTGAAGGGTTGTTGGCCAGGACATCGAGCAAAATATCTTTGGGATCTTTAACCTAAAGAAAAAGCAAACAAATGTGAGTACAGTAAAAGCCCGTTTATCTAGCACCCAATCAACCGTAACTTCCATATAACTAGCATCACAAAATAAAGGTCCGCATTCGATTAACTGGAATTTATCTGGAAAAATGCATTGAAAAATGCATTTGTTTTGGGGTTTTTTTTTTGCGTTTTCGGCCAAATATCCGGCAGGCGCTTTAACCGGCATTGGCCAGGTCCCATGGTTGCCGGATAAACAGTTTAACATCTTATCTGATTTTAACTCTTCGATTAATTAACCTTGAATGGAGACAGGAGATAAATCACACAAACTCATCAAAATCTGGCTCATAAATAGCTGTTGGGAAACATACTGTAGTGTCTGTTTGATCCAGAGGGACATAGACATATTGACTATGTAAATAATGTGAAACACTATTAAAGAGGGGGGAAATATTGTATTCTTCTAATTCCACACAGAGCCACAACCTCTCTTACAGTGACAGGCAAATAGATTGAAAAACAGAAACTGATCTATAGAAGTTTACAGCACTTTTGTTATGTAAATAATAATGATAATCCTTGCATTTGAAATGGTGCTTTACATGTCTTCTAGACACCTCAAAGCTCTTCACAGAATATACTGTAAAGTTAATTGACTGTATATTTGTGGGCTAAACATGGCAGCCAATTACACACAGCAATTACCAAATGTCCCACACAGTCACAAATTTAAATGATCAATTTTTTTTTGAGGGATTATTATTATGTGTGTGATGTAAGGAAACTTGCCCAAGGTTTCACCCTGACCTGCCTGGAATTGAACACAGGTCTCAGGCTTGTAAGGCAAATGCTCTAACCACTGAGCTACAGGATGCCATGTTCCATCATATGTGTGCTGGCTCTTCAAGAGAACAATCTATTCAGTCTCATTTATCTGCCTTTACTCCAAACCCCTCCAAAGTATTTATTTTGGATACCTATCTAGTTTTTTTATTTTTAAAGCTAATATGGATTCTGCCTTGAACACCCAAATCGGTAGGGCAATCCCGAATTAGTGAGGTACATCTTAACAATACTAAGTGTAAGAAAACTCCTAATCTACACTGACTACCAACTCAGGGAAATACATCACTGTATCACTTCTATCAAAAGCTATTATATTTAAAAAAACTTCCATCATGTTTCCTCTGAGCCTTCTCCGTTCCAATGGAAATAAGACAAGTTCCTCTCAGTTTTACTCATATGCTAACACATCCATCCCCATATTCTCACAGCAAACGACCTCTTCAACCTCTCTATGATGCCAACATCCTTCCTAAGGTGGGTGACAAAAACTAAACACAATAGGTGGTCTATGGATCAATTTATATGAGCATCACCTTTTTCATATCTTACTCCTTCCTACATTTATAGATTTATGTATGTTAACTGTTAGTTCTCTCAGCTCTTCTGCACCCTAAGCAGTTCTTGTGGTGCTGTACTTCTTTGACTGACCAGGCAGTGTGGCTGTGGAGCAATGTTGGCTAAATACAGCAGGAAAGTACAAGTGTCTCTCGAATAAAGAAATTAGGATTTTAAGTCAAGAAATAGAAAGGGAAAGAGAACCTGCTTAAAATGAGGATAAAACACAGTTAAAACAGTACAATGTACTGTACTAGATCACATAAATAGTCCAGTAATCAACATCTTAATTTTTTAGACATGAGTTCATTACATTATAAATTATTAATCCTTCAGTGTGAAAATAAATCTATGGAGTGAATATAAACCTTAATGCAGCTTCAGGGCACAGATAAACTAGATAGGGCTCACTTTAATCATTTGGATTAAAGCTGTAATCAATCATTCCCAGGTATCCATTATTCTCTTTGAAGCATTCTGCTTGAAGTGCTTCATGCAACAAATCCCATGATGTGGACTAAGCACTAAAATTAAATGATACTTTTAAAATCACATTACATTTATTTATAAACACGCAAATAGGACAAATTGGCTAAAATTTCCAGTCAGAGCACAGTTTAATAGTGCTTAGCCCTCAGCAGTAAATTAGCTAGATGAAGCAGAAAGAGCAAAATAACATGACATTTAAGCAGAAATCATTTCTGTAATAACACTGCCATGAAAGCTTTTCCCATTCTTTTGTATAGTTCTGACTATACAAAAAACTATTTATGTTGGAAAGCATCATTGTATAACAGAAGGAAGCAAGATTATTGTGAAGATATGTTGCCTCTGGGTGTATTCCTGTTGCCAAACTACTGATAATCTCCCTTTAAAACTATAAACAATTAAGACTGAAATAAATTGACTTTGCCTATGAATGCTTTGCCAGCCTCTTGGGACTTCCTGTGGAAGGCACAATATAACTGTGAATTTGTTGTTGATGTTCTCCTTTTCCCCACACTTACCTTCATGTCAGTTTGGTTGATCTTTTTCTGTATTCTGAACATTCTGTATATACTGTATCTCTCAATAAAGTCCTGGGGGAACACATTGTTTGAGTTGCCATCCTTTAGAATAAGTTGTTAAACTGTCCACTTATTCACAACACCAACAACAAAATTACATTTGTATAGCACCTTTCACATCAGGAGGATGTTCCAAGGCCCTGGACAGTCACTGCTTCAGACCCGAGTAGTGACGGTGGGGTGGGGTGGAGGGGGGGTGGGGGGGCAAGAGAATGGGGGGGAAGGGGGTGTTTAGGAGTTGCCAATGGGGCCATTGAAGAGGTGAGTCTTGAGGGGAGACTTGAAAGAGGCCAGGGAGGGGGCGAGGCAAAGGGACTGCGGGATGGAGTTCCAGAGGTTGGGGGCAGAGTGGTTGAAGGCTCACCTGCCAATGGTTGGGCGGGTGGATCAGAGGACGTGGAGCAGGCCAGAGCCTGCTGAGCAGAGGGGGCGGGCAGGTTGGTAAGGGGATAGTAGGTCACGGATGTAGGGTGGGGCGAGGATGTGGAGGGCTTTAAATGTGAGGACCAGGATCTTGAATTGGATCCTCTGGATGATGGAGAGCCAATGGAGTCGGGCGGGGATGGGGGAGATCGGATCACAGAGTTTGGAATGGTAAAGGACAAGGGCCGCAGAGTTCTGGATTATCTGCAGCCTGTGGAGGGAGAAATTGGGAAGGTTGACCAGCAGGGCGATAACATATTCGAGCCGGGATGTAATATTCAGGTAGACATGAAGGATCCTACGGCACTGTTCTAAAAAATAAAGAGATTTCTCCAGGTGAACAATCCCCCAGATAAAATTAGTCATTCACCTTGGCTGTTTTTGAGGCATAGCTGTACACAAACTGGCTGCTGTGTTTGCCTACATATTACATAGGCAATATGTAACCTATGTACATAGGCAATATGCGCCTTTCACGTCGAGAAGAAATTCCCGACGTGAAAGGAGCTCTATGAATGTAATTTTGTTGTTGTTGTTGATAGTGACCAAGGTTGACAATAAATCTTATGAAGCTCTTTGAAACGTCCTCCTGATGTGCCGACTCTATATGAAATGCAAGGATTATTATTATTATTACTACTACCACAAAAAAAGGTAGTTTATCCATTTAGCAATCCATAGCATGGAGACAGCCCTGGTCAAATCTCTTACGACATTCTAAACATCAGTGATTAGGGCTCTCTCTGCCTCCTTGTCCTCCTTGACCTCTCTGCTGCCTTCGACACTGTCGACTACTCCTTCCTCCTGCACCACCTCTCCTCTCAGCTCAATCTTCATGGATCTGCCCTCGCCTGGTTCAACTCTTACCTTTCTCACTGTCTCCACTTTGATGCCATCAATGGCTTCTCTAGCCCCCGCACTGTCACCTGTAGCATCCTCCAGGGTTCGGCCCTTGGACCCCAACTTTTCAATATCTACATGCTCCCCCTAGATGACCTCATCCGCAGACACAGGGTCAATTTCCACATGAGTGTCCCACCTCAAAACCCTCTTCTTCGATGGTCCCATTGGTCACCCCAAATCCCCTCTTCTCCCTCAACCTTCCCCGATCCTGACCCCAGTTTACATCTGAAATACTGTACTAATTGTCCAGCACCTTGGGAAGTCCTCCCGACATGAAAGGCATTATACAAATGTAATTTTGTTGTTATTGTTTGTGGGACACTGCTGTGTCCTTCCTCATGTGAATATTAATCCTGTAAAGATCCGAATTTAGTCAAAGAAATCAAATGCTCTTGTTAAATGCAGGAGTTACCAATGCTAAAGATAGATTAAAGTGCCTTTGTTAAAGCAACAGAATGGCTAAGCATCTAGTTTTATATCAGTAATTTGATTGTCTTCAGCTCATTCACCAGCATTCATTCTCTCAGCTTAAATAACCATTCTCGAAGTTGCTGACATTCTGCATTTCTCAGACCTGCAATTTATTTCACTATGAAATAAACTTAGCACCATTTAGTATCAATAAAGTCACAGAATTCTGGCGGTGTCAAGTCTATAATGTAAAATTATAGAATCATAGAATCTTACGGCACTAAAGGAGGACTTTCGGCCCATCGAGTCTGTGCCGGCTCTTTGAAAAGAGCAACTCAATCCCACTCCCCAGCTCTCTCCCCATAACCACGCAAACCTGTCCTCCCAAACAACTCTCTTTTAAGAGTTGTTATCGAATTGGCTTCCACCATTTTATCAGGCAATGTATTCCAGATTCGAACAACTCACTGAATGAAAATATTTCTCCTCACCTCCCCTCTGCTTCTTTTAGAAACTATTTTAAAGCTGTGACCTCGAGCCACTGATACACCCACCAGTGGAAACAGTCTTTCCCTGTTTACCATATTGAATCCCCTCATGATCTTGAAAACCGCTATTAGGTCTCCTCGTAACCTTCTCTGCTCTAATGAGAATAAACCTAGCCTCTCTAGCTTTTCCTCATAACTGAAGTCCCTCATTCCTGGTACCATCCTGGTAACTCTCCTCTGCACCTTTTCCAATGCCTTAACATCCTTCCTAAAGTGGGGTGACCAGAATTGAACACAGTACTATTGTTGAGGCCTAACCAACATTTTATAGAGGTTAGTCAGAACTTCCTGACTTTTGTACTCTATGCCCCTATTTATAAAGCCTAGTATCCCATATGCTTTTTTTTAACAACCTTATCTATCCTGCCACCTTCAAAGATTCACTTACACAAACCTGTCTCTGTATTCCTTCACACCCCTTAAAATTGTACTATCTAGCCGATATTCCATCCTCCCAAAATGCATCAGCTCACATTTCTCCACATTAAACTTCATCTGCCAAGTGTCTACCCATTTTACCATTCTGTCTACATTTTTTTGCAGATGGCTACTATCCTCCTCACTATCTACTATTTTTCCTAACTTTGTATCATCTGGAAACTTGGAAATGGTACTCCCTATACCCAAGTCCAGATCATTAATATAAATTAAAAAGAGCAGTGGTCCCAACACCGATCCCTGGGGGATGCCACTGTACACTTCCCTCCCATTAGAAAAACAGCTGTTCACCACAACTCTCTGCTTTCTGTCTCCCAGCCAGTTCTAGATCCATGCTGCCACTGTCCCTTTAACGCTGTAGGCATCTATTTTCCTCATAAGCCTTTTATGTGGCACTTTGTCAAAAGCCTTTTGAAAGTCCATATAAACTACATCAATTGCACTACCCTCATCCACCCTTTCTGTTACTTCATCAAAAAACTCAGATTTGTCAGACAAGATTTGCCTTTAACAATCCGTGCTGGCTGACCTTTATTAACCAATATCTTTCTAAGTGAAGATTTATCTTGTCCCTGATTGTAGGCTCTAGAAGTTTCCCCACTACTGATATTAGGCTGACTGGCCTGCAGTTCCCAGGTTTGTCCTTCTGCCCCTTTCTGTACAGGGGAGTAACATTAGCAACCTTGCAGTCCTCTGGCACCACCCCTGTGTCCAAGGAAGATTGAAAAATTGTGGCCAGAGCCTCTGCTATTTGCTTCCCTTAGTAACCTAGGATGCATCCCATCCAGACCGAGTGCCTTATCTACCTTGAGCATCGTCAACCTTTTTAGTACTTCCTCTCTGTTTATACTCATCCTATCGTAACCTAAAGTGTGAGAATATTTGTCCAAAGTTTGAAAACAGTAACTCAACATAAATTGCTTGGAGAGACCATTATACTGCAATACTGTATCAATTTTTTTCAATAAATTTATTATTATCCATAGCAATAATCCTTGCATTTGATTTTGTGCATTTCACATTGGGAAGATGTCTCAAAGTATTACAGTAGAGTATAGTGTCTGTTTATTTTGTATGATGAATGCAGCAGCCAATTTGTGCACAACATAGTCCCACAAAGACCCATGAAGTTAGTGGCCATTTTATCTGAAGGATTGTGGGCAATGAGGTAATACATTAAATGAATTCTTCTCCAGCAGCCTTGATAAAGGATACGCCAAAATTTCCCCCACTCAATGAATCCTGGTAGTCTACAAGTGAACCATTGAATTCAACTCAAGTTCTCAAGTATTGCTGATGACCTGATGTATGATCAACTTTTGAACAGTAGTGTTGCATTTGATATGCTTAGATTCCATTTTTTGCAACAGCAAATGAGACCATTGTCACCAGTATTTTGTATTATTTTATTATTACTGTGTGGGTAACATTTTTAGTTGCTCAGCCAGCTCAATGCAATGATTTATCATTGATTTATCTATTTTCACTGAAGTATTGTTTCTTCAAGATGACAATCTTTTTCATTATGAAATCAAAACCATGGAAATGTGTCCATCTTAATCAGTCTCAAGCAGATCACTTGCTGACAGATGTGAAACCTCCTTTGAGTTCACTTCAAACCTTGCAAAGGATTGTCTAAATTCTTGCAACCTCTGTCATTTTTTCCCCCCAACTATATACAGTAGTAGCATTAAAGGCTCAAATTAACCAGAAGCTACATTTATTTTTCATTGTTTTAGGCTTTTGAAGTAAAACCCACATAAACAAATCACATATTACTGCTTAAATGCTGATACTTACTAAGAATTTTAATCTCTTAATTTTAAATATCCCCAAATGTCTATGGGTAGACATGAGACATTTGAGATATAAAAATGTTAAAATATTAAAATCTAAAGAAATCATGGGGTCAAAATGCAATGTTTCAAAATGTATTCCATTTCTTCACCATCCCTGCCTATTTTTAAGGAAAGATGCAGAAATTGTGAATAAACAATTTAAGTTAACCTAGCCTTTAAGCCTCTTTTCAACAATAAGTTTGGGACCTATTTTACAACACTAACCACTACCAACACCTCCCTGAACAGATCTTCCCATATTTGGTTGATCTCTAGGTAAAGTAAAGACTTCAGTTCAGGGATACATTACAAGTGGAGAAAATTTAGATAAAAGACTGTCTGAAGAACCACTACCAACACCTCCCTAAGCAGATCTTCCCATATTTGGTTGATCTCTAGGTAAAGTAAAGACTTCAGTTCAGGGATACATTACAAGTGGAGAAAATTTAGATAAAAGACTGTCTGAAGTCATTAGCAACAATTTAAAATATAAAACTTGTTGGTAGCCAAGACAGCCATGCAGAGCAAACCCAAACACCATGAACAGTAATGGCACATCAACAACAAATAACAAGTTGCATTTGAATAGCATCCTTCACATTGGACGGCACCTCAGAGTGCTTGAAACACTCCACAAATACTCCAGGCAATATACATAATGTTGAGTTATGTATGCCAACAACACCAAGTACCAAAAGCAATGAAAGACCAAAAGCTTTAACTGAAAGGCAAATGTATTGAATTTGGTAGAGATACACGAATCAGTAGCATCTCTCAGGCAGTAGCAAAAAGAAAGATTGTTCAATACAATGGAGTGGTTCTATCACAACAATGGTTCCAAAGAAAGGAAATACCACAAATATGAAAATGACTGGATAATCCACTTGAATAGCACACTATTAAGTGTCCCATTTATTAAAATGTACTCAATAAAACGTATATTTTATCTTTGGTATGACACAGTAGATTTATCATTGATAAACTATCCATGTGTGAAAATACTGGATAGATAGCAACAGAAATATAAAGTCTGCTAATGTTTTTAAGACATGTTGAATATGTAAGTCTAATTCAAATAATTCAACAACAACTTGCACTTATACAGTGTCCTTCACAGGGTAGTCTCCTGGAGGGCTTAAAAACAGAATTATAATTCTCCTTAAACACATGCACAGTACAGTATAAATAGGCTCATCTCACATTCAAAATTATGATACTTTAATTTGGCAATCTCAGCATAAAAGATAAAACAGCATTTGTCCTCAACTGTCCAATTCTTTCCCTATCAGCCTGCAGGAAATCATTGCAGCTTGTCATTCAGATGTATAGTTAGCCATTCAGCAAACATACCGTCAGTTTTGATAAGACCCTTCAATTTTTTTTTGTTTATTAGGATGAAGCAAACCTTCTTACGTTAGTGTCCTCAAAATGATAAATGGCTGTTTATCAAGATCCTGAAGTTTTAAGTCATGTGAAAAAAGCACATATTCAATTCCACAGTTCAACAAAAATGTCAAAAAAAGCTATTTTTGCTTTGGAAGTCAGATGGCTTGTGTTCTGAAATGAGGTGTAAAACACAGTGATTTCAAGCAGGATGCCTTAGTTATTACCCTTTTGAAACAGCTGCATTTTAGACTGCACTGTCAGAAATTATTGCTGCATCTTTGCTCTGTGTGTACCGGAGACATTCAGCATCTATTTAAAGATTGGGTTTACAGGTAAATGGCTTAGTACGAAGCGGAGAATTGGTCTTGAATTATTGTAATTCATCTTTTCCTGTTTGCACAGAATAGTTAGTTGAATGCCAAGCTGCATAACTGAGATAGGTCATAAAATTCAGTTGCAGATACAGTATTATGAGTTTTACAGAAACGTATCATAATGTAACTGCTCTTAGCTCTTGAGTCATCAGCAAATTAAAAACTAAAGGGCACAAACTTTAGATAGGGAGGTCAGCAAACATTTACTATGGAGACTGGCGGGAATCCAAAATATAAAGCTTGTTTTATTCACTAGCTCTCTTGCTTGGTTTTGCTAGTTGGGATGTCCTCCTGACATGAAAGGCGCTATATAAATGTAATTGTGTTCATGTTGTTGTTGCTGTTGTTGGATGGCTATCATTCCATTGCTGCTCTATATTTGATCTTGTCTAAACTGTACAACATTTACATGTCCCATGCAAAGTAGAGTCCAGGGTGCTTGACATTGACCGAGTATTCCATATTGGCAATCTAGCACTTAGCAGACTCACTGGCAACTCAAGCAGACTGACTGGTTTGACTTTTTATGTTGCTGTAGCTTTTGGTTTCGCACTGAGCAATAATGAAATTAGTTTCAAATTTATTTTCCACACACTGAACATGGTTTGAATATTTGCAATTATTCTTAAATTCCGGGTTATAATTATGCACTGCATTATTGGGATAGGGCTGAAGATGGCAATACATTACAAGAAGAACATCTCAAAGTTTTTTTTAAAAAAAGGTAATAGCTTGACATAATACAGGTTAATTTAGAACTAACACAACAATCATTTCAGTTATAACTCACAGTGCCAAGGGTCAACTATTAGACCATTGAACACTCACTACATGGTTGTGGAACATTGTGTTTCCCTACAAATACACTGCAATTCATTACAAAATCCATTTGAAATGCTTCAAGAAATTTATGTTTGAGGCACAATGTAAAATTTCAACATCATAGGTTCATATCAAATACATCAATTATTATTAATATTATTGTAAACCTTGGTTAAGAAAATAAAGCACTTAGATGACATATCAGTTAGACAGATGCACTGGCTGTTTAACATAGAGCTAACAATGATAATTTTGTGCATTGAAAATAAACTACTAAAGCCAAAGGAAGAAAATAAAGAGGAAACAAATAAGAATGACAACAGAAGGGAACTCTGAATGGTATATTTTGCTGAACATCACAAGCAAATCTAATGATAATCATTATTTCAGAGGAGAGGTCATCCCTAAAGAAATAACCTATATTTTTGTAGCTAGTTACTACGATGAAACAGCTCATATCACTTCAAAAATAAATAGTCTTTAGCAAAGGGCACAAATTTTAGATAAGATCACAAAATCCCCCATTCCCCCAAAATCAAGTGGGAGGTTAGCAAAGGTTTCATACAAAGACTGCTGTGAATGTGGAATTCCCTGTCACAAATTCAAGTTGTGACAGAGTTTTATATTCTTTTGTTAGGGATGTATAAAGATTCTTGAAGGTGTGACAACACCTGTTATTGGGAAAGGGGAATGAAAAGGATATAAAGAAACACCATTGTACACTTGGTAACAGAATGGCCTGTTTCTGCGCAGTAATATTGTATGTTGCCACAATTTTGATACAGCTCAACTTGTTCCAGTATTTGTAATTTGTGGAATCATTTAGCTTAAAGCCTTAAAGGCGAGAGGACCTGGGTTTGATTTCCAGGCAGAGCGAAACATTTGGCAAGTTTCCTTACTCCACATGCCACTGTTTTTCTGGGAGAATACAATCACAGAATCATAGAATTTTACGGCACAAAAGGAGGCCATTTGGCCCATCTAGTCTGTGCCGGCTCTTTGAAAAGAGCAACTCAATCCCACTGCCCAGCTCTCTCCCCATAACCTAACAGACCTGTTCTCCCTAAATAAAGATCTAATTCTCTTTTAAAATCTTAAATTCGTAATAATCTTAATAAATCTTAATAATCTGTGATAATCCCTTAACATTTTTTAAAACATTTTTAATTTGGATTAAAATTTATATTTATATTTATAAGATCAATTATATTTTCCATTTCAAGATGAGGTGTCCTAAAATACAACAGAACCAGTTTAGGCGGGTGACGTGAAGCAAGCTGGAGCCCGCTGAGTGGAGTGAGCGGGCATGATGGTAGGAGGTTAGGAGGTCACAGAGGTAGGGGGGAGCAAGGCCATGGAGGGCTTTGAAGGTGAGGACAATATGTGGTAGACGAATGACTCGTTTGCAAATTCTCCAGCACAGTGAATGTGGTTGTTCCATTGTGTGGCACACACAATGAAAAACTTGACATTGACCAATGAATGACTTGACACTGAGAAACCTACATTGCATTGTGGAAGAAAATTCCCTTCAATTATTTTGAAATAAGAAATTCATAAGAAATAAAAAATAAGAGATAAGAAATTTCAGCACTGGTTCTATTATTTTCTGACATTGGAGCATAATTCAACAACACTGACAACAAATTACATGTACATTTGCACAGCGCCTTTCAAGCAAGGAGAACGTCCTAAAATGTCCCTCATTCACACATTACAAAAAAAATTAAAATATGAAAGACATGAAGGAATTTTACCCTCTAAATTCTTTAATAATGTTCCAATTTTATCAGTAATTTAATGTTGAGCCACTTGGGTGAATGAAGCTCTCCTTAAGACTGTTTAAACAGTAACAACAATCAGACGCTTTGTCAATAGCCCTGATAACATAAGGTAAAGTAGCCCTGACTGTTAAAAAAAATGGAGAAAGTTTATGGAAAAAAAATAATCATTGGAATAACAGATCATGTGGTAGTTTGGCTCAATTGGGTAATGCTCTTACCTCTGAGTTAGTAATTGTCCAGGTTCATGGGCTGTTTCAGGACTTTGGGTTCAAAGTCAAGACTGCCACTACTGCTGAGCTATGCTGCTTTGTCAGAATTAAATGTTAAAAGAAGGTCTCATTTGTATCTTCTTTTGCTGGATGTTAAAGATCTCATGGCACAATTTGTAAAGGGAACGGTGTTTGTCTTGGAGTCCTGGCAACCAAATCATCAAATAAAAGCGGTCATTCATATCATGGTTACTCGTGGCACATGGCTGTGGTGCAAGTTGGTTGCTATGTTTGCCTATAAAATACACAGTCACTGTACTTCACAGTAAAAATCCTGTGAAGCCCATTGAGATGTTTTGATGACGTAAGATGCTATAATCAAATGCAAGGATTATTATTATCAGTTCAAATCCTACAAATTGAAAATTGTTAAGATCATTGATCAATTTTTTCATAAAGGAAACAAACAGATCAGAATTATATTAGATGGGTGACAAATATCCACCCTCATATTTGAAGATTTAAAGCTTTATTAGATTTCTTTCCTATTTCACAGAAAATAGATCTTTTCCGGTCTAAATCCCTCATGTATATGAAAAGGGATCAGTTGAGAAAGGTATGGCAGAGTGAAAAGAATACAGAATTTCACAAAAACAGCTTTGCTCAGTTATAACAGAAGCAATGCAACCCACAGGCTAAAATCCTTTGACATATTAAATCTGTTGGATATTTCCTGCCACCACTCTTGACTGTAATTGGGTGAGAGTTCAGCCACTTTTCCCTCAAACTTTGGAATTCCATCCTATTATCCCTCCGCCTCACCTAGCCTTGTTCAAGTGTTGCCTCAAGATCCTTCCCTTCGACCGTGCTACCAGTTACCCCCCTTCTCCCCCATTCCCTCTACCCTCCTCGATCCTGACCCCAGCTCGGGTCCGAAACACTAACTGGGGACATCCTTCCAATGTGAGAGGTGCGATACAAATGTCATGTTGTTGTTGTACTGAAATTACATATGAAGCACTTCAATATTTTTAACATAAGGTATCTAAAGATACAAGTGATTTTATTTAATCTAAAGCTTACAGGATTGCCTGGAAATATGTTCCTTGGTCAACTATACAACACAAAACTCTTTTCTCTTTCAAATAGTTTGATGGGAACTTCAGCATCTATCTGATCAGGAAGACACAACCTTAATTTAACTTGTCATCCGAAGGATAGCATTCACAGCGCCGACCAAACATTGCTTTGAAGTGTTAGAATGTGTGAGCTCAAAAATCCAGATGTGGGGCTTGAATCCATAACTTTCTGATGAAGAGGTAAGAGTGCTACCAACTGAGTCAGGCTGAATTGGCTCAGTACAGATGGACCCTCACTTTGCTCTCTCTTTGCTCAGCCAGTGTAAGTGGACAGTACCTTTGCTCAGTCAGTGTCAGTGACAGTGGACAGTCAATGTCAGTGGACAGCCAGTGTCAGTGACAGTGGACAGCCAGTGCCAGTGACAGTGGACAGCCAGTGTCAGTGACAGTGGACAGTCAGTGACAGTGGACAGCCAGTGTCAGTGGACAGCCAGTGTCAGTGGACAGTCGGTGTCAGTGGACAGCCAGTGTCAGTGGACAGCCAGTGTCAGTGGACAGTCAGTGTCAGTGGACAGCCAGTGTCAGTGGACAGTCAGTGTCAGTGGACAGCCAGTGACAGTGACTGTGGACAGTCAGTGTCAGTGGACAGCCAGTGTCAGTGGACAGCCAGTGTCAGTGTCAGTGTCAGTGGACAGTCAGTGTCAGTGTCAGTGGACAGTCAGTGTCAGTGGACAGTCAGTGACAGTGACAGTGGACAGCCAGTGTCAGTGACAGTGGACAGTCAGTGTCAGTGACAGTGGACAGTCAGTGTCAGTGGACAGCCAGTGACAGTGACAGTGGACAGTCAGTGTCAGTGGACAGCCAGTGTCAGTGTCAGTGGACAGTCAGTGTCAGTGGACAGCCAGTGACAGTGACTGTGGACAGCCAGTGTCAGTGGACAGTCAGTGTCAGTGGACAGTCAGTGTCAGTGGACAGCCAGTGTCAGTGGACAGTCAGTGTCAGTGGACAGCCAGTGTCAGTGGACAGCCAGTGTCAGTGTCAGTGTCAGTGGACAGTCAGTGTCAGTGTCAGTGGACAGTCAGTGTCAGTGGACAGTCAGTGACAATGACAGTGGACAGCCAGTGTCAGTGACAGTGGACAGTCAGTGTCAGTGACAGTGGACAGTCAGTGTCAGTGGACAGTCAGTGACAGTGACAGTGGACAGTCAGTGTCAGTGACAGTGGACAGTCAGTGTCAGTGACAGTGGACAGTCAGTGACAGTGACAGTGGACAGCCAGTGTCAGTGTCAGTGGACAGTCAGTGTCAGTGGACAGTCAGTGGACAGCCAGTGACAGTGACAGTGGACAGCCAGTGTGTATATACAGGACCTTTGCTCAGCCAGTACAGGTGAAGTTGTTGCTGTTCTGCCTCCAGCAGTGGGTGCACTCCGCGCCTGCGCTCTGCCCATATACAGTATGTATGTGTGTCTCTCTCTCTCTCTTAGCTGAATAAAAAGGCCCAGAGTGAGTGAGTGTTACAGCTGTCGCTGGTAAGGAAATTCAAGTTGAAATTTATTCGTTCGCGTGATTTTTTGTGTGTGTGCGGGGGGGGGGGGGGGGGGGAGGAAAAATAAAGGTTGGGTGGGGGGGGGGGGGTGAATAAAAAGGCGAAATATAAAGTGAGGAAGGGAGGGAGGGGAGGGGAGGGAGGAGATCATTGTCAGAGAGACTTTGTTGGGTACTTTGCAGACAGTTTTTATGTTGCTGTCAGCTGCACTGACATGAAACACTGACTCTCTCTGGAGGAGCTTTTGGAGTGAAATATCCCTGAATGCAGAATTGCTGCTGATTCCCCA